>OY757311.1:40017333-42606869 GCA_963583905.1 Stenurella melanura | reverse complement strand
TTAACCTACGGCTACGCTACCGGCAATATTAAGAACCAAAAGTAGATAAAGGACTTGTAATGATGGGCGAGGTAAACAATCGACTACTTTCGTTTGAGGTAAGCGCATAACATATCTGGTTAACTATATTCGTATATGGATATCGTTTGCAATATTCAAGCACGGTCTCGGGTCTTATTCTATCACATCAGGGTTTGTAATGATTTATTCTGTTATAATAGCAACGCTTTAGACTGAATTTTCAAATTGACATTAGAAATACTGTAGAGCACCGCATGTCATTCCTCATGTTAAATATGATTACATTAGTACACTTTATTTTCATATTATATTTATCATAAAAAAGAAACAAAATTAATTTCGTAACAAGATATCGCAATTTTTTTACTGTTATCCTCATCTCTGTTTAATCGTAACATATGTTATGATGAATCACAGACTACGAATATTTATTTGATAATACGATCAGATTGTAATGTACTCACGAATTCAGAGGGAACAGTTTATGTAAATAATTTACTAAAATTTTGAAGCATATTTTACGCTCGTACAAGGAAATAAATTAAACGTAGGATATAAATCTACTTTCAAATTATTAATTTATTTTGAATCTAAAAATAATAATTCTAGGCTTTTAAATCATTGATTCTCAAAACAGCAAAGTTCTAAATTTGAAACAATAGCCGGGTCTGACACGTTAACATATTAATGCATTGAAAATAAATAAATGGACTCAACGTAAGTAAAATATACAGAACTTAAAAGCGTTTGTTTTGATCTCCATATTTTATGTTTATGGGTAAACGATTTATGAAATAACTATTCGAACGATTGAATGGCCTATTAAATTTAATAATAATGAAAAGTGACTGATGTTTTCCAATATATGAAACCATTAGGTTGTACCAACAAATATTAAAATCATTTTTCTCAAAATCGTTTTGTCTGAGTGAACAAAAAAATTTATAGAATTTGCCACCAAGCAAACTTCTAACACATTGGAAATGAACGCAACTATCTTGAAGAAAATTTACATGTACATATTTCCACACCAAACATCCAAATTATTAAACAACTTTTAAATCAGCCCTACCATACACTCCTTATTCGCATGTTAACAACATTGGCTATCATATGCAAAGTCATTTTTATATATTTTCCTTTCTTCTCGCCTTTAAAAACTATATGTTGACTTGCTACCCCTACACACGAAACGACCCCTTATCCTAAGTAACTCGAAATACTTAATTTTTACCCCAACTTTACTTATAGTGCACTTAAACATCGACAGAGTCCCATAAAAATAGTCAAAATGTAGGTTTCCAACATTTTCCTTCTCCATTGCCACCCCCGTACTTGTGGCATCTCCAGACCACTTTTATGCGACGCAGAAAGGTCCAACCTACGCAACGATATCAATTACACTTCCATCGGATTACGCCCAGCGGTCGTAACCGTATATTTGTTACACATTGAACGTTTACAGTTACTTCCCTATACACAGGACTCATAATAGCATAATATATCGATATCCAAGGATTATAATAAAATATGTGTTATAGCGGGAACTAAGCTTGCTTCCTTTTATTATATTGTCCGCAAGTAGCTTTATTTACCATTGTGATAACATTGGTTGTTGTCGTGAAACACCAGAGCCTGTCAATTGCAGCCAAAAATGTGCAACTAGCTTTTCGTTAGTGGTTTCCGTTTGTGTCTTTTTCCTAAGCTGTTCGTATAATTTCCACTTAGCTACGTAGCGTTGATCTACAGCGTCGTAGCTAGACTTTTTCTAGGAAGAGAAACAACACAATAACTTTGAAAGTGTAATTTCTGCCTGCAAAGTGCGCCTCTCTGAGGGTTGCGCCCCTAGCAGCCTCCCGCCTGGCCAGACCCTCTCTACGAGGCTGTTGATCAGAATCAGAACATTTAAATCATATATCAATAGTTGCACCTTTTTCTCTGTTAGCTTATCTATGATGTTTTGTCTTGGCCAGTTTGTGTTATTTTCTTTAAAGTATTGCGATAATACCGCGTTTCCTTTCTGTTGCTTTAGTTGCACTTGTGGTAATGTTGGTTGTCATCTTACAACAACAGTAGTCTTGATCCTGTGATAACATCTCCTTTTCTGTGGTGTATTCCTTGGTAGTTTATATTTGACATAATATGCTCATTAGAATTAGCATAATAGTAAATCTGCTGACATCTGCGTAAGTAAGAACTTTACAACTTTTCTCAGAGCGCAATATATTTGCAGTACATGTAGTGAATAATGACAAAAGATGTATGAAAATATTAACACAAATCGTCCCTCTATCTGGCATATTTTATTATACTCTTCGCAAATACAAAACGAAGAGTATATTGTATTCGATCGGCACATTTCTAAAACCGGTAATATTGCTCGTAGAGAAAAAATGTTCATATCATTGTGTGATTGAATTCTGAACAACTTTCAAAATGTACGTCCGTCCGTCCGTCTGTCCGTCTCACAGTGGTTCCAATTCAACTTCTAGCTGGACAAAAATCTGAAACTTCTTGATTAATAAAAAAACATTGCAATCTGTATGGAAAAAATAGTAAAAAAGTTATATTATGTCTAGGGGTAGTTTTTAAGGGGTGAAAATAAATTTTTACTTAGGAAATATCTAAAACTAGGCACTCCAACTGAAATCAATCTGGGAAAAATAGTAAAAAAAATCTTTAATGCATAGGGGTAGTTTCAAAGGGGTGAAAATTAATTTTTACTTAGGAAAAATCTAAAACTAGGCATTTCAACTGAAAATATTGCACTCAATCTGGGGAAAACAGTAAAAAATTCTATTATGCCTAGGGGTAGTTTTTAAGGGGTGAAAATATATGTTACCTTCTAAAAATCTGAAATTGGGCGTTTCAACTGAAAATATTGCACTTAACCTGAGAAAAAAAATCTGTTTTTTATTGGGTTAAATTGACTTATTATTTCCTTCCGAAACTTTTGGTGAAGGGGTCTTTTTTGTTGGTGATTGTTGGTTAAATCACCCTTCTTTTGTGCAGTTGCACCACATCTGAGGCTTATTAATTGTTGGATAAATCACTGACGAATTGCGATATATTGACTTTTAGTTAGCTTTTTATCAACGTAAGACGCTAAAGCTTGTTCAGGTGTAAACTTAATGGGTACTTTTGTCTTTGGAGCGGTAAATGCCTTCTAGATTTTTGTTGCCCTCATTGGAGAAAATTCAGCAACTTGCTTTAAAATTTGCGCCGCATCTCTTCTTCCTCTAGACCGTAAGCTCATTTGAGTAGCCAATGTAAGTTCTTCATGCGTGGTGCCACTAATTAAAGACTGTATTTTTCTCTTCTTGCTTTTTTCGCTCCTGTCTCCAAAAAGTTTCTTTGGTCGACCACGATGAGCATGAATTCCCGGATCATTACTTGATGGAACGTTGCTGTGGTCACTGGCACTTGTACTTAGCCGTCAGGTTTTTTTACTATTTTATTAAATAGTACATCTCCCTTGAGCCACGTTGAATTTTTTATTAAAAATTTATTCAAAATTCGCGTGTTTTTTATCCATTTTTTTTTCAGTTTCGCACAGAAATTGTCTGATTTTTGTTATATACCGCCTATCACTTTCTGTAGACTCTTGTAAATCAAGAAACTCGAAAACACGGCTTAATACACGGAGAGGTTTAGTCGAGCCCTTATCTTCACTCCTCCATGAATTAAACAGGCCCATTCGAGGTACTGACATAGCTACAACAAATAACTGTATAACTAAAAAAGTTGTGCAAAGTAGTACCTAATTTTTTGTTTACATATTCCCAGATATCTACCCAATTGGCCCAATAAAGGATCACGTCGAATACGTGCAGATATTTTTTTGTATGGCGAGCCCAACACAGCAATATTATTAAAAGCGGCAGTGTTCATTTCACACAAGGTAAAACAAATGTTACATGGAATGAAATTGATTTTTTTCTATGGATTAATCGAGTACATACCTTTAGAGGAAGTTTATATTACAATAAAATAAAAGGTGCACTTCTAAACACAAAACAGGACTGTTGACTTCGCAGCGTATATAAGACGAATAATGCACTCACGAGATGAGGGTGAGTTTGGCTCCCGCTACCTGTGTACTGGGTTCGTAATCGGTCGTAGCATTTATGATTTATTACCCCCCTATTGTTCAGCTTGAGCTTGGCAGACATTTGGCGATTTCTGAGAAGTTACATATTTTGAATTTTGTCCTGCTAGAATTTGAATTGGAACCACTGTGCGTCTGTCTATCCGTCTGTCTATCCATCTGTCTGTCTGTCCGTCCGTCACGTTTCTTGTAAGCACGATAACTTAAGAACGAAAAGTCCGATTGTATTGAAATTTTAACAGTAACTTAGTGTTAGCTAGAGGAAGAACGCTATTGTCTTTGAGCAAAATCGGTTGATAAATAAAAAAGTTATACATTTCTTTAAATAAAAAAAAAATGTTTTACATAATTTTCTTTATCTTTTGTAATTAAACTAAAAATGTCTAAAACTATCATCATTTACAGAAAAACGAAGAGTATCCTATAGAATGTGCAACAATTATATATAAAGTGCAGTGAATCGGCGAAGAGTATAACGGTTAGCTTCTTTATGAATTCATTCAATTATATTCCAAATATTATTTTTCTGCATCATCTCTTAATTAATTATATTTTTAGGATGATCGCCTTGTAGAATTTTCACTAAGATTTTTTTCTTAGCCGTTGTGTTAACTACATGTCAAATATTACTGTTTCGCTTTACATTTATTTCATGAATTATTTTTTCTCGAGTGGACACCCTGTATGGTTCTCACCGAAAGTATATCAGGTTTCTTCTTTGGTAACAACGTCAACCACCTACTAGACACATTGTTTCCTCCTCAAATAATTTTTTAGTTATGACACCTCAGAGTTATTTTTTCACCATTACAATACCTACTCTCTGAAATCCAGGGAAGTAATGGAGTACTTAATATGGATCCCTGAGGTACTCCTGAGAAAGTCTCTAATTTGAGTAAGAGGATATTATAATATACTGTTTACCATATATTTCTTAAAATCTAGGGGGAACTTACAAAGTAGAGGTAAGTTTTAATGCACAGAATTGATAAATGAGAATGGGCTTGTTCAGCATTTTTTTTTTATTTCACAAATCGAAAGTGCAAGTATAAATTAATGGATCTGCAAAATATCAGAATTTTATTCGCATGTTTAGTATCTTAAAAACGATTACAAATTTCCATCTCGCGAAAATGGGGCGTGGCCATGCGCTACGTCACTATACGCATAGACTCGGCGATCTCAATAGACTTGATGCTCCTTATTGGTTATAATTATAAGTGTTTTCGAAGTATTGTTTGTTTTGCTTACTACTTGACAGTAGGGGAGTACAATTTGGTGAAATGTCAAAAAATTACAATTTTCTCTCGCTCCTGCCAGAACGAATTTTCGATTTCGACCCTGCAATTTACGATTATAATTCATCGCTGACCTTCTCCTTTCCGTAGACACATAGAACGAACTTCCACTCGACGTATTTATTTAGTTACCAGCGTTTAAAAATTCCATGTTTTTCGACTTTTCAGGTTAAATTTGAAAGGTCCCAGAAAGCCACTTTTCTTACGTCGCGTCACTTGCGTATAGTGACGTCACAAATGAGCGATCGGTTTTTGCAACTATTACTAAATTCAACTCCTTATATCTCGAGAACGGAAAAAGATAATAATACTTTAAGTGTATAATGAGAATATCGAGTACTATATGAAAAAGTATAAAAACCATATAAAAAGAATATCATGGAACAAGCTCATTCTATTCTTGTTATCATCTTAGACGATGATGAATCATCCTCTTTGAGGAATTTCGGTTTGCTAGGTCTTAATTTCAGGATGAAACCAGTCATTTCTTTGTTGATATTTTTTTCTAAGAATATTAAAGAATTTCTTTTGCAGTTGATCTTCATCTGAGAGAGTGTATGTTGAAGTATTGAAAACTAACTACGAGGATAAATGAAGTTGAGTCACGCATTAGGTATGCAGTTTTGACAGATGATAAATAAACTCGAGTTTAAGAAACAAATTAGTTACACTTAATAAAAAAATATTTACTTAATAATCAAAGATAGACTTCTTTAATGATGTAGTGTAACATAAGCATATATTACGTCAAAAGTATTTTTTATACACCGTTAAGTAAATTTTAACATTTAAGTTTGTTTCTGTATAATTCGATATGAAAAATATGTGCAATTCTTTTTATAAGTGAACTATTTGAAAGCACCAGGTGTTCATATGGGTAGTGCAGAATTAATGGTAGCACAGCCCCACAAAAAAACAAATTAGACCAGCGAACTAGACCCATGTATCCCTATGTATTTTCGGTCACTAAATCCGACTCCGAGGTAAAAAAGAAATCATACATCCCTAAAATCATTAGCTACAGACAATATACATGGACAAATCGGGTGAAAAGATGATAAAGCTAAGAGAATAGTTGTAACATCTTAATCAATCGAATTATACAAATTAAGGTTAAACAGCACCGTACATACAATAGACATGAAATACACCCCGGACGAAAACTGCCCCCACCCCATATATAAAGAAATCGATCCAAAACGGCAATGACTGCTGAAAAAACTCGAAATGTCTAAGTTTTGTTAAAGTGGTAAGAATTTGCATCAGGTCCGACGTAATCTTCATAAACTGCCCCTAGAGGGCTGAGAACAACCTCCCCTAAGCTTAAAGGACACGAGAGAAACAAGAAAAAACGTAGAATTTATTTTGTCAAAATAAAATTGCAAACTTTTATCTTTAATATTCTCAAGTCATTCTCAAAAGGTGTTTAATATATTTATAAATTGTGCTTGTTAATTCAAGCCTCTTCACTAACATTATTTTTCTTTCGTGAAAGAAATGGAATGTGTCCTATTTTGGATGAAATTTAAACAAAAGAAAGCTTAGAAACACTGAATGTCAAAAAAAACAAATAACAACCTCTTCTAAGGGGTATTTAGCTAAAATTAATAAAATAACAACAGATTGTGTTATTTGTAGAATGTCAAATTTGGTCTTTCAATAGATTTGAAAATTTATCGAAGAATAACCATAAACGTGCCATCAAATATTATGACATTATTTTATAAACTGGTTCATAGGCTTTTTTAAAGTTTACTAACATTATAGAAAAATAATATACAGTGTGATGTTGACGACCCTAAGAGTCATATTAAAAATTTTTTACAGTTATTCGTTAAGTTATTCATTAACCTAAAAGAATATAATATGTATATAAAAGCCCTAAAACACCCAGTATCTTAAAAAGGTTCACATTCAACGGTAAGTATAGGGGTGTTTTGAACTCAGCTGAGTGTGTTCTGCCTTCCACTAGAGTATGTCCGTTTAAATCTGAGACACCCTGTATAAGTTTGTTGCTTATATGATCAACAGTATTGCTTTTCAGTAGTCACTGCAACATTTTTTTCGTTGCATTTTGAATGACGGTAGTTTGTATCCTTTCTGGGGGTGTTACTCAATATAAATTGATAGGACATGAGTTCCAAACAATAAGTGTACAACACGATTTTTGCCAATAATAGCATCTATAAAAATGTAAATCCGGTTAGTTTCTCTTTGTTTTTCCAGCATCGTACGGATATAGGGGTGGCATCTCGCCACTCCGTAGGGATGTTTTTCAAGCACAGCGTCGTATATAGTCTAGTTTCTTCTCACTTTCACAAAACGTAGGTGTTTCGAATTTTTATAGAAGTTACTGTAACTTTTTATAGTTAAATCTTACATAGGGGGTAGTTCTTACACTCTCTGAGGATTGACACTGTAGGACATTGATGGTACGTAAGTTTCTAGTTTTATTTTAGATTACTACCCAATTTCAGCCAATCATATTATCCATTAAAATAGAAATCCTGTTCGATTTTAAGTTTTTCCGTACTTTTCTCGTGTTCGTTAAACTTAGGGGTGGTTGTTCTCAACCCTATAGGGGCAGTTTATGAAGATTACGTCAGACCTGATGCAGCTTCTCATCACTTTAACAAAATAAACATTTCGAGCTTTTCAGCAGCCATAGCCGTTTTATGGATCGATTTTTTTATATATGGGGGTATTTTTCGCCCCTACCTTTAAGTGTGTTTCATATCTATTGTATATACGCTACTGTTTAACCTTCATTTGTATAATTCGATTAAATAAGATGAAACAACGACTCTCGTAGCTTAATTTTCTTTTTACGCCATTCCCATTGTTTCTCGACTCTAGCTAATGATTTTGGGGGTAATGATTATCGTAGAGTAAGTGAACATGTCATGTATGGGGATTTCAAAAAATTAAAAAAATTAATAGTCGAATTGGCAGATTTATCCACAAAGTGGAATTCTGACATAAATTTTAATTCTGAACTACTTTTCCTAGTGACAATTTTTTACATCGTTAAAATTGAATGCAGTTTGCTCACATATTCTTCAGATTTTTAAAATTTTTTGAACACACTATACATGACATGTTAACTGACTATGGCAATCATGTTTTTAAGAAAAACTAAACATTTTATGAAAAATAAATTTTCCGCATAAAAGAACAAATAAAAAAGTTTACCTTCTTATTCGCTCCAAATGTGGCCATATTAGAAGCCAAGGTCTGAAATACTTTTATGACATATTGCACTCCCTACTCTCCCTACCATCACCACTTCATTATTAAAATAAAATTGAGATATGCACATGACATATTATAACAGCACCTGGAACTAGATTGTATTTTGAGTTGATTTAGTTGAAGAGTTGGGGGGTTGATGGGGGTAAATAGAGGAAAATAAGCAAAACAAGCTACTAAGAGTTCAGAAACTTGAGACTTGGGGTATATACTAGGAGTCAAGGCCACAAATCTTTTTAACATCTGCCACCCCCACCACCATCTCCAAATTATTATAAAAAAGTTATTAGAGTAAAATAAAGGTATTAACTTGAAATGTGTTGCATGTATGTATTGAAACGAGTTCTGAAAATAAGTACTATATTTTGAGCTTATTAATTGAAGGGTGAGGGTTAAATAAGTAAAGCAAGCTAATAAAAGTTCAAAGACTTGAGATTTGGTGTGGTGTATGTACTAGAAGCCAGTTTCAGTATCCTTATTACATCTGCCACACCCATCACAACCTCCAACATTCCCACTTCATTATTAAAGGATCAAATAAAATTGTGAAGTTCTTCAACATTTTTTGGCATCAGCTAGTACCCCCTTTACCACTTTAGAGCAGACGATTTCAAATATTATATTTTTAAAATTCTATGGGCAATTATTTCCATTTATTAGAGTGCAAATACAGTATCAAGACGTTTTCCTCCAAAGAGCCTTGAACTCGAAATCTGGATGTGGAAGTAGGCAGCGGTTTTTCGGTTAAAAATGTATTATGTTGTGGAGATTGGTTCACAAAAATTTGCTGAAAAAATGTTGTGTTTCCTCTAAAATATAAAGGCTCAAAATATTTGTATATTAGCTACTCTTGTTATTTATAAAAATGTGGCTGTTATGACAAATAAATGTAAACTGCTTAACATTCCTTGGTCATAATGTTACTAATATTAAAGCACTTTTTTTAATATTGTAATTTTGGCTCATAATGTTTATAACAAAACTGGAAATTAACTTTTATCTTTGGCAGGAAATATTGACCAACCCATTTTTATTTTGGTTTCAAATATTCATAAAAGATCATCACTTTTTCAATTAACTTCATCGAAACGTCAACCTTGAAATACTAATTACAGTATAGGCGACTATGAAATTATTTCCAATTACAGTATGTCCCTTGAGAAATTTCAGTTATTAGATTTGTTGATTACTGACATTAATTTCTTTTAAATATTTGTTATTTCTCAAGTAATTGACAAATAATGACGCGTGTCTGGTAGCTTTTCACTATTGTGATTAGTTACGCAACTGCTCCCTGTAAAGGTAGATGTAATAAGGAAACGTTTATTGCTAATGCTACCAAAAAAAGTCCAAGACATGTTCACACCTGGGTATAGAATTTCGTTTTATGGATGATAATACTCTATAGCAAGAGTCACGGTAAACCCGTCATTAGGTAAAATGGTACCGCACTACATATACAGGGTTGAGCAATAGTCCCGGAACGGCTCGATTACAGCCGAACGGGACCTCGTATTAACTTCGGGTTTTCGACACTGTATTCAGCGAAATTTTTAGAACTTCTTGACATGTATTTCAGGACTGTGACGTCATTACGTTAGGAGGTGTGACATAAGTGTCAATTTTTTTAAATGAAACACCCGCTATATTTTTCCATATTTGTATACTTTAAGGAGTCCCAAATTCAACGATGTAACGTTTGTATGGGTTCTGTTATGTAATGTGGTCTCAATAAGGGAAAATTAGAAATAAATAATAAATGTTCAAAATGGAATCTTTCCACTGCCTGACAATGTGCTAGCCTGTCCACAAATTCCCGCTGAACATTTTGGAGGGACTGATGTGTAATATTATCAGCAACCGCTAGAATTCTTTCTTGAAGCTCTTGTACCGTGGCAGGTCTTGTGCGATACACCACAGACTTCAAATGACCCCAGAACAAAATCAAGAGGGGTTAGGTCAGGTGACCTAGCTGGCCATTCGATATGACCCTTTCTACCTATCCATCTCCGGGGAAAGACAGTGTCCAAAAAATCTCTTACAATTCTGGCATAGTGTGGCGGAGCTCCGTTTTGCTGGAAGTACACGTCATTTGCGATCACCTGAGGATTTTCGCGGTTGGGAAATATCCGAATTACAGCGGGTATAAATCTTTCGCGTAATAAAGTTAAATAGGTATTAGCAGTTAAATTACCATTTAGAAAAAACGGCCCTATTACATGTGTTCCAATTATACCCGCCCAGACATTTACTTTTTGTGGATGTTGTGTGTGCATTTCTTCCATTCAATGTGGATTCTCAGCAGACCAATAGCGACAATTGTGACGATTGACAAATCCATTTAAACAAAATGTAGCCTCATCGGAAAACAAAATGCGATCTACAAACTGTGGTGTCTCGTCTAAAAAATTCATAATTTGTTGGCAAAACTGCATTCGACGATCAGGGTCATCTTCCGCAAGTTCCTGAAGAAAGCTGACTTTGTAGGGATGTATTTTATTTCTCCTGAGTATTCTTCGAATGGATCTTTCACTGTTACCAGTTTCTAATGAAAGTTTCGGAATTGACGTTTTAGGCTCCTTCTGAATCGCTAACAGTACATCTAAAGCTCTGTCGTCGTTTGTCGCTGTTTTTGGGCGGCCAGTTTTTGGTAAATTCTTGACATTTCCCGTATGTTCAAAATTGTGCAAAATTCGACATGTTGTCGACTTGGAAATCGGGTTTCGCTCAGGAAAGGTATCGTTGAAGAGGTCACTTGCTTCCTGAAGGGATCGACGCCTCTCTCCGAATCCAATCATCATGAAAGTCATCCGTTCAGTGTCAGTTGAGCCATTTTAAAGACATGTTTTTAAAATCATAAATTAGTAGTACAAAAGTAATGTCACAGTGACGTTTATACCACGACTTACTTAGATAAACTAGTAAAATAATGAGAACAATTTAACTATGACCTGTGTTTTTATTAAACGACTACAAAAAAAATTGTTTACGTGGGTCTTAGTTTTGTAAAAAAAAAATGGTAAAAAAAGAGTGTCTTTTTTGGATACAGCTGTTTGGATATCCACTGTTCTCTGTTAATTACGATTGTAATTTCTAATTTTCCCTTATTGAGACCACATTACATAACAGAATTCATACAAACGTTACATCGTTGAATTCGGGACTCCTTAAAGTATACAAATATGGAAAAATATACCGGGTGTTATAATGACGTCACGGTCCTGAAATACATGTCAAGAAGTTCTAAAAATTTCGCTGAATACAGTGTCGAAAACCCGAAGTTGATACGAGGTCCCGTTCGGCTGTAGCCGTTCCGTGACTATTGCCCAACCCTGTATTTAATAAGAATTAATCTATAGATTGGCGTAGGTTTACAGTTGTTTTCCTGTTGTTTAACCCTATGTTTTGAACATCTACCAACCGTGGTCTACAACTTTGAGTTTTATATACAGTCGCCTTGAAAGACCCCTGGGCGAGAAAGACATGTCTATGTCAATCAATCAATCATTTTGGTTATCAACACAGCTACACTATATATTACAAATAAAAAGTTAACTTGTCTGACTAGTCAATACAAACTAATACATTTGTAATAAATGACAATGAAAAATATACACATATTTATTTACTTTTTCAATTTTTAATTATTATTTGTTTGCTTATAATTGTATTGAAACATATTCTTTATAGGATTTTGCAAACAGCAGAAAAAAAAATAACTATCTGTGAGAACTAAAAGAAAAATTATGTGTAAAATTATTAATGAAATCTTTACATTCTTTCGATAACCTGAATTTTTAAGACTAGGTAGGTAAATAAATTCATGTTAGGCCCATGTTCTCATTTTTAACTGAATCTTCATAACCGTAGGGGGTTATATAGATACCAGTTTAATTGGCATGGCCGTAGGGGACTGTGTAGATACTAGTGTTAGAATGAGAATTTTCAAATAAAAAATTAGACAAATTCATTTTAGGATTTTAATTTGCTAGCATAACCAGAATTCAGGTTATCGTAGGAATGCAAAGATTTTATTAATAATTTTACATATAGTTTTTCTTTTAGTTCTCATAGATAGTTATTTTTCTCTTCGGTTTGCAAAATCCTATAAAGAATATGTTTCAAAACATATTTAGACAATAACAACATCTTAAAACTGATAGCTTAAGAATTAATCCACCGAATAAAGAGTTTGTTTTGTTAAAAGCATAATCAATTTATTTTCGCAGACAGTAACAATATCGGTAGCTTTAAAGAAATTAATTTTATTATAGCATTTAATTAAAGCAAAACAAATCAAATCATTTATTTTCAAAGTTACACATTAAGTAAGTTCACAACATAGTAAAATGAATTTTTTCCTATGTAGAAATTTTGAAAAGGGATTCCACCCTAAACCATGCTGTATTAAAAAATACACTTGGCCTGTGTTGTGATCACCCCTTTTCAAAGATCTGTCATAACGCTAGAGGAATATAAGAGGAGTACAGAGGGAAGTCACCATGTTACAGAGAGAGAATGAGAAAGACACTTTGTTACCTATATAAAGGTGAAATATAAATAATAATAATAATTGTTCTATAGAATTACATTACACGATAGTCGCGTAATTTGTAAAAATGGCAAGTTTTCATAATACAAAGCACCCCGCACCAAATGCATATGGGTAATTTTGCTGTCGATAGAATCGTTGCAAATTCAAGACATAGAATCCTAAGTCATTCTCAATGAAAACTGCTATGGATAAAGTTCCAAAATGTCTTTATTTTAAAAATATAGCAGGCCGAAGCTCCAAAATTCAAAATTTTAAAAACGCAATTGTACGTAATTTTTTTTCAATTATTTATTAAACTGTTGATTACTAATAAAGCATAGTAATCTATTTTGATAAGCCATTCTGAATAATTGAAAGATATACATAATATAACTCAGACTTTTATTTTATATTTCAATAACCCATTTTTACTAATAGTGGAGTCAAATAGTGAAAAAAAAAAGATCGGATTGGCAAATTTTTGAAGATGGAACGAGACAAGGTGGAAAGTGTTTGTTTTGGTAAGAATAATAAGATTCTGAAATTTCACCCTCCGCGAAAGGGTGCAACAATGTTTTTTTGGCTAAAAAGGGGTATTTTGGACATTTCTAGGGGTGAATTTAGAAAATAAAATGTTTATCACCAGTTCCATAATGAGTTAAGAAACCAAAATGGCATCCTTTTATTATCAATGTTGAGGGAACTTCCAATTCAAATTTTGCGAGGATCCGACATCTCCCTCCTGATATAGATGTATATATATAAAAAAAAAATAGAAAAAATTAAGTTTCGGCTAGTTTGGTCAAATCTTGACCGATTTGACTTAAATTTGGAAAGAAAGTAGTCACTATTACACAAAAACTGCCCTCCAAATTTTATCTAAAAATATTGAACAGTTTTGCTGAAATTCCAGTTTCAGTCAAATTCTCTGAAATTTTCAAATACAAATATCTCATGTCCTACGAGTCGAATCGAAACGTGCTTGGCGGCAAAACATAGCTTATTTTATGTACTTTTATATGAAATTAGTCAATTTTTTTTTTTTCAACATTCGATAGTATTTTAACCATTTACGGTATATACAGGGTGGCTACTTTTTATATTGAACAGTATTGCTATCTCGTAAACCACAGCAATTATAAAGTCGGTTAAATGGGCAAAAGTTTCGTATTTTGAGAGTCAATAAAATGGGCTATAAAAATTAAAACTATTCCGACCAGTTCCGGAGATATCACAATAAAGCGCTGTTATTACGAAAAAAAAAAAAATGGAAAAAACCATTTGAATATCTTGTTATAAATTAGATTAGAATAGACTCATAATAAACACATACATTTTTCAATTTTTTGTGACCTTCCGTTTCTGAGATATTCGCGGTAAAAGTGAGGGGTCAATACTTTTAATCGTATATTAGTATCTGTAAATAACCTTTACGCCTGTGACTTTTACGTCAAAGGATCAGTAAGAGGTTTCTTTTCTTAAACAAATAACACAAGTAAGTATAAAAACTTGAAATTAAATATTTCGCCGACGTTTCGGAAATCTAATCTGTTTCCTTTCTCAAGGCATTTTTTGAAAAATCTTTTTTGTTGTGTATGATAAATACACAACTCTAAGAATGTTTGTTATATTCAATATCCATAGATACTCACTATTTACATAGAACTGTTGATATAGTTAACAGTTTCTTTAATTTTTATACGTTAAGTTTGTGAAGTTCTTCTTTTAACATTGGCAACCAGGTTGTACGGACATCTACGGAACCATTCGAACGCATCTATCTTTATTCAATAATATTATCGCTGATTCTTTAATTTTTCTTTTTCCTCCCAAGCATATCCGCAGACCTTGGACCTCTGAATTCCATTTTTTCTGATATAATTTCTGTGTTCCTCAATGTTACACTAAATGGTCTGGATGACTCACCCTCGTAATGTTTGTTGCACTCACACGGAATACTATAAGTGCAGTTCTTTGAATTTTGCTCGTGGTTCTTCGGTTTCGTCTTTATCAGAATAGATCTTAAAGTGTTATTTGTATGAAATACCGTCCTAATATCAAATCTATCACCTATACGACGGAACTTTTCGGATAATCCGCACGCATAAGGAATTAACGCTATGTAATGTTTTTCAGGTTTTTGTCGTACCTGATTGATATTTTCAATATTTATGAAGGTTTTATCGACAAAGCCCTCAGGGTATTGGTTATTTATAAGAACTTCTTTTATAAATCGCTTCTGATTGTTTAGTATTTCATCATTAGAAGAAATGATTTTGGCCCTAGTATACAAACATTTTATAACACCCCTCTTAACGTGCATCGACTGATTTGATATCAACAGATATTTAAATTTCAACTTCTTTTATAAACCGATTCTCATTGTTTAGTATTTCATCACTAGAAGAAATGATTTTGGCCCTATCATACAAACATTCTATAACACCCCTCTTAACTTGCATCGACTGAGTCTGATACCAACAGATATTTAAATTTCAACTCAAATCAGTCGAGGCACGTTAAGAATGGTGTTATAAAATGTATGACCAAAATGATTCACCCAAAAAATGATTTCTTCTAATGATGAAATACTAAACAATAAAAAGCGGTTTATAAAATAAGTTCTTATAAATACCCAATATGCTGAGGGCTTTGTCGATAAAACCTTTATAAATATTGAAAATAACAATCAGATAGGACAAAACCCGAAAAACCTTACGCAGCGTTAATTCCTTACGTATTCGGATTATCCGAAAAGTTGCGCCGTATCGGTAATAGATTTGATATTAGGACGGTATTTCAAACAAACAACACTTTAAAATCTATTCTGACAAACACGAAACCGAAGAACCACGAGCAAAATTAAAAAAACTGCATTTATAGTATTCCGTGTGAGTGCAACAAACATTATGTGGGTGAGTCATCCAGACCGCTTAGTGTAAGATTGGGCCAACACAAAAATTATATCAGAAAAAATGAAATTCAGGGGTCCAAGATCTGTTAACATACTTGGGAGAACGGACATAGAATAAACTGGGACTCGGTAATAATTTAACAAAAGAGGCGAATAGCAAAAAAAGAATCAGAAAAAAGAATCAGTCATAATATTATTGAATGAGGATAGATGCGTGTCGAATGGTTCCGTAGATGTCTGTACAACCTGGTTGCCAATGCTAACCGAAGAACTTCACAAACTTAACATTGTATAAAAATTAAAAAAAAACTGTTAACTATATCAATAATTCTATGTAAATAGTAAGTATCAATGGATATTGAATATAACGAACATTCTTAGATCTGTGTATTTATCATACACAGCAAAAAAGATGTTTCAAAAAAAGCCTTGAAAAAGGATATTAGATTTCCGAACGTCGGCGAAATATTTAATTTCAAGTTTTTATACTTATTTGTGTTATTTCCTTAATAAAAGCAACCTCTAACTGATCCTTTAACGTAAAAGTCACAGGCGTCGAGATGATTTACCAGTAACATACTGGTTAACTGTGATGTAGATTCTCCGAGCACCAAAAAGAAAAAATGCAGGTGGCAGAAAGTCCCAAAGAATTAGAAAAAATTGCAACCACGAAGTCCCGAGTTCGAATCCTGGTCAGGGTACGGATGTGTAGTGGCGTTTTTAACGTGTTAATGACACGGTAGCAGTGGGCTTAACCGCTGTTGAGTGGCACAACATGTCTAGTCGCTGCTATCTCCCCTGAGTTCGAGTCTCAGCAGCTGCGGTAAATGGCAATATCGCAGTAGAGGCTGTTGTGTTGGTCTCTATGTATGTTTCTTGGTTGAGCGGTGGAATAGCTGTAGCTAAATTCCCGAGAGTAGGAAATAACTGTTTGATCCAAATGATAATCACCGACTCGGTGGCGCAATGCTAAGGCGTTTGGCTTGCGGCCACGGAGTCCCGGGTTCGAATCCTGGCTAGGGTATGGATGTTTAGTGGCGTTTTTAATGTGTTACCGAGATGGTAGCAGTGGAGTAGACCGCTGTTGGGTGGCACAACATGTCTAGTCGCTGTTATCTATCCTGAGTTCGAGTCTCAGCTGCGGTAGATGGCAATATTGCAGGGAATGGTTGTTGTGTTGATGTCTATGTGTACGGTCTATGTGTACGTGTCCTGGTTGAGTGGTGGAATAGCATTAGCTAAACTCCGCCAGGACGTTAATATAAATAAGACGATTAAATAAATTAAAAAAAAAAAAATAATTGTCTGATTTATTTTTAACGGGAACACTATTCTCGACGTAGTCTGTTCTTATAGACCCAGATCTAAACAACTATATACTTCCATTTGTTAATATAATGTAAGGGTATTAGTTTATTTAAAAATGTGACGAAATGTAATAAGATTTTATTAATAAAATAAGGATAATATACTCTCCGGTTAAATCGAATGATGAAATAGTAATACACGCTATGCAATTAATTATTGTTTGGCACGTTAGTTTACACGAAAATCGGCACTCGAATGAAACTGACGTAAACAAAATAAAACGGAAGGAAGTATCAGAAACTTAACATGTATAATATGTATATATTCAAAACTACGAGTATTTACGAGTTTCATAAGTGATACAATTCTAGGAGCTGGTTGTTTATTATTTTATTCACCTATCTGAAGTATTAAACATTTTATGAGCACTATACAATTCATGAAAATAAACTTTAAATTATACTATTATCTAATTAATACTCTACATCTGTGACGTGCAATATTACGGAACATTATTAATATTTCGCTTGTTTAAACATTAGATAAAACACGAATAAGTGTTTACATATAAAAAGTATATCTTAATCAACAAGGAAACGCTTCCAGAAAATCAAACAATGTATTTATAATTATTATACGCACGCAAACAAAATTATGAAATATATTTTTACGGATAATGAAATTTTAGATGATCTTCTTCCAAAAATTTTTATGACTGGATTGTTATACATGGAATCAAAGTTTGACGTATACCAATAGGAATTATTGTCCATTTCTTGTAGTCTAAATATGTCTTTGTTGACAAAAATTCCTTGTTATACAGAAAATAACTTTGAAATGAAAAGTATTTTACTAATATAGGGGATGTGCATAAAGGACTTATCTGTTCTGGCTCACATAAAAATAACTTTCTACACTGATATTGTCGCTACCAAATCAATATTATTCTTATTCATAACGTTTTGCAGATGTGTTGAAAATCATGCAATGTTTTAGTAAACTTTCCTTTGCTGCATAGCACGAAGGACAGCGAAACTCCATTTGTCATGGTTGCCTGTTATGCGCACGGCCTTTCCCAATTAGCTCTTTGGTGACCTCAGCACAATATTTTGGAGGTTACGCTCCTTCGCCACCTGTTATCTGATTTTTCGTGGACTGTCAACTTTTCTATACTGTTCTTTTTCGGATTGATAGGAAGAAATAATAGGATTCGACAGAACATAATGCTGGAGACGTATTTCTTGGAAAATCGAGCCGTGCGATGGATTATCCAGATAATTCATAGCAAGTCATAGTCATAGCTATTAATGTCACAGGTTAATAGCTATAGCCGTGACAGAATTAAAATTTCAAATAACTCCATTGGAGCAGGCAAAACATGTTAAAACTTTTATAATGTAATAAGTACGTCAGTGGAAAGGCTGCACGATGTCGATGTCGAAAGATCGAAATTGGCGTTTTCATCGCATGGTGAATCGCACAGGGGAAACCGGAAGTGCCAATCGACAGGGATGAAGGAACTGATATTTTCTGACATTCGACGAAATCTTATCTGAGGTTTTCCGGCTTCATTTTCCAATATGGAAATTTGTCAGAAATATATTCACATTAAAGAGATAGCTGATAGTCAGTAATACGATAATTGTCGAAACATTCCAGCTTTGCTGCTATAACTTAAACACAATTATTTCTTATGCAATTTTATGATCGTCTAACAATAATTTACTGGCGACCATTGTATCCGAGAATATCCATTTTTAGTGATACAAAATAAATGTAACATCAATTCTTTTCTCTTTTCGAAGGAACTACTACATCCGGTCGCGCTCGAATGTAAGACTTGTCATTTTCTACTCATTTTCTTTGCTGAAATACCTTAAATAAATCCGTTGCTAGCTCTTAGTTTATTACTTAAAAAGGTAACAACACCCATCTGCTTAAAATTATAATAAATATCAATAACAGAACAAAACTGCGCTCTGTTTCATGAAATGTACAAACATTTTGTGCTGGTTTTGAAAACAAACGATATTCATGAAATGAATAATTTCACTAAGTGAAGAGGAGGATGTATAAAGCTAACATTTATAGAGGATATGATTTAAAGAAACAAACATACGAAACTGAAATTAGGAAATTGTGTGATAAATATTCTATAGAGGGTATACATAGCACTGTGCAAGCTTGATATTTTCGTGTTATTAAAATAAATTTTGAAGTGATTTTGAGTGATTGAGACAAATTACAAGGAAATATTTCATCTTCAAATGTTATCAAGTTGGAAAACACTGCCACAAGGTAACTTAGACACACGTCAATATATTAACCGCTCATAAATTAGATTGTTTTTAAATCAAAATTAATCTAAAAATGTGAAAATTCACAGAACCTCTTCACATCTTATGATCGTAAGTCTGTAATTACAATAAATAAAATGAGACGCAATATCAGTATATTGTTATTATGTATTATTCTTGGCAAATACAAAACGAAGGGTATATTGCATTCGATCGGCACATTTCTAAAACCGGTAATATTGCTTGTAGAGAAAAAAATTTCATATCACTGTGTTAGTGATCGAAATTTGAACAATTTTCAAAATGTCCGCCCGTCTGTATGTCGGTCTGTCTGTCCGTCCGTCTGTCTGTCCATCTGCCTGTTCGCCTGTCTGTCCGTCTATCTCTCCGTCTGTCTGTCCGCCTCTCTCTGTCCGTCCGTCACGTTTCTTGTAAGCACGATAACTTAAGAACGAAAAGTCCGATTTTACTGTAATTTGGACAGTAAGTTAGTGTTAGCTAGGGGAAGAACCATATTGTCTTTAAACAAAATCTATCAATAAATAAAAAAGTTTTTAATTTTTTAATTAAAATAATAATGTTTAAGGTTTTATTTTAATTAAACTAAAAACGTCTAAAACTAATATTATTTCCAAAATGAACTGCGAAGAGTGTCCTATAGAATGTGCAACAGTTATATAAAAACTGAATTAAATCAACGAAGAGTGTAATGCTGAGCTTGTTTTATTTTATATCATGAGGTGCGTTCTCGAATTGCTGTTCCAATAAGTCAATCCCTGTGCTAGGGGTAAAAATGACCGTTTCTATATTAAAGGTAGATAATCCAATAGAGTCCCGCAGTAAACTTGATGAATTCATATTTTCCAGTGAAGCAGTTTCCTTAAAAACTAGGATACTAACACTCGACGTGCATTTTGCCAACGAAGTTGACGTCATCGGTAGACGATTAAAGTAATTCTCTCCTGGTGGTGCCAACATGGTTGGCAAAATGCGCGTCGAGTTCACTTTAAGTACGCCTAAGATAAATCTATATTATTACATGATATTTTTTAACAAAATAAGTTACTTTATTTAGGTATAGATGAACATCACAAATATATTTTAGGATATACTAATTTGTCGATATTCTTGCCGTTTCTTCGAATCTTCACAAAGTTATATCTAGAATCCGTATTTCAGCGAATACCCACGCCCCAGGGCACTTGATCTGATTAGCCAACCCTTTCACTTTTGTAGACATTTTCAATTTTGAAATTAATTTTATCATCAGAAAATATGGTTTAGTAAAATATTTCTGTGGAAAAAGATACAGTGTCAAAATTCAAATTATTTTTTTGTTTTTTTGCTAGAGGAATTTTCTATATTCTAAGAAACAATGATTTATGTATTACATCACGTTAGATCATAGAGGGCGCCTCTGGACCTGTATCTGATGATGAATTTTTAAAATTTTTTTTTTTGGGCGAAACTTTGTGGTACTTCTGACCAGAAAATTTGATGAGAACGTCATTTCCAAGGTACACTTAGTAGAACTGTTTTCGAGGAAATTGCCGTTAAACATTTGAATAATTGTTTGAAAGACATTCAGATTTAATGAAACAAAGTGTATTTATTGAAAAGTGTGCCTTGGTTACGTTTTAGTTCTGTCATGTACGTCATTTAATCATTTTATTTTGTTCTTGTGTTCCTCGAGCTAATTTCTTTAACCTCTTTATTTAAAATGCCTCGACATAATAATTTTTCAAATAGGAAAATGAGGGATATGATATGTATCTATGTACAAAGAAATTTTAGCGGACGTGCTGCAGCGAGGAGATACTCATTTCAATATCCAAATAGAATACAGCCAGACCATAAGATTTTCAAAGATCTGTTTCATCCTTTGGGAGAAACGGGTTCATTTCGCCATAAAGATGATGTAGAACGACTAAAGCGAATTACACCAGATCAAAAACTAGAAATTTTAGTTCGTGTAGATGAAGATCGTCAAGTCAGCTCAAGTCGTTCATCAGCGGCAACAGGGGTGAGTAAACAATCTGTTCTAAGAGTCTTACGCAAAGAACGCTTCTACCCATATCACTATACTCCTGTACAGAACTTACTTTGAAGGGATCTTCCACAAAGGCTACAGTTTTATCAATTTGTTCTAAATAAACACAACAGGGATCGAAATTTTGTTAACATTACTGGGAAGTAGAAAATCCTCATGCTGTTAAAGAAAGGCATTTTCAGCACGAATTTAAGATTAACGCTTGGTGTGGTATTATTGGCGATCAGTTATTGTGGCCATTTGTACTTCCTCCAAATTTAAATGGACAGTCTTATCTGTTTTTTCTTCAAAATACTCTTGCTGATATATTACATCTTTCATGTTAGACATATGGAACAGCATGTGGTTTATGCAAGATGGAGCTCCCTTTTATTTCTCCATTGAAGTCAGAAATTATCTTGATGAGACTTTTGGACGCAGATGGATCTGTCGAGGAAGTGAGTTTGCTTGGCCACCAAGAAGTCTTGATTATAATCCTTTGAATTATTATGTGTGGAGACATACAAAGTCCTTAGTCTATGCAAATACTGTCAATTCAAGAGAGAAACTTTGGGACAAAATACAAAACGCAGCCAATTTTATTAGAGCACAGGAAAATGTATTTTTCAATGTAAGAAAATCTTTTATGAAAAGAATTAGAAAAGGCATAGAAGTAGGTGGAGACCATATCGAAAATTTACTCTAAGTTGCGGCATGGGGTTTTTGCATGGGGGGAAAGTTTATACAATAAATACTCATTAAGTCAACTTGTATGTTATTTTTTTACATATTTACATATTTATCTCAGTACCATGAAAATACTCCATTAATTCATAAGAAAGTGAGAAAGAGTTTACGCTGTTATTACGAATTTGTTTTCCCTTACGTTTTGTACTTTTTTCAATAAATACACTTTGTTTCATTAATTTGAATTTGCCTTTCAAAAAATGATTCAAATGTTTAACTATAATTTCCTCGAAAACGGTTGGAGTTATCAAATTCTACCAAGTGAACCTTTTATACGTGAAAATGACGCCCTCATCAGATTTTCTGGTCAGAAGTACCACAACGTTTCGTCCAAAAAAAATATGGAAAAAAATCATCATCAGATACAGGTCCCGCGGCGCCCTCTACGATCTAACCTGATATAATACATAAATAATTGTTTCTTAGAATAAAGAAAGTTCCTCTAGCAAATTTGGCGGAGATCAGTCAAGAGGCTGTTGAGTTATTGCAAAAAAAAAACGAAAAAATTATTTGAATGTTGACACCCTGTATCTTTTTCCACAGCAACATTTTACTAAAGCATATTAGGTTATATCCTCATATTTTGGCCCAAAGAATCTACCCCTGCACTATGGCCTATTATTAATGGTCCACCCTGTATATTAATGGGTGCAAATTCCATGAAATTTTAGGTGCGATTCACACTATTCTTGACATAAGTTAGCTTAATCCTCATATTTTGACCTGATCTAGGTGTCTATGTAACTTGTTTCCAGGTAAACCTGTATATACTTTTTATCTTCTTGATCACTGATTTAAAATATTTGATTTAATTATTGGTTTTGTCAGTCACTAAATTAAAAAAATATAATACACTTAATAAATAGTCTATAACCATAGTTTAGCATAGTTTTAAAACATTTCCTTTTCGTCGACTAATCTATATCACATTGTTGTATGTGGTGATGGTGTGATATTCAGTGTATCACATTAGAAAAGAACAAGAATAAGTTTTATTTGAATGATAGAAATTATATATAAAATACTTGTCGATATATATTGTTAAAAGGAACCTCAAAAGTCAGCAATGAATTGAAATGGTGGAAGGTGTAGAATTTCTTGCATACCTACCTACTTGTTAGCTTTGACGCAGTCTTTAAGAGTTGCTCAACGAAGTGGACTCTTCACTTCGTTGGAGTTGCTTTACTCAATATATAAATGACAAAGTATAAGGCTAACACCGAACAAATATCACAAATCCCTTGGGCATTCAAGGGCTGCTTCGTCAGAAAAATCTACCCCTACCAGCATGCCTGTCAGATTAAAAGTACAACGCTCTACTCCGAGCGCATTTAGTTAATCTCGATGCTCGTCGAGAACAGCACCGGTCGCTATCGCGTTTAAGATTAAGCTGAAATTTTACAATGTTATTACTAGAGTAACAAAACCTTGACTATGTATTTATTTACAGTACTTGCATACTTGTTAATAGATAAAACGGTACTTTCTGGCGCATATACCAACGAAAAATGTTGCAAATCTAGTGACTATTTAAAAGTAGTTAACAACACTTATCAGTGCACTGAAAACCTTACCAAAAGACTGGGTATCATAACCAATTTTACAAGTTTCTTGGAGGAGAAATCGGATGGCGAATGTGTGGATATCAGCACGGACTTCTCAATCTTTGAAGTTAGTGGAGGGAAAATTGTTGGAGAGAGGCCAGTTAACGAAACTCATTTTCCAAAATGTTGTCCCTTGCACTACTCTTACAATTCCGTGTTGCATGCTTGCGAAGAAAAAGAAAACATGACACATGGGTACATTAGAGAGATGTTTGTAAAAGTGGGATTGCCAAGTTGTAAGATGATCGTTGATTATGAGTTGAGGAATACTGTTGATATATACGCCAGTATAATAGACGTGAGAAGAAACTCTGATTATTGTATCGATGAAAATGAAAGAGGTACATATACGTTGAGGGAATGCCAGGAAAATATCGAAATATGTGATCACATGAAATGTGTAAAAAAGTGTTGTCCAGATGGCCAAAGTTTTGTTAATGGTGCTAATTGTGTTGATACTTACACACATGGTTTAAATTTATCATTCTCTTCCCTTATAGAGAATCCAGCAGGTACGTTTTAAGAATATTTTGTTAAGAAAACTAGTTAATTTTATTTTGACAATACCGTTGAATGCAAGCCACATGTATTGTAACATAGTCAAGAGGAAAACAGAAATTGACAAAGCCGGTATACTATACTATAACAACATTTATTTCTTTATTACATCGTTTTTAAGGTAAAGAACTAAATATTGTTTCTTATTGTTGTTTATAACAGTAATACTCTTTGTTATGAAAATGGCGGGAAAGTGTTTTTAAATTTTCCTTTCCTATAATTCATGAGAATAAACTGCGTTTTAAACGTAGGATATAACGTATCATATTAGTTTTTCAAAAACAATGTTTTTTTTTAATTGAAACTGAAATAGTTTTATTGAAATAGAACAAACTAACACATTTAAAAGTGAATTATTTATTATTTGTTTGTTTATAGTAATGAAACATATTCTTTATAGGATTTTGCAAACAGTGGAAAAAACTATCTATGAGAACTAAAAGAAAAATTATACGTAAACATATTAATGAAATCTTTGCATTCTTTCGATAACCTGACTTCTGGTTATGGTAGCAAGTTAAAATCCTAATATAAATTTGTCTAATTTCTTATTTGACATTCTCATTATAACACTAGCATCCAATATAGTCCCCTACGGCTGTGCAGACTAAACTAGTATGTACATGACCCCCTACGGTATGAAGAATCAATTAAAAATGAGAACAAAGGCCCAAAATGAATTTATTTACCTACGTTTTTCATTCTAATGGATTACATTTTCATAAAATCTCTCATTCAATTTCTTGGAAACGGTTAGCCTTTGAAACGTTTCTCGCCCTTATTCTGAGCTCATCAGAAAGGGACAAAGCCACTCATAACGATGTTTCATGCAAAATAAGGCAATATCCATGAATAAGTATGAAATATTTATATTTGACATTGGTTGATAAAAAACCACAGATCTTCACCTATCTATTAGCTAACTAGTAGTAGCATTTTTTCCGCTGTTTGGAAAATCCTATAAAGAATATGTTTCATAACTAACGCATGTTTTTAACATATTTTACAAATCATATTAATTTAAAACAATGTATGACAATACAATAATATGTGAAGCACTATTTTATTGAGGACATTTGTAATCTATGATTACGCTAGTTTCTAAGAATATTTATTCTCGGCATGTAAAATAACTTATTTTAACTATTTGATTTCGTCATATTACAAACGGGATTTATTTTTCTTTAATCATTGTAGAAAAGACATGGTATAGAAATCTGTTATAATAATACACTGAAATCAAACATCGAATAAAGAATGTGTGTGGGTGTATGTGTATGTGTCTATGGGCCATTTTTCTTTATAAAAACTTTTGTTAGACTTAAAATTTTTAAATAAAATTTGAAACATCTGTAAAATAGCATTGTAGAATATTCCCTTTTAAAATTAGGCTATATCCGTGGCACAGGGCTATCGCTAGAGGCGTGTAAGCTGTCATCTTTATGCAAAACATGTTTTATTATAATTTTAGAGCAAAATGATACTAAGGTTATTGATTAAGCAAACAAAAATGAGATGTACGAGATATTGTCTGCTAAGTTCCAAGGGACTTTACATAAATTACTAAATATAGCAATTTTACTTTAAAATCTTATTGACGTGTTTTTGATAAGATTATTATGAAGCGAATAAAACTTATATTCCGGCGCTACCGAATATAAGAATATCTATTAAATATGATAACTTCTGTTAGACATACAATTTTATTTCTTTGGAACGTTTATAAAATAGCATGGTACAATAAGAGATTACGAAAAGTCTCTTAATTCCACCGACCTGTCTGTTGGTCTGGTATCTGCCTATTATAGCTATATACAGGGTGTTCCTTAATGACGTGCTAATATTTCAGGGTGTGATTCCCTAGGTCATTTTATGAAGAAAAGTTTATATGAACATAAATCCTCAACGGTTTAAATTATTTGCTACAGGGTGTTGAAATTTTGATAAATGTTTGCGACATCCACTAATTCATTAGCAAAAAACTAAAAATACTGACATAATTAATAATTTGCCACATACTATATGTTGTGCAAACACCTGTAACTGCCACAAAAGAATCCACAAGTTTTACACATTTCAATCTCCATCTCACTCTAACTCACTGCATCACACTACTGTCTCTGTTTACAACTGTAAAGGCTGCATTATTATTCTTCCTTGCCCTACTAGAAATGCCAAAACAATTACTTAGGCCAAACGACCATGAACTATGAAAAAAGTTTGCAAAAAAAAAACACAACGATGCATAAGTACCTATATTTAATGCAATTTTTTGAAAAAAAATTTTGTAGGTCAAGGTCGCTTTGCGAAAATTATTGTTTTTGCATTCCTATTAGGCCAAGTATCGTTTTTGAATTTTTCAAAAAATGCGTTGTATATGATTAATTTTTATTTTCCTCTATGTTTTTGCAATTTCATTTTTGCATTTTTTTTGCAAATATTATCTTTTTTTGCATTAAATATAGGGATGCACTTTTATGTTTTTCTTGCAATCTTTTTTCGTAGTTCAAGGTCGTTTGGAGTAAATAATTGTTTTAGCATTTCTAGCAGGGTAAGGAACAATAATAATGTAGCCCTTACAGTTGTAAACGGAGACAGTAGTGTGATGCAGTGAGTGAGAGTGAGATGGAGAATGAAATGTGTAAAACTTTTGGAATTTTTTGTGGCAGTTACAGGTGTGTGCACAACATATAGTAGGTGGCAAATTGTTAGTCACATAACGTAAAACAGGTCAGTAAACATGTCGTAAACATTGACCCAATTTTTCTTTCTAATCGTTATTTTTTAATATCTCAGAAAGTATTTTAGATATTATATTCGGTTTTGGTATGTGCTAATAGGATGTAAAACCACACATTTTAATTAGAAAAATTATTTTATCGGTCCACCAGTGGGGTACCTGCGATCATGTCCTCTGATATTTTTTACCAAGAAAGTAGTACTCCACTGACATTTTTCCATGTCGATATTTTTCCTGATTACCCTGATCAATTCTACATGAAAATGATCTCTTACGTTTTTCTCGTCACACGCACAGTTCTTGATTAAAATAATTAAATTCATATTGAAAGTAATTACAAAGGCACACACACAAAAAAAGAAATTGTCGATTACACGGACCAGAGCAATCATCTCCAGTGTATTTTGGCTTGCTGAATCCAAATCCGGTGTCATTTTTGTTCCACTACACCACATTTTTTTTCTATATTAAAAAAAAAACAGTTAGAAATGTGCAAAAAGGGAAAATTTCATTTTTCTAACGATTTTCTGAGGATAGAGAAAAATTGTGACGTGTAGGGGCAAAACTGACACCGGATTCGAATTCAGCGAGTCAAAATAGACCGGAGATGATTAGTTTCCTCCGTGTAATCGACATTTTTCTTGTGTGTGTGTGCCTGTGTACCTAATTAGTTTCAATATGAATTTAATTGTTTTATCAAGAACTGTGCCGTCTGACGAGAGAAACGCAAGAGAACGTTTTCATGTAAAATTGATCAGGCTAATCAGGAAAAATATCGACATGGAAACATGTCAGTGACGTAAAACTTTTTGATAAAAAATATCAAAGGACATGCTCGCAGGGACGCCACTGGTGGAGCGATAAAATATTTTTTTAATTAAAATATGTGGTTCTATATCCTATTACCACATACCAAATTTGAAAATAATATCTAATATGCTTTCTGAGATATAAAAAATAACGACTAGAAAAAAAAATAAATTCAACGCCCTGTGGCAAAAAATTGAAGCCGTTGCGGACATATGTTCATATGACCTTTTCTGCATAAAATCACCCAAGGAAACATACCCTGAAATATTGGCACGTCATTAAGGAACACATTGTATATAAATGAAAAAAAAAATTGAAAAGCAGTTGTACTCTAATCAAATTCGAACAAAGGACCCCGCACTATTTGCATTGGAAAAATCATTTCGGTGGAATTTTCTTGACACTTAGAAAATAGGTAGTTCAAGGGCTTTCGATCCAAAAATGTTATGGAAAAATTGATTTAATGGCTTTCTTGCAGAATTACAGTGACTGGAAGTTAAAAATGTTTTTTTCAAATGTTGGGAATAAGTAGTTCAAGGGCTTCCGAATGAAAAATGTCAAATTAAAAAAATATTTTAATGTCTCCCCTGTATGATTACAGTGACTGGAAGTTAAATATCTTTGAAAATTCAAAGATTTTTAACTTTCAGTCACAGTAATTCTGCAGAAAAGCCCCTGAACCACTTATTCTTAAAGGTTCAAAAAAATTCCATCGAAAAAAAATTTCAAAAATTTGTAACTTCCAATCACTGTAATTCTGCAGGGAAGGCATTAAATTAATTTTTCCGTTACAACTAAATCTAGGACTATTTCTTTTTGTTAAGATTCCTTACTGGCAATATAAAAGAGGTAGAAGAAGAGTCACGCGTATGACAGTTTATTGTGTTTAATATTGTAGTCTGTGTTAGTTCATCATCTTTTACTAATTATCACATTATGGAGCTTAATTTCGTTAAAGCTAGCACTGAAAATTTACCTGAAGTGAACTACGTTATGATTCAGGAATTTTTTGTGAAAAATATGGACTATCAATGTCGATTTAAGAGCGCGAAAATGTGATGTTAGTTTTCTTGACACTAGAAATCAAACATATCTATTAATGATACTTGATAAACTCGTAATATGTATATACTATATACATATGTATATATTATATAAAACACTTTTGTAGTCCATTTCTGTAGTAAAATTATAATATTGTAAAACCGGCTGATAGGGCCGGTTTTTCAATGTCCAGTTAAGTAGCCTAACTGTCAGATCAAATTTATCTGGCAGATAAACTGTTTTTCAATGTGCAGGTAAAATTTACCGGAGGGTTAAACTCACTATCTGAAAGTAAATTTAGCAGAGAGTTGAAAGTGTCAGTTAAGGATTTATTCTACTGTTACAGCCGGTTTTACAATCGCTAGTTAACTTCCAGTCAGAGTTAACTTTCAGGTTATTATAGAAATTGGGTTTTACAATAGCTGGTCATTTTCGATGTGGTAGTTATCTAGTAGTTAACTTTACTAGCAGATGGGGTGTGGGTAAACTAGAAGTTGGCAGTTTACTGGCAATTTATAACCTATAAAATAACTGTCACAAAATAATTTTTTGATATTTTGCCTAAAAATGGATATGTACGAAGTAAATTCATATAGCAGTGATGAGTAGCCAGGGTAAAATTGTATAGACCTAACTTTTCTGTAAATAGATCGAGACTAAATACTACCTACTTACTTAGTAATAGACCACTAACTCATAAATTGCTTCTGACATTTATATTTGATATCAGGTGACGTGACTTTGGACCAAAATTCATACATTTTATGTATATTACCCATTTGTCCAATACCAACATAATAAATTTTATTCACAACCTCTCGTTTACAAATCATCACTTAACTTCATATTGAAAAACGCATGTGTCGGTAAAGTTATAGTTAACATGCAAGTAAAAGTCAACTAACATGAAAGTTAATTTGCGATTGTAAAACCGGCTGTTAGTGGATTTGTACATGCGCATTTGGTTCAATTTCTGACAATTCTAAAACATTCTAACCTAATAACCAATGTGATTGATTGATATGTTCGTTTTTAATTTGTGATTTACATTAATATATTATTGCCATTAATGAATAATAATAATAATAATATTCTGGACATGATGATGACAATGATATTATACAATTTATAAAATATGAAAGGAGACCCTATACCATAAGGGAACGAGAAAATAATTTTGAGAATTATGATGATAAAGATTTTTGAATAAGATTTCGACTGCGTAAAGAAACTATTTTACATATCGTTGAGATGATAGAGGAAGTTGCAGGAATTCTGTTCCTCCAATCACTTAAAGTGTAGTTAGCACCTTTTTTCCCTTTTACACTCTCTATTGAAATTATTGATGATACACAAACGCACAAAATTAAGAACAGAACATCAATCAACACGCTAGACAACGCAATGAATTTTGAGGTTAAATTAGATATACTGTCACTAAAACAAGCGCGCAATTTGAATTAAACCAAGTGAAAATACTTCAGCTAGAATCAGTAGTGCCAACATAGCTAAGAAATAATTCAACTCATGAATACGTAGCTGGCAGTTAAATTACTGTTGATAAACACTACTATAGATATAACTGCCAGTTAAGCGTAACTAGCAGCTACCTATCTGGCACTTTTAACTGGACACTGAAAAACCGGCCCTAAATGATGCAAAAATAAAACAACTAATTTTATATAACTCCATCCACAACGTCTTAAAAATTAACAAACGAAAACAGAACCGCAAAACAAACAGAACACCAGAAAAAACTAACCTAACTGCTACTTTAGCTGTCAGTTTTTCTTAGTGAACTTTGAAACTCAGTGCTGCCACACAGATATTTCATCTACTCTATACTGCGCATGCGAAAACATGTACATCGCGACTGTTGGCGGGAACTAATATTTTCAAATTACAAACCGAATTTAAAAATACGTAGCCGCAAAGTAATTTTTTATTCCCAAACAGATTGAGTTTTAAAGTGTTCCTGGTTGTACATTTAACATAAACATACATTGTGAAATAATTCCATTGTTTATACGTATTCTATGACTTATTTGCTCATTTTACAGTTGACCTACGACTTAAGAGAAGTGGAAATTATTGGAACATGAATTTTCTTTATACCCTCTAATTGCCATTAGTAATAATACTTATTGGGATATTTCAAGATAGTCCAATACATGCTTAATTTTAGTCAGCTAACACAATTTTTTTAAAAGTGGCAATTACTGGTTCTATATAGTGGCAATTATGGATACTTGTGGAAGGCAGAATGGCAACGACAAGAAAAAACTTGTTGTCCAGTATTAAAAAAACATGGACATCTCTATAACTGCCTGCCGCAATGGCATGCAGTATTTCACTACTGCCAAAATGCATGGGGTTCCAAGAAACACTTTAAAGAAGAAAACACCAGTGGTGCATTTCAAAATTATCGCTTCCCCAAATATTATGTTATCATTCCCTGCCATCCCTCCATCGTACTTGCATACGCCGACGATATACTCATCATCACCGAGGAAGAACAAGACATCGTTAAATTTCTAAGAAACATGACACCACATCTGGATTCCTCTGGAATGAAAATAAACTTCAAAAAGAGCCTAATAATGGTCCGAGACCCATTGACAAAAACAAGTCCAACAAGTGGGGAAGAATATAAAATAGGAGACTACACCCTGAGAACCACGAATATAATGAAATACCTAGGAACATACCTAACGAATCAACTAAAAAGGAGGGAAACAGTAAGGGAAAGAATCAAAACAGCCTACAGAGTCACAAGAGCTCTACTACCCTTCATTGAGTACAACAATCCAACATGGTGCCTAACCAAAAAGATATACACGACCATCATAATGCCTACGATGATATATGGAGTCAAAAACGCAGCAACGACAGAGGCCAACAGAAGAAGCCTGAGAAGAGCTGAAAGGGACATTATCCAACTGCTAGCAAAAACAGGAAAACCACAAAAACGACAGAAAACGTCAACATTACTAGAGGGAAGAACAATAATCAAAAGAATAGAATCATACGCAATGAAATACTGGGGACACGTCCAAAGACGGGACTTGACACACCTACTAAAGAAAGCGCTGCGAATGAACAGCAACAAACTGAAAATAGGGAGGCCATGCTACACATGGATAACAACAATCGAGAGGATTATGAATAAGCTAGGAAAGGATTATACACACTGGGAAAAGCTGGCAGACTCAGAAACAGAAGAAACAGAAAACTCAGAAGTAGAATAGGAGAGAAGATGATCACAGACAGAAACTAAGAAGAAGCATATCACAAAAACCTGAAAGTAAAAAGAAGCACGAAGATCTAAAAGAAGCATCTCACAAACGCCTACACTTTCCATCCGATGAAGACAGAAGGAAAACAAGAAGAAACATCTCACAAAACACCTACACGCTCCATCCTATACTCCTACCCCATGCGTCATGCGGCTCTCGCTGCTGACAACAAGCATGTCCAATGTCCAATCCAGCGTATGCAGCTGGTCCGGTGGTATAAAAAAGCACCGGGGGTTTGTTCCGTCACACGGTGGGATGGTCGATGGGCGATCGGGCTGCGTGGTGGAACAAATCTCCATGCACCAGAATTGGCAGCAATGCCCACCTTCGCTGGCAAATCAATCAATCAATCAATCAATCATTCCCTGCCATCCGGCTCGCATGTTTTTTCAAAATTTCAAATTGAGGCGTCCTCCACTGTCTTTCAGTAGCGGTATGGATCCCTCATTCATAAGAATAATTTTTAGGTTATTACCTTCCCCAAAAAAAAAAAATATAATTTATTATTTCTGCAGATTGGTAGTAAAATTGCACTCATCTTTCTAACTAATAGAAAAGCAACAAAATTATTTTCAATTATTGATATATCTTTATGTATTTGAGATATTTATGTTCACAGCTATTTTTAAAATTCTCTTTGAAAATAAAAATATTTAAATTTTTGGATTACACAGATTACTCAATAATGACAGTTAATTCTGTATATCAACTACTCTTTTATGCTAAAATTTGCCGTTAACAAATTAATAGCATTTTAATGAGAACGCTCTTAAGCAGAATTATTTTTCATCTAAATAAAACACATTTTTTTATTATTTTATCTGTTCTAACTTATTTGTAGTTATTCAAATTAACTCTTTATCTTCTGGAGTATCTATTTCTGTAATATTTCCGATAACAACCGCGGCTCAACAATTAAAAAATTGTATACATTAGCATACACCCCATTGTCTAATTTAAGCGGGGTGATGTATATCTTTCTTTTGCTTAAAGAACTTCATATATACTTTACAACTTCTGCACACGTTGTACAGTGGTCGAAAACAATAATTCTCTGTTATTTACAACTGAATGCTAACAATTACTGCAGTACCATCCTTACTCATATCCTCAGGAACCAACCATGGCGTTCCTAAAATTAGCCCTGTCAATATATAAAATATGTTTAATGAGAGAAGGATAAGAAAATAATTTAACTGTTTTTATTTAGTATGGTCTAGGATTCACCAGAATCTAAAAACGTTATAAATTGAAATACAATCTTACTAACCGAATCGCACACAATAATAATTAATCTATTATTTAAAAATGTGTTTATCTGTTATCTTCTAAAAATATTAATATCCGTAGTTTTAAAGCAGTTAGGGTACTTATGATTATAATATAATAAAAATAAGTCATTTATGTGTGCATTACACAAAAATTATTTGCACAGATACAGTCACTATATAAAATAACATAAAACAGAAAAATATTACACATCGCATACAGTGATCCGGTGGGCCAGACAGCATAAAAAATTCATTAAAATTATGAAAAGCGTTGTCGAGTATTTTTTTTTATCACAGATTTGAAACAGTTCCTTGATATTACCAGATAATGTAGGTATTAAATAAAATTATTACGTGATAACCTGCTCCATCATATATTTTTGAAAGTGGTAAACCAAATTTAATTTATCATTATTACAAGCAGAACATGAATGAAAAGACGGCATAAAGTCATATGTGTGCTACATAAAATTAGAATTCTTACTATCCTAAACACATCTGCATTAATCTCTAACCCAACCCCGCCATTATCCAACAGTTTTTATTTGCATAGCGAACGCTGTTATAGCATGAGCAGACTAACCCTAAATCAAAATTCCGTAGGTGATTGCTGTGTTAATTAATTGATGATAAATAGACTGCTAATATTGCTGTCTGTAACATACAGTTCGTAAGACTTCTGAAAAGAAATATGTTTTATTCTCTATTATATAAGAAATTGGTATCTTTTTCCCAGTCTAATTTGTTGTCAAAAAGAACACCTAGAAACTTAACACACGACGTGGATTCGATATTATTGTCGTCTATTATAAAATTCTTTAAACTAAACATAATCATTTCTGTCTCATTCTCGTTTAACATTAATTTATTTGCGAAGATATAGGATGTTCTTAGCTAATATTCTGTCGTCTTCGTATAGAATAGATCTTATTTAGACAGTATTATTGAACCAGTCATTAATGGAAGTGAGGATGACAGTTGGACCGAGAACGGAGCCTTGAGGTAGTCCAAATTTAATATTTATAAATCCAAAATATATACCTTGGTGCCTCACAAACTGATATATCTCAAGTCCCAAGGTAAGATGAGAATAGCTTTTGACTGTTAAGAGGAAATTTGTAATAATTCAATTTTTTTACTAAAACATTGTGAGATACACAGCCAAAAGATCTGTTTAGATCTAATAATTGGGCTCACAAAATTTCGCCTTATTCAAAACCTAAGTTAATTAAATTTTTAAGTGACTGGCGAAAAATGGGCATTGTCACAACTAATTTCTAAATAAAATCTCAATATATTTTTCTCTGATCACATTTTCCTAAAATATTACATTTTGTACTACGAATACTTGAAAAGTGAATGAATGATTAAATAATGAACGGTAGCTTGATGGCTAGCACAAGTTTGTAATCTGAATACCTAGTGAAGCAAATTCGAACCCTGCTTACTGCGGAATAATTTTAATTTTAATATTATCTTCAAGAAGTAGTTTGGACTCCAATATAAGCTGTAGGACTCGTTCTTCTTTACTTAATTCAAAATCCTAGAATTGCGAAGAGCTTCCTTGATGACTAAGGTGCTACAGAAAATAAATTAACGATATCCCGAGAAAATAAACAACTACGTTAAAATGGAAATTTTATTAATACTACACACTTCTGTTAATTGGTGAATGGTGAGATGTACAAAAATTATAATTAAAATGTAGATAAAAGAAAAGTGAGCCTCTAAATACTCATTTGCAACTGATGACCAAAAGAAAATATTAATTTTGAAATATATTATGCTATTATTAGCACATCCAGATGAGTTTCTTTATTTGTTTATTTAGTGTCTTTCTGCATGTATATAACATTTTTATACATAACATGTTTTTATTATTTACATGTTTTCAAAAAAAATAAATATGTCAGTAGCGCAACCAGCAATCATCACTAGATGCAAATATTATACTTTTCGCAGATTTATTAAAATTTGTATATTTGTAATTGTTACACATTCTATGGGATGTTCCTTGCTATTTTCAAAAGCTGTTATTTGACTTCATATTTTTACTAGTGAGGCATCAGTCAGTCATCACCTTGAAATTTTGCAAACATATGTAGTATAGATGACAATACAATATTATAGGATAAAATCCGACATAAATTGAGAACTCAACTTATACTGGAACTTGATATATTTTACATGAAATTCTAGATTTTTAAGCTGTTTATTCACACTTCACATGTTTGTCAGTCAATCCAGCAAGTCAATTTTGAAGCACTTTCAGTTAAAATTTTGCACACATATACAGTATGTCTCACTTTTCATGACTCCCATATCACAGTTCCCATATTAACAATGCAATTAAAAGGGCGGAAGACCCTTATTCATCAGAAGGTTGTTTCACGGTAAAATATTTAAAAATCCACCAGTGGCGTTCGTCCTTATGAAGAAAAATGAAATCAATTTTCTAAGAAAATACATTAGGCAAAGTTTTAACTGTGGAACAATCTCATAATCTTATTCATTGTTATCAACAATTCGCTAATATCGAATTTCAATAAGACTGTACTTGGTGGTCATGTAATTAAAAAATGAAACCTCCCTCTTTAAAGTATCAATTATTACACTCATAACTTTATTTTCGGATGTAATAAAGAGCTAATTAAGCTAGAGGAACACAGGCCTTCCATTTATAATAAATCACGTGACTTCAGTCAGTTTAATAATTTAGACTATTAAAACACTAATTGACTTGGAAACTAAAAAAGTTCAATTAAATGAATCTAATTCAGGAACAATTCAATAGATAATACCACTTACATAGATACACTTGTGACCTTCCGCCTGAGTCTTTCAAAAATAAATCATTTTGCATGTTATCATTCTCTTGTGTAAAATATTATTGGAAATAAAGGCATTTATTATTATTATTATTATAACTAAATCGCAGTGTGCTCAATAATTGTCATGACCAAGTTATGTTTAAGATGTAGATGTTATAGAAATTTAATCCCACTGAAAATGTGCTTTGCTATTATCAGCATGATTTTAGAAAATATGAGAAATTGGATATCGATCAAATATCGTTCAAGTTGCACTTATGGTGCTTATTATTACATTAAGAATGTTAAATTTGTTTAAAATGGAACTTTTTTTTATTTCCAAGTCATTTATTTTTAATTTAGACTGTTAAGTAAACTGACTGACGTCACGTGATTAATTCTAAATGGAAAGCCTGTCTACCTCCAGCTTAATTAACTTTTCATTGCGTCCGAAAATAAAGTTACGACTAATAATTGGTACTTTAAAAAGGAAAATTTCATTTTCTTATTACGCAAACACCAACTACACTATCTTATTGAAACTCAGTATTAGTGAATTTTTGTTAAAAACAAATAAGATTATGAAATTGTTTTACAGTTAAAACTTTGCCTAATATATTTCTTTGGCAAATTAGGTTCATTTTTCTTCATAAGGACGAACGCCACTGGTGGATTTTAAAATGCATTACCGTGACACAATCTCCTGATGGGTAGGTACCTTTCACCCAAATTATAAAAAAATCTCATTGTTAATAAGGGCGCTGTGATGTGGGAGTCATGGAAAATGCGAGACACACCGTATAGTTCCAATTGCAACTCAATTTACTGATGAATGTGACTTGATGCTGCAGACAAGATAGTCAGCTCACTGCGCAAGTTCTCAACGATCAATGGTAGACGTACCGTGGCTAAAACGAAAATAAAAGCAAAAAAGAAACTTTTACAAGAAAATGAAAGCTTGCATATACTAAAACTAAGAAAATAAATATTACACGATTTGATTGGGGCAGGGCCGTAGTCTCCAACAAGTGAATCCAGTGCGTGTGAGTGGATATTAACAAAGATAAGGTGAGAATTATCCAATCAAGCAAATAATTTGACTTTCGATGACCTGACTTTAAATGTTGTCGTGAAATATATACATTAGATTCTATATTTGTCAAACTAAATACCTACAAACTTTTCGCAATAAGCTTTTAGGTCAACAACATCGATAAAATTATGTTATTTGTTTAATTCGATAATTACTCGCACATCCACGTAGTGGTGAGTTTTGACGTCTATTGTACGAAGTTAAGTAACTGGTCAGCACGAATTTTAAAAAAACTGCATCGATATATTCTACCTACGGCTTTAATAAGGATGCCAGAGCTAGCTGAGAGTGATAACATGTAGGTTTAGATCTGTGGACACAAAACACGACTTTTGGTGTCTATTCTGGTCAGTACGAATTGACATGGGGCTAGTTGAGAGTGGTAGCATGCATGGGCGGTTTTAACATGCTTGCCGCCCCGGCACTATTTTAAGATGCCGCCCCTACTCTTAAAAAATATAACATATATATACTACCCAAAAAATGTTTCCCCAAAAAAAATACTTATTAAACTTTTTCTTCTTGTATATTTCAAAAGAACAAAGGACACTACACATTAGAGGTGGGTGGTATATAAAATGACTTTTCTGTATAACACCTATTTATTAAAAATAGAGAAAAGATAAAAAAAATTTAAAAATAAAATAATTTTTAAAAAATTATACAAGATCAAGACGAACTTTTCTTCCTTTTTTCACAGCAAAATCATTGATTATATCGCCTGTTTTCATAGTTTATAAAATTTCACTTTCAATATTTAATCCTACTAGTGAATTTAGCCTTTCCTGCGTCATTGTGGACCGTAAGTAATTCCTTATCCGTCGCAAGGTCGAGAAACTCTTATCTCCAGAACAGTTTTTGCGAGTTTGCTTAAAAAATATTCTGAAGCCATATGTCGATATTGCGGAACACGTCTGCTAAATTGTTTGACCTCAACAGCTTGCTTGATTCCAGAATTGTTAAAGATTTCTTCTTCGTCAAATCGTTCAGTTGAATTTTGAACTGAGCGCATTCTGGCAGTATGGCCTCTTCTAAATCTTGGCTAAAATTTGTTGCTAATGTTGCATCTGATTTGTCTATGTCTTGGTCACTAGTAAAAATTAAGTTCTCAAAAAAAGCCAAATTGTTAATTTGCTTTGTTGTAAACTTCACCTCGTCTGTGCAGCTCCTCGGTTAATCTATTGATTATTACATGGCCTATGGCTTCAATGGAACTGTCGCATTAGCGGAATGATAAAAACAACTAAAGCAACATTCAAAAGAAAAAAATATTGCCGCCCTTATAATTTTGCCGCCCTGGGCACTCGCCCAGTGTGCCCAGTGGTAAGACCGCCACTGGTAGCATGTAGCTTTAGTATAATATAATAGTGTCTATACCGTGGCTTTAGCTCTTATACTTCACATATTAGATTTTCAGTAATAGAAATAGGTACCGACACATAGTTCAACAGGTTCATTGTTTGGCCAGCAAATTACGTAGGACCTTTTATTTTTGAATACACATTTAACATTAAGAAAAGTGAAAACGAAATCGAAGACGTAAGTTTTTAGGTACACGTTCAAAGAATGCATTCATTATTTACATTAAAATGATCCTCATGTCAGATTTTTCTTCTCATCCCGCTTCATTATCGTACACCACTTTTTAGAAAGAATATTTTGCTTGGAGTTGCCAGTGACGTGTTTCTGTACATAGGCACTATGCAATATTTGTATGTATGCTTCATTTCCGTCATCTTTTAAGATGTTTACAAGCTGTACATCGAACTAAGCTACGTGTTCACAATAACACTATATGTAAAAAGTAAAACTGAATTAACTGCACGGCGAGTGTGTACTGTGATGTTGTAGATGAACCTTGTATCGTATGGTCTGATGGACACCACAAGGATTATAGATAATTTAGGCAGGAGCCGTGTCGCTGCTACGATACTTATCAATTCTACTCACAAGGGTGATTCAAGGTATTCTTCAGACTCCCGAAGACGAAAATAGACAAAATTATACTTACTGTGATGGCTATAGTCTGCTCTCTCCGTCGAAATCTTATGTCGGGCGGTGCACTTTTACTGAATATATACTATAATTAGCACTTTCTCAGAAACACTTCTTAATAATTAAGACCGTCGATGGAATCTATGTGACCCGCGGTAAATAATTGTCCGACTCGTGCCACAGAATCGCACGTCGGTCACAAATCTTGTAATTAGGGGATCGTAAAAAATCGAATTTAAAATATATTTTCCTTTATTGAAATAATTCAAATGTAAAAAATATAAATATTCAATACTTAACTAAGGGGCCATCCATTAATTATGTCACACTTTGAGGGAGGGGGTCCATAAAATGTGACAGAGTGTGACAAGACGAGAGGAGGGGGTCAAACTTTTGTGACATCACATTATTTTCACCTACGCATACCGTTGTTTTAATTGCATGAAATTCAAAAAAATATAGAGATCAGAAAATTCTACCTCAAAATTTAATGCCGTAAAATATGTGACGTCACAACAGGTGGGGGGTGGGGGGTAGGAAGAGGGGTTGACTCGAATGTGACAACCTGTGACAGGGTAGAAAAACCGTAAAATTTGAGTGACGTAATTAATGGATGGCCCCCTAATGTATATAAGGCAAACATCAAAGAGCACCACCACTCGGCAAGCCGTTACCTCCCGTAGGAGTGTAACTCATCCAGCGTCGAGAGAACTATGACAATCGACTGTACAAAAAGATTCAAACTCCCAGTTAGTAATGATTGTAAAATGTATGCCGAACTTTTTGAAAATTATTCTCTTTTAATTTTGCACTAAAATGATCGAAATGATTGTCAGGATGCTTAAAGAAGCTATCTATATGACTTCGATGGTTTTCCTGCTTTTATAAACGTACTACGGCATCGAACCCAAATATACTTTTTTCCGTCGACTCGCCTTCGAGCGACTACTGTTTCGATGTCCGCCTGAGCCGGGATAAAAAGTATTTTAAGCTTCGTCGGAATCGACCCTCCGACTTTGAATTCCTTGACTAATTTTTGGTACGTTCTAGTAGTTTGGATAAGGATTATGCTCTCCCTTTTTGAGGATAACTAAATGAGGATTTTGGTGTTTATTGGAAAATCCGTCCCATTGATTTTTTCCTAAATTTTGACGTTTAAATAGCTACTCGCTACATCCTGACTGAGGATTTCGCACTATGAACCACTGAATTCGTGGTAGGTACTTTCGGAAAACTAAATTTTTATTTTCAAAAAATTAAATTCGTTGTACTTTCGAAAAATTTGTTGAACGGAGCAGTTTTCCGCCTTATGCTATTTTATTCGTTGTACTTTCATAAAACCAAATTCGTGGTACTCGAAAAGTTTGTCGAAATTTTTTGACTACTTTTGAAAATTCGAACGACGGAGCCCAAAGGCGATCGACCATGGTCCTCGAGAAGAAAAATTTCAATATTTTGGTCATTTTTAGTGAAATAAATTTTTACGCAGATTTCGATTTAATATGATGTCAAAGGTGGTTATAAGTCTTTTTAATGGTTGAAATGGGATTTTTTCGTGGGATTTTTGTCTGAATTTACTTTTATAGTAAATTGGATATTTCTTTTTCAAATGGATCATTTTCCTGGGTTCAATAACAATGTTACGTTCATTATAACCAATCATGAATCGTTTCAGAACACATGACTAGAGGGGCGCTCCGACCAAATTAATTAAGTAATTTATTTGTATTTCTGATCTACTTTTCGAATTTTTACTGTTTTATTATTGTGTCTGTTAACTGAAACTACGTTTCTGATATTGTTTTAAATGATTGGAGAAGTATGCACACTCCTGAGTCTTGCTAATATAAAACACTCATAGTGCAAAATTTCTATATACAGTTCTAGTAATATTAGAAGTTCATGAAATTTAACTTGGAGGTGATTCGTGAGAGTAGCAGACTAGTAGTAGTGTGTAATGACGTTAGTGTTTAAATTTTTCTTTATCAACAAAAGAAAAAGTAGAGCATCCAGACTACCACTAAATGTCGGCACTTCTGTACATCTTAAAAATAATTGATTTATAAAATTATACCATTAGTCCTATAAACTAACAATCCTGTTATTTATAATCTAAAGTTGTATTATCTGTAGTGTGTATTGACCTTATGAAAATATGGCAAGTGGTATGGTTCTGTAAGGTGTATGTTATAGATTTTCTATAAAATCCTAGTTTATTGTGACTTTTGAGTATTTTCTATCACGCCATGAGACAGGAAAACTATCTGTAACACGTATATCAAGTTTTTTTATTCAGTCTGCTATTATTAATAATATACAGTTGTAGTATAGTATACATAATCTGCAAACTGCATCATACAATATGGAGTAGGGAGTGATATTATTAAATTTAACATATTCCATCAAGTGAGAATATATATTTTTTAATTAGTAAGTTTCAAGTCCGCCAGTGTGTATGTAATATTAAACGTGGCCAATATGTTTTTGGGACTTCCTGCCACAAACATGTTATTTTGTGAAACTTACACGCGTCTGCCATTCAATTTAATGATTATTTGACCCAATTGTGATGTTGTTAAAACTGTTGACCAAAGTTGTGCACTCTCACTAGGAATATTTGTCAAAGAGCGGTAATATACATTTGAGCCAATATTAGGTCATCAAATGAGTTTCGTATAATGGCTATATAAACAGCTGTAAAAAAATATTACTCTTGGAGTCAAATTTATTTCAGCTCTTTACTATTTACATTACGTATTTGATGAAGTTAAATAAAAGGATTATAATCAAACAGAGATGATAATTATTTTTTCCATTGCTTGAAAGATAATTCTTTTACCGCATAAGAACATAATACGAATTTTTATACCAACATATTCCTGATATTTTTTTTTGGACTCGGAATTGCGGCTTAATTTTTCAAAAAGAATACACTAATACATATAAAGCAAATGGACCTCCCTGGTTTAATAACCATTTAAGAAATATGCGTGAACAATTAAAATTTCTTGATTCAATGTATAAACAAAATCCATGTCCTGAAAATAAGAAACAAAAAAATGATTATCGAATGCGTTATAAACTTGAAATAAAAAGAGTACAAAAAGAAGCAATGATAAATTGATACAAAATGCCAGTATCCCTAATAAATGTATGTGGGACATTATAAATAAACAGAGAAATAAAACAACACAAAATCAAAATAATATTGACATAAATCCTGATGAATTTAATAAATACTTTGTCACTGCAGCTCAAAAAATTTTAGATGAGCGCACTGTACTCCCAGGTGAAAATATATACTCATAGTTAAACTTTAACTATAGTAATTTGACAAGTACCAACTTTGATTTTACTGAAGTTACTTATATCGAAATACGGGACATAATTACGAATCTTAAAAGTAAATCTAGTAAAGATGTATATGGTTTAAGTGTGAAAATCATAAAAACTATAAAAAATCTTATAATATATCCACTTACAAAATTGATAAACGAATGTCTCTTGGAGGGCACATTCCCAAACATATTAAAAGTGGCAATAGTTACACCCATTTTTAAGAATTGCGATATGGATGACCTTTCGAACTATCGACCAATATCAATTCTTCTGGTATTCTCAAAAATATTGTAAAAATTCTTGTACGATAGATTAATTACATATTTTGAATCAAATAATCTCTTTTTTGAATGTCAACATGGCTTCCGAAAGAATCGCAACATTACTAGCGCAATATTGGCCTTTGTCAATAATGTCCTTGACGCATATGAAAATCATGAATTCAATGATGTAATTTTCTTAGACCTTAGTAAGGCTTTTGACTGTGTTTCACATGATATTTTAATTGAAAAATTACAAAAATATAAAATTAACGTTAATAGTATAAAAATATTGGAATCTTATTTATATTATCGTAGTCAGATTGTTAAATTTAACAACATAACATCATGTAAAGGAATATTAAAGACCGATGTGCCTCAGGGCTCCATATTAGGACCCTTGCTGTTTTTGATTTACATTAATGATATGCCATTGGCAAACAAATGTCTCACGTATATTTTGTACGCTGTTTATACCACAATCTCCATTAGATCAGATAATTTAGATTAAAGATAATTTAATTAAAGTTAAAATGTTAAAGTGAAAAAAAGAGAAAAAGTTGAACAATGGTTTGCGTCTAATCATATAATTTGTAATAAAACAAAATCACAAGATATGATGTTCACGTTACGAGATTTCTACTGATGTAATATCTACTGTAGAATTTTTAGGTGTTTATCTGGATCCTCATTTGAGGTGGAATATACACATTGACATTTCTCGAAAATTGAGTAGTAGAGTTTTCGCTATTCGTAACCTTTCGGGTACCATGTACACAGATACGTTGAGATCAGCTTACTTTGCATTGTGTCATTCAATCATGTGTTATGCTATAATAGTGTGGGGAGATGCTGCAAATTTTAATAAAGTATTTGCTATACAGCGATAATAATTAATTAGAATTATAGCATGCTAAGGATTGCAAAAATGCTTTTATTAAATTTGGTATACTAACATTACCTTCTCTGTATGTTTTGGAATGTTTAACATATATTAAATCAAATTCAAATGGCTACCCTACCTATGTGAACCAATACGGTCATAATACCAGAACTAAAAATAATATCATTACTCCATATTATAGATTAAATAAGTCACAGAATGGACCAAATAATTTAGCAAGTCAAATGTTTAATAAACTACCATCAAACATAAAAAACATTGATAACCTAAAAAGTTTAGAATGATAATTAAAAAATTTCCCATTGAAAAGGCATCACTACAGGGAATTTTTGGACTATGATTTTTTAGATATTAAATGTACTTAGTATCAGGATTCGTTTGTAAAAATCCGTTATACGTATACTGTGTTTTTACGTTCGTTTACATATGTTTAATTTGTTGTTCATATTTTTTTGTAACTTGTACAATGTAACTTTACCTGACCTGTTGACTTGTGTAAGTACTCCTGTACATTAACACTCATAAATTATTATCATTATTATCATTAAATTCTGACATTAAACTCGAAATTCTATTTAATAAATAGGTATGAGAGTATAGTTATCAAACAATATTGAACCTGTTTTTTAGGCCTACTGATTATATGAAAGTTTTAAAAGATAGATTCTTATATAAATACCGCCATTTTAATAATCATGTAAAGGCTTTACAGAAATATGAAAATTTTAAAAAGTTTTAGAAGAGACTGTTTTAAGTTATAGACATTACTGATAAGAAGGAAGAGGAAAAGGAGAATACGAAGCTTCAAGAAAAGTTACAAATTTATAGCAAAATTCTATTCTTCATGCATTGAATACATGGACCATTAAGAACACAGATATACGGCGTGTTAATGCTTTCGAAATGTCGAACTGGAGATGTTTGTTCGAACTCCTGGGACAAATCGTGTCATCAAGACTTTGATTTCCTAGAAATGTGTCACTAAACTACCTCACTATTGAATTCTCGCGGGAAGTTCTAGAATCCTTTGAACGGTTAATAATTAAATGGAAACTTGATGACAAGCGGCAAAGAAAACGCGATTTAAAACATTGAGCTGAGAAAAACTTTGGTGATTTTAAGCGTCTACAGACAACCACAACATATATCGTGATGGTGTTAGACGTACGATACAGTAAACGGAGAACAATTAGAATAATGTATTGACCATAAAATATCTATTAAGACGTTGTGTATAAGATAAAATAAGCTTTGCTTTCTTTTCTAGCAATTTATGTTGGAATTAGCACTTGCCGTACATGAAATACCTGCCACTGACCTCTCTCTTATTTATTGAAACAGTATGAAAGTGTAATGTTTCATATTTTTCATCGTTTACCGCTTGTGTATTGTCGCTGTCAAAAAAGCGTATAATTCAGTCAATCAATCAACGATAATCTTATTTTATTAAATTGAAATGTATACAAAATATGTATTTGAAACATTGCTATTCTTGAATTAAATCGCAAACCTCTTCAACGAGAGTATCACTTCTAATGATAAACATTCACCAAATTGAATGTCCTAAGTCTTAAATCTTATAGAAATAAATATCCTATGAGAACTTCTTTAATTAACCTGAATCCACACAGAGATGTATAGATAGATGAACGGTGGGCAGATGAGTGAACGAACGGATGAATATACTATTAAAAAGATAGACGTCAGTGTGAAATTTTGTTTAAATTACTTATTTATTTTTATTTGTTCATACATCATCCAATAGTACAGAATCATTTATAGGATGGAAACCTAACCTAACCTAACCTAACCTAACCTAACTTAACCTAACCTAACCTAACCTAAATAAGAAATACAAGTAGAAATTATGAAGGCGGCTACACTGTACCACAGTAGATAAAATTTCTGGTTGCTCGGCAAATATGTCCGGTCCATTGCAATGAGTTTCATAATTAGTACAAATATTAAACGGAGGAGAAAACTTTAATACGTTAGATCTAGAAGTGGATAAATAAAAGCTATGAGAATGACGAAAATTAATCCGTGGGACATAGAAGTTCAGTTGGCTTAATATTTCACTGCAATCTATTTTGTTATGCATACTCTTATCTAGAAAACGCAAAGCAAAGGACTCGCGCCTTTTGGAAGAAGAATTGGTGGATATATGTATCTTAAGTTCTCCAATTTAAAAATTTCAGGAAGCGACGCTGAATGTTTTCCAATGTATCGTTATGAGTATTATACCCAGATTACCAAACATCTGAAGCATACTCCATCTTAGATCGAGAGAAAGCAAAATAAAGCATCTTTAAGGTTTTCGCATCATTAAACTCATGGCTGTTACGCAAGATGAACCCTAACATTCTGTATGGATGCGAAATTACAGCTTTAATATGGTTAGTGAAGGTTAATTTATTATCAAAGGTTACACCCAGGTTTTTGAACATAGATGGTCTGTTTAGCATGTCGCCATTAACAGTGATCACTGATATCGTTTATAAAATTATTAAAGAAAGTAGGTCCAAGTATTGATCCCTGAGGTACCCCTAACGTGGATCGGCATTCAACAGATTTATAGTCATCATAAGATATGAATTGAACTCTATCAGTTAAGTTATTTATTTACACAGTAGCTTAAAATAAAAGATAAAATTTCATATTTAAAGAAATACATGTGCGATTCTGTAGTTATTACAGGGTTCTCTGTAATTACGGAATAATACTTCAAGTTAATATGAAAACTGCGATTGCAATGAAAGGGATGATGCAGAATACATTATTCTAAATTGTAATTTAAGGCAGAACTCTGCCGAAATTTATGAAATAACAACCATTTAACACAGCCATCTAATTTAATTGATGTATTAAGGTCAAATAAATTAGAAACATATCAAAAGCAATGTGAATTTATTGAAAAAGAAATAAAATTAAAGTATAAATTTAAGAAACATTGTAATAATATAAATTTAAGTCTTCATTGTTCTTGTCCTATGCTTTAAATCCTTTTTCTTCCCGTGGTACAGTGTTTTGATGTAGATGCCATGACGGGCCCCTTGGCAAATCCGTGGAAGATTAAAAACAGATTCACTCCAAAAAAAGTACTTGAAAACATACCGATTTTAATAGAGAAAAAGAAAACAATATTCATTTATAAATTTATTTGATGTATGCCAGTATGTATACAGGGTGTCCCAGAATTGAGTTCCTGGATGGGAACCTGTCCAATTTTACTGTCCATGGCAATTTGTAAAAGCATTCTACAAATTACCTCACAGACATCAATATAGTTATCCTTGATACCTACCCCTCCCCCAACATCAAGATTTACTCAGTAATCGTTCCGTAATGATCAGTTTTCGTAAAGTTAGATAATTATTTTTGTATAGGCATTGTATAAATGAAATAGTGTGAGATTCGTGGTTTTTAAAGGTTTTTAAAAATCAAAATTCCTTTTTCTTACTCCTTTTTTTGGAGTATCGATGATATAGTATAATTCATTTCCCAGGTGGTGTTCGTTACATTACTGAAAATCACATTCAAACCGTCAGTAGTTATAGAGCTATGAGGTCATATATACTTACACATGCAGACATATAGACACGAGGACATGCAATCACATACAGAACAAAATGGAGACCCTCTTTTTAAAGTAGGTTAAAAATTACAGATGCAGCATATTCTGGAGAATCGTATTGTGTCGTTTCATCTAGCATGGGAATTTTTTAATTCGTCTCATATCAGCGCATGTGATACTACTAATCACCGCGACCCTTTTATTTTATCAAGTATGAAGCTAAAATAACATACATAATTATAGTATTATTGTGTACTTATATCTAATCTTTAATACGAAAAATCAAAACTCGTGATTACACTAAAGTTAGATAAATAATCCAACAAATGTGCATAATTAGGCATATTTATAGCAGATTTTATTTATTATTTCCATATTGTATTATAAATTAATAAAAATGTTTGTTCCGGATAATAAATTGGATTCTTCCTATTTCAAACAAAAAATACCATAAACATTAACTTAATAAATATTACATTTTTTTGGTTAGGGTATGTCGCAGTTTATGAAAAAAGTATTAAATAGTTGTTTGTTGATTTAGTTCCATATGTGTTTCGATAGATAAAATAGAGAAGCCGTGTTTCTACAGAAATATTAAATTTTCATGCCTACTGGTTATCGATAAAGGGAAATACGTCGTACTCGCAATAATTTTGGGATCTAATAATAATACAATATTAGTAAACAAGAATTATAAATTACAATAAATAATACCTAATTAAAAATATGAGAGATAAAAGTACTGTTTTGCAGGAAATATGTCAACACGTTTATTTATTTACTACCTCAGACAAGGAAATGCCATAAATAAGTCGCATTTATGAAAATATATTAAATTGCTGTTTGTCAATATAGTTCATCTCTGTTTTTTTTATAACAATTGTTTCATCACATTAATTTGAAACTTGATGCATTTGTATGATTTATTTTAATTTGAAAAATATAAAGCAAAGAATGGAAGAGTTTTTGGTAACCAATTAAAAATAAAAAAAGAAGAATGATTGTGATGTTGCTCTTTATCAGCGTAGCGTAAGTTGTAGCGCATGAGGTACAAAAGTACTGTATTTTCCTCTACCTTAGTTAGTTTTACTACTAACCTACAACATTCTCTAAGCTACGCGATGTTGATAAGGTGCAATAACTCCTAATTACGTGTCCGTAGCTGCCCTCGTATCATTGTTCCTGTTATACGAAAATTATTCTTGTTTTCCACTTTTATATTAGTTTTTGAAAGGTTGTTTTCTAGGATCTAGTAGTAAAACAACTGTATTAGTCATTGGCAGCACTAGAATGTGGGATTATCACTGTAAAACGCATTACAGATATTGTCATATCACATTTAATCCTTGAAATATTTTCCTCAAATACCACTTATGCCTTTAAATTTTATCTATAAATTTTTCCTCGACATTGTTGCTCAAAGTTTATATAACCAGTGAAAATTTTAGTGATATATAATTAACCCTTACCTATCTGTAACTATTCCAGTTTTCCTACTTTTATATTTCAAATTCACATACACTAAAATTGAAAAATTCTAGCGTTACAAATATAGTGTAATACCCTTTCCATGATCATTATTGTATTTCGACTCACGTTGTAGTTTTATATACGTTATAATATGTAATAAGAATTGTAAATTCTAATAACCAGTTTACCAATATGTGAGAAATGCGTGTCGCTAGTATGTGCTAATGATAGTATTGATAATGCTAATTACTTAGTGTGTTATGTTTTTGGGTCAGATGATTTAAGAGCGACTTTGTGTAGTTGTTGTTTTGTTTTCATTCTTTATTCAAGCGACTGTTTTGAATAATAACCGATTACCATTGTCATAATGAGTGCTGCATCCCTCTTTCCTCTTGATCAAAGTTCTTTACTACTTGCGCTTGCTGATAGTGGCTTCACTACATTTTAATTTTTTTATCACTACGTTTGCGAAGTAATTTTCTACTTGGGGTATCATTTTCTACAACTACCTTTCGGGAAGTTCGAAATCTCTTCCAACTGCAAACAATTTACAACAAAAAAAATGTTTTGCTTCTATGAAAAGCTTGGTCTTTAATTGCTTATAAGAATTGTTACTTTTTTGCTTATTATTATTATTCTCTTCGCAAATACAAAACTATTGCATTAAATTGGCACATTTCTAAAACCGGTAATATTGCTCGTAGAGAAAAAAATTTCATATCACTGTGTTGGTGATCCAATTCTAAATAACTTTCAAAATGTCCGTCCGTCCGTCCGTCCGTCCGCCTGTCCGTCCGCCTGTCCGTCCGCCTGTCCGTCTGTCCGCCCGTCTGCCCGTCCGTCTGTCTGTCCGTCGGTCTGTCCGTCCTTCACGTTTCTTGTAAGTACGATAACTTAAGAACGAGAAGTCCAAGTGTATTGGACAGTAAGTTAGTGTTAGCTAGAGGATGAACCTTATTGTCTTTGAACAAAATCGATCAAAAAATAAAACAGTTATAAATTTCTTAAATACATTTTTTTTAAATAATATTTTTTTAATGTTATAAACTGCTGACCACTCGAACTTACACATAGAGACTTTTAGGCAAAATTTAAAGTTCAATATTTTCAACAGGAATGCAAATTTTTGAACGCGGCTTGCAAATTTTAAGAGCTAGTTTTTTTCGGATTAAGCTGCATGACGTATATTTATCGTAGGACCATAAGTTTATTATATACGGGGTGATCAATGAAGTCATGCAAAAAATCAAAAAGTTTGTATGAGTGAAATTTCCGCAAAAAATTTTTTTGGTCGTTGCAATATGGTTCCTTACTAAGGTAACATCAATATCTCTAGACGGTTTTGTCAGTTTTTGGATTAAGGCCCTTAGGCCTTGTACACACTACTCAACATAAAATTTGGATACCGAAATCTTTAAAATGCTATAACTTGACATTGGATTGACGGTTCTTGATGATTTTTGCGGATTTGGAATCCTTATTTCACGTAGATTTTCTATGGTCTAAGCATTTTATTTGAGGGTTGAAATTTACACATTATACCCGGTCGATAATAAACAAAAACGTAGCGACAAGAACAAGTTTATTACATTAAATTCTACAATATACAACATTGCTTAACAACGACCAAAAGTCAATTCTTAAAAAAATTATAATTCTAATTCTGGTAATTTTTAATAACTGAAAAAAAATTTAACTAAAAGATTAAAAATTAATTTAATTTAAACTTAAATTAAAATTAAATTAAAATTACCTAATTAAAATTAGGTACATTAATTAAAAAAAAGAGAAGCTAATATTTTGTTGGTCCTCCTGCTCGGAATATTACTTCCCGACATCGATTTGGTAGAGTATCCACAAGATTATTTATAAAATCTTGTCGAATATTCTCCCATTCTTCACGAATGGCCTCACTGAGCATTTCTAAGGTTTCAGGGGGTACATCAAGAGATCTTACTTTAAGTTTTAAATAAGACCAAACGTGTTCGATGACATTAAGATCCGGAGACTTTGCAGGCCAGTCCTTCCTATTGATGTTTTGTGCCTGCAAAAACTGTGTGATCCTTCGCGCTCTGTGAGGTCGAGCGTTGTCATCCACCAATAGAATTTCTGGGCTGTAATGTCGAGCAAAAGGAACAACAATAGGTTCCAAAATTTCCTCCTGACAAACAGTAGCATTAATGGTTTGGTTGGTAATGAATAGCTCGGTTTTACTATTTCTTATGATACCTCTCCACACTGTAACACCTCCGCCACCAAATGCTTCTTGAGGGGCCATATTTTCCTCCAAATATCGCTGATTTGGCCTTCTCCAAACTAACATTCGGTCATCGGAGTGAAACAAATTAAATCTTGTTTCGTCAGTAAATAAACAGTGGCTCCACTCTGCATTACCCCAATTCGCATGCCGATTTGCCCATGCCCGCCTATTCGCTCTATGGCGTTGTAATAACCGCACACATTTTGCTCTGCGACGGGCTCTATAATTTAAAATGTTTGGCATTATGTTATGTTTAAAAAAAAAAAAATCTCACCTCAAGTTGTTTTTATTTAATGTTCTTCTCACTGTTCTGTCCGAAACTCTCACCCCAGTTTGTTGTCTTAAAGAGTCATTTAGTTTTCTAGAGTTCTTTGTTCTATTCGGCATAGTTTCTCTCATTAAAATTCTTTCGGTTCTTTGGTTTATTTTTTTTGTATGTCCACCCCCATGCCCATAATTATGATCACCAGTAGTTTCGACGCGGCGGTTCAAATTACAAATTGTCTTTCGGCTGATATTGTAAATGTGCGCAACTTGCTGTTTTGACATTCCTTCGTTGAGAAGTCGAATGCAATTTTCCCTTTCTGCCGTTGTTAAACGCCTCATATTAATTAAACTTTACAAAATTATAACATTGAAATGTGTCAGATTATTTCTAAAATAATGTAAACAGTTTTTAATTCCATAGCAACAAATTTGTTTTTCCAATGCCTACTTTGAAATTGACGCGTCGCGTAGAAATTACACCCGATCATAATTATGGGCATGGGGGTGGACAAAGAACTCTGTAAAACTGAATGATTCTTTGAGACAACAAACTGGGGTGTGAGTTTCGGACAGAACAGTGAGAAGAACATTAAATAAAAACAACTTGAGGTGAGAATTTATTTTTACAAAAACTTAAATAATGCCAAACTTTAGAGCACGTCGTACCCCACGTTTTTGTTTATTATCGACCCGGTATAATGTGTAAATTTCAACCCTCAAATAATATGCTTAGACCATAGAAAATCTACGTGAAATAAAGATTCCAAATCCGCAAAAATCATCAAGAACCGTCAATCCAATGTCAAGTTATAGCATTTTAAAGATTTCGGTATCCAAATTTTATGTTGAGTAATGTGTACAAGGCCTAAGGGCCTTAATCCAAAAACTGACAAAACCGTCTAGAGATATTGATGTTACCTTAGTAAGGAACCATATTGCAACGACCAAAAAAATTTTTTGCGGAAATTTCACTCACTTTTTGATTTGATTTTTTGCATGACTTCATTGATAACCCCTTATATAATAAACTTATGGTCCTACGATAAATATACGTCATGCAGCTTAATCCGAAAAAAACTAGCTCTTAAAATTTGCAAGCCGCGTTCAAAAATTTGCATTCCTGTTGAAAATATTAAACTTTAAATTTTGCCTAAAAGTCTCTATGTGTAAGTTCGAGTGGCCAGCAGTGTATAAAGAGTGCAGTAAATTGGCGAATGGTATAACGGTTAGCTTGTTTGTTATGTCTTTACTGCAGTCCGCTGTGACATAATAATGTATTATATAGTCAATAACACCTACAGTCACCTTAGAAGGATTACACAGATTCACGAACGGAAAAAAGGTTGTGAAATGGCGATCTAGATCATGATTCCTTATGCATTTTTGGGCGATGAAACCGAATTTCAACTAAAAGAAATTTCTACCGCGTACATTTCGAGTAAATCCCGGTTTTTACTGTAAGAATAGTCCATAGAAGAGAAATGTGATGGACGGACAGACAGAGGGACAGACTGACGGACAGACGGACGGACGGACATTTTGCAAGTTTTCAATTCCATCACCAATACAGTGATATGAAAATGTATTCTTTACGAGCAATATTACAGGTTTTAGAAATGTGCCGATCGAATGCGCAATATACTCTTCGTTTTTTTTTAATATGAACCTGTGTTGTTTTCATTCCGCTAGGCATAGAAAAGCTCGTATCAAGAAATATGCCTCCTTGCTGCTAAAGACGGCTAATGTTACTCAAGATAGCGACTAATTTTCGCACAGCTAATCCAAATATAATTTTTCTCTACCAGATGGCTCAGCATATAGGGACACTTTTGTAAGTTGTGAACGGAACAACGGACTATTTTCAAATTTGGTGTTGTGTTAAGACACAAATTTCCAACTAGGTGATGTAAAGAGCTAAGATGGCCAACTTTCAGTTTCGACGCAATTTACGTGAAAATTAAATTCTTGGATAGAACAACCTGTATATGTTTGCATATTTGGATTCCGCTGGTCTAAATACATATGGTTCAACCCTAATCCTATTTTGATTTTCAAAAAATATATTTTGCTTTTTATTTCTAAGTTCGCGACTTAATCAAAGTTGTTAAAAATCGGCCTGCAAGTACCTGTAAAATAGTAGTATCTCTCCAAATCCCAAGAGTAAACGAAATTTACTCTTTATACTTAAAACAAAGAACGTATATCCATTCTGTCGCAGCTTTTATAATACATAAAGCTTGTTTCTATTGCGATTCTAATTCTCCTATCATTATTTAATAATTGTGATTTTTCTTTACTAAAGTATGATGTATTTTGCTAGTATTTATTTGACGAGATTTAAGTCGAAGAACTGTTGGGCAATGCTATAGATAGTCCAGAATGTTTAGATGAAGGAGGTGTGTCATCACGGAGAAATTGAAGGGCTTTGAATGACACCTTCTGCAATATACTCTAAAATGACTAATTTGAAAGTTTACTCATTAAACTGAGTAATTTTTTTTAATCGATATTTTGTCAAAGAATATTTAGAATCGGTGGCAGCACAGACAATTCATCTGGGTAAAATTACAGAAGAATTCATGCAGTGGTGCTGATTACAATAAGTTTGATATTATAAGTGCAAAATTAGAAATTGCAAATTGAAAATGGCCGACCTAAACATTTTTTTAAATTATTTTCTGATAAAGTAAAACAAAGTTAACTGTAATATCTTTTATTTCTGCATAGACTTCATTGAATAAAACACTTTTTGACCATTTTGCAAACAACTTTTATACACCCCATCTAACATTTAATATGAGAAACAACAAACTATTTATTCATTATGTGTACTGATGATCTACTTATGACCATGCAATTTTTTTTAATGGCATTAGGAGTTATCCATGCAGCCAGGCACAAGTTGTTATAAATACAACCTACTGGGATAATAACAATTGCACATATGCGCGCAGCGCACACCTATACATACCTTACAGTAAACCTATCCTAAACCAAAAATCGGGAAATTATATAGAAGATCCAAGGCAGGTACGTATGAACATTCTTCTCGCCCAGGTCTTTCAGGACATTTTGCTTAACACACTAGATTAGACTACTGTAAATGGGAATTAGGAGAAATAAAGGGAACGAATCTATTGATACAAAGTTATACTTTTAGACCAGACGTTCTCATAAAGCTTACAATGACTGCATTCACTCTATTATCTTTTAAAGCTAATAGGTGTAATAGAGTAACCTTGCATTTGAAGGTTAAGATTCAGAATTTTTTAATACAGCCGGTCACGACCAGATGTATGTTTAACACAGCTAAAAAATAAATGATCCAGATCGCCTACCGCATTACAATCATCACAGATCTTGGTTGGTAATATTCCTAGTTTATTTAGATGTAAAGAATAGCAACCATGACCAAATCTCAACCTAATAAGTGTAGTAGTGTACTTCCTTGGAATATGAAAAAAGTGGTACCAATGTTCCTTAGGAATTTCTACTTGGATTTGGGTGTACAACCATGCAAATATACTAAAAATCCCAATGTCGATCATTTTGAAATTATAATAATACATTTTTATTCGAAAACACTGAGAGACCTTACCTTACGGCGGCCACTATGTAAGTCTTAAGAAGCCCTAACTAGGGACCACCTATTTTCAAAAAATCGTATTTGTTCACCTAATTTATTAAATAAATAATAATGTACACAGGTAAAGTCAGTAAACTTTTCGGGTTACCATTTCTGTCAACTTGGAGAACATCTTCTCATAAAAATCCAAATGCATTAGACTAAGTGTTATTACAATTAGTTTAAACAAACTCTCTGGTGACATCCTACGTCAACTATCTAATAATACCCTTGATTTATACATGCATGTTAAACAGTACAGATGTTTAAGTAATTAAAATATAAAAATATCAGTTTGACTCATATGGCTCGACACAGATTATAATATCATTGCTGGATAACCTTCATTTGTAGGTACACACATACGTGCTTTTTAATTAAAAGTTTAAAAGTAGGACACAATGCTAATAGAAAAAAGTTCTACGTAGAATCACTATAATTTACCCCAATGTGACTTAAATCATACTCATGGGATTATTAACTAAATGGAATATACATTTCACGGCATAGTTTAGTTTCACTTTACTTTTTCATTCCGTTTTCATTATGACCCAAATATTGGTTGAATTTTAATTTACATTCCTATTTTTGGCTAAAAAATTAAATTTTCAATTTTCACTTTTGTGTATTCAATGCTGACCAGTGCTGGATTATGATTTTTTTCGCCCATAGGCAACTATCGCCCCCTACTATAGAACTTTTTTATTCATAATATAAAATACACTATAAAAAAAATATACAATCAACACAAACAAACGAAAGAAAACATTAAACGGAAAAAGTTAAACAAATAGGTATAATAGTTATTTATGATTAAATGTTAAAAATGATATTTTATTTTGTGGGTGGGGACAAAATAATAAAAACAAATATTTTGTAAATGAAACATCATTTTTACCACTTGTATCAAAACTAACTAGTATGTACGTTTTCTGGATTTCTGGATCAGTAAAAAAAAAGTTACAGACGACAGACATAATTTTTTTTCCCTCATACTTAAAATCTCGGCGTTTCATGACATTCTAAACCTATTTTAAGAAGAAAAATTTTTGAAATTTTTTTTTACGATTACTATACTTCCACTCCATTATGTGGATGTGGAAGTAATTAAATGCACTAGTAAAGTCATGATGATTGAAGTGCCGTGTGCAATGCAATAACTCGCTGTTCGCTGAGCTCTCGAAGCATAGGGAAATCTTGTAAAATCACCGACAAATATTTCAGATAAAAATGTTCATCAAATTAAGAAATAAAAAATATGAGCGTATAGCCAATTATTTCGTTTCAAGACAAAAAGTAAAAACCAAAAAAATTTAACTCAAAATCAATGAAAATCATTCGTTTTGTTTATATGAATTGCCATTACTCGGCCGGATGTGAATAAAAACGATCGACTTTGGGCTCAAACCATTTCCTAGACTCTAGCGCTGCCATATGATTGCAGGAAATGTAGAAAAACAGTCAGTGTTTACAGTTATTTTAATGTGAACAAATAGCCGAAAATTCCACGTTATCTGTGTTTCTCAGGAAAAAAGTATCGAGGGAGTTTCAAGTTTCGACAAATGTCGATCTACAGTACACAATATAACAATTGTGTTTAAAGAGCATTTCGCAGCGAGTTGAAAAAAAGTCACGACACGGATTGAAACAAACGCCGGGTACGCTTCTATTTAAGGTGGTCCGGTATTCGACCCCTGTGACCAAATCTACCAGACAGAAAAGAAATGATAGTAGCTTTTAAGAAAATTTCAATTTTTTGTTGAAAATTTTTAAGTATGAAAATTCGTTGTTTTTTTTGTTCGTCGCCGGTACTCGGCAAGCCATTGGCGCCCTTAGGCAACTGCCTATATTGCCTTATAGATAATCCGGCTCTAATGCTGACTATCTCAAAAAACGGATGATGATAGTTATTCCAATTCTTGACGGCAGCAAATTTATTGAGGTTGTCTTCTTCCTCTATTTTACAACGCCCTGGCAGACGGCTTCTGATCCATGTAATGTTCCAGTTGCCTCCCTTCTGTGTATGGAATATTCGAGCGCCTCACACTATATGTTGTGGCTCACCACTGGCCTCACCAAAGCTCGTTCCCATTAACTCTTTGGTGGCATCATTCCAGCGTTTTGGTGGTCTTCCTGTTATTCTGTTTCCCCTGGACAAGCCAATATTCTACATTATCGTATCTCCGATTAATGTGGCCAAAAAATGAGAGAATTCGAGAAAATACTATATTGGAGAGTCGCTCTGTGGACGTATTTCTGGGAGAATCGAGATGTTGGTGCGATGGGCTGTCCAGGGAACCCGCAGCAAACTTTTCCAAACCCACACTTCAAAAGCATCAATACGCGGTTTTTCTTCCTTACTAACAGTCCAGGTCTCAGAAGCGTAAAGAAAAATACATGAAACTATACTACTATATAAATATCCTGTAAGGTTTATAAATGGCAATTAAACAAGAACCAGAATAGTCCCCTAATAAGAAGCAAAAGTATAGCTACGATCACGTGTTTCGGAGTTAGTGCCCCTCATCATCGTAGCGTAACATAAATGATGTTGTTAGACAAGAAACAAGATCAACAAAGATAAGAAGTAATAACAGTAGCAGCAATAAAAGTAATACAGGTCTTAAAACGGTAACGAAATGGGCATACTAATACAGGACGTTGAAAAGAAATGCAAAGTTCTAGGATCCTGAAACCATATCTGGATGCAAGCGGGCAGGACGAATATTCAGGCAGATCACCCAAGAATTTAGAAGAAATAAGAATAGAAAATGACTATTATAATGATAGGCGATTTCAACAGTCACGCAGGAAAAGACGATCAAGCGCATACAGATAAGAACGTCACTGAAGAACCCTAAATACTGAAAATAAAAAATATATCGTGAATAAGATTTGACAAGTAATAATAATAACAATAATAATAATAATAATCATTTTTTATCCAAAGATAGGATTAGTCACAAAATAAAATTGAGCATCTTACTAGTGAATCGTGCTCTCATTATTGTTTAAAACTAGGTACAAAACAGAAAAGTAAATAAATATGTATAAAGTTATATAGCATAATATAGCATAACTAAACTATTAAAACCACCTACTAATTTTCCATATATTCATCAACTGAATAAAAGCAGGTATTTTTTTGAAACATATTCTTTATAGGATTTTGCAAAATCCTATAAAGAATATGTTTCATTACTATAAGCAAACAAATAATAAATAATTCACTTTTAAACAGGTATTTTTTTGTTTCGTTCTTAAATGTTTTTGTATTTTTGATGCTTTTTAAGAAATTTGGGATCTTATACAATTTCATTCCGATATATTTTGGGCTCTCTTCATATTTTGATAACTTATGTAACGGCGCGGCGTACTTAAGTTATCACTTTCCCTGGTATCATAATTATGATTATAATTGTTTGGTAGAAATTTACTTAGATTATTTTTAACATATATTAGAATCTCTAGAATATAAATACATGGCAATGTCAAAATATTTAAATCTTTAAACAAAGTTCTACAGGACAATTATTTAGGTACTTCCATAATACGTACAGCCTTTTTCTGAAGTTTAAATATTCTTTCAAAATGACATGAAGGGCCCCAAAAGATAATTCCATATGTTGCTCTTGAAATAAAATTTGTATAATAATATGCCAATACAGTTTTCCTGTTTGATATTTTTGATAATCTATACAATCCATAACAGACGGAAGAAAGTTTTTTTGCTGCAAGGTCAATGTGTTCATCCCAATTTAATGCGTTGTCAATGAATACTCCCAAGAATTTCATATGACAGACTTGTTCTATAGACTTGCCAGCTATTTTTATTAAGTGACTTTTATCATATGCCTAGGAGAAAATATAATGAAAATGGTTTTAGATGTATTTAAGAATAGTCTATTCGATTTAAAGTGATCAGCAAATTTTGTTTGGAGGTTTGTACATCATATATAGCTGTTTCAAAAGATTCTTTACAGCACAAGTAGAAATTATCATCCGCAAACATAATTAAAAAATTCTCAAAGAAGCCAGGCAAATCGTTGATATAAAGCAAAAATAGTAAAGACCCTAGAACAGAACCTTGCGGAACTCCAAATTTAATATTAAATTTTTCCGATTTAATTCTACTTCTACTACTTGAGTTCTATTTGTAACGCATAGTAGTTATTTACTTTGCCTCTTAATTGTCATAATTATTCAATTTTTTCAAAAGTATTGTATGATTTACTAGATTAAAGGCTTTGCTTAGATCCATAAAGAGTCCTACACATTTTTTATTTTGATCTAAGTTCTCATAAAAATTATTTAAAAATGAAATTATGGCGGTCTCTGTTGAACATTTCTTTCGAAAACCATGATGCGAATCTGTAATAATATTATATTGTGTGGCAAATTCAACAATTCTATTGAACATAACCCATTCTAATATTTTAGCAATAGTTGACAGAAGAGCAACTGGTCTATAATTTTCAGATAATGTATCGTCCCCTTTTTTATACAGTGGAAAGACTCTTGCTGACTTTAAAATAGATGGAAACATTCCTTCTGAGAGTGATAAATTTATTAAAAAAGTAAGTGGAGGTACAAAATAGTTGAAGGACTCTTTTATCAAATTAGAACTCAAATTATCTAGGCCGGAAGAATTGCTATTTTTTAATTTCTTTATAATGTTATAAATTTCTGATTCCGAAGCAGGTTTTAAAAAAAGTGTGGGATAATTTAAATTTTGATCAAAATTGATTTCAGTAACATTCTCACCTAGGTCATTATTTAATTTAACTGGCAGATCTATAAAATAGTTATTTAGATGTTGTGCAATAAGATAGGAATCAGTTACCAAATTGTTATTAATTTTATTTTCCTTAATGCCACTTTTTGGGTTTTTATTATTTAAGTTGTTATTAATTATTGACCAAACAGCTCTGGATTTATTGCTAGGTTTAGAATAAATTGAGTGATTAAACATTTTATTAGCAGCAACTATTACTTTTTTGTAAATATTTTTATATTTATTATAAAAAAAATTGTTGTTAGGATCATTTGTTTCTGCTTTTATTTGATGCAATAGTTTCAACTTTTGGGATGATATTCTAATACCTTGGGTTACCCATCCATTTTTTACATTTACTTTATATTCTATTTTGATAAGAGGAAAACAAATATCATGATAATAAAGTAATGTATTAATAAAATTAGTGAATCCTTCTTCTGAGGTTACAGCATTGTAGAGATTATTCGACGATTCCTTACTTAGGTTATAAAATAAAAATGCTTATAGTTTTTTTCATTCATAAATTCATATTACAGTATTTGAGATGTATGGTCTGATATACCATTGTCTATAACTTGACATGTTACTTTATAATATTTCTCACAAAAATTGGTACAAATATAATCAATGCAAGTGGCGGAATTGTAAGATATTCTTGTAGGTTCATTTATTAACACATTTACATAACTCATTTTTCTCGGACGAATTTGAGAGGGAATCAATATTTAAATCCCCACACACTATAACGTCATTATTTTTTATAATTTTATTTAATGCATCATCTAATGTTGACAAAAACTTTTTAAAATTAGCCTCTGGTGATCTATATATTGTTAAGTACAATAGTTAAAACAACTAAAACATATTTAAATGGAAAATGGAAATGGAAAACTCCACTTTACTCCATAGCAAACGTAAATGTAAGCCCACTAAAAATTTAATGGAAGTTCGCTAAGGGATACAACAGAACAAAAAATACATCTTACACAAGATGGAATACAACAGACAAATATCAAGGATATACACACTGATCGATTTAGAAACAGAAGACTGAGAAGAAGATAAACAAGGAGATGATGATAGATGGAAACTTAAAAGAGGCATCTCACAAACACCTACACTTCCCATTCTATATTCCTTTATTATGCGTTATGTGGCTCTTGCTGCTGGCAACAAGCATGTTGGCTTTTCGCTATACATCTTTTCATAAAAGTGTCATATTGATACATTTTATCAAAATTTGAGTGGTTGGAAGAATGAATGCAGAACGCAGACATTATTATTTTACTTCTTAGGTCGTCACATGATTCTGATATCTGTAGCTGCTAATCTCGCAGGAAATGCGACGTAGCTGTTGATAAGTCAAAATAGAGGTCAAATGCAAAAAACCGATTTATTGATTCTTTTCTCTATTTTCTCTTTTGTACAAAGTGTTGTATATTTTTATGAACGGTATTAAATTTTTGTATTTCTTGTTTCCAGATCCCTTCGCCGTCATTTCCAATCGTACCTGCAAGAAAATATACTTAATGAACGAGAAGAGATACATTTTTAGATTAGATAGGAAAGGAATATTTATCTACTGGTTAAACAGCACCAACTCGTACGTTTACGAGGACATCGGCTTCAAAAATTCTTACTGTATTGAACATTCCATGAGAAAGAATGCGGAGGGATTCTTCTTTTTCAAATGTTTCCCAGAGACGGAATACAAGCCGAAATTCGAATACGCACTGGTACCTAAGATCCTATCCTGCGTATTCTTAGCATTAACCATCATCATTTATATATTTCTGAATGAAATTAGGAATCTCTTTGGGAAAATACTTATAAATTACTGTGTAGCTACATTGTGCCTGTTTTCTCTGTTGGTGTACGCTCACATCGATCTAACCCCGACTGATACTTCCTGCCAATTAACAGGTAAAACCTATCTTTTATTTTTAGCCTATACATAACAACAAAATTTCTGTATTTCATGCTATATACAGGGTGTTTCGTCACAAACTGTACATATTAATGAACAACTACAGAAGTCTGATACTAGTACTTAATTAATGAAATACCCGGTGATAAACGACTTAAAGCTATCTCTCGCATTTCTCTTAGCCGGAATTTCCTTATTACTGTTTATCAAAATTTGTTTCAATTTTATGCCATTTGTGTTCTTGCCGCAGCTAATGTACCACCATTATTAATATTTACAAATTCCAAGCTCAAAATTTTTTAATTTCATTTTACTTTTATCATCCTGTATATATAAAAGTGTAGCAAACATTTTGGAATAAATCCGATTTTTGTTTAAACATCAGAATTTAAAAAATTTATATTTTTCTCCGTTTTCTTAAGTATCTCAGGGTGTAGAGCTAGTATTGCTATTTTATTACTTTTTGTTGGGTATTTTGCCACTGAAAAATATTTAAAACTTTTTAATGAAATAATCTCTGCTCCAAACGGATCAGAGATTCTTGAATACTTGATTGTTTCAAATATTCTCACACCTAAAAATATATAAACTAGAACAATGTTATAAACTAAAAAATTAAAATGAAAGCATAGAGAGTTAACGTTTTGGAAAAAAATCTACTTCCGTTCTCAGATCTTGTCGCCGTCCACCATGACAGTTCTCTGTTTATGCTATATTATAAACATAAATACATTACACGCAGTAGACGAACCCCAAACCCAAATCAAGGGTATCTGTTAGCTGGCATGAGCCTGCATATTTACAAATACAAAAAAATTGAAAAATTCATACGTCTTTAAAAATGGTCACCAAAAATTATAAATCAAAATCTCACCGTATAGTGCAAGAAAAATAAGCCTAAAAGTATACGAACCTTGAGGAAATTAGAACAAGCAAGGAATTTGGTGGAGATGTTGTAGTTACCATCTTATTGAATATGCTAAAATCGATGCTGTGGTATACCCACCATATTGAAAAATGACGGTTCATTTTCAGACTTCTTTATATAAATCCTTTACCGCTGCAGATAGGAAAATAGTTTCAAAGAAGTAATGTAGGCAATAATAAGACAAACAATTTCTGATATTATAATTTTTTTCTCTAAATCTAACATTTTTTAATACGGCGGGCGAAGCACAGCCTCGATTTTAGAAGACTTTTAGTATATATTAGGATGGCAAGTGGAACATCTTCACCAAACTCCTTCTTTGTACTAACTTTTTCGAAATCAAAATTTATTTTTCCTGCACTTGTATTCGGTTCATTGAACCTTATTATCCAATATCGATTTTGAGGTCGTGTATAAATTCTTTCGATTTTTTATTTTTTGATTTTTACACCGGCCTCAAAATCGCTGTTAGGTACCAAGAATCAAATAAGCGAATGAAGATGAAATTTTATTTCATAGTTTCAAGTTATCGTTTTTTTAAACACGGTTTAATTAATTGGATACACCATTTCGATTTTTTTACTTTTGACGTAAGATTCAGTATCAACATCAACAAATATCTAATTACTAACCGCCGGTAAATACACATTCGTGTATTTACCGACGACTCCGCCAAAACTCGAAGATATGAAAATACCTATATAAAAAAACTGTAGTAAGTCGGCGAAGAGTATAGCGATTAGCTTGTTAGTTATGAGATAGCATTATTGAAAAACTGTACCTAGAAAAATCATTAAATCATAACCGATTTGACAATAATCTACAAATGAAAAGTATCTCAGACAGATGACTAATTATTTCTTTCACCAGAATTACATGTGAATCCAATAATCATATAATCAGAAGTTTTATAAATAAACAAGAGTCAATATCGTGAATAATTATGATGCGAAGCTATATTTATGTCTCAAAATATTATCTGTCATTGTTTTGTTAATATTTGATTTGCGAAGAACCAGTTAAATGAAATGTTGATAATGATGAACTCACATTAAATTAATTAATGAGAAATTATAAGACGTCTACTTGTTTGATTGACGCATGACGCATAATATGTTGATGGAAAGCAATCATATTAATAAAATTGGAAGAAAATTAATTACCTACAAGCAGGGCTTGGAATTGTTTTGGGTAAAGAGTGCCGGTCGTCGAATTTTTAGTTTTGGTTTCGGTTCCAGTTTGAAGATTTTTGAATTTTGGGTTCCTCTTCCAGAATTATTTTTGCCTGATTTAACAATATCTGATGGCCGCCTGTAGAATGATAAAAAGCTTTTCCTAAATTTTAAGGTATATTTTATGCCAAACATATTTTGGTACAGAATTTAAACAAAAAATAGCTTGTTCCGATAACATAATTTATAAAGATAACAAACCAGCGCAGCGTCCGAAAACAAACTGGATAGCTGCAGATATAACTGGTTGGGTGTTAGAACAGCTATACCTAAACTCCATCAGGACCTAAATTTGAATAAGACGGTTTAAAACAAGTGATTGTACCCTTGGATTTTAGAAAATTGTATGAGCTTCAGCATTGTTCACTTGAAGTTTCTAGTAACTTCCTGTTAGGAAAAGTTAAAGACATTTTTTCTACAGCTATGAGACCTGTAAAAAGTGAAGCATTTGGGTTGTCTGAACATGATTTTCAGCCTCCGCAGTTCTAAAAATGGGTGGTCCCTGAGAAATATATACATATGTATGAATTCTAGAACGTTGTCGTCTTTTTTTCAATTTTGAGGAAAAACTATGTATCTTGGTAAAAAAAATACATCAGGAGAGCAAAGTTGTACAGCATAAAATTTTCCACAAATTTTGTCTCTACGTTTTTCTCTGTATATATTTTTCCTTCACGCCCTTTGGCGGCGAAATTATGCGAAATTCGGAAAAGAACGTAAAAAACGTAGAGACAAAATCTGTAGGAAGTTGTATACTCTATAAATTTGCCCTGCTGGTATTTTTCACCAAAACGCATAATTTTGGCTGAAAATCTAAAAAAGGTGCAAAAGTCTATATACACAATGTGTCTACGGAAACGTGTTATTATAGGTGTAAATAACCATTTTTTTTATTATGAACACAATGTTATGTACTCTGCTCTTGATTGACTCGAAACCTATTTTCAGTAAGTTGGAACTTCAAAAATATATAGATGGCGCTGGTGGCAGCTTAAAAATGGAATTCGATTTTTTTTTTACTATGAACACAGTTTTATGTATTTAGCTCTTACTTGACCCAAACCTCATTTTCAGTAAGTTAAAATTTTAAAAGTGCATAGAGAGCACTGGCGGCAGTTTAAAAATAAAATTTGCCTTAGGTAAACTGCCATCTCTGTGCCAGATATTGAAACATTTTATATGAAAAACTTGTTCAAAATTAAAAAATATGACGTTGCACCAAATTTCATGAATATGCATGATGATTCACGTTTCATTTTAGGTGCCACGACAGACTGATTAAAAAAATAAATACAGAAATATGCATATAGTTATCAAATTCGGTACAACGTCATATTTTTTTATTTTGAGCAAGTTCTTCTTATAAAACTTTTTAACATCTAGCACAGAAATGGCAGTTTATTAGAAGAAAATTTTATTTTCTAACTGCCACTAGCGCCCTCTTGAAATTCTAACGTACTGAAAATGGGTATTGGGTCAAGCAAGAGCAGAATACAAAAAATTGTGTTCATAGTAAAAAAAAATGATTATTTGTACCTATAATAACGCTTCTCCGTGGACACATTGTATAAATTATTTTTCAGCTCTCTAGTGGCGAAACTATGCGGAATTCGGACAAAAACGCAGATATAAAATTTGTAGGACATTTTATACTGTACAACTTTGCTCTCCTGATATATTTCACTAAAATTCATAGTTTTCCTCAAACTAGAAGAGAGGCGAAAAAGCGGTAAAATTCATATATGTATATATTTCTTAAAAATCACCCTTTTTTAGAACTGCTGAGGGTGAAAATCATGCTTAGGCAACCTAAATGCTTCACTTTTTACAAATCTCACAGCTGTAGGAAGTTTTTCCATAAAACAGAGATTTCTGGAATAATTTGAAGGGATTATGCAGTGTATCTTGCACTGATTGCCAGTTACTGGCTAAAAAAAACTAATTCTCGATTTTTTTTTTAAACATGCCACTTATCTTTGGAAAAAATATATTCTTGATTCGTATTCTACCATTTCGAGAAAGATATCTCGGCTGTCTACTACTGGCCACTCAACTGTAACCTGAAGTTCGAAACTCTCCTAATATATACATTTATTTTAATGAATATCACATGTATGTTATTAACAATAAGAATGCTACCTGTAATCTATTCCGAAAAGTTGAAATATGTTATTCCTATTTGATACACTATGCCAGAAATATTGCTGAAATATTCATAGTAGGTTTAAATGTTTCAGGTTTCGCATTAGTATTTTTTTCAACTGTATCTTTTGCTTGGTTGAATATCATGTGCTGTGATATATGGTGGACATTTGGGTAAGTTGCTATTTGCTAGCCTCTGTTTCTTGTATTTGTTGTCAGTAGAGTAGAAATGTTAAGCTTAAATTTAGTAAACGTATAATTAACATTAAAATCAGTATTCGATTATTTTATGGTTGGAGTCTTGAAACTTGTCATCATCCTATAAATAAGATCGGAATTAGTCGGTTTTATCAATTCAAGCACATAAAATAAAAAATGTGTTTATTTCTATTTAAACATGACTTCGTTGAAAGACAAGAGAACACAAAACTCTGTATTACAAGATATAACTCATCATAAACACTTCTCCGTCACGAGTTCATGTGAGGAACAGTTTGAAGAACAAACATAAGCTGAAAAACTGAATATTGTTTTGAAATTGATTTTTATCTTAGTTTCAGAAATTATTCATCGTGACTTCGCTTTCAAATTATAATCCATTAAAGTCGCCTTCAACAAGCTTTAAAGAATTCATAAAAATGGTGATGAGTACTGCTCAAATGTTAGTTGTACTGGCAGCTAAAGAACGAGATTTTAAGTGAATATTGCAAGGTTTAAAAAAGTATTTTTCACCGCTTGAAAGGGTTGTTTCAATCCTTTGGAGGGTGAAAATTGCCCTTCAGTTGGTTAAACCACCTCATAACCACTTCGTCTACCTGAAACTGAAAAAAATACATATTGATATTTCAACCAATTGGAGGGTTGTTTCAACCCCCTACAGGTGGCTAAAAACTATGGTGGGGTTACATGGCGTCATCCCCCTTAATATAACAAAAACTCTCCTCTCTATTACTAAACGGCAAAGATCGCAAAAACCCTTTAAAATGGCTTGTATTGCGTTTTAAGGGTGTTTCCCCCCTCCGGGAGAATTTTGTCCGTCACCATAGTGTTCAGAATCCTAAAAAACTGGGGGGTAAGGTAATTTCTTAGCATCCCCCCATATTTGCACCAAAAGTGCCAATTTTGTTGTACTATCATAATTGATTTAAGACGCGTTAGATTAGCCTCGTGTATAGACGTGCTGTAAAATGCTCCCGAAGGAAAGCGCTAAAAAAGCGGTAAAAATAACGTTAAACTTAACAAATTTAAGCCACCGATACATCAAGAAATTCTGCGCGAAGTGAAACGTCATAATAGAAAAACAAAGTTCAAATAGAATTAATAATTACGCGTACAACTTTTTTAAATAGTATCAAATAAAGCAAGTGTGAGTGAATATATCTATGCTAAGATGACGGAGCAACATTTCTCAAGTGGTTAGTGCGATAAAGTAAACATCTGGCAATATAATACACTATGAGTGTAAGGAAACGCACTGGTCTCTAACGAGTGGAAGTAGTAACATAGGCAAAGAAAGAATGAAAAGATAAGTTTTATTTTTATTTATTTTTAAGTTCTATTTATTGGTTTATTAATCTAGGTCATTTATTACACAACAGAGAAAAACATTAGGGGTAAACATGAAAAGGTATAAGACATAGGTAATGAAATAGAAAATACTTGAAATTGGAAAGCAGCAGTTGATAGTAAATACTGTAGAGACAAACTAATATACAGGGTGTGCAAAATATTCTTTCGGGCCTCTTTCTCATAACCAACCCGCCATAAAAAGCGTTTTTATCGCGAGATAGGACACTTCCACCGTAAATGGATATTTACCTGTGGAACGGTTAACAGGAAAAAGCTCCCTGCGGCGAACGAATGCATGTATGTGTTGGCAGACAAACGAAATGAACTCAAGCGGGCGGAAGGAGGTACACACTGCTAGAATCAGAAACAGAAGACTTGGAGGAAGAATAAATAATAAGATGATATATGGAAGCTTAAAAGAAGCATGGAAACTAAAAAGAAGCATCTTGCAAACGCCTACACTTCTCATCCTATATTCCTACCCCATGCGTCACGTGACTCTCGCTGCTGACAACAAGCATGTCCCATGTCCAACCCAACGTATGCAGCCCGTCAGGCGGCATATAAAACATCCGAGTATTGGTACCGGCACGCGATTTTGCCGTCCGTTGGGCTTGTGTCGTGTCGGAACGAACCTCCACGGATGTCTGAAATCGGCAGCAATGCTCACCTTACGCTGACAAATCAATCAATCAATCAATCAACTAACTATCATAATTGATTTAATTATGACCAAATTACTGATTTAAAAAAAAATCTGAAAAGTGATTTCAAGCCTTATTCTTAATTCCAGCACTTATTTTTTTTGTTGGAGCTGTCAAACATTTTTTCCACACACATACGCAACGTAAAATCAAAATATTTTTATCATTAAAAAGACGTAAAGTATTATCAAAATAATTTATAGCTTTCATTGGAATCTAAAGCTATATATTATTATATACGCATTTTTACATAAACTTCTCATTTTTTAAAGCACCGGCTTATTTATTTTATTTTTAAATTTAGAACAATTTATTTATGCACTACTACTTTAGTAAAATTTCTTTACTATGTTTCACTCAATATGAGAAATGTTCGTTTATTACCTATTAATAATAAACTAAATCATTTTTAATATTCAAATTTTTGGCAATATATACGTAATATTTGTTTGATTTGAATCATTTTAGTTTCTAACCAGGGCCGGAGTAGGGGAAGTCTGGTACTGAGGTTATATCTAGGGAACTTTTTAACCGACTTTAAACATTATTAAAATGGAGTAGGTTTCCAATTCGACCGGCAGGTCGTTTGGAAATGATTTACAAACTGTAGGGTACTATATCTAGTAGAACGTTAGCAAGGAGCGGAAAATAAATTTCATTTTAATTTTTTGAAATTTTGGCGGAGTCGCCAGGAAAAACAAATTTCTAACAATTGATGTTAAAAGATAAGTATTCAAAATAGTGAATTCAATAGGGCTGCCTACTTATTGCATGCTTTTGGCAGATTTATATGAAATTGGACTACCAAAAGAATGAATACATTTTTTTCAATCAAAGTAAACCGATTTAAAAAAACCTGTCATTAAAAAAATATGAAATGCGTTTGCCATTGTGTATATGCCTTTACTGTATTTTTTATGGGAAATAGAGACATTTTTTATTATTATTAGTGTTATTATTATTAAATAAAATTTCACCGTCGTCGTTCGGTCAATTAAATCTAGCATTGCCTATTATCGATTTCCAGGTCAGTGTGAAAATGAACAAATAAAAATACCGGACGAATTTTTATCGATATAAAAATAAACAGATAAGAAAATCGAACGAATTTTTAGCCCTCCTTAAAATGGATATTAGGATATTAGATATTAATAAGATTCAATTAACCGAACGACGATGGTGAAATTTTAATTCATAATTTTCAGTGAGTGTTTTCTTAAAGATGGTTCAATTTGTATATAAAAATTTTTAGAATACTTAAAACATTTCTTTGTAGGTATTGCTCAATATGGTGGTATATTTCATTTGGCAAAATTTGAATTTTTAAATTTCCAATACTGCACACACGTGACATTGCCTTAGATTATACATATACGTACATAAATAATATATAACAGACGTTATGTAGCAATGGTAATTTTACTTCAAAGTATTACATCTTCAGGAATTTTCAAGTTTTCTTGAAATATTCTGGAAGATCGTTTAAAGAAGGTACATTGTAATAAGATACATCATTTTCGACGAAAAAGAATGTACGATTGATATTGATTGATTGATTGATTGATTGATTTGCCAGTGCAAGGTGGGCATTGCTGCCTATTCCGGACATCCAATCTGGAGATTTGCTCCAACACGCAGCTCGATCGTCTGCCAAATGCAGTCGCCCTGTCGTCTATTACATCCTTTACTCGCTGTGACATATTCATGCCATGACTGAGCGGCTCCACTCGACTGCTCAGCGGACGACCAAACCACGGGCTGGAACAAATCTTGGATGCTTTTATATACCGCCGGACCGGTTGCACACGCTGAATTGGACATGGGACATGTTTGTTGCCAACAGCGAGAGCCACATGACGCATGGGGTAGGAATATAGGATGGGATGTGTAGGTGTTTGTGAGATGCTTCTTTTGAGTTTCCATCTGTTATCATCGGATGGGAGTGTAGGCATTTCTGAGATGCTTCTTCTTAGTTTCCGTTTGTGATCATCTTCTCACCTATTCTTCTTCTGAGTGTTCTGTTTCTTCTGTTTCTGAATCTGGCAGTGTGTATATCCTTGATATTTCTTTATTGCATTCCGTCTTTTGCTTTGCCGTTCATTCCCAGTGTGTATAATCCTTTCCTGGTCTATTCATAATCCTCTCGGTTGTTGTTATCCATGTGTAGCATGGCCCCTCTATTTTCAGTTTGTTGCTGTTCAGTCTTAGTGCTTTCTTTAGTAGGTGTGTTATGTCTCGTCTTTTTACGTGTCCCCAGTATTTCATTGCGTACGATTCTATTCTTTTAATTATTGTTTCCCCCTCTAGTAATCCTGACGTTTTCTGTCGTTTTTGTGGCTGTCCTGTTTTTGCTAGCAGTTGTAAAATGTCCCTTCCGGCTCTTCTTAGATTTCTATTCGCCCTTGTCGTTGCTGCGTTTTTGACTCCGTATGTAGGCATTATGATAGTCGTGTATATCTTTTTTGTTAGACTACATGGTAGCTTACTTTCCTCAATGAAAGTTAGTATAGTTCCTGTGACTCTGTAGGCCGTTTTGATTCTTTCCCTTATTGTTTCTCTCCTCTTCAGTTAACTCGTTAGATATGTGTAGTCTCCTATTTTGTTTGTATTCTTCCGCACGGGTTGGGCTTGTTTTAATCAGTGGGCTATGCACCATCATTAGGCTCTTCTTGAAGTTTATTTTTATTCCAGAGGAGTCCAGATGTGGTGTCATGTTTCTAAGAAATTCAACGATGTCTTGTTCTTCCTCAGTAATGATGAGTATATTATCGGCATATGCAGGCACGATGGGAGGTCTTATCGTTTCAGCCTTTTCATTGAAATTTTGATTATCCTTTATTGTGCTTTCTATCGCTTGATCATTCTTGTTTGACTTATATGTTCTTCATTTTTGATTCCGTCGTCTGTCCAAACCATTGTATTGCGGTGTTTTCGTATAGGCATGCTTTTATTATCCTGTTTATTAGGTAGCGCGGCACTTCCCAGTGGCGTAAAGTGTTGACTATAGCCTGACGACTTATGGTATCAAATGCTTTTTGGAGGTCAATTGAGACTTTACATAGTTTTGTTCCTTCTTTCCACTTTTCTTCCAGGATTCGTCTAGTGTGTACATAAGGTCGTCCGTGGATCTGCCCTTGATGAATGCTGTTTGATAGTCTGGTAGTTCGCCGATGTATTTTCTATTTGTTTGAGAAGGAATTGTGCGTAATATTTGTACCCTACTCTACAGAACGTTATTCTTATGTAGCCGTCTACGTCTTGTAGTGATTTGATTTTGGGGAACAGTATCTGTATGGTTGTGTTCCATTCCGCAGGCAGGGGTGTGGTTTCCATCCATGCGTTGCTGAAGATTTCTAGGGTTAGCTACTTTATGCCTTCCGGTCCATAGTGCAGTAGTTCGTTGTTTATTTTGTCTATTCTGGACACCGTTTTTCTCTGAGCGCTGACCATTATTTCTAGTATTCCTTCCTTTGATGGTAGTTTGCCCAAAGGCCAGTGGTCCGTTTCTTGCATTAGTTCTGTTTGACTTCTCTTTGCGTTCCCTTCTTCTTCTAGCTTCCTGATCCAATGCTATAATAGGACATATTTTCTTGGCCTCGTATTGTTGTTTCTTCTGTATGTTTTGAGGTGTCGCAAAGTTTAGTTTAATCTCTATCCTGCTAGGGCGGATTTTATGTTTTCGAAGAATTCCCTGCATTTTTTCTGTTCGTGCCTTCTCTCCGCGTCTCTATTCCCCTTTTCGCTGCTTCCTTTATCTTTTCGTCTATGTTTGTGTATGATGTTTCTCTATGGCCTTTATTTTCTTTAGTTTTTCGTATTTGTTGTACGCATCTTTCCTGAGAGAGTGATTCTGTCACAATAACAATTACATCCTTTCGACGAGCGAGGGAAGTAAATAATCTATAAAATTATTTGTATACTTGTGTTCAAAATATAAGGAGCATTTCGGCACCCTTTGCCTTTGTCGACATCCTTTTTTATTCTTTGTAGATAAGAAACCGCCAATGCTTTTTATATTTTGGTGCCGTTTTAATAGAAGCTCTCTCCATTTAACACGTTTTATTTATTAACTAATTTTTCTTTTGAGTGATCATCTTGTATATATTATTTTTCAGTAAACGTTTACCAGAATTTCTTCATCGCGTATTTTACTAAAAGTCTTGCAGACTTCTTCTTTGTGTTAACTACTTGCAAAATATTACTTTCCTTCATCGTATTTTCAGTAATATTTTTAAAGCGTCCAATGTGTATATTTTTCACCGAAAGCGTATCAGACAACTATCTGTCAAATAATGTTTTTTTTGGATGGTACAAATTGATGGTTTACATATATTTTGGAATAGTAATAGCAATAACTGTAACAAATTATTAAAGCATCGCTTTGAATTAAAACTTTAACTGACTGGCGGATATAAAATATTTATGTCTAGCCTCAAGGAAAGGTTGTTCCCAGACTGACTCATATTGTGTATTATTTTGTGGGTAGAAGATCAAGTTCAATGTCAATATTTATTATTAATCATAAATAATAGTTACAACAGACTATTATTGCACTGCCTAGCAGAAGTGTTGGCGCATATCAGGGTCAATTAGAAAAATATATTACCAGGTAATTTCTTTAGGTAGATTAATCACCATCGTGACGGCTCTTTATTTACCTAGTGCTGTTAAAATAAGCTTGAGGTGAAATGCTAAAAATGATAGGCGTCATATATTTACGTTACTAAATACACATATTTGTTTTCCTTATATTCAATAATGGATAGCTGCAAGGGGAAACAAGTATTTATCTATAGCAATTCTTAATACGTCAATGTAATATAATAACTGACTCCTTTAACTTTAGCTCCTAATTTGCTTTTGTATGGATTTTTTATTGGCAGCTATTGCGAGGCTTACAAACGCTGTTCTGGTGAATAAAACTACTGCATTATAGGGGTCCGTCATATTTACTTCCTTCTGAGATGCTTTAATATGAAACTCATTTACTGTTTTCACAAACAATTTTCTGAAAGTACATAATTGAGAAAAACCATTTACACGTGTTACAACTACTGTTGTGTGCATTTCTAAAATTAGTTCAATTATTCGTAATTTCCAGAAATAATGCACATTCAAGATGCAAAATATTTATTTTCTATACGATCGGAGGAAAAGTGATACTTTTCCGGCGTATTTCACAAATACATAGATAGAATAGATAGAATAAGTTAATTTTACAAAATGTTCTATAAATAAAAGATAATAAAAATACACAGTCAAATAAACTAACAAGCTTCATATAAGTGCAAATAGCACTGTGCATGAAGAAAAGAGTAAACAATAAATTTAAATTTAAGTATAATAATATAAAAGTATTAAACATATACATACACACACATATCCATATATGCAAGCATATATACAAACATAATATACATATACAAGCACTTAAGTTAAACTCATGTATCGTATTTTATGAAAGCAGCGTTGAAACTTTAAAACAGACTATTAAAAAAAGATTTTGGATTTATAATGGGGTGAATTTCATCTCGGCTGAGTAAGACATCTTTGTCCGCACGTTGTATTTGTTTTAGGAGCTATTAAATTATTTCCTAAGTTAAACCTAGTTTTTATTGTCGTGGTATGAGTACCGGGTGACCACTGATATAGAACGCATTGACACAAAAATAACATTCGAATATCCATAACCTTTACATCTTTAAATAAAATATTGGATGGGTAGCTGAAACCCTTTTTAAATATAATTTTTAAGAGTCTTTTTTGTAGTGAGTCCAAATTTTTCAAGTGATAGTCCAGTACTCCTCCCCAACCTAGTATACCATAATTTAGGTGTGATTCAACAAGTGAGTGATAAAGTATTTTTAGGTGTTTACTATCTAGAACATCTCTTAAACACTTAAATCTATAAACTACTTTCCTTATTTTTTTAAGTACATAATTTACGTGAGTGTCCCATTTTAGTCTAGCATCTATTTTTATACTTAAGTATTTTATATCTCTTACCGGTGAAATTTTAAAATGATCATTGACTGTTAATTGTTCAAATGTCGGAGCAGATCTATCGTCTAAGTAGAAGGGTAGATAGTTTGTTTTATCCAAGTTTAGAGTTAAATACTTACTATCAAAATAGTCTTTTATTGTGTCTATGTCACTTTCTACTTTAATTTTTAATTCGTCCCAATTTGGTGCTGTGTAGAAAAGGGCTGTATCGTCAGCATAACTTATGGTAGAGCCAGAGGTTTGCAAATCAAATAATGAATTAATTTAAATTATAAATAATACTGGCACCAGTACAGTACCTTGCGGTACGCCATATTCAACAATGTTTGCATGACTTCGTTCTGAATTAATCTCGGTATATTGAGTTCGGTTGTTCAAATATGATTTTAGAAGATTTCTACTATTACCTCTAAAACCTAAATTTTCTAAGCTATTTATTAGTTTAGTATGGCATACCGTATCAAAAGCCTTTTTTAGGTCGATAAATACCGTCAAACATTTTTGTCGACTATCCAGCGCCTGATATATTTTGCTAACAAAGCAAGCAATTGCATATTGGGTACTTTTACCTTTTCTAAAACCAAATTGTGAGTTGTTTAGTAAATTCTGTTTCTCCAAATAATTCATTATTCTAATTTTGATCATTTTTTCAAAAATTTTTGCAAGGTTAGTAATTAGCGAGATGGGCCTATAGTTTGTCACTTCATCTTTTTGGCCGCTTTTATATATTGGTTTTACAATTGTCACCTTAAAGGCTGATGAAAATTCTCCTACAGCTATTGCTCTATTTATTAGGTGAGATAAGGGTGTAGCAATATACTCAACTATTTCTTTTAAGGTAACAACTGTAATTCCATCTATTCCAGGAGTTGTTTTAGTTTTCATTGTTTTATTGTTTTTTTTATTTCTGCCACCGTTGTTGGGTAGAAATATATTGAATTGGTTTGCATTTTTCTTTCATATGGTGTATTTAGTTTTGGGGGGATTTTATCTAGAGACTTACCTATGGTACTAAAGAAAACATTGAATACATTGGCTTTCTCATAATCAAGTGTTATTTTATCACCTTTATCATTTTTTACGCTAGGTATTACCGTTTTTTTATTTTTATGAATGCCACAGTATTCGTTTGTGACCTCCCACAAATTTTTAGAAGAGGATTTATTCTTTTCAATTTTTTGTATATATTTCAGTATGTTATATCTGTTGCACTCGCAACTTGGACCGTACGTATGTTTATTTTATGTGCATTCAATCACTAACCTGGAATGCCTTAAATTATTTCTATGACATCTTTTGCAAACTGTAGAGTACGAATGGGTGGTAATCTCATGTTAGTTTCGTCAAGTTATGTCAAGATGAGCAAAAATCGGAAACAGATTCGAGAATATGGCAAATGCGCCATGGATATGTGAGTTACGTATCTTCGGAGTAAAATCTGAGTTAGTTCTAGGTTAAAATTCAAAATAGCGAATCCAATTAATACTTGTTAATACCGGGTGCTCCATTATATTTTGATTTTCTTTAAACCTACATAACTTTTGAACTAATTGAGATATGATGCGGTCTTCACCAGAGTCCTTCTAATTTTAATGAGTTTTCTTCCTGAGTATCCGACTTCTTTTACTCACTTCCGGTTCACCCGGAAATCACATAGCGTATTTGCGATGATAGTGTTACTTTGTTATTTCAAATAGAACACCCTGTAGATTTGTTCAACGTTGGAAAAAGTGATGATTTTATAAGGTATTAAAGCGAATATTGCTTTTTATCGAAGTACTTCGAGGAAAACAATGATTCACAAAGCAAACTATGGAAATAAAAGACATCACCTGTAAACGTCAAATTAGTCTATTAACAACTTGAGTTACTCTAAGAAAAGTGTTTACTTTAACTGAAAGAGCTATGCATGTAATCTTTTTTGTTGACATTAAATCTTACAAAACAACAAAAAGAATATTTAGAACTATGTTTAACAAGGAACCGCCAACAAAAAATTCAATTAGAATATGGTATAGAAACTTTTGGAATTCGGGTTGTAAAAAAAACTTCAAATAATGAACATAGGCTTAATAATGCAATTGAAATTTTGGAAATAACACAAAATTATCCTTCCTCTTCTATAAGAAAAATTTCTTCCGCAACAGGTATTTCGAAAACTACTCTTCATATTCTAAAATTAAATGCTTATAAAATTCAGATTCATCAAAAATTGATACTTTGCTCACCCTGTATGTCGTTTCCTTGAAACAAACAGTTTCAATTTCGGACAGTTTTCATCACTTATATATTATGTTTATTACCTATATATTGTTTAATATTTTTACAATTTTGATCTCTAATTCTTGTTTAGAATTTAATAAAGACATAAATAAACCAATGCTAATGCTACATAAACAAAAACTAATCTGTTTCATTCACACATCTGGCTGGCTGTTGCTTATTTTATATAACTCACTTCAAGAAGGGACGAATCCAGGTATATATTTTACGGTCAAGCACTCAAGCAGTACACTTTTCTCGGGTTGTTTATATACACTGTTTTGTGTTGCTTTATTCAACCAACATAATTTAATCAAGTATCAACTACATGAAATAGCCATACTCACGTCAATTTATATCAATCAATGCAGCATTGTTCACGCTTCAGTTCAGTATAATTTCGGCGTTTTGTTTCCGCTTTATCCAGATTTATCTCGATATCTCGTAGGAGCCACGAAACATGCGTCTTTCGCCGAATTTTATACACTTTGAGATTCATCAAGAACTAAAGAAAAATTCTTAATTTACGTAGAAGAGATAGACTTTTTCTTGACAAGTTAATCGTATCAGATGAAGCATCATTTCATTTAAATGGCAAGGTGGATAAGTATAATTGTAGAGTTCGGGCATCAGAAAATCCCAGAAATTTCCATCAGTATGTCACATCCTCTCCAAAAGTTACAGTTTGGTGTGCGGTATCAAAACAAAAAATTTACGGTCCCTTTTTTTAACAATCCAATTGTCAATGCCCATCATATTTGGACATGTTAGATAATTTCTTTTATCCGCAAATTGAACAAGATAATTTGTTGGGGACAGTGTATCTCCAACAACGGTGCTACGCCTCATTATGCCATGATAACTAGAGATTCCCCCTACAGCATGGCTCCCTCGATTCTGAGAACTCACAGTTCCAGATTTTTATCATACTGTATATAAATAAATGTGTCCAAGAAGATCGGTAGTATTTTGAACATCTATTGTGACTAATGTGTATAATTTTGTTAATTTTTTATTTGTTTAATAAATATCGTTACATTTTGTTATATCGAATTTCATATGAAAATTTTCAATATTAGCAATTGAAACATGCAATTGTTGATAAACTAATTTGACGTTTACAAGTGATATTGTCTTTCATTTCCACTTCGCGAAACATTATTTTTTTCGTAGCATTTTTATAAATCGGAGTATTCACTTTAAAACCATATAAAACCATCACTCTCTATGATTTCCATGATAAACGTGGAATTTTTGGAAAGGGAAAACAATGAGCTTTCCAACTGTTAAAAAAATATACAGTGTGTTGCATTTGAAATAACAAAGTTGCTCTATCCCCGAAAATACGCGATGTCATTTGCTGCTAAACGAGAAGTGAGCAAAAAAGACAGGTACTCAGGAAATAACTTTTCAAAATTAGAAGACGATTGGCGAAAATCTCATTTAATTATCTCAACTGGTTCAAAAGTTATATAGGTTTAAAAAGGGTGAAAATATAATGGGGCGCCCGGTATGGTGTTGATACAATATTTTCTATGAGATTATTACGAAAGAAGTGAACGTTGCGATTGGACGTTGTCGACTGCAAATGCCGTTTAGTCCCGGTAACATCAAATAGGTCTCTGGCTTATGATCATACCTTTTAAACCAGATTTACATAAAAACAATTTAATAAAATTAAAGAACAAGAGTTTTGTACACAAACTAAAACTGTTAAAAAATGTACCAAAAAGAAAAAAATAACGTTAATAATAACAATAATTATGTTAATAAAAGTAAAAGTGTGTTACGCCCAATGTCTTCCAGGTGTTTTAAGCGTTCCATGCTTTTACATTTATTAACATAATGGGCTTGTTCGGCATTTTTTTAAATTTCATAAATCGAAAGTGTATGTATAAAATAATGTATCTGCAAAAAATCAGAATCTTATTCGCACGTTTAATATCTCAAAAACTATTACAAATCTCTACCTCGCGAAAATGGGGCGTGGCCAGGCGCTACGTCACTATACGCATAGACTCGGCGACCTTAATAGACTTGATTCTCCTTAGTTGTTATAATTATAAGTGTTTTCGAAGTAATGTTTGGTTTGTTTACTTCTTGACAGTAGGGGAGTACAATTTGGTGAAATGTCAAAAAATTACAATTTTTTTTGACCCTGCAATTTACGATTAGGTTTCATCGCCGACCTTCTCCTTTCCGTAGATATATAGAACGAACTTCCACTCGACGTATTTATTTGGTTACCAGCGTTTGAAAATTCCATGTTTTTTAAACTCTCAGGTTAATTTTGAAAGGTCCCAGATAGAAACTTTCTTACGTCACTTGCGATTAGTGACGTCACAAATGAGCGCTCGGTTTTTACAACTATTACTAATTTCAACTCCTTATATCTCGAGAATGGAAAAAGTTAATAATACGAAATTTTAAGTGCATAATGAGAATATCGAGTACTATGTGAAAAAAGTATAAAAACCATATAAAAAGAATATCATGGAATAAGCCCATTATTGTTATTCATTTTTTTCTTTTTCTTTTTTTGCGGCATCGACGTTTTATGTTCATTTAGCCGCGTTGCTACATTAGTGAATTATTGTTCAGTTTGCATTTTATATCTTATAAAGTAGATTTCTATCCTTCAGAAAAGGCACAACGTTTTTTAAGTTTGTTAAGTTTTCGATTAGCCTCTGGTATGTTGTGTTGGTTACGAGTATTTTAATATTCCGCACAATCTAGGAGAATATGTTTGACTGTCATTCTAGTCTGGCATGTACGGCATCTGTGCCGTCCCGATCCCAAGAGTAAATGGCTTGATGTGAGGCGGGTGTGACCAAGTCTCATGCGCGTAGTGGCAACTTCTCTTCGTGCTAGTTTGCAGGGAAAATGCCATAGTTGTACGGATGTTTAATTTCTTTTAATTTGGATTCATTTTCGTTCCATTCAGTTTGCCATATGTCCTGCACTTTGCTTCTCAAATATTTTTTTACGTCACCTGTACTTATTTTTGTCTGTTCATCTGGGTCTTGATTTGTAGCATCTTTTGCTGCTTGGTCTGCCATGTTATTATTAACGTTATTTTTTCTGTTTAGTACATTTCTTAACAGTTTCAGTTTGTGTTTAAAAGCGTGTTCTAGAATTTTTTAAACATTATTTATTCTCTTCTTTTTAATTTTGTTTCGATTACTTTAATAACTTTACCAACTTAATTACTATCAACTCAATTTATTAATTCAAAACATAATATTTTCTTATTAATCTCAAAAACAAACCTGTGCTAAACAGAAGGCAGGTAATAAAATAGAAAAATATGTGGAATTGGAAAGCAACTCGCTAGTGTTTATTAGTTTCTTTCTTTAAGTAAAAATAAAAAGGTACTAACCATACGTAATGAAATAGAAAAATACCCGGATTTGGAAAGTGGCTATTTACTATAAAAACAAATCAATATATGGGGTGTACAAAATATTCTCTCATGCCTCTTTCTCATAACCTGCAGTAAAAAGCTCCTTTTACCACGAGACAGGGCTCTTCCTTGCACTTTCACCGTAAATGGATATTTACCTGTGGCAAGGTTAATAAGTAAAAGCTCCTTGCTTCGAGCTAATGTATACACCGGGTGTAACAGGATCATGGTATACCCCCCTTTTCTCCGTTAGTTTTGAAGATAATTGATTGAAATTCAGGATATACTACATACATAATAAGCAGCATTTTTGACATACAATTGATTTTCTTTTCACTTCCGATTTCGGCGGAAGTAACACTAACTTTCGATTCATATTATAGCATTTTTGAATTTTGCATAATTTTCTGAATCCAACGATGCCAAATAAGTAACATTTCAAACATCTTTTTTTTTTTATAATGTAATTCTTAGTTTTCCATTTAAGTATGCCATGACTATTCAGATTTATTCTAAATGACCCGTGTAATGCTACAAAAATCGAAATCCCGTTAAAAACACTAAATTACGTGATTTATGAGCAAATAAAATTCACCAAAATTGTTTTTGGGGCAAAACTCAATTTTTTTAATAGAACCATACCGTACCGTGGCAGCATTTATTGCTACTATTAATAAGGAATGTATTCATATGTCGTATTAAAATGTGCGATAAATACACACAAAATTACAGCTAAAAGAAAATAAGAAAATACAATTTTGTTCTAACTAAATGTTAAGAAGTAACTAAGGTGACTTTCAAAACAATGAAATATTTAATTTGTCAAACATTTGTTGGTTTAACGTTGTTTTTACTGTGTCTTTAAAAATTGTTTAAAAGTCTTATAAATGTTCAAAATGCTGCAAATTTATACAAGAGATGAAAAAGTGGACATGTTAATTGTTTATGGGGAAAGTAAAAAAGATGCAATTGCAGCTATAGACCTTTATGGCCGACGATATCCTGATAGACATTGTCCAGCGAAAATTTATTTTAAACGTGTTGAAAACCAGTTTCGAAGAAAGCCCAATAATGATCCCGAACAAAACTTCATTATTGACGAAGGAACGGAAATTAATGTTTTGGCTCGAATAGAAGTTGATAAGACTGTGTCTTTAAAGCAAGTTGGGTTCGATTGAACATCAGTCACCAAGCAGTAAGCGGAATTTTGCACAAATACCACTATAAATCTTTTAAATACCAATTGCACCAGCATTTGTACGAAAGTGATTACGAACGTAGGATGGAATATTGCAATTGGATTTTATATAATAACGTGCAGCCAAACAATGATTTATTGGGACTGATTTTATTTTAGGACGAGTCAAGGTTTACAAATTTGGGATTATTTAACCGACAAAATACAAAATATTGGTCATAAGAAAATCAAAATTTATTACGGGAGGGTACCTTTCAAGTGCGGTTCGGTTTCAATGTCTTGGCTTGGAATAAGCGGTAGTAGAATCGTTGGTCCAATAATATTTGAAGGACTTGATTCCTGGAAAATAAGATTGAGGACATTTTAGATGAGTTACCTTTAGATTTAGGACAGGGAATGTATTTCCAACAAGATGGCGCTCCTCCCCGTAATTCAAGGATAGTAATTGATTACCTTCAACGAAGATTCGGAGAAGACGTAATTTCGACGAATGGTCCTGTGAGGTGGCCTCCAAGGTCACCTGATTTAATGCCCCTTGATTTCTTTGTTTGGAATCATTTAAAAAATATTGTCTGTGCAACCGTCGTTACAACCCGTGAAGACCTGGAGCTAAGAGTAAGACGAGCAATTAATAGCATAACGGCCCAGCAGTTGGTGAACGTTCTTCGAGAAACAGCTATGCGGGTTCAGAAGTGCATTGACGTTAATGAACAGCATTTTGAACAACTGTTTGTGTTAATTTTCTTGTATCCCAAAACCACCTCATGTGTAACAAGGTAATTAAAATAAAATTGTATTTTCTTATTTTTCTTTAGCTGTAATTTTGTTTGTATTTATCGCACATCTTAATACGACATATAAATAAATTCCTTATTAATAGTACTAATAAATGGTACCACGGTACCGATATGATTCCTTTTGAAAAAATTGAGTTTTGCCCCAAGAATAATTTTGGTGAATTTCATTTGCTCATAAATCACGTAATTTAGCGTTTTTAACGGGATATCGCTATTTGTAGCATTACATGTAGTGGGGCAGATCTGGGTTTTGAAAAGTGACTGCTCCGAATGAAAAAATTTTTTCTGCCAACCTATAAAGTTAGGTCTCCTCCATCATTCCGACAAGTTTTTACAGGGCGGAGTCGGCGGGGGGTGGGGGAAACGACCCAATAAAAGTATGGGAGAGCAGTTTTTCCGACGTATCTTCGCAGGTGTTGGTGCTACAAAAAAAGCATACTTATCAAAAATGAAGAGCTTGAAAAAATACGTAAGCTCGTTCTAACCCGAACCCGATCGTATAATTAGTTCGCGAGATATCACGATTGAAGTTGCGAAAACACGAAAAATTAAATTAATTCTTTCTTGAGAAGGAGTGGAGTTGGGGCCTAACTTTTTTCTGAGTAGAAGGGTATTGATGAACACTTGATGAGGGCGGAGGGTGGGGGTGGTGGGACAATTAGGAGGGGAGATGTGGTGGAGAAACTAAAATTATTAAAACGCTGATTACTCTGTTATTAATTGAGCTACGGTAATCTCGCTGGAACCAATTTGCGTATTTTTTTATTTGTTAAGAGATAGCTGTGGCAGAAGTTCTTTTGTTTCCAAATTAACGCCTCGCGCGCAAAATAAAAAATGGAGGATTTTTTCCACGTCCTTTTGGGCATGAAGGAAGGGGGTGGGGGAAACAATTTTTTCACCAGTTAATAGAATTCTTTTTTATCTTCAATTTCCGTCTGGCAAGATTGCGATCGGATCATTAGGAAGGGAGTTACAGGCTGGCAAAGTTTTTGCTGTATAGCGGGAGAACGGAAAGTGGTGGGGGGTTTGGACGGGACGAAAATTTTGTGAAAAGGTTTTTTTCGACTTCTCCATTCTATAAGTTCCCATTGTAAATACATTATCCATCCGCGCGAGTTACAAAAGGAAAAAAAGAATGAAAACGGGTGAGCGAGTCAGTTGAGCCGCTCTCTCGCTCTTCTCGAACACACACACCCGTGAACCAGCGTTCGTGAACGGCGCGCTGTCAAATAGTTTTGAATGTTTGATCGCTCGTATCTCACTGGATTATGACTTGATTTTTAATCCTGTCACGCTCTTGTAGCTCGGCAGCCTTTTATCTATGCTTTCTCGGGATGTTGCGCCAGCCGGCGTGGGTCCATTAAAACAATGGCAGGTAATAAATGAGAGGTGGTATACAAAAGACTGTCGTGATCTCTTCAAGGTCAAGCGACGTTGCAGCGCATGTGCTAGCATAGAACTGCCTGAGGATGATGAGGAGGAAAGGAAATATGAGAAAGAAGTTTCAGGAGCAGATGATAGATCTATTATTCATTTGTAATCACTGGAGTTGTTTTCCCTTAGTTACATGAATTAAATTGGACATTACCGTTTCTAGGATATGGAATGTCTTAATTACTTTTGCAGACTCCGTTGACGTTATAGTACATCAATCAAAATCGAAACTGTGCTTATCTTTCTAGGTGGTTGTCCTTTCCTCTGTACGTCCCAAACAGGATACCTCACAATTAAACTTTACTGAATTTGTATTGAACTCATCTACGTAACAAGCAATAAAACACATGATTTTTGAAAACACTTAAACCACTATATTTACAGAGAAACTGAAAACAAATGAAAATGAGAAACACAAACATTGAACGATTAAATAAATTAACAAACAGCAATTAATTATATTATAAGAAAATGAAGCGGTCCACAGCAATTTCAAATCTTTAGACTAATCGCGGGCCGAACACTCTCAGGATAATTACAAGACATGAATTTACGTTATAACCGAGAAAGTACCGAAATTTACATAAACATTAAAACTGAAAGAATTTTTCATCACCCTGTGGCTAGATCTAGACCAAAGGAACGCTGTAACCCAGAAGTCCTATTTTCCCTCACAGAAAATAAGACTTCTCAAAAGTGGGCGGTATACCCTGAAATCTCTACCAGTTAAAACCTTCCCTACTTCAAACCGTACCCCGATTTGAAATTAGCTAACGGACTATGGGATTTGCGACACATGAATATGTATTATTGCCTTATCTAACATTTATGCCAGTAGGGCAGATGAAAAACCCCTATGTCCATTACTTTGCTTTTGTATGGGGACAAAAATATACCTTAGTTGGCCTATCTAGTTTTTACTAAGACTGTTACATATGTTTTCTGGAATCCTCTCCAAATCAACTACTTTATTCCTGTAAATCTAACTAGACCCCCCGGCGCGAAGGGTTGGCGTACTTAAACATGTGTTTGACTAGTATCAGCACAGGGTGAAGCGGGTTGGATCTTCGATCCCGGTATTGTCATTGGTGTTCCTTATGCAGGCCATATAACACTTGACATGGAAAGATTCCTCTTTCGAATTACATGGAATAGTTACGTGATTGACTTTTTTGCAGTTTTTTGTAGTAGTGCGCAATGTAGCCAAACCCTTGCTATTAACAACTTTACTAGTTTGTTTCTCGTCGATGAGGAGACAAACTTTAGGTTCGGCCATGAGAGGTTTGGATCTCTGGTGGTATCCACGCTGATGAATTCGGCCGAGATACAATCCTCTTTTTGCACAATCAACAGGTATTCGACTTTTATCCTCGATCTTTCGAGGCAGCAGCTTTGTTAAATGCGTGGAATCAGAATAGTCAATCAAACAGCAGGCAATAACTGAAGTTGAAGTGTTGGATTTGATGACCCAGAAGCAAGACTTTTCTCAAATCTCTCACGTTAACAGCTTCTGGAAAGAAGGATAACAAAACCAGAATCAGAATGTGCTTGCTGTCTCACAATACACTCATCGTCCACAACCGTCTCGGTGAAGAGCTATGCAATGTTTATATATGAAAGATATAAAATATTTACTCACCCTCCGATATTACATATAGTGAGAGAATTCTTCGTACACCCTTACAAATCAGTCAACGTCATTACAAACAGTTCACTGACAGATGATGACAATTCAAGGAGAGTGAGAGAGCGGGAGATCGTAAACTTCGCCCCAGGCCGCTCAACTGACTCGCTCGCCCGATTTCGTTTTGTTTTTCCTTTTCTAATTCATGCGGGCGGACAATGTATGGACATCGGGGACTAAAAAAACGAAAAAGTCGAAAGAAAATTTTGATCCCGACGCGAACCCCCCACCCCTCCCCGTTACCCGCTATACAGCAAAAACTTTGCCGGTCTGTATCTCCCTTGCTAATCATCCGATCTTGATCTTGCCAGACGGAAATTGAAGATAAAGAAGAATTCTATTAACTGGTGAAAAATTTATTTCTCCCACCCCCTTCCTTCATGCCCAAAAAAACGTGCAAAAAATCGACAATTTTTTCTTTTGCGCGCCAGGCGTTTGTTTGGAAACAAAAAAAATCTGCCACCGCCGTCTTTTAGTAAATAAAAAAATACGTAAATTTGTCCCAGCCAGATTGCCGTAGCTCCATTAATAACAGAGTTATCAGCATTTTAATAATTTTGATTTCCCTCCCATATCTCCCCTCCTAATTGTCCCAGCTCCCCCACCCTCTGGCCTCATCAAGTGTTCATCAATACCCTCCTATTCAGAAAAAATTGAGGCCCCAACTCTACTCCTTCTCAAGAAATAATTAATTTAATTTTTCGTTTTTTCGCAACTTCAATCGCGATATCTCGCGAACTAATTATGCGATCGGGTTCGGGTTAGAACGAGCTTACGTGTTTTGTCAAGCTCTTTATTTTTGGTAAGTATATTTTTTCTTGTAGCACCAACACCTGCGGAGATGCGTCGGAAAAACTGCTTTCCTGTACTTTTAATGAGTCGTTTCCCTCACCCCCCGCCGGCTCCGCCCTGTAAAAACTTGTCGGAGTGATGAAGGGGACCTAACTTTATAAGTTGGCAAAAAAAATTTGTTCATTCGGAGTAGTCACTTTTCGACCCTGTTTTTTCTCCAGATCTGCTCCACTAATGGGTCATTTAGAATAAATCGGAACCGTCATGGCACACTTAAATCGAGTGATCGAGCTGCGTGTTGGAACGAATCTCTAGATTGGTTGTCCGGAATCGACAACAATGCTCACCTTACGCTGGCAAATCAATTAATCAATTAGAATACTGTGTTTTTCTGATAAAATTCCTTACCTGTAAATGAAGTCGCTATTTTGAATTCCTGAATTTCGACTAAATATTTATAATTTGCGCCCTCGAAAATCCCCAGGTACCGATTTTCATACGAATCAGACCATAAATTACAAAATTTATCCGCCATATTGACGCCACCATTTAGAATTGTTGAAGGACCAGATACTTGTAATTTGCAAGCTCGGTAACCCTCAGATACCGATTTTTAGTCAAATCAAGTGATAAATGATAAAACCGATCCACCATATTGACGCCACCATTTTGTATTTTTCAGTATTGATCACATATTTGTAATCTGCTACCTCAAGAATTTCCAGGTACCAATTTCTAGTAGAAGACGTTAAATGACAATAGACTGTCCACCATCCTTGAAGCCATCCTGGATTTTTCTATAAAAAAAGTCAAATTGTATTATCATGTGAACCATATCATATGCCTTTCAAGTTAATGTGACATATGGATGAAAGGACTTGCAGGATACTTAAGCTAATTGAAGCCTGTTAAAAAATAGGCACTACATTTGTCTTTTCATTAATGGATGTATTTTTGTAGGTAAATTCTTTGTCTATTCATGTATCTTAAAGCAGGATGATGCCAATAATATGTTTTTCTGCAACTCAGTATTTATTACACTTTGTCTGTTGATACCAACTTGAATTCCAGTAAATTAATATAAATATATATTTGATTTTATAATAATAATAATATGATGAAAATGTTTTAATTCAACAGAATATACTGATTTTAATGTTAAAATATGTCTCGCAGTTCTAGATGAAAGATGTGCAAATGTAATTATTTACTATAGCATCAGAGCATTTATAACTTGTACAAATTAAACTGTAATCACCGTTATCAAAGTAAGTAAATATTTAGTAATGCTAAATTTTTATATAAAGATTGTGGGTTTTTTATTATCTTATCTCTACTATATTATTGTAGAGTAAATTTTGTATTAATAACAAATGTTATACTAAATACCATAAAACCACATATGCGGCAATGACAGTCTAAATAATTAATCATTTAATTGTTGCATATGATCACCACTAACATCAGAATATTCTAAGGGGTGATTATTTTGATTTTGATTTTAAAACAGAAAATTCACATGAGCCTAAGCCTAGTATGATTCAGTTAGCGAAGGATGTTATGTTTATTTTTTTAATCTATGTTTTTATCAAAAATCTTCCATGCAGTTGAATATATTTTAATCAAATTTGGTAGACTTACGTACCTCTTAGATAGTTATTTTGGTAGTATAAGGAGACTGATGTTTAGAAAAGTTAATAACGTCACCTGCTTTATAATTTACTAATGCAATGGTACACTTTGTTTGTTAGAAATCTTGAATGTTTGTATTAAATCACCACTTTAATTTATGCAAAGTGAGAATTCGGGAATTTTTTTAGGTTAGAGGTGCCAGAATCACTGAACAGTTTACCCCTGACGTCGCACAATGGGGCAAAAAGCTACATTTGTGGGCAGAAATCGCCTGCCAACTAAAATTTTGATCAAATTTAATACATTTTTTTTTAAATTATCGTGAGGAATGTAGCTTCAACGTCCGACTGCTACAATCTTGAAATATATAAAACATAACCTAAAAACCAACAATAATACTAGACAATTTTTATAAAAAATTTATATCTAGATCAAATGAATCTATATTATCGCAAAAAATGTTCTATAATAGAATTACAAGGTAATAAATGAAGAAAAATACTTTTGCGAATAATAATACATACGAGTATATGTTACATAACCTAAAATAATAAATCAATTTTATTGACTAACATCGCCTGTCAGCTTTGTACTTAACCAAATTTCTTTTTTTTAAATGTTCAGGGTAATGCATTTTCAATTGACATCTGCTACAAATTTGATAACATTAAAACATAACCTAAAAAATTCAAAATGATGGTAGAACAGTTCTGTAAATTTTTTTTTTCTATATCAAATGAGCCTGTTATAACAAAGAATGATCTACAATGGAATTATACGGTATACAGCAAATGAAGAGAAATACTTTTGCGTAACAATGTACATACAAATTTGTCTTACATCTTATATAACCTAAAATATAAATCGAAATATAAACGAGCAGAAAGGTACACCCGATAAGCTGTAAAAAGCTGCCATAACCTAATGGATCAATCCACGAACGAGCAGAAAGGTATACACACGTCATAAACCTAAGATAACTTAACATGTTTATTGGGCGGCTACTTTAGAGGAATGTAATAATGGACATGTAAATTGGGCAAATTTCCTCGGATGATAAAAATTCCGAAAAATGTCCCGATACCTAGAAAATGGGCTTAAAGTCTTGACCCATTAGGTTATGTTAGGTTTACACCTTGTCGCTTATACCTCTCTGCTCGTTCGTGGATTGATTCATTAGGTTATGGTAGGTTTTTACAGCTTATTGGGTGTACTTTTCTGCTCGTTTATATTTCGATTTATTTTTTGGGTTATGTAAGATGTAAGACAAATTTTTATGTATTGTTCACAAAAGTATTTTTCTCTATTTTCTATCTAGATTTTCCCTTACATAACATGTTCTTGCGATAACAGATTCATTTGATATAGATAATTTTTTTAATGAAAATTGCCTATATAGTGTTATTTTTAATTTTTTAGGTTATGTTCTATTTATTTCAAAATTGTAGCAGTTGGGCGTTGAAGCTACATTTCTCACGAGCATTTAAAAAGAAATATTAAATTTGGTCAGAATTTGAGCAGGCAGGCAATTTTTGTCCACAAATGTAGCTTTTTGTCCCTCTGTGCGTTGGTCATAGGCGTTGATAGCTGAAATTAGCCGAGGCTAAATAAGAATTGAAAAAACTCGTTTGAATAGATATTTGAAGGATAACTTTAATTTGCAAATTACCTACTGCAAGCTTACGCTTTCATGCATTAGTAAATAATTACATTTGTTAAAAGCTTTTGATGTTGTATATACAATTTGCTTTGGTATTTCTTGTATTTGGTATAACCTGTATTGTGGAAAAGGGATATCAAATAGGGACAATACCGCCTTATTAGAAATTAGTAGCATATGTTGTTGTGCTTTAACGAACTTGTTTTTGTTTTGCTTCCCATGAAGACATTACCAAATAAAAAGGTGAGTTGCAGCAATGTTATTGTACGTATTAAATAATCTTAGGAACATGTCATAAGGCCGGTTAAAGACACAAATATTTACTATGTTAGTTAACGCTTGCTTATCCACGTGTTATTGATAAAGTTTGAAATATTTGTAATTTACGCCTCCTTTTAAACACATGCACGCGAAAAACTGTGGAAATCATCGACAACGTAAGGTTTGAAAATCGCAAAATATTTTCCACCCACCCTGAGAATACCATCCTGATCTAAGAAAGGTGCAAGCTTGGGCATAGGCTATTTGAGGAAATTTGTTTTATTTCATTAGCATAAACTAGTTTTTGAACATGTCTTATAATGATAAGTAAGGGCCGTCTATTAAGAGTCCATTTATGCAGGCGTTTTGTGCCGTCAGTAACATGAAGGCAAAAATATCATATCAGTGCCGCCACACAAATAGTTGGGGATTACTTTGAATTTGTTTCCTTGCCGTCGGCACTTCGATAGCACAGATTTAAAAAAAAAAATAATTTTGGTAATCCTCGGATGTGATTTCCCAAATCGCTTTTCTTTTCCTAATTTCTTCTATAAACCTTTCAGTACTAGCTGCTAGTAATTCCTCCATATTTAAAACATATCGCCCTCAAATCTCTCACGCAGAATATAATAATTTCACATTGCGTTTGGCAGCACTGATGCGGTCGGCACAAAATGCCGGGCTTGCATAAACGAACCCACAAGGCGCCCTGTACTTAAGAAACGTCGGACGGCTTTTTGTCGTTGGCGTTTTGTAAAACGCGACGGCAAGTTTTTCAGAACGCGACGGCAAGTGAAACGGGTGGCAATTCATGAAATGACCCATTTGTTCCCTGTGATTTACAAAACGCGGCTGTAATTGCCGTCGCGTTACCGACGGCACAAAACGCCTGCATAAAAGGGCCCTAATGCGTGATGTAGTTCCAATAAAATTGATATTGTCCTTTAAGTACCGGATGAACCGAATTAAAGAGACTACACTTCCTTCCTTCTCGTAGAGAAAAAGAAACACAAAAAGTCACAAAGTTGTGTTTTCTGAACACTCATCGTTAAAATATGTCTAATACAGATATCACATAATAAATAACAAAGATAATAATGAACTCGTAAATGCACTTACTTTCTGTGAATAACACGAAAATAACTTGCCCAATATTTTTAATAAATCATTTTGCAATTTTCTACAATTTTATTTTCTAACCAGTATACCTTCGGAGTTATAGCCTTATTTCCAGAGCATTGTAGTACCGATGAAGTAGAGATAGTGATGCGTTTTCTTTTAAACGATTTATCCAGTAGGCCTACTCCACCGACAATGTAAAAATATTAAAATGGCCTTTTTAGAACAAATCTAACAGGCTTATTATACAGGGTGTCCCGTAAATAATGGATAATCCTGAAACTGGAAATAGGCCAGGTCATGACCTATCAGAATATCTTAACTTGACCTTATTGAAAACCCTGCGGTTTTCGAGATATGGACACTTTTTTGAAATTTTGAAAATTTGGACTCTGGGATAGTGTTTTACATGCCATTGCCACAAAGTAAAGATTTGTTCATTCTGTTTTTGGTTAGTATTCTAGAATATTTGTGCTATCAAACGTGTATAGGAGTTTTTAGATAACCACTACAGTATTTTCAAAAAAGAAGTATTTTGTAAATTTCTGTTTCGCCAAGATTCCGTCTGCTGACTTTGACCTTTGATGGTGTAAAGAAAAGTGTCAAGCGAAACTTGTCACTTATCTTAAAACCTTGCCCACTTATTGTTATATTGTAAAATGTATAAAGATTATGAGTTCTCCTGTTAGGAAAAAATACATAACTGTTTAAATGGTGGAGGAGCTAAATTTATCCAATTAAAATTTTTAACAAGTAAGCCTATCTTTTAATTGTATTGCTTGGCTAAAGCATTCGTGGATATTCTCTTATGTGACACGTCATTTTGTACGTTTGGTGTTAGTAGCGACCTGTCATTCCTCTGAAATTATTTACATTTTTTGGGACTCGCATTTCTGTAGACTTCTTGAGAACCATAATGCCTCGTATACAGCATACACAGCGTGAGTATGCTAATATGCATTCTATTTACGGTGGATATCGAGGCAACGCCAGTGCATCCGTTGTGCGTTATCTACAAAGGTACCCGAACGCACGCCATCCGGACTATCGTGTATTTATTAGAGCACATAACGCGTACTGCGAGGGAAGGATTTCTAGTTTTCGTGGTATTGGTGGTGCCAGTGAACAAAGACCTCGTCAAGATTTCGACGACGAAGTGCTTGATGAAATTAACAACGATCCGTCTACTTCTGTGCGTATCATATCACGACGCACTGGTGTATTTAAAACAACGGTGCATAGGATTTTAAAACGGTACCAACTCCATATCCTTTCCATGTATAACGTGTGTAAACTCTACTACTCAGAGATCCTTGAGGGTGGTATTTGCCGGCGAATGCTGCGGATGATAGGAGAGGATCCAGATTTTTTAAATAAAATTTTGTGGTCTGACGAGTCATCGTACAGAAGAGATGGCGTTATAAATTTACACAATCTGCATAGTTGGCAGTTGGAAAATCCCTATTTGATGAGAGAAGATCGACCACAATACCAATTTAAAGAGAATTTGTGGACAGGCATCCTAAATGTTCAAGTGGTAGGCCCATTCGAACTGTCACCAACATTAACGACAGAAAATTATTTGGAATTCCCTCCAAACAACCTACCGGTCTTACTAGAAGAGTTTCTTTTATCCGTGAGGCTGACATGTGGCTATAGAACGACGCATGTCCTGCACATTATGGGAGAGAGGTGAGAGCATTCCAAAATTTGAAATATCCGGGCAGATGGATCGGTCGCTTAGCTACAATTGTGTGGCCACCTACGTCCGACCAAAATCCTTTAGATTTTTTTTTACTGGGGATGTGTGAAGGAAAAGGTACTTCCGACCTGTACAATCCTTAAATGAATTGCATGAGCGTATCGGAATAGCCGCCGAAGAATTCAGCCGATCCGGATATTCACGCCATCTAAAACGTTCCTTTGTTAAAAGGTACAGAGCCTGCATCAGGGCTGGAGGAGGGCAATTCGAACATTTATCATAGCGACTTTTTCTTTTTAATAATAATGATGTTTAATCAATTTAGGAGAAATTACTTTTTATTTTATTTCGATCTTTCTTCGTCCTCCTAACTCATAATTTTTAAACATTTTATAATATAACAATGAGTGGGCAAGTTTTTAAGATAAGTGGCAAGTTTCGCTTGGCACTTTTCTTTACACCATCAAAGGTCAAAGTCGGTAGACGGAAACTTGGTGGAACAGAAATTTAGGAAATACTTCTTTTTTGAAAATACTGTAGTCCTTATCTAAAAACTCCTCTACACGTTTAATAGCATAACTATTCTAGAATACCCATCTAAAAACAGAATGAACAAATCTTTACTTTGTGGCACTGGCATGTAAAACACTAACCTAGAGTCGAAATTTTCAAAATTTCAAAAAAGTGTGCATATCTCGAAAACCGTAGGGTTTTCAATAAGGTCAAGTTGTGATATTCTGATAGGTCATAGCCTGGCCTATTTCCAGTTTCAGGATTATAAATTATTTACGGGAAACCCTGTATTTTCATTTTAGTGATGTTAATTGTTATAATTGAAATGCAATTTTTTCAACGTATACGTTATTATTATCAATATAACGTCCACATTTGATAAGTGTACTGTGTTTAATAGGCAAGTATCGATAGATATATGTATGTTGATTGGCAATATGCGGAGGCAGGCATATGTAAATATTTGAGAACCGGCCCTGATCTGTAGCTATTTTAAAATTAGCGTAATAAGACTAAAAGTGCACGTTATGTGATAATGGGAATGAAATTAGTTTCGCAATGTTGGGTTGTCCATGCTTCTCCTTTAATAGGTGTGTTTTGTTTAACTTGTTCTTGTTTGAGATATTGTAATATAAAAATGACGAGAGCCGGTGTTGTGCAAACTAAATACCAGAAAGGAAAAATAAGACGTCATATTCCAATATGATGAACGATGACGTTACTAATAGTTAATCCAAATTAAACATGGGTAGTGAATGGGCTGGAGAGAATTGTTTTCTATTCTAACGTGCTTGAGCATGAATACATAAGCTAACTATCATACTCTTCGGCTATTTACCGTTCTTTTATAAATAATATAATGGTTGGATATTCTATAGGATATTTAAAAGTGAATTATTTTTTGTTTGCTTATATTTGTAATGTAACATATTCTTTATAGTCCAGGGTGCAGTGAATTGTTTTCGTACTTATTTCCCCAGTTGGTGTATATGTTTTAATCTGTTCTCTTAGTGACAAGAAACAAGAATTTTTGAGTCTGGCTAAAATTTTTGGATAGACTCAAAAAATAAAAATAAAATACAAGTCCACTTATTTTCCCAGTCATAAATATTTTACATTTACTAAAGTGGAACATAAAGTTTATGAAAATAGCAGTCTGGCATTCTTAGATAGCGGAAAGTGAGTGTGGCTGAAAATTTGCGGATTCAAAAATTTGACCGATTTTGCGGATCCATAACCCTTATTTTTCCAGGCTTGAAATTTAGCATACAAATTGTTATAAACATAAACTGTAATTAAAAATAAGTTTGGCTGATTTACGAAATTGGCAAATCAATCTGGCGGCATCTTGAAAATGGGAAAAATTGAAAATTTTTGTTCTAATTTTCCCGGGTTTGAAAATTTGTCACATGATAGATTATACTATATTTTCATAGAAAACACACGTCTGGCTGACATTTACAATCACCAAAGCCTTGCCAAACTTACAAGCCAGGTAGTTGAACGAAGGCGAAATTTATGAAGAAGAAGACGAAGACTTCATTTAATTTATATTTAATTATAATAATCTTTTTTATTAAATAATTGATTATTATTTTTGATCAATTATAGTTATTTTTTCATTAACCGATGTCAAATAAAAACTTTTCTGTGGCTTTCATTAAAATTTATGATCTCGTCAAGAAATATTTTTCAACCTGCCCCATCATAATTCTGTACTCTGTGCTTTTTTGTATTTCATTGTTTAATGCTCTCATAAAAAAGAACATGCACGTATGACACTAATCACCTGTATAATCGAACGTACCGAATTTAGGGCGCTTGACGATCATTAGACGAGTCTGGCAAGGCTTTGGGGGTATTCCACATTAGCCATATTGTATTTTAAACCGTTATTATAATATAGGCCATCATCTGATAAATTTTCATGACTGCGAAAATGAGGGAAATTTTTTTGATGAAAACTTTTCAGTTTTTCACCTGCGAGACATATTATCCATACTCACAGATTAGCCAGACTATTTTTTTTACTCAACTTCAGTATACCTCTTACTACTAGAACTATTTTTATCAATGAAAAAAAAAAGGGCAGTGTATTCGTATGTTCTGACGCATTTTCCGCCTCAACCCATCGGAAAACCCTCCCCTAAATGTATATGAATTTAGCTTAGAATTACTAACCGAACAATTCTATCCATGTTTGCTGACTGGGAAAATAAGTACCGAAAATCTTCACTACCTCCTGGACTATTATAGGATTTTGCAAACAGCAGAAAAAAACTATCTATGAAAACTAAAATAAAAACTATTTGTAAAATTATTGATTTACAATCTTTGCATTCTTTCGATAACCTGAATTCTGGTTATGCTAGCAATTGAAATCCTAAACTCAATTTGTCATTCCTTTGGGGCAATTCTCATTCTAACACTAGTCTCTACACATTCAGTTTCTTGGAAAAGCTTAGTCTTTGAAACGTTTTTCCAAGAAACTGAATGAGATTTTATGAAAATGTAATTCATTAGAATGCAAAAATTTTTAAAAACAAGGTAGGTAAACAAATTAATTTCAGGCCTTTGCTCTCATTTTTAACTGAATTTACATATCGTAGGGGATCATGTAGATACTAGTTTAACCTGCCTAGCCGTAGGGGACTATGTTGGATGCTAGTGTTATAATGAGAATGGCAAATAAGAATTTTTACTTGTTAGCATAACCAGAAGTCAGGTTATCGAAAGAATGCAAAGATTTCATTAATATTTTTACATATAGTTTTTCCTTTAGTTGTCATAAATAGTTTTTCTTTCTGCTGTTTGCAAAATCCTATAAAGAATATGTTTCATTACTATATAACAAATAATAAATAATTCGCTTTTAAAATTCGATGTTTCAGAAATCTCAATTCATAAAGTGAATATACTTATTCAATCTTAGGAGACTCATTGGCAGATGTTGCGTCGGATAACGTCCCGCAGTTATTAAAAATTAGCGAATCTTGTGTGACTCTTATCACGGTCTATATATTTTACAGTGTGTAAAAGAAATATTGACATATTATTTAATTAAAGACAGAAAATATATGAAAATATTTATTTATATCAATTGTATCACATCACCTAGCAAAACATCTGCCACTGAACTTAAGTACCAACTTAAGAGTGAACACCACGTAAGGCCAGTGGGGAGGGGGATAAAGCGCCAAATGAGCAGATATCACCCTAATAATCAAATTTTAGCCAAAAATATTCTTCAACAATCCTGCAATATTTATTTATGTACAACTTACACTTATTTTTAGTTCAATAACATCACCCAATTTGCAAAAAACAGCTTATTGTTAATCATAATTATAATGATTAACAAGCTGTTTTTTGCAAATTGGGTGATGTTATTTAGCTGAAAATCAGTGTAAGTTGTACATAAATAAATGATACAGGATTGTTGAAGGCTATTTTTGGCAAAAATTTGATTATTAGTTAGATATCTCCTCATTTGGAGCTATCCCCCTCCCCACTAGCTTTACGTGGTGTTCACTCTTAACGTTAAATAAATATGTTAGTATTCACTTATATGTATTTTGGTATAAATGAATTTTGTTATTATTATCATAAATTCGTATTGTACCCATTCAGTGATTGAGGTATGAAATGGGGAAAGTTAAATAAATAAATTTAGGTCTATATAAAACTAACTTTCACTTATTTAGAAAGTGAAAATAGACTTCTACGAAGAATGTTATGATTTTTGGGGGAAACACTCTTCATTGCTACTCTTATCACTACCACTTGGTATAGTTAGTTTTACATTTTGATTTGTGCCATTATGTATCCGACAATTTTTTGAGGACAAATGGATTAGTAATCCAAAGGGTCTAAGCTACAACTCTCACCAGGTCATCCAAAGCTACTTAGAGTATCAAAAACCAATCGACTTTCCTAAGCTAGTACTCAACCTTAATAGTAGATCAATCTTTACTCACTGTTTTATTAATTTCAAAATGCATGCTGCATGCGTCTTTATTTTTTACAAGATTTTAAACCTACGCCTAAATCTGAACGTGAAGTTTCAAATAGTACATCACTTTCAAATGAATAGAAAAATAATTACGACCTCATAAGCAACAGTAATTATGTTTAAATAACACGATGATAGTTGTTTCCGTCATACAAAAGTAAATGGATCCATTGCAACCGAATCGAATCTTTATTGTCATTCATTGTCATTTAATTCACTGTTTCCAGTAGGTAATTAAAAATAAACAACATCGAGCAATCCAAATTATTTTTAAATGAATTTTTGCTCTGGAATCTTATCAAGCTACCTATTGGTAAATAAATACCAACACTCTCCACTGTTTTGCAATTTAGTCGTGTACGGCAAGGCCAGAGTTAAAATTACATTGTGAAAGAATAATTTTCAAATTTTTAAATTACAGGCGTCGCGTCACACGTCAATTAGTAAATGATTATAAAATCTAAGATTTGATTTTACGAAGCACATTTTAGCTTGCTTACATTAAGCTGTTAGAAATATATGTCATTATCATTAAATAAACATTATAATTTATAATTAGAATTACGCCAATTTGCTTTAATTAGGTAGTATTAATGGTACTTACTGTACATCTTCTACCAACTAATAGATCGGGACAGTGGCGTAATTCAAGGAGGGCAAGGGATGGTAAATGCCACGCCAGAATTGTTCAACCCAGTATTTAAAATTTTACAAGCTCGGCAATTTCTCAATTCATTATTAATCAAGCCTTATTTAGCACAGAAAAATAAAATGTTTATTGGAACTTGTATATTATAATGCTAAATAGAAATAGTTTGGCTAGTAATTAAAGTAATTAACAATGAATATTTTATGGTAAATAGAGAATAGAGGTGAATAGAAAATTTTGTGGTGAAAATAATCTGAAAAAACTTAAAAAAATTACAATTCAATACTAGTTTTTTAAAATTTCCCTGTGGAGGTCTGGCCCCCCCTTACATGTGGTGGCAATCAAAATACCCAGACCCCCGGACCCGGTACGCTTTGCCATCCCCAGTAAAAAAATTGAAATTACGCCCATGGATCGGGAGCTAGGTGGCCTTTTTGGAAACTCATCATTACAAAACATATGTATGAGCTAATTAATTCTATGGAACATAAATCATGACAGAATTGGTTTGACCCTAGTTCAAGATATACGCTTCTTTGCGTAAAATTGCATATTTTCTCGTTTTTAAATACACGCAGAATTTATTCTGATGGAAATTTAGTCTTGAGGTGCATAATTTTTTATCCAAGAAACGCATAACAAATGATGGAAAATAAGACTGATCTTTTAATAATGATACAATGCATCTGAGATGTGGTAGACTCAACTTAGCGGAAATTGATAAATGTCTCTATTTCTCTTAAGGGTCTGTAGTACTTTTGTTTACAACTACATATAATTTTCCGTGAACGTTATTTTAAGGGAGAAGGCTAAGGAAGAATATATTTACGTTTTAGAAACGACAAAGAGCTTAATAAGTTTAGGTACAATCAACATCTGATTTGTTTCTAAAAAGTGACCGCAAAATTCGCCTGTTTTTGCATAGTTGATAGCGGACCAAGGCAAAGAGCAAAATAAATCATCTAGGGCTCAAATTAAACTTTGAGAAATTTGAAGGTGAGCGTATTTTTTACTTTTTTGGGAAAAGTAAAAATCGCCCCTATTTAAGGGTAGAAAGTATTTAAAAAGGACAGTATATAATGAATATTTAAAAAAATAAAATAACTGTTATTACTCAGATTTTATATCGTATGAATTTTGTACGGATTATGTATTATTCTGTAACGTATTTGGAATAGTTTAGAAAATTGTCCTACGACCCTCTAATACCTTGTAATAATTATAATACCAACTCCGGTAAACGAAAAAATTCATAAGTCCTACCCACATGATACAATCGTCATGGGATTTTTACTAGAATTATAGTTATGACTAGTCGAACCCATATCTACAAGGAAATTGTTGTTTTGTTTTTTAAAATGTTCATTTTTAAAATATTTTGTACCCTTAAATAGGGGTGATTTTTGCATTCTTTCAAAAAAGTAAAAAATATCCTAACCCCAAAATTTCTCAAAGTTTAATTTGGGCCCTATAGGATTTATTTAGCTTTTTCCGTTGGTCCGCTATCTACTATGCAAGAACAGGCGAATTTTAGGCCTTTTTGCGGTCACTCATTGGCTAATTAATTAACATTAACGTCCAATGGCGCATAATTTTTGTATCATTTTTGACCTTCATTATTAAGTGAAAAAATGAGAAATATCTCAACCAAACCTGTACCTTTTATTACTCTTGGGTGAGCTGTTTCGATTTCCGGGGTCAAAACTGCGTTCTCATGCATTAGAAAAACAACATAGAGGATTTTACATGAACAGTATCGAAAAATTGGAATTTTTTTGAGATATTTTTTTTTTTTGAGTCGAAAAAGTATTAGGATCCATTTCAAATCACGGATAAAGGTGGATAAAATAATTGGAGTTTCAGGAAAAAAAATGTTCTTCCAATTTCAATACACTGTAACCTTTTCAAAATGGCAAATAATGACGGAAATCGTAAGAAACTTTATGAAACATGGATTTTTTTTTAAATAATTCTATTATAAACAGACATTGAACTCAATTTCTTCTCAATATGTAGAATTTTGATGAATCCAACATCATCGGTCATGTTAAAGTAGACCTTATGGTTTCAGTAATGGCGCATTCAATATGACGATCAGGGAACTAGGATAATAATCAATTTTTTCGTGATTATCGGCAACAAAACTTTTGAAATCAGTTTATTACCTTTTCCACATTTTTGGATTACACCGGATTTGAATACGGATATTCAAAATGGTGGATCCAATATGTCGGATGGGATTTTGAAATTGTAGAATTTCGGAATCAAAAAAATCATGTCGTATTCTACGTGAATTTACGGAGGAAAATGTATAGGTTAATTTTTGATTCAATACGTGGTTTTTTGAGAGAATAAAATGCTTAAAATGAATTTTCGAAAATAGCGGATGCAATATTACGAGTAGAGTCACAAGAATGTTAGGATTCCAGAGGCAGAAAAACGTATCCTTCTCAAAGTTAGTGGAAAAAAATGCTCTAAGCAGTGTATCATCACAATTATATTATTTCTATTTTCTAACGTATTTATCGATCTATATATTGAACTCTGACCTATGATAGATTCCAGCAGGGGAGAATAGCTTATTGTAGATACGTACGGAGGAAACATCTAGTTGGTCCGATCGATCGTGAATTTAGAATGTTATGAATCCTTCTCTAAAATAAAAACGTATCGAATTAAAAATTGACCTATACATTTTCTTCCACAAATTTCACATAGAATACGACAAGATTTATTTCATTCCAAAATTCTACAATTTTCAGCATCCCATCCGCCATATTGGATTCAACGTGGCGGTTGGGAAATTTCAAAATCCGCCACAAAGTGTAATCCAAAACATGGAAAAACGTAATAAACTTATGGTTTCAAAACTATTGTTGCTGATAATTCAGAAAAAATTGAATATTTTACTAGTTCCCTGACCGCCATCTTGAATCCGCCATTATTGAAACCGAAAGGCCTACTTCAAAGATGTTGGATTTATCAAAATTCCACACTTTGAGAGAAAAAATTTCACTCAATGTCTGTTTATATTAAAATTATTCAGAAAAAATACATATTTCACAAAGATTCTTACGATTTCCGCCATTTTTCATCATATTGAAAGGGTTAAAGCGAACTGAGGTTGAAAAAAATATTATTTCTTGAACCTACAACTATCTTATCCACCTTTATCCATAGTTTGAAATGGATTTTAACACTTTAGACTCGAAAAAAAAAAAGATAACGAAAATAACGTTTTAATTTTTCGGTACTTTTCCATTTAAAATTCGCCATACTTGTACTGTTTTCGTGCTACTAGTAAAATTTGCATTTTATTATACAATTTTGGATTACATTCTTTATTAATTTAAGTTATTTCTAGAAATGAGTAACATAGCCGTTAGATACAACTGCATTTCTTCGAACTGGTACAAAGTTGTAAATCACGTATTTCTCTGAAAGGGTGCATTTTATCGCTTGTCAACAAGTACGCCTTTTTTTAGGAAATAAATTGCGTTTGGATTATAATAGAAGACTATGTCTAAAACCTAACCTCAAAAAAGTTATGGTTTAAAGCGTCACATAAAAGTACTGTAGCGCCCTCTATAAAATGTGACGACAATATCTCCATTGTAATTGGCGACATGAAAAACATTTCATTACCAACTTTGAAATAAATACGTATAATAGTGTCCAAGAAAGAGACAAAATACGAATACGTTTTTTTTATTTTAACACCCAGTATCTTGAGAAAGAGAAGAGGTAGACTTCTACTTTTTAGGTTCAATTAACTTTTTTTGATGTCAAGAATCCACGGCTAAGCGTTGTCACAATCTTTTCAAACACCCTGTATATTGAGTCAACATGACGATTGTTTCACTAAAACATTAGCTTCATCAGATGAGCGCACTACTACACTACTTAAAAATTGAACTTATTGGACCTTAACTTCAATACCCGATAACTAAATTCCATACAAATGTAATTATTTACTGAAAATATAAAATTTTACTAAAAAATTGAATTGAAATAGATTGACAAGTGGAGAATTATTTATGTCCAATTAATCGTTAAGTAAAATATTAGAGTTTTTATACCAATTATTTTCTAATCTCTCAAGTAACGTCAGCTTTGATCCTTTACTAGCGCTGTATGAATGATACCAAAATTGTCGCTAAATAAGTGCTTTTCTTCCAACAGGTAATTTGCAAAGGTAGAACTATTTTTATTGTTCAAAAAGGATATTTTTATGTTCAATTATACCTATTTTAAAATTTCTACCTATTTGTCCAACATATTTTAAGGCAAGTGTAAAGTAGAGTAATATTTTTCTGTGTTAAAAATGTTTAAATATATATTCCCAACCTAAAAAAATCTTGTTACGATCACTTTTTTACAACTCGTGATATCTCGTGATGTACCTTATGAAAGGTGCCTCGTCAGATGTCGGTTTTGTGAATTCATAAAGCGATAAAAATATATGCTAGAGCATAAAATAGTGATGTGCCGAGAAAGCCACCCAGCTTCTGATCTATAACTTGTATGGAAATTTTGAGTATAAGTTGCTCATCAAACTTATCTAAGAAAATTAATTCTACTGAATGTTCATATTGTAATTGTTTGTAAATATTCAGTGCATTCAAGTTAATATTTATAGCAAGTAACGTTGTCGTATTTATCGTGAAAAATTACTTTTGGCATTTTTTATTACAATACACTCTTGTAAGAAATATAATTTTTTTACGAAATTTTCGCATTGGCGTTACCTGTTATGTTTCTTTTTTGCTTGAGTAGGTTGACTTAAATTTAACATAAATATTAAGCTTGCATCAATTCAGAGGGTTAATGTTACCACTGCAATATTTTAGATTATTTTAATTTTATAAAACACAAGTTGACCAAAGTATTCCAAAGTATGTGGTTCCATTATATACCATATAAGCATTTATTGAGAATAGTTCAGAAGAGACGAAAAAGTGTATTGTATTGAGCGAAAGCAACTATTTAAAATTTCAAAACTACCAGAATTTTGTGTTGAGACTAATTCATCCAACTTATCTAAAAGATTATTCAAATGGGTAACAGCAAATATTTCTTTTCTTGGGCGAAATTATTCAGTCTAATGCGAAAAGATCGTAAATAGAATATATATGTATATTACTATTCCCATAATCAGTTCTAGGAATAGGTATAAAAACATCCCGCTAGACCACAGCTTCTGCGACCTGCATGATTTTGATGCATTTCTTATAGCAATCAAGTACGTAACTATTGTCGTAAATATGCATTTTGTTTTTACAATACAAAATATGTATTTTCAGTCAATATTTAAGTCTAAGTCTCTGTGTGATTCTACCATAGACATTATTTAACTGTTAATTTGAACCTTTGTTGGGTCGACTAAGAGCATACAAATTTTTAACAGAATAACCAGAGCTAGTTCATTAATTTCTGTTTTGTGTCGAATACCTCTAGACCCACTTAAATCTCAGTTTTATCATTTCAAACTTGAGGAGCCTTAGCTCCATTTGACATTCATTTCAATGATCTTTTTTAACCAAGTTGTTATTAACAATAAAATCGCTTTGATGTTATATTGAACACAAATGCCAGAATTACTAAAATACTTTTAAAGGGAATTATAAAATTCACACTTAGGGTTGCTTCCGTTTGAACCGAAAGTTGTGACATTATTCTAAATGATTTTAAAATTAAATCGTCACACAATGTTTAGAAGATAGTCGTCTTTAATTACAATGCTATGCAATGCTCTCATTTGATTTAGTGACATTCTGAAATTGTAACTATTTAGACGAGGCAAATATTGTGAAAAGGTTTATTTAAATCAAGGCTAATAGTAAATTTGCAGACTTTTAGGCAATAGATGTTTTTTTTTTATTAATTTGATTTGGTTGATGCCAAATCTATCTAATTCCTGCAATGCAAAATATTTTCAAAAAATTCCAAGGTGGCGGCCAATTTTCACATTTTTTTTTCAAAAATAGGCAACAGGAAGATTCGAAATTAGCTACCTCAAATCAGTAATCGATCAAGCGATCATCTGTTGCCAAAAAGTCTCCAAAGTTACTGTTAGAATTGACATTACTTAATATCCTTTTCCAGCCTATATTTAAAAATAAAAATAAATTGTTAAACTTTATCTATGCTCATAGGGGTTCCCCATTCTCTTTCTTGGCATTGAATGGCTATTCTTTTGTTTATTGTGGACGAGAACAAGTTATTTTCTACTTGGTTTAAAATGTTTAATTAAAATCGTGAAAAACAACCACTATCAGGATCTATTAAGGTAGCGTATTATCTTCAGATATTAATAAATGCTGCAGTAGAATTTCAATCTACAAAATTACCAAAATGTTATTTCAAAATTATTGTGTACTGTCTTCTAGGTCCCCTCAAAAATTGATTTGTCTGGGTAAAGGATACGGCGACCTATAGTCTATAGTAGAATTCGAACCATGGCTTTGGGATAGTTTATAATGAAAAATTGTTTTAATGTAAGCGTTGCTCGAATTTGCTTTGCTAGGTATCCTGGTTTGAAAGCTATATATCCTAATCTTTTTGCTACCTACCCGTAGTATTTTATGTAACAGTAATATTTAGTGTATACTATGTAAAAATGATTAAATTTCATGAATTTCTTATGCATGGACTTCGTTTCAAATGAATAATACATTTATTAATTTTAATTAAATTGGTAAGTACGCATTTCAAAATTTGACTCATGCCACCTGAAAAAATCTCGTATCCAGGTTTGTACTGGTTTAATCAATTTTCATGTTGTTTTAAGATTACAGTTCTTCAAAATTTGTTTATTTATGAGATTTTAATATTAAGCCAGTTATTAGATGAAACAGAAAAGCAGAGGCTGCGCCAGGCGTTGGGCATAGTGGGCGGCCGCCCAGGGTGCCAGAATTGTAAGGGCGGCATTTTCAGCGTAGGGCGTAGTATAGGGCAGGGAGGGGGGCGACAAAATGCCATTTCGCCCCAGTAATGCCCTTCCCTTCTTAAAAATTTCCAAAGAAAAAAACAATTCGTAGAAAAATGACTTCCCCCGACCTCAAAATTTCCATAGAGAAGTATCGACACTTATTAGGTAAATATTTTATTAAAATTTCTTAAAAAAATATGAAATCTACTGAAAAATTTCGACCTATTCTACCGATATCACCGGAAAGGCTGTGGCAACATTGTTTCGTCCAGGGCAGCAAAAGAGCTAGAGCGACACCTGCAAAAAAGACATGATATTATTCTTTATTTCTTAAAAAATAGAAATGTTTAAATAACTCACTTAAGCATCCCCCATCACTCTTCATTTAAACCAAGCCCTCAACAAATCAGAGAATAGCATCTCTCAGAGAACGCTATTGAGCTACGTGTTTGATGTCTGCTTCATATCATTTAATGGAATTTCTTCTTGCTTTCATGAATATACAGATCTGTAAACAGCTGTACTCGCAAGAGGGCACAGGTATCTGATTTGTTAGGGGTGTAATTTAAAAGGGAGTGGTGGGAACGGCAAAAGCGACGCCATTAAATTTTTTTTATATATAACAGCCCCACAAATGAAAAAAATATTTGGAACTGCTACCGAGACAAGTGTATCCCTATGTAATTTTCGACGCCGAATCCGAATCTGCGGTCAAAAAAAAATCGTACAGCTCCAAAATCAACTCCTAGCGCTAAAAACCACTCCCTAAACAGGGTAAAAATTACTTAACGCCCCACGAATTGTCTTAAATCTCAATAAATCAAATTAAATATAAACATTTAAGTATATAACGAATAAATACAGAGTTAACACTACTTTCGATTGAAAATCACCCCCACGAATGGGTGAAAACTACCCCTCACCTAACAGGAAATTTAAAAAAACTGCAGTGATTGCAAAAAAAGCTTACGATGCCCAGTTATTTTAGAAACAGTACGTAACTGCATTAGTCTCGATGCGATGCTCAAAATATACCCCCATAGAGTGGCGGAAAACACCCCTATATCGGGGAGAAATTTTGTCATCGTGATTTCTATTTTAATCGATGCTAAAATTGACTAAATATATGCAGCATTGCAGTTTGGAGGTGAATACTTGCATTGCACCAAAGTCATTCAGAGACATCCCCATGAGAGGATGAAAATTACTCCTCACATAACAAAAAATTCAAAAAATAGTTGCAGTATCTTTTAGAAAAGCTCAAAACATCTGCATGTTCTTATTTAAGAAGAATCGTTGACACCGTACATGAAAACTACCCATATTATGAAGTAGCAAAAATTTACCCGTAGTCTTAACCCAATTAAATTTATTCTTTCTTTTTGTAATATCTTTTGCATTTGTTTTCGAATGATCTTCTGACCGACTGCCGTTTATGCTTTTCAGACGTCTCTCTTTTTAAGGACCAACAGTAATCTGCCATCATCTGTTCTTCCCATCTTCCTTGGTACCTTTTTTCCATTTCTAATATATCTTGGTGAAAGCATTCACCCTGCTCTTCACTGTAGTCGCAATTTTCTGGGAAATAATCAAGATGGGAATCGAGAAAATGAAGTTTCATGCTCATATTGCACACTAATGATTTGAAATTTTTAATCATTTTATCAATTTAAATTTAGGGGTGGTTTCCGCCACTCTATAGGGGTAGTTTTTGAGCATCGCATCGAAACTAATGCAGTTACATACTGTTTCTAAAATAACTGGGCATCGTAAGCTTTTTTCAATCACTGCAGTTTTTTTAAATTTCCTGTTGTGTGAGGGGTAGTTTTCACCCACTCAGTGGAAAGTAGTGTTAACTCTGTATTTATGCGTTACATACTTGAATGTTTATATTTAATTCGATTTATTGAGATTTAAGACTATTGGTGGAGCGTTGTCATTTTGACCCGGGAGTGATTTTTAGCGCTAGGGGTTGATTTTGGGGGTGTACGATTTTTTTGACCCCGGACTCGGATTCAGCGTCGAAAATTACATAGAGGTACAGTTGTTTCGATAGCAGTTCCAAAAATTTTTTTTTTTTTTGGGCTGTGTAATTTATTTTTTTAAAAAGCCTGTCGATTAACCTGAAATATGCAAGCCCTGGAATAAAACTAAAACCTCCCCTATTAACGGAGATAGGTATTATGTTTTGCACGAAGTTTTTAAAGTAAAAATAGAATAATATAAAATTATATGTACAATTTCAAAATGAGATGATCTTTCGGGTTAAAGAGTCAAATTTTGCTTAGCGTATAGACATGCAAACGATAATATACGTTTACTGTTTAGATCCACGAAACAATCAGTTGGAGCCCACCAAAGAAAAAAAGACTTAAAGAGGCTGCTTTTGTACTTACTCTATGGTTGGGGTATGCCAACAGTTTTAACTTTAATAATATTTTTGTTCAACAAAATTGACTTGTTGCCCTATTCCATTAAGCCTTATGTGGGGACATCAGCGTGCTTCATCGAAAATAGTAAGTATGATTTACATTACAATTTGAGATTAAATGGCTTTCAGAAATGAACGTCATCAACAATTTTTTTATTTGGAGATGATCCCCTATAGATACATATCATGGACATTTTTTTTACTTGATGAATGATGCAATAAATCCCTTAGAATTACATGTCATTAACAAATTTTTCACTTGAAAGATAAGTAAATCCCCGTCATCATCATTAGGACATCTTTGGCGGATAACATGTTTTAAGTAGCTGTGAACATAATGATTCTATTTCATTGATGGTCTAGACGAAACCTCTTCTAATGTTTGTTTAAATTTTCAGCTGATTTTTAACGTTCTCTAATCTCACATTAATTTCCTTTTCATAATTTACTTTCTTACACATTAATCAGTACTGTTTACACAAACGAATGTAATAAATGGGTACACAGTTTTAGGCAATAGACTTAGAGTTTGAACTAGCTATTCTTTTTTTGAACTTTGAACACAATAACACTTTAGAAGCAACTATCGTGTGCTCTTATGAACAGACCAGTAAGTTAACCCACATGGATCATTGTGATGCCCCTCTTTGTTTTTCTTAGAGCTCCTTATCCATTTTTGTCAGTCCACAGCCTTGATAAGGGCCCCTTAGCCCAGCTATCAGCTCTTGTTTCTTCCTCGACAAATAGTTGGAATCTCAGTCTAGCAAGACCTTCACAATGTTACAATACATAAACTTAGATTTCCACTGCCTCTTGGCAGGATCTGAATGTTGCATCATCTACCAAACCTATTAGACTTAGATGTCTATAAAGTCAGCAGTGACCGGTTAGAAGATCCACTATTATTCTAATAGCCTTTTTATTTTGGCATAATAGATCTCACGTAAATTTGGTTACTCGCTCTTTAATAAACTCTTTGGCATGTCTCTGTTGTGGAAAAACTTTCCCACCATACCAAATATTTAGTTTGCACCCATTTGCTAATGGCTCGTATGCTCATATGCATGGCTTGGCCACACCGTAAAAGTATTCGGGTCCTATTAGGGCCATACGCGTGCCTTCTCGGGATAGCTCATCAGCCTTTCATTTTCCCTGTATCTCTTATGTCCTGGTACCCACGCCACGGTCACTTTATTTTAACTACCTTCATTTATAAAGTCATTTATGCAGTCCCATACAAATCTCGATTCGACTTGAGTGGAATCGGTTGCTTTTAGCGCAGCCTGACTATCGGAAAAAATGGCAATCGACTGGTTAACAGTTCCTTGCCTTATAATTTCCTCTGCACAGCACTGTATTGCGGCCACATCAGCCTGGAACACTGTGGCGTATTTTTCTAGACTTATTGGGATTTTTGATTTTGATCTTATTCCGTAAATCCCAACTATGACATCCTGTCTGTTTTAGAGCCATCTATATACCAGACTGTTTGTGCCGGCATTGGCAGTATTGGAGGACCAGTCTTCCCTTGCATGAATTACAGCATCACATTTGTCTCGGTTGTTTGCTAGAAATACGGACTTATGAAGTTTTTTCTCTTAGTTCCTTGATGCCATTAGTTCGACATTATTAAAGACCTCCTTTCCGCCGCTCACTTTTGGTTTCCCTGAACCACTAACTGTTCAATATTCTTCACTGTTGAAAATACAACGCTAGAAAGCCGTTTTAGAGGGCGGATTTCTTAAACTATTGAGCTGCTGGTGCGAATACTGTTCAAGAAATTCGCACCATATCTGCCTTTTTAACCCTATATCTCAAAGTTATAAAGAAAGCTAAGCAAACCAATGTTTTGGTGAATCCGATCTTGTGCGCTTCGTGGTGTTCTTGCTACGTTAAATTTTGCTCAACTGAAAGTTGCCGATCTGTATTCTATTTCGAGTCTCATATTTGTAGTTGGAAATATTTTCAAGGTATACCGCTCCATTGTCTATTTAACGAACACTTATTATTAACGTGTTTCTCAATTCCTTTGTCTACAATCATAAGTTTTTTGTAACTAGATTTAAGCTGTACTCAAAGAAGAAAGTTTAAAGACTTTCGAGCAGGTATAGGAACTCATCCTCGCTTACTGCAAGTAAGGATGGCATTATTTACAAATAACAAGTTATCCACACAACCACACAAGTCCGATAGTTATGCTACTCGAACCGGGAAATTGAAAATAAAGTCCAAAATAAATAAAAACTTTCGATACTCGATCACTTTAGACATACATTCTTCTGAACTTGTTCGGATGACATCAATTAGGTGATGACCTATTCAAATATTTTAACAACTATTTTGTAGAAGAAATATCTATTTTGCTTTATTTTTGCTAAATATATAATAACTGTGATATATTAGTCCTTCGGATTTTTTTTCCTTCTTCAATTCTTTGGAAGAAGGAAAAACAAATTAAGATAATGCCACAAATAATATTTAGACAATAGTCCTTCAGATGTTATTTAATGTATATAACATAATTTATGATTTAAATGCAACAGTATGTTTACATGATACTTCCTTAAAACATATTTTTGCAGGAACAGGAAATTACGCGGCAATTCTATTTCTACGCCTTCCACATCTCATCATACAACTAGTCAACACTGTGCTTTTCTTCAGGACGATTATCTACTGTCTAAAAATAAAAAATGAGATAAACAAAATTAATGATACAACCAAACACGAGAAACGGAACAGTTTTAAGAAAGATAAAGAAAGGTAGGTTATGATGTTACATAAAAACGACCAATTATTAACGGGTAGGAAAGGTGTAAAAAAATTACAAAATGGCGGTTTCAACATGACGACCAAAGTAACATTTAGTTTCTAAAAAATATTTAACCAACTGCTGGACAACGTAGTAAGTCAAAATTTGAAAATTTTGCCTCCAATATGAACAACAATATTTTTAACTCGATTTTTAACTTTCTGCAAAGTCAAAGATTTTATAGTAACTATATAAAATTGCATACTTCTTAAATTCAAAATTAAAAATGACTGACACTAAAATTCATTTCGCATATTTGATGTTAAACACGAATACAACGTTATTTTCTAAAGTTTTCAAAATCTAAAATGGTGGTCAAAATAATTCTAAAAAAACAGTTTCCTCTAATATTTGCTCAAATTCTATACCACGCAGATTTTTCGTAGAAATGAACTTCAATAAAATTTTAATTTCAGGAGTTATTGGGTTGCACTGTACAAGCAGGGGTTATTTATCATAATACAAGATACCTAGCGATAAAAATGTTTTTCCCTAAATTCGATAAAATTTCCATTCTCGGGTACTTTTCGTTTGGAAAAAATATTACTTTAGATGTGTTTAGTGTTTAGTGTTTAGAGTATTTTCGTCCGCCATTTTGCATTTTGAGAAATAAAATTAAAATAATATTTCTATTGTCCGTCATTTTGAATTTGAAAAATATAACTTTAAATCAACTTCCTCAAAATCTCTCAAGTACTAATTGTTATCGAATTCAGAGCAAGAAGAATGATTCTTCTATGCCATCTTCAATTTTAAAAATAAGCAGCCTCCGAATACCAAATTTTATAGAACTAAGATCATATTGAAATTTTTGGTGGTTGGCATCTTGTGTTTAATAAAGTAACTTTAAGTTCATTCACCTTCATCTTTCGTGACTTAAAACTTCATTCAAAGCAAAATTTCTCTTCATCAGTTTATTTAGAGTTCCTATTGTTACATGTCTCGCCCCTCTGATTTGCGTAAGCTGCTGCTGTTCTTCCTTGAATTCATTTTCAGTTTCCTTTGTATAACGGATCCAGCTAAAGATTCTCCTTTGAAAAACTGACACTTTCAGTCATCATGAGAAGGTAACAAATCCGAAAAAAATCTACAATGTAGATATGAAAGAATTCGGGTAAAAGATGTGTGACCAAATATACCTGTATTAAAAATGGTATGGATTTCTTTATGCCAAGTTTGTACTTTTTTATAAATCTCCGTTTCTCATCACTAATAAAAAATAACGCACTTAGTTTAACTTTCTATATTCTGAAATATATTTTTTTGCTACCTGAAAAAAAATAACTTTCAACAAAAAAATAAAAATTATTGTTGGCTAGAGAAAAAAAATCAGTGAAGATATTTATATAGAACTTTCCTATTTATTTATACAGGGTGGGGACTCTACAAAATTATAAATTAAGAAACGACATAGAAGAATAATAATGATAATTTAATAACTTTTGGTTAAAAAAATATACAGAGTAGACATCCGACAGAAAAAATAAATAATAAATAAGGGTCGGAATCTTTCAGCGATAATAGGGTCACATTCAGGAGCATTAAGTAAAGTAGAATGAATTGTTTTAAAAATATAATATAATAATGTAAATCGAATATATTTGTTAACCAAATTATGAAACCAACAAATAATTATAAAAAAACCTTAGCATTTTTCATATGGTATGTTTGGTCATATATACAGGGTGTTTCACTTAAAAGTCCCCAGGCCATTATCTCTAAAACTAATAAAGATATTTTATTTTTGTAAATGGCAGATGATTGATACCAAAGAAAGGTTTAAATAACGGTGATTAGAATTTTTCCTCAACAGCACACAGAGATGGCGCTGCGATGCAAAACTTTTTTTTGATGGCTGGAACCTTGAAACATAAGTCATGTGATTAAACAATAATTTGTGAATAATTTTGATGGTATAGAGAATTTACAAAAAACAAGCCGTTTTGGAGTTACATGAGTTTCTTTCATTAATGCCAGTACACGTGAATTTTGATAAATCCCTATAATTTATTTATTATTTATTATAGAATATTGGTTACCAAACACTTTTTTTCAAGATAAGGAAAGTGATATAATACACTATTATAAAATTATGTTTACCACTTCCGGCCAAACCGGAACTAACATAATGAACCAATATCCATATGTTCCTACATATTACATTTTTTTTTCTAATAACGCTTCTAATAAAACGGCTCCCAAAACTTAAAGTAAGTAAGACAGCAAAGAAAATACACACTAATTTAGAATGGTAATAAAAAATCTACTTAAGAGATATTAGTAGGCTTTGATTTAATTTTAAGTTTGACAGTTATTAAACAAAGTTTGTAGTTGGTGCATTTCAATCATAGTTTCAAACAGAAATAGTGTACTTAGAAACAATTCAAAGCAAATTAATCCAAATAAGGCAATAAAAAAAATATTTTTTTTTAAATGGTTAGATACACCAATGAAGATAAGTTAAATATGATTTTAATATACGGTGAATGCAAAAGAAATTCCCGACAAGCAAAACGATTGTTTTATTTACGATTTCCAAATAGACCTACACCCGATAAAAAACATTTATCATGCTGTTTAAAAATTTAAGAAACTGGGGTAGTTTTAAGAAAACTATTCGTAACAGAAATAGGCCAGTTAGAAACAATGAAAATACAGCCTTGGTGTTAAATAGTGTTGTCAACAATCCTCAATGTTCTCTCCGGAAATTGGCATCGGAAACTAATCTGTCGATATCTTCGTGTCATAGAATATTAAAATCAAATAAATACCATCCATACAAATTAAAATTGATCCATCATTTAAGGCCTGGTGATTATGAACGAAGATTACATTTTCTAGCTGAATTTTCAGTTCTTTCTGAAGAATGCCCAAATTTTTTAAAAAATGTGCTCTGGAGCGATGAAAGCCGTTTTCACAACAACGGAGTTGTGAGTAAGCATAACTGCCGATACTGGTCACAAAATAATCCTAGATGGATGAGAATGACCCGAAATCAGGTAACTTTTGGAGTTAACGTGTGGTGTGGAATATTAAATTCATATATTATTGGACCATATCTATTCCATGGGACTTTAAATGGAAGAAAATATGAGATATTTTTGAGAAATGTATTGCCAGGATTATTAGAGACTATCCCTCATAACCAGGAGAATATTTGGTTTCACCAAGATGGTGCACCACCCCATAACTCAGTACTAGTCAAAGATTGTCTTAATGAAATGTACCCTCAGAGATGGATTGGTACTAATGGAGTAGTCAGATGGCCAGCACGATCACCTGACTTGACTCCATTAGATTTTTACCTTTGGGGGTATTTAAAAAGTGTAGTGTACATTGAACCCATTGAGGATATGGCCGATTTGTATCATAAAATATATGCAAGTGTTGCTGCTATAAATAGACATACGTTACAAAAAGTTTGCAATGAAGAGTTACTGAAACGGTACAATATGTGTATTCATGAAGAAGGGAGAAATTTTGAACATTTAATATAATAAGTACCTACTAATAAGAAAGAAATTAGTTTAATTTCATTTTTAATAATATTTCGATAGTTTTTAAATGTTTGTTTATAAAAGTTTTGTTTACGTTCTTTACTGAATTGTTAATATAAATTTAGCCCATTCTAAATTAGTGTGTATTTTCTTTGTTGTCTTACTTACTTTAAGTTTTGGGAGCCGTTTTATTAGAAGCGTTATTAGAAAAAAAAATGTAATATGTAGGAACATATGGATATTGGTTCATCATGTTAGTTCCGGTTTGGCCGGAAGTGGTAAACATAATTTTATGATAGTGTATTATATCACTTTCCTTATCTTGAAAAAAAGTGTTTGGTAACCAATATTCTATAATAAATAATAAATAAATTATAGGGATTTATCAAAATTCACGTGTACTGGCATTAATGAAAGAAACTCATGTAACTCCAAAACGGCTTGTTTTTTGTAAATTCTCTATACCATCAAAATTATTAACAAATTATTGTTTAATCACATGACTTATGTTTCAAGGTTCCAGCCATCAAAAAATAGTTTTGCATCGCAGCGCCATCTCTGTGTGCTGTTGAGGAAAAATTCTAATCACCGTTATTTAAACCTTTCTTTGGTATCAATCATCTGCCATTTACAAAAATAAAATATCTTTATTAGTTTTAGAGATAATGGCCTGGGGACTTTTAAGTGAAACACCCTGTATACTAAATGACCTTCTATACCACTCTGTTCAGGATGGGCATCGCTTTACCAAACATACTGTATATTTTAATAGATTTAGTGATAACACGGGACGTTTAAGAAATTATTATAAAAATTTCCCTGAGACTCAGAAATTTGAGCAGCCAGAAATTAGTAATTGATAAATCTTATAAGTAGAAATGAATTAATGACACACTCTATATTCCTCTCCTAACTAACTTTTATTATTTGCAGATTGTCCCTGATCGTAAAATTGTCTGTAATTATGGGAGTGACGTATATATTTGACGTTATGTCTTCGTTCTTTGACATGAGCAAGATGGGAGTGGTTCCAGAGTACATTGAAATTATCTGGGATTGTGTCAATTGTTTGCAAGGTATGTCAGTAATAAATACTGAAAAGTTATAAAGTTTATTGGTAAAACTGTTAAGACTATTGAATATAATATGCACGATATGTACAGGGTGATCCCATAAGTAAGACAATGTTTCTTACATTTTATAGTAGGCCATAAACTCACGCACATAATATGTGGGTATTACTTCTTTACAGATTTTCCTTATTTTCACGTGAACGAGAATGAAAGTTTTAGGTAATTTTACTGGAAAGTAAACAAATTATTAACTTTTTTTTAACGCTGTGACTAGAGCCCCGACTCCGGACCTACGTCCAGTCCCGAATTACGTCATCAAATGACGACATTAAAAGCGTTCTCGGGACTGATTTTTGGTCCCGATTAGGGACTCGTGTTTAGTCCCGAATAACGCCATCAAATAACATCAATAGCAGTCTTGTAGAGACTGGTGTTCCGCCCCAACTCGGGACCCACATCCGGAATTTATAGGAAGAATTACACCTCCATTAATTACAAACGTGATATATGATTCCAATAAATAAGACAATATTATATTTTTTATTTCAAAAATACTAAACTTGTTTACAGAAAATAGAGCAATTTGCTCGGTCATTTGGTACCTATTTGACAAGTAAAAAATTATAGTTTCATTGGCTTTGACTTTGCCTAGAGTGTCTTGTTTGACAGTTTAAACTTTAAATATTCTAACGGAAGAATTTTAAACAATACCACTGCCTCTTAGGAATCGTCATAGCACATACACACTTGAAATGGAAATACTGAAGGCAGGCTTTCCATTTTATTAAGGTGATGCAGTAATTTAACATTGTTTTGCCTAACATACCGCACATTTGGCACAAGTATTTATTAGCGGCCTTTTTGAATATTCTAGCCGTTTTCAGTCAAGAATAAACGAATTAAGGAAAGGTCAACGTCACGGCATCGGGATCTAATGTCCGACACTTCCTCTAAATTACTTTCTGTATGGCAGTCGTCAACCTTCTCACCAGTTTGAACAGTATAAAATGATTCTTTTTCTTTTTCTCTTAAAATTCAGGACAACATTTTTCTTGCTTTCTTTTCATGACCAAGTTAGAAAAAGTCATAACTGTTTTTTATTTTTTTCTTTAAACCGATCGCGGTAAGAGCTGAACCTTTTGGTCTACCTTTTTTTTACAATCTCATTAAGTATTTTAATTGACTCTATATCCTCATAATTACACATACTTTCATTATTATTTCAATCTTGCAAAATTTCATTCGGTTCAGTTTGGCATTCATTTTTAGAGTTTTGAATTTGGTCGATGTATGGACCGTTAATATTTCGTTACTTATAATGATTATATTTGGGTTATCCATGTTTGTAAAATTTGACATTATTTCGGTATCTAACAACTTCAACGAGACCAGTTTTCTGTATAATCAACTCTTCGAACCTATTTTTAGTAAAATGACCACCGCCAAGCTCAATTACATCTTGGTCTTGGTTTACAGTTACAATTCCCACGCCTTTTATTAAGTCGGGGCCGTATGTGGATCTTGAGTCGGCGCGGAACACCAGTCGCAACAAAATTACTAATGACGTCATTTAATGGTGTTATTTGGGCATAGATCCCGAGTCGGGAGCAAAAGTCTTTTAAAAAAACAGTGGTCTCAACAGTGGAATGAATACTGCTTTACTAATCCGACAAGGTATACACTTATCCAGCAAGAAATCCCAAAAGAACATTGGTACAATAGCGTTAATTATTCCAGAAGGAGCATAACACATATAAGCAGACTTAAATTTGGTCATGGCTGTTATCCATATCACCTGCATAAAATAGGAATATTACCATCAAATATTTGTGAGCATTGTAGTGAAATAGGGGACCTAGATCACATTTTCTTCAAATGTAATAAATACGCTCAAGAGACGAATGAATTATACACTAATTTGATCAAACACAAAGCAGAAGCCCCATTTAATTTACTTCATCTGCTGGCTTTAAATCAAAAAAATATAATTGATTGCATAATTTCATTTATAAATAAGGCAAAAATAAATATTTAGAGTAGGTTTAGTCTCGTCACCTATATGTGTATCCTATTGTTTTTAGTAACCCACGTTACCCGTGGTCAATAGTTGTGTGTGTAATTGAAAAATGCCCTGATCGACCCCTGGGCGAGAAGCGTGTGTCCCTGTCGTTATCCTATTGTGTATAGAAAGGATTAATATTTTGTCGAATAGGTTAGAATTAGGTATAATAATATAAGTAACATAAATTGTGTCTGGCTGTGGGTCAGTCGCCTTAATGCCATTAATAAAAAAAATAAATAAAAAAAATAAATAAAAAATCCCGAGTCGGCTTTTAATGACGTCACTCGATGACGCGTTATTCGTGACTGGACCTGGGTCCCGAGCCGGGACTCTAGTCCAGTTTTTTAAATTTTCAATACTTATATTACCTTCTGTCGAGCACATTATATTTACTCCTGTCGAATAGGAATATGATAAATGGTTAATTCTACTTTTTAAATTAATTTACCTTTTGTTAAAAACTTGTAATAAGTCTTTAGTTGTATAATGTATTTGTGGGTAAATGATTTGTTATCTCATCTTGCCACAAATCTGAGAAATAATGCATGAATTGAAGAAACTGGCCCATTTATTGACGTTATTTATGTTTTATTTTGTTTTTTAGGAGTATTCATATTCATGATTTTCATTTGCAAGAAAAAGATTTATTACGATTTCCTAAAGAAAATGAAGATAGGAAGAGGAAGAAACGCCTTTTCCGCCGCACAGTCTACTATTACATCCACTACTAGGATGAGCGCAATACATTCAAATGGAAAAAGTAGTAGGATGACGTAAAATTAGAATGTCATATAAAAGACATTTATGCTTTTCACTACTTAAAAATATACACTTAGTACTCTTTACCACAATTTGCGTTTAGAAGAAGGCATGTACTTAATTACTTATATTCGGCACATGTAGTTTTAAAAGGGTATGTAATAACAATAAAAGTACTTTTATCCAGAAATGATTCGCCATGTGAAGGGGAAATAATACCTCCATTTTTGTGTGTAAAATGTTACAGTATTTTTTAATATTTTTGTAGTCCAACTGATTTCACTTTATTTAGAATGGAAAGCAAGGCAGATAATAAAACTGTCTTGCCTCTATAGAGTGGCAGAATACAATACTTCCCTTCGATATGCCAGGGAAGTAAAAATTGGTTGCCTCAGTTAAACAATTATATCTATCTATGCTGGTAATATATGGCTGGCGCTGCTAAGCCAGTCGCACAACACCGCGTTAAACGGTTGAATGTGTGACTGAATAGATCCTACAGTATTTTGAAAATTTTTCGAAGCCATCCAAGACTCATCACGAAAAGGTGGCTGCTCATCGAACTCCTGTCAACCACTCTTTCATTTCGGGTACCTTCAGAGACCTTTGAGTAGTTTGTAGTTTGCTTTGTGCTCAAACTTATTGCTGTAGAATGCAATCTGCCTTTAACGAAACCTTCTTGATATTCAATTCTAACAACAGAGGTGTCAGGTTCCGTAACAATTAACAACTCCTTGTGTGTGGCAAGGAAATTTTGGAGATTAATGGTAATCATGGCTAGAAAAAGACTTTCGTAATTACCGAAAAACACGTTTCGTTGAATAACTGGGTTAATAACATCTCCAATCTCTTTTGGAAGATATCTGGAATTGTGATTCACTCCCTATAGATGTACTGCTCCGTATGCGCAAGAAAAGTTAGTTTCGATTTTAAATCTTACCCTGGCATACTGTTTACTATGAATTTTGCGAAAATTTTAAGTTTTAAGAAGGATCCTCATAGCAGCGTAAAAGCGTAAAATTCTCTTGGCAGCTGTCGCCCATTTACTACACGATAACTACCAGGATCTCTGTGCTAAAGATCTTCTAAGCAAAAATTAGAGTTAACCACTTTAACTTTACATTTGTATTAAATACTTCCAATCTGAACTTAGATCATCTGCATCGAAATTGTCAAGTTCAGGAATATCCGTTGCAATTGCTTGAGAATCAACAATAGGAACTTGTTCAGTGAACAACTTTCTATTGTTGAACATGTAAAAGAGCTTGGACTGAGCGATGTGACTATCAAGAAAAGAAGGAACTGATGATTTGAGACAATTTAGAACTCCGTAGCTTAACCTTGACGCGCTGGCGTAGGTATACCGAATGGAATGAATGCAAAATAACTGAGCTATCCACACATAGCATTTCAGATGGTGCTCTGTACTGTTTTCATGCTGTTCGGGTAATGTAGACTATCATCTTTCGAAATTCCCTTGCCACACCCATAGAGTGTGGAAAGATGTGTTAAAATTATTACGAAAGCTACCGCCTCGATTTTTGGAATTGAAAGTCGAGATGGGCTTATTATAATACAAGCCGATTGCAATCTACAAGGATAATACTTAAGTTTGTCCACAAAGCAAACTACTAAGCACCTGAAGCTGTCTAAGGGTACCCTAAATGGAAAGGGCGGGCCCTGTATTGGTTTGAAAATCTTCAAAATAAATTAGAAGCTAAACAGTTACACATTTAATCGTTAGAAGAATTTAAATATATTTTTTTTATTTTTGAACTGCAGTGTTCTCTGCAGATTGTATCCTGACAAATTGTATCATTTCTAGGTTGTTTAAAATTATATTCCTTTTTGTGGCCTTTCTTAATTTAATCGAGCTCGACTATTATTAGTGTCATACATATATAATATTAAGTTTATTTTATAAGTTTTTGTAAATGTAAAACTGAATGGTCTCGACTGTGCCATTAAAATATGTTATTTCATAATTGTGATAATTGGCTGATTACTTAAACATATTTATTCCATTTTCATTCATGAAGATCTTCATTGGAAAGTGGTGTAAGTGATTCTCGAATATGCAAAAGGGTCAAAGTATATTTAAGTATATTCTGTGATAAGTCTGAATAGTGAATATTGCATTTAATAAAAGTGTCATCTCGTGTTTAGTTTTGACACTGAGCCTTATTTGTACTACTAGCCACTATCATTTCATATACAGGGTGGTCCTTAAGTAAGTCACCGTATATAATAAGGGATTATTTGGATAATTTTGAGAAGGACGTAGATTTGAAACGCCGTTGTTTCCGAAATACGCGATGTTAAACTTTAAAAAAATATAAATTGCCTATTTGATGTAACAGATACATCAACATTTTTATGACATTGTTAATACCATGGTGGTTTAAAGTACGCGAATGTTGTTTCCTTCTACATTTTTTTGAGAAAGTCACTTTCTCAAAATTTCTAGTATGTAGATGCATGTTAGGGGTAAAAGCTTTAATTCTTTAAATAAATTTCAACAAGACGTATGACGCTCCCATCAAATTTCTAATAGCTCTTTTCTGAATTTTAAAAATTCTTTCAAAATTATGAGATGCCTCCCAGAATATTATGCCATACTTAGCTCTAGGCACAAAGTTCGCATGATAGTAAGACATTACAGTTGACATACTGGAAACGTGTTTTAACCGATACAACACAAAACAGATCGATGACAGCTTTCTTGATAATAAAGTTACATGTTCTTTCTAAACTTAGCTCACAATCAATGTGTATTCGTAGAAATTTAGTACTTCTGACTTGCTCAATTGATTTACCATCTACTTTTATTAGATAACTATGACTGAAGGAGGTTAATCTAGGTGCGAAATTAATAAAAACGGTTTTGGAGATGTTTAAGAGTAATTTAGAATTATTATACCAATAGGTGTATCTGTTTGTCATATTTTGAGCCGTTACTAATAATTCCGGTACAGTTCTTACAGATACAATTAAAGAATTGTCATTAGCAAACATTCTTAAGGTATTTTGATCGAAGATTTCAGGTAAGTCATTAACATATAACAAAAATAGTAAGCGACCCAAGATAGAGCCTTGAGGTACCCCAATTTCAACATCGAGTTCTTCGGATCTGATACCATTTACTTCAACCATTTGTTTTCTCTTAGAAAGATATGAAATAATTCAGTCACAAGTTTTCCCTCTTAATCCATATTTTTGTTTTTCTATGAGCAAGGCATGATTTATTAAATCAAATGCCTTGCTCAGATCCATAAAAATACCTATGCAGTTACTGCTTTTTTCCAAGCGATCAAATACTGTAAATTCATTACTGCTGTCTCAGTTGACCTTCCTCTAAGAAAACCATGTTGTGCTTGAGAAAACAAGTTATATTTATGACAAAATTCTTCAATTCTCCTGCATTCCAATAATTTTGAAACAGATGATAGAAGAGCCACTGGTCTATAGTTTTCGAATAACGTAATATCTCCTTTATTAAAGAGTGGAATAATTTTGGCTGATTGCAACACAGTTGGTAAAATACTCGCCGATATTGAAAAATTTACTAGATACGTAATAATTGGAGCAACAATAAATTTAACAGATCTCTGTAATAAATTAGTTGTTATATATTATCCAATCAGCAGGAATTAGATTTCTTTAGCTCTAAAATTATATTAAATATTACTGCTTCAGTAACGGGGTTTATAGGGGTTGAATCGAGAGATAGGGCTGATTAGGGCCATCCCCCTTTAGAATTACCACCACCTTAAGTCATGGGGAGGGCCAATTCACTAAAATACAGGGTTGGATTGATGTCTGCACCGGGAAGGCGACTTTAAGGGTGGTTTTGGGCTGACATTGGGAGGCAGCCGGGGTCAAAAACTTTTTTGGACCCCGGAATCGGTTTCAGCAATGGGGGGTTGGGAGGGAAGCTAGATTGGCCCAGTATCAGATATTTGTATTTCCTTCCGACTCCTGACCTCCACTTTCTAGATTTAGTTAAAATATGTGAACTAGTATTGAAGATTTTGAAAACAGATGTACATTTTTAAAAGACTTAATACCGCCTATTTCGGAAACTTGAGAGCCTATAGGGCCTATGTCCCTTGTCAACTTTCCTTCTTAAAATAATACAAGGAATCTCCACTTAAAGTCTCCTTCCATGTTTATAGACCACTATGCATGCATAATGTACTTTTTTAAATTTATCCGACATGTTAATTTAAATAAAGTACCAATTTGTAGAAAAAATAAATTATTTTTATTTTTAGCAATTTATTTTTGTTCTGAACCTAAACGTATTTCCTTTTTTTATAATTTTGTATTTAAGTTCTTATACTTGACATAAGTCACGGTACACGGCTGATCCCTTAGGTAAGGATTTATTATAAAAGAACTATGCGTTTAGAAAACCTACCACTTAAAGTAATGCTGTCCTGGGTGGTTATTAAGTCTGGTATGTCCAACGCATCACAGCCTGGAAACATGCTCTAAAAGAAATCTAAACGGATTCGACTTCGTCACTCCATATTTCGTTAAAGTTAAATCGACCTTATAATTCAGCTCTATTGCCCAGATTTTCATTGAGTAATAATAATAAACTTTATTTTCCTTTTATGACAATATGATACAATATTGTATTAGTCTAATTCACAAGTTCAAAAAGGTGTTAATTCTTGAAATAGCTCCTAGAAATATGAGCGATAGCTCATTGGATTCGGAATGACGTCTAAAAAAATGCGTTAAAATGTTTTATTAGCACATAAAAAATTGCAAAAGTTATAAACAAATTAAGATGAAAGAAAAATGGCATTTAGTTTTTCGCTTATACCTCAAAAACTATAAGCGATAACGAAAATCGGAAAAAAGATTCTTAGAGGAGGAAATTTTCAATAAAAAAGTCCTTACTCCCGGAACTCTATCTCCATTATTTATCATTTTAATTTAACGCTGAAAATAGGATTCCCCGCAACCGCTGCAGGATGCGAGCGCCGCCTCAAAAGAGAGTACATCACATAAAATCATGTTTTTATATCATTAAATATCAATTAAAAAATTTGAAAAAAATATGGTGTATTCGTAACATTTCAAGAAATAAGGTCCCGTTGGAAAAAAATGTTAAAGTTTATTTTTCAACAAGTGAGGCCATTGTTAACTAACGAAATTTTATGGAACCTCCGTTATCATTGGAGACAATTTTTTTTTTTAATAATTGGCCTATAAAATTTTGGCTTCTTGGAGGTCTTCTTATAGACATACTTAACAAGATCACATTATAAAAGTTTTTAGAAATTGTTTATTTTGTTTATTATAATTTTTTAAAATAAACAGAAAATTAAAAACTAAACTAAAGTTGTAAAAAATTTTTTTTTCAAATTCGTTATCATATTACTATTTTTATATTGAAGAAAGGCATTCATTAACGTTAGAAAAAATTTTTTTACGCCGTTTGTTTATAAGTTGTTTATAAACAAATTTACTAGTTTTATTTTTAGAACATTTTTCTTTTTACAATTTTGTTGTTTTGAGAATATTATGATTTTCAAATAAAAGTTTTTTTCTTAAAAACACTATCTTATTGTTTATAATCGTTTTTTTAATTATCCGTCATTTGAATAATTAGTTAAGAAATTATTTTTTTCTTAAAAATCGTAATTGGCAATCCTCATTAAAGTAACAAAAAGAAAAAAAGTTATCAACGATTTCATTGTTTATTAATTTAACAATTTGTTATAAACAAATTCTGACAATTCTAATTTTTTTTTCTAAATCTTAAAAAAATTACAGAAGCAGCCATATGCAACAACATATTGCAAAAAAATTGTTTGTATTTTTTATAGCGTTTTTCAATATTACACGATACAGAAGTTGAAACGGGCACTTGATTTGTCAACTAAAACACTGGTATAACTTTTAAACTATTAGAGATATCACAATAGACATTCAGGTCGTTTTTATAGAGAGTTAATTAATCTTTAAATGAATTGACTTCCAAGTTTGTAACTATTATTAATCAGTTATTATGCGCATTTGTTTATAAAAATTAAATATATTTTATATTTAATTTTAAGCAACTTTCAGATATTTTATAAAATTTTATCAAATTGCCTTGAAGGTCCATTGTCGTATTACTTGATAAGCTAGAAGTCATAAAAGATTCAAAAACGTCGAAAACACATTTAATTTTTATAAACAAATGCCCATAATACCTGATTAATAATAGTTACAAACTTGGAAGTCAACTCATTTAATAGTACATTATTCAACGAGCATATAATGATGGCTATTATTCACGATGGTGAAGTTTACGACACGAGCCGAGTGTCGTAAATCACTAGAGTGAATAATAGCCATTATATGCGAGTAGAATACTATACTTTGTCCACGAGTATTAAATATTTAATATTTATTTCATTCATATCCATTTGATTTCTTCTATTTAGGAAAGATTCATATGTCATAATATATAATTTTCTTGATATTTCGGGCAACAAGTTTAAAGAGGCGATTTCTGCAGCTTCCTTTATCTCTGGCGGTGTCAAAGAAATCTCGTTTTCACTGTTAGTATCCATTTATTTAATTATAATACTCCTTTTGAGTACCTAATATGCAAAATTATTGTGAGTAACGTTGGCGTTGAAATGGCATAAATTTTGACGTTTCAAATCAATTACAGAATTACGCTTTGACACATTGTCATGGCTTACTAATAAAATAACACAGTTTGTAGGCACGTAGCTAAATGGTTTCAAAAACAATGTTGGGGATTGCCGCGTGTTGCTAATAGATAATGCTTTGAAAAAAAAAATGCTAATGTAGTTTTGGAGTATTCATTAAAGTACCTCTTCGGCATGTACCATTTGAGTGCTTCCCAGAAACCTTAGAGAGACAGCACTTGTATTTTGCTTGCTGCAATTTTGACATTTTAAATTTTTAGTAAAAAGTCACTAATGTCATTTCTTATAAACAACTGACTGTCCTCATTATTCACTGCAATCAGTGAATAATAAAATCATTATTCACTGTAGGGATTAATGGATAACATTATCATTGAGGAAACACGTACATAATGAGTATATTATTTAATAGTCGTGGACAAAGATTAATTAACCATCTGTAAAGATGACCTGAATGTCTATTGTGATATCTCTAATAGTTTAAAAGTTATATCAGTGTTTTAGTTAACAAATCAAGTGCCCGTTTCAACTTCTGTATCCTGGTAACATTGAAAAACGCTATAAAAAACAAAAACAAATTTTTTTCAATATGTTGTTGCAGATGGCTGTTTTTGTAATTTTTTTAAGATTTAGGAAAAAATTATTAGAATTGTCAGAATTTGTTTATAACAAATTGTTAAATTAATAAACAATGAAATTGTTGATAAAAATTTTTTTCTGTTTGTTGCTTTAATGAGGATTGCCAATTATGATTTTTAAGAAAAAAATAATTTCTTAACTAATTATTCAATAAAGAATTAACGCCATTTTGAACTTGTGAATTAGACTAGAAGACGTTTTGTGTACCTGTCCTGTTGTTGAAAGAACCAGGTTGTCACTGTTTGGCAAAGGGCGACTGGAGCCAGAGCACCTGGATGGTTTCTCACCCAACAAGATTATCAGTAGAATCTGTTGGTTGAACTATAACTAGGAGTGAGCCACACATTAAGTTAACCTAACCTAATCTAACTACTGTAACTATTCCAGATATCCAAAGGGAATAGAGATATTCTATTCTTCTAGTCATGATTTCCGATAATCATAAACATTGGACGTGTGATAAAATCAAGAGAATAAAGAACCGGTGAAGTGAGACCGTTTAGAATTTCGAAGCTTAACCCTTAACTATAATTTCCAAGTTAACAACAATTACTTTATGGTGTATAATAGCAAGAGGAAAGTAAACAAAAAACAGGTATATTACGCCAATTTTCCAAATTAGCTTAAATTGTAAATATGAACAAATATACATATTATATGTATTTTCCGTTCTTACACAACGTTTATTACGAAAAGCAAATTAATTTAGTAATTAAGGTGTGCGCTAATTACCCGGATGGTTTATCTCTTATTATTACTAAGCTGGCAAATCTAGATTTAATTTTAAATAAAGCCTGAACCCTTATTAAGATTAATATATGTAACAGTGTATAACAATACTTTGCTATTTTCGAGTATAACACGCATTAAAGTTATAATACAATATGATATGAATTTATAGGTATACCCAATTAACAGCTGTTAGTCGGTGAACATAAAAATATATATAGCAATCAATAATTTTGTTTAAAAATTCAATTAATTATTATAAATGTTTAAGGAGCACGCAATCCTAAGATTCACGTTTTATTTGCCAAAGGAAAATTCAAATTTATTCTTGTAGAAAAATAACGATAAGCTCGTATACTTGGTAGGTTGAAATGTGCAGAGGTTGAGGTGCTTACGGTCCAAGCAAAGTTACGTAAATTTTAAGAAGGCTCTAAGATGAGGTTACCTAAATTCTACGAGGTTAAGAAGAGGTTACGAAGTGGTTACCAAGAGTCTAAGAAGAGGCCTGAAAAGGTTATTACATCTAAAACCTCTGTCATTTTCAGTTTTGAAGTGCGGTAGATAAGTTATTAAAAATTAAACACTCACCCTAGGTTTCCATGAGGCATCTTGAAAGTGCATCCCTCAATATTACCACGAGGTGCGACGGGTGCGAGTCAGTGGCGGCTCGTCAGGGTAGGCAGGGGAGGCTGAGCCTCCCCTTGGAAGAACCACCATATCTTCAAAAGTAATATCTTAAGAAATTTCTATTAGGTGTATCTCAATTTTCAATATTTTTTATTGTTTATTATTCATTAATTAATTATCAGTTTATATATAACATTTTTGCATTTCCTTTCCACAAACATACCTATAAAGTTACAGTCTGGATAGTCTTTGTATGCATATTTCCCGGTCGGCCAGTCTTTTACTGAATGAACACTGCGGTTCGCTGGAGGCTAATACGAAATAGCTTCCAACTTTACCGCATTTACTTATAACATGAATGACCTTGAATTTCTTTGCGCTGTGTAAAATAGCAACACTTGGAATAGCCAAGTATGAGGCCAGCCTCAGATGTCAGTTCTTTATAGCGCATGTGTACAGGTCATTGAAGAGTCAGGTGATTCACAAAGAAAACGAACTGACGTCTGACAGTTGCGTTTAACCGGTTAAGAACAACTTGACGTATAAATACATAAAACATTTGATAGGCGGGCTAGAAATAAGTGCTCTAGGTGAAAATATTCCCAACAACATGTCTTGTTGTCCAGACGTGGTGGATTATTTGTTATTAAATGGATTTACTACTCTTATTTATGACGAAAAGGTAAGAATTAAAAGAAATGCCTACACCAGCAATGCTTTCGTTAGTTTTTAAAAGTGGTAAACAAAACAGAGGGTTTTGTGATAACAATTATAAAAAAGTCGAGTGGTTAACGGCATCAACAGTTAGAAACAAATTATATTGTTGGAGATGTTTGGTAAACAAAATATTGTAAATTTCTTGGATTCTGCACATAAGAGAGAAATAGAAAATGTTAACGAAAAGGTCCGTGAGAATTGGGAAATATTAAAGAGGTTAATAGATGCCTTTATATAGTTATCTTCACAAGAAAATTCTTTCCGAGGACATGACGAAAAACGAGAATCGTGCAATAAAGGAAATTTCAAAGAGCTGGTAGATTTTTTAAAAACTTATGACCCAAAATTAGAGAACTTTTTGAATAACGCCACTAATTTTTGAGACAATTCCGGTAAGCTTCTGTAGAATGATCATTTTCAACACTTAAACGCATAAAAACATTTTTACTAGAAACAAAATTGTTCCGTTGGCTATTATATTGTAAGAATTTATATGTAATCCAATATCGATGTACAATGATTCGATGTACCGAGGAACTGGCGCCCTCTGGGGGGACTAGAGAGCGTGGGTAGATGTAAGAAACATGTACACGTGAGTGTAATGGAGTAAAACCTTAAAATACATATTAGTTAGTACTGTGATACTTTATTTGTTATTACCTGTCCCCTGGACCTCAAAGGTGAATAACAGAACATGGTGGCAGCGGTAAAAGGAAGCCAGATTAATTAGGCATAGAAATAAAAACACGCGGGTAGGCGTCCTCACGATCCTAGATTCCAGGAATTGGCGCGAAAACCAACAAATTGATCATAAGAAAATACTTGACTTGCCGCACAAGATATCATCATGTCGCCGCCAGATCGAGACGAAAGCGGTAGATCAGATCAGCAAAAATTAAATACGTTCTCTAATATAGAACATCCGAAAAAGTTCGATTTTTCATCTCCGCAAACATGGTTGCAATGGAAAAAGCGATTTGTAAGGTATATGAATGTGTCGGGACTCCAGCACAAGGAGGAAGATGAAAAGGTAAATCTCTTTATTTACATAATGGGAGAGGAAGCAGAGGAGGTGTTACTCCAGGCAAAAAGTGCTCCAAAAACCTTAGATGATGCTATAAAACATTTTGATCAACATTTTATACCGAGGAAAAATATCATATTTGAAAGATTTAAGTGTAACTCCGGAGTTCAGAACCCAGGGGAAAGTATTGATAATTTCATCTCATCCCTGCACAGCTTAGCAGAGTACTGTGACTATGGGAATCTGAGGGAAGATTTAATCAGGGACCGCATCGTGGTGGGCATGGCAGACAATAAGACAAGTGAGCGTCTCCAGCTGCAAAGCACACTTACATTAGCAGAAGCAATAGCCGTGGCTAAACAATCGGAGTTGCAATCAAAGCAAAATCAAATCTTACGTCAGGAAAATAGAATTCGAATAAATCAGGTGTCAAGTCACCAGAACTATAAGAATACACCTCGAAGCAGCAAATCTGGACAGTCTCGAACATTTCAACCTTCTCAGTCAAACCAGACGGATAGAAATTGTCGAAGGCCTCAAGCAGAGGAAAGTTCCAAAGGTACTTGTAAATATTGTGGATTATCATCGCATTCCCGGGAGAAATGTCCGGCCAATAATTCATCATGCAGAACCTGTTCAAAACGTGGTCATTGGTCCAAAGTTTGCCGTTCTTCGAAGCTACGGAAAAATGTACAAGCGGTCAACGTAACCGAAGATGGAGAGGAGCAGGTAACCAATGTAAACAACAATTATTTTGTAGGACAGATAGATTCTTCTCCTGGTAAAAAATGGTTAGTTAATATTCACATTAATGACTTTTTCTCATTAGATTTTCTAGTTGATACTGGAGCAGATGTTGTTTGTGTCCCTAGTAGTATGTTAAACCAAGAAATGTTAAGTAGAATAGAAAAATGTAATGTAACACTCTCCGGTCCTAATGGCAAAAACTTAAAGCTACTAGGTAAAATAAATGTTAAATTAAAGTATAAAAGCAAGGTTATATACTCTGATATGTACATTGTAGACGATTTAAAAATACCTATCTTGAGTAGAGATTGAGTTTCCTTGTGAGGGTATTCAGATAAATCAGGTCTCTAATGATTCTAAATCTCAAGTCGATGTAGGTAAAGAATTTCCCAAGATATTTAATGAGTTAGGTGAATTTAAATCCGAAATGGAAATTAAGTTACAAAAAGAGGCGAAACCGTTCGTTCAATCCATTCCACGTAAAGTACCATTACCGCTTATGGATAAACTAAAAAATGAATTAGACCGCCTCATTAAATTACAAATAATAGAATCGATCGATGAGTACACTGAATGGGTGGCCCCGATTGTGGTCGTAGGAAAAGGCAGTGGCGTTCGTCTCTGCTGTGATTTTACACAATTAAATAAAAGTGTATTACGTTCCTATTTTCCTATATCTAATATCGAAATGATCCTAGGTCAGTTAAATAAATCTAAAATATTTTCCAAATTAGATACTACATCGGGATTTTACCAAATTAAATTAACTGAAAATTGCCAAAAGTTAACTACGTTTATTACACCGTTTGGTAGGTTTTTCTTTAAAAGATTACCCTTCGGAATTTCGTGTGCTCCTGAGTACTTCTCGATACAGTTTTCTAAACTATTAGCAGGTTTAAAAGGAGTCGTAGTGCACATTGACGATGTACTGATTCATGCAGATTCAATTGAAGAGCACGACTCTATATTGCGGGAAGTTTTGTCGAGATTAACTAAAGAGGGCATAACACTTAACAAGAGTAAATGCGTGTTTGGTGTAAAATCTGTTTGCTACCTAGGCCATATTATTTCTGAAAATTCAATATCTATTGATCCTTCTCGTGTAGAAGCAATAGTTAAGTTTCCTGAACCGACTAACAAAACTGAACTTCTCAGGTTGTTAGGAATGATTAATTTTGCTGGTAAATTTATTAAAAATAAATCTATTATATTGGAACCTTTGACAGCTTTACTGAAAAAGGACGTTGAATATAAATGGGATATTGCGCAAGTCCAAGCATTGGAAAAAATTAAGATGATTCTACAACAGGCTCCTTCATTAGCTTTTTTTGATGCGAGTAAACAGACTGTTGTTAGCGCCGACTCGTCGTCATATGGGTTGGGTGGGGCACTCATGCAAATAAATTCAGACAATACTAGGGAAATCATAGCTTTTGCAAGCAGATTGCTAAGTCCTACTGAAAGTCGGTACGCCCAAATTGAAAAAGAGGCATTAGGATTAACCTGGACGTCAGCAAAATTTTCAAACTTCATAACTGGGTTACCAAAAGTAATATTCGAAACTGATCATAAGCCGTTAGTCCAAGTATTACAAAGTAAGCCTGTGGATGAACTGACTCCAAGGTTACAGCGCTTTAGATTACGACTAATGAGGTTTTGTTATGAGGTTATATATACCCCAGGCAAGGATCTAGTCGTAGCCGATGCTTTATCACGTGGACCTATTGTAAATTCTGTTCCAAAAGATGATGAGTTGTTGGACTCCGACATTCAAGCTCATGTCAATTTCGTAGTAAAGCATATACCAGTGAAAGATAATTTTATGCAGTTAATAATAGAGGAACAGAGAAAAGACCCGGTATTAAGTAAACTAATTCTGTACTCTTGTACAGAATGGCCATTAAAATCAAAATTACCTATTGAATTAATACCATATTACCAATTTCGTTTTGATATCACTTATACTCAAAATTTACTTTTGAAAAGTTCTAGAATTATAATTCCCTCTTGTTTACAACTAAAATGCTTGGAATATATTCACACCGGACATCAAGGTATAGTTAAATGTCGTGAACGTGCGAAAACCTCTATTTGGTGGTTAGGTTTATCCTCACAGATAGAAACAATGGTCCGTACTTGCCCAAAATGTGTAGAAGCTCGTACAAATATTCATGAAACTTTTCACAAAGAACCTATACCAGATAGACCTTGGCAAAAAATTGCTTTAGACTTGTTCAAAAATAATGATTGGTACTTGATAGTAACTGACTATTATTCCAGATTTTTTGAAATATTTAAATTGAACCGTTTAACTGAATATTCTATCATTGGGAAACTGAAAGAACTATTTTCAAGATATGGTATAGCTGAAATTGTAAGATCCGATAACGGACCCCAATTCCAAACAGCTTTTAAAAATTTTGCTCAATAGTATAATTTTACTCATATTACGAGTAGTCCTTATTTTTCTCGCTCAAGTGGATGCGTAGAGGCAGCTGTAAAAGTTGCAAAGAATTTACTTAAAAAGAACCAAGATATTCATTTAGCTCTTCTAGCTTACCGATCAACTCCACTAGAAAATGGGTTTAGTCCAGGAGAATTGCTCATGGCTAGAAAACTGAGGACTCACTTACCGGTTTTGCCTAGCAAATTAAATACATTGGTAGATACCTCATCTTTTAGGGAAAGAGAGGAACAGGCAAAAGGCAAATTAGGTTCTAGATTTAATGTACGGCATAATTCTAAAGATTTGTCAGAACTCAATGTTGGAGACTCAGTGTGGGTTATAGATATACGAAAATATGGTTGCGTTATTAAAAAATGTAATGAGCCACGTTCTTATATGGTACAGACTGATTACGGAATATTTAGACGTAACCGATGGCATCTCATCGAAGCGCCATATTATTTTGATGAGCTTAATAATATAACTCCCACTGTGCCTGCACATTTCCACATGTCTAATAATGATATTGTAAATGATGTACCTAGTTCTAATTTAATGACGGACTCTATAGATAATAGTGGTGTTCACAGTGAAGTGCAAAGTGAGACCAAGACTGAAAGTGACGTGGAAATTCCACCAAGTCACAGTGCTCCTATTTCAAGTGAAAATTCTAATTTTAATGTAAGACCAAGTAGACCTAAATGTAAGCCAGCCTACTTATCTGATTATGTTTGTTCTTAATTTTAATTTGTTCAAAATATATACTACTGTTACTATTTCTCTCTCTCTCAAAAAAAAAAAATAAATAAATAAATAAATAAGAAAAGGGGGATGTTCCGTTGGCTATTATATTGTAAGAATTTATATGTAATCCAATATCGATGTACAATGATTCGATGTACCGAGGAACTGGCGCCCTCTGGGGGGACTAGAGAGCGTGGGTAGATGTAAGAAACATGTACACGTGAGTGTAATGGAGTAAAACCTTAAAATACATATTAGTTAGTACTGTGATACTTTGTTTGTTATTACCTGTCCCCTGGACCTCAAAGGTGAATAACAGAACAAAAATGAGTCAAGACCGCCTTTCAAATGTATCGCTTATTTCAATAGAAAAACGTTTTTTGTCAGAATTGAGTAAACGCCATTCATTTTATGATGAAATAATCAATAATTTTGCTAGTTCCAAAAATCGCAGGTTGCCACTCATTTATAAAAATATTCTTTAAAGCAGAGATTAATATAGGTAGTTGTTATTTTAGAAAAAATATTTATTTGTGTTATTTATTTTTTAGGAAATATTTTTTATAATTCTCCATAATATAGAGTTCCGCGGTTATATTTTTTTTATATAACTTCTTTCTCAAAACTATTTTAATTTCTATTAAAACTTATAATTTTACGCGCCTGGCAGTGATAATGAATACAATTTTTTGTTTGTAGAAAAACACTTTAATTTTTTTACCAAAACTATTTTTATTTTTATTAAAAGTTATATAATTTAATTACAAGTGGGATAGTAGGACTCCTTTGGATACCGATACTCGAGTCGTAGGAACGAGAATTTCATGAGAATGATTTTTCATCTCATCATATTTTCTATTTACTTTTCATTCTATTTTTTTATTAGTTCTATTCTCTCAAGTCGTGAATCGGTATCCTGGCGAACAACCCACGGCAAAAAAATGTAACGCGCCGTTGTATACCTCAGGGGTGGTGGGGAAATGTACAAATTATAGTCATATTGCACATCAGTTGTCTTTCAGAATATCAAGCCTCCTCTGCAGACAATATCACGAGCCGCCACTGGTGCGAGTAGAGCGAGACTAAAGCCTAAAAATTGAAAACATCTTAGAAAATTTGATGTGAATTTTAACGCAATCAATATGTAATATGAATATTTTTAAAATTACTCACCCTAGATTTTATGAGGCACTCGCGAAACTTTTTAATGTAATTTTTTTTACGGGAAAAGGAAGCACTTTGAAGGAAAAGTTGGGGAGCATAAGTTGATTACTTTCACCTAAAGAATATGCCTGAATATTTTGGGATCTTTCTGAAGTAGAAAAAAATAAAAATCTAGGGAAACTCTTGGTCGAAATTATTTTGGTCTAAGAAATCCTGAAAACCGGCAGGCGTGTTCTTTGAACAAAAATAATCAACTTATGCCTCATCCCCAAGTTTTTCTTCAAAGTGCTTCCTTTTCCCGTAAAAAAATAAAAAATTTTTTTGTTTTTTATTTTTTTCCGGGAGAAGAAAGCACTGAAAAAAAACACCAAGAGACAAAAGATGTTTATTTTTCTCCAAAAAATGAGCCTGAATATTTTCAGAATTTTTATGGAACATTTAAGCAGACCTTCGCAGATGTTCACAGTTTCAATCGCCTCTAGATCAAAAAATCGAATTCGGTCGGACTGGTGGTCAAAGAGAATTTTAATCCAAGGGCCCAGGAGAACCCCAAGTTTCAGAACAATCGACTGAAACCCATTTTTAATATAAAAAAACTGCGGGGCCCTTTATGGCATTTCAAAAAAATTTCCTTTTCTCGAACATTAATGCAAGCATTAATTATTTACGTGTGCAACTAGTAAATTCTTTATATACAGTGTGTTGCATAAGTCATGCTCGAAGAACTTAAGATTTGTACTATAGGGTCTTTTTAAACCGCTACACATTATCGAGATATCCTCTCAAATATTCAGAATTTAGGGAAAATTTCCAAAACGTGAATATGAATCGGAAGCTCTTGGACTATGTCATTTTATATTTATTGCATTTTTTAGATATCTCCTACAGATGTCGCTGCATGCTAATTAGTTCCATTTAGTTTTGTTAGTTTTCTGTCTCTGAATTTGTGATATCTTACTTTCCATGCATAGATGACGCTTACGACAGCTCCTCTCGTCCTCGTTCTGACCGAAATAATGAGTAAACGATATGATATAAATGCATTTGTAGGTTAGGTGTTGCCATCAATACCAGATATTATGTAATAAATAATAAAATAAACAAAATAATAATGCCAACGACTTTAAGATACAAGGTACTGGATAGTTTTAAACGCCTTCATCAAGCCAGAAAAATAGTATTTCAAGGTGATAGTTTTGCTCTAAGAGAAGCTAGAAAAAAAATCAATGAGGAGTTTAAAAAACAAAAACATGTGAAAAATGCGAATACCATAGAAGAGTTGATAAATTACGCCAATGCAGTTGAAAAAGAGCTTAGAACGTGTGTTATTCAAGCTAAAGAAGTTGAACCAGGGAAATATCAAGCAGAAATTAGGAAAGATACAATAAAATTGGATAATGTACCCTTCAAGGACTGCTCCAATGAAGAAAAGTTGAATAAATAATGCTTTAAATATTTTGCGACGTATTTTGCAAGCCTGATTTTGGACTGTATATGCGAAAACGTTATTTCTCCAGTAGATACACATTTAACACAGGATTAAATGACAAATCAAATAATGGGTTAGGTCCGTATCACTTATATAAACTAAACAGTGAAAGTAGTCTTTATCTTAATACCTTATATTTTTGTAGGTCTTAAGCCGTAATAAGCGAGAGCACAGCAATTACTATTGTTGGGTCCAATAACTTATTGATTTTTTAAAATACTTTCAAAGCTCACAAGGTACAATTTATATCATCATTGTATTATTTTGTTATGTTATTTAATAAAATTAATGTCAAACCTTATTAATTTAGCATATTTTTAATTGTACATATTCATACAATATCATCCATATATACCTAGTTATAGCAAATGTGCATGGTGCAGATCTTTGATTAAAAAGTTTATAATGTAATATTAACCACAGTGTACAATATCTTTATTATATTATATGTCTTCAATGAGAATGTTGGAATGTTCTCTATGGTCTATGGATTATGGATGTTGCTATTTGTAAACAATGGTGCTACAGCCTACAGTGTCACCTATGTTCAAATACTTTAATAAATTTCCATCTATAGTTAAATTATTGGTTAACTTACAGTACAGTGCAGCAACCCGTTCAAAGATGTCAGACTAGACTAGATAGCGTGCCATATCTTAGTTATATTAGAAAAGAATGATCTTTTCTGGTCGTTATGGTAACCCTTTTTATGCTGTGGTTCCTTAAAAATAATGAATTTCTTATAGGTACTCTCAAGCCATAGTCACATCTTTACATCAAACTGAACTGATGAAGTGATAAGTTACGATCTCCCTTGGAACGAGATTCATTAGACGCGACATCTGTCAATGATTCTCTTAAGTGGGTCAACCACTGTTGAGGAACTAAAAATTGTATTAATTTACAAAAAAACATTCAATTAATTAGAGCCTAACATAGAATCTTTATTTTTTCTACAATAAGCGATGCTGAATAATGTTTAGGAACATCATTAAATATAAATCAGGAAACAATTCAGTAGGCGCCATCTAGTATCCGATGGCAATAATTACTGCAGTAGGAAGTTGGAACCTGTAAAGAAGTGCTAATCTTCATAATAATCTTCAATAGTTCAGATTGAAATAATTTAGAAATTCAGTAACATATTGTAATAATAAATAAATGTATAGATTATTATACTTAATAAATACGTAATGTGGGATTGTAACAAAATGTCCAATGCAATTTTTATGTTTAAGTTTCTTTGGTAGATAATATGAAAGTAAATATTATGTAATTGGGTAAGGTACCTATACCTATAAATAAAATGTATAGAAGTAACTGAAAACATTGTATAACACAAACAGTGATTAAATAATTGCACTATTACAATAATGATGCTTTCTGTATTTTTTGTTAGGTAGGTAGTTATGAGTAGCAATTATATACCATTACACTCTGGGCTGAAAAAGAAAAAACCAAGAGTTTTTTACTGTCGTCGCCTATGGATTTGTCTTTGGTTTTTAATTTTATTGTATTTAATTACTTATACTACCTAGCATAAAAACAACAATTACTTAAGAGAAAAACTATGATAATTGAATAATTTTTATTGTTTTTAAATTACACCTGTATATTTGTTTGTCTCTGTCCAGTGTCTACGATGGGTACACCTAAATTTTAGGTATTTCCCTTCAATTTTTTTTTCATATTATGGAATTGTAAAAGACCTGTTATTTCACGTACTCTTCTTCATTTTTACTTCCCGCTTAATGAATGGAAGTATTGTATTTGTGAAAAACTATAGTACGAGATATCTTCGGGTTTTCAGATGATATGTAGAGATTACAAAAACTAAGGTCTCTCATTCCTTGTGTATATATATACTTACCGGTACTATAAAAAACCGAGAGAGAGAGAGAGAAATGAAATAAGAAACTTACTATACTTTTAGTGAAAAATATATAGGGTGGACCATTAAAAATAGATAGGCCAATTCAAGAGTACATTCTTTGAACCAAAATATGATGATTGCTGTGGAAAAATATACATGGTGTCCAAGTTGTATTTTTTTGCAATATCTCAATTACCTCGTGACCAATCTTCATGCAGGAGTCACCCAGCAAACACACAATTTAAGGGCCATTAATGGCTGAATCATATTTTTGCCATTAATAGAGTTACGGACCTTCAAGGACAACCATTACTGGCACAGTAAGCCGGTGTCCACCGGGCCAATATCTGGACCTTTACTGGCCAACCAGCATTTACATTAATGGGAACTTCGTGGCACTTCAAAGTCCCTTTGCAGAAAACTACAATCTACCAGCTATGTGCCAGTATTGGTTAATAGATGGTAACCTGTATTGACCCTTCAACGTGCCAGTAACTATTAGGTTATATCTATAAATATATATACAGTGTGTTTCTGGATTACTGCCTGGAGAGGAATCTTTTTATTGTGAATTTTACGAAAAAATATTATTCTTAATAGTTTTGTTTGATAGAAATAAAGTTGGTATCTAATACTTAATTTTCGGTCCTCAATACATGGTACTCAAAAATTATGAAACGAAAATCGGCTAGCAAATTTTAAAATTCAGAATTTATTAATTTTATAATCTAAAGGAATTTTTACAATATATACATGAAAAATGTATGGTCATAAAACACAAATTAAGACAAAAAATATATTGCATTTTTCTCCAAAGTGAAAAATTAAATTTCAAAGTCATAAACTATTTTCAGACTTTTTTAATTGTTGGGTAACCTCTGTATGTGGAATCATATGCCAACCTTATTTTTAGACAAACAAAATTTTTATAAGATAACTTTTTTATGAAAACTCACATAGTTCTTCCTTTTCAGGCAGTAATCCAGGTACACACTGTACATTATAGTTATAAATGGACATTTGAATTTAAATGACGAGATGTGAAAGATATGTTAAAATTCTTTTTATTGATTTTTTTTAAATTACTCCACATAATCCCTATTGGCTGAAACTATAGTACATGATAGTAGAAAAAGTTCCAAATGGGCATAAAACCTGAAAAACTGGGCATCTCAAGGATCAATCAAAATCGATGGTGGAATGAATTAACACAGATTTTTGCCTTTGGCTGTCAAATTTAAAATTTGGCCAAAAGCAAAACACATTCTCACTTTCTTGAAAAATCCATTCACTTGATATTATAGCCAGAGGTGTGTTTCCATTTTTTGATTCCTCTGGAAATTCAACTACAACGAATGTTCTGTAACAAAATTAATAAATATCAATAGTCTGTTCTAAACGGAATGAAAAATGGCTAAAAATGTTTTACTTGTTTCTGAATGAAAACCACTTACATATTATATTTCTCTGGGCATTGTGTTCTTAACATATGATCTTGCTGAGGTATCACAGCTAAAGGATCTAACATAGATTTTTATTATGTGTGAATCCAAAGAGATGCCGTTTTTTAAATAGTCACCTGGCTCCAACACAAATTTTTTTAAAAAGTCTTCTATAGGTGGTTTTGTTGCTCCACAGAAAATTGCAACTGGAAAAGGGGGTCATTTGAATAATCGCTTATTCTGCATAAAATGGGCCAAAAAGATTGTTTTGTGCTCTTGTGTCAAGGTAATCCATCTATGTTAAAATCCAAGACATCATTATACTTTTTAAAAAATTTCAATAGACCGGCTCGAAGGCCAAAGTAGTAAAACTCCCAGTCACCCATTTTTTCCACTACAACTTTTCTTGGAGTTTTCAGTAATGTTCTAGCGTCCTGGGGCAAATCTGATACATGTGGATTTTTTACTAACCATCCTAAAAGATCTGATAATGCGGTATGCGTTATATTGTATTTCAAAGACCATTGGCTCAAAAATTCCCTCAAACTTAACACTGATTGCTCATTATCACTACTGCTTTTATCATATTATTCATTCTCACTATCACTGCCACTTACAATAATCTGCCCTTTCAGGACTATGCTGTGTACTTTCTGACGTGTTTTCAATTATTACAGAAAGTTTTTCAACTATCGCAGTCTTCGTCAAGATAAAATTCTGGCAGCATCTATTTCTCGTAAAATATTGTCAACTTTCTTTTTTGTTGCCTTTTACACTTATTTTTAAATTAATTACTGATGAGGCTGACCAATCTTATCATGTCAACGCCATCTTTTCTACTAATTTCATTTATTTTCTTCTGTGCCTCGACTTGCGCACCATCACAACAATAAAAAGAATACCACCAAATACCAAATTACCCTACGTCAAAAACGGATTATCTTCTGATGCCATTTTACAGGTCTTATATTCTCCAATCAACAAGAGAACACGGAACTAGTCACAGAACACATGAACACAACAGCAAAGAATATTTACGTTTATGAACGGAGACTGGCGGAAACAAAACTAGAAAACAATGATTTTGCATTTTATGGCAGGCAGCATTAAAAGAACATGCTAACATTGCCAATATAAACATAAAAGTGTAACTAAATTTGGGCGCGAAATTATGAATATAGTCGTTATTCTAAAAAATTATTAAATGCAACTTAATCTATTTTTTTATTTCAGCACGCTAGATAGATATATAAACTCAAAATTTTCTACAATTATGAGAGGATTAAATTTTTGTTAGAAATCAGTTAATAATTATCTGTATATACAAGTAATTTGTAAATAGATATGGTAACGGCAAACTAGTAAAGGGTCATTGAAGGCAAATGTTCCTCCTTGCCACATTTTAAAGCTTCCCCTCTACTACGCCGGTTAGTAAAAGATGCACGTTAAGGAGCCAGTGAAATATAATTCTGAAGGCAAAAATATAAAGGCCCGGCAAAGTTTATCGTTTGGCTTATATATGATGGCGAGTTAATATTCTACCCTACTTGGTCCAGTACGGGCTTACCACTGCCATCATTTCGCCAGCGTTTCTGGTACTGGGCCATTAATTAGCCTGCAATTTGTGTTTACTGGGCATTTAAAGAATCATTTAAAAAGTCATTTTAAGAATTAAAGAATTATTTGAAAATAAACTCAATTTGAAGGAGGCAAATTGTATTTAATATTGAAAAAATTACACAACATAGTAAAAACTAAAGAGTGACAACTACGCAAACTCACTGATTTTCTTATGAACTGTTTGCTGCAACTTGAGTAAATTTGGCCTCCACCTACTTCTATGCAACCTTTACACCCTGTAACTTTTTCCACAGCAATGATTTACTAAAGCATGTTTATTTATATCATATTCAGGCCCAAAGAATGTATCCTTGAATTATGGCCTCTTATTAATGGTCCACCCAGTATGTTCTGAAAAATTTATTCATTAAGAAACGTTGAAGGAAAATGAAATGTGGTTGACACTAATATTGCCGAGCAAGAAAACCTGGGTGGTTAATAGGAGGTCTTTAGAAAACCTTAACGCCGGAAGCTCGGCTCCGTTCGGAAACCGGAAGTACCCGATATAGACGTTTCGAGTTTTTCGGGAGAAATTGAATAACTCGATAACGGGTAGTCGGATCGAGACGTTTCAAAAAAGAAATGGTGCCGCTGGCAAAGCTCTACAAACAAGTATACCAGAGGCTATGTGGAAAAACAAATGAAAATTGATTTTTTTTGTAAAAAACTGGTTTTCCCGAAATCGGGCTAGGAAGCACGATAACTGTCCAGAATATTGATCGATTTCGATGAGACTTGGTGGGATCAAAGTTACCCGGCCACAAATCAAGCCTATTGCTGGCGGCCCGAATCCGTTGACCGCAAGTAAGTTTTCCAGGGCCGAGTATGATTTTTCAAAGAAATTAATAACTCCCGAACCGAAGGTCCGATTTTGATTTTCAAAAATGGCAATTATAGGGCTCGATTAGGTCTATTAGTTGACGTTTGTGAGAAATTTGACAAAACAAAAGCGAATCTACAAATCCTGGAAAACTTGATTTTTTTGATAAATTCTACAAATTCCGAAGAGTTTCCTAATAAAAATCGAAAATTAACTATTCCGTCGATCGATCTCTGTAACCAGTATAAGGCACGGACCTTTTTGAACAAAAAATCTGAAATGGAGTTTTTTCGAAAAACTTAAAATAAACGAGTTATTTACGAATATGCATTCCATAGAATTATTTAAAAAAATATTACAAATTGATAAATTCTCCGTGCGATAGAGGTGCAAAAAAATTATGTAATGTTATATTTAAAATATCATCATTCATTTCCTTATTTTCATTTACTAAATAGAAATTGAACCGATGCCCTTTCCGTGTTTCAAAATGTAGTTAGCTTTTACTTCAGTCAATGCAAAAAGAAAAAAAAAAGAAAAATAAAACATGTCAAAGCACTGAGTCATCTGATTAGGTCTATTAGTTGACGTTTGTGAGAAATTTGACAAAACAAAAGCGAATCTACAAATCCTGGAAAACTTGATTTTTTTGATAAATTCTACAAATTCCGAAGAGTTTCCTAATAAAAATCGAAAATTAACTATTCCGTCGATCGATCTCTGTAACCAGTATAAGGCACGGACCTTTTTGAACAAAAAATCTGAAATGGAGTTTTTTCGAAAAACTTAAAATAAACGAGTTATTTACGAATATGCATTCCATAGAATTATTTAAAAAAATATTACAAATTGATAAATTCTCCGTGCGATAGAGGTGCAAAAAAATTATGTAATGTTATATTTAAAATATCATCATTCATTTCCTTATTTTCATTTACTAAATAGAAATTGAACCGATGCCCTTTCCGTGTTTCAAAATGTAGTTAGCTTTTACTTCAGTCAATGCAAAAAGAAAAAAAAAGAAAAATAAAACATGTCAAAGCACTGAGTCATCTTGCGACCCTCTGCTGAAAATGTGAATCATCCCCACAAATGGACAAAATGGACAAAAGTCATACCAAAATGTAGTTTTTTTCACTTGTTACTACATTTTGAAAAAAAATGTAGTATACGTTTAGCATTTTTCCGGTGCACCGTCGAAACCCGAAAAAAACGTCGGATCGATGTGAAAGTCGTATCTATCGATTCGAGAGCGAATTTAGGAAATTCCGTCCGTCGGTCAGTCGGTCGGTCTGTCTGTCGGTCTGTCTCGGATTGCGATGAAACTTGGGTGGTTAATAGGAGGTCTTTAGAAAACCTTAACGCCGGAAGCTCGGCTCCGTTCGGAAATCGGAAGTACCCGATGTAGACGTTTCGAGTTTTTCGGGGAAAATTGAATAACTCGATAACGGGTAGTCGGATCGAGATATTTCAAAAAAGAGATGGTGCCGCTGGCAGAGCTCTACAAATAAGTATACCAGAGATGATGTCTTAAAACAAAGAAAATTGATTTTTTTTGCAAAAAACTGGTTTTCTTGAAATCGGGCTAGGAAGCACGATAACTGTCCAGAATATTGATCGATTTCGATGAGACTTGGTGGGTTCAAAGGTACCCGGCCACAAATCAAGCCTATTGCTGGCGGCCCGAATCCGTTGACCGCAAGTACGTTTTCCAGGGCCGAGTATGATTTTTCAAAGAAATTGATAACTCCCGAACCGAAGGTCCGACTTTGATTTTCAAAAATGCCAATTGTAGGGCTCGATTAGTTCTATTAGTTGACGTTTGTGAGAAATTTGAGAAAACAAAAGCGAATCTACAAATCCAGGAAAACTTGATTTTTTCTATAAATTCTACAAATTCCGAAGAGTTTCCTCTAATAGAAATCGAAAATTAACTATTCCGTCGATCGATCTCTATAACCAGTATTAGGCACTGACCTTTTTAGACAAAAAATATGAAGTAGAGTTTTTTCGAAAAACTTTAAATAAACGAGTTATTTACGAAAATATATTCCATAGAATTATTTAAAAAAATATTACAAATTGATAAGTCATAATGTTATATTTAAAATATCATCATTCATTTCCTTATTTTCATTTACTAAATAAAATAGAATCGATGCCCTTTCCGTGTTTCAAAATGTAGTTAGCTTTTACTTTAGTCAATGCAAAAAGAAAAAAAAGAAAAAAAATAAAACATGTCAAAGCACTGAGTCATCTTGCGACCCTCTGCTGAAAATGTAATGAATCATCCCAACAAATTGGATCAAAAGCATATCAAAATGTAGTTTTTTTCACTTGTTTACTTTATTTTTTGATATCATTAACAAACAAAATAATTGCAAGATGTAGGAAAGAAATGTTTTTATCCGAATTTGTTATAAACAATCATATTTAAACAAAATATAACAAATGCTATCGAAAATTGAAGTTTATTTAAGTATATTTCAAATGGGACCAACTGAGTTCATCTATTTTAGTTACAGCTACGCCTAGAATCCAGTAAAAATTATTAAGAAAACAAAATCTTGCAATTAATTGTCCACCAATTTTTTAAAGATGTACGAAAACAATTAATACAGATTATTTAAGTATTTTATTACAGCTAAATGATCAAGTAAGAATTTTATTATTTATCATTTAGTTTCTTTGCTACACGAGAGAGAATATAATGAAAAACATGCATTTTCAGAAATGTGGATCATTATGTTAATTGCAGCTGACAAATTTATCTTGAATTTGTTTCTTGGAACGTCTCGATTGGGATATTTATAGAATCTAACACCTACGTGAAGTTGGACAAAAAACGGTATTTTTTTCCCCCAAAATAAGTTTATTCTCAATTATTAATATGTATAGTTTTCAATCTACATGAGAGTTACATTTATCTTAAAATTGCTTTTAATTAACTGACGGAAGTTTCTTTCTGGGAATATTTTTCTGTATTTAAAATTGTCAAATAAAAATTCTATCTAAACAATATTGTGTAACGATCACGTCCTATAACTCCATTTTGGCACCTCGTGACGTACTTAATGGGACGCGCCCCGCTCCGCCATCACAGTGATAGGTAATGTAGACAAAATTTTCTCTGCCCTCCAATTTTTATCGTTTTCTAAAATAATTTTTTTTTTAAATGCTCGTAATAAATAGTACTTCAAAATGTATCTGCAAATTTTTTGATCTTTATGATTTAGTATTTAGTAAAATTGGATACTTCATAGAAAAATTATACATTTCTAGTAAAATATAGGGTGCTCCTTAATGACGTGCTAATATTACAGAGTGTGATTGCTTAGGTTGTTTCATGAAGAAAAGTTCACATGAACAAATGTCCGCAACGGCTTAAATTTTTTGCTACAGGGTGTTGAAATTTTTCTTTTTATCGTTATGTTTTAATATCTCAGAAAGTAATTTAGATATTGTTTTCATTTTTGGTATGTGTTAATAGGATACAAAACCACATATTTTAGTTAGAAAAGTTATTTTATCGTTCGACCAGGGCGTTCCTGCGAACATGACCTCTGATATTTTTTACCAGAAAAGTGGTACGCCACTGACATTTTTCTATGTGGATATTTTTCCTGAATAGCCTGATCAATTCTACACGAAAACGGCGTTTTCTTGTCAGACACACAGTTCTTGATTAAAACAATTAAATTCAAATTGGAACTAATTACACTGGCACACAAAAAATGTTTTAGATTCCACAGACCAGATCAATCATTTCCGGTATATTTTGGCTTGCTGAATCCGAATCTTGTGTCAGTTTTGCCTCACCACATCACAATGTTTTCCTACCTCAAAAAGCAACAACAATTAATTGCATTTTTCTAACTGTTTTTTGAGGATAAAAAAAATTGTGACGTGGTGAAGGAAAACTGACATTGGATTCGGATTTGGGGAGCCAAAATACACGGGAAATGATTGGCCTTGTCCGTGGAATCGAAAACTTTTTTGTGTGCCTGTGTAATCAGTTTCAAATTGAATTTAATTGATTTAATCAAGAACTGTGCGTCTGACGAGAAAAGCGCAAGACCGAGTTGACAAGGCCATTAAGGAAAAATATCTACATGGGACGCCACTGGTGGAGCGATAAAATAACTTTTCTAACTAAAATATGTGTATTTATATCCTATTAACACATACCAAAATTGAAAATAATATCTATAGAACTTTCTGAGATATTAAAATATAACAATTAAAAAAAAATTGAGCACCTTGTAACAGAAAATTTAAGCCGTTGCGATATGTTCATATGAACTTTTCTTCATAAAATGACTTAAGCAATCACACTCTGAAATATTAGCTCGTTATTAAGGAACACCCTATATTTTACTAAAAATGTATAATTTTTCCATAAAAAATCCATTTTAACTAAAATATGAACAAAATAATTTAAAAACTTGCAGGTACATTTTGAAGTACTATTTCTTACGTGCATTAAAAAAAATTATTACAAAACGATAAAAGAGAGAATTTTGTTCACATTAGTAGCACTTTCTACCACTGTGCCCCATCTCCATCGCATAATTATTATTCATAAACAGAGATCGGGAATTTGATCTCGGTGACGTAAAAGTCAGGGTTGGCTCTGCCGGCACGGAAAGATTTTTATGCAAGTATGACACAATTTATCTTACCTTGTACTTTTTTTAGGGAATTCCGTAATGTCTAAAGTTAATATGGTCAGTTTATTATAAACACTCACTAGAAGAGGAGGTAATGGGGGATGTAACATTGAACTAAAACACACACGTGTATTTTTCACTATTTTAAAGTAACCAACGCATATGTAATTTTTCACGAACTACAAAGAAAGACTTATATTATTAATATTTGTTCTAAATGCTCTGAAGTTAACTTTCGCCGCCTGTCATTAAAAATCCTTTATATTGAGAAAAAGACCGCTCAACGTCAACAGATGTCATCGGAGCGTATTTAAAATATGTGTAATTTCTTAAAGTATTGACGACCGGTGTAGAAAACTCTACTTCTTTCCCGTTTAATAGTTCTGTTACAGACGACATTGTTACAAATCCGGGATTGGTTTTTAAAACTCTTTGGAATTTTGTTTGAACCCTCTCAGCGATTTCTCTAGGTAACTGAACACAATATATTGCCGGAGATCGAACACGATGTTTATTGCATCAACTGCAGTAAATTTTGATGTTGACATGTTGAAGGTCCCGTATGGCTAGAGGAATTCGCGAGAAACTTCCGTGTGTGGTCTTCAGATCTTGAAGAGTTGGATCCATAAATGCCTGTTAAGCCTGTGCAATAAAAACTGCGTCATCAGGATTCAACTGCAGTACTACTAGTTGGACGTTTTCAAAATGTCAAAATTAGTATGACGCCTCTAGACAAGTTCCCCACCGTGTTATAATGGGCGCTGGAGGTAATGGTGTATTTGGAAGTATTTCTTTAAATAACCGTACACGATGTGGTGCTTTCAGGAAAACTTTCTTTACACTAGATATTAAGTTATTAACATTAGCGTAGCACCCTCTAAAAATTTCAGCAATTCTGTAGAGTTCATGTGCTAGACATGTTACATGCAGCATATTGCGATATGTTTCCTTCATGATTCGTCCTGCAGCTTTCATATAATTAACTCCATCAGTAAGAAATAATAAGCCCTTGTCCTTACTTTCTACATGTTTGTCACCCCATAATTTTTGTAGACTTGAATTCACTGCCTTCACTATAATGCGACAATTTGTCGTCTCTACAATTGTACAGGCGATCAAGTGTCCACGCACCGAACAATTTTCCTCCAATGCACCCACTAAGACATTTGCTACCTTCTCATCACAAGCATTAGTGGTTTCGTCCACACTAACCCAGATGTATTTCCCATTATGACACACCGTTGATAAATATTTTCTTCTGAGTGTCGTTTCCGACGGCACCTAAACGTTGCTAAATTTGCAACTAATACAGTTTTCCAAGAATTGTCTAAAAAAGTGGATCATCTATATAGTTTTGACCACGGTATGTTACATCCCACCATCACTTCCACTAAATCTAAATTAAAACGGCGTTGACTGTCACTATCAGTAGAGCCACTAGCATTAATATGCTTTTGTGAGGAAATATGTCTATTAATATTTGTTTTAGATGTTGTAGAAATTGTTTTGTTGCAACTACTACAATAAAGATCTGTTCCATCACACTGCAGTTTTGGGAAATCGCGAATCCACAAGTCTATTGCAACCGGAGAAGCACTACACATTTTTGCATCCCGCCGAATCTGTACAATTTTACACCAAGTTTGTAGATACATACATACGTACATATGGCTAGATTTATACTACGGTTTGCAAAACTGCGATCTGGGATGGTCTACCCTGTAGGTAAAAAGCGATTTTGAAATGTTTCACAATTTTGGCGGCGTCATATAATTAAAGGAGATAAAGCCGTAAGAAACATAAAAGTACCTTCGTAAACTGTTATTTATTGTTGACACTCGGTCGGAGTCGAATGCCTTTAACACTGCAAATATAAAAAATCAACTATGTTGTCAGTACGTTTCACAAATGTAGTAGATTTTCAATAAAAGTAGGTTAGGCCTATTAACATACAATGAAATAAACACGCCACACATTAAACAGAAAAGGAAAGTGTGTATGTTTAATTCAATTGTCTTTTTACTTGCTAGATACATTTTACTTGTTTTTGTAAGAATTATTCCCATTTTTAACTTAAACTTATTACTAAAAATACAATGTAGCTGGCAATAATAAATATTTCACCTCTTCGTCGTGTTTCTGATTGTTTCAGTAAATGTTTGTAATATAACATTACGAATATATGAGAGCCGTCTCTGACACTGACATAAACTTCCAGATTTCTGTTCATAAAACAATGGAGATATCTGAAAGATCATTAAATGATGGCGTGCTGAAAATTCATCCAGCTACCGTACTATTAATTCTGCATAATTTTGGTCTTAAATATGACCATTTATTGATATTCTATAATCAGCTCGTAATCAGCTCAGATTAAGAAAGAAATACACCGGAATAATTCTGAGCAGTGTCACGTCAACTTTCGAGCTATGCCATTTTTAAAATACTTCTCTACAAGAATATGAGTTTTTGGAGTCTAAAATAAAATAGTCGATTAAAGAACGTGGTAGAAAACCTCATTTATGATTGTAGAAAGCCAAGCCTGTAACTTGTATGGGATGCTCATCAGATTTGGAGGGAATGCCAATTCCGGCCTTTATAATTTACGAAAATATGCATTACAGCAATGTTACAATTTCTGCAGGGAGTGCTCATATATTCCCCGGACATCACCTGGCTGCAGGCCTGTAGAAAGCTATTAAATAGTTTTTAAACAAATCTGACCAGATCCAATAACTTATTTTTTCACGTCGGACCACAAGGATTATAAGTGGATTACACTATACCAATTTTTTTAAATATTTATTCACTTAAGTGTTGTTTCTTTGTATTTAAATGGATTACAGTTCGAACTTAAAACAATTTTATTAAAATTACCATTTAAACCAGTTTTGCATCCTTATAAATAAAGCAGTTATGCACTACCTGTTAATTGTCAAGTAATTATTAAACACCTTCAGAGCAATTACACGGAAAAACCTACCCCTACTACCTGCTGCATGAATGGGATCGGTAATCTCGATTTAGTCATAGTCTTTCCATGCTCGTTGGAAGAAGCATCACCGGCTTTAGTGGTGAGAGCGGTCTACGGTAATTTTACGACAATGGCAAATTGCTACAGTAACAACTAAATAAGCGAACCTTGAATATGTATTTGCTTACGATAACCTTGTTAATAACAAACGCGGTTATTTCACATGGAACTTATTACAAAAAATGTTGTAAATCGGGCGAATATTTATCAGAAATCAGTTCTTCTTATGAGTGTGTAGAAAACAAACTTAAAAGACTAGAAGTATTAACAAACGAAACGAATTTTCTTCAGGAAAAATCTAACGGTGAATGTGCTGAAGTTACTACAGACTTTTTTGTTTTTAATGTTAGTAATGGACACATCGTGGGAAGAACACCGGTCGGTGATGCGTATTTTCCGAAATGTTGCCCTTTAAATTATACCTACAACTCTGTAAAACATTCCTGTGATGAACAGTTGGGGTTGGGGCACGAATACGTAAAAGGACATTTTATAAAAGTAGGATTAACAAATTGTAAAGTTATAGTGGACTATGAGCTAAATGGTACAACGGACTACCACTACACTTTACTTGACGCGCCGAAAAAGAAACTTACAAGAAACGATTATGATTATCCGGGGTCCTACTGTATTGATGAAAATGAAAGAGGGTTGCTCGTCATGAGGGAATGTAAAGAAAGTCTCGAAATTTGTGAGGATATACGGTGCGTCAAGAAGTGTTGTCCCGATGGTCAAAGTTTTATTAACGGCGCTAAGTGCTTCGACACTTATACCTATGGTTTAAATTTGTCTTCTTTTGCATCTGTAGATAAACCTGAAGGTATGTTATTTGTTGTATAATAAGAATGAACTAATAGATAGAAACGTTCCCACGTTTTTACAATTCGCTCTTTGTTTATGATGTAAATCAGCATCGCTGACGAATTGTTGATGGATTTGGATGTTTACAAATTAAATGCAAAAATGTATAAAGCAACAAATTATGCAATAGCTATTTTTGTTAGTAGTGTTTGTAAAAGGTCTATATTTAAGTACTGGTTTGAGTTAGGAGACATTCTGGTTTTTCAAGGGTGGAAATAATATTTCTGTATGTAGAAAGTTATAAATGTTATTAGTTATTAGTATTACATGTGCATGTTATACAGAATGAGTCGGAGGGAAGTGCAAAACTCCGCGAGTGCATACTATACACTATCAAATAGTTGTAATTCGATTTTCATTTGTTTTAGAGTTACGGCGTCTTAAATTGTTAATAAGAAAAAATCAGAAATGCTAAATTATAAAAATTTAATCTGCAATAAAGGACCCCACACAAAACATATGGGAGTGGGTGGTTCCAGTGGAATAGGCCAAAAAAACCGTTGCCTAAGGAACCACTACTTCCACATCCAGATTTTTCATCCAAGTCACTTTAAAGGAAACATCTTGACTAGATCTGCACTATAGTATGTGGAAATTATTGGTCATAGAATTTCAATAATATTTGGGGCAGATGTCATAGAAAAGTTTGAGGCGTTGGTTTCTACCATATATGTTAAAAATGAACTTTCTAGTTAACCCTAGTTATTTTCCCCTATTCACAACTTAGCACCCCCCACTCCTTCAATGGAATCATCTCAATCAGATGTCATTACAATATATAAGTGTAACTTTCAAGTGAATATCTCAATTTTGTGTTATCAATCCCATTAATAATAAGGTGGTGGGGTTTGAGAAATAATATTTCTCAAACCCCACCACCTCCTGAAAGAAAGCCTTGGTTTCTAGTATGTACACCAAATAACAAATTTCTGCACTCTTACCAGTTTGATTTACTAATTTTCCCCTATTTATCCCTATTTAACTCCCAACCCTTCAGTTCCAGATGTCGTTATAATACATACCTCTACCAAATTTCAAGTGAATATCTCAATTTTATTTTATCAACCCCTTTTATAATATGGGGGGTTGAAAAATATTATTAAAAAATCTGAGGCCTTGGCTTCTAGAACATGCACCGAATTTCAAGATTCTGTACTCTTACTAGCATGCTTTACTTATTTTTCCCTATTTACATCCACTTACCCCCCACTCGTTCAATGCAATCCTGTCAAAATATATTCTAGTTTCAGATATTGTTATAATTCATACGTGTACCAAATTTCAAGTGAAAGTCTAAATTTAATTTTATCAACTATTTTATAACCGAGTGGGGGTGATGGGGTGTTGAAAAATATTATAAAAAAATCTGAGGCCTTGGCTTCTAGTACATACACCGAAGTTTCTCTTCCCTTCAATGGAATCATCTCAAAATATAATCTAGTTCTAGATGTCGTTATAATGCATGCGTGTACCAAATTTCAAGTGAATATCTCAATTTTATTTTATCAACCCCTTTAATAACGGAGTAAGGGTGGTGGGGTTTTGAAAAATATTATAAATAATCTGAAATCTTGGCTTCTAGTACATACACTGAATTTCAAGTTTCTGTACTCTTACCAGCTTGCTTTACTAATTTCCCTTATTTAACCCCCAACCCTTCAACGGAATCATCTCAAAATATAATCTAGTTCCAGATGTCATCAATTTCAAACGAATATTTCAATTTATTTTATCAACACCTTTAATAATGGAGTAGGGGTGGTGGGGTGATTGAAAAATATTTTTTAAAAATCTGAGGCCTTGGATTCTAGTACATACACCGAATTTCAAGCTTCTGTACCAGCTTGTTTTGATTATTTTCCCCTATGTACCCCTATTTAACCCCCAACCCTTCATCAGAATAATCCCAAAATATAATATAGTGTCTGATGTCATTATAATATTATAAGTGCATCAACCCTTTTAATAATGGAGTGGCGTGGCGGTGGTGGGGGGATGAAAAATATTATAACAACATATTATGAGGCCTGGCTTGTAGTACATACAAATCAAATCAAATTTCAAGTTTCTGTACTCTTACAAGTTTACTTTACGCATTTTCCCCTATTTACCCCCAACCCTTTACCGGATATCTTCAAAAAATAATCCAGTTCCAGATTTTGTTATAATAAATACGTGTACAAAACAAGTCAATATCTTAAACCGTTCCGGAGAAAACGTGAGGACAAAAAAGTTACAGACAGTCATACCAACAGACAGACAGAAATTTTTCTTTCGCTCAAATTTAAAATCTCGACGTGTCATGATATTCTAAATCTATTTCAAGAAAAAATAAATTTGAAATTTTTTTTACGATTGCTATACTTCCAATCCACGTAGTGGATGTGGAAGTAATTTAGTATATTGTTGTACTTACGGTCCTCTTCGAAAGCCACAACTCCCAAAAATGGTCAATTTTCGAGATATATCTATTTGAAAGCGAATTGGAGTCTGCAGTCTAGTGCGATTGACGGAAAAGACGACAAGTGCCGATAGAGGGAAAAATACCATTCCTCATGATTCCTCTCTGTTCTTTGAGGCGGGGAATTGAGTTAGATGGGTCCGGGGGTCGAAATATTATCCCTGCACTACTTATTGGTCAAAGCCACCCCCAGAAAGCGCGGCGTTTCTCGCAGTTTAGCGGTGGGAAAACGTGATACAGGAGCTAATTTGATGGGACAATAAGAGGATGAGGGAAGTGATCTAAAAGGTTTGGTCAACAGAGTGAAAAAATGCCGATTTCCCTAGGTATTTTGGAGGGAATCGAGTTGGGAGGCAATCAAGAGGTATGAATGGGGCTAGATACTCATCCACCCAATCTCCGGCTCACACCGACTTCTCTTGGGCTTCTATGATGCAACAGTGGCATATATTGTTGCCATATATTTCTCTAATATATGATCGTTATATTTTTTTTATTGTTATTTTTTTTATTTATTTGTCGTCTTATTTATATTAACGTCCTGGCGGAGTTTAGCTAATGCTATTCCACCACTCAACCAGGATACGTACACATAGATATCAACACAACAACCATTCCCTGCGATATTGCCATCTACCGCAGCTGAGACTCGAACTCAGGATAGATAACAGCGACTAGACACGTTGTGCCACCCAACAGCGGTCTACTCCACTGCTACCATCTCGGTAGCACATTAAAAACGCCACTAAACATCCATACCCTAGCCAGGATTCGAACCCGGGACTCCGTGGCCGCAAGCCAAACGCCTTAGCATTGCGCCACCGAGCCGGTATTTTGGTGTTAAACACACCCAAATGAGAAAATGGGAAAAAGCATGCGCTCAATTCGTTAAAAAGATTTTTTTCTAACTTAAAATACACAACTATTTTCTGTTATCGTATCTCGGACGTCTAACTGTTCGTTTTCTAATTTCATAAAATAATTACTAATTTTTTAAGCTTTTAACACAATGTTACAAATGTTAACAAACCACTTTTAAATTTTATAAATTCTTATAAACGAGGCTATAATAACTTTGTTCCAAATTAAAAAACACAACTATACAAATCCTATTTAAACCCCTGCGGCCATGCTGTGCTTGCGTTGTGCCGATAGAGAAGGAATTATTTACAATTTCATAATTAGTGGTATAGAAAGTTCGGTACAAGTAATCCCATCAAAGTGCCGCATTTCTTCCGGCGGGAACACAAGTCGGCTATTACAGTTTTTTATTATTTCTAATATTCTGAACTATAACCTGTCATCGGCGTCGGCGTCGCGAACAAGTTATGACTTGTCTAGCGCGCTGTGCTGATGTTTTAGTCTTCTGCCGAAACAGAAGTCGTTTGAGCGCAAAAAAATAGTCTTCTGCCGAAGCAGAAGTCATTTGAGCACAAGAAAGTCTATATAAGAGAACACTTTTTCTCAGCGAGCAAGTAGTGATCGATCCTTCAAGTAGTAATGTTCCAGCCTTCAGCAACTAATAGTCTTCTGCCGAAACAGAAGTCATTTGAGCACAGACGCCAACGCCAATGCTGATGAGGTTATCCCTTCCTCTTGTGTTGTAACCAGACAGTGTGTTTTAATTGAGTTTTATTGTGTTGAGTGTCAAGTGGCAATGCATACCCGGAGTGGCAAGGCAGTAGGCACTGGGGTCGAGAGCGACGTCTCCACGTCGGCCCCCCCTCACTGCACGACGCCCCTCACAGCATCTGACCACGAAGTGCTCCGCCAACACGACGCCCTGACAAGGGGTACGGGGGTCACGCCCGACGTCTCCACGACGGTGGCCCCACACTGCACAGCAAGCAACACAGCAACCCGGCTCGGCGAGGTAAGCATGTCCTCTGATTTCTCCACAGGCACAAGTGCTACGCATGGCGTCGCGACGACGGCGCCCCACTACTGTGCGTCGCCGGGCTCAGCACCTAGGCATAGCGAGGCAGGACTCGCCACCAACATAGGACACGACACTGGGGTCACGCACGACGTCATCACGACGGTGCCCCCTCGCTGCATGGCACGCAGCGCAGCCACCTGGCACGAAGCCCAGGCAACAAATATGGAATGGAGTAGCAACGATTCTCAGGCGATGCCCCCCTACTGCATGGAGCGCAACGCAGCATCGTGGCATGGAAACTCGGCGATGGAACAGAGATTGGGTGGTGATGATGACATGGTGATGCCCCCTCGCTGTATGGTGGACCCAACAGCATCCCGGGCCAACGACGATTCCTCGACGCTGGGAGATCGCCGCTTCGCTGGATTCGCTTCCACACATGGGGAAGCCTCCCACTCTGGCTCAGGGCTGCCCAGCGGTCCGTACACCATTGCTGCCACACCCGACTGGCCCCAACTCTTCAGCGACGCCTCGCTGACACCTCGCCGCCAGCTGGCCACCCCTCACTGCATGGTACCACCAACAGCAACCAGCCCAAGTCCAAGCACGCCGCCCAACGCACAGTACTTCGTCACGCCTACCTCGTCGGCCGGCGCCTACCACGTCACCCCGCCGTACCAGACGGCAAGACCTAGTGCTACGCCCCAAAGACAAATAGTGCTCCAAAACCGAACGACTGGAACGATCCCAGTCCCCTCTGCCGCCATAACGGACCAACCCCAACCGAGCTTGGGACTACCCAGCTATGAACAATTAGCGCAACTCCTGGCTCTGACCACTTCAAACCTAGCCTCCATTACCCGGCAGCAAGAAAATTGCCGGCCACCCATTACTGCACGTAACGAATCACAGCCGTACGCCACGGAAAAGGCTTACTTACGTGGACATGGCGCCCAACGTGGGGCCATATCTTTCCGGAGGGAAGAGGATCCACGACGACCCGACTACACAGATTCTGGGGAAATGGACCCCCAGTGGCGCCCAACACAAAACCTAGCAGAGAGCATGACAAGACTAATGGAGGGAAGCGTTCAAGCCGCAATACACGCAATACAAGGTCATCACAGGATGCCCACAAGAAGAACGAGAGCGCTGCCCACTTACTCAGGCCTGGAATGGGAGGATCCAGTCAACTTCTTGGATGAGCTCGAGGAGGCGATGCTCCATGAAGACATCCACGGCCGGGATAAAGTGAGAGTAGCTATAGAACAGCTCGAGGGTCAAGCCAGACGCACCCTGGAGATGTGGAAGTCCCACAACATCACATACGAGTTCCTAAAGGAAAAGCTCTTGCGGCAGTTCAACGACACTGCCACCCTGGGGAAGTTACGCTCCAGGTTACACGGGGAGAGACAAAAAGACGACGAACCCGCCGCCGTTTTTATACAACGCAAAATTGGACTCTGGCTGAGGGTAGAACGGTATACGCCGGAAGAAGAGATGGTTATGGAGGTGCGCGAGCTCCTGCGACCGGAACTAAGATTCGCGACTAGAAATGTCCCAGTGGCCACGATGGAAAGCTTGAGCCGAGTGGCTGAAAACGCCGAGGGTGACTACAGGGAATTTCAGAGGCAACTCCGACCGCTGCCGAGGCCAGCCACCATCCCGCCTGCGAGTAATACTACCAATAGTCTACCAAAGTGCCGCAAGTGCCCGGGATTCCACTATCACCGAGACTGCCCCACCAACCAAACTCAGTCAGAGCCCCAGCAAGGCAACTCCAATTTCCGCGGACACGACTCCAACCAGCGAGCCAACCCAAATTTCCGTGGACACGACTCCAACCAACAGGGAAACCCTAACTTCCGCCAACAAAATGTCCAGACAGGGGGAAACAACTTCCGAGGGCATGGCACCAACTTAAACAACCCTAGCCAACAGGCAGGTCCAACCAATAACCCGGGCCCAGGACAGACATCCACGGCACCACCGCAACAAAGAAGTCAGTCAACCACACGGCAAGAACCCCGCAATGCACCGCCATCGGGAAACTCCCAATGGGTCGGGCAGAACTAGGGCGCCCGGCCCCACCGCTGGAAATTAACAGCCTAGACTTACAAACCAAGACAGAGGACGCAGTGCTGCAACTACAAGCCACCACCTTGGCGTCTCCACCACCGACCAAGAAGAATGAGATTGATGAAGCTACAGCCAAGCAGGAGCAGGACACGCATCAACCACGCCCGTTGACACCACGGCAACAAAGCAACAGAGCCGCCGCCTTTGCTTTCCTTTGCCCGGGCCGCCTGGACAGGCGGTCACCAGTCAACACCGTGACGCAAGATGCTACCTCCCTCAGCTCAGACCAGTCAACCACGCTCATTCCTCAGCCTCAACCAGGTGAACAGGAACCCAAGGAAGCAGCTTGTATGGACGCCTTCCCGGGACAGCAGGACGCTGGACCTTCCTGGAAGGATAAAAGGTCAGTATTGCCAACCACTGCCCCACTAATAGCCTCTGTATTCCTCGACAAGGTATTCCCGCCAAGTCAAACCCGAGATGTCAGCACGAAGCCATCTCCCCCGAGGTCACCTCCACTCGGCCTGCCAGGCCCCGAGCCGCCTCCCAGGATTCAGTCCAGCCAGACTGACCTACTCAGACAATCTCTGCAACAGACCACCGACATCGATGATGACGATACCGATGATGACGATACCGAAGATGACGATCCCGAAGATGACGATACCGGAGATGACGATACCGAAGATGACGATCCCGAAGATGACGATACCGAAGATTACGATACCGAAGATGACAGCAACGACGAGGATGACGATCCCGAGGATCCAGGACATCCAGCCCCACCAAGGCTCGCAGCTCCTACTGTCACAGGACCAGTAGCGCCCGCTGCCCCAGAGCCAGCAGCACCCGCTGCCCAACAGCCAACCACGCCTACTGTCACAGGACCAGTAGCGCCCGTTGCCCAGAAGCCAGTCACGCCTACTATCACAGGATCAGTAGTGCCCGCTGCCCCAAGGCCAAATGCCAACGCACAAGTCTACATCCGTGGACCTGGTACCCACTTCCGTGGACATGGCGACTATCTACGTGGACATAGCACCACAGCCGCCGCTAAACCAAAATTTCCAGCCCGCCGACTGCCCCCAGTCGTGCCTGGCCCATCCACCTCAGCCAAGAGGAAACAAACAAACAAGAAGGAGAAGTCCCCGGCGCTGTCAGCCGCACCGCCGCCGCCAGCAGACCCTGGGCCTTCTACGTCAAGACAAGAGCAGCCGCTCTATACGACACCAATACTGTTCCCGATGCCGTTCTGGGCGAAGGCCGTGACCACGCCTGGCCACGACCGACAGCAGCCATCCGCCAGCCAGATGCCTGTCCCAGTCCGGACGCGAGTGTTCGTCAACTCAAACGCCAGCCCGAGCTTAGCCGGCTCCGGCGCACCGCTCCAGGATCCCGCTACCTTAGCACGTAGCACAGCAGGACCTAGCAGCCCCCACGAGGCGCTCCAGTATCTCACTGCCTTAGCCCGCAGTACAGCAGGACGTTGCAGCCTCAATAAATCGCTCCAGTCTCCCGTTGCCTTAGCAAGCAACACAGCAGGACGTTGCAGCCTCACAGATTCGCTCCAGAATCCCGTTGCCTTAGCGAGCAACACAGCAGGACTTAGCAGCCCCCAATTCACAACAGGATCAGGCAGCCCCGGGCGTCGCGGAGACGACGTCCAGAAAAAACGAAACGTGCGATAATATACCATTGTAAATAATTCAACGCCACAGGGCGAAAACTTTGTTCAAACTAGAATACATTTATGATTTGTCACATAAAATACTTTAATTTTAAATATCTTGTTTTACCTAAAATATCTTAATGGACCTATTATTAGTTACTTATATAAAATATCTTACCACACTTAATCTTAGTCTATATATGTTAAAATATCTTAGTTGTTGAAATATCTTAACACTTACTCTTAGTTTATAGTTTTGAAAATATTGTATCCACTCACTCTTACATTATATAATTGAAATTATTGAACTGAAACATAACCTGTATGCCTTTATTAATGTTCAATAAAGTCACAAAAAAGGGGGGTGGTGTCATCGGCGTCGGCGTCGCGAACAAGTTATGACTTGTCTAGCGCGCTGTGCTGATGTTTTAGTCTTCTGCCGAAACAGAAGTCGTTTGAGCGCAAAAAAATAGTCTTCTGCCGAAGCAGAAGTCATTTGAGCACAAGAAAGTCTATATAAGAGAACACTTTTTCTCAGCGAGCAAGTAGTGATCGATCCTTCAAGTAGTAATGTTCCAGCCTTCAGCAACTAATAGTCTTCTGCCGAAACAGAAGTCATTTGAGCACAGACGCCAACGCCAATGCTGATGAGGTTATCCCTTCCTCTTGTGTTGTAACCAGACAGTGTGTTTTAATTGAGTTTTATTGTGTTGAGTGTCAAGTGGCAATGCATACCCGGAGTGGCAAGGCAGTAGGCACTGGGGTCGAGAGCGACGTCTCCACGTCGGCCCCCCCTCACTGCACGACGCCCCTCACAGCATCTGACCACGAAGTGCTCCGCCAACACGACGCCCTGACAAGGGGTACGGGGGTCACGCCCGACGTCTCCACGACGGTGGCCCCACACTGCACAGCAAGCAACACAGCAACCCGGCTCGGCGAGGTAAGCATGTCCTCTGATTTCTCCACAGGCACAAGTGCTACGCATGGCGTCGCGACGACGGCGCCCCACTACTGTGCGTCGCCGGGCTCAGCACCTAGGCATAGCGAGGCAGGACTCGCCACCAACATAGGACACGACACTGGGGTCACGCACGACGTCATCACGACGGTGCCCCCTCGCTGCATGGCACGCAGCGCAGCCACCTGGCACGAAGCCCAGGCAACAAATATGGAATGGAGTAGCAACGATTCTCAGGCGATGCCCCCCTACTGCATGGAGCGCAACGCAGCATCGTGGCATGGAAACTCGGCGATGGAACAGAGATTGGGTGGTGATGATGACATGGTGATGCCCCCTCGCTGTATGGTGGACCCAACAGCATCCCGGGCCAACGACGATTCCTCGACGCTGGGAGATCGCCGCTTCGCTGGATTCGCTTCCACACATGGGGAAGCCTCCCACTCTGGCTCAGGGCTGCCCAGCGGTCCGTACACCATTGCTGCCACACCCGACTGGCCCCAACTCTTCAGCGACGCCTCGCTGACACCTCGCCGCCAGCTGGCCACCCCTCACTGCATGGTACCACCAACAGCAACCAGCCCAAGTCCAAGCACGCCGCCCAACGCACAGTACTTCGTCACGCCTACCTCGTCGGCCGGCGCCTACCACGTCACCCCGCCGTACCAGACGGCAAGACCTAGTGCTACGCCCCAAAGACAAATAGTGCTCCAAAACCGAACGACTGGAACGATCCCAGTCCCCTCTGCCGCCATAACGGACCAACCCCAACCGAGCTTGGGACTACCCAGCTATGAACAATTAGCGCAACTCCTGGCTCTGACCACTTCAAACCTAGCCTCCATTACCCGGCAGCAAGAAAATTGCCGGCCACCCATTACTGCACGTAACGAATCACAGCCGTACGCCACGGAAAAGGCTTACTTACGTGGACAAACCCTTAAAATGTTTCCTACCTTAACATTCAAATTTTAAACCTAAGTCAGTTTTTTTCAAAGTGCCCCTAGAGAAAAAAGTCATACAGGTTTTTTGTCTGTCTAGTCGGTCCCTATTACCAGTTTTTTTTTAATGATATGAAACTAATTACATCCTGTATATGTGTGCTCTTACTTTATATCTTTTTCATAACATCAACATTTTACATATGAAGAGAATATGCTAAAACCCATTACTAATAAATCGTGCTACGCGTTTTTTTAGTTTAATGAATATTTTAAATGTAATGATTCTGCTAGTAAATTTCTACGTCTTTTCCCAACGTATAACAAACAATTTAACAAGTTATAATGATCTTATTTGATTTGCTTAATTAAGTATAATTAGTTGATAAAGATTAGGCACATAATATACAGTGGTTTGTATACTCTGCGTACCTACATACCTTGAATGTTACACCTATTATTTAGATTTACAAACAAGGCAAGAGTTGTTAATTTCATTATTTTATTTATCGATGTTTACAAACATGACCTTAAACCAGTGCGAAACAATAATTCATAGTGAAAGTTAATATTAAATTTAAATCGCATTTGTTTTACATGCAAGTGTAGATGTTATTATGACTTATATTACATATATATTTTAATTACATAATTAAAATTCTTTACCAAATATATGATTTCTGATATTTTGAAGAGGACTGAATCAAATTGAATTCGAAAAAAGAAAAATAGAGTGAGCATAGTAGTAAACGGAGTAAATAAAAAAATGTTAACAGTTAATTTCAAAAATATATTTAATTTTTAATTGTCAAGTAGAGATACTTTTACAAAATAATTACCTACTTCTATTAGTGTTTTCCTTCACTTGCTTTAACCGAATACATTTAAAAAAGAATTAAAAAAATCTGAAATGAATTTAGTGGGGAAAGGGAGCTTCAATTTATCAACTAATTTAAATTGCTAATTTCATCACAAACAGTATCCAAGAAAACTTTATAAGGGTTTATGATTTGTAGAGAAGCAAGAGTTGAATGCTAAAACTTCTTAAAATTATATTTAACTTAAATTTTAGAGCTCGATTAGTTAAAATTCCTGGAGACTTCAATCATAGTAGAGACAACGAACTTCTTTAAGTATTTACAAAAATAGGTTCTTCTATCAATACAACATATTTTTGAAAGAAAACAATTTTGAAATATCGAAAATTTTTAAGAAGGGTCAAAGAAATAAGTAAGGCCTTAACTTACCATTTGAAATTGTTAGACAAGATTTTTGGTTGCCAGAAGACAGGACCGCTGATATTATTCTCCAACAAATGAAGATAACACTTCAAAAATAGATCTGAACATAACCGGGTATGATGTGGATGGGGGCGAGAAAGGTAGAAGAAGTGAGAAAAGTAAATCGCGAAATAATAGCTTCATCCGTTTTCTGTGTTTTTATTTATCATAAGTCGTCAACATATGAAACGATCAAATATTGTAGTTGCACTATGAAGTTGTCAGTTTTAATCATCTCCAAGAGATGCCAACACGATTGTCGAAGCGCCCGTCGAGTGATATTACTCGAGTGTAGTGTCGAGGTGTTTTCGTATATGTGGAAACTACTTTAGATACAATATCGCATCCAAGGTTCCAATCCTTCTCCAGGGCTTGTGAGTTGAGCAAAATATATGTATTTGTTTATGTACCAATTACCTCCAATCACGTATAGCTCTGCTATTACCATCCAGACAAATGAAAGTTAACACGTGTAAAAATAACTTAATCACAATAATTGTCCAAGCGTGTAAACAAAATTTTTAATACATAAAGTTAACTTGACTTTTAATTACTATAATGCGTTACTTTCCGGGAAAATTATTTTAATTTCTTCTGTCTACTCATCTCAAATTACGATAAAGTAGAAAATAAGGCTGAAGATTTTAAGCTGGAAAGATAATTAGCTCGATAATTAGGTACCTTGGTGTATCATACTTCTATATTTACTTGACCCAGACAAAGGAAAATAAATAAACAAAAATCAATTTCATAACGGTCTTTTTTATATCCACAATAACTCATGTTATAGCCTATCATTTAAACGTAGCCATTAAATTTAATTTGATTAACCTGGAGCAGTTCTCTCAATCTCTAGCATATACGGGGAACAACTGTACATTTGTACAAGTCCTGCAGCCAGCTGGACTTTTGTTTACATCATCTGAATAAGGTTTCAAAGTGGCTTATTTTGTCCATTATTAGATAGCAGACAAAAATCTATGCAATTACGTATTGTGACTGCTGCATTAGAAAGGAACATGCCAGCGAAGATGCCAAAAATATGAGTGAACTTACCTTATTAGGGTAAAGCTAAATTTCTTTATATTTTGTAAATATTTTGCTCTAAATAATCGTAATAGTATTGGTAGACATTATTTTTGTGTTTCATTAGGAAGGGGTATGCATTATTAGTAGATATAGGTTTCATCATATTAATGACAACTCTTACTACTATGGCGTGATGCCATCATATGTGCTATGCAGGAAAAGAAAGCCAACTAGAATAACACATGGATCACAAAATCAGAGATCGTGAATAAAAAGATTACTGCTATCCTTAGTCACCATAAAGTAATATAAAATGAATACATTCAATGATTTGTGTTTGTAACCCGAGACCTTTAGTTTACGAGTCTTACCTCTTAAATATAACTTATCATTTATTCACGTTATAATATTCTATATTTTCTGTACAGTATTTATGCGACAGACCTACGATTGCCGTGAGGGCTCGCATTGTACATCGATCATTGGCAGGCACAGCTTACCACCACAGGACATAATTATTACGAAGTTGCTTTGCGCTAGTCGATGTTGCATACTCATATTTCGATTTGCTACAAGTGGCTTATATTAGTTGAATTGTAGTCTGTCTTGATTGCTGTGCAGCAACTAGTTTCTCTATGTCACAAAGTCACAAAGAATGACTAAAATGAAGTAATATAAGGTTCTAATCAAGTTCAGTTTATGGATTTGTTTTTGTCATGACCAGGGATTGCTATGTGGACTTTCAAGTCTAAAGTGTAACCACCAGACCAACATTCGTCACTTTAATATGTGTTAGTGTCTATAATTAACGTATCTAGGTGAAAATTATATATCTACGGTTAGATTATTATGGTTCATGGTATAATTATAAAACGCATATTAGGAAAATGTATATAAATAATAATCGAAAATAACGTTTTATCTGATTTCTATGCAATTACAAAATTTAACACTCAAAAAGGCACTATAAAAAGTTAAAATAAATAATGAATTTTGTATTTAGGATCGACATTGTTTAGAAACAATGATCATTGTCCTAATTTTAATACAATTGGACTTTTCTTAAGTTATAATGCTTACAAGCAATGGGACAGACAGGAAAAATGGATACGGAGAGACTAATATAGATATTTTGAGAATTTCATGAAATACTACGAGATCAAAACTCTTTCTCTACGATTGGTATTTACAATTTTAGAAATCATATTGAAAGTTGGTAAATAGCTGGTTAATTTCAAGATAGTTATGTAATCTTGTGGATACTGATTTTTCAATTGTTTTTGAATAATTACTTATGATTACTGGTCTATGATTTCTAATTGGGATTGTCTTTTTTGTGCAATACAACAATTTTTCCTAATTCTAGCCATTTGGCAGCTGTCTAAATTGTAATAAAATATTAATTAGAATTCTCATAGTACTAGCTAACGCGCATTTGCTGAATTTTATGAGTTTTATAGGGTATTTCGTCAACACTAACACCATTTTCTGTTTCATGTTACTTATTATTATGATTACTTCTTCATTAACAGGTTCTATAAATGCAGAAGATGTTTTCACGACTATATTAATCTTAACCCCTGAACAATTTGTTATTTACATTTTTATATTTTAATTGAGGATATATTATAGGATGCAATTATATAGGAATTTAAAAAAATATCATAAATTTATTTAAATTGTTTGCAGATATTGTTATTAATTTTGAGAGAGCCAATCCTAGGAAAAATATTACAATAAATTCTGTACTATTAAACCTTACTAACGGTATCTTTATTAAACAATTTGTTAAGTAATATACTTCCACTTAATTGTTCTTTACACTGTTGCTAAAATATTTCAAATATATTTAATTTTTGTAGCGTGTATAGAAACTTCACATAAATAAGCAAATTATTTTTATTTATACAATGTTTTGTTTTTACAGATGGCATAAAGTTTTATTACACTAGGGTAATGTACTACTTTATTACTTTGATAAAAATGCCACATGTGATCAGCGAGGCAGCGGACTAATGAGAATATACGTATGTGTTATATACAGGGTTGGGCAAAAGTATGGAATAATCGCTATAAATCTGCCTGTAGAAGTTTCCTGAAAAATGCTTGAAGGGGTATAGTAATTTTTATTTTTGCTCATATTTGTGTGCCCAGTAATTTATTTTTGCGTCAGCGGTTTTTGAGATATAACGTCGAGTTAGAGTTACCTTTCCTGACCGCTGGATTGAAGAGTTGTTCAACAAGAGGCTTTGTGGATAGGCTTGACTATTGTCAATTAGTGAATGGGGAACACTTTTAACAGATGCTGTAAGCGAAGCGTCTTTCTTTTCTATTGTCACGCAGCACTTGGCGCCGGCGCATCCACCATATCTCGCATATATACCCTTTTTAAGGGTATAAGACCTATTTCTGAGTAATATACGCGACGTCCACAGATATGTCTCATATTGTCCGGTTGTCCGGAGTCCTATCGGTGATACCCATAAAGCCACTTAACTCGCTTGGCATACAAAAGGGTTTAAACTAATTTTTGAATGAATACGCTATTAAATAAAACATAGTGGTAGAAAACAAAGTAAGTTTATTAAATCAAATAGATACAAAAAAAGAGAGAGTACTTACATTTCTGTTACCACCCCTGGGGACGGACCATTCTGGGGAAGTAGTTGGGCCCACGCAGTACCCGGCAGAACTTTCTATTTCCGAACTCAAAACCTAACTAACTTTTTTCCCGCACGCCGGTACCGGTATGCATTTTATTGACTCGGCACTTTTGCCCTGACGACAATGTAGTGCGGTGAACCTGCTTCCCGTGAACTCAGCTTTTGTGATACAAAGTAAAATGCAAGAAATACGTTAAACAGATCTGATATAACAAATGATATCCGTTACTAAAAAACGATGAACCGGGTGGTCAGTATAAATTTCAAGTACTACGTGACACAATTAATTCTCTCTTGAACAACTTTATCTTTCATCTCTTATTGTTACTCGTAAGAATTTTCATCAAGTTGTCTCGCATTAATAAAACAAAACGATTTTTTATTTTTTCCCTAAAATTTTTCTTATGCAACCTATATTGTCAAAATTTTATATGGCTGAGAGGAGAATACAAAACTGCACCAGAAAGTGGGAAAAAATACAGCTTGCCATAAATTAGAGGTTAAATCGCTACACCCCTTCAAGAATTTTTTCAGGAAACTTCTAAAGGCAGATTTATACCGATTATTCCATATTTTTGCCCAACCCTGTATAATAAGCGACTAGGGCCCACAACACTTACTGCTTAATATTTCAATATTTTCTTATTCACAACACCTTGACAAACGTTTAATAATCCATGCATTCATTTATTTGGCGTTCGTTTGCTGTAAAGCACCAAAGTACGTCTGGTCCAGGAGGCGACTGCAAATTTGTGTGGGGAACGAGTGGACGGGATTTAGCAGTTTAGAATACTGCAATAATATGCCCTAAATTCATAACCGCTGGTCGGCCGATCACGATCCCTGGCAGTAATGAGTAATTACGGTAATTGTTTATTGGGGCAATGGGGCGATTGTGGTGACAAAGTGGACGTTTTTTTTTAAACTAATTTGTTAATTATGATCCAAAGAATGTAAAATGCTCGGTCGGCCCACCCCCACCCCTGGCGATAGTCTTGGCCGACCATTAACAACAATGCAATTTTTAATGCCTAGCCTCCCCCAAGGAGTGACCAGGTCGGCCTTGGTCTATTCGAAAGAACAAAATTTTTCCTTTCATAAAACCCCGGTCGGCCAATCTCGGTCCCTGGCTTTAATGAGTAATTACACTAATTGTCGTGGGGGGCACACGGGGGATTGTGCTGACAGAGTGGACGATTTTTTGTTTAAACTTTTTTTTTATTGTAATCTCGAGTCTAAAATGCTCGGTCGGCCGACCCCCACCCCTGGTGATGTCCTTGGCCGACCATTTGCAACATTGTAAATGCCTTTTCTCACGCAGGAATTTAGCAGATCGGTCTTGGAATATTCGAAAGGGTGAATTATCAAAAGAATTGTTATTACCTGAATATATTTCAAAAACCAAGTGATCGATTAAAATTGGTATACTTGTACTTCAGGAAAATCTATCAATTTCTTGAGTCTTGTCGTTTGGATAAATGTAATTTTTTATTAAATTCACGTCTACCCAGGTTAAGTCGCCAAGCAGATCGTCTGCAATTATAGAACAATGTAATTTACAATTTTCTCTATCAACCGGTATCCTGCATCTTGTAATTCGAACTTGGGTCATTTATGACGGTTTTCCGCCCAACTCCCACAATAATGTTGCCAGTTTAGCATTGGCAAACCAGCAATATAGTTAGTTAGAAATAGTTTTTCGTAGATTAAGTGTATGTTAACTTTAGTTGGGTAGACCGCTATGGACACCCGATAAATAAAAAATTTCAAAGCTGTACTCTTAACAGTTTCGATAGTACATATGGTTTAAGGTCATAGTGGCATACCCTGTACATAATTTCGAAATTTGGAAAGCTGCAGTAAACATCGAGCAATAGGTTTAGTTCAAAATATACTTGTTTAAAACCAAAGTTGTAAAGTTAAAGGTAATATTTTATGCTTTCCTTTTAGATCATATTCACAAGTATGACATTCCCTATGAACTTGGCAATATTAACTGGTTATTTTTTTAATCTAGCGACGTCAGCTAGGTATTCATGAAATATTTGTGCAAGATAAATATAAACACAACCTAATATATAATTAGTTAATTAATCTTTTTTCCAGTCGCTTGTATTAGAGGAGTGGTTTTTTTCTGAAATAATGGATCACACATCTTCATTTTATTATTTTATCGATTGCGTTGCCACTTTCACTTAAATAGACAATTGCGTACGAATTCACACTTGGTTTGGTGTATCGAACGGCGCGCGGTGGCGTGGAAATCCAGTAGAGAGGTTTCAAAAAATCAGAACTATAGGTTTAATTTTTTTCCATATTGTGTATACCAAGAGTATAAATAGCTTAAAAAAGAATTGTTTTATTAATATTAGAGCAATTTTTCTGCTGAAACTTGTACACCTAGCAAGAAATACAGGAAAAAGTTTTGCAATAAATCTGTGTTTTGTTTAAACAAAAATGGTTCAAATTGTATTTTAACATTGGAAATGTTTATGTTTTCGTATATGGGGTAGTCACCAGTTTTTGCTCAAGGTCAAAAGACAGCGGTGTCGCGGCACAGTAGAGAGAAGACCAGTAGATTCACTTACTCTTGAGATTTATTGTAATCGATTTTATTTTTTATGAATCCACTGCGCATCCGATATTAGTACGCTCATCTACATATACACTGCTCGAGCTAGAAAATGCTAATAAACTGGCCAACCCTTACAATGACACTAAATTATTTTTGTTCGAAAATATCCTTGGCAGATGATTTATTTTGCGTTGAGGAAACGAATATATTACTAGCAAATATACTCGTAATTATTTCAAACTCTTACTAAAGAGAGATAAGTACAAAAACATATATCTTTCTAAACAAAATACTTTGCTGGCTATATGCCACGAACAACATTGATTTAAAAGAAAGAAATATGCACATTACGTACAGGTAACTGTCACAATAATGTTAATTTTAATTTTAAATTATCCTGTTCAACAGGATAATTTAAAACTAAAATTAACATTATGGAAAATTTAGGCATCACTTGAGGAGGCAATTTATTCAGTTGAAAAAAAGTCAGTCATGAAAAAATTGTACACAGTACTTGAAGGGTGACGAAGCAGGTTTTACTTATGTCGTAAAAATTATTGAGTTAAGTACGGAAGTATGACGGTTCGTCACAATTTTGAGAAAACCTAACCAAAAAGTGCTAAGAAGCCATTTCTGCCTATATTCTTTCCCTAGTTAACTGGACAACGATACGAGACTGACTAAAATGGATCAGACCATCTTAGAGTATATTGCATTCGATAACATTTCTAAAACCGGTAATATTGCTCGTAGAAACAAAATTTTCATATCATTGTGTCTGTGGTCAAATTCTGAACAACTTGAAAAAAAAGATAACTGCGTCTTTCTGTATGTCCGTCCGTTACGTTTCTTGTAAGCATGATAACTTAAGAACGAAAAATTCGATTGGATTGAAACTTGGACAGTAAGTTAATGTTAGCCAGAGGAAACACCCTGTTGTTTTTTAACAAAATCGATCAAAAAGTTATTAATTTTTTTAATAATTTTTTCTGATGTTTTGTAATTAAACAAAAAATGTCTCAAACTAATATTACTTACAAAAAATACTGCAAAGAGTATCCTATAGAATGTGCAACACTTATAAAACTAATTTTATTTCAGATTTTAGCAAGAAACACTAGAATTTTTCTCATGAGTATATCGAGACATTGTTGCAGCAATAATGGGTATGTGTAACCTTTCTAGAACACCACAGCATTATTGTGGGTTCTTTTGAAGCTTGTAAGGCACCCAAGGTTATAAGAGAACCAATATAAGCTTTAATTTCTACAACATCTGTTGGTTTCTATGTACGTGCTTTTTTATCTGGATTATTGTGAATATCTACAACAATGAAAAGAAAAATACATAAAAATATAAAATAAAAAAGTAAAACAACATTTTACCTGTTCTGCTTTATTGTTAGTGTGTAAAACAATAATGTCTAGTATTTCATCAGTCAAAAACAATTGAAATGCATCCAATTCTGAGGAAATGTTGCAGCTATACTGATTAGTCCTGATTTCTTTTTTATAATATTTTCATTTTTGCAACGAGTGGATGTAAATAGTAATTTATTCCAATTTATATCAGCTTTAGTCTGGTAATATAAATCACTCCCTTTCAAACTTGAATCAGTTATATTCCCACTTTCAGAAACACCAATGCTCGGTCCGATATTTTCCATTGTGATTATGTCATCTTCACCTTCTATTATTTCTGGCTCACAATTACTATCTTCACTCTCTAAGTCGACATCAACATCGTCCAGATTCAGACTTAACTCCTCCAACTTCTCATCAGTCAGTTTTTCAAAATAATTATTCATAACAGAACTTTTTTGAGTTTCAAAAAAATAACAGGCAAACGAAGTTGTGAAAAGTTTCATTTATGATTATAGAAAACCATTATTAGGTGTTTTCACAAATTTTAAAGTCACTTTCACTGTGAAGATACTGCTTTATTATAGTTAAAAACACTTGAATTTTGAGAAACAGTCGAATAATACCTTAAAATAAGACTTTTTAATTTTATGTTTAAATTTTTTCGCCGAAAACACTACATCAATTCACTACGCACTCATGACGCCATCAGCTATATTGTCAGTGTCGTTTCGTGTTATAAACACGTTATTTTGCCGATAAGTTTCCTAGAGTATCTTTTGCAAATCCCGTATTAGGTAGGCGTTACTTATTTAATCACATGTAAAACGTAAATAAAGTGAATCAAATGTTGCGTTTAACAATTTTTACACGCGATTTAAGAAACTAATATAACCGATGACGTCACCGCGTGTGTTGCGTACTCGTTCAATTATTAAAACTTGTTCTTATTTATTTGTTGAAATTTTAATTTGGTGGACGATAGAATGCTGTTTAAATATCAATAAGTGCTTTAGTATAACAAGTACTTCATTTTAATAACATCAAAAAAGCAAATTTGCACATAGTGAAAACACCTAATTCAGGTCTACTGGATTTTCTAATAACAATTAAATGGAAAGACTTTTATAATCATTTAGAGTATCATGTTCTTATATATACGTATATAAATCAAGATCCAATATTTCCAGTACGTTTTCTCCTTATTTTCCAAACAAAATTATTTTCATTTTTTCTGAAAACTTGTAATAATTGGTATATTTCCCATTTCGGATCCCACAAATTCCTTCTATATTCAGTTGTATAATTTCTGAATACAGCAATTACCTTGATTAGAATACTTATAGTCCCGAACTATCGTTATATTTAATTAAAAAGAACTCATAACACAGTTAAATGGTAATTTATGACATTCGTAAGGCAATTTACAGTCTGCGCAACACAAAACAAATATTTAGTAATTGCTTTCAGACTGCAATAAATAGAAAAATATGTTCTGGTTGCGAGAAGAGACACTTTTATAGATTATTTTACTTATTTGATAAAGTCAAACAAGACTTGCGGTCGGGCGGTGCCGACATCATTTTAATCATTTTAACCTTCTCAGTAGTCTTGATTATCAGCCTACTGTAATTTCAGTTTCTTTTTTCTTGTCACACTAAAAACAAATATCTAAACGTTAAACATGATATTCGACACGTTGTACAACCAAAGTTAGATCTGAGTAGAGCAGAAAAAAGATTTACAGCCATTTGCACCGTTTTCATTTTAAACACAGAATAAGTAATCCAGGTTTAATTTCTAAATCAAGACTACTTCTTGTCTTGTTGCACCGTACTCTATTGTTTCCGGTTGACTTGAGAATTTGGTATTCTGTTAACTTCCCTTTATAAAATAATAGCTTTATTTCTCTTGACTAATGTCAAGTATTTGTTCTATTCACAGATAACTCTTCGCCTATTTACTACCTACTGTTTACCTTTTTACAAGATTTTTATTAATGTGAAAAACTAAAATAATAATACTAAAAGAGCAAACAGACCCGCATCGTACACAAGAACGGTCCTACGCTTTGCTTCTGGGGGGGTGGCATAATTATTAAAACATGTAGGTACAAAATTTTTTTTAACTCCTCAAAAATTGATAAGTATGATATTTGTTCTGAAAATTTGTATTGTAATATGAAGTGTCGTAGATTATAAAACTCTGTAACTTCTAATGTCTATAAAAGCGTTATGATTTATAAATTTTCGACAAAATTTCGTACATGTAAATATTGAGGGATGGTGAATCCAGCGAAGTGCATACATTTTTTCTTAAAAAAAATCGCTAATGAATTATTAAAATGTTACTCCTGCATACTAACGTAGTAGACCTTGAATTTTGTAGGAATCTGGCGTTTTTGGCTCCAAATAGCAAGCTCTACAATTAAAAACAAAACTGTGAAAATCGCGCACTAAATAAAGATTTTACAAGGTGACTCCAAGGCAAATGGTTCACACTGTATAAGTATTTGAAAATGAACCTCACAATGTTATTGTTATTTAAAATAAGAAATTAAACAAACTTAAACTTCTATAATCAAATTTAAACTTATAAAGACTGTAATAAAAAATCAATATATCGGAGAAGTACCTAACGGGGGGTTTCACCTCTAATTTAAGTGCCAATGAATGGATGTTGATGAAACCTTATGCAATGTGTTTGTAATGACGTTAATAAAAAAGCTGAAAAGAAGATTAGAGTAGGAAATGATCAGAACGGGTAGAAAACACCCCTTTTATAATAAATTGTAAAATTAGGTCAAAAATAAAAAAAAACACAAGGTATTTAGTTTTTTTGGCCCAATATAAGATGTTTGTACTCTGGTGAACTTTTTCGAAAATGCATATTATTCGAGATATGGCCACTCGAAAAGTTGAAAAAAATATTTGAAAAAGTTCAGGTGAATGTATCATCGAAATACAAGACTTTTTTTAATCCCAACTTTTCTGTCAAATGCGTTTTCACCGAGTCTTTCCGGAAAAACATGAGAAACAACCCCTTTCTTTGAAATTGTGACGCTTTAAAAACATCTAATTTAAAAATTTGAAAAAATTCAGACGTATGCATTGAGGCCTTCTAAACATTTTCTCACTCTTGGAATTTTTTTCGTAACTTGCTAATTTTTCGTATTACAGACCGCTTTTCACGATAAATAATGTAAGTACTATATTTTTTGCACAATTCAATTTAAAAGTTATACTGAACCTTTAAAAATGCTCTAACTATACCGGGTGAGTCACGAATTGCGCTCGCCCCGATATTTCCTAAAATATTTGGAATAGAAAATTGAAATTTGGAGGCCTTATTACACGACTAAAATGCCATCTTTTCAATAAAAATCAAGTTTGGTGCACATCCGGTTTGACCGGAAATGCCCACAACTTTCGATTTTTAAATGGAACACCTTATATATTTTTACATTTTTGGAATCTAGAGGAAATTTCAAATACAGTACATCCATTTTCGTCACTTTTTGATAAACATTAAAAATTTTATTAAAAAATCTATTTCTGAATCCAGAGTGCTGTGGTGCCCAAAATATATTTTAGTTTGTGTGCTACGTTACTATAAAAATAAAAAGAGCAATATGATTGTATTACTTAATTCTCTAGAGGCGTTTAAAATTTTTAAATGTGATTTTTACCCACTAACTCGGTTTTTTTAAATGGGAATTTAATCGTTCACCAACATTTTTAAATACCTCATTTTCATACGAATCTAATGATACCAAAATTTTGAAAATCCGCTCAGAAATATTTGAGATTTCAGCCAAAATACAATGCAATCAAGCTTTTAGAAACATGCGGCTAATAGATAATAGATTAGTGGGCTTTGGAAACTAAAATGGCACATTTCTGTGTAAATCTGGTAACCTAATGACATTGGAAAAATCATAGTAGCCATTGAATGTAATAAAACAATATCAACTGTTAGACAGACTCGTTATAGGCAATCTTGAGCTATCAAACATTTAATAATTGTGAGCGCAAAGAACGTTACAATTAAGTTTAGCATAGGTATGTGGAGGTAAACACAATTACATCCACAAGGACATTTGCAATAGAATGCGACATCAGTTCGGTTTTCAGAGTTTTATTTAAATGAACATAAATATCGGGCCTATAAATAAAAATCAATTCCGTTTGAACAATTAAACTTAAACTAGGTAACAGTAGGTATCTTTAAAATAATTAATATAATTAAACCATAAATTGACATTTATAGATATTGTTCAAAACGTCCACCATTTTTTTCTATACACAATTCGGCTCTGCGTACAGTTGCTTGAATGGCAACTCAGCCGGCGTTATTTCATTAAGAGCCCGTACAACTTTATTTTGCAGCTCTTCACGGGTATTTGAAGAAGTTTTATAAACTTTCTTTTTGAGAGTGCCCCATACATAATAGTCGAGGGGTGTTAAGTCAGGTGACCTAGGAGGCCACCTGATATGTTGCAATATACTAGCCTCCTGTCGTTATCATCTCCATAAAGATGTTGGTGGTGTATTTGGTATTTATAAGACAGAAACTTATGTTTCTTTAAAATTCTGCAAAGCGAAGACTGACTAATGTCGCATTTCATTGACAATTCCCTTGTTGATGTTGTTGGGTGTACCATCACAAATCCTAATACATCAATTTCTTCGTCCTCACTTACAATAAATGTTTGATGGTCATCTTGTTGATTGGGTTCGTTTCTTAATTCTTGTTCCACTCTGGCAAACAAGTGTCTGCTTGGATGACGTCTGTTGGGATATCGCTGCTGATACAGTTCTGCAGCTGCAGTTGAAATTTTGAGACGCTCTCCATATATCAGTAACATATCGACCTTTTCATTTCTACTAAAAGTATTCATTTTCTTTAATTTTTACTCAAAGAGATTTCCGCAACGCTTTATTTTGTATCTGTCTGACAGCTGATATTGTTTTATTACATTCAATGGCTACTATGATTTTTCCAATGTTATTAGGTTACCAGATTTACACAGAAATGTGCCATTTTAGTTTCCAAAGCCCACTAATATATTATCTATTAACCGCATGTTTCTAAAAGCTTGGTTGCATTGTATTTTGGCTGAAATCTCAAATATTTCTTAGCGGATTTTCAAAATTTTGGTATCATTAGATTCGTATGAAAATGAGGTATTTAAAAATGTTGGTGAACGATTAAATTCCCATTTAAAAAAACCGAGTTAGTGGGTAAAAATCACATTTAAAAATTTTAAACGCCTCTAGAGAATTAAGCAATGCAATCATATTGCTCTTTTTATTTTTATAGTAACGTAGCACACAAACTAAAATATATTTTGGGCACCACAGCACTCTGGATTCAGAAATAGATTTTTTGATAAAATTTTTAATGTTTATCAAAAAGTGACCAAAATGGATGAATTGTATTCAAAATTTCCTCTAGATTCCAAAAATGTAAAAATATATAGGATGTTCCATTTAAAAATCGAAAGTTGTGGGCATTTCCGGTCAAACCGGATGTGAACCAAACTTGATTTTTTATTGAAAAGATGGAATTTTAGTCGTGTAATAAGGCCTCCAAATTTAAATTTTCTATTCCAAATATTTTAGGAAATATCGGGGCGAGCGCAATTCGTGACTCACCCGGTATAGGTTTCATTACGCTCATTTCTCGAATTTTCATGTATTTTTTACCGTGCAAAAAATGTAGTATATCATTCGTGAATGAACTGCCTGTAACTTGGAAAATTATCAAGTTACAAGAAATTCCAAGAGACAAAAAGTGTTTAGAAGGTCTCAATGCTGATTTTGATCATTTTAGCGCTCCGTATACAACCAACCAAGTATACAAACCAAAATATTTAAAATAACAAAAAGTAAGGTAAGGGACTCATACTTTTAAAATCTTTAAATAAAGAAGTAGCGTTTGCAAAATGTGTCAATCACGGCGAGGGCTTATGACAAACCTATTAAGAGAGAACATCACGTAAGGCTAGTCGGGAGGGGGATAAAGCGCCAAATGAGGAGATGTCTCCCTAATAATCAAATTTTAGCCCAAAAATAGTCTTCAACAATCCTACAGTATTTATTTATGTACAACTTACACTTATTTTTAGTTAAATAACATCACCCAATTTGCAAAAAAACAGCTTATTGTTAATCATAATTATAATGATTAACAATAAGCCGTTTTTTGCAAATTGGGTGACGTTATTTAACTGAAAATCAGTGTAAGTTGTACATAAATAAATACTACAGGATTGTTGAAAGTTATTTTTGGCTAAAATTTGATTATTAGGGAAATATCTCCTCATTTGGAGCTTTATCCTCCTCCCCACTAGCCTTACGTGGTGTTCACTCTTAATTTTAAAACCATTATACAAAATATTTGACCTGAGTTGATAGGGTACAAGTGGGTTAGAACAGAATTACAATTTATGAGGGGTTGACTTTCTCTTTTCTATGAAGGGTCAAGGTCAAAAACTTGAGAATGCAGGCGACAAACCAAAATAAAGCGTAAGCTTAATAGGTAAAATTTTATATCTGCAGATAAGCCACACTAACTCGCCTGACTTTTTAAATTATTGATTTTTTTTTGATTATTCATCAATAATTTTCTCTTCTTTTTGCTAAATCCTAAAGATATTCTTTCTTTAACTTTCGTAACAAAAAATTATTTATTTAATTGCTTTTCTCTATAATTCAACAAAAGGAATTGAAGACATGTCATGATCAAAGCTCTGGGAGCGGGGGGGCATGGCCTCCACGCCCCCCCCTTAGGACCGCCAGTGATCGTACATAAGGACATAGTCGTGTTGTGTATGAAAACCTTAAAAGCCCAAAAAAGTTGTTTAATGATAAAAAGACAAAAATAAATTGAAATCAATTATGTTTTTCATTTAGTTACTTCATTGAAACTCATAGTAATAGCAAATGAGCAAGATCCGCTAATTTTTCACTAGATGAAAAATTGTAGTGATACAGCCACAAAATATAAAAGTATTGAAGCCAGCGTGCAATTACCTAACACATTCGTATCAGCTAGAGACACGATTAATCCCTTGCCTTAGAGCACTGCAGACAACAGAATTGGTATGAACATTTTTCTCAGCGGTGGAAAGTTAATATAGAAATTAAATTTACAAAAAAATCAGCTAGATATTTATTAGTTATGGCTAAAACGTAGACACCTTGCAGGTTCAACATGTCTCCCTCACTAACCGACAAGTACTGTCGTGAGCAAAAAAATAGGAAAACTATTTTTTTCTATTTATTGTAGATCTACCTCTATTTGAATATGTAATGAGTAGCCGAAATAAAACAGTTGGCACTTTTATTATATTTTTTATTGTAATGCTGTAGTTATTGCTAAAGCAGAAGATGGATTGTCATTGAGACATTAACAAAAATTCTGTTTAAGAAATCCTTAATCAGGGCAACAAAAGATATCCAACTTAATGAGAAAGTAACTATTAATATTTTGTTATTCCACCATTTCTATTTATAACTTCTATAAGTCTGGCATAGAATTAAATAAACTTATACAATAATCATTACTAATAATATTATCCCATGCATTATTTACTACTTCCAGTAATTCTTAGGCATTCCGTAGACACACATTTCGTTTTTGGTTACTTCTTACGAGTAGTCCCCATACGTCTTCCATAGGTTAAGATCTGGACTATGACTGGGCCAGTTAAGAACATTAATTTTGTTATCTTGAAACCAGTTAGTCACGGTATGAGCAGTATGAACTGAACAATTACCTTGTTGAAATATGAATTCATTATTAGGAAATAATTGTGACTCAGAAGGGAGCATAATATTGTCTAAAATCGTAATATACGTTTCACTATTAGATCGTGCCACAAAACAATAGGACCACGTGCCGATATCCAAGCCCGCATGTTAACAGAAAATCTACCACGTTTGTTAGATATATACTTCTCATCGAATAGAGTATTCCGAGGTCGGTAAACACGAATACGACCTCTCTGTGTAGAGTGAAAAGTTTTTTCATCTGCAAAGTTTACATTGTTCCAAAAATTTACATCATGCACTAAAAATCCAAGCGCAGATCCCAGTCGAGTTTCTTTATGTTCCACTTTAAGTAGCCTGCGTCGCAGTAAGCATTGGGTATTTTGTAGATGCGTGATTTCAATTGTTTTGTTTCCTACGATCTAGAGATAGGCTCATGTTTATCGTAGGAAATAATTAATTGACACATCTCGATGACAATCTGTACTGTAGAAACAAACATAGACGTACGTATACGTGCATGCACACGTACATACACACATAACCATAAGCGTGAGTATAGATCTGAAGATCTAGACATAGACATAAGCACAGGCAGAGACAGAGAAACAGACAGAGATATTGATATAGACATAGGAATAGACGCAAACATAGGCATAAGCAGAGACATATACGTAGATATTAATACAGATATGAATACACAGTAATAATTAGACAAGGACTTAGAAATTGTAGGATGTAGATTCTTTAAGAGATCACTCGGGTCTTCAGCCTCTCCTCATCGTAACTTAAAAAGTCTTTTGAGAATTACTTTAGAATTAGAGTTGTTGCTCAAGAATCCCATTTTCAAAGCTAAGTTTCGTTGATTCCACCTTTTCCTGGTACTTCAATTTAACGGGTATTAACATCTTACGTTAGCAAATTATATTTTTCGCAATTTTTGTTGTAGTATCATAGTATCTGCAAAGGTATAAGACCTGAGAGTTTTCAAAGCTGCCTGTCCATCTGAAAGTATATAGATCCTTGCCCTTCGAATGCCTTTGTTTATTCATACATGGTTGGGTCCTATCTAGGGCTTTCGATAGCCTGCAGGTGGACCCTGCTCTACTCACACCAACTCCTTCAGTCACCTGCGATATATCTGTGTCTCAGATAAGTGACTATCTCAAACTGCAGTGCTTTGACCTTGCTTGGTTGACGGCTCTGGATCAGAATATCAAAGAGACAATCGAAGTTCCCTGTGTGGTTGCTGTTGGCAGATCCAAAATGTGTAAGTAACAACCAATATGAGTATCTTCTGTAGTGTTAAGGCGCAGCAGGGAGCTGTCTCCTTCCTCAGGTACAGATGTCGAGGAAGTAGGTCTAGCAAAGATAGAACCAGTAGATCATTTTCGGTTTCAGAATCCAAAACTTTCCAAGCAGCTCGCGGTACATCCAAATGGGGTGTCACTTGTAAGTGTTTTTCCTAGATGTCAGTTTATTTTGTCATACATCACCTCATTAATCTTAAAGCTATGGTATAGAAAGAACAGCATTTTAAAGGAAATTTCAAGACTATTAATTTCTATTACATATGTACTCTTAATGTCAGATTGGTTGTCTTTGAGATATGCATCATACTGAAATAAGGAAAAGAAAAGGAAACATTTATAATTTTATAATCGTTTTTATATTATACCAATTTTTCGTTAAGTGAAATACCTTTTGAGTTATATGCGAGACTATCGAGGTATCAATTTTGCTAAAATCAAAATTATCAAATCGTTGTAACTTGGAAAACATACATTTTCACAATAAATTACATCCCATATTTTCGTCATACAATTTGATTCTTTACCAGATCCAGGGGTGAGTTCTTCATTTTTTTGTTCACTCCTCCAGAGCTACAGGAGGAGTCTGAGCCACACCCCACTGGGAAACCAACATCGGGAGTATTTTAATACTAATTTACATCGCCTTAAAAACATATTAGTGTAGCTACTTTGAGATAGAGAGCTTCATTGACTCCAATATATGTGCTATCGGTGAATTAAGAATTTGTAAAATATTCGATAAGTGTATAAAAAATGCAAATTTATTTTAAATGTATTTAAACATCATTAATTATTGTTCTAGATTCCTACGCCATTATCTACAACCGTACCTGCCCAAAACTATACATGATGAAGGAAGATAAGTACACATTTAATCTCAATGATAAAGGAATTTTTAAACAATGGCTGAACAAAACGGAATCTTTCATTTACCATGATATTGGCCACATGGACTCCTATTGCCTTGAACATACCCAGAAGAAAAATCTCGAAGGCTATTTCTTCTTCATGTGTTTCGGGGAAAAACAGATTAACGAAAAATTTCTAATTACAGTGTGGCCGAAAATACTGTCGTGCATATGTTTGGTGCTAACTATCTTCGTATATTTAATCTTAAATGAAACGAAGAAGGTGTTTGGTAAAATATTAGTGAACTATTGCATCGCGTTGTTCTTTGAAAATGCTGTTTTGACCTATGCACAAATGAATCTTCATACAACTCAGATTGATTGCAGGTTGAGAAGTAAGTTGAATTTGGTAATTTTTTACAGTTTCTAATATTTTTGTTCCCAAAATATTTAATAATTGCAACTATAGCCTGGGTGTTCGAGCTACGTAAACTCATTACAGTCATCACAAAATTGTCTTTGGTAATATAATTTGAGTGTTAAATTTAAATTTCATCTTCTAAATATTGAATCAATATAATGAAAATTTGAATTAAAAATGATTGAACTTCAAGGGCACTCAATTTTTATCATATGGCAACTAAATGAAAACAACTTTTAGGAAAATTCTATGTACTTTAAAAACGGTTTCGTGATATTTTTTTATTTATTGTGTATTTTTTAAGTAAAAGCTGAAAAGCCGCAATTTTACCCATAATGACGTATTAAAATATGTTCTGTCCATCGTGAAGCTAGGGACTCATCCATTTCTTCAAAATCAAACATTTTTGTAAACATGTTTGATTTGAATGAATTGTCTGTAGACAACTCCACAAGAATAGAACTTGCTGAGAGGAGTTTTTGAGTTTTTTTCTACCTTATCGTCATTAACTTTCTCTGTTTACTTTATAGCCATTTACTTTATCGCCACACAGTGTGCTTAGATTCGCAAATTAGTTTACGCTGTGACCTCTGCTTTCATTATTTTGAGTGCTAAAGAAGAATTACATCACATTGATCGATAATTTACAACACGAAACAGAAAAGTGGACAACTGTTTCCTAAACATAAATCACAGGATGAACTTGATTCACCAGGTAATCTATATTCATGTGGACCAGTTTAACATAGAGGAAACTTAAAGCCATCAGGCCTGAAGAACATATCAGTGTTACAAAAAAGGAAAACATCACTAAATCTGAAAATTTTGAATATTCAAAGGAAGCCAGTCACTGGATCAAGTTCGATGAGCGCAAAAGATTAGAAGCTATAGAAACATACAAAATTCAAAATGCTTAATTCTAACCGTGGCGTTGTACTACAACTACTAATGACATGGAAATCAATGTTTCACATGACTAATCTTGTAACGTATCGGAACGAAACGATACCTCCAGAGTTCGCTTGATCAGACAACCAACAGAAATGTAAAAAGAGCCAATAACATTTATAACTAATGTCTAACCATAACACTGTAATTAACAATCTTTGTCATTCACCGTTCAAAGATTCTTGTCACACTCAATTTGATTTTAATAAATACTTTAACATTTATATCTATCAGATGAGGAACAATAAACCACTGTTTCGTAGTTAGCTCTAGCAAAAGTAAGCTAATTTTCTCCACTGGCAAGCAACAAGTAGGTGTAAACCAATACGCCTCCTCTGGGGCGCGTTTACTAGTCACAATGAGACTACTTTGCTTCAGAATATGACCACGACAAGATTGTAAAAACGTAAAGCCTTCAAAATAATCAACACGGAACCCAGAAAGAGTCTGCAAATTTATATTTTAATTTTGTCAAAGTTTTTAAAATAATTTTGTACATCTACTTGTCCACTAAAACAATTATATCATTAGATCAATATGATTCTATGAATAACATATCAATTTTTTCTAATTCTTTGGGACTTCCTACCACATGATTTTTTTTTTAATAGGTGCTCGGGGATTCTAGAAAATATCACAATTAACCAGTATGTTGCTGGTAAATAACCTCTACGTCTGTGACTTTTATGTCAACGGATCAGTTGGAGGTTGCCTTTTTTTAAACAAATAACACAACAACTTGAAATTAAGTATTTCGCCGACGACGTTTGGGAAATTTGATCTGTTTCCTTTTCCAAGGCTTTTTTGAAAAATCTTTTTTGCTGTGTATGGTAAATACACTGCTCTAAGAATGTTTGTTATATTCAATATCCATAGATACTTACTATTTACATAGAACTGATGATATAGTTAACAGTTTTTTATTTTTATGCAATGTTCAGTTTGTGAACAATTTGAACATTTGCAACCAGGTTTTACAGACATCTACGGAACAATTCGACACGCATCTATCCCCATTCAATAATATTATCGCTGATTCTCTAAATTTTTTTTTGCTATCCGCCTCTTTTGTTAAAATTTTTGCCGAGTCCCAGTTTATTATATGTCCGTTCTCCCGAGCATGTTCGCAGATCTTGGATCTCTGAATTTCATTTTTTCTGATATAATTTTTGTGTTCACCCAATCTTCCACTAGACAGCCTGGATGACTCGCCCACGTTTGTTGTACTCACACGGAATACTATAAATGCAGTTTTTTGAATTTTGTTCGTGGTTCCTTGGTTTCGTATTTGTCAGAATAGATCTTAAAATGTTGTTTGTTTGAAATACCGTGCTAATATCATTCTATCACCGATACGGCGCAACTTTTCGGATAATCCGCATACATAAGGAATTAACGCTGTGTAACATTTTTCAGGTTTTTGCCGTACCTGATTGTTATTTTCAATATTGATGAAGGTTTTATCGACAAAACCCTCAGGGTCTTCGTTATTTATAAGAACTTCTTTTATAAACCGCTTCTCATTGTTTAGTATTTCATCATTGGATGACATGATTTTGGCCCTATCATACAACATTTTATAACACCTCTCTTAACGTGAATCTATTGATTTGAGTTGAAGTTTAAATATGTGTTGGTTTTCTATAAACACTTGTTTCAATTGTACCATTTACTCTTTTAATTAGAACATCTAAAAATGGTAATTCATTTCTAGTTTCCTTCTCTAAAGTAAATTTAATAGAACGTTTTTTATTTTTTAAATGTTCTAAAAAACTATCTAGTAACTCAATACCGTGAGGCCAGACTGCAAAAATATCGGCTACATATCTCCATCAGATAATCGGTTTGTATGCACAATTTTGAACATGTCTAGTCTCAAAATCCTCCATAAATATATTGCTTAAAATCGGCGAGAATGGAGAACCCATTGCCATACCGAAATCCTGCTGATAGAAATCATTTTCCAATTGAAAATAAGTTGTTTTTATACACATAGATAAAAGTTCCATTATGGTGTTTACATTCAATTTAGTTCTAGCTTCCAAATTATTACAATTTGTCTTTGATTATTTTTAAAGTTTTGTCTACTGGGACGTTAGCGAACAGACTAAATACGTCAAAACTAACCATCGGATGTGATTACGAATATTGTTTTCATAAACTTTTTCGATAAAATGTTTACTATTTTTTATATACGAGTCAGTATTTCCAGATAATGGATTCACAATTTTAAGTAAGAACTTTGCCAAACTGTGGCATGGTGACTTAATGGAAGTAATAATTGGTCTTAATGGGACATTCTATTTATGTATTTTTGGTAAGCCATAAAAATTAGGAGGCTTGCTATAATGCGTTGTAAGCTTCCGTCGTTCAAAGTCATTAAATTAAATTCATTTTTGTATTTAAATAAAGTGCTATAAATTTTGCCCTCAACTGATTTTGTTGGGTCCTTACTTAATTTTGAATATAATCCTTCATTGATGGATCATGATTTTTTCATCATACGTATTTTTATTTATAATGACTCTGACATTACCTTTGTCCGCTGGCAAAATTTTAATGGTTTCATCTCTCTTCTAAGAAGATATTGACCGTTTTTTTTCTGTGCTTAAATTTTGTTTAAATTTATATTGTCTCTCTAAAGCAATTTTTACCCGCACGCGATATTCATTACCGTCATCTGTTGGCAAGTTTTGTGCAGTTTTTTCTGCGGCTGCTATTATATCAAATTTTGGAACCAATTTTGGGTTATTGCATAGCTTAAACCTTTTGACAAGACCAATTTATCTGAAATTGTTAAAATTCGTTCTGACATGTTAATGACAGTCTTGTCAATTAGAGGATTATTATTTATCTTATGCAATTTCCTAATCTGCTTTTCTCTCATTAAGTTGCTGAATTTATTTACATTCGTACTTTTTTGCAAATTAAAATGTTTGTTAATATTAAACCTGATGTTCCGGTGTATATAGTCGAACTCTTGTTCCATGACGCTGTAATATAGTTAATTTTCTTTGTAATTGATTTCATTAATAGTTCGTTCTTTTTGGAATCTATGATATTGAATCCTTTCCCTAACCATTAATTTGCTGGCTTTATCCAAAATTCTTCTTGTTTTGTTATTTTCATATCATAACATATCAACCATAGCAAGTTCAATAGTTTTCACTCAAAATCTGTCAAACTCAATAGATCAATAAGAATAAGTATATCTGTTACATATGTGTACACAGGCTTTTCTATAAAATTGATCATAAAATATTATTGATTAAATTAGAGAATTTTGGGCTTTGCAATTGCTAATGAATGTTCTTTATATCGTTTCTCGAAAATAGATATCAGTTTATGGTATACAGCAGTTTATATTATCCATACGTGTATTCATCTGCTATTGGAGTACCGCAGGGTGGTAATCTGGTACTCTGGTTCTCTTCACTATTTATCAAGGATTTACGTGAATCTTTAGAATGTGGTAAACAGATGCACGTTTTTTTTTTTAAATATGAAATCTGAAGATGTCTGTAATGTGATTAAAAAAACTTGTGTCATAGAAAAGAAAATAATATTCTATAAGTGAAACGATATTAAAGTATAATGCCTTGATTTGGATACTTACTTTTATTCTGAACTGAGTTTTCTTGAAAATATAAGAATTAAGTGTAATGAAGGAATTAGAATTCTTAGATCCATATTATGAAATTGCAAGTTATTTACTAATCTTTAGGCTGCTATTGTATTGTAAGATTTAAACTTGAAAATGGATCAATAAATTGTATTATTAAACTCGCAAATGCAGCTTAGAGTAATTTGAGATAAAGTTTTTAAACTTTATATCCTGAAAGATGTGTGAATTTGATGTGATATTTTAAGCCAATTTGAATTTGATTGCCTCAAACTTAAAAGAATTTGTGTTAGCTTACATCATAATATGACAAAATACATGAATAAAACATTTATTAGATTTCAAAATTATGAGTTATTAAAAAGTAAAATATTCCTTTCTAGCATAAAAGGGCCTCTAACCATCAAAAAGTTGTACAAAATGTTTCATTCTCTTCTGAAATTTCCAGGATAGCACTTAAATCACTTGAAATAAAATTACTATTACAAAATAATCTCAAAGTTATTTTTATACGCAACACTAACCGTTATATTACTGGAATATTTAGACAAATATATGGCAAACAAGGTACATTTCCTCATAGCCCCGTAACTTCATCTAGTATTCATTCCTGCTTCATAATTATGATTATTGACAAATATTAATTTGTTCAAGTTGTATACCTTGAGGGGCTGTTTTTGGCGAAACATACGTAATAATCAGAATTAAGGAAGGTAAGCACTTGATTCTTCAGGCTTATCTAGCATGTTATTCGGTCTCTAGACTATCATCAAAGAATTACAAAAGAGGTCAAAATGGCAAGTGTTTACCTTTCTTAATTATCTGCAATGGTCTGATCACTTAGTAGATAATATTTCAATATTATGTAATTAAAAACAAGAATTACTTACCTATTCTTTATATGCGCATTTTATATTGATTCTGATCACGCTCATATGTTAATAGGACCAATCAATAACAATAGTACATCATTGTCTCTAAAAGATTAATGAATAAAAACTCCCTTCCATGGGTTTTCAAATAGGATTATAGACTTATATCATACCCCTGAAGCGCAAGGAGGCATGAAAAATATTACACATTTTTTATTATTATTGCTTATTTGATACCTGTGTATCCAAATTATGTCCTGAGAGTAATACATTCTTATACTCTTATCAATGAAAAGAATAGTGACATAACGTAAGAAACCAAATTTTTAAAATTACACATTATTTCACTGACTTCAAATTGATAATAGATTTACAAACTTTTACAAGATTTTTAGTATTAGGAAATATGACAATGTCCCATGTTTTCTTTCATTAAGGGACAAATGGCCTTTGTAAGACTGAGTGAAATTTTATTCCGTATTTTGGAGAAGTCTCTCTTTTTTGTCTCTGATCCACTGTGTCTGTTATTTAATATAATATAGATAATTTATTGTTATTATTACAGGTTTTTCCATAATATTTTTTGCAACTGCAGCATTTAGTTGGTCGAATGTAATGTGCTGTGATATATGGTGGACATTCGGGTAAGTGTTTTGTACAATACTATGCATATATAGGTATTATGTATGTGTACATTATCATGAATTTTTATTTACTAACTAATCTTGTAGTGGGTTGTCTCAATTCTTAGGATCCATTTGGTTCACACTTCCGCTTTCATACAGCTGAAGTAAATAGTCTGCTAATAAAAATTTTATGGTGTTTTATTGATGTAATATTCTATATTTATTTGTCTACAATTATTATTGGTTTACGTCGAATCGTTAATGTATTTATTTTTATTTCAAAAATAATATCCTCATATACTGCTTTTGGGAATACGCTAAATACTGGAGTCATATGAGCAGAAATTTTAGTGACCTAGGAAGAATTGCTGGAATAGCTAATTTTTTAAAATCATTTCTAAACATCAAGGCTCACTTCTACTGCTAATTTCCAACGACACTCTTGCCGGAAGGTACTCGTATTGGCCATTTTTGAACATTTTTGTGTTCTTTTTTAGTTCTTAGCTTCCTTACATTAGATCGAAAATAAGAAAATACCAAATGATTCGCAATTATATTCTCTATAAACCTGTGCTGATTTTTTCTCCTAGCCTATAGATTACCTCAAGAGAATTCAAGATGGCGGCAATTAGATTTTTGGTATTTTCTTGATATATTCTGTTGATATACATATTTTTATATGAAAAATATGAAAATACAGCACAAGCAGTGATTAATAAGTGTGCCAAATTTTGTTTGCAAATTATAAGAAGAACGATCACAGATGGCGGTAATGTGAAAATCGTATCTTGCTTCCCAGTTTTAGGCAAACCATCGTAGAGTAGTTTTAAATAGTAGCTTTTATAAATAGTAAAAATATGGCACAGTTGAAAAAAATTTCTATGGGGTGTCTAAGAAAGCCAAATCAGACCTTTTACACGTTATTTGAGCCTTTTTTTTTTCCTTCTTCAATTCTTTGGGACTTCCTGCCACATGTATGTTTTCTTTCTAAGTGCTAGGGGAATCTACAAAATATATCACAATTAACCAGTATGTTACTGGTAAAAAAACTTCTACGCCCGTGACGTTTACGTCAAAGGATCAGTTAAAGGTTGGTTTTGATAAATAAACAACACAAATAAGTATAAAAACTTGAAATTAAATATTTCGCCGACGTTTCGGAAATCTAATCTGTTTCCTTTCTCAAGGCTTTTTTTGAAAAATCTTTTTTGCTGTGTATGACAAATACACAGCTCTAAGAATGTTTGTTATATTCAATATCCATAGATACTTACTATTTACATAGAACTGTTGATATAGTTAACAGTTTTTTAGTTTCTATACAATGTTAAGTTTGTGAAGTTCTTCTTTTAACATTGGCAGCCAAGTTGTACAGACATCTACGGAACAATTCGACACGCAATTATCCTCATTCAATAATATTATCGCGGATTCTTTTATTTTTCTTTTTTTGCTATCTGCCTCTTTTGTTAAAATTTTTGCCGAGTCCCAGTTTATTCTATGTCCGTTCTCCCACGCGTGTTCGCAGATCTTGGACCTCTGAATTTAATTTTTTCTGATATAATTTATAAAAAATAAATAACATTTAGACAATATTTGAGCCTTTGTCGCGTAAACCTATGAAAAATGTTTTTTATGTAATTGTCGGTGAATACCGATTACATGAAGATTGTTGAAGTAAAGACATAAGCTATACTGAAATAGTGTTATATATAAATGATATAAAACGACATTTTTCAGAAAATTGCTGTATTATCTTTGGTGGGTATAGCTAAACCAACCAAAGTATGAAAAATTCTGAGCGTTTACGGAGATCAAAAAATGAGTTTTGTTCAGAAGTTGAAATAACTTATTTAGATTCAACACCTCCGTTTAAACTAAAAACATTTTTCTTAAATTCAAAGTATAAAGAAACATTCATTTCTCACTTATGTGAACAAAGTAAGGATCATGATATGGAGCATCGTATGTGAAGAAGATGCCAATACAAACATTATTCGCACTTGCTAAAACAAGTGAAAATAATGATGCTGTTGTTGTTGGACAAGATATTGACCTTTTAGTTATTTTAACTCAATTAGCAATACTTGTTAAAGACGATCTTTATTTTTATAAATCAGTTATCGAGAAAATTGCTGATAAATAAATATAATTTAGAGACAAAAATGTTTAAACGAAGAAAATGTAAAAAAACATATATTGTTCTTACACGCTTTTTGTGGCTGCGATATAACTTTTGCATCTGCAGAACCGACTTTTTAACGCATTTAAAAATACTCAGATCTGAAACACGGACTGAAGGCTTCTATGGTGACAGGCGTGTGTTTGTTCGATGCAAGTAAAAGTTGTACAGAAGCATTGTATGGATTTAATACTCAAAAAAATCAAGAATTACCCAGTTTGCGATACTAAGCTTTTACGAATCGCACAAGAAAAATGTCTATTAACCACAAATTAACGGTTCTTCCATCAACTAAAGAGACTGCTGTACAACACTCTTTAAGAGTGCACATACAAGTACAAAAACGTATGTTTGAATGCTACATAATGGCCAGAAAAATAAGGTTGGAAGATGGCCAAAACTGGCTTGACGCCGCGCCGATCGGATTGACGCAAAAAATTAAGCCAATACGCGACATTCACTTAAAAATATGTATAAGAACAGTATCAAGAAAATATCAACATGCAAATTGCCGTGATGTTACTTTTGAAGTTATCTATAGGCTAGAGGAAAAAATCGATGGCACACGGTTGTAGAGAATTTAATTGCGGACGATTTGGTATTTTTTAAATTTCGATCTGATGTAAAAAGCTGAGATATTAAAAAAAAACTTAAAAGAGACACAAGGATATTCAAAAAAAAATAAAATGGCCAATACGAGTGCCTTCCGGCAAGCTGTGTCATTGGAAAGGCGGAAAGCACCTTGATGTTAAAAACGATTTTAAAATAATCCTATCCAGAAATTTTCCCTAAATTACTAAAATTTCTACTCATATAACTCCACTAAAATTAAAGAGAAACAAACTAGTAGAAAGAAATAAGTAAATATGAAGAAAGCAGAATATAGTTCAAAGAAAATTTGTATTAGTTCCTAAAAACTTCTTAAGTCTGATCTTATTAAATACTAAATATGCCTGTAACGCGAAATTGATCAGATCATTCATTTTTCAATTACACTATGGAAACAATTCAAAATGGCAACATTGGCAACTTTGTAAGAACACTTAAATACTATTTTTTGAGAATATTGTGCATTTTTTATTTTCAATAGAATGTTTTTAATGAAACTGACTTCCTTGCTGACTATATAATCAGGTAATGAAACATATACTTTATAGGATTTTACAAACAGCAGAAAAAACTGTCTGTGGGAACTAAAATCTTCATAGCCGTAGGGGGTTATGTTGATGCTGGTTACTCTGCATAGCCGTAGGGGACTGTGTGGAAATTAGTGTTACAATGAGAATTGTCCAATAAGAAAGACAAATTCAGGTTATCGAAATAATGCAAAGATTGTAAATCAGTAATTTTACAAATAGCTTTTCTTTTAGTTCTCATAGATAGTTTCTTCTGCTGTTTGCAAAATCATATAAAGAATTTGTTTCAGTACAAGTATAAGCAAACAAAAAAAGTAATTCACTTAAAAAATATATATAATCTGGTATTATTCAAACTTGAATATTTTCGTTCAGTTTCCTTAAAAAATATTGTGGATATCTCCAAGGTTTAATGGTTACTTCATACATGTTACGAACAAAAGTGTATAAGAATGCGAGCACTTAACACTATCAGGTATATTATAAGGAACTTATATATGTTTCAGGTACAGACTAAAATCAAATCTTTTTGTCATACTTATCTCCTTATTACTAATTTAGCGGCAGCTTGTCTGGTTCCATTGAACAGAACATGACTCCTATCTTCGCAATTTAAGTTTAAAACTAGTCTGGGATATTTAAAACATGGTCATGTCATCAGTAAAACACTTTCTTTTAAAGTAATGACAGTTTTTAAATGTTTGTTGTACTGTCCATTTTCTGATAATATTTTTTAGACATGAGTATTTCACTATGAATTTATTTGTACCAATCAATTATTTGAATTTATTAATGAATATGAGAATCAACTTCTAAATGCTGGAGAAAAGTTTTTGTTTCTATATGTTGATTCAATAATATTGTATATTTGCCGTTATTCTGAATTTAATCAAACGACAGGTTTTATTAGATACAGGCCGAACAAATTGTTGAGAAAACTATAGATTTATTATGAAAAATTAAATGTTTCAATAGTAAGTTAAAAACATATCTTAACATAGAAGTAACCAGATTATAAGTTTTATCTATAACGGCGTACTTACACAATTAACACACTTCACAGATATACGATATAATAGGCTAAATCTACAAAACAAATCAGTATTTAATAGTGTGATCATAATTTTCTATCATAGCTAATAATTAACACAATATTTTGGGATATTAATAAACATTTGGTGTGTTCAGATGAAATGGCAGTTTTATGAAAATAAAATATTCAAGTCAAGAGCTATAAATTGTTTTTAAAATATTCAGGCACTTGATGCATAACTAACTATACTTAACCACGCGTAACAATATCTAACTATAAAAACAAAGCTAAATGTTGGTGTTCAACCGTAATACAATGTTATAAATGTAACTCTTATTATATTTCAGTCATTGTCGTGGTTTTGCGCTTTGTACTATATTGAGGAAAACAGCTAATCCCTATTTTATCCAAGTTTTATTGAAATAATTCATTGAGTATTCTTTTACAATTGCATTGAATTTGAAAAAAATTAATCGCCCAATTTTATTAACGTTCTGGTTTAGCCACGCTAGGACACGCACACACAGACAACATTCATTCCCGCTACGACCGCTACGTTGCCAGTTAGTTATGCATCAGGATTCGGGTCCAGCTTACTCCAGTGGCTAGATTAAAATGCAGCTAGACACAAAAATAAAACAGTTAGAATGGTGCATATCAACTGGAATAATATGCTGAAAAGAGACAAAGCAACTTCTAAGAAGAAAGTTGACTAAATCATAGAAATAACAGAAGAAAAAAGTTTATTTTACAAGAAAATTATTGAAAGGAATAAAAGATAGATATGCGTAGACAAGGGGAAATATATAGGTAGATCACTTTGTAAATAGAAGGAGAATATTTAAAAATATTCTATTCAGATAAACAGGAAATGAATGAGTCTAAAGTCCAAAAATAATTATGCATATTATGGACTAAAGTAAGAATATCACGAAAGTTATCAGCTGAAAGAAATTAGTGAATACAATGCTCAATAGAACAATAATGTGAAGAAACTTAAAATTTTCGCTGTCAGAATAATAAAAATAACAAGAGAAGTAAATAATTATTTTACAATATAATTAAAATTCATAATGGATCTATAATGTGTTAGTGACTTTTGTCTTCAAAAGATGAAGTTATACAGAATTAGTTAAGCCTTCATGTGTGAGCTATGTATGAATATAAAAACAAGATGAAGTTGTTTAATTTTAATAAGTTGTTTATTTTCAGTAAATATAACTTGTAATTTACTAAGCAAATTATTCTTTAAGGTAGTATGAGGGCATCACTTCCACGTATAAAAGGTACACTTGGTAGAACTTGATAACTCCAACCGTTTTCGATGAAATTGCCGTGAAACATTAGAATAATTTTTTAAAAGACAAATTCAATTTTAATGAAACAAAGTGTATTTATTGAAAAAAGTAGAAAACGTAAGGGAAAACAAAATCGTAATAACAGCCTCTTTCTCACTTTCTTATGAACTAATTGAGTATTTTCATGGTATTGAGATAAATATATAAATCAAAATATTGAGTAAAATAAGGATCTGATCTTATTAGAAGACCAAAAAATAACATACAAGTTGACTTACTGACATTTGTATTGATTGTATAAACTTTCCCCCTATACAATGTGACACCTGTTTGATTAAAACCAGACAGGTACCTCAATTTGCGGACGGCAGCCTTTGGGTTATGGGAGAGCAGAGTCGTGGGTTGATACTTACCGATTTGCTCAATAATTTTTAAAAGAAATTTAAAGATATAAATACAAGTATAGAAATACAAGTTTTAAACTGATTTGCTAAAAAGATATTCAGGGCGCCACCATAGCTTGCCTAAAAGTTATCCTGCATTGTGAAAGCTACGGAAAACAATACATAGGTTAAAATATAGTTATAGCTCACCAGTACTCTATTGAAATGTCATAAATGGGAGAAAATAAACACAATATTAATTAGTCACAACTTTACTTTAGCGGATATTCCCACTAACAATTTGATAATTACAGATTCAAAATAATCGTGTGATAATTATACACTATCGTGCTATAAGCGTAGTTGAAATATTTAAGAATTTAATAACCAATGGTTTAATTTAAAGAATGTTATGAAATTTAATTATATGCATAGCCAGAAATATATGAATGAAAATTTTATAAAATGGTACCACTTTTTACAATATAAGTTTATCTGAGAGGCATTACCGTAGTAACCCTCTAAATACCTGTTGGCATACAACAGCTCGTTACAGTTTCATTTCATAACGGTCTCTACATGTCCATAAGAAAAAACTTTGTGCGTCCTTATAACCTGCAACTTCCAGGCCATTCACCATCGAAAAGCGTCCTTTTCTTCAGCAAAAACCCCTAGGTATTAGGGAACTCATGGAAACCATTTCCCAAAATATGATAGGAAAGCTTGCAACTTCCAGACTTGTATCTATATGAAACTCTCAGGAAACATAGTATTTAATCATGAAGTCCTCGAGTCCATACCAATAAAAAATGTTTAAAAAAATGGGCCTCTTACGAGGGAGACTTGCAACCCTAAGGAATTAAAAAATAACCCTTAGCAACTTTAGAGCAAATTTTCTTTACAATAACTTACCCCAAAAAACCTCTGGGGGTGCATTCAGCCTCTTAAAAAATAAGCCGAAGCTTATGGCTTGACGCCTTAATGCAGCATGGCTGACAAAAATTAAGTAACTCGACACGCCACACGTCTGCTCTGCCAAGCTCTTAAAATTGAAAAGGACGCTTTTGTGGCTTCTCTTTTCCCACTTATCATTTTTAATATATAAAAAATTAAACTTCTTCCTCAGTCAAAAGTTTAATAAACTAAAAGATGCCAACATACTTGTGTTACTTGGACACAAAGAAGAAGAAGAGATGAAACTTCAGGTTACTACTGAACCTATTTAAATTAAATGTATTTATAAATTTTGTAAACAACATGAGGAGATAGAACTTGAAATTTATTCGAGAAACCTATTGAAGAATTTTAAGTAACTTCCTAATGAAGGACAACGTCATAACCTGTGTAATTTACTGTAAAATGCCAACTTTGCAAACTGACTGATTAATATTAGCGTAATTTAGTTCCGCAACCCACTGCACATTGAAGCATTGCTGGTTGCATAAAGTTAAACACAAAGTAACGAATTTGTATAAGTTAATTTACCAAATTATAAAACAAATAACATGGAGTGTTATACTGCCCGCCACCATCAAATAAAAATATATACTTTGAAGAAGGATATATTTTTATCACCTTATAAAGTTTTGACTAATAATTTTTAAATTTTTTCTTCCTTACATTACCGAAAATTCCTACGTGCTATGTTAGTATTAATCCTAAACCCGAAATACCTATTTCTAAAACATTCCTTTTAACAAGAATTGTCAAACCTTAATTTACCTAACGCCTAACTTAAATATTACTATCAACTATTAAACCAATGTTTAGCCTAGCTTTCTATTTCTAAAAAAATAGACAGCAAAAATACTTAAATAGTACTATATAGAGAAATATGTACGGTATGTATTATTTACTATACAGGGGAGATAGGGGAATATGTAGCTACATTTGGGGACATAGGTAACTATATACACAGGGTAAATTTCTCAATTCCTGTAAACATTTATCTGAGTGGGTACACAATGAACAATCACTTGAGTGAAACATAAAGTGAAGACACGGTAGTGAAACACAGTAATGAAAACACAGCAAGTATCTATCTTTTTGAATACCCAAAAAAAAAATCATTTTTAAGCTCAAACAACAGGACTAATAAGCAAAACCTTTCTGGGTTTATCTGCTTATTTACCAGACGGAAGGAAAACTTGACGTCAAGGTATGTTGGGGAAAATATTATAATGCTATTTTTAGCAATATAAAAAAAAACAATTAATTTTTAGTTTTCTTCTAAAAATTAATTATAACAAAGAAAAATATATCCAGTTCGGATATTTAACTCCAATGAGTATGCAACACAACACACTTGAAATTCTCAAATGGTCTGATTTCTTAAGTTAAGAAATCCATCAATTGTTAAGTTTTATCCTATAAAAATATTTAGAAAATTTAATATGAATTAGAGTACGAATTTTACTAGGGAGGTTAATCAGAGGTTTTATAAAAAAGAAAAGGTAGAAATATCTAGGTAACAGAAAAATTTTACTCTGATAAATCAGAATTCGATCCTAGATATGGTTTTAACTGACTAATGTGCCAAGCACCAGCATCTGTACCATCCAAATTATCTAATTCATATACTATTCTAGATTTAACTGTACGTACTTTACACAATACGTATCGAGGTGCCAATTTGGCAGAAAACTGTTTTTCAGCATCTGAAAGAACATGGTTACGTTTCCACACCTTGTTACCTACTTTAAATTTAAAATCACGTTTTCTCAAATTGTAGTGTTTTGAATTTCTTTTATACATTACATTTAATTTATCTTGCACCTTTTTGTACAATTCCGGAAATTTTTTTAGATTTTGAGCATATGGATCTGCATATCCAGGCTCCAATTCAAAATTATACTCATGTGCTTTTCCTTCATAGAAATCACCTGATATAGGAATATTTCGTCCAAAATTTAGAAAGGCGGGGCTGTACCCTACTGTGTAATGTGTCGAAACTCTCATGGCATGAGCAATTTTATAAATTTCTTGGTCCCAATCTTTGTGTCTTTTTACAAAACAACGAATAGATGTTAATAATGTTCTTATATTTCGTTCTGCCGCATTCGTTTGAGGATGGTAGCGTGCATTATATAAGACCTGTACTTTATATTTTTTAGTAAAAGTTTCGAACTCTTTACTTGTCATTTGTGAACCGTTGTCACATACTATAAATTGGCTTACCCCGTAAACTAAGAAAATGTCATTTTCTATAAATGAAATTAGGGCCTTTGCCTTAGCTGCACGTACTGGTTTCACCATAACATATTTCGTAAAGTAATCGGAAACTATAATGGCGTGAGTATTTCCTCTTGGAGAACGTGGATATGGACCAAGGAAATCAATAAAAATACACTGAAATGGCATTGAAATTTTTCGTTCAGAACCCATAAGACCCATTGGTGTTGAATTAGGCATTTTTTGACTATGGCAAACATCACAATTTCTTACATATTTAAAAACATCTGTTCTCATTTTTGGCCAATAGAAATTTTCAGTAATTTTTTTAAGCGTTTTGTAAAATCCGAAATGTCCCGAAGTAGGAATATCATGACAGTGACTAATTATTTGAGTACGCTGTGAAAGAGGAACTACCAATTTCCAGTCAGAAATGTTTGTTTTAAGTGGGATTTTTTTTGGTAAGTATTTATAGATATACCCCTCATTTAATGACCAATGTGGATAGTTTTCTGGATGTTTATTTATATTATCACGCATTTTCAAATACCAAGGTTCTAGATCTTCAAGCAAAATACCTAATACATTTACTTCTTCTGGAAGTGGTGATCTAGATAACGCATCTGGCACTACATTTAGCTTGCCCTTGCGGTGAACTATATCAAAATCAAACTGTTGCAACTGGGTTGCCCATCTAGCTAAAACTCCAGTTGGTTCACGTAACTTGTGAAACCACAAAAGACTATAGTGATCGGTAATGACAGTAAAACGAGTGCCCTCAATAAACGGCCGAAATTTTGTTATACCGAACAATACAGCTGCTAACTCACGCTGGTAAGTTGACCAATTTCTTTCTGTCCTAGAAAGACTACGACTTGCAAAAGCAATTACTTTCTCAACACCATTCTGGGACTGAGTAAGCACGGCTCCTAAACCTGTTAGGCTAGCATCACACTGTATGGTAAATTTAAGAGAAAAATCTGGCGAAGATAAAATCGGAGCAGAAACTAAGGCTTGTTTAACGTCTTGGAATGCTTTTTCAGTTAAATCATTCCATACTATAGGAAGTTTTTTTCCTTTTCCACCTCTCAACAATTCATTTAAAGGAGATACTAAAGTGGAAAAATGAGGAACAAACCTCCGATACCATGAAGCTAAACCAAGGAAACGTTTAACCTCTGTACTATTTTTAGGCCTGGGATAATCTAGCATTGCTTTAACTTTATCTGGGTTAGTTCTTAAACCATCCTTATCCACAACAAAACCAAGATAATTCAGTGAATCACGAAAAAACTGACATTTGTCATAATTTATAGTAAGGTTAGCAGACTTTAAGCGGAAAATTACATCATTTAAAAGTTTAATATGCTCATCAAAAGAACTACTTATTAAAATAACATCATCCAAGTAAACAAATCCAAAAGGTTCTAATTCTGGACCTAGAATAGAGTCCATCAATCTTTGCTGTGCTTGAGCACTATTTGTCAAGCCAAAAGGTACTACACAAAAATGAAATAAACCCCTGCCGGGTACACTAAAAGCGGTTTTTTCCTTGCTCTCTTCTGTCAGAGGTATCTGCCAGAAAGCACTTTTCAAATCGATACTAGAAATAAATTTTGCACCTTTCAACATATTTAAGATATAGTCAACCCTAGGAAGTGGATATGAATCAGCTTTTGTGACGGAATTTAATTTACGTCCATCAAAACAAAATCTATAGCTGTTATCAGATTTTTTGACAAGTAAAACAGGTGAGCACCAACTACTAAAGGAAGGTTCTACCACACCTAATCGCAACATTTCATCAAGTTGTTTATTTAATTCTTTCAATAAATATGGTGATAATTGATATTGCCTTTGTTTAATCGGTCTAGCTTCTCCTGTGTCAATGTGTTGAACATATTTATTTGTTCTCCCTAACTTTCCTTCTGGTGATAATTTTTTAAATTTCTCCAAGATATTTTCTACCTGTGCTTTTTCTTTAAGAGACAGAGAAACTGTAGTTTGTATGCCAGTATTGATATTGTTTGAGAAATCGTGTTTATTAACTACATTTATATGAACTTGCACTGATTTATTATCCATTTCCCAAGTGTTTGTTATGAAATTTAAAAATAGACCAAAAGATTTTAAAAAGTCACTACCCAAAATAAATGGATGACAAACCGAAGGAACTACTAAGGCTTCAACTAATTTACATTTATCTTGTAAACAAATAGGTAACAAAACAGAGCCAGAAATTATTTGTTTTTGACCATCAGCGGTAGTCACAAATTTTGGTTTGGAACTTTGAATTTTTATGTTAAATTTATTTAAAATATATAAACCCTTACTTCCTATAATTGACTGGTTTGCCCCTGAATCAAGTAGTGCTATCAGTGGTTGATCATACAACTTAATTTCTATGTAAGGACGATTGTCATGTGGCCTTTCAACAAAGACTGGTGAAATTTCTAAAGTATCACGCTTATTTTCTAAATAAAATTTTTTAACATTTTTTAGCCAGGATTGCCATTCTAATTTAGAAGTAAAATTTCTACTTTTAATTTGATTACTTATATAAGGTGCTTTCAAAGAAAAATTTCTATTTAATGTAGGAGACTTTCTAAGATTGGAATTCGTAACCGTTCTTGAACGTATAAAATGTGTGGTCTTTTTAAAATTAGACAAGCGGCAACCAATAACGCTTGCTTGATTTACTAGTTTTTTTTGACATTTTGTACAATTTTTGGAAATTACATTTGGATTCCCACATTTAAAACAAAACATTCTAGGTTTTTCTCTGCATATTTGAAATGTGTGGTTAGGTTTTTGACAATTCCAACACGTGACAGTAGAAACGTTTTTTGTTTTAACCCTATATTTATTCTTTTTATTTGAGGTGGAAGAACTAACTGCTGAACTACTAGATTCTTCAAGATACGCTAAATCAATTTGACCTACATGAGAGCTTTTAGGAGGAGGAACGTAATTGTGTTTTATTCTATCTGCTTCATCTAACTTACGACAAACAGTACACAAATCATCAGTATCTTTTATTTCTACCAAAGCAAGTCGAGAAGTATAACGTGGTAATATTCTTTCTTTGATTATTTTGAGCTTAGTACATTCGGCAGGTGGACGGGATAATCTATTAAAATATGATTCCATGGTAGCAATATAAATGTGAATTGGTTCTTTATCACCTTGTGTTCTTTTTTTTATTTCATCCCATAGATTGTCGTCAAAACTTTCGGGTAAGAAATCACGTGTCAATAATTTAACTAATCCTTCCCAGTCGGTAGCTAACTTTTTACTTAAAATATTTTTAAGCCATAATTTGGCAGAACCCTCAAATAAATCGGAAACTGAAGAAAATAATTCTTGTTTATCAACATTACGGGATACTGATAATTCATTTACTTGTTCTAAAAATGTATGAACACTCATACTTTTTGCATCAAACTTTAAATTCCATTTGTAGACCGGTACAGATTTTCTACAATGTTGGTTAGGTGAAACAGACCTTCTTGTAACAGAATTTTGAAAACTAGTACTAGGTACTGGATTATTGACTAATTGTGAAATATCAGGTTTATGAACCTTTTCTTGTAAATCTGCGTCTAATTCTAGACAAGTTGCATGAGAATCGTCTTTAAACTCTTTAGCTTCTATTTCTACATCCTCCGGAATAGGCATTCTTAAAACTCTATTATAAAGATGACAAAGACGTGTCTCAATTCGCTTATACATAGAATCGGAAACTGGACCATCAAAATCATGTATTAAATTTTTTATTGACTCTAGTGCATTTTCTATAATTTCCTTTTCAGCTTTATATTCAAAATTTGGATCAACATAATCAACCTCTCTATTACGGTCAGTATCTAATAATTTATGCAAAATCTTACGTTTTGCTGGGGCATCTTTTCTACCTGCGTTGACACCTCTTATACGTAACTCATAATTTAATTCATCAGAAAGAAGATGAATTGGCTTCATACTATGAGGCTCCATGATCAAAGTAAAAATATTTATGTAACGAAGAAAACATTTAAATACCAGAAAAATATTATATATAAGGTCTCACGTAAAATAATTTGTTAATAATAATGGATCAGTTTACCAAGCGTCAACCTAACAGTTTCACACAAATATGGACAGATAAATAGACCAATAAAAAAATTCAGAATGTCGACTGACACTAGTGCATTTTTCTCTCACACAACAGATCAATAGACTAATGGTGGCTTAGATATACTACAAAAAGTTGAACAAATCGGGCCCTTGACGTTGGAAGCGCCACTCTTGTGACACCTGTTTGATTAAAACCAGACAGGTACCTCAATTTGCGGACGGCAGCCTTTGGGTTATGGGAGAGCAGAGTCGTGGGTTGATACTTACCGATTTGCTCAATAATTTTTAAAAGAAATTTAAAGATATAAATACAAGTATAGAAATACAAGTTTTAAACTGATTTGCTAAAAAGATATTCAGGGCGCCACCATAGCTTGCCTAAAAGTTATCCTGCATTGTGAAAGCTACGGAAAACAATACATAGGTTAAAATATAGTTATAGCTCACCAGTACTCTATTGAAATGTCATAAATGGGAGAAAATAAACACAATATTAATTAGTCACAACTTTACTTTAGCGGATATTCCCACTAACAATTTGATAATTACAGATTCAAAATAATCGTGTGATAATTATACACTATCGTGCTATAAGCGTAGTTGAAATATTTAAGAATTTAATAACCAATGGTTTAATTTAAAGAATGTTATGAAATTTAATTATATGCATAGCCAGAAATATATGAATGAAAATTTTATAAAATGGTACCACTTTTTACAATATAAGTTTATCTGAGAGGCATTACCGTAGTAACCCTCTAAATACCTGTTGGCATACAACAGCTCGTTACAGTTTCATTTCATAACGGTCTCTACATGTCCATAAGAAAAAACTTTGTGCGTCCTTATAACCTGCAACTTCCAGGCCATTCACCATCGAAAAGCGTCCTTTTCTTCAGCAAAAACCCCTAGGTATTAGGGAACTCATGGAAACCATTTCCCAAAATATGATAGGAAAGCTTGCAACTTCCAGACTTGTATCTATATGAAACTCTCAGGAAACATAGTATTTAATCATGAAGTCCTCGAGTCCATACCAATAAAAAATGTTTAAAAAAATGGGCCTCTTACGAGGGAGACTTGCAACCCTAAGGAATTAAAAAATAACCCTTAGCAACTTTAGAGCAAATTTTCTTTACAATAACTTACCCCAAAAAACCTCTGGGGGTGCATTCAGCCTCTTAAAAAATAAGCCGAAGCTTATGGCTTGACGCCTTAATGCAGCATGGCTGACAAAAATTAAGTAACTCGACACGCCACACGTCTGCTCTGCCAAGCTCTTAAAATTGAAAAGGACGCTTTTGTGGCTTCTCTTTTCCCACTTATCATTTTTAATATATAAAAAATTAAACTTCTTCCTCAGTCAAAAGTTTAATAAACTAAAAGATGCCAACATACTTGTGTTACTTGGACACAAAGAAGAAGAAGAGATGAAACTTCAGGTTACTACTGAACCTATTTAAATTAAATGTATTTATAAATTTTGTAAACAACATGAGGAGATAGAACTTGAAATTTATTCGAGAAACCTATTGAAGAATTTTAAGTAACTTCCTAATGAAGGACAACGTCATAACCTGTGTAATTTACTGTAAAATGCCAACTTTGCAAACTGACTGATTAATATTAGCGTAATTTAGTTCCGCAACCCACTGCACATTGAAGCATTGCTGGTTGCATAAAGTTAAACACAAAGTAACGAATTTGTATAAGTTAATTTACCAAATTATAAAACAAATAACATGGAGTGTTATAACAAAAACCCCATTGCTGCAACTTAGAGTAAATTTTCGATAAGGTCTCCACCTACTTCTATGCCTTCTCTAATTTTTTTCATAAAAGATTTTCTTACATTGATAAATACATTTTCCTGTCTTCTTATAAAATTGGCAGCGTTTCGTATTTTGTCCCACAGTTCTTCTCTTGAATTGATAGTATTTGCATATGCTAAGGACTTAATATGTCCCCACACATAATAATCCAAAGGATTATATTCAGGACCCCTTGGTGGCCAAGCCAATTCACTTCCTCGACCGATCCATCTGCGTGGGAAAGTCTCATCAAGATAATTCCTGACTTCAATGGAGAAATGAATGGGAGCTCCATATTGCATAAACCACATTATGTTCCGTATGTCTAGCATGAAAGCGTGTAATATATCAGCAAGGGTATTTTGAAGAAAAAACAGATCAGACTGTCCATTTCAATTGAGAGGAAGGACAAATGGTCCCAATAACTGATCGCCGATAATACCACACCAAACTCTAATCTTAAATTCGTGCTGAAAATGTCTCTCTTTAACAGCTTCAGGATTTTCTACTTCCCAGTAATGGATACTTACTTCTCGACTTAAAAATGTCACGGCGAGTAAAAGTTGCTTCGTCGGTAAATACAGGGTGTAATCAGTTTCATGTCATTAAAAAACTGGCAATGGGGACCGACTAGACAAACAAAAAAACCTTTATGACTTTTCCCTCTAGGGACACTTTGAAAAAAACTGACCTAGGTGCACTTTTTTAATATTTTTTAATATTAATGTAGAAAATAATTGAGAACCACTGCTTTTCTTGGTCAATGAACTTGTAGTTCCCAATTATACAACTTTTAAATTGTCATAAAAAAGTGCAAAGGCCTGGGATCATCGACCGCCATTGATGGACCGCCTCAACCGAATTGAAGCAATTATAAAGAGGTAAATAATTCGTTATCTTTTCCTGCACAACTGCAAGCAAATAATGGCCGTAGAAGTTTAAACAAAGTATTTCTTTACACGTGTGTCTTTTAATTTGGAACAAAATATTGGATTAATGTTTATAATTTAGAATATTTAAATGTGATTTATTAACATAAATGAGTGTCCTGGGTTAAAAGCTTACCACCTAAGTAAATTATTCGAATTCTGCATCTGCATCAATACACAGTTCTATACGTCGAATTAAGGACATACGTACTCCGTTCAACACTAAACAATAAACTATCAACTAACGTTGTCAATAAAGAAAAATAAAAGAAAAATTTGGTCCAAAATCCAAAACGGAATACAAAAAGAACGAACCAGTAAGTTGTGTCTGTACGTAATCAAGAATTTAACGACTAGAACGGTAAAGTCAATAAAATAAATCTTCACTATAAATACACAGTGACCCGAAATTCAAAAATAACAAAAACAACGAACGGCGGGTTGGACGTGTGTACATAACGAAACACCCACAGAAACTAAAATATTGCACAAGGGAGAGTCAGAGTATAGTTTTCTTCAGATCAGATCTACTAAACACTCAGAAAACGTCGCAGACACGCGCTACGATCTAAACCTAACTCAATATTCCAGCAGTTCTCAAAAGATTTTATTGAAAATTTGCGAAATTTTTGTTTATTTTTTTTCTCCAAAACTATGAGCTTTAGACCCCACGTTATATAAGGTTTTTTTCGTTTGTCTGGTCGTTCCCTACCACCAGTTTTTTTAATGACATGAAACTAATTACACCCTATATAATGTTCTTAACAAAATTTCGATCCTTATTGTGTTTATTTAGAACAAATTGACAAAACTGTAGCCTTTGTGCAAGATCCCTTCGAAGTAAGTTTTGTACGGGGATGAAGTGATATGGGTAGAAGCGTTCTTTGCGTAAGACTCTTAGAATACATTGTTTACTCACCCCTGTTGCCGCTGATAAACGAATTGAGCTGACTACCACAAGAACTAAAATTTCTAGTTATTGATTTGAAGCAATTCGTTTCGGTCGTTCTACATCATTTTTATGGCGAATGAACCCGTTTCTCCCAAACGACGAAACAGATCTTTGAAAATCTTATGGTCTGACTGTATTCTATTTGGATATTGAAATGAGTATCTCCTCGCTGCAGCACGTCCGCTAAATTTTTTTTGTACTGAACACATATCATTTCCCTATTTGAAAAATTATTATGTCGAGGAATTTTAAATAAAGAAGTTAAATAAATTAGCTCGAAGGACACAAGAACAAAACAATTATTAAATGACGTACATAATAGAACTAAAACGTAACCAAAGCACACTTTTCAATAGACACACGTTTCATTAAATTTGAATTGATCTTTCAAAAAATTATTCAAATGTTTAACGGCATTTTCCTCGAAAACGGTTGGAGCTTTCAAGTTCTAGCAAGTTTACCTTTTATACGTGAAAATGATGCCCTCATCAGATTTTCTGGTCAGAAGTACCACAGCGTTTCGTCCAAAAAAATGTGAAAAAAATTCATCATCAGATACAGGTCCTGCGGCGCCCTTTATGATCTAACGTGATGTAACACATACATTATTGTTTCTTAGAATAAAAAAAGTTCCTTTTGCAAGTTAGGCGAAGATCAGTCAAGAGGCTCTTGAGTTACTGCAAAAAAAAAACGAAAAATAATTCGAATTTTGACACCCACAGCAACATTTTACTAAAGCATATCTGGTCATATCCTCATATTTTGACCCAAAGAATTTAGCCCTGCACTATGGCCTATTATTAATGGTCCACCCTGTATATTATATATGTATAATAATGTAAGTATATATTTTTCAGATCAGCTAAACGGACGGTCGGGGCACAGCAACGGAAAAGGGAGCTTAAGAAGCTGGTGTTGTATTTCTTGTATGGATGGGGAGTTCCTACGGTCCTGACATTAATAATATTAATCTTCTTTAGTTATAGAGTACTTCCTTACTCTATTCAACCTTTCATGGCCGTCACAAAATGTTTTTTTGAAAGAAGTAAGTTTATAAACTTAGCAACCTTTCTTCAACTCTCTACTCATATTTAAAGCACACAATATTTTTAGACAATATATAGTTGTTTAAATGCTGATCAATTATTTACCTATTAAATCTTTTTTATTTTCTAAATTGACTCAGAGTCGATGCAAAGTATAAAAAACTTACAGCATTATTTAGTAATAAAGAATCATAAATCGTTATTACAAAATATAATTGTATAAATAAATTATAATTGTTTAAACAATTTGAAAATATAAAAATATTAACACAAACTGGAATCAGATTAATTAATTATAATTTTCGGGAAGAAAATCACCAATAAATAATAATAGACGTCAAGAATACGCGATTGCTCTTATAGGGTCTCTAAAAGGGTCCTCTGGAAGATTAATTTAAAAGTCGCTGCTTAAGGAATCACTAGTTCCACATTGAGATTTCCTATTCAAGTTTCTTTAAATAGAAACATCTTGACATTCTATTTCCCATCCAGTATGTGGAAACGTAATTGCACATAGAATTTTAATAATACAGTATTTGAAATCACCTACGCCAAGGTGTTAACGGGGGTAGCTGGTGCCAAAATATGTTTTATGACCATATATTCTCGTATACATACTCAATCACAATTTTATTTTCTTCACTCTTTTATGATGCCACAAAAATTTTGAAACATTGGCTATTTACTTATCTTTATCCTTATTTACCCTCCAACCCTTCAACGGAGTGTGCTCCTAATATAATCCACTTCCAGATCTCATTACAATATATACGTGTATCAAATTTCAAGTCAATGTCGTTCCAAAGAAAATGTGCGCACAAAAAAAGTTACAGACATACAGACCAACCGACCGACAGATAGAAATTTGTTTCGCTCAAACTTAAAATCTTCGCTTTATGACAACCTATTTCAACAAAAAATAAATTAAATATTTTACTTCTACTTCTCCACCATGTGGATGTGGAAGTAAGAGGAATTATTAATTTGTATTATTTATCCTCTGTATAATTCTGAAGAGATAACTTGTGTGCAACTTTTATTTCATTGGTCCTCCCTCTCTTCTTTTAACGACGTCAATAGTGCATCCACTCATTTTTATAACAAACTTGGCTCTGTATTGAATCTTGTGTAACAAAGAAATCGACTTCTCGTAGCAACAGGTATCCTCCCTGGTTTAATGGCGGTATCATAAAAAAATTAGCATTAAAGAACGTCTTAGAAGACAGTATGCAAGAACTAGTGATCCACTCATACACAATAACCTCAAAAATATTAGGCGGGAAATAAAATATGATACCAATTTAGCCTAAAGAAACTTCATGTAGAACTCTGAATATAATGTAAAAAACGATACCAATAAATGTTGGGCTTTCATTAACAGTAAAAAGAGTCGGCCAGTGTATCTGAAGAGATGTACTTTGAGGGATCTTCGCTAAACAATCCTTCTGACATACTAAATGCATTTGCCAACCATTTCGGTCAATCTTATAATGAGTCCTCATTGAATATCGAGAAACATCACATTGAGGCCGATATTCCGAACAATAACCCTATTGTTAGCAGAGACTCCTTCAGTGACGATGAGGTTATTCGGGCTCTAAAACGAATTAAACCCAAAACGACGAACGGTCCTGATTCCATTTCAGCTTTTTTGTTAAAGGATTGCGCTATCATCTTTGCGCATCCTCTAATTTTAATTTTTAACTTAATCTTAAAAACTGCCTATTTCCTGACCTGTGGAAATATTCCAAAGTATGTCGGATCTTCAAAAAGGGAAACAAACTAGAAATTGAGAACTTTAGACCAAAATCTGTAAATTGTAACTTCTGTAATGTTTTAGAAATATTACTGCATGATAGAATATATACAATTCAATTAACGCCAAAATTTCTATTAACCAACATGAATTTATGAAAGGGCGTTCAACAACAACAAATTTATTCTGTGTAACTCAATATATTTCCGAATCCTTAGATGAACGTGGGCAGACAGATGTCATATATACCGATTTCACCAAAGCGTTTGATAGACTTGATCACCAGTTGTTACTTAATAAATTAGAAAAAAACGGCTTCTCATATTCCCTGCTCCTTTTATTTTAATTTTATTTAATTAATGGGAGTCAGTACATTGCACTAAATGAGTTCAAATCGATAGACTATGCTGCCACATTTGGAGTTCCCCAGAGATCTGTTTTGGGGCCCTTGTTTTTTAACATATTTATTAACGACATAGTGAATGAAATTATTTTGTCTCACCTTTTATATGCCAACGATCTAAAAGTTTTCACAGTAACTGATGTAATTGATGACTGCTTTCAACTTCAAACTTGCCTTAACAAAATAAACACCTGGTGCATAGTAAATAAATTATTCATGAATCCTAGTAAATGCAAGGGAATGTCCATTTCTTTAAAAACATCATCTTTATTATTTTTGATTACAGGTTTAGATAATTTCATACTTCAAAAACATTTCGCGATCTAGGCGTAACTTTTGATAGTAAATTATCCTTCACTAACCATATCGATACCATTCTCTCTGAAGCTTCCAAAGCCCTTAGATTCATTGTTCGTACTAGTCGAAAGTTCACAAATACTGATACTCTGAAAATTCTTTATCAACCCTTCGTCAGATCCAAACTTGAGTATGCATCGCTAATTTGGTGTTCCAGTCATGATGTTCACAAGAATAACTTGGAGGCGGTTCAACGTAGATTTCTTAAATTAATGCGGTTCAAATCCGACAGTACCTATTCAGTGATTGGTCTTCCGCAAAATAACTTGCTTCTAAGATACTCTATGGCCACTCTTGAGGATAGGCGTACGTACTTTTCTCAACTATTTTTGTTTAAATTAGTACACAATGATTTTGATGCACCTGAAATAATCAGCAAGCTTAATTTTTACGTTCCCAGATTAACCTCTCGTAATCCCCAAGTTTTCTATTTACCTATGGCGCGTACCAACGAACTAAATAATTCACCTTTATATACGATCTGCAGTACTTCTAACAAATTATGTAGCGACTTCGATATTTTTAATTGCAGCCTTAATGACATAAATCAAAATATTGTAAATTAAATACCTAGTGATTATTTTTGTTTTTCTTAATTTGCATATAATCGTATAAGTGTATATGTATGTGTATTTGAGTATATGTCGTGTATATAAACATATTTGTTATATTTTAAACACTCCATGTCATTTTTTTCTTTCTTCCTCTCATTAGTTAAATAATGCTTTGTATGTCTTTATTCCTGTTCTGTAATTGCGTATCTACCTGTTGAAGAGTGTATGCAATAAATAAATTACATTACACTCTTGCTTTATGAAACACAATGCTCATTCTCCTGGAGGAACGTATTAATATCAACCGATGTTGCTTAAAGGAGATAACCTTCTTGGCATTTTGAACGGGGGTGAGGTAATAGAAATTTATCTTCCACTAGTATAAATTTGAACCATTCTAACGCACATGTATCCTCTTAACCACAGTCCAAAAGTAAACACTATCTGCAGTCTTCACCATTTCGGGACTTTTCGCTTCTTTTTAGTAATAAGTCTTGCGAAGAACAACTCAACTCTGATCGCCGCTACTCCTTCCGGAGACTTGAACACGATTGATTCCTTTGCGGAGGACTGACCACAACTCATTAATTAAACTACCCTTCCGGGTAATACAACTTTTGCCCGTTAGCCCGCTAAATATCACATTTAAAGCCCCCACCCGCATAGGTCCCAAAATATTTTATTACCTACCAAATGATATAAAATCAATAGAGAAGGAAAAAATATTTAAAAAAAACTTAAGCTATTCTTGCTTGATAAATGCCTATACAACACCACGGAATATTTTAACTGATAGACTACACCACTTACTTTGTTTAATTTAATTTCTATGACATATAAATGTGCATAGGCTATGTAATCTACTCATATTTTTGTATATCTCTCTTTGTTTGTTTTCGTTTTAATGGCAAGTTTAAAACTGTGCTTTTCTTATACACATATTTGTCTTTAAGAACAAATACACTCGAATCTGAACTTAAATTGACTATTCTGTATCAGAATTTATTTTTATATATAACGTTAAGTCTAATCAACAAATTAACATGTATTTATAAACTTTGTTTACTAAACTTTTAATTTGTTTCCGAATTTTACATTGTTCGTCTCTCCCTAATGTTTTGTCTTATACAATTGTGTGTTTTATTATATAATACTATATTGGCCATTAGTATAATTTTTTTTTTATATATTATGTATGTAAAATTGTGCCTAAATGACCTGTCCTATATCATGTACATGATCAACAAGGACCAATAAATATTTAAATTTGAATTTGATTTGCGGAGGCTTGCTAACAATTGATTTCTCCGCATTTTCCATCAATATCTATTCGCGTTCTTCCTGACTCAGCAATGTGCAGTTCATTACTAGTGCAACGTCTTGTAGAAAAACGCCAATAGATATGTGACGGATTGGACAGGCAACGGAAATCTAATGTTACATCCACTGCCTGTACACTATGCGATCTATTTACTTTTAATGTAGTACATATTTTTAATAATATTCGATAAATTCAATGTGTTGTTTTAGAAAAGGGAAACTACGCTCACGCCTTCTTTTTCAACTTACCACATCTAATTATACAACTGATCAACATGGTCCTATTTACAAAAACGATCATCTATTGTTTGAAAGTAAAAAACGAGATAAACAGAGTTAATGATACAACGAAAGATGATAAAAATAAGAGGTTCCAGAAAGATAAAGAACGGTAAGTTAAATTACAATGGACTCTGTAAATATTTAGCTGTGATTCTGCTAATTTATAATATTATACCTTTGTTTACAATTTATAATTAAATTCACGTGCGAATTAAGTAGCGTGATGCGTAGTACGTATGCAGATGATAAATAAATGTCCAAATATTAATTACTAGTTGATTTATCGGTTTGAACGTTTCATTATGTAATTATTTTCATTGTATGTTATTTATTTTTTGCTTTAAGCTTTGTTAGTTGAACCATTTAATGTATGAGAATTTTTTGAAATACCTACAGAATAAGCTTCGGTTAACAAGACAGTTTTCCACTCAGATTAAAAAATTACACTATCCTGACATGTTTTCTTACTAGCAAATTTCTTGAAACTCCAAATTATTGGGGTTTGTAATAAAAAATGGTAACATTCGTCGAGTTTTTATTTGAATTACGTCACATCCATTTCCGCTAAGAATGCTTTTCCTTACGACCTGCGACCTTACGACCTACGACCTACGACCTAGTCACATTAATTTATTCTAAAAAAATCACAGTGGTAGGCTAGGAATTGAACCTGGGAACCTAATCTAATTCAAGTAATATTTCTGGTCTTGATTTAACATTTAGCAGTACCCAACTTTCCGCTTTAGAATGAATCTTTACTGCTTTCAGAGTTCTACAAGGTAGATTTAATTGTCAGTGACGATAGGGATTCCTCTATCTGTGTATAACCTCTGTATCATTCTTCTGCATTGGTTATCCATAGCTGTGAATTCTACTAGGAATACTATTGTGCTACTACGTGGGTCCAAACTAATATCTGATCCTGGTTTATTCCCCGTAACTCGTATTCTGGAACTATTTGGCGTTTTTTATACATCAATTTACCATACGGTTTTATTTGAGTATACCTCAAGGAACTGTCCTGTGGGGTTTACCTTTGAGGTTTTAATAATGCTGTAAATTGTACTAATTCGATCTGATAATATATAAAGTATGTACATATTTCGGCATACTACCCTTTCTTTGGGACTATTCTATATCTGTCTGCTTTTAGCCCGTATGCCTCATTTTCCATTAATAAATCTATTACTGTTACTTTAAAAAGTAACTAGTTACTAGTTATGTTAAGTAACTAATCTACCAGTTATTTTGTGAAAGTAATTAGTCTTTTCAGTTACATTCAAAAGTTACTTTTCCATTTGTATTAATTATAGCCCAAGAGCCGGTAACATCAAAAGTATCGTCATCGCGGATTTTAAAAATTCTAGTGAAAATTGACTGTAGAAAACCATACGTACCAAATGAGCCCGACATGACAAGATTTCTCTAGCCTGAAGCATTTTAATTAAATTAATTATTATTAAAAAACAATAATGTTTTACCGTTATCGCGGAAATTGATTTCAATTAGATAATTTTTTAGGAAATTTCAAGCTCTTTCAGAAAAATCTGGTGTGAAAACCTCTACTCTGCCGAAAATGTCTGTCATACCTATTTGAAGGAGGTGGTAAGTAACAAAGTTTTACCGTTATCGCGACATTTCATTTTAATTAGAGCATTATTTAAGATATTTCATGCTCTTTCAGAAAAACCTGGTATGGCGACCTCTACTCTGACGGAAATGTCTGTCATACCTTTTTTAAGGAGGCAGTAGGTAACAAAGTTAATGAATAATAAAAAATGCTCTAATTGAAATCAAATGCCGCGATAACGGTAAAACTTTGTTACCTATCACCTCCTTCAAATAGATATGACAGACATTTTCGGCAGAGTAGAGGTCGCCATACCAGGTTTTTCTGAAAGAGCATGAAATTTCCTAAACAGTGCTCTAATTGAAATCAAATTCCGCGGTAACGGTAAATCTTTGTTACCTACCACCTCTTTCAAATAGTTATGACAGATATTTTCGGCAGAGTAGAGGTCGTCATACCAGGTTTTTCTGAAAGAACATGAAATTTCCTAAAAAATGCTCTAATTGAAATCAAATTCCGCGATAACGGTAAAACTTTGTTGCCTACCACCTCCTTCAAATAGGTATGACAGACATTTTCGGCAGAGTAGAGGTTGTAATACCAGGTTTCTCTAAAAGAGCATCACATTTACTAAAAAATGATACAATTGAATTCAATTTCCGCGATACCGGTAAAACATTATTGTTTTTTAATAATAATTCATTTAATTAAAAATGCTTCCGGCTAGAGAAACCTCGTCATACCGGGCTCATTTTGTACGTATGATTCTCTACAGTCAATTTTCACTAGAATTTTAAAAATCCGTGATGATTGTACTTTTGATGTTACTGGCTCTTAGGCTATTACTGTCTTGTCACTAGTCGCTCTGGTCGGTTAATTGTACCTTAGATTAGAAAATATTTAATAATGAAAAGATTTAAAAATATAGCAAAAAAGTAAAATACTACTACCAATTTAATTTATATTTAATTTAATATAGTTTATACAGAAATTAGACTATCAAAATGATATTAACAAATAAAAGCCTGATTTGATTAATCTGAATGGCCTAAGCCCAAAGAATTGGAAGAAACCCTGTTGAATAATTTTGATGATGATCAAAAATTAATATAAATGCCTCAATTCCAACTACACAATGACAGTAAAAATAGTCATACATTTAATTCAAAACAAAACAGATAATTCTGTAAAATAAATTGTGAAATGGTGAAAAACAATTTTTCAATGATATACAATTTTTTATTCATAGAGGAGGTCTTAAACTTCAGTTGCTTTTGTTTAAGGTGTTTTGAGATGACAGTAATTGATCCTGATGCATTGAAGCTGCGCATTCAAAATCAAGACTGACAAATTAATTAACAAAAATTGTCAGACAGGCAAATTTTTTCACAAATAGTTCATTGTTTACCACAAATTGCGTAAATTTCAGCAGGAGTTTTGAAAAGTACTTACCTAAATTTTTTTTTTCATTTTTTGAATTTGAGGTGTTCGATAGGGTAACTTTTTTGTCATGGGAGCCTCGGTCTATAAGGGCACTGACACGAATACGTTTCAAAATGTATCTTTAATTACTTTCATTAGATAATTTCAATTTAATATTCGAACTATTTTATAGAAATTGTTTAACTTTTCTATCGTTTGAAAATATGCTCTAGACTAATGTTATCTTTAATAGTTAATGAAAATGTTTGTGTAAGGGTGAATTTGTTATAAAAAAATATGTGTTAAATATGAGAAATATATACCATTTGGTAAATTTCATCATTTCTTAAATATTATTCTTTAGTTAAGAAAATTATTATGTAATATTTCTTTCTCGAGTGCAGTTTTGTATAAAATGTGGACAGATTTGATAATTGTATGAAGATCTTTTATAAAAATACAAGAAGTCTAAGGACTGAGGGAACTCCCAAGAAATGAATGGCATTGAAAGTGAAATGCACTTAAAAGTAAGTAATAAAGTGGTCAGTATACAATTCTGTAGAAAGTAAAATCAACGTGACCGACTCAAATTATTTACACAGTTCACTTTCTTAAAGGTTAATGACATTCGACTGTTAATATTCTATCACATCTGCTTTAGACTATTATTAGAGTATATTTATTAAGTAATCATAACATATTTAGTTTAGAGCAAAACTGTACAGTAAACTTTCTTACAGGACACAGCAAATATAATTTAAGTATAAGCTGGTTAACTTTTCTAAAATATTTTTGCCGATGAAATACTAAAGTTGCATGAAACGTCTAAGCACTAAGTTTCTATTTACCGAGGCATCGTCAAGTTTTTGTTATTAGATGATCTAACATACTGTTTTATCTTTTTTGTTTAATAATAAACAAGTAAAACTTACACCAGGCGTCTTTTTACTTGTATTGTTCAAACTAGTATGTAGTATGTTCCGATAGTCAAAATCGAAGTCTAGGATATGCTTGATATCTTAAAAGTAAAATCAGGGGATGTAAAATAACTGCCCAGAAACTTCGTTGCATGCTATGATCTTAGATCCCTTAATTATCATATCCTGCTGCTCTCTCTTGACTAAATAATTCTTTAGGCAAATATATTCCTACTGTATCTAAGTCCTCTGCAATGATTAACAGAAAACAAGTCTTACAGTATACTTCCTTACAGTCCTCTTCATAGAACAAAAATACTCTGGCCCAAAAATGACGTCTCTGCATTCGTCTGCTTTGCCGAATCTTAGAATTCCAACTAGGGTTTTGCAATGCATCAAACTCGCTGAAATTCTGCTTTTCATATCGACATCGTACAGCCCACTTTCCGGGTTTGATATCGGTACAGTCTTCGATCGACCTTACCGATCGAAGACCCGATCTAAATCACAATTAATTTAAAATCACTTATTTTCTGTTCGTATAAGTGAAAACGATTAAAAAACAAAGTTTCGAGTGATCTTGGTCCAAAGTAGGCATGTGTAGGATGGTAGTTGAGGCAAATTGCACCGTCGAAAATGAATTTTATTTCGAAGAGTTTCGTAGCACGTTGTGTATAACTTCCTTCTCGTCTGCCGGTTTCGGGTTGAAATAAATAAAAATAAAAGTAAAAACTATTATTCGATTACATTAAATACAAAAAAATATATAAATTATTTAAACGTTGCTTACATGCCTATCTATATGGAGTAGAAATAATAAAAACACGTATTAAAAAATAATTTGAAATGAGAATGAGACAACTTTATTATTTTATCGATTTAAATGTAGATAAGGCAAACATTTTCAATAAATTAGGACTGAAAGCAATCTGGCTCGGTCTAACCACAATGGCTTTAATTACATTCAACTGCATATAGATGTTACAAAAATTATCGATAAAACATCATGAAAGGAAATGAAACCCAAACCGATGGATTTCACCCCACTTGACCAATTTGACTAGTTGGCCAAGGTTGAAAACCTTCTCCAAATTGACCATATTTGAGAAAAAAATCAATATACTATAGAAATCAGTGACCTATAAACTGACCCGATTTAACATCAGTGATTAAGTACACTGATACACATCAACCTATATGCAGACGTGGGGAACATTTTATTAAACATCACAGAACGTAATGGAACATAAACTAAACCAATTTTTATCAACCATGTTCAATAGAGCAAAATTTTCGACAAGAGTACTTACTTCATCAAATATCTTAGTAACATTTTGTTTCAAAATTATAATAAGTAAAATATATTTTATATAAAACATGATAGTGTACAGGCATGTGGCGCTCATTCTGTATGATCGATACGGTTCATTTTCAATACTCTACCATTTTACATTAGTATGTACCAAATTCTAAATTAAAATGTTAAGCCTAACATAAGTTTTATTGTGCTTACATGAAACTATCTACACTCATACCCACACAATAGGAAAAATATAAGTATACTTATAACCTGAGATATCTTCGGGATAAGTGAATGGTGCTATTCGCATAAAATGTTCATCAAATAGGCAAATTTTTTCTTTACACCTTTGAGACCATTATGGAGGAAAACAGCGAAATTGATTTTTTTTTGTATTATGCGTAGGATTTTTTATCAGTGAGAACAGAGATAAACAATACGTCGCATATAAAAGTAACACTTTTCCTACATGATATTTTTTAGTGTTTGGAAGAATAATAAAACTGATATATTAAACATTTTTAAACTTTACATTTATACAATGTATGCTATTTAGTACTGCAACATCCTGTTATTGTGGAACCCGATTTGTTTTTTTTTTTTTTCGGATATAGTACACGATGAGTTCTATTTGACCATTTTAACATAATTTTAATTTCCATATTTTCATATCCTACTAAGGTGTCCTAAATGGGTCAAATATCGAGATCAACTGTTAGTCATATTTTTATCGAAAAATTAGAAACAAAGTTTCTCTGCCTAGACATCAAATTAGTTTCAGTTAGTACCGTACAAAAATAAGCCTTAATAAGACAAAAACTTCTATTTAGGCGTCATCTTAAGAGGGCCGCAGCTCCCTTAGAAAGCATTTTCGGACACACGTTCGTAGAAAATTTTCTTACTATTTTTGCACGTAGAATGCACCTACAATAATAATAAATAGGTGTTTTTTCTAATAACATTGATTTAATACTTTTTGCGCGCGTAAATATTATTTCTGCCTTTATTAGGAATCACTAGTAGAAAAAATAGTACTAATTGCTGTTTATAAAGCAAATTTAATGTTTCAGATTGTTCCTGATTTTAAAATTGTCAGTAATTATGGGTGTATCGTTTATATTTGAAGTTGTCTCAGCATTCTTCGACATGAGTAAAATGGGCGAAGTTCCAAAATATATCGAAATTATATGGGACACCATCAATTGCTTACAAGGTACGTACATTATAAACGTTTGTAAAATTTCTGAATGAAAATACTAGGTAAATGTTCATTTTCTAGCAATCTACAAATTAGCATATTCTTTAACATTTCATGTAACATCCGTTTTCTAGTAGTTCATTTTCTGTCTATTACGATAGATGTACAGTACATACAGGGTGGACCACTGAAAACGAAACACGCCTGTTTTGGGACACTTAGATTAGTTTCTTGACAAAACGCTCGAACAGGTCGATTCTTGATTTTTGGGGGCCAACTGTTGATGTCAAACTTGACAGTGACACATCAACCCCCTAGCCCCAGCAACCCTTAACTCAAGAATGTTAATAGGGAAAGGGGATCGAGGGACAGAAAACTAAATATGTTTTGCATATTAAAAAAAAACATTGAAAGGTAAAAATTTATGAGACTAGTTCCAAAGTGGGATTTATTATTCATTAACCCTCAGAAATTAAAAAAATCACGAATGCTATACAGGACTTAAGTTTCATATCATTTTATGAAATATTTCAATGAAATTTCATTTAACTTTCGTAGTGTTAGGGAAATATTCAAGTAAGTTTCATAAGATGAAAGTTTCATTGAAATTTCGCAAAAGTTTCATGATACTTAATATTTAATTTCATATTTTAGAAATTTTATAAATTTCAGATGAATTTCGAAACTTTCACAAAAATGTCATTGAAATTTCGCAAATTTTAAGTTTCATGAAATTTTGCATCACTGAATGTTATGCAGAACTTAAGTCTCATCACTTGATGAAATATTTCAATGAAATTTCAGTTAACTTTCATAATATTAGGGAATTATTTAATTAAATTTCATAAAATGAAAGTTTCATTGAAATTACACGAAAGTTTCATAATGCTTAATGTTTAATTTCATATTTCAGAAATTTCATAGATTTCAGATGAATTTCGAAACTTTCATAAAAATGTCATTGAAAATTTCGCAAATTTTAAGTTTCATGAAATTTTGCATCACTGGGGTTGACCTGATAAAGTCAAATTTGACTCCAAAATATGCCGTTCAAAAGATAAAAGGTGACGTGTTTCAGGATTTAAAATGAAAAATGGATTTTTCCCAAACAACGCCCCCACCTTAGTTAATCTAGAAGGTGGTTTTCGTGGGGACGAAAAAAAAATATGATGTGTCACTGTCAAGTTTGACATCAACAGATGTCCCTCAGAAATCAAGATTCGACCTGTCCGAGCATTGTCTCTGGTCTAAGAGTCCCAAAACAGGCGTGTTTCGTTTCCATAGGCCCACCCGGTATATCTATGTTAGTAAATATTATTTTAATTCATGGATATCAAAATGTTGCAGTAAATTGTAACCAAAGTTTACAACAAAATATAATGAAGAACTGTTCGTTAAATATTAGAGATATTATGAAATGAGGATTTCAACACTTTTAACATACCTAATACATTTTCTTCAATATCCATAGGTATCTAAGAAACTAATCTTCGAATGTTTCTGTTCTTGGCTTATTTATATTCGCTATTCTTTGTAGCGTCTTTCATGCGTTGTGTTAACGTGTTAAGTTGAACTCGGATGACATTAGGTGTATTTTTATTAAGCACTGAAAATTGATTAATTGTTGCTCGTAAACTATTACAGATAAAAATATGTTCTCCTGAACTTTTTTGCGAAAGATGATTCAGTGCACTATAAAAAAAGGTCAGCGTATTTTTGTCGTATCTGTTCCTTAAACAAACTGATTTGATTTAAAAGTACTCCACAAATATTATTTTTTCAAATATCACGAAATTAATATACTTAAGTGATTATATAGCAGACCGTCTAATTGCACTGGTCTATAAAGAAAAGATCTTTTAAATATGTCAGTGTTCCATGTAGTCCAAATTTAACACTAGATTTATTTGATCTCTCCTTTCTTACACAACTTTCTAGAAACCAATATTAACTCTTGCTAAAGTTTTTATCATGAGAAGTTAGGCCTTGAAAAGCTTCTTGGTAAAACCAGTTGTTTTTCTAGTATAAAAACGGACATGAAACATTTAATAAAGGAACAATTAGAACCACCTTGAATTCTATCAATCAGGAAAAAATTAAAACTTGATGCCTTTCCGATCATAGCCCAAAGCAATATTTTAATTAATTCTCCATTCTACCTGACATCTATGTGAACTGAACTAGTACTAACCTAAGAACAATGACAGTTTTCTGTTACTTGTGATTTTGACGTTCAAGTTTTATAGAATCCAACATAGCAAGCTACCACAAAGTGAATAATTACAATTAAAGTCTATCAATTTTGTTCTCGAGATGTCAGTACATATATCAGAATCAGATAATCTTTTTATAAATCGACAAAAAAAATGAGGTCATGAAGATTAGAGACCAAGACGAACGTTTTAACAGAATACGGAGGAAAATTGTTCCTCAAAATGCGATGACGCAAACATGCCACGAATGGCGCTAATAACACAAGATGCAGCAAGTCCCCTGCCACCCTCTTTAAATTTTGCTATGCATAACTTTTTATTTAATATTCTACGGCTGTTAAGTTCCTTGTGAGAACTGTGCCACCTTGCGTATGCTTCCTTTCTTCCACTTTCACGAACATCCTGGAAGCAAAGATTAAAGAACTTACAAGATAAAATAGTTAGACAGAGAAGATGAAATAGACGAAGATCGTTGTTAACTTCAAATTAAAGGGACACAACATCCAACGGAAACGTATTAAATGGTTTTCGTTTTTGCTATGCGTACTTACCTATACATGTGTGTTGTTTATAGTACGGAACCAAAGAGTACTTTGACGGAACCACAAGTAGCACAAGAAGCTATAAAAAAAGGTACAAAAAGGTACACCAGCATTTGCGACAGTAAGAACTGGCAGTTATTCTACTTTATGCAAATACAAAACGAAGAGTAGGTATACTTTATGCAAATACAAAACGAAGAGTAGGTATACTGCATATTTTTATACATTTCTAAAACCGGTAATATCATATCACTGTGTTGGTGATCGTACTCTGAACAAAATTCAAAATGTCCGCCCGTCTGTCCGTCTGTCTGTCTGTCTGTCTGTCTGTCTGTCTGTATGTCTGTCCATCCGTTACGTCTTTGTAAGCATGGTATCTTTAGAAGGCAAAATCTTTCTGCTCTTCTTATTTCTCGTCAAAAAATATGGCCCTTAAATGCAGGGAGCCGATTTGTGTAAGAATATGTGAATAACAACTGTTAGGTAACCATATAGTCTATTCCAACTAAGTTTTAGTTGACTGCAATTCAACTTCAAAAGTTGCTTGACAGTCATTATGGCTTATATAGAGAAGGAATGGGAATTAAGAATTACATTGACTTTTAGAATTCACCATACTTAACCTCAAGTCATCAACCAAAGAATATGTTGTCATTCGTGTTTACTAATATATATCCTAGTTAAGAGCAAACTGGCAGTGACATTATTATAGCTGTTATTTGTCTGTAAAAGCCAACGCTCAGCCACAAACGTCAAAAATATGGCTTAACTGCCAAACCATATATTTGGAAAAGTTTGTGTTCGTATATGGGGGTCAAGTTACCAGTTTTAGTTCAAGGTCAAAAGACAGCGGTGTATGCAACGGCTGATATATGTAAATGTAATATGGGCTGCATATATTACAGGGGTCAAGTTACCAGTTTCATTTAAGGTCGAAATACAGCGGTGTCGCGCAATCAAGAGTGGAAAAAGTTTATATTTTATGTATGGTGTTATCATTTCCAGTGTCCCGTCCCGGTGGTTGCAAGAATTGCGAAATCCGTGAATTTTTAAATTATGTGACCAAAAGTTACGACTACTTGTTACAGCTACCATTGAGCCTTTGCAAGGCATATTGCATCCGATCTAGTCTAAATAACGATTGAAGACATTTGATTGATAAATTAACGGTTAGCGACGTCCGTATACCTTGAGTTGGGAACCAAAAACTAATTGACATGGCTATGGACATGTTATATTGTAATGTCTACACTGTGCTACTTAGTAACAGATCTGACAAAAGGGGGAAAATTTTTTAAAGGGGCCCGAGGTTGAGTGTTAAATAAAATGAAAGAATTTCACGACTAGTATATTGTGGATCTAGAGTAAAAGCAATAGATTCCCGGACGACGCGACGATGTAAATTGAAGTCCGGGAATGTGCTTTTACTACGAGGTACACATACAATTTTTTTTTCTGAAATCACAATCAATATTATAAATTAAGGAATTTTTATAAATTTATAACATTTTTTCATTACCATCTAATTGCGTATGAAATCGTTTCTTGGCAACCAGTTTGTTTATTGTTGTGATAAAAGTCGGAGATTCAGTATTTATTTCGCTTTAATAACTACTTATAGCCCAGTTGTCACAGACATAAATTGATCCAATCCGGTCACTAAATGTTATATGTCTGAATTTTTCTGAACAAGTATTTTTGTTCGTGTAGAATACGATAAACAGAGTTTATAGCTCTAAAGTGCCGGCGACCCCTAAAAAAAATCAAAAATTCGATTTTTGGACAATAACTCGAAAACTAAAAAAATATCAAAAACTTATAGCACTAGGCGATAGAGGGGGAATTACACATCAAAAACGTAAATGAGGTTTTTGTGTACGATCAAAAATGTAGCCACCAGATTTTTTTGTTTAACGCACAAGAATGGAACGTGGCGACACATAAGTACATTTGTTGTAACTTTTGAACTAATTAATGAAATTGAGCTCAACAAACCTTAATTGAAACAAGAAACATGTGGCTATTGTCTTATCATATTTTCAAATATAAAACAAATGTATGTAGGAATAGTACGTATTATATGAAGTCGGAACATAGAGAGATTTCCGATTAAATCCATAAAAGCTCTAACATTTCTACAATTTTTAAGAAACCTTAAACTTTCACATATTACTCTTGAAGTAATGTATAAAAAGATCCGCTAGATAGGTATGCTAAATAATTTTTTTTAATAAAGTCATAAACGTTAATTGGGCTTCTAGTTTCACGAGCAAACAAAAATTTAGCTTTTATTTTGGTAAAATAAAGAGGGTTATTTTAATTTTTAAGGTAAGACCCCGTAAAGCATCTTAAACTACACATTTCAAGCTTAAAAAATCGCACCTACATAAATCTAATAACGCGATTTAAACTAAAGTAGTAGCAGTGGCGGCTCGTCAGGGGAGGCAGGGGAGGCTGAGCCTCCCGTTGGAAGAACCACCATATCTTCAAAAGTAATATCTTAAGAAATTTCTATTAGCTATATCTCAATTTTCAATATTTTTTATTGTTTATTATTCATTAATTAATTTTCAGTTTATATATAACATTTTCGCATTTCCTTTCCATAAACATACCTATAACGTTACAGTCCGGATAGTCTTTGTATGCATATTTCCCGGTCGGCCGGTCTTTTACTGAATGAACACTGCGGTTCGCTGGAGGCTAATACGAAATAGCTTCCAACTTTACCGCATTTACTTATAACATGAATGACCTTGAATTTCTTTGCGCTGTGTAAAATAGCAACACTTGGAATAGCCAAGTATGCGGCTAGCCTCCAGATCTCAGTTCTTTATAGCGCATGTGCACAGGTCATTCAAGAGTCAGGTGATTCACAAAGAAAACGAACTGACGTCTGACAGTTGCGTTCAGCCGGTTATAAGAACAACTTGACGTATAAATACATAAAACATTTGATAGGCGGGCTAGAAATAAGTGCTCTAGGTGAAAATATTCCCAACAACATGTCTTGTTGTCCAGACGTGGTGGATTATTTGTTATTAAATGGATTTACTACTCTTATTTATGACGAAAAGGTAAGAATTAAAAGAAATGCCAGGCCTACACCAGCAATGCTTTCGTTAGTTTTTAAAAGTGGTAAACAAAACAGAGGGTTTTGTGATAACAATTATAAAAAAGTCGAGTGGTTAACGGCATCAACAGTTAGAAACAAATTGTATTGTTGGAGATGTTTATTATTTACTAATGATCAATCCTCAATTTGGGGCAGGGCCGGCAAAATTTGTCGCGAGGTTTAGAAAGGCACGAAAAATCCCAGGAGCACATTTCATCTTGCATTAAATTCGAAATGTTTGGTAAACAAAATATTGTAAATTTCTTGGATTCTGCACATAAGAGAGAAATAGAAAATGTTAACGAAAAGGTCCGTGAGAATAGGGAAATATTAAAGAGGTTAATAGATGCCGTTATATAGTTACCTTCACAAGAAAATTCTTTCCGAGGACGTGACGAAAAACGAGAATCCTGCAATAACGGAAATTTCAAAGAGCTGGTAGATTTTTTAAAATTTATGACCCAAAATTAGAGGACTTTTTGAATAACGCCACTATTTTTTGAGACAATTCCGGTAAGCTTCTGTAGAATGATCATTTTCAGCACTTAAACGCATAAAAACATTTTTACTAGAAACAAAATGAGTCAAGACCGCCTTTCAAATGTATCGCTTATTTCAATAGAAAAACGTTTTTTGTCAGAATTGAGGAAACGCGATTCATTTTATGATGAAATAATCAACCATTTTGCTAGTTCCAAAAATCGCAGGTTACCACTCATTTATAAAAATATTCAGGCTTTAAAGCAGAGATTAATATAGGTAGTTGTTATTTTAGAAAAAATATTTATTTGTGTTATTTATTTTTTAGGAAATATTTTTTATAATTCTCCATAATATAGAGTTCCGCGGTTATATATTTTTTATATAACTTCTTTCTCAAAACTATTTTAATTTCTATTAAAACTTATAATTTTACACGCCTGGCAGTGATAATGAATACAATTTTTGTTTGTAGAAAAACTCTTTAATTTTTTTACCAAAACTCTTTTTATTTTTATTAAAAGTTATATAATTTAATTACAAGTGGGATAGTAGGACTCCTTTGGATACCGATACTCGAGTCGTAGGAACGAAAATTTCATGAGAATGATTTTGTCATCTCATCATATTTTCTATTTCCTTTTCATTCTATTCTTTTATTAGTTCTATTCTCTCAAGTCGTGAATCGGTATCCTGGCGAACAACCCACGGCAAAAAAATGTAACGCGCCGTTGTAATACCTCAGGGGTGGTGGGGAAATGTACAAATTGTAGTCATATTGCACATCAGCTGTCTTTCAGAATATCAAGCCTCCTCTGCAGACAATATCACGAGTCGCCACTGAGTAGTAGGCGGTTAAAGTTAGTTATACATATCAAATTTTATCACTTTGTATCAAGTACACATCTTCACAAATATATTTTTGAGATTTTCTTCACTCATCATATCTTTTTATACATTACTTCCAGAGTAATATGTGAAAGTTTCAGATTTTTATCTTAACAATCGTAGACATGGTAGAGCTTTTACCGATTTCATCGGAAATCTCTTTATGTTCCGACTTCACATATGTATTATTCCTACATACATTCATTTTTATATTTGAAAATACAATAATCCAATATCATCATGTTTCTTGTCTCATTTAAGCTTTGTTGAGCTCAATTTCATTTTCATTTCATTAGTTTAGCGCTTCCGAGAAGAAAACTTATTCTGAAAAATTCAGCCATGTAACATTTAAGTGTCGCCTTAAAACCCCTGACGACTGGCTTATTATCGCTAAGAAATATTAAAAACCAGTACGGGAAAGTTACCTACTTACCCGGCTTAGGACAAAAAACTTTCCTGGGCTGTTTTCTGATGGTTGCTTAGCTACGGACTAAGATACTAGGGCGTGTTTTGGGATATGAAATTGCGCCGAGAAAGTTGATATTCTTTACCGATTTCGGAAAAAGTATTTTCTTTCCTCTTGTACGAAAATCGGATAATCTTGATATATTATAAGTATAATGAATTTTCTTTAAAATATGTAAACACCTTGAAGACTAAACTTTATATGTACAGGCGCATTTTAAAAATAAGGGCCTGCAACTTGGACCTCATATTTTTCCCAGCCCTGCTTAGGAACCCTCTCACAGTGAACTTTTTGCTAGAAGCAAGTGAATAAAATGATTATAAAAGATAATGTAGGACGGTGTACTTTTTTCTAATTTTGATCTAAGGAATATTCTTTTGAATTTGTACCATGCATAGGAACACTGAGCAGAAGGAAAAGTAAGACAAATCGATTCTTAAATATTTGTTATTATTAGCAAGATTGCGTATGTGTTTTTGATTTGTTACTTGATGAAAAGTACACATTTTTCATGGAATGCGTTCTGATAATATTTCTAAGATATATAACTGATGTGATGATAGATTAATAACTAATTCCTGTTTCGTACTAATTGTTATTGTTTTCCAATACGAGGCTTCGATAAATATTGATCTAAATTTTGACTCATTGTTCTTGTAAAGGTTTCAATAAGTAGATTACCTGTTTAGAGAAGTAATATTGATAAAAAGAAATATTAATATTCAATTCTGCTTCGTAAGCAGACAGCGATAATACAATGTTGCTCATAACTTATGCATGTGTAACAGCAAATGATTAATCAACTTATTTCTTGGTATTTATAAATCTAAAATAATAGGAATAAGATAAAGATCAAATGGTGTATTATTAAAATTATCGACAGGTTTTCTAATTTGCTTTGGGCACACGTAGATTATTTCCAAGCAAAATAATTATTCTTAAACACTTTAACGAACTATTGCAGGTGTTGGGAGCAGATAACCTCCTCCCAAATATACTCTTACGCATTTCCACCTTTTAGTGTAAGGGTATGTTTATATTTATAATAAAATAATGATCATAACGAAAGCAATGTTTGTTGGAATTGAACGAGGTTCGAAGTGGTGTTTATTTTATTAATTTATGGTCGCATCAGCGGACTCTTCCATGCAGGTTCCACGGGAACGAGGATAGTCTAAACAATATTTAAGTATAACGGGCTTCGGTTAATTCCAGCAAGAGATATTCGATCATTCGTTCATGGTAGTTTTCATGTGCTTGTTTGGTGTGTGTTAATTGTGGTGAATTTATGTATACCTAATGCGGTGAGTTTTTCACTAAGTGTTTTAATCTAAATAAGCTCAGGGGTTAAGTTGAACTTATTCAAATAGTACATAGTTTATTAATATAATAGTACAGTCAGTTTATTGATATATATTAGTACAGGCATTAATTACTAAAATAGTATAGTCAAATAGGGTAAAGTGCAGTAATGAGATATTAGTACTTGAAAGTCAATTGGAAAGCTGCCAGCTGGTTTTTAGGCTTAGTGTAGGTGCTAACAGATATCTAGAACGTTTTGATAAGTTAAGTGTTGTTAACCTCTGACATTAATTGTTATTGTGAGTTATGGCGAGGAATGGCCTTAACTGAATGGTAGGCTTTGGCGAGGAATGGCCTTAGCCGGGGAGTTACTTAGGGCGAGGAATGGCCCCGAGTACAGTGTATTGGATCTTGGCGAGGAATGGCCTTGATCTACTTGAGGCGAGGAATGGCCTTGAGTGTGATGACAATGAATGTCTAGGGTTGTGTAAATAGACTAGTGGTTGAACATGTTTTCGATTAGAAGGCGTTCTGGAGATCTTTAGTAAGTAGGAGACACTAGTATTGATTAGCGTCGGTGGATTAAAGCACTTACAGTCTTTTTTCCTTTTTAAATTTAGATTGACGTAGGCTTTGGAGATTAAGAACGTGTTCAGCAAAGCGGTGAGTGCTAACCTGTTGTTATTTACATTTATAAAATAAATAAATACGCCCAGTTGTAAACAAGGTTCTTACATTAGGAAACACCCTGTATGAATCCGTGGGTTCTAAATAATTTCAACAAGAGATAAACACTTCTAACACTTTATTTAACTATTTACTGACTACAATACTTCAAATTCACTTTATTTACTATTTATCTAACCTCACTTTTCACTTTTCTACTTGTTCACTTTTATAAACTGCTTTCTTCATAAAACTTCCCCTTCCGCGCTGGTAATCGCGTCTTATATACTCCGAATTTGACTCCAACAATATTCCAGAAAAGTCCATTTTATTCTGACAGCTCCCAGTCACAATTAGTAGGCATAGGCGTATCATCTCCAATTCCAAGGGGGTGTAATTCATAACAATACATACACCGACTAATTTAAAGGGATGGATATAAATCGACATTTTTCCTAGATGCATTTTTTTCTCATCACAAATTTAAAGGTCTAGAGGTCCATGAATTTCTTACTACAAGTTTTGTTTACTTTGGATATTTTTAACATTTTTATGAAATTACTCAATGTCAAATTCGATATCAACGTGTAAAAATCTGTTAGTTGTTGCTTTATAATTGAAACACGTATTTTCTCTACATTCAAGTTCGTTGTTTTTTCATAAATAATTGTTAAAATTTGTTTCGTTTACTATCGTCACCTTGACTGTGAAAGAGTCCATAGTGGGTGACAATATCAAAAAGTCGATGTCAATAATTCCTAATCACTTTAGTTTTAAACAAAAATCTTTACTTCTACCGAAAATTTAACAAATGAATATTGGTCAAAATTTATCAAAATCAACAATACATCCTTCATAATAAAAACCCACAATTCCCAATTGTGCTAAAGATGCTTTTTCTGATTAGACGAAGTTGAGTTTTCGTCTATATAACATTAATCATCAATCTTCTTTGATAACGATAAACTTTATGAAAGATTCACGATTTATTTATTTATTTATGTCTTTCATTGATCAGGGGAAGTTGAGTTTTCGCCTATCTAATGAAAATATATTTATTCGTCGATTTTCCTCGATAACAGTGATAACTTTATGAAAAATTTACAAAAACACGGCTCGCTTTAATAAAAATTTTTTGTAAATAACTTTTTATGGTTAGACGAAGTTGAGTTTTTGTCCAAATAGGTAAGGTCTATAAATTGACTTGAGAAAGCTGTATACTCATCATAATGAATAATAATTAAATATATCATTACTTTTCAATTTTCCTCGATAACGGAAAACTTTATGAAAAATTCAGAAGAGGCCATTTGTACTTAACTCATCCTAATAGAAAATTTTAACTTGTAGCTGTTTCTGATCAGATGAAGCTGAGTTTTCGTCTATCTAATGAAAATACACTGTGCGTCCATTTTCCTCTATAACGGTGGAAATTGGTAAGAGCTCTAGAAAATGTATATACAAACGTTTTTAATTAGACGATGTTCAGTTTTCGCCTATCTAACATTAATCGTCAATTTTTTTTCCATAACAGTAAACTTTATGAAAAATTCACAAGTTATTATTATTAATCAGCTCGTTGTAACAGACTACTTCTGTAATGAACTTTTTCTCATCAGACGAAGTTCGGTTTTCACCTATCTAATACAACTCCTTTCGCACTTCTTAAAATCTTTATTTGTGGTTTTCAGCTGTGTACAGAACTTTTTGTTTTAGGTGTATTCATCTTTATAATATTTATCTGCAAGAGGAAGGTATTCCACGATTTTTTACTAAAACTCAAGCTCTTGGATTCAAAAAACGTATCAACGTCATCAATACATACACAGTCAACTACAACATCTAACGGAACGTCGATGAAAGTGTTTAGTCCACTTAACGAAAATGGGAAGATTACTTAATTTGCCAGGGAATGAAACTTTTGTAACACATTTAAATGTACTGAGTAGTTATCTGTAGAAAAGACAAATTATTTCTGTGCTATATTATTTATTGTATAAATGCTCCGTCCTATAAATTATTATTGTGTATTATGTACATGTATTTAACTAATAGAACAAAAATACATTGTGTAGATACTAGATATATATACTACAAAACAATTAGAACTTAATTTCAACTATTTTGATTTTATATGTATAAGAGAATTGTTGGAAGATACCGGTGTTTCATATTATTAAAAGAACTAAATATAATTACACTGAAAAATACCATATTAAGTCAAATTGTACAAACGTTTGAATTTGGTCGAAAAACAAGAAATCAATAAAATCATAACAAATTATATAGCTACAACGCTAATAACTAACGGAGGTATATAACTTTTTAACGCAAAAGATGCGTATACTCTAATAGTACAATAGATAAGAACGTAAGTTATTCATCGATATCAGTCGAGTCTGTGTCACTTTCACGTTCACTTTCTGAATCGGGATATCTGATCACATTCCCCTCAGAAGGTGGAATTATAGGCTTTTTTAAGGGCCCAAAAATTTCAGGTACCTAATAACTTTGACTTTTTTTTCTGAGGAAATTTGCGAAGTGGTCAGTGAATCTCATGAAATCAAAAATCAATTGAATAGGTCTTGATTCGTTGCAACTTAAAATATCTTTCTACTGTGATGTTCTCTATATTTTTTAAGATCTTGCGCCTCTTCGGACAATTGACCGCAATAAAGCGAACTTAATAACTGTGGAACAGTGAACTAAAATTTTATGTACAGATGCCGGCATGGCCATGTTTGTAGGGCATATTCGTGGAACGCATCAGTATCGACCTCGTATCCACATGAAATGGTTTGCAGAACAACTGCAAATATTTTAATAATATTGATACCAGTGATTGAAGCCGATGTAGCTGGGTCCTTAAAAAATCTCGCCGTGTTCCCATCGTTTGTTGTGCCACTACCTCCTCTTTTAGGTTGATCAACTAGCAGACCCATTCTAGTGCTAAATTCATTTTGTATTAACCTTTTTCTCTCTGTTACACTACCTTTATCTTCAGCACGTGCTTGCTACTTCTTAATATCTAAACGATAGGATACGTGAAGCAAACACTCGAAGCATCTTGTCCAGGCATATAACGTTGATGGTCCAAATTTAAAAGCTTCCTCGTGCTCCTCCTTTTCGACAACTTTCACCATATTGTTCATTTCTTTTAGGGTGGCCTTGCTAATGTAACATGTTCGTGTAGACGAAGTGCCGATAATAGCGTTACATATTTTTTCATTTATCATGGTCATAATGCAAGTATGGGATACAGAACCTTTAATTCCTTCTTCTTGAGAAGTCCATGATGTCAGTTGAAGCTTGTTCATCTGACTTTGTATATAGGTCATCTCGTGCTGTGAAATGTCAGTACTTTCCTTCAAGAACTGAATTCGAGAAGGTCTGCAAAATCCTGTTGAAGATTGACGTGGATTTTGCCACAAAATTTCATCTTTCGGCAATTGCGCAAATAATTGCAGGGGAACCATGGACCTTAAAAATAGATCGCTGACTCTTAAGGTGGACTCGGAAAACTGTTGTTTATATTGGGAATGACCGCTCCTACTACCGCAACCCCATTTTACTAGGAATTCTAAACTTTTTACTGTTTCAGGAGCAAGAGGCAATATTACGGGCTTTTGCAATTCCAGGATTCCGGAAACCATATGAGGGCTTGTACTTGAACTTCCGCGGACTGTTCTGTTACTATTAGGGTATCAATTGGCGGATAACATTGGGCCTTATCCTCTAAAACTTTGTGGGTGGTAGATTCTTTAGCTTGCTGTGTAATAAACGTGTACTGACGTTTCGTTAATTTGGCTTCGACAATTAAAGAAACCGCCTTATCTGGCGTTAAAAGAACTAAGTGGTGTGATTTTTGTGCAGCATGCTTTACGAATTTTCTCGAGTTGATGTCGTAAACACAGCTTCAGTGATTAGTTTGGCTTCTGAATCTTTTTCCTTAGATTTCAAAGCCACTTTCGCAGCGTAACTCAGTTCTTCCGCTCTTTTGTCGACAATTTCACGGCCCGTCGCCGCTTGGTCCTCGAACTACCTTCCTCAAACTTTACCTTGGGTCGACCACAATCCGATGACCTGCTTGGTTCAGCACTTGACACAGTTTCATCAGGTTCCTCCGGTTCTTCTTCTTCGTCAACATAGATATTAGTGTCAAGTCACTCTCCATGCTTCTGATGGAATCTTTCTCGATTGCAATTGCATTTGTCCAGTCTTGAGAAAACTTTGTTGCAAAAGTCAAATGCAGCGTTTCTTATGCGAACGATTGCTTGCGCATCCCCTGCCTTTCCATAGTGATTGACTAGATAATACATCACATGAGCCAGATTTTTCCGACAAAACGTCAAACAGTTCTCTTCTTGTAGGCATTCTAAAACAAAAAATTTAAATTTGGTGGTTGCTTAATCTAGGGTAGTTTAGGGTGGGGGCGATGCAATCGCTTCAATGTGTACTATAGGTGCAAAGCTTTTAGTCTCCATAGTATAGCGTTTGAAATACTACTGACGGCCACGATACTATCTTATTTTAGTCTGAAAATAACTTGAAACACTCTGTATCGAAATAAAAAAAAATTTAATGGAACAACTTCGAGCAAAAATGTATTTAACCGCGGCATAAAGGGACACCTAGAGCATATTTTAGAAAGAAAATCTCCGTGGCTATTAGTGGCAAACTCTCTTTAGGTCTAACAGAATTTATAAAGTGCCAAAGAAATTACGTTTATAAAAAATAATAAAATCAGCCGCTTTAAACTAAAATTTGTGGAAATGCCTTAATGTTTTTGTTGTAAAAATTACAAACCAAAAGCATAAATACTTGAAGCACAGTCACGCGTTGAAATCTGCGAACAAACTGAAGTAAAATCATAGTTTAACAATTATTCTTGTTTGAAGGGTCATCGCAGGTAGATTTCTCGAACAAATGGGTCGATATTCAGGGAAATATTACCTGAGATGTACCCTAGTGTACCCCTGGAACGTGAAAGCTGTATAACACTTATAAAATTTGAATTTTGTCAACTTTTTATTTATTTCGGACCACAGTGAGGTGGTTTGATTTTTGAAAAAAAAATCTACCCTTTCTAGTAGCCTAATTTCAAGCAAACCTGCTAAAGTTATGCAATTATGGCAGACCTATATATACTTCAAAAATATCTGACTATTTACTTACAACCGCACCTCCCTCCTCCATAACTTCGAATATTATCCAATAAATAGCACCTACACCTTCGCCATAACTTCAAATGTTATGATAAAAACCAAAACAAATGATGGAATTTGTTAAACCCGTACAACCGAACGCCCTTGTATCTATCTACTTTCGACTCCTTTTGGAAGAAGTCACTGCAATGAATAAAGAATAGAAGCGAAAAAAGTATCTTACTTGCATTCGTAAAAAATATGTTCCGAACTCTCTGATGCAGTCCTACAGTATCTGCATTTATCACTTTATGCCTTGCCGTTATATTAAAATGATGTTTAAAAGTGAATTATTTTTTATTTGCTTATACTTGTAATGAAACATATTCTTTAAAGGATTTTGCAAACAGCAGAAATAACTATGAGAACTAAAAGAAAAACTATTTGTAAAATTATTGATTTGCAATCTTTGCATTCTTTCGATAACCTGAATTATGGTTATGCTAGTAATTAAAATCCTAAAATAAATTTGTCTTTCTTGTTGGACAATTCTCATTGTAACACTAGTTTCCACACAGTCCCCTACGGCTATGCAGAGTAAACTAGTATACACATAACCCCCTACGACTATAAGGATTCAGTTAAAATGAGCATAAAGACCTAAAATGAATTTATTTACATACCTCGTCTTTTGGAAAATTGTTCATTCAAATGGATTACATTTTCATGAAATCTGTCATTCTATTTCTTGGAAATGCTTAGCCTTTGAAACGTTTATGGAGCTTATCAGAATTTCCAATAAATAGAATGATAGATTTCGAGTTCGAGAAACTTTGTGGCATTCTTTGTCGAATAAGTTTTTCTCTTTTCTTTACCCTGGAGTATTCCTCCAGTAGGACTTCTGTTCCCTTCCTATTTTAGAATCTCTTCCGTTATATGTCCCTCAAATAAGCGACAAAACGGTTCAGGCACAGAAAATGAGGATTCAGCACCTTTTTTCCAAGGATGTTAGCTAATTTGCTTCATTCTATTTCCTCGTACCCTTTCCAACATCAAGGTAACCTTATTGTTATTGTTTGCAAGTTGCTACAAACATTATCTGTATACCCAAGTAATTTCAAATTCAAAGAACTGAGAGTCTTTAACGCCGCGTGGCTATCTGAAAGTAGATTAATTTTTACCGTTTGAATGCTATTATTTTTCATCATTCCTGGGTTTCGTCATTCCTAAATTCACGTATACAATATGTAAGTATAAATCATGTAAATCAAAATGAAATACGTAATTATACCTCAGATTTAAAAGAAATAAACATGGGCGTAGTCCAGGGGTCCGTAATAGGACCTATTATCTTTATTTTATATATCAATGACATTATTACACTATCTAATGATGTATGCTTTACTTTGTATGCAGACGATACCTCTATCACCGTATCAGACAAATTACCTTAAAGAACAAATGCAAAGACACCCTTGAGCACTTAATAAACTAGTTCAACGGTATTTCCATATTTTAATAAGGACAAAACGCAACTGAGCAGATTTCATTCATATCAAAAAAAGACATCTAACATCAATTTATCTAGGTATTAATAACAGAGACACATTTTGCATTCACGCTAACGAAAACAACTTTAAATTTCTAGCGCTGTACATTGAACCCACTTTAAACTGGAAAACACAATGTAAATTTTTATCTTCGAAATTATCTTCCATTTATTTTTTATTTTCAAACCTAAAACCTATTTTTACAAAGGATCGGTTAATCATATTATACTATGCTCAGGTAGAAAGTCGATAAAGATATGGAATCTGCTTTTGGGAGGATTCTACCCTTTCACATGACGTATTTGTGGATCAAAAGTGAATTTTACGTTGTATTGCTGGCGTATCCAGTACTCACACATGCAAATATATCTTTAAGAATCTCAAAATACTTACTTTATATAGCTTATATTTTTGAAATTTGTTTATTTGTTTTCAATAATAAATATAAATTTTTGACTAATAGTGATTATCACCAGATAAATACTCGCCAAGCAAATAATTTACATCTACCTTTTTCTAGACTAAATATCACATTTAAAGCCACCAGCCGCATAGGTGCCAAAATATTTGATAACCTTCCAAATGATATAAAATCAATAGACAAGGAAAGTATATTTAAAAAAAAACTTAAGCTATTCTTGCTTGATAAATGTCTATACAACACCATGGCACATTTTAATTGATATATTTTACTCTACATTGTTTAATTTATTTTCTGACACATAAATGTGCATAGGTTAGGTAATCTATTTATTTATTTATTTATTTATTTATTGCATACACTGTTCAACAGGTAAGATACCCAATTACAGAACAGGAATAAAGGCATACAAAGCATTAATTACATAATATACAACAACATAGAAAGAAAGTAAAATGAAGAAAAAAAATTACTTAAATGTACGAACTATGAATAACTAATGATACGAAGAAAGAGAAAAAAATAACATGGGAAATGTTTAAATATAAAAACTATATATACATATATACACATATGCGATTCAAAGCAAATTAAGAAAAACAAAGACACTCACTGGTTATTTAATTTAGAACATTTTGTTTTATGTCACTAAGGCTTCAATTAAAAATATCGAAGTCGTTACATAATTTGTTAGAAGTACTGCAAATCGTATATAAAGGTGAATTATTTAGTACGTTGGTACGCGGCGTAGGTAAATAGAACACTTGGTGATTACGAGAGGTTAATCTGGGAACGTGAAAATTAAGCTTACTAATTATTTCGGGTGCGTCAAAATCATTGTGTAGTAATTTAAACAAAAATACTTGAGAAAAGTACGTACGCCTATCCCCCAGAGTAGTCATAGAATATCTTTCAAGCAAGTTACTGTGCGGAAAACCAATCACTGGATAGGTACCGTCGGATTTGAACCACAGTAATTTAAGAAATCTACGTTGAACTGCCTCCAAGTTATTCTTGTGAACATCATAACTGGAACTCCAAATTAGCGATGCGTACTCAAGTTTCGATCTGACGAAGGATTGATAAAGAATTTACAGAGTATCAGTATTAGTGAACTCTCGACTAGTACGAACGATGAATCCAAGGGCTTTGGAGGCTTCGGACACAATGGTATCGATATGATCAGTGAAGGATAATTTACTATCAAAAGTTACGCCGAGGTCGCGAAATGTTATAGGTCTTTGAAGTATGACATTATCTAACCTGTAATCAAAAATAAAAGGTGATGTTTTTAAAGAAAAGGACATTACGTTACATTTACTAAGATTCATGAATAATTTATTTACTATACACCAGGTGTTTATTTTGTCAAGAGAAGTCTGAAGTTGAAAACAGTCATCGATTTCATCAATTACTGTGAAAATTTTTAGATCGTCGGCATATAAAAGGTGAGGCAAATCAATTTCGTTCACTATGTCGTTAATAAATATGTTAAAAAACAAGGGCCCCAGAATAGATCCCTGGGGAACTCCAGATGTGGCAGCAAATTCGATCGATTTGAACCCATTTAATGCAACGTACTGACTCCTATTCATTAAATAAGATTTAAACAAAAGGAGCAAAGAATATGATTTTTGTACTGTTTTTTGCTTTAACGGCAATTTTAAAACTGTGACTTTCTTATATAAATATATCTTATATGAATATATTTTGTTTTTAAGAATAAAGAATTTTTAATTTGAATTTGAATTTTGTTTCTGCATTACTGGCATATACCGGATGATTCAGTTTGGTATTTGCCCCCTATATCTTTTTTATTTAAAAAAAAGTACAACAGACCATATACATTTGTAAATCGCTTGTCAAGCTCTATCAAATGAGGACCTTAAATCGTCTCTGTGATCATATATGTCAAAGTAGAGATAATCAATTTTTTTTTCAAATGTAGGCTATACTTTTTTGCCGATTGTTGTAGGTTTTTTTTCTGCATTCACATGTGTAAAGAAGTCTACACTTTCATTAGAAAAATTTCGAGAAAATTATTAAAATATGACTTTATTCAAAGGTTTTGTTTCGGAATCAACATAGTTGTAAAATTGTGATTGTGTTATTAGTTTTTATTTAATGCTATATTTATAAATAGATTTACATTAATGAAGAAAAATTGGACATGATATTCATTTATAGACAATTGCAAAGAATTACCAATAAAAAACTACTAACACTTAAGTAAACTAATTAATAATTAAGAAAATGAAAACATTATTTATTACTTCACATGTTCGAAGAGGCCTCCGTTCGCTTCTAAACATAATTGCCCTGTGTTTATCACCCCTTGGATACATACGTGTTCAAGAATTTCAACATTTAATAAGAGACATTCAACTCGAATTCTATTTCTAAGATCTTCGACGCCATTTAGAGTTGTAAAGTAAACTCTCTCTTTCACATACGGCCAAAGGAAAAAATCCAACGGTATTATGATCTGGAGATTTGACAGGTTCCTTACAATTATAGCATTATATAGCGGTGCCTCATCTAGTAAAATCATAGTATGCCTAATATGTAATAGAACGTATTCTATGAAATTTAACAACTCTTCTCTTAAAAGCTGTAGATATCTCCGGTAAGTGTGCCTTCATGAAGCTTTAGTCCTGTACTTCGCACCATACATTAATTTTGGAAATTAGTTTCTCAAAGCTTCTGAGGATTATCCTGAGGCCAATAATGATAGTTATGTCGTTGAGTATTCCATTATTATTCCTCTGACTACATGACACGATCTAAGATAGTTATTTCTTGAGCAACTACCAGCAATAATACAAAATGTGACGCCTCTCGTAATCTCCAGAAAGCAAATGTATCTTACATGGTCGCAGATTATTGTCTATCAGAATTCTTTGAATTGAAGAATATGAAATGTCAGTGTCAACTGTATGTACTTAATCTCATGCGGTTCTGGCTTTAAAATTTTTTTTTCTCAAAACTTTCACTTTCACCCATATTTCTTGCCAATTTGAAAACATTTTGTTTGATGACACACTCTATTTCGATAGAGTTCATAATATAAATGTTCGGCTGCTTTACTTTTTTCCACACTCTCAAGAAATTAATGTCATGTTGAATTTTTCTTCATTAGCATAAGTGTATTTATAAGTATAGCATAAAAGAAAAACTAATAACACAATCACAAATAACGGTATTTCAAATTGGACAGTACTAACAATGTCAAAATTGAATTGTTTCCATGGCTAACTGTGTTGATTCCGAAACAAAATCTTTGAATGAGATTCTATCATATTTTATTAATTTTCTCTAATTCTTTCTTATGGAAGTAAGTACCTTCTTTACACTAGTGAATGTCAAATTTTTCTTCATTAATATAAACCTATTTATAAGTATAGCATAAAATAAAAACTTATAACACAATCACAAATAACAGTATTTCCAATTGGACATTACCTACTGACAATGTCAGAATTCAATTGTTTCCACACAACTATGTTGATTCCGAAACAATACCTTTGAATGAAGTTTTGTCATATTTTATTAATTTTCACGAAGTTTCTCTTATAGAAGTGTATACTTATTGTATACAGGTGAATGCAGAAAAAGAATCTCTACAACAGTCGACAAAAAAGTACAGCATATCATTTGAGAAAAAAATGTATTATCGTTACTTTGACATATATATGATCACAGAGCCGATTTAAGGTCGTCATATGAAATATATATGGTTTGTTGTACTTTCTTTTAAATAAAAAAAATACAGAGGTAGAATACCCGGCATATGCCTGGCATAGATGTCTGCCTAGAAGATGGTTGCTGTCTTATCTAGGGCTCTGAATAGCCTCACAAACACCAATATGATCAGCCATCATAGATCGATCTGAGTGTCCCTTCCACTAACCGCAGTACTTCGACTCTGTTCGTTTGATGGTTCTCAATGGTTAACAATGACATTAAATTGGCAGAATGATCTCATAATATGATCTTTCTTAGCTACAATTTCAATTAGTGAAATAATCAGGGTTAATTGGTGTCTTAGTATTATTTGGAATTAAACAAATAATAGATCAGTGATAGTTCTATCTATTTTATCACGTTAAACTAAGCATTACATAATTTCTTCGAGCACTATTATTCTGTCGTATCTTTTAAATCTCTAGATTCCAAGAAAAATCTTTATTTTGAATATAAAGATAGTAATGACAATTGGTTATTTATGTGTCTCCAAACTTTTTCAAGGAACAATGACGCGAACCCAACGCTAGCAACACATTTACAGAGAAATTTCATCCAAATCAAATTCCTTACAAAAGTAAATGTTTACATTTTAAAAATTAATTATACACTTACTCATATATGTTTCTATTTTAATGTAACTGATGCTATTTTTACATTTCATTGTTATCTGTTAACCACATCGTTGCAGGAATATAAACAATAACAATTTGAATTATTACTTCAAACAAATCTATTGCTAAATATTATTTTAGTTGACTTTTTTATTCAATTTCAAACTATTTCGCAGCTTGCAAAATAATAAGCATCTGGATCACAACTTAAACATGCTTTTTGGTAATATAAATAAATTATCAGCAATTTATTTTTTAACGTCATAACAACGATGAGGATCAAAAATGCCTCATTTCAGGTCAGTTGTGTCAGAGCCTGAAATGAGTTATCTATGTGGTTTAACAGTGCTCTTAAACATGTTGGTGTTCTTATTACTTCTCATAGTTTTTACAAATTCCAATTCCATTAATATTAGTTGCGCATCGTCTCCTGATTTACCTAAATGTTGTGACATTCACAGTGATTTTGTCAAAGCGGGCGATTCTTATTTCTGCGAAAAGACAGAAAATACACGTGTTGCCATCCAAACAAATGTTCTCTTGAATTACACGGAAACGGGAGTAAGTGAATGTGTAGAAAGTTCAGACTCCCAGCTATATGTATTTAGTGTGGAACATAATAAAACTACCATAGTGGAAAATATTAGCTACAAGATGTTACCAAAATGTTGCCCAATGGATTTTGTGTACGTGCCCAGAATGCATTCGTGTATTAAAAATGAGAGTCGCACTAATCTGTTTAATGCTAGTTTTGTGAAATTCGGATTACCAAAATGCCAAATTATCTTTGACCATAAATTTAATTCAGTACGAAGTGATATTAACATCGACGAGATACATATTTACTTTTCGAATATATTTTCAAATGAAGAATATTGCGTCGATGAGACAATAGAAAATACAGTTGTAGCCAGAGTCTGTGAGGATTATAATTTCTGTGAAAAGGTACGATGTATCCATAAGTGCTGCCCTGATGGACAAAGTTTTGTTAATGGATCCCACTGTAAAAATACTTGGGTTCACGGAATCGATCTGGAATATTTATCAAGATTTATCGCAAATGCTTCGGGTAAGTTCAAAATTATGTTAAGGAAAATATTTTTACTATAAATACCTGCTTATTTAACAATAAAACCGATTACATTCTATTTCTTATATTCCCTTTATTCTTGATGGACGTTTTATTATACTACTTGGTCTCCTAGCACGCGATTGCCTGCTTAGCGTGCAACCTCACCAGAACTCTTTCCCGTCAGTTCACTGGTAATATTAATCCAACGTTTGAGAAGGCATCTCTTCGTCGCCTATCATCTTATTTTCCTGAACCATTAATTGTTTTCTATTGTCTTTTCCCTGGTTGATGCAGTCAAAAGAATAGAGGATGCGGGAGAGTACGTTGCTGTTTTGAGGGAGTATTCTCTGAACAATTGAGTCGAGGGATTGCTGTGATATCTGTCCAAGGAATTTGTAAATAAAACCCACACTTCAAAACCCTCCTCCACCATATATAGTATCATGAAGTTAGTAACAACATACAAAAATTTAACTACGAATTCCTTATCGAAAATGAAGGTGAGTTCTTCATATAAAATTTTTCAAAATAAGTCTTTCCTGTCCAGCTACACACCATTAGGAGGGTGTATACAGCGCCAATATTATTTACTAAAGATGATGGTCTCGGATGATTAGGGGTCGAGCTTGAGCTTTTTGCTCTAATCATCCCTGTAGACCTGGACCGGCCTCGTAAGGGGTGAACCTGCTTTTTCGCGTATGCCGCTGCAAATGCGGATGGTATTGGCGATGTTAGCAAACCTCCCCTGGTCTTGGCTGTTGGACCCTGCCAGCTAGGTCGTTTCTTCTGACGCTCTTCTGTCTTGGTCTTCTTTCTTCGCTGGCATGGATAGGCTCTCGGGAGCGTCTCTCATCTGTCGTTAGAGGGAACGCCTGTTCCGAGCCCTCTCGGAGTTTGAAAGGGATTTGTGGGTAAAAAATTGATTGAAGGAGCCGTTACTCTGTGGTAGTTAATCATTTTGCACAAATAACTAAATAAAACATAGTAGTGTGTTTTATTTAGGGATTTGGGTGTGTTGACTAGTCGGAAGCCCAGGATGCCAATTGGCATCATGTGCTCCGATTTCGTCGGAAGGAAGTGTGAATTATATAGCTCAGGATTGTGTTCGGCCAGAGACGCTTTCTTAGCGTCAAAGGCCGGCACGGGCTAGGGTAAGGATACCGAGCTGGTTGTTTGCTTGGTACCCCCGAGATTGGATAATTGGATGTTTTTGGTCATTGTCTCCTTGCGGTGGGGCTTGAAGATCGAGCTGAAACAGATAAAGGGTTAGTTATACTTACCCATTGTCCAGGATCCGGAGCTTCGGCCTCTTGTACCTCGGAGCGTCGTTGGGGTCATAGTCAGTCGCCTGTCTGACGCACCAAATCATATCTGTACATTATACTGTTAAACTATGATTTGACACCAGCCTACTTAGTGTTTTGACTAATGTAATAGTACTCATTACTTTTGATGGATCACTTAGGCAGATGTAATTTAGTTTTTGCTCAAAAACTGCGGATTTAAAAAAACGACAAAAACGACCCCCTCTTTTTTGTACTATATCGATTGCAAGTTAACTTTCCAATCCGACGTTGTGGGGCGCCATATTCTTCTGGAGCTTTTTAAGTGAGATGTCGGCCGCCAAAGTGAGAGATACGAGGATTTTGCTTCTCGAGAGATACGGCGGGGCCTCGGGGGCCTTCTCTGCAAAACAGAAGTTAGCAAAAATCTGAAAAAATTGAGAGGTACGGTAATGAAGGCAAACTTTTGTAAAAACCTTGCAAAAATTAATAAAAGGATCATCTCCTGGATTTAAGTAGGTAATAACATGTAGAATGAAATGATGCAATCTTGGCACTTCCAAGTTCCGGGAAAATTCAAAAAAATTTGGAAAAACTTTTTGATTTTCGTTTTTTTTTGCTCTAGCGGCTAAAATAATAAAAATAGAGAAAAAAGTTTTCAACAAAAGTTGTAGCTCGTCTCTTTCCGTACAAAATAACCTTCACATATTTTTGTCTTACTTAAGCCGTTTAGGAGATAAATCCAGTTTGCCACTTATAGTTTTGAGCCGCTCCAAAATGCGCGGAAAATGAGAATTCTCCGGAAGTTTCGTACGACTGAACACATCGATCGATAATTATTACTATTCAAAACCACTAAAAAAATAACACAAAATGTGGAGAAAAGTCTCAGCTATAATGTGGAACTAATCACAAAATTCATAAAAAATACTATCATAGAGTAAAATGTGTTAGAAGATGGCTTAGTAAACTTTATACCGTTGATTTATTCATATCTTTGAGTTTTATGTATCCTCCCTATTTCTCCCGTAACAATGGGTGCTTTTTCACTGCATGAATTCGATTCCACACATTTTAATCTATATTTTGTAAAAATCTCATAGAAGAATGTTAAGAAACAAATAACTTGTATATGTTTTACTATATAATTACACATTTTCTGAACGTACATGAATAATGTAGACAAATTTAAAAAGTACTGCACGCATTTAAAAAACTCTAAAGTCATTCGAAAGAATATGTTTTATTGTACTTATAATCCAAAAATTAAGACTGTGCCATTATTATTAATTAAGATATAGCGAAGTGAACTAAAAAATTGTGGGTAACTGATCGATGAGAAATATACCCTCTACTTTGATCGCAAGGCATATTTTTCCAACAAAAGTAATTGCAAAAAAATGTTAATTGGATTAATATATCATTATATAAGAATATATTTGCAAAATGAATTATCATTCTAGCGACTCCCGTCAAAGATATGAACAAATCTGTGGATCAACTGTGCAAAGTTTACTAAGGCATCCTCTAACACTTTTTCTCCATGTTAAAATTTTTCATGATTTTGTGATTAATTCCACATTAAAGCTGAGACATTTCTCTAACTTCTATGTTGTTTTCATCTTTTTAGGGGCTCTGAATAATATGAATTATCGATTGATGAGTCCGGTCGTACGAAACTCTCGGAGAACTCTCTGAAATATGTAAACCACGATACGTGTTTAGATACAAAAGGTTCATTAATTATGTCATCAATGTCTCTGGAGTATTGCTCAAGTTTATGTTTGGCAATATCTAAGTCTTCTGTATTAAAATTGTTTAATTTTAAGGGCTTTAATTCTAGCTCTTTTACACTATTGGGTAAATGATTACAACAATCATAAGGTACAGTTACGGCATGATAATTAATTTTTAAATCTGTCATTTGTTTTGCTTTTGGTTGTACCTTTGTATTTCCTATGTATGCACTACAAGTTATAGTGAGTTGCAAAATTGAAGTTCTTTGAATTATTTTAGTGATAACACCTAATTTTGACATTTAATGGTAACAGTTAATGGATCTGATACTAAAATTAACCATGTGTTTTCTTCTAGTTCCTGTATATTATAATTTGTTGCAAGAATTAAATTTGATTGACATGTTTTAGGTAAGATAACAGGATTTTTCAAAATTTGAGCTTCACAAATCGAATCACTATCAATTGGATAGGGCAATATATTTGAACAAAGTTTTGTACGAAAGTCTAAATCTTTACAATTATCTAAATTTGACATCGGTATAAACATTAATGAGTCATCATCCCTTGCTATATATTTTTGTGAAATACTTAAAATATGATGAAGTCCGGTTCTGTTGTCTAAAATTGGTATAGGGTATAATTTATAAATTTCATATAGTTCTGGTTCTACAAGAGGAATTTTCGAAACAAAACTATTCTTGTTTCCGTCTGAAAGGCTTGAAGTTCGATTATGTCAAGATACTGAGCAATTTTTGTACTGGATACAGTTAAAGGTAAGTTATTCCTTTGCAAACTTTGAGAAATTTGCTGCAATGACAGAACCAAATCTCTTGGGGTTATAATTGAACTGTGTATTATTTTTAATCTAGCAAAAGTAATGGCATTTAAAATATCATTCAACTCGCTTTCCAAGTACATGTAACTTTTCATTAGGTTTTCACAAATTTCAAGTACTTTTAATTTTGATTCTAAAAGTCCTATTGTGTCAGATATATTGAAGATTGCTTTTTGAATAATTTGAATGTCTTTATTAAAAGTCTGCTCATCTACTTGTAATTTTTGAATTGTTTCATTGAAATTTTTAATCACAGAAGTTGTTACAGAAATCTGATTTTTCATTAAGTTTTCTAATTGATGTTCATCATTCAGTAATTTATTGCTACACTCGGTATAAAATTCGCCATCCGATGAATCTAAATTTCCGGTTATAGCTTTGAAAATAGTTCCAATGCCGTTTAAAATACCACGTTTGTAACGTTTTGTGTCGGCGAAAATTTCTTCATATTTCAATTCTAAAGAATTCGATAATTGTTGTATTAAACTTAATGTGCGTTTGAACTTCAGAATAAAATACTTGTGTGCGCAATGTATCCCTACTATTTACAGTATCAATCAGACTATTTAATATTTTGTCATTATGATCGAGATTTTTATCTTTATAAACCAACAAAGTAAATTTGTCATTCAACACTTTGAGCGGCTTCGAAGCGGCTCAAAACTGTAAGTGTAAAACTCGATTTATCTTCTTAACGGCTTAAGTAAGACACACGCTGAATAGTAAGAATTATCGATTGATGAGCCCGGTCGTAGGAAACTCTCGGAGAACTCTCATTTTTGGCGCATTTCGAGGCGGCTCAAAACTATGTGTAAAACTCGATTTATCTTCTTAACGGCTTAAGTAAGACACAAATGTATAAAAACCTTTTTTGTAGAGAAAGAAACGAGCTACAAATTTTGTTGAAAACTTTTTTCTCTGTTTTCATTATTTTAGTCGCTAGAGCAAAAAACCGAAAATCAGAAAGTTTTTTTAAGTGTTTTTGAATTTTCCCGGAACTTGGATGTGCAAAGAATGCATCATCTCATTCTCCAGGTTATTACCTATTTATATCCCGGAGATGATCCTTTCATTAATTTTTGTTACCCTAAACGGCTAATTTGTCTGTACTACATAGAAAGATATAAGAAATAGTTTGGTGTAAATCTGAGGTCCATGCGTGCCTTGGTTTTCGAGATATGGTCGCTCGAAGTCACCGGAAGGTGAGAATCGAATTTTTTTACCGCTTCCCGAGGCTATATCTCGAAGACGAAACGAGATACAGAGCTGCGGTTTACTCTATTCGATTTCTCTCGCCTTCCTAAATACCTCTGAATTTTTCAGATGCTTTACCTTAGAAATTTTGCAAAGAACTGAAAGTGCCGGCAAAAATCTGAAAAAATTCACAGGTATGTAGAAAGGCAAGAGAAATCGAATGATGTAAACCGCAACTCTATTATATCTCGTTTCATTTTCGAGATATAGCCTCGGAAAACGGTAAAAAAAATCAATTTCCACCTTCCGGTGACTTCGAGCAACCATATCTCGAAAACCAAAGGCATGCCAACCTCAAATTTGCGCCAAAGAATTTCCCACGTCCTTCTACGTACCCTTGAATTTTTCTAGATTGTTTCTAGCTTTTATTTGACAGAAATGGCCCTCGAAGCCTCGGACCTCCCACTTTGGCGGCCGATATCTCACTTAAAAAGGTCCGTAGCAATATCGTGCCACACATCGGATTGAAAATTTAATTTTCAATCGATCTAGTACAAAAAGGGAGGGGGGGTCATTTTTGCCTAGAAAAAGTTACAGCGATTAATGTGAAGAGATGTCAAAATCGCTTAAATTATGGTTTTTTTTAAGGTTATGGCAAAATCCTGATGTGACACATAGTAAACATGGTCAGATCCTCAGGGCAGAGAAAAATATATTATTTGTGTGGCTGTGTAATGTTTAGTTCTTTCTTTTAATTGAAAGAAAAATATGGCAGACAGAAAGATATTTACGAAATTATAGGAAGGGTAGTTAATATCACCCCTTTGTATACACGCTAGATGGATGAAATAATTTCGTTAGGTACATTTTCATTAGTAACTGAGATGTGCCAAATTCCGTCTTCTTCCGATTACGCTATTTTCAAATAAACATTAAAACCTGCTTTTCTACACGCCATCTTAAGGTGTAGCTAGACAAGAAAAGCTTATTTTGAAAAATTTTGTATGAAGAACCCACTCTCATTCTCCATAAGGAATTAGCAGTAAAAAAATTTACACTTTATTACGGGACACCCTGTATGTTAAAAAAGATTAGCCGGAATGTATTGCCGATTCCATCTAAGCAAGACTTTCCTCATGTCAGTGAATAATAAAAATCAAATGACTAGGTGTTCTAATCTCCAAGAATAAGGCTCACAGTTTGCCCCATGCCACATTTAACTCTCAATAGTCTACGAAAAAATGGTAATATTTTTGCAAAATATAAGACGCACTTGTAACCTCTTTTACTACTGATTACCGTTTACTATTTACTGTCATAACAAATACTAATAAGATGAAGTGAATCAACCAACACATTACCAAGGATTGGTTGTAAATTTTTTTCATTGCTGTAATCTTAAAGGTTCTAAAGTAAGAGTCTAAAATTCAAGATATAACAAGTAAATCATAATTAATTATACAGAGGCATACCGCCTCGGGTTTTGTTACTTATATTCCGAATATTTCACTTCAATTTCGCGTCATATATCTGCAAGAGTAGAATCATACCATCTCTATAAATTAACGTAAATTTAATATAAACTAACAACAAATGACTGAAGAAGTAGACAATTATTAAATTAGTTGCATAAACTACGATTAACCTGATTCATTGGATGCATTTTGATAGAGGACCATTAAATATTATTTAGGACCATATTTTATTAAATTAAATAGTAAACCGTAAATAATGGCAAAAGAAGTCGCAAATGCTCCTTATATTCTGGCAGAGTCTGCACATACCTATTCGCACAATATTATTTTGTCCATAAGTTATCATAAATTCAATATTTGCTGGCATGTGATATTAATGCTAGCATTCTGTAGTTGTCATAGATATCTACCGTCATAGATATCTGTAGTGGTGTGAGGAATAAGATTCTCCAATCATCAGCTTTTATATTCTTCGACATAATTTGTGATGGATTCTTACGTCCTTCTTACCAATTAGAATCTCGGCCATGACAATAACGGCAACAGCAGCTTTGCTAGTTTTTAACTTTTGTTTAGCTGCCTTCTAAAGGTTCACTTTCGTAGTTCTGCTGCTAGTTATCATCTGCCACAGGATGGTAACATTCCAAAAGTTTTTCGCAGTATTGGCGTACAAACTGCGATAGTTTGATTTTTGATATAATCATTAGTGTTCCAGTAGAGTCCTTAGTTGACCACATTTTAAATTTATGTCTACGTATATCACCCTTACTGTTCTAAAAATATTCTTACAATGATTGTGATTGACATGTGACTCCAGTTCTTTACAGATGCGCCTTCAAGGTTTTTCTGGTTTCTAGGTAAGAGTTTGAAGAGTTATCTAAGGTGGTTGGTTGCACATGTTATGTTCTCTTAGAGATTACCGTAAGATATTTGGATATTCTTCATGTACATCCTCAGTTTGTTGAGAGTAATTGAAAAGATATACGGTTGTTTTTTTGTGGGATATTTATCGTGGTAAACGGCCTATAAAGAATCATGTGATTATCAGTAACTGCAATAAAGTCATGCGCTAAACAAACTTGCTTCATAGTTTGGTTATTTATATCTTATGAGCATTTCCAGAATCACTTCTTAATTTTTTTTCTATCTTGAGACACTTATTCTCAATAATTCTTCTAATTGAATCTATTGACAATTTAAAATGGAAGGGGTTCTTAATTCGACCCGTATGTCTTCTTATGCTTGTATATTGATTTCTTTGTGCTGCCTATTATATGGCGAGAAAAAGGTGGAAAGAAGCACTTTCTATTCGAGAGTATTCAAAGTTAGGGCGAAGGCGCGGGTTGAAGTTAAATAGTCAGGTAGGTATTTGGTAGGTATTTTCGAGGTAGTTGATACTGAATCTGGTATCAAGAATTAAAGGTTCAAAATGATGAATCCAATAGAGCTTCTTTAATTCCATATGTTTTGTAAATTTACATAAAACCAAGTCATTAAAAAGAAGGGTGAAAAACAACTTTTTCGGTAAAATATAGAAAGAAATGTTAAATGGATGATATTATTTTTGCCTCCTGTAAAAATATACTAGAAAAACTGCTATTTAATTAAACTTATTTTTCACCCCCAAAAAAGAGCTGGAAGGGGTGCGCTCAGGGATTGGATCTCTTGATGTTTTTGGACATTAATTTTGACCCAAATTACTATTATTTTACGTTAAAGAAACTATTCCACCAAAACACAGCCCCACAAGAAAAGGTTTTTGATCCGGATGAATGTCGAATGCCGAAAAAAACATGAACTAGAGGTAATACTATGAGGGATATGGAGATTGCATTGAATGCTGCAGTGAAAGAAAAATCTACAGAGATGGATTCCCGTTTATCTTCCCTCTCAGAATTAAAAACCCCAAAGTGAATCCAGTTCTAAAAGTTTTCCGAACCTGTTTTGGGGTTTGGGAGGAAGTTTTCGCCCCTTGCAGGGTGCGGTCAAGGCAATTGAAGGAGATTCTCGTTAATGCATTGCGACCATTCTGCAGTAAAAATAAGGAGTCCCAGACCTCCCTCTACCCCTGCGTTCCTCATCCAGCAGTGGGTAGATTATAGCCTTCTGGAGACTTGGTTCCGGAGAGGCATTCACCCTCTACCATATTTCCTTTGCATTTTCAAGAACTTGTAAGCTAAAAGCTTTTATGATGCAGTTCTACGTCCAGAAGGGTATAGATGGGGTGCAGAGGATATATCAACCCCTTCAAAATAATTGTTACTCCTCGCTGAAGCCATTGACATTAAAAAAGAAGAATATGGGAGATAAAAGTCCACATTCATACTACTTTACTTAATGATACTTATATTCATAAAATTACCTTATTGAAGGATGTCCTTGCCTATTCACAACAATTTAAGGGGTATACGAATTTGTTTGACCTTTTGTGGGACTTTGCATTGTATAATCGATATCTCAATTTGCTTAATTTTGGGCCAATTCCAGTTGCCTATATACACGGTAACGATATTTAATAAATTATTTGACACTTAGATGCTCTTAAGACATACTGAACTACAACATTTTTAATTCCAGTCTTTAATTTCGATATACTCGTTAAGCTCATTAGAAGAGGGGGGTGAGTATTTGAAATAGTCCATATTAGAATAAAATGTTTTAGAATATTTGTGGAAGTTTGCACTGAAGTGAGTTTGAAAGTTTTTCGTTATATTTTCAGACGAGTTCGCAATCATACATGGTTACAAAACTGGAGTCTATATTCCAAGTAATTATAAATTCCATTTAGATGCAGAAGGCTATTTTCACAGCTTTGAGGAAAAGACTGGAAACAAAATATACCCTCCAGAAGAGGAAACATACTGCATCGAACACGCCACTAAAGGTGGCAGAACTTATGGACACACATTCTTCCGAATAATCCCAAAAACCCATGATTTAGAGAAGAAATTCTTAGTTAACAGATGGGCCATGGTCATATCCTGTATATTTTTGATATTGACGATAATGTATTATTTGTTTTCGAAAGAGTCTGCGAAAGTATTTGGTAAAATCTTAATTTGCTTTTGTACCGTACTACTGATTTTATTCATGATTCTGATATACTGCACATTTAAAACAAATTTAAATGTTAGGAGTACTATGACCATCTGTAAAACAATCGGTGAGTATGCAAATTGTGTTACTAATTTCTTTTTCGCTAAGTATGGATATTTCTAGAATCTTAACTTAGGCCGCTGAAATTTTTAGATGATATTTAAAATTTGGGTTAAATTTAATTCATTGCAATAATCCTCTTAATATGTTTGGTTAATAGTTTTTTTTTAATTCAAACATTACTGGAAGTCGTAACTGCATGTTTCAATTGTCTGAATATGTCTTTATATTTTATGCAGGGTGATATTTGATGCTATGTGCTCTTGGTAAACAAATATGTATGTGCAGGTATCAGGCTTATCTAATAACTAGTATTTAAGTCTACACTTGCCGGGAACTTTGAAAAGTTTACAAATTATGAAAGTTTACAAATTTTTATTGTTATAAAGTTGCTATGCTTAGATGTTGAACAATATTTACTCCTAAAAATTTAATGAATTTTATCTTTATCATCTCAGTGCACTTGTAGTTAGTGTTGCAAATCTTAGTGGCGGTTTAGAGTGTTACAAATGTAGTTTCATTCATTATAAAACTTATTAAACTAAAGTATAATCAATTTTGTCAGTTGGAGACTTATTAAGTATAATTGGCGCGGCATCTACGTATAATGTTACAGTTCCACTCTTTAAAAAATGACCAACTTCATTGATATGTACGAGAAGTGACACCAGTTCCAACACAGTACTCCGAAGAACACCCATAGAAACAATTTAAGAGTAGGAACAAAGGAAAATATCTTACCAGAAAACACTAGTAATTATCCAAACTTTTACAAAATACTTATCACAGATAAGTTTAAAACATGTATCCTTCTTATAACAATTATAAGAAAAAAATTATGCCCATTATGAACAGTACAACTGGTAGGTAACTAAATTCATTTTAACACAACAAATAATAAATAATTCACTTTTAAAAATTGCCTCTACCATGAAAATTTAGGAAACATACGTACTGTATGCTTTAAAACTATGAACACTCAGGAAAGGTACAAAATTTGAAACTTGAAAGTGCTGTGCGGATTTATAACAATTTATGTGTGAAATATGTGTACATACATTTATTATGCCAAAATACATCATAAACTCATAAGATAGGTTCATATTACATTCAATTTTGGAAGAGAGAACAAAACTTCATTTAATATTTTGATGTAAAATTTCATATGTGCGCCACTGGAATTAAACCCAAATTCCGATCACTACAAATCGGAGATAAGAAGTCAATTTATATCACTTTAGCACTCTGTATATTGTTTTCTATAATATATTAATTCTTGTGCTTTCAGGGTTCCTTATAATATATACAAGCTTTAGCTGCTTTGTATGGCTACAAATAATGTGCTATGATATTTACTGGACTTTTGGGTAAGAACTACAAAAAAACATGTATTAGTATAAACTTGTAATATTCACGCATATGTTAGTTGCATGTGGCTGTATAAAAAGTTTGATGTAAACGTACGTTTTGTGGGTGTTGAATTAATCAAATAAACTAATGCTTTGAAGAATGATTTAGCTTTGGCCATACACTATTTTCATATTTCATATAAATTTCAAGAATGATTGATTTGAATTACTGCCAGTGTTTATTGATTTTGAAGCATATTTGCTTGATGTCCAAGTTGTTGGAGATGTCCAAGACATGAAAGACATGAATGAGTGGTAAAAAAACATTCTCAGTTACAACGAAGTAAATTGATTGAATTGTAATATAATAATACAAAGTAAATAAATCATTAGAGTTTTTAGATACAACGCAGTTGTTTTTCAATAACATATTGGCCTTTAATGCGTTTCTATACACGCTTCTACCATCAGCACTCTTCCGATGACCTATTTGCTCTTACGTCGCTATTTAAATTATGTCTGAGTTTTGAGATAAACCTACTTTGTCTTTGACCACATGTTTTACTGTCAATAAATCAAGATATTAGGGTGGCTACTTTCGCATGTGTCAATAATTATTTCCTAGCTGTAACTGTTGTATATTCCCGGTCAATATTATCTTGTTGAAAATTAATAATGGTGAAACCTTCTTAGAAGAATTATAAGATTGGCTTCAACATTTGGTGAATAGGACTAAGTATAACTAATTAAAGAAAAAATTAAAAAGGGATTACCGGAAGTTTTGTCAGTTTTCATTTATTGGTCGCCATTCTTCTGTCAATAAAGAGCGTATGTAAATTTTAGAATACTTTATCGTATTACTTCCACATCCACGTAGTGGATTGGAAGTACAGTAATCGCAAAAAAAATTTCAAAAATTGTTTTTCTTGAAATAGGTTTAGAATGTCATGAAACGTCGAGATTTAAAATTTGAGCAAAAAAAAATTTTCTGTCTGTCGGTCTGTCTGTAACTTTTTTTGTCCGCACGTTTTCTCTCGAACGGTTTAAGATATTGACTTGAAATTTTGTACACGTATGTATTATAATGAGATCTGGAACTGGATTATATTTTGAGATGATTTCATTGAAGGGTTGGGGGTTAAATCATGTTAAATAGGGTTAAATAGTGGAAATAGGTAAAGCAAGCTGGTAAGAGTACAGAAACTTGAAGTTCGGTGTATGTACCAGAGCCAAGGTCTCAGATTATTTATAATATTTTTAACCCCCCACCACCCCTACTCCATTATTAAAGGGGTTGATAAAATAAAATTGAGGTATTCACTTAAAATTTGGTACACATATGTAATATAACGACATCTGGAACTAGATTATATTTTGAGATGATTCCAGTGAAGGGTTGGGAGTTAAATCGTACTAAATAGGGCTAAATAGGGGAAATAGGCAAAGCAAGCTGGTATGAGTACAGAAACTTGAAATTCGGTGTATGTACTAGAAACCAAGGCCTCAGATTTTTTTATAATATTTTTCAACCCCCCAATACCTCTACTCCATTATTAAAGGGGTTGATAAAATAAAATTGAGGGGTTGTAGGTTAAATAGGGGTAGATTGGGAAAAATAAGTGAAGCAAGCTGGTAAGAGTACAGAAATTTGGGATTTGGTGTATATGCTAGAAGCAAAGGCCTCATGTTTTTTATAATGTTTTCCATCCCCCCACCACCCTCCTTATTAAACGAGTTGAAATTAAATTACGTTAAAGGAGTGGGGGGTAAGCAGGGGTAAATAGGGAAAAGTAAGTAAGGCATGCTGGTAAGAGTACAGAAACTTGAAATTCGGCGTCTGCCCTAGAGGCCAAGGCTTCAGTTTTCTTAATAAAATTTTTCAACCCCCACCACTTTTACTTCATTATTAAAAGAGTTGATAAAATAAATTTGAGATATTCACTTGAAATTTGGTAGACGCATGTATTATAACGACATTCGGAACTAGATTATATTTTGGCATGATTCCGTTGTAGGGTTGATGGTTAAATAGGAGTAAATAGGGGAAAATAAGTAAATCAAGCTGGTAAGAGTACAAAAATTTGGGATTTTGTGTATATACTAGATACCGAGGCCTTAAATTTCCTTCTAATATTTTTCAAACCCCAACATCTTCACTCCATAATTAATGGGATTGTTAACATAAAATTGAGATATTCACTTGAAAGTTAGTACCACATCCGATTGAGATGATTCCATTGGGGTGGTAGGTTGTAAATAGGGGAAAATAAGTAGTGTAAACTAGAAACTTCATTTTTAACGTATATGGTAGACACCAACGCCTCAAACTTTTCTGACATCTGCCCCAAATATTATTAAAATTCTATGATCAATAATTTCCACATACTAGATGCAAATCTAGTCAAGACGTTTCCTTTAAAGTGACTTGGATAAAAAATATGGATGTGGAAGTAGTGATTCCTTAGGCAGCGGCTTTTTTATATTGTTGCGTTTTTTCCACATTTTAGGAAACACCCTGTATGAATCCGTGGGTTCTAAATACTTTCAACAAGAGATAAACCACTACTAACTCTTTATTTAACAATTTACTGACTATACAATACTTCAAATTCACTTTGTTTACTTGATATCTAACCTCACTTTTCACTTTTCAACTTGTTCACTTTTAAAAACTGCCTTCTTAATAAAACTTCTTCTTCCGCGCTGGTAATCGCGCCTTATATACTCCGAAATTGACTCTCTAGATTTAACCAGAATCTTCTCCAACCACAATCTAGAAAAGTCCATGGCTCTTTCTAGAGTCTTTCCACTCACTATTAGTAGACATAGGCATATCATCTCCAGTTCCAAGGGGGTGTAATTCATAACAATATACTTAAAGCAATTTAATACAGGCATGCAATATTACAGTAAGATAATGCCTGAAATATTTTAAATTTAATTGGCATAAACTTAAAAATATAACTTTTGTCCCGAATTCATAAAATGACTTATTTAAAAAAACTATATTGCACTATTATATCTGAAAATTTACATATACTAAGAGGGTACAAGTTACTCACTACCTTACTAGTTTATTAGCATCTGCTTTGTAGATTACAAAGTAATGTTAATATTAAGTTGAGTATTGTTAAACTTACTTTGCTTAAATATTAGGAATAATCATTGCAGAGTTTTATTTTCAATAACATAATTTTATTTAATAATAATTTATTATTGCAGTTTATACATTATCACATCAAAAATGTAAATTATTGGTTCTACCGTCCAAGATCTAAAAAACAGCAACCAAATTAGTATGGTAAGCACATAATATGTGTGCAACACATTTTTGCTTCGATGTAATTCCCAGTAACTTCATCTAAGAAAATAAATAGGTACGTTCTAGTTAAAATAACAACAACATTGCACCAGGTTATATAACCTCGTATTCAACAAACATAATATAGGGTGTCCCACAAGTAATTATACACAGAGCAATGGCAGATTCCTTACGTCAAAATATTACGATTTAACCAAACTTACCTCAGTCCAAAAGTTGATAGTAACAGATATACAGAGTGTCAAAATATTTTTTTTTGCTTTTTTTTAATAATTTCTTTAAAAAGTTTTAACAAAATTTGGTGATTAGGAAATTTTTGAGGCGAGGGATTCAAATCTGTTCATAGTTTTGCTGTTGTTTGTAGAGGGCGCCACCCACGGTAGTTTGCGCGTCGTTTATACGTCATATTTTTTTTGGCGATTTAAAAACAAAAATTCGTGTTTTCCTGTCACTTTTACGTAAAAAAGGCATACCTTCTAAACGTCGCTACGAGTAACCGTTTTCGAGATATTTGGTTTTAAAGCATTCAATGCAACCAATTTAAATTATGATTTAGGGATGTACGATTGCTATACCCAAATCTAGGTGGCTTGTGTCAATTACTCTTTAAATGTCATACCTAAAAATTTGGTTGTGCTAATGAATGCAATTTAACGATTGTTGTACATAAATCTATGTGACTTGTGTCAGTTAGGTATTACTGTATTGTGTTGGCTGGATTTAGATAATCACTGAATGTTTAAATTTGTTTGGATTAATCATGCCTCGTCACAACAACTTTTCAAACAGTGACATGCGGGATATGGTATGCGTCTACGCACAAGAATATTGTTGTGGTAGACGTGCCCGCCGTACATGTCTGCGATTATATCCCAACAGGGCCCTGCCTAACCATCAAAAATTTAAAAATATCTATGACAGATTAGGAGAAAGAGGCGAGTTTCCTCCCAAGAGGGCGTCCAAAAGAATTCCCGCCGATCAGGAGGATTAAATTTTAGTTCGAATTTCATATTATCCCGGTACAGAATTTGTTATCTAGGGATCTTCCCGCGCATGTAGAATTTTCACAATTTCTTCAAAACAAATAAACAATAAATCGTAATTTTATCGAAAATTTTTATTTACGGATGAAGCAACTTTCACTCGAAGAGTGAGAGTATTTAACTGGGGGAACTCCCATTACTGGGATGTGGAAAATCAACATACACCTAGTGAATCACATTTACAACAAGAATTCAAAATTAATGTTAGGTGTGGAATTAGGGGAGATCAGTTATTGGGGCCATATGAATTACCACCAAACTTCAATAGTGCTTCATAAATTCATTAAATTTGCAGTTTCCTCATAGGTGGATTGGAAGGGAAAGTGAATTTCAATGGCCAGCTCGTAGCCCTGATTTCAATCCTATCTATTTTCACTTTTTGGGACATATGAAGACATTGGTTTATTCCCAAAAAATTAATAATCGACAGGAATTATGGCAACATATATAAAATGCCGCACGGTTCAATCAACCTGCCATATTTTTTAAAGTTAGACAATCTTTAACAAAAAGAACAAGCTAACCGTTATACTCTTCGCCGATTTACTGCACTTTTCATATAATTGTTGCACATTCTATAGGATACTCTTCGCAGTTTTTTTGAAAATAATATTGGTTTTAAATATTTTTGGTTTAATTAAAAAACATTAAAAAAGTTATGTAAAAAAATGTTTTTTTGAATTAAAAAAATTCATAACTTTTTTATTTATCGATAGATTTTGCTCAAAGACAATACGGTTATTCCTCTAGCTAACACTAACTTACTATGCAAATTTCAATACAATCGGACTTTTCGTTCTTAAGTTATCGTGCTTACAAGAAACGTGACGGACGGACGGACAGACGTACAGACAGACAGACGGACAGACAGACGGACAGACGGACAGACAGACAGACAGGAGGACAGACGGACAGTCGGACAGTCGGACAGACGGACGGACATTTTGAAAGTTGTTCAGAATTTGATCACCAACACAGTGATATGAATTTTTTTTCTCTATGAACAGTATTACCGGTTTTAGAAATGTGTCGATCGAATACAATATACTCTTCGTTTTGTATTTGAGAACAGTATAATAAGGAAATTTATCGATGTTGGTGGGGTGCATTTTGAAAATTTATTAAAGTAATTATCTAATATAATTATGTAATAAAATTTATTTTGTTGCTGTAATGACTGATTATTCTAATTAATCAAGTACTGTGTTTTTACCTCTTTAATGATTAATGTCTCGACAATTATCCACTTTATGGATTCTTAATAATACATATGCATGTTACGTATAAGTCATTGGAAAATATGAATTAATTAGTTGAAATTGATATTCGCACAGTGGCGTAATATGTAATTTAAGAGGGGTGAAGGGATTTATTATTTATGTTGTACGTCACTGGCAAAAGCGATTTAACATATTGTTTTTGTTTTAATCAAAACTTACTTTGAAAAATCGTACATCCCTAAATCATAATTTGGTTGCATTGAATACAGTTACTCGTAGCGACATGTAGAAGGTATGCCTTTTTACGTAAAAATGACAGGAAAACAGAACTTTTTATTTTAATTTTTTTTTTGAAATCGCAAAAAAAATGACGTATAGACGACTCGCAAACTATCGTAGGTGACGCCCTCTACAAACAACAGCAAAACTATGAACAGATTTGAATCCCTCGCCTCAAAAAAAGCCCAGGCACCAAATGTTGTTAAAATATTTAACTTTTTAAAGAAATTATTTTAAAAAAACCAAAAGAAAATTTAAATTTGACACCCTATATCTCTGTTGTTATCAACTTTGGGACTGAGGTAAGTTTAGTTAAATCGCAATATTTTGACGTAAGGAATCTGCCTTTGCTCTGTGTACAATTGCTTATGGGGCACATTGTAGGTAGAGCGTATACAAGTCTAATTCTATGGGAATTATAAATTGAACTGTATTAAAAATTTCTTGCTATGCGTCCTGTTACAAGTTTAATTAGGACCCCATCACGTCACAACTATGAAGTTTATATTCACTTATGAAATATTCGATTAACATCCTTTTTAAATTGCATTTTGCAAACGGTACAACAACTAACTATTTTGTAATATGTACATTGGTAATAAAATATACAAAACAACACTTTTCCAGCACGAAATCACTGTTAAAATTAGAACACATGTTAGAGGTAATGACACATACGTCAAATTGAGATTACATAACCGAACCGAACCGAACCGAACCGACCGTGTCCGAAACGTTATGTTTCTTTTTAAATAAAAACTGCGAATAGATCGACTAGCCAATCAAGAACTTATGGGATGTTTGCAACTGAAGAGCTTTAGACTGTGACTGTCTCAGAAACAAACAAACCAATACACATTATGTATCTAGGGATAAGTTCCTTGATCGGAGCTCCTCTGGCTTCAACATGAAATATAAAATTATATAATAAAGTGGACTCATCGAGATTTAGAATGGTCCCAATTAAGTACCTTCTTCTTCTTAGTATTCACAACATTTTTATACACGTTTTGTGATTTATGTAATAATGAATCTGGTCTCCATTTACTGTATAGCATGTCTGATAGTTCCACTCCATCTTTCGTGGCTGCTTGCTAGGCGCATGGCCTCACCAAGGCTCTTTCACATTAGCTCTTTTGTGACATCACCCCAACGTTATGGTGGTCGCTCCCTTCGCCTCTTGCCATTCTTTTTTTGTAGACAAAATTAGAGCGCTAACAGTTTTTAAAGAAATTTTTACAAAAATGAAGTTATATTTATATTAGACATCAAATGTTTGGATTTTTACTATTTATGTTATAATTAAAATTTATAACATTACCTTTCTTGGTAAAAGATATTGAGCAACATTTTTTCTATTATAAGCAATGATATATCTTTGTATAGGATAATTTTGACCGCTCCATCTCTATACACTTAAGCTGTGTAACCCATATAAGAGAAAATTTTGATTAGTTCAATAGCAGAAATGACACTAGTCATAATCTGCGACATAATTATAATTTGAACATACCAGCTCACACCTTATCCATCGTTGCAAAAGGTCCTAAATTAATGTCTGTGAAATGATTCAACAAGTTACCCATCCACCTTAAAAAAGTAAATATCATCTATCGATCAAAACACAAGTAAAATCGTTGTTACTCAAATATTCGTTTTATTCAGTTGACAAGTACTTAGGCACTGATCTTATTGATACTAGTTGAATAACGAAACATATTTTTCAATCTAGCTTCTTTTCCCTATTTGGAAATTTATATGTTATACCCCATGTTTTGTCAGTCTACAATATTGACTATATTCCAATGCTTGTTAAGACTATGGATATAAAGTTTGTTATTTAATATTTATTATGTATTTATTATTTAATAATCTATTTAAATCACTACAAATTTTTCGGTATTCATTAATCGAATTTATTGCAACAGATTTTAACTTTCATCATATATAAAATAATTGTAAAACGTGAAACATTTTTATTTATATCATTAACATGAATATTAAAGAGTGGTCCACGGTGGCTTTCATAAGGAGCGCCAGAAGGTACATTGAAAGGACCAGACTTACGTCCAAGAACAGTAACTATTTGTTCTGTTAGAAATGCATGAATAGACCTAGCACAGGATGTCGCTCTATACGAAACTGAACGATTATTTGTCAAATGTACTTTAAATTACATATAACTTTGTATGTCGTAGAGAACTATTTCACGAAGTGAGTGGTTCGAATGTCGTTATATACTAATATTTTTCTTTTGTATGAGTGAGATTATGATATATTAATTATTATATTTTCAGGTCGTCAAAAAGATTTGTGACACGTGGTGAGAAAAAAAGGAGAGATTTAAGGAAATCCCTATATTATTGCCTTTTCGGCTGGGGACTACCATTATTAATGACTCTAATTATACTTCTGCTTCACTTTGTGGATATCCTGCCGACGCCAATAAAAATTAGAATTGGGGAAACAAAATGTTTAATTGATAGAGGTAAGACAAATCACCCCTAATTAGCACGTCATAACCAGGGAACGGATAAACAGAGCCGTACTTTGAATTTAACTGCAAATATCGCGAAAGACGGGAAATGCGTCCATCATTGCATAAGTTATTCCTATCTTGACGCAAAACAGAACAATATTTTTAATTTACCAGAAACCTCACTAAGTTTCTACCGAAAATACGACTTTTGTATCTCCCTATTGTCAGCAGTAAATATGCCAACTTTGATATTTGATGGCCTTTTTCTGTACATTAAACAAATTGAGACAAGGATAGAAGCCCACGACAGAATACTTGTATAATAAAGAATAAAGCATTTGATTGGGGCAGCAGTTGTAGCATCTCTAAAATTGTCAGCCTGGAGAAAGTTAAACGGGGCTTATAGAGGATAAAACCATGAGAAATCTAGAGCTTAAAATGTATTAATTAAATCCTAGGGGTATGTGCGTTTATTTTCACGAGTATCCGTCATAGGAAATTGAATAGTCTTAGAGTACTACACTTATTGTGAGATAGGTACCTACTCCCCTCCTCGGTTTAAAAGTTGTTAACAATGATAGCAACGAAATAGCAGAACTCATTTCGTCAATTCATAGACATAGAGATATGACAAATAACAATACGTATATTTTTGGTAGACCATGCAGGCCTCTAAAATAATGTAACAGAAGTCAAATTAAGTGAGCCAAGTCCGGCCCTGTCGCATATAGAATCACCGTATTCTCTTGTCTCCGATCTCGGTAATATTGTAAGGGTCGAGACTTTAGTACAATAACGTAAGAAACATCTGTTTTATGTTGCAAACTGATTTATTTTAGAGCCCAGGAAACTGCTTTTTAAATAACCATCTAAATTATTTCATGTCCAATTCGTTTTTCTTACTTGAAGTCAAGGACCCGTCACACACTTGTTTGAATACGACTCACCGGGGAGCCTAGTTAGTTTTTCAAGACTAAGGCAGTTGAGAAAGGATTCCAGAAAATATATGTAATAGATAGTAAGATAGATAGATAGGCCAAATAAGGTAGATTTTTCCCCCATATAAAAGCAAAGTAAGAAACAAAAGGGGTTTTTTTCATCTGCCTAGTGGCATAAAATGTCAGATAGGCCATAGGATAAATACCAGGGTCCGTTAGGTAATTTCAAATAGGGGTACGGTTTAAAGTAGAGAAGATTTTAATTGGTCGAGGGGTTAAAGTTTACTGCCCACTTTTGAGACGTCTAATTTCGAGTTAGATAATATCGACACTCTTGGCTTAACGTCTGATCGGTCGTCATCTACCTACAGGGGATAGTAAATTCTCGTATCGCGAACCCTTTTTCAGTTTTAGAGTTTAAGTATATTTGTACAGTATTCTGTCGGTTGTAACAAGCATAAATTAGTGTGATGTAAATTAAACGAAGAGTATTCGGCCGCGATTCGGCTAAAGATTTGAAATTTCCGCGAACTATTTCATTTTCTGATGTAGTGTAATTATTGTTATTTAATTCCCTAAATCGTTAATTGTTTGTGATTCTCATTTTCACTTATTATCAATTTTTCTCCTGTAAATATAGTGGCTTAAGTGTTTTGAGAAATCACGTGTTTTATTTGCTTGTTATGCAACTGGTTCATTCTATATTCCGTAAAGTTTGTTTGTGAAGTAACCTGGTTGAGGCACTATAAAGTATATAATCACGTAAAAGGAAAAGGGTAAGCACAGTTTTGATTTCGATAGATATACTATGATATCGACGGAGTCTGCAAAAGTAATTGGGACACTGATTCTAGCAAAAAAGAGAGCTAGTTAAGTTTGTACCAGTCGCTAAAGTCTGAAAAATGCAGATTGAAAGCGTCTGTTTCTCGACATGTTGGTGACATTAGTGGCAATCTCACGGTTATTGTCTGCCATTTAAAATGCAATTAAAAATCTGAAAAAGAATTTCACATCATTTGTGGACCTGTAAAAGCACTTTTCATGAAACAGACATTTTAGATCTTAGTTGAAAGAAAATTCCATTTTTATCTTGTAGCTCTTGCAATTTTCTGATCAGATATTATCTAAGACAGTCCCTCGAGATATGGATCTTACTTTTCATTGACTGATCAGATACCACGAAGATATATTATAGGCCCCTTATGTATTAACCGGTTTAATGTCTATGAACCAGCTCTTGACTATTTCCAAGAATATGGAGCCCGAGCATATACAACGAATGAGAAAATCAACGTACTGCAAATAATTTTTCAAGATTGTATGAGTTTTAGGTTATTTGGAAAGGATTATAGGGTCAATTACCCAGACATGCAAAAGTCATATATATACATAATATATAAAACAGTCCCACAACAAGAAAGTTCAGACCCAAAAACCAGACCTATCAATCTTTATGTATTTTGACTTCCTGAATTCCATGTCGCCAGAATTTCATTTTATCGTTGGGTTTTCTTTTTATCTTAGATTTTAACTTTGAAATAGCAATTTTATATTAGATGGTGTAAACAAAAGTGGCAAGCAAAACTTGCCATTTCTTAAAAATTTGCCACTTATTATTATATTCTGAGGTAAGAGGACGAAGAATGATCGAAATAAAGTAAAAAGTAATTTCACCTGCATTTATTAAACATTAATAAAAAGAAATAGTTCATAAATTTATAATAAATAATCGAATTGCTCTCCTCCAGCCCTGATGCAGGCTCTGCACCTTTTAATGAAGGTACGTTTTAAATGGCGCAAATACCCGGATCGGCTGATTTCTTCAGCGGCTGCTCCGATGCACTCATGCAATTCATTTAAGGATTGAACAGGTTGGAAGTACATCTTTTCCTTCGCGCATCCCTAGTAAAAAAGATCTAAAGGATCTAGGTCTGGTGGCCTGGGTGGCCACAGAATTGAAGCTAAGCGACCGATCCATCTCCCCGGATAATTCAAATTTTGGTATGCTCTCACCTCTCTCCTAATGTGCAGGACTCATTCTGTAACCACATTGTCAGCCTCCTACACCCTTGCTTTGTAGCAGTAGCATTTAAAATCCTAGAGTAGGCATTTTCAAAATTTCAAAAAGTACCCATATCTCGAAAACCGAAGTGTTTTCAAGTCAAGCTGTGATATTTTGACAGGTAATGGCCTGGCATATTACTATTTTCAGGATTATCCATTATTTACGGGACACCCTGTATATGTGACTTGCGATCACTTTTGCGTACCAAAGAACCTATACCATGTAATGAGGCATTCATAAATTCATGTCACATTACTAGATTTCCGTTCACCCAGCACTTTTGCACACGTACCCAATAAATTTAAATCGCCGATGTACCCGAAATTTGCACGCTTACCCAAAGTGGCACTCGCTCCCAATGGCTCAAATGTTTGGGATATTGGATATAAAAGCGCGACAAAATTCAAGACAAATCAGTACTTTTCTGGCATTGACCTTCAGCGTGCTGCGCTCGGTTGACTACAGTACCACAGCGGAGTGATATAATTGGATCGTTACACTCCTTCAGCGTGCTGCGCTGGGACCTACTGTGTTACTTGTTATTTATTCGACGTCTAACGCATGCTGTTGACGCTACGACGAATTACCGCAACGTTTACGAAATTAATGTCCGTAAGAGATACGGAAACATATATGTTATGTAACACTGACATGATCTAGCTGTTATTGAGAAAATGAATCGCTTCTTTTGTATTTGGACTATTTATTTACTAACCGAACTCTGGAATAACATCTCCAAACCAGCTACCCAAGCAAAGCACGTTACATAATTTGGCGTCAACAGATCCACTTTGAAACACGTTACAAACATTCCGTTAAAAACGTGATGTAATCTTAAAGTTCTTTATAGAAACCCCAATTCAGGTGGACTATTCCTTACTCTTCGCAATTTTTATTAATCATTTTTTTTTTTAGTAGTTTCTATACCTAGCAGTGACGATCCTCAATTTACACATTTTATACATTGTTGTTAAACGGCAGCTGGGTGCTGAATTACTAAAAATAATTAATCATTCGGGTGAAACGAAGTCTTTAGTCGATGCCTAAAACAGAAATTAAAATTTTAATGTAAAGTGGATTCTTTTTAGGTAACAACTGTTGTTATTTTGATTTCCAGTCTGATCTTTCCGTGAAATTTAGGAGACTGAAGGTAATAAAAGGGTCCAAAAGCGATGACCTTTATTACACAGAATTGCTACTATTAACGTAAATAAATTTAATTCATTAAAATCAATCAGCAATACTTATCTTGGCAACATACGTTCATTCGTAAAGTACATTAGAAAGAATTATGATATAACTTAACCGTTGTTGTTTTGTTCATTAGTTGAATCAAATACAATACACTGACATCATAATAAAATTATTAATCAATAATGCATAGGAATTTACGAGGAAATTTATGCTTGTAATGAAACATGTTCGTTATAGGATTTTGCAAACAGCAGAAAAAAACTATCTATGAAAACTAAAATAAAAACTGTTTGTAAAATTATTCATTTACAATCTTTGCGCATTATTTCGATAACCTGAATTCTGGTTATGCTAGCAATTAAAATCCCAAAATCAATTTGTCTTTCTTATTGCACAATTCACATTCCAACACTAGTTTCTACACAGTCCCCTACGGCAATTCAGAATAAAGCAGTATCCACATAACCCCCCACGGCTATCAAGATTAAGTTAAAACGAGAACAAAGGCCCAAAATGGAGTTATTTACATACCTCGTCTTTTGAAATATGTTTCATTCAAATGGATTACATTTTCATGAAATCTATCATTCTGTTTTTTTTGGAAATGCTTAGCCTTTCAAACGTTTTTCGTCCATATTCTCATCTCATCAGAAAGGCACAAAGCCACTCACACGATATTCCATGCAAAAACCAAGACAATTTACCAACTTTTTTGACATTGTTTGACATTGAAAATGAAAAAACAGATTTTCACCTATGTGCTACCTAGCTAGTAATGGAGCCTATATACTCTATACATGTTCAAAAGTGAATTATTTTTTATTTGCTTATACTTGTAATGAAACATATTCTTTATAGGATTTTGCAAACAGCAGAAAAAAACTATTTATGAGAACTAATATAAAAACTATTTGGGAAATTACTGATTTACAATCTTTGCATTCTTTCGATAACCTGAATCCTGGTTATGATAGCAATTAAAATGCTTAAATCAATTTATCTTTCTTATTGCACAATTCTCATTCCAACAATAGCTTCTACACAGTCCCCTACGGTTATGCAGAATAAACCAGTATCCGCATATCCCCCTACGGGTATGAAGATTCAGTTAAAATGAGAACAAAGGCCAAAAATGAAGTTATTTACATACTTCGTCTTTTGGAAAAATGTTCATTCAAATGGATTACATTTTCATGAAATTTATCACTCTGTTTTTTTGGAAATGTTTAGCCTTTAAAACGTTTTTCGCCTTTATTTTGAGCTCATCAGAAAGGCACAAAGCCACTCAATGTCAAAAGGTTGGTAAATTGTCTTGGTTTTTGTTTGGAACATCGTGTGAGTGGCTTTGTGCCTTTCTGATGAGCCCAGAATAAGAAAAACGTGTCAAAGGCTAAGCATTTCAAAAAAAAAACAGAATGATAGATTTCATGAAAATGTAATCCATTTGAATGAAAAATTTTCCAAAAGACGAGGTATATAAATAACTTCATTTTTGGCCTTTGTTCTCATTTTAACTGAATCTTCATAGCCGTAGGGGGTTATGTGGATGCTGGTTTATCCTGCGTAGCCGTAAGGGCTGTGTAGAAACTAGTGTTGGAATGAGAATTGTGCAATAAGAAAGACATTGATTTTAGGATTTTAATTGCTAGCATAACCAGAAATCAAGTTATAGAAAGAATGCAAAGATTGCAAATTATTAATTTTGCAAACTGTTTTTATTTTAGTTCTCATAGATGGTTTTTTCTGTTGTTTGCAAAATCCTATAAAGAATATGTTTCATTACAAGTATAAGCATAAAAACCGCTGCCTAAGGAATCACTACTTCGCCATCCAGATTCTTCATCCAAGTCACTTTAAAGGAAACATCTTGACTATATTTGCACTCTAGTATGTGGAAATTATTGGTCATAGAATTTTAATATTTGGGGCAGATGTCATAGAAAAGTTTGAGAAGTTGGTTTCTATCATATACGTTAAAAATGAAGTTTCTAGTTTACCCTACTTATTTTCCACTATTCACAACCTACCACCTCCCACCCCTTCAATGCAGTCATCTCAATCAGATGTCACTACAATACATACGTGCACTAACTTTCAAGTGAATATCTCAATTTGATGTTATCACTCCCATTAATAATGAAGCGGAGGTGGTGGAATTTGAAAAATATTAGAAAGAAATTTAAGGCCTTGGTTTCTAGTATATACACCGAATCCCAAATTTCTGTACTCTTACCAGCTTGATTTACTTATTTTCCCCTAGTCCTCCTGTTAACCCCAACCTTTCTACGGAATCATCCCAAAATATAATCTAGTTCCAGATGTCGTTATGATACATACGTCTACCAAATTACAAGTGAATGTCTCAATTTTATTTTATCAATCCCTCTAATAATGTAGTAAGGGTAGTGGAAGGGTTGAAAAGTATTATTAAAAAATCTGAGGCCTTAACTTCTAGGACATACACCGAATTTCAAGTTGCAGTACTCTTACCAGCTAGCTTTACTTATTTTTCCCTATTTACCTCTACCTACCCCCACTCCTTCAACGCAATCATGTCAAAATATAACCTAGTTTTAGATATAGTTATAATACATAAATGTACCAAATTTCAAGTGAAAATTTAAATTTAATTTTATCAACTCTTTTAATAAGGGAGTGGGGGTGGTGGGGGGATGGAAAATACTAATAAAAAAACCTGAGACCTTCGCTTCTAGTATATACACCAAATCCCAAATTTCTGTACTTTTACCGGCTTGCTTTACTTATTTTCCCTTATATACCCCTATTTAACCCCCAACCCTTCAACGGAATCATCTCAAAATATAATCTAGTTCCAGATGTCGTTATAATACATATGCGTACTAAATTTCATGTGAATATCTCAATTTTATTTTATCAACCCCTTGAATAATGGTGTAGGGGTGGAGGGGGGCTGAAATATATTATTAAAAAATCTGAGGCCTTGGCTTCTAGTACATACACCGAATTTCAAGTTTCTGTACTCATACCAGCTTGCTTTACTTATTTCCCCCTATTTACCCCTAAACAACCCCCAACCCTTCAACGGAATTATCCCAAAGTATAATCTAGTTCCAAATGTCGTCATAATTCATACGTGTACCAAATTTCAAATCAATATCTCAATTTTATTTTATCAACCCTTTTAATAATGAAGTAGGGGTGGTGGGGGTTGAAAAATATTATAAATAATCCGAGACCTTGGCTTCTAGTACATACATCGAATTTCAAGTTTCTGTAGTATTACCAGCTTGCTTTACTTATTTTCCCCCATTTACCCCTATTTAACCCCCAACCCTTCAACGGAATCATGTCAAAATATAATCCAGTTTCAGATATAGTTATAATACATAAATGTACCAAATTTCAAGTGAAAATTTAAATTTAATTTTATCAACTCTTTTAATAAGGGAGTGGGGGTGGTGGGGAGATGGAAAATACTAATAAAAAACCTGAGACCTTGGCTTCTAGTATATACACCAAATCCCAAATTTCTGTATTTTTACCAGCTTGCTTTACTTATTTTCCCCTATTTACTCCTATTTAACCCCCAACCCTTCAACGGAATCATCTTAAAATATAATCTAGTTCCAGATGTCGTTATAATACATATGCGTACTAAATTTCATGTGAATATTATAAAAAAATATGAGGCCTTAACTTCTAGTACATACACCGAATTTCAAGTTTCTGTACTCTTACAAGCTTGCTTTACTTATTTTTTCCTATTTACCCTTATTTAACCCCCAACCCTTCACCGGATATCCTCAAAAAACAATCGAGTTCCAGATCTCGTTATAACATATACGTGTACAAAATTTCAAGTCAATATCTTAAACCGTTCCGGAGAAAACGTGCGGACAACAAAAAAAAAAAAAAGTTACAGACAGACAGAATTTTTTTTTTTCGCTCAAATTTAAAATCTCGACGTTTCATGACATTCTAAACCTATTTCACGAATAAAAATGTTAGAAATTTTTTTTGCGATTACTATACTTCCAATCCACTACGTGGATGTGGAAGTAAAATAATTCACTTTTACACATGGAATTTATACCTGTTATGATGACAGATTTTGATATATTCTCGAATTTTAAGTTCTTCATGACTATGACAATGACTAGGAAAGAATTTGCTTTGATTATATAGAATCAGTAATTATCAGCTTATATATGTGCATCATAAGCATTAGCTATTGTGTGCAAAATGTCGTGCGTGTATGACTTTATTACTTGTTTTATGTAGAAAGTTTAGAATGTAGCGTTAATATTATATTGCTAGAGTTCGTTTAACTGCTAGACGTGTCAAGATACCAAAATAGTTCTGATTTCTCATAGACATTACCGATTTGCATTTCATTTTTTTTGCAAAGTGTTCAGAAACACTTATTAATGAAGTTTGGCATGTATTTAGGACCCGCTTTTCATTTTTCCCAATACTTATTTACAATTGGCTATTTTTTATTAACAATTAATAAACAAATTACGGATCTCGGAAAATAATCAATAGAATTAGACCAAAATCTATACTCGGGGATTTTCGAGGTCGCTGATCACGATTTTGAAATAAAAATTGAAAAATTCAAAACGGCGGATCCAAAATAGCGGATATTTCAGGTTAAAAGACGATTTTTTTTCAATTTTTAGGAATTTTCGAATGACCATATCTCGAAAAATAAGCATTTCTTGAAAAAATTCACCAAAGTCAAAACATCTTATTCTGAGCCAAAAAAAGTAAACGTATTATTAAAGGAAGGTATGGTTTTATCATAAAACACTGTGAATGTATAAGTTCTATTTATTACGTCTTTACAGTTCAAGAGCTTTTTAATATCTCATTGTAGGGTCGTCTGGCGCAGGGCCGGAGCGAACGGGGGGGGAGGGGGGGGAGCCACACCCCCCATTACGATCTAAAAGGGGGCGCCGCCGGCACGCGCAAAAATATGAATATCGATATTCATATATTTACATTTATTTTCATTCTTTCTTTCTTCTTAATTTCGATTTAAACAAGTAACTATCTTTGATCATTCGCTAATCGCTGAGAGCGCCAACGTAATAAATAACCCGGCCCGTTTCCAACTAAAACAATGCGCAATGCGCCCTCGTCCGACGTTAAGTAGCAAGTGCGCTATATCAAATTATTATTCGTTTATTATCAAGATATAACCCCCTTTTACATAATTGGCTCCAAGATGCAAAACTGCGCCCCTACCACGTGACTTATCTATCGCCTCAATCCCAAAATGAATTCATCAATCTTCTCGCCAAAGAACTTAAAAAGAAAACAATCAGGGAGATCGAAACTAGCTGCTTTTTTACAGTTTTGGCGGATACAACACCAGACTATTCTCAAACGGAAAGTCTTTCCATAGTTATACGCACTGTTGATGAAAACTGTGAGCTTCGTGAGAGATTACTTGATATTCTCGAGCCAAAAGGTAAAACTGGAAATGATATTGCTTTAGATATTGTAACATGTCTTAACAGAAATGGGATCAATACCAACAGATTTTCCTTTCAATCTTATGATTTTGCATCAGTGATGTCTGGCCAATATAATGGCGTTCAATAAAAAATTAATGAACTTATAGAACATCGAGTTCCTTATGTTCCATGCCAGGATCATCATATTAATACGGCAGTTGAACATTGTTGCAATTCAAGTTTTCTTATAAAAGAATTATTTAATTATCTTGAAGAACTTTTCGTATTTTTTACCTCTAGCACAAAAAGAAATCACGCCTTGAAAGAGAAGTTTTCTGAAGTCGAAAATGCACTAAATTTAAAAAATTTGTCGGAAACAAGATGGACTGCGCGTGCTGAAAGTATTAAAGCTGTTCATACATCATACGAAAAAATATTAGATGTTTTAGACGAATTATCACAAAGCAGCAATTTCGATAAAATGACTCAGATGAAAAGTTTGGGCCTACTAAAGAAAATTTTAAATTTTGATTTTATTGTGTCTCTATTTTTCATGAAAAATGTAATGTACAAAATTAAAATTCTAATTGAAGTTATTGAGTCCCCAAATCTTAATATAATTGACTGCAAGAATATTATGGAAATTACGACAGAACTTCTACAAAATATGACAAACGACTCCTCAGATATTAATAACCTTATTTTAGCGGCGAAGGTAATGGCAAATAACATAGGAGTAGATGCAGAAGCAGATTTTCGAAAATATCGCCGAAGGAGATTAGCCCCAAAAAGATTAGACCCCAATAATAACAATGAAGTAGACCTTGACATGTGCACATTTTACAGAAAGGAGTTTAGAACAGTAATGGATACCTTGCTTTCTACTTCGTTCTTCTGTTGAAAATATTTCGATGACTTTATCTCCAATATTTATTGTGTTTAATTTTCCTTTGAAAGCTGAAAAGCTATATGTTGAAGATGTGGAAGCCTTATTGCAAATGCTTCCACCAAAACTTCCAAAACCAGATACTCACGCATTTCATTCGGAGTTTGAAATTTTGTTTGCAGCTTGCGATAAGGCCTCAACACTTCAAAATGTTATAGAAATATTGATAACTAAACTTCACATGCTAAAGATAGCACGTTACATAATTCAATTTGTTGTTACAGCTGGTTATGTAACTGCAGCTAATGAACAGTCATTTAGCCAACTAAAAATTGTAAAAAACCTACTTAGAACCACTATGAGTGATGATAGACTGAATGATCTTTTATTATTAAAATGTGAAAAAGATTTGGCATATTCCTTGGATTATTCAAATCTAATAAATTCGTGGGGAAAGTTGAAGGAACGCCTACCTACCTACACAAAATACAAAAATGCAATCCATTTATAATCTCTAGCTGTAGATTACCTATATTAAGTTCAGATTTTAAAACCATTTCCGTGTACTATTTTGCCAATAATAGAAATTTGAGTGTTCTTAGTTTCCACTTGTTTATTTTGGTTTTTCGTATCTGCGGTGTGATAGCTTAGATCTAACCGCCCCTTGTTTTTCAAATTTCGGCTTATATGGAATAGACAAAACAATCAAATAGGGGGCGCTAAAATAGTCTCCCCCCCCAAAGTGATCGACGTTGCTACGGCCCTGCGTCTGGGTCGTGGTGTTGTCGGTATGGTTACAGAAATCTTCAGAGAATTAATATGTTTACTAAGCATAATAAGAACGTCATCAAAAATAAAGCTGGAGCCTGTTATTGATACATAATTATTTGTTTAGTCTAAGGCAGCTAGAAGTGAATACAGTTTTTGTAATTTAATTTACACCAAAACCAACACACCCCCTCAAAAAATGTATGAACTTATATTTGCTAGTTTACGGGGAGCTTAACAACTGATGGTCCAACATTCGTTGCAAGGGTTAAGGGAAAACCCCCTCAAAAACCTAACCAGACCATGAACTATTTAAATGAGTAACAATACTTTTAATAAGCAACTTATAACTAAAGTTTCCATAGAATTTCCTTTTCTATTTTTCTTGCACTCCCATCTTCTCCCTTAGATCCCTGAACTGAGGTGATGGTAGAGCTTTGGTCAGTAGGTCGGCCTCCTGATGACCTGTAGGCAAATATTTCAAACAGACAGTGTTGTTCTCTACTTGCTTTCGTATAAAATGGTATTTAATGTCAATATGTTTAGAATGTTTATGACTAACTGGATTATTTGCCAGTGCTATACAACTTTGGTTGTCCTCATACAATATTATTGGTTTTGACATATTGACATTAATACTAACTAACAAAGATTTAATCCATAACGCCTCTTTTACTGCCTCAAATACAGCCATATATTCTGCCTCTGTTGAGGACACAGCAATTAAATTTTGTCGTCGTGTAATCCATGTTACTGTACAATTTTCAAACATTTTAAATAAACAACCTGTTGTACTTCGACGATCTAATTCATTATTTGCCCAGTCGGCATCAACATACCCTGTTAATGTTTCTTTGTAATTCTCGTTAATCTTATATATTAATTTCATATTAATCGTTCCTTTTACATATCTTAATACTCGCTTTAAACATAGCCAAAGTTCTTTATTACATTTGTTTTGATATCTACTTAGTAAATTTACTGCAGTACATAAATCTGGCCGCGTACAAAGCATTGCGTACATTAAACAGCCGATTAGATTTCTACAGGGTGCATCATAGTTATCCTCTGAATTTAATGCTGAATAGTCCAGTTTCATAGGTAACGGTGTACTGACTGGGTTGCATTAATTCATTTAAAATTTTACTAGTACTGATTTTAAGTATGTGCTTTGATCGAGTGAAATTTCAGAACCAGATCTATTTATTTTAATTCCAAGAAAATAATGTATTTCCTTTAAATCTACCATTTCAAATTGTTTCATTAAAAACTTCTTAAAATTATTCATTGTATTTATATCTTTTGTGGCGATGACTAAATCATCCACATATAATATTACATAGATGTTTTTATGAACATGACCCTTGTCTAAGAAATATAAATAATGATCTGCTGACGAATTTATAAAACCTCTTTCAATCATTACGTTATTAAAACACTCATACCAGCATCGAGCTGACTGCTTCAAACCGTATAAAGATTTATTTAGTTTACATACAATATTATTTGTTTGAACTACAACACCGTCAGGCACTCTCATATAAATAGTTTCTTTTAAAGTCCCATTAAGATATGCCGTATTTACATCCATTTGGTGAATAAAAAGCTGAAATTGATTTGCTAACGCAAGCACGCACCTAAATGTGCCAATACGCGCAACCGGCGCGAATGTTTCGTTATAATCTAATGTTTTTCTTTGGCTAAAACCGCGCGCTACTAAGCGGGCTTTATATCTTTCCAAATTTCCATTACTGTCTGCTTTTATTGTAAATACCCATTTACAGTCGACAATATTTACATTACTTGGCCTCTGTATCAATGTCCACGTTTTATTTTGTTCTAACGATTTTAACTCGTCTTTTATAGCTTTTTCCCATTTTGTTCTATGCGCATTTTTAAAAACGTCTTGATAACATGTGGGAATATTATTTTCAAACATTTGATCACCTATCAAGTAATTATTAATATCGAAATCATCATCTTTATATGAAATTATTGGTTTATTTTTCAGCCTTTCGCTCCTTCTCACATCCTGCACATTATTTAATTTCCTCTTTTTTGTAGAGGTACACGGACTTTTACTATCACTGTCTGAGCTCATACTGGTTGGTTCAGAGACATCCTTTACTGAGGATGTTTGACCTTGAGTGCAATTTTCAGTGACACCTTTTTCACTAAGGGTTTGTTTGCACTTTTTATCGTCCGTTTGGCCAGGTGTGATTTTACCTACAGATTCACAATCAGCAGCACCCCCTGCTGAAATATTTTCTGTACCTGTTTGTACATTTTTATCTGTATTTATTTCACTACCAATTTTAACCACGTCATCAAATCCTTGCCTTGATGTTTTATATGTAATTTCATCAAAAACGACATCACGTGCAACTATGAATTTTTCTGATTCCGGATTAAAAATTTTGTATCCATTTGGCACGTAACCCACGAGAATCCCTTTAGACGATTTACTATCGAATTTACCTTTTCTCGTTTTATTATGCACATACACCGTGCATCCAAATATTTTTAAATGACCTAATTTTGGCTTTTTATGATGCCACATTTCATACGGTGTCTTTTTAAACTTAATCGCTTTTGTTGGTGACCTATTCACCAAATAGGTTGCAGTTAAAATTGCCTCACCCCAGAAACGTTTATTTAAATCCGCACTTTCATCCTTTCTGCCACTCCGTTTTGTTGTGGAGTATATGGCACCGTAAGATGATACGTTATCCCTTTTTGTTTACAGTATTCCTTCATTTCGCCAGATAAATATTCACTACCGTTATCACTATACAAAGTGACCAATTTTTTATTAAAATGAGCTTCACTTTTTGCAACATAATCTTTGAAACAAGTGAATACTTCTGATTTATGTGTCATTAAATAAGTTACAGTATAATGAGTATAATCATCGATAAAATTCACAAAATAATTCTTGCTATCTATGGTAGATGGTGTAATCGGCCCACACAAATCTGAATGCACCACAAATAAAAGCCTTTGTATATACTCTTTATCTTTTATCCTGGCGAAAGGAAGACACACTTGTTTTCCGCTAATACAAGCTTCACATAGCGAATCAATAGGTTTAATATTCTTTAAACAAATATTGTCAGATGCTAATTCATTTACTTTAATTTTTGTAAATTTTTCTTTACTTATGTGACCCAAACGCTCATGCCACATTTTATTTTTTATCAATAATATTCGCCTCAGCCACGTGGCCTACAGCCCGTGCTGTTTTGTGCGCATTTTGTACTATTAATTCTTTAATATACAAATTATTCATGCGCTTACCTTTAATTACTGTTGTATCTCCTTTAATGACCTCCACATGTCCAGTTTCCGTAAATAATACCGACATTCCAGCCTCCTGGATGCGCCTTACGGAGATGAGATTGGTTGGTACACTTTTGCTGTAGAGGACATTCTTCAGCTCGCCATTGTAGCCGAGTGAAGTGGTGACATTTATCCTGCCGATATGTGTCGCCTCGATGACAGTCCCTATTTTCGCCACAGTTATACGAATTGGCTCTTCCAGCTGTTCGCATTCGGTGAAAAGACTGAAATCCTTTATGATGTGCTCTGTTGCTCCGGAGTCCAGTACAAAACGCCTTGAAGCATGTTCTTCTTCATTGCAAATCATAAAAGCAAATGATTTATCAATTACCGCTGTTGACGCATTGGCTTCATGATTGTTTCTCTTCTTATGTTTGTTTTGTACCTTTAAACTTTGCTTATAAAAATAGCAATCTCGTTTAAGATGATTTTTTCGCCCATAATAAAAACATTTTTTTTACTTGCCGATTTTTAAACACAGGCTGATTACTTTTCGTAAACTTTCTGTTTCTATTTTCATGTGCAGTTGTGGTGCGAAAATGAAGAGCTTTCATACTTGTATCAGCATTTTCTCGTACTAGATACTCTTCATGTTCCAACAGCATTCCTTTCACAAAATGCTAGCGTAAGTCTATCGTCACTCATAGTTTTAATTGCAGCTTTTATTTGCGCATAACTTGGTGGCAAAGAGTTTAGTGTATACCATACATTAGTCGTCTCACTAACTTCCCCGCCACTGGCAATCATATCCCGTACCATTTCGTCAATGTTTATCATGTGCTTTTTCAGCAACGTACCTGGCTTAAGTTTGCAATTAAACAATCGATCCTGGAGACATAGCTGTGTTGATACCTTTTTACATGCGTACACACGACCTGGCGGTACTTGCGATACTATTGTGTCATCTAGGTACTCTATTAATGTCCCTCTGGCAAATCGTTCCCACTTTATCCACTCCTCAGTAATCGGTGTTGGTGGATCTTCAGTTAGCACGTTACTTGCACCTTCTTGCTCAATAATTTCTAATAGTCTAAATTTCCACATTAAATAATTCTCACCATTAAATGGTTTCAGATTGCGCTTTACTGCATTTAATACGCCACTGGCCATCGTTACTTTGCACTGTATTTTTACACTGTCTCAAATTACAAATAAACACTCACTTGTGATAACACGCGGTAACTGGGCCCATAACCTAAAGGAAGGTATGGTTTTATCATAAAACACTGTAAATGTATAAGTTCTATTTATTACGTCTTTACAGTTCAAGAGCTTTTTAATATCTCATTGTAGGGTCGTGGTGTTGTCGGTATGGTTACAGAAATCTTCAGAGAATTAATATGTTTGCTAAGCATAATAAGAACGTCATCAAAAATAAAGCTGGAGCCTGTTATTGATACATAATTATTTGTTTAGTCTAAGGCAGCTAGAAGTGAATACAGTTTTTGTAATTTAATTTACACCAAAACCAACAATTATTTTTTTTAATTTTGACCTAATTCTACAAGTTACGGGGTGTTTCCTACTCCTTAAATTGGATAGAAATTTTGACAGATGCGAGCTAGCATAGTATATAAGACATTAATTTTCTAACAAATATCTCTAAAATCTATAGAGAAATTCCTATTTAGTACTTCAACTTTCAATAAAATTTAGTAAATGTCATTTTAAGTAAATTGACAGAAACTTTGATAGCTACATAAAATCTGCAATAACAATATGAATCAAAGAAGTAAAAATAATAACAACTATGTATCTATGCCTTACATACCAAAAGTATCTGAGAATATTTCAAATGTATTAAAAAAACACAATATAACAATAGCTCATAAACCTTATACTACAACAACAAAATTCTTTACAAAACCCGAACGTTAGACGAAACCAACGCAATTTATAAAATAACTGTAATAATTGTAACACTACATATATTGGCAAGACAAAACAGTACTTGCATAAACGAATTTATACACATAAATATAATACAAAAACACTAAATCAAAATTCGACAGCTCTTATCAAACACGCTTTATACCATAATCATAGCTTTAACTTTGACAATACATAAATAAATATTTGTATTTTCTTGACCGTTGATATCAAATTAACTTGATGTATCCTGGGATTTTTCGGTCATCATTAAATTAAATTCTTATATTTTCTTACGTTTCGGTTTTATTAACCATCGTCAGAGGAAAAACTACAATATTTATATTAACGTACGATTATTTTATGTCATTATACAATTTTAATTTCATTACTTACAATTTAAGAAATTTTTTGTTTACACTATATTAATACATTTTACGTTTATTTCTGTTGGAAATTTGAATGCAACTACTTTTGTTCAGCATTTAGTTGCATTCAAACTTCCAACAGAAATAAACGTAAAATGTATTAATATAGTGTAAACAAAAAATTTCTTAAATTGTAAGTAATGAAATTAAAATTGTATAATGACATAAAATAATCGTACGTTAATATAAATATTGTAGTTTTTCCTCTGACGATGGTTAATAAAACCGAAACGTAAGAAAATATAAGAATTTAATTTAAAGATGACCGAAAAATCCCAGGATACATCAAGTTAATTTGACAATACAAACATTTCACAGAAGGAACCACATTATCATCGAAGTACAATAAATGAAATGTTACAAATTAAAACACGTAACAACGCAATAAACAATCGCACTGATATAGAGAATTTAAGTGAACCATATCTTAACCTATTAAATGAACTAAAAAGGGGATATTAATACACAACATATATTTTTACATATTTCAATCAAATTCACAAGATAATTCTTAAAATATCATATTTCACACCATCAGCCATTAGAGAAAACATAAAAATATCTAACATCCATAAATTAAATAAACTGTATCAATAGTGACAACACAGACCAGAAAGGAGGCTACCTCAGCATTTAGTTGCATTCAAACTTTTAAAAGAAATCGACATAAAATGGTAAAATAGTATATACATTTTTTTTAAATCACAGTAATTGTAAGTAATGAAATTCAATTTGTAAAATTACATAAAATGTTCGTACTTTAATATAAATATTGTAGTTTTCCTCTGACGATGGTTAATAAAACCGAAACGTAAGAAAATATAAGAAATTTCGTTTAAAGCTGACTTAGCAACGAGACGAGTATATCCTTATGTATTTTTGATCGCTGATTCCGAATCCGGGTTCAAAAAAAGTCGTACACCCCCAAAAAAAAATTTAGAGCCAAAAAACACCTCCTGAATAGGGTATATATGAGATAACGCTCTGAAAATGATGCCATCATTTTAATCAATCGTTTTGTTTAATATTTTCGGGAAAAATTGAATGTATTACAATAAAAATAAAGGTAAATTACAGCGTTCACCCTATCGGTATGAAACGCACCCCCATAGAGTGTGAGAACCACCCTCATCTGCCATCAAACCAATTGATAACGACAATGACTGAAAAACATCTAAAAATGTTTAAGTTTCGTTAGGTTTGCAATAAACTGACGTAGAATTCACGTAATACCCCAAAACTACCCCTATAGCGTTATGAAAAACAACCCTTAACTTCAATTACAGAAAATAGAAAGGAAAAAACATGAAATTTGATAACAATTTCGTTAGGTTTGCAAAGAACCATACCATAAAAAAAAGATTAAAAAAAGAAGAATTAAAAGCTACTAACGTAAGAGTACTTCTCACCCCCTTCAGGGATGCGGTATTAAGATTGGTGACAAATGACTGCTAATATCCTAGCCATAAGGATCTCTGAAAATAAGAACATCCATGTAATGAAATCGTTATCAAATTTTATGTTTTTTCCTTTCTTTTTTCTGTAATTGAAGTTAAGGGTTGTTTTTCATAACGCTATAGGGATAGTTTTTGGGTATTGTGTGAATTCTACGTCAGTTTATTGCAAACCTAACGAAACTTAAAAATTTTTAGATATTTTTCAGTCATTGTCGTTATCAATTGCTTTAATGGCAGATGAGGGTGGTTATCACCCTCTATGGGGGTGCGTTTCATACCGATAGGATGAACGCTGCAATTCACCTTTATTTTTATCGTAATACATTCACTTTTTCCTGAAAATATTAAACAAAACGATTGATTAAAATGATAACATCATTTTCAGAGCGTTATCTTATATATACCCTATCAGGTGGTGTTTTTTGGCTCTAAAATGTTTTTTTGGGGGTGTACGACTTTTTTTGACCCCGGAATCGGAATCAGCGATCAAAAATACATAAGGATATACTCGTCTCATTGCTAGGTCAGAATATTTTTTTTTTTTTGTGGGGCTGTGTAATTAAAGTGATTTACAATTAATTATTTCCATAGTTAATATCAACTTAAATTATAAACCATCGGCAGCTGTTTAAAGATTAGTATCAATAACGTAACGTAACTAGAAAGTATTTTATATTTATTTTCTTTAAAATCTTACACTATTCTCTATATAACAGAAAGTTATTATATTTGGCAGTTACTAGAAATAAAAATTTATCGGTATTAAAACACTACCAAAAAAGCAACGCTGTCTCCTCGACTATATAGCATGTCTCCGTGTTCGCACATCTCTATATGGGTAGATGTAATGTATATTATTGTGTTATATCTGTGTTCTTTCTGTTTCTTTATTTCTGTAGCCTATTGACTTAGCCATATGCTTCTTTCTTCATTACCTAATGTGTAGGTCTCGAGTTTCAGGTGAGGGCAACTATGCAGAAATATTGTTTTACATAAGTCCATTAACAGTAATACACATAATAAATGTCTTACTTTTTATTAAAACCGTTAGATATTGCTGGCAAGTAAAAGGCGATATTCAGCGAATGGATCAGTCTACCGATAAGCAGAAGAAGAAGAATAAATTTCTTGCACGAAAAGAAAGGTAATGGAATACAGGGTGTCCCATAAGTAATGGTACACAGAGCAATGGCAAATTCCTTACGTAAAAATATTACGATTTAACCAAACTTACCTTAGTCCAAAAGTTGATATCAACAAAGATACAGGGTGTCAAAACAAAATTTTTGTTTTTTTTTTAATAATTTCTTTAAAAATTGAAATATTTCAACAAAATTTGGTTATTGGGGGTTTTTTAAGGCAAGGGATTCAAATCAAATGTTGTTTGTAGATGGCGCCACCTACGGTGGTTTTCGTCCCATGTATCCGTCATATATCTCTGGCGAATTAAAAAAAAATTAATAAAAAAATACTGTTTTCCTATTTTTTCTACGTAAAAAAGGTATACTTACTAAATGTCACTACGAGTAGGAACCGTTTTCGAAATATTCGGTTTTAAAGTATTCGATGTAACCAATTTAAATTAAAACCCATTAACGCCCAAGACAATTTTTTTTTGAATTTTGCAAGAATATTCGGTATGTATGTTCAAAATGCTTCCAAATGACCGTAAAAAATAACAAACAAAAAAATTCATCATGTGGTTTATCAAAAAACTGGTGACCTATAAATAGATGACTGGGCAGATGTAATATATATTTTAGTATATAATAATTATTTTACTTTACTTATATATGTAATATCACCATTAGAACCTCAGTAAAAAAAATATCATTAAATTATAATAATAATGGCAAAATTTAACAGTTCTATTTGGTGGTAAGGTAGGAAACAATTGGCACAAAGAGTAACATTTGATGCAATAGGTTTTAGGTCTACTCTTGCAATCTTTTCTTTGGGATCTCTGACCATCACGATATTGCATAAAATGATTTAGGCCATCAAATCGAAAGTCTTCAGGGGCCATTGCACTTTGGTTTTACTTTTAGCAGAGGATGTGAGTTTCATATATGGAACTGCAACTGCTCTACGGAATTTTAGACGCTGATGGCCTCACGACCATGCATGGTGCGATATAGAATCCAGGCATTTGTTAGTGCCACATCCAGAATAAGAATGAACATTGACCAGGATAATTTTTTTCCACGAATCTAGATTCCATATTTACTAATGATCCAATCAAAGTTTCTTTCTTTATATAATCTACTATATCATCTGAAAGAAATATCTCAAAAAATCTTCAACGAGGTGAGAGCTCCATGTCCTTTTATTGGTGCCTCTATTTTCTCTTTTTCGATAGTAGCAATGTCTGTATCGGTAAAGGTATACTTGGGATCGCACTTTTTCCATTTCGGTAGAGAATTAGAAAGTATCTGCTTTTTCGAACCTTTTTGCTCAGAAATGACACTAGCACTCTGGTCTTCAACAATGTCTTTTGTATCTTGATCTTCATGACCGTATTATACCTCCAACTAACCAGGAACATATTGTACCTCCGCTATGACCAATTCGTCATCATCCACTTCGTCTTCATCTGTCACATAATCTGGTTCTGGAGGTAAAACAACAATGTCTAGGGTAGCACTATCATCGTCAATATAAAAATTGCGATAGGCAATAAGTTCCTCTTCTATCATAGACAAGCGCCCTTTTTGAAATCCATGTCCTCTAAAAGCAAATTATTGTTATTATTATTAATATTATTATTCAAACCATCACCATGTTTTAATTATTTATATTATAATTTTATCATGTCTAATTTCCACTTACAAATGGTTGACTGTATCAACGCAAAAGAAAAAAAGGTTTACTTACCAATTATATTTTTCACCAATACCCCGGAAAGAGGTGATATTTTAGTGAAAATAGCACTGAAAGATTTTATCTCACACACTGACTAAGATTGACCGATAATAATAACAATGACAATAATAACAACGACCTAACACATCTGATGCGGATATACTCTCAAAGTTCCAGTTAGATATTATATGTGCCCAGTGGTATAAATATAGATCAGCTAAATAAAGTTGTTTACAATTATGCTGATAAAGAAAATATTGTAAAATGAGTTATGGAATAATAAACTTTAATATTTCAGGGACTCATTATGACATATAACATATTTTCAAATTCATTAGGTTTTTGTTCATAAATAAATAAATTTGTTAGTGTAAACGACAATTTTTTTCAAGATTTTAAAGAATTTAAAAAAAATACTTCCAATTTGATAAATTATTAGAAAATGGTCTTCTACTTATTTAAAAGTGAATTATTTATTATTTGTTTGCTTATAGTAATGAAACATTTTCTTTATAGGATTTTGCAAACAGTGGAAAGAAAAGCTATCTATGAGAACTAAAGGAAAAACTATATATAAAAATATTAATGAAATCTTTGCATTCTTTCGATAACCTGACTTCTGGTTATGCTTACAAGGGGATCATGTAGATACTAGTTTAGCCTGCTTAGCCGTAGGGGACTAGGTTGGATGCTAGTGTTAAAATGAGAATGGCAAATCAGAATTTTTCCTTGTAAGCATAACCAGAAGTCAGGTTATCGAAAGAATGCAAAGATTTCATTAATATTTTTATATATAGTTTTTCCTTTAGTTCTCATAGATAGCTTTTCTTTCCACTGTTTGCAAAATCCTATAAAGAAAATGTTTCATGGTCTTCTACTGTTGCAGTATTTATAGATATTAATTTAAATCAGTTTTTACGAAATTAAACATGCTGTTGTCATGTTAAAAAAAAATTGTCTCTTGTGATCTATAAACAGATCACTGGGCGCTAATGGGTTTTAAATAAAATATCTTTTATTGTTTGATTAACAGGATGATATAGCGTATAAAAATAAATTTCTTTTTTTACAGATATTTTAAATTTATTACATTCCAACACTAGCAGAAAGGTACAAAGAACAATGACTTTGAAATAAGTAAAATTAAAATTAGAAACAGTTTTTATTTAAATACAAATTTCACGAAAAACAAATAAATAAATAAATAACACAATTAATAAAGAAAAGTTCCGTCTTTGGTAATTAATGTGACTTCCGTTTACATCAATGCATTTGGCGATTCGTTTATTAAATGAGCGCCTTATTTTAAATAATAATTGTTCGTTTTGAAACGATTCGGCTGCATTTCTAATTCTCTGCAATAATTCTTCTCGATTATTTATTGAATCTTGATACACAAGAGATTTCATGTATGCCCATATGCAAAAATCCAACGGATTAAAATCGGGACTCCGCGAAGGCCAAGGTATATTACTCCCACGATCTATCCAGCGACCAGGAGAATTTGTAATTAGATAGTTTCTGACCGGTATAAAAAATGCGCTGGAGCTCCATCTTGCATAAAAAACATATTTTCTCTTAAATTTACTGGTACATCATCCAATAACTCGCCTAGCTGAGTTTGTAGAAAATTTAAGTATAATGCACCGTTTAAATTAGGTGGTAACTCATACGGCCCAAAAAAGAAAAAAATTATCAAAACTCCACACCAAACGTTTACTTTAAATTCGTGTTGAAAGTGGCGTTCGGCTACTAAGTGCGGATTTTCTATGTCCTACACACGTTTGTTTCTAAAGTTAAATACACCTCTCCGTGTAAATGTGGCTTCGTCCGTAAACAACACTTTATTTAAAAACCTTGGATCTCTGTTTTGCTGGGCCCGACAGAAATGAGCACACTGTAACCTGGCAGGAAGATCGACCTCCAGCAGATTTTGCACAGGCTTAAAATGATACGGATAAAGCTTTTCTGCATGAAAAAATCCTTAAAATCGATGACTTACTTACTCCAGTTGCAGCAGCCATACGCCTCGTACTTATTTCTGGGTTTTATGCAACACGGACCAAGATTTCCTCCTCCTTTTCCACAGTGAGTGTTTTTGGGCGTCTCACGACATCTCGCTTAGGACGAAAGGAACCAGTTTCCCCCAATCTACTGTAAATATTATGAAATAACCTAAAATACGGCTGCCTCTTATTTGGATAAATTTGTAAATATCGACGATGATATTAAATTTTTTTGCATGTATATGCAAACCATGTCGCGCATCTCTTGAATTGAAAATAAATTATGCCTTGGCATTTTAAACTGTAATATTTATTAGATATTTTTTAGCAACACTCAAAATGCTGACAAACAACAAGTAGGTTTGACAGATATTAACTTTGAAAGCGTCTTTTATTGTTTTTTTTAAGCAAAGCCTACTTTGAAAAATTGTACTTCCCTAATTCATAATTTAAATTGGTTGCATCGAATACTTTAAAACAGAATATTTCGAAAACGGTTACTCGCTGCGACATTTAGCAGATATACCTTTTTTACATAGAAAAAATAGGAAAACAAGACTTTCTTATTCAATTTTTTTTTAATTCGCCAAAGATATATGTATGATGGATACTCGGGATGAAAACTGTAGGTGGCCCCATCTCCAAATAACAGCAATACTATGAACAGATTTGAGTCCCTTGCCTTAAAAAAACCCAATAACCAAATTTTGTTGAAATATTTCAATTTTTAAAGACATTATTTTAAAAAAACCAAAACAAACATTTTATTTTGACACCTTGTATCTCTGTTGATATCAACTGTTGGACTAAGGTAAGTTTGGTTAAATCGTAATATTTTTACGTAAGGAACTTGCCATTGCTCTGTGCACCATTACTTATGGGACACCCTGTATATTATATTGTTTAAATAATAAATAATTATTGTCAAAAATAGCACTACCAAAATTTAAAAAAATGATTACTGCAAAAATAATTCTATTATAATTTGCTTCGCAATGTTGTATAATAGGTCAGGCAAATGAAGAGAAAACAGACAGAATTTTTAGATAAATTAGTAGCCCAATGTTACTGCAGAATGCTTTGAAGAGGGGAGAGTATTCTCATTTCATGACTCAAAAAATTCATTTACGTCATCGTTTTTTATCAACAATTAGAGGGGAGAACCAGTTTTCTTAAAATACTGGAACACTATCGGTCCAGACCGTACCTTATACAACAGAGTTATGGTCATTGTAATATGTTCTTACTCTTAGGGGGTGTTAATATTGAGTATTAGTGTGCATTATTATAAACTGTTTCTTTTTTATCAATGATGTATATGTATCTATGTAAATATTTTTTTCTTTTTAGATTTGGTTTAATTATAAAATTGTCAGTTATAATGGGGATTTCATTCTTGTTTGAGGTGGTTTCCTCATTTTACGACTTTAAAGAGAACGTTGTAACTGAATATGTAGAGATAATCTGGGATTTATTCAATTGCTTGCAGGGTAATATTTTATAAAATAATACTTTTTAAAACCCATGAACCTAATAGGTATGTTATTTTTAGGACTCTTTATATTTATAATATTTATCTGTAAGAAGAAAAATTTTAAGAAATGCGGGAGTAATATTGCTAAAGACAGAATAAGAAAAATTTCTCTTACCTCCACTAGCACAAAAATAACAGGTGTGTCTTCATCTGACAGAAAATCTAGTCAAGAAAACCGGAGAAAAAATTCAAGGGAAGCAGAAAAGAATAAATTTACCTAGGCAGTATGTAACCATTATTACATTCCTTCTGTGTGTTGCATTGACTGCGAGTAAGTGCTATTTTTTTTTAAATTTCTGTACAGCACGCATCGATGTGTAATAAATCTATTAATATATTCCATCGTAACTCTGTTCAAGCTAAATAAATATTATTCAATGTTTAATGTTTTTTATTTTGCAAATAATGGTAATGTATAAATAACACTTATCAAGTGATCACATGCTCTTACTATATTTAATAAACTAAATATGTGTTAATAGATCTGGATGAAGTACCCATTTATTTAATGAAAAATTTTCTCCGTAAAAATTTCGGAACCAATTTCTGACATGTTTTTTTTCAAAGGATTGCTTCACAGTAAAGCAATATTTATGTACAAAAAGATGATAAGGAAAATATTGAAAACTACCAGCGCACCTTGTAGAGAAAGAAGACTATTTATAACAGAATCATTTCATTTTTACCAAATAGGAGAATTAAGAATTGTCAGTTCGGTTTTATGCTCCATTGTTCAAAAGAACTAGCTATTTATCAAGCAGTAACTACAATTACGACTGTACTTGATTCTAGGTATCTGTAACTTAATATATTTATCATGAGTCTATTAATTACTCCACTTTGTTTTACATATTAGATAATATAGGGAACACATGCAATATGATGTCGATAGATTCCAAGTAGTATTTAAAAGATTATGTGTATGTAGATGATTTATAATCAAGATGCAGATAATAAATTCGTGTGTGGCTATTGAAGAATTGTTTGCGATTTCATAATATCCTAGAATATGACTCGGATGGGTTGACTTAAATGGTAATAAAACTACTTCTGTCATGCTTTCTCCAACTATTCAGCCTCGATTATATTATATATTTTACGTATAACAGAAATGTTATTCAATAATATAAATAGAAATTTGTTTTCATAATGCTAGACAGTAGGTTAAATTTGGCATATTACAGTAATACCCATCGGTTTAGTGGTTCAGTCCTCAGATGTTTGGCTTGAGATCTTTAAATAGTTTTTTATTATCTATCTATATTTGTATTTATAACAAACTTTACTTATATGGGCGTATGGGCCACGCTTGAGACCAAGGGTTTAGGTTTGAACTCTCGCTACGGTATGGATGTTTATTGGCATTTTTAATGTGTTATCTAAAAACAGTAGCAGTGGGCTAAATCACAGTTAAGTGAGATAAAAGTTAGCCGCTATTATCGCTCCTCAGTTCAAATATTAGCTGCAAGAAACGACAATATCTGAGAATAGTTGCTATTGGGGTTTTTGTGTGCATGTATCCTAACCAAGCTGTGGTATGGCTAAACTTTGCCAGGACTTAAGGTCAGGATAGAAATGTCATAAAGTGTATATGTGGTTGCCTAATAATCATTAAAATTCCGTCAAATCGACACTTGGTATTTCATAAATAACTTTTTTATAAGTAATTCAAACGAAGTTTTAAAGTGGGCAGTATTATAACAGAAGTCGGCCAAAGACAACTGACCTGTTTGTTTCTTTTTTAAGTGCACGATAAAATCGGATTAAATTTTTAAAATTGCCTTATTATCAGACGATACATTTGTAGCTATATTAGATAATCAGAGTTATTTAGGTACATTTAATTAGGTCGTTTTGATGCGTATTACAGTCATTATCTCATATCTGAGTAAAAAATTGCATAAAATTGCTTTTGTACATTTTAATGTATGAAACTGATTTTTAACACAAATCGATGAGTCATCAGAATAATTGTAAAGAATATTTAGAATAAGTTCATCATGTAACTAGAAGATGGCGCCAATATCCTTATGAATGAAAAGAGGTAATGATTTTGATTTATGAATGAAATCAAAAGTGGCAAATTTAAATTTGTTAAATAAACTAAACAATGAAAGTATTATTAAATGGTCAACAGTTTGCAACTGTATTCAAGCACTAAAATGGCACTATATTCCAAGTGTACAATATATACAATAAATTCTGTTCATTTTTGTCAAAAATTAGGTGAATTTTCAATGAAATGTAAATATATAAATTATGTTTGAACCTTGAATATGGTTCATGGCATTAGTGTTTTCATCAACTGTCCATAACTTTATCTCGTTTATGCTTCCACAGAAAAGAGTATCTTATATTTCATTTTGTGACTGCTTCACGGTGAAGCAGTCACAAAATGAAATATAAGATACTCTTTTCTGTGGAAGCATAAACGAGATAAAGTTACTTCACCGAGAGGAAACAACGTGTAACCTAAACCCTGAAGTTACGGGTTCAATCAGCCAGTTTTGGCCAATTTTTATTGTGTAAGAATGATTAACCCAATATACTTACTCGGATATTGGTTATGTTCTTTTCTTAGATATGTGCAAAAGTATGTTAATTTTTTTGGAAAAAAGGATAATGATACACTATATCTAGAGGTCAGGCAAAGATTAGAGACCTAATAGGATAGGACAGGACAGTCTGACGGAAAAGACGAAATAGACGAAGACAGTTGTGCACTCCAATTTAAAGGGATGCGACATCCAGCGGAAGCGGTTTCGGGATTTGTCGGTTATGTATTAGAAGGTGTTTTAAAACCTCATGAGCTGTGACCTTCATATGCGCAGAGACATAATCCGTCCTGTTGACTCAGTTACACTTCTTAAAAATATTATATTTATTGTTTACAATTTATCCCGAGCTCTTGTTTATGTATACAGCAAGGCAGCCTCCAGTGTCTTCAGAAACATACTTATAACTCAGATTAAACTTTGCCTTTTGCGCATTTCGCGGCTCATGAGATTCTGAAACACCTTTAAACGAATTTGACCAAGCTTACTAAAAGATAGGTTGGCTCATCGAAATCGAATACGTCACTTATAGACCTCGGTGACAGCTGCGTGTGGCTGTTTTTTCCTCATTTTATAGAAAAAAGTTTCCAAATTATTCTTTCAATGTACAATTCTATCCTAACCAAATAGATACCTTACATATAAACATAGAAATACTTCGTGTGACATATATTACTAAGCAACCTGTTTTTTAGTGACCTTGGCTACTGACAGTCAGCTGTGTTCGGTCGTTCTATCAGGAGACAGTGTTGTCCAATTTTCATTATTGGCGCGAAAACTCCAATTTAAATGTCGTCAAAGGCGCTATTGCTAAAAGATACAAGGTTTTCCGTTGGCTGTCCTATCTTGTTAATTCCTTAATCTTTGCCGAAAGTCCGGAGCTTCGAGCATGCGCATTACCTTGTAAATGTGTAATAAATTCTACAAATTGAGAAATTGTCGAAATTGAAGTATTTCCTGTTATTTTGTGAAAACAAGGCGGGGGACACCGCCGCACCCCCCATTTCTTTATCAGCGACGATTATACTGCCTGCGGCGCTAATAATTATTATTATAACAATTAGATATCAGAATAAAAACCTACTAATCTAACCTAAAGAAATCACACGAAATAATGAAATTATTTTAAGCAGAATAAAAACCTCTAACCTAACGTAAAGAAATCATAGAAAAGAATTAGTGAAAAAATATATTAATCATTACACAATTAAAGAAAAAAAATCAGCGGACGTAGGAGTTTGAACCAGGGACCCTACGCGCTAGCCACTAGGCTGACGTTGAACGCTAGAACAAGGAATGCTTCTCACACATACTACGTTCAAGGACATATTTACAACTGTTAGGTCCAATAAAAATTAGATGATGCACAGTTGCCAAATTTAAATAGATATTGTCTTTGCCATTTGCAATAATTAAAACTTTGATATGTTCCCATAATTTGGATAAAAGGTTCTTGCTGTTTAGTTCGAAATTAATAATGTGGTTAACTATTTCATTATAAAATTTAAACAATATCCCTATATGATATTAGTTGTACATGGCATAAATTATGCACACCTACATTTTAGAATTTACCTAACCTGATACTACCTATTTTACGACTATTTATGTAATTGGGTATTATTTATAATTATAATTTGTAACATTTATTATATCTTATACTAAGAAATTTTTGTACATGTGGCAATGCGGACAACATTCCGACAAATATTGAAACTTGCCAATAAAATAAAATAAGATACACACTGTGCCATCTAGGATTAACATAAGTACTAGCTTACGAGTTTTTGACATTTCGATCCTGTCCTTAAGAAAATATTTTGATATCGAAATTATGTTTGTGATGCAGTCTAATACTGTTTGTGACAAATCAATTTTGTTTAAGGTTATTTTACTTTCCATGTACAAAGTATTCTAGAATATGCTATAATATTATGAGGCTCCTATCTACAATAGCAAAAAGCATTTATTAACAAAAAATGCAGTCAGAATTTAACGATTTAACAAATTTCTTTTGCAGAGATTCATGTAAACCTTTCTTTAGAGAGTTGAAGATATTTAGTTGTACATACACAAATTAGTTAATTAAGAAATATGTAATAAATAAATAAAATATTACTTATTATTATTACTACTATTAAGAAGCATAAGAACTACCCTATTTGCGCACATGTGCATGCAGTCTTTGCTATTATTGTTAATAACTTTTTTATGACAAAAAAGGGGTTGGTACACGTCATACAATGAGAATGGTACCAAAAGTACGATTTTTGTGAACGGCGACTTGTGGAGACTAAAATCATGGACCTGGATGGGTTTGGTAAGGGATTCGCTAAGGTTCCGCTTATTTTACTATTCGCAAATACAAAACGAAGAGTATGTTGCATTCGATCGGCACATTTCTAAAACCGATAATATCGTTCGTAGGGAAAACATTTTTATATCACTGTGTTGGTGAACAACTTTCAAAATGTCCGTCCGTCCGTCACTCTGTCTGTCCGTCTGTCTGCCTGTTTGTCCGTCCGTCCGTGTGTTCATCTGTCATGTTTCTTGCATGCACGATAAGTTAAGATCGAATAGTCGGATTGTAGTAAAATTGGGACAGTAAGTTAGTGTTGGCTAGAGGATGAATCCCATTATTTTTTAACAAAATCGATTAATAAATAAAAGAGTTATTAATTATTTAATTTATATCCTTTGAATGTATGTATTTATATTATACAGGGTGGGGAAATAGTGCGTCGGACCTCGATAACTCATGTTCTACGATAGCTAGAAATAAAAAAAAATGCAAGTAAACTAGATAAAAAAGTCTATAACTTGAAATTATTTTCGAACATACAGGGCGAGCCAAGACGAAATTACAGAACCAAGTGCCTTTTTTTAAATGGAATGCTATGTATATCAGTCCATATTTTGAAGCCTCTTTCTAGGCTTTATTCGTTCCTATATTAGTATTGAATATCTCCTAACCACTTGAATGTAATGAATTTTTTTGTTGAAATAATGCAATCTGCAGATGAATATTAAAAAAATCACCACTGTCACAATTATTATGGGTTTTAAGAAAAACTTCTCTGAATACCAGTTACGAGACATCTAATTAATGTTTTTCAATCATTTTCATTTCTTAAGACTGTACAGACTAAAAATTATTTTTCAATTAAGAATTCTTTAAATTGAATTTTCTCAATTTTCTCAAATTTTCTCTGTATATTTTTCAACGATGTGATGTAAAAATGAAAATCGAACATTTTTGCAAGTACTTCCCTATGGCTAATTGCAACCATTTTCATTTTACAAATAAATAAGTGTCAAATTCAAGAATAAACTTTAAAAAAAGAGGTTCTCTCAAATAATTCATTAGAAAAATGTATAAAAGGTGTTCGACGAGTTGCCCATTTTGATTGACACACACCTTCATGCAATTTTGAAATGAGGTCATTTAGTGGGACCATTTCTTCCAGTCCATTGAAATGAGTAAATAGTATTTAACAGGTCCTTTACTGTAATGTTTTTTTTGTACATTTTTTTGCCGTTTTCGTTATTCGACAAGCAATAAAACCACAGTTTGGTATAAATTGTCGTGTAGAGGTGTTTCAGAATCTCATGAATCGCGAAATTGCGCAACGGGCAAAGTTTAATCTGAGTAATAAGTATGTTTTTGAAGACACTGGAGGCTGCCTTGCTGTATACATAAACAAGAGCTCGGGATAAATTGTAAACAATAAATATAACATTTTTAAGAAGTGTAACCGAGTCAACAAGACGGATTATGTCTCTGCGCATATGAAGGTCACAGCTCATGAGGTTTTAAAACACCTCTACAACGGAGCATTATCACACTTATCGGTCGTTAGTTACAATTTGTATTGAATTTAAAATATTTGGAATTGTACAATATGAATTTTAATAAAGCGGAACTTGTAGACATGACTTTTGTTTTGGGCGAGTCAGACAGAAATTGTTTATTTGAAAATAGAATTTATCACCAACGTTATCCTGCAAGAAGAATTCCTGATGTTAGCAGCTTCCAAAACCTTCTCGATAGATTTCAGGAAACTGAAAATGTCGAATATAAAAAAAGTGAAAGAATAAAACGTATTGTGAACGAAGAAAATGAGTTTTCTGTGGTGCTGTGCTCATTAGCAGGAATAAGTAGACGGTCTCTGGGTCGAAGCTTAAAAACAAATAGGTTGCATGCATATCATGTTCAAATGCACCAGGAATTATCTGATGACGATTTTCTAAAGCGCCTACGATTTTGTTATTTTTCAATAATGTTTTATTTACAGATGAGGCAACTTTCATAAAAATGGATTTGTTAATAGGCACAATTTTCATTATTATACTTCGGAAAATCCTCACTTTTTTATGCAAGTTGATAACCAACACAGATGGTCTCTAAACGTTTGAGGAGGAATTAGTGGAGAACATGTACATAGGGCCACATTGCTTTGATGGTACGTTGACTGGAGCTATATATCTTCATTTTTTGGAAAACTATCTGCCACAATTATCGATAAATCTTCCTGAAAGAAATAGGATGTGGTTTCAGCAAGATGGTCCTCCACTACATTATTTAAATGTAGTTAGAGACCACTTAAATAATACCTATCCTGATCGATGGATTGGAGGAAATGGACCCACTAGATCCCCAGATCTTACAAAAATGGCTTTCTTTTTATGGCGATACGTTAAGGAAATTGTTTATAAAGACAGCAACAAAAATACAAAATATGAAGGAGAGAATAACAACTGCCTTTAGATCTATCACACCGACAGTTTTAGGAACAGTGGGAAGCTCATAGAGATGTGTATCAGTCAAAATGGGCAACACGTGGAACATTTATTATAATTTTTTCTACTGAGTTATTTGAAGAAACGTCTTGTTTTAAGTTTATTTTTGAATTTCGTAATTGTTGCTTAATAAAACGAAATTGGTTGCAATTAGCCAAAGGGAAGTACTTAAAATGATGTTCGTTTTTCATTTCTACATCACATCGTTGAAAAATATATAGGGTGTTCCATTTGAAAAAATTGAGAAAATTCAATTTAAAAATTTCTTAATTGAAGAATAATTTTTGACCACCCCGTACAGTTTTAGGAAATAAAAATGATTCAAAAACATTAACTAGATGTCTCGTAATTGGTATTTACATAAGTTTTTCTTAAAACCCATAATTGTGACTGTGGTGAGTTTTTTAATATCCATTTCCTCAAAAAATTCATTACATCCAAGTGGTTGGGAGATATTAAATACTAATGTAGGAATTAATAGAGCCTAGAAAGAGGCTTCAAAAAGTGTACTGATATACATAGCATTCCATTTAAAAAAGGCACTTGGTCCTATAATTTCGTATTGGCTCTCCCTGTATCGTCGAAAATAATTTCCAATTATAGACTTTTTTATCTAGTTTACTTGCAATTTTTTTAAAAATTTCTAGCTATCGTAGAACTCGAGATAACGAGGTCCGACGTACTATTGCCCCACCCTCTATAGCATTGTTACATGGCAAAATCGGCAATAGTCCCTATTCATATATCATATATCAACTTTTAACTCTATGCCACGATATAGCTGTGATATTGTCTAGCCTTAGTAAAATGTCACGAAATTGATTTGTTCGCGAGTATACTAAATACAAAATGCCAAAAGTACGTATCATGGTATAAAGACCCCTTTTCAATAAAAACAGATGCATTCATCATATTCAAGGGAAATTTCTTTTACGCTTTCCCTCTATATTCAATCGTAAATGAAGTTCTCAACAAAATTATAATAGACCAAGCTAGTGGTATTGTAGTCGTACTAAACTGGCCAGGAGAATCGCGGCACCCAGTGTATTTTAAATTATTAAACAGTAACTCAATTAGATTCAGATAAATCACTTCTGTTATTGTCTTCCAGGGAGTGTCATCCGATATGGGAAAAGATGCCTCTATATTAGCAGGAATATTATCATGCGGTCATTTATAAGAAAAAGAATACTGGAAGAAGCCATGAGCGTGGCAATCAACAATACAACAATGGAACAATATTTCCGAACAATTACAAAATGGTATTATTTCTGCAGGCGGTTTGGCATTGATGTTTACAAACCTACGGCTGCTACCAAAATTGCCTTTTTTAGATAACCTTTTCAACACGAATAGCACTTACAGCACAATATATTCGCATCGATCAGCTATTAATTTCGTTATAGAACAAACAACAAATGAAAATTTTGTAACAAGATGTTTAAAAATAACATTTAAAATAGGGCCCAACTTTCTTAAGTATACATGTACTTGGGACCCCTCAATTGTCTTAAACTTTGTCACAAAATGGTACCCGTTAGTAACCTTAACTTAGAAAGATTAACAAAGAACATTATTGGCTTTGGCCACGGGTCACAGCATACAAACGCAAAGATTCGCTAGGTCAGATAATGTACTCTGCATCAGGAGTCAATATACAATTTATAGACGTCTTAAAAACTTCAGCGCCCAACCAGAGGAATACAGTGTCAGTCCTCAATTGTGTGTTGTCACAACCCTCAAACAATACATTTCAGAAACAATACATAAGAGCGGGTCAAGTTTCTAACACTTAGACCCCCTCATAAGACAGCAACCACACAAACAATGAGCAGATGGTTTAAATCTGTTCTCAGTGACAGTGGTATCAACACAAAGATATTTAAGAGCCACAGTTCGAAATATGCGCCACTTCGGCAGCAAATACAGCAGGCGTCAGCATTGATGCAATAAAAAAGGTCGTAGAATGGTCCAAAAATTCAACCGCGTTTGAAAAATTCTACAATAGGTTTCTATTAATAACACATAACAGTTAAATTTCCCCTACATTGTTGAACAAATTAGCCTATCGAAAACAAGACCATTCTAAAATAAGTGGAAAATAATCAAATATGTCATGCTCTTATATTTACTTATGCAGTTACTTCCACTGCTATATGTTGCAGAGACATATTAATTTAATCGATGAAAATCAATATATTTTATGGTTTAATATACAGATATTATATACAACTTAAGTATACGTGCATAAAATACTACAGTTAATTGCTTGTATCACTACAACATCTATAGAGTGTTCATATCTGCACCCTGGTGAAATATAATAAACAGAACAAACGACTTACCTGAAGGAATTTGTTCTGTATTATATGAACCGGGTTCTTTCCAAATATATATCACCCACCCTTCCAGAATACCCCCGAAGTGATGAAGCACAAGTGTTCTGAGTAAGAGCAGGCCGGCTGGACACCGATAAGCGATGGTAAAACAAATAAATCGTCCTTGAAAAAATGTGCAACGTAGGTACACACAAGGAGTGGTATGTACTACAAAGTGTTCATATTTGGAAAGGACCTGATTCATATAATACAGAACGAATTTCCTTCAGGTAAGTCGTTTGTTCCGTTTATTATACTATTTGCAAATATGTATGAATTCAAATCGAACCGGAATTCTTATTTACGGTTCAGATCAGTGACACAAACCATTAATTTGATTGGCTTACTACGTCTGCACACCAAATGTCATCTGAATAGATACAGAAATGAGAAAATGGAAGTGCTGTGACATACAGACGGGCGGACTGGCATATGGCACACTGAGACTATAAGGGTTCCTGCGGAATCCTAAAAACGATATTTTCCATAAACTGATCGATGAAAATCAATATATTTTATGGTCGTGTAGAGAACTGAAAGACATGTTGAAAAATTGCGGTTGTTATTTTAGTTGGGGACCTTTTATTTTATCTGAATGTTTTAGAACTATAAAAGTTAAGTTTTCTTTTAATAACATTGTCCTGTTTCAATGGAATGATTAAAATTAATAGCTATAATACAGTTAGACACGAGATGAAGTTGCAATTGTGGGTTTTGTTAGTAAAACAGCATCACACAGCCTGTTTGCGTTGAAAGTAACATGATCCAGTTCAGTAATCAGTGTTTTATTTATAGTTTAAGAGTTTTTGTAAAGTAGTCAAGCATAATATAATGGCACGGCGTCAGTTATTCATTCATCAATCACCAAATATTGAAATATTTATAGAGAATGCATTTTCTATATCTTGGTCGAAAACTTTTTTTATGTATTTTTGGCCAAAATAATATTTATATTAAAGCTGGGAGAGTGTAAGGGTGTTTAGAGAATATGAATTAATTATTACAATTGTTAATTCTACACTTTCAGTGAGGTTCTATCTACGATTGTACCGTATACCGGGTGAATAGAAAGTCCTGAAACGGCCAAATATTTCGAGAAATATACATCGAATCGAAGAAAACATGTATTGAATATTTTTAAAAAATCCATCCGATAATACCAAATTCGACTCCTTAGTGAGGCCCCCTGGGGATGGGGTGCGGGCAACTTTGAAATTTTAAATGGAAACCTCCGGTTTTCTTATTTTTTTGCGATTACAACGCCATCTACCGCGAATAAAAAAGGAACTTCAGACAACCTTGTAGGTGTAGTAAAATAATATTCGTGCCAATGAGCAGTCCATTTTTTATTTAGTCTCTCTTTGCTAATATTTACACCGTTGTGCAGACACAGAACATCTACAGAATCTCCATGTTCGACACTGTCTTTGGCTAATATGTCGACTTTTTCATTGTATTTTATTCCGCTGTGAGCTTTAACCCAAATAAATTTCCAACCCAGATATTTTTATTAAGTAATTATAGTATTTAATTAATTTAATGAAACGGTGGCACATACTGCATACAGAATTATAAGTATTACTTATAGCCAAGAGTACTGATCTGGAGTCACTTACAATGATTGAATTTTGAACCGGTTTATTTATAATATTGTTACGGATTTCCACCTTTTAGGAAACACCCTGTATGAATCCGTGGGTTCTAAATAATTTTAACAAGAGATTAAACACTACTAACACTTTATTTAACAATTTACTGACTATACAATACTTCAAAAATACACTTTGTTTACTTTAACCTCACTTTTTCCCGAACGTGTCACTTCTCAAATAAACTTCCTCCTCCGCGCTGGTAATCGCGCCTTATATACTCCGAAATTAGCTCTAGATCAATCCAGAATCTTCTCCAACCATAAGCTAGAAAAGTCCTTGGCTCTTTCTAGAGCCTTTCCAGTCACCATCAGAGGCATAGGCGTACGATCTCCTTTTCCAAGGGGGTGTAATTCATAACACTGCCCCCTCCTTAAGCCTGATCGTCCCGATCAGGCAACTCAGAATCATCGATGTATTTCGCCAGCCTGTCCAAATGCACGATCTTCATCTTGGACTTTTTGCTTCGTTGAATTCGATAGACGACGTCATTAATTCGGGTAATAACAGTATACGGTCCATCCCAAGGCGGTTGAAGTTTCGGTGACCTTCCTTTCTTCCGCTGTGGGTTGTACAGCCAAACCAGGTCTCCTGCCTTGAATCCTTCTGAACTACCCTTACGGTCATATCGAGCCTTCATTCGGTCATTGGCTGGTGATGGTTCCGCTATATCGTTAGCCAACCTCTTGAAAGGAGCTCCGGCGTTGAACTGCTTGTTTTCACCCTTACTTCCAGTCTGTGGTCCCTTACTGGCTGCACAAATCTTGCATTTGCGACACCAAGCCTCCACATCCTGACGACTTCTTATCCAATAAAATCGTTCTCGTATTTTCTTCAGGGTCTTGTTAACACCGAAGTGTCCATCGGATGTTCCTTCGTGCACTTCCTGAAGCACCTTCGCAACTCGACACCTGGGAATCACTAGACGCATAACCAGCTGTTTTCCATCCGGGCTTTCCCATGCTCTCCGCAACAGCCCGTTCATGACTTTCAGTGAGTCCCACTGCGCCCATAGTGCCTTCAGCCCCACTCTTTTGCCCGAAACATCCTTCCATTTTGGACGAGTTCCCCTTTCTTTGGCTCTCAATATAGGCCCAATTTCCACATCGTTCAATTGTTCCTGTCTGAGCGCTTCATCTGCCTTATCATCCGGCACCTCCACCTTGACAGTGTTGACTGCTCCCGTGACCTGCAGTTTCTCCCAGTGGTTGTGCTTGCAACCTTCCTTGTACCTTCTTCCGGATGAAATGTTTGCATTTCTCTCAGGTTTCGTTTTATCGTCATATCCTTGTAGTGGTGGCCTTTCTGTAATGCTCCGAAGCTGGGAAATCTTCACTTCTCTAGGGGCACCACGTTCGTTATCTGTCACAGCCTCTCTGGTAACGGCTTCCTCTGGTTTTCCCCTTGGCTTCACAGCATCTCCGGCCTTCACTCTCTCCAAGCTCCTCTGTGGACATTCAAGCTGGATATGTCCTAGTTCCCCGCACCTGTAGCATTTCATACGCCGTCCACTTGGCCTTCCACTACTTTGTTTATTCTGTGTCTCTGCCCTGTTTCCAACATTCACTTTCCCCGAGTTCCGCTGTCGACAGTCTCGTTTGATATGTCCTATCTTGCCGCAGTTGTAGCATTTAATACCCCCGCTTGGCTTGCCTTGTCTTTCTGCAGTATCCACTTGAGCCAGTAACTGATTGAACATCTTATATATGTCGGCCAACATAGCGTTCTGGTTCTCCTTTTCAGACTGCGATCTTTCGAGACTCATAGCTTGTACTCTTGGACTCGGGGTATCTTGAAGGACAGCTTCCACCTCGAGTGCACGTACCAACGCTTCGCTGCTGTTCTGGTATCGAGATAACCTGAGGACTCGCCTGATCTCATCATCCTGTATACCATCCAGAAAAGCATCTACTGCCAGTTGATCTTGGAATTCCTTCGGTACATCCGGGTAAGCCAGGTGAGCCAGTCTCCACACGGCAGCTTCAAACTCTTGCAAACTTTCCCCAGCCCCTTGAACACGTGATTTCAGCTGGGTCTGGTACACTCGGGCAAGGTGTTGATCGCCATATCGTAGATCTAGGGCAGCTTCTAAAACTTTAAAATCCCGTTGTTGGTCTACTGGGATTGTCTGGAGCAACTCCAACGCTTGGCCTCTTAAAGCTACGATTAATGCTTTAGCCTTCTCTTCGTCGTTCCAGTTGTTTGCACTTGCTGCTGCCTCAAACTGTGTCTTGTAAGTCATCCAGGAACTTTGACCATCAAAGGAGGGAATTTTTAATCGCTGGCCTGATGACACCACTTGCTGGTTTCCTCTATCCCTCAACTGTCGTTTAAGCTGGTCTATTTCCCCTTTGACTTCTTCTTCGAACTTGTTTACTTTCACTTTGACTTCACCAACTTCTTCTTCGACCTTGCCTACTTTTACTTCGACCTCATTAACTTTCGTCTTTACGCTACCCATATCTTCCTTAATCTCATTTTTTATCTCTTCCACGACTGTAAACAAGGCATTCTGTTGCGTTTCTATAGCTTTCCTTAAGTCATCATTTTCCTTTTGACGGCGTCTCTCCTCTTCTTGTTTTTCCTCTTGACGTCGTTTCTCTTCTTCTTGATGCCTTCGTTCTTTTTCTTGTCGTCTTCTTTCCCGTTCCTCTTTCTCTTCCTGGCGCTTTCTTTCCTGTTCTTCTTTCTCTTCCTGGCGCTTTCTTTCCTGATCCATCATCATCTTTTGCATTTGGGCCATAAATTCCTGCATTTGTTGTTCGGATGCCATGCTTCTGGTCGTTACCGGCATACAATTACGTTGAAATCAAATAAGTTTAATAATTACGTCACTATCGGTAATGGGACTGTCCATAAACCCTCAAAACGGCACGAAAAAGTCTTATCTAGAGTCTTTGTCACTTAACCTCTAATGTCCAACAAAATGTTCCAAAAATGTCTCAAAAATGCACTTAAACACTATTTTTCCTGTTCGAAAATAAACCTCGAACAATGTCCAGTAAATTAGTCCTTCCTGTGTTAGCACTAACTCCGAGAATACTGTCCCAGTCTTCTCAACACTCCCGAAAAAAATCCTCTTGTCAAAATTCCGCTTCCGACACCAAAATGTTACGGATTTCCACCTTTTAGGAAACACCCTGTATGAATCCGTGGGTTCTAAATAATTTTAACAAGAGATTAAACACTACTAACACTTTATTTAACAATTTACTGACTATACAATACTTCAAAAATACACTTTGTTTACTTTAACCTCACTTTTTCCCGAACGTGTCACTTCTCAAATAAACTTCCTCCTCCGCGCTGGTAATCGCGCCTTATATACTCCGAAATTAGCTCTAGATCAATCCAGAATCTTCTCCAACCATAAGCTAGAAAAGTCCTTGGCTCTTTCTAGAGCCTTTCCAGTCACCATCAGAGGCCTAGGCGTACGATCTCCTTTTCCAAGGGGGTGTAATTCATAACAATATGTTCCAAAGTCTTGGCTATAGCATATGCTTCTGCTGAGTAAATCGACCCGTCTTGGGAAAGTTTGATTGCGTACTTGTGTTCGGTACTAAGAATGCACAGCCTGTACCATAATTAGATTTTGAAGCATCCTGTGGCTTTTATATTTATGTGTATGCGTTGATTTGTTTTTTTCCTGATTTTACAAAAATTTAATAATTGTTTGTTGCCGCGACTGTCATATATAGTAAGTACAAACAATTCCGTAGTTAGTAAATGTAATGTTCGAGTGAATATTATTTTTTTATGTTAAAACATTTTTTTGCGTAGGTGAGATAACATTTCATTTTTTGTAATATATTGTATATGTGACTAAACAATTAATTATTAATACTCAATGAAAATTTACCGTTGTTTAGAGTTTAACATTGACTGTTCTGTCGGGCCCTTCTTTGAGTAACAAGATGGAAAAATTGATTTCGATAAACTAGGGCTTAATGGATGGTCCGATTTGTATTATCTATAAAATGTGCAAATCTTTGAGCACTTATTCGGTTGCCATAAGGATCCCCCGAGCTATAAAATGAATTAACAAAATTAGTATTTTCTCAGAATATTTTGAATTGTTAACTACACACATATCTTGTATTTCATGCTTTGATCCACTTTTCCCTCTGATCTAGTTTATACAGACTTGTTAAGGAGATTTTCATTTCGGAAAAATTGCCCGATCGATGATTTTTGTCGAAACGTGTTCAGAAAGGTGTGGAGAACAAAACATCAAAATGCTACCGCGAGAAATTATGCAGCATTTCCAGCGTGAACGGACGGCCGACGTAACGCGAGTTGGAGCGTTAATTAACAAATTACTGCACATATATATGTTTCTTTCATAAAATTTTGTGTTCATTCCAATGGTTTTGTTAGTTCTTTCATGCAAATTTAATTCAAAAAGTTATTCATGAAGTATCGTATTGCACCTAAATTGTTTAATAAAGAATTTTCCACACAATTTCTCGCGGTGGTATTTTGCTTTTTTGTTCTCCACATCTTTGTGAACACATTCCAACAAAAATCATCGATCGGGGAATTTTGCCGAAGTTTGGGTCCTTTGACTCCCCTATGTGGGAAATGAATAAAACTTTATATTTTTAGTATTATTCGATCTATTTCCACAGTTAACCACGCAACAAACATCTCCGCATGATTTTTCCATGATATTAGCCGGAGATTATGTTACACAATAACAAACACTAAACTGCTGATTTTGACAATGCCAATTGTAGCTGCGGCGTTCTCAACACTTCCCACTTTGGTGGCATTAAAGTAAACTCAGAGATTTGCGCGTTTTTAAAAAGCTTATAATAAAATATTTATTAAAATCAAGGATTCTCCTATTCACGTACGTGTAAACGACACAGGAATTAACTTTCTACTTTGCCACTGCGAGCGCCAGCTGTCACGTACAGATAAGCTCCGCCTTTCTGCCAGTAGTCTATAGAAATGCATAGCAGTAGGAAATCTAAAATATTTTGAAGGATGACGTCATTTACTCTGGGATTTTCAGAAAAATAGAGAATAATATACTGACTTATCAAGTTGAACTATTCGATCTGAGGAAGAAGTGGCGAGGGGGCGGGGGGCTGGTTGTTATCTTTAGAAATCTACAATACTTCCCGATGTCCTATGTACAGAGGAGGGGAATTTCTTTTCTGCAAGAATTTGTTAGTATGGTCTAAGATATTTAGAGTCATAATTAAAACATTTTTTTCAGAAACGAACTATTTCCTGTGAAATAGAAGGTGTTCTTTGGACTCCACACGCAGAGCTTGTAATTATTTTGTTTGGATTGACCATGCTGACTTTAGTAACTCCCAAATTGTTCAAAATTTTTGTTACATACTTTTCTTAATATCGGTCGATTCAGTTCCCGGTGAGTTACCCTGTATTTTTTAAACGCAATTAAAAAAATTACACAGCTACACACAAAAAAAATCTTTCTGGCCTGGGCATCTTAACATGTTTACTATACATTGGGTTGATTCTACGGTTGGTTCCTTGTGAAACATTCTTCAATAATTTAAATATACAGGAAAAATTATGCTTTTTAATGTTTCAAAAAGTTTTATTAAAACTCTACACGTGTTTCGGCTTATTAGGCCTTTATCAAGAGTACAAGATATTACTAAATTTAAAATGTGTTCCTTACTTATTTATACCTAATGGAAGGTATAAATTATTCAGAGCTTTTAATCTATTTATTACATGCAACTAGTTATATGATTCCTATCCTATGTAAATATACTACAAATAAGTTCTTAATGCTAAATTATTTTTTCTAGAATATTATGACCCATAAATAATGTTTGATCATTAGTTACATTTTTATGCTTTTTGACGGCTTTCATGATCTCAAATTGTTCTAGTAAATCTAACTTCTTTCCTTTATTTTCTGTATGGAGTAATTCGACTTCATTAAAATTAACAAAATGATTATTTTCTATGCAGTGTGTTGACATACCGGTGCTATGTATACCATTCGTTATTGATTTTTTGTGTTCAGCGAGACGATTTTTTAATTTACGACCAGTTTGACCGATATATATAGCATCGCAGTCATTACATTTTAATTGATATACACCTGTTTTTTCTAATAAATCTCTTTTGTCTTTATTATTAACTAACATTTTCCCTAGATTATTTTTATTAACAGAAATAGTTTTACATCCTAGTTTTTTCAGTTTATGACTATTTTTATCACTAATCTTAGGCCTATAATTAATACATTTATATATGTCAGTTCTTTGTGGAGTATCAGCATAAAATTCTTTAAGTAACTTTTTCTTTTGTTTATGTTTTATTAATTTATCTATGAGGTTTTCACTATAACCGTTGTTTCTAGCTATTTCTTTAATGGTGTTCACTTCTTTCATAAAATTATTCTTATTTAAAGGGAAGGTTAGCAGACGGTGGATAAATGAATGGAAAGATGCCATTTTTATTTGCGATGATTGCTTAGAGCTCTTGTGAATGACTGTGTCTGTGCAAGTTGGTTTACGGTAAATGTCAAACTCTAGGCTGTTGTTTCTATTTTTTAAGTTAACGTCCAAGAAGTTTAAACCTTCCTCGTTTTCTATTTCTAGAGTGAATTGAATTTTATCCTGAAATGAATTCAGAAGATTTAAGAATTTATTAAGTTGTCTTTCTGTACCTTGCCAAATACAAAACACGTCATCCACATAAAAATGTAACTAATGGTCAAACATTATTTATGGGTCATAATATTCTAGAAAAAATAATTTAGCATTAAGAACTTATTTGTAGTATATTTACATAGGATAGGAATCATATAACTAGTTGCATGTAATAAATAGATTAAAAGCTTTGAATAATTTATACCTTCCATTAGGTATAAATAAGTAAGGAACACATTTTAAATTTAGTATTATCTTGTACTCTTGATAAAGGCCTAATAAGCCGAAACACGTGTAGAGTTTTAATAAAACTTTTTGAAACATTAAAAAGCATAATTTTTCCTGTATATTTAAATGTTTACTATATGTTTCAAGGGTCGTTGAATCCAAATCCGAGGTCTATTTAACTCCATCATATCAGGATTTTGCCATAACCTCAAAAAACCGACAATTTAAGCGATTTCAACATCTCTTCACATAAATCGCTGTAAATTTTTCTAGACAAAAATGACCCCCTCTTTTGTGTACCTACTATATAGATTGAAAATTAAATTTCTAACCTGATGATATTTTCTCGAGGCTTTTTAAGTGAGATATCTGCCGCCAAAGTGAGAGGTACGAGAATTTCGCTTCTCGAGCGACACGGCCCAGCTTCGAGGGCCATTTCTGTCAATCGAAAGCTAGTAAAAATCTGGAAAATTCAGGAGTGCGTAGAAAGACGTAAGAAATTGGTTGACGTAAATCGGACGTTAGTCCGCGCCTTGGTTTTCGAGATATGGCCGCTCGAAGTCACCGGAAGGTGAAAATCGAATTTTTTTATCGTTTCCCGATGCTACATCTCGAAAATGAAACGAGATACAGAGCTGCGGTTTACGCCATTCGATTTCCCTCGCATTCCTACATACCTCTAAATGTTTTCAGATTTTCCTGGCGCTTTCATTTTTTTGCAAAATTTCTAAGGTAAAGCATCTACAAAACTCAGATGTATGTAGGAAGGCGAGAGAAATCGAATAGAGTAAACCGCATCTCTGTATCTCGTTTCGTTTTTGAGATATAGCCTCGGGAAGCGGTAAAAAAAATATCTCGAATACCAAGGCATGCCTTGGCTTCAGATTTACGCCAAACGATTTCTTACATCTTTCTACGTACCCCTTTCAGATTTTCATTAACTTTCGTTTGGCAGAAATGGCCCTCGAAGCTGGGCCGTTTCGCTCGAGAAGCGAAATCCTCGGACCTCTCACGTTGGCGGCCGATATCTCACTTACACAGCGCCGGAAGAATATCGTGCCCTACATCATCGGATTGGAAATTTCATTTGCAACCGATCTAGTACATAAAAGAGGGGGTTATTACTGTCTAGAAAATGTTACAGCGATGTATGTGAAGAGGTGTCGAAATCGCTTAAATTATGGGTTTTTGAGGTTATAGTAAAATAACACGTCATCCACATAAAAATGTAACTAATGGTCAAACATTATTTATGGGTCATAATATTCTAGAAAAAATAATTTAGCATTAAGAACTTATTTGTAGTATATTTACATAGGATAGGAATCATATAACTAGTTGCATGTAATAAATAGATTAAAAGCTTTGAATAATTTATACCTTCCATTAGGTATAAATAAGTAAGGAACACATTTTAAATTTAGTATTATCTTGTACTCTTGATAAAGGCCTAATAAGCCGAAACACGTGTAGAGTTTTAATAAAACTTTTTGAAACATTAAAAAGCATAATTTTTCCTGTATATTTAAATGTTTACTATATGTTTCAAGGGTCGTTGAATCCAAATCCGAGGTCTATTTAACTCCATCATATCAGGATTTTGCCATAACCTCAAAAAACCGACAATTTAAGCGATTTCAACATCTCTTCACATAAATCGCTGTAAATTTTTCTAGACAAAAATGACCCCCTCTTTTGTGTACCTACTATATAGATTGAAAATTAAATTTCTAACCTGATGATATTTTCTCGAGGCTTTTTAAGTGAGATATCTGCCGCCAAAGTGAGAGGTACGAGAATTTCGCTTCTCGAGCGACACGGCCCAGCTTCGAGGGCCATTTCTGTCAATCGAAAGCTAGTAAAAATCTGGAAAATTCAGGAGTGCGTAGAAAGACGTAAGAAATTGGTTGACGTAAATCGGACGTTAGTCCGCGCCTTGGTTTTCGAGATATGGCCGCTCGAAGTCACCGGAAGGTGAAAATCGAATTTTTTTATCGTTTCCCGATGCTACATCTCGAAAATGAAACGAGATACAGAGCTGCGGTTTACGCCATTCGATTTCCCTCGCATTCCTACATACCTCTAAATGTTTTCAGATTTTCCTGGCGCTTTCATTTTTTTGCAAAATTTCTAAGGTAAAGCATCTACAAAACTCAGATGTATGTAGGAAGGCGAGAGAAATCGAATAGAGTAAACCGCATCTCTGTATCTCGTTTCGTTTTTGAGATATAGCCTCGGGAAGCGGTAAAAAAAATATCTCGAATACCAAGGCATGCCTTGGCTTCAGATTTACGCCAAACGATTTCTTACATCTTTCTACGTACCCCTTTCAGATTTTCATTAACTTTCGTTTGGCAGAAATGGCCCTCGAAGCTGGGCCGTTTCGCTCGAGAAGCGAAATCCTCGGACCTCTCACGTTGGCGGCCGATATCTCACTTACACAGCGCCGGAAGAATATCGTGCCCTACATCATCGGATTGGAAATTTCATTTGCAACCGATCTAGTACATAAAAGAGGGGGTTATTACTGTCTAGAAAATGTTACAGCGATGTATGTGAAGAGGTGTCGAAATCGCTTAAATTATGGGTTTTTGAGGTTATAGTAAAATCGCTGAATCCGAATCTGTTTAACTCGAACAGGAGTTAAACAGATTCGGATTCAGCGACCCTAAAAACATATAGTGAGCATGGTCATATCCCCAGGCCAGAATTTTTTTTTGTGTGTGGCTGTGCAATTGCTTGCATACCTACGTAGAAAGATGTAATATAACAATGAAGGTTGTTTTTAAATGGATTTATCTCATCCTCACGGGGTCCACTTACTGGACTACAGCCCTACCCTAACCAAATCATATAATATTATTTATTTTCTTCATTTTAGTACATTTTAATAAAAGCATGTTTTAAAAAATGTTTGTCTTAAATTTCATTATTTCCGTTTTAGTCACCATATGGTTTGCCATTGAGCGTGAAGGAGCTGACTATCCTGACTTCAGGTTATGGTACTACGTATGTACGTAAAATTTGAAGTGAAATTGGATAAAAATCGTTTTGCAAGATTTATACTAAATTGACATGTGAAGTTGAACAAAAGTGTATAACAAGAAAGAATAGCAAGCTAAAATGTAAACAGTTTAAAAACCTAGAATTTCGTGTAAAAACCCAAATCTGCCATAAGTTGATTTTCGTCTTTGCCGGAGTCGCCGATAACGTAATCATCATCCTCTTTTTTCGTCTTGGGATTCGATTTTCTATGGATTTTGTCCTACAATAGTGCATTGTCATCTATAATACTGTCGCATGTTTCCGCTCCTAGGAAACACCTTGTAAAAATCCGTAGGTTCTAAATAATTTTAACAAGGGGTAACCACTGTGGCTATTTAAGGAAGGTTTTACTCGATGTTAGGATATTGCCCAAGTGTTCAAGTGTGGGCCACCCTACGAGCGGCGTGGTTAGCGTCACTGGTTTCACCTGGCTAGCACAGTAAAGATACGGAGAGCAAAAGGGCGTGGAGTTCAAGGCTTGGGCGCCATTGATTACTTAGGTAATCAAAGAAAATTAAAGATAAAGATAAACAAAAGACAAAAGTTAGATATATACAATAGTACTATATTACAAAAATATTATATTACAAAAAAGTGAACGAGCTATCACAGCATCAGCGATACTGTATAGCAAAATATCACACAGAAATATATACAAAATACTATATTACAATAACCGAAGTTCAAGATAAGCTTGAGACTTTTACGAGAGCCAAATTAAATATATTACAAAGAGATGACTCGTAAATTGTCTCAATTATGAAACAAAAGTATATATTACAAGACAACAAAATACTACATTACAAGTTACTATATTACAAGATACTCTATATTACAATGTGCACAACGGTAAGGCAAATCTGAGGCGTGTACGAGAACCAAAAATATATTACAAAAGATACATCTCGTAACTTTCACCTCAATACTGAAATTCATATATTACAGCAAAACTAGGAATTTGAGATTCTTTACGAGAGACAAAATACTATATTACAACAAATATGTCTCGTAACATTATCTCAAAGTTCATAAACTTTAAACACTCTCGTTACAACAAAATTGAACCACGACGATATCACTAACAAACTTGCATTATAGTACTACAATAAGATATTAATCATGAAGAATCACGACAAAAGCAACTACGAAACAATACTACGACAAAGTATTTTCGACAACGAATTCAAGATACACGCAACTACGAATGAATATTTAAAGGTAACTGTGAATTAAAATATATTACAACGAATTCACAAAACTAAATCTTACAAAAGACGCTTGATTCTAAGATTTAAACTTAAGATACTTGGCTTTATGAACCAAAATTAAGTACATTGCTTTCATGAAGCGAGAACTACTATAAGTGAAAATAATCCCTTTTATGTAAGATAATAATCAAAAGTACTTATCTTTTGTTTTAAAAGTTCTGGTGAGAGAAATTCCTAAGTGCGCTCCTGTTCTGGGATGATTACGAGTTGAAATGTTATGTAGGCTGATGTTTGGTACCTCCATTTTGCTGACTTGGAATGACTTGCTTAGTAGTAAAATCTTAAAGATGCGTCATGTCGAGAAATTCCATAATAAAGAGAAACGTAGCATGGTAGAATTCATTTACTGATTATTAAAAAAAGCTGAATATAGGTAATTGTTCACGAAGCAAAGGTGTAACATCGAGATCACTACGAAGTTAAAATGAAATTTGTAATTATATAGAAAAAATAAAAGAACCTTATACGTCTATAAGGTTCTTTTCTATTAATATCCCCATTAGGGTCTTACAAAATTTCTATTACGTCCACCTCGAAGGACGGCTCGAGTGAAAGAGCTGGAATTTAGTCTAACGCGGCGTATTGTGACATATGTCCCGGACCGACAGTAACCTGGCTCCGCCCAAGAAGTAGTTCTCTTTAAGTTATGAAATATTGAGTTAAATAAAGGATCTATATTGTTACTGATAGTTCTACGTTTCATGTGACTATCCGACTTTATTCTAAATACTCGACTCAACTTCATTTTTCAGTTAGTTTGATTTATTTATTTAATTTAATTTGAATATTATCGAGCGTGCGCCGTTCAACACCCCGATGCGTAAGCATAAGCTACTACCAACTTCTCATCTGTTTAGGAAAGTTCGATATAGTACCAGAGCATAGGATAATAAAATGTTTGATAATTAAAATTTTTCTAATAAATGTTAGAAAATGTAACGAAGGATGCTTTTGTGCATTCCGCACGTTACACCACTAACACTTTATTTAATAACTTCTCAGAACTACACAATACTTTTCCTTAACTAAAACATATACTTCTACTGGACTAAAACAATCTTTAACAATGTTGTTACTTCAAATTTACACTCTGTATTTACCTCCGATTTCTAACCTCACTTCTCACTTGTCAACTTCTCTCTTCGAACTTCCCGCCATGGATTTCGCCTTATATACTCTAAAGTCGCTTCCGGAGTCATCTAGAACCAAATCGAGACTCTTCTCCTACCAAACTCCAGAAAACTCGATTTCTCTATATACACTTCTAGAAAGCATACTACTGATGGCGTGCATGAATGGATACAGGCTTTGAATTACTGGCTGCCTAACCATTGGTACTTAATTTCAGCTAGTAGTCATGGGAGTAACAGTCTCCACTTCCTAGGGGTGTATTGCATAACAATACATACGTACTCACAATTTCAAGGTATTAGATCAATTGAGAGTGTCTCAAATATGACATGCAAGATTTGAACTGAACTGAACTGATTGATTGAGACCAGGTTGACAACTGACTAAAAAATTTGGAAATGTCAATAAAAGCTTGTAAAAAAATGAATTTATACCTATTACGGTTCATTTTTTTAATCTACAATTTCTTCGTATTTCCCTGCTTTAAACACAGTGGTTGTTCATCTGGATTGATATTTTACACAAGTTATTTTTTCAATAAAACCAGAAAAATCTAAAAAATGGAAATACAGACCACTCTTATAACGTAAACTAAAAAAATCTGCTACGATTTAACTAATTTGTATTACATTATGTGCTGCCTCTGATAATGATGTAACAAATTAAAATGTTAGAAGAAATATATCAATTAATATTAAATTAATTAGCATAATATATTTCATTTGACTAGAAAACTCAAGAAATAATTTAAATGTAAAAAAAAGAGTTCGTCATGGAAAAACAGAAATACTGTTAATTACAAATGTGCATTTGCGTATGAAAAAATAACCATTAGCAACAAAATTTTATATTCGTTTGTGCGTTTTGTATACATACATATAAAAAAACCGGCAAAGTGCAAGTCGTATTTGCTCAATCAGTATTCCATAACATCAGCTGCTTACAAATATATTTAGTATATTTGTTCATATTATGCTGATAAATAAATTTGTATCTAAATTGAGACGACAACAATAATAATTTTTCAAAACATAGCTCTTGATTTACTAATTATTATTGTTTGAGGTACTTGTTTTATTACACATAATCTTATACATATGTTAATTAAACGGTACTAAACCACAAAAGAAAGTCTGTCGTCAAGCTTTCATTTTATGTACAATTATCTGAAATAATGCAATTCTGATAGTTCAATCCACACCTGATTACCAACATTTATAATGGTTTTTTCAGGTTTTTCTGAGCGTTACATTTAGGTGTAGAATGGGGGAGGGGGGCGAGGCAGCGATTTTTAAGCGTTATTCCGGAAAATATTTTAAAAAATGCATGAAAACAAGTGAAAAAACTACATTTTGATATGCTTTTTATTCAATTTGTTGGGATAATTCACATTTTCAGTAGAGGGTCGCAAGATGACTCTGCTTTGGCATGTTTTATTTTTTTTTTTTTGCATTGACTAAAGTAAAAGCTAACTACATTTTGAAACACGGAAAGAGCATCGGCTCTGTTTTTATTTACTAAATGAAAATAAGGAAATGAATGATAATATTTTAAATACAACATTATCACTAATATTTTTTTAAATAATTCTATGGAATAATGCATTTTCGTAAATAACTCGTTTATTTTAAGTTTTTCGAAAAAACTCTATTTCAGATTTTTTGTCCGAAAAGATCGATGCCTTATACTGGTTATAGAGATAGATCGACGGAATAGTTAATTTTCGATTTTTATTAGGAAACTGTTCGGAATTTGTAAATTTATCAAAAAAATCAAGTTTTCCAGGATTTGTAGATTCGCTTTTGTTTTGTCAAATTTCTCACAAACGTCAACTAATAGACCTAATCGAGCCCTACAATTGCTATTTTTGAAAATCAAAATCGGACCTTCGGTTCGGGAGTTATTAATTTCTTTGAAAAATCATACTCGGCCCTGGAAAACATACTTGCGGTCAACGTATTCGGGCCGCCAGCAATAGGCTTGATTTGTGGCCGAGTACCTTTGATCCCACCAAGTCTCATCGAGATCGATCAATATTCTGGACAGTTATCGTGCTTCCTAGCCCGATTTCGAGAAAACCAGTTTTTTGCAAAAAAAATCAATTTTCATTTGTTTTTCGACATAGCCTCTGGTATACTTATTTGTAGGGCTTTGCCAGCGGCACCATTTCTTTTTTGAAATATCTCGTTCCGACTACCCGTTATCGAGTTATTCAATTTCTCCAGAAAAATTCGAAACGTCTATATCGGGTACTTCCGGTTTCCGAACGGAGCCGAGCTTCCGGCGTTAAGGTTTTCTAAAGACCTCCTATGAACCACCCAAGTTTCATCGCAATCCGAAAACGGATTAGGGGGGCTGGGCGTGACAGACAGACAGACAGACAGACAGACAGACAGACAGACAGACAGACAGACCGACAGACCGACTGACCGACGGACGGAATTTTCTAAATTCGCTCTCGAATCGATAGATATGACTTTCACATCGATCCGACGTTTTTTTCGGGTTTCGATGGTGCACCGGAAAAATGCTAAACGTATACTACATTTTTTTTCAAAATGTAGTAACAAGAAATTATATATCTTTGAATTCGTGCTTTAACAAGCTTTCAATTGTCATCCCACACGAACACATTTTTGTTCTGCCTGTTCTGCGACAGACGGATGGCCGGATGGACGGACGGGCAGGAAAACACCGATGTGATTCTAAAATTGTTCCATTTTACCGAATAACTAATAAAGCCGGCTATTATAATACATCTCCTAATTACAAATGAAAGTGTCTAAGAAACGTTTAACAGTGCTCAACTTCACATTTTACAATATTTCGAGCAAAGATTGCTTCTTCTGATATAGCTGGTACAAAGGTCATAGTAAAAGAGGTGCCTCAGAAATTGCAAAGTGTTCATAACGCTTTGCTAAGTTATGATTCTACGTAGTTTAAGGTAATTTCGTTGTATTCAGATGGCTGCAGCGGCCAAAATAAAAATATCAACTTGGATACAATGCTACTGCATACAGTTCTCCACAGTGTAAACACAGATAAAATTACATTGAGATTTTTTTGAGCCTTATCACGAACAGATGGAAGGTGATTCTGTTCATAGTGCAATGTCTTATGGAGTTAAACATGCTGGCAGTCTGTTTGTGCCATCCCAGCTTTATCCAGTCTTTAAACTTGCTCGGAAGAAGCAGCCGTACATTGTTTATTCCCTTCATTTTCCAGACTTTTTGGATTTTAAGTCATTGTCGAGAGAGTTGCACAACTGCAAAAAGTACAGTAACTGAAGAATCATTCAAGTGGCCTGACATTACGGAATTCAAAGTGTCGAAACATTCTCCACAGCAAATATTTTTTGAGACAAGTCACCTAGAAAAGACTGCAAATCATTGTCTTTGAAACAACTTAAAATGGATCATAAAGACGTATTCCCCAAAAAATTGTATCCCCATGCTATTAAAATTCCAGTAGATAAAAACTCTGATTTGCAACCTCTGTGTGCTGGACATACTCCAGTTATCAGGCTTCAGGAGCATAAACTTTCATTTAGTTCACTACCCCAAGCTATGTTAGAGAACTACACAATTTATCCTAACTCCTTATTTTTACTTTGAATTTGATTTTTACTTCCCTCGCATACCGAAGGGAAGTATTGTATTCGAGAAAAAATCACCTTCCGAAATGTTTTCGGATTCTGACGTTTCAGATCACGGAGATTACGAAAATATAGGTTTTTCAATTCCGTCAGTCTGTCTGTCTGTCTGCCTGTTGGTGCATTTACTAAAAAAACTACTTGACGGAGAGCAGTCAAATTTGGTAGGTAGTTGACCCTACTGTCAGCGAAGAAATGGTAGAACTTTCACTGGAAAATATACAGGGAATATAAAGGGAATAAATAATGAAAAACAATTTTTTTTTGCTCGAATTTAAAATTTCCACGTTTCATGGCATTCTAAACTTACTTCAAAAAAATTTTTTTTTTAATTTTTTTTACCAACATTTTTGAAAAAATTTTTACCACTAAAATAGATGGAAAATTTTTTTTCTTTGTTCAAATTTAAAATTTCCACGTTTCATGGCGTACTAAACCTATTTAAAAAAAATATTTTTAGAAAATAGACTGAATTTTTTTTCCTTTGTTCAAATTTAAAATTTTCACGTTTTCATGGCATTCTAAACCTAGTCAAACTAATTTTTAAAAATTATTTTGATTAAAAATTTTTTTGAAAAAATTTTTTTTTACAAAAAATTTTAATCTACGTATCACTGGGTACAGAATAGATGACAAAATTTTTATTTTTTTTTATTTTTTTGCAAAAAATTTTAATCTATTTATCACTGGGTATAGAATTTAAAATTTCTACGTTTCATGACATTAAAAACCTATTTCGAAAAGGAAAATTTGCAACATTTTTTTTACCATTTTGGAAAAAAATTTACCACTAGTAGATGGAAATTTTTTTTTCCTCAAATTTAAAATTTACACGTTTGACGCGACTGACATTCTAAAGCTATTTGAGAAAAAAAAAATTGAAAATTTTTTTCACCAACATTTTTGAAAAAAATTTTACCACTAAAGCAGATGGAAATTTTTTTTTCTTTGCTCAAATTTCAAATTTTCACGTTTCATGGCATTCTAAACCAATTTAAAAAAAAAATACCACTGTAGAATAGAAGGAAACTTTCCATTTTGCTCAAATTTAAAATTTGTCGTGGAATTCTAAACCTATTACAGAAGGAAAAAAATTAGAAAATTTTTTTAAAAACATTTTTGAAAAATTGAAAAAAAATGAAATTTTTTAACCACCACTATACTTCCACTCCACTACGTGAATGTGGAATTGAAAATGTGACAGATGGCAATAATATTAGGCATATGCACCTATTATACTATTATTGAAAAATATACAGGGTGGTCATCCCAAGAAATAATTCAGTCATGGTGGACATTTATAAAGGTATTTGCACAAGCCTTCCATATTTGGCACCTGTTATTTAGTATTGAACATTTGCTGTTGGATGAGCACTCTGTATATTTTTTTGACTAAAACTTATCAGGTGTTCTTTGTAATAATAGCGATAACTATATTCCGATTATTATTTTCAATGTCACTTCGTAATTATTAATTTCTTAGAGTGATCGCCATGCACAAATAAAGAGGGAAGTTCTGTGTAAATACCTTCACCGATTTTTTTAATCTTTGTCAAGAAGCAGTCATCATTTTGGAAATATGTATAACGTTATTGGTGTTTAAAAAGGAAAAAAAAATGTTTATGTTTAATAGATATTTAGAGGACAATATATTGTTCATTTTTTTAGAATAAAAAAATATCGTTTCGTTCCATCATTAGTCTTACTTATTTTAACCTAACCTAATCCATAAATGTATGTCACATACACTCAAACTATTTGGTCTCACAGATGGTCGCAACTTATTCTTTTTTTTTTAATCTCAAAATCGCTGATCTTTATTGCACTATTCTCATGGAAAATTGGATAAATATAGTTTGTACTATTGTATATACCAATAACCACAGTAACTTACTGTATTTATAGTACTATATTGTTAACGTAAATATTGCATTGAAATTTAATTTGCTCTACTCTAAAATAGAAAAAAATGAGATACGCCACTTTGTCAGATTGACGACAATATGGATGGGGTATATGTTTACCGTCAAAATATAAAGATACTTCGATTTTACATGAGTAGGAATAAAAGCGACTCTAGAAAAATAAGGCACTGTGTAAAAACTAAACAAAATATAGAACGTAGGTAATTTAACTAATTGAATTTTAGAGAAGCAATTTGTGTGCATCATAACGAGGTACATTAACGATTATATTAAATTTAAAAAACTGCACACATCAAAATTAATGATCAATTAGTTTATTACTATTAAAAAATATATAATAATATACCAAAAACATTAATTTGAATATATTTAAAAAAATTCTAATGTATAATTTGAAAAAGTGGAACTGAAATGGAAAATTCCTGAGCCTTGAATAAATTAGAGTTAATTATTTATGTATTATTACTTCTGGGGGCCCCTTGGGTTTACTGACTTTCTTAAAATAAGTATCCTCTACTTACCTACTAATTAAATCCTACAGCCAATTAAGACTGGCATTTCCAAGAGACATTCGATACGGAAATATTTATTATTTTTGGCCATAACTTTTTTTCTTACTACTTATATTTAAAAAAAACTATAAGACAACCTAAGTAGAACCACAACAAAACTATTACTACGAATTTTCACTTAATGATTTCAGTTGTTTGCAAAATAGTTAAATTCAAATTTAAAAATTATGCTAATTTTCCTATTTCATAGTTTTAAACCTAATTATTTTCGAAACGGCTGGAATAATTCAGTGAAAATTCATAGTAATAGTCTTGTTATAGTTCTACTTAGGTAGTCTTATAGTTTTTTTTAAGTAGTAAGAAAAGAAGTAATGGTAAAAAAATATATAGTGTGGTCATCCGTCAACAAGAATTGAATAATAAATAAAAGGTGCAAAATATGGAAGGATTGTATAAACGCCTTTACAAATTTCCACCATAGTCGAATTATTTCTGAGGATGACCGCCCTGTACGTTTTCCACCAACATGGTAATAAGTGACTTCCTTGGCAATTGTCTTAACTAATATTGCTATCTATCTCATTGTTAATTGCACATCCACGTAGTGGTTAAAAAAAAATCAGTTTATTTTATAATTTTTTTTAAATGGGTTTAAAATGTCAGGAAACGTGAAAATTTTAAATTTGAGCAAAAACTTTTTTCCCATCATCTGTTTCATAGTAGCGAAAATAAGTGTTTTTTTTTAAATAGGTTTAGAATGCCACAAAACGTGGAAATTTTAACTTTGAGCGAAAACTAATTCTTTTTCATTATCTATTCCCTTTAGACGGTCCATCCTGTATATTTTTCACTGAAAATCTAACCATTTCTTCGCTGGCAGTAGCGTCAGCAACTTCCAAATTTGTTTGTTCTCCGCCAAGTAGTTCTTTAGCTAATGCACCAACAGACAGCCAGACAGACCGACGAAACTGAAAAACCTATATTTTCGTAATCTACACGATCTGAAATGTGAAAATCCGAAAATATCTCGAAGGGTGGCTTTTTCTCGAATGCAATACTTCCCTTCGGTAAGCAGTGATCCAAATTTTGAAACAGCTGGACAAAGGTCCAAAAATTTTCGGGTATAAGTGAAACTCGATATAGGGTCTTGGAGGTAGCTAATTATGAAATTAACATGAAAAAGATAAAATTCTAAATGGTGGATTCATTACAACCGACTATTTGTTAATAATACGTCAGATTTGAGTAAAAATTTCTAGGCAAACGTTATTGAGGCCACTGATTTCGACTATAGGATTAAAATAGTACAATAAACAAGAGTTTACATTATTTTCTATGATTTATATTATTAAAAATATTACAAAATATTAATTCTTATCAATAAAATACTTCTTAACAAAATAAAATAGTTGAAAGCAGAATTCCCGCAACCTGGTTGATTTTAGATGAATCACCCCGATACACAGGTCAACATTTTATCTTGGCTTGTGCACGGGCATCGGAGATGGTATCCTAGGGTTTTTGGGGTCGCTGATTACGATGAGCGGGTCGGTTAGGCTCCATCACGTCAAGTTCAAGATCATTTTTGAAGGTCAAACGGTCAAAAAACCTTCCAAAAAATCTGAAAAAAATCAGGCACTTGTACCGAACTTTTTATACCACTAATTATGAAAATGTAAATAATTCCTTCTCTTTCGGCACAACGCAAAAATAGCATGGCCGCAGGGATGTAAATAGGAATTGTTTACATGTGTTTTTAATTTGGAACACAGTTATTGTAGCTTTTATTGTCGTTTATAAAAATTTATAAAATTTAAAAGTGGTTTATCAACATTTGCAACATTGTGTTAAAAGCTTAAAAAATTAGTAATTATTTTATGAAATTGGAAAACGAACAGTTAGACGTCCGAGACACGATAACAGAAAATAGCTGTGTATTTTAAATTAGGAAAAAATCTGATTTTTTTAAAGGAATTGAGCGCATAATTTTACCCAATCAGGCATCGAAAACTAAAAATCGAGTCTTTGGTTTCTATGAAAATTAATGTAAACAATAATAAACAGATCAAAACAAGACAGCGAATACTAATAATAATAATCATACCTTTAATGCCCAGTAGGTAACACACAATAACTGAACAATTCTTTTGAAATTTTAACAAAAATTGTTCGAAATGACCTCCATCTCCACGTATACACATTTTGGCAATTCGGATTAAGGACATACGCATTTCCACCACTTTCTCCATACACCAAGTGCACACCTGCTAATTCTGGATGAGTGTAATCTCCCATAATGTCCAGCATTTGCGTTTCTTAAAGGAGGTTCGATTTTTTGCAAACTTTAAGTATAACCCTTTTTGGTGACCATATTTTATATTCTATTCGAGAATATGCGAAGTTATGGGGAAGTCGCTAGTTGAAGTTAAATAGGAATTCTTGAAGTAACTGATACTGAATCTGACGACAACATTTACAGAATCAAAATGACAAATCCAATAGGGCTACTATAATTGCATAGGACACTAAAAAGAGTAAAAAAAAACAATTTTTTAAAAAAAATTGAACCGCTTTTAATAAAAAATGGTGACTAAAAGTGGTAAAACAAAATTTCACCGTACATTGGTTAATTAAACCTTATTACCCAATATTACGGTCGATGTAGAAATGAACAAATAACATTTATATCAAAAATATTTTTCGTGTTCTTGGAACTCAATAAAAAATACCAGGGATGTCTGTAAATTGATCTATCACAAAGATTAATATGCCATCTACCTAATTATGTCGAAGGGTGACTTATGTTGGGCTCTGAAGGTCCGTACAATTGTTCCTTTCCAATTTTTTTCTAAGTAATGTTAAATGACGCTCAGTAAGTATTATTTCTCTATATTTATTTAAATATAATAATAAAACAAGCTAACCATTATACCCTTCGCAGATTTACAATACTTTTTATGTATTTGTTGCACAATCTACAGGATACTCTTCGCAGTATAATCATAAATAAATAATGTTAGTTTATGTTAGCGAGTGACCTTGGCCTTGTCTACTGCGAAATGTAATAAGCCGCCAAACTGTATTACTTTTAAGTTTATAAACATTATTGGAATTAGTGCTTAGCCGGTATTGTAATATATCAATATTCATATCTAAACTACAAAATTTTCTATAATTATTTTTTTATCCTTTTTATGACGTCTGCTCCAAACATTATTAAAATTCTACGACCAATTATTTTCACATACTAGAGTGTAAATATGTTCGAGAAGTTTTCCTTTAAAGAGACTTAGATGGAAAATCTGGATGTGGAAGTAGTAATTTCTTAGGCAGCGGTTTTTTTTCATTCTTTTTTTTTTCTATTTTTTTAAGTAATTCTCCCCAGAATGACGTGAATGTCTTCGTTTTAGATATTTTTTGTTTAATTACAAAACGAGAAAAATTGATTTTTTATAAATTAAAATAACTTCTTTATTTATTGATCAGTTTTGTTAAAGGATAATAAGGTTCCACCTCTAGTTAACACTTATTTACTGTTCAAATTTCAATATAGTCGTACTTTTCATTCTTAAGTTATCGTATTTACAAGAAACCGATTTTAGGACTGTACCGATCAAATACAACATACTCATCGGTTTGTATTTGCGAAGATTAAGTATAATAAGAGATGTCGTACATGGCCAACAGCGAACACCTACTTGATTATCATTTTGTTCGAATACCACATAGTTTACTTTAACGTGGTGTCATTGAGGTTAGGTACATCAACATATACTTATCTCTTTTGGTTAACTAAGCATTAGAATTCGGCAACGTCCGACATCGAATTTAACTTGCATCGTAACAATCATATATACTTCATAACTTTATAACATTCTAGCTCGTTCGAACCTAAGGAGCACACGGCACACGTTTCAGTTTCAAAGTCTTGTGCACCTTTGTATTTTTATCTACTTAATGAAATAACGTAACATTTTTCTCTAAGCTTATAATAGAATCTAGTGTATGTATAACATGATAGCATACACGCCTCTAGCGATGACCATTCTGTATGACGAATATGGGCCAATTTCAATAAAGGGTATTCTACTACATAGTGTGCAATTTTATTGGACCAGTAGAGACTTTGAACCAAAACTGGAATTACACATAAAAACAATTTTTAAAACCAAGCTTTTATTTAAAAAAATGTACTAAAAAGTAAAAATTAATTTATGGAAGCTAAACGTTTTAGGAGCGGTCCTATCACTGTTATACAGTTACTTTACTCAATTGACTGCCCCCAAAACATTCAGTTTCCAGATGTATGAATTTAGAAATTATTTTTTACTTTTTAATATATTTTCTTAAATAAAAGTTTGGATTTAAAAATATTTTTTATACCTATATAATTTTATTTTCATCTTCTTAGTCTTTACTTATCTTACATACAGACAGACAGACAAAACCCTTTAATTTGATACCCATGTTAAGAGGGTTGTGAAGAGAAAGGTAATCCGCCATCCTGGGAAGTCCACGTATTGGATTTAGAGCGATATTAGAGATACTATATTGCATTGTCACCGGACGCACATACGTGTGCAAGATTTCAAAGCTTCAGCTTAATTAGTACTAGTCGAAATTCTTATTACACGATTTGTAGCAGACAGACAGACAACAAAGTTAAATTAAAGCTTTTAAATTAGTGGATATTAAGGAAATTTTTAAGCGATTGAAAGGTGACCTTTCGTTTTATGAGTATATTTGCATAATATGTTGCAAATATTAATTGCACGAGTAAGTGTGGTTGAAGGTCAGTTTTTTGGAATTACATGTTGTCATGTCAAATGCAATAAAATTCGGTTTTAAACATTCAGTAATAATTATTAATTATTTGCAAAGACAAATAAGTCATAAATAAAGAGAAAATAAATGAAACTGATAATTAAATATTTGCTAATGTTTACAGAGCAATTAATAGCAGTACAGACACACGACATGTTAAAAAGTTATCAAGTTATTGGGTGGAAAGCATAACTACTTTCCACATCTTCATCATTTTTTAAGACAAGTATAATCCATGAATGCATAAATAGTCTAGGGATGGCTGGTAAAATGAGATAGATTGAAAAATGTAATAACTTTTGTAGATAAATTAATAAATCAATTTTATTTTTAAATCGGGAGAAGACGCGTACTGGAATGATGATAAACGAAAGGTGAAGTGTAGAATGATACCCAGGAATGTCAATAGCAATAGCATCAAAGTCAACCAGGAACCCATAGAAGGTCGGGGATGCCCAAGGTTCGTAAGTACGAACCTTGGGGGATGCCCTATATTAATGTGCCTGAAGTGTCTCCCTCCACCAACACCACGAATTCGAAGGTAATATCAAAGATTAGAGAATTAACAAGATAGGACAGCCGGCGAAAAACCTTTTATCTTTTAGCAATGGCGCCATTGACCTCGACATTTAAATTGGAGTTCTCGCGCAGTTGCCACAATGTGACAATCATTCGGAGAAGGTAACATTAGAAAGAGAGGCCAATAGTGAAAAGTGGACAACACTGTTCTGATTGACTGTCAGTACCCAAGGTCACTAAAAAAATAGGTTGCTTTGTAATATATGTCACATGAAGTATTTCTATGTTTATATGTATGGCATCTATTTGGTTAGGATAGAATTATGCATTGATAGAATAATTTTAAAACTTTTTTCTATAAAATGAGGAAAAGACAGTCGCACGCAACTGTCATCGAGGTCTATACGTGATGTAGCACTTGTCGATTCTAATGAGCCAACCTATCTTTTAGTAGGCTTGGTGAAATTCATTTAATGCGTACCCGACAAATTCCGAAACCGTTTCCGCTGAATGTAGTGTCCCTTTAAATTGGAGTTCACAAATGTCTTCGTCTATTTCGTCTTCTCCGTCTGACTGTCCTGTTTTCTTAGTTCTTTAATCTTTGGTAATATTGTGTCTTAACACTAGAAAAACCGAATACATAAGTGATATTTATACTTTGGTTAGTAGTATACATTATGAGTGTGCCATTAATGTGACCAAAATGAAGAAATGAATAAGACACAAATGTTTATTGATCGACTGATTGATTTACCAGCGTAAGGTGGGCATTGCTGTCGATTCCGGACACCCAGTCTGAAGGTTCATTCCAACACGCAGCACGGTCGCCCGCCGAACGGCCAGATACAACCGCGCAGAAGCTGACAACTACATCCTTCACTTGCTGTGACATATTCATGCCACGACCTGGCTGCCTCACCCGACCGCCCGACGGACGATCAAATTGCGTGTCGGAACTAAACTTGAATGTTTTATATACCCCCGGATCGGCTGCGTACGCTGGATTGGACATGGCACATGCTTGTTTTCAGCAGCAAGAGCCACATAACACATATGTCAGAATATAGGATGGGAAGTGTAGGTGTTTGTGAGATGCTTCTTTTAAGTTTCCATGCTTCTTTTTAGTTTCCATCTGTCATTCTCGGATGGGAAGTGTATGCGTTTGCGAGATGCTTCTGTTTAGTTTCCATGCTTCTTTTAACTTTCCATTTATCATCATATCCTTATTTGTCCTTCTTGTAAGTTTCCCGTTTCTTTTGTTTCTGGACCTAGAAATGTGCACCGCCTTCTATCCGCTTGCGTCCATAAGTATATGGATTCATGTTTCCCGGAAATCTGCGTTTCAGTCCGCCGCAATGAGCTTTTATTTATATTCACTGTTCCACAGGTAAATATCCATTTACGGTGGAAGTGCAGGAGAGGGCTCTGTCTCGCGGTAAAAAGAGCTTTTTTTAGCGGGTTATGAAAAAGAGGCCCGATAGAATATTTTGTATACCCTGTATATTGGTTTGTTTTTGAAGTAATCAGTTTCAATTTTGATTTCCGTTTTCCAAATTCTGCATATTTTTTTATTTCATTACCTATGTTTAATACCTTTTCAATTTTAATTTTTAATTTTTTTCAATTTAAATAAAGAAATAAACTACACCAATAAACTAAAGTTACCAGTACTAGTTAAAAAAAACATATCTGTTTCATCCAGAGCTGCTGGCTTATCATCCCTTCTTGAATTTGATTTCTTGCACTTCACTTCATATATCCGTCACTTAGTTTGTTGTTGCAGGGTAATTTATGAGTTTATGACATAACCCTCTTTGGTATCTAGCACTGGGTTCGGTCGGTCTTTACTTTCTGTTAGAGTTATATTACCAGATATTTTATTCTTTTTTCAAATTATTTATCTACGCTTCTAGTGACGTTATAATCAAATATCAAATATCAGCTATATGAAATAGCCAGACTTATGCTAATTTATATCAAATAATGTAGAATTGTCAAAACTTTAGTTTAGCACAATTTCGTACGATTTTCCACAATTTTAACCGATTTTATTCGAGATTTTGTAGGAGACACTTAAAACGCGTCTGCCCTCGTCGCCGACAGAACTAGTTCTGTCACCAACGAATAGGACACAAAAGTTATAGACAAAAAAATCAAGCAGAAAATAGTGTCCTCGGTAAACGTCAACTTTGCGATGTCAAATGTGACAAAAAGACCTAGTTTACCTATCGATCGGAGATGAAGTGCCTTAAGACGTATAACACTGCAATATCTAAAGCTTCCTACCAAGTTTGGGATTTACAATGAGGACTTCAAAAGATTTTGTTTCAATAGATACATACAAACCCCATGTATTGTGTATGTCAGGTGCCAGGTTTGAATATGCCGTGTGGTCTACGATTATACACTGTACATTGTGAAAATATAGAGAGAATGCAAAGAGAGTTTCTAAACTATCTGCATTTCAAACTAGAAGGCATATATACTCTGATTGAAAATAACTATCAAATATGGTTTAAACACATTTGGACGGCATTAAACAGAAAGGAGCCAACCCACAAAATTTAAAAAACCAACCCACAAAATTAAAAAAATTTGTTTCTTAATTTATTTAAATGTAGAATATCGTAATGTGTGTTCAGCTGAAAAAGTCCAACTCATTTTCCATATAAGAATTTAATGGTGTAGTTTCAATATTGTAATTAAGATGCAAAACCTCTCTTTGCAAGCTTGTTTTTTGATTTTAGCTGAGGGTGTTGGTTCCTTTCTGTTTAATGCTGTCCATTTATGACACAGAACCACGCACTGATTATTTTGAAAGTATTAAGTTCCATTTCAATTGTCGCAAAATATTAAAGCAGATAAATGTTAATGTGCCAGTTACTATATCGCGATTTCCAAATTCATTCTATTTAGAACCTATTAACCCAACCTAAAGAAATCACGCGATAGAGTGTAATTATTTTAAGCAGAATAAAAACCTACTAACCTAACGTAAAGACATCATAGAAAAGAATTTGCGAAAAAATATATTAATCGTTACAATATTAAAGAAAAAAATTCAGTGGGTGCAGCAGTTTGAACCCGGGGCTTTTACAATCGTAAGCGAGAACATTATCTATGCGCCAACCGTACGGCTACCAACGAACACTAAGGGCAAGGAATAAATATTTAGAGAAATGATAGACAAATAATAGACAAATGATATCACGTTTTGCGCACGTTCGAGGCTCGAGGCCTCGAGTACCTAGACGCTTCTGAGGAGGTCCGCTACTTAGCATGCGGACGTTGCACATTGACACATGAGATTCATTTGATTTGCATCGACCAACTCTAACATTTAGTACTATAGAATTTAAGGTAGATTGCAAGATTAAAAAGTTATATATAATTTAGTGTGTGGGATACTGCGAAACTTTGCGAACTTTACAAGAATAACGAAATATATGGCAAATGAGCGACTAAGAACCTATAGAGAATGTGTACAAAATGAAAAACCACTTCAAGAAAATTCATAAAAGCCCAAAACTACTTCGACCGGGCGAGTGAGACGCTGACGGCTGCAGCGAAGGAGAGATCGACGTAAGTAAATGGGTCAGCGTCGAGGATGGAGCTGTACCGAACACTTCGAGTGGAATGTTTATTTACATATACAGTTAATATGCACTTTTAGTTATTATTACTACTCTTATTTTAGGTATACTAGGTTAGATAAAGTTAAGTTGAATAGCTTTGGCATGATTTCGCCTTAGCGATTGGCATGCCACCAAAGACATTACACGTAAACACTTGTGGCAATACAAAGTACAGTCTACCCCGATTTTTTAAATAATTTTATATGTTTTATTGCATTGTATTCCTGTTCCATCATTGTAAATTTTTAACTCTGTTGAGTAACTGTATTTCCAATAAATAAATAAATATCGCCCCTTCTACCACTCTCTTCGATTATACCACATTTCGTCCAGCTTTAAAACATTTTATTGTCCCTTCTGATCGCCTCTTCAACTTTAACAGTAGCTTTCCCTACCTCCCTTTTTCCACTTTCTTACTCTTATCTCATTATTCTTTTATTTTTCCTCCTGTACTATCCTTCGCACCTTCCTACCATATCCCCGTCCTGTATCTCTTCGATAATTCTAATTTCTAAGTTGGAAAGATGTCTACACATATACAAAATTTCATCAAAATATATTGAGAATATTCGTTTGAAAATACCCCCCCCCCCTATTTACACATTTAATGAACTGAATTTTTTGTGTAGAACGCTCACAAATATGGCGACACATACAAAGCAAATAATGTAAATAAAACAGGCTAATGAATAGAAACGAAAAGAAAATAGCGATAACAAATAATAATATATCAGTGGAAAAGAATTAATTATTTGCAAAGCAAAAAATCAATTGTTTTTTTAATTTGTTGGGGGTGGGGAAGGGGGGGTTCAAATACAGGGTATAATTCGTTTCATGTCATTAAAAAAACTAGTGGTAGGGAACGATAAGCAAAAAAATCTTATGTACATGGGGTCTAAAGCTCATAGTTTTGGAGAAAAGAAATAAACAAAAATTTCGCAAATTTTCAATAACATTTTTTGAGAACTGCTGGAATATTGAGGTAGGTTTAGATCTAGATCTGATCTGAAGAAAACTATACTCTAACTCTCCCTCGTGCAATATTTTAGTTACCGTCGGTGTTTCGTTATGTACAAACGTCCAACCCGCCGTTCGTTGTTTTTGTTATTTTTTAATTTCGCGTCTTTGTGTATTTATAGTTAAGATTTATTTTATTGACTTACCGTTCAAGTTATCAAATTCTTGATTACGTACAGACACAACTTACTTGTTCGTTCTTTTTGTATTCCTTTTTGGCTTTTGTACCAAGTTTTTATTTTATTTTTCTTTATTGACAACGTTTGTTGATAGTTTAGTGTTTAGTGTTGAACGAAGTGCGTATGTACTTAATACGACGTACCGAACTGTGTATTGATACAGATGCAGAGATTTTGAATCATTTAGGTAGGCTGTAAGCTTTTAACCCAGGACACTCAATTATGTTACAAATGTTAATAAACCACATTTAGATTTTCTAAATTATGAACAATCCAATATTTTGTTCCAAATTAAAAAACACACATGTAAAGAAATTCTTTGTTTAAACCTCTATGGCCATTATTTGCTTGCAATTGTGCACGAAGAGAGAATGAATTATTTGCCTGTTTATGCTTGCCTCAGTTCAGTTGAGACGGTACATCAAAGGCGGTCGATGATCCTTTCATACCGCGTGTGCTGGCCAGCACTTTTTTATGACAATTCAAAAGTTGTATAATTGGGAAGTACAAGTCCATCGACCAAGAAAAGCAGTGGTTCTCAATAGTCGTCTACCATAATATTAAATATGTTAACCTAGATCAGTTTTTTTCAAAGTGCCCCTAGAGGGAAAAGTCATAAAGGTTTTTTGTTTGTCTAGTCGGTCCCCATTACCAGTTTTTTTTAATGACATGAAACTGATTACACCCTGTATATTGTTGAACAAGCTGAGTACGATAGTGCACATTCTGACGAGTGGGGAATTGTTTTGTTCTGTAGGTATACCAAAATAAAATATCTCTAGGCCTCGGTGTCTTTGGATTATAATAATTGAGTTGTGATAAAATTTCTAGAGATATATTGTTGCCACGTTGTGACGTTGTCACAATATTAGAAATAAATAAGACACTAGATGTCTTCCTTCTTACTGACAGTTTAAGTATATTAAATTCAGTTCTTATTAAGCAATACTCTCTGTAACTCGGATAATTTTTATATTTTTTGTAATATGGGTATGACAGAAATTTATTTTGTATGGTTTCGATAAGTTTCTAATGCATCTCGGTAGTCCCAGGGTCCCAAATTTGCAGTGCAAATTCTAATTTAGACCTAACAAAAGTACAAAATAACAATTTTGTACTTTCTACAGAATTCTTTTTTAGAATATCGATAATAAAACCCGAGTTATTTTATGGCGTTGTTACCATATTCTCAGTATGCTTTAAAATTGAAGTTATTATTAAATAACACCCCAAGATTCCTGTGCTTTGTCACTGTGGTCAATTGTAGAATTTTTATCTCACATAGGTATAATAGCAGATTCTCCTTTAACGAACAAGTAGATTTTTTTCATTTAAAGGTAACTTATTGATATCACTCCATTAAAAAAAATTGTAAACGTAACCCTGTAATAATTAGGCGTCTTTCTCGAATTCTGCTTCTTTGTAAAGTTGAATGTCATGTGCATACATTAAACATTTAGAATATTTCAAATAGTTAGATATATCGTTGACAGGCACACCAAATCTGTTCAAATAAGGTGCAGACAAAGTAATCATTTGTTTTGCTTGTTGGTATCTAGACAAAATATATTTGCGAATTGTTAGTAATTTTTTAAGTAAAATATCGTGATCTACTCTATCAAAAGCTTTCGCAAAATCTAAATAAATAACATCCGTCTCATCATAATTGTCTATTGTAGAACTTAAATCATCTGTAAATATTGTTAAGTTAGTAACTATTGATTTTTTTTACTACAAAACCATGTTGACATTCGGTAATTTCATTTTCCATGTTCGTACTTAACTTATTAAAAATTATTTGTTCAAGTACTTTTGCAATTCCTGACAGTACGGATATTGGTTTATAATTTTCTACATTTTGCTTTGCACCATTTTTTTGTATTGGGGTTACAATACTTTTTCTCCATACAGCAGGGAATGTTTTTTTTTGTTGCGGCTAAATTAGAAATAACATAGAGAAGCTGCTCAAGTAATTCACTGCACCCTTTGATAATATACAGAGGAGTACCAACAGAACCGAGAAGACTTTTTTGGTTTTAGTTCTTTAGGGATAATCGAATATCATTTATAGCAATATTATTTAGATTTAAACAGTTAGTGGTATCATTATTATTTGTGTTTGGCAGATCTATGTTGTATGTAGGCTCATCATCAAAAACTGATTGAAATAACCTCGACCACTTCCTCATTGCTAACCAATTTTATTTCATCTTTTTTATAATATGTGTATTGAAACATATTTTTTATAGGATACATTATAGGCAAACAAATAATAACTCACTTTTAAACATGCATAGAGTATATAGGTTCCAATACTAGTTGGCTAATAGATAGGTGACAATCTGTTGTTTTTATCAGTCAATGTCAAATATAATTATTTCATATTTATTCATAGAAATTGTCTTGATTTTGTATGAAACATCTATGGCTTTGTGCCTTTCTGATGAGATCCAAAATAAGGGCGAAAAACTTTCAAAAGCATTTCCAAAAAACAGAATGATAGATTTCATGAAAATGTAATCGACTAAAATGAAATTTTTTTAAGTCAAGGTAGGTAAATAAATTCATTTTAGGTCTTTGTTCTTATTTTTAACTGAACCTTCACGACCATAGGGCGTTATGTAGATACTAGTTTAATCTGCATGGCTGTAGGAGACTGTGTGGATGCTAGTTGTTGAATGAGAATTTTCAAATAAGAAATTAAACAAATTCATTTTAGGATTTTAATTTGCTAGCATAACCAGAATTCAGGTGAACGAAAGAATGCAAAGATTTCATTAATATTTTTACACATAGTTTTCTTTTAGTTCTCGTAGATATTTTATCTATATTTTTTCTGCTGTTTGCAAAATTCTATAAAAGGTATGTTTCAATTACGTGTTCAGTCTTAATTAATATTTTAATTTTTTTCTTTGGTTCTTTAAACTCGCCCATGTGATATCCAGAATGATTTTTATATCTATGGTGGAAGTTTTTTTGCTCTATATAATTTATAATTTCCGATGTAAACCAGGGTGGATAACTCTTTTTTCTATAATATTTATACAAGGTGTAATTAGTTTCATGTCATTAAAAAAAAACTGGTAATAGGGACCGACTAGACAAACAGAAAACCTATATGACCTTTTTCTCTAGGGGCACTTTGAAAAAAACTGACCTGGGTTTGCATTTTTAATGTTATGGTAGGAAAGATTTGAGAACCACTGTTTTTCAGGGTCAATCGATGTTATAGTTCCGAATATTAGAAATAATAAAAAACTGTAATACCCGACTTGTGTTCCCGTCGGTAGAAGTGCGACACTTTGATGGGATTATTTGTATTGAACTTTTTATACCACTAATTATGAAAATGTAAATAATTCCTTCTCCTTCGGCACAACGCAAGCATAGCATGGCCGCAGGGGTTTAAATAGGATTTGTTTACATGTGTTTTTTAATTTGGAACAAAGCTATTGTAGCTTTTATTGTCGTTTATAAGAATTTATAAAATTTAAAAGTGGTTTATTAACATTTGTAACATTGTGTTAAAAGCTTAAAAAATTAGTAATTGTTTTATGAAATTGGAAAACGAACAGTTAGACGTCCGAGATACGATAACAGAAAATAGTTGTGTATTTTAAGTTAGGAAAAAATCTGATTTTTTTAACGAATTGAGCGTATAATTTTTCCCAATCAGGTATCGAAAACTAAAAATCAAGTCTTTGGTCTCTATGAAAATCAATGTAAACAATAATAAACAGATAAAAACAAGACAACGAATACTAATAATAATAATCATACCTTTAATGCCGAATAGGTAACACCCAATAACTGAACAATTCTTTTGAATTTTCAACAAAAATTGTTCAAAATGGCCTCCATCTCCACGTATACACATTTCGGTACGTCGAACTAATAACATACTTACTCCGTTCAACACATTTGGTAAATTAGGATCATTTTTTATGGTTTCTATGCACATTAAAATACGTCGTTGCAATTGTTCTAAAGCTCTTCCACACCAGCTGAATTTCCACCACTTTCTCCATGTACCAGGTCCATATCCGCGAGCTCTGGATAAGTGTAATCTCCCATAATGTCCAAAATCTACGTTTTCACTAAACTGTGAATTAACGTTATCAATAAAGAAAACAAAAAGAAAAACTTGGTCCAAAATCCAAAAAGTAACACAAAGAGCACGAACGAGAAGTAGTGTCTTACGTAACCAAGCACTAGCGACTTGAACGATAAGTCCATGAAATAAATCTTAACATAAGCGGCACAAAATTCAAAAAGAAAACAGACAAAACCAAGGAACGGGTACGTCGCGTCATGCGTGCGTTCTTTACCAAGTAAGGACAAAACTGAAATTATTACTTGAGAATATTACAAGGGAGATATAGCACGCCTAATAGGATAATTGGCCGCGAAGAAGCAAAAAACATGACGTTGTCCTCTGTCGGTCGCTTTTAACTGCTTTGTCGGCATACTTATTTGCAGGAATGTCAGAGTATCTCGTGCGACAAGATGCGAGGCAATAAAACCTACCCCAATATGCCAGCAGTTCTCAAACTAGGTTATTAAGTATTTTGGAAATTTTTGTTTATATTGTTTCTCCAAAACTATGAGATTTAGACCCCATGTTATATAAGGTTTTTTTTGTTTGTCTTGTCGTTTCCTACCACCAGTTTTTTTTAATGACATGAAACTAATTACACCCTGTATTTAGATATGCATTGATCTAAAATATCATACAATACATAATAAAAGTAAGCAACATACTGGTCAACATCTGCAATTTGCCCTAGTGGATCCCAGTCTACTGCTCTCAATTATTCATATAATTGAACAAAATCGCCTTTTTTAAATTATGTTTATTTTCTAAACTTACTATTATTTTGCTCTTTTTTTGTTTATTTAAATTATGTGTTATTAGGAGAACAGGATGGTGCAGATCTAATAGTACTAAAAGTATAATTTTTCTTTCTACTATTAACATCAATAATTACTTAACACTAAATCTAAAGTTCTGTTATTTATATTTTGTACGTTATTTTTTAATTGCATTTCAAACATTTTAATAAACCTTAATAAACATTTAGTTATTTCATTACCCTTACTTAAATCATAACTTTGGTCTATTAAGGGAATATTAAATTGTGCTATAATTGAGCAATTAGTTAATCAAAAACGCATTTGCAATCGGCCACGTGCGACTGCAATTTCTGCTCCTTATTTTTTTTACACATGTCGGTAATAAGCTAAAAAATAAAGGTAAATTATTATTTATTAGCTTGTTGTAATTTTATGGCACATTACGTAGCTATAAGAATGCGATTAAATTTAATACCGAATTGTTTTCACTCCAGTACACGAGCCATATCAAAACCTTTTTATTGCCTAGAATGTAGCAAATAGTTCCATTATATACAATAAGCTGTAAGTTTTTCTTGATATCAAGTGGAACGCAAGTAATTTTCTACTTTATTTAAAGCAATAAATTTTCTTTTATGTATTAATTTTAATTTCAAGGTTTCGGTTATGACTCTTCCTTCAATATTTCTTGCATCTCAATAAAAATCTCATGCCTTAAAAATGCTACGTCTATAAATCTTGTCTACCTTTGTTAATGATGCCTGGGGACATCAATTATGATTATATTAGCAATAGTGATTTACTAAATAAACGGTAGAGAAAAAAGGAGGTCCAAACCTCAACTTTGGGGTTCTATAAAAGGACTTAATTTAAAAAATCTAAATGGTGAGATCAAAAAAAATATAAATTTCTTTTGTGAGCCACCCTAATATATACTGTCCAATTTTTTTACAAATAATACAGTAGTTTGGAAGTTATAAGCTAAAATATTCTACAAAATTTAACTTCAAGGACGAATAAGTCTTATGAAGAAATTTTACAAGTATTTTTAGTGTTACCTTGAATAAGAGATGCATATAGAGTGTCCATGATAGTAACTTAAATAGTTGTGATTGTCGAAATCAGGAGTAAAGGTTATAGTCCAAGAGGTTGCGTTGAATTTCAAAAAGTTATTCCCTACCGACCGAAAATAACAGAAAAAGTTAGTACTTATTCTAAATAAGTAAGTAAACTTCAGCTGGCCCACGAGTGGTCCGTTCTAAGGGGGGGGGGGGGGGGGGGGTAATGATGAAATAATAGTATATTATTCAACGAGCGTTATAATGATGGCAAATCACCAGAGTGAATAATAGCCATTATATGCGAGTAGAATACTATACTTTGTCCACGACTATTAAATATTCAATATTAAATTAAAATTCACCTTCATTTCATTTCTCCTATTTGAGAAAGATTCATATGTCATAATATATGATTTTTTCGATTTTTCGAGCAACAAGTTTACTGAGGCGATTTCTGCAGCTTCCATTATCTGACGGTGTCAATGAAATCTCATTTTCACTGTTAGCATCCATTTATGTAATTATATTACTCTTTTTGAGTGCCTAATATGCAAAATTATTATAAATAACGTTGGCGTTGAAATCGCACAAATTTTGACGTTTCAAATCAATTACAGAATAACGCTTTGACAACACTGTCATGGCTTACTAATAAAAAAATACAGTTTGCGGACACGTAGGTAAATGGTTTTAAAAAAATGTTGGGGATTGTCGCGTGTTGCTAATAGATGCTTTGAAAAAATCTTACTAATGTAGTTTTTGAGTGTTCATTAAAGTACCTTTTCGGCATGTAACATGTGAGTGCTTCCTAGAAAACTTAGAGAGACAACACTTGTCTTTCGGTTGCTGCAATTTTCAATTTAAAATTTTTAGTAAAAAGTCACTAATGTCATTTCTTATAAACAACTGACTGTCCTCATTATTCACTGCAATCGGTGAATAATGAAATCACTATTCACTGCAGGGAATAGTGGATAGCATTATCCTTGAGGAAACACCTACATAATGAGTACATTATTTAATAGTCGTGGACAAAAGAACATTTCTAATCGGCCTAATTTTTTTTCCGAACTGTTGACGTTACGAATGAACAGAAAAAAGCTTCAGCTGCACCAAGAAAGGGCCGAAATGCTTCAGCTGTACCCTCGAATTGTACAGGAAGTAAAATTTTCAAGTGACTTCTTACCAATTTTCCATTTAAATTAGTTTATTTTATTTAACTGTATAACAATTCAAACTTAAATCTAAGAAAACATATGTGATATAAAATGGAATATCTTATATTATATTGGAACATTAAAAGTAATTTTATATATAATAAAAACACTGATAATGATAGTCGATGGTATGACTGGGTTTCCTATCTGAAGTTTGTCGTTATAAATATTTTTTGCTATAAGACACTTCTTTTCATTTATGCTAGTTATCAGTTTTTATCCCATAGGCTATACATTTTTTGCAAAGCAAATAGTCAGATCGTAAGGGGGCAGAACGAAAATATTATTTCTAATCATGCAGGGATTTCCTACCGCATCAACTTGAAATATACGATAGCTAATATTATAAAAAGTGTGAAAAAATTATTCGGCTGCATGCTTAATAATTTTTCGCATTTGTCAATTAGACTTTCACGCAAACGTAACGATTAGATACCTTGATACAGATATTATTGTTGTTATACTGGCCAACATAAAACAAAATTAAGCGAGATGTCAAGGTGCACAAGTTATTGGGGACTAGTAATAGTCAAAGGTACATTAACGTAAATTATATGAGACTTTGGGGCAAAACATATACGAAGCTTTGCCAGCCATACATGCCCTAACAGGAGACTTCAACCCTTCTTTTTATAGAAAAGGAAAACTAAAACCTTTCACTTTGATAAGACGTTTCTTATACGAGTATCATGACCACGAGAGGAATCGCCAAATTACCAGACTGTGATGTCGACGAATTATTGAAAATAATGAAAGAATTTGTCTGCAGAATATATGGGTTCAAAAGTATTGATAATGTCGATGCTGCATGCGAAGCTGTATTCACAAAAACATACGGAATGATAATGAAAAAAGTTTGTTGAAGTTAAAAACAAATATTGATGGCACAATTCTTCCTCGGTGTAAAAAGGAGCTAAGAAAGCAATTTTTACGTGCTTCATATATTACCGCGCTCTGGAGTAATGCACAGCAAAAAAATCCAACTGAATTTAAGGTGATCAACTTCCTCGGGCATATGAAATTATATGCTCCGAAGTACATAGTAATAATAAGGTTCGCATCAATTTTATTATTTTTCGATAACAAGAAATTCTGTAATTACCAGAATGCTGTTAATTGATTTTGTTTATTTTTTCTTTTATTTTTTTTATAGATGGCGTGGAAGAAGAAACAATAAATGAAGAGGAAGATGACGATTTTTTACTGAACGACTCCATTGATGATAGTTCCGATGAAAGTATCGAAGAATATTTGGATTTGGGAACAGATAATTCAATGAAGTTAATTATTTACATTATTAATTGAAGCGAAAGAATTTTCGATATTTTTATAATTGCAAGAAAATAAATGTTATTACAAGAAATGAATAATTTTATTTAAATTATCTGCAAATACACAATCTAGTATTTGTCTCCACGGAAAGTTTTTTGAAGGATCATCCCTTGAGCTGAAGTCGCCGCGCCACAGATACGTGGAAGTGATACCTCACCCCTTGAAATTTTGAACATTTTCTTGACTAATTATGTGATTCACGAAAAAAAAAACTTCAGCTTATCGTATCCTGGACCAAATATCTCCAGCTGATCTAATTACTTTTTCCCGCGAAACTTGAACTCAATGCCGCGAGCGGAATCTTCATAGTATCAGCTGAAACTCCTTAGTTCATTAAGCATGCCGCCGGTGAATAATTTTTTCACACTTTTTATGATATCAGCTATCTTATATTTCAAGTTGATGCGGTAGCAAATCACTTGAAAAAAATAATTTTTCTGTACACTTCGAGGGTACAGCTGAAGCATTTCGGCCCTTTCTCGGCGCAGCTCAAGTTTTTTTCTGTTCATTCGTAACGTCAAAAGTTCGCAAAAAAAATTAAGCCGGTTGGAAATGACTGATTTTTTTATTTTATTTCATCATTACCCCCCTTAGAACGGCCCACTGGTGGGCCAGCTGAAGTTCACTCTTCTTTAGAATAATGAATATTAACGTTTTCAATTACTTTCGGTCGGTAGGAAATGACTTTTTGAAATCCAACGCTATCTTTTGGACTATTAATAATAAACAGTACCTTGTTCATGTTTCGTTTATTATTAGATTAGTACACGTGAACTTTTCTGTAATTCAGTCTTAGTTAAGTATTGCATCATATTCCTGGAATATGTTGAATTTATAAGTACTACAAAAAGATCAGTAGAAAGATACTCCTCAAATTGCAGTAAATCTTCACTGATAATGAATAAAAAAATTATCTTATTTAAATTCTGTTTGATTATATGCAAAGCTACGAAGATAACATTAATCGAAAGATGCAAACCAAAAGTAATAAATTGAAAACTGTTGCTAAGGATACTTGAACGATAACACTGCACTTTTTGTTTATTTTTAACCAACAGTATCTACAAGTGGTGACAAATGTTAATTATCAAATGTCCTTGTTGCATAGTTACGATATATTTTAGGCAGTAAAATTTGCGCTCACGTTGTCCACTGTGAACACCTCTTTGATTAATATTTTATTCGGATAAAGACGAATTAACTTGTTTATACTGAATGTGTCTAGGTTATGTAGAGACCTATAACTACTTTATCTATAAATTGCCAAGAGATGGCTTTAATCCTCCTGTTCTTGTCAACAACGTTTTGACAGTTACCTTGCGATTGAAGTAACATTCTAATCGGCCTCCCTTTACTGTATGGCAAGTTTGACAGCTTCACGTCATCTATAGCTGCTGCCTGTTAGGCGCTTGGAATCAACAGAGCTCTTTTTCATTAGCTGCTTGAACACATCAGTCCAATGCTTTGATGGTCTTCCTCTTCCTTGCCACCTAGTTTACTCTGGATAATCAAATGTTCTATATTATCTTCTCTTCGGTCGATGTGGCTAAAAAATGATTCGAGAAATGACGACGTCGGAGAGTCCCTTTGGGTGGCGCATTTCTTGGAGAATCGAGCTCTTGCTTGGTGAGAATTTTGCTCAATTTGAAAGTTGCCGAACTTGCCATCTGTATTTAGTAGAGGGTCCACGCCTTCGAAAGCCGTCAAAATCGCCAAGTAACCCATTCCAGCAAGGTAAATAAATTTTGAGCTCGCACATCGAAAGAGGGTCCTAATGGGCATCCGAATTGGCTTGTTGGACTTTTTTTGGCGCTTGCACAACTTCTCCACAAGAAAAAAAGATGGCTGAACGTTATTTCAAGAATTTGTGTTTTTAAACATATACCTCTCGCTAGAAAATTAACTACATGCGGGATTGATCTGATTTTTTATATTTGTATACTACTGACATGAGCGCATATATCTGTACTGATAGAATTTCAAAATCACTTACTATTTTTTTCCAAATAAATCCTAAATCACAGGAAGGAAATTTATGTGTTTGAATTTTCGACGAGCGATCAACTATATTAAATGTTTAATTTTTTTATATATTATATGCGAATGAAATATGACCTAAGGATCAAAAAAGTTTTTGCCAAAAAAATTAGCTCCATATCTTTTACAATTTTTGAGTTACAGACTTTTCAAATTAAACCATAATTTAGGTCCGTGATACTCCTATTACCATGCGGCTATTATCTCACGTACTGCTATCTGGTTAATTGTATTGCATCAAGATAGTAAGCCAATACATTTTTGACATTGTGTTATTATTATTTATAATTTTACAAAAATATTAATATGTAAAATGAAACTCATTTAGCATAGGATTTATTAGATCTATAGGTTATGAAGGTGTTGTATATGGAGATATTTATTATATATACCATCATTATACAATATAGAAATAAAATATAAACACGTACACAAAACGTGTAATAATTTATAAGTAATAATAATAATAATAATAATAATAATGCATAATTATACACAGCTCAGTAAGCATTGACAAAGCACTATACTATACTTGTAAGAATTACTGTCTGTTAAACACTGCTCTGTATTATTTCTGCCCTTAATACAATTGTAGGAAAGGCCACATGCACATGCAACAGAACACCAACATTTTTAGTCACACTCTACTTTACAATTTCACTTTTTGTTTTTTTTTTTCAACTACTTGTGGTTTTTTGTCATCATTTGTGGGTTTATTTGGTTATTCTCTATCAGATACCCAAATTTTCTGGAAGAGTGTGATGTGTTTTCTTAACCGTTTTTCAAGTCACCGAGGTAATCTGTTTAAAATCCAGGATTTTGTGTTAGGTAAGGAAAGTATAGGAGAATCTAAACCACTTCTTGTGAATAATTTTTACAATTAAAATTATTTTGCAGTAAGCAGGGTTTGACCCTGCTTCGCTAAGTACTTCAGTTGCAAGCTAAGCTAAGCATACCAAACTACTGGACTTAATGACCGTTTCAAATGCAGTAAGTAAGCTCTCTTGTAGGACTTAGCGAACGTATGTCTAATAACTTTATGAAAAATAAATGCTACCTTGGTGAATCTAATTAAACTCACTATGGCCATACACATTCACATAGGTCTTACGACCATCTTCAATCACACGATCACCAATTGCATCGCAGTTATCTCCAAGATTAGTCAAACTGTTTAGATGGCCTGTTTGATTTAAGGCAACTGTAACTGCTCACTTTTCCCCTTCGGAAACAATAACTGACAGGTCACACAATACATAGACTGCCAATAAACAATATTTACAATATTTTCTTCATATCTTTCACATAATTATTTATTGGTTTCGTGAATACTATAAAATACCCTTTGTTGTCGTATACTCACAAAACTTTTGTAGTTTTTCTATTTTGGAAAAATTAAACATACCTTTCGTAAATATTATTGTGTTCGTTTGTTTATGACTGCAGTTCAAATTTTATGCTTGGCGGGAGGAATCCAGGTTCACATTGTTGGGCAACATTGTCCTTATTTACACCAGTATTCAGAAATGTATTTTATATGATTGGCTTGTTTTCATAAGTCATATCATACTTTTAATTTTTATTCTTAAACTCAATTTATTAAAACTTATCAACGATGTCGTACTCTATTTGCAAGTCTAGATATACTGACCTAAACCAAAATGACGTAACTTAAAATTTCCTAAGCAAATTGGACGTACTTCAAAGTTTCCTTGTTAAATGACCGACATTTTTCAATAATCAATAAACCATTATTTTTGCATCTGCCTCATAGAATTAAATCCAAAAATAGAATGAAACTATTTAAAAAAATAAGATGTGCTGAGATTAGCGGCATAAAATGTCAAATATCTCAATAGGAGCGTATACTGAAGTACGTCATTTTGGCTTAGGACGGCAGTATATTACATGTAACAAATTACATCATAATTTAAAACCACGTATTTATTGCACCGAAATAATTGTTTAATAATTTTCAGACAATGAGTGATCTAATGATCAAGAATAATATAACACCTAAATCAAATTAGGTATTAGACTAATATATGATCTATCCACAATTGCACAGAACGAGCCCTGCCGTAGCTGTCACGTTGGGTGCTATCATAACAAGATATTATTACGGTCGAATTTAAAAATCCGTATCTCGAAAACTGTATAAGATATCGAGCTAATTTTTTTTGCAAAAACTTTTTTGATCTTTAGACCATATTTCATTCGTATGTAATAGATACAAAATTCGAATATTTAATATAGTTGCCCGCACGTCGAAATTTCAAACACACAAAATTTTTTCATGTGATTTTGGATTTATTTAGAAAAAAACCGTAAGTGATTTTGAAGGTCTATTAGTACAGATAGATGCGCTCGTGTTTGCAGTATATAGATATAAAAAATCAGATCGATATCGCAAGTAGTTAATTTGTTAGCAAGAGGTAAACGTTTAAAAACACAAATTCTTGAAATAACATTCGGCCATGTTTTTTTCTTGTGGAGAAGTTGCGCAAGCGTCAACAAAAGTCCAACAAGCCATTTCTGATGCCCCTAAGGACCCTCTTCCTGAATTCGTTTCAAAAAATCATTTACCTTGTTGGAATGGGTCATTTCAATTTTTAAAGCTTTGGACCCCTTACTAATTCTACGTCGATTCTCATACTCGCAGTTTTCGGTATTGTCTGCAAGGACCTCTAGGTAAACCATCTCACAATCACCTATACTTAACGTGCCTGGATCACAGTGTAATAATATACAGTTGGGTAACTTCCCCTTATTTCTGTACATGACCCCCTACTCCTGCTACCGACACGTGGGCTACACTCAGTAGTAAAAGTCATCTGTTGATGTTTGTGATGCTGTGCGGACTGCACATCATGTGTTTCTAACCTAAACGCATATTGAGTTTATTTATTCCAGTATTTTGTTTTGCCAGGATATATTTTAAAACAGTTCTAAAAACTAGTACTGGTCAAACCATCATCATCATTGTACCCCTGGCTATTCAAGCAATACCCATACTCTTTCAAGAAGGTTACATTAACAACATTGTTCCGTCTCCACATATTCTCTTTACTACCAATGTTTAATAACTGACTATCAACAAAGCTCTCAGAATATTGATTATTTAATAAGACAGTTTTTTTAAATTGCTTTTCGTTCCTTAATATTACAACATTTGAAGGAATAATTTTGGCTCTGTCATACAAACACTTAACAACACCTTTCCTAACACTAATATGTTGATTTGAATTGAAATTTAAGTATCTATTTGTGTGTTTGTTTTCTATACACACTGGTTTGGTATGTGTTATCTAATTTTTCAATTAAAATATCTAAGAAAAGTAATTCATTATTATTCTCTATTTCTATTGTAAATTTAATTGAAGGTTCTTTTTCGTTAATCTGATTCAAAAATTTACTTAAACATACTTTAAGCAAATTATAAAAACTGTCATATTAAATAATCAATATCCTGAGAGTTTTATTGATAGTTATTGAATATTGGTAGTAGAAAGAATAGATCACAACCTGAGGTATTTGGGTCAATGGCAATAATTCCATATATACATGGTTTATCGGATAATTTACGAAAAATTGGGAATAGGTTTTCGTACGAACGGTTTTTCAAACGGGCTCCATGCTAAGATCGGTTTTATCAAAAACCAAACCTCTAAATATTGTTCAAAATTCAAAAAATTGTATTTATAGTGTTCCCTGTGAGTGCGAAAAACATTACGTAGGTGAAACATCTAGACCTTTCAACGTAGGGCTTGGTGAACATAGAAATTACGCTAGAAGGGGAGAATTTGAAAAATCCTAAATTTGTGACCACGCGTGAGATAATAATCATAGGATTAAATGGAACTCGGCGAAGATTTTGGAAAAAAGAGCAACGGAACTAAAAGAAAACTTAAAGAATCCGCGATTATTTTATTAAACGAGGATAGATGCGTTTCGAATTATTCAATAGATTTTTGTACTAGTTGGTTGCCCATCCTTAGAGACGAAGTAAATAAAAATAAGATAAATATAATTTAATGTCTCACGTGACTATGGAAATACATAAACGAAGAACTGCCATGGTTGACGGCCAAAAAAGTGTTGAGAACCGAAGTAGATTCTCTTCCGAAACGTTAACTACCTATAGCTTTCATTTTCAGTTTTTAGTTTACATTGTTCTAGTTTATATATTTTTAGGTGTGAGACTTTTTGAAACAGTCAAGTATTCAAGAACCAACCTCTGTCTGATCCGTTTGGCGGAGAGGTTTTTTCATTAAAATTTTTTAATATTTTTCAGTGGCAAAATACCCAATAAAAAGTAAGAAAATATGAATATGCCATAAATAAACAATTACAGACAGTATCTGTACAGTAATACTGTAAACATTATCATAATATTGTATTTTAAGTGCACTTGATTTGCATTGATCTAAATGGACAAGTAATATTAATATGCAAAGCAATTCAGATTATTCATTAAATTATTGTTATTCTTCGTTTATATGGTGGATAATAAAGTAGAAGATAATAGCCGTTTGTATTTTTTGTTATATTATGATAACAGCATATCACAAGTTCACTGAATGATCAATTGAACATTTATTTATAAATAAATTCCAGGGATAAAACATAAACAAAAATTAATTGTATACTGTCTGTGCTTTAACGGGGCCAATGTCAACTTTTTATTAAAAAGACTGTGTGGTGTGCAAATTATTTATCCTTCTTTCAGAAAAAGCCACCAGTGCCTATTGAACTACGCAGTATTGCTCGGCGATGTTTCTATTATAGAACACAACAAACGTCTCCAAAGACGAAATTTTAAAAAGTTCTGAAATATTCGTTTTTATTCATTATTATTCATTCTACTACTAGTCCAGTCGATAAAATAATAACTTCACCAGAAGCTAGCAAAAAATGTTATCTGAGATATTCCTTCAGTAACTGTTAGTGGGAGGATTAAACATCACAAAAACACAAAAATCAATCCACCCCTTGAGTGGAAAAAACCTTATTTTACTGATAAATCGTTAACCGTTGAAGATATAAAAAAATTCTCATCATAAAAAAGAAAGCTTGATTAATTGCCTAATAAGAAGTGCTCGAAAACCAAACAAGCTAGGAAGAAAAATCAAAATGACTTTTAAGGGCGATATAAAATACTCTCTTGTATTGCCATTTTTGATGGCTATTGATTTTTATTAGTATACAGAAATAACAATATAATATAGTTATCTCTTGATTTTTTGTACATCTAACTATTCACAGGCCCATAGATAATGACTGACTTTAATATAAGTTATAAATGCATTATCTTTTAGTTTAAGGTAGTACTTCAATGCAGAAAAGTTAGGAATAAAAATATTCGCATTTACAAATTTACCAGCATGCTGAAGTTAGCCAAAAAAAATCCAAAAAAGGCTGCATATTTAATTTTTTTATATTTTTTTATGCAATTGTTTAACTATTAAATAATTAGAAACAATAGTTATATGATACATAAACTCAAAAAAAATGTTTGACCTGAATTTTCAAGATGATTGGGTCTTTTTTTATTGTTAGGAAACAATAAAAAAATTGGTCAAAATTTGGAAGTAGTTTATTTTTGAATTTTGTAATTAATGCTCATTATAACGAAATTGGTTGCAATTAGCCATAGGGAAGAACTTACAAAAAATGTTCGTTTTTCATTTCTACATCACATCGTTGAAAATATATAGGGTGTTCCATTTGAAAAAATTGAGAAGATTCAATTTAAAAAGTTCTTAATTGAAAAATAATTTTTGGCCACCCTGTACAGTTTTAGGAAATAAAAATGATTCAAAAACATTAATAGGATGTCTCGTAACTGATATTCACATAAGTTTTCCTTAAAACCAATAATTGTGACTGTAGTGATTTTTTTAATATCCTTCTGCAGATTGCATTATTTCAACAGAAAAAAGTCGTTACATCCAAGTGGATGGGAGATATTCAATGCTAATATAGGAATGAATAGAGCCTAGAAAGAGGCTTCAAAAACTGTACTGATATACATAGCATTCCATTTAAAAAAAATGCACTTGGTCCTGTAACTTCGTCTTGGCTCACCCTGTATATCCAAAATAATTTCCAGTTATAGGCAATTTTATCTAGTTTACTGGCATTTTTTTTTTAATTTCTACCTATCGTAGAACTCGAGATATCGAGGTCCAACTTACTATTGATCCACCCTGTATACAGATATAATGGTCTGAGCTTTTGGTTTGAATTTTTTGTGTCTGTGTAATTGATCGATAACAGATCACAACATAGCCGGGTTACAATACAATTATGGCCAGACACTAAGTCTTTGGAGATGAGAAATGCTTTATTTGCGGGATTATATAAAAATTAATAATATTTATGTCACAGTTTAGGTAACATGCAGCCAATAATTTAAACCGCATTGTGAAAGGTTAGTGAACTTTTTAAGCAAACTTTACCGCTTTAAAAGAAGGTCAATAATTAAAAAGCAAACCGGTATTGCGAAGAAGACGACGAAGACGTAAACAAATAATAACAAAGGAATTTCAATATTACTTTGGGAAAAACTTGTTGCAGAAATATTGTTTATCTGTTTATACAAGGTGCGTCCGGTATCATTGGTAATATTCCAGTATGTACTCGTCAGTTTAAGACGATAGGCGTCTACGATATTAGTCGCATTTTCTAGATGTTTTAACATTTCTCTGGGATTACAAGCCCTGGAGCCTGACAGTTCTTTCTCCAAATAAACTCAAAAGTTCTCCAATTTGGTGAAATTGAAAATTTTAATATCCTTCAATGCCATTGTTATTCACGCCACCATATTGACAAAATGGTGGAAATAATAACCCGTTTCCAGCGCATCTAGCGTCGGGGCCTTCTATGATTAAAACTAACAATTAAAATAAAATTTTATTTTGCAAATCAAAATAATATCTGGGGGTTGGATTATATGTATTTTGACCAGTCAAATCCAAATATGCAAAAATATATAGATTTTCATATAAGTTGCATCGAATCCGGAAATCGACCATTTTGATTTTTACGGCACATAATTGGAAATTTGTTTTCATTCACTGCAATAAATTTGAAAATAGTCCATTGGCTCATTCAAAAGTTACAAGAGTGCCTGCATTGGCTGAGTATATGATACTCTACACTCTACACTCTACACTCTACACCCAGTATATGATACTCTACACATTTGGTGTATTCTGATTCGTGATGAGCGACTTTAGAAACCCACGAGTATTCTTTTTTAGCCCAAAAACAAAAAAAACACAAGTTTTTCCTGAGAAATTGACTCTACTTCCAGTCCGCCATTTTGAATTTACCAAATTAAGCCTCGAATTCGGCGACCTCGAAAACCCCCGAGTACAGATTTTCAAGGCAAAGATATGCATTCTCATTTTCTCTGGAAAATGGTCCGATTTCCGGTCCGCCATTTTAAATTGCCCAAATTGGGCTTCAGATTCGAGATCAGCGATCCCAAAAACCTCCGAGTAACCATTTTCGACTAAATTTAAATTTAAAACACAGTAATTTTCGTGACATGTCATTAATTGATATTGTAGGAGTGAAAATAGTATTAGATCATTATCACTTCTATATTTTTACACTTTACATTCCTCCAAATATGCCATCTGACTTTTACAACTCGGTTTTTGATACATTTTGTGCTCTTAACTTTATTTATAACTCACATATCTTAATTTTGGGTGATTTTAATATGCCGAATTATTGTTCTCGTCATTCTAGTACTGCGTCACCTAATACTCAAATAATTTTTAATTTTCAACACTTTTTAAATTTAGAGCTGTTCAATACTATAAGGAACTCAAACAACAAGTTACTTGGTCTTGTTTTATCTAATAGCTGTAAGGTATAGTACAAGCCCCTGATATTCTTCTTGGAGAGGACCTTCATCATCCTGCTCTGCTTATTTATTATAATGTTCGTAGTATTGGATATAATCGCTATAAAAAATATATATATATCTTATACGTACAACTTCAGAAAAGCTAATGTTCCCATATTATATCAAATGTTCTTTGTTGTTGACTGGAACCGAAATCTCAGATGTTCACTCAGCTTGTGAGAAATTCTATAAAATATTAGAACCCATATTAAGCATCTGTCTTCCCATGAAACATATACCTAAACGTAGTTATCCTCCTTGGTTTAGCAGTGAAATTATAAAAAATATAAGCGAAAAGCACAAACTATGGCGGTTATAGAAATCTAGAGATAATGAAGAATATCTCCAAAAGTTTAAAGATTTGGCGTAAAATAAAATCCGATATGGAGACTGCACACAAAAATTACAGTAAATATTTACAAGGAAATATTGCACAGAATCCTTCAGAATTCTGGCATATATTAATTTCAAAAGAAATACGTCCAATCTGCCCAAAAATTTCAAGTATAACGATGATCATTGCCTATCCTAAAATAATTAGTAACTCATTTGCTGAACATTTTCAACAATCTTACTCTACTCTAGAACAATGCAATGTTGATGACGAACATAATGACCTTTTTAATAACTCTTGTCTAAATATTCGTAATTTTACAGAAGATGAAGTTTTCAAGGCACTAAATATGTTAAAGTCTAAACTAACCAGTGCCAGTGGTTCTGATAATGTTCCATCTTTAGTAGTATGTGACTGTGCAGCAATATTTGCCAAACCATTATGTATACTTTTCAATCTATCTATTCAAACTTCAACATTTTCACAATATTGGAAACAGTTCAAAATCATACCCATCTTTAAGACACGGGACAGAAATTTGATAACTAATTACCGGATTGTAATTTTGAATAACTTTGCTAAGTCCTCGAAATATTATTGTATGAACATATATTTTGCCATCTTAAACATCAAATATCTGAATTCCAACACGACTTCTTTAAAGGCCGATCTACAGTTACTAACTTATTCTGTTTAACTGAGTATTTATCTGATGTAATTGGTGATGGTAGTCAAGTTGACATAATCTATACAGATTTTTCTAAGGCTTTTGACAGGCTAAACCATAGTATTCTTTTGCAAAAATTACACGTTTTCGGATTCTCAAATGACCTCATTAACTATTTTTCATCTTACCTAAGCAATAGAACCCAATTTGTTTTATTATGCGGCCATAGATCTGTCGAAACATTACCGACCTCAGGCGTCCCACAGGGATCTAACCTCTAGATCCACTTTTGTTCTATAAGTTTATTAACGACATTTTTCCTGATATCGCTCTGAACTGTCTTCTATATGCTGATGATCTGAAATTATTCTGTAGAATTTCGTACATCGACGAATGTTTGATTTTGCAACACAATGTATACAAAATGAATGAGTGGTGTATAAGAAACAAATTATTCCTCAACTCGTCAAAATGTAATGTTCTATCAGTAACAACTAAACAGAATATCAGAAAATATGATTATGCGCTTGAAAATAACTTACTCTCTACACCTGAGACATTCACTGATTTAGGTGTAGTGTTTGATGAAAAGCTGTCATTTACCCATCATATTAATCATGTCAAAAAATCCTATAACTTTCTTGGATTTCTTATTAGGAATACTTTTAACTTCAATAACGCCTCCGGTCTCAAACTGTATTTTTCTATTGTAAGATCTAATTTGGAATATGCGTCAATCATTTGGTCACTATATTATAAGAAACATAGATAACAGAAAATATTCAACGTAGGTTTTTGAAGTATTCCACATTTAAATATGATGGGATATACCTGCCTATTGGTACTACCCAGTCTGAACTATTATCGAGGTTCTCATTAATATCGTTAGAAGACCGCCGTAAAGTCTCTTATCTAACTTTTCGTTACAGATTGATACATAATATCACCGACAGCACCTATATACTTATATGCTTCCTTTTTATGCTCACAGAATTTGTAATCTTATTTGCCTATCCAATAATTGGGGCTCTCGACCTGTTGGATAGCGTATGCAAAAATAAAAATAAAATAAATAAAAATAAAATAAAAATACCTTTATATCATATAATAATAATAATAATAATAATAATAATAATAATAATAATAATAATAATAATAATAATAATAATAATAATAATAATAATAATAATAACAATAATAATAATAATAATTTATTAGTCAAGCAGATCTTATACAGATATATGACAAGTCAAAAAAAATTTCTTTTACACGTTAAAATGGCTTTAAAATTTAAGAATAAAGAAAATATACATTTCATTACATACTGACAATAAAATGAGTAGATACAACACACACATAAAAATACACAAGTAAAAGCAATAAATATTATATTAGATAAAAAATTATATGAGGCCCTAGTTGGTATTTAAAAAATCTTCAACTGAATAAAATACATTTTCAATTAAGTACTTTTTGACGTTCGTTTTGAATTTATTGATTGACAGTGTTTTAAATTCATTTGGTAAACGATTATATATTTTAATACAATTGTATTTTGGACATTTTTTATAGAAGGCTGTTTTATGTTTGGGGATCTTTAAGGTTTGTACGTTTCTAGTTTCATGTTCATGAGTATGACCTAGGGTTACAAAACTGTTGATATTTTTATGTGTGTATATTAAAACCTGATAAATATACAGACACGGTAATGTTAGTAATTTCTCTGTTTTAAATATATCTTTACAGGATGTTCGTGCATCTATTTCAAACATAATTCGTATTGTCCTCTTTTGTGAAATAAACACTTTAGATATGTCAGTTTGTGCTCCCCAACAAACCAAGCCATATGACATGATCGACTGGATTTGAGCGTAATAAAACGATTTTAAAACGAATTTATTAACAAATTTTCTTAGTTGTCGTAACACATAGCACAATCTAGATATTTTGGCACAAACATTACTAATGTGATTATTCCACTTCAGTGGACTATCTATTTCCAGACCAAGGAATATATGGGACGATTTTTGCTGAATACTTTTATTATCAAACTTTATTAGCAAGCTCTCATTACTTAACTGAGGGGTTAAGGCAAATTTTATAAAGACGGTCTTTTCTCGATTTATTTTTAATTTGTTTCCATTAAACCATTCAAATATGTTGGAATTAGTTTGTTCAATTTCTTTTTGCAATGTATCTGTATCAGACGCAAATCCTAAAATACTGGTATCATCTGCAAACATGACTATTTTACCGAAGTTTAAAAATGCATTTAAATCATTTATATATACAAGAAAAAGCAATGGGCCTAGAACAGGCCCTTGTGGTACTCCCATTGATGTTGCATTGCATATAGACTATGATAACAAAATTTTCAATTAATTTAATTGAATTGGCAACTAAAAATGGCCAATTACTGGACAAAAAATGAAACCGAACATTTCGGCCAAAAAATAAAAGGTACTGTTTCTTCTAAATGTCTTTCTGATCTCTTTGCAAGAAGAATGAAGTCAATTGACTCTGTACTTTCCATTTTAGAAGTAAAATGCCAAAATGACGCGAATAAAATATGATTCAATTCCTTTATGTCATTTATTTAGTTAGAATTTTCTATCTGCAAGATAAATCAGGCACACAAAGTTAAAAAAAGACCATGTACTTTTGAGCAGAATATGATACCCCCCTGTATTTTGAGACGCTGAATCTGATGTCGTCGTCAGAATTGCTCCACCACATCAAGATTTTTCCTTAACCTCAAAACATTGCTAAAAATCAGAGAAAATCTTAATTAGGAGGGAATTAGGAAAAATTCTGGCGTGATGGAGTAATTCTGACGACGGCGCGGCATCGGATAAAGCGGCTCAAAATATAGGGGGATATCATGCTCTGCTCAAAAATACTTGACTATTCTTTTGTGTCCCTATGTTATTAAATAATACACTGTGCACAGATTTAGTTCATATTTGGGAGGTAAGTGCCTACCAATATGAGAAAAATTTACCCCAAATGCCAGTTTCAAAAAAACAGTTTTACAGAAATTATGAAAGAATTTTGAAAAATTAAAAAATTTGATTTTCTCAAAGGCGAATGAGCCGAATCTGGGAGCTAAAATATATTTGGTGCAGGGCGTTATGTCGATTATAAAAAAAAATTATACTCAATAAATTAAATGAATAGGGGGTAAAAAAGTATTTTAATTTTGCAACAATTTTTTCTTTATGAACTATTTGATGGAACACCATTATTTCTTCTCTGTAATATGATCATATCCTAAGTAACAACATATATTTTTTGGAATAAGATTGGAGGATTACTTCATAGTGTAAAAAAATAAAAAATTAATTTTGGAAAATGAAAAAATTTGAATTTCTCAAATGTGAATGACCCAAATCCAGGAGCTAAAATCTATGAGATCCAGAGCGTTACCTCGATTACAGAAAAAACTTATACTCAATAAATTAAATGAATAGGGGGCAGTGATGCAAAATTTTAAATTTCATTTTGAAACTTTCAATTTCAATTTGAAATTTCTGAAAGTTTCCCCGTACCCTCATAAATTTCTGAAATATCTGAATTTTATGAAAGTTTCAGATTAATAAGCTGTGTGACATAAATCAAATATGGTGGCTGGCACAATAAGGCGGATCACCTATTTTTTTACAACCCCCCTCGACATAGGTATCAAATGAAAGGGTATGACAAATGACAAGTAAAATACAATAAGCTGAGTGACGCTATGCTAGATCGAATATGGCGGCCGACATAAAATGGCGAATTACTTATTTCTTGACAACCTCCTCGACATGGGTATCAAATGAAAGGGTACATAAAGTAGAATACAATAATCTGTGTGGCGCCATTCTAAATCCAATATGGCGGCCGGTACAAAATGGCGGATCAGCTATTTTTTTACAACCCCCTCGGCGTGGGTATCAAATGAAAGGGTATGACAAGTAGAATACGATAAGCTGTGTGACGTTATTTTAAATCCAATATGGCGGCCGACACAAAATGCCGGATTACCTATTTCTTTACAACCCCCTTAATATGAGTATCAAATGAAAAAGTTTGACAAGAGTAGTTGAATTGATGGCGTTTGAATTAAAGAAAATGAGGCAGACAGGAAACTAAAAAGTGAAAAATAAATAAATTTTAAAAAAGTTCTTAAAATAATGGTTTTCTTTTAAAACTGAATTCCACTAAAAAGTAGAAAATAATTTTAATTCGGTGATTAAACTACAAAATGATGAAAAAGAAAACCACAGGGCGCTCATAAAGTATTGCTGTTGCTGCTACATTACAACATACTATTCAAAACGTTTTATCACAATGCTGATTGTTGATAAAGGTAATATATTATATTTTATGAGCATCCAATGGTTTTCTTTTTCATGACCATTTTGTAATTTAAGCAATGTGTAAAAATTACTTTCTACTTTTTGGTGCAATTGTTTTAAAAGAAAACCATTGCTTAATTTTTTTTTAAATTTATTTATTTTTTACTTTTCACGAACATATTATTGTAAGTTCTAACCTTATTAAGGAGAAAAAAATTATTTATAATAAAGAAAAACATTGAAAAATAAAAGTGTATGCGACTATTAGTCTCAAAAGTGGGATTTATTAGTCATTATCTCTCGGAAGTTTAAAAAATTGCGAATATTATACAGAACTTAAGTTTCATCATTTAAAATATTTCAATGAAATTTCGCTTAACTTTCATAATATTAGGGAATTATTCAATTAAATTTCATAAAATGAAAGTTTCTTTGAAATTTCACGAAAGTTTCATGATACTTAACTTTTAATTTTAAATTTCAGAAATTTCATAAATTTGAGAGGAATTTCGAAACTTTCACAAAAATGTCACTGAAATTTTCACAAATTTTAAGTTTCATGAAATTTTGCATCACTGATAGGGGGTAAAAAAATATTTTAATTTTGCAACACTTTTTCTCTATGAACTATTTGATGGAACACCACTATTTTTTTTCTGTGATATACTCAAGTCCTAACTAACAACATATATTTTTTGGAGTAAGATTTAAGGATTACTTCATAGTATAAAAAAATAAATAAATGATGAAAAATGAAAAAATTTAATTTTCTCAAATGTGATTGAGCCGAATCCGGGAACTAAAATATATGAAGCCTAGGGCGTTTATAAAAAAAAATACTAAATGAATAGGGGGTAAAAAAAAATATTTTTATTTTGCAACAATTTTTTCTTTATGAACTATTTGATGGAACACCACTATTTTCTTTCTGTGATATGCTCATATCCTAATGAACAACACGTGTTTTTGGAATCAGATTGGAGGATTTCTTCATAGTGTAAAAAAATAAAAAATAAATTTTGAAAAATAAAAAAATTTAAATTTCTCAATTGGGAATGAGCCAAATCCGGGAGCTAAAATCAGTTCTTACAAGAACATGTAAAATATGTCTAGCAAATAAAAATACAGTTTTGTATCAAACACACTTTCCTGTTCTGTTTAATATGTACCGTGCTTATTTTCTTTATATTGTTATGAATTACACCCCCTTAGAACTGGAGATGATACGCCTATGCCTACTAATTGTGACTGGGAGCTGTCAGAATGAAATGGACTTTTTCTGGAATGTTGTTGGAGAAGATTCTTGATTGTTTCTAGATGGATCTAGAGAGTCAAATTCAGAGTATATAAGGCGCGATTACCAGCGCAGAAGAGAAGTTTTATGAAGAAGACAGTTTATAAAAGTGAACAAGTTGAAAAGTGAAAAGTGAGGTTAAATAATATTAAGTAAACAAGTATTGTACAGTCAGTGAATTGTTAAATAAAGTGTTAGTAGTGGTTTATCTCTTATTTAGAACCCACGGATTCATACAGGGTGTTTCCAAAAAGGTGAATAAATGCGACAATATTCATAATAATTTAATATGAAAACCCAATTAACTGCTGGCAACATAAAACATTTTTCCCAATAAAATAAACCGTTTTTATATAATATTAAATTATACATAACAAAGTTGAGACAGTTACCTAAAAACATAGTTGATTTTTTATATTTGCAGTGTTAAAGGCATTCGACCCCGACCAAGTGTCAACATTAAATTCCTGTGTAGGAGGTACTTTTGTGTTTTTTACTCATGTGGTTTTATCTCTTTTAATTATACGCCGAAATTCTGAAATATTTCAAAATCGCTTTTTACCTACATTGTGGCAATTATTGGCATTTACGTCAACATTTAATAAAGGGAAAGGGTAGACCATCCCAGATCGCAGTTTTGCAAACCGTAGTATAAGTCTAGCCATAGGCCCAGGCTGCAATAGACTTCGCGATTTTCCAGAACTGCAATTTGATGGAACAGATCTTTATTGTAGTAGTTACAACAAAATACTTTCTTGAACATCTAATGTTAATAGACATATTTCCTCACAAAAGCATATTAGTGCTAGTGGCTCTACTGATAGTGACAGTCAACTTAGTCTTAATTTAGATTTAGTGGAAGTGATGGTGGGATATAACATACCGTGGTCAAAACTAGATAATCCATTTTTTAGACTATTTTTGGAAAAGTGTATTAGTGGCAAATATAACAATGTTCAGGTGCCGCCGTAGGAAACGACACTCGGAAGAAAATATTTATTAACGGAGTGTGATAGACAAAAAATTTCTTTTGAGCTTTTTTTTTGAAGAAAAAGTTTAAGGAGCAAAAGTTGTTTATTTCTATCTAAAGAATATGCCTGAATTTTTTGGGAATTTTTTGAAGAAAAAAGGGAATCTAGGGGAAAAAATAAAAATCTAGGAAAATTCTTGATCGAAATTATTTTCGGCCAAAAAATTCTGAAAAAATTCAGGTACATTTTTTGAGCAAAAATAAGCAACTCTTGGCTCTTGAAGTTTTTCTCTAAAACGCCACCTTCGCCCTAAACTAATTAATAAAGGTCTATGACTTATTTTTTTGTAATTTTATTCAGGGAGAAGGAAGCACTGTGGAGAAAATGTCCAAGAGACAAAAGTTGCTTGTCTTTGCCCAAAAAATGTACCTGAATATTTTGGCAACATTTAAGCGGCCTTATGTTTCTTGCCTCTCTCTCGAAGAGATAGAGGTCACGTGACTTGTCGTTGGGGGGGAAATGGTACCTACAGATGCCTACAACATCTCCACCAAGCGGCGCCAACTGCGGTGCCCGGTCCACTTTTGTCGATGGGATCCCGTACAACATATTCATTTACCAATAGATCTTTTCCAAAAACAGTAAGGTTCTTCCAATATATACCCTTAATGTATTGACCAAATTTCAATACGATCGAACATTCCGTTCTTAAGTTATCGTACTTACAAAAAAAGAAACGTGACGGACGAACGGACGGGCAGACTCATAGCCAGACAGATGGACGGACATGCTGAAAGTTGTTCAGAATTCGATCACTAACAATGGTGAAATTGATGTAAAGATACCTTCTCAGCAATTGGTTACTCTTTTAGAAATGTGCCTATCAAACGCAATATACTCAATTAACGACGACAAAAGCAGTGGACCATATTGTAAGTACGTCAATTTTTGTAAAAAAAATTCTCCTTTATCTCGTTCAGTGTCTGATAAGGATTTCGTCTACTGCGTGTTGGAAATTCGCGTGTCGAGCTTAAGTAATTAGATACTGTGCTATCATTCATTTATCTATACCAATGTATATACATGTACAAGTTATTTGTAAACACATATGCTCTATTATATTATCATTCAACTAATTATTTTCTTAGATAATATATATAATATAATACTTTTTCTCTGAGGTGCAACAATAGCAATGTAACATGTATTTAATATTATCTAGTTGTAAAACTTTAAAATACAATGATAATGTTTTTATTTTTACCTTATTAGCAAATATCTTGTGTTTACTTATATCATTGTCTAAATTTAACCTTGTAACGCTGAATGAATCCATGGATTTGTAATGATTTTTAAGCTGTAATAAATTTATAATTCCTTTTTAGAATTATTACATTTCGTTGTCTCAAAGAATGATTATTTCTAATATGCAGCTTTGATGTTCCTATAATTAGTGTCATGTATTTCATTATCTGTTTCTAGATTGTGATATGTGTTTCATTGCAATGAAAGAAGTTCTTAGTTATTTTACTTTAAACATCTCATACACTATCGAAAAAATTTCATTTCTATAATAATAACCAGGGTATTTTTTATGGATTTTACACAGTATCTAATTAACAACACTTTTGGATAATTTGGTAGATGCAGATGGTGTTGGTGTAAATGATGTTGAAAGAGAATAAAAAAGCAAACGTAATGTTCCAAATTCTGGAAGATAAAATTGGTCTCGACAAGAAATAGTTGCGTCTTTTAAAATAAATTTGGGCGATAGGTTTAATGTAGAAGAAGATGATACTATAAAAAATATGGTATTGCTTCTTTGCGCAAAATCAGCAACATATATGATATGAGCGACTCTTGGTTGAGAATGTTTTTGATAAAAGTAAGGTTACCAACTTTTCTATGATGTTTGCGACTGCTGGAAGAAAATAGAAGAAATTGCAGAAATTTACACGGTTGATGTGGGAACCAAATATGCAGACAAATTGAGAAAACTTTTAGATATAGATTAATAACAAGATTAATTTACTTTAACGAATGATACTGACAGCTGAATTTCTGGAGGCTAGAAACAATCAAATTAAATAAGCATGAATAACGAATATGTCACGGCCTGTCGAACCGTGAAATTATTTTGGCATAGATATATAGTTTACAGTTATAGATTTAGTTTAGGTTACATCAAATCCGGATGATGTCGGAGAAAAGTAAAGGACCTAGTACTGTACCTTGTGGTATTCCGTACTCTACAATTAACGATTTACTTAGTGCATTATTTGCTCTTACAGACTGTAGTCTACCAGTTATATAACTTTTAAATGTTTTGAGGCAAATGTGTGCATGTACAGTATTCGAGTATAGGGTTACCTATTTCGGTATTCCTGCAAACTACGTCATTGTCAGAGGCCCTCCTTCCTTCCGAAAAGATTTTAAAAATAAGTACATACATAATTAATATTTCTAGTAATTTTAATCGCAAATTAAATTTCACTGTTAAGGTTAGAGACCTGTTTCAATTAAAAAGCAATGAACTTTATAATTTCACCAATGGCTATGTTAATGAGGGCTTTCATTAATTACTATAGTTGATAGTAGCAGAAAGAACTTGCCGATTGTGTGTACTCACTTCACTAACCTTTCATTGTGTTTCATGACCGCAATTTACAATTATGAAGAGGCCTCTTTATCAAATAAATTGAAACATTTTAACCTTCCGCAAAATTGTGGGAGGTTGCTAAAATTGGTTCAAAATCCAAAATTGAGATAACATAAAATCACGTTTTCAGGTCCCAGGAACCCATAAAATTGGTTTTTGAAAAATGTCTGTGTGTTAGCACGAAAGCGGAGAAACTACTAAACGGATTTGGATGAAATTTTGCATGATGGTTTATTTGGTGCTCCAGAAGATGTGAACAGATTTTGGTTGGGTCGGATTACGTTTAGTGCCGTTTTGGCACAGCAAGTTGTTTATTTTATAATTACTTACAATTTGTAATCGAACTATTGATGGTGGCTTGGGATGGCTTTGTAGGAAGTAGATTTTTGACAAAGTGAAAATTTATATATTTTTTTGCATACATTTTATTTAAAATGACTCATAAAATACGAGAAAAATAATGAAAAAATTTCAAACTCAGGGAGGCTTCATAGGGGTGATTTTTGGACAAAGTGACCATTTACATGTTTTTATGCATGCATTCTATGAAAATAGAATACGAGAAGAAATAATAGAATACGAGATAAATAATGAAAAAAAAAAATAAAATTCGGGGGTGGCTTTTAAGGGGGTAGTTTTTGGACATCAAAATTAGTGTCAAGCCACTGTCCATGCTTCCGACGGAATCTTTCTCGATTGCGATTGGATTTGTCCAGTCTTGAAAAACTTTGTTGCAAAAGTCAAATGCAGCGTTTCTTATGCGAACGATTGCTTGCGTATCCCCTTGATTATTTTACATTTTCAGCACTTTAATATATGTCACCCATATTTGTCCGTAACGAATAATAAGCCCCATTTTTGTGTTCAAGAGGTTAACATTAATTAAAAATCCTATCACACAAAAAAATTGGACACGACTTAATTTATTTTTAAAATGGCGGCCATCTTGGTTTTTAAGGGAAAGTGTTGATGCCAAATGGCACACTGTAGAGTTGAGACGCTGCAAAAAAAAATTCCCACCGCACCCACTATACCGGGTGATTTAGTTTGGCATTCACCCCCTGTATCTTTTTTATTAAAAAAAAAAACATATACAGTGTGTCCTCCAATTGAGTCCGCTATAGGTGAAATGGACAAGACGTTTTCGAATTTTGTTTTCATATTTGGGTGTTCACCCCGACTTATCTAAAAAGTTATTATGGGTACACTTTTGTTTTTTTTTTAAATCACGTAGACCATGACAGTTAAACAAAAATGAATTTCTTGTTAGGTAAAGTACCTTTTCTGTAAAAGATACAGCAAAATGTCATTAAGGAAAGTTATTCAGATTAAAAAGTTATAGTTCTGTGCAAAATTTCAAAAATATACGCCTACATTGATGATGGTCGTATTTGTGTAAAGTATTGGGATTACCTTGGAAATAAATCATAACGCGTGGGATGAAAATACACGTAAATAACTAAATAATCTTCTTTCGATTAAATAATCGAGTAAAACTTTAGTAAACCGACACACAATTTTTTTTTTCGTAAAATGCAATTATATTAAAAAAATCAAAATCATCAAAGTAAGTGTATGTTTTTGAAATTTTGCACAAATATGAAAAAGAAAATCGAAAAATTTTCGTCCGTTTCACCTATAGCGAACTTAATCGGCGGACATGATGTATATTTGTAATCAAATGACGACCTTAAATCGTCTCTGAGATCATATATGTCAAAATAACGGTAGTCAACTTTCTTTTCTCAAATGGTATGCTATACTTTTTTTGCCGATCGTTGTAGAGATTCTTTTTCTATATTCACCTGTGTTAAAAAAGTATACACTTCCATAAGAAAATTTTCGATAAAATTAATAAAATATGATAAATATGATATAACTTTTTTAAAAAGGTATTGTTTGAAATTAACATAGTTAACCATGGAAACAACTGACTTTTGACATTGCTAGTAACGTCAAATTGCAAAGACTGTTATTTTTTGTGATTGTGTTATAATAATATATAATATAATAAACACAAATAAATAAATAAATCAGTTATCTACAATTATCTACAATTTGAGGGCAATGTTACACTAGTGGCTGTATATATTGTAATATTATTATAATAATTATTGTATTGTATTTAAATGTACACCTAAACACCTAAAGTGTTTGTTTTGTGTACATTTATTTGTGTTAGCCACTAATTTTAGAATTTTATTGAATTAAATTAGAGTTGAATTAAATTAAATTACATTGAATTAAATTAGAATAGATTTGAGCAGGTGAAAATTGATCCTGTTTGCATCAATCAAACAGGCGATATTTAATTAGTTTAAGTATGCCGAGTGAGGGGCATGCACTGTAACTTTAGCATGTTTTTATTTTCTGAAAGTGAATTATTCCAAAATTTCCATAAATTTATTTAAATTGTTGTTTATATAAAGTTTCACTTGTATCTTATATTTTTTGTATTTTATATTATTTTTATAACCTTTTGGCAGTATATTATAAAATTTTGGACTATGGTAAAATACAGATCTTTGAGAGAAAGTCTTTTTGAAAAATGGAACTAGTAAGTTTTGATTTTGGTTATATCTAGTTTCTGATAAACCGTAAACATACTCCGTTTTAGGCGGATTATATTTATGCAGTAAACAGCGGTAAGTATATAAAGTTCTAACATTTAATATATTAAGTTCTGTATACAATGGTCCAGTCGAATACAACTTCCCTCGTCGGTTCATTATCTTAAGAATTGTATTCTGTGTCACCTGTAGGTTATGCAAAGCGTTTTTATATAATCCTCCCCAAGCTAATATACCGTAATTTAGAATCGACTCAACCAGAGAATTGTATACAGTTTTTAAATTTTTTTTATTTAAAATATCGCGCAATAAATAAAACTTGCGTATTAATATTTTTAATTTGTTATTAATATAGTTTGCATGCTCATTCCATTTTAGATGTTGATCGATTATTATGCCTAAATATTTTATTTTTGTTGCTTTTTTAATAGTAGAACAGTGACAGTTTTGTTTATTACAGCCTTCTTTGTGCAGTTTAAGATCTAGTACTTGTGGTTGATCAACATCTGTAGCTGTGAACGTTACAAACTTGGTTTTGTCGATATTTAAACTTAGTTGACTCTGATTTAAAAAATCTCGCAGAGCCTCCAATCCACCCTCGGCTCTCCTGTATACGGCCTCCCACGATGTATCTGTGAATATTATTACAGTGTCATCTGCATATGATATAAGGTGTCCATCTAATTGGTTTATATATGCAATATCGTTTATGTATATCAAAAATAATAGTGGACCCAGGACCGTCCCCTGCGGAACGCCTGTGTTAATACTTAATGGCTCACTTTTTTTATCATCAATTTTTACACTTTGACTTCTTTCACTTAGATAGTTTCTTATTAAGTCTAAAGAAAAACCTCTTACACCAACGTTCTCTAATCTAGTTATGAGTATATCGTGCGAGACCGTGTCAAAGGCTTTTGCCAGATCTAAAAACACTGCTAGACTCTTTCTGTCTTGGTCCACATCAAATATAATTTTTTTCGTTAAATCTAAAATTGCATGTTCCGTTTGTCTATTTCTCCGAAAACCATATTGTTTACTGTTTAATACCATGTTTTTTTCAAAAAAATCAGTCAGTCTGCTTTTAAGGCTTTGTTCAAATATTTTTGCTAAATTGTTTATAAGAGAAATGGGTCTATAATTTGTTAATTGTGTTTTTTTCCCTTGTTTATAAACTGGAGTAACTATTGATTCTTTCCATGCCAGTGGCAGCTCACCATTTTTAAAGCACAAGTTTATTATATGTACAAGAGGTTCAATGATATAATTGTGAAATTTTTTGATTGTACTTACTTGAATTCCATCCGGACCTGGTGCCGAGTAATTTTTTAATTTAGAAATATAAATTACAAGCTCTTCTTTACTCACAGGTGTCAGATACATGGAATTATTTATTTGTTTTTTACTTATATTCTTTTTTATATTCCTTTTATTTATATTTTTTGCCATATTAGTGCCGATATTAATAAAAAAATTATTAAACATATTTGATATTTTTGCCTTATCTTCAATCAGTTCTCCCACTTCATTCTCTATCAAGTAATTTTGCTGTTTTCCTTTCTTTTCGTTATTTGTTGCATTGTTTATAATTTCCCAGGTCTTTTTATAATTCCCATTTACCTTATTTAGCTCATTTTTGTAGTATTGATTTTTTGTGATTTTAATTAATTTATTTAGCCTATTTCTATACTGTGTGTATTCTATTTTAAGATCATATGTAAAATTTCTTATTAAATGCCTTTTCATTTTATCCCGTTTTTTTATAGATTTGATGATACCATTTGTAATCCAGGGCTTGAGTTTATAGTCTGTTTTTAGCAGAACCGTCTTTGTGCTTGCGGCTATGTAACTTTTAAATTTATTTATAAACATATGATAACTTATTTGCACATCACTAGCAGTTATTACACTCTCCCATGTTTCCACCTTGAGTAAATTACCAAGTTTAATATCGTTAAGTTTATTGTAGTATTTTTTTCGCATACTCTGATTGGTAGGATTTTGAAACGACATGGATGCCATAATTGTAAAGTGGTCAGTTAATGAAGTTTCAATTATTAGTGGTTTTATATTAATTTCTTTCATTCTAGCACTGTTTTCTTTCTTTATAAAAATGTGATCTAATAATGAACCTCCAGCTTCAGTTTCACGAGTTATTTTGTTAATATATGACACCCAGCCATTTTCTGCTAAAGAGTTAGAGTATTTATTTACATTTTTATCAGTTTCGTTTTTTAAATCGTAATTTATATCACCAATAAATATTTCAATTTGTTTATTATTTAGGTTTATTAGATAATTACTAAGGTCATTAATATATACATCGGGATTTGTACCTGGTGGTCTGTAAGATGCATTTAATCCAAAACTTATATTATTTACTACAAATTCCAGTCTCATTAAATTCGTTTCCGACAATTGTATTACTTTTTTGTTACAAATTAGATTATCTTTTACATAAACAACAATACCATCCGCCTTGTTATACTGCGATTCATTGTAGTATATATTATAGTTAGGTATACAAAAATCATTCAAGGTATTTATTCTCCATGTTTCCGAGAGTACAATTATATCAATATTTTTTAAATTATTGGTTCTTATTTTATGCTATCCTTATAAATAGATTTACACCAATGAAGAGAAATTGGACATGACATTAATTTATGGATAACTACAAATAAATAATAATTACCAATAAAAAAAACTACTAATACTTAAGAAAACTAACAATTAAGAAAATAAAAACGTTATTTATTACTTCACATGTGCGAGGAGGCCTCCGTTCGCTTCTAAACATAATTGCCCTCTGTTTATCACGCCTTGGATACATACGTGTTTAGATCAGAAGAGACAATTTTTTTTAACATGACAATAGCGTATTTAATTTCGTAAAAATCGATTTAAATTAATATCTATAAGTACTACAACAGTAGAAGACCATTTTCTAATAATTTATCAAATTGGAATTATTTTTTAAAAATTCTTTAAAATCTTGAAAAACATTGTCATTTACACTAACAAATTTATTTATTTATAAACAAAAACCTAATGAATATGAAAATGTTATATGTCATAATGAGTCCCTGAAATATAAAAGTGTATTATTCCATAACTCATTTTACAATATTTTCTATATCAGCATAATTGTAAACAACTTTATTTAGCTGATCTATATTTATATCACTGGGCACATACAATATCTAACTGGAAATTTGAGAGTTTATCCGCATCAGATGTGTTAGGTCATTGTTATTATTGTCACTCTTATTATTATCGGTCAATCTTAGTCAGCGTGTGAGATAAAATCTTTCAATGCTATTTTACAAAAATATCACCTGTTTCCGTGGTATTGGTGAAAAATATAATTGGTAAGTAAAGCTTTATTTCTTTTGCGTTGATACAGTCAAACATTTGTAAGTGGAAATTAGATATGATAAAATTATAATATAAATAATTAAAGCATGGTGATGGTTTCAATAATGATAATAATAATAATGATTTGCTTTTAGAGGACATGGATTCCAAAAAGGGCGCTTGTCAATGATAGAAGATAAAGAAATTATTGAACATCGCAATTTTTATATTGACGATGATAGTGCTACCCTAGATATTGTTGTTTTACCTCCAGAACCAGATTATGTGACAGATGAAGACGAAGTGGATGATGACGAATTGGGCATAGCGGAGGTACAATACGTTCCTGGTTAATTGGAGGTATAATACGGTCAAGAAGATCAAGATACAGCAGACATTGTTGCAGACCAGAGTACTACTGTCATCTCTGAGCGAAAAGGTTCGAAAAGCAGACACTTTCTAATTCTCTACCGAAATGGAGAAAGTGCGATCCCAAGTATACCTTTACCGATACAGACTTTGCTACTATTGAAAAATAGAAAATAGAGGCACTGATAAAAGGACATGGAGCCCTCACTGAAGATATTTGAGATATTTCTTTCAGATGATATAGTAGATTATATAAAGGAAGACACTTTGATTGGATCATTAGTCAATATGGAATCTAGATTCGTGGAAAAAAAACTATCCTGGCCAAAGTTCATTCTTATTCTGAATGTGGCACTAACAAATGCCTGGATTCTATATCGTACCATGCATGGTCGTGAGGCTATCAGCGTCTAGAATTCCGTAGAGCAATTGCAGTTTCATATATGAAATACATCCTCTGCTAAAAGAAAAACCAAAGCTGTAGTGGCCCCTGAAGACTTTCGATTCGATGGCCAAAATCATTGTATGCAATATTGTGATGGTCAGAGATGCCAAGGAAAAGATTGTAAGAGTACCTAGACCTAAAACCTATTGCATCAAATGTTATTCTTTGTGCCAATTGTTTCCTACCTTACCACCAAATATAGCTGTTAAATTTTGCCAATATTGTTATTATAATTTAATGATATTTTACTGAGGTTCTAATGGTGATATTATTACATATATAAATAAAGTAAAATAATTATTATATATTAAAATATATATTACATCTGCCCAGTGATCTACTTACAGATCACCAGTTTTTTGATAAGCCACATGATGAATATTTTTTTTGTTATTTTTAACGGTCATATGGAAGCATTTTGAACATACGTACCGAATATTTTTGGAAAATTAAAAATAAATTGTCTTGGGCGTTAATGGGTTAAAAACTGCAGATATCTGCGGTTAGTGTGGCTTCGGGAAGCTTTGGTCCTGTAATCTGTCCGTTAAGAATTCCGCACCCATACATTGATTTTGGAAATTAGTCTCTCAAAGCCACTGAGGATTATCCTGAGGCCAATAATGGTAGTTATGTCGATTGAGTGTTCCATTATTATGGAAACGCGATTCATCTGACCACATGATACGATCTAATATAGTCATATCTTGAGCAACTGCTAGCCACGACACAAAATGTAGACACCCTTCGTAATCTCTAGGAAACAAGCCCTGATGTAAATACATTTTACATGGCCGCAATTTCTTGTCTTTCAGAATTCTTTGAATTGAAGAATATGAAATTTCAGTCTCAACTGTATGTTCATCGTGCAGTTCTAGGTTTAAAAATGTTTATTTTTTCTCAAAACTTCCACTTTCACCCATATTTCTTGCCAATTTTGCAAACATTTTGTCTGACGGCACCGGCCTATTTACAAAGCGTTCATGATATACTTTTGGCTGCTTTACTTTTTCCGTACTCTCCATAAATTTTGCGGCTGTTAATCGTAGTCGAAGTAGAGGTGTATTACTAGCAGTAACACTAATAAGAGACTGCTCGACTTAGTTTTATGTAACACCAATTGCATTGTTGATAAATCTTTAGAAGTATTACTAAAAGAACATAATCATCATCCCAGACTTGTGATTCCAGTATAATGTAGTGGTAAAAATTCTAATCAGAAATTCCCAGCTAATTACACCAGTTCATTTAATTTTCGTAAAGCCAACTTTCCCCTATTATATCAGCAACTGCTCGAAGTAGACTGGTCTTTTCTAATTCAATATAAAGAAGTTAATACTGCCTGCCAACATTTTTATGATAAGCTAACTCAAATTTTAACAATTTGTGTACCAAAATTTACACTCTATAAAAATAAAAGAAAATTTCCACCATGGTTTAACTCTGAAATTATTAAGAACATAAGATCCAAAGAAAAATATCAAAATAACTATAAACGAACGGCAGATGTTAATGCGCTAAATGAATTTTACAAGGCTTAGATCAAGAATTAAATTGGATATCAAAATTGCCTATAAAAACTATACAGAGCGAGCTGAAAACAATATTAATCAGGATCCTAATAAATTCTGGACATACATCAACAATAAGAAAGGAATGACAGATATCTCAAAGATATGTATTACAATGATGAACATCTTGACAACCCAGAGGATATTGTTAGCGCTTACGCCAAATTTTTTGGAAAATCGTTTTTACTAAGTGCACCGGACAACATAAATTCAGATGATAATAGCTTAAATAACAATAGCATCAATTTAGTTTTCTTTTCTGAAGAAGACGTCTTAAAAGCATAAAAAAATGATACCGAAGCTCATCATGGGGCTTAATGGTATTCCTGCATTTTTACTGAGAGATTGTGCTAATATATTCGTCAATCCACTAAAAATTGTATTTAATTTGGCTATAAAATGCTGGTCTTTTCCTGATATCTAGAAGTATTCTAAAGTACGTCTAGTTTATAAAAAGGGTAACAAAAACGATATAACAAATTTCCGACCATTTGTAACTTTGGGAAAGCTTTTGAAATTTTGCTGCATAATTGCATATATCCGCATATCAAAAACAGTATCTCCTCTCAGCAGCATGAAAGGTCGATCTACAACCACCAATTTAATATGTGCTACTCAATATATATCTGAGTCCATTGAGATGCAACCTCAAACAGATGTAATATATTTTGATTTCACAAAAGCATTCGACAGGCTTAAATCATAACATTCTCATTAAAAAACTGTCCAACATTGAAATGTCACCCAATCTTACACACTTTTTAAAATTATACTTAACGGATTCAGGTCTACTGATTACTTATCTTGTTCTGGTGTACCTCAGGGATCTGTTATTGGACCACTCTTGTTTAATATATTCATCAATGATATAGCATATGAATAGATGTCCATTTTTTAATGTACGCAGATGACCTCACAAGCTACTACATAGAATCTCTAACATAAATGACTGCAGTAAATTACAAAATAATATATTTAAAGTCAGCACTTGGTGTGTCTACAACTGTCTCACATTAAACGTGCAAAAATGTAAGGTAAAGACATTTTCCACGAAGGATGTTAATTTTACATTTAACTGCTCTCTAGAAAACGAACCTTTAACTAGACCGTCCTCGTTTAAAGACCCTGGAGTCATTTTTGACAAAAAACTCAGCTTTTTAAATCATGTGGACATGTTAATTTGCCCCGTAAATAGAACACTTGGTTTTATTATACGCAATGGGCGTGATTTCTCAAATATCTCAACATTAAAACTATTATATTTTTCTTTTTTGCGATCTAAACTAGAGCATTCGTCTCTTGTTTAGCAGCCCTGCTATAACATTCATAGTATTAAATTAGAAAATGTGCAACTCCACTTTCTTAAATTTATATATCTAAAATCTTATGTTATATATCCACCAATTGGTTTTCCACAAAGCGATTTACTTAAAATGTTTCAATGCGTAACCTATCTGAAGGACGCAACGACTTTGCCATAAATTACTTAATAAAGGTGATTCATTACGATATTGACTATAGTGAGATACTCCAGAGACTTATTTCCATATTCCGCGAATAAATTCAAGACAAAACCAAACTTTCTACCTTGCTATAGCCCGGACTACTACCTTAAAATTTTCACCAATCTACAGCATGTGCTCTAGCTATAACCACAGCCACCGTGATATCGACATCTTTAATAAATAGGAGATTCTGTCTAAATCATATAATATGTATTTTTTCTTTTCTTTGTATTGTAAATAAATTCAACTCTCTGTTCTCTCTAATATTTATATTTTCTATTGTTGTATATCTTTACTGAAATGTACGGCAATAAATTTAAGTAATTTTTGTATGATGTATGTGTTGCTTTCCATCTTGTAAATGGCCTTGTACTGTTAGATGGTGTATGAATGAAATAAAATAAAATAAAAATAAATTAATATCATGTCGAATTTTTCTTTATTAGTATAAATCTTTTTATAAGTATAGTCTAAAATAAAAACTAGTAATACAATCACAAATAACAGTATTTCAATTTTGTAAAATGAAATAATTTGATTTTCTCAGATGTGAATGAGCTCAATCCGAATGCTAAAATACATGTAGTTGAGGGCGTTATGTCGATTATGAAAAAAATTATTACTCAATGAATGAAATGAATAAGAGGAAAGAAAAATTATTCTTTATGAATTATTTGATGAACACCACTATTTCTTTTTCTCTATGATATGCTCATATCCTAAGTGACAACATATATTTTTTTGGAATAAGATTGGAGGATTACTTCATAGTGTAAAAAAATAAAAACTAAATTTTGAAAAATGAAAAAATTTGATTTTCTCAAACGTGAATGAGCCGAATCCGGAAGCTAAAATATACGTGGTCCATAGCGTTATGTCGGCTATTAAAAAAAAATAAACACTTAATGAATTAAATGAATAGGGGGTAAAAAAAAATTATTATACTCTTCGCAAATACAAAACGAAGAGTATATTGCATTCGATCGGCACATTTCTAAAACCGGTAATATTGCTCGTAGAGAAATAATTTCCATATTACTGTGTTGATGATCGAGTTCTGAACAACTTTCAAAATGTCCGTCACTCCATCTGTCCGTCTGTCTGTCCGATTGTCTGTCCGTCTGTCTGTCCGTCTGTCCGTCCATCCCGTTTCTTGTATGCGCGATAACTTAAGAACGAAAGGTATGATTGTATTGAAATTTGGAGGGTAAGTTAGTGTTAGCTAGAGAAACAACCCTACTGTTTGAACAAAATCGATGGATAAATTAAAAAGTTATTAATTTTTTAAATTAAAAAAATGTTTAATGTTTTATAATTAAATAAAAAATGTGTAAAACTAATATTCTTTACAAAAAAAAACTGCGAAAAGTATCCTATAGAATGTGCAACAATTATGTAAAAAAAGCAGTAAATGGGCGAAAAGTATAATGGTTAGCTTGTTTTAATATTGCAACAATTTTCTCTTTATGAACTATTTGATGGAACACCACTATTTTTTCTGTGATATACTCATAATATACTAAGTAATAACATATATTTTTTGGAGTAAGATTGGAGGATTCCTTCGTAGGTAAAAAAATTAAAAATTAATTTTGGCCCCCTAATATTTATGTAATTCCATTGGAATCAGGAATCAACATTAATTTTCCGCTTGTGTCTCAATAAAATGATCATTTGAACAATACATTAAATGAACAGGGGTTAAAAAAATATTTAATTTTGCAACAATTTTTTCTTTATAAGCTATTTGATGGAACACCACTATTCTTTTTCTGTGATATGCTCATATCCTAAGTAAAAATATGTATTTTTTTGGAATAAGATTGGAGGATTACTTCGTAGTGTAAGAAAATATAACATACATTTTGCCCCCCTAATATTTATATAATGCCATGGGAATAAAAAACCAACAGTAATTTTTAGCTTGTGACTCAATAAAATGAGTACTTGAATTGTTTACAGAACACAATATGAATACCATGATTGAGGAAGGCCGTGATAAAGATTAAGTGTCTTTCACATTAGAGCAGGGTGTATTATTCAAATAATACTCATTTTATTGAGTCACAAGCTGAAAATTAATGTTGGTTCCTGATTCCAATGAAATTACATAAATATTAGAGGGCCAAAATTTCATTTTTTTACACTATGAAGTAATCCTCCAATCTTATTCCAAAAAATATATGTTGTTACTTAGGATATGAGCATATCACAGAAAGAAAAAGTGGCGTTCCATAAAGGAAAAATTGTTGCAAAATTAGAATATTTTTTTTACTCCCTATTCGTTTAATTTGTTGAGTATCAATTTTTTTCATAATCCACATAACTCCCTGGACCACATGCTCCTGGATTCGGTTCATTCATATTTGAAAAAATCAATTTTTTTTCATTTTTCAAAATTCTTTCATAACTATTGCAAAAAAAAATCAAGCTGTCATTTAGGGTAAATTATTCTCGTATGGGCAGGAACTTACCTTCCAAATATGATGCTACGCTCTTTACAGTTGTACTATAATGATTGATATATCATTGAATAGCTAGTATATTGGACATATTGTTTAAAATGTATTATATGTAAGCTACATAATTGCATGCCAAGGCCTCATATATTTTTATTAATTTTTCAACCCCTCCACCACCCCCACTACATTATTAAAGGGATTTTTAAAATATAATTGAGATATTCACTTGATATTTGGTCTACTTATGTATTGAAATGACACCTGATTAAAATAGGTAAATAGGGGAAAATAAGAAAAGTAAGCTAATAAGAGTCCAGAAACTTCATTTTTGGCGTATATGCAAGAACCCAACACCTGATAATTTTTTTCTATGACAGCTGCTTCAAATATATTAAAGTTTTATGCCCAATTATTTGCACATAAAAAATAAATACAGTCAATATGTTGAAGAGACTTGATTGGGAAATCTGGATATGGAAGTAGTGAATCCTTGGGCAGCGGTTTTTTTAAATGGATGACCATGTATAATAATAATAATAATAATAATAATGTTTATTGCAATATGATAGAATTTTATACAGAATAGATAAGACTCAGTGCCACAATAAACAAGATGGTACACTTTTAAATTTTTAGGTAGATACTTTTCATCAATTATAGTGGTACTGGATGTGGTGGTTGTGCTACGTGTGGTTTTTTAAAGTAGGGTTCGATTGAAACAAAATGTATCCGTTAATAATTGCAAGTGTAATAAATACTGAAACACCATCCAAGCTCTGGCATGACACTTTATCTACCTGGAAAATACATAACGATTATCATTTGAATAAAACTTGGACATGGTTGTTACCTTTCACATCGATATTGATAGAATAGGACTTTCTTCTACAAAATGTGATATGTTGTGGGTAAATTATCATGTATATTTTAATTGTAACAAATATATTGATGCAACTAACGAATTGTATAACAGTTTGTTAATATTAAACTTAGAAACCCCTTCTGACGTCTTATATCTCTTCTATGCCCCAATAAAATATATATATACCATACTGCCTTGTATCATTTTTACATAAAAGTAGGGTAAAAATTTCGGTTAAAGTTAATATTCCTTTGTTTAAACTTCTCTGGCAGTATGTTATATAATGAAGGATGCGTTTCAAAATTCAGGTTATTACTTAAATGTAGTCCTAATAATTTTACTGAAGTTATCTGTTCTATAGATTTACACTTCAATTTTACTGAATTGTTTTTATTAAGAAGGTTGTTGGGAATAAAGCGTCTTTTTCCTCCTCAAATATGATTTGTTACTGTTGAAACCAAAGAACCGTAACATTACGTACGCCATATTTGAATTAATACAACAATAGCTGTTATCATATCCATATTGGGAAAAACATCAAGGGTCAGTTCTTAATCCTTGTGGAACACCACAATTAATATCTAACATGTCATTCATGTCACTAGATTTGTTCCATAGATTTCTACCCTTTCTCGCGAGCTTCCTAATGCATAATTTCTTATATTCGCTGTAGGTTCCTTATGCCGGTTAATCAAGATGCTTTGGGCATCACAAGGTTATAACAGACTAAGCTTGATTGTTCTTAAAAAGACGAAGGTCATCCTTGTCATTAAGTTCAGTATTCCCCATACTTATAAGACATAAAGAGCTGCGGTTATAAAAAAAGAAATTTTTTATTGTATAATAGTAGAAATTCCTGTTTTCAAACAAGCAGTTTTGATTATTCAATTCGAGTAACGTAAGTAAGTTATTTACGAAACCAACAAAAACAACAACATTGATAGTCGCCAAGGTAATGAATCAAAAACGGAAAATTCCTATTACCCGTCTAGTGGAAAGAAAAGGAAAGGAAATTTTTGATAACCTAAACCTCACTTTAATGAATTGAATGTTTTCTCAATATATAATGTTCTCACAATTAATGTTTAGAATACTTAACTATTAGATTAATTTAATTTGTTAACTGGGTTTAAGTTATAAACAATAAAAATAAATATTTATATGATTCAATATTCACCATTGTAAAAATAGGTATATTGAAACATTTTTGCGTGTCATCATTTCATATTTAGAATAACAACTATTTACTGGAGAATATTTTTGAATATATTAAATTCAACAACGGTCAGGATCTATGATTAAAAGGCAGACAGTTAGGAAACGTTATTTGCATTAGTACGTAATTTCCGCATCACAAATAATGATAATAATAATAATATCGAACATGAGCACAAGCAATGGCGAAGCAGGGAACCCGAAGCATGGCCAGACCTAAGAGTGGATGAAGTTGTAGCAATAATTCAGCAGATACAAAATTGGACGGCTCTTGGCCAAACAGGATACAATACTTCTGGCTTAGACACCTTAGTGGTCTTCATGAAATTCTAACAAAGATTAAAGGCAAACGACACTCCGAAGAGTCTCCGAATAGTTAATCGCAGGAAATACTTTCCTCCTATATACAGGCAAGGATGAGAAGAATCCTAGAAACTATCGGCCAAGAACATGTCTATCGACGATGTACAAAGTCATCACTTCTGCATTACCAAATAAAATAATAAGGGACCTAAGTCTCATTTTGGTGTTTTAGAGAAAAACGAATTTAAAGATCTCAGTTAAATCCTGAAATCACAGTATTCCTTTTTATTTATTATTTCGGACAGTAAGTTAAAGCCAACCCTTTACTTTTTGCAAATAAGAAACATGAAGTAAATCAATTTTTCTAACAGAAAAATTATCTTTTATAAGAAAAGAATGTGGCTTATGCCTTTTTTGCATAAAGTTTTAAGTACATTCTCGCTTAGAGCAGAGAACAGACATGAAGACATAAAAAAAATCATTTAAATGAAACCACGAGAACACATATGTAACTATTTCTGAAAGGAGAATTCTAAGAAATTTAACAAGGGCGGCCAAATATTCAAATTATCTTCAACTTCTACATCAGTATTCACATCATCGCCATCAATGTTTTTGACCTGTTGTTCTTCTATGTCCTCTATGGTCTCTTGTCTCTTCGACAATCAAAGTTTTGTCTCCAATTACTAAAATCTGCAATAAACAGCTACATATTATTTCAAAAACTAATTCTTCATTAATAACCATAAAAAATTAAGCCACAGTGATTGCGTCAAGTAGGTCACAAGCCACATAATTATTTACTTCCTGAAATTTTTCAAACCTCACTGCTTTCTGAGGAACTATCTCTGGGTTTGAATGTCTTGTCCTTTACACTATCATCAACGTCGAAATCCCCTTGACTTTCACTATTATTTTCACGCAAATCTAATCTTCTTAGTTTTAGACACACTCGTTTGCTCGCGGCCATCTTGAATATTGCGTGGCTTATGACTCTCTTGCTATAAAAAAGACGTCAAATTATCAGTTGGTCAAGAAGGTAACTTATATATCGTGGCACCATCTGTTGACCAATTTCCTCAATATCTGTTGGGTGGCTTATTACCATTTTGATGAAAGATTAGGGTAAAATGTTTCATTCCCTCGAAAATGTGGCTTAGGTCCCTTTTGTCCCAATCTCTTCTATTGAGATACGGGATACTCCTAGAGGGACAGGAAAAAAATCTCAGCATGGAAAAGAAACGTTTGACAGCGGTGTGCACACTTGGGTCGCTGAATCCCCTAAAACTTATCGTGTATGCCCGATAACAGCAGACTTTGTGAAAACAACAATGAAGGGATGGAAAATGGAGATGTGATCAATCTGTGATACAAAGTATGGACCTGGGAGAAATATGTAAATGTTTTCGAAGAATGAGCCGAAATCGACAATGACGAAAGCTTTGAAAACCGAGTTACATGCAAAGAACAAAACTGCAGCAACAATAGTGTATTACATACCGAGGTGGAAAGAGTGTCATTGTTAACGAAAGATAAAATGCTAATTCTCGAGACAGCAATAGAACTTTTCACCAAGGATTGTAAACCATTTTACTCACAATCGTCCCCCTTAATGAAAAAAATTAACAGATTTCGCAATTCTTGCAACCACCGGGGCATTGGAAATGATAACACCATACATAAAACATAAACTTTTTCCAGAAGCAGCTACGATCCACTCTTGATTGCGACGCCGCTGTATTTCGACCTGAAATGAAAACTGGTAACTTGACCCCTGTGATATATGCAACCCATAACTACATTTGCATATATCAGCCGTTGCATATACGACAGAGTCACTCGACCGCGACACTGCTGTCTTTTGACCTTGAACGAAAACTGGTAACTCGACCCCCATATAAGAACATAAACATTTACAATGTTAAAAAGCCAATGACTCGTTTACTAAATCTTTAAATAGCATTCTACGTTTTCATGTCAAAGGACAAATGTCAAAGTGACATCGTGTCGTTTTTAGTATATAAATATTTATTCAGTTTATTTGTTCAGCTACTATTTGTAGAATGAAATGCTCTGTTTGTGTCTAGGTTTGTGTTAACAAATAAACATGCTTTATGTCTTATAATTTATATTTCCTACAACCGTTACAAAACAAAAAAAACATAGGTTGGCATATGCCCACTTTCCAACCCGAAAAGTGGTGAGAAAGTGGTCACTTTCTAACCTAAAATGTCACTTTCCAACCTGAAATCTCACACTTCACTTCAATTGTCGAATGAAGTTGAAATGTCATACTTTCCAACTTTTGACATGTAAGACAATTTGATTATTTCTGTATGATTGTGAACAAACATTGTTGCTACCCCAATTCTCAATTAGCTTTGCAGCGACAGCGAAAATCAACAGCAAGTGATGTGGACGTGCACAGGTTATATGTCAAGAGAAAAGACGGCGGCCGGATTAAATACAGTTGGAATCTGTTATGACTTCTCTACCGTAGGACCGAGAGCGTATATTTGACAGGGGGAAGACAAATTTACTCGACTAGTTAAGGAACATGATCACGACAAAATCTTGTACTCTGTTCAGAGGGTAACACATCAAATCTAAGAAATATATCTGAGGAACCGAAGCCACTGACCAGACGTCAAGATGAAAATTAAGTGGAGCATTTAAAAAGTAAAATAGAAGTACTCTGCTCAAAGCCGATGCTTTCCGCGACCTTGACCGACTAGGAGGCCCCTACAAAATAACTGAATGACTAGGGCTTGAAAGTAGAAACTGAAAGTTTAATAAGAGCAGTGCAGGACCAAGCGTAGTAAAGACTATGCTGGAGAGCTATATCATAGATAATCACAGAGTATGGGGATGTTAACCTCGCTAAAATAGAATTCGCTATAAGGACACCCAAGCACGATGTCACTGGACAAACTCCATACTTGATTAACTTTGGTAGGAGAATGATACTCTATGGAGACGAATTTGATGGAATACCGGCACGACTCGATAAAAATGAGGTCGAGGATATGGAGAAGAGAGAGAAGGACTTTAAGAGTCTTTCCATCGATATTGGGAGAAGATTGGATTTCGCCGCCAAAAAGGCTGAGAAAACGTAGAACCTTAGAAGGAGGGCAAAAGAATCTTCCCCACATCAAGAAGTATGGAAAAGCAACTTCGTATTATCAGATGCAGCAAAATATTTCTCGAGAAAGCTAGCACCTCATTCTCAAATTCTCTCCTTGGACTTACGAGCTTGAGGATAAATACGGAAATTCAGTAGGAGTATGGAATACGAAAGTCTATCGCTAGCATGGACAAAAATTTACCCGAGTGAATTTTTTCAGGCAAGGGGGAGTGTTACGTAATGTATTTGATTAACACAAACTTCGTAAAATAAGTTACCGTCATTTGATAAGTAAATCACTATATATTTTAAAATAACTCACACACTACTTTTTAAAGTCATCTTCTTGATATGAAGTCTCTATAATCTCTTGTTAATCTCCATTTTTGTTGGTAGATGGCGACACATGGTCCATTCTAGTCCATAAATGGCCAAGCAAATAGAATATTATTTCTGGGCGGTTTTTTTGGAAGATCTTATAGTAAAGCGATAAGGAGTGTCGCGAATTTTAGATAGTACACGTGGGTGTTTTTAAATAGGTGGTTTTAACGTTGGTGTTGGTTTGTTAATAATTAAAATGAGTATTAGCACTCATGCCTTTTGGGATACCACCAGAAGATGAACTAGCCTGTTGACAGTAAATGCAGGATATGCGGTCTGGCAGAGGAACATGTCAGTCATTAGGTGGCAGGATTACGACTTTAACGCCATCGGAATACACTCACCAACACAACAGAGTAGCCAGTTATCTCTACTAGGTCATGTGCAAGGGATATGACATACCGGTACCTCAAAAATATTAGAAATAGACCAATGCAAAAGTGAATGTTGTCACACTTACGTTCCTATGACAGGATAATTCGAATCGATCGAATATCGTCGTCATCGTCCATAATAAAAAGGAGAAATCCTGTTTGCTGATCGATGTATACATCATGAATGACGCCAAGGAAACTGAAGAATTGAGCAAGTACAGAGACCTTCAAATAGAAGTGAGTAGAATGAGGAATGCAAATACCACAGTAATTATAGAGGCGCTCTGTTAAGAAAGGCCATGAGTGGTGTCTGAAACAACTGACTGGTCAGCCGAGCGCGCAAAAAGTGCACAAGTTCGCACTATTGGGAACGGCGTTGTAACCTTCTTAATACCTAAATATTAAAAAGGCTTCACCTGTGCGAACGACAGCTAGTTTTTTGTTGGAGGGCATAGGGCCGTGGATTGATAGTGTGGACATTCAAGGGACGCCACCTGCTGGATACTGAATATAGTGATATAAATCATTTTTCCAGTCAGCAAAAAAATTAAGTTACTAGCAATCATGCGATGGAATTCTTAAAATTTATCGATAATGTCAAAATTTACACTTTACTATGAAATCTCAAAAACTAGGCAAATTTTAGGTGCACCAGTGCAAATAACAAGAACATGTAGACACTAGACATTTATTACAACACAATTGAGATGTACAACAACAAAAATAAATAAATAAATAAAGTTACTGAACTCGATCTTTACGCAATGAAGAAGATTTTATATATTTGTTCTAACAAAACTATTCAAGTGATTTAATAATATATTTAAGAAGTTCTCTTGCAACCATGAATCACATATTATGCACAACGAGTTATAGCTTTCAATAGTGAATTAAAAAGACATCACTACGAGTTCATTTGTTACTAAAGTGTAACGTAAATGAACAAAAATGTATGTGCTAATAAATTATAATATTCACTGCGCAACTGAGATGGTAATAATGTTCTGAAATAGACATACTTCCTTAAAATATTTCATGTACAAAATGACCAAAGGCATACTAACATCGCATGGTACCGTGCGCAGTTTTCACAAAAAGATCTTAAAGCATTTCAATATTCCACATATAAATTTAGCGTTAAACTATGATTGCAAAAATGATAATATGATTTACTTTAATATATGAACAAAAAAATCAATAAATCTGTAATAATTTCTTCAAAAATATACACCCAAAATGAAACAAAAAAAAACTGATCAGAGCATTGGCATTCTCCTTGACTACTCCAGCGTGACCTGTCACTACTTCCCAGACGTATTCGAGGTTAGCTACGACTACAACTCCATGCTGCACCAGAATTCCTGCATTAAATTTCTTGGAGACTGCTGTGAACAATCTCCAAGCCAAAACTTCTCTAAATGTCAGCAAGACCCATACATAATTAAACTTCTGAGTAATAGACTTCCTCCTATTACTACTCCTCTAAATGTTAGGCCCCATATAACCAAAACTACAACACCAAACAGCTGGATCTTACATAAACTGCAAAATTGCCTGACCCATGCAAATAATCTCTGGCCTAACCCAAATATATGCCTCTCCCAAATATATGCCTATCCAAACTTAGGCCTAACCAAGTACTCTGTAATAATTACAATAAATAAGAACTAAATAAAACACCAAACTAAACAAAGTAAAAGCTTACCTCACATAGAGAATATTACATAACGTCGCAAAACACGTGGCGTCAAAATTACGGCAACCAAAAGGACAGAACGCTTACGGCAGAACGGTGAGGAATTTGTGAGGACATCTATACAAATCCACAGCTGTGATAACAATGTAGAACCTCAAAACCTCCACAAAATCAAGACCGCCGTCCGCCTACCTCGTCTCTGTCATCAGCCAGCACCGGAAATCCCCCAAAATTTCCAGTGTTGCCAACTTGGGTACTCTTAGAACATTTTTCTCTAGCCAAAGGACTCAATAATCAAAAGACTGAATTTTATAATTATGTAATACCTCAACTACAAGAATATACATTAGCACCACTAATTCAAATTATTATTAAAGAAAACATGTTTACTTTATGAATGTTAAGACTTTGCAGACATGCGACATGCTATGCCCTTTAAAGTAAAAGTGGTTGCATACCGCTCTATTTCTATAAGTGAATTAATTAAAATCAATTTACTGCAAGTCTATTGAAATTAATCATGTAGCCTTTTCAAATGCTACACTGTACGTTCTAAAAAAAATCCTGGAGTAGAAGTCTCTCTGTTCCCTTGTTGTGATCTGAACTCTGATTTGTTGGAGGAGACATGACCGAATTCTCCAGAAGAGCCCATTATTGAGCTTTTGTTGTTTAAGTTATTATGATTACAAGAAACGTGGAGAATGGAGCAATAGACGGACAAACTGACAGACGAATGGTCAGACGACGAATACTTGGTATTACTTGCATGACTAAGGTTAAGGGTTAATACTGTGAATATTAGGTCTATTGTAGCTCAGCCCTAATTATATTTCATCCAGCAGGTTCAGCTATTTAATGAAGCCGATAATCTTGTTAGGTAAGGAACCGCCCAGGTCTTTTGGCTTCAGTTGCTCTTTCCCAAATACTAAGAACTTGATTTTTTCTACAGGGAGGCACGTACATAAAACGTGTTCTGCTGTTTCATCATCCTCTAGACATAGACGGCATTCGGCGTCTTCCGTCAGTCCTATTCTGCGTAGGTGATGATTTAATATGCAGTGCCCAGTATATAGGCTAATTAGAGTTCTTAGGTGTAGCCTATTTAACTCTAGTTTTTTAGTTTTTGACTTCAGGGGGTATGTCAGTGCTGGATTATTTTCATCTCAGGGAAGGCTAGGATTGCTGCCTTCGCAGAATTCTGCCTAATATGTCAAGTGTTGCTCCTAGTTCTAAAAATCTGGTTGCCTCTAGTCAAAGAATCGACAAATTCGATGTCTTCCATTCCAGAGTGACCAGGTGTCAAGATCAGAGTTAACTTGTTTCTGTCCGGGCGGGTTAGAGCTTTCTGACTATTTCAAACCATTTTAGAATTACAACGATAAAATTCAAAGGCTTTAGAGCTATTTGGCTGTCCAAAAATGTTTTTATTGATGTGTTTCTGTTTTTGTTGATGGGTCTGTTCCAGCCTCCGTCAACAAAGTTAAATGGCATGGACTTCTTCCAGAAAGAAGCTCAGGCTCGAAGTTATGCTTACCTTTGGATTGCAACTATATACACTAGCTCCAGTTCCCTCTAGAGTTTTGAAGCCAACTGTCTGCTCTTTGTAGATCGATTTAATTCCGATCTCATATGTCTCTTCCAGGAAACGGCGAGTTTAAAGGGCCGTTTGCGGTTGATTAAGGTAGTCATCACATTTGAAGACATTCCCAGAGTATTGTGACAGTTTATGTTGTCCAACAATCTATTGCCCTCCATGACGCTAGCCTGTCGCATATTAATTACAGCTTATTGGATTTATGTGTTGCCCTCCTAACATCTCTCTCCAGGTAAATATAGAGATAATGTAATTCCTCTAGAATGTCCAAATCAGCTGACGGTGCTTATAGCACCAATTTTTATCATGCAGAGAGTTTAGTCTGTTGTAGCCCTTTCGATTACCAAACTATTGAAGCATCGATTGTATGATGAACACAATTATGTGGATTTTTTTCCTGCAAGTGGTATCTGCAGTTTAAGGAATGTGTTGACGAAATTTAATTTTCATATTTGCGAAGAGAATAACAATAGATGTGGAGAAAACGCATTTAATATTTTAGTAGAGAATTTTATGAGCTTTATTTTTTATGGGAAACATAATTTCGATATCACTAATGGTAAGCAACATGTATTCCAGACGGCGGCGGCGAGTTGAGTGCATTAGATAGACATTTAGTATGTTAAATATTACGCCAGAATGGACATCTCTGCCGAGGTTCTAAATGTTTTCTGCTTTTTCCGTCAAGCGATGAAACTTGTCTCAATTTGACAGAAGTAACAATAATATACATATTGCTTTATTAGGTAAACGTAGATATTGGTGCAACACAATATTTTCCGTTGGTACTTAAAGTACTTAATTCCATCACATTATCAATGAAGCCACTCACGCAACCTCTTATAATAAATATATCATTACTCGATATTAGCTGCTTTCGTTTGCACTGAACATAATAAACAGGATTTCAATGAACAATAATCATATGATGCAAAGTTGTATGGTAGGGACAGAGACAACACATGAAACATGATTACGAATCACTGCCGAACGAAAGCAGCGATTATGTTATACATTGATCTATCTATCTGATCTTTAAGAGTAGAAAGTTTGAATATATCTGATCATGAACTGGTTCAATGGTAAATAATATTGAATAATGCTTATGTAACTTAAGTTGTCTTTTTTGAGAAAGAAATTGTAAATTATATAATTACTTCTAATTGGGACGAAGTTTAGTCAAGGTTATTTAATTTAACCTTATAACCTGACAAGCGAACAAAAAACAAATCATGTTAATTTGCTAGATAAAATACATAAACATAAATTGTCTTTATATACCTATTAGTTGCCAAATTTGTACGTTTATTTACATTAAAATAAGACCAAAGCGGAAGCGTTTAATATTATATAAATTGCGTTAAATTATAGACCGCAAATAATGATAAATTAATGAATCAGAAGAAAATAAATACTAATACCTTAATGAAACCGGCCAAGGGCGTGTTGGACACGCAAAACAGAATTCCGCAGCCATTTCAGAATTGAAATGTGCACATTTAATTTGTCGTGAAAACTGCAGTTTCTTTCGCAGTGACAACATTTTTTTCGTTCTATACATACGGGCAATAAAAACGGTTGTTCGATTCTTACTTCCCTCGCTTACCGAAGGTGAAGAGATGTCTTCGGATTTTCACGACCGTCCTGACCAAGCTTCCACTGCAAAAATGGTGCCTCATCGAACACCTAAAAATGGAAATGTGAAAATGGTTGTAAAACATGCAAAAATCATGTTACTCCCGGCAGATAAATAAAAATTTGTTATTTTTTATGAATTTTTCGATTTAGATAAAAAAAAAAGGATTTTACTTTTTAAAACACTTGCTTGAAATGTACACAATTTGTGGTAAATAATGAACCATTTTTGAAAAAAATTGTTTAACTGACAATTTCTGTTAATTAAATCCAATAATATTTTGTTTTAATAATTAATGATTTTAATAAAAGTATATTTCATAGCACCTCTCTTTTTTTTACTTATAGTTTGAGATCTCCTTTATGCATAAAAATTGGTCTGTCAGCTCGCAAGAAAGCCTAAAGAAGACCGACCGCTTCTGATTAGTGTACCGCCTGCGTTAATATGCAGCACACAGGACTGGACTTCAAATATATTTTCAAATGCAAACAATAAATTAAGGGATTTGAATACTTGTGCAATTTTTTCTCATTTTCATCGAATCATGATGTTCTTTTTAACAATTTTAACAGCTACTGCATAGGCAGTACTCATTCTTAACTTTTATTTTTGTATTTGTATTTTTTATAACTATTTTGTCATCTATTGTAATTTACATTGTTCTGTAATAGGATTGTTCCCTTTCCTTCTTCAATTCTTTGGGACTTTCTGCCACATGTATTTTTTCTTTTTAAGCAGTGCTCAGGGAATCTACAAAATATCACAATTAACCAGTATGTTACTGGTAAATAACCTCTACGACTGTGACTTTTACGTCAAAGGATCAGTTAGAGGTTGCTTTTTTAAATAAATAACACAAATAAGTACAAAAACTTGAAATTAAATATTTCGTCGACGTTTCGGAAATCTTTTATTCTGTTGAGTAATAAATCTAGTATTATTCTTATTATCATTATTATTATTATTAATTTCATCGTATCCTGGACTGTTTAAAAATTTTCTTTCTTTTTTTTTCTTTTTTTTTTCTTCAAATGAGATTCCAATTAGTGGGGTCAGTTGATCACCACCTTTGATTTAATATTTATTTTTTGCTTTCAGATGACCACTCTGTATATTTTTTTGATCAAAAGTTATTAGATTTTCATTGTAATAATAGTGATAACTACATTCCGATTGTTATTCTCATATGTAGTTTCTTAATTAATAATTTAGAGTGGCCAGCCTGTATAAATAAAGAGGGAAGTTCTGTGTAAATGTAGATATACCTAGCATCGTATGGTCTGACACGACAAGGATTTTATATAATTTAAACCGGAGCCGTGTCGCCGCTACGATACTCATCAACTCTACTCACAAGAGGGATTCAAGTTACCCTTCAGCCTCCCCAAGACAAAAATGGACAAAATTACACTTACTGTGATTGCTACAGTCTGCTCTCTCCGTCCAAATATTATGTCGGGCGGTGCACTTTTAATAAACATGTCTTATAATTAGCACTTTCTTAGAAACACTTCTTAATAATTAAGACCGTAGATGGATTCTATGAGTATTCGGACAAGTACACAGACGTGGCGGGATCAAAGGTAACCCGAGAAAAGCGATTGTCCGACTCACGCCACAGAATCGCACGTCGGTCACAAATCTTATAATTATAAATTAGTATATATAATAAATTAGTGGATCAATAAGAAATGGATTTCAAAATATATTTTCATTTATTGAAATAATTCATAAAATGTAAAAAACAAAGATATTCAATACTTAGCTAATGTATATAAGGCAAACATTAAAGAGCACCACCAATCGGCAAGCCGTTACCTCCCGTGGGAGTGTAACTCATCCAGCGTCGAGAGAACTATGACAGTCGACTGTACAAAAACATTCAGACTCCCAATTAGTAATGATTGTAAAATGTATGCGGAACTTTTTGAAAATTATTCACTTTGAATTTTGCACTGAAATTATCGAAATGATTGTCAGGATGCTTAAAGAAGCTATCTATATGAGTTCGATGGTTTTCCTGATTTTTGAAAATTATTCACTTTGAATCTTGCACTGAAATTATCGAAATGATTGTCAGGATGCTTAAAGGAGCTATCTATATGAGTTCGATGGTTTTCCTGCTTTTATAAACGTACTAACGTCAACGAACCCAAATATACTTTTTTTCCGTCGACTCGCCTTCGAGCGACTATTATGGCGCTGTCCGCCTGAGCCGGGACAAAAAGCAATTTGGGTTCGTCGGAATCGACCCTCCGAATGAATTTTTTTACTAATTTTTTGTACGTTCTGGTGGTTTGGATAAGGATTACGCTCTCCCACTTTGAGGATAAATTAAATGGGGGGTTCGTTTTTATTGGAAAAACCGTCCCATTGATTTTTTCCTAAATTTTGACGTTTAAAATAGCTGCTCGCTACATCCTGGCTGAGGATTTCGACCTGTGAACCACCAAATTCGTGGTACTTTCGAAAAATTCATCTGGAGGAGCGGTTTTATGTTTTGTTTAAGTCTCGTTATTGTATTTTCATAAAACAAAATTTTTGTTATTTTCAAAAAATTAAATTCGTTGTACTTTCGAAAAAATTTGTTGGACGAAGCAGTTTTCCGTCTTGTGCGATTTTATTCGTTGTACTTTCGAAAAACCAAATTCGTGGTACTTTCGAAAAGTTCGTCGGGCGGAGCGGTTTTCCGCTCCGTGCAACTTGAAAATTTGAAAAAGGCCATTTTTTGAGTACTTTTGAAAATTCGAACGACGGAGTCCAAAGGCGACTGACCGTGGTCCTCGAGATGAGGTCAATATTTTGATCATTTTTAGTGAAATAATTTTTTACGCAGATTTCGATTTAATATAATGCCAAATGTAGTTATAAGTCTTTTTAATGGTTCAAATACGATTTTGTTCATGGAATTTTTGTATGAATTTACTTCTATAGTAAATTGGATATTTTTTCAAAATGGATCGTTTTACTTGGTTCAATAACATAAACACCTTTACCGATTTTTCTTACAGAGAGTACCTATACTCTAGTGTTTATTATAATCTACATTAAAAGCGCTTCTTAAAATCCATCGGAAAAAAGTCAGATTTTTAAGACATGCGGTTGAAAAATTAAAAGAGGGAAAACAATATATATGATTTAGAAACCAAGACCAGTGTATTTTATAATCTACATTGAAAGTGCTTGGAAAAGAGTCAGATTTTTAAAACATACCGTTGAAAAACTAAAGAGGGAAAACAATATAAATGATTTTGAAACCAAAACCGAAACTTTGAAATGAAAATCTGTCTAAGGAATGTCAACATATTAAAGTATATGTTCTGAGGAAAACACCTCTGACATGCAGAGAGGCCTAAGGAGTGAAATATTTCATGTATTTACCCTTGGATTAAACGTTACAACTTTGGAGCGGGGATAGGAGGGGAAGGAGGATATGATGGAAGAGGAGGGGAGAGGGGGAAGGGTGGGCTAGGGAGGGAAGGGAGGGAAAGTGAAGAGAGGGGAAAGGAAGGAAAGAGTATGAGCTTCCTCATAACAATTTGACCTTAATCAGAAAATTAATTAGATTTTAATGGAGAGCATCTGGAGTGAATGATTGACGAGATGGTCAAGAGTGGTTAGGTAAAACAGATTAGCTTGTAACTTACTTGCTAGGAGACGGCCTTCCATGGCGGATATTATTTCTAGCTCTAGTCATTTTGTCATCAGGATTTCCCATTATTAATTTGAGTAAGAATATATTCAAAGGTTCAAGTATACAGCAATGACTTTCTACAAAATGACCCTATTAACTTCATAGGTTAGATAAATATTTAGCCAAGTTAGCATCATACCAAAGTTTAGGGAATCAACAAGGTAGGACAGCCGGCGGAAAACCTTTTATCTTTTAGTAATGGCGACATTTAAACTGGAGTTCTCGCGCAGTTGCCACAATGTGACAATCAGACAAAGAAGGTTACATTAGAAAGAGAGGCCAATAGTGAAAATGGACAACACTGTCCTGATAGAATGACCGAACTCAGTTGACTGTCAGTACCCAAGGTCACTAAAAAAACAGGTTGCTTTGTAATCTATGTCACATGAAGTATTTCTATGTTTATATGTAAGGTATCTATTTGGTTAGGATGAAATTGTACACTGAAAGAATAATTTTGAAACTTTTTTATATAAAATGAGGAAAAAACAGCCACACGCAGCTGTCATCGAGATCTATACGTGACGTATATAGCACTTGTCGATTTTAATGAGCCAACCTAATTCGTTTAATGCCTAATCGACAAATCTCGAAACCGTTTCCGCTGGATGTCGTGTCCCTTTAAACTGGAGTACACAACTGTTTTCGTCTATTTCGTCTTCTCCATCTGACTGTCCTATCTTGTTAGTTCTCTAATCTTTGATTATACGTCAAACGAGAATCATCGCATCTGAAAGGAGACACCAGAACTAGCAAATTAAAAAATTGACACTATCCGCATGACCCAAAGTTTGCCAAGAAGAATGATGGAGTGCATAAAATTATAAAGTACGTAATCTCCATGAATTCCAGAAATTTTCCTTCATTCTAAATCCATCAACTTTAAAAGTGGCGCTGCCTCTATGACGAATTTTGTACGTTGATTATTCAAGGGAATGCATAATTTATTAGGAAGTTCCTAAAAATTACAATGTAAAACATTATTGAATATTTACATTAATAAGGTTATTTCGAATTACGTTTGTCTCTAACGGTTTAACGTAAGAAGGCAGCATTACATTTATGTTTCTTTTCTATGTTAATGACATTGGCAATTAATTCAGGAGAAATTCCAAAATAAACAAGATGTTTTTTGTGGAAAATCATTGTAATTTTAATTGTATGGAAACAGTGTATAGATAATTGTCTTTTATTGAAATGAGATATTGACACATTCATTGAAACAGGTAATTTATGACTAGAGAAGAAACAATGGCTTTTTAATATTATACTGTTGTTGCTAAAGGCATGAATCATTTCAACAATTTATTTACTCTCATCAGATTATATATTAATTACACAACTGCTTTTAAACAAGTAATAGTATCCATAAACAAATGGTGTGATTTATAATAACACACACGTGTTTTATTATAACCCACTGCGTACAGCCAATCACCATTACCTTCATGCCTGTCCAATCGATGTAATGCGTAAAATAAAATATAATGGTCCATTCTAGAGCAAGATCCCAGAGCCCCCAGACCTACGTCATTTTAGAAAAGCTAATATTTTGACAATGAATATTGTAATATGTAGTTAAGAACGTATGTGTACTTGCTAGCTTGAAAGTGAGGCCTTGTTACAGATAACAGGTACAAAAGGTACATAAAAATCTTACTATCCTACGTTAAAGTATGATAGCTGGTTTTATATATATCTCTGACAAAATGCTGTTAAAACTAACATTCATTATCGCCAGTCTCCTTCCATGGGCCTTAACTTCCCCAACCAAACGCTTTAAAGCTCGAAAAAAATCCAACCTAACCTAATATACTAATAATAATAATATTTTTACAATAACTGCGTATGTATAATCTCACAGATACGAACATACACATATAATATAAAATATACAACACATTGACATTATTTAAATTAACTAATATAAATTAAACATATAATAAATAAAATAAATAAAATCACTAGCACAAAATAAGCCGAACTTGTTTGCAGAATCAGTTGTAATTAATGTTAAAATAATCAATATGAGCTGCATACATATTTAATTATTTATCATTCTATTCAGACGTGTATGATTTCTGTAAGAAGTTTCGGTAAAATTTTGGGTTAAAATGAGTGGATTCCTGGTGTTCCTAGGAGCTACATGAATATTAATTTCAGACATCAGGTACGGTGAATTGATCAGATTGTTCATTAACTTATAAATGTAGCTTAAATCGTATAATATACGTCGCTGGTTAAGCAGGGGCAAGTTGAGATATACGGCAGCATTATTAGTATCCAAATGAATCAATTGCAGCGTGAGTTTGTAGCATGCTTGTTTTAGAAATTTATGCTGTACGTGTTCCACCCAAATATGGGTTTTATATGAAGGTGCCCAAACCACTACACAATATTCAAGTACTGATCTCAGCAGCGAAATATATAGCATACAAAGAGCTTGAACACCCTTAAAACTTGAAGTAGATCTTTTTATGAAGCTTAACATTCTATTAGCTTTTGAGATTACATGGTCGATGTTACTATTAAAACTTAATTTAGGACCAAGTATAACCCCAAGGTCTCGTACTTGATTGGTTTCATCAGCGAATAGCATGTAACAGAATTCAAAGCATTCATAAATATCGTTAATGAACCTATTAAATAATAATGGTCCTAGGTGAGAGCCTTGAGCCACACCAGAGGTAGGTGTGAAGATGTTAGATAAGTGCCCATTGATTCGCACCTGGTGACACCTATTTAGTAAGTACGAGGATATCCACTCCAGCAACATACCACCAATCCCCACCCTGGATAGCTCCTGGATTAAGAGTGCTATGTTTACCTTGTCGAACACCTTACCAAAATCCTTATAAATTGCATGTACCTCATCACCTGCAATGGAATTTTGGGCATAGTTTACAAGTGGGACCATGTTTGCTGCAATAGACTTACCCGACTGAAGCCCGTACTGTTTGTTAATGATGACATTTTTGAGCTGAGACGGTAAAAAATTTGTAACTATCTTTTCCAGTACTTTTGGACTTGTTGAAAAAATTGTTATTGGGCGATAATTTGCTGGATTGAATTTATTTCCCGATTTGAAAATAGGAGAAACATAAGCTTGTTTCCATTTATCTGGGAAAATTCCAGTGGTTAGTGATTTATTAAAAAGAATGTAGAGCGGAGTTGATAAAGTAAGTCTACATGATTTCAATAGCAAGGGAGGTATTCCGTCAGGTCCAGGGCCCTTGTTTGTATTTAGGTTAGCCAAAATGTTACATATAATTTCAACGGATATATACAGTTTTTAAAATTACTTGCAAACAGGTTTGCCACATCTGTACCACCAACGATTTCTATGTTGTTGGGAACACTGCTTTCGACACCTTCTATATATTTTTCAAAATCATGCTTGACCAAATTTTTACATTCTTTACGTAAACAGCAAAATTGATTGTATGAGATTCTATTATAATAAATGTTTTGCTTTGTTTTGTTCTGTTTCAAAATAACTGTGGAATCATATTCACTAGCTACTATGTAAAAGACAAGAACATCAAGCTGGGACAATTAACACGTCCCAAGGACATCCTAGAACTGGATAGGGATATTCCAAGGCAGCAATTTGGGACTGGGTGGGTTATGCATGTCGCAACGTCCTTTTAGGTCACGTTTGGGACGATGTTAAGACCTAACAAGGACATACTTTAAGTTTTGCTTATAAAATCTTTTTTCACTTGAGGACACTATTTAATTTTTCGGTTTCTAGTCATTTAATATACATATAAATAACACTGTAACAGAATTTTGAAAACACAGGTATCTTAAAATTCTGCTGTGGGATTTGAACCGTGGACCCTACGCTTGGTAGTACCATTTACCATTTAAAACGTGTATTGGATACTAAATACATTTGATATTTTAAACTTAAAGCTAGGTACTTACTTGATAAAGTGTATGTTTAAAATAAAAATATCTCATATATAAAAAGAACTTAATTTATAAAGATATAAATATAAAAACAACATGATCCGACGGAAAGGCTGGGGACCTTGGCAAGTTTATTAGAGATCATAATTGCAGTCAAACACTTCTTTATATTTGTGTGTCTTATTTCTTAAATTTCTTCCTCAGAAATTAAAATTAATGCATATGCAGGAAAATAAAAACTAAAAACCTGCTTAACGGAACTACCTCTGTATAAAATTTCAACCTCCGGGAGTGAAATCCAAATTGTATTAAAAAAGTCCGCAGACCCAGCACTATTTAAATGCAATTTTGGTTTCACTCCCTGGCGCTGAAATTTTGTACAGAGGTAATTGATGACATACTGATCAAAAGTCTCCACGGTCAATTTTCTTCGGCCAATAGCTCGAAATCCTGTCATTACATTTTTTTTTGCGATCCTAGAGACTTCTGATTAGCATGTCATGAACTGTCTCTGTACAAAGTTTCAGCTTCCGGGAGTGAAAGCCAAATTACATTTATAAGGTGCGGGGTTTTTTGTGTGTAACGTCCCATGGTGTTCGGAAAAGATCCCTGTAGATACGAATTATTGCCAAAGAGTTTGAATGTGACTCAACTTTTAGATGGTCCCAAATTAACAAATGCGACATACCCCGCTGGGCCTGTGCACTATTCTCGCTCAGCGCACCAGTGCTTAGTTTTGTTGATAAAGATCACTTTTATTTTGTTAATTTTGCAAGGAGTAGGTTCTAATTATAACTTTGTGAAAAGAGAAGATTGCCTATAGAGAGTTGTACAATTTTTAGATTGATATGAACTTTTATTCATATCTAAAATTGCTACTGAAAATTGCCATACGTCTGCATTCTATCAGTTGTCCTGCATATAAGTATGAAAATACTCTACAGGTGACAATCCTTAACCGATTCGCCTTAGCTTCTTCCCGTCTTCGTCTACTGTTATGATGAAATTTTTTTCACGGAGCATTTCTCTTGCTCACAGCGTCTATTGGATAAATAATAATTAGATAAAATAAAACAATAATTTTTGGTACAACTCCTTCTAATTCAATTAAGAAGAGTGAATTAATCTTAAATTTTTCCCACATCATACTACAGATTTGTTAACAAAACATGTTAATTTTAAAGACAGATTTTAATAAAAGTATTGAGTATGATTTTCTTTAAAGGTATTGCGATAAAATGTCAGAATATGGAGGGGTAAGTATAGCAAGCAGGAAACCCATTTATCTTTTGAAATAGATACCACGTATACTAAGAAACCTTTTATCTAGAATTAGTAATTTTCAGTAGAATCTTATGTGGAAAATATGTAGGCCCTTGCGAATGAACTATGCAGAGAATGGTGTAAAGTTAGTAAACATTGAACGCAAAGTAATACTGTAATCGTATAATTATTTAATGCGAAGCAGTTAGTCCTTGTTTAAATCTGTTTTATATAGTTTACTTTATTTAACTTATTTATAATATTAGAAAACGGGCCATTTTGGGCTTAAATATTCGAACAGGAACCTAAAAATTTGTAAATTGTCTTAAGAAATGTTCTACTTTCGATTTCTAAAATTAAGCAAAAATGCTGAACGGGCCCATTGTGCCCAAAATGACGAAATACATTATCGTATTGTCGAGAAATTGAATTAGAATCTCTTGATATTCCTATGATCATAATTTTTCTTTTATGTAAACGTTTTATTTATACTAACATCCTGGAGGAGTTTAGCCATATTAACCATGGCAGTTAAGTGGTAGAATAATTCCACCGCTTAACTCTACTGGAAGTAGAGGTGCAGGGAGTCGTTTTCTATGTTTATTGCATGCTGAATCGAATGAGACCAAAATCAAGTCAATAGGATCAACCCTTAACGAATAAAAATGGTTCTAATAGTGGAAAAATGAGAAAAAGATAGGTAGGCAACTAACTCGTCTCTTAAAATTAAAAAGAAAATTCTATATGTGGACCCATTGATTTTGTGTCGAAGGATGCTATTGAGAAAAGGTGAAGACCTGTCCACGTTCTTTAAATACGAAATAGCGCCATTCTCATTGTCATTGTTCACCAGCAGTGGGATGAGGAAGAACGTCAAGTCTGCATTGTATGAAAAGTTTGAATGTGACAACGACAGCAAGATGGACAGCGTCAGAAGTTACGTCATTGTTGATGGGCACTTGCTGCAAACAGTTAAGTGGAATATGAAGAAAAAAAATCAAATATATTGAGATGTATGTGAAACATATTTCACTTACGTGAAAAGCCATTATGAATCCGCTATTGTTGTTTTCGATGGATATGATGATCATGACAGTATCAAAAGAACACCCTCCTCTATTCCAACTAAGAAAAATGTCTTACTAATGTGGAAAATAAAAAGCAATTTATCGAGCTGCTTAAAAAAATTGAGGAAAGTAACATTGAGGTAAAGCAGTCCAGTGGAGATGCTGGCGTACTAATAGTCCGAAAAGCCATAGGAAAACACGGCTCAACCATTGCTTGTCAGGATACTGATATTTCAGTATTGTTGACTGCTTAGGCTCCTTTGAATCAAGAAACATTTTTACTCAAACTAAAAATCGGACGTACAAAGAACAAACTTTTTCATCAGTAAGCCTTCAGAACCAACATATACACATCAACACCTACATACTACTCGCTCACTCTTTTAGTTTTTTGGACACCACAAGTGCAATTTATGGAAAAGGGAAAAAGAACATCATCAAGCTGCTTGAGACAGAACCTGGATTGCACCAGGCCATACACGTATTCCAAACAGCCACAGCAACTCACAGTGATGTAGAAAAAGCCGGAGAGACTTCTTTTTGTATATTTATGGCTCTAAAGATGGAATACGTTAGATGAAATACGGCACGTAATGTTCCAGAAATCACACACTTACTAGTTTTGTTACACCCACATTGATGATGGTAAACATGTAGCAGCACTTCTGTTTGGTCTAAACCAAGCATTTGATACCATAGATGTGAATCTATTAGCAGAAAAACTATAAAATCAAGATAAGAGATAATTATTTGGAATGGATTAAATCTTATATAAGTAAGTAACAGAAAAATGGCCATAGAAGTTAACCGATAGTCACAAGAAAGTAGTGCTAGGCTGGGTGTTCCTCGGCATCAGTACTCGGTTCACTATTATTTATGTTACATATCGATGATTTACCTGAGCATATCACAGAAGATATCGCAGCAATACTCTCCGAAGACCCTACAATCTGTGTAACTGGTATTACTCCTGAAGAATTAGTAGTTGACGTAAAAATAACATATGATAATTTAGGCATATGGTGTCAAAGAAATCGAATAATACCTATGTTTACATATACTAACAATAAAATAGTCCTCCTCCTACATCAGCAAGTGCTGCACAACATTAATATCGTATTCTATCAAGTGCAGTTGTGGTTCGGGGTTAAACTGCATCCCAACAGTGGGGTTGGGTTCGTCGTGGCAATGATTTTCAACCAATCAGGACAGTTGATTTACTGTGCCTGCAATTCTCAGTGTTCCTGTCTAAAAAGCGGCATAGAATGCTCAATTTTGTGCAAATTTTGTGAAAGAGGGGCCTGCATGAACAGTTGCACCAAAATTACAGTATCGTTAGACGTGTTACCCATATCAACAGCCTTTGATGAAGATTCAGACTTTGATGACGTCACTAGCGAAAGGTATAATATGTTCGATGAATAAAATACTTTTTACCAAGTACTATATAGTTCATATAAAAATTTTGTAAGTACTACATTAATACTGTACATCTTTTTTCCCTTTTTAATGAAATCTCTTGCCTTTTATCGTATTTTTATTATTAGAAGCATTTTTATTTATTAAGGGTTGATTTTATCGACTTGATTCAGCGTGAAAAATTACATAGAAAACGACTCCCCACACCTCTACTTTCAAAAAAGTACATTTTCAAACATTTCTCTCCCTCTCCCCAAAAACCCCATTTTCACCCCTTCAATTTTTTGGGACCCTTTGAATTTCTAAACTAATTTTTATGTAGTTCAAACCATATTTTTACTGCACCATTAAATAATTTTGGAATAACATGATAATATAGTTCCAACATACATTTGGAAACATATTTCATTAATGACATCATCGTTTTGTTGATATAATTGGAATCGGCAATTAATTACTAACATTATGTGGAGGATTATTTTGATGTGATTCGACCGAATTTTGTGCCAACAATGTGAATGATTTCATTCTGGGAACACATAGGTACAATGAATATTTAAGCATTGAACGTAAATGTAGAAAATTATATTAGCAAAAGTTGGATTAAGTAAATATAAAAAGTATAAAAATGGACCCACTTGATAGGTCCATATTAGTACAGCTTGAACTAATAGGTTTGTTTGAATATAAGGTACAATTAATAAAAATGGAAAAAAAATAACACCGGCACATAGAAAAAAGTTACGAGTGAGAGTATCAAATTCTTTCAGGGTGCCGAAAACGAATTTGACCTTAGTTTTTTTTTAAGTTAGCTCTTGTTCTCTCTTATTTCTCTAAAAACACCCCCCCCCCCTCTTGTTTCGCGGAAAGGACAGCCTAAAATGGTCGGAGAACGAAACGAAGGGGTCTGTCAGATTCATGGGGACGAGTTCTATACGGACTAGCCAAGTATGGGCGGATTGGACGCGCCATCCCCGAGATGTGGAGGTGGCGGCGTGGAGGCTGACACGAAAGAGATGGAGGGAAACGAATACTGGATCTTGCTGGGTGAGTAAGATAGGTCAGGCGAAGCACCATGGTTTCTGAGAATGGATTTCTTGGCCAATATCCCATTTTCCAATTTTCAGAAATAACCTCTTCGTACCCAAATGTCGATATTAAGCACCGCACTGGACAAGGTTCTCTACCTGCGCGTCTGTTACATCCGCCCTTTTACATAACTAGGGCAATAATTTGCTGTTTAGAATAAAGGTTTCAGTTATCGAGCGTAAGCCGTTGTGTAAATGACAAGTGGGAAAGTATGCTATCGCGGTGTTTTTCAATATTTTTGTGTGTCGTATTTTTTTATTGTCCTTCCGGTATGTAGTATTTATAAATTTAACAGAAAAATCCCAAGTTTTTCATTAGTAGTTACAGTAAAATAACAGTTATGAATTTTCTTATGGTGAAATTTAAATATACAAATTTGAATTGACTTATAAACAATTGGCGGCGTTTGGACGTGATAAATTTTACGCCAACGTAATCAGTCCTTATCAGTGTTTACTGTTCCGTATAGTTTACCCGCAAATATTTGCAACTTTTGATAAATTATTGTATTTTGTAGAGGTATGCATCGTTTCAAGAACGAAGACCATGTAGAAATATGGTTACAAAGAAGTGGCAAAGACAAGATATTCTCGTCAATTTCCCAAATTGCCGAGAATAGTCCCACTATGTGAAAAATACGATAGGAGAGAATATTGATTCACCTAATGAGCAAACCATGGAAAAAATTACGTCGTTTGTGCCGAAATGTCGATGAACGGTGGACTCAAGCTTCTCGACGTAAGGATTATTTTAAAAACAAAAATGCTGCTTGGCTAAAAGGACATTTCGTTTTTGAAATAGATGAGCCAACGCCATCATCTTCTTCTGGTTCTCCGAAAAATTATCCAGATCACAAAGAAGGGCAGCTGCGCAATTATCGGATGAAAAGAAAGACAAAACATTTTTTATTGTACAAGTTGCGAGTAAAGCTGCACGTCAACAAGGAAAACACGATACAGCAGCAGTTTTGAAAGAAGTAAACAAAAGTCCAACCCGACCAGCTAAAATTAGAAACGTCCTTTTTCCTACAGAAAAAAAAAGTTTGTATTACTCAGCCGGGAAGCGTTAAAACTGATTTTAGATTTCAATTTAAGTAAGCAACAGTATTTGGATATTCGACGTGGAGCTATTTCAAGAAATTGTAAAATTTACCTAGACTACAAAGAAGTTTGGAAGGTTAAACGGAAATATAGGTCAACTGGGATCAAAATTTCCCGATATTGTGGCAGATGTACCGTTAAGCAATTTACTGGAATATGCGACAACAAGAATAGTACTTTTGCAAGAAGAGCCAATTATACAGTATGTGGAATGATTACAACTTACTGAAATCAATGCTGAAATAATTTTCAGTTACGGCTTCGATGGAAGTTCAGGTCATTCAACATACAAACAAAATTTCACCACTTCTGGTACCCCTTCTGATGTATCTCTGCTTGCAAGTACGGTAATGCCTCTTCGCTTGCAGTCACACGAAGCTGTTTTGTGGAATAATCGAACTCCGCAATCTGTGAGATATTGCAGGCCCCTTAAATTGGAGTACATCAAGGAGTCAGCGGAGCATATATTAAAAGAAAGCAAACTATCGATCTGCAAATTGAGAAACTTAAGGAACTGAAAATTTATTTACCGAATGACAGAGCAATTAATATAAAATTTAATCTTTTAATGACTTTAATTGACGGCAAATTATTGAATACTCTGATCAGAACAAAGTCATGTCAAGCATGTCCGATATGTGGTGCCACACCCAGTGATTTTTTGCGAATTGAGGATTTCAAAACGACAAACGTATTTGATCCAAAACCAAATGCTGTGCAGTTTGGAATAAGTCCATTGCATTGTTGGATTCAATTTTTTGAGTGTATCCTCCACATCTCCTATCAATATGGTATACGTGAATGGCAAGTCCGAGGCCAGGAACGATTTTTAGAAAAAAATCATTTACATGTGGACAAACCAAAAGCCGGGTTTGGTAGTACAAACGATGGTAATACTGCTCATCGAGCATTTAATGACACTAAAAAATTTTCTGAAATTGCCGATGTTGATAAAAACCTCATTAAAAAATTTAAAGTCATTTTAAATTGCCTGTCCTGTAACTACCAAATCGATGCACCAAAATTGGAAGAATATTACTACGCAACACCCAGACTGTACATGACGAAATATTCCTGGTACCCAATGCCTGCAACTGTGCATAAAGTTCTAGCACACAGTAAACAGATCATTGAAAATACTGTATTGCCAGTAGGATATTTTGAAGAAGAAGGATCTGCAGCTAGAAATAAATTGTACAAACATGACCGACAATTTCACGATAGGAAAACTAGTAGGCAAAATAATATGAAAGACATTTTCAACATAGCTATAGATACATCAGATCCTATCAATTCAAGCATTAGTTTACAAAAACGCATAAACCGTCAACGTAGACTGCAACTTCCTTCTGAATTAATTAGTATGCCGCTGGAACCGAAACCTGAAACTTTACAATTGGAAGCGAGCAGCGCGGTCGATGATGTCGAGGATGATGTAGAGAACGTCCTAGAAGATATATTGCCTATTATTGACCAATTACATTTATTAGAATTGGAAGACGATATATAATATACAATTTTTTTGTTACGTAAATCAATAAAACTTTTGCCAAGTAAGCGTTTGTTATTAAAATTTTTACGTTAAATACCATTTAATGTATGTCTTTTTGTTATTAACTATCACAGGAAATAGTTACGCCACTTAATTTTTCCATAATATAATTTAATTAATTTTGGCCTCAGAAACCATAGTGCGACGGGGATCAACTAGTCCAAGCTCCATTAAATCGGCAGTGGGGAGGGGATGGACAGAAATATAGCCAGTTTTAGAGATTAAGGACGCTGTGGTTCGAAATTTACTACTAACGAGCAACATGGGTAGAAGCTCCAGCAGGTGCTGTGCGCAAATTGTTAGTGGGGACCGATACTAGATCGAAATGTAAGAAAAATGAGAGGGGATGTTGAAAGGGGAAATGATGGATATGTTAGATAGATTAGAATGAATCAGGTTTCTCCAGTGTTCATGTCTTATCAATTTATCATTGACGGCTTTAGATTACACAAGAGTGATATAAGTTTCATCAATTCCTAACAGTAAATTCTTTGTTTTGATCAAAATTTTGGCGAAGTAAGTAGTTATCATAAATGAGATCTCAGACACCTCCACAGAGATTGCTGCAAAGCGAATTGAAGTCAAGTTATCGTTATCAGGTCATATGCCGTGACTACATTTGCAAAAACTAGAACACCGAGTATAACTTATGTATTGCTTCTAAAGCATTTTCAAATAATTAGTCCTAACCAATGGTATAATCGTCTATAGGAGTTTATAATACTGAGCACAAGCAATCCAAAAGTTTATGAATTACCATTATGAACAATCCCAATCCTTCCAATTCCAAACTAAAATGTCCAAACATATGCCTCACGGAATTTGATGCCAGTCGATTGTTGCCCTAAATCTAACTATTTCATGTAGTTGAGATTATACATTCTCGGGTCGTGTCACGAACTTACCATGGGTGTCATGCAAATCTGGTTTATTTCATACACTTATTAATTGGGCGTAGTTTCCTATCGTCCAAAAAAAGTTTATATCACGAATGTTAACGCCACGTTATCAATTTACGTAAATATAAAAGATGCATAGTTCTTCGATCAATTTATTGCATGCAATGTGTTACAGAAATTGCCAATACCATTGTATTGGCATATTTTAAACATAAAGATGATGACGTGAACACCAACATTCGTGATATGAGCAGTTTCTCACGTCTATTCACGAGACCCATTCCATGCAAGAACTAACGAAGTAAACTCTAGAAGAGTTAATAATAAGATATACATAAAAAATCGATGATTAGCAGATAGCAAGCTCTAATTTAAGGTAAGTAGAGATTGTTCTTTCTCGTCTTTTACAGCACCGAAATCCTAAATTGCATTCTAAGAGTAGTAACTCTTAGAATGCAATCTAGGATTTCTTTCGAAATTTAACTTCAAAAGGGGCAAAATTAGAGGTGGTAATATCAAAAGGACATGGCGCCCATTAAAATTAAATTTGAAGAAAATGTTTCTTACTCAAGTGTTAAATGTTAATTGATATATTCGTACCTGAATGTTTTATATAACTTTAAAATGTATTCCCTAAAAAATACAAATTCAAAATAAATTTGAAATTAGAATGGAAGAAAATATAATGTAGAGGTAGTAGTAGTTCATGCATCTCATCTCTCAGGGACTATTACCGGCCATCAGTTTTGTTGAGTAATTTCATCATACCCTTTGTATAATTATTAATTAATAGATTAGATAGTATCACCTAAAATAAGATGGGATCAAAAAGCATATAAATACGGAAATAGCAAATAAGGCGGTATCCCTGAATTGGTTCAATAGGTCAGTCTAGAACACAAAAATGTTAAATTTAAAAATACCGGTTTTGCTAATTTACCAATCTTGCAATGATTCGTGGATAGTCAACAGAGCTGTATCTGTTTATCATTTAACAAATTAACAACACTTAAACAGAAACTGGAAATTTCTAGTCATTAATAACTAAATTTATAGTTAATTAAGTCTTTGAAATTTAATATATTATAAAGATAATCATAAACAATAAATATGTTAATACAAATTTTTCCACTCTTAATATTGCTACAATTGCAACTGGTAATAATAACATAATAATAACTTGTTTACCAATGAAAATACAAAATATAAAATTTAACACAAATCAAGCAGTAATTGGCAAATAAATATACCCAACGGAAGAAACAACACAAGTTAACCATTGTACTATAGACCGACTTACTGCACTTTTTATAGAATTGTTGTACATTCTGTAGAATACTCTTCACATTTTTATTGTAAATAAAAAGTAATCTTAGTTTGTATTAGCAAGTGGCGGCCTTGCCTAACTGCAAGATAAAGGTAAGCCGCCAAAGCTTGGTCCATAATCTTATCGCATTCGTGACAAATTTATTGCTGTTAAAAGTTGGTAAGCTTTAGGGATTATTGCCTAATTGGCCGGTATTGCAATATAATGATATTATGTAATATAAATATATACATTTAAAGAATTTAAATAATTAATAACTTTTTATTTATTGATTGATTTTGTTCAAAAGCAATAGGGTTCTTCCTCTAGCTAACACTAACTTACTGTCCGAACACTGCAATTCGATTTCTCGCTCTTAAGTTAAACGTGACGGATGCATAGATAGACCGACAGGCAAACAGACAGCTGGACAGACAGACGGACGGACATTTCGAAAGTTATTCAAAATTCGATCACTAACACAGCAATATGAAATATTTTTCTCTAGGAGTTACTGTTTTTAGAAATGTGCCGATCGAATGCAATATACTCCTCGTTTTGTATTTGAAAAGAGTATAATGCTAGGTCCACACGTTGGGCCAAGTCTAGCAAACTTCGGCCGCAGCCAACGTGTGGATGGTAAGTTTGTCTTCATTGGCCACGGTTGGGCCAAGTTTGCCTGTGATCGTCTCGGTGTCGGTAAATAGTACACAAATCAAAGGAATTGTGGGCGTGCTCGAGTCAGATACCAATTCCCGTCCACAAGAAAATATGTATTTTTTAAGTTACGAAAAATATATTTTTTCTTATTGAAAAAAAGACTTTTTTTAAGTTTAGAATGTCACAAAACGTGAAAATTTTAAATTTGGGCAAAAAGGAAGTTTTTCCCACCAGCCGTTTTATAGTAAATAAACAAATTTTTCGATTTTTTTTTTGTAATTGATTTAGAATGTCATGAAATGTGGAAATATTAAATGAGAGCAAAATATTTTTTCCATTATCTACTCTATAATAGTGGACACTTTTTTTTCAATTTTCAGCAATTTTTTATTTTCCTCGCATAAGTACCGAAGGGATTGTGTTCGAGATAGAAGTCACCATCCGAGATTTTTTCGGATTTTCACATTTCAGATCATGTACATTACGAATATATAAGTTTTTCAGTCCGTCTGTCTGTTGGTGCATTAACTAAAAAACTACTAGACTTGCACGGAAAAATATCCAGGGTGGACCGTCTAAAGGAAATAGGTAATAATTTAAAATTTCCACGTGTTGTGACATTCTAATATTTTTCACTATTTTTTTTTTCAAAGTGAGAATTTTAAAAAACATTTTAACACTATTATAGACTGAAACACTATAGACTGAAAAAACATTATTTTTGCTCAAATTTAAAATGTTCACGTTTTATGACAATCTGAACCTACTTTAAAAAACGTTTTGGAAATTTCTTTGCTACTAGAATAGATAAAAAAAATTCTGTGTTCAGATTTACAACTTCCACGCTTCATGACATTCTACAAAAAAAAAACGTAATCTCTGCTGTACTTCCACATCCACGTAGTGGAAAAATATGACAGATGGCAATATTATTTGGCATATAGTTAACACACTTGGCAAGGAAGATATCTATTATAGTTTTATTGAAAAATATACAGGGTTATCATCCTAAGAAATAATTCAGCCATAGGTATTTACCTTCCATAATTGGCACCTTCTATTTAATATTGAATATTTGCTGTCGAATGACTACTCAGCATATTTTTTTGACCAAAAGTTAACGGGTTTTCTTTGTAATAATAGTGATAACTACATTCCGATTATTATTCTCATATGTCGCTTCGTAATTAGTAATTTTTTAGAGTGAGCTCCCTGTATAAAAAAGAGGGAAGTTCTGTGTAAATGCCTTTACCGATTTTGCTTATTTTTAAAATTTTCTTTTTATTTTCAGAAATATTTAAAAAAATGGGTTTAGAATGTCATGAAACGTAGAAATTTTGTATTTGAGCAAAAACCATATTGTTATGAATTACACCCCCTTGGAACTGGAGATGATACGCCTATGCCTACTTATGGTGACTGGAAAAACTCTAGAAAGAGCCATGGACTTTTCTAGAGTATGGTTGGAGAAGATTCTTGATGGTTTCTGGGTAAATCTAGAAGCAATTTAAGAGTATATAAGGCGCGATTACCGGCGCAGAGAGAGAAGTTTATTTTAGAAGTGACACGTTCGGTAAAAAGTGAGGTTAAATAAGAGTGTAAAGGTTATTTTGAATGATTGAAGTATTGCATAGTCAGTAAATTATTTATTGAATAAAATGTTAGTGGTGTTTATCTCTTGTTGAAATTATTTAGAACCCACGGATTCATACAGGGTGTTTCCCAAAAGGTGAATAAACGCAACAATATTTTTCATTTATTCGTGGTTAAAAATGTTTCCAATTTTTTTTTCCGAAATGGTTTTAGAATGTCACAAAACGTGTAAATTTTAAATTCGAGCGAAAACAATTTTTTTCATTATCTATTCCCTTTAGGCGGTCAACGCATTGTATATTTTTCAGTGAAAGTCTAGAACCATTTCTTTGGTGGCAGTAGCGTCAGCTACCCACCAAATTTGACGGTTCTCTGTCAAGTAGTTTTTTATTTAATCACCAACAGACCGACAGGCAGACTGACGGAAGTGAAAAACTTATATTTTCGTAATCTACATAATCTGAAACATGAAAATCTGAAGAAATCTCGGAGGGTGATTTTTTCCCGAATACAGTACTTCCCTTCGGTATATGCGAGGGAAGTAGAAATCGTACAAAAATCTACGAGAGATTAAAAAATTGACTCTGTTCTATTTTTATGTACCGTTGTCATCCACCATCTTCTTTTCCGTTGAGGTTTATTGAATCTTCATACCTTAGGGAGTCATGTAGATACTAGTTTAATCTGCATAGCCGTAGGGAACCATGTTGGATGCTAGTGTTATAATGAGAATGTCAAATAAGAAATTGGAAAAATTTATTTTAGGATTTTAATTTGCTAGCATAACCAGAAGTCAGGTTATCGAAAAATGAAAAGATTTCATTAATATTTTTACATATAGTTTTTCTTTTAGTTCTCATAGATAGTTTTTTCCGCTGTTTGCAAAATTCTATAAAGAATATGTTTCGTTTTTTGTTAGTTGGGACATTCGCTTGTAATAAATAATTAAATGCATTTAAAGCAGCCATTGCCGTCGTAGCAACAATTTCCACGTCTGTCATCTTCTAGGTGCTAGCAAGCCCTGCTGTATTGGCCAGTGTTGCCACAGTCTTTCCGGCGATTTCGGTAGAATATGTTGAAATTTTTCGGTACATTTCGTATCGATGCGCGGTACAGGGAACTTCAAAAAACAAATTTCACTCACTTTATAATCACATTTCTTTTTATTTCAATGACACCGACTTAAGAAAAGTGTTCGACACAACAAATCAGTATTTCCGCAGACTTCATCCAAATTCGGTAGCGGTGGCATCGCTGGTATCGGCCAACGTGTGGATGGTATTGGTATGTTTGTAGACAAATGTTTCGGCAATTGTTTTGGCAATTGTTTCGGCCACAATATGGCCCAACTTGTGGAACTAGCATAAAATAAGTGGGACTTTACCTACTAATGGTCCAGGAGGCGACTGCAAATTTGTGTGGGGAACAAGTGGACGGGATTTAGCAGTTTAGAATACTGCAATAGTATACCCTAAACTCATAACCGCTGGTCGGCCGATCACGGTCCCGGGCGGTAATGAGTAATTACGTTAATTGTTTATTGGGGCAATGGGGCGATTGTGGTGACAAAGTGGACGTTTCCTTTTTAAACTAATTTGTTAATTATGATCCAAAGAATGTAAAATGCTCGGTCGGCCGACCCCCACCCCTGGCGATAGCCTTGGCCGACCATTAACAACAACGCAATTTTAATGCCTAGCCTCCCCCAAGGAGTGACCAGGTCGGCCTTGGTCTATTCGAAAGAACAAAATTTTTCCTTTCATAAAACCCCGGTCGGCCGATCTCGGTCCCTGGCTTTGATGAGTAATTACACTAATTGTCGTGGGGGGCACAGGGGGGATTGTAGTGACAGAGTGGACGATTTTTTGTTTAAACTTTTTTTTTAGTGTAATCTCGAGTCTAAAATGCTCGGTCGGCCGACCCCCACCCCTGGTGATGTCCTTGGCCGACCATTTGCAACATTGTAAATGCCTTTTCTCACGCACGAATTTAGCAGATCGGTCTTGGAATATTCGAAAGGGAGAATTATCAAAAGAATTGTTATTACCTCACTGTTTTCACTTTTATAACTTCTTCCCCCCCTTCCCATACAGCACAAGGACATCCTCAGAACACACTGGGGACAACTTTTCAGGACATATGGGATATCCTGGGAAGATCCCATTATCACCTTAGGATGTCCGTAGGATATCCAAATGGGACAGTTCGGGCCTTGCTGATGACGTCCTCAGGACATCAGTACGGGTGTGTACAGGACATCATCAGCTCTTATATGGGTTATGCCTGGGCTTTACTATGAACAACCTGAGGACATTGATCGGACTTTATATAGGACATCCCCAGTTTTTTTAGAGTTTATTGGATATTTCTAAAGACAGCAAAAAATACGTATTATTTTATAGGATCATTGCTTTTAAACTGAGCCAATAAGTGAAGACAAAGGAATACAAGTTTATATAATGGCAGAGGTAAAATGACTAATATAAATGTGATGCATATATGTAGAACTTCATACACATATTTGTATCTATCAATTGGCTTATATCACTTTAAAAGTAAATCTACCGAACTAATAGAGGTTATATATAGTCCAATGAAATAGGTCGACAAATCAAAATTTTAAGGTAAATACTTGAATTTTTGATATGTTACTTTGAAGTATTTGAACACGATTATTGAAAGAAATTTTTTTCAACCCCGAGAAGGGGTGAAAAAAAAAATAAAGTGTTTTTCAAAAGTACTAAAATGTGTAAAAGATAGTAAAAAAAGTTTCAAATAAAAATTGTAAAAGCATGAAACATTACATAAAAATTAATCTCTTGCCTTTTTTGGTATTAAAATCAACAGAGTTTAGGGTGGTTAGAAGTTATAAGGGATGATATGTACAGCTTTAGAAAATCATAGCGTACTGAAAAGTTATAATGAATTTAAAAAAAATTCTATTCACTCAGAAAAATATAAAGGATTACGTATCTGACAATAACATCTGCGGACAATAACCAATCACATTTTTCCCTTTTGTATAATATAATAAATACAAAGATATAACATAGCAGCATTAGCTATATTTATGAAATATTTAACGTAATCTTATTTGTCGAAAAAAATGAACGTGGAAGACATCGACGCCCGGCGGATTTCTTAGAGCTTTCGACTTGTCACAAAAAGGTGGCTAATTCAAAACACAGTAATGTATTAAAACCAAATTATAAATAACTGCTATTTATATAAGATATAGATTTTTAATACATTTTTAATGAATTATTTGTACTAGAGGGGATTATCAAATAGAACAAACAAACATGTTTTTAGAAGCATGTTTTACAAACCAATAAAAGACAGTATAAATAAATAGCCTCAAAATAATATATATACTTTTCATTATTTTTGTTGTTGAAATCTCCTAAATAATAATACCTATAATAGGCCGACTCTAGGACTTGCCCAGGATATTCCTACAGTGGATATTTTATTAGAATTTTAATATCTTTGCAGGATATTACTAGGACATCCTACCAGGATTTGTCTAGGATATCCCCATTTGGGATATTCTCAGGTTGTATATAGTTTATTGGGATATCCTAAGGATATCCCGAGGAATGTTGTCCTCGATTGGGATATACGGGACCAAATGAGGATATCCTAGGGATGTCATGTGCTGTGTGGGTTAAGGGGGGGGGGTGATAAATGTTGTAGCAACTGCACTCAGAGAAAGAGTGTACTATAGTTTTAGGTAAATTTCGATAGTTTTAAGAAAACGTTCTAATTTAAATATGAACCTATGAAATGTTTCTTTGTTTTAAGTAAATCACTTATTTAATTGTATAAAATTTTACTTAATTCAAGTAAATTATTTATTTCATTTTATGATTTTTCAAATTGTTTCTAAGATATTAAATTACGTAATATCAAATAAATCAATTTTCTTAGAATTGCTTGTTTTAAAGGAAAAATAACTTTGATTCAATAAAATCTGATTCAGATAAATGGATTTACTTAAACTAGTACATTTTTTCTGACTGTATGATCGGAATTCATCGCGTGTTTATGATGACATTTTGCTTTTATAAAATTACATTTGAAAAAAAATATTTACGATGTTAATTAAAAAAATGCATATACCATTTATTGAAATAAATATACGTGTTTCATTTTGAAGCTACACTTGGAATAACTTTAAATTTGGATCGAAGAAAAAAATTGTCCGAATGAAAGTTGTTTGTTTTGGAAGGGCACATATGATGACATTTATCAAGGGCCTATTAAGGCCACCCTATGTAAGATATGGCCACCAGCTTTGGTTTTTAAGAAACCCCTTTAGTGACTTTTACGATTCTCACCGAGGAAAAACTTGTTCTATTAATTTTTTTTTGTTTATAAAAGGACATGTAATGGCACTAACCACATTTGGTAAAATCTGGACACCAACAACAAACCGAAGGAAAATGTGCTTCCTTATTATAATCTCATAAACGTAGATATTATTCGTTTCGAAATTCGGTAGAAAACAAATTATACATATTTTGAGTAAAAATTTTTTAAAATACCCTGTTTTATTCTGTTGTTGGAATAATACCCCCTTAAGGTGGCCATTCCTTAGAAAGAAACATCCGATAGGGAAATATTTACTATTTTTGGCCATAACTTTTTGCTCTTAGTACGTATATTTAAAAAAATTATAAGACTATCTAAGTAGAACCTTAACAAGAATATTACTATTAATTTTCACTCAATAATTTCAGTGGATTGCAAAATAGTTAGATTTAAATTTAAAAATTATGCCAATTTTCCTAGTTCGTACTTTTAAATTAAACTGTTTTGCAACCAAGGACATCACCAGGGGTGGGGTCGGCCGACCGAGCATTTTTAGACTCGAGATTACAATAAAAAAAAAGTTTAAACAAAAAATCGTCCACTCTGTCAGCACAATCCCCCCTATGCCCCCCACGACAATTAGTGTAATTACTCATTAAAGCCAGTTATCGAGATCGGCCGACCGGGGTTTTTTGAAAGGAAAAATTTTGTTCTTTCGAATAGACCAAGGCCGACCTGGTCACTCCTTGGGGGAGGCTAGGCATTAAAAATTGGCGGGTCGGCCGAACGACCGAGCATTTTACATTTTTTGGGTCATAATTAACAAATTAGTTTTAAAAAAAAGTCCACTTTGTCACCACAATCGCCCCATTGCCCCAATAAACAATTACCGTAATTACTCATTACCGCCAGGGACCGTGATCGGCCGACCAGCGGTTATGAATTTAGGGCATACTATTGCAGCATTCTAAACTGCTAAATCCCGTCCACTCGTTCCCCACACAAATTTGCAGTCGCCTCCTGGACCATAAGTAATCTATTCGTAATCTTATATCAAAAACAATTTCACCTGTTCCAAGTAACCTGCGTAATCTACTTGTTAATTATATTAATCATTTAATATTAGATCCTTAACTTTATCTACTCTAAGTAATCCAAATCATCTACTTTTGATTTTACAAAACAATAATGAGTTCGCAGGAAATAATAATTAAAATGAAATGGTCTGTCTAGACTGCCAAGAATAAAAAGCAACAATTATATGGTAATTATATGCAAGTGATACTAAGATTAAGGTTAAATGAAACACTGTTTCAGAAATTGTTTACATTAATTTGCTAATGGATACATAGTTTAGGTTTATCTTGAATCAATTTCTTATATTAATCTTGAATAAATTCCACGATTCATATTGGATGATTAATTGTATAATTAGGCATTTGTGCGCCTAATTATACAATTATATAATCTAGGGGATAAACATAAACAGCACCTTTGACCAATTGCTTTAGCTTTTGATATTTTAATACAATGTTATTTATGACTAGTTTCATACTTGTGTTCAATTTTTAAAGTACAAAATTTCAGGTAGTTAATTAACACATATTTACAAAATAATTATTACGATAAAAATAATTAAATAATTATAATAATTATAATAATAATTATAAAATAATTATTACGATATTGTGCCACGAAGTGGCATATTTTAAAATTGTTTTAAAATCTACTGAGTGTTTCATATAGTGGTGGCAAGATAATAGTTATTTTTTTAAACCCAACACCTAACGTTTTCTTATGTGCCGGTATTTACGTCTTAATTCTCATTCTACTTCATCACAAAGAGAAATACAGTTGCAATAGAAAAGAATAAAATTTGCAAAAAAACGTATTTTCCTAAACTGGACAATCGCTCGCCGTGTCAGTTTAAATGTCGCTAACATGTATATTAATTTAGGGGTCCCTCAGAGTTGAAGACAATTCTACAGTCTGTTTTAAATGGTGATTCAAAATTTTATATTTTTAAAACTGTTTCAACCCATTATTCTCTAATAAAACACCTCTCGGGACACCCATTATATTTTTGTTTAAAGCATTTCGATAACCAATTTCCTCTATGCTCATACCTCATATTCATAGTCACGACTTCTTGTTTGACTGTCTTTAGACTATTCAAGTTTAAAATTTCTCATGTCATAATTATTCTAATGAGATACATGATATTGAGTCAAGTCTTCGGTATCCAGAATAGCACACGTTAATATAAAATCCAGAGTAAACTGATTTTCTGTGACCATACGTTGGGAAAAGTAAGAGATAGTCCTGATTTTTTTTGTTGATACTTGCAAACGACAAAACTGAAAATATCCATTTTATCAGTATCGTTGGTCATCAACATACATGATTAATAAATGTTTGAGAATAGATAACTGGAAAGCATATTAGCGGATCACATTTTTTCGAAAACACACTTACTTGACCATTATATTTGAATTTTTGCTTAATTTTCTACGTAATAATTTTTAGTGATTTAAATTTTGAAGAGTTCACGGAATTCCATTTATTGTTCCATTTTCTAAAGAACTGCTTCATAGAATTTTAATAATATTTGGGGCAGATGTCACAGAAAAACATGAGGCGTTGGTTTCTACCATATACGTTAAAAATGAAGTTTCTAGCTTACTCTACTTATTTTCCTCTATTCACAACCTACCACCTCCTACTCATGCAACGGAATCATCTCAATCAGATGTCATTACAATACATACGTATAGTAACTTTTAAGTGAATATTATGCTACTAATCCCTTTAACAATGAAATGTAGACGGTGGGGGTGGTGTGGGATTGAAAAATATTATAAAAAATTCTCTGAGGCCTTGGCCCCTAGTACATGCACCAAAATTTAAGTTTCTGTACTCTTACCAGCCTGCTCTACTTATTTCCCCCTATTTATCCCTATTTAATCCCCAACCCTTCAACAAAATCATTTCAAAATATAATATAGTTCCAGATGTCGTTATAATACGTGTACCAAACTTCAAGTGAAGATCTCAATTTTATTTCATCAACACCTTTAATAATGGAGTAATGGTGGGATGTTAAAAAATATTATAAAATATAAAAAACATGTTATCAAAAAATATATAAAAAATTTTGAGGCCTTGACGACTTCTAGTAATTTCAAGTTTCTGTAGTCTTATCAGCTTGATTTATTTATTTCCCCCTATTTATCACACCAACCCTTCACCTGATATGTTCAAAAAACAATCCAGTTCCAGACCTTGTTATAATATATACGTGTACTTATTTCAAATCAATATCTTAAACTATTCCGGAGAAAACGTGCGTATTAAAAAAAAAGTTACAGACAGAAAGACAAACTGACAGACAGATAGACGAGCAGAAATTTTTTTCGCTCAAATTTAAAATCTCGACCTTTCATAACATTCTAAACCTATTTCAAGAAAAAAAATATATTTTTTTTAATGATTACTATTTATACTTCCAATCCACTACGTGAATGTGGAAGTAATACCTTTGCCTAAGGAATCACTACTTCCATATCCAGATTTTCAATCCATCTCTCTATAAAGGAAAATATCTTGGCTATATTTGCATTTTAGTTTGTGAAACAATTCGTCATACAATTTTAATAATATTAATAATAATTTACAGCTCCCCCCTCCACTCCTCAACGGAATCGTCTCAATCAGATTGAAAAATATTATAAAAATATATGAGGTTTTGGCTTCTAGTATATGCACCAAATTCCAAGTTACCATACTCTTACCAGCTTGCTTTGCTTATTTTCCCTTATTTACTCCTATTAAACCCCCAACCCTTCACCGGAATTAATTAGCTCAAAATATAATCTAGTTCCAGATCTCGTCATGGTACATATGTATACCAAATTTCGAGACAATATCTAAAACCGTTTCTGAGAAAATGTGCGGACAAAAAGTTACAGACCTACAGACAGACAGACAGAAATACGTTTCCGCTCAAATTTAAAATCCCGACGATTTATGATATTCTAAGCCACAACTACGTGGATGTGGGAGTAATTGATGATAGCCTTTTTTCATAAAGTCAATAGTTTGTGATAAATTTTGAAAATAACATTTCAAAGAATTTTATCACGCTGTGATTAAAAAAATATTCATTTTACAAACAGAAATCCAGAAAGAGAAATGGGAAATTTAGTTCTTAACAAAAAAGGTCCATAATAATTTTGTCGTACGATCAACGGTTTCCGAGATAATAGCGAGAAACTGCTATCCAACATGGCGGCCAACGCTCATGCCTTACAAGGTCAACTTTTTGGGTTTACCCTCAGCAAATACCTCCATACTGATACCACATTCTAAAACCGACTCTAGAATTTTTGTAATATAGAGCCAAAATTTATTAATTTGACTGGATACATGTTTCTAGAATGTGCCGTTTAGATCTCCCGCATTTAATATTTCAACTTTCAAACGGTTAAGAAGATATTGACCGTGCATGCGCTATAGGCTCACCCTGTATAACTCATTCTATATAACGTAAATACAACAGTTTTGTGTAAAATTCATCTGAAGGATATAATTGAGGTTTGTTATTATATGATTTATATATCACCTGTTCTTATACGATCTCTAGTTTCCTTAAATAATTGTTCTTGACAGATCCATGCTAATACATCTGACGTTAGGTGACACTGGACAAGACCAAAATACAATTGTTTTAATTGTCCTGTATCATTTTTTTTTTAAATATTTAAATATAGGTGGAAAGTATCGTAACTTTTTTGTAACAGTATTAATTTAGATGTTCCATCTCGTATGACGACTATCAAGTATACACGAAAAAATTTGCGGGGGAAGAGTTTGAAGTTTGAGCCCAAGGGGTTGTTCTCTTCCCTGCGTTAGGTTAAGTAGATTTCCTTCTGTGTTTTTCCTCCTTATCGACCCTTCTGTGTGTAAGTGTGGTTATATATGTGTGTGTCTATTCATCCAAATTACATTCACAAGGTTCCGACAAATTAGAGAACATGAAAACGCGAGAAATCCCTTGGTTTATTCTGGTGGTAACATGCGCAGTTGGTAAGTTCAGAAAGCGTTTTACAAACTGCGCATGTGCCTGACGTTCGAGGACGTCCTCGGACAGGCTATTTCTCAAAACCAGAACAAACCTCCTATTGCGGCTTTTCAACGCGAGGGAAAATGCTCTATAAGGTCACGTTAGTAGCTCCATTTTTTTGTCCTTTTTTTAATTTAATTTTTTGTTTTCTTTTGTTTTTTTTCTCCCTACGTCCACGCCGTTAGTTCTGAACGATGCTAAAGGGGATTATATTAAACATTACTTTTTACTCGTTTAGGACTAGACCAATTAGGTTATGATAGGTAAAGAGCTTAAACTGTATTCTTTCTGCTCGTTTATGACCATCTTAAGTTATGTTTTTTTCTATTGTTACTATTGACTCTCGAAGATTTTGGACAGCTGAATAAGATGGTCCGGTCGGTTTTAGTCAATCTCATATCGTTGTCAAATTACTAGGACGTGAATATAGGCAGAAATGGCCTTTCTCGTACTTTTAGGTTAGGTTTTCTGAAAATTGTGACGAGATGGCGCAAAACGGTCAACGACATCGTGATCAGCACGTCAAATACCTCGACAATCACTTATTTGGGTTAATAAAAAAAACCTTGCGGGTCTGTGTTATTTAACATCGTTTTCGTAGACTGCGCCTATTGAATTAATAGTTTCACACTCTAGCTGACAAACGGAATCATCAACTGGTTTAAAATTTTTACTTTCATTATCTGTTTGTTTACAAAATGTGTTAAAATGAAAACCAAGTTTTACCAAATGTAGAAAATAAGGCTATATTCATAGAATGAGAAAATTTGCAATTATTTCAAGACGAAATGAAGGTAAAGGATGGAGGTAACCTTTCCATTAGTAATTTATTTTTATAAGATAAATAGCTTTCTAGAAGTTGCATGTGAGAAAATATCGAACGCTGTCGTGATTCGCTAAATATTAGTAGACACTGAATATAGACTAATATTAATTTTGACTTCAATGTGCGAAAATTAGCAGCAATGTTTTACACATAATTTATTTTTTACAAAATACATGATGCTTTTAACATCAGACTCGTTGTTAAAGAATCCCCATCAATTTTTTTAATTTTACCAGCTGCCTCGAAAATACTTAAACTGCCAAAGTGCCATAGTGACTAAAGCTATTACCGGCGCATTCGCCATATTTGGAAATAGTATTTTTCAGATTTTTGCTCACCTTATATTAGATATAGCTCACCCAAACAATGCCATCGTAATGATTTAACAAACATAAAACGCAACAAACATGTGGGTTAAATAGAGAGCTTCCTCTTTTTAAAAGATTAGGAAGTAGGTTAAAAACATAACTATCATTTATAATTGAAAATATTTGTAATATTCGTTGTTGTTATATTTATGGCATTTTGCATAATTAATGAACCACAAGGTTGAGCTACGCATATCTACCTTAAAAGGTCCAGTAAGAGTAATAACAGAAATTGAGGCTGGTTCACGTGGATCATAATATATGATAAGTTTTGTTTAATTACAAAACAATAAAAAAAATAATAAAAAAAAATAAAAAAAATTAATAACTTCTCATTTATTGATCGATTTTGAAAAAAAGAATAAGGTTCTTCCTCTAGCTATCACTAACTTGTCCAAATTGTGTAGCAGGGTAAGCGTGGGCCGAATGCCCTTGGGGAAATAAATGATTTAGTCGAATTATGAAAAAATATAATTCTTTTTTAACATCGTAACCAATTTATAAGATTTTTGTATATGTGGTAGGTATGCCAAAGAGGTATGTGTTTCCTAAGGGGTGGAAATACGTAACAGTATTTTAATTTGTCGCCCATTGAGAGTGCGCATAAAGTATATTACGTTTACAGTAAACGCTCGTTACTTCTATTAGGAAGACTATGAATAATAATTTATACATGATTAGTGTTCATATTTTATTTAACACTGTTCTACCCTTATGAAAGTTTTGAAAAAAAAATGTTATAGAGCATAGTAGGGGTCATTAATAATGGTGAGGAGGTGGTGGGGTTTGAAAAATATTAGAAAGAAACCTGAGGCCTTGGTTTCTAGTATATGCACCGTCTCAAATTCCTGTACTCTTACCAGCTTGCTTTATTTATTTTCCTCTATTTACTCATATTTAACCCACAACCCTTCAACGGAATCATCACGAAATATAATCTAGTTCCAGATGTCATTATAATTCGTACGTGTACCAAATTTCAAGTGAGTATCTCAATTTTATTTTATCAATCCCTTTAATAATGGAGTAGGGGTAGCGCGGCGGGGGGGTTGAAAAATATTACAAATAATCTCTGGGATCTTGGCTTCTAGTACATACACCGAATTTCAAGTTCTGTACTCTTACCAGCTTGCTTTACTTATTTTGCCCTATTTACCCTTATTTAACCACTGATCCTTCATCTCAAAATATAATCTAGTCCCAGATGTTAGAATTCGTACGTGTACCAAATTTGAAATTAATGTCTCAATTTTATTTTATCAACCCATTTAATAATGGAGTAGGGATAGTGAAAGAGTCAAAAATTATTATAAAAAAATCTGAGGCTTTGGATTCTAGTACATACACTGAATTTCAAGTTTCTGTACTCTTACCAACTTGCTTTACTTATGTTCCCCTCTTTACTCCTATTTAACCCCCAAACCTTCAACGGAATCATCTCAAAATATAATCTAGTTCTAGATGTCGTTATAATACATACGTGTACCAAATTGCAAATGAATAATCAATTTTATTTTGTCAATCTCTTTAATAATGGAGTAGGGGTAGAGAGGGGATTGAAAAATATTATTAAAAAAATTATGGCTTTGGCTTCTAGTACATACACCGAATTTCAAGGTTCTGTACTCTTACCATCTTGCTTTACTTATATTCCCCTATTTAACCCCCAACCCTTCAACGGAATCATCTCAATATATAATCTAGTTCCAGATGTCGTTATAATACATATGTGTACCAAATTTCAAATAAATATCTCAGTTTTATTTTATCAACGCCTTTAATAATGAAATAGGGGTAGTGAGGGGGTTGAAAAATATTATAAAAAATTCTGAGGCTTTGGCTTCTAGTACATACACCGAATTTCAGGTTTCTGTACTCTTACCAACTTGCTTTACTTATATTCCCCTATTTACCCCTATTTAACCCCCAACCCTTCAACGGAATCATCTCAAAATATAATCTAGTTCAAGATGTCAGTATAGTACATACGCGTACCAAATTTCAAATGAATATCTCAATTTTATTTTATCAACTCCTTTAATAAATGGAGTAGGGGAGGTGGGTGGGTTGAAAATTTTTTTAAAATTGATGCCTTGGCTTGGGGTACATACATCGAATTTCAAGTTTCTGTGCTCTTACCAGATGACTTTACATATTTCCCCTTAATTATCCCTATTTACCCCCAACCCTTCACTGGATATCTTCAAAAATCAATCCAGTTCCAGATCTCGTTATAATAAATACCTGTACAAAACTTCAAGTCAATGTCTGAAACCGTTCCGGAGAAAACGTGCGAACAAAAAAAAATTACAGACAGACCGACAGACAAACAGGCCGACAGACAGACAGACAGAATATATTTTTCGCTCAAATTTAAAATCTCGATATTTCATGCCATTCTAAACCTATTTCAAGAAAAACAATGTTTGAAATTTTTTTACGATTATTATATTTCCAATCCACTACGTGGATGTGGAAGTAAAAATTGAAAGAAATTTAAAACAAAAGACCAAAGACCAAAGTCGTACTAGATCTCACTGCTAAAATACACAAAATTATTTATACAAAAAATGAGAAAAATAATAATTAAATATCAAGAAATATAAACAAATATTTTGAACGTCCGGTACAATAATAATTTATTTCAAAAATATTTTTCAGTAAATGCATCATTATTAAATAACATCCTACAATTTTAGAAAAAATAATTAATAAACCGCGGAGACATGGCAATCAAAAAAATGTTTGTAAATTGCCAAAATAGACAGGAAAAACTTGGTAACACTGCATCCGATTGGCAAAATATTTTAGGGTGTAATACAGAACACTTGGGGGCTTAACTGGTGCCAAATAAATATAGGGTGTTCCTTTTAAATAAATCATAATTTCTTGTGTAACTGGTTTTTGTGACACCTTGTATAATTGAAAATAATTTTACGTTAGAGTAGTAGTTAGAGATGAAACATTGAAAATTTTGTTAAGAAAGTAATTTTGTAAAATTAGCCGTTTTTGCACAATCTTCCGAGGGAACACTAACTAGGCACCCGGTATATACTATATGCTATAGTTTTCGGGATATTAAAATTAGTATTATAATTTATTACTAGTATTAGTATCACTACTCTTTCTAATTTCTTAAGTTGATTTTCCCACTTTCAATAAACACTTTCCTTGTATGTGGGCATAAAAGGCCTTAATCAAGTCCATTGTCAATTACATGCACGATAAATAATTATCTACGTTACACAAGGTTTGATGTAGGTAACCTTCATTCTGGTCCCATTCTTGTTTTGCGAATTATGTAGTTGCAGAATTATTATTAACTACAATAAAGCTTGTTAAAGATATAATTCTATTTTTAGCAAAACATTTATGTTCAACTATGAGGATTTTAATAAAATTGTGTCATATACTCGAATGAAGTCAAAACAACAATCTTACTCATGAGTTATTTACTGCGTATTTATATATTCATTCATATCTTACATTCTCAAATTATGCATAGAAAAGTCTACTACTATACAGGGTGGGGCGATAGTGCGTCGGACCACGATATCTCGAATTCTACGATAACTACAGATTTAAAATAAAATGCAACTAAACTAAATAAAAAAGTCTATAACTGGAAATTATTTTCGAACATACAGGGTGAGCCAAGACGAAATTACAGGACCAAGTGCCTTTTTTTATAGAATGCTATGTATATCAGTACATTTTTTGAAGCCTCTTTCTAGGCTCTATTAATTTTTTTGTTGAAATAATGCAATCTGCAGGTGGATATTTAAAAAATCACCACAGTCATAATTATGGGTTTTAAGAAAAACTTATGTGAATACCAGTTACGAGACATCTAGCAAATGTTTTTGAGTCATTTTCATTTCCTAAAACTGTATAGGGTGGCCAAGAATTATTTTTCAATTAAGAACTTTTTAAATTGAATTTTCTCAACTTTTTCAAATATAATACCCTGTATATTTTTCAACGATGTGGTGTAGATATGAAAAACGAACGTTTTTTGTAAGTACTTAGCTATGGCTAATTTCGTTTTATAAATAAGTAATTGATTGAGGAAGCCGTTACTCTGTGGTAATCCATAATTATAACTAAATCGAGTAAAATTGAGTAAAAAACATAGTAGTATTTTACTCGATTTATATAAATACTTAAGTGTCAAATTGAAGAATAAACTTAAAAAAAATAATAATTCATTAGAAAAATTTATAATAGGTGTTCGACGTGTTGCGCATTTTAAGGACACACGTCTTTATGCAATTTTGAAATGAGCCAATTTAGTGGGACCATTTCCAATCCACTGAAATGAGTAAATAGTATTTAACAGGTCCTTTTCTGTAATGTTTTTTTGTGCATTTTTTTTTGCTGTTTTCGTTATTCGACAAGCAATAAAACCTCAGTTTGGTATAAATTGTCCTGTACAACGGAACATTTATCACACTTATCGGTCGTTAGTTACAATTTTTATTAAATTTAAAATATTTGGAATTGTACAATATGAATTTTAATAAAGCGGAACTTGTAGACATGACTTTTGTTTTGGACGAGTCAGACAGAAATTGTTTACTTGCCAATAGAATTTATCACCAACGTTATTCTGAAAGAAGGATTCCTGATGTTAGCAGCTTAGAAAACCTTCTCTATAGATTTCTGGAAACTGGAAATCTCGAATATAAAAAAAGAAAGAATAAAACGTGTTGTGGATGAAGAAAATGAGTTTTCTGTGGTGCTGGTAACGGTTGAGAATCCCCATGTTAGTCAAAGAGAAGTGAGCTCATTAGTAGGAATAAGTAGATGGTCTGTGGGTCGAATCTTAAAAACAAATAAGTTGCATGCATATCATATTCAAATGCACCAGGAATTATTTGATAACGATTTTCAAAAGCACCTACAATTTTGTAATTGGGCCAAAGGTAAAATGCAAGATGATGTCAACTTCTTCAATAATGTTTTATTCACTGATGGTGCAACTTTTCATAAAAATGGATTTGTTAATAGGCACAATTTCCATTATTATGCTTCGGAAAATCCCCACTTTTTTATACGGGTTAATAACCAACACAGATGGTCTATAAACGTTTGGGGAGGAATTATTGGAGAACATTTAATAGGGCCACATTTAGGCCACATTTACTGCTACATTGACTGGATTTATCTTAATTTTTGGAAAACTATCTTCTACAATTATTGATAAATCTCCCTGAAAATAATCGAAATAGGATGTGATTTCAGCAAGATGGTGCTCCACCACATTATTTAAATGCAGTTAAAGACCACTTAACTAATACCTATCCTCATCAATGGATTGGAAGAGATGGACCCACTAAATGGCCTGCTAGATCCCCAGATCTTACAAAAATAGATTTCTTTTTATGGGGATACGTGAAGGAAATTGTTTATAGAGATACATCAACAACAATACAAAATATGAAGGAAAGAATAATAATTGCCTTTGGATCTATCACACCGGCAGTTTTAGGAAAAGTTGGAACCTCATTTCAAAAGCGCATAGATGATGTGTGTCAATCAAAATGGGCAACATGTGGAACATTTATTATAATTTTTTCCACTGATTTATTTGAAAAAACCTCTTTTTTTAAGTTTTTTTTTTCTTGGCATAAAGGCTTATAGCCATACAGCCAGCTACAATTTAATAAATAAAAATTAATAACTAAAATACTAACCTAACCAATAACAAGCATGACATGTGTGTCAGCCACACAGTCACGAAACAAAGGATGTACATGGGTCACAAGCTTCTCGTCCAGGGGTCTATCAGGACATTTTTCTAACGCACAACACAAGACCACGGTTAGGAAGGTATATATAACACGAGGATGTAGAACATAAGGAACAAAGCTAACCTACTGACCTATAACTTAATTTTCGTCTCTTCCAAAAAATCAATTAGACAATCAAAAATATTTTTCTTATTTAAGGATAACAGATGAAGTATATTAAAGGGTGTCGAGATTTTACCATTTTTTATTATGTTATTATACAGCTTATCAGATGCTTCTGTGTGCTTTTTACACTCAAAAAATATATGATCTAGGTCGCCCGTAATGTTGCAATATTTACAAACATCAGAATTGTAAACGTTTATTCTAAACAAATGTGCAGGGTAGCATGCATGACCAAATTTTAAACGTATAATCGTTGTAACATACTTTCTTGAACACTTATATTTTTTGTGCCAAAAGTCATGAGGCAGTTCAGAGTGAATTAACGAATATCTAGTTGGTTTCATAAAGGTTGATTCCTTCCACATATAAACCCAATGATTTATTAATTTAGATCTAAGTATATTCGTTGCACCCGGGAAACATAATTTATAGTTGGAAGTAATTCCTACATCTATGCTGTTCTTGGCTAGATAATCAACATGTTCGTTGTCCTTCAATCCTATGTGCGCTTTTACCCACACAAAATATACCTCTCTTCCTTCGTCAAAGACATTTTGAACTAAGTTCTTAATGTGTATAATAAGGGGATTATCATTCATTCTAAAAGTAGTGGTGTTTTGTAATGCCTGTAGAACCGATAAGGAATCGGAAAGATAACAGTTTTCGGAAATTCTGAGGTTTGTATAAACTTGATGGCTTCACAGATGGCTGTCGCTTCGGCTGTAAAAATAGAGCACTCGTGCATGTTTGATTTTGGTCTCAATATTTTTAGAAGGTATATAATATGCACACCCTGTTCCACTAGAAGATTTGGAAGCATCTGTGTATATTAGCTCGGAATCTGGAAATTTTCCGAGTTTTATATTTAGAGAGTTTATACTCATTCTCAGATTTTCACTATATTGTGGTACATATACTGCCAGATCGGTAAACAGAGAAAAATAATTGAAGTTATTGAAGTAGATATTATTATTTTGAATTTTTGAGATTAAATAAGAGCATTCACGGAATGCAGATACGAGAGGTGGAGAGTTTTTTTTAATCCAATATTTATTTTGTAGATCGAAGGTATTGAGTGTTCATATTTTTTTTAAAAGTGGAGGATTGTTACTATTAACTTTTAATAAAAGTTTCTCACTCAATAAATTTCTTCTGAGTTTTAGTGGTGGTTCTAGAGCTTCTACATGTAGGGCGTCAATAGGCGTCGATTTCATAGCACCTAGACAAATCCGAAGGGCATTATTTTGTACCGTGTCAATACGCTTAAGGAGTGACTGACTAGCAGACCCATAAAGAATACAGCCATAATCAATTATTGATCTTGTGTAAGCCTTGTAAAAAAGGAGTGACGTTTGTACGTCAGCACCCCACCACGTTCTAGTAGTCATCTTTAAGAAATTTAAACCTTTGTTGCACCTATTTACTATTTCCTCTATAAAGGGCTTCCAACTTAATTTCTTATCTAGTACCATTCCCAAGTACTTTACGTGCTGTTGAACTGGGAAAGTGTATTTCCCCAGTCTAATGGATTCGATATTAGGCGTGTTGTGTCTAGTGAAAATACAAACATTAGATTTATTACTCGCAAGTTCGAAACCATTTCTATCGAACCAGTCTCCCAATTTATGTTTTACCAGATGCAGCTGTTCCAATGATGTATCATATTGTTTGTTTATAATATAAACAGAAAAATCATCGGCATATTGTACAATACAACAGTTCGCGTCCTTTATGTCATGAATATCTGCTGAATATAAATTAAAGAGCAATGGGCTAAGTACAGATCCCTGTGGTAATCCCAAGTTATTTGAAAATAACCTCTTTTTTTAAGTTTATTTTTGAATTTTGTAATTATTGCTCAATAAAACGAAATTGGTTGCAATTAGAGATAGGGAAGTACTTACACAAAATGTTCGTTTTCCATTTCTACATCGTTAAAAAACACACAAGGCGTTCCATCTGAAAAAATTGAGAAAATTCAATTTAAAAAATTCTTAATTGAAAAATAATGTTTGGCCACCCTGTACAGTTTTAGGAAATGAAAATGATTCAAAGACATTAACTAGATGTTTCGTAACTGGTATTCACATAAGTTTTTTTTTAAACCCATAATTGTGACTGTGGTGATTTTTTTAATAACTATCTTCACATTGCATTATTTCAACAAAAAAATTCATTAAATCCGAGTGGTTGGGAGATATTCAATGCTAATATAGGAATGAATAGAGCCTAAAAGGAGGCTTCAAAAAATCTACTGTTATACATAGCATTCCATTTAAAAAAAGGCACCTAGTCCTGTAATATCGTCTTGGCTCGCCATGTATGTTCGAAATAATTTCCAGTTATAGACTTTTTTACCTAGTTTACTTGCAATTTTTAAAAAATTTCTAGCTATCGAGGTCCAACGCAATATTACCCCACCCGGTATACTTAAAATAAATACCAACATTCGGCAAACTCAGGAAATCTATTTTCGTTATGTGTGCGCAATTTTTTTCTTCGACGATTATTAATAATGATTGCCAAATTACAACATGCTCATTTGCCTGTGTTAAATTGGCATACTAATTAGTTCCGAGGAATCATTAGTAATTGCAGACACGTTGTATGAAAGTGCTGGGAAAGTACGGTACGGAACGAACGCACATGGAAATGCTTGAAGTAATAATTATTTACATACTTTTTTGCGACGTTATGATTTAAATTTCTTTTATACTTTTAAATAGTTACTGATGACAATCGGAATATTTTTTTATGGAGCTAGTCATAATAAATGTACATAAATATTATGTAAAGCCCATATCTATCATATCGCTCCGGAAGAAAAGTGACACAACTCAAAATTTGTATGGTTGGATTTTAGTGCATTGAAATATTACATTGACCTTTTGCATTTTGGGAAGGACACGATTTTCGATGTTTAGGGGGGCCAGTGTGAGTACAAAACTCGATTGGTGTTGAAAGCCCCCCCCCCCCGCCATTTGGGCGCCATCTTGAGAAAGGGGACGTAAGCAGTTTTCCCGCGATATCTTGAGAAACCTAAGTCTCACGAAAAAAAAATTAATATTTCTTTTGTAGAGAATTGTATTCTCTACACTCTTGGTCTAGATACTTCTTACCGTAAAATTGAAAATAAAAAAGTTACATTTAAAAATTTACTAAAATTTTTAAGAAACATATAATTTAAGGGTTATAACTTCTTTTCTACTGATTTTATTGAAAATACACAACAGATGTTTCTTGTACACCATTTTATTGCGAACAATTTTCTCTTCTCATTCTTTAAATTTCTCTTCTTTTTTTTGTTTTTCGGGTAAAAAAAGTGCAAAGTTCTAAAATTTTCCTTTTTTCTCGCCAGAACTAAAAAAAATGACAATTTCAGAAAAACATGTTTCGAATAAACGTAGTCTATTTTTAGTTAGAAAATCCGAATTTGCAATAAAATATAGGGGTTCCTATTTAAAAAACCGAATTTGACCTTGAATGACCTTAAACCTTCCACCCAATGTCAAAGTGAGATTACCGCCGAAGTGTCCCCATAGAAATATACAATTTTTGTTTGAAACATTTTTTCATAGAGTGCTTATTACTCGAGATATTTGAAAGTTTCAGGTTAAAAAGATCACCCGGGTGATTCTTTTAGCCGAAAACTTTGTAATATCTCGAGTATTAAGCACTCTACGAAAAAATGTTTCAAACAAAAATTGTAGAATTGGATGGGTGTACTTTGGCGGTATATGTCACTTTAACATTAGGTGGAAGGGTTGAGGTCATTCAAGGTCAAATCCAGTTTTTTATATGGGAACCCCTATATTTTATTGCAAATTCGGATTATCTAACTAAAAATAGACTACTTTTGTCCGAAATGTTTTTTCCTGCAATTCTCAATTTCTTAATTATCCGGCGAGGAAAAATCAAGGTTTTAAAGCTTTGCGATTTTTTTACTCGAAAAGGAAGAGGTTTGGACAAAATTTGCAAGAGGCAAAAAGAGTTTGGAATCATCCCAGGAATGTACTCAAATTTTTTCAGACCTGTCAATGCCCTTTTTGATGTACTTAATTCATTTGCAGCGTCCTAACACCTCTCCAAAGAAGAAAAATTTTAAAAATGACTAGAAAAAATTGTTCGTAATAAAATGGTGTACAAGAATCATTTGATGTGTATTTTCAATAAAATCAATAGAAAATAAGTTATAACCCTTAAATGATATTTTTCTTGAAAATTTTAGTTTATTATAACTTTTTCATTTCCACTTCCACTATAAGAAGTATCTAAACCAAGATTGCAGGGAATTCAGTTCTCTACAAAAACAGTCTTAAAACATTTTTGTAAGACTTACGCTTCTCAAGATATCGCGGAAAAACTGTTTACGCCCCCCTTTTCAAGACGGCGGCCAAATGGGGGGGTTTTCAACCCCAAAAATCGAGTTCTATACTCACACTGAGCTCTCCTAAACATCAAAAGAAGAAAATCTTGTCCTACCCAAAATGCAAGGTTCTGCCAAAATTTTGTAACATTTCAATGGATTATTTCTTGCACAAAAAGTTTCCAAATACAATAGAGATGTCCCTAGGAAAAGGTCATAAATAAAACGTCTTAATGTCGCCATTACGCGCGTCGTTGTTCCCCCATCACGATTATAGTGTTGTCAATTTTGAACAAGCTAACCATTATACTCTTCGCCGATCTACTGCACTTTTCACATAATTGTTGCATATTCTATAGGATACCCTTCACAATTCTTTTTGTAAAAAATATTGGTTTTAGACATTTCTTGTTTAATTACAAAACATGCAATTTCTTTTTTTTTTTTTAATTAAATAATTAATAACTTTTTTATTTATTGATCGACATTATTCAAAAGCAATGGAATTCTTCCTCTAGTTAACAGTAACTTACTGCCAAATTTCAATACAACGGACTTTTCGTGCTTACAAGAAACGTGACGGACGGACGGACAGACAGACAGACGGACAGACGGACGGACCTTTTGAAAGTTGTTCAGAATTCGATCACCAACACAGTGATATGAACATTTTTTTCTTTACGTCCAATATTACCGGTTACTCTTCGTTTTGTATTTCCGAAGAGCATAATAACGCCATTAGTTTAGCCGAGTCATGTGTCGGAACTGAATGCACTACATTAAATCAGTAGATTTACTTTAATGGCAGTGATATAAAAACTAATAGTTATATCTCTCTCATTACAGCTTCTTCAGCAAAGCTTTTAAAATGTTAACTATTTTAAATTCTCTTTTCTCCAAAACTGTGTTTTTTGAGTTGTGTCACTTTTCTTCCGGAGCGACTAATATGTTATTATTCAATCATTTTTCTGTTTTCTTGGATAGCAGATAGCCTAGCAATAACTCGAAAAATAAAAAATATATAACAAAAAACTAACAGCACTAGGCGATACAGGGGGAAATTCATATATGAAGTTTTTTTGTACAATCAAGAATGTAAGCTCCAGATTTTTTTGTTTGACGCACGAGAATGGAACGTGGCGATATAAAAGTACGGCGCACGAAGCGTGCGCGGTCTTGGACGCGCTACACTAAATTTGTAACCAATGAAATTGAGCTAAACAAAGCTTAAATGAAGCAAGACATATGTGGCTATTGGATTATCATAGTGTCAAATATAAAATGAATGTATGTAGGAATAGTACATATACTATGTTGGAACAAAGAGATTTCCGATGAAATCGGTAAAAACTCGTTTCTACAATTTTTAAGATAACAACCTGAAACTTCTACTCTTGAGGTAATGTAAAAAAGATCCGAAAGATAGGTATGCTACATAATTTTTTTAATAAAAGTTATTAACGTGTATTTTACTCCTAGGTTCCCGAATTTTGGAGCAAGGAAAATTTTTTCTTTTCTTTTCGTAAAATAAAGAGGGTTATTTTAATTTTTGGGGTAAATCCTCTTGAAGCATCTTAAAGTACCTACACATTTCTAGCTTTAGAAATCGCACTCACAGAAATCTAGTAACGTGATTCAAACCAGAGTAATAGGTGGTAAAAGTTAGTTATACTTGTCAAATTTCATCATTCTCAAAATGTTGAAATTTTGGAAGTGTACATCTTCAAAAAAATTTTTAAATTCTTTTGACTCATCGGATCTTTTTATACATTACTTCAAAAGAAACACATGAAAGTTCCAGATTTCTATGTTAAAAATTCCATTGGAAATCACTTTATGTTCCGACTTCATATTCTGGGTGTCCAAAAAGTCTGGAAACGATCAAATATCTCGATAAATGCACACTGGATAAAAAAAACGAAAACACGTCCTTAATAATTTTAAAAGCGCTATCCAATGATACCAAACGCGACCCCCCCATCCCACCCTTTGGGGTGGGGCGGGGAACAACTTTAAAATCTTAAATGGGTACCCTTATTTTTTATTGCAGAATCGGATATTCTGACTAAGAATAAACTACTTTTGTTCGAAACTGTTATTTTTTGTTCAGTTATCAGGCGAGGAAAAATCAAAATATTGGAACCTTAGGATTTTCTTACTCGAAAAAGAAGCTTGGACAAAAGTTTACAAGAGGCAAAAAGAGTTTGGAATCATTCCAGAATTATTTTAAATTTTTTTAGAAATTGTAGAATGCCCTTTGCAGAAAAGAGCATTGTGAAGTTTTCAAGTGCATCAAAAAGGACATTGGACAATTCCGAAAAAAAATGAGAATATTCCCCGAATAATATCAAACTCCTTTTGCCTCTTACAACTTTTGTCCAAACTTCTTCTTTTTCGAGTAAAGAAATAGCAAATTTCTATAACTTTGATTTTTCCTCGCCGGATAACTAAAAAAAATGACAATTTCAGAAAAAATGTTTCGAACAAAGATAGCATGTTCTTAGTCAGAATATTCGATTCTGCAGTAAAACATAGGGGTACCCAATTAAGATTTTAAAGTTGCCTCGCGCCCAAACCCAAGGGGTGGGGGTGGGGGTCGCGTTTGTTATCATTGAATAGCGCTTTTAAAATTATATAGGACGTGTTTTGCCATTTTTGGATCTAATATATATTTCTCAAGATATTTGACCGTTTCAAGACATTTTGGACACCCGGTATATACAATCTCTACATACATTCACTTTTATATTTGAACACATAATAATCCAATAGCCACATGTTTTTCTTTTCATTTAAGCTTTGTTGAGCTCAGTTTAATTAATAACTTCTAAAGTTACATTACAAATTTAGTGTAGCGCGTCCGATACCGCGCATGCTTCGCGCGCCTTTCTCATGTGTCACCACGTTCCATTCTCGTGCGTTAAACAAAAAAATCTGGTGCCTACATTTTTGATCGTACAAAAAAACTTCATATACTTACGTTTTTGATGTGAAATTCCCCCCTCTATCGCCTAGTGCTATTAGTTTTCTGAAACTTTTTTATTTTTCGAGTTATTAGCCAAGAACCGAATTTCGGTCAATATTTTTAACTTTTTTAGGGATCGTCGGCACTTTACAGCCGTAAGCTTTTTTTATCGTAGACTACACAAAAAAAAAACACTTATCCTGAAAAATTCAGCCATATAACATTTAGTGACGCCCTAAAACGACTGGGCTAAGATTAATTTAGCCAATCGATTATTTTCTTATTTTGCCTACAGACGATCATATTAATAGAATGACAGTAAAGAGCTTATTCGTCATATTATTATTAATCCCGTCAATCTAGATCAATTAAGGGCTATAACCGAATAGATGAGAATGAAAATCTGTAGACACGTGTGTTCAAGGATTGTCTTTCACTTGATACAATATAAGTAAGAAGTCTCTTAAGAAACGTTAAAATTTTATTGAAATGTACTAGAACGAAGAAAATGAATATTACCTGATTTGATTGGGGCAGTGCCGTAATCCAACAAACTTCGCGTCGCGAGAATGTATTTAGTTTAGTTACTAATAGTTTAGTTTAAAATTATATGACAGAAAAGCTTTTATTTAACTTTCTTTGTCTATCTGTTTCTCTGCTACAAATCTTGCAATCAAAATTTCGACTAGTTCTAATTAAGCTAGAGCTTTGAAATTTTGCACACGTGTATAAATCCGGTGACAATGCAATATAGTATATCTAATATCGTTCTAAATCCAATATGGCGGACATCCCGATTGCAGATCAACTTTTGCGTCACAATCCCCTTGATATGGGTATCAAATAAAAGTTTGACGAGTAAAACACGGTAAACAATGTGACACCATTCTAAACCCATATTGGACGTCCCAAAATGGTGGATTATCTTTTTCTTCACAACCCCTTTGATACGAGTATCAAATGAAAGTTTTTGACAAGTAAAATATGACAAACTATGTCCCGTCATTATAAATCCAATATGGCGAACGCTACAGGATGGCGGGTTATCTTTTTCTACACAACCCCCTTGACATGAGTATCAAATGAAAGGGTTTTGTCTGTCTATATATCTGTAAAATAAATAGAGGATAAAAGTTGAAAAAAAATTATATAAAATAATATATTAATATTAATTAATATTATGTTATATTAATATATTGTTCTATTTTCTAAGTAATAATAATAATAATAATAATAATAGTCTTTATTCTATAAAAAAGAAATACCAAACAGGTGTAGAACAAGTCAAATAGTGTACAGTACAAACATTTATCACAATACAAAACATTATAAAATAAGAACAAACCTACATATTACATAACTAAAGGTACTAAAATTTATAATTTAAAAACTCAGTGATTGAATAAAATGCTTTAGTAGTTAAAAAGTCGTGGAGTGTTTTTTTGAAGTTATTAACGGGTAAGTCTTTATAACTGTTGGGTAGTTTATTAAAAATTTTTATTAGCTGAGACTCAACATTTCTTTGTACATTAGAGGAGGTCGTCTTTGGCAAACGTAATATATCATTACGTGTGTCGTATATATGATCAACTTTGTACTTACTAAAAAAATGTGTATAATGACATTTCACATAATAGGCACACTCAAATATATACACACAAGGGAGGGTAAGTATGTGTTTTTCTTTAAAGATCACACTGCATGTTTCTCTCATTTTTAGATGGAAAATACTTCGTAGGCAGGCTTTCTGTAGTTTGAAGATTCTATCCACTTCAACAGAATTCCCCCAGAATATAATCCCATAAGTTATTCTGGACTTGACATAGGCATAGTAAGAGGTTATGGCGGCTTCTTCACTTATAGTTCTTGATATAGTTCTTAACGCATATGTAAACGAAGTAATTTTTTTTAGCAAGATACTCTACATGATGTTTCCAACTTAACTGGGAGTCAATCACAATTCCTAAAAATTTCGTATAGTCGGTTGACGTCAACAATTCATCATTGTAATTTACGACCAGTGGTTGCTCCTTCCTAAGGCTAAATTTTAACAGGTAAGTCTTATCCATATTGAGTTTTAAATTATTTGTTGAATACCAGTCACTTAGAATGTCAATTGATGTTGAAATCTCAGTTTCTAATTCCTCATTTGTGTCTGCTCTAATAACCAGAGAAGTGTCATCAGCGAATAGATTTACAAGATGTTTGGTAATATTTGGTAAATCATTTATGTACAAAAGAAATAAGATCGGACCTAAGATAGACCCCTAAGGAACACCTTTTTTGACTGCCTTCCATTCTGAATTAATGTACTTTCCATTATCTATCGCTGTAATACGTTGCTTTCTATTTTTTAAATATGAACTTAAGATATTGTATATATTGCCTCGGAAACCCATTAATTCTAATTTCTCTAGGAGACTATTGTGATCTACACTGTCGAAAGCTTTTGATAAGTCCAAAAAGAGAGCAGCAACTTTATCCTTACTTGTAATTGCATCCAAAATTTCACAAATTCCTATATATATTGCTCTAACTGTTGACCGTCCTTTTATGTACGCGCTTTGCATATCTGATATTATATTATATTTTTCTGTGAAGTTTATGATGCGGTTCAGTAGGGCTTTCTCCAATATTTTGGCTACAATAGAAATTAGAGCTATAGGTCGATAGTTAGAGATGTCGTTCTTATTATCTTTTTTATACATGGGTTTGATAACTGTTCGTTTTAAATCATCCGGAAATATACCTAGAGAGAAACACATATTTATTATGTCTGACATGGGTTGACATATTTCTTCAGCACAATATTTCATTAATTTTGTTGGCACCTCATCAACTCCAACAGCTGCTGTATCTTTCAGGGAGTGGATTATGTTATAAATTTCAACAGGCGTCGTTTCGTACAAAATCATTGAATGTTTATTTCTAGACACATGCTTCAAATTGTTACTTAGATTCTTATTTACATCATCACATATATTAATGTAGTAATGGTTTATATCATCTAAGACTTCTTTTTTACTTTTTTGGTTATCACCCTTGCGTATATCCTCTATATCAAAATTGTTACCTTGTTTATTTTTTCCTGTGATGTCTTTCACCAATTCCCATGTTGCTTTTACCTTATTATTCGAATTTAGGATGTAATTAGAATGTGACTGTTTCTTTGCTTTAGTAATTTTCATTTTAATATCGTTCTTATATTGTTTATAAACATCCTCTGTCACATGCCCGTTCAGCATCCCTTCGTACAATTGCCTCTTAATTCGGCTCCTTGTTCTTAAATCGTCACTCATCCAAACATTATTTGATGTTTTCCTGTTACATAACTTTTTGGGGTATATTTCATCAAGTATCTGTAAGAACTGATTTAAAAAATTGGAAACACTTTCATTGGGGTTTTCATAAATGACAATTTGATCCCAGTTTATCGCTCTTATTTTTTCTTTAAATTGTAATAATTTTTCATCTCGTATTATCCTACACTCTATCTTATTATTCTTGTTTATTTGTTTGAAATCTGTAGGTATCTGAAGTTTTATACCAAAGTGATCTGAAAGACCATTTTTTATTACTCTACTGTCATAGTCTGGAGTATTTATAAAAATATTGTCTATTGTAGTTGACGCCGTTGCTCCTATTCTAGTTGGTACATTTACAGAGGGTCTCAGGTCAAATGTTGCTAGGATGTCCAAGAACAATTTAACTTTATTATCATTTTTATTCTGTAAATCTAAGTTGAAGTCTCCACATAAAATAATGGTATATGCACTTGATTTGGTAGTGGATATTAAAATGTCTTCAAGAACTTGCATAAATAAATCAAAATTGCCACTGGGTGGACGATAAATATTAATGATTTTTATATTCAATGACTCTATTTCAACAGCGCTACACTCGATTTCTGATTCAACACTTTTTTGTTTCAGGTGCTGTAATTCTTTAAACAGGATTTTATTTCGTACAAATATGCAGCTGCCGCCACATCCAGAGAGTTGTCTAACAAAACTTGAAGCCATATGATAACCTTTAATATTTACCAATGGTTCTTTATTATTGTCAAGCCAATGTTCAGTAAATGCTAACACTTCAACACAATGCGTCATTTCATCCAGACATAAAGTTATTTCATCTGTTTTATTAAAAATACTCTGTATGTTTTGATAATATATGTTAAACTCATGTCGATGTTTTATATCCTCTCTCTTCTGTGAATTTACTTCTCTAAAAAAGAGACTGGCCTCGAATCTTCATGATATCGCTTAAAATCAAACCTTTTGTATCCAACACCTTTTGGCCAAAATTTTGGGTTATAAAACATATCCTTGTATTTAAATTCGGCTGCTACCATGAAACGATTAAATTGTGTACTCTCTGATGTTATCTGTTTAACGATTATATCACTGTCAGTTGCCAAATCCGTTTTTTTCTTTATAAATTGTCTTATGTCCTCCTCGGTTACATCCTTTAATACTCTGTACAGATATAACCATACCTTTGGCTTGGCACCTCTAAAATTATCATTATTTTCTTCCGATTCTCCTATATTTCTTTTATATTTATTTCTTGCTCTTCTCTGAACTTTCCTCCACTCAGCATTTTCATCATTTTTGTTTATTTCAGTTTCTTTGTTATCAGAATTATTAATATGAACGGCATAATTAACCGCCTCTCTAACTTGCGATGAAGTAATATTTGCATATGATGATCCTTGGGTAGCATGATCAACTTGTGATTTTTCGTTGTAGTCACTTAGATTTCCCATATTTGGTTTATTTACTTTTTGTTTTACTGATTTGGGTGGTTTCACTGTTTCTTTTATGGCAATATTGTCTGACGTCTTTGGAGTTCTGCAAGATTTTGAACTTTGTTCATTGAGCAAATGAATAAGCTCAATATTACTTTCTTTAAGACTTATTACTTCACTCTGTAAGGTCAATAAAGAGCTTTCCATATGTTGCCTTAATGCACTTAACTTTTCATCAAAATCATTTTTTAATTCGGTAAACTTATTTATAAATTCTGAGCACATGTCTTCAGCATTTTTATTATCTTTGTTTTTGCATTTGTCACAGATAAAACTCAGGAAACGTTTTCCAACAAGTTGCATTACACGTATTTCAGTACCGCTGAGACCTGAACAATTTTGGCAGAGATTATCTTTACAAACATCACATTTGATCTTCTTGTTTATTTCTTCAGTAGAAAGTTCCTTAGTACATTCTGAACAAATCATTTTCCTTAGTCCTGACCTGGCCTTTGTTTTGATTCATTAAAACTCTGTCATATTTTTATTAGTAAACTTTTTTTTGTGTCTTATTTTTATTTCACCAGATAAGTCTTTTTGCCACAAAAAAACTCTCTAGGATGCTTTTTACTGGGCTTAGATATTTATTTAAATAGTTATTAACTTAATTATTTAACTATTACTGTTTATGCAATTTTCACCATTTAATAGCTTACAATATAAACTTTAAACTGCTACCAAACATCACTTTTAAATTCCACTTTTTCCACTATAAATAGGTTTATACAGAAGAGCTATACTATACTAGTAGTGTGTAAATACTTTATTTGAAAGTTAATTTGATATAAAATGAATTAGTAATTAATAAAAGAAATTCATGTTGGACAAGTAGTCTAATATCTACTAAATTTACACACCATAGAACATTAACATGATTACCTGTACCCAATAGGTTGACTCTTCTCAGGGTAAAAGTCGGTTCAATGGGCTTGTTCGGTATTTTTTTTTTCATAAATCGAAAGTGCAAGTATAAAATAATGGATCTGCAAAAATCGGAATCTTATTCGCACGTTTAGTATCTTAAAAACTATTACAAATCTCCATCTCGCGAAAATGGGGCATGGCCAGGCGCTACGTCACTATACGCATAGACTCGGCGATCTCAATAGACTTGATGCTCCTTAGTTATTATAATTGTAAGTGTTTTCGAAGTATTGTTTGTTTTGCTTACTTCTTGACAATAGGGGAGTATAATTTGGTGAAATGTCAAAATATTACAAATTTTCTCTCGCTCCTGGCGGGACGAATTTTCGATTTTGATCCTGCAGTTTACGATTAGGATTCATCGCCGACCTTCTCCTTTCCGTAGAGACATAGAACGAACTTCCACTCGAGGTATTTATGTAGTTACCAGCGATTGGAAATTCCATGTTTTTCGACCTTTCAGGTTAAATTTGAAAGGTCCCAGAAAGCCTTTTCTTACGTCATTTGCGTATATTGACGTCACAAATGAGCACTGGGTTTTTGCAACTATTACTAATTTCAACTCCTTATATCTCGAGAACTGAAAAAATTAATAATACGAAATTTTAAGTGCATAATGAGAATATCGAGTACTGTATAATAAAAAGTATAAAAAACCATATAAAAAGAATTTCATGGAACAAACCCATTATGCTCAACGATCAGGATGCCGCAGGTGAGTAATAAATCAAACTCAATTTTAAACGAACTAATATGAATATTGTTAACAAATTTAATCTGGAACATAATTATCAAAATGAATTTACAAATAACAATAACAAACTTAATAATCATTATAATCTAAATGGCCTTTAAGTTCAAATAAAAAATATTTGAAATAAATTTGTATACCATGGATTTATTAAGTGTTTGTAAAATGTCTTAAATTGTTTGTTATGACGCGTTTGGTCACAACCGAATATAACCTTAACAACTGGTTATCAGTAAAAAAATTCTCCTAGAAATGTTCTTGTCAACTTGACTGACGCTTAAAATGTGTCCAATTTCAGATCTGAATACCTAACTTGAGAGATATTTTTCTCTTGGACCTGTTGCAAAATATTCTTCGTAAGAACTTCTACTTCTTAAGGCGTTGCACTCATTTTTTATATTTTAAATATATGGACTATTTAACTTGTATATCAACATATCTGGAAAATATTTAAGGTTTCTAAACTTATTTAATTTCACTTGCTTCTTGATCGATTACAGACTGATTTGAAAATTCAAGCTGCTTTTAATTGGGCTAATTTTCAAATCTACTTTCACTAGCTTAATCTTTTCTTTAACTAGGTATTTCATTTTACATGCTCTTTACTATATAATTTGAATGATGTTTCTACTTCTTTATTTTTCTTGATAAATTTTATATTCAATTTATCAATATTAAGTCACTATAATCGTAATTTTTCGAAATATATTGACATATTACATTTAAAAGTTTAAAGTCTAATTATGACAACAAATATCCACACCAGGTTAAATTAAAATACTATTTAATATAATAATCTTCTTTGTCTATTAAAATAGTCTATTTAAATACTTAAAAACATAATGTAATATTTCAGATTGTCATATTCCCATATACTAATCTAAACAAGATCTTCTGGATGCCAATAAATATACTTATTAATCATGACATAGTCTTTTCTTTGAGCGTGATATGAAATTAAATTCACTAAACTCTTTTATGGAGGGATATGTGAATTTGAACTGAAACCATGTCAATCTCCTTGTTACAAGCTGTGGAGCTCATTTCAGTCCTTATTTCTGAAACAACCACGCTGCAATGCAACTATTCTTAATTGTATTTTATTTGAGATATATTCTGTGTAGCTTCAAAATGTTTTTTTACAGAATATCTTATATATTCAGCCCCAAATTTTGACATTAGATGTCATGTTTTAGAAATTTGCTTTTCTGATTTAAAAAGTCTACTCTAAATTATTTTAACTAGGCGATCTCTAACTAGTGATCTCTAACACTCATTCTTTATATAATACTATTAGTTTAACCATGCTAAAACTATTTTTTTTTTGTTTATTTTTAGGTTCATCACTTTCGTTGATACCTCGTGGACATTGTTTGGCTACCACATTTCACTAAGTTCTGGTCTTCTTGGTATCTTAACTTACCTACGATGCACTGTTTCATCATCATATAATTATACATTTTGTTGATATAACAACATATGACAATTTCTTAACTTATAAATACTAAAATTACTCGGCTCGATTTAACACTAAGTTTCATTCCCCATACCATACTTACTTCGTGCAAATGAACTTGAATCAAACCATAAAGTAACAGATATTCTTGCCTCTGTATGCTTTATTATTAAAACACCTTTTGTGGTTGTATTCTAAGATTTAGATTTTGTGAATTTTATTCATGGTTTCAAACACTGTACGTGGGTGCTACAAATCATGGCAATATATATTTTATTTAATGCATATCTCGCGACAAGCTTTTAGGTCAGGTCATCAACAGTGATAAAAATGAATTTAAATGTTTGGCTCGGTAATATTTTTAACCTTTGTTAGCATCCACTAATCCACATTTGGTTCACTTATTGGGCCACGGTCCCGCCCCAATCAAATGACGTAATATTTATTTTCTTCGATTTAGTACTTTTTAATAGAACAATGTTTTTAAAAAGGTTTTTAATATATTTCATCGTTTCCGTTTTAGTCACTCACTGTTGAAGAGTTGTATAGTGAGCTAACTATGCTGGTTTCAGCATTAGATCATGGCCATCAGATAATTGTATTGTCATCAGTACCACATAACATGTATGCAAAATTTGTGGTTCAGAATTAGCTTACTAGATTTGAACTAAATTGATTGGCAGACATGTGAAGTTGCATAAGAGTTTGTAACAGAAAAAAAAGAAACGACTAATTAGGATGTAAACAGCCTAAAAACCTAACATTTCATATAAAATTTACCCTGTCTCTCTATCAGTTGAATCTTCAACTTTTGCCGGATGCGCCGGCGATACAAACAAGAATTTCTTTTTTAGTAGTAGTAGTAGTAGTAGTAGTAGTAGTAGTAGTAGTAGTTCATTTTCTATATTCCATTGTCATCGATACTACATGTGTGTGCAAAATTACAAGGCGATGAATCAACTGAAAGTGGTTCAAAATTGACTTGCAAGTTAAACTAAGACCAACAAACACGGAAAACAGAATAAAAGCTAGTAATAAAAACAGTAAATAGTTGGGGACTGAAAGGCAACACCGCCATGTGGGAAATTATGCCCCCTTTTAAGCGTACCAACGGGTTTACATTCGAAGGTGCTCACTTTCCATTTTCGCTAATCACGCCTTTAATAGACTTCAAACGACTTCATAGATTATTTGTGTAAATTTTACACGATAATGTTAACAAAGTAATATCTTATTAAGTGTATTAACAATCTCATTAATGTGTCATTTACACCGAAATTATTCATTTGGTGGTGCTATCGAATTTCAGGAGAGGCCAATACATTGTTTGACCCGCTTTTTATTAACTTAACCTGTAAATATGTGATCAAAACTCAGAAATTGAAAGAGAAACTTGGAATTTGGTGTATACACTAGAAGCCAAAGCCTATTTTTTAATAATATTTTCTATTCCATCACTCCATTATTAAAGGGGATGATAAAATAAAATTATTCATTTGAAATTTGGTACACATATGTTTTATAACGCGGTTTTATTACAACTGGCAAAGTAGTTTGGAAGCAAAACACTTTTCAAAAATGTAACCTTTAAGGATCAATAGTTCTGAAGGTCATGCTCTAGGAAAAGCATTTACAGCTTCATTTAGTGTTATTTTGAGCTAAACTGTACTCCCGAAGTATTGCTCCATACTCCTCAAAAACACTGAACCCTGAATATAAAGAAACCTCTGCTTCTAAAAGTAAGTTAACATGAAACAAAATACAATCAAGAATAAATGTAAATTGTGCAAAGCACTTTTCGAAAACGCTGTATATACTTAGCTTGTGGGTAGTCCAAATCGCATGTTCATTCATCTAATTGAAGAAAATGCCGTTCACTCATTGCGTCATGTGACTGGGAAGATATTTAATTATCTACTGTTGATATGTTGTAAGAATGACGTCAGACTAATTTCCAGCTACATCTTACATCTTGCCATAATTACATTATTATGTAAAAGTGTAAGTACTATAACGAGTTCTACTACTTACTTCTTGATTACTGCTATATTTAGCTAATGACGTATATCTGCAATACATACTTATACTGACCGATACCAAAAACTAATAACCAATAACTCATCAAATTACCGGTGGTATAAGTGTTGTTCAGTTTCAAAATACCACGCAAAAGAAACGGTTACAATATTTCAAAAACAATGACTATTTTAATAATACATTAGGAACAGGATGATAAATTCCTTCATCAGTTTCATTACATAAAAACTTGGAGATTTCACTGATTTGGAGGAAAAAATTTTAAATTTCTGAAAATCAAGAAACTTAATTAACTATCTACTTTTTTAGAGTGATAATTATGTACACTTTCACTAAAAGTATAGCAAATTTCTCCCTTGGGAATTGTGTCAGCTACATGCTAACACAATTGCGACAGACAGAAGCAAAGACAGAGTGATAGAATTGAAAGACCTTAAGGCGACAATTCCCTAGAAAGAGACATCAGATAGGGAAATATTTACTATTTTTGGAGATAACTTTTTTTCTTAGTACGTATATTTAAAAAAACTATAAGACTACCTAAGTAGAACCTTAACAAGAATATTACTATGAACTTTCACTCAATAATTTCAGTGGTTTGCAAAATAGTCAGATTTAAATTTAAAAATTATGCTAATCTTCTATTTTGCAAACAAATTAAATTAATGAGTGAAAATGAAAATAGTCATAGTCTTATTATGATTCTACTTAGATAGTTTTATAGTTTTTTTTTAATATGCGTACTAAGGAAAAAAGTTTTATGGCCAAGAATAATAAATATTTCCCTATCAGATGTCTCTTTCTAGGGAATGGCCACCTTAATCGTAATCTCTTCGACATTTCTTTGGGTTTTAACGTTTCAGACTACGTAGATTACGAACATTAAGGTGACCATTCCCTAGAAAGAGACATCCGATAGGGAAATTTCTATCGTGATAAATATGTAGTCCTAGGGAATATCATCCTCTACTCTTTAAAATGTCGATTGAGATAAATACTGAAACCTAGGAAACAGCCCCTCCCCCCTCTTCAAAAATTTCGATCGAGACAGATGTTCAATTTAGAGGAATATCCACCGCCCCCCCGCTCTTCCAAAATGTCGACCGAGATAAAGCTCGTTAAGTAATTGTTTTGTTCTTGTTGACTATCGTGACTTCGATTGTGAAACAGTCCAAATAGTGTAGGCAAGTTAGCATTTCTGACTAAAAACTTTACCGAATGAATGGATTTTCACGAAACTTTGGATTCGGTTCATTTCGATATCTAGATCAAACTCCAAACAAAACAAAACACGAACGAAACAATGATTTAGTTGATAATTTGTTATAGTGTTTACGAAGTCAATTGAAACTAGTCAGTGTTAAAGCACAGAACCGTGCGCACTTAACTTGATATTTTGTCCTATGTATTTAACAATGGTATCGAGAATCGAATAGTAGTTGAAACTGTGCAGGCGAGTCCGAGACTGCCAATGTAATAAGCCTGAATGAACCATCTACGACTGAACTGGTTTAAAGATAATAAAACGGACAGGTCCACTAGCATAAAAAAAATTTGTAAATCGTTTCTCAACAGTCAACGTGGGCTTGTGAGATGTGCTGCCATTGGCCTGGGTTTGAGGACGGGTGGCGACGATTGGCTGGCACCCGGGTATTTCTCAGTCCGATTGGTCGGTCGGTGTTAGACTTATATCAGTCATTAGTCAACGTGGACTCGATATCACTTAGTTGTTTGTAACATTTCTCCAGTGCAGTGCGAGAAATGGTTTTCAGAACAGCTTTATACCAAATATTCCGCCTAATTCGGTAATTGTATTAGATAATGCTTCTTATAACTCGCGAATATTAAATAAAATACCAAACACCAGTACAAGGAAGGCATTTTAAAATTCATGAGAGAAAAAAATATGGAAATTCCTGTAAAAGTTCCAATAAAGCGCGAATTACTAAAATGAATAAATAACCAAAAGGGAATATTGTTATTGATAACTTATCCAATATACACGGTCATACATTTTTGCGGTTACCTCCGTACTACGCATATTTAATCCTATCGAGATGGTTTGAGCAACTTTAAAAGATCGTTTGCGAAAATGTAATGACTCTCCAACGTTAAGCGCGGTAGTAGTTGATCATATAAGAAAAGTAATAAATGACCTCGACAATACCGATTTATGGAAAAATTGCGTTAGGCATGTAATTAAAAAAGAAAATCAATATCCAACACTACCCCCCATTGTGCCGATTATGATTCAACCGGATAATGATTCCTCTTCAGAAAGTGAAGATTCGGACGCATCAACTTTTAGCATTTAACTTTTTTAATACATGTTTTCAGAACAAAATATTTAGCTATTATATTAGGTATGAAGTTTACTTTTTTATTGTTACATTTCTTGGAATATATTTTATTTAGTTGACAAGAAATTTTAATTTAAGTTACTTTATTCTAGAAACATATTTTAATTACCTATGTTTTTATTTATGTTTTATTTTTGTTGTACTAATTCTTTGCTTTGGTTAAGAAACTTACATTTTTATTTTTATTTTAGAAGATACTTAAATTTTATTTTTACTATTTAACATCCTTGCCCCTCGCCAATCTAACCTATCCCATTCCCTCATCCCAGCAAGGATATGTTCATACCTTCTCGTTGTTCCTTGCTGAGCAATAACATATTTCAATATAGTATAGGATAACTTTAAAACTAAACCCAATAAATTTAAATATTTCGACTTTACATCTAAAACTAATATAATACTTCAAAAATATGTTATTGGATAAATGAACAAAAATAGCCTATCTAATAAACAAAAGATAATAAAAATTAACACAATTTTCAAAAAATTATAACATTTTCTTATGACAAGCGTCTCTATTTACCTCCGCCCATGTACAATAAAGAGTTGCCGAGTGTTTTTGCCGGCTTTTAGTTTTAATGCGATTTCAATTGTTCTCGTATACACTATAACTAGTAAAATTGAGCTAAATTAAAAAAAACAAAATATATTTTTAGATAACTGAATAACAACTGAAATAACTTTTTACTCTTGTAAAATTTTCAAAAAAATGCGTATTTTCCGAGATATAGCGGTTAGATTTTTTATTAAGGGGGAGGGGGATAAAAGTGACGAGAAAAAATTCAGAAAAGTTCTAGTGAAAGTATTATTAAAATAGTCTTTTTTTACCTCTATGACTTTTTACTAAATAGCACTCTGTCCAAGTTTTCCGGAAAAAAACAAAGAAAAATCCCCTATCGGATAACGGAAAATTTCGTAAAATATTAACATTAAAAATCTGGATAAATTCAGACGTATAGGTTAAGATATCCTTTAGAATTTTGGTCTCTTGTAATTTCTTCGTAACGTGCATATTTTGCGTGTTTTCAACAATTTTTCACAATGAAAAATATACCTAAATTTTTTCATATCACAAAATGCATGATTACATGATACACCAAGGAACATAAGACTAATTCAGATAACAAATGTTATCGCCACAAAACTTTTTTTGTTCAGCGTTATCTCTTTTACTTCATGAATAAACAATAAAAACAATTCTTTCTCAGTAACCGCTTGTTTGTTCTATATTGCGAAATGTTGCAGTTATTGACATTTATATCTACTTAATTTTGGACTTTTGCACACATACATTATTAATTTCGACCATGATGCACATGGGAGTACCATCTGAAAGGAGTTCTCTGTAAAATAACAATTATTACTATAATATTATCGTTAAGCGACAACACTACTTCAGCGGTCGGATAGACTAACGACAAAAGCTACAAAATCAATTACGCCACGGACTTACTTTCGGAGTACCTATTATAAATTGGATCCCTCACATCCATCTTTCTTTCGCCCACGAAGTCCTTAGTTTTACTTTTCTTTCTGGGTCCATATTTTGCCATAGTAGTGTTTGGGGTGTCCTGAAGGGTCCCTCAGTTTCCTTACAAATCCGTTGTACCGTCCGCTAAAAGAAAATTTACTTTATAAATATCTGCCACGTTTAATTTTGCTATTTACCTCACTGACTGCTTACAAAGGTAAAAGGGGACCTCAGTTGCATTTTTCCTGAATGAAGTACTCAAGTAATTTCATCACCATGTCTCTGACTACTGCCTTTTGCCGGGCATTTTGAAATTAGTTTCTTCAAGAGCAGTAAAACTAAGGCACTCACAAACTACTTACACAATAATTTACATAATTACAGGAAACTTAAAACACCACAGTAAAAAACAGTGCAAACTTAAATAAATAACAAGAGGAAATAAAAAATCGTTAAACTTGATAAATGTGTCAACTGCAACGCTACTGAACGTTGGTTGCGGCTATGACAAGCGGTTGTATTATTCATCTCCAAAACGCATCGTTACGCCTGGAACTTCGGTCGTAGCCCCATCAGACGTAACTTTCTGTTATCTACATTGTCATGTGCTAGTATGTGCTGATAGAAAAATGTCATGTCTTCGATAAGTACATAAATTGATGACGTGAACAACAAGACTCGTGATTTCAACTATATACTATGTCGTAAAACAAAGTTTACCATCGGGCTTTCTTTTTATGTAACAAAAAAATAATCTAGGGTAGTGTAATACTGATAATTTTCATTCAGTCTACGCCTTTTTCCCAATATTCATGATTTCGTTTAGTTATTTCTGAGCGACACTTTTGGAGGCAGGGTGAACAGCGATTTTAAGCGCTTTTTCGGAAATTTTATATTCTTGAATTTGTGCTTTAACAAACTTTCATTTGACATGTTTAAAAGTGAATTATTATTTGTTTGCTCATAATTGTAATGACATCGCATTTGATATCCCACACGATGACCTTGAAATTTTATTTTTCCTCACTGACCATTTTTTGCCCCCTTCAAGTTAACCCCCAAAATTAAAATTCTACTGGTTCTACTTAAGGCGGCCATTCCCTAGAAAGAGACATCCGATAGGGAAATATTGACTATATTTGGCCATAACTTTTTTTTCTTAGTACGTATATTTAAAAAACTATAAGACTACCTAAGTAGAACCATAACAAGACTATTACTATGAATTTTCACTTAATAATAATAATAATAATAATAATGATTATTGTCCCAAGAGTTACCAATACAAAATGTGCATATGGTGTAGGACTGGTCTAAAAGATACATACTTACAAAAAACGAAAAATACAATTTAAAAATTACCAAGACAGACATGACTCCAAAATATTTATAAATTCATGTATTCGTCAATATCATAAAATGAGTGATGAATTAAGAAACAATATAAACTGTTTTTGAACTGTTTCACACTTCCAATACTTTTTATATGATTAGGAAGTTTATTAAAGAATTTAATACCTACATATGTCGGATTAGTTTCATATAATGCTAAATTATGTTGTGGTATAATCAAGGCATTGGAATTCCTAGTGTCATAATTATGATTAAAATTGTTAGTCACAAATAAAGAATAATTAGATTTAACATAATTTAGTATTTCATAAATATATATACATGGTACCGTTAATACTTTATATTCTTTGAACAAATTTTTGCAAGAATGAAATTTGCTTACACCTGCTATATTACATAGTGCCCTTTTTTGCATTCTAAAAACTTTTATCCACGAATATGAAGATCCCCAAAATAAAATGCTATACGTTACCCTAGAATAGAAATGGGCGTAATAGTAAGAAAATAATATTTGCTTGCTAGTTAAAAATTTAAGTCTATAGAGTACATAACAAACTGATGATAGTTTTGAACACAAATCTCGTATATGATCCTCCCAATTTAAAGACTGATTAATATTTATACCTAAAAATTTTACAGTGTTTGCTTGTTTTATAGATGTTCCATTTATTTTTATCAGTTGGCTCTCAGTTTCTGGAAAATTCCTAGACTTAAACAAAATAAACTCCTTAGAGATATTTAAAAATAGTTTGTTTTTATTAAACCACTCAACAAAAACATTTAGAATATTTTGGCTACTTAATATAACATCATCTTTAGATTGACCTGAACAAAGAAAAGAAGTATCATCAGCGAATAATGTTAAACTATTTTTATCAACGATATTTGCTAAATCATTCATGTAAAGAATGAATAATAGGGGTCCAAGGACTGAGCCTTGAGGTACACCGCATTCAGTATTTAACTTATTTGATCTGTAACCATGAATCTCAACAACTTCCAGTCGTTTCCAAAATAGTTAGATTTAAAACTACGAAATTGGAAGATTAGCATAGTTTTTAAATTTAAATCTAACTATTTTGCAAACCACTGAAATTATTGAGTAAAGATTCATAGTAATAGTTTTGTTATGGTTCTTCTTAGGTAGTCTTAAAGTTTTTTTAAAAATACGTACTAAGAAAAAAAGTTATGGAGAAAAATAATAAATATTTCCCTATCGGATGTCTCTTTCTAGGGAATGGCCACCTTAACGGGCCACAACTACCTACAACTGTGGTAAATTTGAACTATCTACACATCAAACAGTCTCTGAAAAAAATACCTGTGACAGATGGACAGACAGATACCAAGTTGGTTTTAGAAGAGTTTCGTTTTGCCAATTTTGCTACGGCATACTAAAAACGGTCACTAAATATTATGATATAAAATTTCATCATCCTCGGTTAATTAAAATTTATTACATAATACCAATATTGAGGTTGGCTAAAAACACGTTGAATTTTCTTATTTGTTAACTTTTACACCGACCTCAATACAAATATTGAAATGATGTTAAATTAACCGAATGGCGGTGAAATTTTATTTCATACTTTTAAGTGACTGTTTTTATTTTCCTCGCTTACCGAAGAGAAGCATAGTTAGCATTTGCGAAAAAATCATCCTCCGAGATTTCTTCGAACTTTCACGTTTTAGACCATGTAGAATACGAAAATGAAGGTCTTTCAATTCCGTCTGTCAGTCTGTCGGTCTGTTGTCTGTCTGTTGGCGCTGTAACTAAAAAACTACTTGACGGAGAACAGCCAAATTTGGTAGGAAATTGACGCTACTGCCAGCAAATAAATGAGCAGACATTCATGGGAAAATATACAAGGTGGACTAAAAAGAATAGATAATAAAACATTTCTTTCGCTCAAATTTAAAATTTCCACGTTTTATGACATTCTAAACCTACTTGGATGTGGAAGTGAAAATGTGACAGATGGCAATAATATTTGGCATGCCTATATTTAACACAATTGGCAAGGAAGACACCTATTATAGTTTTATTAAGAAATTATTTAACTATGGTGGAAATTTGTAAGTATTTATCTATTTATGCAAACCTTCCACATTTGGCATCTTTTATTTAATAATAATAATAATAATAATTTTTATTAACCATTTGTTATGATGCAAATTTTGTATATATGGCAAGTCAGAAATATAGATAAAATAAATAATACAACAGTAACAATGAAATAAATAAATAACAAATGAATGAAGCCAACATATCATCAGAGAACACATTAACGATAATTTTACATACATCAGAAATATAAACATACCTATATATACACATATATACCCACATAGACATACATAAATACACATATATGTACAAAGCAGATAATCAACTCTCAAGAGGTAGGTTATAACAAAACAATTAATCAGAAGAGAAATAGTACATACAATTGTGTAAAATGTCTAACAAATAAATAAATACAATTATATAGTATTTTACGTAATTACGTCGCTTAGGAATTCATCTATTGTGTAGTATCCTTTTTGTACAAGGATTTTTTTAATGGTAATTTTGAATTTGCCTATGCTCATGTTTTGGATATTATTTGGCAATCTTTTATATAATACGATAGAGTTATATTGAGGTGACTCTTTGAAAGTCGATAATATTTACTTTTTGCTTTCGGATGACCACCCTATATATTTTGTTGATCAAGAGTTATCTAGTTTTCTTTGTAATAACAGTGATAACTACATTCCGATTATTATTCTCATCTGTCGTTTCTGAATTAATAATTTTTCAGTGTGACCGTCCTGTATAGATAAAGAGGGAAGTTCTGTGCAAATATTTTTACCGATTGTTTTAAAGGCGGTTCAAGTTTTTTGACTTTTCTTTTACTCTTTTTAGTGATCAAATTTCATGTAAATCCGCAAGAAATGTGCAACCACAGCAGCGTTATTTTAAATTTTGAATACTTAACCTGTGACTTCAAATTCAGTATCAGCTACACAGAATATACTTAAACACCAATTTTAACACAATTTTATGCGTAGCGCATTCGCCATATTCTCGAATACAAAATACTTTCTTCCGATTTTTGCTCTCCTTACACTATTAGCTGAAACTAATAAAGAGCCACCACCGAACATATTCTACAGTTTTCCAAATTTCCATAGAAATCGGTTAAGAAGGGAACAAAATTACGCTCTCGGAATAAAATGCCTAATTATACTTGTCGCAAATACGAAAACGAAGAGTATATAGTGTTTGATCAACACATTTCTAAAACCATAAATATCACTCGTAGAGAATTAAATTTCATATCATTGTGTTGGTGATTGAATTCTGAATTACTCTTAAAATGTTCGACTCGTTTGTAACATACCAATTTTTTATCGAGTCAGTTATAAATGTATCAGCAAGGATTACATCTAAAACTCCTTTTCTAATCGCATTTATAAAGGTGGGTTCATTACCCTTATTGATAATGTCGATATTATTTGCAAATATTCAAAAAGGTGCTTACCTCTAACATTGATATCGATGCTGCCCCACATAAAATGGTGCGCAATGGCATCGCTGCCAATAATGTAATGTTTGTTTCTTCTTTTACACCAGCTTATGAGGCTTTTAACTTCCTCTGGAGGTCGGCTTCGTTCTTCGCGGGGAAAATAGGCAGAGACGAATATGATCTGCCTTTCGCCTCTTTCCGTAGGTATGTCCACAACTGCAGCGAATAGGTATCTTGTTGTGAACAAAATTAATGTTTTTACTAAACAGCAAAGCTGTTCTAGGATTGTCATGTAAGATGGAATGAATTAACTTACATGATTGGGTAGGGTGTCCTTTTGTATACGTAGGGCTCATGAATTAGCCCTATGTTTATTTTCTCCTTAATAAATCTTCTGCTAAGCACGCTTTAGGCTGTTTTTCCGTGATGGAGATTTATTTGGAGACACTTCGTGTTTAGGGTCACTTTTATGGTCTCTTCTGCCTATACCCTTGTAAGGCTATTGTTTGCCGTTCGGAAAGGTACTATGATTGCCTTTGTCCACGGGCCCCTCAGTCTCACGAGTCGCGGAGGGAAAAGCAAATTACCTGAAGCAGTGCCCCGCATGCCTCATGCAGGTTTATTGAAACCAGGGTGCGCCAGGTGCCCTGGAGTCCGCATAATAGCGACTAAGCTTCCCCTTAGCCATGTAGTCCTCGGCTTATGCCGTTCCACCTTTGGCTTGGGGGGAGTTTTATTGTGGTTCCCATCCACTCGGTCGGCCGATTAAGGCAGACCCCCATGTAGAGTAAGCACCGGCTTGCTCCATACCAGGCAGGTTTCCAATGGTGAGACAAAGTCCCTCGCATGTCTGATTCACCGGATCCTAACCCGGTGCCCCAAGAGCACAAGCGACTGAGCTCCAGCCTCCACGCTGTTAATGCTAGTATAGCTCTAGGACGTTGGGTTCGCTACCTCCCATGCTGTAGGTTATACAGGCCTGAACGGAGCTTGTTGCCATATGTTACCCATCTACAAAAGTAAATGAGTATCACAAGACGTCAGTACGTTACCTTGTTCAACAATATAAAAAGAAACTTAATAAATCTGATGATCATGAAATTAAATATAAGAATTGTAGTGCCGTATATTTTGGTCAGAATAGGAGAACTATAGGCAACAGGGATAAAGAACATACAAACTCCATTATAATAACATTAAAAATACTCAAGAAATCTGAAGAGGATAAAGATTTCGAAATTTTGAAATTTTCTTTCAAACGAGGGCACTGACAAACGAGAGGGGGCAGCGATATCGAATCAGGTACAGAAAGCAGTACCGCTGAATACTTTAACAGTGAACCTGATTCATCATCGTCAATATTGAAACAAACAAACGATAAGCATGTTGTTGTGGATTATGCCTATGGGGGACATCACATAAAAAATACGCACTGTGTACTTTTCCTAGTCTGGTGTGGAAATGAGTGTATCATCTATGAAAAAATACGTGTTGATAAAAACCAGTAATAAGGCGATTAGAAACAAAATACGGAATTTTTTTTTAATAAATAAGGTTTATGGAAATGGAATATTTTGAAAAATTCAATTTTTATCGTGCCTTTGCGAAACAGTGGCGGCAAACTTAAGAGGGCCCCAATGTAAAACCTATAAATTCGCCAAGTTTGAAACTGATTTATTCAGAGGCAGACCTATTTTAATTGCCCTAGCGCCTTACTTAATAATAAGTAAACATCAATTCAACGCATAGATGTACATATAAATAGGATTTGCGATGTTGTAATAGCAATGGATAATAGTAACAAATCAAGTGATAAGTGATTACTGATTGTAGTACTCACTGATGATTCATAATCGTTGTTTACGTATGTATTAGTATAATTTAGCTTGAAAGTATAGTGTTTATCACGAGTTATATCCATGAGGATTTAAAACATCACACTAGATATTATATGCAAAACTGAATTGGCCATGGTTATATTATGTGAAAATATTTAATACACATTATTTTCGTCATTTCTCTCTATTTCACATTCTGTTTTATTATACAGGGTGATTCTTATTAATGGTAAACTCATTATAATTGCATATACAGGAAGAACAATTAAGAATCGTATGTTCTCGTTTTGAATTGAGTGTTGCAAGGACACCAGACTAACAATTTCTCTTCGTAGGTGGATATACCACACAATAACATTTTCATTTAACTCAGCTGAATTTTTTATTGAGAAAATAAAATAACTAAGCACTCTTTAGAGTAAAGCATAATAGGGTCATTAAGTCAAATTTCTTATTGCATTTTTTAGTATGTGTATACGAGATAATCGTCGAATAACTACAACACTGAAAATTCGAGATCAATTTGATAAGTAGTACCAGAAATATATAATCGTTAAACATGAACCGAAGATATGTTTAATGTGCGAAACAGACTCACCTATCAATAAAAATATCTGATCAATAATGACAAGCAATGTCGAAGTTATATAATGAATAAGATGTAAAAAAAACATTTATTCTATACAAATAATGCCAACACATGGAAAATAAAGTGAAAAGTAAATGTCATGAGAAAAGAACGTTCTAACATTATTGAATGATATGTATAGCACATACCTAATATTTGTTTAAAAGTGAATTATGTGTTGTTTGCTTATACTTGTAATAAAACATTCTTTATAGTGTTATGAATTACACCCTCTTGGAACTGGAGATGATACGCCTATGTCTACTAATAGTGACTGGAAAACTCTAGAAAGAGCCATGGACTTTTCTAGAGTATGGTTGGAGAAGATTCTGATGGTTTCTGGATGAATCTAGAAGCAATTTAAGAGTATATAAGGCGCGATTACCGGCGCAGAGGGGAAAGTTTATTTGAGAAGTGACACGTTCGGTAAAAAGTGAGGTTAAATAAGAGTGTAAAGGTTATTTTGAATGTTTGAAGTATTGTATAGTCAGTAAATTATTGAATATAGTGTTAGTGGTGTTTATCTCTTGTTGAAATTATTTAGAACCCACGGATTCATACAGGGTGTTTCCTAAAAGATGAATAAACGTAACAATAGAATTTTGCAAAAGCAGAAGAATTATCCATGAGAACTAAAAGAAAAACTATTCGTAAAATTATATGTTACAATATTTGCATTTTTTCGATAACCTGAATTCTGGTTATGCTAACATAACATAACCCTCAGCGGTCATGAAGATTCAGTTAAAATGAGAACAAAGGTCTAAAATGAATTTATTTACATACCTCGTCTTTTGGAAAAATTTTCATTAAAATGGATTACATTTTCATGAAATCTCTCATTCTGTTTCTTGGAATGTTTAGCTCATCAGAAAGGCTGTTTGCAAAATCCTATAAAGAATATGTTTCAATACCTAATACTATTCACACAATTCGTGTTATTTTATACCTATTTCATATATATCAGCTATTAGCAAAAGCACATTTTGAGATATATTAAATTACCATAGGAGTAATTGACGTCACACAGCTAATAATATGAGAGCTCTGTTGGTTTTACCAACCACTTTCTATTTCTTAAATCAAAACGGAGCTAACATCGGGAAATCCTAAAAGAAAATTTCCTGTGTGTCAGGTTTTTATTATATCACGGTAGGGGGTGATTGAGCATATCTAGGAGGGGGTCCAGAAATCGCACGACATGCAGACGTATAGTTGACTCCATTTGATTATTGCACATAAAAAACGGCTATAAAATCTGACCTTCAAAATATCAAAGTCGGCGCGCTACTTTCTGCTGACAAGAGTACTCACAGAGCTGTACGTACAATTTCTGCGTATTAGAATGAACCTAAAAAACAAAGGATTTAAAAATCGTGTTTTCGGTAGGAACTTAATGACGTTTCTGATAAAATAAAAAATCTTCCTCTGTCTTGCGTCAAGCAGTGGCAGTCCGTCAGGAATCGCAGGGTGGTCAGAATTATAAAATTAAATAGCTGTTTTTATTTATAATATTTTTAATATTTTACTACATATTAATCCGCATCCGCCAAGTTCACATACGAATCCGCTTAATTTTAATACCGGGTAGCTTACCGCTAATATTTTATGCGCATGAGCCTAGACTCTAACCACTAGTAACTGGGGTGGGCAGCGAACACTGAAATTGTGCTATACTACGCCTATGTATATGTTGGTCATTCTCTTCGATCTTACGGCTACAATACGTATCAAATCTGGACGTACGTCTATGTCTTGCGTATTTAGGCAACTTATATCTAGGGAGGGCATGCCACGCCTAAAGCAAACTTAATAAACTTATGAATAATGAATTTGAATTTTGAATTATTGAATATGTTTACATTTGACAAAATATCAAAATCAAACTGAAAAATGAAAAATTACTAATTAGTAAATGTGTTAGAATTAGAATAATTAATTAATTTCTTAATCTTACGAGAATATTGAGAATATCAAATAGAATATGAATTTGTACCTAATTTCTAATTTGATATTTTTTGATAAATAATAGAAGAAAAAAGGAAGTTAGTGTGACATTAATTATGATTATTATTATTAGGAAAATAATATTTTTTGTAAATGATGAAATGCAAATTCAAATAGATACCGGGCTTTGTAGTTTGTGGATGGAATATGGACACTGCCTGCCTCGTCCCTTCCCTTTCTTTCACAATAGTAATTTTTCGCCAAACATCGTTTTTTTTCGGAAGTATGTAACGTATTTATTACAGTTTGTTATTTGTTATTTGTTTGTGTTTGTGCAAGTGCTCACCCACTGCTAAAAGCCACAGGCCGCAGTTGGCGTCAAGATATGAATATCTCATGCATTGGTGAACGCATTGCCCGTTTTTCGCGACATTTACAGATAGATTCAAAATTCGGCTCTATTTATCTGTTACCTGGGTGTGACGTTCTAGTTAGGGGTGATTCGCGTAAATATGTCACAAGAGTTAGAAATCATAATTAAAAGTGGCGTGTTTCCGTTTATTTCTTATCTTAGTCATACTGAAACATATTTTACATAAGAGTAATGATGTTTGTCTATTAAGTAATACATTATATAGTGTAGAAAAATAAAGCATGCACCGGTCTCCCCTCTCGCCTAATATTAGCTCGGTCGGCAGATGCGAGTTTTTTATGTGCAGTATAAATATGGAGTGAACTATATGTGAATAGTTATATAATTTTCTCCAATAAAGCTATCCTGTGAAACAGCCAGAAAAAATTATTATCAAAGAATTTATATTTTTATTCAACAAAATCGAAGCTTAGAGGGTAGAATTGCTTGATCGATAGGCAATCATGCTTGACCACCATCTGGAGTTCCATGTTCGAATACTAGACGTGGCACTGAGATTTTTTTGGAAAAAGTAAATTAATCTCAGCATACTCTCTATAGTAATTGTTGTTAAAAAATATAAATAGATCACAAATTAATAGATAAGTATTTACGCAATTATTAAGGAAATGAACTGAACGCAATTATCTTACTAATGCGAGATTTGCCACAATTACATGATTAGATAATGATCTACTTCTTTATGAGTTGCAAAGATGTTTTTTTACAACCATTAAAGAAATTAAAAATGGATAATTCAAAAGTGTATTTACAGGGCAAGTCACTAGTGCGTGGACAGTATATATTCTCTCAATCGTATGAAATTTGAAAACAACATCGGAGATACAAATTCTGGAAGATCAAGAGCCGCGTGTTTTAAAATTATTTTTAAATTTACATGGTGGTGGTAAGCAAATAATTGTATTCTTTAATCAAACACCCTACATTTTTTCATATTTTTATCCAGGTATACAGGGTGTTTTGAAAAAATTGGGACAACGCTTAGCCGTTAGATTCTAGACATCAAAACAAGCCGAAGTACCTATGATAATTACGCCAATCAAGTCAAAGATTTTCAATACAATTAGGCAGGGGCGGATTAAGACTTTGTGAGGCCTCTGGCTAAATTCTCGTAAAACATTTAAATTTAAATTTTTAGCGAAATCGTCTCACTGGAACTCATTTTTTAATAACAGTTTTATAAACAAATAATAAATAACGCAATTTTCAATTCCAAAACACTTCTATCATAGAGTATGGGTTAATACAAGAAAAAAAGTTTTATATGTACAGTGTGTCTCACTTAAGAGTGTAAGAGCGTAATAACTGCTTTGTTTTTTTGTCCGATTTGAACCAAACTGGCCTTAAAAGATAGAGGCCACCAAGGTCTATTTAAGACCACCAAATCACTTTCCATCTTTAAATGCAAGGCCATCTACGATAATAAATTCAAAAACCCTGAATCCAAAGTTTTGTTAAATTCTAAAAAAAATGAGGTCTTGATGTTCTATCAAACCTCTATCAGCACTAATGCATTCCCTGCAGAATTTAACTAAACTTCGTATTTAGGGTTTTTTTAATGATTTCGAACAAGTGTTGTTAACAAAATTTTTTTATTAAAAAATGTCTACCTACTATGGTTTTTAAATTTGTTTCAAACAATTTAGTGTCGTAGATGGCCTTGTATTTAAAGATTGAAAATGATTTTGTGGTGACCTCTGTCTTTTATGATCAGTTTGATTCTAATCGAAAAACCAAAGAATTATTACGCTGTTACACTCTTAAGTGAAACACACTGTATATGTTACGTCGGAAAGATTTATTGTTTAAAAGTTGTTAATGTTTAAACATTGAAAATTGCGATTTTTAGTCTTTTTGACCTTTAACTACTTTTGAATGGAAAGAAATTTTTAGATTCTGCAAAAATAATCGAAAATTTCAACTTCAAAATGCCGAAAGATTTAGAAAAATTACATCAATGGTTCCAAAGTTATAGCATGCTATAATTACTATACTTAAGTTGCCTGCTGTCAGAAACATGATCTGTAATCGGAAAAACATGTCTCATGCCAGCGAAGAAAGAAACTCAAGACAGAAGAGCGCCAGTAGAAACGACCCAGCTGGCAGGGTCCAACAGCCAGGACCAGGGGAGGTCTGCTAACTTCGCCTACACCGTCTGCATTTGCAGGGGGGGTAGTCGTAAAAAGCGGGCCCACCCCTTACGAGGCCGGTCCAGGTCTACAGCGATGATTGGAGCAAAGAGCTCAAGCTCGACCCCTAATCATCCGAGACCGTAATCAAAGTCAAGAATATTGGTGCGGAAAAACATGGCGCGCTGCGCCGAAAACTCCCAGTTTTGAAATCGGTGTAACTTTCATATTGATGAAATTTTATAATTCCTTCGGCGTTTTGAAGTTAAAGCCTTGCACTTTTAGAATATTTTTTTAGAATCTAAAAAGTTCTTTGCATTCCAAAGTTATTAATGGTAAAAATGCTAAAAAACGCGTTTTTTCAATGTTTACACGTTAACTATTTTTGAAATTTCTACCTTTTCGACATAACATACCATACTTTTTTTTGTTTTGACTCATACTTTACGACAGAAGTAGCGAGCGCTCGCCAACATATCAGCGAACGCAAACGACAATCATGTGGGGAACGTTCGCACAACCGTTCGGTGAACGATCGCCAAGTCTTCCGATTTTTGCGCAAGCCTTTTTTACCAAATTGTTTTTTTACACCACTCCCTTTCCCTCATTTGATTTTAAGATTACCTGTGAAGTGATAAACTCGCTTTCCCTCAGTCATTTGAGCTTAGGGTTTCCTGTTTATGGTTCAACCTTTTGTAGCACTCGCTTTCTTTCGGTAATTTGGGTTTATAGGGTTATCGTTTAAGAATTACAGGTCTCGCTTTGCTCCCATCTATCGATGACTTAATTATCTGTGAAAAATCACTGCCCACCCAATAAAAATGCTGAAATTACGCCACTGAACCCAAATATGGAGCTAGCCGTGCAAACTCGCTTCCCCCCCAATCCAACGATGTGGAAAACGGTCATTTAAATAGTTCTATTGGAAAATGGGGGAGGAGTTCCATCTTGCATAAACCACATCTGTCTTCTATTAATGTTATTAGCAATATTTAATAAGTCGTCCAAATTGTTCTGCAGAAATTGTAAGTATGATGCTCCCTTTAACCTATTAGGAAGCTCAACGGGCCCTAATTCATTATTACCGATAATCCCACACCCGACATTAATTGAAAATTCATCCTGAAAATGATTAACACGCGCTTTATAAGGACTTTCCTCAGCCCAAATATGACTATGCCTCCAGTTAAAAACACCTCTTCGTCTAAATGTGGCCTCATCTTTAAAGAGAATTTTGTTATGAATTACACCCCCTTGGAACTGGAGATGATACGCCTATGCCTACTAATAGTGACTGGAAAGACTCTAGAAAGAGCCATGGACTTTTCTAGATTGTGGTTGGAGAAGATTCTGGTTTAATCTAGAGGTAATTTCGGAGTATACAAGGCGCGATTAACAGCTCGGAGGAGGAAGTTTATTAAAGAAGTTTATTTTAGAAGTGACACGTTCGGTAAAAAGTGAGGTTAAATAAAGTGTAAAGGTTATTTTGAATGTTTGAAGTATTGTATAGTCAGTAAATTATTAAATAAAGTGTTAGTGGTGTTTATCTCTTGTTGAAATTATTTAGAACCCATGGATTCATACAAGGTGTTTCCTAAAAGGGTGAATAAACGTAACAATATTATTCAGGAATTGTGCATTATTATTTTGTCTCGAATCCAGCGGCAGAAAGCTAATCTTGCTGGTAGATCTTGAGGTTTTAAATGTTAAACGGGTGTTAAATGGTACGGGTGAAGTTGTTTTCTATAAATCACTTTATAAGTAATTGTTGAACTAATTCCAGTTCAACCAGATAGCCTGCGTATACTTATAGGTAGAGAGTCCGTTGTATAGATTTCCTATGAATAAGATACATGAAAAACTTTGTCTGAGTGAGTAAGTACTACTACAGACATACAGGGAGCCACTTTTCATATAAGCAAATTTTGTCCGCGTCATGGGATTTTACCGGAAGTGACGTCAAAATGGGATGATGCGGGCAAATAAGAAGAGGCAGCCTATTTTTCTTAATAACTAGAAGGCTTATAGTTTAACTTAAGAAAAAAATAATTCATGTATTCGATGACTTAAGTAAACACAAAAAAGATACTTTAATCTAGGGTGTCTCAGGGTTGCGGGCAAATTAAGCCTGGCACCCCACTACAGTCTCATTGGATACCTCAAAACCTACATTTTGACGTAAGTTTTATACATGAACTCGATGACACAAAAAATCGTGACCGGAAGTGACGTCAGAATTTCCCCATACAGCACAAGGACATCCTCAGAACATACTGGGGACAACTTTTCAGGACATATGGGATATCCTGGGAAGATTCCATTATCACCTTAGGATGTCCGTAGGATATCCAAATGGGACAGTTCGGGCTTTGCTGATGACGTCCTCAGGACATCAGTACGGGTGTGTACAGGACATCATCAGCTCTTATATGGGTCATGCCTGGGCTTTACTATGAACAACCTGAGGACATTGATTGGACTTTATATAGGACATCTTCAGTTCTTTTAGGGTTTATTGGATATTTCTAAAGACAGCAAAAAATACATATTATTTTATAATATAGTAGATCATTACTTTTAAACTGAGCCAATAAGCAAAGACAAAGGAATACAAGTGTATATAATGGCAGAGGTAAAATGACTAATAAAAATGTGATACATATATCCAATGAAATAGGTCGACATATCAAAATTTTGAGGTAAATACTTGAATTTTTTATATAAGTTACTTTGAAGTATTTGAACACGATTAAGTAATGAAAGGAATTTTTTTTCAATCCCGATAAGGGGTGAAAAAAAATATAACATAGTGTTTTTTCAAAATTATTCAAAATGTGTAAAAGCTAGTAAAAAAGTTTCAAATAAAAATTGTAAAAGCATGAAATATTACATAAAAATGATCCCTTGCCTTTTTTTGGTATTATTAAAATCAATAGAGTTTAGGGTGGTTTGAAGTTATAACCGATATGTACAACTTTAAAAAATCATAGCGTGCTGCAAAGTTATAATGAATTAATTATAAATTAATAATTAATAATAATAATTAATAAAAAAAAAATATTCACTCAGAAGAATATAAAAGATTACGTATCTGACAATAACATCTGCGGACAATAAACCAATCACATTTTCCCCTTTTAGATAATATAATAAATACAACAGATATAATAACATAGCAGCATTATATTTCTGAAATATTTAACTTAATCTTAGTTGTCGAAAGAACTTTAAAATGAATGTGGAAAAGACATCGACGCCCGGCGGATTTCTAAGAACTTTCCACTTGTCACAAAAAGGCGGCTAATTCAGAACACAGTAAATTTATTAAAAACAAATTATAAATAACTGCTATTTAAATAAGATATACATTTTTAATGAATTATTTGTACTTTGAGGAGATTATCAAATAGAACAAACAAATAAGTTTTTAGAGGCAAATTTTACAAACCAATAAGACACAATAAATAGCCTCAAAATAATATATATATATATATACTTTTCTTTATTTTGGTTGTTGAAATCTCCTTTAATAGGACGACTCTAGAACTTGCCCAGAATATTCCCACAGTGGATATTTTGTTAGACTTTTAATATCTTTGCAGGATACTACTAGGACATCCTGCCAGAATTTGTCTAGGATATGCCCATTTGGGATATTCTCAGGTTGTATATATTTTATTGGGTTATCCTAAGGATATCCTGAGGAATGTTGTCCTCGATTGGGATATACAGGACCAAATGAGGATATCTTAGGGATGTCATGTGCTGTGTGGGTTATGACGCGGGCAAAATTTGCTTATATGAAAAGTGGCTCCTTGGATGTCTGTGGTAGTACTTACTCACTCACACAGTTTTTCATGTATCTTATTTATAGGAAATCTATACAGCCGGCTCTCCACCTATTATTTCCAGATTTTGTTCAATACGCATCAAAATATTTTCTCCTTGCTGCGGTGTGTAACTAACTGGACGGCCTGATCTTTCTCTTCGGCAAACACTTCCGGATGCTCTAAACCGCTGGAAAATTCCTTGACATGTTTTATGATTTGGTACCCTTCGATTACGATATAAAATCTGATATCTTCTTACAGCTTCATGACCATTATGGTTTTCTTGAATATAAAATGCAACCATGTCTCTCATTTTTTCTAGATTGGAATATAGGTAGCGGGGCATTCTCAAATAACTTAAATTAACTAAGAAATGTACCAAAATGTATGTAACAAAATGCTAATTTTACCAGTAGCTAAAAACAGTGATTAATATTTTATAATGTGTATGTGTATAATGCTTGACACAACAAGCACTACTGACGATTTCAAGACATCATACTTGACGACCTTGACGTACTCCTACTAGATAAAAGAACACTTTTAGGTACAAATTGAGTTCCTTCGAACTGGTGTGTGTCAAAGTTGTAAATCGCGTATTTCTCTGAAAGGGTGTATTTTTACAATGTACAAAACCTAACCTCAAAAAAGTTATGGCTTACATAAAAGTATTGTAACTAGCGCCCTCTATAAAGTGTGACATCGGCAACATCACCATTGTAATTAGCGACCTATAAAACATGTTGTTACAAACTTTCAAGTAGATACGTACAATAGTCTCCAAGATAGAAACAAAATACGAATATAATTTTTTCATTGTATCTTGAAAAGGGAATATAGACCGCTACATTTTGAGGTCAATCGACTTGTTTTGATGTCAAGAATCTACGGCTAAGCGTTGTCCCAATCTTTTCAGAACACCCTGTATATCATTTTAGGACACACTGCAGCGTTGCCATTTATTCCACTTTTCCCGATAAAAAATGCATTTGCAGCAATTTGACTGTGGTTTCATTTTGATTGTTATAGTCAAGGCCGTGTACTAATTTCCAGGCCCTTCAAAGTTGAACAAATTTCTACAGGATGTTCTCCGCGATGACTCAAATTTTTACATTTTTAAAGTGCCAAATTACCAGTAGCTAAATTGAACAATCTGATGTTTTACTTCAAATGTTTCAACATTCAATTACTTACGCTGATATCAATAGTTGGTACCACTTTTTCCTACTACACTTAAGTGAAATGACGATCAATTTTATGAAAATACGTTTTATGCAGATTTTACTCTTGACTTCTGCAAATGCATTATTCACCGGAAACTGGTATAACGCGGCAATGCCGCAGTGTATGTCCAAAAATTATATAGGTACCTGGAGAGACAATTAAGAATCAAATATAAATATATTAAAAAATCCAATTATTTCCTTGCCACCAGTATGTGAAACACCCTGTAGATTTAAAAAATAATTTTAAAATATGCCACTCTTGACCTCTTGACAATTGTTTTCCGAGACATTACTTCAAATTTCAAGAGTGAAGATATTGACGCTCCACGTACTATAGTGACTCGCCCTGTATATCTAATAATTCTTACCGTTTGCCAACATGATAGCACCAGCATTAAAAATTATACTTATCTTTAGTTTAGCACCTACTTAAATAACAATTAAAACAACTTGTTCATCTGGTAATTGTATTTCTTCACATTAGGTACCTAATGCGAAAAGGTATAGTTAAGTTTTCGCACTAACGTATATCATCATGCTGTTTTATTTAACCTGATAATCGGAAAACATTATTGTTATTAAAAAATAACACCCAATTTGCAGTTTTGACAATTCCCAATGTTTTCTAAATTAATTCCAAAACTACAGAAGAATGAAACTTAAATGTAGCAAAATTGCAAGGGTATCACAGTTTTAGAATATTTTCTTTATGCCTATATGAAACGACAATTAAGTAGACCTCCACCATAAATCTGCCTACAGGCCCCCACTTAAGTTAATCCGGCCCTGAGTACAGCTTACCTATGAAAATAATACATCATAGAAAGAAATGATTAATAAGCACCCTGTAATGGAGTTTTATTACTATCTTTCATTTTCAGGTAGACTAACTAATTTATTAATTATTTCCACTGATAAGAAAAATTCATTTTTGTTGTTTGCAGTGTTATGTTCTAAGGCAAAGAATTATCATGTTTCTAGCTGATTCAAATCTGTCAACTAATTGCACACTACCTCCTTTACTGTTATCTTTAGTACTTAACAACAAATTAAAACAAGTTTCCCGGTAATCATTATACTTCCCATTACCTAGTGCGAAATGGAAATTACATTTTCGCACTAGCGTATATTACCTCGAAAATAAAATTACTTGTGAACGGTTGAAGAAAAGTTACCTTTTTAAATGCGGAAATTTCACACCACCATTTTTTAACCAATCAGAGGCTTGTTTTTTGTTAAGTTATCATAGCAACTCAAAAAATGTCCGGAAATTTTTATCCTTCCTAAGCGAAATTAATAGGTGGAAATTTTTCTATCAAATTTGACATTTGGTTTTACATTAGTCAGTTTTTTATTTTTTTATCCACTCTCTTTAGAAGCGGTGAGAACCACACCCCAAATGAAAAGCAAACATAGGACGTTTTTAACATTATATATCGTAAACAGGCATTACAGAAGGAATCATTCACTGCTCAAGAATTTTGTGGTAAAAAAATATCACAGACTCCACTATTAGCCCAGTTCTCAGAGACAGAAATTGATAAAAACCTGTCACTAAATGTTTGAATTTTTCAGAATACGTATTTTGTTGGTGTAGAAAATGATAAAAACAAGTTTACAGCTGTAAGGTGCTGGTGACCCCTAAAAAAATTGAAAATATCCCTAATAGCACATGGACGTCCCAAAAACGTACTCACAGGACATGAAAAACGTCCCGAGGAAGTACTCTACCGAAGTAAGACGTACCGAGGACGTTTGAGGGACGTTCCGTGTCAGCAAAACGGGGTGTCCCGAGAACGTCCCGCCCAGGACTTATGTGGGACGAATCTAGGTCTAGAGAGGACGTCCTGAAAACGTTCTTGGGACATACTATGCAAAACATATAGGTACCCCCCCTCCACCACTTTTAAGGTGTATTCACAGCATAGGCTATTTATGTTTCTTTTTGGGTTTTCTAACCACATGCATTTCTTTCGAAATAGAATCCAGTGATTGGATTCTATTTCGAAGGGAATAAATGTGGTTAGAAAAGCCAAAAAGATAAAAAAATGACAATATATAATTATCATGTAGAAATATTATTCAAATAGATTGATTTTAATACTGGGTATTTTTATTTATCAATACCAAATGACAAATTATGCGAATATTTTATTTCTATTGTGCTATTGAAAAATAAGTTATGGAATTTGTATTTATTTAAATTAACTTCTTACTCTACAAATTCAAGTGTCAAGTGTCAAGAATACAATTTTTATGGGATTTAAAAGTTATATATTATAATACCTAATACAGTATAATATAGTTATATATACATTAAGTCATATATTGAATATTATAAGAAATAAAGTGTGCAATAAAACGTAAGATAAATGTATATCTCACCTTCTCTAACGTTTTGCACACTTCGCCTTTTTATAATTATCTTAGTTTATATTATTTTCTAATATTCTCTCTTTTTTGACACCCTCTCTGTTCTTTCTTTTGCCCTCTTCAATCACGATGTAATAGCCATTTCGGTGTCCTTCCAAGACTTTGAAGCGTTAGCGACTTCAGCAGCCCCTGTGCAAATAAAAGAAAAATTAACATTTCAGATGAAATCTTGGCAAAAAACATTAAGACTAATATATGCCACCTGATGACAAAAGCTTATATTTAAAATAAATTGTTGTAATCTTTTTGGTGTCCTATTTAAAAAAAAATCACAGTTTAAATGTGAACATTTTTTTATTTAACTAACTTTTGCATTTGAAAGGTTCCCTTGTTCATTTAAAAAATTTAAGAACACCTCTTTATATGAATGATCGATGCTACAAATAATACCAAAGACCAAGAGAAGCAGAAATATATGTTGTGACTAATGCTACCAGATTAATAACATAATTATAAGTTTAACGTTATATTTTTTGCCAATATTATTACAGAATTCGAGTAAAGAAAATGGCTATGGGTTAAGATGCATTAGGATTTATGGTTACAAGCAGGTTTATTAGGTTGAACATTGATGGTGTATAAAAGTTTTTGTACGTATGTACGTACAGCATAATTTCAGAAAAAAATATAACAAATAGGGCATATATATGTTATAAATTTGTAAATTTTCCTCAAAAAGTACCTTTATTAGTTTTTTCCTTATATTAATTTACTGAAATCCCTAAATATACCTACTTTACAAGTTTGTTGATGTTTACTGGCAAATGTTTTTATTACTCGATGTATCAAACCTTATCTATTAAAAGTTTCATCACCTGCACTTGTTCATCAGACATGTCGAACCATATATAACACTTCGTTTAACACACTGAGTATAGGTACGTACTTCTTTTCAATTTTTACTTCAATCGCATACCGAAGGGAAGTATTGTATTTATAATGTTTAACCAACAATCTTCTTTTAAGTGAATAAGTTCGCTCCATGATAAACAACTAAAAACTACATACCCAGGTTCACAGATGATCTCCCATATAATTTTAACAGAGCCAAATAAGGTGGGTGGTAGTAGGCTATAAGCTACAAATAGCAGCACCAAATTTATCTAGAATAAAGTATCGATCTAAATACATATATATTAATAAATCAATTAAATAGACTTACCTATTTATGGTACTTTCTTTTGTTAAAAGTGACTAGTGGCAGTGGGCGGAAGAAATAAAAATGATGCAATGTAATAACCATAAGGCTGCCAAATTGAATTCCCCATAGTTTGACAGCAACTGAACAACTAACCGAAACTCCTACATCTCAAACAAAACGATTGGCGGGAATTTTAAAATAAAAGAGCTTTATAGGAACTTGACATATTTTTAATTGTTATTCATTCCAGTATTTCCATTTATTCTCATTGAGATATTTTCGTACTAAATGATAGTAGCACACTAATATAGAGGATAGTAGGATAATAACTACACTGTACTGTCAAAAAGTACAAATTAATGTGATTTCGCAAGATGAAAAAAATAGTTGAAACGAATATAAGATTTCTGAAATCAGAAAAATCAAATTGACAAAATTTAAATGCACCATGAAATTTGAAAATATTTTATCAAAAGAAATTTTGTTAGTGAAACTTTTTAAGGATTTTAATTTCATTTTTACAGTTTTTAATTTTCTTTTTACAGTTTTTAATTTCCTTTTTTAATCATATCCTCATCTGCTCAAAAAAAAAAACATCACTGCTAGAGGTTACTTCACAAATGTGTTTAGGTTTGTCTTGACTAGACTCTAGCAGGATGTCCTTAAAATGTCTTATTCAGAACGTTTTAGGGACGATAGCAAACGGACGTCCTTGGGACGTACCATATAAACCCGGGACGTTCAGACCTAACGAGGATCTAAGTGAACGTCCTGGGGACGTTTGTTGTTATCAGGGATTGGCCGAAATTCGGTTTTGGCCAATAACTCGAAAAATAAAAAATAAGTGTATATCAAAAAACTAGTAACATCAGGCGACAGAAGGGGAAATTTCACATCAAAAACGTATACGAAGTTTTTCTGTACGATCAAAAATGTAGGCTCCACATTTTTTTGTTTAACGCACGAGAATGGAATGTGGCGACACATAAGTACGGCTAGCGAAGCCTGCGCGGTCTCGGACGCGCTACACTAGATTTGTTGAAACTTTTGAATAATTAATGGAATTGAGCTCAACAAAGCTTAAATGAAACGAGAAACATATGTGGCTATTGGATTATCATATTTTCAAATATAAAATGATTGTATGTAGGAATAGTACATATTATATGAAGTCGGAACATAAAAGAGATTTCCGATAAAATCGGTAAAAGCTCTACCATTTCTACAATTCTTAAGAGAACAATGTGAAACTTTCACATATTACTCTTGAAGTAATGCAGAAAAAGATCCGATGGATAATATGCCAAATAAATTTTTTATTAAACGTTATTAACGTTTAGTTTACCCCTAGTTTCACGAGTTTTGGAGCAAAGAAAATATATTGTTTTATTTCGTAAAATAAAGAGGGTTAATTTAGTTTTTAAAGTAAATCCCCTCGAAGCATTTTAAAGTACCTACACATTTCAAGCTTTAAAAATCACACTAACAGAAATCTATGTGTGTGTGTGTTTCAGGTTTGTTGACTACGGTTATAAAGACCATTCGCCAAGTTTCCTAGTATAATAATTATTTTTTTAATTTTATTTCTTATCACATTATTCCTTGGTTACCAATGTGTACCATTTTTTTTAACTACATATTTTTCTATTGTATCTAACAAGCATATAAGTATTTACGTAAACGAATAAGTACAAACATACAAACATATATCTTTTTTTTGTGAAATTTTTTTCAGTTTTTTTTTTTAATATATATTCTTTTTTTATACATATGTATTTTTTTTTCTATTTTTTTTTCGTGTATTTTTCATCATAATTTTTTATCTTTTTTTTTTTTTCAACTTATAATTGGGAACTGACAGTGATACCTACAGGTACGTCTATGGGTCCGTATAGACGATTTTCACACATACTGACTAGACCTCGGATAACATGGATTAACATTGAAGAAAAGACGATAGGATATTTCTAAATACAAGTTACAAATATATTACGTATTTATTATATTTTTAATTTTATTTTTTTTATATGGCATGCTAAATGGTTATATATAAAAATGTTTCTTGATGCTAGCAATTGCATCAAATTAAACGGACATGGTACAAGATTTGATTTATAAATTACATCCAAAAAATGTTTATTATTATCTTTGTTTACATTCTAAAATCATATGTACCGTATCCCCTACTTCTCCACAATCACATAACGCATTATCTCTCTTATTAATTCTAAATAGATATGATGGTACCAGTGCATGATTGAATCTTACTCTACATATTTTACTAATTGTATTTTTTGAATAGCAGTTTTAGTACCAGTGCTCTTTTGAAGGCAATGGCTCAATACACTTATAATAAGCTCCTTTTTCGGAATTTTGATATAAGTTGTTCCATTCTCGTAAAAACATTTTTTTTTGTTATAGAAGTTAAATCTTCAAATGGGCAAAGGTATTCAGTCAAACAGAAATCTAATAACGCGATTTAAACCAAATCAATAGGTGGTTAAAATTAGTTATACATGTCAAATGTTATCACTATCTCAAGATTTTCAAATTTTGGAGGTGTACATCTTCAAAATTAAATTTTTAAGATTTTTTTCACTAATCGAATCTTTTTATACATTATTTCAAGAGTAATATGTGGAAGTTCCAGGTTTCTATCTTAAAAATTGTAGAAATGGTGGAGCGTTTACCGATTTCATCGGAAATTTCTTTATGTTCTGCCTTCATAAATGTACTATTTCTACATACATTCATTTTTAAATTTGAAAATATAATAATCCAATAGTCACATGTTTCTCCTTTCATTTAAACTTTGGTGAGCTCAATTTCATTAATTAATTCAAAAGTTACGACATATTTAGTATAGCGTTCATATACGTTTTTGATGTGAAATTTCCCCCTCTATCGCCTAGTGTTACTAGTTTTTGATATATTTTTTATTTTTCGAGTTATTGGTCAAAAACCGAATTTCGCCAATATTTTCGATTTTCTTAGGGGTCGCCGGCACCTTACAGCGGTAAACTTTTTTTTATCGTATTCTACAACAAAGAAAATACTTATCCTGAAAGTTTCAGCCATATAACATTTAGTGACGCCTTAAAACCACCGACGACTGGGCTATATAGTCCGGTGCTTGACGGTAAAAATAGGTTATTACCTCAGATAACACCGATTGACGTGAAATTTGGAAAGTAAGTAGTGAATGGCTCAAGGAAAAAAGTTATAGTGCCGATGTGCGTTCTTACCCTGGGGGTGGATACCACCACTTCTCGGGGGTGGGAATTAGTACACTCAAACTAACCGCAGAAATTGCTAGGGGGATGGATTCTAAGCAAATAATGCTCTATTAAGTTTTTTCGATAAATCAATATTTTTCAAGTTATTGGCGATTGAAAATGTTGATTTTTCATCTAAGAAATGCATGTTTTCGAGGGATTCTTCACGAATAACTCGAAAACCTTAACATCTATCAAAAAAATCTATCATGAGAAAGAATGAAGCTTATAAAATAACATATCAATTGATTTTTTTTTATTTCTGTAGATATGGCCGAGTTATGACTCGTTGAAGGTGACTTCACCGAAAATTGAATTCAAACCTTTCAATGTAAATAAAGGAAAGACGACGAACTTTGGTGGGAAAATGTCAGATCTTTATAAAAGTATTTGAAAATACCTTTAAAATGAGATTTAGGCAAAGCCGTTAGCATAAAACTTACGGATTTATAATGAAAATAAAATGGTTGTCTCGTTTTCTCATCAGCAGTGAAACCAATGGCTTAACCGCAAGAATTGAAATTATAGTACAGACAAATTAACAATTTACGATAACAAAAATTAATAAAAGGATCATCTCTGGGACTTAAGTAGGTTACAACCTGGAGAATGAGATGATGCATTCTTTGCACTTCTAAGTTCGGGGAAAATTCAAAAAAAATTGGAAAAACTTTTTGATTTTCGGTTTTCTTGCTCTAGCGACCAAAATAATGAAAATAGAGAAAGAAGTTCCCAACAAATGTTGTAGCTCGTCTTTTTCTCTACAAAAAGTTCTTTATAGATTTTTGTCTTACTTAAGCCGTTTAGAAGATAAATCGAGTTTTCCAGCCGCCTCGAAATGCGCGAAAAATGACAATTCTCCAGGGGTTTCGTACGACCGGGCCCATCGATCGATAATTCTTACCATTCAGAGCACCTAAAAAAAATGAAAACAATATAAAATGCAGAGAAAAGTCTCAGCTTTAATGTGGAACTAATCACAAAATTCATAAAAAAAATTTATCAAAGAGGGAAAGTGTCAGAAGATGGCTTAGTGAACTTTGTACAGTTGATCCACAGATTTGTTCATATCTTTGCCGGGAGTCGTTAGAATGATAATTCATCTTGCTTATATATTCTTATATAATGATATATTAATCCAATTAACATTATATTGCAATTACTTTTGTTGGAAAAATATGCCTCGCGATCAAAGTAGAGGGCATGTTTCTCATCGATCAATCACCTCCAAATTTTGGAGTTCAATTCGCTATATCTTAAGTAATAATAATAGCACAGTCTTAATTTTCGGATTATAAGTACAATAAAACATATTCTTGCAAATGACTTTAGAGTTTTTTAAATGCACACAGTAGTTTTTGAATTTGTCTACATTATTCATACACGTTCAGAAAATGCACAATTATACAGTAAAACATACACAACTTATTTGTTTTTTAACATTCTTCAATGAAATTTTCACAAAATATAGATTAAAGTGCGTGGAATCGAATTCATGCAGTGAAAAAGCACCCATTGTTACGGGAGAAATAGGCAGGATGCATAAAACTCAAAAATGTGAAAAAATCAACTGTATAAAGTTTACTAAGCCATCTTCTAACACTTTTTTCTCTATGATAAAAATTTGTATGAATTTTGTGATTAGTTCCACATTAAAGCTAAGACTTTTCTCTACATTTTACGTTGTTTTAATTTTTTTAGCGGCTCTGAATAGTAATAATTATCGATCGATATGTCCGGTCGAACGAAACTCCCAGAGAATTCTCATTTTCCGCGCATTTCGGAGCGGCTCAAAACTGTAAGTGGAAAACTGGATTTATCTCCTAAACGGCTTAAGTAAGACAAAAATCTGTAGAGACGAGCTACAAATTTTGTTGAAAACTTTCTTCTGTATTTTCATTATTTTAGCCGTTAGAGCAAAAAAACCGAAAATCAAAAAGTTTTTCCAAATTTTTTCGAATTTTCCCGGAACTTGGAAGTGCAAAGAATGCATCATTCCATTCTACAGTTTATTAACTACTTAAATCCCAGAGATGATTCTTTTACTAATTTTTGCCAGGTTTTTACAACGTTTTGCCTTCATTGCCTGTACTATTAAACGTAATCCATTTACAATTTACTCTATTTAGGTACTAACAAGATGTTCTAGAAGTTTGAACGGTTTAGAATGCCTAGAATTGAAAAAAAGTTTGATTCAATTTTTAAATGATTTTTGAAACTTTTTAAAAAATGTTTTTTTTTGTTACAATAACTCAAAAATTAAAGAGGATACGTAAAAAATGCAAGAGTACAAAAATTTAGGTTTTTTTGGAAAAAAAATTGTTTTTTATTTTATCTTTCTGGGATGAAAATTAATTGAAATATAGGTACCGTTTTAAGTTCACATTTGAATGCGAGGACCACCGAGCATTTTACACCGAGCCCTGCAAAATGGTTTCTGGAGCGATTAGTCTTAAAAATTAAGGAAGTTAAACCATTGGTTTCATTGCAGATTTTTCCTTCGAAGAAACGAGACAACCGTTTTATTTTCATCACAACGCCGTAATTTTTTTTGCTACGGACTTGTCTGAGATTTTCCTATTGTAACTGTTAGTGCGAGGATTAAACATCACAAAACCAAAAAATCAGTTCTGGGGTTGCCACGCAATCCCCCCAAAAATCCACCCCTTCGGTGAAAAAAACGTTATTTTACTGGTAACTAGTTAACCGTTGAAGATATAAAAAAATTGCTCATCATAAAAAAGAAAGCTTGACTAATGCCTAAAAAAAGTCCTCTTGTAATTTTCTTGCATATGTCATGGTTTTCGAGAAAATCGATATTGACAAAAATTGCAAAATTTTTATTTTTAATGCGCGCGAATTTTCGTTTATTTGAATTTTTTTGCGCGCGTCCTATAGAAAAAATTTAATTGGTCGAAAACCAAACAAACTAGGAAGAAAATCAAGATGGGTTTTAAAGGGAATATAAAATACTCTGGTGTTGCCATTTTTGAGGGCTATTGATATTTATTAGTATATAAAAATAACAATATAATATTGTTGTCTCTTGATTTTTTGTGCATCTAACTATTCACAGGCCCATAAAAAATAACGGACTATAAGTTACAAATGCATTATCTTTTAGTTCAAGCTTTGATTTTATACCACTAAAATCAAAGGTTCAAGGTAGTACTTCAATGCAGAAAAAGTGAGGAATAAAAATATTCACATTTACAAATTCAGCAGCGCGTTAAAGATAGCCAAAAAAAAATATCCAAAATGGGCTGCATATTCAACTTTTTTATATTTTTTAATACAATTTTTTAACTATTAAATGATTAGAAACAATAGTTATATGATACATATACTCAAAAAAAAAAAATTGAGATACATTTTCAAGATGTTTGGGTCTTTATTTTATTTTCAGGAAACAATAAAAAATTGGCCTAAATTTGGCTACCTTCGACATGATATACTGGCAAATTTGTAAATGTGAATATTTTTATTCCTAACTTTTTCTGCATTCAAGTACTACTTTGAACTTGAACTAAAAGATAATGCATTTATAACTTATATTATGGGCCTGTCAATAGTTAAAAGTGCAAAAAATCAAGAGGTACCTATGTTAAGTATATTCTTATTTTTATATAGGTACTAATAGATATCAATAGCCATCAAAAATGGAGACAAAAGAGTTATTTTATATCCCCTTTAAAATCCATTTTGATTTTTCTTCCTAGCATGTTTGGTTTTCGACCAATTCAATTTTTTCTATAGGCTGCGCGCAAAAATTTTCAAACACGTAAACGAAAATTCGTGCGCATTAAAAATACAAATTTTGCAATTTTTTTAAATATCGATTTTCTCGAAAACCATGGCATATACAAGGAAATTACAAGAGGACTTTTTTTTCGGCAATTAGTCAACCTTTCTTTTTTATAATGAGCAATTTTTTAATATCTTCAACGATTAACGAGTTATCAGTGAAATAATGCTTTTTTCACCGAAGGGATGGTTTTGGGGGGCGGGGGGGTTGCGCGGTACCCCCAGAACTGATTTTTATGGTTTTGTGATGTATAATCAATCCATCCACTAACAGTTACTGAAGGAAAATCTCAGATAACATTTTTTGTTATGGAAATCTTTATGCTTAATTATTGAATAATTAAACAGTTAGAAGTTCACAGATAAAGTATTCCAAAAACTCACTTAATTGGCCCAAATGAAATAAAATGGCGTTTTTAATAGTGTGCAGTAACTTGAGCACTATTTTAACTTTTAATAAAGAGAAAGTGGTAACATTTCAAATTTAAAACTGCGGTTGTAAATGCATATTTAACAAAAGCAAGGTTACTCTATAACAACTAAATATGTATGTGAACAATAGTAATAAAAATTCTACATGTTAAAATTTAGGAATTTATTCTTTGAATGATTTATGAATAATAAATTTGACAACTTGATTTTCCTGGTACTAGGTACCTTCATATGAATATAATTAGGTATAAAAACAATTATGTGTATAAATCTAACCAGCAATAAGTATCTTTGTTTATACTTTTATCCCCCACAAATGGACAACATATTTACATTTGCGGTACAATAATATTTATTAAAAATAATGCACAACTGCACATAAGTATATCAATAAATAAAACCGTGACATAATTTAAATTATATTTTATATAACAAAGTTATACCTAAATAAACATTCATAAAAATAAATTAATTCAAGTCAATAAGTTTTACCGCATAATTCGTTAAAATAATATTCCATTCACAGTTGTTTAATACTTTCAACAAAATTTTTTCACATAAAAAATATCATAACTTTCTCATGAAAACAAGCAACAAGAACTTAATATAACATACATCTAATGACTAGTTTTATTCATAAAAAACCGTTTCACCACAATTGCTGATATCACAAAACAGATAATCATAAATCTACTTTGGGTTATGTGCATTTTCTATTTTATAAAACAGTATAAAATATGGCAAGAAATAAATTGTGAAAAAGTCAATGACTTAGGTATATTATTGTAACTTTGAGCGAAATGTAACTATTTTGCAACTATTTCATAACGAAATTCTACATAGGATTGAATAAATTTAAATATCCTGTGAACCTTAGCCTGCAAACTACACTACAAGTTATCACATAATAATTATGTAGGTATATCAACATATTTGATACTCATATTAAAATAATCAGCCAGTTATTCAAATTAACTTCATCACACTATGCTAGACCCATCGACTGACTAATATGTTTATCTTTTATTTCACATATTACATTATGCTATCTGATGTATCACAGCTGCAATTTAATAAATATGTAATAATTATACCTATAAGTGAATAGGTACTTGTAACTTTAAAGTGGCTAGGTGTATTATTCCTATCTTCCGAGTATTTCAAGATAATGTTTGTTCACTGATTGTAAAAGTAAATAGGTACCTAAAAAGTAAAAAATATGTAGATAGCAAAAAGGTGACTTATATACATTTTATCATATTAATTAAAGTACCAATATAAGTATACATTTTTATATATGTATATAAAAAGTAAAAAATATATTCAAAAATATAATTATTCCTCTAAATAATAAATAAAGTTACTCCTCTACATTTTAACACCTTCAAAAACATTCAGTTAGTATGAACAATAAAAATTTATACCAATTTCTTAGTCCTTTTGAGACACAAATAAAAATGTTTATCGGTAGCAGATCATTTTGTTTTGTGATATCGTATGGATTTGGAATAATATCCTTCCCTTCCTTAGGAAATATTCCTTGCCCTCTTTAAATGCATAAATAAATAAGTTAATTTTAAGTTTTTTTTTATAAAACGTATGGAAGTAAAAATGGTGAGGTAATTTTTTCACACGAACACCAAACTTAGCAAAAATAACAGTTCTTTCTTTTGGAATGTCTTTAACATCTAATGTAAAAAACTAGTGTACTTTAGATTTCAACAAGGGGTAATCTGCAGTAACAGGTGGGCTTCTCGTTTTTGATCGTCTCTCCCCAGACATATAGGCCTTGTAAAAGAACCTGGCAAATAAAACAAAGTAGCTGAAATACATCGCTATGGATAATTTTATATTAAACGGTGTTATGTGGCACTCCGCTTGATTTTGCAACAATTGTCTTGCCCATAGGTTCACAGCACAGCCAATGATCATTTGTAACAATTGTAAAGAAGTTATAAGCATAGCTATTTGTCTCGGGGGGTTGTATCTCATAGCCCTCAAAGCGTAGTATGTGTACATCACAGAATGGACGCAATAGTTCATGACGATGAACCATCTGGCACTAGCCGTGTATTCAGTGTAGCTGAACCAGGAGTATAACAACACGGTGATGTGGTGGTACCAATGCAGGAAGATTAAGGGTTGTTTTCTTAGCACTATGAATATGGTATCACCCAATTCTGGAAGTTTACTTAATACAAACATCCATGTCCAAAATCCAGACACTTTGTCTTGCTCTATAAAAGAAGGGACGCACACTGAATGGTATAATCCATGGTGAGTTAAGGTGTGGAGAAACTCAGGTACAGTTCTGCATGCTCCCATTATACTAAATGTTGCTAGAAGGGTGTTCCACAGCACGAGCACCCCTCTTAGCTCGAATTTAGGTCGACTTTGCATAAGGTATTGTCCGCCGAAAATAAGTACCATATAAATCCCAACATAGTAAAAGCCTAACGTCCAATTATCCTGCATCCACGTGCGAGTCTCTTGATGAATGAAATCGGATTCGAAATTAAAAATGTACGAATAGTTTGGCAAAGTTACTTGTGTGTATTCTTTCATTGTGCACTCTCACTAATAATTCGTTAAACTGTCAGCACCACCGCACTTTCAGGTGGATTAGAAATCGTCAATCTATGTTAGTCGTTTTTATAACGAAAGACCCAGGACAAGACCTAGAGCACCGCACCACACCGTACGCCCTATCTAACTGCCATACGCGCCTGCGTTCGCGACTATTTGATTTGACTATTACCACAACATCCGTTCCATAGCCGCTATTTCCACGCTTATCTTACCTTCACGAGAGTCCTATCTGCATTTCACTTTATCTAATTAAATAGAAAGATGGTTATATAGCATTGTCTCATTTTTTGGAGGTATACGTTCGTTAACATTTCACAGCCACAGCATTTATTTATGACTGGTTTTATAATAAGATTTATCATCATTAAAATTACCTGATTGTATGCAAAAGTATTTGAAATTATCGCTAAATCTGATTAAAATTATTAGGTAGGTAATAAGTATTATGTATGTTAGTCAGTTTCTTGCGATGCAAGATTAACTTTATTTTTTGTTAGATATTTGGGGATACTTAGCTTGTCAAAAATTTAAATATAAATAAAAATAAAATTTCAATAAACAGACAGGTGGCGATACTTCTGTTATTAATGAAACAATATAATTTACTTATATTAGCATTTTAAGAAATATTTTTATATTTGGTTAAAAACTTCCTTCTTCTTCTTCTTCTGGGTTCTTGTTCTTCAATCACAGGGTATTAGTTACCAGTGTCAACATCACCTTAGCCTAAGTGCCGATTTATCATGCACGAATAAAGTTATCCTATGGTTAAAGCACTCCAGCTGGCAAGGTCCAACAGCCGCCAGGACCAGGGGAGGTCTGGAGGTGTCAATAACACAAAGTATCAGCACAATTGTGTCATAATACAGCAGAACCGTTTCAAGTACCATACGTCATTGGCGCTAAAGTATCTATCAGTATCAAGAAGTATCATTGTCGAAAATGCAACACAGCAGCACTGTTTAATATAATACGTTGCGGGATTCGCGGATTCCCAGAGAGCTACTAACAGCCACACAAAAAATGCTTCATAACGGTTTGCCGTCGGCATGGTGCCTAATTCAATGACTGTTTAACCAGTGTTGCCGATAATATTAACTGTAACGCTAATAGCACATGAAGCACAAGACATGAAAACGTCCCGAGGACGTACTCTACCGACGTAAGACGTACCTAGGACGTTTGAGGGACGTTCCGTGTCAGCAAAACGGGGTGTCCTGAGGACGTCCCACCCAGGACTTATGTGGGACGAATGTAAGGTCTAAAGAGGACGTCCTGAAAACGTTGTTCGGACATACTATGCAAAACATATAGGTACCTCCCCCTCCACCACTTTTAAGGTGTATTCACAGCAGGGGGTATTTATGTTCCTTTTTGGGTTTTCTATAACCACATGCATTTCTTTCGAAATAGAATCCAGTGATTGGATTCTATTTCGAAGGGAATAAATGTGGTTAGAAAAGCCAAAAAGATAAAAAAAATGACAATATATAATTACCATGTAGAAAAATTATTCAAATAGATTGATTTTGATACTTGGTATTTTTATTTATCAACACCAAATGACAAATTTATGCGAACATTTTATTTCTATTGTGCTATTGAAAAATAAGTTATGACATTTGTATTTTTTTAAAATTAACTTCTTACTCTACAAATTCAAGTGACAAGTGTCAAAAATACAATTTTTATGAGATTTAAAAGTTATATATTGTGTAATACCTAGTACAGAATAATACAGTTATATATACATTAAGTCATATTGAATATTATAAAGAAATAAGCCAAGTGTGCAATAAAACGTAAGATAAATGTATATTTCACCTTATCTTAACGTTTTGCACACTTCGTCTTTTTATGATTATCTTAGTTTATATATTATTTTCTCATATTCTCTCTTTTTTGACACCCTCTCTGTTCTTTCTTTTGCCCTCTTCAATCACGATGCAATAGCCATTTCGGTGTCCTTCCAAGACTTTGAGGTGGTAGCGACTTCAGCAGCCCCTGTGCAAATAAAAGAAATATTAACATTTCAGATGAAATCTTGGCAAAAAACATTAAGTAATCTTTATTTGACTTGTCCTATCATTATAATGATCGATTGGATCACTATAAATGGTTATTCTATCCTATTCTATTCAGTTAATTAAAAAACATGAAGTTGACATTTTAAATTATTTACTCCTTGTTATAAAATTAATGATGTAAATGCAATTTTTGTAAAAAAATTAATTAACTATAGGTGTAACATTTGGACTCTTGATAGCAACTTTGTGTGAAAAGGTTGTGTGAAAGGTAATTACTTATTATTATTACCAATAATAAAGTAGGTACCTCTACTTATTAAAATGATGTATTTTGCAGCATTGGTATATTTGTTATCATGGTGGTCAGTAATTATAATGCCATGCATTTATTTTAATGATTTTGAACATGATACTATAGTTATAGTGTGTGATAAACAACATTTCTGACCATATACAGAATCTTATAAAAGTTCTGTAATTTTCAAATATTTCGGAAAAAAGCCATTACCTTATTTAAAAATAATGTTAAATACGAGTTTTATTTTCCATAACCTTAGAAACACTAACAATCACCGAACTCTCAAAACAAAGAAGAAATTGAATAATTAAAGTAAATATTTTCTTTTAGAAAATAATTTTGTTTAACTGTTAGCACTTGCCATGTTTGATTTAGTTGCTAAAGTGTATTATTTTCTGTAAAAATACTTCGATGGCCTTAGTTTTTTATAATTATTACTTTTTTAAGAAGCTATTACAGAAACATTCAATTCTCTACTACTTTACTTTGAATACTCCTAAAAAATTTATCATAACAATGTAATAATAGATATCTAAATTTGGCCTTATATATTGTGAAATTACTTTCTCTTCTTCTCAATAAAGTTGTTTATCATTGTTATTAAAAATCGACTAACTCTATATAAAATTCAGTAATTTCGAATGTCACCTCATACAACCTTGAATTCAGGTCTTCATTTCGTTAAAACCATCAGGATTGGCTGTACAGTATTATGGGAGTTGAATGGCTTTTTCAATACATCATTTACATCATACTTTATAATGCTTTTATAGTTTTATAAATGTTGAAGAGCACAAAATCGACTTCTGGCAGGGCACTTAGTTTCGACGAGAGGGGGATAAAATTTCCCGAGCCACGTCTCTTAAGGGCCCGTGCCCAATGACCAATATTTTAATGCCGCTATATATGTAGCTTACATGGATTTAAAGGGCTAGAAAAATACAATAGCCCTGAAATGATAAATTTTTGCCTGTGGTGCTTCCTTCAAGCTTCTGTCCCGCAGTTCGAAACCTCCCACACAGCACATGAGATCCCTAGGATATCCTCATTTGGTCCCGTATATCCCAATCGAGGACAACATTCCTCAGGATATCCCAATAAAATATATACAACCTGAGAATATCCCAAATGGGGATATCCTAGACAAATTCTGGCAGGATGTCCTAGCAATATCCTGCAACGATATTAAAAGTCTAACAAAATATTCACTGTGGGAATATCCTGGGCATGTCCTACAGTCATCCTACTATAGGTATTGTTATTTAGGGTATTTCAACAACAAAAATAATGAAAAGTATATACATTATTTTGAGGCTATTTATTTATAGTGTCTTTTATTGGTTTGTAAAATTTGCTTCTAAAAACTTATTTGTTTCTTCTATTTGATAATAGATTAGATAATAATTCGTTAAAAATGTATATCTTATTTAAATAGCAGTTATTTATAATTTGGTTTTAATACGTTTACTGTGTTTTGAATTAGCCGCCTTTTTGTGACAAGTCGAAAGTTCTAAGAAATCCGCCGGGCGTCGATGTCTTTTCCACGTTTATTTTAAAGTTCTTTAGACAAATAAGATTACGTTAAATATTTCATAAATATAATGCTGCTGTTATATCTTTTTGTATTTATTATATTATCTAAAAGGGGAAAATGTGATTGGTTATTGTCCACAGATGTTATTATCAGATACGTAATCCTTTATATTGTGAATATAATTTTTTTTAAATTTATTATAAATTGGTATATATTATCCTTTATATAACTTCTAACCACTCTGTTGATTTTAATAATACCAAAAGAAGGCAAGAGATCATTTTTATGTAATGTTTCATGCTTTTACAATTTTTATTTGAAACTTTTTTTACCATCTTTTACACATTTTGTGTAATTTTGAAAAAACTCCTTGTCATATTTTTTTTCAACCCTCCTCGGGGTTTAAAAAAAATCCTTTCATTAATCGTGTTCAAATACTTCAAAGTAACATCAAATATTCAAGTATATACCTTAAAATTTTGATTTGTCGACCTGTTTCATTGGACTATATATAATCTCTGTAAGTTTGGTAGATTTACTTTTAAAGCGATATAATCCAATTGATAGATACAAATATGTGTATGGAGTTGTACATATATGTATCACATTTTTATTAGTCATTTTACCTCTGCCATTATATAAACTTGTATTCCTTTGTCTTCGCTTATTGGCTCAGTTTAAAAGTAATGATCTTATAAAATAATATATATTTTTTTACTGTCTTGAGAAATATCCAATAAACCCTAAAAGAACTGGGGATGTCCTATATAAAGTCCAATCAATGTTCTCAGTTGTTCATAGTAAAGCCCAGACATAACCCATATAAGAGATGATGATGTCCTGTACACATCCATTCTGATGTCTTGAGGACGTCATCAGCAAGGACCGAACTGTCCCATTTGGATATCCTATGGACATCCTAAGGTGATAATGGGATCTTCCCAGGATATCCCATATGTCCTGAAAAGTTGTCCCCAGTATGTTATGAGGATGTCCTTGTGCTGTATGGGCTATGTTGACAATGTTGACACCTGGAAAAACCTTTTGTCCCAGGGCCCGTTCTAGCTCTCGATGGCACCTCCCATTAGTATGTTACTATCACAGCTTAAAAATAAGTTGAATTATGTCATTGTTCCAAGGCCCATTTTTTATGTATATAATGTATACACACTTTTTATATTGGACTAATATTGATTCAACATTCTAAAAATGTTGACTCAGTATAATAAGAAGTCAAAATTTAATCTATATTGAATATTTTTCTATCGAATTAATGTTGGTTAAACTTCATAATAATAATACACTTTATTCCTAAGAGGATAAAAATATATATATATATTTTTATCCTCTCATGATTTTTCACATAATATGAATTAGATAGCAAATTAATATACTTAACTGAAAAGGTGAAGTTCAGCTAGAGGAGTACCTAAAGCTGGTTTTACACTTAACCAAATGAAATGGTACCTATATAGCACGCTTAAAAAAATATATATATATCTAAGGGGGAAAAACAAATATATACATATATACACATATGTATTCATTCTCATACACACATATATAACATATATATAAAAAGAAATACACACGTTGTCAGATAAAAATATAAATGAAAACAAAAGTACATAATAAAAATGTCACTAAGAATATAAATGGGACACAGACATCGTAATAAATTTTCACAGTTAAAAAATTCATTAATAGAATAAAAATTATATTTTTGCAGCATGTTACGAATTCTTGATTTAAATAAAATAAAGGTAGGTATAGTCTTAATAGAGATAGGTAATTTGTTATATGCTTTAACAGCCATGACCAGTGGCCCTTTTGCCGATGCCGACATAGTATATGCCTTGGTATACTCATATTAAGATTTGGTCTAAAGTTGTAAGGTGAATTTTCTTACTTTTTATTGGGTATTTTGCCATTGAAAAATATTTAAAAATTTTAATGAAAAAACCTCTGCGCCAAACGGATCAGACAGAGGTTGATTCTTGAATACTTGACTGTTTCAAAAAGTCTCACACCTAAAAATATATAAACTAGAACAATGTAGTAAACTAAAAACTGAAAATGAAAGCTATAGGTAGTTAACGTTTTGGAAGAGAATCTACTTCCGTTCTCAAAACTTTTTTGGCCATGACAGTTCTTTGTTTATGTATTTCCATAGTCACGTGAGACATTAAATTATATTTATCTTATTTTTACTTACTTCGTCTCTAAGGATGGGCAACCAACTAGTACAAAGATCTATTGAATAATTCGAACCGCATCTATCCTCGTTTAATAAAATAATTGATTTTGGAAAAAGAGAGCAACGGAATAAAAAGAAAACTTAAAGAATTCGCGACTATTTTATTAAACGAGGATAGATGCGTTTCGAATTATTCAATAGATTTTTGTACTAGTTGGTTGCCCATCCTTAGAGACGAAGTAATTAAAAATAACATAAATATAATTTAATATCTCACGTGACTATGGAAATACATAAACAAAGAACTGTCATGGCTGACGGCCAAAAAAGTTTTGAGAACGGAAGTAGTTTCTCTTTTGAAACGTTAACTAACTATAGCTTTCATTTTCAGTTTTTAGTTTATTACATTGTTCTAGTTTATATATTTTTTGGTGTGAGACTTTTTGAAACAGTCAAGTATTCAAGAACCAACCTCTGTCTGATCCGTTTGGCGCAGAGGTTTTTTCATTAAAATTTTTTAATATTTTTCAGTGGCAAAATACCCAATAAAAAGTAAGAAAATCTGAAAATGCCAGAAATAAACAATTACAGACAACAGTTGTAAGGTGAATTTGTGTCTCTGGTAAGAGTAAATTCGTCAGGATGGGACTTAACGTAACAAACGAAATTTAAAATATATATATTAGTTACAGTTAAAAGGTTTAATTACTTGAATAAATTTCTGCATGAAAATTTAGAGCGTTTTGAAAGTCAATGTTCTTAAGATCCTTTTTTGGAGGATTAAAACCTCACTGACTCTTGTTGAGTTGCCCCAACATATTATACCATAGTTTAATGTAGAGTAGACATAAGCATAGTAATATATGAGTTGTAACATAACTTCTGAGCTGCCATAAGACAAAACATGAAGTTGATAGTTTTTTCAATATATATCAATCTGATTGTTCCATGTCAAATGAGAGTCCATATACAAGCCAAGAAATTTAACTTGAGCACTCTGTTGAACACTTCTACTATTTAATTTTATTAGTATACTTTCATCCATTTTTCATTGACGATAATAAATGCCAAATTAATACTGAAAATGCCACTTTAAAAGGATTAGCTAACTAAAAAAGTAAAAGATAAAATATGTTTCTGCATTTTTAAGAAAGCGGAAAGAGAACGAGATTTGAGTGAAGTGGGAAGAGAGAGAGTTGTATATTTTACATACATTGTAAGAAAATGTATGTACAGGTGAAGTTAACGAGCCTCTAAATCTAACATTTATATTATGTACATCAGTACGAAATGCAATCTTGCTGTAGAGATATGATGGCTTATTTGTTACTATAATTTTATTATATAGAGAGCTAAGGTATAGATGTCGCCTATTATTCACATTAACCCTTTAATTCCTGGAACCGGATGAATCCACAAAACATTTTCATGCTCCCAACTTGGAAACGAGATATTTACGCGAGGCCGGAGGATGGGTTAAATGCTGGAAGAAGACGTATCCGCCCAGAAGATTGACTAAAACGCATATTTTTCTAACCCCTCTGTGCAATTGGCTGCTTTAGATCTTCCAAAAATTGTGAGCTTTACCACACTGTTGTACATTTCTGTGTTTTTATGTTGCATTTTTTTGTGAAAGTCTATGTTTTGTTATATTTTTGAACAGAATAAATATTTATTTGATTAATTATCTGACTATATGGCTAAATAAAACATGTATACTCGCATAAGTTTCTCATTTAATTATGGGAGCCGTACGAATCCACAAGCGTCTTCCGCTGCCGCACACCGTGCTTGACATGTAAAAATCAATGCCAGAATGAAAGGGTTAAACCAAATTGTTTCCTACGGTGTATGACTAATAGGTTCTCTTCTTCTAATGTCATATATAAATCGCAAACAATAATTTTGTATTTTTTGTTTGTGTTGGGAATTTTCTGCTATGAGACGGGGCCCATATACTGTGTCACAATTATTAAATATTTACAAGATCTGCGCGTCTCATAGACATAATTTTTAAATTAGCATTTAAAATATGCCTAGAAGTGTACAAAACTTTCAATCTAGCAATGGTACATTTAATGCAGTTTGAAATGTGTTTTTGAAATCTCAGCGACGTATCTACATAAGGCCCAGATTTTTTACTTCGTTAGTGATTTGTACAGGTATAATGTTTATTTTATTAAGGAGATATTATTATAAATATATTTATTTAGGAAATATTGAAATATTGGCTGAATACAATGTCATAAATCACATTCAGAAACCGACAAGAATAGCGAGCCATAGTGCCACCTGTATCGACAACATATTTTCAAACTTAACTGTAAATAATACCAGAATCCACGAGTGTTTCATATCCGACCACACTAATATGCTCATTTCAACTATCTCCACCTAAAGTTAGCAGCTCAAACCATACTCTCAGAAGAAACTACAATACCACAAATATTGAAAAATTTCAACATTTAATATCTGCTGAGAACTGGAATGAAATGTATACAGCCTCCACATTTCCGCAGAAGTTTGCTGCATTTTACTGCACTTTTTTATTTTATTATAACTGTGCTTTTCCTATTATGAAGTCTTCTAACAAATTCAAGACTAAAAAGTGGTTTACACCTGCTATTAAATCAATGCATAACCAACTGTGTGAAATGAACAGCATCAGAAAACGATTAAATAACCCAGCCTATACTGAAAGGTATATGTAATTTAAGTTAATGTACAAAAATTGTGAGCAGCACAAAAAACAATGTAACGACCAGCGTCTAATAAATTCCAACAGCATAATGAGAGAGAGCAAATCAATAAATAAGAAACAGTCATCCATAGACATATGCGACAGCTAGGGTATTCTGATATCAACTGCCACGGAGAAGAGCACTATATCAACGACCATTTCATAAATGTTACATAAACCAACCTAAACCTAACTATAACCTTAACATTGATAAGGCACATACCAGTTTCTTTCTCAAACCGACGATACCATAAGAAATAAGCGAAATAATCGGAAAAACTACTCTTAAACCGGCCACTGATATCGATGACATCAATGAAAAAGCGATGAAATTAGTAAAGGACTGTATCGTATCGATGTGCCATTGGCGTACTTAGTGAATGGATCGTTTTCAATTGGAGTATTTCCCAACTTAAAAGAATCCAAATGTATATAAAAACAAAAGTCCCACAACAGATATTATGAATTATAGTGCTATATGCATGCAAAGTCAAATTGCCAAAATCTTTGAGGCGTCATAGAGACTAACTGATTATTTAGAGAACTTTAATTTAATATCAAATGTCCAAAATGGTTTTCGTAAAAGTAAATCCACCAATATTGCTATCTTAGACTGCAAAGATTTTATATACAATGCATTAAATAAAAAGAGTCATGCCTTATTAGGTCTTTTTTATGATTTAAGTCGTGCATTTGATACAATAGATCACAATCTATTACTCATGAAATTAGAAGGCACTGGGGTACGAGGAGCACCATACAGCTGGGCCGTCTCATATTTACAAAATCGAACTCAAACCACCGTCGTTGATGGTGCTAGATCCAAAACAAAACAAAAATATAAATCTGAGAGTGCTTCAAGGCTCTATTTTGGGACCTCTGTTTTCTATCATTTTTATCAATGATATACCTAATACATGTGCGACTTCAAATCAACTACTTCTTTATGCACAAATGACACCAATATGCTATCACAATTATATTAAACAGATTGTCATCAACAGCAACAAAGCATCACAGGAAATGAGTCATTATTGTAGTGAGAATGGTCTAAACTTAAATTTTACTGAAACATGTTACAAGCGGTTCTTGCCAAGAAAGGCGGTGACAAACTACAATCTGTACCTAAAGGTATTAAATAAGTGCATCCAGAGTACAACAACCACTAAATTCTTAGGTGTCACTTTAGATCAAAAACTTACATGGGAAATGCATATATAAATATGGTTTGTTCAAAATTAAGTACTATCTGCTACATAATAAGAAATCTAAGAGATTCTGTCGATATAAACACACTGAAAACTCTCTACTATGGATTGGCTCAATCTCAACTATATATAATATGGGCTCATTTTCTGGGGGAACTCCTCATACTTTAAAACAGCATTTCAATATCAAAAAAGGTTATAAGAACTATGTGTAAAACTCACCCCTTAACTAGCTGTAAACCATTATTTAAAGATTTGCAAATACTTTCCTTGCCAAGCTTGTATATTTACCGATTAATAATGTTCATCAAAGAAAACAAATCTCAATTCCTCAGAAACAGTGATATTCATACACATCATACGAGAAACGAGGGAAATCTGTATCAGCCATATTACCGCCTTGCATTAGGAGAAAATTCTCCAAGATACATCGGCATTAAAGGTTTCAACAAAATTAATCGGTGTATCGATACCAGCACCATCATGTCATTTAAGAATAAAGTATTCAAATTTTTATTTGAGTTTCTAACTGTTGAATTTGTTTCACCTATATCTAATTTATCAATTTTATATTATAGTGTTTCTGTGTGAAGACTAATTCGAAAATAATAGTATTTATTATATGTATACTTGTAGCTGTCTAAATAGTGGGGTGAAATTGTTATATGGTGGTGGGATGTGTGGTGAACCAATCGAGGAGGGAGGGGTATGTTTCGCCTGGTGAAGGGCGAGATATGCATTCCTCTTCGGTGTCTTGCTGCTGCATATCGCACCATCGTACGATCAATTTCACTATACCTTATTATAATTTAAATCCTTAAATTTTTACAATGTTCTGTTTATTGTGTATTATATTTGTATCCTATTTCACATTATTGTTCTCCTTTTTGACTAGTCAGATAAGTTATGTGTTTATATAGCCTTGTGGATGAATAAATCTTATCTATACTATTGTATTCAATTAAATATTACAAATTATACGTTGACCCACATGTAATGCACAATTTGATCTACTGCATACTTTTTAAAAGTGATAAAACAATAGGGATAGGGAGCAATTATTAGCAATTCCACCTGTATGTAGTACTATGGAAGTCGTGATAACATCATGTTTTAAAATCACTAACAAAAAAAAACACGAATTACGTCGTGATTGAAAAATCACGATATCGCCCATTACTACAAGTTACCGGGGTAACTCCTTGAAAATCCATGATGATTTTGTGTTAGATAAAAAGAAACTAACCAAGTAAAGTAATTTACTCACTGTAGTACTTTACATACTATGATGGTAAAAACATAACATAACCTCAAATATTACATTTTTGTAAGTCCATATTCATTTTTGATTGGTACCTGTGTAACATTAATACACTCTCGGATAGGATTCATATATATTTTTTAAATCATTGAATATTAAAAATAAACCGCTAATTACAGGTTGGATTTCCAACCTGTAAATATCAGTTGATTTAAAAAAATCAATGATTAAACAAATCATCCTATCCAAGAGAGTTCATTAATGTACCACAGGTATGCACGAATCTAGAAATGCAAATAAGAACTTTAAAAATAAGTATAAACTTACAAAAATAAAATCTAATATTTGAGGTTATGCTAGTCGATCATACAATGTGCACGCCCTATTCCACATTTAAAATAATTTTGAACTCAACAATTTATCAAAGAGTCTTTCACATAAAATAATGACAAACTGGATTGTGTAAGATGTAAAAGAAATTGCTCCATAGCGAAGTACCTTTTTTAAAAACAAGTTTGTACAAGTTTCTATACAATGACACTCGCTTTATACTAGTGCACAAGAATCAAATTTCACAGTTCTGTTGCTGAACTGTTCAATAAGAAAGGTATGCAATGAAATATTTATAGAAATCAAAACAAAAATACATTAACAATTTTTATTGATACACTTAAAAAATATTTTTAAAATAGACCATACATCTTACACAATATCAATTACAATATACATACACCAGAGGTACATAATAAATAGACAAACCAAATACTAATTTTTAATTTCCATCGGAATTCGTCTCAATCCTTTCACCGCTTTTGATCTGTTGTCTTTTCTCTCGCTGACTCTGGCAAGCATCTGAAGAGAAAGAAATAAAAATTAGCAAAACATTTAGTTTGTGCTTAAGATAGATTTACACCGGGTGTTTCAATTTTACTGGCACAAACGCTATTTTTGAGAGCGTAGTAACAGACTGGTGCAGTAAGTAATTCCATCTTGTTTTGTAAAATAAGTATAAGTGAGCAGTATACAATAGAAAGTACCCACACATTCCTTACGGAAAGTGGTCCTCGGTTAAATTGGCTAAAAATTTAGTATGCTATAGTTTACGGACTCAGGGGCCACTCTAGCTCTTTTGCTGCCCCGAACGAAATGTCGCGTCCGTTCCTGCCCAGAATTTGCCGCTTTACAATAATAATGTTAGAGAAACCACTGGGCCTCGATAAGAAATCTGGCCCCCACCCCCGCTCTTCAATATAACTTCGGAATTCCTTACAAATCAATGATTTAAAAATTATTTATTATCTCGATGAAAATTTTGAAAAGAAAAGCGACGGGGGTGTGATATTCCTTACAGCAGCATTTTTATGTCGATAGATAAAAATTAAATTGATTGTTGTTAGTAAGGGGTCCAAAGCTTTAAAAATTGAAATGACCCATTCCAACAAGGTAAATGATTTTTGGAAACGAACTCAGGAAGAGGGTCCTTAGGGGCATCAGAAATGGCTTGTTGGACTTTTGTTGGCGCTTGCGCAACTTCTCCACAAGAAAAAACATGGCCGAATGTTATTTCAAGAATGTGTGTTTTTAAACGTTTACCTCTTGCTAAAAAATTAACTACTTGCGATATCGATCTGATTTTTTTATATCTATATACTACAGACACGAGCGCCTCTATCTGTGCTAATAGACTTTCAAAATCACTTACGGTTTTTTTCTAAATAAATCCAAAATCACGTGAACGAATTTTGTGTTTGAAATTTCGACGTGTGGGCAACTATATTAAATATTTGAATTTTGTATATATTACATGCGAATGAAATATGGTCTAAATATCAAAAAAGTTTTTGCAAAAAAAATTAGCTGGATACAGTTTTCGAGATATGGATTTTTAAATTCGACCGTAATAATGTCTTGTTATGATAGCGCGCAAAGTGACAGCTACGGCAGGGCTCGTTCAGTGCAATTGTGTCTAGATACATATTAGTCTAATACCTAATTTGATTTAGGTGTTATATTATTCTTGATCATTAGATCACTCATTGTCTGAAAATTATTAGACAATTATTTCGGTGTTATAAATACATGGTTTTAAATTATGACGTAATTAGTGACATGTAATATGACCTTATAGCGACATACAAAATATTAAACAACATATATGGCTGCCCATGTATAAACAGTATATTTGCTTTAAGTGCGAATACACATCTTCGGGGACATCAAATGAAACTTACTAAAAGCCATTTCTCAACCAACCCTTGCAAACATTTCGTCAGCAATCGTGTCGTGGATCACTGGAATAGACTACCCAATGATGTAATCGAATCAACTAGTTTGAACCAATTTAAAAATAGACTTGACCTGCACCTGAACACTAATAATGCGCGATAATAGGACTATTTACTGAGATTCATTTTCATATATACATGTATGTACACTTTATTTAGCCTTTCGTTTAATATTTATCTATATTTATATTTAATTGTCTATGTTAGTAGTTTTAGTTTTATACACATGTACGTGTTCTTTAGGTATAAACAGCCCTAGGCTGCCTGCCTTGTATGTATGTAATAATAAAAAAATAATAATATACTGCCGTCCTAAGCCAAAATGACGTACTTCAGTATATACGCTCCTCTTGAGATATTTGACATTTTATGCCGCTAATCTCAGCACTCCTTGTTTTTTAAATAGTTTCATTCTATTTTTGGATTTAATTCTATAAGGCAAATGCAAAAATAATTGTTTATTGATTATTGAAAAAAGTCTGTCATTTAACAAGGAAACTTTGAAGTACGTCCAATTTGCTTAGGAAATTTTGAGTTACGTCATTTTGGTTTAGGACAGTATATCTAAACTTGCAAATACAGTACGAAATCGTTAATAAATTTTAATAAATTGAGTTTAAAAAATAAAAATTGACCCAATCTTCAGATTTAAAAACGGTATGGTATGACTTAAGAAAACATCAGAATCCTATGCATTCACCATAACAGACATAATAATAATAATATAATAATAATAATAAGTTTATTAACCACAAATTAACATAACATAAGTTACAAAGGCAAGTCATAAAATAACGGTACAAAAAAAAATTTAAAGGAAAAGAATATATATAATATATATAATTCCCATTCCAAACAGAAATAATGTTATACATAATATCTGAATGGAAGAAAAAAATGAAAAATGTAAGTTATTACACCATATTACATTATTAACACATTCGCGGACACTCATTTTTATTGATATGTGCCTAATGTGACACTGCTGACATAAGCCGCATTGCCCACAGTGCCCCTAGGGACACTGACGTTATATACCGCAAAAACTTAGTGCGCTTCTAGATAAGCTTGTCGGCATATCACGTAAATTTTGCATGTAATAGGGTATGAAGTGTCCCACTAGGCACCTTGGGTAAAAAAATATTGACAAAATTCCTAATAGTTTGTTGGTGATGAAAGAATTTGGTCAGGCGATCTAGGGACCATGTTTGGCGCGTTTCTGTCTGATTCCTGTGCATATTTTATAATTTATTCATGTGTGAAATGGAAGAGAAGCAAGAAAAGCAACTACTTCGTTGGTATGAAGAGTTTGAAAGTGAGGACGAAGATTCCGCCAGATAAAAGGGCACGATACGTATAATACAGATGATTCCATAGGGGATCCAGAATACACATTTATGTATTGTAGTGATGATGATTAAGTAGTTGTAATTTCATTTATTAAAAGTTTTTATACTAAAATCAATTGCTTTTATTTTTTTTTTTACATTCGGCATATGACGTCAGTGTCCTACTGTAGCTAAGCTGTTTCTTCTGGGACATGACGTCATATGACACAGACTTTTTTCCAATATATCTAATTCTTCAGAAAATTCTGATTTTAAAGCTATATGTTGCATTTTCTTATGTATACTAATAATGATTTTAATCATGGTGCCAATTTCAGCACATCTCAATATTTTTAATTGCCCTGCTGGAGCGAAGGACAATGACATGATATGACGTCAATGTCCGTCAACGTGTTAAAATAAAGTAAGCAATTACTTGAAGAAAAGATTGAATCTACAAAAAGAAATCTGGTTTCTTGGGCTATTTTCGCAATTTACAAAAAATTGGTGGGACATCGGACTCGTGTTCAGCACATCGAAATACATAGGAATTACTGTGTCAGGTCCCGGGTACCGATAACTTTTTTTTGTGGGTCTGTGTACCTAATTATTATGAACAATTCACTCAAAAAAATTTCGCAGTATTTAAAAAACAATAAATTAAAATTAAATATTTCCAAAACTAAAGCCATGATTATTACTACACCATATAAATATAAAAATATAAATACTAACCTAATTAGTTTAAAAATTGATGATGATAAAATAGATGTGGTTACTGAAGTAAAATATTTAGGATTTATATTAGATAACCATCTACAATTCAATGCACATTTTGTATATATACAAAGAAAAATAGCAAAAAAATTATATTTCTTTTCTAGAATATCTCAAAAGTTATCAGTGACGACAAAAGTTACAGTTTACAACACCATTATCCAACCTCATTTCGATTACTGTGCCAGTCTATTGTATTCCTTCGATTTAAATAAAATAACTTCCCTTCAAAAACTACAGAATAGAGGAATGAGAGTGATTTTGAAATGCAGCCGATACACCTCAATCCAACATATGCTTTCTTCTCTTCAGTGGCTGTCTGTAAAAGATAGATTGTTCTACATGGCTATGGTATTCATTTTCAAAATTTTGAATAACTTAATACCCGAGTATTTAAATAAATTTATATTTTTTACCAACCAAATACATCAATACCATACAAGAAATAACAACAAATTTTATATACCAAGGCAAAATTTAAGTCAAACTATGAAAATTTTGTTATACAAAGGCCTCGATCAATATAACAAGTTACCAAATGATGTAAAGGAATCTATCTCTCTACCAGAATTTAAACGCAAAATCGTAAAACATATAAAGTCGATTGATTAACACCACTTAGTTATATATTTCTCCTTTTTTTTTATTGTAGTTTTGTATAATTGTGTATATATCAGTTTGATGTGTAAGTGCATGTATTATCTGTTTAGGTATAAATTATTATTATTATTCTTTGTAAATACATTAGAAAGTGAATTTGTATATTAGGATTTCCTATTCAATAAACCTTATATTATTATTATTATTATTTTTTTATTAATGAATTGTTTGAGAAGCTGTGCTTTTCTGCTTGTCCCTTGGACCATGTCTGTATTATAAATACTTTATCTCCATGTCTTATTTCAAGAAGTATTAGGCCCGGTACTTTCACTTAAGTATAAATATACTTTATCCGGCGGATAACTATCCGAAGGATAAGATAACCAGAATTTGCTATCTACTGGATATCTTCGATCTGTACTTTCATTCAAATCACACCTTCGGTTAACAATTCGATGGATAAGATTTTAGACACTTCCCAAAGTAAGTGTTGCCAACTTAAGATGTGGTAAAACAAAAGAAATGTATGCAGAAGCTATGTACTTCAAATAAAGATAGAAATAATCCCCTACTATTATTGCTTACCTGTTGATGACATTATTGACATTGAGTCATTTTTATACTTCATGGTTGTTTGACATTGTAAGTATAGTGTTTACAATGGCTTTTATTGTGCGATTTTGTGTCTGCATATTTTTAAATGGTACATATAAAATAGAACTGTGTTTCATGTGATACATTTTTGGACAAGTGAGGAAATACATGAATAGCAGTTATTAGATTTTTTTTATTATTTTTCCCGCCGTGGCTTGTGAATGTCCGTAAAATCACCCAGTTATAAAAGTCACCACTGGCCAAACCTTATCTAAAATATTGTTAAACACAAAACAACAAAGAACTTTTCAAAACTTAGGTTAGAAAATAGAATAGCACTGCCAATCAGAGCGCAAGCGCGTAGGCGTGGCTTCATTTATCCGGTAGATAAAAGCCTTATTTGTCAGTTTGGGCGCCGAATAGTTTATCCTAGGAATAAGCATATTTATCTGACTGATATCACTATTTGTAGGTGAAAATACCGATTTTTTGCTTACCTTCTAGATAAGACTTATTCTAAAGAATAAATGTCGCTATCTATAGATGAAAGTACTGGCCCTTAGTGTAAATTGTTATATACAAATAATTATTACTTACATTATTTACATCCACTTTGTCAGGACATGAGAAGTTTTCATCATCATCATCATCATCATCATCCTTTGGTTCATCTGAAAGAGAAAAACAGTAGAAATATAAGCCCTCATAAACATTAAATAATCCACCCATTTAAAACAAATAAGCATAATTACATATTATAAACATGCTAAGAATTAATTGTTGTATAGAACAACAAATACAGGGTCAGCTGAAGTGAGATGCCTCCCAAAATTTCTCGGTACTGGCTGACACAATTCCTTCTCGCCAGATCATCTAAAACAAGAAAATCTAATTCCTTTTTAACTTCTTGTGAAGGTATTGCATGAACTACGGAGAATTTCTTTTTTCAAAAAATGAAGACAATGCGACATGAAAAAAAAATTAGTTTTGTATGATGAAAAAAAAATTTTGCATGTAATAATACACAAATACACAAAAAATATTGTGTAGTGTTTGTCTGTTTTGTGCTCTGACAAAGTTAAAGTTTAACAGTGATCCAACTTCATTCTTATGTTCTATATCAAACTGCTTATAAAGCATCTAACTTCTCAAATATCATATAATCAAATTGAGAAAACCTGCATCCAACTCCCATAATTCGTCTTGTTGCTTGCGATCTCTGCACTTCTTCAACAAAAAAACTTATCTGTTCCTAAGAAAAACAATCCTACGAAAACTAATCACAGTTCAGTTTGAAGCTACAATACAGACTAGGACATAGAATATTTATATACGTACTATTTAAAGGAAGAATTAAGAAACTTTACTGGAAGTAGGAACGCCCTAATATAAATATAATATAAACTAGTTTATTTTATAAAAACTTAAGACTATGTGAAAATACATAAATATAAATCTAACTTAGACATTATCCTATCATAACTAGCACTCTCAAAGAATTATGAAAAATTCAATCATAAACGTCACAACGAGAAAATGAACAAAAGAAAGAACTGTATTACAGGACTACGACCTCAAATACACCAGCAAATATGTAGAAATTAACTCAGTCTCTCAAATTAACCACTGACACCAAATAAAAATGCCCAATAATACCTGCTGCAAGAAATGCAGCGAGATATTCGACACACACACCCTTGCTGTATGTGACAACTGCAACATCAGCTTGTGCCAACAATGTGCAAAAATAACTTCCACTGAAATATGAGCCGTTACTGTCAAAAAAAGAATCATACGCTATTGGTGTATCGACTGCAATCCTACTTTGGACTCAAACTTCCCGATAGCTACTCTTCAATGAAAGTCACTACCAATCAAGATAATCTTAAAAAACATGGCAACGCAGCATATGGCCCAGGGGTGCATTGGTCTCGAAGTTTTTAGTCAAGAAGAGGATGCCACAACAAACTGTGGATCCTCCCAGTTAAGTTACCTTAAGGTGAAACATTCAAACAGACAAGAGGATATAGTAAGCATCTTACATCAAAATGTTCAGTGTATTTCAAACCGTATTAACAATAGAAACGTTATAGTTAGTGATTTAAATGTACACTTTGTGGCATTAACAGAATATTGGCAAACGAACAATAGTACAGGGGCATTCCAACTAGAAAACTATAAATTAATCTCTTCGTACTGCAGAACAGCTGACGGCTCACATGGAGGGGTAGCATTATATGCTAAAAAATCATTAAACTCTATTATCCGCAATGATATAAATTCCTTAAGTGAGGACTACATTTTTGAGTGTACTGCCGCTGAATTTAAAATTAATAGCGCTGTATATGTAATATGTGTTGTGTATACATCACCAACAACCAACATTGATTGTTTTTTAAATAAATTAGACTTGTTATTAGAAAGAGCTACATTGGATGAAAAATCAGTTTTCGTTGCTGGGGATTTTAACTTTGACATGCAGACGTCGACAAAAAACATAAAAAGTAAAAATCTAATAGTCAATCTCTTAAACTCATATAATACACAAATCTCAACACAGGAACCCACCAGGGTTATGGGCCATCCATTAATTACGTCACACTTTGAGGGGGGGAGTAGGGTTTCTGATTTCCCGACTTTTCTTCATTCCCAGGAATCGGGAAATAGAATTTGCCGTTTCCGGGAATCCCGGGAAACAATAAATTTTTCATATATTTCTTGAAAAACGCAATTTTTTTTTTCAAAATGTCACACCATTCAAATATTCATTTTTTTAAATGTTCGTTTTCTTCCTTTGGTCAAAAAATAAATCCGTCAGTTTCATTTTGCTCTATTTATAATTAAGAAGACACAACAGCACTAACTACAGGAAATAATACAATAACGAAATAAAACATAAATGCCGTCCGACGCACACGCTCGGTAAAATTTCGGAGCCCACGCACTCTTCCACGTCTGTCCCAGTCGATTTATGTGATGAGAGCAGGAAATTTAATATTTTTAAAACTTATTTTTATTTCCAAGGGTCCGGTAAACCCCCACTGTTATTTCCCGGGAACGGGAACGATAAATAGTGACATAATTCCCGGGAAATCCCGTCCCGGGATTCCCGGGACAGAAACACTAGGGGGGAAGAGGTGGTCCAAAGTGTGACAGAGTGTGACAAGAGGGGAGGAGGGGGTTTAACTTTTGTGACATCACATTATTTATATTTACGTATACCACCGTTATAATTGAATGGAACTAAAAAATAACAAAAATCAGAAATTTCTACCTCAAAATTTAAAATGTGAGAGGTCACAAAGGGGGGAAGGGTTGACTCGAATGTGACAACCTGTGACATAGGGGGAAGGAAGGGTAGAAAAACTATGAAATTTGTGTGACGTAATTAATGGATGGCCCCTTAACCGCAAAAATTAGCAATACCAATGTTTCTGATCACTACGCGCTAAAACTCGATATCTATTGTGGTAATAATAGTAAAACAAAGCCTGCTTATGAATATAAACGCATATACAGTGAATTCAACTACCAATATTTTTATAACTTCCTTAATGAGGAAACGTGGATGCCAGTATACGAAGCTAGCTCTGTTGATGACAAATACAACAATTTTATTACCATACTTTTAGAACATTACAATAATTTATTCCCTCTGAAAAAAGTAGAAATCTCAACAAAGAAGAAACCAAAATGGATAATAAAAAACGTTCTCGATGCTAAAAAAACGTTAAATTTTCTGTTGGAATTATACCAACATAATAGATTAGATGGTTAAGGTGCCTGTCGGGAAAAATTTTGCTGATACATACTCTCTCCAAACTTCGTGTATGGCTTCATTGGACCTAGTCTGACAACATTTTCCTCTATCATTTTTTTTGTTTTTGGGGCGTTTTCCCGCTAGATTTTCCGAAGCATGCCATTTTGACGGCATATAAAAAATGTATAGATACTGTTATTTTTCCAAGTAGAATAGCTCAAAAACGTGAATTGAAACGTGAAAAAATAATTGTCTGACAATAAATGTGGGTCATTGGGCGTGTCCGCTATCTCGAACATGTTGGAAAAACGACTATAAGAAAAGGACCCCGCACGGAACATATGGAAATTGGCCCCCAGTTAAAGTGTTTGATACTCGGGGATATTATCCAAATATCAATGTTGATCAAAAGTCTCTATATCAACATCGATATTTGGATAATATCCCTGAGTATCAATCACTTTAACCGGGGGCCAATTTCCATATGTTCCGTGCGGGGTCCTTTATTAATAACCAGCTGATTTTCGCTGTATTAATTTATTAAAACATACAAAAACAAGTTTTCATATTGTCTGACGAAAATTATTTTCCGATTTCCCAGTCTGACACGTCAAAGTTGTCGGTTTCATGACAGCAAAAAATTTATTCATAACCTTCAGACATTGGAAAATTATATGCAGAAAATAGATATTTAATTTGTGGTATAACAGTGGGGCATAACGAGAGTCTGACAAGAAAACATAATTTTCCAATAGCGGCCGTCGAAGTTAGGGCGATAAAAAAATGAAATTTCGTTTAGTCGAGAAGACGGTTAAAAAAGATAAGGTATTTCAACTTACTTATTTTATAATCTTTATTTTGAATTTTTTGAACTCTTAGACTATTCGAATTCGACTTACCCAAGTTTTAAGTTCGATAATATTAAAAAATACATCAAACTTTTTGTAGAAAAAAGTAGCGAAAAATTGTCTTTTAGTACGTTTAAAATCGCTATATCTCCGGTACTACTAGTCCGAAAATTTTCATCCAGGGCCCAAATTAAAGGTCTTGAAACAAGCTATAAGATAACACTTTACAATATTAGTTATAACAAAGTACCTTTTATAAATGCAAAAACAATTAATCCATTTTCGGTAAATATATGAATTCAATTTAAGTGTGCAATTTTGCATCAAAATATATGAAGTATGCAGCAAATAAAAAAAATAAACATTATGCACCAATAAAATTTTTAGGGCGATGCTAAAAATTATCCTATTACATGAAAAACGAATTTCTGCAGCAGAAAAACGACATATTTGCACAGAAAACACTCCGTTTTTCAAAGTTATTTTATATACCACGTGCATCAGATAAACCGTTACAATTCTCTACTACTACCTACGTGTACTATACTACTACTATAGAATACAATATGGAGTGTAGAAAGACGTTCCACACTCGTATGTTCTATTATAGAGCCTGCGTACTAAACAGATGTACACAGGTTACCTTGTATAAAACGATATATTTTCAAGCGCGAAGTTCATGCAATTTAGTTATGATTTTTGACAGTGTAAAAATGATTTTTTAATTATTAGTATGAGATAATCATGACAATTTGAAGGTAATTACAACATAAGAAAATTGTATTTTCCAGGCGTCAGACTGAAAAACACCTTTTGTCAGACAGTTAAAAAATTGGATTTGATTTATTTTTATTAAGCTATATTGAAAAAATCAGCTTGTTATTTGTAAATATAGCTTCAATATATACATATGAATGTAACATCCAAGCGTAGCTTGACAACCACATAGAAAAACCTTTTATTTAACATTTTCAGCTAGAAGGCTTTATTTCACCGTCAGACAATTTTTTAATCGTATTATAAATTTTCTTTAAAAATCAAAAAAATGTGTAAAAAAGTGTTATGAATAAATTTTTTGCTGTCATGAAACCGACAACTTTGACGCGTCAGACTGGAAAATCGGAAAATAATTTTCGTCAGACAATATGAAAACTTGTTTTTGTATGTTTTAAGAAATTAATACAGCGAAAATCAGCTGGTTATTAATAAATTTTCTTATAGTCGTTTTTCCGACATGTTTGAGATAGCGGACACGCCCAGTGAACCACATTTATTGTCAGACAGTTATTTTTTCACATTTCAATTCACGTTTTTAAGCTATTCTACTTGGAAAAATAACAGTATCTATACATTTTCTATATGCCGTCAAAATGACATGTTTCGGAAAATCTAGCGGGAAAACGCCCCAAAAACAAAAAAAATGATAGAGAGAAATGCTGTCAGACTAGGTCCGATGAAGCCATACACGAAGTTTGGAGAGAGTATGTATTAGCAAAATTTTTCCCGACGGGCACCAAGAGAAATTATAGTCTGTTTTTAAACCAGGAGGAGTAAACATGAAACTTCCATTCACACCATAATAAGTAACCATAAAAGTAACTAGAAAATGCACTAAAATCTTTTTGGCATTTTGGGCAACCAACAATACACGACTACAGTGTTTCTGTGTGTATTTTATTACATTATAGAGTAGTATTATTATGAGAAGATGCTTGGGGCGGAGCCAACGTGCGCGAATATTTTTACCAGTGACAGCATCATCTGGGGTAGAATAGGATGTATAATAATTGTTATCAAATTTTCGAGGTCGAGGAGCTGTGTAATGCAGTTAGGGTTTCTGTCCCGGGAATCCCGGGACGGGATTTCCCGGGAATTATGTCACTTTTTATCATTCCCGTTCCCGGGAAATAACAGTCGGGATTTCCCGGGCCCTTGGAAATAAAAATAAGTTTTAAAAATATTAAATTTCGTGCTCTCATCCCATAAATCGACTCTGCAACGACTGCAACGAGTGTACCGGAGACGTGGAAGAGTGCGCGGGCTCCGAAATTTTACCGAGTGTGTGCGTCGGATTATGTTTTATTTCGTTATTGTATTATTTCCTGTAGTTAGTGTTGTGTCTTTTTAATTATAAATAAAGCAAAACAAAACTGACGGATTTATTTTTTTACCAAAGGAAGAAAACAAACATTTAAAAAATGAATATTTGAATGGTGTGATATTTTGAAAAAAAAACTGTGTTTTTCAAAAAATATATGAAAAATTTATTGATTCCCGGGAACGGCAAATTCTATTTCCTGATTCACGGGAATGAAAAAAAGTCGGGAAATCAGAAACCCTAAATGCACTAGATTAAAACCTCGTCACACTCTGGTGTTTACGATGAAGACATTTTTTACTGAAAATAAGGTTATTTCATTTAATTCAATTAGAAACGGCGAACACAACAAGTATACTGCAGCACACACCCTGTGACTGCAGGTTGACGGTGCCACTGTATTCGAGGTCAAATATGACGCTCTCATTGGCTTAGATCAATGAATGCACACAAACTTGTTTCTGCGCATCATTTTTTGCAAGCATCTTCTCATAATAATACTACTCTACATAAAATGCATCGACCTCCATTTGACCTCTAGGTATTTTATACAGCATTTGTACCATTTACGCAATGTAAAGGCACCAAGGAATTAGCCACTTTTGCCTTCAGATTTATACAAATGGGATTAAAAACTGATATGTGCAACCAAACGTGCAAATGATAAAATAGAATTTATAACCAAATTATTTATGACATGAATTTAAAATTGTTACAATGTGTCAAAATTTACGACTATTGCCTTGTGTAAAAGTGGCGAGGGCATATCCAATCACAGATGTATGATTTAGCACATTAAATTTAAAACGCTCCTCCTGGTTTAAAAACAGACTATAGTATATACTGACTATAAAATTTTTTATACAAACCCACTCATGACCGAGAAAAGGAAATACTATGGACAAAAGATAATCAATTCAGATAAATCGAAAACGGTATGGAATATCATAAATGCTGAAAACAATTAAATCGATCACAAAAATAATCATTTTGAGGGAATTGTTATAAATAACAAAACCATTACATCACCTTTAGAAGCAAGTAATGCATTTAATAATTTTTTCATCACAGCAGCAGCACCTAATCTTGTTCGCAATAATCCAGTAAACCCCAATCTAGAGCATATATTGGTAAATGCAGACTCAATATATCTGTCAGAAGTAACGCAAAATGAAGTGTTGGAAACAATAAATAATCTAAAAAATAAAGCATGTGCTGGAGATGATCATATCTCCAATATATTGTTGGAAAAAATCAGTCTCTTCATAGTTGAACCATTGACATCCATTATTAATGATTCCCTGTTAAAAGGGGTCTTTTCAGAAAAACTAAAAGTTGCAGTTGTTAAACCAATATATAAAAAAGGAGACCCACTTAAAATGGAAAATCATAGACCTATAAGCATGCTATCGAGCTTCTCTAAAGTATTTGAAATAACCATGAGTACAAGTTTGCTATCCTTCCTTAACCTTCACAAAATTATATCTACTAATCAACATGGCTTTCAAAGGGGCAAATCAGGGTCAAAATCGAAAATTTGTCCCGACAGGAGGGAGAGAAAATTGTAATTTTTTTATATTTCACCAAATTGTACTCCCCTACTGTCAAGAAGTAAGTAAAACAAACAATACTTCGAATCCACTTATAATTATAACAACTAAGGAGCATCAAGTCTATTGAGATCGCTGAGTCTATGCGTATAGTGACGTAGTGCCTGGCCATGCCCTTAAGATACTAAACGTGCGAATAAGATTCTGATTTTTTGCAGATCCATTATTCTATACTTGCACTTTCGATTTATGAAATAAAAAAAAAAATCCGAACAAGCCCATTAATGATGTTGACATCGCTTTCACAAATTCAACTAAATTCCTGTGGGTCACTATCGATCAGCATATGAATTGGACAGACCATGTGCAGTTGCTCTGTGGAAAACTCAGCAAGGTCTGTTACTCCATTAAGGAACTAAAGAAAGTTGTAAATGAGAGTACCTTATTAACAGCTTATTATGGTACCTTTTATTCGTTAATTATGGAATAATCTCTTGGTGTGGCTTGCCCAGTCAAGAGGTTTTTAAGCTCCAGAAAAGAATAATCAGGATAATGACAGGACGCAGAATAAGCGATTCATGTCGTGGCCTATTCAGAACACTTAATGTATTGACTGTGACGGGGGCATATGTATACGAAAGTCTGTGTTTTGTCTATATTAACAGACATTTTTAAAGATGCCCTCACAGAACATCAACAGGTATAAAGATAACTTCTGCTACCCACTTCATAAGAGTACCTTACTTGAAAAGGGCTGTTATTATAAGTGTATGGTATAATGGTAATATCAAGGCACTTTTAATTATGTATTGTTCTTTTTGCTACTACATTTTGAAAAAAAATGTAGTATATAGGTTTTGCATTTTTCCGGTGGACCATCGAAACCCGAAAAATACATCGGATCGAAATGAAAGTCATATCTATCGACTCAAGAGCGAATTTATAAAATTCCGTCCGTCGGTCTGTCTGTCTGTATGTCATGCCCAGCCCCCCTAATCCGTTTTCGGATTTCGATGAAACTTGGGTGGTTAATAGGAGGTCTTTAGAAAACGTTAACGCCTGCACACAGAAAAAAGAATTCTTGTTTTGAAGATACAAATTTGTTTGGGAATTGGAATATATTATATACTCAAAGGGAGATGTTTTTCTTCGTTTGAAGCCATCTGTTTATTTGTTAGAAGTGTATAGCAAAATCTTGAATTATTTATTCAAATTGAAAGGAAGATAATCAAATCAAAACTTTCATATTCCAAATATGAAACTAAAAGTAATTTCAACTTAAAAATGCATCACTTCTTAGAACAAATAATATGTGCATTTGAAACGAAAATAATATTCTTGTTCTGAATATATGCATATGTTTAAGAATTTAAGAATATCGTATATTTGACTTGAAGAGAATATGTAGTCAAGTAAAGACATCCATATTTTGCATATTTTTTTATGTCGCACGTCGTTGGCATTTCAAGGTCTCACAGTTCCATAGGCAGTGTCAACGTGAAGAGTTTGTAGACTTGTGACTTGAATACTAACTAAACTTAAAAAATAATTCTGTTTGCCCTAGTAGAGGAATGGGGTTTTAATGCCCTAATTATCGACACATTTGAAGGTAAGTGTTAAATATACTTTACTTATGATGCATTTAGTAAACAAATATAGTTATAGTCCAGTATACTTTAATTTGACCGATCCAAAGGTCGTTTCGTTGGCTGAACTAATAAGCTTTGTCGACTTACTTGATCAATGTTTTTAGGCTATTGTTTTAACTTTGTGTGCAAGAGTGTAAGAGACAATGAAATCGTAAATACACGCACTTATTAACTCATGCACAAGACAAGTTAAAGTATAGGTATACTCGACTCTAGTGGTGGATTGATAGTTTTTAGTCCCATGGCAATCATGACCAAAATTCAGAATATTCCATATGTAGGTAAAGTTGCCTTCATATTTCCAAGTCACATAAAAAATTCCCGTCAGAGAAGTCCGCGTGGCGGTATCATTGACTAGGTAAAGATGCCGCCTGCTCGCTTTGTAGTTACCGCATTTTTTACATGCCTTACAATTATGAAGACGACTTTACAGTGAAATTAATATTATCGCTGATTATGAATTAAATTCAATGTTGAAATTTTCAAAAACAAAATGGCGGGCTGGAAACCTTAAAAACATTTCTAAAAGAATTGAAAAAAAAATGGTTCAATGCACCACATCTTTCCATGAATCTGATGTAATTTTCGAAAGTATACTTAAGAAGGCAAAGCAAAGCTTGTTCTTTAAATTGTTATAAATTGAAAATATTGAATTGTAATAAATTGAAAATGTCGAAGCCGCCATTTTATTTTTCAAAGTTATAATATAGATTATAAAGTAAGAATTGTTCAATTACATAGGTGAAAAAAAACATACCTATATAGGAGATGTTTGTTTACATTTCCTTAACAAAAAGTTGAAGTAGTACGGACGTGGGTCAGAGTGCCGAGTTTTTTGTTTTCGGTGGAACAATCAAACCAATGCTGCAGGTGCAGGTATAATGTTGTGCGGCCGATGTCAGGTGTTTTTTATCCAACAGTTTCAGTAAATATCTCTTACAATGTATACTTGTAGGCCGGTCGTCGTAAAAATCATGGATGATTTTGGTCAGAAATTTAAAACAGCAATTTTATTGACTTTCTTATAGGAGAAATTGCGCTGAACACGATGGTGATATTAAAAAAATTATAAAACGCAGGTGTCATTGTTAAAAACAGTGGTTTTAGCGAAAATTCTCATTTTTTGATGTTTTCTGACATATGTTTGATGGACCTATAAGTATAATAAGTAGATTCTCTTCCGAAACGTTAACTACCTATAGCTTTGAATTTCAGTTTTTAGTTTATAACATTGTTCTAGTTTATATATTTTTAGGTGTGAGACTTTTTGAAACAGTCAAGTACTCAAGAACCAACCTCTGTCTGATCCGTTTGACGCAGAGGTTTTTTCATTAAAATTTTTAAATATTTTTCAGTAGCAAAATACCCAATAAAAAGTAAGAAAATCTGAATATGCCACAAATAAACAATTACAGACAATATCTATACGTATACCTGTCAACTATTTTATTTTTGATTTTTTTATAAAAAATCATTCTTCATTTCAAGAATTTCTGTTTATTCTGTTTATTTTCAGGATTACGAATACTGTACAGGCTAATCGAGAATAACGAAAATATAAAATTTTACTATCAGGAGTAAAATATCTTATAATTTATAATTAATATAATCAAATGCAAATAATGCAAAAATGGCTAAAATATGGTTAGGTTAGGTCCTAATACAAAGTTTCATCTAATATTAATACAATTATTCACAGCCAACCTAACTTAGACAATTTATTTAATAATGACATATTTTAGACAAAATAAAAATTGTCAAGAAAATTAATTATTGACCATTTGTGTTGGAATTGTATTATTTTCTTCATAAAATTAGATTATATTCATTGAAATAAAGGTACTTTACTGTTAGTAAAATTTTATATTTTCTTAATTTGTGATCATCCTGTGTAGTAAATCATAATTCTTAGAATGGCTACGAACTTCTTACAATAAACAGAAGTTTTTATAAATAATAACTTTGTCAAAAATAAAAAATTAAACAGTCTACAAGTAAGTTCGGTCCATGTGGACACATATACACATGCATGCATTTGTATATATTTGTCTTAATTCATTCTACTGCTGTCTTTAATAAATGATATTTTTATATAGAGCCCTGGAGAAATAGAGACATTAATAAAGTGCACGGCAGGATAGAGCTTTTTCACACAAGCAGGAGGAAGGAATCATCAATAAATCCAAGGGGTATCTGCAGACATTTACTCTTCACAAGTTGCCTTTATAAAAGTGGTATTGTTTTAGAGTATATCATTGTGAGGTGAACTCCGAAAAACACTTGATGGTACAACAGATTCTTTAAATATTTTCTGTTTATGTTGATGTTGTTACATAAATTAAAAAAATGGCTTTTTTGTATTATCATAGTTTTTTGCAGTTTCCGGGTGCTATAGATATCATTGAGATAACTTTCATCATATATATCTTATTGTTTGTAATAAAAACGGTACAAGTATATGCCATTAATTTATATTTTACATATTTGTAAATTGTTTTGTGTATTTAAATCTTTGTTAAATCTTACTGTGCTATTATTAGGTGTGGGATTGTATTTCACAGTATTCATTATTAACGAAAAGTTTTGCATTGCAGATTTTTTTTTTTTATGTATAATGCCTATATATATTTTATTCATATTGAAAACGTATATTTTTTTAGTCTTTGAATAAATGGGATTCGATGTTTTAAGTGAGACACCCTGGTATGTTAGACATGTATATACCAATATATGATGTAGTGAATATAGATATAGATATGTCAGTATATATAGGACAATAAATATATCATAATATTTTTTTGTTTTATTTCGTGCATCATCAGGAATTTAATTTTTAAAGATGTTGATATAGGGTAAATCACTACATGCAAATTGTTATTGTAATTATATAAAGAGTGTCCCCGGATGGGGTATCCTATACCACAAATTGACATAAATTTTAATTTTAAGCAATACCTATTCTAAAAATATTTTCGATTTTTTAAAAAATATGTTTTGCGTTGTGAATATTATTTTTCTATGCGGTGTGCTGGGAAATTTCAAAATTATTTTTCGACGAGGTTTTTAAGTGTTAGCAACGTGTCATATTAAATGCCATTTTCCTTGAAAATTAAATATAAAGGCAGAAAAATCATATTTTTGAAATTTTTAAGCACCCTATATAAAAAATAGATTTTCACAACACAACTTGTATTATTTTAAAAAGTAAACATTTTTATAGAGTGACTGTCCAATAATGAAAATTTAGGTCAATTTGTAGTATAGGTAACCCCATCCGGGACATCCTGTATATAATTAAAATAACAATTTCATATGTTCGGATCAACATATTGAATACATTTATTATGAGAAAAATAAATGGTTAAAATAAGAATATAATATGTTTGATTCAAGATTGGGCCGACTTATTATGACAAACATATATAGTTAAAATAAGAATATAATATGTTTGAATTGACATTGGGCCTATTTATTGTGAGAAAGGCTTATATTTAAAATAAAAACATAATATATTTGTATTAATATTCGAAAACATTTAATCTGAGTATATCATATTTTCAAATAAACAAACCATATATTCAGATGTAATCTAAGATATGTTTAAAATAACGCGAATATTTCACTAATTCAAGTAAATGGTAATTTCAATAGAAACATTTACAGTGTATCCCAGCAAGTAAATGTAATGTTTATTTCAAAATCTGACAGTGTGTTAATTTAAATACACCAATTCTTTAAATCAAATTTATTGAATAGTTATATTAAAAATAATTCCAAACAAATATTTTTCTTATTTTAACTCAATGATGCTTTTGCTTATATACGAACTTAACATTTTCTTGACTTGAATAATATTTATTTGTTCTAAAACTTTCTTTTTCTGTGTGTGAAGCTCGGCTCCGTTCGGAAACCGGAAGTACCCGATATAGACGTTTTGAGTTTTTCGGGAAAAATTGAATAACTCGGTAACGGGTAGTCAAATCGAGATATTTCAAAAAAGAAATGGTGCCGCTGGCAAAGCTCTACAAATAAGTATACCAGAAACTATGTCGAAAAACAAATGAAAATTGAATTGTTTTGCAAAAAACTGTTTTTTTCGAAATCGGGCTAGGAAGCACGATAACTGTCGATTTCGATGAGACTTGGTGGGATCAAAAGTACACGACAACAAATGAAGCCTATTGCTGACGGCCCAAATCCATTGACAGCAAGCATTTTCCAGGGCCGAGTATGATTTCTCAAAGAAATTAATAACTCCCGAACTGAAGGTTCGATTTTGATTTTCAAAAATAACAATTGTAGGATTCGATTAGGTCTATTAGTTGACGTTTGTGAGAAATTTGATAAATCAAAAGCGAATCTACAAATCCTGGAAAACTTGATTTTTTTGGTAAATTCTACAGATTCCGAACAGTTTCCTAATAAAAATCGAAAATTAACTATTCCGTCGATCAATCCCTATAACCAGTATAAGGCACGGACCTTTTTGGACAAAAAATCAGAAATAGTTTTTTCGAAAAATTTAAAATAAACGAGTTATTTACGAAAATGCATTCCATAGAATTATTTACAAAAAATATTACAAATTGATAAATTCTCCGGGCGATATAGATGCAAAAAAATAATGTAATATTATATTTAAAATATTTTATCATCATTCATTTCCTTATTATCATTTACTAAATAAAATAGAACTGATGCCATTCATGTGTTTCAAAATGTAGTTAGCCTTTACTTTAGTCAATCAAAAAAAAAAAAGAAAAAGAAAAATAAAACATGTCAAAATGTGCTGAGTCATCTTGCGACCCTCTGTTGAAAATGTACTGAATCATCCCAACAGGGATAAAAAGCATATCAAAATGTATTTTTTTTAGCTTGTTACTATATCTTTATTATTTTTTTTACTATTGTAATTTGTAACTCACTGACTTGTACAATACAATGAATGTTGTTCCTAGTATGAAAAATAAATCTAATCTAATCTAATAACTGTTGGTAAATAAATTTGATTTGATTTGATTGATTGACTATGCAAAAATGTTGGCAATTTAGCCCTACCCATGCTACTCATATACTCATTTTTATATTACCTTCATTATCAGGTTCACTTTTAACTCTAGTAGAATCTTCTGTGTCTACACTTGAAGCCCTTCCTTTACTGTCGTTGGATGCTTCATCAACAGTTGGATTGAACGTTTCACTTTTAACTTCAACACGGGATATATACAAGTTATTATTTTTTTTATTTTGAGCTTGTAACGTACTATATAAGCACGGTCCATTATCAGTCTTTTCAGTTTCCTTCTTCATCTGGTTTAGCCGTAAAATCGAACAATTAGCATCTCTACTATGTTGGCTTTTTTCCTCATTTAGTAAACAACGTGAGGTACTCACATCATTATTTCTGTCTGCCACAGAACTCGACTCTAATTTGTCTCTCTCTGATTTATCTATTTTAATTTCCTTTTTCAAGATATCTCTGTGTGAATCCACTGCCTTATTCGAGTCGTGCTCATGCGAAAATGAATACTCACTTCTGAGCGGTTTTTGTTCGTCTTCATTATCGTCATCGACGTCTTCTCGTGGTTCCTGTTTAATAAACCCTCCATATCTTTCAATGTTTGTTTCCCAACCAGTTATGTCCACGTCCCAAGGTGCCCTATTTGAATCTTCATAAGCCTCCAAGTCTACATCAGCAGCATTGCTAAATCCAGTTTGGTGGTGTTCGCTAGAATTATTTCTGTGTGATGGCATCTGGGGCTTTGGCTCTCCAGGCATACCCACAGTCCCATTCAGTCTTCGAAACCTTGAATAAATAAGTATATATTTAAATGGTTGCATATAGTGCAGTGCGGTTAGCCATTAAAAATGAAAAATGATGGAACCCAGCTATAATGAATGGATTTGAATGATTTTTTTGCATTGGGTTTCTAATACTGAGTACAAAAAAGTTTATCCTTTAAAAATTGCTGCTTCTTACTTGGGGTGGGCAAAGAAGTAAAATAGTAACCACCTGTTATAGATTCATATTGTAAGAGAAAAAGGTGGTTTACAATTTTTCATGAAAATTTATATATTCCAAGTTATATTTGATTACGATTTTAGCTTTATAAAATTGGTACAGTTCTCTACATATAAGGCAAATAAAAAATGTCAGGGTCTTTGATCTTTACTGCAAAGTCAAAGGCGCCGACACTTTATGTGCCTTAAATTAGAGAACTAGATCCTGAGACAGTTTTTCATAAATAACTCAAAAGTCTTTATATTATATTTTTTACATTATACTGATTCTTTCTGGCATATTTGAAATTTAAATATTATATCTTGACTGATAAATGTTTGAGCGCCATTTTAATAATAATAATAATAATCATTTATTGATGTCAACATGCACAAAGCACTTACACTAGTCAAGTAAACAAGATAAAATGGTACAAAAAATATATAATATAGACATCAAATTATTAAAATTGATAAAAAAAAATACAAGCAGGGAACAAATGTGAACCAATGTATTAACAATTTCACTAAAACTTATTATGAAAGTGTCATCCAATCATCAAAGTCAGTTTGGAAAACCCCTCAAGACTATAAAAGGCTTTATTCTTTAAATATACATATTACCAGATGTTCAGTCTGGTTTTCGATCTAATTTCAGTACCGGTACTGCACTGACTAGAGTGGCAACAGATATTACATGTGGAATAGACGAGTCAAAAGCAACATGCTTGGTGCTATTGGACTACAGCAAAGCTTTTGACTTGATAAACCACGATCTACTACTTGCTAAAATGAGATTTTATAACTTTTCTGATAATGTCTGTGTGTGGTTTAGTAACTATTTATTAAATAGATTGCAGTGCGTTGAAATAGATGGAATTAAGTCAGATCCTATTGCAGTGAAACAAGGTGTTCCACAGGGCAGCATATTAGGGCCAATTTTGTTTAACATTTTCACATCTGATTTACCATCAATAATACATAACTGTAACACTTATATGTATGCAGATGATACTCAATTATTAAAAACGTTTGAACCATCACAGGTAAACATTGCCCTGAATGATGTAAATTCTGATCTAGAGAGGATAAACAATTGGTCTTTTGAGAATGGTCTTAAAATTAATGCTAGTAAAAGTTGCTTCTTACTAATAGGTTCTGCAAATGTTAAAAATAAAGTTATGAAGTTTAACTTCACTACAGTGCATATTAACAATATAGAGATTCCACAAAAAGAGTATGCGAAAAACCTAGGAGTAATATTTGACGATAGTTTAAATTTTCAAAGGCATGTGACAAGTAAGTTGTGTATATTATACATGAAATTAAAGGCACTACATAAATTTAAATATATGCTGCATGAAAAAGTAAAACACAGAATTGTCGAATCAATTTTGTATCCCCAGATTGATTACTGTTTAACTGTATACTATAGTTTTCTGACAATGGAATTTAAAAACAAGCTACAGTTAGCTCAAAACACATGTTTGCGTTTTGTTCATTCAATAAGGAAATATGATCATGTCACTCCGATATATAAAGAACATTTGTACTTAAAAATAGATTATCGTTACAAATTATTTTTTGGCAGTTTGTTAATGAAAATTTATACCAGAGGAAAACCAGAATATCTAAAAGAGTACCTGAAACCAAGACAAGAGATGCATAATATCAATCTTAGGGAATTAAACAAATTTAATATATACAAACATAAATCAGCAAGATTTCAGTGTTGCTTTGCATATTTATCTGTTGAGTTATTAAATAATGATGTATATTATAAAATGATTGAGGGTGTATCTGTTGGTACATTTAAAAAAAATTATAAAGAATACTTATTGCAGGTACAAAATATGATTGTTTAGATAATGTAATTTTAGGGCTACTTGAGTTATATGTGATGGTTAGAAGTAAGTTTTTCTTTTTGTTTCTTTGTTTGGTGGCGTGGAAGAACGTTGATACGAACGTCACCTTTTGTGTAGAATATTGTATCTATGTGTACACTTATATTTAACACAATAAATATTTTTCTATTCTATTCTATTCTAAATATTATTTAAGTTTATGCTTCAAGGAGTTGAAGTTTAGATTTTTAACCTGCTCTGGTAGGACATTGAAAAGTATTATTCCATGATAGGTGCAGTCTACTCTGGTTTTTGTCAGTCTAGAGAAAATGGGTAAAATTTTTTCGTTATTTCTGGTTGAGTACCCATGTATGTCTTTATGTGTTATATATTGAATTTCTCGCTTCCTTATGTATAAAAGGCATTCTAGAATGAACACACAAGGGAGTGTACTTGCTACACTCAATTTTGTGAAACCGTCTCGACAGCACTCCCTGTAACCTCTATTTGCGTGATTACTCTAACGCATTTTCTTTGAATGGCGAATATTTTATATGCGTGAACTGAATGACCCCAGTTTATGATTGCATAACTCAAATTGGAATGAAAACATCCATAGTATGTAGTTAGTAAAGTTCTCTGCGATACTGCTTTAGATAGACGTTAGATGAGAAAGATATTTCTTGAAAGTTTGTTGGACAGATATATAATAATATCCTCCCAAGTTAGTTTAGAGTCCAAGTAAACACAGAAGAATTTAACCGGACCAGTTTGTGTATGTTGTTGCTCATTACGGAGACTGAAATGTAAGTATTGGGTTTTGAAATATGCTTTAATAGTACCAATTCATAAAAACGGCGACACTGCACTGTTAGAAAATTACAGGCCAATAACATTGTTATGCTGCTTTTCCAAATTATTCGAGAAAATTGTCCATAATAGAATTATAAATTTTGTAAACAATTATAGGCTACTATCAGAACGACAACATGGTTTTAGACCCGAACACTCTACGAAGACAGCTACTTTTGAATTTACAAACTTTATATATAATGCAATTGACAAAAAAAAGTTAGTCCTTGCTTTATTCTTCGATCTAACCCCGCGCCTTCGACTGTGTTCTAGCCAAATTTATGTAAAAAAAATACATGCATTAGGTATTAGAGGATCATTAAATAAGTGGATTATTTCATTCTTGTCGAACCGAAAAATTTCTGTAAAATTAGGTGACACCATATCTAATACCTGCAACTTTAATCTTGGAGTTCCTCAAGGGAGTGTACTCTCTCCTTTGCTTTTTATATTACTTATCGATGACCTGGAATCTTATATTTTAAATAAATCAAATCTATATCACCGCAGAATCCGTTGAGATGCTTGAAAACACCACTAACAATTTACTGGCTCGCTTTTATGACTGGTGCTCTTCAAACAAATTAGTTATCAATACTTCAAAAACTAAATATATAATATTTCATAATAGAACTGTAGAACTACAAAACATTACTCTTCAGCTTAATAACTCTACCATAGAAAAGATCACTAATACTACATTTTTAGGGCTCCACATAGATGAAAACCTGTCTTGGAGAATACACATTAACCATGTAATAGCTAAATTAAATTCTGCGTATTATGTAATTCGCAATCTTAAGTCTATAATGGATGTTGAATATCTCTTAAATATTTATTACTCACTAGCATACTCACATATTAAATATCTTATTTTGTATTGGGGTCAAGCAACAGACTTAAACAGGGTTTTTGTTCAACAAAAAAGAATATTAAGACTTATATACTCATATGCTCCGCTAGAATCCTGCAGAACTATATTCAAAACAAATAATATTCTAACAGTCACTTCCATCCTTATTTATGAAGCAAGCTTATTTGTGAAAAACAATTTGGAATTATTTCATCAGCACAATAGTATTTATAATCACGACACAAGATTCGCCAACAATATATTGTTATGAATTACACCCCCTTGGAATTGGAGATGATACGCCTATGCCTACTGATAGTGACTGGAAAGGCTCTAGAAAGAGCCAAGGACTTTTCTAGATTATGGTTGGAGAAGATTCTGGATTAATCTAGAGCTAATTTCGGAGTATATAAGGCGCGATTACAAGCGCGGAAGAAGAAGTTTAGTAAGAAGGCAGTTTATAAAAGTGAACAAGTTGAAAAGTGAAAAGTGAGGTTAACTATTAAGTAAACAAGTATTGTACAGTCAGTAAATTGTTAAATAAAGTGTTAGTAGTGTTTAATCTCTTGTTGAAATTATTTAGAACCCACGGATTCACACAGGGTGTTCCCAAAAAGGTGGAAATCCGTAACATTTTGATGTCAGAAGCGGAATTTTGACAAGAGGATTTTTCGGAAGTGTTCGAGAAGGTTTGGCAGTGTATTCTCGAAGTTGGTGCTAACACAGAGGACTAATTTACTGGACGTTGTTCGATGGTTATTTTCGAACAGGAAAATAGTGTCAAGTGCATTTTTTGAGACATTTTTGGAACATTTTTTTTGGACATTAGAGGTTAAGTGACGAAGACTCTAGATAAGACTTTTTCGTGCCGTTTTGAGGTTTTTCTGGACAGTCCCATTACCGATAGTGACGTAACTTTGTTAAATTTATTTGATTTCAACGTAGTCGTATGCCTATAACAACCAGAAGTATGGCAACCAGAAGTATGGCAACCGAAAAGCAAATACAGGACTTGCATAATTCCAGAAAGTGTTGGAAGAGCTAGAAAGAAGGCATCGAGAAGAAGTAAATGAAGTCAAAGAGAAAATGCACCGGGTAGAAGAGGAAATAGACCTGCTTAAGCAACAGTTGAGGGATAGAGGAAGCCAACAAGTGGTATTATCAGATCAGCTGTTCGAACCTCCCTCCTTTGACGGCCAACGTTCATGGACCATTTACAAGATACAGTTTGAGGCAGCAGCGAGTGTAAACAACTGGAATGACGAAGAAAAGGCTATGGCGTTAATCGTGGCATTAAGGGGCCAAGCATTGGAAATACTCCAGACAATCCCAGTAGACCAACAACGGGATTTTAAAGTTTTAGAAGCTGCCCTAGATCTACGATATAGTACCAGACCCAGCTGAAATCACGTGTTCAAGAGGCTGGGGAAAGCTTGCAAAAGTTCGAAGCTGCCGTGTGGAGCCTGGCTCACCGAGCTTACCCCAATGTACCGACCAAGACCAACTGGCAGTAGAGGCATTTCTGGATGGTATACAGGACGATGAGATCAGGCAAGTCCTCAGGTTATCTCGATACAAGAACAGCAGTGAAGCATTGGTGCATGCACTCGAGGTGGAAGCTGTCCTTCAGGATACCCCGAGTCCAAGAGTACAAGCTATGAGTCTCGAAAGATCGCAGTCGGAAAAGGAGAACCAGAACGCTATGTTGGCCGACATACATAAGATGTTCAATCAGCTGCTGGCTCAAGTGGATACTGCAGAAAGACAAGGCAAGCCAAGAGGGGGTATTAAATGTTACAACTGTGGCAGAGCAGGGCATATCAAACGAGACTATCGACAGCGGAACTCGAGGAATGTGAATGCTGGAAACATGGATGAGACACAGAATAGAAGTAGTGGAAGGCCAAGCGGACGGCGTATGAAATGTTACAGGTGCGGAGAACGAGGACATATCCAGCTAGAATGTCCACGAAGAAACTTAAAGAGAGTAGAGGCCGATGCTGTGAAGCCGAGGGGAAAATCAGAGGAAGCTGGTACCAGAGAGACTGTGTCAGATAAGGAACGTGGTACCCCGAGAGAAGTAAGGGTTTCCCAGCTTCGAAACATTCCGAGAAGTCCACTACTACCAGGAAGTGGAAGTAAAATGAAACCCCAGAAAATTGCAGATATTTCATCCGGAAGAAGGTGCAAGGAAGATTGCAAGTACTACCACCAGGAGAAACTGCAGGTCACGGGAGCAGTCAACACTGTCAAGGTGGAGGTGCCGGATGACAGGACAGATAAGGCGCTCAGACAAGAGCAATTGAATGATGTGGAAATTGGGCCTATATTGAGAGCCAAAGAAAGGGGAACTCGTCCAAAATGGAAGGATGTTTCGGACAAAAGAGTGGGACTGAAGGCACTATGGGCGCAGTGGGACTCACTGAAAGTCAGGAACGGGCTGTTGCGGAGAGCATGGGAAAGCCCGGATGGAAAGCAGGTGGTTATGCGTTTAGTGATTCCCAGGTGTCGAGTAGCGAAGGTGCTTCAGGAAGTGCACAATGGAACATCCGATGGACACTTCGGCGTTAACAAGATCCTGAAGAAAATACGAGAACGATTTTATTGGACAAGAAGTCGTCAGGATGTGGAGGCTTGGTGTCGCAAATGCAAGATTTGTGTAGCCAGTAAGGGACCACAGACTGGAAGTAAGGGTGAAAACAAGCAGTTCAACGCCGGAGCTCCTTCCAAGAGGTTGGCTAACGTTATAGCGGAACCATCACCAGCCAGTGACAGAATGAAGGTTCGATATGACCGTAAGGGTAGTTTAGAAGGGTTCAAGGCAGGAGACCTGGTTTGGCTGTACAACCCACAGCGGAAGAAAAGAAGGTCACAGAAAATTCAACCCCCTTGGGATGGACCGTATACTGTTATTACCCGAATTAATGACGTCGTCTATCGGATTCAGCAAAGCAAAAAGTCCAAGATGAAGATCGTGCATTTGGACAGACTGGCGAAGTACATCAATGATTCTGAGTTGCCTGATCGGGACGATCAGGCTTAAGGAGGGGGCAGTGTTATGAATTACACCCCCTTGGAATTGGAGATGATACGCCTATGCCTACTGATAGTGACTGGAAAGGCTCTAGAAAGAGCCAAGGACTTTTCTAGATTATGGTTGGAGAAGATTCTGGATTAATCTAGAGCTAATTTCGGAGTATATAAGGCGCGATTACAAGCGCGGAAGAAGAAGTTTGGTAAGAAGGCAGTTTATAAAAGTGAACAAGTTGAAAAGTGAGGTTAACTATTAAGTAAACAAGTATTGTACAGTCAGTAAATTGTTAAATAAAGTGTTAGTAGTGTTTAATCTCTTGTTGAAATTATTTAGAACCCACGGATTTACACAGGGTGTTCCCAAAAAGGTGGAAATCCGTAACAACATATATAAATAATATTCGATTATCCCAATATAAGAAGAGTGCGCTATACACTTGCAATACAATATTCAACAAACTGCCAGAATCCCTAAAAGTTACCAATAACGTAACGAAATTCAAAAAGAAATTACATTCTTTCCTGAGCACACAATGTTTTTACTCCCTAAAAGAATTTTATGAATATAATAAACTTAAGATCTGCAGAAGAATTCACTTTTGTTGTTTTTAAATATTTGTAGTTCTCTATATGTAATTGTCCCTTTTATACAATTATACAATTATGTGTTTTTTTTCGTTTATATACAATTTTAAATAGTTATAGGTATTACTATACAAAATAGTTAAGAATTTTTGTAAGTGCTGTGACGTTTCATACCCTTGTAAGGCATATATGAAATAAAGTTATTATTATTATTATCATCATTAACGAGCAGTGAATTAGAAAGGGACCTTGTTGCTACCTTTGACTGTGTGTCCGCTACCTGAGTGCGCAGCTGAGGTAATGACACATATAAATCCCATATACGACACTGAAAAGGATAGCGATACTTTGTGCAACACTAGCAGAGATATAACTAGATTAAATAGCCGAGACTCATACACAGTTGAACGTTCATAGCATTATTAGCCTCCTTTTTATTGTTTTATATGGTGAAATTTTTTAATAACAAATTATCATTTAATCTAGCTGTGTGCGTATATTGTAAATAGTGTAGTATAAAAGGTACGTGAAAATTAATAATTTTAAGTTTTCTTTTCTTAATTTAGATGAATAGAAAAATAATTGATTCGTTCATATTGACCGCATAACCTCAAACCATGATGCCAGTGATCTTGCTATCACCAAGCCAAGCCACCTTACAAATTAGAAATAGAGGTGAATTCATAAATCTCAAATCAATAATGAATTTTTCAAATTTTACAATTAAATTATAAACAACTTCTTTTTTTGTTTAGATTAATGATGAATGTACCTGTATCGCCAAGGAGACAGGCGAGAGAGGCATTTCCCGATCGCTTAGGTTTACCCATGTTTTGTTTGTAATTAAAAAACTTAATGAAATTATAACCATTTTCACTTTTAAACAACAATGCTCACTGACATATGGAAAATAGGAGTTCAAAGTTTTTAATAGTGCTCACCGTAAACGCTGGTGTCGGATTTAGGAATAGCTCTGCCCCCTTGCACATAGCCTATACTACCTATACTCTAATAACTATATAATATTGTAAATGAAAGCAGTGAAATATAGTGTCTCTCATTGTAAAACACTTCTAAGCAACTAATTCTACTTATTTGCTTAATTATTACATTATTACATCTGCCAAGTGTCACCCATAACCATTTATCAAGACTTAATTTAATGAGGAAAGTAACTTCTTGCAGTCTAATTAAAATTTCATCGAATTTTTGAACTCACCTAACTATTATACTTTTTGAGTACATCTGAGATGCATGCGTTTTTTGGAAGGCTTCTATCGAATCATCCACATTTTTAAAAGTTACAAAAGCATATCTTGTGTACTTCATTTTCTTGGCATATCCTATATCAATCCTTTTTTGCTTGGGATACGTGGTTACCATGTCCTCTTTGGTCACTTCCTGAGCCAGATTGCCAACATAAAGAGTCAAAGGGTCAATATCTTCTGGTCCTATGTTAATTTCGTCGTCTCGGTCCTTTTTGAATTCTGCAGTTAGATAGCCCTTACCAAATTTTGTTTTGTTTAGGGCTTCGATAACAACATCTGGGTCTGCGGCATCCTGGGAAAATATACAACTTTTAAGTAGTGAGCAATAATATGTCCGTATACCTTCATTCAACAACTTATACAGCATAGTGTATGAACCAAAATAGACTAACAACGCAGAAACCCAAAACTAACTATCCCTGAGAGATATCACAGGAATATTTGAGTTCTCCATTTATAAAAATATAGTTCGAGATAAAAAATATTTAAAAAATTGTTAATAATAATAACAATCGACGGTAACACTACAATATGTCGTAAGTCCGATTTGAACGAAATTGATATTTCCCGCCTAATTTGAAACAGTTACCTTGATGTATATATATTTAAATTCCTATTGGCCTAATTCTATCAGAATATACCAATATTGAAGAAATACAATATATCATAACTCCGGGAGCAAAGCAATTTGTCGTAAGTCTTTAGTTCTCGCCCATTTAGTGTTCTGTTAACATGATAGTTGTTGCTTATTTATTTATTATTATTAATATAAGGTTTAATAATTTATAATTAAAGATAAATTAAGTAAAAAAAAAAAGAAAAAACTGTTTTTACCATTTCCTGAACATATTGAGTTTTTGAGTTACCATGTATTGAAATTCGATCAAATATTTATATTTGCCACCTCGAAAATCCTCAGATAGCGATCATCAGTTGGATCAGATGATAAATGATAAAACATATCTGCCATATTGACGCCGCCATTTTGAATTTTTGAATTTCGAATTCTAACATAATATTTGTCTCTCTCTCTACACTATAGTCACACCCTAAAAATGGTGCATCTTTTGAAAGATGTGTCATTAAATATTCAATTACAGTAATCATACAAATAATTGACAGTTCCAGGATATACAGGGTTATTCATGGAATGATACATAAATACAACACAGAGGCGTTGTTCTACACGATAATGGCATAGCGAACTATCAAAGCATTCGTGGAAAAAAATGGTGGTGGCCACTTTTCTCAAACTTAGTTGATAGCGCCATAGTGAATGCCTGGAAGTTGGACAGATTGGTGTATCTACAGAAACCACAACCTTAAACTAATTTTTGGGGTCCAGGGGTAATAACATACGACTCCCACCAATCTTCATTGATATATTTATCTGTCCAAATTTTGAAAATGGGGGTAATATATTTATGCCTTGGTCGTTTCTTAGGACCTCGTATTTACATCACACTGATCATTTAAAAGTATACCTCTTGTTTCAGCTAACGCAAATGCACTCAATATTTCTCCAACTTCGAGTGGAGCCCGAGTTCCCTCAAAACCACAAGGCCCCCTCAAAAAATGGCCAGGAAGGAAAGACCCCCGAACCCCTCCTCTCGGCGGGCCTGCTAAAAGATAAATGCGAAAAGTCCAATAACTCTCAGAGAGGACGTGCATCTGGGAAACCAATGGGTGGAATTCGGTTTGATAATGTTGGGCATTTGGTGATGGAAAAACATCCGCAAAACTTAGGAAGAACTTGTAAATTCTGCAAAAGTGCAACATATTATTACTGCACCTTTGCACTCCAAGTGTTTTGTGTTGTATCATAAAAAATAATTTAAATGCATAGTCGTTTTTGCCAATATTGCGAAAATGCAATGTCCTTTTTTAGTATTTCCTTTTAAGAATTTACTTTTAAGTAATTTTTATATTTGTTATCTAATAAACATATTTGAGAGAAAATTTTAGATTTTTTAAATGTAATATTGATAGTGGTATTTAATGGGTTAAATATAGAAAACTATTTATTCTCTAGCTCTACCTCTGATAGTCAAAACTTTATCACACACTACTATCACACTAATGCACAGGGGTCACTCTAGTTCTTTTACCACCCTGGGCAAATGGTATTTTGTCGCCCCCCTCTCTCCCCCTCCCTAAATGCTGCCCTTACAATTGTGGCGCCCTGGGTGTCCGCCCACTATGCCCACCATCTGGAGCGGTCCCTGCTAATGTGTAACAACAATAATAATAATACATTTATTAACCCAAGAGATCATAGTACACGATATAGGGTAAGTCTAATGAACACTTGTTCAATTGACTTAAAATTAAAGGGAAAACGATTACAGTAAGATAATTAGTTAAAAAACATGAAAAAGAAATTCGTTGACGTGTAATGCTACAAAAATCGAAATCCCGTTAAAAGCACTAAATTACGTGATTTATGAGCAAATAAAATTTAATAAAAGTGTTTCTGGGGCAAAACTCAATTTCTTCAAAGGGAACCATATCGGTACCATCGTACCATTTATTAGTACTATTAATAATTATTAAAATGTGCGATAAATACAAACAAAATTACAGCGAAAAGAAAATAAGAAAATACAATTTTGATCTAATTAAATGTTAAGAAGTAACTAAGGTGGCTTTGAAAACAATAAAATATTTAGCTTGTTAAACATTTGCTGGTTTAATGGTGTTTTTTAATGTCTTTAAAAATTGTTTAAAATTTTTTTAATTGTGTTCAAAATGCCGCAAATTTATACAAGAGATGAAAAAGTGGTCATGTTAATTATTTATGGGGAAAGTTGCAGCTCCTCCGTTACAACCCACGAAGACTGAAGACCTGGAGCTACCAGTAAGGCAAGCAGTTAATAATATAACGGCCCAGCAATGGGCTTGTTCCATGATATTTTTTTTATATGGTTTTTATACTTTTTCATATAGTACTCGATATTCTCATTATGCACTTAAAATTTCGTATTATTAAGTTTTTCCGTTCTCGAAATATAAGGAGTCGAAATTAGTAATAGTTGCAAAAACCGAGCGCTCATTTGTGACGTCACTATACGCAAGTGACGTAAGATAAGTGGCTTTCTGGAACCTGTAAGGCCGAAAAATATGAAATTTTCAAACGCTGGTAACAAAGTAAATACGTCGAGTGGAAGTTCGCTCTATGTCTCTACGGAAAGAAGAAGGTCGGCGATGAATCTTAATCATAAATTGCAGGGTCTAAATCGAAAATTCGTCCCGACAGGAGCGAGAGAAAATTGTAATTTTTTGACATTTCACAAAAATGTACTCCCCTACTGTCATCTGTCAAGAAGTAACCAAAACAAACAATACTTCGAAAACACTTATAATTATAATAACAAAGAAGCATCAAGTCTATTGAGATCGCCGAGTCTATGCGTATAGTGACGTAGCGCCTGGCCACTCACCATTTTCGCGAAGTAGAGATTTGTAATAGTTTTTAAGATACTAAACGTGCGAATAAGATTCTAATTTTTTGCAGAACCATTATTTTATACTTGCACTTTCGGTTTATGAAATAAAAAAAAAATGCCGAACAAGCCCATTGGTGAATATTCGAGAAACAGCTATGCGAGTTCAGAAGTGCATTGACGTTAATGGACAACATTTTAAACAACTGTTGTAATGATTTGTGTTAATTTTTTGTATTCCAAAACCACTTTGTGTGTATCAAAGTAATTAGAATAAAATTGTATTTTCTTATTTTCTTTTAGCTGTAATTTTGTTTGTATTTATCGCACATTTTAATACGACATGAATAAATTCCTTATTAATAGTACTAATAAATGGTACCATGGTACCGATATGGTTCCATTTGCAAAAATTGAGTTTTGCCCCAAAAACAATTTTGGTGAATTTTATTTGCTCATAAATCACGTAATTTAGTGTTTTAACGGGATTTCGATTTTGTAGCATTACACGGGTCATTTAGAATAAATCGGAACCGTCATGGCACACTTAAATGGAAAACTAAAAATTAAGCATTCCATTTAAAAATCGAAAGTTAGTGTCACTTACGGCTAAACCGGAAGTGAAAAAAAAAATCAATTGTATATCAAAAACCGCTTATTATGTATGTAGTATATCCTAAATTTCAATCAATTATCTTCAAAACTAAATGAGAAAAGGGGGGTATACCATGATCCTGTTACACCCGGTATGTGGCACTATTGTATTACATATAAATATCCCCAATGAATATTTTTATTTTGCCACAGCACAATATAGCACATTTTAATTTCTGGAGTGACTATGATAACATAACTCAATATAACCACATAGCACACGATGCAAGCTTCACAATCAAGTCAGCATCTATCACCTTAGACGAGTAAAATTGGGAAGCAAAGACGCTTAGTTTCCGAGAAAAAAAAAACTGGCGTAGAATCAAACCAGACTTGGTTCGATTCTTTAATTAGGTGATCGTGTACATGAACCCACTTTTCACGACATTTTCTGGTGGTCAGGAACTTTTTTATTTCGAAAAAACTGTAAAAAAATGATTTTTCCATGAAACATGTTTTTTTAACGTCCCCACCGTTATATCTTTAAAAATAATTGTGCTATAGAACTGATTTTTTTTTTAAATTGAAATAGACACAATAACGCTTCTAACTATGTACAATGTGATTATAAAATATATATTTTTCAATCATTAAAATAATAGCAAACTTAAAGTTGTTATTTTCGTGAATGTATTTTTCAGCAATCGACAAAAATTTTTATTTATGAAAATATGTATATACATGCTGTGAACAAATTGAAGCCAATATATGAAAAAAGTTTTTAGAATCATAATTTTTGATGTGCAGGTTATAGTATGTAGTCAGCGATTTTTTTAAAACGGGCTAAAACATATTCTTGCGCGCCCGGCTCTCATTATACTGCTTACCGCCTGCGGACTACGGTTGTTGGGTTCATGTGTACTAATCGGGCTTTTATTAACAGCTCCAAAATAGGTACGAACCTAAGGTATAAACCTACCTTTTGTTATTTTAAGGAAAATAATATTTAAAAGCAGGTAAATATAAATCATTGTTATAAAGTAAGTACCTACCTAATAAGTAGGTTATTACACATTTTTGATTGAATTAAACCAAGACGCAGGAATAAAACAACTTTATTTTTTTGCAACTATTTTTCTATTAACAAATGAGTATTTAATTACGTAGGCCCTGCGTTAAAAGCATTCTAGTTCGTCTGTACATTCATCGAAACCTTTAAATAACTATTTCAAGTACGACATTTACACTCGTTATAACATTTTAGGCCTTCTTTAACACAATCATATTTTCGATTTTCACAATTTTTATCTGAACAATAAACACTTAATGAAAATATTGTCCAAACATCGTCACTTAAATTCCGTCCTGAACCATGTGCATTTATAAGTGTAGTTGGCATATTGCTTCTGTACGATATTCTAAGTTGATACATAAACCTGCAATAGTTAACTAAATGTATAAGATAGGAAATCTATTATTTAAATATATATGTTTACCTTAAAAGTAGGGGTGGTAAAAGGTACCTTCAGTTGAAGGAAGCTCCGTTTGTTGTTGCTAATTTGATCCTTAGGTCGTTTAATATCTGAATTTGTTTATTTTTGTTTTTGTACAGTACTAGAATCAATTTTGTAAAGATTTTTAAAGCTTCGTCTTTAGACAGCAATGGCAGTTCCGATAATTTTTGAAAAACAACAATATTATTTAAGAACATCAAACGCATATTTTTTAAATATTTTTAAAAAACCATTAGTGGTGTCGCAACCATTAAAACAATGAAGACATAAACTTTGCACTACCTTCTATATTGACAAAAATTGTCTGCTAGTGCCGTGTCCAAGTTGCATAAATAAATTAGTTCCATTTAAGTCAAAGTAAGTAAAATTAATACATCTATATCAACTCACGTCACCAATATTTGTTTGCTAAATTTAGTTTCGTACATTGCATGCAAAACCATCCTGGTATCTTCCTGTTTGCTAAATGGATTTTTGGTCATTTCTGAATGACGTTTATGTAGTGAAACTACTTTTTCTGTTAATTTAAATCCTCCATCTATTATTAATATTTCGTATTCGATTAAGTACTGTGCAGAATCTGTTGCAAATCGGCGCGGCGCGGCGGCACTGTATAATTGCAAAAAACGTTCATGTTTTCAAAACATGTCTACCTATACGACAGTCTATATGATATTTTAATTAAATTTCGTCATTTAAAATATTATCTTTTCTGACACAATATTTCCGCGATGTCGTCTTTTTTCAGCACTAGATATTAGTGACAACAAACCTTGTATCCTAGGTCTTGGTACCACAGATTTGTCATCATCCCGCGCAATTTTCGTACAAATAATGCACTCCATTATTTTAGAAAACTAAATTGTGAATATTCTACAGCATCGCATTTGTTTAACAGTATTTATACGTATACTCTAAATCCCGCAAACTACTAATATACGATTCAAATGTATTGACCCCTCACTTTAATCGCGAATATCTCAAAAATGGCGGACCAGAGAAAATTTGAAACAAATATGTGTTCATTATGTGTCTATTGTAAATTATTCACTGAAGTTTGAATAATGTACATTGGACGGTTTTGAGGTTCTATTAATATTGAAAAATGCCCTACTTGCAAAATTTTAGAACAAAAAATTTTGAAAAAAATCCTCGTACAAAAAATACCATGCCTTATCGGCATCTAAAATATTATTTATATAGTAGGCATATTTTCAAATATATAATGGATTTAAAACTGGTATTGTCAAAATATCCTTAAAAAGTAGGACATTTTTCAATATAGCTTAGCAGCACTTCAAAACTGTCCAATGTACATTATACAAATGAATGATTTACAATAGACACATAGTTTTTTCAATTTTTACCGTTCCTCCGTTTTTGAGATATTCGCGGTTAAGGTGAGGGGGCAATACATTTGAATAGTATATTAGTTAGACGCATCTTATCCTACCTTCCATACGCGGTGTACGTACCTAGATTGTGAGCCGCAATAATACATATGACTAATTTAGTGCGTTTAAAAAAAAATCGCTGTTGCCAAACGATACACATTGGGAAAAAAATAATTATATCAAAAACTTTTGTAATGTTTGGGCTACATTTGCTTCGCTGTATGTATATAAAAATTTTCAAAAGTTTATCGATTGGTGAAAATTGTAATACGTAAAATTCAAATATCTAGTTTTCCTAATTTTTAAGGAAATGAAAATGCGATTACAAGATTCTCCCAGAATGAACACAATAAGGAGTTAATCGAGAGTTTATGTGCCAGAAGACAACCAAATGGCAGGACAAGATGGAGACACCCCTTAAGAACATTATGGGAAATAATAAATTCAAATTAAATTGTTCCTTTTTTTTTTTTTTTTTTTTTTTTTTTATCATACCTTAAATCATGTTAATTGTTTACATTAATGTATTATATATATAGGCTGAAGGACCCCGGTCAATGGCCTGTTGAATTGTACTAATTCAATAAAGCACTTTTATTATTATTATTATTATTTGAAAATGCGAACTGTGTAAAAATCATTAGTACAGTTAAAAGCGCTATTGTGTGTACTTTAACTGAAAAAAAAAAAACAACGTCGATAGCAACATTAGTTTTGAAGATATGACGGTGGAAACAAAAAAAAACACATTTTATTTAAAATACAATATTTTCCCTTTTTTTAAAATTAAAAAGGTCCAGACCACGAAAAAATGTCGTGAAATACGATTTCTCATATGCCCAGTGACATGCTTAACAAAACCTACCATGTTTGACCTGGTTCTACGCCAGAAAAAAAAAACGGCACGATAGAGTCTCGAATTCGCTCCTCTACCTGGAGATTAAAACTGGATCAATTATTTCTTGATGCTGCCAACTTGGTTGATGAAAGCATATCAAGGACAATATACATACTCTAATTTTAAGCAAAATATATTTAGAGAGACCTGGTAAAGAAGTTTTTACTTCAATCTTTCGAAAATAATGAAAAAATCATTTTATTGGTCTATTTCCATTATCAAGTCTATCCCCTACCGGCAGATAACATTATCAGTACTAAAGTGACTAATTTTGGCATAAGCTGGGCATGGGAAATGAACACGGTTTTTGACACATTTTCCCGTAGAATGTGATAATGTTGATGTGCTGGCGAAATTGGAATTTCGACTAGGCACAAGCGAATCAAAAACGGCTTTCTTGGCATCATGATAGGTACTGAACATATGTTATTGACTAGGCCGCCACGAGCGCTAGTAATAAGCCCCGCCTTTCTGCCGATAGTCTATCACATCAGATCAACGAAGTGACGTCACTTTGTTGGACCTCGGATGGCCGAGCGTATGTTTATTCAAAAGAGAATATCTCTGTTGTTATTGATTCCAGTGAGCTGAAATTTTTTTCTGACGCTATTGGCATGTAATATTTTATAATGAGAAATAAATAATTGAACACCGATATTAATGACTCTATTGCATAGATTATTAAGGTATATTAATAGAGATTCACACATTTATGGACAGGACTTGAGTCAAATCAATGTGAATCTTTGTGTTCGTTAAACACTTGAAATAAAATACATCTATTACCAGATCTCCCACATAAAAAAATTTGAAATATTACCAACATTCAAAGTGACAAAACAAAATCTTGGAGTGGATGGCTGCTGGAAGTGCACAGTCTCAATGGATGTATGAAATTTGGAGACTATATCCCTATTTAACTCCAAGTCAGGAAATTTTATAATCAGCGACTGACTCCTATGCCTTTTATTATAATCTTTTTCGACCATTAGAGCTCTCTTTGCATCGTTTACTGACCAATCTTTTCTCTGAGGAACATTCTGAGACAAAGGTTTTTTTCTCTTTTTATTGGCCTTCTTTGAAACATCCGATTCAGAATCGGGCTTCCTTTTCCTATAATAGTTTCCTGTGTATCCGCGGGTACTATTCATCATGTAGTGTCCATACACCGCAGGAGAGTTGTACTGGCGTGAATAGTGCAGGGTAGTAGAATACTGTCCAGGTGGGACAGTATACTGCCTGTTAGTTCCATTATATTCTCCAGCATTTGTACCATTATATCTGTAAATGTAAACATTATGTATATATACATATATATTTATTCACTTATTTAATATCAGCATGTTTCCGTTACTAAGACCAATCATTGATACCAGAAGATAAGCAACCCCCAAGCAAGAAAGGGACCGACTATTTTACATCCCCTCCAAAGAACGGTATATTAGCTATGTAACCCCCTCCTAAAGTTACATACCTTCTATGTACGTGCTGATATACAAGCCGTTAGAAGGTGGAACAAGAATGCAGTATTTTCCTGGAGAGGGTCACCCCTGGAAGTACAAACCGCGCCCGCCGTAGCTACCTTTTCATATCGAAATGCGCATATAGATAGGCATCTCAATGCTCACGGCTTATATTACTAGATTTCATTAATTTATGTTTAATAATAATAATAATAATAATACAAGTATTTTATTGGATAAACCAAATGGCCATCGACCGAAGTCCTTCAGCCAGTATTACAAAAAGTTACTATATACATTTTAATAAGTAATAATAATAATAATAAGGTAATAATTTAGGTACTTATTGTGTAAAAAAAAAAAAAAAAAAAAAAAAAAAAAAAAAAAAAAAAAAAAATTATATTCTGGATTTGCTTCATGACATGTTCAGTTTTCCAGTGCCAGGGACAAGAGAATCTCTTGGAGTGTCCTTGTAGGGTATTTGCATTTGGGCCTCGCTTCTGTTCTTTCTATTAAAAGTGGTTCTAGGTGTTCCATGTTGTGTGTTTGTTTGGCAAATTTGGCAGAAAGTGTCGGTATTCTTTGGATGATTGGCAGAATTTTGGTTTTGTTGTAGAGCAAATCATTTGATGGGTGATGTAGCGGATTTGCGGGATGGCGAATTTTTGTGATAATTCTAAGGGAAGATGTTTCGGCAACTTGGATGTTTTTTAAGGCAGGATTTCTACAATTTAGGTAAAGGGTGTGCCCATATTCTATGATTGGTCTGCAAATTGTTTTGTAGATTTTGGAAGCAGTGGAGATATCGATGCCTTTATTTTTGTATGTTAGTGCCCTGAAGTGTTTCGCTCTGGATATTATTTTCCGTTTTATTATTTTTGTGTGGAGATTCATATTTAGTTTATTATCCAAGTTCATGCCGAGATATTTTGCATTTGTTACTGGACGGATTATACTATTAGAGATAGTCACTGATGGAGAGGAGTTTGAAGGTGTGTGATTAAAAATCATCAATTGCGATTTAGCCGGGTTGGCTTGTAAGCGCCATTTGTTGAACCATAGTTGAGTGTCGTCACAAAGTATTTGTAATTTATTTACTGTTTTTTCTGCCGTTTTATCATGTGCCACTAAGGCGGCATCGTCAGCATATTGCAGCATATATGCTGCATTGGTAAGTTGTTCTGTAGGAGTGAATATATCGTAACAGTAGATATTAAATAGTAAGGGAGATAGTGGAGATCCTTGAGGTACTCCTTGATCTGCGGTAAATTCTTCTGATACTGCATTATTTATCTTAATCCTTAATGTTCTAGAATTTAAAAAATTTTTAATGAGATGAATGAGGTAATCAGGTACATCCAGCTTCTTTAATTTATATAACAGTCCTATGTGCCATATATTATCAAACGCTTTTTTGATATCAAGAAATAGAGCTGCTGTTTTAAGATTACTTAGTTTAGCAGATTGTGCATTGGAGACTAGCGCTGTAATGGGAAGAATCGTAGAACATTTTGCTTTGAAACCAAATTGGTGTGGTGGAATTTTTTCCTCTACTATCTGCAAAATATTGTGTTTTATGATTTTTTCCATTAGTTTTCCTAAAACAGGTAACAATGTTATTGGTCTGTAGTTGCTAGTTTTGGTGTGATCACTATTTGGTTTGGGAATTACAATGATGTACCCTTCCTTCCATTCATCCGGGAAATAAGCATATGTCAAACAGCATTTAAATATTTTGATAATAAATAAATGTATCTCGTAATCTAATTGTTTTACTACTTTCCAGGGTATGTTGTCATTGCCAGGTGCTGAGTTTTTTTGGGCTGTTAAAATTTGAAAATATAGTTCTTCGTCTACATTAATTTCCTCGGTCATGTATTGGTCTTGAAAATAGGTGCGGTACCAGTCATTTACCATATTAAAATTTACTTGTTCAAAGTCAGGGTGTGTGTCAGCTGTATAATGTACTGCAAAATTCTGAGAAAATATGTTAGCCTTTTCTTCGTCTGTGTGATATTCGGAGTTATTTTCCTCGATTGTGGGTATTTTCTGTATATTTTTATATTTTGATAATTTATTCACTTGTTGATAAAAATTCTTTCCTTGTGCATTGTTTATCTGCTTGCATGCCTCTAACCAATTGATTGTTCTAAACTGTAATATCATATTATGAATATTTTTACTAAATTCATTAATTCTTCTCTTGACGCCTAAGATGGGATTTTGTTGATAATCACGGTACATTTTTCTCTTGGTTTTAATTAATTTAATAATGTAAGGTGGCAATTCATGCATGAATTTCTTTTTTGTAAATAAAGGTGTGTTTTCTAGGATGGCCTCCTTTAAAGTCATATTAAACTCCTTAATTGTGTCAGTAGTAATTGTATTGTGTTCTATATTCGATATAAACCTATGCATTTTATGATTTACTTTTTCAATGTCGCATTTCTCAAACTTATATCTCTTATGGATCTCTTCGATGGCTGGTGTATTTAGCTCAAAATTAATCTTGATATGTTTAATAATATACAGGCACTGTATTAAAAATAATTTCACTTTGCTTTTATACAGGGCGAGTCAACATTTCAGATTTTGAATAAATTGTGTGAAACAAAACACAAATGCAATATAAATGTTTACAATTTTATAACCTGCTTTTATCATCAAAAAGAATTAACAACCTCAAACTTCAACACTTAATGATTTTAATCATTTGTTGAATGTAATGTACCAAAATCTCAAAACCGCAGACTTGATCACTGCTTTCATGCAATTATTCGTTAAAATACCACATACCTAGTTAAACTTCAATTGTATTAAATAGTAAGTAGAGATTTCAATTAATTTGACCAACCAATGATATCGACAGAAGTGCAACGGCAAGGAGCAAGTGCTTGCTGGTTTGCAAGCAACATTTACACTGCTTGCACCATTTGTTGGGTCACTCTTACTTTGTTTAGTAAAACAAATGGCTGTGATAATTTCAGTTTGATGAGTATACTACTAATAAGTCCCTCAATATCCTTTAACATAAATAAGATTGTAGCATACAGCAAAAACTAACAGAATAATACAAACGTCTGGCAAGACATTGTGAATACAAAAACCACTAGAAACTAATGCATGGTGATGCGGTGGGCAATGTCTTTGGCGAACATGTTTGGACACACTGTCTATCGTGTACTGGGTTCAATTCCCAAGTTCCAACACTGGTAACCTAAGTGGGTAACGGACGCTGTCTGCATATTTTGAAATTTGAAGCCCCCTTCCGGACAGCCTAAGTAAGCTTTGCATTTAGGATTGTCTACTACATATCGTGTATATATGTTGTTTTTATGTTTATATCTTTCAGTTCTACCTAAGTCCCTATTCAAAGCATGTTTTGGATCATGAATGTTTTATGTCACAGTTCATTCCCATATGACTGTGCCACCAGATCAATATAGTTTCAAGAATAAATCTCAAAAAAAAAGAAAATGAAATAATATATTTATATAAGTACCTGTATATACTTCTTTTACTGAAATGAGAAAAGAAATGATTTTCTTTTGTTTTTACTGTACATTCGATTTTATCAATGCAAATACAGTATCACCATCTATTATAAAAGTCCCTAGTATTTATTATTATATATTATATGTTAACTATTTGAATTCAAATATGTGCAGAAAGTAAAGGCAAACTATATTTGTGTATTTAAGTAATCACAAATATTTAAATAGTGCATATTTACAACAAGAAACAAAAGATAGATGAAAATATTACACGTTAATCTTTGCTGGAAAAAAATACGACTACTCAGCTTTTGTTATCAAATAACTTATAATAAAGATACAGCGGACTACAAATCGTGTTTTGCGACAAATATATTGTAGTTTAATAAAAAACTATAAAAACAGATATGGTAAACCCAAAATGCATGTGTAACTTTATATGCAAGCAAATATTAAAATTGCAATAAACTAATTACAGACACATTAACTAAATATTTATATTTAATTAATGGATGCTTACCTTCTGCTACGATATATTTTTTGACGATTTGAGATGTACATATCTTGTAGTCTTTGATTCAATTTTGAGGGGCTTACAGGTGGAAGTGGAGCAGTAGTTTGACTATTAGCAGCTGTGTAAGGTAGTGGAGGAGGAGGCGGCGGTGGCGGTGGCGTGACACTTGTGTGGTTTTGAACACTTCTAGGGTTGACATTTTGGCTTGAGGGTGACCAGGTAGTATAGTTCCATGTGATAGCCTAAAATGTAAAAATATCACAAAAACAGTTTATTTTTAAGTTAATCTTACTTACCGCATTGTAATTCGGTGGAGGGTAAGAAAAGGAAGCTGGAAGGTAATTGTTGCTGCTCGTGCTCATAACTTCGGATTTACTTATTTTATCTATTTATTATATTATTTTGCGCCCACTGTTCTTATAAAGTTAACCTTGAACTGTGTTTACGCTCGATAAATTGTCATAAGGTTTGTTTTGGTTCCAAATTTTCACAGTTCTAGAATCGTTTCCGCCTTGCGCAGTTTAACAAATTCTGAATTTTAGCGTACTACGCATGGCTGTTTCTTTCAGAGTAGCCAACCCAAATGTTTAAAATTACCCTAATCTAATTCAAGATGCTCCGTTTCGCTCCTATCACATACATTCAAAATCCTCTCAATAATCCTCGCACATGCAGGGCCGCCCGGGGTGTTGCAACATACAACTCACACCAATCTTCAATATAAATTTCGAAGTGCGGGGGGGGGGGATATTCCTCAGAATTAAATATTTTTCGAAATTTAGAAGAGCGGGGAGAGCGTATACCTTGAAATTGAAGCACGCCTGACCCCCTCACTTGGCAGGCCTGCCCACAAAGCCGGACACACACCAAGTCTGTGCATGTATTCTCAGTAGCACATTAGATGATATGTGACATTGTGCCTGACATTATTTATAAACCTATTAAAGATTCTCGCTACCTACTTTAAGCTTGAAATGCTCCCAATTGCTCCCCAAATAAATTTCGCTCCGCCTAGAAATGAAATGCTCACAAATCACAATGTGAGCGTTTTCGCTCACATTGGCAACACTGGTTTCTTTACTGCGCATGTAGGAACTGTTCTAGAACCGTTCTTGTTAGAACTAAAACAATGCTATAAACTTTAAGTTGGCAGCACTACATCTTCTATTCTGCTTCTATTCATTATAGTCTGTTTTTAAACCAGGAGGAGTAAACATGAAAGTTCCATTCACGCCATAAAAGTAACTAGAAAATACACTAAAACCCTTTTGGCGTTTTGGGCAACCAACAATGCACTACTACAGTGTTTTTGTGTGTATTTTATTACATTATATAATCCTACGACCTCTATTTGACCTCTAGGTATTTTATACAGTATCCAAACCATTTACGCAATATAAAGGCACCAAGTAACTAGCCACATTTACCTTCAGATTTACACAAAAGGAATTAAAACTCATATATAATGTGCAAACGATAAAATAGAAATTATAACCAAACAATTTATGACATGAAATTAAAATATTTACAATATGTCAAAATTTTCGACTATTGTCTTGTGTAAAACTGGCGAGGGTCTATCCAATCACAGATGTATGATTGTGCGCGTTAAATTTAAAACGCTCCTCCTGGTTTAAAAACAGACTATAGTAGTGATGGGCGATATCGTGATTTTTCAATCACAACGTGAATCGTGGCTGTGATTTTCTGATATCAGTGAATTTAAACCGTGATGTGATCACGACTTTTCATAATACGGCGAATAGGAAATATTGTTAATTTTGGTGAATTGGTGAATTCGCTACTTTGGTAATCTGTGCAGCCGTAGATATATAATACGTATGATATTTACATATACATACATGTTGATATTATGATTTGCTTATCCAACTAACCTGAGTAACCTGACATGGATTGGTGATAAAGCCAAAACACTAAAGTTTTAAATGGGGCGCCTGTTTGAACTTCGTAATAGCATATGTTTGTAAAGTTATACAAATATGTAAACATTTCGGAAGCATCAATAAACTATTATTTAGGTTTTAGGTTGCTAGTTATCAATCAGGGATTTTAATTTTTGCTGGGTTATTGTTTATAAGAGTGTTATTGCAACCTTTTTAATAAAAGCCTCGGATTTTAATAAAAATGTATAAATTAAATAATGAATATAATGTTTATTTATATAGTTATTCTTATTTGCTATTATTTAATGGGAAACATATTTGATTTAATAAAGTTCAAGTATTTCTCCCATTCAAATATTTATCAAAAATTTGTTACCTACTTCTTCCTTACAATTTTGGTCAACGGCATAAGGCAGCACTTCTAACGTATATATATATACAAGCTATAACCATATTATACTCTTCGCCAACTTACTGTACATTTTATTAATTGTTGCACATTCTATATATACCTATAAAATACTCATCTTCGCAGTTGATTACAAAATTGCAAACCCTTTGAGAAAAGATGATTTCTAGGTACTATGGTTAGTCGATGTGTTTTCGATGTAGAAGTTGTGGTTATTTTTCTCCAACAAAAACACAATTATCTAAAACATGTTTTGGAGCTAAGCATTTCACAATTTTAAAAATCAAAAAGAACACAAAATTGTCGAATTCCATATTTTTATTATATGCCATGCCGAGACGTGGATGTTCAATATTTGCAATAAAATTGCTAGTATATTTAATCAAAAAAATATTTTAACGCATGGTTTTAGTAGGTGTTCTTGTAACAGAAATGTTCCCCCACGACCCTACCTTTAATTGTCAGTGAATAAAAAATATAAAAAGATAAGTAAATAAATATCTATATAGTATGAGACGCGCTAGATCAATCTATCTTGTGAAACGCGTACCTATACCTAATATCGTTAAGTCACGGAATCGTTTGCTTTACGTGTTATACATATGGTCGCAAACAAGATATTTATATCGTCAAGAATATATTGATATATGGTCATATGGAAAGTCGTGATCACGTCACGCTTTTCTTCCAACTTTATTCACAGTCGTTACTTGTGATTTTTTAATATCAGTGATTAAATCACAGTTCGCGATATATCGCCCATCACTATAATCATTAGAGCTGCTTTCATCCGGCCATGTGTCATGTGTTGTCTCTGTCCCTACCATGCAATTTTGCATTATCTGTTTATTGTTCATTGAAGTCCTGTTTATTATGTTCACTGCAATCGAAAGCAGCTTAGGTTTGTTTCTTCCACAGATTAATAAAAGACGTAGATAAATAACACTGTGGAAATGGTATATACTGTGTTTGCATGAGGCCAAAGTAAACAATAAAGTGATAGAAGGGGCAAGGAGGGGTTATGTTTACATTCGTCCGCCTACAGAGGCGTATCGTTTGAAGAGGGTTAATTATGAGCTAAGGATTCTTATAAATTTATTATGCTTTGGTACTTATGAAACAGTTATATTACACTAGGTATATTACATAAATGTTTCTGAGTCATCCAAGTTATTAAAATAAAAAAATGAGAAAGATGAAAATACATATTTCGATTTAAATAATAATTTTATGACTTAAAATAAACATGGCTACCTGACCCTCCCTCTACGCCTATGCGTCTATTGACCTACATATGAAAAGATGGCATATTTTCCTTCATTTGATACGCATTTCACGCAAAGCACTTCTTAGGCATCGTTAAAATAGTATACGTATCAGTAGACAATGGGTAAACACTTTATAAACCATATCATACAAAAACACCAACTTAAAAACAAACTACAGAACGGATTGCTTTTGTTGATATGTCAACTGTCATCAAGTACGTTGACCGGGTGGTTCAAATTGCCCAATCATAAGCCGGAAAAATGTAAACAAAATAATAAACACAACAAATACGATTTTGGCTTCAAACTTTCCTTGTTCTTTTCAATATCTATGTTTATTTCTTGATCTGTGGTTTCTTCGCTGTCCCGACCACTGAACTCTACATATAAATGGAATGCCAATGTCTATACCTATTTGGGCTATTTGTACTTCAAATTGAATCTCGCGCAAGTATGGCGACCCCGGGGAGGAGCGCAATCGCATTGTATAGAAGGCCAGGGCCGGCTCTATTTTTATTGCAAGTATTTTTAATTTGACTTTTTTTTCAGAAATCACCAAAAATATGCGTGTATAGATTGACATTTCTTATACAGTTAACCTTTGTCTTAATTTTTATTAAAGAACATAAAAGTTGTCATGCTCAAAACATAATTATTTAATTTTCAATTTTTTCCTAGTAAAACATTCTTGATAATGTACGATCATATTGAGAATTGAATACAGCTAGAGTCCACCAAAAAAGGGAGTTATATTTTTTACCTCAGAGATCGAGATATAATTTGAATATGAATAAAAACTAAAAGTGGAACCTGAAAAATACTTTTTTGGTCAAGTTATAAATATTAGTGAATTTAATATAGGTAGACTAATAATAATATTGCAAGATCACTAAGATCAGTGACAAAGTAAAAGGTATTTATTATTGGAGGAATAAAGAAATATACAGTAACAACTTACATTAAATACTTTATTGAAAATCATGTATTTTAGATTCACACGTTTGTGTTTGATACAAGTAATTTAAATTAGGCAACGCAATAAAATGTAACAAAAAAATATATATACAAACCAAAATAATTAATATTATATATAGTATATTACTCTGTCCAGAATCATCGAACTACTGTTTATTAATCATTAACATTTAAAAAAATTTAAATTTAAAATGATACCTTTTCTGCAAAATATCTATATTTTCTTTATCTGCTTCTATATACACCTGAGATGCCATTTGACCATACGCGCTGAAATGCCAGATGAAGTGTACTACGGATGTCTACATCAATACTAAAACCAAATTATAGAATTATTCCAGAAATCATGAAGATAGGAAATTATATTATATCTACCATGGCACTGGGTGGACTATAGAAGATAAAGGTTTTCGAGGGCCTAATTTCAGGGTTGGAATTACATCAGGTTTCAGACGTTTCATGTCCCCCTAATACATAAAATCTGTATCAGCAAAATGTTCACTGCAAATCACATTGTTATGGCTCAGCTTCTCGATTTGAGGATTTCTGCCAATAGCCTTTAGCCAAGGTAAAATACCCTTTCGAAGTCAACCTGAAAATAATTTGAAAGATGTTTTCTTAAGCATATAGGTACATTATTATGCTTATTTACATGGTAAGTTTGCCTGTCTGAATTTTGTAGACAAAAATGTCCGTTTGGTTATGTGTTTCTTAATACAAGGGTACAAATAAGTACTCCGGCATATTTTTGCACTGCAGTTACTGATTTTTAACCGATTGTTCAGTTTTCTCATATCAATGCGAATTACTTTCTATTGGTTTATTGCTTGTGTCACACAGTGTATGCAAGATAAAGTATAATATGTATATTCAATGTACAAGTGAACAGTAAATCACGCTTTCTTGTTTGACAAAGTTATATTTATAAAAAGTGCTTACGGTAATGTAACATAATAATTTTTAAATAGATCAAGTCCATATAAGTAACGCACATAATTTGGATTGTTTAACAATATGTAGGTAGATTCACAAATAGTAAAATAAACTCTAAAATTCGCTAAAAAAATACGGAAAAAGGTGAGGTTAGATAATTTTGTATCCTGAATATCCAATGAGTTCTATATATTTATCATGTAGAGTTCAGTAGATATCTCGGAAAGTATAGCCTTACGAAAATTTTTCAGGCAAAATTACCCACGGTAAGGGAAAAGATCCCAAAACTTGGAGTTGTCGCCGATATTTAGAAGATAGTATATTTTACAGAATAGACAAGAACAAGGTACTTACTCAAAATATATAGGTAACAAACAGGAACAAGGCCGGACCATATTGCTTTATTCTTCATCTTATCACGAATTGTTTATGTTACAAAGTACTACATAAGACAACCGCTAAAAAACGAGAGCACCGGCTCTGAAATTCTGCACTAATCCAAGACCTCCCGCTACGGGAGACAAATCAAAGAAAAATCGCGTCGGCGCATACCATCCGCAAGATGCATTCTGACTCAATCACCAACATACTTTTAATCCTAGATTTCTACTGCGGCGACGCAGAACCCCGGGACCTTCAATCGCATGATTGAAGTATTTTGTTCACGCGCATATATCGGTATTGGTCTTCCATTTATTATGTATAGTTCAGTGGTCCCGACCCAGATAGAAAGAAATGGTATCAATATAGGAGTTTACCATATACCTATTAACTATATATACTAGTAATACCAAAGAGTTTAACAAATAGAGGAGACAAGCTCCATAAGCGTAATGTATAAGCAGCCGGTAGACTGTAGTCTTCTCATCCTTCTCACACGGTTCGTTTTCTCTTTGTCGCACAGTACATGAGGGGAGGTAACGGGCGTTTTCTTTATTTCAACGTTGAGTCCATCAGGTGGCACCAGTTCCACCAATGTTGTTCCTTTATTGTCTGGTGGATCAACCAGATGGTTAAAATTTGTTCTTTTATTTATGATGGATATCATCTGGTTGCATCACCTCAGAATAAATTGCATCACTGTCCAACCATAAACTTGTGATGGTGGACTGATGAATGTTGTTTGGTGGATGTGAATCTAACCTCAAAAGTTAGTTATAGACAATAACATTGTATAAAATTATGGAATTCTTAGATCGGATAACTATAAAAATTACATGTAATGACATTGAATACACGACTGATCCAACAGCATCAGCATGATGTGCCACAGTTTGTAAAATATAATTTTTTATTTTTACATATGTGGCACCCTTTTAATTATTAAATTTTTTTCTACTATTCATTAATCATTTTCTGCATACATTACTTGCAACTCAGATAAAGAGACTTGGAATAAAAGCTGCTCTCGTTCAGCAGAGTGATTCGTAATCATAATAAACAGGATTGAAATGAACAGTAATCAAAAGCTGCTTTCGTTTGCAGTGAACATAATAAACAGTATTTCAATGAACAATGATCATATGATCATACAAAATTGCATGATAGGGGCAGAGACAACACATGAGACATGTACCTTATGATTACGAATGACTCTGCGGAACGAAAGCAGAAAGTAAACAAGCTTAATGTTAGGTTAGGATGAAACCAACAAAACTATTCTTTTATTGCTAAATTGGCGTGTTCATCAGTTGATGACGTCATTCCACCATATTCCATCACAGATGGTTTCAACCAGAAAAAAATGTTGAAATAAAGAAAACGCCCAACGATTGCAATGCAATGACAGTATGAGTAGTATGACGTGCGCTGATGTCATAACTTTTCAGGCCTGAGGGAAAACAAATGGCTGCCATTGTGTAATTCGCCGATCGAACGTGTTGTTTTAACTGTATATTTTGTGGATTCTGTGATGTTTTAAAACTTAATTTTGGATTATTTAACATCTACAATTATGTTTATTCAATTCATGTGGCGAATTTTGTTTGTTAAGATGGAGATGAGTTTATATTTTACGAAATTACCTTATGATGTGCAGGATCAGTGTATGGAAGAAAGTTTGTGCTATCAATTTAAATCGCTATATATTATTTAAATAAAGAAGACCTTAGTACAGATGCCGATGTATTTCCGAATATTAGACATACATATATTGTAATTACATGATTTTTAAAGGAGTGCATAGTTAAAAGAATGAGTACAAGGCATTGAAAAGACGAAGTTTATAACCAATTTGTTAGTAGTTGGGTGAAAGAAGTTCTCTCCAAGAAATTTACAAGATAACAGCTTATTATCGCAAAGGTAAGGATTAGTTATAAATTATAAATCATTTTCGCCATGTACTTGCATAATTTAAGGTTGTTTTATGAATAATTACTAACACAGATCCATTTTTTAGGTTATGGCCTCACTACATTGTCAACAAAAACATCATTCCTTGGATTATTGCAGATCCAGTCGATCCAAATGAGTTGTTAGTACTCATTGTAATTGTGTTGCAGATACAGGCAAAACACCTTCGCTAGCCTGATTTGCAATTTATAAGGTACAGAGTGAGGCGATGAGACGTCACTCCTTTTAGTTTTTTAGCAGTAAAAATGGCTATGGCTAAGCAGTTAACCATTGTGCGATACAATCCGTAGATTTTGTAAAATTACTCATGAAAAGAAACAAAGGACTTAGTTATAATAAGGTAGACACAATTTATCTGACGGTTCACTCATCGTCTATGGTATATTTATGAACGGAGCTGTGCAAATCATTGTAATTTCTGTAAGAACTTTTTGTCATGTCATATTAATGTTATTATTGTCTAATTTATGTATTTTATTAAATATTCTCCTTTCCTTTTATTGTTTTATTTATCAGTCATTACTATCCTTAGCAGTAAGTTGAATGCTGACTGCTCTAAACTTCTACATTCATGTCTGTAAATGAGAATTAAACAAAAATATATTTACTAAATATATAACTGTTTATTATCAACAAGTTTAACATTTCTAATATAACTTAGATGGCATTTATACTAAATTCATTGAGTGATCTGTATTGTTTTAAAAACTACTCAATTCTGTTGTTTTACATTACAAAACTGTGAAAATGGACTTAAGTCAGTGTTTAGACTCAGGTTTCAAATATTAAAAAATTCAGTACTGAGTAGTTTTTAAATAACCGCAATATATAGTTTAAAACAATAGGTACATTTAGTCCGCAGATCATCGATGAAAACTATACTTTCAACTTTCACTCTTAATTTATAAACTTCACCAGATCTTTATATAATATGTAGCTTTTCTTTCAAGTTTTTCTTAAATTGTACCATATTTAAAATTAATGTCTCAGCAACATTTTTCGTGATAAACAGATTAAACGTTATAAACAGAAGAAACATTTGAGAAAACACTACTTGTAATTGTAAATAAAGCCGAACGCTATTCAAAACAAAGATTAAAAATTGACGGTATTTGTGAAATCAAAGCGCTGTGTTGCTTTGTAAAACAGAGTGGAGAGAGAGGGTACGAGGTCTGCGACAAGGACGAAGAGCCTAACGTTTCCAAGACAACCAAATCACAGCATGCTGTGACCAAATCGCGACTCCCGGCAAATCCACGGCTTGTCTTCTCTAGTTATTAAACTCTTTGAGTAATACGCTATAAGCCACTATGTACGGAATTGACGCTACAGAAGGAGATAGTTTTCCATCTCTATAGAGAACGCGCACGCTCTGACGACAAAAGCGCGCTCTTGTAATTGGTCAGTGGCCATGTGGCCAATTTCTCCGATTAGATTGTGACCATTTGCCTTCTATATTCAGTCGAACAGTCACAATCTCGCGTCACTAAGGCATGCGCACCATACCCAGAGTACTCTTAAAGGATAGAGAGATAGGCTTTCCTGCTTGGCGACAAGTTACGAGCGAAACTCATAGTTTAAAGTTAATATATGTATATTGTATATGGAGTTTACGAAAATTCTTTCTGAGCACTCAGATCACTATCTTTATCCTTATTCCTCGTAAGGATTTAGAAAAAGAGAATGGTACGTTTAAATTGCTCATAGCGAATTTTCGTACACCCCGAACATTAGCTCATAGGCAAGAGCTGCTTTCGTTCAGCAGTGATTCGTAATTATAAGGTGTACTGTTTCATGTGTTGTCTCTGTCCCTACCGTGCAATGTTGTATCATATCATTACTGTTCTTTGAAATCCTGTTTATTATGATTACGAATCACTCTGCTGAACGAAAGCAGCTATTGTAAGCTGGACAGGGATATGAATCATAAATAAAAAGAACCTTGCAACCATCGATCGAGTCAGGGTGGAAGTGACCCTATACTGTATTATTAAACTGTGATTTAACCATAGGATAATACTTATCCTCGCATTAGGGAGTTTTTAAGCCCCTTATTTCTAGTGTTGGGCGATATATCGATCACCGGGACCCAATCACTGTGATCGGAGAATTACGGTAGCTACCAGTGATCAGAGAAAAGCCGAACCGGTTATTCGAGTATTTAAATATTTATCGATTTAGGATCATGCGCGTACTTATTTGCAGATATAGACCATTGCCAAAACGGTTTTCAGAGACCAAAAATCTGAAAAATTCATAGCGGTATATGGGTGTGGTGGGAAAATTTAGGATCAATGGTATGTAAATGGGGAAAAATCGATTGGACCGCAACAGATACCCGGAAGTGGGGAGGGAGTGCGAAAAGCGATTTTAGGGGTAAACGTGCTCTCTTACGATTTCTGGCAAAAGTAGATCTCCTATCGAAAAAAGTTTAATATAAAAGTTGTAGATAATTGAGAGATCTACAACTTTGACATTATTTGAATCATTTTTTTTACATGACCTGAAAAATATTGAGAAAAACGGGAAAAACATTTTTTTTGGTTATTTATTTTTACCTTCCACAAAAGTAATTCGATTTTGATGAAATTCGGTGAAAATGTACATTTTTATGCCTCAAAAATGCTGTAATTTTTTTGAAGCGAAATATTAATTTTTTGATTTCTTGCGAATTTAATCTGAAAAAAAAACCTAATTTTCTATCAAAAAAGTTCATTAACAAATTTTTGATTTTTGAAAATTTCAGGACGGTATTTTGTTCTTTGAAACCTGTACTTTAAGATGGTGCAAAAAAATCATACTGTTACTGTGGAAGAACATTGTCAAAAATGGAAAAAACTAAAAAAACACTTTTCTCAAAATCAATTTTTCCGTGAATGTCACTAATTCTTCACCGTTCATTTAAATGAATAAAAATCATAAAAATGGTACGATTGATGAAATCGTCAATAAGTATTTGCATTACGTACCTACGTACAGAGCCACTACGCAGCAAACAGTTACGTTATATTTGATCAATATCCCGAAGCTGATGTAACTACTACAAAGACATAGCATCAACATTAACCGCTTCAACAGCAAGTTCAACGAGTACGAAGAAAGGCAAACACAGAAACAGGAAGTATCCATACATTTGAGTTTCGTAGTCATACGCAAATTCCATTTACTCCAGAGAATGTTTTGTCTAATGAACAAAATAAGAAAAAATTGATAGAAACACTGTCAGAAAAATTTCAATCAGAATGAATTTTATGTAAACAAGCAGAAGAAGACGCTGATATGCTCTAAATGTTAATACGCAGCCACTGAATTAGCGGAAGATTCTACAAAAATCGTACTAATTGTGGGTCAGGATAATGATCTAGTTCTGTTAAACCAATTAAATTCAAATAATTCCGATATTTATTTTCACAAACCAGGTTCGGGTAATACAAAAGATACATTTTACATCTCAAACAGCTTCAAACAGGAATCAACAAGAAGATTATTGCGTTCCTCCACTCTTTTTCTGGGTGTGACGTGACTTCCAGTTTCGCCGGAGAAGGGAAAAAAACTATTGTAAAATCATTACTGTCTAACCAAAATATATCAAAGCTCATAGAAATTGTGTATCGGGGAAATGCAGACAGACAAACTATAGCCGAAAATAGATTGAAGCTAATAGCGTCTATTTATAAATATAAGAAAAGGGATATGTCACTGAACGAATTGAGGTTTGAAATGTATCAAACCGCCACGATAAGGACTTCATTTGATTTAGAAAAACTACCATCAACTGAGGCAGAGCAGCTGAGCAACACTGCTATAGGGTATATCGTAAGAATTAATTCCTGAAAGTTTGCTGAAATCTATCTGCTGCAGCTCTGAAACTAGTTGTGATAGTAAAAGATGCGACTGTCGAAAGCATGGAGTAAAATGCTCCATTCGGGGCCGGAGACTGTTCTAACTCTGAAATACAACCATTAGAAGAAATCAGCGATTCGGAGGAGATTTATGACGAAGTAACAACAAATGTTCAAAATAATATTGAAAATAAAGGTCTTGATGAACTTGAGAGACTTGACGAAGTCGTAGACCTTATTGAAAATCCTGAAGAAACGGAACAATGTGTTGAGTCTGATAACGTAGAGCAGCTTCCCAAAAAAAATAGATTATTATAAATTTTGATTATGTATTTCTACTTTGTAAATTGATTTAATGTAAAATGCGTAATAAACTTAGTTGTGAAAGTGCCATTAAACCATAAAAAAAATTATTTCTTTCCTAAAAATGGTCATTTTTAGCAATTTCTTAGGTAAAATTATTGTTAAAACATTTTTTTTCCAGCAGTCCGAACCTTAAACGGTTATTAAAGTTGCTCTATTACATATTGCATTGAATTACCATTTTGCACCACTTTCAGCACGTCATTTAAATAACAATGAAACATTAGTGACATTTACGGAAATATCGATCTTGAAAAAAGTGTTTATTGGGTTTTTTCCATTTTTGACAATGTTTTTCCACAGTAACAGTATGATTTTTTTACACCATCATAAAGTAGAGGTTTCAACGAGAGAAATACCGCCCTGAAATTTTAAAAAATCAAAAATTTGTTAATGAACTTTTTTGATAGAAAATTTGGGTTTTTTCTTCAAATGAAATTCGCAAAAAATCAAAAAATGAATATTTCGCTTAAAAAAATTACTGCATTTTTGAGGTATAAAAATGTACATTTTCACCGAATTTCATCAAAATCGAATTATTTTTGTGGAAGACAAAAATAAATAACCAAAAAATTGGTTTTTGCTGTCTTTCTCAATATTTTTGAGGTTATGTAAAAAAATGATTCAAATAAAAATTGTAGATCTCTCAATTATCTACAACTTTTATATTAAACTTCTTTCGATCTACTTTTGCCAGAAATTGCAAAAAAAACACGTTTCACCGTTAAGAACACACCTTTTCGAATCCCCACCCCATTTAATTCCGGTTATCTGTTGCGGTCCAATCGATTTTTCCCCAGTTACATATCAGTAATCCTAAATTTTCCCACCATCCACATAGTGCTAAGAATTTTTTTTCTTTCAAAAATTATTGGCACTGGTCTAATAGGATGATTTTGATATTTGATAAAAATGCGGTTAAAATAGACAGTCACGGTATTGTTCGCTACTAGTTTTCGCAATCATCGGTTTTATGTTTCGATTCTTTGCACCGAATAACCCTTTTACAGCAGCTGTAGCTAGAAACTGTTTTAAGGGCGGGCAAACAAACTTTCAGAAGGGGCCCGTGAGCCGAAATATTTTATTGTTATCTTTAATTTTAAACAGTCCAGGATAAAATGAAATTCTTCCCTGGAATGTACAAGACGCCAGCAAAAAGCTGTGATTTTAGAACTCCAAGTAGCAGTCCTTCTAATTTTGATTGTGTTTCGTCTAATTCTACCCTTATCGTTCTGCCTTCTATATATGACAGTACCCAAGATGATATATTTCCCGATATTTTAGAAATTATTTGTTTGCTTGCCTTACTTATTTCCCCCAATTTACCCCGCAAACTCGGAATAAGTTCCAAATATAATTCTGTTCTAGATCTCTTTATAATACATACGTGTACCAAATTTCAAGTCAATATCTAAACTATTCCAGAATAATCGTGCACACAGACAAATCGACAGACCGACCCTATAGACCCATGCATAGATAGACCTACCGACAGACCTACCCACAGACAGACATTTTTTCATTCAAATTTAAAATCTCGAATATTCATCGTATTCGAAACCTATTTGAAGCAAAAAAAAAAAATATTAATTTTTTGCGATTACTATACTTCCACTCCACTGGATGCGGAAGTAGTTTGTGTATCGATGGTCAGTAAAATTTATATTATTATTTCTGAAAACCTCTGTGGAAATAAATCGAAACGTGAATTATAAAAATTTATTAAATTTAATCATATACATAATTTACGCAAAGGACAACAAAAACAAATACAAAATACACACAGGATCTTATGTTAAGTAATAATAATCCTAAGCCTATGATATGTTGGGAATAATTCATATATATGTACAGATTTTTTAAAGTCATATAAACAGTAAGAAATTGGTCCAAACCTTACTCCTTCACAATTTCTTAAGATATCATTAGCTAAACATTCATTTCTGACAGACAAATTTCCTAGAATATACAGTCTATTATTATTATTATATTACAAATTCTCTAGGATTAAACAAGCTTACATTTTTTGCAAAATTCTCATAATACAATAATTAATGTACATTTCATCGAAGTAATTATTACAAATACTTGTTAATTCCGTATTCATTTTATGCAGAGCAGTTGAATTTTTTATTTATAATTATTATTCCTATCTATATACTTATTTTAAGATATAATCTTAGGGATCAGTCGTGGTAGTATGGATTCATTACATGAACACACAGGGTTTCTAACTTAATTAAATAGCTTACTTAAGCTAAAATGTGTTTGTTATAAGAAGTATAAAATCTCAAATACGCTAGTTTAAAACAAGCAGCTTACGATGAAAAACAAAGTCAAGTTGCGCACGACTACCTGATCTTCAGTTTTTTCCGTATTGCAGAAAATTCTATACTACATAATCGTAACTTTTTAACATTGGAAATGTTTATGTTCGTATATGGGGGTCGAGTTACCAGTTTTCGTTCAAGGTCAAAAGACAGGTGTTGCGGTCGAGTGAGACTGTCGTATATGCAACGGCTGATATATGCAAATGTAATATGGGTTGCATATATCACAGGGGGTCAAGTTACCAGTTTTCATTTAAGGTCGAAATACAGCGGTGTCGCAATCGAGAGTGGATCGTAACTGTTTAGTGCCGATATCTCGTGTATTTTGCAATTGTTTAAACAAATAAGCTAATTTGTTTGTTGAAGATTTGCGACTTTCCATGGCATTTTTGCACTCTCCACCCCCCGGCAATCGATAAATATTGATAAAAATTCACAGATTTCGCAATTATTGCAACCATCGGGACATTGGAAATGATAACACCATACATAAAACATAAACGGGTACGATCTACTCTGGATTGCGACACCGCTGTATTTCGACCTTAAATGAAAACTGGCAACTTGACCCCCTGTGATATATGCAACACATATTACATGTGCATATATTAGCCGTTGCATATACGACAGTCTCACATGACCGCAACACTGCTGTCTTTTGACCTTGAACGAAAACTGGTAACGACCCCCATATACGAACATAAACATTTCCAATGTTAAAACTGCTATTTCTATGTGGTCTTTTTTTCTTTTTCTTTACCTTCCACCAACGTTTCTAAGAAAATTGCTTAGTAAACAAATGAAATATCTCGGCTCAAGAACGTCGTATCGAAATGCAATTGTCGGCAAATGAAAAATTTAAAAAAAATGGGAAATTTGGAGCCTAGATAGACCTCGATCCGTTAACTAGAACGGGAGACAAATACTATTTTGCATTTACGACTGTCAATAGGGTCGTTGATCATTTTTTTAAAATTTTATATTCAAGTAATTTATAAAATTTCATTTGACCCGTATTTTTTTATTTTACGTTCCAAATTCATTTTAATAGTGAAATTAATTAAGTTACGAAATTTTGAATTGGCGCCTATGGTGACGTCTGATGTGAGAGCATGCGCAGTTAGCAAATAGAGGAATAATCGACGGGCGTCGTACGTTTACTGTTACAGCACAGACAGAGTAGTGTGGTTATAGTATCGACGTGAGTCATTGTCATATTAATTGTCTTCAAACTATTATTGTTCTTGTTATTAGGATTTAAGTCGATTTAAATATGAAGTACACTGGATGTTATATGTAAATAATGTACTGTTGCAGATATACTTTAAAATAGAAAATAAAATTTAAAATTTTTAGGTTATAATTTACTGAAAAATCAACACAATGTAAACAACCATTAAGTTAGAAGGTAGGGAGACGACATCCTATATAAATTTTCTATACAGAAACGGCATCAGTAGGCGTGGCTAAATGTAGTAACAATATGGTGGTTTGCCAGACCCGGACTAATTAAAATAATAAAAACTTTGTACCCCGACGAGATGGTTTATCTGGATAACGTAAATAAATATTCAATTCAATAAATGCAAGAGTTTTAACAGTTTTTATTTACATTGATATATAAAATGTGCAAAGTTATCCTAAAATTAACCATTTATTTCTATTCTAAGAAATATATACATATACATTTAAACATTTAATTATCTGTTTTTTTTTTAATATGGCTCTGTTTGTTGTTTACACTACCTATGAAATGTTATTCTTGTTAATTTCTTCTTGTCAACACCATCTCTAGAAGAGCAACTTCTTTTAGCACACGACACCATAGTTCTTTTAATGTTTATTGTCTAAAATTTAACAAACTATCAGTAAAAATCAGAATAAATCGCACGGAAAATAAACTGTCTATTTGACGGAAAAGTAGTAACAAGATGGCGAAATGATGCCGTCTTTGATCACGTGACAGCTTCTCCTTACCTTCTAACTCAATGTAAACAACAAATACGCAACAAATCGACCGAGCATTACCGCCAACATGATAGAGAAAACATGAAAATCTCTAAAATTGAATTCTCATTACATACGTCATCATTTACCGCCTTGTTATTTTGAAAACCAATTTTTTCTTGCATGTGATTATTAGGACTTTCTTTAATATGATATACGAAATATATATTTAGTTTATTTTTTAATGGTATAATAATTTTATAAATTTTGTTGAAGGAAACGACCCTATTGTTTATTAATTAATTAAAAAAAAAATCTTGTGACAGCATAAAGTTAATATACTAACTAGTTTTCTATTGTCATTAAAATCCATTGGTTTTTTCATACATTTTTTGCTTTTATAACTATTAATTTGTGAACGCCATACAACGTGTTTTAGTGTTTACGCTCCGAGTGACTTGCGCAGTAACGACTTTGTATATATAAAATTCAAAGCATGCTCGGCTTTATATACGCTGTAAGTGGTTTAAAGAGTCATTTGAAGGCATTTTCATTTTATTATTTAATTGTTTCAAGTTTAGGTGAATGTATCATCGAAATACAATTTTTATATTGGTAACTTTTCTGTTAAGTGCGTTTTCACCGAGTTTTTCCGAAAAAACACGAAAAATTACCCGTTAAAAATTTGAAAAAATTCAGACGTACGCATGGAGGCCTTCTAATCATTTTTTGTCTCTTGGAACGTTTTTGTAACTTGTGCTAATTTTCCGAGTTACAGGTTAGAGTTTTTTAATGTACTATATTTTTTGCACATTTTCAATTAAAAAATACGTGGAAATTCAGAAAATGAGCGTGATTTATACATATTGTTAAAAATATGAAACCTACTATAGTAACACCATTTTTAAAGGTTTAATATAATTTTTAAATTGAAAATGTGCAAAAAATCTAATACATTACACAGCCACACAGACAAAATTTTGTCTCTGACCTGAGGGTCTGACCGTATTTTCTATATGTTTTTGGAGTCGCCGAATCCGACTCCTGGGTCTTTTTAAGTCCATCACTTCAGAATATTGACATAACCTCAAAAAATTCATAATTCAAGCGATATCGATGTTACTTATCCTAAACAAAAATTACCCCCCTCTTTTTGGTACTAGATCGATTGCAAATTAAATTTTCAATCCGATGATGTGGGGGGCACGATATTTTTTAGGCGCTTATTAAGTGATATATCTAACAAAAATCTGTACAAAATTCAGTGATACGTAGAGAGATGTGAAAAATCGATTGGCGCAAACACGAGGTTGAGACGTGCCTTGGTTTTCGAGATATGGTCGCTCAAAGTCACCGGAAGGTGGAAATTGATATTTTTATTTCTTCCCGAGGTTATGTCTCGAAAACGAATCGAGATACAGAGCTGCGGTTTACGCCACTGGATTTCTCTCCCCTTCCTACATACCCTTGAATTTTTTCAGATTTGTGCCGGAACTTTTATTTTTTTGCAAAATTTCTAAGGTAGCATCTACAAAATTCGGAGGTATGTAGGAGGACGAGAGAAATCGAATGGAGTAAACCGTAGCTCTGTATCTCGTTTCGTTTTCAAGATATGACCTCGGGAAGCGGTCAGAAAATTCGATTTTCATTTCGCGCGGACATATCTCGAAAACCAAGACACGCACCGACCTCCGATTTACGCGAATTGATTTCTTACTCCTTTATATGAATCCTTGGATTCTTTCAGATTTCTGTTAGCCTTCGTTTGACAGAAATGGCCCTGGAAGCTGGGCCGTTTCGCTCGAGAGGCGAAATTCTCGGACCTCTCATTTGGCGGCCGATATCTCACTTAAAAACCGCCGAAAAAATATCGTACTCCACATCATCGGACTGGAAATTTAAGTTGCAATCGATCTAGTGCCAAAAAGAGGGGTCATTTTTGTCTAGAAAAAGTTACAGCGATTTATATGAAGAGATGTCAAAATCGCATAAATTATGGGCTTTTGAGGTTATGGCAAAATCCTGATGCGATGGGGTTATAGACTTCGAATTCGGATTCAGCGACCTCAAAAACGTATACAAAACACGGTCAGACCATCAGGTCAGAAATAATTTTTTTTATGTGGCTGTGATCATTTATCCTGAAAATCTGCCTGTAACTCGGAAAATTAGCAAGTTACTAAAAAATTGCAAGAGACAAAACACGTTTAGAAGGCCTCAATGCATACGTACATTTTCAAAATTTTAAATTACACGTTTTTAAAGTGCTACAATTTCAAAGAAAGGGGTAGATTTTCATGTTTATCCAGAAAAACTCAGTGAAAATGAACTTTACAGAAAAGTTGCAAATAAAAAAGTCTTGTATTTCGATACATTCACTTGAATGTCTTCAGATTTTTTTAAATTTTTACATTTTCCCTTCCCCATTTTTAGGAATTTTTAGGGTGGCCATATCTCGAAAAACATGCATTCTTCGAAAATATTCACCATCTTATGTTAGGCCGAAAAAGGTAAACATATTTTTTTTTTAAATTTTTTATCTAATTCTACCAGTTACGGAGCCCATGATAAAAGGGGTGCTTTCTACACCTTCCAATCATTTCCTACTCTAATATTTTTTCAGTTTAATTTTTTTTTATTAACTTCATTACAAACACGGAGTTCAGTTCGGTCGTCGACGAAGACCGACGCGTTTTTAAGTGGATCCCATGAAAAACTAGAGTAAACACGGTGTGAAACGCGCAAAAATGTGTTGAATTGAAGAGTGGAAAATCCTACATTAGTTAATATATATTAACATACATTTGGCTAATTCATATAGCTGATATTTGATATTTAACTATGACATCAGTAAAGGCGTATATGGGCAGCTCGACAAAGGGTATAGACATCTGGCAACATAACCCGGATAAAAAGAAAATAAATACGTTGAATGGGACCAGGTCATAAACCCGTAAATTATCCACAAGTGCATGTACCTAAGATGACCGACCACCCTCCTCAAAGTCGCTAGTACGAAGTGAATAAATGCAACGGACTGGCTTCTAACGAGTGGAAGTAGTAACATAAGCAAAGGATGAAAGATAAGTGTTACTTCTATTTATTTCTAAGATATATTTATTAATACTTCACAGATGGGAAGAATGTTGTGATTAGGAAATACATTGTTTCGCATATACGCGAATGAATGAATTCTTCATGTGGAACGGGTACCTTTGTTTAAGAAATAATTTATTTACTATAAATTTTTGTTTCTCGCTGCAGAGTTATTAGTTTTATATGGGGAATTTATTTATTTGATTACCGGTTAAGGTAGGAGATTTTTGATTCGTAAAATGTATACCTGGATTCGTCCCTTCTTGAAGTGGGTGATATAAAATAAGCAACGCCAGATGTGTGAATGAAACACAAGTTTTTGTTTATATAGCATTAGCATTGGCTTATTTATGCCTTTATTAAATTTTAAACAAGAATTGGAGATCAAAATTAAAAAGATATTAAACATAATATATAGGTAATAAACATAATACACAGGTGATGAAATGGAAAAACTGCCCAAAATTGAAACCGATTGTTTCAAGGAAACGACATACAGGGTGAGCAAAGTATACCTTCGGACCTTTTTCTCATAACGCGCAAAAAAAAATGTTGCCGCGAGATAGGGCCCTTCCCAGCAACTCCACCGTAAATGGATATTTACTTGTGGAGCGGATAGTAAATAAAAAAAAAAGAAAGGGAAAAAAGGGAAAAAAACACAAAATAAAAGCTGCCAGATTCAGAGACACAAGAGCCAGAAAACTTAGAAGAAAAATAAGGAGATGACGATAGATGGAAACTTAAAAGAAGCATGGAAACTGAAAAGAAGCATGTCGCAAACAACTGCACCACACCCCAGCCGATGTTGACAAATATAAACTTAACAGAAGCATGGAAACTTAAAGGAAGCATCTCTCAAACACCTACACTTCCCATCCTATATTCCCACCCCATACGTCATGCGGCTCTCGCTGCTGACAACAAGCATGTCCAATGTCCAACCCGGCGTATGCAGCTGGTTCGGCGGTATATAGAACATCCGAGATTTGGTTCCGGCACGCGGTTTGGCCATCCGTTGAGCGTGTTCGACGGAGGACCAAGCTGCGTGTTGGAACGACCCTCCATGGATGCCCGGAATTGGCAGCAATGCCCACCATACGCTGGAAAATCAATCAATCAAATCAATCAACTTCATTACAAACACATTGCACAAGGTTGCATCAAAATCCATTCACTAGTACTCAAGTTAGAGATTTTAGTCATTTTAGCGCTCCGTTGACTGGACTACTAGTAATATCAGTTTTAAGCACTATGGTAAAACCCTATTAGTTATTAGTCTGAACATAATATTTCATTCCAACTGTCATAAAACACAAATTAATATATCAGGCGTTACCCATCTTTCAGCAATATATTTAGCCACACCCCTTTCTTTGTCCAATAAACTCACAACATAATTTCCTATCTTTACCTCTTTTCTATTCTTTTTGGTATTTTTTGTTTCTTTCCCCCAATCACAATTTTTCTCTGCATATGAACATTTTTAGAAAAACAAACGTTTTAAACCATAAATTGTGTGGGCTGGTAAACCGTCCACCCTAGCTGTATTGGTTGGAATGGGTTCTTTTGGTTAGCAATTTTCATGTGCGGACCAACCATCTACATCTATGATATTTTATTTATAGCAGCATATTTTGGATAGTATATACCAATTGTTTTAAGTTTGTTTTTTTACATGTTTTATCTTATACACTTTTTAATACTTACGTCCATTCTGCGAAAGGAGATTGTGTTCATAGTTCATTTTCTTTATAATTTTACCAGACTTCGCTTCGTCTAGCCTTTCAATTGCCACGGCAATTTACACCATGGATGCTGAACTTGTCTCATATAATTTCGCAAGTTGTTGCATATATACACTGCTGGCCACTCGAACTTACACATAGAGACTTTTAGGCAAAATTTAAAGTTCAATATTTTCAACAGGAATGCAAATTTTTGAACGCGGCTTGCAAATTTTAAGAGCTAGTTTTTTTCGGATTAAGCTGCATGACGTATACTTATCGTAGGACCATAAGTTTATTATATACGGGGTGATCAATGAAGTCATGCAAAACATCAAAAAGTTTGTATGAGTGAAATTTCCTCAAAAAATTTTTTTGGTCGTTGCAATATGGTTTCTTACTAAGGTAACATCAATATCTCTAGACGGTTTTGTCAGTTTTTGGATTAAGGCCCTTAGGCCTTGTACACACTACTCAACATAAAATTTGGATATCGAAATCTTTATAATGCTATAACTTGACATTGCATTGACGGTTCTTAATGATTTTTGCGGATTTGGAATCCTTATTTCACGTAGATTTTCGATGGTCTAAGCATTTTATTTGAGGGTTGAAATTTACACATTATACCGGGTCGATAATAAACAAAAACGTAGCGACAAGAACAAGTTTAATACATTAAATTCTACAATATACATCATTGCTTAACAACGACCAAAAGTCAATTCTTAAAAAATTTATAATTCTAATTCTCCCATTCTTCACGAATGGCCTCACTGAGCGTTTCTAAGGTTTCAGGGGGTACATCAAGAGATCTTACTTTAAGTTTTAAATAAGACCAAACGTGTTCGATGACATTAAGATCCGGAGACTTTGCAGGCCAGTCCATCCTATTGATGTTTTGTGCCTGCAAAAACTCTGTGATCCTTCGCGCTCTGTGAGGTCGAGCGTTGTCATCCACCAATAGAATTTCTGGGCCGTAATGTCGAGCAAAAGGAACAACAATAGGTTCCAAAATTTCCTCCTGATAAACAGTAGCATTAATGGTTTGGTTGGTAATGAATAGCTCGGTTTTACCATTTCTTATGATACCTCCCCACACTGTAACACCTCCGCCACCAAATGCTTCTTGAGGGGCCATATTTTCCTCCAAATATCGCTGATTTGGCCTTCTCCAAACTAACATTCGGCCATCGGAGTGAAACAAATTAAATCTTGTTTCGTCAGTAAATAAACAATGGCTCCACTCTGCATTACCCCAATTCGCATGCCGATTTGCCCATGCCCGCCTATTCGCTCTATGGCGTTGTAATAACCGCACACATTTTGCTCTGCGACGGGCTCTATAATTTAAAATGTTTGGCATTATGTTATGTTTAAAAAAAAAAATCTCACCTCAAGTTGTTTTTATTTAATGTTCTTCTCACTGTTCTGTCCGAAACTCTCACCCCAGTTTGTTGTCTTAAAGAGTCATTTAGTTTTCTAGAGTTCTTTGTTCTATTCCGCATAGTTTCTCTCATTAAAATTCTTTCGGGTTTTTGGTTTATTTTTTTTGTATGTCCACCCCCATGCCCATAATTATGATCACCAGTAGTTTCGACGCGGCGCGCGGCGGTTCAAATTATAAATTGTCTTTCGGCTGACATTGTAAATGTGCGCAACTTGCTGTTTTGACATTCCTTCGTTGAGAAGTCGAATGCAATTTTCCCTTTCTGCCGTGGTTAAACGCCCCATATTAATTAAACTTTACAAAATTATAACATTGAAAAATGTCAGATTATTTCTAAAATAATGTAAACAGTTTTTAATTCCATAGCAACAAATTTGTTTTTCCAATGCTTACTTTGAAATTGACGCGTCGCGTAGAAATTACACCCGATCATAATTATGGGCATGGGGGTGGACAAAGAACTCTGTAAAACTGAATGATTCTTTGAGACAACAAACTGGGGTGTGAGTTTCGGACAGAACGGTGAGAAGAACATTAAATAAAAACAACTTGAGGTGAGAATTTATTTTAAAAAAAACTTAAATAATGCCAAACTTTAGAGCGCGTCGTACCCTACGTTTTTGTTTATTATCGACCCGGTATAATGTATAAATTTCAACCCTCAAATAAAATGCTTAGACCATAGAAAATCTACGTGAAATAAGGATTCCAAATCCGCAAAAATCATCAAGAACCGTCAATCCAATGTCAAGTTATAGCATTTTAAAGATTTCGGCATCCAAATTTTATGTTGAGTAGTGTGTACAAGGCCTAAGGGCCTTAATAAAAAAACTGACAAAACCGTCTAGAGATATTGATGTTACCTTAGTAAGGAACCATATTGCAACGACCAAAAAATTTTTTTGCGGAAATTTCACTCATACAAACTTTTTGATTTTTTGCATGACTTCATTGATCACCCCGTATATAATAAACTTATGGTCCTACGATAAATATACGTCATGCAGCTTAATCCGAAAAAAACTAGCTCTTAAAATTTGCAAGCCGCGTTCAAAAATTTGCATTCCTGTTGAAAATATTGAACTTTAAATTTTGCCTAAAAGTCTCTATGTGTAAGTTCGAGTGGCCAGCAGTTTAGTTACATATTTTTGGTGAGAACGTGATATTTAAAAATATAGCAGAATTTAAAACTATTTAGTTTGTTGTTCATTTGAAATTTTATACTTATACTCTTATATACATATTTTTGGGGAGTTTGGATATCACAAAAGAGAGACAATTTCTACACATACGGAAAGTCAAACTAACATTTGTTTTCAGAAAATCCAAACTTTCTTCAGTAGGTATAGTTTGAGTTTCCAGTATACCTCGAAGAGCTTATATAATATACCTAGTAATTTGAAAGCGATTTTTTTTCCATCGAATTATATACATTATTAAAATCTATAACAACTATATCGGAGTGCCAATTTTTTTATTTGTACAATTTCATTTGGATAAAATAATATTTTGCCTTTTAATTCTTGACACTCCTCATACTAATGGTTATTTAGAATTATCTACATAAAAAACTCGCAATAGAGTTTGTAAAAATAGACTAAAATATGTTATAATACATTATAAGAAACTTAAAAAATCTACCTACGTACGATAAAATTTACAATTACACTTTTAACTTTTGGAATATAAAATCTTCGTATCACAAAACGCCACTTAACAACAAAAATAGGTTTCGAAACATTCATGTTTATATCTATATTCTGCATTTAACATTATGTTAGCACCATTGTTAATTTAAAAATTACATTGTGGGTACGTATCTTCCATGAATAATATGTGTAATTTAGAGGCCTACAATTAACCAGTTTTTCAGTGGTATGGGTTGTGTTGGATATGTCAATTTCTATAGCAGTTGCACTGTTTTTCCAGAGTTAGGTAGGCAAGTAAAATATATAATCAATATATATACAGGTCGGCCCAGCCTAATACGAACATGAGAACAATATGTCCATTTAACTTTCGTCCAGTGGTAGAACAATTAGAGATACGCTGATTTCCGATGCGCGACGATTAACATCGGGTTGTGTTCGTCCACCTTAATACAGTAATAAGATTCTACCGTGCTGCTGCCAAAGCCTCTACTATGTCTGTAAAGCACAATCTGCCCACCGTAATAATGCTTTTAGTGGGCAAGCATCAATTGGTACATTTTTTTTGCACTCCATTCAGTTTAAGAATGAAGCATTTTTTACATAAGAAGTCATTTCCTATTTTCCCATTTGTAAAACGCGATGCATATTCGTATTAGAGTCGGCCCTTGCGACCTATGGTCGATTTAAACAGTGCCCGCTTCGATTTCTAATTCTGGAGAGTATAGCTGTGTAAACCAGTGTCCGAATTACTTTATTCTTAAACTGAATAGATTATTCGGTATTCACAATGTTCATATTAGGAAGGACATAGGTCCTTCCTGTAAGTATATTTCACAGAATCGTTGGGTGGTAGGGGGTGGGGAAATGTGTTTCTGGAAACACATCGAAAAATAATCTCTCTTAAAGTATATCCAATTTCAAGTCCACTTTCGGTAAAAATTGGTCGTTTTGAAAATATAACCTTTTTTCTCCTCTTTGAAGAAAACTAATGTTTACTTTAAATTTTCGGACTTTCCTTAAAATTAGTACATCCTATATCAAGAGTACCCTATATAAAGTTACAGCTTATCCAACTACTTTTGATTCGAGATCTACGTCACTTTACGATGGAATTGGCCAAGATTTGGTCAATAGTTCCCAAAAAGTTAAGTAATTGATGTATAATGCGTCAACAAAAAAAAAAGAAACTTTTTTGTTGTCTTTTCAGTGAAGAACTTCATAGTATTTTAACAAATCATTTTTGACGAAAATTAAAAATAATTTTCTTATGTAAAACCGGACGGAGCAACGTCGATCACTTTAGGGGGGGGGACTATTTTAGCGCCCCTATTTGATTTTTGTCTATTCCATATAAGCCGAAATTTGACAAACAAAGGGTAGTTAGATCTAAGCTATCACACCGCAGACACGAAAAACCAAAATAAACAAGTGGAAACGAAGAACACTCAATTTTTTATTATTGACAAAATAGTACACGAAAATAGCTTTAAAATCTGGACTTAATAATAGGTAATCTAAAGCTAGACATTATAAATTGATTGCATTTTTGTGTCTTGTGTAGGTACCTACTTATTAAAAATTAATTGATATTAATTCGGCGTTCCTTCAACTTTGAATAATCCAAGGAATGTGCCAAATCTTTTCCACATTTTAATAATAAAAGATCATTCAGTCTATCATCACTCATAGTGGTTCTAAGTAGGTTTTTTACAATTTTAAGTTGGCTAAATGACCGTTCATTAGATGCTGTTACATAACCAGCTATAACAACAAATTGAATTATTAGTACGGGAGCCCATCAACAAGAGTGGATCGGGCACCGCAGTTGCAGCCGCTTGATGGAGATGTTGTAGGTATCTGTAGCTACCATTTCCCCCCAACGGCATGTCACGTAACCGCGCCTTCTTCGAGAGAGAGGCAAAAGACAAAGGACAGCTTAAATGTTGCCAAAAAATTCAGAAATAATTCAGGCACATTTCTTGGGCAAAAATAAGCATCTTTTATCTCTTGGTGTTTCTTCTCAAAGCGCTCTCTTGTCCCGAAAAAAAAAAAAAGAAAAAGAAGACTTTTATTAATTAGTTTAGGGTGAAGGAAGGGTTTTAGAGAAAAATTCCAAGAGACAAAAATGACTTGTTTTTGCCGGTTTTCAGAATATTTTAGAAAAACATAATTTCGGCGGAGAATTTCCCTAATTTTTTTTTAAATTTCTTCAGAAAAATCCCAAAAAAGTGCTTCCTTCTCCCGTAAAAAAACTACAAAAAAAACGAATTTTCTTTTTTGTTATTTTTTCCGGGAGAAGGAAGCTCTTTGGACAAAAACACCAAAAGACAAAAGATGCTTATTTTTGTCGAAAAAACGTGCCTGAATTTTTTCAGAATTGAATCGTGACATGCCGTTGGTGGTAAATTGTACTTACAGATGCCTACATCTCCACAAAACGGCGGAAACTGCGGTACCCAATCCACTTTTGTCGATGGGCTCCCGTACTATTATGTAACGTGCTAGCTTTAGCATGTGAAGTTTAACTGTCAGTATTTCTTTAACATCTTGAAGTGATGCAACCGGCCGCGGCCAGTTCAATGTTCAATTCAAACGCTATACGAAACAGGCAAAGAAAGCAATGTAATATAAATGTATATATTCATACTCCTTATTAGATAAATCAAAGCAATCCTCTGAAAAAAAAAATAAAAAAAATACGGTGGAAATGGCCGTATATCTTGGAAAATACTACTGTGTAAATAATATTTTAAATTCTGATAAAGCACAGCTTCTTTTGTATGAGGAAATTTTTTCATAATTTTTTTATTCTAAAGTTTTGCATTTATTTTCAAAAACGTGACCTCACGTTTATTCGGTTTATCAGTGTATTTAATTTTTTTTGATAAAATATAAGCAAATAATACAAATTATATAAAATGTGAGCATTTTCAGAAAAAGGTGTTAATATATATTAAAAATTAATTTAGTTATCAAGTGCAATTGATATTATTGTTGCAAGCTTGAAGTAATAATATAATTTGGGTTTGATAACTAAATTTGTATTTAATATACACCAATTCGTTTTTCTGAAAATGCTTACATTTTATATAATTAACTATTTTATCAAAAAAAAAATTAAATACATTGATAAATAACCAAATAAACACGAGGTCACGTTTTTGAGAATAACTGCAAAATTTTAGAATACAAAATTATGAAAAAATTTCCTCGTACAGAAAATGTCCTGTTTTATCGGTATCTAAAATATTATTTACATAGTACGTATATTTTCCAAGATATAATAGATTTAAAACTGGTATGGTCAAAATATTCTTAAAAAGTAGGACATTTCTCAACATAACTTAGCAGAACTTCAAAACTGTCCAATGTACATTTTCTTTCAGTGAATGATTTAGAATAGACACATAATGAAAACATAATTTTATCAATTTCTTCCGTACCTTCGTTTCTGAGATATTCGTGGTGAAAGTGAGGGGCTCGGTGAGGGGTGAGCTGATGTTATTTGATAGTAAGGATAACGTTAACGTTTGATATCAAAATAACCATGAAGATTGTTGACGAAGTGACGTGTTTCGGAGTAAAAACACGTGTTGTCGCGCTATATTTGAATTAAGAAAATCTGACTATATTTCTCATAAAATTAATTCTCTAGTTCTTTATTTAAAAGATTGTGTGTTCTCTACTTCTACAAATTGCTTTGTGCAATAAAGTCGACTTGTCAAAATTGTGCAATTTTCACAACTATTTTGAAGACTTATGACTACATATAACGTGAAACTCTTAATTGAGAAAGCAAGAAAAAAGGTACCATGACTTTTTTAAATTTGCTACATTTAATTATGCGTTTTGAATTTTAATGAACATTCACTTTTTGAGAACTTTTCACCATATCTTCCCTAATTGTTATCGCAAATGGATGTAAATAAACCTCAAATTACTATTTTTGGCCAGGATGCACTGCTTTTGAGTCAACAGGGAAAATAGAGCGAATGAATCTATAATTTCCAATTCGGCCAATATTTATCGAAGAGTCAGTCAAATTGAAACAAATTTTAAAAATTTATCTTGACGTTTTTTGCTGTAAGCGCTTATTTTTCGAGAGAATTGCAAAAAATGAAAGGAAGAATGACTGAGTGCCTCCAAGGTAAGAGACCACAGCAATTTAGAAGAAGAAGAGAATGGAGTAGACAAAAAATAATTAGTAAAATGGTCGAATCATGCCAACTATAATATATTGCAGTACCACAAACGTTTTCATTTTCTTTACGTCATCACTATAAAAGTATTATAAATTGGGCTCAGTCACGTTTTCGAGAGTGGGAACACGAATAGATAGGCAAAAAAAAGTTCTCACCTCCCCCTCGCAACCACCGCAAACAAACAAAAACCACCATTTTGACAAGAGACTAGTTATGACAGGGGGAGAGCTCTAATAACCCTTGGGGGGTTGAAAAAACTCTCCCAAATGGAAAATTGTTTTCCTCAATCGGGATATGGGACGGGAGAGACCAGTACTATTATAATTAATCGATTTGTCACCCCCGCAGAGTGAATATACTCTCCCAAGGGACTGAAAAATCGATAATTCCGGTGTATTACCGTTTCTTACGCCGCGCCGCGCTGGTTTGTTTAAAAATTTCTTGCGCATTCCCCACCCTCGAAAATTAAGAGAAAGCAGGTTTCGAAGCTGCAGTAAAAATGAGCAGGTTATTATTCTCATTGACTACACGATGGTATCATAGTATTCATAGTTACTTGGCATAGTCAACTAATTACCTACAACATGCCACTGAGAAAGTGCTTAGTTTGCTGCCAATATAAATACTCAGTACTGGGAAGTGTACAGTTGCAGTTCTATTTGTTTTAGTTTCAGAGTTATATGTATTTGAAATATCTATTTTCTACAAAATAACTTGAAGCATAGCCTTTATATTTTTAGGAGTTTTTTTAATGCCTGTTTAATAAAATTAGAGTTGAGAGATAATATTAAAAAAAAATGAAATTAGTCTACTTATAAACTGGGGTCTAGATATATTTTACCTGGATTAGAATCACATATTGCCAACAACATAATGGCGCACAGTGTGGCAGAATGGACAAAATTCGCTGTAAGGCTCAATTTTTGAGATATCGCATTTTTTAAAAATACTCGGAAAGGAGTCTGAAATAGGAAGTTATTGAGGTTTTTTTGAAATTTTTTGTTTTTTTTTTGCATATCCCATCCCATAAGCCCGTTCTACCTAAAATATTTTCAGTCTTCCAGCTATACAGGGTGTGTCATTCTCAACTAAATTGTATCAAATAATATATGACAAAAAATCTGCTTCCTAAAAAGTGCCGCTGTAACAGTTATATAACAAAATAGGTGTAATATTACGGTTTTTCGCGAATAACTTTTAAAATTTAATTTTCCCGAAAAAACTACGTAAGAAAATTTATGACATGATCAAATCCCTTGGAGATGTGAATTAGTGCGTATGAGCCAAAATTAAGACGTGCTCCGTACAAAAATGGCTATAACTTTTCATTGGTAAAAGCAAAAGCAAAAAAGAAGTACTTATTGAAGAAAAATACTTCACTTACTTAAAAAAAATTGAATTGAAATTATTGTGGATTGATTTCCTCAAATGGTCATCATTAAAATGTATGTATTGAAAAAAAAATAAATATAAAAAAAAATGTTTATAATTGCAAGCTCGATTGTACCACACATAAACTTGTAAATAATTTGATTATTCCCTGTTAAATTTGTAAATTATTGATTTACTCCCATTTCAACTGTAAATCTTATTATTCCCAGTTTAAAATGTAAACAATTCAGTTGGTGTCAGCTGAATTTGTAAATAATTTAATTATTCCCAGTTTAAACTGTAAATAATTGAATTATCCCCAGTTCAAACTTTACTTTCTTTAATTCCCACTTTAAACTGTAAACAATTATGAGGTGATAGATACATCATCTTCTATTGTGCTATAATAAACCACTCAACAGCACAGCACCAAAACAATTGCTTTAGAGAAAATATAGGCATTTATATATTTTTTTAAACTGGAAACGACTGAATTAATTACAGTTATAGCTGTTGCAGTTCAATTATGTACTGTACTAATATGGAAATAATATAACTGTTATGAATTACACCCCTTAAGAAGTGGAGACTGCTACGCCCCTGATTACTACTAGCAGAAATTAAGTAGAAGAGGTTAGGCAAGCAGTAATACATGCCATCTCTTCTGGAAGCCAGTGGCTCTAGAGTTATACATTGTTCTAGATGTATGTTATCGAAAAGTCTATGCTAGATTTTTCTGGATGTTATTTGTTGAATATATAAGGCACAATTCACGGCGGAGGAGTAAGAACTTAAGTGGAGGAGTAAGAACTTAAGTGACAAGTGAGAGGTTAGAAATCCGACATGATAGAAATAACAAAGTAGTAAACATTGTTGATGGTTATTTTAGTAAAAGTGGGGTGAAAATACACGACATAATTGTTTTCAGTTTAAAGGGGAAATTAAAAAAAGGACAGTTTGAGCTGGGAATAATTCAATTATTTACAATTTAAACTGGGAAAAATTAAATTATTTACAGTTTAAAGTGGGGATTAAAAAAAATTACAGTTTGAACTTGGAATAATTCAATTATTTACTAAACTGTAAATAATTGAATTATTTACGGACACTAGCAGTAAACAATTGAATTGTTTACATTTTAAAGTGGGAATTAAAAAAGCACGGTTTGAACTGGGGATAATTCAATCAGATAATTATTTACAGATTGAGCGGTAAACAATTGAATTGTTTACAGTATAAAGTGGGAATTAAAAAAGTATAATTTGAACTGGGGATAATTCAATAATTTATAGTTTAAACTGGGAATAATTAAATTATTTACAGATTCAGCTGAAACCAATTGAATTGTTTACAGTTTAAACTGGAAATAATAAGATTTATACTTGAAATTGGGAGTAAATCAATAATTTACAGATTTAACAGGGAATAATCAAATTATTTACAAGTTTATGTGGGAATGAATGAAAAAAAAATATCCGTGACCCTTCTACGCCTTCGTACGATTGCAACAATAAGAAAACAGCGGCATTTTTTAAATGTGTGGACTTTTATATATTATTAAGAAATAAGATTAATAATGAGCTTTTAATATTATTGAAAGCATGACTGTATTCAGTTAGGCACCTGCCATTAAGTGTAACCTTTTGTGCATTCTAAAACGGGTATCTGAAATTTATATTAAATTATCGAATTATCCATTCACTTTGCTTAAATTAATTATGTAAATAATAAAAACATTTTTTAAGAGAAATATTATTTAAAAAAAATTATGCAAGATTTAAAAATTTGCCCCCCGACCTCGGTAAATCGTAAGCATTTTCCGCACCCTTCGACCCTATTCAATGTTTACGTAATACGCGAATGACCCCTTACATATGAAATAGAATCATTTTTACATAGTAAATGAATATAGCGAATAACATCGCCCCTGGATTTGAATGTGCATGAGTGCGATAATTAGCGTTTCATATGTCGCTATTGTCAATATATCAACATGATTTTTTTAACTTCCACATCCACATAGTGCAGTGCAAGAATGGTAATTTTCAAGTAGTTTCGTTTAATATTAGAAACACATGTCTGTTGAAAATCAGAAGATAGACCGAGTAGTTTAAAATTAATAAAGTGTTTGTACCCTTTCCCTTGATTTCCCGCGTTATCGATGAGTGAGAAAACTTTGCATATGTATCTTGAACTATTTAGTAAAAAATATATTTACCTGCTAAAAATATATTTTTTCTTCGTCGCATTTTGTTTTTTTTGTAATTTGAACATTTTAAAACATTTCAAAATTATTTTAAAAACTATGCTCATTGAAGTATATTAATAATATATCGCTTCCTCCTCAGAGAAAACAGATATTATTTTAAAATACATAAATAATCACCGACAAATGTATTGATTTACGGTCGCTTCATGGATCAACACTGAAATCTTTGAATGGGTCATTAAAGATGACTTAGTTTATTGCTTTTTGGAGTAATCAGTACATATTCTTTAAAATGTTACCAAATGCACCTATTTTTGCATTTCGTCCTTATAAAAATTGCTTGCCTCTCACTTTAGTAGTGAATCTTCTATTAAAAATACGGGCTCAATTTTTTTTAACATCTCTACTTTATGAAACGAGTTACTGCTACATTTATTGCCTATAGTTATTATAATTTTCCATATATCTTGTGATCTAAATGTGTTAATATGGAATAAATTTTGTTAGTTGCCTAAGTTGTCTTGTTGTACAAGGCATAGTTTCCTCCTTGATAATATTTATTTATATTATCTACTGTCTATAGACCATTTAAAGTAAGGTTAGATGCAGTAGATGCAAGAAACAACCCGCTCAAATCACAAAGTGACACACACGAGTGACACTGAGAAATGCCCATCTCTACTTTTTTCCGGGGAAATTACACCTTTCTCAAGTTCATCAAGTTTTTTCTAGTATTGTATACTGTAAAAATGACACAATGATAATGAAAACATCACTGACAAAAAGAGGTTTTTCGTTATATTTGAGAAAAGTGGCTTCACCAAAAACTATCCAGGAAGTATAAGAAAAATTAGTATATTAAACAATTGCACGGGATCAACAAACTTATCATATAAACCCCATGAAAGACACATATTTTTACTAAATCTGTACTAACTGCTAGTCAAATGTCTGTAACCAATGGGTAGATACGATATTACACATTTTTTAATTGACCAAGGTAGAGGCAAGGATGCATTCTTATTGACAGTAGGTGTATGGAACTTTCTAAATTCTGAGATGCCTAAGATACCTCCTACAAATAGAACTAGAACTGTTCACTTTTTACAACTCTCGCTTCAATCATTGTTCAGTCTATATTATAGAAATTTCAGTAATACTATCTTACATCTAAATCAAAAGTTGGCCTTTGAAGTACAGTTGTTTTCCTTCGGTCTTGGCGCAATGACGTCTTCGTACGGCGGGACGTTGGCCTTCTTGAACTCGTCTCTTATTCGTTCTGCCTCCTGAAACACTCGCAGAAAATTGAGACCAGCTAATTTTTTCAAATCATCCACGCTCCACTTGCCAGTGCCAATTAATTCTGCAAACAGCGCTGGATATGACGAAACGTCCTCGAGTCCTTGAGGGACACTGTAATAAGAAATTACCAACTTAACTTAATATTTACTTTGTAGGATTAAATCCTCGTTTAATTATTTCGTTTGATGAGGTGATATACAGTAATGAATTTATTATGATACTGAAGTTATTAAAGAATAAAGGGTTTGCAGGAGATTTAAAAATGTACGTTTCCTTTTTGTTCAATTATCAAAAAGTGTTGTTTGCACAACGGAAATATAATTCATTGATGTCTCGTTATGTTGCAGTGTTGCCAATGGTTAAGAATAAAATTATGCGCTCCCACGTCCATAATTATGCGATTTTGAGCAACATTATGCGATCTAACAAAAGAAACTTTAAAAACGGTTTATTTATTAAATACGCGTAATGAGTGAGTGTATTTGTCTTTATTTAATAATAAAAATTATGACAGAGTTGCGTTAATTTTACACCAGTCCCGCCGACTGACATGAAAATGTCCAAGAATGTCCGATTCGGAGGTGCTGCAGCCTTTCCGGGCTATATCGATATATGTATTAAGGCAGATAGATTTCGTTGAAAATGTTTCCCCCAAATTTTGAAGAGCGGGGGGGGCGATTTCTCTACACATTTCTTTCCCACTTTTTCGACGATGATCGGCCACACTGCAATACTAGATTAAAATTATCCGTTTTTATCCAATCTTTAACTCGGTGAGAAAAATATCCGCAAATCGGATAATTATCCGCCAATCGGCAACACTGTTGTGTTGAGCTAAATATATGTTTTAGAAGAAAACAAATGTGTTTCTTTTATGATAATAATTAGTCCAGTAATTGACGGTAAAATACGGCGATACTGTAGAATTTTCCCACACAGCACCGATTTGCACAAAAATTTGGACTTAGGTTCTGCTTACCCTCTACTTCAAAGTTGACCCTGTACCGGGGGTCACTTTTATTCTGGGGGTGGATCCCTCCTCGGGGTGAAAAACGTTTCATTGAAAATAAGTCCGGGAATGGATAGACTGACTAATTCTAAGCAACTTTTGTTCTATAAAGTTTTTTCAGAAAGTCAATACTTTTCGATTTAATCGCGACTGAAAGTGTCAACTTTTCAATCAATAAACCTACGTTTTCAGACGGTTTTTCGCGAATAACTCAAAAAGTAAGTATTTTATCGAAAAAATCATTCTTAGTAAAAATGTAACTTATAAAAAAGTAAAAAGAATGGTGGGTTTATAGTGTCTGTAGGCCCAATACAAACGAAGTAGTAGCTTGTTGAAGGTTGGTTTTTATTCGTCAAACGCCAAAATTGAAAGTTTCAATGTGAAGTTAACAAAAAACAATGAATTTTTCGGGGGAAATTCATGGAACCTTCTTTGAACTGCTTAAAAAGCCTTTATCTTTATTTTCTGTAAAAGTCCCTAGCTTCAAAACTAAGCGAGTTATGACGAAAATAATGTTGGCCTCTATTTCTTCGTCGTCAAAAAAATGTGAAAATCACCCCCTAATTACCACCCTAATTGAAAATAATCGTTGCCACTTTACAAGTCACTTTATTTATGTACTTATAACATGCTATAGAAGTTTGACCGGTTTAAAGTGCTTAGTTTTGAAAAAATTTGAGCTTGAAGTGAAAAGAGCATTTTCGTAATTTTGCAAAAAATTGCCTTTTCTTCGAAATAACTCAAAAACTATTAATGATGCGCAAAATTTTGAAGAGTATAAAATTGTAGGTTTTGCTTTTCTGAAATTTTTCATTTTTTTTCTGTAGGATAAAACTTGAGTAAGATATGGCCGTTTAAAGTTTGCATATGTTCGTAAATAGTAACTTGTTCAAGCCTTTTCAGCTCAAACCCTTTCAAAAATAAGGGCTGAAAGAAAACCAATTTATATGATAGCTCTTCAAAAAACATACAAAATAGCTTTCTGAAGGACTTGATAGCTAAAAACTAAGCGAGTTATAGGTAAGAAACCAATCACATATTTTTACAGATATCAGAACACGTATATTGGAGCATTGATGAATACACATTGTAGTCATATTTAGGCACAGCATATTTACACCTATTCACACACGTACATATATATATATATATCCCTTCGGTGAGCGAGGGAAGGAATATAATAATTTTTACTTCTCTTTGGGCCAACATCGTTGAAAATATACACCAGACTCTATACGTATGATAGGGGACCCAATGTCGACCCCTGAGGCACAGTTTCTATTTCATAGTGTCTAATTTTATCAGTTAACCAGATCAATTGAACTCTATTATACATGGACCTCTATTACGTAACAAAACTAGGCCGGAAAATTATAATAGGTATAGACTTAGGAGTCGTCCAAGGATTTGTTCTTGGACCTATGCTCTTCCTTTTGCTTGCAAATGATTTGCCGAATCATATGCCAAATTATTGTAAAATTATAATGTATGCTGATGATCAGCTTAATTGTGTTGTAGATCCGGATATTATTAATATTCAACTCAAAACTATAAGTAAAGTTTTAATCAATGGACAAAAAAACATTGTCCTCTAAATATCGAGAAGACAGTATGTATCAATTTTTTCAACAAGCAACTTATATCAATAATATAAACTTAATATTGGAGGGCCTGGTCTACCAATCATATTTTCCAAAACATTAAAGTACTTAGGGATTTACCTTGATGAACGATTCAGTTGGTCAGAACACATCAATAATTTAGCAAAAAAATTAAACAATTGTTATTTTGCCCTGATCAATTTGAAGAGATGCTTAGAAATAAAATTTCTCATCAATATTTACTATGCTCTAGGATATAGTCACATAGTTATATTATTCAACTTGGGGCTACTCCGCTAACACACACCTAATATTCGTCAGCCAAAAGAGAATAATTAGATTGATATTTAATCTAAAATTTCAAGACTCATTCATGTAAACCTTATTTTACAGTATATTCAATTTTCACTGTGCCCTGTATTTTTATTTTAAAATCATTAACACATGTGAAACAAAACCATGAATATTTTGTAAAAAATAATGACTCTCACAAATATCCTACTCGTAGTGGCTCTCCCAGCACAGAACAACTTTATTCGCAAAGCCACCTCATTACATCTGTCCCAAATTATAAAACAAACTTCCTCAATCACTTCGCGAGTACAAACCATACAAATAATTGTGTTTCATTAATTTTGTAACTATATCTCTGAAGATTCATAAACATTCATATTGACTATGTATATGAATGTACAACATATATTATCACATTTTTATATATGTATTTTGTTTTGTGATTATAACAAAGTAATTCGCAGTGTTTTTATTGACTTTGCGAATTTACTTTATATTAACTAAGGTGTTAGGACGTTCTATCCATTGTTTTAATGGCAAATAAGTTAATAAATTATTATTATTATGTAAATATGCTTGCATGCATTCCGCACCCCTTACACATCGCCATCCCCGCTACCCTACCATATACCCACTATACTATCTCTAATCATTTTCCACCACCCTGTCACTACCCCCTTCGTCCTTCTCATCATCTTCCTCCATATTTCTAGTATTTTTTCCAATTATTCTTGGATATAACCCCCTCCCCTCTCCTCGTCTTCTCGAGGTCGTCGTCTTACCATCTTCCTACCATCTCTGATAGAAAGTAGCATTCTGTAAGTGCCTAAATTTTATAAAAATATTTTGATCTACAGTGAAAGAAACATTTAAACAGACATACATTCAGACACACACAGGCCTTATTTGAATTTAGAGTACCCTAGAAATGTTTTTTATTGTGGGTATTAAAAGATATGAACAATTCCTAATAAGGGAAAAAGTAAAAGAAACATTATTGTTCTAATGATCCCAATTTGCCATATAATTTAAGCTATTCCTTCTGTTACATAACTGGTAAAACTATCTAATTTTAATTTTTTAATTTAATCTAATCACTTTATGAAATTCCGTAATTACGACTATTAAGTTGAACAACTACCGCAAATTGTTCATTAAATTCGAAAGTTACATTTCAAGCAGTCGGAAATATCTATTTTGCTAGATTATTTCAAACGACTTTGAAGAAGTAAATTCAAATGTAATTACAGCAGTTAAAGTCGTTAAATCTGAGTTTATTTGGCTTAATTACTAATTACCTGTAACCTCAGAATCTGTGACCTGATTGTTTTTTTCGTATAATCTCTTGATAAAATTATATTCAAAATGGAAAAGAAAGAAACACAGTTTGTTGTTGAACATTAAATATTTCATTACTTCGCTTAATGACAATAATACCGATGGTTATGTAGGTATCTATAGTCTATAGTATATATGATCTTAATTGGGACAGCATAAAAGCGAATACTCGGAGTAAAGTCGGCATCTCCTTTATGGGACATAGGCAGCGGCGGTAGAAATGTAAAATGCTTTAAATACTAAATAATTATTTTTGAATTGTTACAGAAAGGGATTTCTATAATACCTTTATTCAATAGGAGCGGTTAATGAAAAACATATGTTTATCACATTTGATAAGTCACATAAATGATATATTAATGCTACGTCTATTGTCTAATGATAGGTCTCGTTCTATCTTCTGCTGCAAAGCGGCAAAGTTACGTAATCTTAGGCAGGAGTTGCATAGATGATATATAATCCTTCCTAAGTGGCGTAAAGCAGCGACTGTCCTGTTTATTAAATTTTAGGCCATGATGCTATGAACTTTGCAGTGTCATGATGTTAGACAGGTAAAAAATGTCTACTATTCTATAAAGGAACGACTTGGCTAAATTTTAAAGTGGGAACTCGTTTCCTGGCATCGGTAATTGGTCTCGGTAGCGGAAATAGGTCGACATTAAATAAACCAATTTCAAAAAAGCTTTGTCTATGAACTTTAAATAAACAATATTTCATTCGTCACTATCCGAGTTTTCACAAGTTGAATCGGTATTTACATTAATAATAATTGGATTAATAGGTGGTAATATAGAATATTGATTTACCACATGAGATACACACTTCCTCTATATATCGCTTTTGCCTATCGTCTACTATTATCTTCATATTCTTTAAGACAGACCCACTTAATTGTGGGGATTGATTATATTGACGTAGTCTTGTCTTTACATCAGCCCACACTATTTCAGCGGGGTTGAAAACGCAATAATATGGAGGCAGATGCAAAATAGTATGATCGTGTGCTTCAAAAATTTTTTCAACAACATATTCCTTTTTAAAATTTTGCTTTCCAATTAGTTCTAATAAAGTCTTTTTTGTGTTCTTTTTCTGGTATTTCCAAGCCTTTACCTTTCGTAAGTTCAATCATATCGCCTTTTCTAGTATTCGTGTTCGGAATTTTTGTGTGTTGCCGCGAATGGTATGACCGCATTGTCCATATCAATTGCAGAATCTGGTGGGATATTTGGTAACAGCTGTTCCTTTGCCAACTTCTCAAATAATTCGGCTGTCATATTCTTGTGGTAGTCGGCAGAAGATTGCTTGATATTTTTAGCAGACAACAACCACGCATTTGGTATAAAACCGTTTTTACTTCCAGTATGTAGAATTATAATTCTTTTCCCCCAAGAACATGGAGCACTTAAAGTACACTTCTTGGTATTATATACCCAACCGTATTGAACTACATCGTGGGTGTCAAACTATGTTTCGTCCAGATAAATTATGCCTTGCATTGCACCTCGGTATTCTTTTATTTTAGGCAGGTACTGGTGTCGATGATCAACGATGCGTGCCAATTCCATAACTACCATTCGTTTGTCCAATTTTTTCTACCGAAAACCGCAATCGAGCAAAACTTTTCGCAAAGTATCTAATCATTTATAATTATAATCTGGATAGTCGCGTAACTTATCCCTAATCATTTCTAATGTGGGCACTTTCTGTTCAATGTAAAAGTCATACACAAATTGACGAATGACATCTTTGGACGTGTTATCAAGTTTTTTAAGTTTTTGTACAACTCATTTCCGCTTAATGGAATGATCAACTACATCCCCGGCTCTATTATCCCTATAAATTGTAGTACGGCTAAATTTGGTTAATTCACAAGTCCTCCAATTTTCGCCTTTTAAATACGAGTAAATATTCAAAATAACCCTTTGAGTTTGAACGTGTAAGTCTTTATTTTCAAATTCCGCTTGTAGAGGTTCTATATCAAAATCGTCCGCTTCCTTGTCTCTACTATGAAAGGCCCCTAAAATGCCATTTTAAACAATTAATTGCAAAAAATCACTCAGACAGTAATAAAACTAATAATTTGTTCAAATATTCACTAGAATTAAGTAATTTATAACGCTGCCTGGCTGTACAGTAGTATTATTATGAGAAGATGCTTGAAAAAAATGATGCGCAGAAACGAGTTTGTGTGCATCCATTGATCTAAGCCAATGAGAGCGATTTGCGTCATATTTGACCTGAATCCAGTGGCACCGTCAACCTGCAGTCACAGGGTCTGTGCTGCAGTATACTTGTTGTGTTCGCCGTTTCTGATTGAATTAAATGATATAACCGTATTTTGAGTGAAAAATGTCTTCATCGTGAACACCAGACTGTAACGAGGTTTTAATCTACTGCATTACATAGCTCCTCGACCTCGAAAATTTGATTACAATTATTATATATCCCTTTACCCCAGATGATGCTGTCACTGGTAGAAATATTCGCGCACGTTGGTTCCGCCCCAAGCATCTTCTCATAATAATACTACTCTACTACACTGCCTCGTACAGATCATACGATCATACGATACAGATAGATCATACGTATTTTTTGTTTTATATATTATGTCATGCAAAAACTCTGAACAAGGTTCGTGTTGACAAATTAAATTCGCTAAGCATCTAATCCCACGTATATTTCTATGTGACAGGCGGATCAAGTCCACGTGGACTGTTTGTAGACGAGGAGTGGTGAATATAAATCTGTAAAATTCTGTGCTCTCTCAATCAATGTGAATATTGACAATACCCCGTAAGATCTCCTAGTTCCGTGCTGTTCCAATTGTGTTCGTAAATACTATAACACGATACATATATATCACAATGAGGTAGATGTGTATCCAGAGACATGTGATATGAATTTTTCGGATTGTACGAACAACTTGATTTGTCATCGTATCCTCCCATATCGTTTCATGTTTTAGCATCATTTGCTGGGGAGGGGCCAACACAGGGTGATTCATAATTGAAGGAAAACCAAATGACCACAAGTGAAACAGACACCCTCCAAAACATTGACATAGATATTACCAACTGATGGGGTGGAACTTTGGCGAGGCTGTGCACCTAACAGACAGCCGCGATAGAGAGCGCGATTTTGCCAGATGTGTGATGCGACACACTGGGGACAACTAGATGATGTATGTCACCAAACGCCTGTCAACATGATTAGTGGAAGGAAATTACTAAAGAAAATGATGGAAAGTAGTGTAATCGAGAAGTCATAATTTTTTAAAATTTAAAATTAGTAAAATCGGGCTGCAGCCTCGCGAGAAAGTCGAATAAATCGAGTGCATCGCTGTACTATGTTTTAAATATTTTCGGCTGTATTGATCGTAGAAAAATTGAAATAAAAGTGAAATACTCGTAAATGAACAGATTATCGAACTGTTGGGGAATAGTTACATAAAAATGTATCCTAGTCTCAAATAATCCAAATTTCTCGATTTTTTTTATAAGAAATAATTGAAGCACAGAGCCAGAGTGTGTCAAGCACTACTTCAAAACAAGTTATTTGAGTGTTTTACCAAGCTCTGTTTCAGAGCCGTGTAGATATAAATGAAAATTCTATGTTTTCCTAAGATAAATGGTTAATAAATGATTATTTGAAGAAATCATAACTGCATCCCTATAAAGTTCAATATATTTGTATTTAACAGTAACCGCATGAGCGAAATCGGCATCGATTATTCAGTTTTATTAATTAAATTATTTATTTCTTCAAAAAATGTGACACACTATCTGCCCAAACTTTGTTATATATAGTACTATAAAATCGATTATAATTAATTTATATATTTATAATAAATCGATGTTTGGTAATAAAACAAATTGCAAATAAATTAATTTCTCGCACGTATCACCGGCTTTGTTCATACTAAAATGTTTGTGCACTGGATGGTAATTCTGCACTAAAATTACTCTAGAGAATCCCATACAGGTCCTAATGTCTGGAGGAGACATTAATAATCAACAAAAAACAAAACATCCTGTATAAATACGAATGGTGGGTAAGCAGAGGAGAAATAAATGGATACTTACTAGTTAATCCCGTCGTAGCCCGCTCCAAGGCCCACACTATCTACTCCAGCCACATCTCTTATATGATTTATGTGGGCTAAACAAAAACCATACAAATTAATTTCACCAGCAAAAAATAACCAGGGAAGCTATGTAAAATAGTGGGAGCTATAATAAGAATTATATACACAGCCATGGGCTGTTCTATTGGTATAATATATACATCAAGGCACTTAATGCTTTGTATTTAATTTTGCGTACACTGGTGTACATTTGTTTTCAATTATTCAGGGATATAAGGGTAATTATCAGTTATTATTTAGTAAGCGAAACTTTCATCTGTTGTGGATATTAACTATTATATTATCATATTATACTATGACTCAAATTTATAAGTGCTATTATATATAATTAAATGCAAATGCAAATTCCCTACAATGTACTATATACATGAGACAGTTCATTGATATCAAATTAACATTATTTTTTAAATTTATGCATAATTTCTTCTTGTAAAAACCAGTTAAGGAGTGACACTATTGGAGATTGAAGTTATTAGAAAATTCTTCTTCTTTCAGTGCTACTCCTTTAAAAGTTTAAAGTGAACTGAATCATAATTTCTCAGGCAAATAGCTCTGCAATAATTTATGGTTCTAACGAACAGGATAATCCGAATTAGATTTCGTAAAATTACCAATACAGGTATTATCATAAAATATAGTTAGATGGAAATGCAAATTTCCTACAACGTGCTATATACACAGTTCATTGATATCAAATTAACATTATTTTTTAAACTTGTGGATAATTTCTTCTCTTAAAAAATAGTTAAGGAGTGACACTATTGGAGATTGAAGTTATTAGAAAATTCTTCTTCCCCATGTTCTGTCCTAAAGGAGATTAGAGACTATCACGGCTATTTTTGCTTTATTTACAGCTCTTTGAAATAATTCATGTGAACTACAGTTGAAGCATTCACGTAGGTTTCTTAACCATGAGATTTTTCGTCTTCCTACGTATCGCTTTCCTTTAGTCTTTTCCTGGTCGTATGCATAATGTTCGTTAGCAGTGATCAGTGAGTACCTATCTCGTCTCATAATATGGCCCACACACTCCAATTGTCGCTTTTTGATGCTATTCACAACTTCACAGCTTTTATTCAATCGCCTCAAAACCTCAACGTTCGTTAGTTTATCCGCCCATGCCATTTTGAGCATCCTTCTGTAACACCACATTTCGAAAGCTTCGATATCAACGAGGTGGTTAATATCGCGGTTACAAATAGATTTCCTTATCTTGTTAAAGATATTGTTGGGAATGCCAATACGGCATCTTGTTTCTTTTGTTTGGTGACTGTTATCTTGTATCCACGTTCTTACGTATTTGTCTCATGATAGTCTTTCTATTTGGGTGTTGTTCATGATAAGATTAGCTCTGATGTTTTGAGCCATTGCCGCTATCATGAAATTTGGGTTTTTCAAATTCATAGTTAGACCATATTAGTTGGTGATAACTCATACGTTCAACTCGATGTTGTAAGTCATCTGTACTACTTACAATTGTCACCGTGTCGTAAGAGATTTTTTAATTTGCTACTATTCCCTCCATTGACTCTGATATTGCATCTTGGCAGATGACTTCGCCGTATGGCAGGGTTGTATTCTATCAACTCTTCTATTTAACTTGTTAAATGGAAAAGGAGATAAAATACGTCCCTTCCGCACTCCACCAGTTTTGCTCGCCTTCGTCTTTTACTGTAGCTTCCTGATTCCCATATAGATTTGATATAATGTTTATGCTGTCCAAGTTCTTATTTTTCAGGATTTGCATTAGTTGTTCAAGCTTTACCCGATCGTATTTCTTCTCAAAATCAAGAAAGAAAGCACACATGTCTTGATTCATGTCCAGGCATTTTTATAGTAGAACACTCATTCCAGGCTTCTGTGGTACCGAAGTCTTTTCTATACCCCATTTGGGTCTCACTTATTTCTTCTTCTAAATTCCTAAAGATTCTATGGTATACTATTCCGATGAAAAGTTTTAATGTGTGACTCATTAGGGATATAGTACCATGTTGTTTATATTTTTTGTATTGGCCTGCTTTGGGATAGCTATGAAGGTGGAAGTAATGATCCGGTATGACACCTTTTATACATATAGTGTTGAAATACATAAATAAATATATATTTTTTTTAACAATGGTTTTCTTTTAAATTTGAATTGCATTAAAAAGTAGAAAACTATTTTCATTTAGTGATTAAGTTACAAAATGATGACGAAAAAGAAAACCACTGGACACTCATAAAATATAATATATTACCCTTTATCAACAATCAGCATTGTGATACAATGTTATGAATATTATGTTGTAATATAACATCATTTTATTGTCTATAATTGTTTATTTGTGGCATATTGGGATTTTCTTACTTTTTGTTGGGTATTCTGCCACTGAAAATTTTAACGAAAAAATCTATGCGCCAAACGGATCAGACAGAGGTTGGATCTTGAATACCTGATTGTTTCAAAAAGTCTCACACCTAAAAATATACAAACTAGAACAATGTTATAAACTAAAAAATGAAAATGAAGGAAGAATACCTACTACTGTTCTCAAAACTTTTTGGCGTTGTTTATAAACAACGAACTGTGATGGTTGACGACCAATATCTTCTTTCCCCCACTTCTCGAGACTTTATCTCGGAAACCAAAAAAGCTATACACTTCTAGTTTACTCTATTCGATTTCTCTCACCATCCTACGTACCCCTGAATTTTTTCAGATTTTTAGCTACACGCTCATTTTTTCCCCAAATGTTGAAGGACAATCATCTAAAGAATTTACGCGTTTTCGATATCTCTTCAAATGTCACGCTTTAACTTTTTCCAGACAAAAATGACCCCCTTTTTTGTGCGTAATCGATTAAAAATTAGATTTTCTAGTCGATGGTGAGGGCACGATGATCTAAGATTATTTTTTAGAGAGATACCAGCCACCAAAATAAAAGGTCCGAGAATTTCGCTCCTTGAACGACATGTCCTAACCTCGTGGGCCGCTAGTCCTAAACGAGGAACCCTAAATTTTTGAAAAAATTCAGGAGTATGTAAGGAGATATGATAAATCGAATGGCGCAAACCGGAAGTCTATATATAGCTTTTTGGTTTCCGAGATGGAGTCTCGAGAAGTGGGGGAAAAATGAGATTTTCTACTTTTTAGTACAATTCAGTGTTAAAAGAAAATCGTTGTTTAAAACAATTTATTAAGTTCATTTACTTTTTATATTTTAGTTTCTCGTCTGCCTCATTTTTGTTAATTCAAACGTCAACATTTCGTTTACTCTTGTCCAGCTCTTTCATGATACCCATATCAAGGGGGTTGTAAAGAAATAGGTAATCCGCCATATTGTGTCGGTCGTCATATTGGATTTAGAATAATGCCACAGAGCTTATTATATTCTACTTGTCATACCCTTTCATTTAATACCCATGCCGAGGGGGTTGTGAAAAAGTAGGTGATCCGCCATTTTGTGTCGGCCGCCATGTTAGATTTAGAATGACATCACACAAGTTATTATATTCCACTTTATATACCCTTTCATTTGATACCCATGTCGAGGGGGTTGTCGAGAAAAAGGTAATTCGCCATTTTGTGGTGACCGCCATATGTGGTCTGCCATAATATTGTATTGCCTTCAGAACTAAAGTTGCGTACAAAATTTCAGCTTGATTGGATAACGGGAAGTGGTCAAAAATTTGATCACCAGATATGAACAAACATACAAACAACATTTCGAGCTAAAGAAAACCATTGAAAAATCTAAGAGAGTGCTTTGAATCTTCTAAAAATGAACGAATAACACATCTTTATCCACCATTCAAACATCTCCTTAGGAATAAGAAGCTACAATAACTTGACCTTGTTTCCTTATTCAATTTATCAAAAATATTGCTTCAAGCCACAGGAGTATAACACTTCGAAATTATTATAGGCATCTGGCTCCTAGTGTAAACATTGGATATTATATCAGATGGCCGACAGTTTAAATTGCCACACCAGCGCCTCCGGTATATTCCAGACTCTAGACAAATAATAATTCAAGTAACTTTCGTCCAACTTAGTTCAGTATAAGATTCATTGATATTTTGGCTGGGAGCCAAGTGATATTTAAAAATCCAGCAACGATAAGGACTACACTATCTCAGACGTTTGTGCTCGATGTAAACAGAATTTGTTTTAAAATTTAATCTGGAATGGAGCAACTTTATAATTTATAAAATGTAAAACCTGGCCATTATTCATTGTACACGATAGATAAAAATTTGTCGCTATAAATTTAGTTTTCTTGGGAGAATCTCTATTCGGATTAAAGACGTGACCAAATATGGCGTGAGTTTATTAGGATACATTGTTACAGATATATGTTATTTTCTCCTGTTATTTTATTTACTTCTCCCACGAATAGCACGGTAGTTTGTCTCTTTAATTTGGTATATTTTCGTATTTCGTGTTCAAAATATATTTTCTACTTACATACATTCAACTTTTAGAGGATTTACTGATTTTCATTGAAATATCAAGCAATGGATATCTCGAATATCTTTATGGTCACTGAATGAAACTAAAACGATGAATGGTTGCTTTTCGGGGTACTTGGGAAGTGAAATAATGTAGTAACAATTTTTATTATATTTCCTTAGTTTCAACAAACTGGACTAGTGGTAATTCATAGATAATTAAATAAATAAATAAAATAAATACATTTATTGATATTTTAGCTATAAGACATGTCAGTAGAATGCCATATTAAAGGAGAAAAAACAAAATAAAAGTGTAAATATACATTAATGTACATTATACAGAGTACCAAAAGATAATGATACAATAAAAACATAGCGTAGCTACATGGTAAAATGGACATACAGCATTAAAATGGAATAAAAAACATACGTTTAAATTATTAATCAAATGAGTTTGGTCTATGAAATAAAATGAATTATCTATCTGAAGTCTTTTTAAACTATTTTTAAAACTGAATAAAGATACGCGATTTTTTATTTCGTTCGGTTGGAGATTATAAACACGACACCCAGAGTTAATAGGTGTTCGTGTTTATGTTTACTTAAGTGAATTAAATTTTTGCCTCTAGTGAGACAATTGTCAAAATCTCCATTATGCATAAACTTGTTTTTATTTGTATGAACATATGTCAACAGTTTTATCAGATATATAGATGTCACAGTAAGAATTTTGTACTTTTTAAATACGTCACGGCATAATTGATTATACTCAACACTAAATATAAGCTTAAGGTGGCCATTCCCTAGAAAGAGACACCCGATGGGGAAATATTCATTATTTTTGTCCATAACTATTTTTTTCTTAGTATAGTATACGTAATTGCTAATAGGCCAACTGTTAAGGGACGGGTGAGACGCAAGACGAGGTAAAAGGCAGAGCCGGATTGTTGAATTAAAAATATCTACGCGCGCATTAAAACACATCTAAGAACTAAGTGCTGCCAGCTGCCACCGTCCTGACTATTGTTTGCACCCTTTAGCACACGACTTGAACAGCCTATGACCTCCTGTCTCGCTTTGTAAAGTAAGAGGTGAAAGACGGACAATTTTGTCGGCGCCTTTTACCTCGTCTTGCGTCTCTTGCAGCGGACCTTTTACTGCTTACGCATACTATACGTATATTTAAAAAGACTATAAGAGTACCTAAGCAGAACGATAATAAGACCATTACTATGAATTTTCACTCAATAATTTCAGTGGTTTGCAAAATAGCTAGATTTAAAACTACGAAATAGGAAGATTAATATAATTTTAAATATAAATCTAGCTATTTTGAAAACAACTGAAATTACTGAGTGAAAATTCATAGTAACAGTCTTGTTATGGTTCTTCTTATAGTTTTTTAAATATACGTACTAAGAAAAAATAGTTATGGGGAAAAATAATGAATATTTCCCTATCAGATGTCTCTTTCTAGGGAATGGCCACCTTAAGTATCCTTTTCTGGAGTATGAATATCCTGCCGATGTCACTGGATTGTCCCCACATTATAATGTTGTATGCAATAGGAGAGTAAACAAAAGCGTAGTATACGTTTAGAAGAATATGATAATTTAAAGAGTTTCTAAGAGAACTTATTACATGGAAGCTTCTATTTAGTATTTCGATGCGGCGACTCTAATTTAAATTTAAATTACTACCTAGGGTTATACCCAGAAAGAAGGCTGAGCTTGCAGTTTTGATAACGTGATTATTATATGCAAATGTGTAATTGTTGTCCGAAATTATGAGTCGGTTTTTAAATTCAATGTAAATTGTTTAAGGATAGTCAATTATTAAACAATTTTTATTACATCAGTCGCTAAATTCTTGTAAGAGTTCATTAATATTATTCTTAAGAATTACAGGACTTGTATCAGACACTATAATCGTAGTGTTATCCGCATACATGAAAACTTTACCATAAGTTATGTAATTAGGTAGATCGTTTATGAATAACAGAAAAATTTATGGCCCCAATACGCTCCCCTGGGGAGTTCCAATATTTATATCGTGCATGTCAGACACAGCATCTTCCATTTAATAATTATTTTTCTTTGTGATAAAAACGATTTTATCCACTTATTTATAGACTTACAGAAACCCATATCATACATTTCTTCATATACAAAGGTTTTGTCTATGGTATCAAACGCCCTAGTGAGATCAAACAGGACAGCTACTACGTAATGGTTATCATCCATTTTACTAACTACCTAATACGTAATATACGTATTTTTTTAAAGGAAAGCTTACTAGGACTGTTCGAAAATGTATTATTAAAACTGCATAACCTGAAAATTATAATTCATTCAAAAAACCGACTGTTTAGGAAAGGTCATCTTAAAATTCTCTTTTATAGAATTATAGGGAATCAAAATGAAAATTTAGTACAAAAAATTAACGAAATAAAATGCATTCACGTGGCCAATTCCAAGTAACTTCGAGACCGCTGTAATGCTTTTTCGAAAAGGGTCAAAGCGGGCGAAAAGTCGATGAGAAAGGAATTAAAAAAATAGTTTTTGCATGTAATATCAGTGTTTCTTAGAATTTTATGGACACCGTGGTTGCTTGGTTTATTATTCGTTGTGTCTAGGCTCCCGGTACCGGTAATCAATTCTGTCCCGGTAGTATGTAAGAAAACAGATGTATTTAAGCAAATTTGTTGCATTTTAGAGCAATTATAAACTGTGGAATATAAAGTAAGTAATTGTGAACTGTGGAACAATGTTTTGCTTGCAAAATTTTGAGGTAGGTCAAGGTCATCGTTGAAAATCAGTAGTGGTATCCGAGAAGGGCAAGGAGCATGCACCGTTTTCGAAATTTACTTTAAATTGTAAAAACGACGCAATTTTCCTTGCCCTCCTCGGATACCACCTACTGGCTTTCAACGGACCACTTTGATTTACCTCAAAAGTTTGCAAACAAAACGTTCCACTGCTCAAAATTACTTATGATAACTGTGAAGTTGTCATTTATACCGGGATAAAAATTGGTTATTGGTACCGGCAGCCTAGACACAGGCTTTATTATTTGATTAAATCTTGAGCACCTCCGGGTAAAGGATTAAGTCTGATAATTTACATGAATTATATTATTTCTGTCCATTTAGCTCAAGAAACCTAGGTAGGTAATTTAAATAAAAAAAATTGTTTATGTTTTGTAATTGTATCAAAATATAACGTTACGCACTGGCGCCCACTAGGGGTGGGAGGCTGGCACGCTCATGAGAAATAGCCAAAAACTAAGTTGCAATGGTTAGGCAACTATAAAGCCTGTAATGCACGCCTGAGACACTGACAGTAGTAATATGCTTTCTAGAAGCTTATATAAACAGGATGGAAATTTCTACCTTGTTCTGGACTTTACTAGGTAGTTCTAGAGACAACGTGTAGAGTATATACAAGCCAAATGTAAACACAAGAAGAAGAAGTTTTGTAGCAAAAAGTAAGGTTAGAAGTCCGAGGTGATTCAAAGTAAATATACAGAGTGGAAATATCAAGTAATAAACATTGTTAAAGGTTATTTGAGGGAGTAAAAAGTGTATTTTAGTTAAAGAAGGTATTGTTAACTTTCCAGTAAGTTATTAAATAAAGTATTTAGCTTTTGTTATAAATTATTTTGCACCAATGGATTTTGTGAAGGGTTGTTTCCAAAAAGGATGGAAACACGTAACATTAAAATAAAAAATGTCTAAAACTAACTTTATTTACGAAGAAACTGCGAAGAGTATCCTATAGGATGTGCAACAATTATATAAGAAGTAGAATAAATCAACGAAGAGTATACATGTTTACTCTAGTTTCATTTAATTCTATTAACGGCATTCTATAAAATATGTTTCACTCACATTGAACCAAATTTAATATTTTTTTTTAAATTTTTTTCTTCATCAAAGATGCTATTGCAACATGGTCTAAACGTAAATATCATGTGTCATTATAAAATTTAGAGAGTACTGCTATAAGATTGTAAAGGGCCCTTTGATGAAAGGCGACTAAAACAATGTTTTAAATTTATTATAAATGGCTACTGTGATACTGATATAAATTGTTTATTTTCAATAATACCGTAATATTAATGTATTATTCTTTACGATAAATTAATCACTGAGCTGCAAAATCAATCGACGTCATTTTATATTTTCTTCGCATCGATGAATATCTACGTCGCTTTTGTCAAATATTCTCATTAATAACAAGTGTCTGTACTCTTCAGAATTTAATTATTTAAAATCTCTCTAAGTGAATTATTTTATATTAAGTTGAACTATTTCAGTCAAGTTTTCTACCTAAATATTATTTCTCTTGTCAGGCGGACTATCATCGGTTTGATACTTCCAGGCTATAGTAACATTGTCTGAGAAAATCAACCTGAGACAAATTCCGTAGGTTACGTTGATGACTCCCCGTCTATAACTTTTTGGCGCCGTGACGCCATAATAGACAAGACGAAAACCTCGCCTTCGTATGAAAAAAATGTCCCATACGAAATAAAAAAAAATTGTTGAAGCAAATTACAAAATTTTGATCCGAAAGAATTTTTCTGAGGTATTCTTGGCCATTTTAAACAAAGAATGTCTCCTGCCATTTTTTCGTAAAATTGAACGTGTTCGACTTATAAACAATTGAAAGAGCGCGCGCCCTGCTAAAACCGCCCATATAACAATTAAAAATTTAAGCTTTTGAATAAAAAGTCTGCACTTACTCTTCAGGATTTTGTTAATGGATGTTCAGAGATTGTATGAGAATTTTGGTGAACTCAAGAAATTAATTTTTTAATATTGTATCTCAACCTTGAAAATGACTGTTTTTGCATTTTTTCAAACATTAAATTGTTTATAAATCGGAAACCTTTTTTGTTTAAAATGACCAAGAAAACCTAAAAAAATTGATTCGGGCCAAAAATAGCTATTTTTGCAATTTGTAAAAAAAAATTAGTTTAAATAGATTGAGACCAGATTTTCGTCCGGCAAACTCTTGAGCTTTCTTCAGGGTGATGCCCCGAATGTGAAAATGCAAAAAAATCGTATGGGACCTTTTTTTCATACGAAGGCGGGTACACTTCCTCCCTTTCTCCAATTTATTTTCAATTACAAAAACGGTACAAATGTTCCTTGACCTTCTCGGATATCACTTACTGATTTTCATCGGACGACCTTGACATAGATAACTAGGAACGGTTAGAGAACGGAGTGCATGAGGTAGCTTTTCATTTCCTATGTAAGTATGGCAATGGGTAGTTGTAACAATACAGGAAACGGAAACATGCCTACCTAGGACAATGAAAGTCAGTAAGTGGTATCCGAGAAGGGCACAGTACATTTCTTCCCCTTCTGCAATTTATTTTCAATTACAAAAACGGTACAAATGTTCCTTGACCTTCTCGGATTCCAATTACTGATTTTCACCGGACGACCTTGACATAGATAACTAGGAACGGTTAGAGAATGGAGTGCATGAGGTAGCTTTTTATTTCCTATTTAAGTATGGCAATGGGTAGTTGTAACAATATAGGAAACGGAAATATGCCTACCAGTTACGTAGTTGTAGACTATATACCTCATATTACCTGAGTAGATGAGCCTTAACGAATTGTCGTAGGTTACGAAGTTGCTGGCTCTTAGAGCATAAGTTAATTGTTTTAACTTAATTTTGAAAATTCTTAAGTTCGGAATGAAGCCCAAGGTAATTAGATTAAATTTAATAATTATAATAATTCTTTCATCGTCTTCACTGGAGTACATTCTGAAAATTACAAATCGAACGGCATCCTCTAACTCGACTTTCATTAACTTTATTTTAATGGCGTTATAGGGCAGTAAAAAAAAACCATTTCAATTTGTACAGTCTGGATACAGAAAGATTATGATTTCATCCTATTTGGGGTATCACTGGGAGTATATTCCTAAGTTTTGGACCTCGAAAACTTTGTGCTACTTTTTTTTTATAAACAATTAAAGTTATTTTACCAGTTTTTCGAGCTTAAAATGTGAATAACTCCGGTTCTATAAGTTGGATCGGGGCAAACTAAAAACCAGTTTCTTCGTAATAAAATTGCCAATATATCCTCTTGGTTCAAGTTGCTGAAGTACGTACATAACCTACATAACTGAATAAACGAGAAAAAAAACAGTATTTTTTCATCTTAGTGGCCAAGGCCGTCAACTAGAGCAATTTGCATCAAACTTTTAGAAAATATACTTTTTGATGTAATAAGAGGACCTGAAAAGTTGGTGTCAAAATATTGAACCGTAGAAACAGGATATTCTTCGTCAATTCACGATACATAAAATTTCTTTGAATGAAATATTTGGACCGAGTTAAGGATAACTCGGTCCATTTTAGGTTTAAAAAAATAAATATCCTCATTTGGTGTGATGAAAAGAACTAGGTTATTATTGTGAATGATGACTTGGACAATACAGCAAGAAGACGTAGATAATAAAACACTTATCGAGGAAATATAAAAAATCATCAAAACTCCTTATGGTAAAACAGGTCTATACATTAGCAAACGCTGGTTGTATATAAATCTAAAAATCTAAGATACTTATTATTATTATTAACAAAAAGTAAGTTGATGATCGCACTGCGAGGGAAAAAATAACATATTTAAAAAAATCATCTGTATGTTAAAAAATAAGAAAGTTATTGCATTTTGCAACTAAGCTCTATGAAAATTTTAAAAATAACAACAAATTTTAAATAAAAAAAAAAATACAAGAAACTAAGTTTCTCATCGTATTGTTAGAGGAAAAATAACATATTTAAAAAAAAAGTCCTCCGAATTTTAAGAAACAAGTTATTGCATTTTGCAACAAAGCTTTATGAAAAAAATTAAAAAAATTAAATTTTTAGCGCAATTAACAATAATACTTACGTTATAATGCTACAAGCATTATAATGTAAGTATTAATAATATAATAAGTTTCTATAAAAGGTATTTTTTTTTATTTTATCACATGAAATGAATAGGTTTCAAAATGAGCTTTCTTTTTTTTAAATTAAAGGACCCAAAATTCTCTACCAGATCTAATACAATTGTTTTTTTTAATGGCCGAAAAAAATGCAATTGTTGTTATTTGAGTTATAAAAATGTAAAAATAGTAACCAACATTACAATTAGAAAAATAATTTTTAATTTTACTCGAAAGCTGGCATCGAGATCTACATTTTGAAAAAATAATTTTCCATTTTTAACTTAATGGCATAAATAGGCGGGCATTTCAATTTTTAGATGAAAATGCAATTTTGGCTAATGGGTTCAATATCTCGATACCAACTTTTCAGAGTCTCTTTATTACATCAAAAAGTATATTTTCTGAAAGTTTGATGCAAATTGGTCTAGTTGACGATCTTGGTCATTAAAATGAAAAAAACACTGTTCTTTTCTCGATTTTTCAGTTTTGTAAGTTATGTACGTACTTCAGAAACTTAAAACCAACGAGGATTTATTGACAATTTTGTTACGAAGAGACCGGTTTTTAGTTTGCCCCGATCCGACTTATAGAGGCGGAGTTATTCACATGTCAAGCTCGAAAAACGCGGTAAGAAAACTTTAATTGTTTATAAAAAAAAGTAGCACAAGGTTTTCGAGGTCCAAAAATTAGGAATATACTCCCGCTGATACCCCAAACAGGATAAAATCATAATTTTGCTGTATACGGACTATACCTATCTCTTAATTTTTTGGCCTTTTTTTACTGCACTATTATTTATATTATTCAGCTATTGCTGTTCTATTACTCAGCCAGGACACGTACACATAGATATCAACACAACAACCATTCTCTGCGATATTGCCATCTACCGCAGCTGAGACTCAAACTCAGGAGAGATAACAGCGACTAGACATGTTGTGTCACTCAACAGCTGTCTAGCTAAACTGCTACCGTCTCGGTAACATATGAAAAATGCCTCTAAACAGCCATACCCTGGCCATGATTCGAACCCGGGACTTCGTGGTCGCAAGCCAAATACCTTTGTACTGCGCCACTGAGCTTGTTTGATATTGGCGTGACTATGAACATATATAGGTTTACTAGAGGGACGTTGGATATATGCAAGAAAGATAAGCAGAAGGAGGACCCAATTTAAATTCGTAGACTAAGACGACGAACATTTTGTGACGTCATTATATACATAATTAAACAATATAACTGACAACTGTCACAGATAAGTGACTATCTAGTTTTATAAGCTCTTGAATTTTTCCTGTTGTGTTCGGTTGCGGAACTAACTGTAATTTATGTTTCAGTGTATATTTTGGCGAATTTAGACTGTTTTCTTATTCGTGTATAAATGATAGTAAAAAGAATATTAAGAGCGTCTATTTTGACGTCACTTCACTCGCATTATCTTCATTGGCTATCACCTTATTGAGCGCTCCTTGTGTTTTTATCCTTCTTGGATTAAATGTACGAATACTTTCTCCGTCTTTACACGTCATATGATTGGTCGAACGATAGATTTCATGAAAACGTAATCCATTTGAATGATAAATTTTCCAAAAGACGAGGTATGTAAAATAAATTCATTTTAGGCCTTTCTTCTTCATCTTCATAGCCGTAGGGGTTGTATGGATACTAGTTTATTCTGCATAGCCGTAGGGGACTGTGTAGAAACCAGTGTTAGAAGGAGAATTGTCCAATAAGAAAGACAAATTGATTTTGGGATTTTAATTGCTAGCATAACCAGAATTCAGGTTATCGAAAGAATGCAAAGATTGTAAATCAATAATTTTACAAACAGTTTTTATTTTAGTTCTCATAGATCGTTTTTTCTGCTGTTTGCAAAATCATATAAAGAATATGTTTCATTACAAGTATAAGCAAACAGAAAATAATTCACTTTTAAAAATAGGTATGAAATAATTATATTTGACATTGACTGATAAAAACAACAGATCTTCACCTATCTGTTAGCTAATTAGTATTGGAGCCTATATACTCCATGCATGTTTAAAAGTGAATCATTATTTGTTTGCAATTGTATTGAAACATATTATTTATAGGATTTTGCAAACAGCAGAAAAAATAACTATCTATGGGAACTAAAGGAAAACTATGCATACAAATATTAATGAAATCTTTGCATTCTTTTGATAACCTGAATTTTGGTTATGCTAGCAAATCAAATTCTAAAATGGATTTGTATAATTTCTTATTTGAAAATTCTCATTCAACAACTAGCATCCACACAGTCCCCTACGGATATGCAAATTAAACTAGTGTCTACATAACCCCTTACGGGGGTTCAACTCCATCATTAGAACTGCAAGAGAGCGTGGCATCGAGGACACCTGCTGCGCAGATGGATCGATGGCATGCTCAAAGGCAGGATGGTATTCACCGCCATGATGGGAGAAAACCTAAGTGCGTCAGTTGCAGGAGGCTGTCCGCAGGGGGGTGTTCTGTCCCCCCTGCTATGGAATCTTGTAGTTGACAGCCTATTACGGAAACTCACAATTGAGGGATTTGAAGCCCAAGGATATGATGACGATATAGTCATCATAGTTAGGGGAAAGTTTAATAACATAGTCAGGGATCGATTACAGATGGCACTGAACATGGTCAAAAAATGGACCGATGAGGAAGGGCTGAAAGTCAGCCCATTAAAGACACACTTCGTCCCATTCACTAGAAGAAGAAGTCTGGAGGGCTTAGGCCTTCAGTCCTTCAAGATACACAACTGCAGATGTCGGGAGAGGTCAAATACCTTGGAGTTACTATAGACTCCAAGCTTACCTGGAACCAACACCTAGACAGGATAATACATAGATCGGTAGCCACATTGGCAACCTGTTTGCGATCGTATGGTAAAACATGGGGGCTCAGGCCTAGTGTACTGCACTGGCTTTACACAAGCGTTATAAGACCCACCATAACGTACGCTGCTCTAGTTTGGTGGTCAAAGACAACTCAGACTACAGCGGCGAATAAGCTGAGCCGGGTACAAAGACTGGCCTGCTTAGGAATTACGGGTGCTATGAAAAGCACCCCAACGGCAGCCTTGGAGACCCTATTGGTCCTCCCTCCACTTAGCATAGTGATCCAGGGAGAGGCCAGAATGGGAGCATATAGGTTGCAAAACTCAAATACCCCGAGTCTCCACGGAGCTAGATTTGGGGGACACTTGAGGATAATAAACACTGTAGAAGACCCTCTATTGAATATGAGGTCAGACTACATGATACCAAAAATCACCTTCAACAAGCCCTTCAATATCACCATTGGAGATAGGAAGGACTGGTTAAAAGAAGCTCCTGACATACTACGTAAGGGCCTAACCTGGTACACTGACGGGTCTAGGACGAGCACAGGAGCTGGAGCTGGAATACATGGTGAAAGACCCAGGGCAAGTATAAGTATTTCCCTTGGGCAACATGCCACTGTATTCCAATCAGAGATTCTGGCTATACTTGAATGTGTACGCGAGAATGTAAGTTGACAATATGTCAACCAGCAGATCTCCATTGCATCAGACAGTCAGGCGGAACTTGGGGCACTAGCCTCCAACAGAGTGTCATCTCGACTGGTATGGGACTGCCATGAAGAGCTGAAAATTCCGGGTGCGCAGAACAGAATTAAATTACTCTGGGTGCCAGGACACTCCAAAATTGACGGCAATGAAAAAGCCGATGAACTTGCTAGACAAGGGGCAGCTAATACATTCTATGGCCCAGAACCCGCGCTGGGTATTTCCAAAAGCTCAGCCAGAAGGGCGATTAAAGACTGGGTCAAGAGCAAACACAAAAATCACTGGAGGAACATTCCAGGAAATTGACATGGGAAAACACTCATTAAAGGTCCATGTGCAAAACAAACTGAAGAACTGCTCACAATGAACAGGACGCAGTTAAGACTAATAGTAGGACTTCTGACTGGACATTTTCCGGTAAAGAAGTATCTAAATACAATCGGCAAATTTGACGGCAACCTAGACTGCAGACTATGCAGCAAGGAGCCGGAAACGGTCGATCACATCATATTCAACTGCGAGGTACTGGCTCGCAGAGGACATGGTATTTACGGGCAAGCGCAAACGGACCCGGAATTCATCAGCACCCGCCCGATCATGGACCTGTATCACCTGATTGGGGGTACAGGGGTACTGGAGTGGGCGGAGTGAAACATGACAGGGAGAGCACAATAAGCCCAGGAGGCTGCAGTGCCCTCGGAGTTTTATTAGCAGACGAGCCCTGAGAACAAAAAAAAAACCCTTACGGTAATGAATATTCAGTTAAAAATGAGAAGAAAGGCCTAAAATGAATTTATTTACCTACCTTGTCTTAGAATTAATTTTTTTTTGCGGGGCAATGGCGGCCAACTTTTTGTAGTTTAATCTAGACATCAAAACGAACAGAATCCACGAAGTATCGTGAATATCCATTCATTTGGTAAACTTTTTAGTCAGAAATGCTAATAATTTGCCTACACTAACATTATATTTAAAATATCGTGAATTCCACGTAGGTAACTGAAAATTTATTTTAAATGTTATTAATTGGGTTGGGGAGAATCAATATTATTATTTAGCCGAATATTGTCCTTCTATGTTCACGTAGACATATGCGGAAAACCTATTTAATAAATGCTGGTGATATATTCCATGAAGTTACCGACTTAAGAAGCGTCGTTGAATATGTTCCAAGTTTTAAGCGTAGACATTGAAACTCGGTTCCCATATTATAATGATATTCTCAAGTTTAGACTTCAGAAGTGCATTAAAAAGTAATTAGTACTTATATATCAGCAAACCTTTCTTATAACAAAGCTTTAACTTTTATAGCTGATTTTAATCACCACATTCACATGCAAAAGTGATAGTTTGCTACCAATATAACTTCTTAATAGTTTACTCTGTCTACCTTACAATAAGAAAAGTTGCCAAAACTATTAAAGCAGAGGAATTTCGTCCAATAAATATGCTGGCAGCATTCGAAAAAATATTGGAAAAAGTTGTATATGTGCAATTATTACAATTTGTCATAAAGAACAATTTAATATGTAAGTATCAGTCTGGCTTTAGAGAAGGGCATAGTTGTGAAAGTGCGTTGCAGTATGTGATTAACAAATGGAAAGAAGCATGTGATTCAGGTAAAGTGACCGCCATAATTTTCTTGGACTTAAAGCGCGCATTTGAGACGGTAGATAGAGATAGACTACTTAAAAAACTGAAGGAGTATGGATTGGATGGAGTTGTACATTGCAGGGTTCCCTTGTACAAAATTAGTGAAAATATAATTGGAGCACAAAAGTGCTATAATTTATTTGGGGAGGTGATTTACCCTCACTTGCGGACGGCAGCTTTTCGCCGGTAGAGAGTCGTGGATAAGGAAGTAATTTTTGTATAACTTTAAAAGGTAACGGTACTAGGGCGCCACGCAACTTAAAAAAAATGTATGTTATGTGTTCAGATTTATGTTTTGTGAAGTTGCGGAATACAAAACATAATAAAATTAATGAGGATAGGATGCATCCAGATCACATTAAATACTAAAATACTGTAGCATACTAGCATATGGAAATGCTACAACATATGTGGTTAAGCAGTTATCTGAATGGTAGGATGCAAAGAGTAAAGTATGATTAGTTCTGCAAAAAGTATAAATGTGGAAATACCGCAAGGAAGTATTCTAGGACCGCTTTTGTTCATTACATATATTAACGACATGGCAAATCTGTTCAGAAGCTGTAGTTATCATGTGTTCGCAGATGATATAGTTGTATATGTAACGGACGAAAACAGTGCAACGTTGGTGACTAAAATGAACAAAATCCTAGAAGAAGTGAGAGAATGGCTAGAAGTAAACAAACTGAAGTTGAATGTGTCTTAAACAAAAGGTATGATTATAGGAAAACAGAAATATAAATATGAAATAGATCAGCTAGGACTAGAATTCCAAGCGTGTGGTGAAGTGATTGAAATCATCAGGGAAATTAAGTACCTAGGAGTAATCATAAATGACAAACTTAAATTCAGCAATCATGTGAACTATGTGTGCAAAAAGATAGCTAAAAAAATTGGTGTTTTAAAAAGAGTTAGTTGGTATTTGTCTATCGAAACTAGAAAATTGGTATACAACACTATTATACTACCACATTTCAATTATTGTAGTACTATTCTGTATCTCGCTAATCAGAGTGATATAGATCGTTTGCAGAAGTTACAGAATAGAGCTATGAGGATTATATTAAAGTGTAGTATTTATACTAGAGTAAATGACATGCTGGAAGTATTAGGATGGATGAATGTGAACAAGTATATCGAATTTAATGTACTAATTTTCATACACAAAATTAAATTAAATATAGTACCCTCCTACATGCAAGAAAATGTACAAACCTTTGAGGACTTCCACACCTATAACACTAGAGGTAGAATAAATTTTGTATTGCAGCGAGTAAACACAACTGCAGCACAGAGATCAATCTTCTTTAGGGGTTTAAATAAATATAACAGCCTTAATATGGAAGCTAAGCAGGCCCGGAACATAGCTTCTTTCAAAAGAATAGTTAGGGACAATTACATATAAGTTTTCTGTCATGCTTACCTTGGATCTTATAGTTTATAATGTCTATATGTATGTATATGTGTATATACTTTATTTTATTGTGAACATGTATAGCAAATTACTAAATAAAGGACTATTATTATTAAAGTACCAACTGTTCAATATACATCGGCAAATGAAAGGAACGGAAATAAATTGTAATTTTTCTGTACCTACTTTTGTTTGAAGATCTAGACACCCTTCTCACTAAAATGTTAGTTCATTTTGGACATTTCTATTAAATCAGTTAATGTCAACGTGTAAAGATCCGTTAGTTGTTTCACATTTAAAACACGTGTCGTATGTGTAACGCAATTTCTTACATAAGAAAAGGGGGGGGGGAGAACTGATATCACTTAATTTAGCTCGAAAAGTTGAGAATTATATTTAGTGCTTACATAATTAATACGTGTCAACGGCAGCTCCTGAGATTTATCCTATTGTCCACCTTTTACAATTCCAAGAGTTATTATCGGTTGCCTATGGCGTCCGAATCAATTAGAAACGAGGTAAAAAACTATTTTGGTTGCTACGGAAACGTAGTGACGTCTCATGCGCAAATACTATCTTAATTAAGAGGCGTGTTTTTAAAAGGATTTCTAACGAAAGTGGATTTGAGATAAAAAGACGGATTGAACGAGACAACAGCCATATTTGCCTGTAAAATCATTTTTGAAGTAAATGTGTGCTAGACTGTGTCCAAGAGTAAATTTAATAGGCCATTCTCAAATAAAACGTATGTTACATGTTACATTTAAGTTAAAATTAACATTTTTTAATGAGTTTACTCCAATATTTTTAATAATTTATAAATTCAGCTGTCCACCTACCTACCTGTTTAAATGTTATACATTATCCAAAGTCAGTTTGAAAATGATAAAAAAAGACCGACAAATACCTTATAACATGAGCGTCAACCGATAATTTTTAGAATCACTTATTAATTACTGTAATATTGCTTTACTAGTTTATATTAATTGATAGGTATGATGTAAATTATTTATTTATAATAAATAATGTTAGTTTAATGAAAAACTGATAAATTATTCAGTAAAAGTAAATAAATATCATTTGACCTACGACTATGCTACCGGCAATATTAAGAATGAACCAAATGCAGATAAGGGACTGGTGATGGTGGGCCAGGTAATCAATTGACTACTTTCATTTGAGGTAAGCACATAAGATATCTGGTTAACTATATTCGTAGTCGGATACCGTTTGCAATATTCAAGTACGGCCTCGGCTTCTATTCTATGACATCAGGCTTTGTAATGAATTATCCTGGTAGCAACGCTTTAGACTGAATTTTCAAATTCACAGTAGAAACACTATACCAACAGTCCTTCGCATACACACTACTGCGTACATATCATACAATCATCATTAATATTAAAATTAATTATGGCATATACAAGGTGTAATTAGTTTCATGTCATTAAAAAAAAACTGGTGGTAGGGAACGACAAGACAAACAAAAAAACCTCACATAACATGGGGTCTAAAGCTCATAGTTTTGGAGAAAAAAAAATAAACAAAAATTTCGCAAATTTTCAATAAAATCTTTTGAGAACTGCTGGAATATTGAGGTACTGTACCTGTACACATTCGATGCTCTGCAAATCCACCAAAATTGTATATGAAAAAATCGCAAAATTTGATTTAAAATACATAATACATTTAATGACCTTATCCCAGTTTCCATTTTGCTATTATGTTTTTTTTTTTGCTAGATAATTAAAAATATTACTGCATCCATAACAAGAAAAATCATAAAACATTTTATGACACTATGAATATAAAACAGTTATTAGCAGGCTATAACGATTTATAGTAGTTATAACCAAAATATGAACGATCCAAATACAGCATCATTTGCCAATACTACCTAAAAAAGAGTAAGTTAGATTATGAACTTAATTATCGTATGTATACCGTATAGTGCGCCATATCCATATTTTATCAGTTTATATGTGCGTTCAAATGCGTCAACTGAAACGCCGCTTTTAAACCGACAAAATAATGTTAGACAAACTCTACGTATAGTTCATTTGTTTATAACGAGTATTAGTGTCATATACTGGAGGAAGCGTTGGAAATGTGCTATTTTTCATATACAAACCAATGAATAAGGTCAATCACTCTTACATAACTGGATTAGAATATCTGGCAGCAAATACTCGCTACTAATGAATTATCCCCAATGTTCTTTGATGTTTGAAGTCTTATGTTGTTGCTGACAGAAAATAATTTGTGCCATATTAGAGTTATCAATTTGTTAAGGTAAATCCTTCTTTAGGAGTACCACGGGGCTCTAATTTGAGTTCATTGTTATTTGACATTTTTAAATGATAATGGATCATATTTAACCGTGCCTTATATGTTAACAATACGGCTGATTGTGATAACTTACAAGAAAATTTGCTTAAAAATGTCAATGATGTAGAGAAAACAAGTTACCTTTAAATGTTTAAATAAAAGAAATAGATTCACAGAGCAAATTATAACTACGCCAGATGCCAATTAACATCAAGGCTGACACCACTCGAGATCTAGAAATCACTTTCAAAAGTAATATTAACATATGACCTGAATTTTATAAAACGTAGAATTCATCATTAAGAATTGCGAAGACTTCACTAAGCCTACTAGCTACAATACATTAAAATGACTATAAGCCTTGCAACATTGCCCTTGTTCGATAAGTTATTAACTTTTTTGCTTGTCTTTGGCCTGGAGTATGCCTTCAGTGGGACTTTTTCTATTTCTTCACCCGTTTTAGGATTTCTTCCATTATGTGTGCCTCAGATAAACCACAAAAGGGTTCAGGCCCAAAGAATTAGGTATGGGGACCTTCGTCTTGCAAGAGAGTCAATTGATTCATTACCTTCCGTTTCTTTATACAAGGAAACACTCACATCGAGGTAGGTAAGATTTTTCTTTGAAATTTGCTTCAGAGAGATTGTCTACATTCCCGGACAATTTTAGGTTCAAAGGTGTGAAACCTAAGGACCGTCAGCGCTATCTGATAATATGAAAGTATATAGGGGCACATAGAACTATACCATAGATTTCTGCTTGAAAGATGATTGGAGTTTTGCCTAGGGCTCAAGACAGCTTGCAATTATGCTGACACCAACCCCTTCAGCCATCTTCATACATCCCCTATGCTGGCAGCCATGATAGATCGCTAAGGCGAAATTCATATCCGTACATCTGGATTCCTGGCCAAAGTCATGGCCGGATTGAAAACATTCTTGTTATTGCAATTCATGTGGCAAATCAGAACAAAATACAAAGGCGTTGTTAGATTCTATCTAGTACTACATCGTTGCTGTCGATAGACAAGTGATTGTATAATTTCAGAAACAATTTGATCAAAATTATTGTATCAATGAGACAGATAGATAGATACATAGATACTTTATCGGCGTTGATATCCACAAAAGTGCTTACACACGTCAATAAAAAAGTAAAGGTTAACTAGGATAAGCTAATAATGTAAAGTAAATAACCATAAAATATACAAACCTAAGCACTACAATTAAAGTCAATAATTAAAAACAAAGATATATGGTGTGGTTAGAATTAAGTAGCCGTTAATAAGGTAAGATGTGGAATAAAATAACATTTAAGTGTAAAATACGTAGACAAAAGGACTGACAATTTGGACAAACTTAAATCAATAACAGTGGAAAAATAAACGTTAGGAGTATTATATCACAAATTTATATATAGAGAAAACTAATAAATTGTAGCTAAATTTCGAGAATACTGCATCAGTACATACAAAGCACTTTATTTAGAAGTGATGATGAAAATCTGTGAATTCTCGTATACCGTAAAAAGCTCTGTCAAGCAAGTATTGCTTCACTTTCACCTTGAACTTTTTTATGCTAAGAGATCTTACACCGGGAGGTAACATATTGAAGAACTGAATTCCTAAGTAGTCAGTGCCATTTCTGGTTCTAGTAAGACGTAAGAAATTATTATCTAAATTATCTCTGGTTCAGGTATTATAGGAATGGATTTGACTTCTGGGGAAAAACGATTCTTCATTATTACTTCCCTCGCATACCGAAGGGAAGTATTGTATTCGAGAAAAAATCACCCTCCGAGATTTTTTCGGATTCTGACGTTTCAGATCACGGAGATTACGAAAATATAGGTTTTTCAATTCCGTCAGTCTGTCTGTCTGTCTGTTGGTGCATTAACTAAAAAAACTACTTGACGGAGAGCAGTCAAATTTGGTAGGTAGTTGACCCTTCTGACGGCGAAGAAATGGTAAAATTTTCACTGGAAAATATACAGGGTGGACCGTCTAAACGGAATAAATAGTGAAAAAAAATGTTTTTTGCTCAAATTTAAAATTTCCACGTTTCATGATACGCTAATCCTATTTCGGAAAAAAAAATTTTTGAAAATTTTTTTCACCAACATTTTTGAAAAATTTTTTACTACTAAAATAGTTGGAAAGAAAAATTTTTTTTTGCTCAAATTTGAAATTTTCACGTTTCATGGCATTCTAAGCCTAATTCAAATGAAAAATTGAAAAAAATTTTACCACTAAAATAGACGGAATTTTTTTCTATTTTTTCAAATTTAAAATTTCTACGTTTCATAGCGTTCTAAATCTATTTAAAAGAAAAATTAGAATTTTTTTTTACTATTTTTAAAAATTTTTACCAATAAATTGATTTTTTTTTCTTTGTTCAGATTTAAACTATCCACGTTTCCATGGCATTCTAAAACTATTCAAACAAATTTAAAAATGTTTTTGAAAAATTAAAAAAAAACTGAAAACAGTTTTAATCTACTTATCACTACTATAAAATAGACGAAAAATTTTTTTTTGCTCAAATTTAAAATTTCCACGTTTCATGACATTGCAAACCAATTTCGGAAAAAAAATTGAAACATTTTACCAGTTTGGAAAAAAATTTAACACTAGAATAGATGGAAAGTTTTTTTTGCTCAAATTTAAAAGTTTCACTTCATGACATTCTAAACCCATTTCAGAAAAAAAAAAAATTGAAAATTTTTTTCACCAACATTTTTCAAAAAGATTTTCCTACCAAAATAGATCGAATTTTTTTTTACTTGCTAAAATTTAAAATTTTCACATTTCATAGCATTCTAAACTTATTTAAAAAAATACGTAATTTTTAACTTTTAAACTTTTCTTTACCACTACTATAAAATAGAAGGAAACTTTCCTTTTTGCTCAAATTTAAAATTTCTACGTTTGGCATTTTAAACCTATTTCAGAAGAAAACATTTTGAAAATTTTTTTACCAACATTTTTGAAAAATTTCAAAAAAATGAAATTTTTTAACCACCGCTATACTTCCACCCCATTACGTGAATGTTGGATTGAAAATGTGACAGATGGCAATAATATCTGGCATATGCACCTATTATACTTTTATTGAAAAATGTACAGGGTGGTCATCCCAAGAAATAATTCAGTCATGGTGGACATTTGTAAAGGTATTTGCGCAAGCCTGCCATATGTGGCACCTGCTATTTAGTATTGAAATTTTGCTGTTGGATAAGCAAACTGTATATTTTTTTTACCAAAACTTATCAAGTTTTCTTTGTAATAATAGCAATAACTGTATTCCGATTATTATTCTCAATGTCATTTCGTAATAATTAATTTTTTAGAGTGACCGCCATGCACAAATAACGAGGGAAGTTCTGTGTAAATACCTTTACCGATTTTTTTTTTACGTATAGGAGACACTGAAATATGTATGTACTGTCATTATTCTTAATATAATAAACTGTTGTCTACAATCATCTCTAAATTTTAGGCCCGAAATTATACGTATTGCTTTGCGCTGGGCAGAAAACACGTCTGTGGATGTTGTAGCATGCCCCCAGACTAGGATGGCATATGATATTGTGGAGTGTATGAGGCTGTGGTATGCAGTTGTTAGGGTACTTTGAAATACTTTCCCAACAAGATTTCGAAGCAGATAAGAGTACTTGGATATTTTATTACAGACATAAGCGGTGTGATTTTCCCATGATAATTTAGGGTCTAAATTGACCCCAAGAAATTTCATGGTATCTGGGTTGTTAATTTCTCGTAGGCTACGCAAGCTAAATATCATGATCTCTGTCTTTGATGCATTTAAACATAAATTATTTGAGGCAAACCAGTTTTGGGCCTCTAGCTCATTGTTAGGCATTTCATGTAGCAAATTCAAAATATCGCTGTTGGAGATAGTTAAACTGGTGTCATCAGCAAATAATATGGGCAGGATATTGTTTCTAAGTGCCATAGGGATGTCGTTTATATAGATGAGGAAAGTATAGGTCCGAGGACGGATCCTTGTGGAACATCATGTTTCAGTTTTAGTGGCTGTGATTTTACACCGTCGTGTACAACAAATTGTGTCCTGTTATTTAAATATGACCTTATAAGAGATCTGATTTCCTCAGTAAACCATAAAAACTTAATTTATGGATGAGTATATCGTGAGATACACAATCAAACGCCTTGGCGAGATCTAAAAATTGAGAGGAGATATATTTTCCGTCGTCAAATCCAGTGTTAATAAAAGATGTTAATTTGTCGATAGCCAGTGTAGTAGAAAATTTATTTCGGAAGCCGTATTGATTGGTATTGAGAAGGTTATTAATTTCTAGATAAATTGTTAACTGATTTTTTAGAATAACCTCATATATTTTAGCCAGACACGGTATAACAGATATTGGCCTATGATTTGATGAATCATTTATATTATTTTTTTTATAAACAGGCACGACTTTGGCTACTTTTAACGAATCGGGAAATATATTTTTAGATATGCATATGTTGATTAGTATGGTAAGAGGTGTTAGGATAGAATGCATTATACTTTTAATAATTCCTATTGAGATGTCATAAGCATCTTTACTTTTTTTATTTTTTAGGTTTGTAATTATTTGGGCAACTTCTGAGTATGAGTATTCTTTATATGACTTATTAATATAAATGTTTTAATGATCCGACAGAGTTAATGAAATTTTTATTTAGAGTAATTGAGTAGCTTTTTTCGAGAGAAGTTTGCAGAAAATATAATACATTTAGCAACATGCCGTGAAATAGCAACAGTGCTCAAATAGCCAACATCAATAGTTGATATTCCTAGCTGGTCTTGCCAACCTCAAATAAATTGACGACCTATTATGGCGACGACAGTCAAAAATTTAGTTTGGGAACCGTGCGTTGTGAAGTCCAGTTCACTCATTGAGTTCACTTTATGAAGTTCGTGGACAGTCCGCACTGCGCATGCTGACCTGAATATTTTAAAGGAATAACTATTTCTGTCTCTCTTCAGTTCACTTCTGTTTTCGTCACGATTATAGAGGTTGGGCCAGCCAAATACAAGCACGGATGCAATATGTCCAATTGACTTTGGCCTGCCAGCAGCCGATTTGATACGACAATTTCTGATGCATGACGAAAATAATCTTTATTTTTATATAAGTGCCCTGCAGCGCTATTAATTTTATCCCGAGGAGTAGTAGAAACGAGTTCTACTAAAACTCCCTTCTATGCAAAATGATAGTTTATAACTTAGAAGAAAGAAAACAAATAATTAAATAGCCCTACATAAATAATATGGTGAGGTGAATAAGATATTTATTTGCAACGACATTCGCAAATAGAACCGTTGCCTCCCTCTGTTTACAGTGCACAGAGTGATTCGAAAATTTGAACAATACGGATACATTTCCCCGGTATAAAAAGCCACGTATCATTGACGGTGACAGGGAAATGCTAAAAATAATGGTTTGCGCTACCGTTAAATATCAGAAAATGCTTCGACTATGGATTATGATAGGTGCTGACTTTTCAAGAAAGTGATATTCTTGAGCATTTGTTCTAATAACTTTTATTTATATTTAATTTTTAGTTTCATTTCTTTAAATCATTCGTGTGTAGAATATGTTTATAGAGTTTTTTTGTATGTTTAATAAAAAACTGCAACTCTTTTATTTAACAAATCAAGAATGACAAAATATAGAAAGTATTTTCATTTTCAGCAAATATTAGAACATACATTATTAACAGAACGGTATTAATCAGTTGCCATCTAGAACTGTCACTTTACCTGTCTGTCTACACCTCCCTCTCGACGTACAATCCACATGTAATTTCCTTGCATATGAAATGTCCACCGCGTTCGCATTACGCTGGATGGTAGTGTATGTTAATTTCTTAAACTTCCTTGGAGTAATTTAAACATGAGCAAAACTATGTTATCAACGTAATACCACCTATAAATAATTTTAGAAAAAATATCTCAGAATTCGTGAAGGAATAAGTGAATATTAATTATTATTATTTCCGATTATATTATCCATGAGTAAACAACTATTACGAATTCGTAAATATAACACAAATTCTACCAGAATATATTATTATATTAGGACAAAACTGGAGGGAGAGACCGTGTTGGATAATGTCATGAATTATTCAAGGTGTCATAACTTTCTGTATTTTTCGAGCGAAAAATGAAATATTACGGATTATAAATGGAAAAATATCTGGGAACCTAAATTTAGAATGAAATTTAGTGCCTAATTATACATAAACTCTATAAAATTGCATTGCCATTAATTACACATTTGCAAAAATTGTTACAAATGTTTAAAATATTTTTGATTTATTTTTATTTATAGTAGAGTGAGAATTATTTATAAGATGTACTCGGGAAGGGGACTGTTTTTATTGAAATTTGAAGTACATAATAATACAGAGTGATTCAAAAGAATGTACATTAAATTCAACTCTAGATTGTGGTGCCCCAAAGATGAAGATTTTTCTAATAAAAATTTTTCCTACCGCGCCTCCTAACAGAGTTACAACTCCTTAAAGTGGATGCCTGGTAATCAGTTTTCTCGTAATAACATTCAAGCGGATTAACGTACGACGTTCAAATTGTGGATACAGCTCTTTATTTTGATGAGCTACATACTCATTAGAGCAAGTTTGTACTGATATGCAAGATCTGTCCTATACAGGGTGGTCCGGTAAAGTTCAAGGTCAAATATCTTTTGTCAAATTAAGAATTTTGATTAATTGTTCAATATCTTATTAAATTTAGAAACTATTCTTGCTCTTGTGATTTCCATCCAGTTTAGGCCGGCTTCGAGCAAGAAACCAGAGGCATAAGCAATTTTATTAAAAATTTTATTCAAAAACAAAGGCGGCGTTTGTCAGACTCTGAGTTGTCAGGTTTTGAGTTGTCTAATCAAAGTAGTGCAATTTTTTGAGAGTTATGAATCTGAAAATGGTTCGCTATGCTGCAGAAGATTACATCAATATGCTTTTTATCCTGACGTCATGCCAAGGGAATGCAGCATGTGCAGTAAGGGAGTACCGTAGACGATATTATAGTACTTAAAACATTTTCCGTTGAGATCCTGTAAGACTAATAATAATAAATTACCGATCGGATCATTTAATGATGACCTAAGAAAAATGAGGTACTACACATTGTCCTCTCTTAAACTTATCTGTGACTCCTCAAAAAGTTCAGGTTTTATTACATCATATAAAATAAACTTAAAATTTTGTCTACTAAGATGAATGTATTCCACAATCTCACAACAACGTGATTAATTTTGAAAGAAATAAACCATAATTTAATACAGCTGACCATGGAATAGAGAATGGAATAGAGGCCATCGATTATAATAATTTTTTTGCTACCATGGCCGAAAAATTATTACTCCTCTATCCAGTAACACATTTTAAACAGAAGTTGACTATTTGAACGGTGTGACTACTCCGAGTTTATCCTTTTTTATTCATCCGATTACAGAGAGCGAAGTCATTGAGGCTCTTGAAAAACTGAACAACTCGCGCTGTACAGATATCTATGGCATGGATAGTAAAATTATCAAAGCAATTGTAGACGCATAATTATTCATCCCTTAACATTATTATTTAATGCTTGTGTAAGTAAAGGAAATTATTATGTTGCTTTTAAATTTGCGAAAGTGATACCGGCTTTTAAAAAGGGGGACATCATCACTATTATTTTAAAAATGCGGCTTGTGCATTCTTTCCAAAACTAATAACGTACTAAACTGTTGCCAGCTTGGATTCAAAAGTAATGTAGCATATCTCAAGTAGTTTCCAAGGTAGTCGGCGACATAGTCAATGGTCTTGAGAGTGGCGAACTAGTATCAATTACATTATGTGACCTTTAAAGGGCTTTTGACTGTGTTTCGCACGATATTTTATTAAACCAGTTATACTGTTATGGAATTAGGAGTTTATCTCTAATATTCTTTAGATCATACTTGTCGAATAGAAAACAAACCCTATGTATAAAAAATATTTTTTCCGTTTATAGGTCAGTTATACACGGAGTACCCCAAGATTCAGTTTTGGAACCCCTGTCCTTTATTATACAGGTTGTTTCACTTAAAAGTCCCCAGGCCATTATCTCTAAAACTAATGAAGATATTTTATTTTTGTAAATGGCAGATGATTGATACCAAAGAAAGGTTTAAATAACGGTGATTAGAATTTTTCCTCAACAGCACACAGAGATGGCGCTGCGATGCAAAACTATTTTTTGATGGCTGGAACCTTGAAACATAAGTCATGTGATTAAACAATAATTTGTGAATAATTTTTATGGTATAGAGAATTTACAAAAAACAAGCCGTTTTGGAGTTACATGAGTTTCTTTCATTAATGCGAGTACACGTGAATTTTGATAAATCCCTATAATTTATTTATTATTTATTATAGAATATTGGTTACCAAACACTTTTTTTCAAGATAAGAAAAGTGATATAATACACTATCATAAAATTATGTTTACCACTTCCGGCCAAACCGGAACTAACATGATGAACCAATATCCATATGTTCCTACATATTACATTTTTTTTTTTAATAACGCTTCTAATAAAACGACTCCCAAAACTTAAAGTAAGTAAGACAACAAAGAAAATACACACTAATTTAGAATGGTAATGAAAAATCTACTTAAGAGATATTAGTAGGCTTTGATTTAATTTTAAGTTTGACAGTTATTAAACAAAGTTTGTAGTTGGTGCATTTCAATCATAGTTTCAAACAGAAATAGTGTACTTAGAAACAATTCAAAGCAAATTAATCCAAATAAGGCAATAAAAAAAAATAAATTTAAAAAATGGTTAGATACACCAATGAAGATAAGTTAAATATGATTTTAATATACGGTGAATGCAAAAGAAATTCCCGACAAGCAAAACGATTGTTTTATTTACGATTTCCAAATAGACCTACACCCGATAAAAAAACATTTATCATGCTGTTTAAAAATTTAAGAAACTGTCAAAATTATTCACAAATTATTGTTTAATCACATGACTTATGTTTCAAGGTTCCAGCCATCAAAAAATAGTTTTGCATCGCAGCGCCATCTCTGTGTGCTGTTGAGGAAAAATTCTAATCACCGTTATTTAAACCTTTCTTTGGTATCAATCATCTGCCATTTACAAAAATAAAATATCTTTATTAATTTTAGAGATAATGGCCTGGGGACTTTTAACTGAAACACCCTGTATATGTCAATGACTTATTCCATAACATGTTCCCTAACACCTGTATTGTATTTGCTGATGATACAATCATAATCAATTCAAGTTCACACATGAATGATCTCATGCTAAAAAGTTTCACAAGCCAAACAGTGGTTTACATCTAACAATTTGAAACTCAGTGAAGAAAAGACTCAAAATCTAGTCTTTTCTACCAGTCATAATATAACTAAAGGAAATAGCGCAAAACTGCTCGGTGTCACCATTGACGACAGGCTAAATTGGTCGTCTCACGTCGCACAACCAAGCCAGAAACTATCGAGATCGGTATTTGTCTTACGTAATCTAACAAGAACATTATCAATGGAGACTCTGAGAATGAGCTATTTTGCGCAGATAAAATTTTTCGGCTAAAGAAACAAGCTGTCAGAATAGTGGCCGGTGCTTTTAAAAAAAAAAATCTTAAAATAATGCCTCTTCCATCTTTATATATTTACGTCACGTTATTGGAAATCTATAAAAATAAGATTGAATGTACAATAAATGCTGAAGTTCATACCTATGGTACTACAAAAAGAGATGATCTTCGAATACCGCGCTTTCGACTTTCGAAAACAACAAAAAATTCATTGGATTTTAAATTGTTCAATTATCCACCGAACTATTTAAAATCATTGCCTAATCCAAATAAATTTAAGGGGATAATCCCTATCAATTAATTAAATATTTATATATAATTATATAATGAGAAATGCTTACCGTCATCACAATTCTATAAATTAATAATTGTTTCAATTTTTATAAATCGTTCCTACTACCTACTTTTGTATGTGTCTTTTCATTTTAATGTGTTTACAACTGCATGCCTTCGCAGTGTGTATTCGATAACTCTATAGAGAGTTATATTGTTTTTCTCTTGACTTGTCAAAAATGTTGTATTATGTATTTGGTTAAATAAAAAATGATATCACAACCGCTGTGTCTCAAATTTAAGAACTTTTCTTGGGGTTGAAAGAAGTGTTAATAACGTAGCCTAGGCCAAGGAATATCCGAACCCCACAGGTTGAAGAGGCCGTTGAAGAAGACCGCAGAAACTTAGCAGATAGATCAAAAAGTGTTGTCTTATAAGTATGTGACACGTACCAAGTTTCATCTTTATGTTTTTAAAAACAAATAAATTGCGGCGGAAAGCGATCCCGTTGACACCCGGTATGTATATTTGTTCAAAATTTCATTATGAACAGCCTCCACTTTAATTAGTGACATTTAATGTATTAAAAAAAGTTTTAAAATATGTAATAAAGATACAATTTTATAGATACAAACTGTCGTAAATTGCAGAAATTTTTACTAGTTTACAAGATAGCTCCCAGTTATTTACAAAAGCTCCTAAGGATATCGCTTGGTATTTCAAGGACTTACCCACAGCGTCTGCGATTGTGGAAACTTCCTTGCAAGTCAGGAACAAAGAGTAGAAGTTGACCATGATGACCCCTTTGTTAAGGGCCAACTTTCTGAGGGTCTCGTCGGGCACATTCCTTGTGGAGTTGCAGAGTGCGTGAGCGGATGAATGGCTGAAAATCACCGGCGCTTTGGACACATCCAAGGCGTCTCGCATCGTGTTTACGGAGACGTGAGACAAGTCAACGATCATGCCCAGGCGGTTCATTTCTTTTATGACGCTCTAAAAAATGCAATAAACCAAGATTATGTTTATACGGAGTTTGTATTATTGTTGTTACACATGAACGAAAATGTATACAGTATGTCTCACTTCTTATGACTCCCATATTAGAGCGATCTTATTAACAATGCGATTTTGGTTAAATTGGTGGTGAAAGACACTTATTCATCAGGAGATTGTGTAGCGCTAAAATTTTTAAAAATTTACTAGTGGCGTTCGTCCTTATGATGAAAAATGAACCTAATTTTCTAAAAAAATATATTGGGCAAATTTTTTTTAACAGTAAAACAATCTGATCACTTACTAATATCGAATTTCAATAAGATTGTGTACCTTGTGTTCACGTAATAATAAAATAAAATTTTCCTTTACCTAGTACCAATTATTAGTTGTAACTTTATTTTCGGGCGTGGTGAAGTGTTAATTAAGCTAGAGGAAGACAGGCTTTCGATTTAGAATTAATTACGTGTAGTCAGTAAGTTTACTTAACATTCTAAATAAAAAATAATTGATTTGGAAATTAAAAAGTTCAATTTTAAATAAATTTAACAAACATTCTTAATATAATAATAAGCACCACAAGTGCAACTTTAACCACATTTGATCGATATCCAATTTATTAGATTAGATTAGAAATAATAGAGAAATCAAGTACCTTAATATTTACAAAACAAAAACAGTATAAAAAAATAAAACCATGGATAAGTAATGGAATAATTATTTCTATAAAACATCGTGACAAATTGAAAAAGAAACTATTAAAAGACTTTACCACTAACAAAGAAGCTGAATACAGGGCTTATCGAAATAATTTAAAAAAAATAATCAATAACGCAAAAAATAATTACTACCAAAATAAAATAAATGAAAATTCGAACGATATGAAAAAAATGTATCAACTTATCTCTGAGGCAACAAATGAGAGCAAAAAAAGCGGCAACAATAATCTTCATATTCTTGATAACACCAGCAATAATTTCAATAGTGACAAAGACATGGCCAACTTCTGTAACAACTATTTTTCAAGTATAGGTTAAATAAAATTCCACAATGCCATAACCGAATAAATACACACCTCAGTATAGATAAATCAATATTCTTAAAACCAGTAGATAATAATGAATTAATTAGACAAATAAGCAGCTTAAAAAACAACAGTTCTCCTGGACCAGATGGAATTACCGCGAATATCTTAAAAACCATACACTTATACATTATCTCCCCATTAAAACATATAATAAATTTAGTCTTTAAAACCGGGATAGTTCCTAGTCAATTTAAAGTATCCACTATAACCCCTATTTATAAATCTGGCAATCCCAAAATAATTAGCAATTATCGTCCAATAAGCCTAATTAATAATATCGCGAAAGTATTCGAAAAATGTCTTAAGGAAAGACTATTTAATTTCCTAAAGAGCAACAAATTACTCTCTCCCAACCAATTTGGGTTCACAGAGGGATTAAGCACTGACGACGCAATGTATGAAGTAATAAAGGAGGTAACAGATAACCTAGACAAAAGTAAAAAATGTATAGCTGTATTTTTAGATTTAGCCAAGGCTTTTGACACGGTACCTCACGAGAAACTTATTAATGTGCTGGAAAGCTATGGAGTTAGAGGCATTGTGCTAAAAGTCTTTAAATCCTACTTAACAAATAGAACACAGTGTGTAAAAATTAGGAACACATTAAGTGAACCAAAAAATGTACAGATTGGTGTGCCGCAGGGTACAGTATTAGGACCAATACTCTTCAATGTATATATTACTTCCTTAACCAACATAAACATTAATGGTAAAGTCATTTCTTATGCAGATGATACTGCACTAATTTTCAGTGGAACTTCCTGGGAGGACACAAGGGAGCGAGTAAAAATAGGGGTCAAAAAAGTAAAAGATTGGCTAGATACATATAAGCTTTCATTAAACATAAGTAAAACAAATTATATTGCTTTCTCTATAACAGCCGCAAATCGTCCTGGTTATAACGACATAAAAGTAGACAACTTAAATGGTACAATAAAGGAAACCACAAGTACTAAGTACCTTGGTATTGTAATTGACAAAAACCTAAAATGGGACTGTCATGTAACATACTTAACAAAAAGAATTAGGTGTCTTATACACAAATTTTATATTTTAAGACAATTCTTAAGTCAAAACCAATTACTAACAGTATATCAGACATTGGTTGAGTCTCTAATTCGCTACGGCATAATTGTATGGGGTGGTCTCTACAAAAACACTATAAAACCGTTATTGGTAGCTCAAAATACAATACTGAAAATTATACTAAAGAAAAATAGATTATACTCAACAAACCTACTGTACACTGATAGAATATGCAATGTTCGTAGCCTATTCATCATTTCAACCTGCTGTTTTGTACACAAGCACGCAAAAGTTAAACACTATATTAATCATTGCTATGTCACACGAAATAGAATAAATCAACACATAACCATACCAATAAATAAAAAAAACATAAACAAAAAGTTCATGAATTATTTAGGACCCAAATTCTATAATCTTCTGCCATTAAATATCAAAATAATAAGCAATATAAATAAATTCAGGAGTGTTTGCAAACAGTATGTCGTACATAATTATAACTCTTTTGCTCAAATTTTGTAAAAAGTTAAAATACTCCATCACAAATTCTCTCCATTATATAAAAGTCCTCACACGTCGTTTTTCAGTATCCAAATCATAACTTCTATTATACCTCTATTATGTATTACTCTATTAAACAGGTCAAACATATGGTACATACGGGCAGTTATAGCCACATAACTGCCTAGGTACCTAAAATTGTTGATTATCATTTATCTTTATCGGTATACGACTACTCTACGAAGAATTTGGAGCATCACGTATGTGCATGCCTTCACATGTTTCTAGAATCATATAACCCAGTGAAATTAGACTTTTCTGATCTAACAAATTATATCCTTAATTTTTTTTATTTTAAATCGATTTATTTTGGTGTTTTAAAGAAAATATTAAAAATCGAGAACGAGATCACTATGGCATAAACAATTATTCAAGGTCAAGGTTCACAAAAAACGTGTTTTTGCGAATATCGCGCTTTTTATGGCTCAGAGACCAATTGAGGTTATTATGAAAATGGAAGATAATGAAATTCTGCACAAAACCGCTGCCTAAGGAATCACTACTTCCACATCCAGATTCTTCATCCAAGTCACTTTAAAGGAAATATCTTGACTATATTTGCACTCTAGTATGTGAAAATTATTGGTCATAGAATTTTAATAATATTTGGTGCAGATGTCATAGAAAAGTTTGAGAGGTTGGTTTCTACCATATTCGTTAAAAATGAAGTTTCTAGTTTACCCTACTTATTTTCCACTATTCGCAATCTACCACCTCCCACCCCTTCAATGGAGTCATCTCAATCGGATGTCACTACAATACATACGTGTACTAACTTTCAAGTGAATATCTCAATTTGATGTTATCAATCCCATTAATAATGAAGCGGAGGTGGTGGAGTTTCTAGTTTACCCTACTTATTTTCCACTATTCGCAATCTACCACCTCCCACCCCTTCAATGGAGTCATCTCAATCGGATGTCACTACAATACATACGTGTACTAACTTTCAAGTGAATATCTCAATTTGATGTTATCAATCCCATTAATAATGAAGCGGAGGTGGTGGAGTTTGAAAAATATTAGAAAGAAATCTGAGGCCTTGGTTTCTAGTATATACACCGAATCCCAAATTTCTGTACTCTTACCAGCTTGATTTACTTATTTTTCCCTACTCCTATTAACCCCAACCCTTCTACGGAATCATCCCAAAATATAATCTAGTTCCAGATGTCGTTATAATACATACGTCTACCAAATTACAAGTGAATATCTCAATTTTATTTTATCAAACCCTTTAATAATGTAGTAAGGGTAGTGGAAGTGTTGAAAAATAGTATCAAAAAATCTGAGGCCTTGGCATCTAGGACATACACCTAATTTCAAGTTGCAGTACTCTTACCAGCTTGCTTTACTTATTTTTCCCTATTTACCTCTACTTACTCCCACTCCTTCAACGCAATCATGTCAAAATATAATCTAGTTTCAGATATAGCTATAATACATAAATGTACCAAATTTCAAGTGAAAATTTAAATTTAATTTTATAAACTCTTTTAATAAGGGAGTGGGGGTGGTGGGGAGATGGAAAATACTAATAAAAAACCTGAGACCTTCGCTACTAGTATATACACCAAGTTCCAAATTTCTGTACTTTTACCAGCTTGCTTTACTTATTTTCCCCTATATACCCCTATTTAACCCCCAACCCTTCAATGGAATCATCTCAAAATATAATCTAGTTCCAGATGTCGTTATAATTCATACGTGTACCAAATTTCAAATGAATATATCAATTTTATTTTATCAACCCTTTTAATAATGAAGTAGGGGTGGTGGGGGTTGAAAAATATTATAAATATTCTGAGACCTTGGCTTCTAGTACATACACCGAACTTCAAGTTTCTGTAGTCTTACCAGGGTGCTTTACTTATTTTCCCCTATTTACCCCTATTTAACCCCCAACCCTTCAACGGAATCATCTCAAAATATAATTTAGTTCCAGATGTCGTTATAATACATGTGCGTACTAAATTTCAAATGAATATCTCAATTTTAATTTATCAACCCTTTTCATATTGGAGTAGGGGTGATGGGGGGCTGAAATATATTATAAAAAATTCTGAGGCCTTGGCTTCTAGTACATACACCGAATTTCAAGTTTCTGTACTCATACCAGCTTGTTTTACTTATTTCCCCCTATTTACCCCTAAATAACCCCCAAACCCTTCAACGGAATCATCTCAAAATACAATCTAGTTCCAGATGTCGTTTTAATTCATACGTGTACCAAATTTCAAATGAATATCTCAATTTTATTTTATCAACCCTTTTAATAATGAAATAGGGGTGGTGGGGGTTGAAAAATATTATAAATAATCTGAGACCTTGGCTTCTAGTACATACACCGAATTTCAAGTTTCTGTAGTCTTACCAGCTTGCTTTACTTATTTTCCCCTATTTACCCCTATTTAACCCCAACCCTTCAACGGAATCATCTCAAAATATAATCTAGTTCCAGATGTCGTTATAATACATACGTGTACCAAATTTCAAATGAATATCTCAATTTTAATTTATCAACCCTTTTCATATTGGAGTAGGGGTGGTGGGGGTTGAATAAAATTATAAAAAAATCTGACGCTTTGGCTTCTAGTACATACACCGAATTTCAAGTTTGTGTAGTCTTACGAGCTTGCTTTACTTATTTTCCCTTATTTACCCCTATTTAACCCCCAACCCTTCAACGGAACCATCTCAAATTATAATCTAGTTCCAGGTGTCGTTATAATACATACGTGTACCAAATTTCAAATGAATATCTCAATTTTATTTTATCAACCCTTTTCATATTGGAGTAGTGGTGGGGAGGTGGCGGTTGAAAAATATTATAAAAAAATCTGACGCTTTGGCTTCCAGTACATACACCGAATTTCATGTTTCTGTACGCTTACCAACTTGTTTTACTTATATTCCCCTATTTACCCCAAATTAACCCCAACCCTTCAACGGAATCATCTCAAAATATAATCTAATTCCAGACGTCGTTATAATACATACGTGTATGAAATTTCAAATGAATGTCTCAACTTTTTTTTATCAACCCCATTAATGGGGTAGGGGTGGTGGGGGGTTGAAAAATATTATAAAAAAATCTGAGTCCTTAACTTCTAGTACATACACCGAATTTCAAGTTTCTGTACTCTTACAAGCTTGCTTTACTTATTTTCCCATATTTACCCCTATTTAACCCCCAACCCTTCACCGGATATCTTCAAAAAACAATCCAGTTCCAGATCTCGTTATAATATATACGTGTACAAAATTTCAAGTCAATATCTTAAACCGTTCCGGAGAAAACGTGCGGACAAAAAAAGTTACAGACCGGCAGACCGACAGACAGAAAATTTTTTTTCGCTCAAATTTAAAATCTCGACGTTTCATGACATTCTAAACCTATTTCACGAATAAAAATTTTTGAAAATTTTTTTGCGATTACTATACTTCCAATCCACTACGTGGATGTGGAAGTAAAAATGATCTCTTCCATTTTGTATGTAGAACTAAGGATTTGGGCAAAAATGTGCTTCAAAGTTTCCGCGCAAGGCATAATATATTCCATTTCATATAGTCCATATATAGAATATGTGCTTGTTCTGTGTATAGTATTTATTCTTATTTATTAGCTGATCCATATATAAAATAAAATACATATATATGTTAGCTATTATACAGTACGTCTCACTTTTCACAGCACTCTTATTTACAATGTGATTTTTATAAAATTAGGGTGAAGGTACTTATCCATCAAGAAATTATATCACGGTAACGTATTTTTAAAATCCACAGTGGCGTCCGCCGTTATGAAGAAAAATGTACCTAGTTTTCCAAAAAAAGGTATTAGAAAAGTTTTAACTGTATTGAAACATATTCTTTATATGATTTTGCAAACAGCAGAAAAATAACTATCTATAACCAAAAGAAAAACTTTGTTTAAAAATATTAATGAAATCTTTGCATTCTTTCGATAACCTGAATTCTCGTTATGCTAGCAAATTAAAATCCTAAAATGAATTTGTCTAATTTCTTATTTGACAATTCTCATTCTAACACTAGCATCCACACAGTCCCTTATGGCCATGCAGTTTAAACTAGTATCTACATAACCCCCTACGATCATGAAGATTCAGTTAAAAATGAGAACAAAGGCCTAAAATTAATTTATTTATCTACCTTGTCTTAAAAAATTTTTCGTTCTAATGGATTATATTTTCACGAAATCTATCATTCTGTTTCTTGGAAATGCTTAGCCTTTGAAACGTTTTTCGCCCTTATTCTGGAGCTCATCAGAAAGACATAAAGCCATTCATAAATATGTTTCATATTGTCTTGGTTTTGCATGAAACATCTGAAACACGGAAATCGCGTGGTTCCAGGAAATCAAATAATTGTACAAAGGAATTTCTAAAGGTGCTGATTAAGAATACCTTCCTACTTTTTTTCTAAAAAAATCCCTAATACTTTTTTTGAAAAACCGGCTTTTCAAATCCCCTTACAATCGCACGCTACTGACATATCACGTATTACCAAGTTTAAAAAAATCACCTTATCGATCTTTTCTTACCACCAAAATTTGATGTTAATCAAGCATCAATTAACGGGTATACAGTGGGTCACAATGTATATAAAAGGAAAAAATAGCATTTTATTATCACGGTTTCTACTTATTATAGGCTCGATAACTTCTAGCCTATCCATTTCTGAGTATTTCACTATGGAGGCTTTTGATCAGAATGACCTAAAGTATACCATACTGAATCTTGAGCCAATTTAAATGGGAACCAATTTGTGCGGGGTTCTTTGTTACTTTAAATTACGCTCTGATGAAAATAACATTAGAACATAGGAAAACATGTTTTTTTTTAAACTGTTTTTTACTTTTTTCCGAATTTACTATTGGAGCAGGTGGTATGGGCGTGCGCATGAGTTTCGAATACATTTCGGATGCAGCTTTATCGCTGAAATCAATTCAGGAGACACTAGCGATTATGAAAAAATTCATATCGCCAGACGGAAACCTGATATGTTGAAAATAACTTTATTTAGAACAAAAGGAAATATTACATTTTTTCATACAAAGTTATTTTTTAATATTGACTAAGGTCACTTGGGGTATTTGGGCCATGATTTTACAACCTGAGCGAGAAGATTATACATTGAACTTGCCTGAGAACCACTAATAAGTTATATTAATATCTAAAATATTTTTTATGTATAATACAATATACAGTCTTTAAATATATAATATTCAAATCCCGACTCAAAGGCTAGTGCCGGATAAGAATAGTGATTTGGCCCACAGAACCAATTGGGCTATTAGTGGTGTCATTATATCGGCGTGATCAAAAAAAAGTGTTCGACACAATTTTTACCCCCACTTTCCCCCTAGGGGGGTTTGGGGGTCCAAAAAAACTGTTATTATTTGATTATTTTTTATTTTATTACCTAGTAGACGAATCTTTACCAAAAAAATCAAGAGTGTAGTGGAAGTAGGGTTACTTCAACTCAATTTTTTTCAGAATTCTCTGACCCCACTTTCCCCCCAAAAAAAAATTATAAAAATTTCAAAAATTTTTTTCTCGAAAACTAAGACAATAGCACCGCTAAAAATTTTATATTTTATTTATTTTGATCCAAAAAATCTACGAAAATTTTTGTAGCCCCTAGAAATTGGTGCGTCATACTCAAATATTAAAGAAACCGTTATTTTCACGATTTCTAGCGATTTTGTTGTTTTTATAACGTTCATTAGGACAGAATAACACACTTCTTCGCAGAAAATTATACACTGTATTATATTTACATAAAATTATTCCATTTATGTCTATATTTACGGCCAATACAACTTCCCCTTGCCTTGGATATAAAGGCCCAGAAAACCTGTTATTGCTTGTTTATTTTTTATTTTGTCACCTAGTGGACGAATCTCTACCAAAAAAATCAAGAGTGTAGTGGAAGTATGGTTACTTCAACTCAATTTTTTTCAGAATTATCTGACCCCACTTTCCCCCCCAAAAAAATTGATAAAATATTCAACTTTTTTTTCTCGAAAACTAAGACAACAGCCCCGCTAAAATTTTATGGTTTGTTAATTTTAGTCCGAAAAATCTACAAAAAATTTTGTAGCCCCTAGAAATTGGTGCCTCATTCTCAAATATTAAAGAAACCGTTATTCTCACGATTTTTTGCGATTTTGTTGTTTTTGTAACGTTCATTAGGACAGAATAACACACTTCTTCACAGAAAATTATACACTATATTATATTTACATAAAATTATTCCATTTATGTCTATATTTACGGCCAATACAACTTCCCCTTGCTGGATATAAAGGCCCAAAAAACCTGTTATTGCTTGTTTATCTTTTATTTTGTCACTTAGTGGACGAATCTTTACCAAAAAAATCAAGAGTGTAGTGGAAGTACGGTTACTTCAACTAATTTTGTTTTCAGAATTTTCTGACCCCACTTTCCCCCTCCAAAAAAATTATAAAATATTCAAAAATTTTTTTCTCGAACACTAAGGAAATGGCACCGCTAAAAATTTTACAATTTATTTATTTTGGTCCAAAAAATCTACAAAAATTTTTGCAGCCTCTCGAAATTGATGCATCATACTCAAATATTAAAGAAACCGGAATTTTTTTTATTGTAATATTTAATGCCCAAATATTTTGGATCGTTTTGACTTATGAATAAAGTTGGTGTAGCATATGGTGTATCTTGTATTGTATTAGTATATTTAGTTGTTTATCGTGATATAATTTTTATTTACTCTTTTTCATTATGAGCGTTGATGTATAGGCACGGTAACGTTAAAATTCTGAATTTTTTAAATAATGGTTTGCAGCTGATGAGATGTTGTTCTCTGGACATATGCCTCCATTTTTTACTTTATTTAAATGCACCAAGGAACTCCAAAAGCTTCATCCATATTGTGTGGTAGATTGTACATGTACAAGCCCATAGCAGAGATTACAGAATTAACAAGATAAGACAGCCGATGAAAAACATTTGATCAATGGTGTCATTGGCCTCGACATTTACATTGATGGTACACAGAGTAGTTACCACAATACGTCATTCACATGAAAAAGGTAAAATTAGAGACGGTGGCTAATTGTGAAAAATCGACAACACTGTCCTAATATGTAGAACGACCGATTGTCAGAACCCAAGATTCCTAAAGAAACAGGTTGCATTGTAACATGTCACATAAACCCTCCAGTATTTCTATGTTCATATATTAGGTAGGATTATTCATTGAGAGAATAATTTTGAAATTTTTTTATTCTATAATTTATTTTATAAAATAAAGAAAAAAGAGCCACACGCGGCTCTCGTCGAAGGCTACACGTGACGTAGCGCATGCCGATTCTAACGAGCCAGCCTGTCCTTTAGTAAGCTTGGTCAAATTCATTCAATACGTATCCGACAAATCCCAAAATCATTTTCGCTGGATGTCGTGCTCCTTTAATTTGAAGTTAACAACGGCCTTCGTCTATTTCGTGTTCTCTGTCTGACTGTCTTATCGTATTAATTTTTTAATCTTTGCCCATAGTATAATGTTTTTAATATTGACTCTAAAACGGCATTCCTCGTAAGTGTAATTATATAACACACTTTACTTTTATAGTAGGTTTTAAGGAAATGAGTATTATTACATATTCCGAATTCTACCTTTTACTGCTGTGCATGTAAAATCTAGCTTTTCCTTAACCCCTGGACATTGCCGTGTTTCCGTTGTAAGCTACAACGGTTAATAAAGACTCGAGTAGCTTACTCAAGTCCTGCTGCACCAGCTTTTGTGGGTAATAGTTGTTCCTAAATAAAGGAAACTGCTGCCTGAGCTTTATTTTCTTACCATAAACCGACTGCCAAAGCTTCAGTGTCAAAATGACATTTCACCATTACCGGATGAAGTAAGCGCATCCCAGATAACATTCTATACGTAAATAATAATCATGACATTTCATTTTCATTTATATGTCTACAATAAAAACGATAAAACCTTTCATATTGTCAATCATTGCACAGCACCGTTAAATAATAAATAATATATTATATGTGTAGGCGTATGTGAGGGCTAGCGTGGGTTTGTGTATGTCTGAGTGACTGCAAGAGTTAAAAATCGCGACGTTCTAAACCTATTTCAAGAAAAAAATATTCTAATTTTTTTTACGATTGCTATACTTCCAATCCTCTACCTGATTTTTTTTGGTAAAGATTCGTGCACTAGGTAACGAAATTTAAAAAAATAACAAGCAATAACAAGTTTTCTTTGCCTTTATACCCAGTAAGGGGGAAATATATCGATAGTTAATCTAGACATAAATGGGATTCTTTAAATCTAATATATCATATAATTTTCTGCGAAGAAGATTATTGTTCTGTCCTTATGAACGTTTTAACAACAACAAAAGCGCAATAAATCGTGAAAATACCTTTTTCTTTAATATTTGAGTGTGACGCACCAATTTCTAGGGGCTACAAAAAATTTTGTAGATTTTTTGGATCAAAACAAATAAATTGTAAAATTTTTAGCGGTACTGTTGTCTTAGTCTTTGAGAAAACTTATTCTTAATATTTTATAATTTGTTTTGGGGGGGTGGGGGAGGTGGGGTCAGCGAATTCTGAAAAAAATTGAGTTGAAGTAACCGTACTTCCACTACACTCTTGATTTTTTTGGTAAAGATTCGTCCACTAGGTGACAAAATAAAAAATAAACAAGCAATAACAGGTTTCCTGGGCCTTTATATCCAGCAAGGGGCAGTTGTATTGGCCGTAAATATAGACATAAATGGAATAATTTTATGTAAATATAATATAGTGTATAATTTTCTGCGAAGAAGTGTGTTATTCTGTCCTAATGAACGTTATAAAAACAACAAAATCGCAAGAAGTCGTGAAAATAACGGTTTCTTTAATATTTGAGTATGACGCACCAATTTCTAGGGGCTACAAAAATTTTCGTAGATTTTTTGGATCAAAATAAATAAAATATAAAATTTTTAGCGGTGCTATTGTCTTAGTTTTCGAGAAAAAAATTTTTGAATATTTTATAATTTTTTTTGGGGGGGAAAGTGGGGTCAGAGAATTCTGAAAAAAATTGAGTTGAAGTAACCCTACTTCCACTACACTCTTGATTTTTTTGGTAAAGATTCGTCTACTAGGTAATAAAATAGAAAATAATCAAATAATAACAGTTTTTTTGGGCCCCCAAACCCCCCTAGGGGGAAAGTGGGGGTAAAAATTGTGTCGAACACTTTTTTTTGACCACGCCGATATAATGACACCACTAATAGCCCAATTGGTTCTGTGGGCCAAATCACTATTCTTATCCGGCAATAGCCTTTAATTTTCTTTATAATTATAATTAAACAATATAAAGTCTGATGGGCCCAGTTACCCCTAGAAATTGGGGCAACTGGACCATACGGGTCTTGTTTTCATACAAACGATTGTTATTTGAACTGGGGTAAGTGGGCGTGTTGATAAACATGTAAACTTCGTACAAAAATTACCACAAGTCATTTAAACCACACCATAGTCGAGTTGTCGACGATGTAAGAGAATTACTACATACCAATTAGGTGGAAATTTATTCAAATTTAGGAATAACACAACTTCTGTTAAAGTAAAAAGGACAAAATTAAATGTAAAAAACATCCAGTTTCAAGTAAGCATAAATAACACAGGCCCACAAAAAAAGTGATCTACACCAGGGACCTGACATAGTAATCCTATGTATTTCGACGTGCTGAACACGAATCCAATGTCCGTTTACCTCCGTTACCCACCAACTTTTTGTAAATCGCGAAAATAGTCTAAAGAAATAAGGTTGCTTAGGCTATTTTCGCGATTTACAAAAAAATGGTGGGTGATGGAGCTAAACGGACATCAGATTCGTGTTCAACAAAATACATAGGGATTAATATGTCGGGTCCCGGGTTCAGATGGCTATTTTTTGTGTGACTGTGCGCAGTGATCTACATCTATCTAATAAATAAAAACAAAAACAACATACTTAATGTGCTTGGGGTAACTTGGTCCCAGCCGTGCCCAGATGCCCCAATTAACTGGCCCACTTACCCCATTTTTGAAAAATTGTGGGGTAACTGGGCCACCCACTCAAGCTTATGACCTAACGCAGAATACATGCTTGCAATAACATTTTAGGGATATATCATGCTTCTAATTTATGCTAAATTAACTGTGACGTTGATAATATATACAGTAAACCTGTAGTATTTCATAAAAATCAAGATTACATCACGTTGCTATGAAAATTTTTCACTATAAAATTTAAAAAATTGCTACATGAAAGCAACAACACTCAGAAACATGAGACTAATTGTTGTAGTGAGATGACATTGTCCTTCAGTGCTGCCAACTGCTTGAAGTGAAATTACCCCCACAAATTCTACGGAAAAAAACCATGGCCGTTACCCCCTGGGCCCAGATACCCCAACTGACCTTAATGATTTTTGAAAAATTCATGTCGAAGGAAAGTTGTCATGGATTTCATAGGTAATTCATTTCTGACTCATATTCCTGACTCATATGGTATCACGCAGTACTTGAAATTTATTCTGGATACCCGGTACATCATTTTTTAGTAACGGATATTATTTGTTACATTAGATCTGTTTAACGGATTTCATTGCATTTTACTTTGTATCGAAAAAGCTGAGTTGCCTGAATACAGGTTCACCGCACTACATTGTCGTCAGGGCAAAAATGCCGATTCGGGTAGATTAGTAACAGTACTGGCGGATAGGGAAAAAAGTTAGTTGGGTTTCGGTTTTGGTGACACGAAGTATAGGGCCTGCGCGGCCCAACTCCTCTCCCCCAGAGAGTGGTCCCCCTCAAGGGTAGTAAAAATATAATTACGCCTTTTTGTATTTATTTTTGTTAATAAACTTGTACCTTGTTTTCTACCACTATGTTTCATTTGATAGAGTATTCATTCAATAACTAATTTAAACCCTCTCGTATGCCAAGTGAGTTAAATTGGCTTCATGGGTATCACCGATAGAACCCCGGGCAACCAGGTAGTTCGGGAGATACCAGTGGACGTCGCGTATTTTACTCAGATACAAGGCTTACACCCTAAAAGGGGCTGTGACAATATCATACCGCATGTAGCTTCTACGGTTCCCCTGTTCCAATGTCGAAACTGTAATTGTTAGGTACATTTTTTATCATTCATTTTTTTAGTATGACTCAAAATTACCTGAGCAATTTGAAAATTCCTGAACGAATGCGTTAACATGAGACCAACTAAGAAGGCGCCACCGGGCGCACAGTGGGACCAAACCGAACTTTTGGAGACAAATTCAGTTTCTGAAAGCACCTTATGGCCAAATCAGCTGATTTTTGTTCTAAACACTCAAAACCAAATTCTTAATCGATCCCTCCAGGCGGAATTTTAATTTTAAATAGAATTTTCAGAATAAAAAATGTTTAATTTCTTACCATAAAATAGATTATCTCAGGTAATGTTTAATATTTTGACTTGAAATTTTGAACACTATTGATAGCAATTAACCTTCATCTTTTCTGTAAATCTCAAGGTAAAGGGATGTATAGGTACCTCTTGAGATGTGATGTTTTAGAATTTTAGCAATTAAACGTTAATTGCGAAAAAAAGTTAAATAAAGGTTGTTCTTCTAAAACGGCCACTGCTGAGGAGAAATTCAAAGATCCGTTACTTTGACAGTACACTTCACAGCAGACTTGATAAATGCCAGGTGCCAAGGTTGCATTGTGACATTAGATTCGTGATCCGTATTCTTTAAATTATTAAACAGAGAATTTTTCTGTTAAATCAGCTCTTTTGTGGAGACATTCCGTTATATTTTGATAGCAGATTTGGCAGCTGTCATGTCTGAATATTTTATACTGACATTAAAATCTTGATCAGAATTCTCAAGAGCCCCTAAATAAGATTTTTGTTCCTAACTCAGATACCACTGTTCGAGAAATACACAGATTTTATATTTTTGACAGCAGATAGACAGCTGCCAACCGTCAAAATCAAAATTTTGCCTGGAGAGATCGATTAGGAATTTAGTTCTGAGTAATTAAAAAAAAACAGCTCGTTTGGCCATAAAGCGCCTTCAGAAAGTTAATTTGTCTGAGAAAGTTCGGTTTTGCCCCACTCTCCACTGTGGGGCGGTTAGGCCACTTCCAACGATTATGGACGTTGAACATTTCTAAAGAATTTTTATGGAGTTTCCCCTCCTTTGATTTTTGTAGAAAACAAATAGAAATTGAACGAGAATCCTGCTGCTCTACAACTCACGTCTTTATGACAATGGAAACTTGTCTTTGAGATCTGTAGAAACGCTAAGGTGGGTAGTGAATTTATGTTACCAGGGCAGTTGAACATTTGTTATCCTTAAGATGGCGGGTTTAAATGCGAGATGGGGTTATTTTCCAACATTGTCTTACCGAATCTGTGTAGATGCTAATTTACAACCTAGTAGGTTTTCTGTCAAGTATAGAAGCACTTACATCGGTATCGTTGTCAAGGGGATTATCTTGCGAATATGAGGCATAGGGTGAACTCTTGGATTAAATTGAGCATTACAATAAATACTTTGAAATTACACACTTGTCAAGCTGCAAAGTGTACGTGGGTGGTTAGCTTAAAGAGATAGGCTGGAAGTGCTAGTCCTTAAACCTTTCCAACAACGAAATATTTATTAAATTTATGTAAAGGGTAAGTCAAATTGGATTCCCATAAGATTATAGAAAAACATGACATAGGACTTTAATTAAATTGTTTAATATTTTTTGGGAGCTATAAAGGAAAATAACATGTCAACAACTCCGGGAAATTAATTGGCCAGGAGGTTATATTTTCTGGCGAATCCACATTTCCTATACGAAGTGGAGGTATCCTATCGAAATAATACTGGATTTTATTGGGGGAAAGTCATACCGTGTGGGTCAAGTTTGTATAGCTTAATCATTAATACATTAGTGAAAGGTTAGTCTTTAAGAGCATTGCACTCATTGTACGTCAATATTAGTAATAATACAACTAAATTAGTTATTGATAGCACGGGCACGTAGTTTTATCGCGTTGCAGCTATTGACATGTGCCTATTGGTTATTTAGTGACATTTTTTCCGCAAATACCACTTGTGCTATTACGTTTTATCTATAAGTCTTTCTCAAATATATTACTCAAAGTTAATGCAACTCGTGCAAATATATACCTAAGTAGTATACCGGGTGCCCACGAGGTACACGGGTACATCTCCACTTTTTTCTTTATTTTTCAAGATAAACATTTTAAATTAGAGTAGGTATAGGATATTTGGTATAAAAATACATTTTTAGACATAACCAGACCCAAAAAACACTTCCAGTTTAACCGGAGACGCTACTAACTTTTTATTTTAAATAGAATCCTGTATATTTTTAAATCTTATCTGATACGGGTTTGAATTATCTTTACAATAGCCTTTTCAGAAATAAAATCGAATAAGAAATGACCTTGAAACGGAAAGTTTATTTTGTTAATTAGTGATCATGAAAATCTTGTTTAGTTTTATAACACCTAGTTAATAGCCACAGTATTTAATCGAAAGGTATTTTGGCGCATTTCCACCTAAAACTAAGGACTACTTCGGTAATTCAAGTCATTTAAGTATGGCGTTTTTAAAAAGTGAGTATTCTATAAAAAATAAAGGCCCCAAAATTCAGTATTTTTTAAATGACATTGTGTACATTTTTTACATTCCTTCAGTAGATCTTTAAATTAGTTTTCAAATGCAATTTTCAAATTTAATATCGATCCTTAAATGAACGTGAAACTACAGCTTGAAGTTGGAGATGACACAATAGAATTTAGCATTTTTGTCAATAATTAACGAAGAGCCTAGTATTTTAGAAGGTCTTTTCTAATTCGAATTTAATTTTGAAAAACCGATGTAAAGGTAATTCGAACCTCTATCAGATAAGATAAAAAATATATAGAATACTATTTGAAATAGAAAAATTAGTAGTACTTCCACTTAAACCGGAAGTAAATAGGGATAATAAGTAAAGCACGCTGATAAGAGTCCAGAAACTTCATTTTTATCGTATCTGATATAGGCCAATGCCTCACATGTTATATTATTAAAGTTCTATGACCAATTATTTCCACATACTAGAGTGCAAATATAGTCGAGATGTATTCCTTTAAAGAAACTATGATGAGAAATCTGGATGTGAAAGTAGTGATTTCTTAGGCAGCGGTTTTAATAGAAATTAAAATAGTTTTGAGAAAGAAGTTATATAAAAAAAATATAACCGCGGAACTCTATATATTATGGAGAATTATAAAAAATATTTTCTAAAAAATAAATAACACAAATAAATATTTTTTCTAAGATAACAACTACCTATATTAATCTCTGCTTTAAAGCCTGAATATTTTTATAAATGAGTGGTAACCTGCGATTTTTGGAACCAGCAAAATGGTTGATTATTTCATCATAAAATGAATCGCGTTTCCTCAATTCTGACAAAAAACGTTTTTCTATTGAAATAAGCGATACATTTGAAAGGCGGTCTTGACTCATTTTGTTTCTAGTAAAAATGTTTTTATGCGTTTAAGTGCTGAAAATGATCATTCTACAGAAGCGTACCGGAATTGTCTCAAAAAATAGTGGCGTTATTCAAAAAGTTCTCTAATTTTGCGTCATAAGTTTTTAAAAAATCTACCAACTCTTTGAAATTTCCTTTATTGCACGATTCTCGTTTTTCGTCATGTCCTCGGAAAGAATTTTCTTGTGAAGATAACTATATAACGGCATCTATTAACCTCTTTCTCACGGACGTTTTCGTTAACATTTTCTATTTCTCTCTTATGTGCAGAATCCAAGAAATTTACAATATTTTGTTTACCAAACATTTCGAATTTAATGCAAGATGAAATGTGCTCCTGGGATTTTTCGTGCCTTTCTAAACCTCGCGACAAATTTTGCAAATTATTAAACCCGGCCCTGCCCCAAATTGAGGATTGATCATTAGTAAATAATAAACATCTCCAACGATATAATTTGTTTCTAACTGTTGATACCGTTAACCACTCGACTTTTTTATAATTGTTATCACAAAACCCTTTGTTTTGTTTACCACTTTTAAAAACTAACGAAAGCATTGCTGGTGTAGGCCTGGCATTTCTTATATAAGAGTAGTAAATCCATTTAATAACAAATAATCCACCACGTCTGGACAACAAGACATGTTGTTGGGAATATTTTCACCTAGAGCACTTATTTCTAGCCCGCCTATCAAATGTTTTATGAATTTATACGTCAAGTTGTTCTTAACCGGTTAAACGCAACTGTCAGACTGTCAGACGTCAGTTCGTTTTCTTTGTGAATCACCTGACTCTTGAATGACCTGTGCACATGCGCTATAAATAACTGAGCTCTGAGGCTAGCCTCATACTTGGCTATTCCAAGTGTTGCTATTTTACACAGCGCAAAGAAATTCAAGGTCATTCATGTTATAAGTAAATGCGGTAAAGTTGGAAGCTATTTCGTATTTCGTATTTCGTGTTCTTTCAGTAAAAGACCGGCCGACCGGGAAATATGCATACAAAGACTAACCGGACTGTAACGTTATAGGTATGTTTGTGGAAAGAAAATGCAAAAATGTTATATATAAACTGAAAATTAATTAATGAATAATAAACAATAAAAAATATTGAAAATTGAGATATACCTAATAGAAATTTCTTAAGATATTACTTTTGAAGATATGGTGGTTCTTCCAAGGGGAGGCTCAGCCTCCCCTGCCTCCCCTGACCAGCCGCCACTGCTAATTTGAAACTCTCAGCAATCAATACAACTATTTGTATATTATACTTTTCGCAAATAGAAAACGAAGAGTATATTGTATTCTATCGGCACATTTCTAAAACCGGTAATATTGCTCGTACAGAAAAAAATTTCATATCACTGTAATCTAATTCTGAACAACTTTCAAAAATGTCCGTTCATCTGTCTATCTGTGTGTCTGTCTGTTCGCCTGTCCGTTCGTCACGTTTCCTGTAAGCACGATAACTTAAGAACAAAAAGTCCGATTGTATTGAAATTTGGACCGTAGTGTAAGCTAGAGGAAGAACCCTATCTTTAACAAAATCGATCAGTACCTAAAAAAGTTATTAATTACTTAGATTTAAAAGTGTTAGTTCTCATGGATACTTTCTTCTGCTGTTTGCCAAATCCTATAAAGGATATGTTTCATTATGTTTTGTAATTAAACAAATAAATGTCTAAAACTAATATAATTTCCAAAATAAACTGCGAAGGGTATCCTATAGAATGTGCAACAATTACATGAAAGTGCTGTACATCGGCGAAGTAAATGGTTAGCTTGTTACTTTTTTATTTTTATTTTTTATTTTCATCTGTTTAACATAAAGAATGCAAACATATATTCACTTGTAGGTGGACTGTTATGATCAATATTAATAAAGAAGTAACTCGTCCAGCAAACTTCTCAATTAGTATATTAGATAAAACGTCACGCTATAATCCAATAACATTTGAAAATTTTGAATTTTCCGCCCACTGAAAGATTAATTTTAATCAGAATCACAGCTTGGCGTTATATTCTCTGTAATAATCTAATTCAATTCGGTTCCTACTGTCGGGTTCGCTCAATTTAATCAGCTAAATAAAGTTAAGAGTAGGATCAAATTAGAGTTTTCTTTTATTAGATTTCTCCATTGACGACTATTTGCTGAACTTTTTACTCGGCCAAACTTGTAACGTCATAATGTTGTAACTGTGAGGATTAAGTTCTATATACAATATTGGCTTTTATTCCTTTCTGCAATATTTTAGAAATGCATAATCTTATAAATCTTTTCATAGTTCTATCGTTTATACTTCGTACTATAGAGAAGCTCATTAAGAAAAATAAGATTATACGATTCCGAAAGCCGACAAATCAGCAATAATTATTTTATTCGATTTTAAATTTGTTAAACGCAGACAAGATTCGTAAAATTTCTTTCATAATGTTAATAAGAAAGTGCCATTGTATTAATGAGTTCCTTATAAATTTGCTTACCTAAAACACGTGGCGTTTTTTCTCCTAATCAATGTACGAAAACTAATTGTTAATAAATATGCAAAAATTGTTCGTAGGATAAAAAAAATATGGTCATGTAGAAAAAGAAAATCTAAGGAAGATAGCGGTTTATTTCTCCAAATTTCTAATGGTGAACTTAACATAAAAAACTCGTAGAAGTAAAGAAAATGGTTTTTAGCTAGTAAAAAAAATTGATCTCGAATTGAAAAAAGTTAGTTGCACAACCATAGAGAAGAATGGAAAAACCTTTAAAAATCACGTTTTTCAAATTTGTTAAATACTTTTTTTAACGTAACTTACAAATTTGTTATGTATTAAAAATGTAGGTTCTTTCTAGCTAAAATGGCAGTTTCTTCTGTTGTGAAATTTTGCATATTTTTCTTAAAATTTCAGTTTTTGTAATAAAAACGTTTTTCTAAAAATGATACACTTGGTCGGGGAATTGTCATAGAGGAACGCTTAAGAGCTCAAATCTTCTTCAAGAGGTGTACTACCACGTGCAATTAAATAAAAGTTGATTTTTTTAATTTTCGATGTTAAAAATGGCACCCAAGAATGGTGCCGATTTGGAGGTTAAGTTTTTCCGTTGTATTTCTTTAAATTTAATATTTATCGAAATCGGACTAGTGACAATCAAGTCACCATTTTTTTACGTAAATAATTTTATCGTACAACCATCTGGAGCTGAGATAATTTTTTCTTTCTAGAAATTCCTCAGTCCCTTCTATTTATTGCAGACGTTTGAAATTTAGACAATTTGTTGCTCAATATTTGACCTACACTAAAATAACATATTCGTAATCATTTGATTGGTGAAATTCATCAAAACAAGAGCATCGAAGTTGAGTGTATATATGCGGCGCGCATATGTAATGGAAGATAAATGAACATGAAAGAAGGATCATTTTATCAACCTAAACATCATTATTGTGCAATTCTAAAACATATCAATGAAAATTTTTTAAAACTCACCCGACGATGATTTTCTTAACATCGAAATCGAAATCACCAATTAACGTCCGAAAATTGAGTAAAGGCCACCAAATCATGAATGTTAAAAGCACTTAAAAAAAATCTAGGAAATTAACGAAAACACCTGTTACGTCCTTGAGGAAACGAGGAAAGCGAAGGAATTTTTAGAAAAAAAAATCTCAGCTACAGATGGTCGTACAATAATTTTAAATACGTAAAAAAATGGCGAGTATTGATTATCGCTAGGCCGGTTTCGATGAATATTAAATTTAAAAAAATACAACGGAAAAACTTAATTTCAAAATCGGCACGGCACCATTTTTGATGCCATTTTAACATCGAAAATTAAGAAAATTAACAATTATTTAATTGCATATGATAGTACAAGTCTTAAATAATATACTGAGCTTTGCTCAACGATAATTCACCGAGCAAGAGCATCATTTTCAGATAAACGTTTTTTTTTTTTACAAAAATTGAAATTTCAAGAAAAATATGCAACATTTCGCAACAGCAAATATTTTTACGACATAGAAATTTTGTAAGTCGCGTTAAAAAAAGTAATTAACAAATTTAAAAAACGTGATTTGTAACGGGTCTTCCATTTTTCTCTATGGTTTGTGCACTAACCTCTAACTTAATATACATCAATCGAAAGATAGTTTTAATAATTATAACTTCCTCATTTAACTTTTTCGATTTGAGCTCATTTGTTTTTATTAGCCTAAATCCGCCTTTCTTACTTTTAGGAATTTTTTAGATTAAGTTAGTCATTAAAAATTTGGAGAAATAAAACGCTATCTTAGATTTTCTTTTTCTACATGGTCATATTTTTTTTTTGTCCTACTAACAATTTTTGTAAGGGCTTGTGTAGATTGACTAGACTGTTTGCCCGCATCTCCCATTTGGATGATTTTGATATACATATTTTTATAAATAGAGCTCTGTACGTCATTACTAATTTTTAAGTCTAGTATTTTCCTATGTAAACATAAAATAAAAAAGTTGAAACTTTACTGCTGGCTGCCAATTCAGTACTTCTAAAGATTTTAAATGGTCTTTAGAAATTCGACATTAACTGTTCAGTAGGGTGGAGCGAAATTTTTTTTTTTTTTCGAATTTCATTTCTCCTATATGTGGAAAAGTGGCTACATGTCGGGTCAATTTACTGTGAGAAAAGTGAGCCTCATACGATTACGTTTTCCGGTGCCCCAAGCACTTCAAATTTATGACTTTTTTCTAAAAAAGTGAAACTATTAAAACTTATGATTTATGCAGCTATTCGCTTGTTTTAATATAAAACAACCCAGAACTCATCACGTGGAGGTGGCTGCATGGCAAAATCCTCCGATACGTTACCCTTCGATATAGACAAACTCATGTTATACAAATATTTTTGGTCTGTGCTTAACATTTGTAATTCAATTTTGGGAAGTTCTGTGGTAATCTTTTGAAACTCTGTGATTGGTATAGATTCGCAAGATTGTAGTGCTTTTCCGATTTCGCCAGAAAACCCAGAAGGGCCAGTAGTTTCCTCATCTAAATGTTTTATTAAATGACGCAAAGGAAATTCATTTGCTTGTAACATACAAAAAACCACTGTAGTGGCCTTCCAAGATGCATTTCTAGCTTTCTATTTACACCATTATGAATTCCCGTATTGACAGTGGTCCCATCACATCCAGTAGCCACTAAGTTCGTTAAATTCATATGTTGCTGCAGAAACTGTATCAAATTTTCGGAAATTGCCTCTGCTGTGCCACATGGAACAGTGATATGTCCAAAATATTTAGATCCGGATTCTGAAACAATCACAATATGTTCGCTAATTGTACTTCTGTGATTTTTATTACCAATTGAATGCTGAACGAAGGTGTTATCTTTTCGTCCATCGAAATAAATGGCTTGTAAAAAATCCTTGTCTTGCTTGGTTCTTAAAATGTTTCGTCTTCTTTTTTTCTCTCTTCTTATCTTACTTCTATCAATTAATTTACAAATTTATTCTTTGGTTACCAGTCCAATATCTTTTATACAGCAGACGCAATAATAGCAGCGGATCTATCAGAAACACCTGTGCGATCGCACGCTTGTGCGAGACTTGGTAAGTTAATACGCATTTGTGTGTTTAATCTTGTGTAGGTCGTATACCTTTGAATGTTTTACAGATAGACATAGTTATTACTTATTTAATTTCTCTATTTTAAGGATTATACAATGTGCGTATAATGCACGTAATATATACAAATCTTTATTTATATCTATATACACTTTATTGTTATATAGTTTATTAGTAATAATCAACTACTATTATATTATAGGCTGTTAACATACGTATAGCATTTAACTTTGACATGTCTCATCTATTATAAAATAGCCAAAGAGATCAATAAAGATATTATTATTATTATTATTATTATTTAGATCGTTGGCGTTGTAATTTTTGGCTAGTCTTCTGCTTTGCATTAGAACTGCCATCAATATCATCTGTCACTTCACCATCTGACAGTTCTATATCCAGCACATTGGAAGTAGAAGTTGAAGGTAGCGACCTTGTTTCCAAGACTCTCCGATGTAAGGATCGCTGAATGTTTCGCGTAGCTACTGGATCGTTCTCTGGTCTACTAGAAATTCTATTTTTCTAATTGGCACTTTGTTTTTACACTTACACAATGAGAAATTCGCGCACTTGCAGGACGAAATATCGAAAAGTTTTGTTTCTGCAATTTCTCTAAATTTTTTAACTTTTTGTCTAAGAGCATCATTCAATCGGGATTTTAGAGGTTTCTTAAGGTTTCTCAATTTTTCGTGATATTGTCTTATCATATGTAAAATTTGTTGATCTGTCACCGCGAGAATAGATGCCTTAGACCAAACAAGTTGCAGCTCTGCAATCAAATCCGAAATGTTACTTAAGGTCGGTTCTGCTTTATCTTGAGCTGAGTTAATTAAGGTTTGACGTATATATGCATAGTTTTTCATCACATCCGCATATGTAGGTAACGTATTTTTCCTAAACACGGAAGGAGCCCCAAATACAGGGCAGTCAATATCTTTTCTAGTTTTTGGCACATTTCACAAAAAAACTCGAATATCAAAATTCTCTAAATAACAACCAAAATAACCGAGATACAATTATGCGGTTGTAAAATTATTTTCGAATGAATATCGGCACACTCACTTAACGACAGTCGCTGGAGAAATAATTGAATCGGCTTTGTTTCTGGCAGTCGGCGACAAAATTTGAAAGTGGTGGAGGCACCGCTAAACATCATCCAATCGACTCCAGGTTTTGCAGGGAATTAATATTACTTAGCCCCCCACTTTTCCGCATATGGACGTTCAGAAATTAAAATGTCAGATTTTCACTCCACCCTAGTGTACAGTACCAGTGCAGCGTGTGTGCAATGCTCTCATATTAAAATCAATCTTGCTTTGTGGTAGAAATTAAAATTCCAAAAGAGCATGTGTGAAGGCATCTTTGATTTTCAACTTCCTGTCAATGCGTTTAAGCGTACTATTTTTGTTTTGTTATCTGTTGGAAATTTACGAAATTTTTCTTTTTCTTTATATTAGACAGTTTAAAACTTATTTATTATTATATAGAATGCAATAATATTCCTATTCTTAATGACGGCAACTGAACAAAAAAAATAGTTGAAAAAATGCGATGAGAGACAGTAATATTTTGTATTCTGTTAATACAAGGAAGGAATTATAATTTTAGTGAAAAATTTATATGGTGGAAACATGCCAAAGAATTCGTTAAAGAACGATCGATCAAATTTACGGAAGACCTGTTATGCCAAAATAGAAAGACCATTAAAATAAGAGTGGGTCTTCTGACCGGTCACTGCCGACTTAATAGACATTTAAGCCTAATGGGTCTAGTACGTGATACAAGATGCAAATTCTGCTAAGAGGCAGAGGAAACCTCAGTACAGGTAATGTGCCATTGTGAAAGTCTTGCTAGACTGAAATTCCAACTACTTGGCGAGGAGAAACGAAGAGCTGATAGCTACGTTAAGGGGCACTATCAAGGCTGTGGAGTCTGATAATAAGGATAAAGCTGGATAAGGAGTTTAGATTAAAACAATCAGAGTACCGCAATAGATCCATAGGGGTCGCAGTGGTCAAGGCAAATCAGCCAACTCCTCCCTCCTAAATCTAATCTAATGCATTGGCATCAGTGCCGATCAATAATTGATGTGGTTCTCTACTATCATGCTGAAATTCGTAACTAAGAGGATATGCATAAAGCTAAGAAAATGTTTCTTCATCCCATAATTCACATTTACTTTGACTTTACCTTACCACCTTGAAATATTTGTCATTCTTGATTTTAATTATCCTCAGAAGGTTTCTTTGAGCATCTATTATCTCCAAACCTCCCTCATAGATGGTATGCTATGTTCATGTTAATTTCATTATTCGTCGGTGTACCCACATCTCAAGGCTTGAGTAGATTTATTGCGGCAGTACTGGCGGCCCTGGACTTCACAAAGTACTCATTTCCAGAACTTTCGTTTCATAAGGTGATCATACACTGTGCATCAAACTCAGCTCAAATAAACGGAAATTCAAGGTTAAAATCTTTAACCGAATAAAATGGGTTGCCACCCCTCAAACAGACCTCGAAATCTGGCAACTTACTTTTTACAACATTACGATGTAGTAACTTCGTTAATTTAAAAACAAATGATTTCGATAAAGCAAAATCATTTTAAAATTGATTTGAATTGATGTTGTATGTTTTGAAGATTTTCGCTATACGGCGTAAAATTATTTACCATCAGATTCCCTAGGATAAATAAATATTAAAGTGAAACCGGCTTCTCATGGAAACTGTTTTTCGATACCATTAATTTACTTCAACTATCATAGCTAATGTTAAGTATTATATACCAATATGAATGTGTCTACGTATTTTGATTAAGAATTCGGAAATTAATAGAAATTAATACTAGTTGTTATAACACCAGATATATGCATATCAACTACTTGTAAACTGAATTTACCCATTTAATTATAAGGAAATGAAAATACTGGAATATTTATGAGGAATTATAAAATACGTCAGGTTTTGTTCCGTTATGCACTTCCAGTGCCATTCGAATGAAACTAGCTACATTAATAAGAATGATAAATACTGCCTTTCATAACCAGGTAGTAGGGATTTAGGGAACAATCATGCATAAGTGTTATTTTCTGTGTTCCACTTGATACCTGGTTGATTAACTTTTGCAGACATTTGAGTTTATCAGAAGAATTGTTAGGTGGCACTTTGATGACCATATCTTGTGTTATAGGTAATATAGTAAAAATAGTAAAAAAATGAATGAAAACATCCAGATTTTACATCTAAGTTTCTTTAAAGGAAAACATCTTGATATATATTTGCACTATAGTATGTGGAAGCAATTGGTTATGTAAAGCAATCGCAATGCATATGAGCACTAATATTATTTGTTTAAGATGTGAAGGATGAATCCAACAGGCGTGGAGACGTTGATGACTGGGACAATAAATGATTTTATTTGGATTATAACGTTACTTTCTTGTCTGAATATGCCTGTAGGAACCAAACTTAAAAAAATGTATTGATTATGATTGCGTAAAAATTCATCCTAATTTGATTTTGGCAAACTCAAAAAAATTGTTGTCATATGCACAAGACTGACTGGGTAATACGTTACCTTATTTTTTACATGTAAAAAGGGGTTTCGCCATTTCGGCCTCATTATAGGTTCTAATAAAGCATTCGTTAAAAAGCTACACCACTGCTTTGACAATCTGAACATGTTTGTTTATAAATGTTGTAGAATTTGTAGAAGCTACATGAATAATTTCATATTTATTTGCAGTAAGTTGATTCTAATTAATTCACTTATTGGAGCATAGAGGTATGCAACCCACTCACCTTACGATCCAGAATTTGATAGTGGATGGTTGCCTATTTTCGATGTGAAATTATAGGAAGTAAAACATGTTTTCTTTAAGACTAATTTGAGTTAGTTTTGTTAATCGTGTATTCTTGTAGTTGAGGTATTACATCCCACACAGCACATGACATCCCTAGGATATCCTCATTTGGTCCCGTATATCCCAATCGAGGACAACATTCCTCAGGATATTCTTAGGATATCCCAATAAAACATATACAACCTGAGAATATCCCAAATGGGGATATCCTAGACATATCCTGGCAGGATGTCCTGGTAATATCCTGCAAAGATATTAAAAGCGTAACAAAATATCCACCATGGGAATATCTTGGGCAAGTCCTAGAGTCGTCCTATTATCTATTATTTCAGAACGCTATGATTTTTTAAAGTTGTACATATCATCCCTTATAACTTCTAGCCACCCTAAACTCTATTGATTTTAATAATACCAAAAAAAGGCAAGAGATCATTTTTATGTAATATTTCATGCTCTTACAATTTTTATTTGAAACTTTTTTACTATCTCTTACACATTTTGAGTAATTTTGAAAAAACACTTATATTTTTTTCACCACTTCTCGGGGTTGAAAACAAATTTCTTTCATTACCTAATTGTGTTCAAATACTTCAAAGTAACATATCAAAAATTCAAGTATTTACCTTAAAATTTTGATTTGTCGACCTATTTCATTGGACTGTATATAACCTCTATTAGTTTGGTAGATTTACTTTTAAAGCGATATAAGCCAATTGATAGATACAAATATGTGTATGGAGTTGTACATATATGTATCACATTTTTATTAGTCATTTTATAAACTTGTATTCCTTTGTCTTCGCTTATTGGCTCAGTTTAAAAGTAATGTCAATGTCCTCAGGTTGTTCATAGTAAACCCCAGGCATAACCCATATAAGAGCTGATGATGTCCTGTACACACCCGTACTGATGTCCCGAGGACATCATCAGCAAAGCCCGAACTGTCCCATTTGGATATCCTACGGACATCCTAAGGTGATAATGGGATCTTCCCTGGATGTCCCATATGTCCTGAAAAGTTGTCCCCAGTATGTTTTGAGGATGTCCTTGTGCTGTATGGGATATTTGTGAAATTCAGTCTTCTGATTATTAAGTCCTTTGATGGTGCATTATGATTGTTTAGAGAAAATGTTCTAAGAGTGCGCAAGTTGGCAACACTGAGGAAATTTTGACAGATTTCCGGTCGGTGCTCTCGACTGACAGAGACACAAGGTAAGCGGACGTGGGTCCCGATTTGATGTTGAAGAATTTGGGTTTTACATCGCTAACACTGCTTGGGATTTGATTTGATGTACCCAGCGATCTTCACCGCTTTGCCGAAAGAATTTTGTCAATTCCAAGAAGGAATTTGGGCCATGTGTTTCGTGAGGTTATGTAATCCTCTCTATGTGAGGTAAGCGTTTACTTTGTTTAGTTTGGTGTTTTATCTTGTTCTTATTTATTGTAATTATTACAGTGTTTTGACAGGCTTATGTTTGGATAGGCCTATGCTTGGGTCAGGCATATGTTTGGGTGAGGCCAGAGACAATTTGTATGGTTCAGACACATGTTTGGGTTAGGCTATTAAGGGGAGCAGTTTAATGTATGGGCTAAGCTATTTGGTACTGTAATTTTGGTTATATGGGGACTGGCACTTAGAGGAGTAGTAATAGGAGGGAGCCTGTTACTCAGATATTTGGTTAAGTATGGGTCTTGCTGACATTCGGAAAAGTTTTGGCTTGGAGAGTGTTCGCAGCAGTCTCCGAGAAATTTAATGCAGGAATTTTGATGCAGCACGGAGTCGTAATCGTAGTCAACGCCAAGTATGTCTAGGAATTGGTGACAGGTCACGTCACGCTGCAGTAGTCACAGAAAATGCCAAGGCTCTAAACAGGCCTTTTTGTTTCATTTTGGTTATATACTGATAAAGAAACTATTATAGATTTATTCAGTGATTTTCTGTTCATATATTAAAGTAAATTATACCACGATCTTGCAACTATAAATTGAGCTCTAAGTTTATATGTGGAATGATGAAACACTTAAGATTCTTACTGTGAAGGCAACGTGTGGTACCATGTGATGCTAATTTACCTTCTTCTATGTTACATATGAAATATTTTTAATTAAATATACTTATTTTAGAACATTCGTTAACGTCTAAGTGTGAGCATCGAACATTGCAGTTGTCAGCTTATAAAGTCACGTTTATTACCTAATACTTTAGTGATGAGCTGGAAATTTAATTCATAGTAAATCATTGATTCGCTGTTAAGTTAGAACTTATAGTTGTGTATCAGATAAGTCGTAGTTGCAAGAGAATCTCAGTTAGAGAGTAAAGTTAGATTTTAAGTGAAATTTTGTTAGATCAATTATATAGAATTTCTTTATTGCGCATGGATCTCGTTTAATTAGTGACCAGGAATTTTATTTACTTTTTGTTGTTGTACATCTCACTTGTGTCGTAATAAATGTTTAATGTCTACATGTTCTTGTTATTAGCACTAATGCACCTGATACTTGCCTACATTTTGAGATTTTATAGTAAAGTGTAAGTTTTGACATTATTGATAAATATTAAGAATTCCATCGCTCGATAGCTAGAGACTTAATCTTGCTTCTTGGCTGGCAAGATTATATAATCACATTTTATTCTCAGCCCAGTGGCGCCCTTTGAGTGTCCATACTCCTTACCCACGCCCTATGTTCTCCAACAAAAAGCTAGCTGCCGTTCGCACAGGTGAAACACTTTTTTAATATTTATGTATTAAAACTGTTAAAATGTTTACTAGTTAACGATGCAAAATGATTACAAGGACTTCGTACGTTATCGTACACTGAATTATTTAATACATAAAGATAAATTTTATCATCCATAGTAAACTCGAGAAATAAATTAGTGACATGGCTACTATCAAAATACTTAAAATGAAAGGATTTAACACACTTATATTTAGAACTATCAGTTCGAAACCGATTTCTATCACTCGGCAACTGACAGTTGGTGAGCGAATAAAATATTTCGGAAATTTCTAATTCTCTTCGTGACAGTCAAAAATTGCAAATTGATAAATCTCATTCATAATGGAAAGCAGCCAACGAGTTTATTACAAGGCATCAAGGTAGAAATATTTGTCTTAAAGCTGTTGTAAATATTACTATAACTTTAATACTACTGAAAGTGTTTTCAAGTTCAGACAAGTTTATGCAAATAAATCAGATTGACCCAATTACAGATGAAGGGATGATAGGTAAATACAATTCGCGCTAATTCTAAAGCAATTTGAAAAAAACAGCAAAATAAACGGGTGTGTAGACGAGAGGTGAGACATACTGTATGTATAATTCAAACAACATGTACATTAAGAATCGTTGCACTCCTATTATTTTCACAAAAAACTGCTTTATATTTAATTGCATGCGTTTAAATTTTGCACCGACAATGAGAAATACGAAAGAAATAAAGCTATAAAAGTATAATAAGCACGGAAATATTTACATCAATGTTTAAATGTATACTCCTAGCGACCTCTAGCAGCGGCCGGGCGAAATGAGATAATTTATTGGAGAATTTCAAGAATGCATCGTATGAATCGGTAAAGACAAAAAAGCGAGAAGGACAGTGAATTTTGTTATTTCGAAGTACCAACAGTGTATATTCGGTTACCTACGATTACGTGTCTCTTGGTCTTTTATGAAAAACCTATATATTAATTCGAAAGAATGGCATTACATCTCATTGGATGCAGGTAACAAAAGATGATATGAAAGAAAATATGAGTCTAAAAACATAATAAAATGTTGGTGGATATCTGTTAATCAGCAGAGTGGGATGTACGCATGATCGGTTAGGATTTTGTTTGAAGTGTTAATAACTACTATGAACAAGGGTATCATAGAACGTGAATTTAATATGTCAGCTATAGACATATGATACGTTTTATTTTCATTACCCTTTATACGTTTCCTTTGAAGTGAGTCCCCAGCCTCTGCTTTTAATTAAGGTACGCATAAATCCGGTTTTCTAAAACACGGGGACGTTCGATACAACGTTATTAAAATTGATTTAAAAACGAATCTGTGCTTTGGAGTTTACGAGGAAACTTTTGAACTTATGTTATTATTTTTCTTTATTACTTTACCTTTCCGAAGCTGGTTAGCCCTCCATGTTCCGGTTTTTTCCCAGGCATATCTTCGTGGGAACAATCGGCCCTGAAAAAATAAAAAGTTTAAATTTCCTTGAAAGTTAAGCAAAGTTTTGTTGCTTATATTACACTTTAATGGAGAAAGATATTAGGGTGTAACGCAACTCTTTTTCATTGGAGTTTTATGGACAATTATTAAACATATTATAATAGCCTTTCTATTTCAGTTTCATTTCTCATAAATTGTTAGAATAATATATATATATATACATTTTCAACATCATGTTCCAATTTTTGTCGTTAATTTGGATAAGTTAAAAAAATTATAAATAAATTTTTATCTACAGTACGTCGCATTTTTAGAAAAATAAAGAATACAGTTTATAGAACGAGACCCCAAAATCGTGCCGAGACTTTGTGCCAGAATAACCGCTGGATACATTATTAATCCTGTTCCTTAGAGCATGGCAGACAAAGAAAGTGATATGAGAACTTTTCTTAGTGATGAACACTTCATTAAATAACTCAAAATATATTTTACGATTGTTACAAGTATTTTTATTAAGCGAATATTTTTTTATCGATTACTTGACTCTTAGTGAATACCAATATACAACTGGTATGCATCACGGTTAGTGAAGGTTCAGCGACAGACATTTTAAACCTGTAAACTATGTTACTGGGCATGACAAAGAAGCCGATTTCTTTATTATCGATTAATTACCCCTTAGTTATTACAAAAATACGATCGACATACGATTCCGTTTAGTGGAGGACCAGACGCAAGCATATATCCCAGTTATTGGAGGTACAGCGGCAGCCATTTTATACCTGCAAGGTGTCTACGTGCTCGGGGGCACTAAGCAAACAACCAGCTCGGTACCCTTACCCTAGCCCGTGTCGGCCTCTGAAGCTAAAATAAAATAAGCATCTTTAGCAGAACACAAGCCTTGAGCTACACAGTTTACACTTCCTTCCGACGAAATGGCAGCACATGATGGCAATTGGCACCCTGGCTTCCGACTAGTCCACACCCCCCAAACCCCTTTAAACTCCGAGAGGGCTCGGCAACGAAAGACGCTCCAGAGCGCCAGAAGAAACGACTCAGCTGGCAGGGTCCAACAGCCAGGACCAGGACCAGGAGGTCTGCTTACTTCACCTACATCGTTCGTATTTGAAGGAGGGGGGGGGGGTAGGAAAAGAGAAAGCGGCCCATCCCTTAAGCGGCCGGTCCAGGTCTACAGCGATGATTGGGGCAAAGAGCTCACTAATCATCCGAGACCGTCATCTTTAGTCAAGAATATTGGCGGTGTCTACGTTTGAACCATGATTAGTAAATGTCAAGCCGATTTTTGTTAAAATAATTAATTTCACTTCTAAATTGACTTTCCACCAATATGAAACATTCTCATATCTTGTTGGCCATTATCTAGCGGTTACAAATGTGTACAAAAGGTAATTGAACACGTACACTGACCCATGTATCATCTAGTAAGTTAGGTTAGATCAGCAAATTTGAATTTGTCATCGACTTCGCTTTCGCTGGGGCTTTGATGGCGATGTAGAACTAAAATTCTGTACTTCGTCATTATTTTTACCAGTTTAAGGGAAATAAAACTAATTGGAAGAAATTGAGCAACTTATATAAATACCATCAATTAAGCAAATTAAAAACAAATTGTTATTAAGTAGGTAACTAACCTATCCATAAAATCAAATGAATGTTTTCCTAAATTCCCAGGTCAGAGTTTTGTGAATTCTGACATACTGTCACTGGCCGAAACAATCATCTGAGCATTCTGGGACCTAGTGTCGTGTAGTGCAGTACCACATATCATGATAAAAATTGTTGGATAATATGTTTTATCCACAATCACATTGTAATTGGAGTTTTATCCACACTTATGAAGCATATAAAGTACCATTTTATCCACTAGTGGAATAATGAAATTACTTTATTCCACGAGTGGAATAATGAAAAATGCAATCTTAAATCAATTACATTTTATTTAATTTTTATTAATATTAATACTAACATTTATATTAATAGACATTCCCTTATTTGTTTTATCATATTTCACTTCGTTTCCATTAATAACAAACTTGTAGTTGTCATCGGGAACGCATAGTGTTTGTCGTAGTTTTTGGTAAATCTGTAGAAACAATGGATGTCTCCTCTTGTAAGCAACAACTAGTAAATACCAGGAGTACCCTGGATTTTCCTTGCAATATCAAGCTTATTGGATATAGAATCCTCGATATAACTTTCTGCTATAGCGGAACTTCTCCACTCACCATGTAGTTTAATTCTTGTGAGGTTTAGCACCTTTTTTAGCCAGTAAAGTTGTTGAATATTGTCTAAATGTTATTTGTGGCATTATCTTAATTTTCTTTTTCCTTCTTCAATTCTTTGGGACTTCCTGCCACATGTATGTTTTCTTTTCAAGCGGTGCTAGGGGAATCTACAAAATATATCACAATTAACCAGTATGATACTGATAAAAAACCTCTACGCCTGTGACGTTTACGTCAAAGAATCAGTTAGAGGCCGGTTTTTTAAATAAACAACACAAATAAGTATAAAAACTTGAAATTAAATATTTCGCCGACGTTTCGGAAATCTAATCTGTTTCCTTTTTCAAGGCTTTTTTGAAAAATCTTTATCAACAGTTCTATGTAAATAGTAAGTATCTATGGATATTGAATATAACAAACATTCTTAGAGTGTATTTGTCATACACAGCAAAAAAGATTTTTCTAAAAAGCCTTGAAAAAGGAAACAGATTAGATTCCCGAAACGTCGGCGAAGCAGATATGCGCCCCTTCTACATCATTGATTTTCAAATTCGTCAGTTTACAGCAGCGACAGGCACCAGATACCCCCATTATTAGTGCAACCTAAAATATTTCAAAGTTTATTATCTACAACGTCTACGTCTAAAGAGTTAAGAGATATTACCTTAATCATCAAATATTCTTTATCGCAAGCCATTGTCAAAAATTCTTTCACGTGTGCTCTCTCCAATACCGTAGCTTTCTTCGCTTTGTACCCTCTCGACTCACTCTTCAGATAGGCAGTGAGCTTACTATATTTTCCCAAGTCTGTGTTTTTATGGACCTTTATAGCGACCTTAAACATCGAATACTTCGACCACATGGATGAAATTGCTTACTTCTTCTCCAAATTTAAGAAATATGATAGCATAACTTCGTCTTTTATTGTCATTACCCCCCGTTTTTCTTTCCATTCATTAAATTTGGAACATATTTTTTCATAATGTTCCCTGGACTTCGCAGGCAATAATTGAAGAGTTGCTTCTTCAGCTTCCCGAAGAATTCTTTCAGAAACAAACTTTCTTTCTTGCATTTTTCATCAACTTCACAAATTTTTACAAATGGAATCGATAAACAATCAAAACTAAATAGCAACCGTTCATAGCACCTTCCAAGTTTTTTAAATTAATTTCAATGATTTTTGATGTTACAGCTGCCGACAGAGCGAAATGACAAATAATTTTTTGATGAAATCCGATTCTAAATGACCGTGGTTGTGGATAAAACGTTGTAAAGCATTCGTGTTTTAGTCGCGTTTTATCCACCCAAGAAAATTAAACTTTCGAACTTCGTGCTCGAGTTTAAACTTTCTTGCGTAGATAAAACGCTATCTAAAACACTTATACAATAAATAACTATCAAGTTATTTGTTATAGTCAGTTGATGGCTATATAAGATAGATTATAATAAAATCTTGACAGAAAATTTAAGCAAATTAATTAAGGTATAATTATATTGCTTTTTAGTATACAATATTAGTTCAAATGGTTGATATCATTTAGATAACGTTTGCGTTATCCGAAGCTAATAATTTAACATTTGGGCGATAATCAAACACATATTAGTTTTTGCCCTTACAATAAGTAAGGAATATTTAGGATAGTTTAACTCTTCATAACCGTTTATATATAAGGGTTCCTCTAACCCTTCACTTAGTTTCTCCAGAACGGCGTGTATCGCAGCTTTGGTAACAAAACTGCCTGCCAAATAGGAGTATTATAAGATAAGTATGTATAGTGATTAATTATAACACAGGGACATGACCTGCGTCTAAAGCTAAACAATATGATTTAAAAGGGGCCTAAGCTTAATATCGAGAATATCTTTAGAAACTTAACTATTATATTCCCTAAACATTACATATCAGCTTAACAAGCAAGCCCCGAGGCATTTGATATCAGCCTATCGTATAAACAGTCTTAGTTGATTATTAATTAGAATATGGAAACTTTATTAATTTCCGAAGTATTACTATGTGTGCAGATAATTAAAAATTATGAAATCTAAGATGCTGCTTATATATGAAACTTGAATATGATCGGATCATAAGGAATATTGTCAAGAACAATTTCTGAAGCGGCAACAAACACTCCGTTATCTGAACATCGATCTAAGTGAAAGTTACACAATTAGTTTGGAGAAGTACGAAAGCGTAGAACGACTATGCTGTTCATATGATTCTCTGTAACAAAATTCACAATTATGTTAGTTCAGTCAATGAACAGGGTACAGAGGACATGGTAGGGAACAAAATTTTTGACTTCAGGGCTTTGGAGTAGTTAGGAGGTATACTGTTTACAAAGTCAATTTGAACAGCACGGAATTAGAGGATCTTACGGGGTATTGTCAATATATCGCTTCACATTGAAAGAGAGAGCACAGAATTTTACAGATTTATATTCACCAATTCTCGACTACAGTCCACGTGGACTTGATCCGCCTGTCACATAGAAATATAGGTGGGATTAGATGCTCAGCGAATTTGATTTGTCAACACCAACCTTGTTCAGAGTTTTTGCATGCCATAATATATAAAACAAAAAATACGAATGAACTATTTGTATAGTATGATCTGTACGAGGCAGTGCAGTACAGCCAGGCAGCGTTATAAATTACTTAATTCTAGTGAATAATTAATTTAATAATAATTTAATTATGTTTTATTACTGTGTTTGAGTGATTTTTTGCAATTAATTGTTTAAAATGGCATTTTGGAGGCCTTTCGATAGTAGTGACAACGAAACGGACGATTTTGATACAGAGCCTATACAAGCGGAATTTGAAAATAAAGACTTACACGTTCAAACTCAATGGGTTATTTTGGAAATTTACTCGTGTTTAAAGGGAGACAATATTGATTCTTCATATAATCAAATTGTGGAGAGGATTTGTGAATTAATAAAATTTAGCCGTACTACAATTTATAGGGTTATTAGAGCCGGGTATGTGGTTGACCATTCTATTAAACGAAAAAGAGTTGGACAAAAACTTTAAAAACTTGATAACGCGTCCAAAGATGTCATTCGTCGATTTGTATTTAATTTTTACAATGAACAGAAGGTGCCCACATTAGAAATGGTTAGGGATAAGTTACGCGACTATACAGATTATAACTATAAATCATTATAATCCTGAATCATTGCGAAACGTTTTATCAACCACTTTAATAATGGCGTAGTGTTAGTGGGGGGTTGAAAAATATTATAACAAAAGCGGAGACTCTGGCTTCTAGTACATATACCGAATTTCAACTTTCTGTACTCTTACCAACTTGCTTTACTTATATTTCCCTATTTACCCCTAAATAACCCCCAACCCTTCAACGGAATCATCTCAAAATATAATCTAGTTCTAGATATCGTTATAATACATACGTGTACGAAATTTCATCAACCCCTTCAATAATGGAGTGGGGGTTGAAAAATATTATAAAAAAACTGAGGCCTTGGCTTTTAGTACATACATCGAATTTCAAGTTAATGTACTCTTACCAACTTGCTTTACTTATTGTAACCGTCACTTTAGTGAGCCACAGTGTATCTAAGGTTTACTGGCTCACTGTGTGTATGGTTGCCTGAGTTTTTCTTGAAAACGTCATATCTAGGATAGGCACAGGTAGTGGTACTGGTAATAGCCCTTTGATTTTTTTTTATATTTCCATTTTTCTAAAACAATAAGTAATAAATTACCAATTTATTTAATATTGATATGTGTGTGTTTTCCATGTGAAACATTTTTGTGAGGCCCTGGCTGTGTGTTAAATTAAATAAGTTTAAGCCTAAGAGCACCTAAGGTAAATACTTTTTTCAATTTTTTTTTTTACATATTTTGAGTTATAAATTATTTAATTGCGAAGTTTTACACAGAACTTATTTTTAGGCTCTTATGGTCAGATTTTTATGTGAGATTTTTTGGTGAAACTCTAAGTTCTGATTTTCACGTCATAGTTTTTGGCCATACCTTTTTGTCCTGTACATCTCTCATTTCATAACTGGTTATCGTTATCAATACCGATGAGAATTTGATGGTATAATTGTATGTTGGAAATAAGCACCCTGCCACGTAACGGGAAACTCCTGTAAGTAAATGGTTTTTTAATTACTTCCCTATCTCCGGAAGATTTTGTGGGAACGGAGCAGTATTCTTTAATGCACTGAAGAACTACACGTTTCATGGTAGCCCTACATGCGTAATTCCTTTTGGTTATCGCCTAGAAGAGGGTAATTTTGTTAAGGATAAATTTCAATTGTAACAACTGCCTGCAAATAGTGAATTTGCAGTAAGCTTGATGTAATGGTTTAGATACTGCTAGTAGTTTAGTCTAATTATAATAAAAATTACTGTCATAAATACCATATTAAAGTAACTATCCATTCAAGGCGTATGCACCGTGTAAACCTCCATAATAACAGCTGTTATTTGCTGGTACCAACAGAAATTGTGATCATGGCTATAGTAATGAGTTAACTAGTAATATATATATATATATATAGTTTGATGTGCTCACACCTACCTCAGGCTATAACGTCGCGAGTGCATTGTACATTTGATAGGTTACAATAATATGTTAGTTTACTTAAATCAAAGCAGCGCTGTCAAACTAGTTTTGTCAGTACGGTGAATTGCAGGAGGACGAATTTCCAAATACACGATATCTCACTAGTTAAAATTTCAATTAATTGAATCGATATTTTAGTGTTCCTTGTTATTAATCGCATAGTATTTTTGTGTGTAGACCTGCATGTTTCTATGTCTTAATATTTAGTGTTAGCCTCTTTTGAGGAATATGTTTCTCGAAATCCCTATTTAATTTTTTTTATATACCTATTTATATATATTTTACCGCCATATTGTTTATATACTTATACCTATTAATTTGATTATTATAGTAGTATACATTTTCATTGTATCTACCAGGTTTAAGCTCATTAAACCTATTTCTAGCTGATTATTTTTTTTAATACTCCCTTCTTTATTCTGCTTGTCATTTGTAAGTTTTTGTTTGTTTTTATTTTTTGTTTTTGTCAATAGTCAATCTGATTGTTGACTGGCGCCCAATTTAGGTTAACCTAATCGTAATCACATAAGTAAAAAACATAACGAACCCACAACCCGCTCCCGACTATATCAGCTGTTGCAGATGTCGTTATAATACATACGTGTACGAAATTTCAAGTGAATATCTGAATTTTATTTTATCAACCCCTTCAATAATGGAGTAGGGGTGGTGGCTATTGAAAAATATTATAAAAAAATCTTGGGCCTTTGCTTCTAGTTCATACACCGAATTTCAACTTTCTGTACTCTTACCAGATTGCTTTACTTATTTTCCCCTATTTACCCCTATCTAACCCCCAACCCTTCATCAGAATAATCCCAAAATATAATTTAGTTCCTGATGTCATTAAAATATATACGCGTACCAAATCTCAAGTGAATATCTTAATTTTATTTCATCAACCCCTTTAATAATGGAGTGGGGGGGTGGTGGATGGATGAAAAATATTATAAAAAATTTTGAGGCGTGGCTTGTAGTACATACATCTAATTTCAAGTTTCTGTACTGTTACCAGCTTGCTATACATATTTCTTCTTATTTACCCCTATTTATCCCCAACCCTTCACCGCATTTCGCGGCTAAAAAAAATTCTTTTTAAGGCACAATAATTTTTTTTTAGTAAATGATTAACATGAACATCATATTTTAGCTTCTTATCAATAATAAGACCAAGATTTTTAGTATGGCTCAAGAATGGTAATTTTTGATCCTGTACATAAATTCCGAAATTATCCTCAGTTGTCTTACATATTTTCTCATTTCCAAAAATGAGTGCAGATGATTTAAGTGAGTTAATTTTAAGGCAGTGCTTAAATGAGTACTCAACAAGATTTTTAATGTCTTTGTTAATTGTAGTAATTGACTGGTTAATATGTCCTGCTTCAAAAGTTAAGTATATTTGCATATCATCTGCATAGTAATGTGATTTACAGGATATTAAATTATTTTTAAAATCAGCAGTATATAATAAAAAAAGTAACGGCCCCAATATTGAACCTTGCGGCACCCCAGACTCTAACTTTTTTTGCTTTTGATACTGAATCATTTAAAATTACGCTTTGCTGTGTGTTAGTAAAGTAAGTCTTCACCGAGGGAATTGTCACAAAAACCATAATACTTTAATTTTGACAGAAGTAAGCTCTGATTAATGGTGTCAAATGCTATAGAGTAGTCAAGCAACACAAGTGCCGTAATTTTGCCTTGGTCGTAACCCCTAACTACATCGTTATTAATTTTTAACATTGCAGTTGTGGTACTATGATCCGCTCTAAAGCCAGACTGATTCCATGGTATAATACTATAGTAATTAAGGTAAGACATCATCTGATCGTATTATTTTTGACATAACAGGCAATAAACTAATGTGGCGAAGCTCACTGTAAGTTAAGATTCAGCTTATTTTATTTAAAGGTTTAACCCAGTGCCCTGCTCGATAAATGGATTTATAATACGCATTATTATTATCGCGCGAGCAGATCTGTGGAATCCGCAGCACTCAGGCCTGTCGGCCCATTGTGCATTCGCGTCATGTGGGATCTTCTAGAAGAGACCAGTGCTCTCCGCAAAGGATAGCAGTCTATTCCATGGTTGATCCCGTAACTCCTCCGGCTGTAAAAATTGCCTTTGGAGATGCCTATACCTTAACGCACCTAAGGGTGCGCAATTGCATAGGATATGAGTGGTGGTTTCATCTCCACTCCACACATCCTACAAATAGGGTTGTTTTTCAACCCCATTGTGTGAATATGTTTGTTCAGAGGACAGTGTTCTGTTAACAAGCCTACTATCCATCTCATTTTTTCTCTATCGAGCCCAAGCAGCCACTTAATGGTTGAGTCAGTCGAGGGCCCCTTTATATGGAGCCTCGGCTGCCTCATTCCAGCGGCCTGAGTCCAATAGTTGCTGAACCTTGCAGTGGCCCAGTCTCGTAACTCTGATTGAATCAGACTTCTTGGCAAACCAAAGGCTGGCTCAGGGCCAGGGAATGGAGTTATTGCTCCTTCTCCCGCCAATCGGTCTGCTTCTTCGTTGCCCTCCACACTTCTGTGACCGGGCACCCATATGAGTTTGACAGAGTTGTGTTCGCACAGTTCTGTCAAAATATTCCGACAGTTTAAAACTAGTCTTGAGGTCACTTTGTTTGACACAAGAGCCCTCAAGGCTGCTTGGCTGTCGCTACATATATAAATATGTTTGATGGCGATACCTCTCCTGAGATTCTCGCTTGCACACACCAATATGGCATATACTTCTGCTTGGAATACACTAGGATACCTTCCAAGTGGCACCGATATACGAGCCCTTGGTTTGCAGCCGTGTATGCCAGCACCAGTTCCCTCCTGCTTCTTAGATCCGTCTGTGTATCACTCGAGACCTTTGGGACTCAGAAGACGGTTTTTATCGCGCTCCCAGTCCTCTAGAGTGGGAAACACCGCTGAGTATGGAATAGTGAAATTATAGACAGGGAGACACCGGTCATCCACCGCTTGGGTGATGACCCGGTCCCTTACCGGCAGATCCAGGGCCTTTGTGGGCCCCCATCCACGGCCAGTCCCATTCCACATTCCATTTTTGAACAGTCTATTTGCTGCTTTTTTAGCTTCCAGTTCCACCTCGATATGCAAGGGAGTGAGTCCAAGAATGGCCTCCATTGGTATCGTTGGAGTGGTTCTGATAGCTCCTGTAATTCCAAGGCAAGCTAGCCTTTGAACTTGACATAGGCGAGCCCTAATTGTGGAGCGCTCCTGGCAGCGCTACCACACTAGTGCCGCATATGTTATTAGGGGTTTCACTATGGTGGTGTATGTCCAAAGAGCAATCTTCGGACGCATTAAATACGAGTTTAAATAGGGCAAACAGTATAAGAGCATTTTAGTGGAAATTAGATCATTTCATGAGCACTAGATTTAATACTAGTTAATCAATGCCTTATAAACGTCCTCTTCGGATACTGTGGTGAAGGAAAAAGTTGTGTTCTCTATATATTTAATATTGTTATAATTATCAATTAGGTAACCACAAGCAGCTTCACTCTTACAGATGGATACAAAATAATCATTTTTGTCATCTACATTAGACAGATGCGATGGAATTTCTGAATTATTTTTTGAACAGGCAATAAACTAATGTGGCGAAGCTCACTGTAAGTTAAGATTCAGCTTATTTTATTTAGAGGTTTAACCCAGTGCCCTGCTCGATAAATGGATTTATAATACGCATTATTATTATCGCGCGAGCAGATTTGTGGAATCCGCAGCACTCAGGCCTGTCGGCCCATTGTGCATTCGCGTCATGTGGGATCTTCTAGAAGAGACCAGTGCTCTTCGCAAAGGATAGCAGTCTATTCCATGGTTGATCCCGTAACTCCTCCGGCTGTAAAAATTGCCTTTGGAGATGCCTATACCTGAACGCACCTAAGGGTGCGCAATTGCATAGGATATGAGTGGTGGTTTCATCTCCACTCCACACATCCTACAAATAGGGCTGTTTTTCAACCCCATTGTGTGAATATGTTTGTTCAGAGGACAGTGTTCTGTTAACAAGCCTACTATCCGTCTCATTTTTTCTCTATCGAGCCCAAGCAGCCACTTAATGGTTGAGTCAGTCGAGGGCCCCTTTATATGGAGCCTCGGCTGCCTCATTCCAGGGGCCTGAGTCCAATAGTTGCTGAACCTTGCAGTGGCTCAGTCTCGTAACTCTGATTGAATCAGACTTCTTGGCAAACCAAAGGCTGGCTCAGGGCCAGGGAATGGAGTTATTGCTCCTTCTCCCGCCAATCGGTCTGCTTCTTCGTTGCCCTCCACACTTCTGTGACCGGGCACCCATATGAGTTTGACAGAGTTGTATTCGCACAGTTCTGTCAAAATATTCCGACAGTTTAAAACTAGTCGAGGTCACTTTGTTTGACACAAGAGCCCTCAAGGCTGCTTGGCTGTCGCTACATATATAAATATGTTTGTTGGCGATACCTCTCCTGAGATTCTCGCTTGCACACACCAATATGGCATATACTTCTGCTTGGAATACACTAGGATACCTTCCAAGTGGCACCGATATACGAGCCCTTGGTTTGCAGCCGTGTATGCCAGCACCAGTTCCCTCCTGATTCTTAGATCCGTCTGTGTACCACTCGAGACCTTTGGGACTCAGAAGACGGTTTTTATCGCGCTCCCAGTCCTCTAGAGTGGGAAACACCGCTGAGCATGGAATAGTAAAATTATAGACAGGGAGACACCGGTCATCCTCCGCTTGGGTGATGACCCGGTCCCTTACCGGCAGATCCAGGGCCTTTGTGTGCCCCCATCCACGGCCAGTCCCATTCCACATTCCATTTTTGAACAGTCTATTTGCTGCTTTTTTAGCTTACAGTTCCACCTCGATATGCAAGGGAGTGAGTCCAAGAATGGCCTCCATTGCTATCGTTGGAGTGGTTCTGATAGGTCCTGTAATTTCAAGGCAAGCTAGCCTTTGAACTTGACATAGGCGAGCCCTAATTGTGGAGCGCTACCACACTAGTGCCGCATATGTTATTAGGTGTTTCACCATGGTGGTGCATGTCCAATGAGCAATCTTCGGACGCATTAAATACGAGTTTAAATAGGGCAAACAGTATAAGAGCATTTTAGTGGAAATTAGATCATTTCATGAGCACTAGATTTAATACTAGTTAATGCCTTATAAACGTCGTCTTCGGATACTGTGGTGAAGGAAGAAGTTGTGTTCTCTATATATTTATTATTGTTATAATTATCAATTAGGTAACCACAAGCAGCTGCACTCTTACAGATGGATACAAAATAATCATTTTTGTCATCTACATTAGACAGATGCGATGGAATTTCTGAATTATTTTTTGGCTTTGTTACATTCGTATTATTTCATGTTTTCCATACATCTTTACTACTTTTGGAACGTTGAATAAATTCCAAATATGATTTCTTTCTCGTTTAATAGCAGAGTTCGTAGTATTTCGCAACATTTTATAATAAGACCAATCTGCCGGGTTTTCTGATTTTTTAAATTTTGCCTTTTTTTATTTTTTATCATTATTTTTATGACATCTGTAACCCAAGGAGCTTTGGGTTTTGATGTTCTTACCGTTTTTAATGACGCATGTGCTTCAAGGAGAAATAGAATATTACGACTGAAAAATTCTAACTTGCTATTTACATCATATTGGGAATATATTGTATCCCAAGAAATATCATTTAAATCACGCAAAAAAATGTTCGTAATTAAAATGTTTATAATCTCTATATGTACAAGGGAATTGCTTCCCATGTTCAACAGGACATATTAATTCACAAAAAATGTATCGGTGATCAGATATATTTCCTACGTCCTCAACCCGTGTCTCAGAAATCAAAACATTTTCGCTAACCATTTATTTTCCACGAAAATCCCTGTGCTTTTACTACACAAAAATATTAAAATAGTCAATTACTTTTCAATGATACGGTATACTTGAACATCGACAAAAACCGACCTTCAGTTATATATAGAAATAACCTCTACTTTCTAAAGATAATTCCCTAGATTCATCTCCTGTAAAGTTCTGCAACTTTTCTACTACCACAACTTCTAAATTAATTAGAGATAACCTTTTTGATAAAATATGTCTCTCGGAATAGTTTATTTTGCGCATTATACAAATTGTTAAATTCCATCTAATTGTTCCACGAAGTTGTTGCCTTTGCAGTCTCACATCAAGCGGCTCGAAATAGAACAATGCAACAAACAAAAGCGACGAATTAAATGGCTCTAATTTACACAATCTAAGGATAAGGAAACACATCTTATTGTATACGCGCCCTCGTCTTTATTACCTGCTACTATGGCTGAGGATTATATTATATAAGAACCGCATCTAACGTTGAAAACCCGTACAGGAATTGCGTGGTATGCCCTTATTGCAGAGGGATAAGTAATTTACCTCAAGATGTGGTGCCTAACTTAATTTTCAAGAGCCCTGTATGTCGTAAGTTGTGGTTGCTCTGTAGTTGAACTTTAGCTGAAGTTTAATTGAATACAGTTTTGTGGATTTGCTGACAGATATTAAATGAAGCGATAGAAAGAAATGTCAGTTTTTTACTCAAACATATTCACTGATATTGACCTAATATTGGTTTAATATTCTAAACATTTTGGCTCAATATAAAGAGCTTAACGTTGATCCAATGTGGTAAAGTTTATTAAAGAGATATTGAAAAACTATATCATTAAATATTGTATTGTAATATTTAAAATTACCTGTACGTTGACCTAATATTTAATGTACATGGTGTTCCTTAATGACGTGTTAATATTTCAGGGTGTGATGCCTTAGGTCATTTTATGAAGAAAAGTTCATATGAACATATGTCAACGGCTTAAATTTCTTGCTTTCATGCAAAACGACGCGACGGCCCGACTTCTAAATGGCATGCTGAGCGATAGACACTTCCAAGTCACTATCGGAAGCGTTGAAAGTACCCAAAGGACACTTAACAACGGACTTCCCCAAGGCTCAGTACTCTCGCCAGTCTTGTTTAGCCTATATATATCAGATATGCCCACCACTAGGTCTAGAAAATTCGGATATGCGGATGACTGGGCAATCGCAACCAGACATACTCTGGTGGAGAGCACAGAAGATATCCTTACTGACGACCTCACAAAGCTGGGAGAGTATTTCAGGCGATGGAGACTTAAACTAAATTCAAATAAAACCGAAGTGTGCTGCTTCCACCTAAACAACAAGATGGTCAACAGGAAACTCCAGGTGTACATAGATCATCAATTATTGAGGCATAACAGTAACCCAAAGTATTTGGGTGTCACCCTGGACAGAACACTCTCCTTTAAGAATCACCTTGAACATACTGCGGCGAAACTAAGAACTCGCAATAACATTATTCACAAGCTCTGCGGAACAACATGGGGATCGACAGCAACTACCCTCCGAAGCTCAGCACTCGGACTTGTGTACTCAGCCGCTGAATACTGTGCCCCTGTCTGGATAAACAGCCCCCATACAAAATTAATCGATATACAACTAAACACCACGATGCGTTTGATTTCCGGCACAATAAAGTCTACCCCAACACAATGGTTACCACTGCTAAGCCATATACCTCCCCCGGCCAAAATGCCTTACTTAGAGAGTTCCAGAAAATATTGAACAATCAGCAATTGCCGATACACGGAGACATTGCTGACGCCAACCGCAAACGATTGCGTTCCAGAAACCCTCCAACCGGAACTGCAACGGCCCTGAGAACAGACAACTTCCAAATAATCCCACAGTGGCAAAACGTGCGGAACGACATGAATAATCCAGTCCTGAGAGATATGCCAAGTATAACTGAAACTCCTCCAGGCTTTAACCTCCCCCGCAAGACTTGGGCCACCCTAAATAGAATAAGAACAGGCCATGGTAACTGCGCTGATTTCCACCATAAATGGAATAGAACCCCATCTGCCGAATGTGACTGCGGAGCGATTAAACAAACCATCCAACACATTATCACCGAGTGCCCACTTAGGAAGTACAAAGGAAGCATGAGCGACTTCACCTGTGTGACGCCAGCGTCGATCGAATTCATAAATAAACTGGACATTAAACTTTAAATAACTATGTTGTATATATACATATGCCATACGCTAAATAAATAAATATCTTGCTAGAGGGTGTTGAATTTTTTCTTTTAATCGTTACTTTTTAATATCTCAGAAAGCATTTTAGATATTGTTTTCAATTTTGGTATGTGTAAAAAAGATATAAAACCACATGTTTTAATTAGAAAAACTGTTTTATCGCTCCACCAGTGGCGTCCCTGCGAGCATGTCCCCTGATATTTTTTACCAAGTAGTACGCTACTGACAGTTTTCCATGTCGATATTTTTCCTGATTGGCCTGATCAATTCTACATGAAAACGATTTCTTGCGTCTTTCTCGTTAGACTCACAGTTCTTGATTAAAACGATTAAATTCATATTGAGACACAGGCATACACACAAAAAGAACAATTGTCGGTTACACGGATCAGACCAATCATCTCTAGTGTATTTTGGCTTACTGAATCCGAATCCAGTGTCAGTTTTGCCCCACCACGTCGCAATTTTTCTCTATCCTCAGAAAATCGTTAGAAAAATGTAATTTTCCCTTTTTGCATTTTTCTAACGGTTTTTTGAGTATAGAAAAAAATTGTGACGTGGTGGGGCAAAAATGACGCCGGATTCGGATTCAGTAAGCCAAAATACATTGGAGATGATTGGTTTGGTTATTTTTCTTCTAGAAAGAACGCTGATTTTTTTATTCAAGTGCAAAGTCATGATATGTAGTGACTAAGGCAGGAAATGCATATTTTACTAAAAATTGTAATAATTACAATTTGATGCTTTTTTTTGTTCAATGTGTATATTTTTATATCATATCGTATACATTATCATTAGGTACTCTTTATTTTTTACTTATTAGTTAACAATTTCTTCTAATGATACAAAATGGACTTATTATCGTTGAAAAGACATTTTTTTAAATAATGAGAAAATAATAAAATGTAATATTAAAGTTAAATTTTCAATAGCCTCGTATATAGTAAGTTCCGGTGGCTGTGTTTATGGGATTTAGATGAAATTTATTTGAATACAGTTTTGTGGATTTGCGGACACAGAGAATAAATCGAGCATTAGGAAAGATGTCATTATTTTGCTGAAAAACATCTGACTATTTAATGACATTATTTCACTAAACATGGCCACTATACTGTTACATTGATTACGAGGGTAGTGAACGATGACCTGCCCCGTAAATCATAGGAGAGCACAGTTCACAACCTATTTGCGTGTCTACTGTCTACATGTGATTCATATTAAAATTTTTCTCTTTTACTTGCTACCTTTTTTTGATTATTAGTTCAGAAAAATCGGAAGATTTTTGTGATTATATGTATATGGGTTGACGGGGGTGCAACAGGTGCAATAGCACGGGGCGGCACAATTTATGGGGCGGCATTTTAGTCTACTTCTATATCTGTATCAGATTTAAGAGGGAACAACACGTAAGGCTAGTCGGGAGGGGGATAAAGCACCAAATTAGGAGGTATCTCTCTTATAATCAAATTTTATCCGAAAATAGTCTTCAACAATCCTGTAGTATTTATTTATGTACAACTTACACATAATTTCAGTTAAATAACATCACCCAATTTGCAAAAAACAGCTTATTGTTAATCATTAAAATTATGATTGTTTTCTGCAAATTGGGTGATGTTATTTAACTAAAAATATGTGTAAGTTGTACATAAATAAATACTATAGGATTGTTGAAGACTATTTTTGGATAAAATTTGATTATAACGCAGATATCTCCTAATTTGGTGCTTTATCGCCCCCTCCCCCCCCCCACTAGCCTTACGTGTTGTTCCCTCTTAAGGAGAAATATTTAATGTGGCATCGTCACGATTCGCGCGATTCGTTCATTCGTTCATTAACAGACTATAGAACACAGTGCCGCCACAATATACCAATTGGAAATTCGAGAAAGGATGTTTACAAAATGGAAATGAAATATTTAGTCGACGTTTCGGAAACCTAATCTGTTTCCTTTTTCAAGGCTTTTCCTGAACAATCCTTTGTGCTGTGTATGATAAATACTGAGCTCTAAGAATATGTTTGTCATATTTAATATCCGTGGATACTTACTACTTACATAGAACTGTTGATATAGTTAACAGTTTTTTTATTTTATACAATGTTAAGTTTGTGAAGTTCTTCTTTGAACATTGGCAACCAGGTTCTACAAACATCTGCTCAACTAGTTCGACACGTATCTATTCTATATCAATAATATTATCGCTGATTCTTTATTTTTGCTAACCTCCTCCTTTGTTTAAATTATTGCCGACTCCGTTCTCCCAAGCGTGTTTGCAAATCTTCGGACTCCGGATTTAGTTTTTCCTGATATAATTCTTGTGTTCACCCAATCTTACACTGAATAGTCTGGATGATTTACCTACGTAACTTTTCGGATAATCCGTGCACATAAGGAATTAATGCAGTGTAATGTTTTTCAAGGTTTTGTCGCATCTGATTGTTATTTTCAATATTTCTGAAGATTTTATTAACAAAGGCTTCAGAGCATTGATTGCTTATAAGGACCTCTTTGATAAACCTTTTCTCATTGTTTAATATTTCATCATTAGAAGAAATGATTTTGGCCCTATCATACAAACATTTAATAACACCCCTTTTTTTATTATTAAAAACCCAATAGTGGACATCCGATTTTTGTTTGTTTTCCAATTACACAATCTTAAATGATTAATAATAAGATATCACAAAACTTAAGTTATAGTTTAATGTATAATAAACTTTCAAATATGTCTCCATGGACCTCCAAATCCAAGAGACCGACCGTGTTGCTCTCCCGGCACGAAATATAAGAAATTCGATAAAATTGCCTGCTTGCTTTACAAGAGTGATTCCATGTAAAAGCCGAAAGAAAAAAAGTTAAACATTATGTCATATACTAACCACTTGAAATTGGTGTCATTTTGTCGAATTTATTATACTCTTAAGCCAAATCAAGCTCCAGGTCATTCAGTTAACTCTTATTAATTTACCCAATATTCATAAAATTGACAAATAAACAATTTTTCATCGCATACTATGTTGAATAAATAAATAAAGAGTTAACCGATCGAGCAAGCGCTTGATTTGGCGTAAGAGGATAATAAATCCGACAAAATCACACCAATTTCAAGTGGTTGGGGTATGACATAATTTTTAACATTTTTCTTTCGGCTTTTACATGGAATCACTCTTGTATAGCAAGCAGGCAATTTGACCGAAATATTTATATTTCCCCACTTGAAAATATTTTACAAATGCGTATCAGTAGGGGTTTGTATAAAAAGTAGACTTTTAAATAATCCCCACTACAAGAAAATGCTCATAATTTTATAGTTTTCAACAGAGTAACTCGATACCTTTCTGAATCAGCCTATAAAAATGACTATCAGTTTACATCCAAGAAACTTTTGGGTACCACTGGCTCTTGGCATAAAATCGAAAACAAGTTAAAATTGGATTATAACTTTTGGGTTTATTAGTCATATGCTTATGGGTACTACATCGTCCCGGAGTTTGACACTTCTCTCACGACTCACCCTGTATACTTTCACGGATAGTTCAATAGGCTACTTAATAATATTATTAAGGCGGCGTAAACGTAATTTTAATTAGCTATATAATTAATTTGCCAAGTTTAATCTATAAACTTTTTTTATTTACTAATAAGATCTGCTTTGATAGTGTTCTTTTAAAAACCAAATTCTATGACAAATTCAGAGTTAAAATTGAATTTACTTACCATGGGGTGTTACACGTAGATGTAAGTGTTAAATATCTCACTCCTACATGATAGAGAGTTCTCAGAACTCCGAGACTTCCCGCTAGGGAATGGCCTCCCTCAACTCCAATCAGCGAACAAAGTTGATGACTTTTATATGCACTCGTAATGTCTGCAAAAAAGAAACTAGCATTAAAAAAGCGCCAACCAGGAAATGAATAAATATCACGCAACATCATTAAAACATTCAACCAAAATTCACCATTCACTGCAAAATAATTTACGGCATCCAAGCTGGGGTGGAAAATCACTTGCATACCATTATTTGATAAGTAAGATAGGTAAGTTTTATTAAACATATTTAGATAGTTGTTTTATTTTATTCAGATTAACCTCTTTTTTGTGATGTCTGGCACACTGCAAATATTATTACCATATTGCTGATACTAGAAATTACTAAAATATTAGTTGGCAGGTACACTTTTTTGGTAGTTCCTTAAATTTCTTATCCACGACCGATAATTTCGGTACAGTTCTTTCAGATACAATTAGAGAATTGTCAATTGTCATCAGCAAACATTGTTAAGGTATTTTAATCTAGGATTTCAGGTAAGTCATTAACATATAGCCAAAATAGTCAGGGACTCAAGACAGAGCCTTGAGGTACCCCAATTTCAACATCGAGTTCTTCCGATCTAATACCATTTACTTCAACCAGTTGTTTTCTCTTAGATAGATATGACACAAGTTTTGCCTTTTAAGTAATATTTTTGAAGTTTTTGTATGAGCAAGGCATGATTTATTCGAATGCCTTGCTCAGATCCATAAAAATAACTATGCAGTTACTGTTTTTTTCCAAGTAGTCAAATACTGTGTTAAGAAAATTCATTATTGCTGTCTCAGGTGACTATCTTATATCTAAGCTAGCTAATTTTCCTAGTGGGTGAAAAAACACCTTTGATTTACGAGTGGACTTAAAAAGGAAAAACCGACTAGTTTGCTGTCTAGTTTACATTAAATTGGGATCTTTGAACGAGCCACAATATTTATGGGACGACTCGCTCCCTGAGTAATATTAGATATTTCCTCAACGATTTGACAAAGATGTTGACCAAGTCGAATTTTCTCATTCTTTGGAGTTTATGGGTTTATGAAAGGCCTTCAAATTGTAATAAAACATTTCTGAATTTTGAAAATATACTACAGTGTACTTTATAATAATTATGGTCGAAAAGTTTTTAGTATTTATCAGGAAGCGGTTGTTAAACTTAGAAATGTATACAATCTTGTTTTTTAAAGCCTATAATAATCACTGAGCCGACTATTTTATGACAGTTTAGGATCTGTGAACTAATGTCTCAATTTTCTAACCATGTCACGCTATTGTATGGAAAATAACTTTAATTTCTTTAACCCCCCTATCGTACATTTGTTACACGATCTTGCAGAAATTTTTTGTACATTATCAGAACAATATAGACACCACCTTCAAGCCCTCTATGTGCAGTTGTTTTCGAGAAAATAAATAGTGAAAATAACTTGTTTTGAAAGCTTTTCAAGTTAACCATTGCACCTAACGATCTCTATCATGCTCATTTTTTAGAGAATATCATAACGAACAATTTTTCTAATGCATATATCCAATGATTATAAGGAGTTCCATAAGAAAAAATATTATCTGAGGTTTTCCTTCAGTAACTGTTAGTGGAGGGATTATACATCACAAAACCACAAAAATCAGTTCTGGGAGTACCGCGCAATCCCCCCAAAAAACCACCCCTTCGGTGAAAGGAGCCTTATTTTACCGGTAACTCATTAGCCGTTGAAGACATAGAAGAATTGCTTGTTATAGAAACGAGAGCTTGACGAATTGGCTAAGAAATAGTCCTCTTGTAATTTTATTGTATATGCCATGGTTTTCAAGAAAATCGATATTAAAAAAAATTGCAAAATTTGTATTTTAATGCGCACGAATTTTCGTTTATTTGAAATTTTTTGCGAGCGGCCTATAGAAAAAGTTAAATTATTCGAAAACCAAACAAGCTAGTAAGAAAACCCAAAATGGGTTTTAAAGGGGATATAAAATACTCTTTTGTGTTTCCATTCTTGATGGCTATTGATATCTATTAATATATAAAAATAACAATATAATATAGTTACCTCTTGATTTTTTGCACTTTTAACTATTCAAAGGCCCATAAGAAACAACTGACTTTAATACAAGTTTTAATTGCATTATCTTTTAGTTCAAGGTAGTACTTCAATGCAGAAAAAGTTAGGAATAAATATATTCACATTTACAAATTTACCAGCATGTTGAAATTAGCCAAATTTTGGTCAATTCTTTATTGTTTCCTAAGAATTAAAAAAAAACCAAACGTCTTGAAAATGTATCTCATTTTTTTTTTTGGGTTTATATATTATATAACTATTGTTTATAATCATTTAATAGTTACAAAATTTTATAAAAAATATCATAAAAAAATTGAATACGCAGCCTTTTTTGGATTTTTTTTTTGGCTAACTTTAACATGCTGCTAAATTTGTAAATGTGAATATTTTTATTTCTAACTTTTTCTGCATTGAAGTACATTGAACTAAAAGATAACGAATTTATAACTTATATTATAGTCAATTATTTTTTATGGGCCTGTGAATAGTTAGATGCACAAAATTCAAGAGATAACTATATTATATTGTTATTTTTATATACTAATAAATATCAACAGCCCTCAAAAATGGCAACACAAGAGAGTATTTTATATCCCCTTTAAAACCCATTTTGATTTTTCTTCCTAGCTTATTTGGTTCTCGAGCCATTCAATTTTTTCTATAGGCCGCGCACAAAAAAATTTCAAATAAACAAAAATTTGCGCGCATTAAAAATACAAATTTTGCAATTTTTGTCAATATCGATTTTCTCGAAAACCATGGCATATACAAGAAAATAACTACAGGATTTTTTTTAGGTAATTAGTCAAGCTTTCTTTTTTATGATGAGCAATTCTCTTATATTTTCAACGGTTAACGAGTTACCAGTAAAATTAGTATTTTTTCACCGAAGGGGTGGTTTTTTGGGAGGTTGCGCGGCACCCCCATAACTGATATTTGTGGTTTTGTGATGTTTAATCCTCGCACCAACAGTTACGGAAAAGAAATACCCAGATAACATTTTTTGTGAGCTTCTGTATTGTATTTTTGTATTTTGTATTTGTATGTATTTTTGTATTTGTATTTTATACAAATTTGTATTTTTGACTAATTTGTTATACTACAAGTTAGCAGGAATGGAGATATTAAAAGAAATATAGAAAAAGGGCCTATTTCATTCACTAATTGTTAATTATAAAATCAAGCGGTTCACTAATTTGTAAGCAAACTTAGGGTATTCAACAACACCCTAAACCGAAGAGACTCCCATAATAATCTCGCCTATGGGCCAAATATTTTATTTTTTAGCATTATTTCCTTCCTGCCGTCTAGCCTACTATAACTCCAATGTAAACGTCGAGATCAATGGTACCATTACTTTAAGATCAAAGGTTCTTCACCGACTTTTTTATCTCGTTAATTCTCTAATCTTTCCATAAACTATAATAAATTAAAACTATACCAGAAAATTATTTCTTAACATAACTACTAGCAAACAAAACTGGTTCATTAAGATCTAATATTAGCAACTATTTCACCAACAATTTTAATTAATACGTTCATTCTTAAGCTTTTATCCAATTTGTCTGAAATCCACTCCGAACTATTTCCGTTTTAAATTTATGGAGAGCAACTCGCGGTATTGTGGGTAGTTAAAGTTTATTGTTAGTAATAAAGCTTTCTAAAACTTTTAACTTCTACGCCTTGCTTAAGCTCAACAAATAAAATTTAAATAATAAACACCGTCCACATAACTGTGTTTATTTATGGTAGTAATATGGCAGATGAGCAAAAGTTGTGCCATAAATAACTTATAGCATGCCTTTTTAAATGCCAAATCCCTCCATGGCTGGAAAATTGTGGTAGGTTTGTCGGTGTAGGTATACAAAAATTTACGTTTCAGTTAACTTCCCAAGGCATTTGTTTTAAATTTTAACTTCGCGATTTATTACATATATACAAGGTCATTAAACACCAGTATAGGTAACGGAAGCACATATTACACTTACTACCATTAGACCCTTCATCCAGCGGGTCACGGCTGCGGCTTATTGTAGTTTCCCAAAACTACAGTACAAGGTCATCTGATGATGAGTTTAATATTTTTAAAACCCTTTTAAATGGTCAAATAACTGAAGTGCGAGGTTTCTGTACTGTAAGAAATATAGACGGGCACCACAAATGTAGATCAGACTATTTGAGTTCGAGACCAAAATATCCAGCTTTTCTTATGGAAGCCATTCTGGACTTCAAGGTCGTTCGTCTCCAGTCGCTACTAACCGATGTGATGGGTCGCCATCGAATAGTATGTAGTGCTAGGTCACCTCTATAGCCTTTTTGGGTCTGTATGGTCGGTGGGTTTCGGTACATCCAAGAGCTGTATTAATCTGTGCTAATAAAAATATCTAAATGTCAAAATCTGTACCAGTCAGGTAGATAGGTACCTGAAAGAATCTGTACCTTCGTCACAAATACATTGCGCTAATAGTACACAATCACATCAGTTAGCAGCAGACCTAGAGGAATGGCCTTGAAACTAAAATATTAGTCCCGAGATCCCATGCCTTATCTACTTACATGGCAACAAATAAAATTGTAAACTATCTGCCGAAATTTGAAACAAAAAATTCCGATTTTACTAATAGCCCAGCTTGTTTTAGAACCTTTATATGGAATATAAGAATATTGATCAATACAAGTCCAGACAAACTTCAGGTTGTAATTTCACAATTATGAGGGTATTAGATGAATCTACAAGTTTGTACTATGTACGTAATGTACGTATTTCACTTTGACTTGTTGGAATATACAGGGTGACTGGTACCGCGCCGTATTGCTTTGAAGAGGTGTTAATAGAGACGATTTGCAGTTGATTGAACCATAATATGTGTAATACAAAAGTTGATAGATTTCGAGATATTTCAATTTTTGTGTTTTCTTAGAAATGTACTACCTATTGCTACAAATTGTAAAATAAAAAAAAAGAGGATAAATTTCTCTGTAATTTTTTTTTATTCTACCGTTAATACACATAGTAGTTCATATTATGTAATAAAAATTATGTTAAATAGTTTGACATGACAAAAATACAGGAGCTAAAACCTGCAAGGGTTGTTAGAAACTCTAACTCAATTGTTCATTCACCATGATTTATTTCAAAAATTTGTGAATACGTTAAACGTACAAATTATTTTAAAAACTTCTCTGCTTCATCACCTTTCGAAGTAGGTATAAAGTTTTAAGAAAGTTCCTGTTACTTCCAGGAATAATACAAAATTAGTAGGCGCACACACAATTTAGTCATAAAAATTTGGGAAAGTAAATAAACTCCATACATTTATTTTACATTTCATTTGATGTTTTTATAGATTTTCGAAGTGACTACCTCTGCTCCTTATGCAAATACGAGCCCGTTTTCTCATTTCGGTTCTAGTAATTCTGTTGGAAAAATTATTTCTTAGAATTATTGCTGCTTCTTTTATCCTATGTATTAATTGTTCCCGAGTTGTAATTTCGGTCCCATACACAAGTTCTTTCATGTGCCCCCATACATAAAAATCCAGAGGGGTAAGGTCGGGGCTCCTAGCAGGCCATGGAATAGGCCCTCCTGTCCCAATCCACCTGTTTGGGAACCATTGATCCAATAATTGTCTTATCGGACGATAATAATGCGCACGACATCCATCGTACTGGAATATCATCCTACGTCTGCTTGCCAGAGGTACATCCTCCAACAAAGGGGCCAAATGATTAATTAAAAAATCAGCATAAACTGCCCCGTTCAAGTTATCGGGTAGAAAATGCGGCCCGATTAAATTGTTTCCAATAACTCCCATCCACACATTGACACTAAATTTCCTTTGGAAACTGGTTTGGCGTGATAACCGTGGATCGGTATTTAATAGGAATCGACAAAATTGAACTTTTCGTGCAGGATAGCCCTCCTCTAGTCCTTGGACTGGTGTGTAATGGTACGGACTAGAGGAGGGCGATCCTGCAAGAAGAGTTCAATTTTGTCGATTCCTATTAAATACCGATGCCGAGGACGCAAATTTTTTGTCTAGAACTTTGTGGACCGACGAATCTAAATTCAGCAGAGAAGGTATCACAAATTTACATAATCTGCATTATTGGGCGGAAGAAAATCCACGGTTATCACGCCAAACCAGTTTCCAAAGGAAATTTAGTGTCAATGTGTGGATGGGAGTTATTGGAAACAATTTAATCGGGCCGCATTTTCTACCCGATAACTTGAACGGGGCAGTTTATGCTGATTTTTTAATTAATCATTTGGCCCCTTTGTTAGAGGATGTACCTCTGGCAAGCAGACGTAGGATGATATTCCAGTACGATGGATGTCCTGCGCATTATTATCGTCCGATAAGACAATTATTGGATCAATGGTTCCCAAACAGGTGGATTGGGAGAGGAGGGCCTATTCCATGGCCTGCTAGGAGCCCCGACCTTACCCCTCTGGATTTTTATGTATGGGGGCACATGAAAGAACTTGTGTATGGGACCGAAATTACAACTCGGGAACAATTAATACGTAGGATACAAGAAGCAGCAATAATTCTAAGAAATAATTTTTCCAACAGAATTACTAGAACCGAAATGAGAAAACGGGCTCGTATTTGCATAAGGAGCAGAGGTAGTCACTTCGAAAATCTATAAAAACATCAAATGAAATGTAAAATAAATGTATGGAGTTTATTTACTTTCCCAAATTTGTATGACTAAATTGTGTGTGCGCCTACTAATTTTGTATTATTCCTGGAAGTAACAGGAACTTTCTTAAAACTTTATACCTACTTCGAAAGGTGATGAAGCAGATAAGTTTTTAAAATAATTTGTACGTTTAACGTATTCACAAATTTTTGAAATAAATCCTGGTGAATGAACAATTGAGTTAGAGTTTCTAACAACCCTTGCAGGTTTTAGCTCCTGTATTTTTGTCATGTCAAACTATTTAACATAATTTTTGTTACATAATATGAACTACTATGTGTATTACCGGTAGAATAAAAAAAAATTACAGAAAAATTTATCCTCTTTTTTTTATTTTACAATTTGTAGCAATAGGTAGTACATTTCTAAGAAAACACAAAAATTGAAATATCTCGAAATCTATCAACTTTTGTATTATACATATTATGGTTCAATCAACTGCAAATCGTCTCTATTAACACCTCTTCAAAGGAATACGGCGCGGTACCAGTCACCCTGTATACAATACACCAATAATAAAAGTTAGTAAGTAGGGGTTGTCCTAAACGCTCGACATTTTCACGTTTCCTGTCAAAAATTCAACAATACTCCGATAGTGATCTTTCAGCATCCACAGACGTAGTATTTAAAGTAAGTATGGCACGAGTAGGGTCAGTAATGAAAAGTCTACTTATTCTCCTATAAAGAGATTCACGATACGGGAGATAAACACAGGGTTTCCATATAAAACTGTTCCAAATTTGTGTTGCACTCGTTTCTGAGGAGCTCCAATCCACTGGAGACTAAAGCAATTCTTGACAAATGTCAGTGAATACTAGCCAGATTTTTTTTGAATTAGGGGATCCATGAATCCATGCTGAGCATAAGGCATAGCAAATGCATCGTTAGCGTTTAGTTGTTAAACGACTTTTGTACTTACTCAAAATATATGTAGTAGTAGTAGTAAGATGTAACGGTAAAGCTGTGCATCATAGAACTTCAGCCAGAGATGTCCTTTACCCATCGGTCTATGGATAAGGTCCCAAGGAAACCATATTTGACAAACAAATAGAAATAGTCTCAATAGTGAATAATCAAATCGTTTGCAGATTACCGACTTGAAATCTCTCGCAATACTAACCGGTGAACTAATTATCTCTGCGTTCTGAAAGTCACAGTAGTAGTGATAAGTGACCTGGACTCGCACGATGTAATTCAACAAACGAAATATTTTTGAAATTGCAAAATGATAGTCCAGTGGCTAAGTGATTTTTTTGGAAAGTCATCGTTATATGACTTTGTGTTAGTTAATTAATTCTATCCAACATAAGCTACTACAAAATAAATTTCTGGCAGTGTCGACCGACCAGTTTGGCCATAGTTTAAGTTATTATTCTTATGATGTAATAAATATATTTAGTTTAGTTTATATATATAGTGTACGCAAGTGTTTAATTAGTTTTTATACTTAAAGAGTTTTTATACCTTTAATTGATATTGTTTTTGTAGCGCTCGATCGCGACGTTTTTGAATGTATTGATATGTTTTAAATATAGACAGTCTAAAGTTAAACTTTGTTTGATTCACACCATTACATGGCGCAGTTGAAAATAAGTAATTAATTAATAAATAATACAGTATAATCTTTACATTTAAAGTAACATCAAATGCAAAGAAAGTAATTTTAAAGTGCAAAAGTAAAATAGTCTGGTGAAGTTATAACAAAAAAGTGAAAAGTTGAAAAATATTTAAATAATAATGCCAGGGGGCAATACTCGATCACAAGTAAATACATCAATTCCTCCTCCAACACAGATGACTTGGGATGGAAGCTTAGCAGATGCATGGAAATTTTTTAAACAGAAATTTGTGACCTATTTACAAGCCACACGAACAGATGGAGAAAATACCGAGTACAAGGCATCTTTACTACTGTCGTGTATTGGCGATAGGGCTCTAAAGGTCTACAACAACTTCACATATGAAGAAGGTGAGAAAAATATGGATTATGACGTAATAATAAAAAAATTTGAAGATTACTTCACACCCGAAAAAAATGTTACCTATGAGAGGCATATCTTCTCTCTAAGAAATCAAAAGGAGGACGAGTCCGTAGACAATTATGTAACGGAACTTCTTTGGAGAATTGACAGACAGCCTAATCAAAGACAAATTAATCTTGGGTATAAGAGATGTTGCAGTTAAAGACAGATTATTAAGAATAAACAATTTAACACTAACAAAGGCATTAGACGTATGCAGATCTGCAGAAAGAACTAAAGTACAATTAGAAAATATTTGTTCTTTTAATGGAAAATTAGAAAAAGAAGCGACAGTGGATAAAATAAAGTCCCACAAAAAAGAAAATAAGTATGACAAAAACGTAGTAAGAAATCAACAGAATGGTCCATGCAACTCCAGAGGATCGTATCATGAACAGAATAATCAGCGGTCTCACTCTAAATATGGAAATGTGCGAGGGTGTTCAAGGTTGCCCAAATTTCAGTGCTTCAAGTGCGGTATGGTTCACGGAAAAAATCAATGCCCCGCTTACGGAAAAGTGTGCATGAAGTGTCAAAAAATGAACCATTTTGCGAAAATGTGCAAATCAGTCAACGAAATAAACCTGGAAGAGGACGAAGAATTTTTTATAGACAGTGTAAACGCCAACAAAAAAGACTGGGAAGCCATCATAGAGGTACACAATGGTACACAAATTAATTTTAAATTAGACCCAGGTGCACAAGTAAATTTAATACCATCTAGATATTTAAAATTTTTAGGCATTTCTGAAAATAATTTAATAGAAGACAATTCAAAAATTTCTACTTACACTGGTAGTAAAATTAAAAAATTAGGTAGATGCTCTTTAAATTGTAAATATAAAAATTTAAACAAAAAAATTACTTTTTATATTGTTGATAAAAAAGATGCAAAGCCAATTTTGGGACGAGTAGATTGTGAAAATTTCAATTTAGTTAGATTAGTAGAATCTGTCGAAACAAAACAATTACATAATAATAATTATAAGGCCTTAATTGCTAATTATAAAGATATTTTTACTGGTATTGGCTGTGTAGAAGGTGAATATAAAATTGAACTAAGAGAAAATGTTAAACCTGTTATTCATGTTCCTAGAAAAATACCATTTGCGATTCAAAAAACATTAAAAAATAAATTAGATAACTTAGAAAAAAATAAAATAATAGCTAAGGTTAATAAACCGACCGATTGGGTTAATTCTTTGGTAATTGTTAATAAAGCTGATGGAGACTTACGTATATGCATGGATCCCAAAGATCTAAATAAAGCCATAAAAAGAGAATATTTTCCTTTGCCTACAGTAGATGATATAATCTCAAATCTCAATGGCGCAAAATTTTTCTCAATCCTTGATGCTAGTGAGGCATTTTGGCAAATCAAGTTGGATTATAAAAGTTCTCTACTATGCACTTTTAATAGTCCTTATGACAGGTACAGATTTTTGAGATTACCCTATGGAATAACACCCGCATCGGAAATATTTCATAGAAAAATAAAATATTTATTTGAAAATTTACAAGGTGTCGAATCATACATAGACGATTTTTTAGTTTATGGCTCAACAAAACAGGAACATGACGAAAGATTAATAAAATTATTGAATAGATGTCGCGAGGTAAATTTAAAATTAAATTTAAATAAGTGTCGATTTGGAATCAATAGTTTATTATTTTTGGGACACCGAATATCTGACAAAGGCGTAGAACCGGATGAAGACAAAATATTTGCCATAAAAAATTTTAAAAGGCCATCTTGTAAAAAAGACGTTGAAAGATTTTTAGGTATGGTTACATACGTCTCTAAATTTATAAAAAATCTGTCACTTAAAACAGAGCATTTAAGGAATTTATTAAAAAATGAAGTACCATGGCATTGGGAAGAACATCACGAAAAAAGTTTTACTGAATTAAAAAATGCCTTATGTTCAAAACCAATTTTGCAATATTATGATGTCAATAAACCAATTACAATATCAGTTGATTCTTCACAATCAGCCATAGGTGCGGTACTTTTACAAGACAATTTGCCTGTTTATTATGCTTCAAAAGCTCTGACTGACACGCAAAAAAATTATGCACCGATAGAAAGAGAAATGGTTGCTGTTTTATTTGGGTTGACTCGATTTCATCAGTTCACATTTGACAGAAAAAATGTTACTGTTGAAAGTGACCATAAGCCCTTGACGACCATTGTGAAAAAACCACTAAATTCATGTCCAGCTCGTTTACAACGCATGTTAATTCAAATACAAAAATATGACATAAATTTAATATATAAACCAGGTTCAAAAATGGTATTAGCAGATGCGCTGTCAAGAGCTCACGATAGCAACATACAAAATGATTCAGAAAATTTAGACTTGGATAAATTATTAGACGATAAATTAAATGCACACATTTGTTTCATAACGAAAAACTTACCAGTTAGTGACAAAAAATTAACAGAAATAAAACACGAAATTAAGAAAGATAAAGAAATGTTAGAATTAATGAATGTAACAAAAAGCGGTTGGCCAGAAAATAAACAAAATGTAAAAGATATCATAAAAATATATTTTTCATTTAGGGATGAAATTTCATATTATGACGGTATGTTGTTTAAAAATTCTAGAATTATAGTACCAAAGAAATTGCGGAAAGGTATTCTAATTAAATTGCATACTAGTCATTTAGGAAAAGAAAAAACTAAACTTAGGGCTCGTGAAATATTATACTGGCCAGGCATGTCACGTGACATTGACAATTTTGTTTCAGATTGTCAAGCATGTGCCATGTACGCAAAATCTAATCAAAAAGAACCGCTAAAGCAACATGAAGTGCCTTACAGGGCATGGCAAAAAGTTGCATTAGATATTTTCGAACTGAAAAATAAGAATTATCTAGTTCTAGTTGATTATTTTTCAAAATTTTTTGAAATTACACAGTTAAACAGCTTGTCTTCAGAATCGATAATTAAAGAAGTAAAAAGCATTTTTGCTCGTCAGGGAATTCCAGACATTTTGTTTTCAGATAACGCTCCACCATTAGTCTCTAAAATGTTTAAATCATTTTGCAATGAATGGGATTTTATACATAAAACATCTAGTCCGTATCATGCACAATCTAATGGTCTTGTAGAAAGAACAATCCAAACTATAAAAAATACTTTGAAAAAATGTGCAGTAACAAAAACTGATCCTTTCATAGCAATGCTAGAATTAAGAAATACTCCATTATATAACGATATAAATTCGCCATCACAACTTCTTTATCAAAGGTCTCTTAAAAGTATTTTGCCAATCACACAAAAACAATTAATGCCAGTAAAAATTAAAACAAACACAATTAGACAAAAACTAAAAGGCAAACAACAAAAACAAAAATTTTATTATGATCAGCATGTCAAGCCATTATCAGATTTGAAGAGAAATGAAATGGTTTTTGTTAAAACAAAAAATTGTAGTAATAGTCCAGGTAAAATAATAAGTAAAAATGTTAGACCTAGATCTTATAATATTAAGTTATATAATTCTGGTAGAGAAGTAGTTAGAAATCGTAAATTTGTAATCAATCGAAATGCAGGCACAGCTAATCGTGATGAATTAAAATTTTCGAAAAATAAATTTTACACCAATTATTCATCTGATGATGAAGACTGCGTTTCGAATGATATTTCCTCTAGTGTTGTAGAACAAAATATTTCTAATGATATTACCACACAAACTCGTTCTGGTAGAATCATTCGTCAACATGACAGATTACAAATAGAAGCGTAATTATTCACTTTATTATATATTATAATACATAGATTTTTTTTTAGAAAGGGGGATGTAATAGTTATTATTCTTATGATGTAATAAATATATTTAGTTTAGTTTATATATATAGTGTACGCAAGTGTTTAATTAGTTTTTATACTTAAAGAGTTTTTATACCTTTAATTGATATTGTTTTTGTAGCGCTCGATCGCGACGTTTTTGAATGTATTGATATGTTTTAAATATAGACAGTCTAAAGTTAAACTTTGTTTGATTCACACCATTACAACATACGTTTTCTTTGTGTAAAATTTTACATTTATCGTTTTTAAATATGCGTAAAATTTGTTCTGAAAGAAATTTAGTCTTGATATGCATAACTTTTTATCCAGGAAACTTATAATAAATTATTAAAAATAATAACTTATAATAATAATACAATACATCCGAGGTGTGGTAGAAATTCAACTTAGCGGAAAATGGATATAATTTAATACCAATTTTTTGGATATAATAGTCTCCGAGATGAACAGCTATGAAAATCGTCTATTCAACAAATATGTTCACGAAAATGAGCTATTCTTGACCCCCCCTCCCCCACTTTTGTAACACCATGTAACACTTTATAACATTTATGGAAACCTCCTTACACGAACATTCGTTTGCAAAGTCCTTCCTCCCCTCTACATTAGGCATACAAAATATATATTTTTTAAAACCCCCTCCCCCTGTGACTTATTATGTCATACATCTGGTGACCTCCCCCCTCACATATTTCTTGAATGACTCCTTATAAGAATTCCGTTCTTTCATTTTCTAGCACGGAACGTCAACAAATTTTCGGGTGACTATGTCTAGGGGAAGAATAATGAGCACAATCCCTAAGACAATAACTGCTGAAAATTATGGGTACCCTTTATCAATTATATGGTGTTCATTAACAAAAGAATTTTTTGAGCAGAATATTGCTAGTGACTACGCGCCTACGCTGCTATCATGATTAGTTAGAGGTAATTAAATTTCAGAAAAAACACTTCAACGGCAGAATAATTAGAGTAAGATGGCCGCCCAGATTACCGGATCTGGCTTTCAACTGAATTAATTTCTATTAGGTAAATGAAATAGTAAACGATATTCATTCTTGTCGTCTGTCACAGCTTAACAATTAACTTTACGACAAATAAATTAAACTTCAATTGTAAATAATTTAGTCACCTATATTTGTGTATATAATTTTTTCCTAGGATGTACCTGTACCGAGATATTAAAAAATGTTTAAATTGCATAAATTATTTTCCATTAAATTACCAAATATGTAAGTTATGTGGAACCTCTAGCTCCACCAAACGCTAAATTATTGTCATATAAGAATACCTGACAACTGGAATAACCAATCAATTAAAAAACAAATTAAACATTGCCATCCAGTTTGTATGTTAAATTCTAAATTATTTGTTTTTAGTATCTCCCTTTGAATGAAAATTCAGTTGAGTCAAAACTTTAATTGCGTTTCATAAAAGGCCACTTAAAAATCTGCATAGCATTCACGGTAACAAATGCACACTATATCATGTTATTCATGGAAACTGTAATAACGTCCGTTCTAATTTGCTGAACTATTTTCCAAGTTGTAAAAGAATAGTTACAGCGTTGACAAAAATAATGAGTTTGGTTATACGAGCCGTAATTTTAAAAATTAAAATGCCGCAAATAGTCTTTGAAATGATTATTTTATTAGGTCGACTAAACGATAAAGGTATTAAACCGTGAACGATTTGGATGGTATTAGCATTAACCCAGTAGCACAACGTCGATTTTAATATTGTATGAATATTTTAGTTCTTGGCTGGGCTGTCGCAATTGAATTTCTTTTCTGTCTGCTCCTCTACTGAAAAGTATTAAAGGGTAATATATTATATTAAATGAGGAGTAATATGTTCATTCTTCCTTAAAGTACAGTTTATGCAGAAATATTGATCCACAACCTCTCTCACAAGTTGAAGCATTATATAATTTGGTTTAATCAAAGAGGTATGCAGTATGTCTTACTTTTCATGACTCCCATATCACACCACCCTTATTAATAATGCGACTTTTAAAAAATTTAGGTGGAAGGTACTTTACACATCAGGAGACTGTCACGGTAGAATATTTAAAAATCCTCTAGTGTTGTTCGTCCAAATGAAGAAAAATTAAACAAATTTTCCAAAAATTATATTAGGCCAAGTTTTAACTGTATAATAATCTCACAATCTTATCCGTTGTTATCAAAAACTCACTAATACCGAATTTCAATAAGACAGTGTACATGATGTTAACGTAATAAGAAAATAAAATTTCCCTTTTTAAAATAACAATTATCACTCATAACTTTATTTCCGGGCGTAACGAATAGCTAATTAAGCTGGAGGAAGACAGTCTTTCCATTTTGATAATCACGTGACGTAAGTCAGTTTACCTTAATACTCTAAATAAGACATAATCGATTTCGAAATAAAAAATGTTCAATTTTAAACAAATTTAACATTCTTAATGTAATGATAAGCACCTTAAGTGTAACTTTAACCAAAATCTAAATCTAAAATCATACTGATAATAGCAAAGCACATTTTCAGTGGGATTAAATTTCAATAACATCTACCTTTTACACATAAGTTGGTCATGACAATTATTGAGCGAACTGTGATTTAGTTATAATAATAACAATATGAAATTATAAAATATATATAAAAGATATAGAAATTAAACTAACACATTAAAAAAATAAATTTGATTATTATTCAAAAAAAGTTGGAGAAGCAGGTAAGAATTTAAAGAATTTAAAAAATCTGGGAAATAGTTAAGGACATAGGAAACACAAAATGAGAGAGAAGGGAGATCAGTATTAGAAATGGCGATGGGCTTTTATTTACTCCATTATATTATATATTTCGGTAAGGAAATTTCTGATTTTTAATCGAAATAGTGCAGATTAATATTCCGCGGCGGAAAATGCAAAACTTTTCAGAAAAATGCAATAGAACGGAGCGAATAGCAATTATAGAATCAAAAATATCTGTCAAAAAATTGAAAACGAAAAAAAAAATGTATCCGCGGGCTGGATTTGAACTCGGGAAACCACTTAAAAATAGTCGCCAATTAGTACGACCCCAAGTCAATTTTTCAAACGTAAGAACTGAATAAATACGGCGATCGGAGACCCGTTCTATGTCACGATGGCACGGAAAAGGTCGGAAATGACCGTACAACGTGCTTCGCGAGTTGAAAATCGAAAATTGAGGCCGGCAGGAGCGATGGCGAATCGTCATTTTTTGACAATTCGTGACAATTCGAAAAACGAAATTTTCGTCCATCTGTTTTTTTTGCAACATGTTATTTAATTTTTTACCCATTTATGCACCACTAAGAGTTTGGTAGAATTGCACCTTCATTATAGATACTATCTAAACTCTCTTTGGAAAAAGATCTAGCTGTATAGAAATGATTTCACGAAAACTGTCGCTCCCGGGCTATAAGCACAATTCATCTCTTTTAATGTGATAAATAACTATTGAGTTTTGACACTGTATCACTTCTTGTTTACAATTAAATAAATAATTACTTCAAAGTTTCCGAGAACGTATTTATTAAATTTACTCGTTACTTTTACGACGTCACTTCAGTTCAAGATAGGAAACAGCAATGTTAAAATAAAGCCACATTAGTAAGCCGTAAAAGTGAAGGAAAACAGTTGACTGTCAATTTGCTGAATAGCGGACAAATTGCAAATTGGGATTAGTTGACAATTTCAGCAGTTTCGTGTTTATTTTCATGAAGAAGTAAAAGTGACATTTTCAGATCTGCTTGGAAGTAAGACGACGTAAATTGAAATTCATTGAACGATTGAGTAACAAAATTATAATCGGTATTGTTACAGTTTTCGAAGTATCGTGCATTTTATACAGACACACGAGAACTACCAAATATAAATAACTTTTCAATAAAATTCTTAAATTCATCTTAAGAAACTATAAATTATTAACCAGCCAGGAAAATGGGTGTTGTTTTATAACTTAAATTTCAGTAGTTAAAGCTTAAAGCTTGTTTATAATGACAAAATTGAAAATACCCCAGAATTGCTATTTTTATGTTTTCGTCATCAACAATAGGCTTCCTCATTAGAATTCCTGCCTTGACAGAGTTAAGTATTCTAAAATTAGTCAATATGCATTTTACAGTGGTTTCTGTTCTTGTGGGTATCCAGTAGCAAATGTAACACACATGTAACAAACGTCTTGATATTATTTTATCACATTCTACATAAACAATAAGCAAATCTGGAAAGTCTTCGTAAGTGTAATTTAAACGTGCTGGTATTTTTTAGCATAAGAGAATGACTGACATTAATGATTGTTTGTAATCATGGCAATCAGTTGATGGCAATTTTTACTAAAAATTCTATATTTCTTATATTTAAGAAAATCACTAATATTTCAAACAGTTGTAACTTTAATCACTACAATGCCGATACTAGATAAAAGGGAATTTAATTCTACATAATTAGATGTAAAAAAATACAGGGTGTTCCATTTGAACTAAAAAGTTTTTGAGGTTTGAATTTGTCAGTGAAAAATAGAACACTTAATTATGGAATTTGTTTTTATTGCAGATAGTTGCTCATCTTGTGTTCTTTCTACGTGCCAAAGAGCAAATGAGGATCTCCTATGCAAAGAAAGTTATAACGGTTCTTGCAAACCATTGCACCAGTCAATTTTTATAAAACGTCAAATATCTCCGAAATAAAATTTAATGGTAATTTCAAAAAGTCGAAAATATATAGGATGTTCCATTTAAAATAACCAAGTTGCCCAACTAGCAATTTGATATTTTATAAAAGTTGTAGGAATGTTCCTGACACAAATTTTATAAAACAATATTACTCTCAGAAACACTTTCATAACGTTTTCACAGCAGCTATAAATGCAAAATTGACACCATCTTATAAAATATTTCAGTCGCTGTTGATATTTTGTAACACCTATTGGAACCATTACAAAATAATTATATAAACATTTCCAGAAGCCTTATGAAAATTTAGTACCGTCATTATATAGTAGTTTTATTAAAGCTTCATTTAATTGTACTATAAAACACACTTCACTGTTTGTTAAATTACTGCTATAAAACAACTAAACAACTGTTTTATAAGAGCTTTTAAATAGTCATTATTTAAAAAAAATGCTGCTTTATACACACTAATAAAAAAAATGATTTCTAAAATGTATCCTAAAAGTTTAAGAAGTATTTCTGACACTAAAAGCATATGGCATTGTGATTTTATACTAGGTACCTATAATAACCTATAATCATTATTTAAGAGACTTGTTCTGGCTTACAACGACTGTAATTTTTGATGCAAAGAAAATTTTACTGTGAACTATGGCCATATTTCTAATATATTTTTAACGGGCCTCACATTTATTGATGATTTCTAATAATTTTTGAATTTTTTTAAATATTGATGTTATGAATTTAAGTTTTTTTACAATGTGACTTTTACACTAATTTGTTTTAGTAGTCATAACTGTATAGTTAGCACGTTTTTGACTCCATAAATTCTAATAAACATTTGATATTTTCAATTTTCATAAATTGTCATATGTACTATCACGAATGCTGGCCTTTCAAGATGGCCTCCCTCTATAAAATACTTTTGTGTTAGTAGCAAGCATTTCACGATATTTAAATTATTAGACGATTCCTTTAAAACATCTATAAAATAATGCGCCTTGTGTAACTTTTTCGTGAATATTATAAAATAGATCACTCACTTCCGCGATATCTTTGTTGCTCTTATGATAAATTTGTTAGGACCGAGTTGTAAATGCAACCATCGAAACATAATTGGTTCAGTTTGTATAAATATAACCTAGAAATTACTAGTAGTAAATCACCTTATTTACAAAGCTGTTTATTTATGATTTATTTATTGCCAATAACACGTAGTCACTTTGACTGTAGTGGAATCAACAATACTTGGCCATATGACCTGATACGTTAACAGTGCAGTGAGTGAAATGCGTCGTTTCATTTTACAGCAGTATAAACTGTATCCTAGTGCCAAAACCACTACGCTGTTAATACATGTACCTGATATTTTTAAAACCATTTTTTAAGTTTCTCCATTGTCCTAAATCTGATGTTTATAGTTTGGCCGTTATATGATTTGTTAGGATCTGCACCGCTCTTGTCAATGTTGGTAACCAAAATTTTGGGAGAATAATTTTTTTATAAACTTGTCTACTATAATTATGACAAATTTTCATTAAAAGGCAGACTTTAATTATGACTAAATATAAATAGACAGCTAACGCAGAATCAATTTTCTCAAATATGTTTTATTGTATTGTTAGCCACCACATTTTTATGCTTAAGTAAATAAATTTGTTTTGTAACGACTTTGTTGCTGTTTCCATATTACAGTAAATGCAATGCTATATAATAATTATATAACACGCTCTGGATCAATTAACATTTATTCTTAAAAGCAAAATTGTCACAAATAGATCTTTAATATAACTGTTTTGTAAGATGATAAGAAATAAGTATAAAATAATTCGAATATATGTTTATAACGGTGCTAAAAATGCTGCTGAATGATACTAAAAAATCCTTATAAAACGATTTAGTTTTATAAGCTGAAGCTATCTTATAACTTAGTCACGAAAACGGTATAACCGGAAGTACCACATGCTCGTAATTATTTTGGTTCGATTGGCCACACTGACTTTAGCAACTCCTAAAATTTTCAAAATTTTTTGTTTCATACTTTTCCCTATAACGATCGATTCAGTTTCCAGTAAGAACACCCTGTATAGTTATTGTCCACTTGGTGTATTCTGTGTCATTTAGCTCGGTTCAAACGATATGTTAATTGATGCAGAATTTTATGTGATATATAAATATGAAATTTGATTGGCACATCACAGTTTAAAAGTTATGAACCAAATATTATAGGTAGCCATACTTAATGTTGTAGTACCTTGGTTTTTTAAAGTTCCTCAGTTACTTTCTCTTATCTGAACATTCACATTTTGTCTTCTACGTATGAGCACACTTAGTATACAGACGGCCATCCAGACACGAAAAAGTAATTGGAGAAATAAAAAATACAGGGTGTTTGGTGCATCGTGTGCCAAATTGAAATGGCCGACAGAAAGGGTTATCTGCTATCCTTTCAGGCCCCTTAACACTTCCCATGCCCTGAGGAATTCTTCATATCGACTTTTTATTTTTTTAATGAAAAAAATCCCAAATTCTACATTTAAATTCAAATTATAAGAAAAGTATTAGGCGTAGACTGCGAATTTCATTTTTATTTTGATGTGTATTGTTGAAGGGTTCTTTTAAATCCAAAGTTACTGGCATTAGTCATCTAGTTGTTTTTTTATACACTCGCAAAGTTTCGGAATAGGTAAAATTGAAATTTAAACTTAGACTTTACATGGCTATAAAAAAACAACTCAGAGCGACCGGAATCTTCCAACTCCATCAAAAATTCTCTAGTCTATCCTCTTGCTAAGGATGTGCCACGTATCATAAAAATCTTTTAATAACTTCGTGAACTCGCTAAATTAGTGAATCGGGTCACATAAGGCTAATATTCAAAATTCTGAATAAAAAATAATTTTTGCTTAAATTATGCATGGGTAACAGGTAAAATCTGTTATCTCACTCTTGCGAAGTAAAATCTATCTTCAGTCTCTTTCTATTCATGGATTTTACATGAAATGAAGAAACAATTAAATTTTTATCATTTATAAAATTTTAAAAAAAATCTTGCTCAAATTGTTGGCCTCTGTTGCGAATGTAGGCCCGACACCTGCTTTGTATTTCGACAGTTGTTGTATGAAGTTGTATTTAATCTCTAATTGCACCGAAAGCCGTTTTTATGCGTTGGACAAGTTCCTCCCTAGTCGCAACCTCCGTCGCATAGACGAGCTCTTTGGCAGGTCCCCAGACATAAAAATCCAACGGAGTTAGGTCTGAGGAACGTGGAGGTCATTGAATAGAGCCATCCCGCCCAATCCACGCATACGCCTATAGTTTTTAAAAAGGACGGCTGTCCCGCGCACTGGCGATTGATTGTAAGAGAATATCTAGACAAGGTGCTCCCAAATGCGTGGATTGAGCGGGATGGCCCTATTCAATGGCCTCCACATTCCCCAGATCTAACTCCGTTGGATTTTTATGTCTGAGGACGTACCAAAGAGCTCGCGTACGTGACGGAGGTTGCGCCTAGGGAGGAACTTGTATAAACGCATAGAAACGGCTTTCGGTACAATTAGGGAGAAAATACGACTTCATACAATGACTGTCGAAATACGAAGCAGGTGTCGGGCCTGCATTCGCAACAGAGGCCAACACTTTGATCAAGATTTTTAAATTTTTTTAATAAATGATAATGTAATTGATTCCTTATTTCAAGTAAAACCCATAAACAGAAAGCGACTGAAGATAGATTTTACTTCGCAAGGGTGAGAAAATAGATTTTACCTGTTTCCCATGCATAATTTAAAAAAAAAAAAAATTTATTCAGAATTTGAATAATAGCCTTATGTGACCCGATTCATTAATTTAGCCAATTCAGTTATTAAAAGATTTTTATGACATGTGGCACATCCTTAGCAAGAGGAGAGACTAGAGAATTTTTGAGGGAGTTGGAAGATCCCGGTCGCCCTGAGTTTTTTTTATAGCCATGTAAAGTCTAAGTTTAAATTTCAATTTTACCTATTCCGAAACTTTGCGAGTGAATAAAAAAACAACTAGATGACTGATGCCAGTAATTTTGGATTTAAAAGAACCCTTCAACAATACACATCAAAATAAAAATGAAATTCGCAGTCTACGCCTAATACTTTTTTTATAATTTGAATTTAAATGTAGAATTTGGAATTTTTCTCATAAAAAAGATAAAAAGTCGATATGAAAAATCCCTTAGGGCATGGGAAGTGTTAAGGGGCCTGAAAGGATAGCAGATAATCCCTTCTATCGGCCATTTCAATTTGGCATACGATGCACCAAACACCCTGTATATAAATTCATCAATTTTAAGTTATTCCTGACATTTTAAAATGCTAAGACCACGGTAAGACATACAAAACTACAAATACAACGGATTTCCAGAAACATTAACTCTCTTTGAGTCTTATAAAATTGCTGTTGGAATAAAACATTCACTTTTTCCACATACACGATAGAGTAACAACAATTCTTACTATATAAAACAACAACAGATGTATTATTACGGTTATACCATTCTAGTACATGCACAACATAGTATCATTACCTTCTGACGATGTACATAAAGTTAACCGGGGATGATATTGCTCAGTGAATCTCCTGATAACATCAATTTGTTCCAAAGTGAGTTGAACCGCATCCTTGTATTGAGAGTCGCAGGGGACGTACGCAGCCCAGAACTGGAATAATATATGGCAATTAGAATTAGAGAAACAACAGTTAAATAGCAGTCACATACGTTACATTATTTGATATGATTAAATTACATGCCCTACATCGGCCAAGTATCGAATTGGAAGCTAAAATGATTCACAGTTAAGTCAGGTCTGGTGTTTTTCTAGTGATAACTTGCACTACAAGGTACCATGTAAACATATACAGTGTATCTTATCAGATTTATAAATGTTCTTTCAATTATAGGACGAAACTTTACTATTCTTATGCATTTTTGCACGTCTCTAAACCTAGTCCAGTGATCAGTAACGTCTGAGATCATACAGAGCGTGAAAAATTTACAGCTCTTCCAGATGTGATACCTACAAACTATATTTATTTTTAGTTACTTGTTATTCTAATCATCTTGTATCAGCTCTCCCAACAAACGTTTTTTGTTTTATAAGAGTAACCGTCCTATTACCGACACCGAGTTATATACATTCAAGTGATATAATGCAAGACTGGGAATAGTTCTGTTACTCCTATAAACCGCTTATAACGCTTAAATGGAGAATCATATAAAGGTAACAGGCACCAATATTTAGTCACGCTATGCACCTCAAGGTTGCAGAACAGTAAGTAACAGAAACAGATCAGTAACTGCTATATCACTTTTTTATATAACCATTTTCCATAAATATTGGTGATAGAAATATATCCGTTACCACTAAAAAACTTGTTATTAACACCTCTCTCTCTCTCATTTATAATGTCTCATCTCTTTCTTAGAAATCCTATACCAACTGACACAAGAATAATGTGGTAATGAAATTAAATGATGTAGGTACCTACATGGGTATAGTGGAAATTTTGCACTGATAAAGGTGCCTGTTATTAGATTTACTTTTTAAATTGGCTTCTGACATCCACAAAGATCAAATGTTGGTGCGAATAAATTATTATTGTAAAATATGACCCTTATACTTCGGGAAAAACTGTGGGCATCTAAAATGTTAAGCAATTAAAAAAAAAAAAAAATAAATAAAAAAAATATGACAATTTTAATGACACATTTTTTTAGAAAATTGTACAGAAATATATTTTGTACATGCAATTATGACTAACTGCACTTCATTTGTTACGAAATTTTGAGTTTTTAAAACACATTTTTTAATTTTAAATAATGATTACTCATTGCCGTAAGATGGCTGCCAAACTTATGGCCGATGTTTTATTATCAACAGTTAATGTATTTTAAGAAATGTAATATAACTTTAAGCTTTGTTATAAATATTGGTTACTTTAATATAACTGTTTTAAATATTACATATCTTTAAATTTTATTAGGCAACTCTTGGTAATCTTATGACACCATCAGTAGACAATTTTTTGCCATTAATTCGTGTAAATAATGGTGATTTGGCCTGCCATTGGCTGGGACAATTGTTATTTAATTTTCAACCAATCACAGGCATTTGCAGCAATGTCCTAGGATCTCTCGGAAAAACATTTGACAAACGTTTATTAAAAATGTTACATAGTGCTTTTAAAGCGTTCTGCTTTATATTAAACATGTTTGCCCACATTCTTAATTCGTTACGCATCTTTTCATTTTTCTCATCGTCTGTTTCCAAATCATGCAACTGAGAAAACATATCATCATCTTCTAGTTCAGTAAACCACTTATTTCTGTTTTCATAATGTTCAACAGTATTAACCTCTTCTTGTTCAGTAGTAAGCCGCTTTTTCTTACTTGTGACCTCCTCAGTATCATTATCAACATTATCAACCGTGATATTATTCTGTTTTTCATTGCCAAAAGGAACGTTTTCTGTATATTGTCCACCAGAACGTTTGACTTCCAGTCCTGCAGTTCTTTCATTCTTTTCAGTTTCTTAAATTTCAAAGCTATAATTTTTTGGAACTGAATTCAGGAGGATTGAAAAGTTTTTTTAAACTTTCCGGTGAAATGTGCTGCTGTATTTTATTTTCTTCCAATTTTGTAATGCCAAATTCATTATTAAACATTTTGTTTGCTCTTGCCAATTACTTTACAAAACATAACCTATAATCAACTAATAAGTTTTTAAGTCTTATAGTATCTACTGGCGCTCTTGAGTTATATAAAGGTTGCACCTTGCTACTATCTGCAACTGATGTATATAATTGTAACAACTAACACCACTATAAACCTAAACAATTAATAGTTATATAATGTAGTAATTGTTACCTTTATACAACTTTATTATATACCATTTGGTAGCAACTACTTTAAGTTTTATAATGTAGTAACAGAAATATATCTGTTACCATCTTATAGACCTGTAAGTAATAGTCATGCTATAAAACACTTATATAACTCCGCAACTACTTTAGTAACAGTATAAAACTTCGTAACATGATTATACAAATCTGTTACACTTATAGACCCTTTATAAAACTAATGGTCACCGCATGTTACTGGAAATGTTTGTTGGGGTATCAGCTTGTATCTGATTGTAACACACAAAATAATTGTGCTGGTTCAGTTTTCATTGATAGGGTAACATCTACTAAATACCCAGGTATTATTATCCCATTCATTTTTTACGGTGGGAAGAGCAGTCATACACAGTGTGTAATAAATGAAGTAAACTAATTTTTAAAACATTGAGAAATATATTAACTCGAGCTCTCCTAAAGACTGCATATTATGCTCTTACACAGTCTATTATCACGTATGGACTAATAGCATGGGGTGAGACCTCATTTAAAAAATGTCAACAAATAAAAATTATTGTGAATAAACCAGTTGGTTATCCAACAGAATTACTTTATAGAGAATGTGGGCTAAGAGATTTTCAAGATCTGAATGTAATCGAAAACCTAAAATACATGTTTAAAAAGCGACCATTACTATTAATAGATCATGGGTACGGAACAAGGTCTACTACGTATGGGGGTTGTAATATTCCTCTAATCTGGACAGCACATGGACAAAAGAACTTTATCAATTTCTCTGCTAATATTCATAACACAAAACCTAAAGAACTATAGTAATTTTACATAAAAACAATTTAGTTGAAAAATAAAAATATGGATAAAAGAAAATAAAAATACAATAAATAGATTATTTAGGTATTAATATTTAATATTTTAGGAAAGGTTTCGGTCATTCTGATGAAATTGTTTTCTGATGACTTTTTATATGTTTTAGTCTTTAAATATAAAAAAATGAAAAATTATTTGTATAATTTAATTATTTTCGAGTAAATATACCCACCAGTAAATACAAAATACACAACTATGTATAAAATAAATTTAGGTATAACATATACATTATTTATACTAGCAATTTAAAAATGTGCATATTTTGCCACAAACTCTTCTGAGCTTAAGTGGCAAGTGAGTGTAATTGAAAATAATATTGACCTCTATCGGGGTTTTATCTGTATGCAATTGCATTTATTCTGTTCTCTAGTGTTAAAGAAAATAATAATAATAGCAATAATAATAGAATACGTTTAGTTATCTGTGTAATGTAATGTAGCTTAGTCGGGTACATATGAAGTAAGGTAGTAGATATAGGGTAAATGTCAAGTTAAAGATACAAACTTGGAGGTAACAAATTTATTTTAATTTAATTGATGCAATGGCCGTATTTTCTATTTGATTATGGGAAAGTTCTTGCAATTTTAAGACTCTGCAAAATACTAGAATTTTCTACAGCTAAGAAGTCATCGTGTATAGGAATCGCGCCAGTCTGAATCTCAAAGAATCATATCGAATAATTGAATCATCGAACAATTGAATCATCGAATAAACGAATCATCGAATAATCGAACAATCAAATAATCGAATAATCGAATAATCGAACGATCGAATAATCGAACAATCGAATAATCGAAAGATCGAATAGTGGAATTGATGAATAATCGAATGGTCGAATAGACGAATAATAAAATAGTCGAATAATTGAACAATGGAATAATCAGAGAAATGAAGAAACGCGATTGAGTTCCCTTATTAGTTGAATTTAAAAAATATAATTTTTAAATTATTTATATCTCCAAATATAATACCCGAAATTTGGGGAGATAATTGTAATGTATAACTTTATTAAATTTTTTGAATCCTACATCCACGATATTGTTTATTGGTGGCACTAAAATCATATGTATGCATTATATTCTAGTAAGTATATAATCTATGGTTTTCAAGGTGTCCGTAAGTAGAATGCCGGAAGTATTTTCAGTAAGTTACTTTCTCATGTTGTTAAACAGTATATGTTATGTAGTTAAACATATAAGCAAGAAGTAATGAGGTGCCTAAATCTCCAGTTAGTCGAGGAAATGAAGCATCTAAACCCAACATGAGACTCCGCCCAACCTGATTTTTATGTGAGATGGTAAAAAATGTTCCTAAAGATGTATAGAACAAAGTCAGGGACATAGGAACTGGTTATTTTTCGATTTCCGGTCGTAAACTGAGAAAAAAATTCGCTATATCCGGTCACCAACATTTTTTTTTTAAATTAAAAAAAATCATTTGATTCTATATTTTGGACAATTCTAAGCATTTTTTGTCTCTTGACATTTTTTACCTAACCTCACCCTTCTCAAGATATATATTTAATTTCTATATTTTTTAAAAACTAGTATTCTTGATCGTTTACTATGCAAGAGAAATTCAAGATATGTACATGACCCCATCTAAAATTGTTTCAGTGATTTGACCTTTTCTTTAAAGAAATGCAACTACGGCTTAAATGATACCAACAATGAATTTCAGATTCACAACAGCGAGTTAAAGATTCACAATGGAATGAAATTACAACTCATCAGTAAAATATTACGTAACAAGATTCTGTGAGCCAATTTTCGCAATGCTCGCTGTGTGCACTAGAATGTTACAGAATGATCTAAAATAATTAATTATGTTCTACTAAAAATACTTCATATATGACATAGTAGAAAGTAAATTAGTATCACGTGGTACCATGCGTTACTTACAGTAAAAAATCTTAAGATACTTCATCATGCTAGGTGTGTAGTTGCAAAATCGTTGTGTAATTTACTTTAATATTGTGACAAAAAATCACTGAATGAAACTATAATAATTTCTTTAAAATTATATAACTAAAATGAAACAATAAAACTTGATTAGGGCCTTGGCGTTTTCTGTGACGACTGCAGCGTGACCTGTTACCACTTCCTAAGATGTTTTCGACGTTGCTTACGACTACGACTCCGTATCACTCCTAAATCTCTGCCTAAATTTCTTGGAGACTGCTGCGAACAACTCTCCAACCAAAACTTCTCTAAACGTCAGCAGGACCCACATGAAACTAAACTCTGAGTAATAAACTTCCTCCTATTACTCCTCCAAATACTGGGCCTCCTTACATAACCAAAATGACAGCACCAACCATGTGCTTATCCCAATTGTAAGCCTCTCCAAAACTATATGCCCCTCCAAACATATGCTTATACCAAACACTCTCATATAGAGAGTATTACACAACCTCACGAGACACGTGGCGATCAGATTACGACAAGCAACAGAATTCCTTCCTGGAATTTACAAAATGCTTCTGGCAGGACGGTAAAGAAACACTGGGTACATCAAATCAAATCCCTTTTCAGTGTCAGCGCTGTAAAACCGAAATTCTTCACTACAAAACCGGGACCGCCGCCATTTAGCTACCTCGTCGCTGTCGAAGAACGAACCCCCAGCTGGAGATTTCCTTCTCCAGTTCTCAGTGTTGCCAACTTGAACATCTAGAGAACTCTTTCTCTAGCCAATGAAAATGCGCCAACAAAGGACTTTGCAATTTAAAGACTGAATTACACGATTATGTAATATTTCCACTACAAGAATATGTGAGTAACACCTCTACCAAAATTTGCTTAAAGAAAACATGTTTACTACCCACAATTCCTCATCGAGATAGGCAACCATCTACTATCGGATTCTAGATCGTGGGTTGCATACTGCAACAAGTGAACTAATCAAGGTTAATTTACAGTATTCAAACTGAAATTATTAATGTAGCTTTTTCAATTTTTTTTTACCTAACCTTGTAGGTTCGGTAAAAAATGTCAAGAGTCAAAAAATGCTTAGAATTGTCCAAAATATGAAATCCACAACTTTACAGGACTGGAAATAGCTCAATTCTGTCCCAGTTTACGACCGGAAATCGAAAAAGCACCAGTTGCCATGACACTGACTTTATTTTATACATCTTTAAGAACATTTTGCACCATCTCACACAAAAATCAGGTGGGGCGGAGTCTCATGCTGGGGTTTACCTTTTTTCCTGCTTCTTTTCGTCGACTAAGTGGATAGTAAAGTTAAAAAATATTTTATTCATCCATAAAACTTAGCAATATAAAGGACCCATTTAATATGTATCATTCGGTGTGTACTGATTTCTCGAAAGTTATAGATACGTTCAATGCTCCGTGTGTTATATAAATACAGTTTGTTACAGAATCCATTAAGTTTATATAAATTCCATCTATCATATCGGATCGACTAAAATATGTCTGTTATAGAGGTTTTATCTCAACCAAATTCAAAGTTCTGTCAGGTGTTCCTCAGGTATTGACTGTGGAACAATTACTCTTCAACATGTTTTATTAATTTTTGAATAACCCTCTTCTGCTGCACTCCTATGATATGAAAATTTATAAAAGGAAATAAATTTCTCTTATGTGTGAGTTGAACGTCCCTAGGCTAATATATCTAATGATAAATGTGAATACGCGAAAGAAAGCATTATACACGCTTAAGAGGCCCGTCTGGATAATTGTATCCTTTAGTTGTAAAATAGCAAAATAAGCTTTATTTAGCAATTTACAAATGTACGCAATTGCCATAATAATCTACTTATGTAGATGCCAAGGAATTTTGATAATTCGGCAAAAATTATGTTATCACTAGACGTAAATGGTCTTCTAAAATTAAAATTTATAATAACCGTTCTGTCATCATTTAAAACGAGCTTATTTTTCTGGCATCATGCGTGTACATCATCTAGTATAACTTCAATTTTATGACATAATTTCTTCTAGGTGACAGCTGATACCGAAACAGTGGTATCCTCTGCATACATCGGGGTAACACCAACTTGAATATAATTTGACAGATCGTCAATGTACATAAAAACAGAGGCCCTAATATTGAGCCTTGAGGAACCCCAGGGTTACACCATGGATATTCTATTGACACTCATTGCATGCTATTAATAATTTTCGATTTTCCATATAGGAGTTAATGCAACTTACAAGACATCCTCGTATACCGATAGGTTCTAATTTTTTAGACAATATATTTCTGTCTACAGTCGAAAGCTTTCGATAAATCAAAAAACAGCCACACAACATATTTACCCTCATCTAACTGTTTGTAGATATATTTTAAAAAATGCGCAGATACAGTTTCAGTTGATTTTCTTGCTCTACATCCATGTTGAAACTCGGTTAGTATTTTATTTTTTCATGAAATGATATGATACAGTCCTAAATAATTTTATCTAATATTTTTGAGGACATACTTAGAATTTTTAACATAATGTTTACAACCTCTTTTATAGATGGGGATTATAGATGCTATTGTAAGGAAATCAGGAAATTACCCGTTAACAAATGACATATTTATAAGGTACAGAAGTGATTGCAATATATTGTCAGACATACTTTTTATTTTTAAAAATGAATTATTACTTGTTTGCTCACAATTGTATTGAAACATATTCTTTATACGATTTTGCAAACAGCAGAAAAATAACTATCTACAACTAAAAGAAAAACTTAACTAGCAAATTAAAATCCTAAAATGAATTTGTCTAATTTCTTATTTGACAATTCTCATTCTAACACTAGCATCCACACATTCCCCTACGTTCATGCAGATTATTTTTTTTTATTATGTGCGCAGTATAATTTGGTATTATATCCTGGCGCTGGAATGTAATCTCGTTGGATAGTTGTGTGTAAATAAAACATAATACTAATAAGAGAAGCGAAGAAGAGAAGAATGAAATAAACGAGGAAGTTAAGAAACGAAGAAGCGAAGAAACGAAGGAGCGAAGAAACGAATAATTGGCAGCTGATGTTCCTGATATGAATCTGATTGAACACTTATGAGACATAAATGCTTAGAATAATCATCCACTGTAAATAATTATTAAATTCTATGCTGAAATTTCTTCGCCAGGAGAGGAGTCATTTCACAAGTTTGCACTTTATCTAAGTACAGTACTAATACTATTTAGGTCAAATCTTATGTATTTCTCTATTTTCCATCGACGAATTTCCAAGATAATTGTTTATAAAATTAACATATTATTAAAGTTTACTCGACACTATATTTGGCTTAAGTATTTTATTAAAAATTAAAACGTAGTTTTGGGTAGTACGTTGTGCAGGATCAGTGAATAGTTTTAAATTGTATGTAGTAGACCGTAAAGTTGGTGTTTTATATTTTATTATTAAAATGTATGCTTCATGTTACTTTCGTAATTTAAGTCCTAATGTAATCCGAATGCGTTAGTTTAAAACTGACGTGTTTGTTAATGGTGGAAATGCGTTGTAAATATAAATGCAGGTACATTATGTGACTTGACTAATTTTTGCGGTAAACGTATTAGTTCTAATTGAAATACTCACTGATGTTGTAGGATTTGGTAAACACATTAAGCTGAGCTTTACAAAAATGTCAGTGTGTTGTTTGTTACCACCTACTCTGGAGGTGGACGTTTAAATCAACTTGAATGAAACTTTGTGTTTGACAGGGATGAGGGAGTATTTACGTTAACCCTCTGAATTTTCAAATGCCACTCTAATCGAATACAATTTGTTGGAGGTTGACGATTTGTTTGGAAAATTATATATTTTATTAGGTATACTAATTAAGACGAGATTGCGTAGGATTAATTCTGCGAAGGAAGAAAATGTCAACGGTGCTTGACAATTCGATTTGAGATAGAGATGCGTTAAATGAGCAAAAATTTTCATGACAAAGGAATTATCTGGCAATAGCGAGATCTCTTTTAGCTTATTTTGGACATCATAGAGGATCTGTGGATAGATTATTTACTTTGTCCGTGATACGGAAGCAATATTTTTGAGTGTATTGAAAAAATGTCTTTTGTTCCTGTCTGCTTGCATTTTTTCTTAATTTCTCAGTATCTATGGAGCGGTTTGGAATGGTTCAAATAACAAATTGTTCTTAACGAATTTAACTTTAAAACTGTGCCTCAACTGATTTCAACTCTTCACGTGAATTACATAATCTCAAAAAAGTAAAACCTTAGCCCTCATTAATTTATAATTCTTACAAGATTTCATTCAACTTCACATGTTTCCCAGTCAGTCAATTTAGTTCAAATCTTGGAAGTTAATTTTGAACCACTTTCACTTGATCAATTGCTTTGAAACTTTGCATATATACAGTGTGACCCACTTAGAGTGGAAAAACTCCAGTAAAAATGCGTTAATTACACGATTTTAATTTGATTTTTTTAAATATACACTGTCACTTACTTTATGACAAAAATTTAGAAATTAATGTCAGTTTTCAAAGCCTAAGTGTTACGATTTGTTTTTTGTCAAAAATGTACAAATTTGATTAGCGATTATTTATTGAAAATCTACCACTGGATTCAGAAACGTCTTAAATGTGTAAATATCAAATTTCATGAAAAAATATTGAATAATGACAGATGTATCGGATTACGTTATAGCCCGGGAGGCAGCGACACTTTTCGTGAAATCATTTCGATAAAGCTAGATTTTTTTTTCAAAGAGAGTTTAGATAGTATTTATAATGAAGGTGCAATTCTACTAAAATGGTGCACAAATGAGTAAAAAATTAAACATGTTGCAAAAAAATAGATGGACGAATTTTGAAAAATTGACTTGCGGTCGTGCTAATCGGCGACTAGTTTTTAGTGATTTCCCGAGTTCGAATCCCTTAAATTTTTTGGCAATATTTTTGATTCTGTAATTGCTGTTCGCTTCGTTCTATTGCATTTCTTGGAGAAGTTTTGCATTTTCCTCCGCGGAATATGTATACCAAGCCAATTATAAGTGAAAAATACATAAAAAAAGAAAATTCTAATATCAAAAACCGCTTATATATTACACCTATAAATACATCTCAAGCGATAAAATTGCATTATGTTTTCTGCAAATTTTCGTCCATTTTTGGAGGAATGTTTTGCTTAACATGTCTCACATCTCCTTCGGGTAGAAGACGGAACCTTTTCTAAGTGGTGACCTTCGTGAGTACGTGGGTTGGACGTTTCAATATTTTCAAGCTTAGAAAGATTCAAGAAATTGACCAGCTCCTATTTGAAATAAGGGACAGAGACTTTCTGATCAGTGATTTTCTGGTGCATTATGTAGGTGTTGGCAAGTGCTGACCCAAATAGAAGCTCAATTGCTATTTTACAATACTATTTGATCGACTTTCGTGAAGCAGTCGAGTAGGACTTTATTTGGTCCGAAATGTCTATGAAACCTTTGCATTTATTGTAGTCAGCAATCGCACATGGTTTTTATACTACTCCACCTCGTTACCGAACGTGCACTATTCTTCTCCGAGAATAGCAATTATAGAATCAAAAATATCTACAGAAAAATTGAAAACGAAAAAAAAAAAAAAGTATCCCCGGGCAGGATTCAAACTCGGGAAACCACTTAAAAATAGTCGCCGATTCGCACGACTGCAAGTCAATTTTTCAAACGTAGGAACTGAATAAATACGGCGATCGGAGACCCGTTCTATGTCTCGAAGGCGAGGAGAAGGCCGGCAATGACCGTACAACGCCAATCTCAAGATGAAAATCGAAAATTGGGGCCGGTAGGAGATAAGGTGAATCGTCATTTTTTGACAATTCGTGACAATTCGAAGAACGAAATTTTCGTCCATCAATTTTTTGCGGCATGTTTAATTTTTTACTCATTTATGCATCACTAAGAGTTTGGTAGAATTGCACCTTCATATAGATACTATCTAAGCTCTCTTTGGAAAAAAAATTAGCTTTACAGATATTAACGCGAAAAATCTTTTGCTGTCTCCCGGGCTATTACATTACTCTCTGAAATATTTGAATTCGGACATTACGCGACAAACACGATCTCTTCTACTAGGGTTTGTTTAATTTTTCTCGATTCAAAATAGAGTTATTTTGTCGCGATCTTTTTCCAAAGCGGTAAACCTGTACATTGCGCGTTGGTACCAACGTATGAAGAATAAATGAACAGTATTACAGCATTGTCACGCTTTCACTTTCCCATCAGAGCTTTAATTTCTTCGTTAATAATAAAAAATGACTCATGTTAATTATGCAATCTCGTAATCACCTCTCATGATTAATTTACAGTATGTATTTAATTTATGAAATTAAAACATTTTCAGGCATTTTCAGTGCCAAAAGTTTTTGTCATAAAAACTAAAAATTCGCAAATAAAACGAAAAAACCATTGAAAAGCAGAAAAATGACTGACTAATAATAAATATTTGATTCTGGTAAACGTTTAGCTTAATAGTATTCGTCTATATCACACAACAGACAGATATTAACGAACTAACATTTGTTTGTATTTTTGTTTCCAATTATACATCCCATACATGGTTAATTTCATCAGTATATCTTTCTGTCTGTCTGGCGATCTGTTGTCTGTCTATTTGCGCTATATTTAAAAAACTGCTTGAAGAAGAAGAATGAAATTTGGTAGCTAGTCAAAAATGAAGAAATAATGAAAAAAATATGGCAGATGTCAATAGCATTTGCACATAGTTAAAACATCTATCAAGGAAGACGTCTATTATACCTTTAATAAAAAATATACAGGGTGGTCATACTAAGAAATAATTTAACTAAAATGAAAACCTGCGAAAGTATTTACGTAAAATTTTTTCTTCTATTACGGATTTGTATATATTCGAAGGCTCGAAAAATCCAGTGTCCGACGGGGGTAGGGCTCCCTAAGACTATCAGTTTAAGGGGACACAAGATTTCCGTCGCCGGGCCTGATCTTGAGTAAACTAACGAATAGTAGTAGTAAGTAAACAGTAATACGTAATTCATTTATTTTTTTAGATTTATTAAGTCGCATGTACTTTTAGCTAATATACGATTCAAATCTATTGACCCCCTCACTTTAACCGCGAATATCTCAGAAATGGTGGAGTGGAAGAATTGAAAAAATTATGTGGTCATTGTGCGTTTATAAGTCATTCACTGAAATTTGAATAGTGTACATTGGACAGTTTTAAAGTTCTGTAAAGTTATGGTCAAAATTTCATTAAAAAGTAGGACATTTTTCAATATAACTTTGCAGAACTTCAAAACTGTCCAATGTACATTATTCAAATTTCAGTGAATGACTTATAAACACATAATGACCACATAATTCTTTCAATTCTTCCACTCCTCCGTTTCTGAGATATTAAATATATATTTAAATATTAAACTGAATGGTCAATACATTTGAATCGTATATTAGTGTCGTTCGTCCATATGAAGAAAAATGAAGCAAATTTTCCAAAAAAATATTAGGCAAAGTTTTAACTATATAACAATCTCATAATCTTATCCGTCGTTATCAAAAATTCACTAATACCAAATTTCAATAAGACAGTGTACATGGTGTTCTAACAGTGTACACGGTCTCTAACACATATTGTCCATATGATTGGAGAAATAAAGCCTTGAGTCTAGAGTATTTCCTAGAAATGTTGCCTCATTACTAGATTCTACACAGTTTAAAATAGAAACCGATTAATAATTAAATTAATATAATTTATGTGACTTAACACCTATGAGATGCCCTATAATTAAAATTGTATCCTTTGAGCATAGAGCAATAAACCATTTTCATATTAATTTTTTATATTTATTAATCAAAAATAAGTTATTGCATTAACTTCGTGGAGGTGATTACCCTCCTGAAGTCGGGGTTTCATTTATATTAAAACACAACTAATTAAAACGTCTCATCTCTGGACGTAAAACTACAGCGAAACATAGACAGTTAAGGATTCGTTGGTTTACTGTAAATTCGTGTCCGTGGTATATCTTCCGCTCAACCGGAACTTGAAACAGAATAATGGTCTCCTGAGTACATCAGTACAACGACCTTTTTAATGTAAAAAATTTAGCTAAAAACCGACATAGCTGATTAATAATGGTAATCACTGATCCGCGTAATTCTTTGCTCTTCCACCGTGATGTAAAAGTTTAAAATTCTGTTCATCATAGTTCGTTTCATTTCATCGATCCTCTTCGAAGTAGATTAGTAACAAAGTTTTATTTTCAGATAGATTCGTGTACATGATGAGTTAGTTAATTTAATAACGTTTAAATTATAATTTGGTTTTGTATTCCTGAAGCTAAAAGTAAGGTATAATTAAAATTGCGGAGAAAAATTATACTTTCAAATTTCATTAGTTTGATCAGAAACGTGAGTTTCATTTTAAGGTAATATTATTTCTTAAAACTTTTTAAACAACTCTCGAAGTACTTATTGAAAGTATTCCAACTGTAATTTAACGAACATACCAATCCAGTGGAATCTCTAACTTGTTTACTCTTTGTAATTTTAGTTTGCAGTTTTAGTTTTGAATCGTTTCAAATATGCGTTTGCCAATATAGTCAAATTATTGGCAAAACGAAATGTGCAGATCCCGGAAGTTGTTTTATCCGACAAATGCTAAAATAACATTAATTCATATTTCATTTTTTCACATGCATTATTTCGAAAACTTCTCATTCTAGAAAATGAAAGTCTCAAACAAGAAATTTGTGTCCATGTGCTACTTTTTCTGTATATCCTTGGTATCTATTTCGAAAGATAAAAAAGTTTCGGCCTTGCTGTACTAATCCTTACAAGTTCTCACATTTTATCGACATAGTCTTAGAAAATATTTTTTTTACATTTATTACAAATTGATCCTCATATTAACAAATTCTATTAGCAAATATGTAGTGATAGCAGGGTACTTTAAGATTAAGCCATTGTTCCGCTCTAGAGCTAGAGCGAGTTAAACGAAAAAAAATTCACAGCCAAGTTAATTTCAAAACTACCGAAACTCAATTTCAAAGTGTTCTTTTTAAGTTAATAAAAACATGCGGTTTAACTATTATTGTGTCAAATTGTATAGTATTAATAATGTAACCTAACGAGAATTATATACTTTGGACAATTAATTTCACATGGAAGTATATTGAAACATGTTCTTTAGGATTTCGCAAACAGCAGAAAGAAAAAGCTATCTGTGAGAACTATGGAATCATAGTAATCGTAAAAAAAATCTCAAATTTTTCTTTGTTGAAGTAGGCTTAGAATGTCATAAAACATCAAAATTTTAAATTTGAGCGAAAAAAACAATTTTCTGTCTGTCTGTCGGTCGCTCTGTTTGTCGGTCTATAACTTTTTTTGAGCGCATGTTTTCTCAGCAACCATTTACGATATTGACTGGAAATTCGGTGCACATATTATGTACCATGACGAGATCTGGAACTAGATTATATTTTGCGCTAATTTCGGTGAAGGTGGGGGTTAATAGGGGTAAATAAGGGAAAATAAGTGAAGCAAGCTAGTAAGAGTACAGTAACTTGGAATTTGGTGTATATACTAGAAGCCAATATCTCAGAATTTTTATAATATTTTCAAACCCCCACCACTCTGTTATTAAAGGGGTTGATAAAATAAAATTGAGATATTCATTTGAAATTTGGTACACTGAAAACTAGATTATATTTTGAGATGATTCCATTGAAGGAGTTGGGGGTAAGTAGAGGTAAATAGGAAAAAATAAGTAAAGCAAGTTAAGACCTCAATTATTTTTCTAATATATTTCAATCTCCCACCCGCACCGCCTGCGCTCCATTACTAAAGGGGTTGATAACATAAAATTGAGATATTCACTTGAAAGTTAGTACACGTATGTATATATTGTAATGACGTGATTCAGATGATTCCGTTGAAAGGGTGGGATGTGGGAGGTTGTGATTAGGGGAAATAAGTAGAGCAAGCTAATACGAGTCTAGAAACTTCATTTTTAACTTATATCGTAGAAACCAATGCCTCAAATATTTCTATGACATCTGCCCCAAATATTATTAAAATTCTATGACCAATAATTTCCACATTAAACTGGGCAATTAAAACTACAAATAATTCTGCACCTGGCTTTGATGAGATTAATTATCCAATGTTGACACATTTGCCTCTAAATGCAAAAATATTTCTCCTTGAAATCTTTAACGATGTTTGGATTAAAGGCGAGTCCATAGAAACTTGGAAAAAAGTAGTAATTATACCTATCAACAAACCTAATAAAGACCCTAATAAGGCCGAGTCCTATCGCCCTATATCCTTACTGTCTTGCATTCTAAAAACCTTCGAACGGATGGTTAAAACCAGATTAGAGTGGTGGTTAAAAAAAATCAGCCTATTTCACAATATCAATTCGGTTTCAAACAAGGTGCAGGTACTCTAAACGCGATCTCTAACATAATAACAGACATACAAGTATACTTTTCAAAAAATGATTATCTGGGTGCTATTTTCTTGGACATACAAGGAGCTTGTGATTGTGTTAATCTACATATTAAAAAGAAATTGTCAGAATTCTTCATTCCAAAACACACTGCACATACCATTGTTAGTTTGTTATATAATGCCAGAAACACCAATAATGAAAAAATTGGCCCACGTTTTGTATCTGTAGGTCTTCCCCAAGGATCAGTATTAAGCCCACTGTTGTTTAATATCTACACTGCGGGCATTCACAAAATCGACAAAACAGTTAATGTTATCCAATATGCCGATGATTTTTGCATCAATACAGATGCCAGAAAATTTGATTACTGCACATTAAAATTAAACAACAGTATAAAATGATTTGAGGTTTGGTTTTCCCAAAATGGTCTAGAAATTTCTGAATCAAAGTCTACTGTGACCTTTTGTTCTCGACATAATATAAATAATTTGCAAACTATTAAATGTGGAAACTTCAATTTTTCGATTAAAAAAGAAGTGAAATATTTGGGTATCATCCAGACAAAAAATTAACATGGAAACTATTTGTAGAGAATATTATCAATAAATGTGACAATTTTCTCCGAATGACCTGCAAGACATGGTGGGGGGCAGACCAAAAATAAGCTCTCATGTTCTATAAATCATATGTTAGATCGATATTGGATTACGGCTCTACCTTATATGGTTCTGTCAGTAAGCAACTACTGAAACGTTTAGATACTGTCCAAAATAAGTGCTTAAGAATTTGTTTAGTTGCTATGAATTCAACTCCTATTGAACCTTTACATGTTGAAGCATTGGAGCCTCCTTTACAACTACGTCGCGAGTTTCTGTCAGAAAAATTTATTACAAAGTCATATTAATTAGATCCTAATCTGGTTAAAAAAATAAGTTAAATAATCTTGACCTGTGTAATAAATATTGGATTAAAAAAAATTCCCCTCCATTATGCTCTGTCTTCTGTGAAACAAACAAATATTTTGACCGCTTGTCCAGCTTGCACCTTCCAAACCCTGGAGATGATTATTTTAATTTATACGATACCAACTTGGTGATAATTCCAAACTATAGTGAAAATCACATTCTTAGCCATTGCACTTTATTACAAATGTTAGAAAAAGTAACCTACCAGATTGCCGTATACACCGATGCTTCTAAGCATCACGCAGATACAAGCTGTGCATATTACAGCCCACAAGAAAAGATCCAAACTTTGTATAAACTCCCTTCGGATATGTCCATTTTTTCTGCGGAAGCATTTGCTATACTTCAGGGCATAAAATACATTATATCTAACAATATAACATTTTCCGTCGTACTTTCCGACTCACTCTCCGTGCTGACACTGATAAAACATAGCTATAGTCCAAATACTACCATAGACCCGCTAGTAAAAGAAATTAAATCTGTATCATCCAAATGGAATGCAAATGGCAGTATCACATTTGTATGGATTAAGGGGCATAATGGTTTACAATATAATGAACTGGTCGACACATTGGCAAAACAATGTATTAACTGTTGAATCGAGGTAACAGATGACATATGTTTGAACGACTGTTTCAATGTTTCCAGAAACAAGATGAAGGAAAAATGGTCACAATTCTGGCAACAGTTTTGCTGTACGTCTTCTACAAGATACTCATATATTCACCCTCAAATACCAGCACAGTTTTGGCATGATGACTTTCATGTTCCCTTGCCTATGCTTTCTTCTTTATGAAAGGACACCGCACAATTCTTAAGGAAAATGGCTCCTAGCTAAATCGGCTGAAATCGCAGTATATTGTAGATAATTTCTTTCTTATCAAAAGTTGGGCACAAGGTCAAAAATAGACAGTTTTCCATATATCGGGGGTGCAAAGGGGATGCTTATTTTTTATTTCTTATGGGAAGTGGCCCTCGCCCCTGTACAATTCGCTGGAATCAATATATGTTATTCCTCTCGAGCTCCTGATACAAGTTCTCATACGAACAAGGTCGAAAAATGGACAGATTTCCAAATATTGAGGTGCAAAGGGGTGCTCGTTTCTTATGGGAAGTGGATTTCGGTCAAATTCGGTGAAATATATGTTATTCCTCTCGAGCTCCTGATCAAAAGTTCTCCTGGGCACAAGGTCGAAAAATGCACAGTTCTCCAGATATGGGGGTGCAATGTCGTATTTGCAATTCCGATATCTGGAAAACTGTCCATTTTGCGATCTTGTGCCATGGAGAACTTTTGATCAGGAGCTCGAGAGAAATAACATATATCGATTCCAGCGAATTTCACCGAAGGCCACTTCCCATAAGAAACGTGCACTCGCTTTGCACCCCCGGTATTTGAAAATCTATCCATTTTTCGACACTGTGTCCATGAGAAGTTTTTATCAGGAGCTCAAGAGGGGCTGGAGCCACTTTCCATAAGAAATGAGGATTCCATTCGCACCCCGATATCTGGAAAACTGTTTATTTACCGACCTTGTGCCCATGAGAACTTTTGATCAGGAAGAAATTATCTACAATATACTGTGATTTCAGCCGATTTAGCTGGAAGCCATTTTCCATAACCATTGTGCGGAGTCCTTTAGGTTCTTTTTGACGGAGATAAAACAATTTTTATGGGTCTTCATAGTCCATGAAACTTCCAATTATTTAATTTCTCGCGAAAAAGCAGTCGCAAAATCAAAACACGTTTTAGGTTCATTCTCCGCAAAAACCATTAACCTTACGAAAAAATCTTGAATGTTTTTCCTAATTATCCTCCTTTTTAAAAAAGTATTTAACTGTTATTTTATCCGATAAACATTTTTAGAGATATTTCAGAAAACTGAAATTTAAATAAATTAAAATTCAATTGTTTCAAAGAAGCACACCCTATTGATATGTAAACACTTTCGTTTTTTAAATAGTATATTTTGAAAATATTGTGCGCCAAGAATCAACCCCATTCCTTGTTTTCCCGAAGTCAAAACCTTTGGACTACCATTTATATGTTCTAGTGAATACCTTCCACAGAACACAAATATCTTTTAGTTGTCGAGAAAGCCCCGGGAGTTTCAAACGGAACACGCTGTCTGCCACGGATTCTCAACTTTTCCTTGGCAGCATAGAAGTGTATATGTAGGTACGTGTTTACATTGAATCTTGTTGCGTATTATTTATTATACTCTAACAATGCTTCCTTTCCATACAGGGTGTTTCATGAGCATCTGTAAATACTTCCAGGGGCGGTAGAGGACCGTTTGGGTATTCAGGAACGGCCATTGAAATTTTCCTGTCGCTCTTAATTTATGAGATACAGGGTGATAAACTGATTATGGCTTAAATTTATTTTGGCCAGAACGTCCTTACTATTGATTGGATTTTATTTAAATCTTAGACACTTTATACCCTTATTACAGTTGATAGATTGCTAAATATATAAATATAATTTTTTAATTCCAGTGCCGGACTTTTTTTATTTGATTTTTTCGATTCCTGTAAAAATGATCACCTTGTGATATTTCTTTTCATATTCAGGTGCCAATTATAAAAGTCCATACATCACTAAACATAAACATGTAATTAAATTTTTTGTCGCACCTTTGTTGATTTTTTTACAAGCGATTGATTTTGGCAAAAAGGGAAATTTGAAGAAAACAGCTTTAATTGCTTACATTATTTGTACATATAATTAAAATGGGTTAATTTAAACTCGGTAAATAATGTTCAATATTGACAAAAAATTGAAAACCAAAGTTTTTTTTTAATTCCAAAGAAAGTGTAGCTAGGTACATTTTATAATAGGAATCATTAAACAGTTTTCTTTTTATTATTAGATAATTATTAGTAGGACTAGACAGTTTGACATTTTTCGTGTGTTGTCATAAACAGTAGAGCTAGTGTACTTGGTTAACTTAGTCTGCAACTAATCATGCCTAAATTTACAAATGAGGAATATGCCGGTATTATTTTTGTTTGTGGATTTTGTTATGGTAATGGTAGATAAGCCGCAGAGGAATACAATATTCGTTTTCCTAACAGAGGAGCACCAAATCATCAAACATTTTCAACTGTGTATTGCTATGTAAGGGAGCACTGTAGTTATCCATAATCAAAAATGGAACGAAATATTGTTCAAAACGTTGAAGATCAAGAAAATATCATTAATATTTTTCAAGAACACCCTGAAGTAAGTACCCGACGATAAGTGCCCAATTAGGAGTTCCTCATGTGTGGGTTTGGAGGACTATAAATAGAGAAAGATTACATCCGTGTCATATTCAGCAAGTGCAAAGGCTTCAACAGGGTGACTATGTAAATAAGTTCGAATTTTGCCAGTGGATTATTGATCACAAACCGAGTACATATCGAACTTCATTCACAGACGAGGCCTAATTTACACAAGATGGCGTATTTAATTCAAGAAATTCGCATAACTGGGCCGAAAACAATACTCATGCTATAAGAGAAGCCCATTCCCAACATAAGTTCTCGGTAAATATTTGGTGTGGTATGATTAACAACAACCTAATTGGCCCACATATTCTTCCGGCAAGACTTTATTTAGATTTCTTACTAAATATTTTACGTGGTTTAATGCAAGGTATTAATGTAAGAGGACAATATTTCCAGCATGACGGAGTTCCTCCTCATTTTGGTATTGAGGTTAGAAGGCATTTGGATAATGAGTATCCAAACAGATGGATTGGTCGTGGGGGACCCCATCCTTGGCCGGCTAGATCACCAGATTTCAAGCCCATCGATTATTTTCTATGGGGATATCTCAAAACTGAAATCTACAGTGTCCCAATAAATACTAGAGATCAGTTACTTCAGCGATTTTTTCTCTGTAGTGACCAAATTAGGAACAATCCTGCGCAAATTAGAAAATCTATTGGCAATTTAAATAAACGACATCAAAATTTATGGAAGTTGGAGGTTCTCATTTTAAACATTTGTTCTAAGTATTTGTAATATTTATAAATAATTTTTGTAAATAATTAATGTGACCATTTTTAATTATTTGGACAATTAATGTAAGCAAATAAAGCTGTTTTTCTTCAAATTCCCCTTTTTGCCAAATTCAATCACGTAAAAAAATCAACAAAAGTGCGACAAGAAATCCAATTACACGTTTATGTTTAACGATGTATGGACTTTTATAATTGGCATCTGAATGTTTGAAAACACTATTAAAGGGTGATCATTTTTACAGGAATCGAAAAAATTAAATTAAAAAAGTTCGGCACTGGAATAAATAAAAAATTATAATAGCAATCTATCAACTGCGATAAGTGTATAAAGTGTCTAAAATTTAAACAAAATCCGATCAATAGTAAGGACGTTCTGGCCAAGATAAATTTAGACCAAAATCAATTTATCACCCCGTATCTCAGAAATTAAGAGCGACAGAAAAATTTCAATGGTCGTTCCTCAACACCCAATTGGTGCTCTACCGCCCCTGGAAGCATGTTCCTCACGATGTTACGGTCTATTTTCGTATATGTACAATTAAATTTAAATATCGTAATTGTTCCAATGTTATCGTTTTAGTCGAGTCTAAATAGTATAACTGGTTGCCTACCGTTCGTGCTCCATGTGAGCCACGCATGGTGTTGCTGGTCCATGTGAGCCACGCATGGCGTTGCTGGAAACGCGTTGCTAGCAACACACAGAAGCGTACGTAATTTCTTAGGAAGCGAGTTCCGAACGTCTCGATTATAACCTTTTCAAGACCGATATTGTGAATTAAACTTATTGTTTTGTTAATGGAATTACGGAATACAATATTAAGTGTGTAATTTAGACGTTGTTAGGGACATTGATCAGATTTGTAGGTTGCATTGTATAGTGGTCACTTGGAACGTACCCAGGAAGAGGTTTGGTCATCCTCAGATTTTGACAGAGGTTTCCGTCTTGACCATTTTTGGTGATTTTGTCCGTTTGCCTGCCGAAGATAAGTTGTGTCGCTGAGCACGTGGATAGCAATTTTGTGAATTTGCTCCTTTAATGGGATATGGTGCTGTAGTGACAAATTTAGCAGTATTTTATTTTGGTATTTGCGTACTATTTTCTGTTCGGAAATACAGCTACGGAATTTTCTGGATAAATCAACTTGCTGGAAGCACGTGGCAAAGGAATTCTTTAAGCCCACTCAACATCTAAGGTATGCCTCTGAAATCTCTTTAGAAAATAGATTTGTAATGTTCGTTATTTCTTTACTGCAGGGCTTTTTTTTAAATTTCCATTTTTAGTTTCGCTTTAGTTAATTTTTACCTCTATCTTTACGTTAATTTTATCTTGGACTTTTACTGGTATCGTATCCTGTATGTTTGACCCTACGTCTTATCTTTTTGGTTATTTGTACATCTGAACCTGGATCGTATGTGAACTTTGGTTTTGCTGAAACTTGGTTGGCAAGCTGTTGGTTGAATTTGGAATCCTGAGTTGTACCGGTGAGACTCTCCTGCCTGGTTCCTTTGGAAGCTACGCTCCCCTGGTAGGTCTAGTGTAGACATTATGAAACCTGCTGGAGGTAAGCGTCTTTAAATTGCATAACGAGGGACCTGATATAACATCCCACCTTCTACGAGGCATTGAGAGCCCATCAAGTTTTTTTTGCGGTGCTAAATTGCTGTCATTCGACCGACGTAACTACAGGGTTTTCCACATATTGCACCTAATATTTTACACATTAATTTTGAATTGTCAGTAGATATTTTGCACATAACCAATTAAATCTTTAGTAGTTTTGAACACCACGCTTGCAATTTTTTCACGTTAGTCAATTTAACATATCGTCAATTACCTAGTTCACATTATTTTGTTCATTTTACATTATTCAGTATTTTAATGTAATCGTCTAAGCCACTATATTTTGGGGGTCATTTATTGCATATTATTAGTTAAGATTTTATTAGTTTTAAGTTGTCGTGTATTTTGTGTTAGGTTAAGTGTGGGCCACACATTTAGCTATAATAATTGTGTGTAATATTATTTCTGAAGGATATGGTTGTAAGTGTACCAATTTATCGAATTCACTCCCCAAGGACTTGTCTAGTCGGCCCTGTGAGCCTCTTTCGCCACCAATTGAATGCAGAGAGGGGACTGCACGTAAAACATAAAAAATTTGTTCAGGGCACAGGGTGACCACCCTACCCTGCTGTATTGCTGATACATACAAGTTAAATTTTTTATACTATTCCCCTTTTATCTGGGAGCTCTGCAACAACGAAGCACCCTGTATATGGGAGATCTTACTTATATCTTAAAAAGTGTAAAAATTATTTAAATTTTTTTTCTTTCTCTATTGACTGTCCTATATTTCTAGCACGCCTATCATTACATTTGAACCCTAATCAATTAAATTGACAATTTCCACGGAAATGCACGAATATAGTTTGAAATTAAACCTCTTGTGAAATCTTGCATTAAAACTTTTGTATTAGTCTACTTATGAAGTTGCTAGCTGAAGATATGGAAACTTTTCCCGATATACCAGAATTTCAGCTCATACGTACGCTCTCGCTCCTATTCTGGAATGTTTCTCTTAGAACGTATTAAACTATTTTTCATCAGAAATATGAAATTCGGGACATTTTTCAGCGGATGCGATTCAATGAGCTTAGTTAAAAGTCGTTGTACATTCCGCTACATCGCATCGGTGAGAGGCAAGGACGAGATCAGAATGCTGATAAGTGTACGAAGTTTATGTGGCATTGACAAGATGGCCAGGACCTTTTATAATAAGTTGTGAAAGATAGGCGCTCTGGGAAATCCATCTCATTCATATACGTAATATATTGCGATTTTAATGAATGGGATAACATCGAAGGGAGAACATTCGATAACAGAAAATGGTATAACATAGTTAAAGAAGTCTAGGGGTCATTTTGAATATTATGTAGAATTTATTCTGATATGATTATTTTCATCATTGAGTATCTAGCCAATCAGAAGCCGCCATTTTTTTGATTTTTATGAATTATTTTTTGCACGAATGAGTTACAAATTGTTACCTGGCTGAAAATATGGTAAAAATCAGGAATTTGTCGTCCCAGTGTATAATGGTACCTAACAAAGCATATAATACATCATTAACATTTAGTTTACTGTCTATAATTATCAGCCGCGGCCCGTGAAATTTTGGTAAGCTATAATTTACTAATGCAGCGTGGGACTCATGCCGTACTTTAATGGATCACTACCAAACGGAGACGTTTTGTGGAAAAAAATATTTGATTGGAATTTGAGAAATTTCTTGTAAAATATCTATAGTGTATTTTTTTCGAACAAGCAAGAACATATAATAGGTTTTTCATTTTATCAAAAAATCTTCATTCTGATATTTAATTTATAAAATCTCAAAATGATGTAACTTTATAAAGAATGAAGATTTTTTGATGAAATTGAAACCCTATCTTTATATTTTCTTCCCTGTTCGAGAAAAAAATATACTATAGATATTTTATAACTGCTTTTCCAGATTCCAGGATAGGCACTGCACTTTTTTCAATAAAATATTTCTTCCACAAAATGTCTCCGTTTGGCCTTGGTAGTAATCTTAAAGTTTGGCATGGGTTCCATGCTCCATTAGTAAGTTATATCTTACCAAAATTTCACGGGCCGCCGATGATAGTTATTTATTTCTGGTATATTCATTTCATATTTCTCCACTACTTTTTCTTTGATCATATGTCTACTATTCTGCAAAATATCTACTAGTTTTAATAACGTAAACCCCCGCGTCAAAAGAATCGGGCAGAAGTTGTTTTTTAAATATTCCTTGCCTATTAGATTACACAAATCTAAAAATATAAAAACTGGAATTAAACATTAGATTTTGAATATCTTGTGAATTATATTGGCAACTAAGAATATGAGAAGAAGAATTTAGATGACAAGATCGACAATTTGCCAGTTTAGCCAAATTTGGCGCGGCGGAAATATCATGAAGCTCATAAAGATGCTATCTCCTTAGTTTTCTTTATTTCTCTTTCGCCTCTGAGACGTGACCCGTTAGAGAAACAGAAGAATGGCGTATCAAAATATTAAGATGTTTGCTACGAATGACCCTGGGCATCTTATGTCACTAATGCATTGGCTCGATTCTCCAAGAGATACGTTACCAAAAGCGACTTTCCAGCATCGCATTCTTCTAAATCTTCTCATCTTATCAGTAAGAACGGAAGAGAGGACAATATGTAATGATTGTTGATTGTTTAAGGAAACCAAGTGACAAGAGGTGAAGAGGACGACCTTCATAACATTCGGCTGACGTCATCTAAGAGTTGACGGAAAGAGCGGTAAGGATGTGCGCCTAATTAAAAAATAGTTTAAAAGTAATTCTCCTCCGTTCAAATTTTATTCTTTATTACTTAAGCGGACTATAAGGTTGATGATTATATTGCACTATATGTATAAATAAACAGTATGAAAGAAAATACTTAATGACGAAAGCAATTTTGACCTACCTAGGTGCGAAAATTGTGGTTGTGAGGGATGGTCAAGACAAAGATATACTACTGTCCAGTGATTTTCACTTTATTTCGAATTCACTATAGATTATTGCAGCGCACACAATGTTACGTCTTTATCACAGCAGGTCGTAACAGATGGGGTGATGCCATCAGATGTGTTACAAAGCAGAGGCCAAGTAGAATAATAGACCCCCAAACGCTTGACAGAATGTTATGTATAAGACAAAGAAGATAAATGAAAGAGATGAAGAAGATCAATACGAGGAAGAAGATGGAGAAGAGAAATAAGATGAAGAAGAGGAAGACGAGGAACAAATGGAAGAGGGGGGGGGGGAGAGAAGAGGAAGAGGAATAAGAGGAGGAAGGGGAATAAGAAGAAGAAGAGGAAAGAAGAAAGTAGAAATAAGAGGAAGATAAACATATCATACTAAAAGTTTGCCTATCAAACATTTTTCTTAAATTATATTCATTTTATACCAAATCGGCATTATTTAAAAAATATTTCAAATTTCTATTTTTAAACTTATGCAGAGTGCCCTAGAATGCACTATCCTATTTGAATAGTCCACCATATTTGCAAATATGCGGCGTTAAACGGTACGTGAATCTAAGTGCTTTCCAGAAGCTCGAGCAGAGTACTTGGTGTAAGATTTGAAACTTTTTGTGTTAAATTAAAGTGGTACATCTGCTACCTAAGGAGTACTAAGTGCATCTACAAAATAGTCCAAACATCATGAAAGAATAATAAAATGTATGGGTTTTCAATAAACATTATCCTAACTAACCAGACGTGCATTGTCACCAGTCTGAATATATCAACAGGCAAAATACCCACGTCTGGAAATTGCAAACTCCAGTTTGATCCACATTCCCTAAAACTTTATGTTTCGTGAAACGTTTATTCTGAATTATTGGTTGTGCCCTATTTTGTTGATATCGCCACCGACAATGCGATAACTGTGAATAAGAAGCATTACAGAATATAAATATGTGATCCTATCGTACCCAAATTGAATAAATATACATCGATCGGCGAGATATCTCTATATGACTGTTTCCTACATCTTCCTCTTTAACATTTGAGGGAATTGGTACATGCCAATAAATCGTAAATTTTTGAAACACATAAAAAGTCTTGAGAAAATTGATGAAAGCCAATGAAATAAAATGCCATGAAAGGAGTCCAATTTGCGACAAAAACACATCGAAAAGATAAGAAGTGTACATATTCTTTATAGGATTTGGCAAACAGCAGAAAAAATAACTATCTATAACTAAAAGAAAAACTTTGTGTAAAAATATTTATGAAATCTTTACATTCTTTCGATAACCTGAATTCTGGTTATGCTAGTAAATTAAAATCCTAAAATTACTTTGTCTAATTTCTTATTTGACAATTCTCATTCTAACACTAGCATCCACACAGTCCCCTACGGCCATGCATATTAAACGAGTATCTACATAACCCCCTACGATCATGAAGATTCAGTTAAAAATGAGAACAAAGGCCTAAAATGAATTTATTTATCTACCTTGTCTTAAAAATGTTTCATTCTAATGGATTACATTTTCATGAAATTTATCATTCTGTTTCTTGGAAATGCTTTGACTAGTATTGGAGCCTTTATACTCTATGCGTGTTTAAAAATGAATTATTATTTGTTTGCTTATAATTGCATTGAAACTATACTAGTTAGCTAATAGATAGGTGAGGTTGTTTTTATCAGTCAATGTCAAATATAATTATTTCACTCTTATTCATAGAAACTGTCTTGGTTTTGCATGAAACATCTTTATGAGTGGCTTTATGTCTTTCTGATGAGCTCCAGAATAAGGGCTAAAAACGGTTCAAAGGCTAAGCGTTCCCAAGGAACAGAATGATAGATTTCATGAAAATGTAATCCATTAGAACGAAACATTTTTAAGATAAGGTAGATAAATAAATTCATTTTAGGCTCTTGTTCTCATTTTTAACTGAATCTTCATGATCGTAGGGGGTTATTTAGATACTAGTTTAATATGCATGGCAGTAGGGGACTGTGTGGATGCTAGTGTTAGAATGAGAATAGTCAAATAAGAAATTAGACAAATTCATTTTAGGATTTTAATTTGCTAGCATATCCAGAATTCAAATTATTGAAAGAATGCAAAGATTTCATAAATATTTTTACACAAAGTTTTTCTTTTAGTTATAGATATTTTCTGCTGTTAGCCAAATCCTATAAAGAATATGTTTCAATAGAATTATAAGCAAACAAATAATAACTCATTTTTAAAGAAGTGTACATTATCAATATTCTTTCTTTAAAAAGAAGCTTTAAGTAAGAGCTACACAAGAAGATATGGTACACATTTTGAGCAACATATATATAAAAAATGCATCGTATTCCTATTAACATAAGCTCTCAAAATAAATGATATGTCGTTCGGTATGTTGCTACAATTGAAAATAAAAAGTTAGAATGTGCCCCTTCGTTGAATATAAATTAAGAACATTAGAGCTGAAAATTAAAATGACGAGTTTGGGGATTTTTTATATAAATACTGTATATTCAAGTTACATAATTTATAGCACTTCAATTGTTCACATTGTATACACAAACAACATAAATATGTGTAAACTACCAATGTCCTGATTTTATGACCAATTTTTTATATTTTTTATATCTATATTACTTATACCTGTGAAATGAACTGTAAAGTTTCAGTAATTCTAATAACATAAATAAATTCAAACAAATTCGTTACAGAAAATTATACATTCATTACCTGGGTTTCTCTTTTTTCATTGCAAATTAGTGGAACTAATTACTTATACATATATTTGAAATTATTCGAGCAAAATCAACAATATGATATACCAAAAGGGACTCCATAGAATTACTTAGTAGTTCGCTATTAAGTATGAGTACGAGATACAAATCTCCCTTGCTAATTGCGAATTTTCCGTTCCAACTCAGCGTACCTGGGCTTACCTCGATTTAGTAGGTTTTTTTTCAAAGACTCGAGTATTTTTATAATATAAGTATATAAATTAAATGGCTTCTTTAAAGTAATTAAAACACTTAATTCACGACCAATGAATAGAGTAATTACGTAATTGCAAATTTATTTATAAATTATGTTTTTGATAAATCTTGATGAAAATTATTTCATTAATAAGACTAACCAATTTATTATATGACTTTATTGTAGATACAGTTATTTTGAAGAGGATGCCTTAATATATAGACGGCCTCTTTCCTTTCCTGATTTTAAAACTAGTTTTTTTCTATTGAGGAAATAAAGACTTCAAGTGATAAATATTAACTAATCGACAGCCTAAGAGGCATTCAATAAAACTAACTTATAACGAAATCGAGTAAAACACTACTATGATTTTTACCACTATATTTAAATATAGTGGTCAAAAACATAGTAGTGTTTTACTCGATTTGGTTATAATTATCGATTACCACAGAGTAACGGCTTCCTCAACCAATTTCTTAAAACTAACTTAAGTAACTTTACCACGTTCTTCCCTCAAAAAAATTTCAAGTGTCCCTCCCACTAATTTTTAATTAGTATAAAATTAAAACTGTTTACTATACATTCCATTGTAATGAATAGAACTTTGATATGCTATTTGATGAAACCATTTGACTGGGAAGGTGATGTATCTTGAGCAGGTTTGTACTTTGAGTCACGGTTAATTTCATGTCTGGTGTTGATTATTCATTGTCAGCATAACTAAATGCAATAAAACTGATTTTCGTTACGGTTGATGAAGTCTCCCAACGTAATACAGTGGTCAGTTTTCAAGTTTTAGGTAGACAAAATTCTCCAAATTTGCATATGAAAAGAAAATATTGAAAAAATTTTAGACACTAAAGGGGTGATTTTTGAGGTGGTTTATAAAATACATTTATTTCTAAGAATTTTGTAAGTACGATAATGTTGTACCCGTGAATGCACCAAAAATAGAAAAAAAATCTAAGGACCAAGGGGATGGTTTTTAAGGGGGATGAAAATTAAATATTACTTTAAAATTGCGTAACTTTTTGAATAAGATTTGTGAGCCTGGGCAAAAAATGTAAAGTAAATGTAGTGAAACAAATGTATGCTCCTAAAGGATAGTTTTTGACGGGGTACAGTGGGCAATTTTATATCTCCAAGAGGACGAAATTATTTCAATTAACTTTTATATTAACGTATATATCAGTGGCAATAAAAACAAAAGTAAGCAAGCAAAAATTGTCGCTATCACCATCATCACAAACAATTTTCTTGGCAGACCAGGCAGACCATTTATAAAGAGAAATGTCGAATACGAGGAATTAAAATAGGGAAATTATTATCTTTACGCAAATCACTAGCCGACAGCCTACATGTATTGGAAGTAAAAATAGCAAATTCTTAGTAACTTCGTCATGCTAAATAATATAAAAAGCAAAAGCTCAAGTTGGCTCTGATTTTCCCAATACAGGTAATAATATGTAACGCAGGTATAAACCCTAATTTATGGGCGGTCCTATCACAAATAACAAGTATACTTCTCTACATATTTTTAAGGCACATAAAAAGTGTCGGCACCTTTGACATTGCTGTAAAGTTCAAAGACCCCGACATTTTTTATTTGCCTTAAATATATGTAGAGAACTATATAATTAGAAATCTACGAACTATATACATACTATACTGACCGTGCTAACTACCTACCTCTTTAATTGTCACTAAAACTAATATTCATTCTTAGGTAGTCGCATTTGTACCTTGTGCATGAAGCTTTCATTTTCGAAAGTAAATAGTGCCATTTTGATAATATGCCACGAAAATATGTAAATACACCTAACAACTTTTGTTATATTTGTGGTGAAGTGACTTTTGCGCGTCAAAAACGTAATTTTGCTCTCAAAATTAAGAAGGCGTACCAGTTGTATTTTGGTTGGGCACCTCATATATGTTGCAGTAATTGTGCGAACAATATTTGCAATTGGCTAAGTGGAAGAGGACGTTCAATGGCGTTTGCTGTGCCCATGATCTGGCGAGAACCTAAAGATCATATTACCGATTGTTATTTTTGTGTGATACCTCCTATTAGACAGGATATTAACAAGAAAAAACAGATGGTAATACAATACCCAAATTGACCATCTGCCATTCGCCCGGTTCCCCATAGTGATGAACTACCTATTCCTAATCCACCTCAAGAATGCAGTCTTGATTCTGACGGACAATCGGATGATAATGTAGATGACGACTTAGTCCAGCCATCAACATCACAAGATCCCGATTTCTCTGCCGAAGTGTCCGGTGGTAAACCACACAAAATTAATCGAGATGTAGCATTTGAAAAGGCTACATTAATATATGTATGGTTAAATACAGTAAATTAACCCATTAGTTAATTTGTTTGAGTGGAGAAGTAGGCAACCACTCGTACTTCAAAGGGGCATAGCAGGTCGCATATCTGCAATTCTCAACAAGGAAAGAAAGCGTGTTTTCTTTTATGTATTATTTTTGAGACAGAGGTGTTACTCACATGTTCTTGTTGTTGGGATATTACACAATGGTGTAATTCAGTCTTTATATTACAATCCCTTTTGTTGGCGCATTTTTATTGGCTAGAGAAAGTGTTCTCTAGATGTTCAAGTTGGCAACACGGAGAACTGTCAAGCAGATTTCCGTCGAGGATTGGTCTTTTGGACAGCCACGAGTGAACAGCGGCGGTTCCGATTTTGTGTGGAATTTTTGGGTTTTACATCGTTTACACTGAAGAGAGATTTGATTGATGTACCCAATGATCCTCACCGCCTTGCTGTGAAGATTTTCTGAATTTCCAAGAAGGAGTTCTGTTGGTTGCCATAAATCTGATCGCCACGTGTCTCGTGAGGTTATGCCATACTCTCTATATGAGGTGAGCTTTTATTTTACTTAGTTTGGTGTTTTATTTAGTTCTTATTTATTGTAATTATTACAGAGTGTTTTGGAGGGGCATATATTTTTGGAGAGGCTTACAATTGGGATGAGCACATGTTTGGTGCTGTAATTTTGGTTATGTAAGGGGGCCTAGTATTTAGAGGAGTAATAGGAGGAACTCTATTACTCAGATATTTGGTTTTCTGTGGGTCCTGCTGACATTTAGAAAAGTTTTGGTTGGAGAGTTGTTCGCAGCAGTCTCCAAGAGATTTGGGCAGAGTTTTGGGAGTGACACGGAGTCACAGTTGCAGCCAACGTCGAGGACATCTAGAAAAGTGGTGACGAGTCCCGTTGCAGTCGTCACAGAAAATGCCAAGGCCTTAACCAGGTTTTTTTGTTCATTTTAGTTAAATATTTTAAAGAAAATATTATAGTTTAATTCAGTGGTTTTTGTTCGTATGTTGAAGTAAATTATACCACAATCTTGCAACTATAAATCAAGCTCTAAGTTTATGTGTAGAATGATGATGCATTTAAGAGTTTTACTGTAAAACACCCATGGTACCGTGAGATGTTAATTCACCTACCTACTATTATGTCACACATATAATACTCAATTCATGGTAAATCTTTAATTCGTCGTTGTAAGTTATAACTCATAGTTGCATATTGGCAAACTCGTACTTGCAAGAGAATCTCAGTCAGAGATCTAAGTTTGAATTCAAATCAAGTTTTTTGATCAACTGTATGGAATTTCTTTCATACGTATGAACCACGATTAGGTAAGGTTTGAAGTTTTTTGTTTTTTACTCTTTACTGTTGTACATCTCATGTGTGTTGTAATAAATGTCTAATGTCTACATGTTCTTATTATTTGCACTGGTACTCCTGATATTTGCTTAAATTTTGAGATTTAATAGAGTAAAGCAGAGTTTTGATATTACAGATATATTTTGAGAATTCCATCGCATGGTTGCTAGTAACTTAATTTTGTTCCGTGCTGGCAAGATTATTTGAATCATATTACGTAACACACAGCCGGTGGCGCCCTTTTTGAGTGTTCACACAATCCTAACCCATGGCCCTATGCTCTCCACCAAAAATCGGCTGCCGTTCGCATCGATGTAACACGTTTTAATATTTAGGTATCAAAAATGTTACACCAAATTAAGTGATCTTATAAGAGACCTTGATTTGTTCAAGGCGAAAGCGGAGCTTTTGGAATCTCGATTACAACAATGGAATTTACTACAAGAAAATGTTAAAATTTCCATGTATCGAAGTCGACAAAAAGATTTTATACCTTTCTTTCAAAATGGAAAATGACTTGGTTGCTTGCAAGGACATTGACGGATTAATGAGTGCTTTATACATTCCCCATAATCCTAGTGACTTGAGACTTTTTATTGACGCCTCGAAACTCAGTCTAAAGGCTGTGTTACTCCACAATGGAAACAAATTGCCATCAATTCGAATCGCCCATGCTGTCCACATCAAGGAAAATTGGTAAAAGCTATGGACAAAGAAGGTCGGGCTTTCAGTTATTTAAAACAAAAATTTCCCAGACTTACTAATGCGAAAATTAAAGAGAGAATTTTTGTGGGTCCTCACATCAAGAACCTTTTAAAAGATACTGAATTTGACAACATTCTAGAAGGTAATGAAAAAGCTGCTTGGAATTTCTTTAGAATGGTAGCAACACACTTTCTGGGTAACAAAAGAGCAGAAAACTATAGAGACCTTGTTGGGAATCTTCTTTCTTGCTTCCACAAATTAGAATGTAATATGTCATTAAAAGTCCACTTTCTACATTCACATCTAGATTTCCCAGAAAACTGTGGTGCAGTAAGTGATGAGCATGGAGAGAAATTTCACCAGGATATTCAAAATATGAAAAAAAAAGATATCAGGGCAAATGGACTTCTGCGATGTTAGCAGACTACTGGTGGACATGTATAAGAGATGCTCCAGAAATAACTTGTAAGAGACAGGTTAAAAAGCGCAAGAAGAATTATTAATTTTCTTATTAAATAGCTTATAGTTTAATATAATTAAATATATATTACATAACATGTATTTCAAATATATATCAAAATGGCAAATATCTTTTCGCATGATGTAATTAATTGCATTTTTTATTAAAAGTATACCTTAATATGCGAGTTAGGTCAGTTATTACATTTTTAGCGCCAACAATTTTTTTAAGGACTATGTTAAACGTAGCTGGGACCAAAACAATACAAATAAGTGGTTTTGGTTAACGATATAAAATAAAAGTTAAAATTTGTCGCTTAGTGAACCACTGCAATGAAGTCATAAATATGTTTTAAGGTAACTTAGTGGACTTTCATTACATGTTTGAAAATAAAGACAAATCTATAGGGTATAACATAAATTTCAATGAAACTTTGTGAAACTTTTTTTTTTAAGTCAAATAAGTCAAATTTAAGTGCACAAATGCAGGCTCACGCGAAATAAATCGGTAATATGATTCTATACAATAATATTGTACATACCTCGTGATATTTGTTCGATAGCTGGAGGCAGGTATTAACAGCACACAACAATAGTTTCAAATTCTCGAACGCAGCTAACAGCTTGCTTGGAGTAGTATCGGTGGTAAATATCCTGCCGTGGACCAGCCTAAATACTTTATAGGGTTACAACCTTGTAGACGTATGGTATAAACCAAATATTCTCTGGGTTTATGATGTCTCGGTTATTAAGGTATCGGCATATATATTAATTGTGAGTGTTCGATAAATTTCATTTTTATAATTTTTTCCTTTTAATATTGGCAAATTGATCACTGTGCAATAAGCAATTCTTGTTTTCCACAACGCAGCGACTTGTCTTATCACCACCTTTGGTTGATCTTGATATCAATTGGCAACTGATGCTAATAAGCTGGCTGTCAATAGCTGCTTCAGGAATATAATCATGAATAGAAGGTAAGTGTAACAGATATATTTAATACAAGATATCTCCAAGATTACGTAAACTACTATTTTCACTAATTACTTATTTCATGACTCGCGTCATCTATTGTGATTTATGAACCCGAATTGCTTTTTTTTATCTTATGAAAGTTAAGTTTTACTTGATGACAATTTAAATTTTCCCTTGTGAAATATACTAAACGTTCTTGAAAATATCAAATTTACATTTTAATTTGAACTCTACTAATTAAAATATATTCAAAACCTTATAATAACCATCCCACAAATCACAAAGCCTTAAATAAGCAAAATACGGCCTAAAACCAAAACCCATTAAATTTCATGATTATTTAATAATTTAATGTCAGAGTGGGCGATGAAAATCCTGTTTTTAAAATAGAAGAGGGTTCGTATTATCCCTCTAATGTGATTTACTTCATAATCATTTATAACGACCCACTTGTGTGCAACTGACAGAGAACATAGGTCGAATGCAAACAAAAATATTTCGAAAGATATCTTAGGGCTGCGGCCGTGGCGATATGGTGTTTGTTTAGTATTATGCCAAGTGTATGTGGCATGATTTATTTGTTAATTATTATCGTTGGACAAATAAGATCTCACACTTTATGTGTAAGGTATATACAGTGGCTCAAATTTATATTTATAGTAAAAAATAAATTATTATATTCTTTTCTGTCTCACCCCCAGATTTGTTCGAAATCCCAAAGAAATTATCTCCCCAAAATTTGAGGAAAATTGGTTGATATTAAAACGTGCCTCCAAGACCATGAGCTTTCCCATGTATTTCTTATGGAGAAAACAATTGTTTGGTTTTGCAGAGATAAGATCTTTTTGTAGGACCCCAGAAAGACTTCATCAAGGCAAATCTAGAGTATCGTGAATTTTTTATACTTATTTGAGTTCTGTATCTAGTTTATTTCAATGCTTTTCAAATTGTTATAAAATAACACTTCGTAATTATTTTTTAGTTTAACAATTTATAGTGTGGTATGTTCTCCTAACCGCCTATGAATTTACCGACGCGACGTAAAGTGAAACAAAGCCTAACAGTTTACAGTGAAATCCGACCTACTTCTTGGACAAATTTTTCAGTTTATTTCCCAGTATGCAGGATTTGCTTTTTATTGGGTATTTTGCCACTAAAAAATATTTAAAAAGAGTGTAGCAGCGTAATAATGGACTGGATGTCCCTCAGGAAATTGGGCTGATATTTCTAGCTTCACATTACTAAGAGGAATTATTCTGTAAGATATTACACCCATGCCCCGTCTGGTTTTAAAATAAATAAATTAATCGAATTATGAAAAATATTGTTTTTCTCTTTGATAACGTAACTAATTTTTATCATTTTTATATATGTGGCAGATATGCCAAAGGCGTATTCACAAAAGACTATTGAGTATTTGTAATTGAGTAATATTGTAATTGTAAAATATTCTAATCTGAAATTTTAAAACATAAGAAATTTCATGTATATTGAGAGACACCATCACCATTTTTTTTTTCAAAAATGTCCCCTACTATGCTCTATAACATACATTATTTTCAAAATTTTCATAAGGGTAGAACATTATTAAAAGAAATCATAATCACTAATTATATATAATATTTATAGTCGTCCTAATAGAAGAATACTAAACAAGTAATTCAAACTAAAAACTGAAAATGAAAACTAAAGATAAAAGACAGTTACTGTTTCGGAAGATTATCTACTTCCGTTCTCAAAACTTTTTGGCCATCAACCATGACAGTTCGTTGTTTATGTATTTCCATAATCACGTGAGACGTTAAATTATATTTATCTTATTTTTATTTACTTCGTCGCTAAGGATGGAAAACCAACTAATACACGAATCTATTGAATTGTTTGAAGCGCATCGCTCTCTTTTCCCAAAATCTTCACCGAGTCCCATTGGATCATGTGATTATTATCCCACGCATGTTCACAAATTTTGGATCTTTCAAATTCTCTCCCTTCTAGTGTAATTTCTATGTTCACCAAGCCTTACGTTGAGAGGTCTAGATGACTCACCTACATTATGTTTTCCACACTCACACAAAGCTAAATACAATTTCTTAGAATTTTGGTCAACATTTAAAGGTTAGGTTTTCGATAAAACCGATCTTAGCGAGGAGCCCGTTTAAAAAACCGTTCGTATGGAAACCTATTCCCAATTTTTCGTAATTATTCCGATAAACCATGTATATATGAAATTACTGCTATAGACCTAAAGACCTCAGATCGTGATGGTATACTCTTTCTCCTTCCAATGTTCATTAACTGATAATCATTAAAACTCTCTTTCGTTCTATCATACAACACATTTCTGTTAATATGTTGATTTGAATTGAAATTTAAGTATTAGTAGATGATTATTGTTAAAATGATTTTCTGACAGTTTTTCCAAAAAATGTTTGTTATTTTTAATATAAGACTCGGAGGAACCTGATAATGGATTTAGGATTTCTGATAAACATTTTGAGAGTTTACTACATGAAGAATTAATTGAACTCACGATTGCTCTTAAGGGATTGTCAGGTTTATGAATTTTTTGCAAACCATAGAAATGGGGAGGTTTGCTGTGATATGAAGTTAACATCTTTTGTTCAATATCTGTAAATTCGCCTTTATGTTTAAATAAGACCCTATTATATTCTATTGTTTAAAGAATTTCTAGAATCTTTATTTAATTTTAAATTAAGAATTTCCATCATTTATTATGTTCGTAATTTTTGTATCATATGTAGCAGTATCTAAGATTATAGTGGGAAAATATAAAAAGTAAAGACAACCGAAAGAACTTCTGAATATGCCACAAATAAACACGTATAGACAATATGCAGGATTTGAACCCACTTCGATAGGTATCTAGGTTGACAAGTTAAATGCACTAATCACTGAGCTACTGTTTTCGAGTATAGAAGTATATATAATATGTAGTGTATAGCCAAGACATTATAGTCATGTCGTGTGATGTGAAGCGCCCTGATGACAGCTGCCGGTTGGCAAGTCATCTTCAGAACATATGAATTTTTGTGAAGCCTATGCCTTACGTAAAAGATTTAGCACATTTGGGATCATATTGTCGTTGTTTTTTAAATAATTTGTAATTCATGCGTTTATGAAGTTCCGTTGGTAGTTTGGTATACATAATACAGCAAAAATGCGAGAATTGTCAAATCAGTGATTAAATGTATGTCGTGTCTTTAAGTTTGTGGTAGAACATTTTTTATTTATTTTATTTGCTCATTGAGTTTCTCGCGAGAATAATCAGAGTATGTTGAAGTGAGGGTTGAGTTGTTCTGTGAAGGAGGTTGCCAGTGTAAAGTTGTGGTTACGTCCAACATAAGTCATAAATGGGTAGTTTTTAGAGCAAAGGTCTATGTATTCGTGGTGTATTATCGTGATTACTGTCTATTGCTATACTTCTTGTTAGTCTTGAGTGTCCTGTCTTGTCCATGCCTTGTCCACATTTGGGTAGTCTCTTTTATGTACTGTATTGTATGCGGTATATGAGTGATTCTAGGTAGCTACTCATATGTAACATAGCGATTAGAATAGAACTAGTCAACAGGCAGATAATTTAATTCTGCGTTATCAAAATTCTCTTGAGTTGTGTATCGCAACTGATACTCTAGAACATGCAGCCATATGCAAGTATTGATCGAACAATAACTTTGTATAGTGAATCTCGTTATTTATTAACAACTCATTTTTACAGCCTAAAGGCTTAATTTTGTGAGGACTACATAAGTTTTGTTAACTGCCGCGGTAATGTGTCGACAGAAGCAAAGTATCTTGTCCAGAAAAACCTCCCAATATTTCATTGTATTTTTTTCTGTTATGTAGCCCAAGCGGCAGGGAGACTTTCCTTATGTTATTGTGAACGGATTACCTACCTCGGTGATATTTTGCATACGTTTTAAGCCCCCCTTAACTATCCCAAGTGCACAAAATTCTATATTTTTAAAATCCCGGGGGGGGGGGGTAGAGGGGGTCTAACAGGTGCTAAAACTGTGTTTCAATTATCTCGGTTTCTATTGAAGCAACGAAAGAAGCGCTGCCACCAGCGTAGAGGGCGCTTCGAGCCCCAAAACTTTGCTCGTCTTGACTTTCATCGTAACTGTAGCGGTCATCGATTGGAGGGTCAGTTCAAGTGGCATGGCAGGGAGATTTTCCCTATGTTATTGTGACAAGATCGCCTACCTCGGCCATTTTTTGCTTACGTTTTAAACCCCCATTAAGTATCCCAAACACACAAAATTCTATACATTTTTTTAAATTAATTTCGAGTTCTGTGATTGTCTCCATATTTGCAAAATTCATGTTGAATGTGGCAGACATGCTTTTGCTTATATTCCTATCGATGTAGTACTTTGGTATGATTAAGTGGTATCTGATGTTCTTGTGCAGCGGTTTGTTCTTAAGGCTTTGTACATATATCGGCACGTCATAGGTGTATAGTAAAAGGTTGGTAGTCTGATACGTAGGAATAATTGGGGTATAAAGGTTATATATAATTGAGATCAGAGATACAACTTTTCATCAGTGACGTAATATAATTGAGGAACGTGTTTATAAATTGGACCGTTATGCTATGTGGTACCGAATGCCTTGTCCATGTTGATTAGCAGCCCCATCGAACATTATTATTTGGTACAGCTCTTGATTAGACATGCTATTTTGCATAAAGATAAAGTAGTACTGTGATCGCTTCTAAATCTAGATTATTTCATTGGGATGGGTGCTCTTTTCTCCATGGATATGTTAATTATATCGTTTTCTGCAATTTTTGTCATTGTATCTAGGATGAGGTGGGCATATAATTACTCAGATCTCGTGGGGACATCTTGGATTTTAGAAGCGTGATTACTTAATAGTTATCAGCGGTTATCAACAACAATATGATATCACATTCCAACACAACGAAGTAACTCTACAGTCTCCACACGACATCAGACGGAACATCACAAATGATCCATGATACACAAGATAAACTACAAAGGTACCTTGCTGTGAGAAAATGAAATTACGAACACTTCCCGGAAGTATCAATAGAGATTCCATAATCCTGAAGCATTGAATGTACTCCAGCTGCTCAACAAATGTGAGGTGTATTGCGAAGATTCAAGATTGAATTAGGATTTATCAAAGTGAGAAACTGAAACATGGATGTTGGTATTGGATTAGGTAGGAATCAAATTGCTAACTAGTCTTAAGACTAGTTGGAATAGTGTGTACGCATTGATTTGTCGTTTTTATTGTAAAAAATTGAGGTTAATTAAAATTTAGATGAGTTGACACATTATATTTATGAAAGCCGATTAAAGAAAATCTAACAATTTTATTATGAAAAATAAATAACTCATAGCAACAAGCTATAAATTATAAAAAGTGCACAGTCGTTTTTTCGGCATATCTTGTATAAAATTCGTCTCAAACAACTGTCTAGTAATCTGTCTTGTAATTGAGCTGTCAGAGAAACACCCGATAAAATTGTTCTGAATAAACCACAAATATGCCCACTTTTTCATCTTGATGCTACAATATTCTTGCACAATAATTAATACTTACTTTTTGCAGCTAAAGTAGACAGCTGCTTACAATGATGTAAACCGCTGTTCTAAACAACAGGCTTTACATTTTCTCCTTTTTGGCAGCGCCTTTTCATAACTGATTTATTACTTCGTGAATCATAGAAACAAAGTCGGAACAGATTATAACCAACAGTGACTTATCTATGTTCGATATGAATCTCCATTTGTCTCCCAGATTTGCGCCTGACGCGGCCATTGTAATCTTTCACGCCTGTGTTTTGCGGTTAGTGAACATGTTTCTGGATTTTCCGGATCTTAAACTTACCCCATGAATCTCAGTTACTACAGTTCCAATTGACAGGGTTGTCCCCGTTCGCTTGCAATCAACGGTTTTATTATAATATTTACTGAAGGTGCTTCTCTAAAATAATTTGATTAAAATCGAAATCTGACGCAATCAATACATATAAAATTGTTAAAATTACATATTTAGAGCAGGTTTTTATGTTGGAATCAATTCAGGAGGCACTACCGGTTATGAGAATATTATCAGTTACACTATATGGGGTGTCTCACCGTGAACCGAATCGATCGATATAGAGAAAAGCACGCATCAGAAATTTTTGAAAGTTTAGACAGTTACTAAGGTCGAAGTGGTCAATCCAATTAAAATAATTAGAAGCATGAGGTACTTCCGGTTATACCGGAAGTCGATACTAACTTGTTTATTTTAAATGGAACACCCTATATATTTTCAACTTTTCGAGATGACAATAAAATTCTGAGTTCAAGCATGTAGCACAACCTATATCTAAACCCAGTAGTTTCGAAGACACTTGACATTTTATGAAAAATTTGACAGGTGCAACGGTTTGCAAGAACTTTTTCGGTGGAGGACATCCTCATTTACTCTTTGGCACGGAGAGAGAACATAAGAAGAACCACGTTCTAAAACTGAAATAAATTCAATAATATCATACCAAGTGTTCCGCTTTTCGCGTTACATTTTATCAACTTCAAACCGCGAAAACTTGTTTAGGTCAAATGGAACACCCTGTATTTTTTTACGTCAAGTTGTGTAAAATTGAGTTCCCTTTTTTCTGATATTGAGGGGTTAAAGTTTTCAACTTTTTGAAATATTTGCGATTTTATTAGAAATTCGTGAATTGTTGTAATCATTTCAAGACTTTTAAATTTGTTTATTATTTATGGAGAATGTGATAAGGTAATATCAAGAACTTGCAGCACATTTGCTACTCAATATCCACAAAAACGGAAAATAACGCCAACACTGTAACATGCGTATTAATCGAATTGAAGATATGGCATGAACTAATATAGCAGAGATAAGATCAATATAAAACATGATTCCATTTTAATTTAATAATTGCTCAAAATTCCGCCCTCGAACCTTGACACATTTTTCGCACCTTCGGATTAGTTCCTCATGGGTAGCTCTTCTAATTGAATCCTGTGATATGTTTTGAAATGCTTTTTTACTCTCTGCATACAATCTTCAATGGTTGTTAATGGGCTCTCATAAACTTTATTTTTAATAGTTCTCCAAATAAAATAATCCAGAACTGATAAGTCGGGCGAGCGAGGAGGCCATAAGAAGGTCCATTATTGGTAATCCATTGATCATAAAAAGTTTCTTGTAAATAATTATTAAGTAAATATGCGTTATGTGGGGGAGCACCGTCGTGCTGATAAAGAATGTTTCTATGTTCGGCGAGAGGCAAATTTTCTAAATAGTTATTATTCAAATTTTGCAAGATATTCAGATATCTTTCACATAAAAAAAAACAAAAATTTACCTATGCATATTAGCAGAAGAGAAAATTTAATTTACCTTTTAAATTTTCCTGATAAAATTGTAATACCACCACTCCATCGTTTCTTATGGCACAGTAAACATTGAACTGCCAACTTTCCTGAAAGTTTCTCTCTCTGAACATATGAGGATTTGAGTCACTCCAATAATGCGAATTGTCTCTATTAAAAAGTCAATTTTTAGTAAATTTTGCTTCATCTGTCCGTATAATATTTCCCAAATAAGAATCGTCACCCTCAGACCTTATTAGAATAAACTCTTAGGAAATCTGTTTCTATTAATCCTTGAACCATACGGAATGAAAGAAACTTATGTTTTAATAAGATTCTGTAAATTGAATCCTTGCATAGTCCAGATTCCAGAGCAGTTTGTCTTAATGACATCCTTGGAAAGGCATGAAGATATCCCAGAATGACTATTTCAATGTTTTCGTCATCAACAATAGGCTTTCTTCTTTGCATTTTGCTTTGACAAAGCCATAATTTTTAAATATTTCTAGTATGTGTTTTACAGTGTTTGGTGACGGTTTCCGTTTTTCTGGATCTCAAGTAGCCAATGTGTTGCAAGTTCTTGATATTACCTTATCACATTCTTCATAAATAATAAACAAATTTAAAAAGTCTTCGTGGGTGTAATTTAAACGTGCTGGCATTTTCTGACATAAGATAATGACTAATTGTTGCTCATCATGGCTATTTTGATGAAATGATTACAACAATTCATGATTTTCTAATAAAATCGCAAATATTTCAAAAAGTTGAAAACTCTAACCCCTCAATGCTAATATCAGAAAAAAGGGAATTCAATTTTATACAACTTGACGAAAAAAAATACAGGGTGTTCCATTTGACCTAAACAAGTTTTCGCGGTTTGAAGTTGATAAAATGTAACGCGAAAAACGGAACACTTGGTATGATATTATTGAATTTGTTTCAGTTGCAGAACGTAGTTCCCCTTGTGTTCTTTCTCTGTACCAAAGAGCAAATGAGGATGTCCTACAAAGAAAAAGTTATAACGGTTCTTGCAAACCGTTGCACCTGTCAATTTTTTTATAAAATGTCAAACATCTTCGAAACTACTGGTGTGCTATATCATACTATAGTTCCTTGTATTGTGATCATGAATATCGTGCCTTTTGCTGTAGCTATGTATATTCATTCTTGTGTGCATTATAAGCTGGAATACACGCATGGTAATGTCAGTATTTTACAATCTTGGAATAGAGGTTTGCAACTGTTTAAGGGAGGTACAACAGCCATATGTCTTACTATCCTTTTTTGAATAATAAACGCATTATTTAAATGTGCCGAGGAACCCCAAAAGAGCAAGCCATGTTGTAAAATGGATTGAACCAGTCCATGGTACAGTGTTTTTTAAACTGACTCACTCACTGTTTTTCTAAGATAAAGTATTATGTAATCAGCTATGCTAAGTTTTGAACAAACGGTGGAAATATGTTCTTCCCAAATAAGCTTGTGATCAATCGTTATTCCCAAGAACCTAATATTATCAGACTTCTGTATATATTGATTGCATGATCTAATCAATAGGCTAAAGTACGGATTTACATTTTTTGGCAGGAACTGCATATAGTACGTTTTTGTTACGTTTAGTAGAAGGCCGTTATCACTGCACCATTGGGGGAGTTCAGTGGAGGCTGCATTGGATTTTTCCACAAGTGTGTTAATATTTTCTTGGCTCATAAGAATATTTGTATCATCTGCATAAGGAATCATTCTATCGGAACTTAAACATGTATCAGTGATATCACTGGTAAATAGTATAAAAAATATAGGTCCAAGAATTGAGCCTTGTGGGACTCCAAGGTCATTATTTGTAGTTTGTGATTTAATTCCTTGTATAGCTACTGTTTGTTTTCTGTTATTTAGGTATGAGGTGGCCCATCGATGACATATTCCTCGTACACCAATTCCATATAATTTATCTAGAGGCAGCTGATGATCAACGGTGTCAAATGCCCGACTTAAATCATAGATTAATGCCAATGTATGCTCTTTTCCATTTAATAAATTGTATATCGAGTACAGACAGTCAAAGACAGCAGAATCGGTGGATTTGCCACGTCTAAAGCAATTATGAGATGCTGTAATTATTTTATATTTATCAACAAGTTAGTCTATTCACATAAGCTGCTTCAAAGATTGTTGCGAACTGACACTGCAAATGAATTAATCTATAGTTGCTGGCCACAAACCTTGATCCTTTATTTTTATATAGGTACTGGAATACATTTTGAGATTTTTGGTGTTTGAACAAAATGATTCATTTATAAGATAGGATAGTGGACCAATTATGCAACTTCTTACTGTTTTCAAAATGTTGCGTCTTATATCATCTGAACTTGCAGCTGGTTTGGATGCTGTTTTTAAAATAATATCATTTATTTCCTCTGGTGTTGTTGGTGACAGATACAAATTGTGTTTACGATTTATTATGTTAGCATTTTAATACTTTGGTTTAGACAGAATTTGTTAATCTGCCAAAAAAGTCAGTAAATATATTCACAATTTCTGTTGTATCAGTTATTGGGTTGTTTTTATCATTTAGCTTTAATTGTATTTGTTTATTCCTTACATTACCATGTCTAGTCTCATTGATTATTTTCCAGCTTTCTCTTAGACTGTTTAAAATAATTTTGTTCATATCAAAAGGAAGTATTACATTTTTTCAATGAAAAAAATGTTTTAAATATTTTTGACCGATTGCCAACAAGAAATGAGGAGGTCCGGTCCAGTAGTTGTCTTGTCTTATCTGTGTCAGTTGATTTCGCGAAAAATGTAAAAAAACCGTACACAGTCCTGCTCCCACTAGTAATACATTAAAAGGATATATAGAAACATAATATGTGGGGCTGTGTACCTAGATTACAAAGAAAATGCTCTTATCTTAAATAATTAGATAATTACGGATGGAAAAGACGAGTTTTGTCATGACAAATTGTATAAGAAGAGTTTTGGAATGATCGGTTTTGAAATAAATCAGTTTTGGAAAGACTAAAATTTATGTTATTAATAGTGTGATCGACATGATTATAAAATTAGACCTTAATGAAATGTTAATTATTATTATATTGTTCTTGAATTTTAAATTCTAAACTAAAAGAAATCTCTTCTTGTTCCTCAAACTGCAGTTCTTCGTCGTTTGACTAGTTCTCGCCATAGTAATCAATTAATATAATAATTTTTTGACATCTGCTACTTTCGTTGGCTTTGCAGGTACTCCATTTTCCTCATCACAAACCTGCAATTAGTGCATATCGTTTTCCGAGTTTAACAATCCACTGTATGCTTTTCCAGTTACCATTATAACTTTACTTTTTGGCTTTGGGATCACTCTTTGTTTTTCTACCTTTTCCCTATTCCACAGGATTAATGATTTTACTGCACTTTCTCTGTTTGACGCAACATCCTCGACAATACTAATTCAGAACTAAACAAAAATGATATTATTCTCTTGCTTCTTTTAGTTTTGATGTTTGACGAGTCGGTTGTGCATGATTATATGGTTAGCTCACGTAATCGAATTCGGTAACGCCGATAGGCTCAGAGGATAAGCCGATTTATGACATGATATAACCGAAAAATAGGACGACTTATGGAATGGTAGTAAACTTTACATATGCATTTTACATAGGATCATTAAATTTATTAACACCTCTAACTCATTTTTTGGATAAGCCGACTTTTGGAACGGACCTCCACAAATGTTCCACAATAAAGTTGATATTTTCAATGTTATCAATTTTTTTAAATTAAAAAATTACCAATTTTTCGTTATTGACGCTCTAAAATTATAATAAAGGCATGGATTTTTACAATACATAGTTTTTAAATATCAGGTTCAAAGTGTGTCGAGTTCGATGAAAGACGCATGTTTCGTAGCTCCTACGGGATATCGAGATAAATCCGGATAAAGACGCAACAGAACGCCGAAATTGAACTGAATTGAAGCGTGAACAATTCTGCATTGATTGATATAAATTGGCGCGAGTATGGCTATTTCATATAGTTGATATTTGATTAAATTATGTTGGTTGAATAAAGCAACACAAAATAGTGCATATAAACAAGTCGAGACATGTGTACTGCTTGAGTGCTTAACCGTAAAATCTGTACCTGGATTCACCCCTTCTTGAAGTGGGTGATATAAAATAAGCAACAGCCAGCCAAATGTGTAAATGAAACAGATACGTTTTTTGTTTATGTACATTAGCATTGGTTTGTTTATGTCTTTATTAAATTTTAAACAAGAATTGGAGATCAAAATTGAAAATGTATTAAACATAATATACAGACTGTCTATTTTACGAGGGCCACGCCAAATATCTCGCTTAATATCTATTGTAGAAGAATAAAGTTTTAGAAACAGTTATCCCACTTTTTGTGAGCTATATTTCAGTAAAAAGAAATTTGAAATCCATAGCCTACTTTATGAGATATATTACAAAAACCTGAAAAATAGGAAAACCACAAACGGTTATAGCTTCCTTATTTGAGGAGATACGAAAAAAGTTAAAGGAATGAAAGTTGACGGCAAAGACAATAAGAATAATAACGTGTAACAAAAGAATCGAAAAATGCAGTTGGCTTTGACATACGCTATTGTGCAAAAATGAAAAATACATATCTCAAAGTAGGCCATGCCGCTATTAATTCCGTTATTTTTTTCTCATTCCAACGATATAAAACATGTCACAGAAATTTTAACCGATAGTGTCAATATTTAATATTTTACGAATACCACAATTCATATAATTGAATCGTAACAATCAGCTGTGCCATAATTAGTGAAAAACAATGTATACAGTTATTAATAAATTTGACAGATTGTTGTATGTTGTATGTTGCGTTGTCGAGTTCTAAGACAAATTTTATATCAGTAATTATGGTGTACATCAATAATAACAAATTCGGTATGATTAGCATTTATTGTCAGTGCAATTTTGACGCTGAGATGGCAGTCACGGTTTACGGAGATAGATTTCCAGATGCTCCGCAGCCAAATCGAACTATGTTTAGGAAGTTAGTTCAAAATCTAAAAACGCACGGTTCATTTTCAAAAAAAGTAGTAAGGCGAGCGCATGTTGCGGATAATGTAAGAAAAGTGAATAGAGTAATGAATTATGTTAACCAAAATGAGGAAACCTCTTTGAGACAAATTCAGAGAAACTGTCGCATAAAAAAAGACAGTGCAAGAAAAATATTGAAAAAAAACGGATTTCGATGCTACAAAGTGAGGAAAGTTCAACATTTAAATGAGGGAGATAAGCCAAGGAGAGTAAGATTTTGTAGATGGTTATTAAATAAGAAAAGGAATGATGCGCTGATATGTAGCAAAATTCTTTGGTCGGACGAATCAAATTTTTCTAATAATGGATTTTTCTATAGAAATATGCATTATAAGTGGACACGAGAAAATACACATTGGTGCAGAGAGACTGCTTTCCGAGAAAGATTTTCTACGAATGTTTGGTTGGGTCTTTTAGGGACTAAAGTAATTGGACCTTATTTTTATGATGGCAAATTAACCGCTCGTAGATACCTTAATTTCCTGCAAAACGAATTTCAAGATTTTCTTTATGAATTAACAGTGGCAGAAAGATTAAATTATTCATATTTTCAATAAGATGGGGCTCCACCTCACACTGCTGTAATATGTACAAATTATTTAAATCAAGTTATGCCAGATAGCTGGATAGGCACCTATGGACCCATTCTATGGCCAGTTCGATCACCAGATATTACTCCCTTGGATTTTTCGTCTGGGGTTACATTAAAGACAAGGTATTTCAAACTGCCCCTGAAAATATTGAGGACATCAAAACCAGAATTCGAAACGCATGTGAGGCAATTACTCCTGAAATGCTCCAAAATGTAATGCGTGACGTGTCTCGTAGAGCACGTTTATGTGTCAGAATGCATGGTGCATAATTTGAGCATTTGTAGTTAGAAAAATAAATACACACAATTTCTTTTCAATATAGTAGTAGGTAGTACTGTTATACATAGTTTTTCGTTTTTTTTCTTTGGATGTTCGTTTTGTACTTGTATTTTTATTTATGAGATATTTATTGGTTTGTATTAAATTGTAATAAATAATTACGGAATTATAATTATTATAAAGTGAATTTTTACTATTATGGCACAGCTGATTGTTACGATTCAATTATATGAATTGTGGTATTCGTAAAATATTAAATATTGACACTATCGGTTAAAATTTCTGTGACATGTTTTATATCGTTGGAATGAGAAAAAAATAACGGAATTAATGGCATCATGGCCTACTTTGAGATATGTATGTTTTATTTTTGCACAATAGCGTATGTCAAAGCCAACTGCATTTTTCGATTTTTTTGTTACACGTTATTATTCTTATTGTCTTATTGTCAACTTTCATTCCTTTAACTTTTTTCGTATCTCCTCAAATAAGGAAGCTATAACCGTTTGTGGTTTTCCTATTTTTCAGGTTTTTGTAATATATCTCATAAAGTAGGCTATGGATTTCAAATTTCTTTTTACTGAAATATAGCTCACAAAAAATGGGATAACTGTCTCTAAAATTTTATTCTTCTACAATAGATATTAAGCGAGATATTTGGTGTGGCCCTCGTAAAATAGACAGTCTGTATAGGTAATAAACTTAATATATCGGTGACGAAATGGAAAAACCCACCGAAAGTGAAACCGATTGTTTCAAGGAAACGACATACAGGGTGAGCAAACTATCCCCTCGGACCCTTTTTCTCATAACGCGCAAAAAAAATTGTTGCCGCGGGATGGGGCCCTTCCCAGCAACACCACTGTAGATGGATATTTACTTGTGGAGTGGTTAATAAATAAAAGAAGAAAGAGAAAAAAGGGGAAAAAATACGAAAATAAAATAAAAAATAAAAGCTGCCAGATTCAGAGACAGAACTTAGAAGAAGAAAAATAAGGAGATGACGATAAATGGAAACTAAAAAGAAGCATCTCGCAAACAACTGCACCACACCCCAGCCGATGATGACAAATGGAAACTTAATAGAAGCACGGAAACTTAAAAGAAGCATCTCTCAAACACCTACACTTCCCATCCTATATTCCCACCCCATGCGTCATGCGGCTCTCGCTGCTGACAACAAGCATGTCCAATGTCCAATCCGGCGTATGCAGCTGGTCCGGCGGTATACAAAATATCCGAGATTTGGTTCCGGCACGCGGTTTGGCCGTCCGTTAGGCGTATTCGTTGGATGACCAGGCTGCGTGTTGCAACTGACCTCCATGGATGCCCGGAATTGGCAGCAATGCCCACCATACGCTGGCAAATCAATCAATCAATCAAGATACGCTGTATAACGTACGAATACGTGAACTCTATACTATTATAAACTGAAATCAAAATTTATAGTAATAAGCTCGATAATTTTTCGAAAATCATAATTAATAAAGCAGATGTTATGAGAGATCAGTATCTAGTCTTACTTCCAGTAAAAAAAAGAAAGGCATGTTTTCTTTAACCTTGAGTAATTCTTTTCTTGGAACTGGCAGTTCATAATTTCCAACCAATATCTATATAAAAATCCATTATACTTGTCAAGACTGAAATTTATATTTAAAGTTTGAAGGTTGTACGAATTGCGTTGCTCGATAGGTTTGTTTATGACAGTTTCAAAATAAGAATCACGGTAGGAATCGGAATACATTATAATTTTTATAAGGCTTATTTTATAGTGCTGAACGTTCTACGTAAATTACAGTCCACCTATGTAGGATAGCTACTGCAATGAAATAATCACACGCAATATAGTTTATTATCTTCATGTAGTTTAATTTCTATAACGTGGTTTTATAATTCAACCTCAAGAATAGTGAACTGAAATAATAAAATAAACCTAAATAGTGAGAATATACATTACACTATATACAGAAATATAAAAATTACACTTTCTCTCTCAACTGGGAGATGTATTTTGGTTATTTAGCAGATAACTTTCATGGATACTTCACTTGCCAAATGGAAACAATGTATTAAAGAAGATCGCGATTAAGGAGTGTATATTTGCCGTCTGCAGAGCTTGTAAACTTTACTTAGGAGGAATTACAAGTAAGATATTTTTAGAAGCTCTTTCCTGGCAACAATGTTTAGTGAGAGATTGGTTAAACAACTACGTGGTAACAGAGCCCTCACCAGTACATTGCAGCAGATTGCGAGAAGAGATCGTCTCGTACTTCCTTCACCTCCGAGCCGAAAAACAGAAGGGAGGCAGACAATATGTTTTGGTAAACAACGAGGCACAGTAACGAATATTTACACTATAATTCCTGTGTCGAAATCAGAAAAATGTGGTCTTAATAAAGTCAAATGTAACATAGAAGAAACATAAGCTTCAATTTGGCATCAAGAAAATTTTCTTGTAAATGTTTGAGGTAAGAGCTGTGAATTGCTGCTTCATATATGTCTGCTTTGAAGGAACTGAGGCTTGAACAGTTGTAATTCATTGTACTTCACTGCATCTAGAAACCAACGGCAATTGGCAGCACAAGAAATCACTGATGGATGAGGTCCTGAGAAAGCAATAGCAATACGTTGAATCCATGTCTTCACTGGTTTCGACTGTACGTTCTCATTTACCTCTAAAAAGGAGTGCCAGAAAAACATGAAAATCATCAACAAAGCTACACGTTGTACTTCTGTGTAGCGGAGACTTTGAAATGGGTACGTAGTATTTCTAACAAGAAAAGGCAAGACTACCTACTACCGCCTACATTAGATGGGCTGTATGATTTCTTTCAGGGTTTAGTATGGAATTCGGTCAGTGGTCCTAAATTTGGTTTGCTTTGTTGAACGACATTGTCTCCTATCTGGGCAGCTCTTCGACAAATGTTGCTTAAATGTGGTTACGATTGAACAAAAAATGGTATTCCCTGTACCCTAAATTGCAAAAACTGTAGGGCAAAATGGAAACACTTCAGACAATTGAATATTATTTTTATAAGTGATAATATACTTATACATTTCCTATTCTTTTATTTGGGACGAAAGCTAACTAAACATCAGACACTGTCCTGATATGATCTTATGTTCATATTATAGCATTAAATCTTGATTTACTTCCATTCAATTCCATTTCCCTACTTCGAGTATTAAGTGCTATTATTTTCTAAAAGAGTGTATACAAATAATAAAACCATTAACTTGGTCTAACAGGAAGTGAGCATTTAAAGTTAGTGATCAGGAAGCAACAAACAATTGAAAACGATAGCCAATGCGAAATGTTTGACTATTTTATATTCTTAACACCATAATATAATATATCTCGGCCGAATTGGTCGCCATCATAAAATAAACCTTATGTTCGTGTTCAGGAGCTTGAAAACAACAAGAAATCATAAAACACACAAACATTTTTTCAAATGGCCGCTATCTCAGTTCCTACGGAAAAAATGTTGAGAAGTCCTAATTGAAAACAAATGTTCTTGGATTAAAGTAAAACCGTGGAGTTCAGATGCCGCCAAAAATCATACCGCGCCCACTAGTAATAGGCCGTAGCGCTCTATGATGCTAGACTGTGACATGTTGATCAGCGCTTCTCAGAGCCTGTATACTGCCCACCTGGCCTTCCTCTTCGAGTAAATGTGGAGAGGAAGAAAATCTAATATTATTTCAACCAGTCGTATTTCTTTGTAAAATGAATTGGTCTCACTACCGTTCCCTGAGTGTAACGGTCACGTTTTGGAAGAACACTCAGAACCTTAAATTAAATAACAACCTGTTTAAAATTCGTGTATTTACAAAATTGTTTTTGTACGGTCGTACTGCTCGTCGGGTATAAAGATCGTTTGACCTTTAACGCAATTGCGGAGGTCCAGGGGGTCTTGTTTATTTCGTACAGGTAAATTTTCGTTGGTTTTAGGCAGTCGAGGGTTGGCTTCGAGCCGATATAGGTACCACGGGAGAGGTGAATTTGACCTCTCCGATGTAATTAAGTGGTAATGAGTCGAACAATGGCTGTAATGAGATACGGTCAAGTTGCTTAAGCAAGAATATTTAAAGTCTTCATGGTGACGATTATTCTTTTTGAGTATTTCCACTACGTTTTATGTTAAATTGTGCATCAGAGTAATGTGTAAATCACCAAGTGCATATATTTAATAGTCAATTAAATGACAGAATGAATCTGTATTAAATAGCAGCAAATTGCGTGGTTAATCTGAATTAGTTGCTTTGATGCCATCCATGATTATTGATGATTTTAAGTACGTGGTTTGTAGTTTGTTCGTTCATTTTTGTTGAGTGCCATACGACCATTGACCTTCATGTGCCCAGGAATGAAACTGTAAGTTTTTTTTATGTACTAGTTGTGGTAGTTCAAGGCTACACGCGTGGAGAAACAATATTTTTAGTGCCGTTAAGGAACTGGTTTCGTGATTTATATTTCCTTCCCGAGTGAGATCGATAGACAATTTGACGGCTTTTATGTTAGTCGTAGACATTGGCCACATTGACGTGATTTGTTGACAATTTCGATGCCCCAAGAGGCATACATAGTGGCTTAATTAGTGTGTGCTCGCTAGCAACATTTAAGGTTGTCCTGAAACAATAGAAAAACCGTTACGCGCCGAAAGCTGTTTGTAAGTCTCCCCAATTTGGGTATTCGGTTGTGAAACCTTTTGATGGTCCATGTCAATTTAAGTAATTAGTTTAACTGGTTAATCCTTGTTAAGATGCTATTTCTTGTACAATTCCTAGTAATTTTAGTGAGTAAGTTATAAGTTTTCTTAGAATGGTCATTAAGCTCAGGCCAGGCGATACAAAATATTGAATCGATTTATCTCTGTAATACTATTTTTGACTAGAGTATTTTGTTTGTGTTTGTAACTCCGAATGTTAATAGATCATTTGTTTTAGTAATTGTTTAATTTCATTTAAACTGGGATAGCTCGGTGTTTCCTTATTTTGCCGGGTCAATTTATAGTTTAAGCAGAAATTATGTATTATTTGATTTCCAGTAACTAAAAATAAGGTCCAACTATCGTTTTTTGTTGAGCCTTGTAGAGCTGTGTATTTATTTTTTGGTAATTTCCTGTGTTAAGTATTTGCCAAGGTAAGTGATATTAAGCCAAGCTATCAAGGATAATCTGCCACCTGAGGTCTTATGCTATATTTTAAATTATAATAATTATGATTGTGGATTTAATATAACTAAAAGGCAAGGTTATATGAGGAACGCCTGTGTATGGCATATTCTCATGAGATAACTAATTCCCTAAGAAATTATACATTTCTTTAAAGTAATTGTATTCTAAATTTGTCATGATTGATGTAAGTTCGGTAATAAGCATATAAATAAATGATAAGTCGTAATATATTTCAAGCTGGGGTTTCTGGTATAGTACACGGCTAAATTTAATGCAACAGTTATGTAAAGTAGCCAGCCCGAGAACTAAAGTGTGACGTTAAGTGCAGATGTCATTTTCTTTGGTTGGCAGAAAGGTTATATTTTTCATTAAAGTGAAAAACGGAGAAAATAGAACATCCTGAAGTTTGTCAAGAAGCAATTATTGTCCCTCTACAGACAAAGTTTGATATGAAATTCGTGAAGTATTAAAACGGTATAATTTTGAGTAAAAGTATTAACAATTCCACTGGTGTACAGCAGAAATCGAGCGGCAATTCACTCAATTCGAAATAAAAACTTTACCTAACAGACGACATCAATTTAATTCAATAAATTAAGCCATAATGGAACACTAAATGAAAAGATCTGTCTCAGGACGGTGCTATTTCGCCAGGACACTTTGTACTCCATTGTTCGCTATTATATTATTGAGCACTACCTTCAAAGACTAATTAAGAGAAGCAACCACTTAATTGCAAGGGCCAGAAGGGCCTCTTATTCAAAGCGAAGAGGAGTTCACAGACCATTTCGGTTATTAATTACCACTAGGGAATAATGTCGCTGTAATCTAAATTTCTTGCACTTTCTCGCTACAATCTGATTAGGAAATATGTTTGTAGTTTAGGGGTATAATTAGACTTGCATTCAAAACATTATTTAGTCCTGATTAATGCAGGAAACAAACGAATGCATTATTGTTGGACAGAAAATAAACTAGCAAGGATTGTCGATTGTTTCGCGTTTGTGAAATACTGATTACCCCGTGTTAGTGGATAACAAATGTGTTTTCACATGCAGAACTATATAACGGTGTAGAAATACACAAATAATTAAAATGTAACTATGAAATACAGCTGCATTCTGTAGCTATATTTAAAATGTTGCTTGCCTATTAAAACACCCATTTTTTTTAGATGCCTTGGGACAAACTAAATTCACATTATTTGGTAAAATAAAACATGACAAATATTTTTTAGTTAAATTTATTTGAATTATTCTCCGAGTATTTCGTGAATGATATTAATTACACAGGTTTACAAACAAAAATGTGCGATCAATGGGCCTCCTTTAATGTACACTAATTGCACACTGAAAAGGTTGTAATAAATATGCTGTTGTGGAGTAGGCCTACAGGGGAAACCACATTAAAAAAAAGCGCCGTGTACTTTACCTCTTGAGTGGTGTGGAAACAAGTACCTACATTATTGGCATTACAATTTATAATAATTGATATTAAAAATTATTAATTAATAATTTTGAATTCAATTAATCCATTAAATTAAAGATACGCCCTCGGATATGCCACTGTTTTATGATAAAATAGTACAGAGCTTAAAATAAATTGCTATCGGCAATTCTCAAGACACGTTAATCTCAAAACTCGTTGGCAGAACGTCTCTTGACGAAACTAACCCAACACTTTCAAATTTACGACTTTTGTGCCTATACCGTTAGTTTTACAGAAAATATGCTAAGAACATTTTCTATAGGAAATTTCCTCTTCTTCATTTTTTATTTCCATGTCCACGTAGTGGATTGGAAGTATAGTAATCGTAAAAAAAAATTCAATTTTTTTTCTTTTTGAAATAGGTTTGACTTGAAATTTTGTACACGTATATGTTATAACGAGATCTGGAACTGGATTGTTTTTTTAACATATCCGGTGCAGGGTTGGGGGGTAAAAAGGAGTAAATAGGAGGAAATAATAAAGCAAGCTGGTAAGAGTAAAAAAACCTGAAATTCGGTGTATGTACTAGAAGCGAAGGTGCCAAAATTTTTTATAATATTTTCCGTATCCCCCCACCACCCTTCACTCCATTATTAAAGGGGTTGATAAAATAAAATTGACATATTCACTTGAAATTTGGTATACGTATATATTATAATGACATTTGGAACTAGATTATATTTTGGGATTATTCCGTTGAAGGGTTGGCGGTTAAATAGGGGCAAATAGGGGAAAATAAGTAAAGTAAGATGATAAGAATACAGAAACTTAAGATTCGGTGTATGTACTAGAAGTCAAAGCCTCAAATTTATTTATAATATTTTTCAACCCCCCACCACCCCTACTCCATTATTAAAGGGGTTGATAAAATAAAATTGAGATACTTACTTGAAATTTGGTATACGTATGTATTATAACGACATCTGGAACTAGATTATATTTTGAGATGAAGGGTTGAGGTTTAACAGTGGTGAATAGGGGAAAATAAGTAAAGCAAACTGGTAAGTACAGAAATTTGGGATTTGGTGTATATACTAGAAGAGAAGGCCTCAGTTCTTTTATATAATATTTTCCATCCATCCACCACCCACACCGGCCACACCCTTACTAAAAGAGTTGATAAAATTAAACTGAGATATTCACTTGAAATTTGGTACACGTATGTATTATAACGATATCTGAAACTAGATTACATTTTGACAAGATTTCGTTGAAGGAGTGGAGGCTAAGTAGAGGTAAATAGGGAAAAATAAGTAAAGCAAATTGACAAGAGTACAGAAACTTATGATTTGGTGTATATACTAGAAACCAAGGCCCCACATTTCTTTCTAATATTTTCCAATCCCCCACCCTCACCATCTCCACTCCATTATTAAAGGGATTGATAACATAAAATTGAGATATTCACTTGAAACTCAGTACATGTATGTACTGTAATTACATCTAATTGAGATGATTCCGTTGAAGGGGTGGGAGGTGGGGAGGGTTGTCAATAGGGGAAAATAAGTAGAGCAAGCTAGAAACTTCATTTTTAACGTATGTGGTAAAAACCAAAGCATCAAATTTTTCTGACATCTGCCCCAAATATTATTAAAATTCTATGACAAATAATTTCCACATACTAGAGTGCAAATATAGTCAAGATGTTTCCTTTAAAGCAACTTGGATGGAAAATATGGACAGCGGTTTAATACTACATATTTTTTCTAAAAACGAACGGTTTTTAAGATATTTGAAAAGAAGTATTTTTGGCGGCCATCTTAGCAATATGGTGTCGCCGCTGGTAGGTCACGGTTTCTGGAAAATGTAAATTTTAGTTCTAGGTACCGAAATCTAAAAACCTGCAAAAATTAAAACTACCTGACCGATGGACTATAAGCTATTTTCTAAAATGTATGTGAAACTTTGAAAGATATTCTGAATATGAAATCCATAAACCGTACTTTGTTTTGTGTTAAATTTGTAATTCATTTTGGACAATATCTACACTTAACTCAAAGGCGTTATTCGGTTATCATTAGCTGGGGTTAATTTCCATAATTTATTATCTTGAAATTTCCAAGTTGTACATTTTGTTCTGTCAATAATGCATTTTATTTTATACTTAAATTCTTGTTAAATTTACAGTTTACTATAAATACTCTCTAAACATGTATTACTTCTTGGTAGTGCTGGCGCTCTGGAGTATTTCAATTAAATACAAGAGACGCTTGTAAACTACTATTTATTTAATACTTTTGCCCACACTACCCCAGATTAGTAATCCACGTGTAAAAAGAGATTGTGAGATTACGCTAAAATTTTCCACATAAATAATACATTATAAACCTTTAAATATACCGTGACTAAAAATTATGGCAAGTATTTCACTTAATGTCGATGTTGTAGTCGGTGTAAAAATAAAAGATTAACGAGGCCGGTTAAAAATATGTTCTATATTTAATCGACCTGAATATCGATATTAGGTACTAAGAGTCAATTAACCGGGTAAGGTTCCATAATTTTTAGTCATCAATTTTTCAATTTTTTTATAATTGTACAATATAGATTTAGTTAGATACATTTAGTTACGTAGTGACTACGTAAAAAGCGCAGAAACGTATGCAAAATAATGGTTTATAATTTGAATATGTCAGAATTGTTAGTAATATGTAAAACACAAGTTTTACCTATTATGAAAAAGGATAGTTACAAGGTACAGTTTCTAATTTTTCCTTGAAATATAAATCCATATTTTAAGTCAAAACATGGATTCCTTCCCCTTATTTAATAAAGGTCGTAATTCAACCCTCAAATTTTATCCTCCTATACCTATTGAGCTGTTAACTCTAAATTGCTTATTACATTATCCACAGATTTATTATATCTTCCTTCACTCACTCACAACATATTGTTTCGAAATTTTAAAATCAGCTCACGTTATGCTACGGCCCGCAGCCACAGGTGATACATATTATAGCCAACGAACAGGAGACTTTAGGATTTATGACACAGAAGCCTCTCTAAGGACAGAGCTCCTGATCACGAAGGGATTTATTTATTTTCACTAACATTTCTGCATGGCTTGTACGAGATTTATAGCACGGAGTGTATTAAATCCAATTCCAATACTTCGATTGCTTTAGGCATGCTACAGCGAAAGAATAATTTACCAATATGATTATTTTAACTCGTACGAAGTATGTAATAGAGGAGTTGTAACAGCTATCCTGAAAGTTCTAGAATTAAAATTTTTCCACATATATTTTTGAGCAATAACAACCTTTAATTTTCTCATGGAAATGAGTCTCTGGAATTGAGAGCCATATTGACATTTGGGATAGGGAAAGTTAAATTAGAAAACGGAATTAATTCAGGAATAGATACCTATCAACTAAACCTATTCGAATGAGAACATTTAATCAACTAATTAGGTACACTATTCGACAGGTAAAACCTAATTCTTCTTATTCATTTCGAATTTATAACGTCTTGCCAAAATTTATTGATCCATAAATTATCCTAGTTAGTCTTCGTTTGCTGTGCTGACTGCATCCCGTCATATGTCGTGGTTATCTGTTGGGAGCACAGCCTCGCGAAAGCTCCCTACCATTAGCTTTCAGCTCAAGGCTTTAAGTTCTGGTGTCATTTTCTCTCTGATTGATGTGACCAAAAATGGTAATAATGATAATACCTAATAATAATAATAATTTATTGGTCATTTAAAAACACACCGTAGTGTTTTGACACGTCAACATAAATATGTAAAAAGGTAGTTAAAATGAAAAACAAAAATGTAAATATGAAGAGTAGACACAAATATAGCTGTATAAAACATTAGGACATAATACTAATATAGTCAAAGTAAATAACAAACAAACAAGCAAACGAACAAACAGATAATGTGATTGTATTAAATACTAGGACATAATTCTAGTATAGTCAATTATGTGTAAATGACAATTCTAATATCGTTTGTGTAATATAGTACAAGTACAAAGAACAAACACTAATCTAAATTATTACATATTTAAAATCTGACACATTGTAGTAAGCACTGGCCAAAAAATGCTTTCTTAACTTTGCTTTGAATTGTCTGTTTGGTAGAGATTTCAATTCTTGTGGTAAAGAGTTAAATATACCAATACCAAAATTGTTTCTTTTTGTTGACTCTAATCTCTGAGAAGGTGTTTGTATGTCATTGCGATTTCGAGTATTATATTCATGATTTTCGCCATTTCTAGCATGTTCGCCCAAATTCTCCTTTATGTGAAGTAAATTACAAGAAATAATTTCGGAAGGCAAAGTTAATATATTAAATGTTATGAACCAGGATTGGCAATATTCAAGTTGACTGAAACCAGCCAGAGCCCTAATTGTTGTCTTCTGAATAATAAAAATGCTATGTACCTGCATGTACCCTAGTTTATCAATCCATATACCACGGCACTATGGAACAAAGCATGATATGCAACGAGTGCTGCATCTAGATTAACTCTATTTTTTATTTGACTGATGGCATATATTTCTTTGGATAATTTAGTTGGTAGGTCATTAATATGCGGATGCCAACTTAATCTATTGTCTAATGTTAATCCTAGAATTTTTATAGTCTGGACGTTATTTTTCTTGGTGGAAAAAAGTTATGTGTGTGTTTTGTTGGTGTTTAAACATAATTTGTTGGCATTAAACCAGTCAGAAGACTTAAAATGTTGGTTTGTAAATCAACAACATTAGTACCAGTGTCTGTCAAATGTTCTGCGAAAGTAGTGTCGTCTGCAGAAAGAACAGTTAATGCTGAATGAGCATTAGGTAAGTCATTAATATAAATTAAAAATAGCAGTGGTCCTAGTACACTACACTGCGGCACACCGTGTTCTACTGCTAGTATGTTGCTAAGTTTATCAATATAACACACACATTGATATCTGTCCGATAAATACGATGATATCAATTTAAGAACTACACCCTTAAAACTATGAAATTCTAATTTATTTAATAAAATTTCTTTGGAAACGCAATCCAATGCTTTGCTTAGGTCTAGGAAAATTGTTAATATTCATTATTAAAACTCTTAAATGCGAGAAGTAACAAATTATCAAAACGAGAATGGGTAACCTATATCATTTTTCTCAATATGATTGCAATTTCTTTAATAAGAAACTTCGATATGAATATTCATTTTTTATTTTAAATTTATAAGTTGCATCACACATTTACTTATTTTTACTTAACGCCTTAAGCTTTTCTTGATAGATTTAATTAGTGGTTAAATAAGCGAGGGAGGATATGTTCTTTTTGAAGTTTTAGATTGAGATACAATATTATCAATTTCCAATTAATTTCAGTTAATGTTTGATAAAGGACGGGAAAGTCAGCTCTCTCAACAGCTATTTGTGCAGAGTTAATTGTCCACATCTACGTTTACGGTAGATTTCTAACAACTTCGATTGCCTCTAAAATTCTAAACTGCTCATTTAGTTACTCTGTGATTTGTATGCTTGATTGCAATTTAGTTTCGGTATGAATGAATACAGTAAATTACTGTATGATTCATTACTATAAGTAAAATCATTAGTAACAGTGCCAGATTAGATGGCAGGTCAGGCTTCTCTAGTTGCTACTGATGACTATTATTATACTCTTCGCAAATACAAAATGAAGAATATATTGCATTCGATTGGCACATTTCTAAAACCGGTAATATTGCTCGTAGGGAAAAAATCATACACACTGTATTCGTGATCCAATTCTGAACAACTTTCAAAATGTCCCTCTGTCTGTCCGTCTGTATGTCTCTCTGTTGGCCCATCCGATAAGTTTCTTATATGCACGATAACTCGAGAACGAAAAGTCCGATTGTATTAGGATTTGGTCATTAAGTTAGTGTTAGCTAGAGGAGGGACCTTATATTTTTTAACAAAATCGATCAATTAAAAAGTTATCAATTTCTTTAATAATAAAAATTTGTAATTTGTAATTAAACAAAAATGTCTAAAACTAGTATTATTTACAAAAAGAAACTGCGAAGAGTATCCTATAGAATGTGCAGCAATGATATAAAATGGAGTAAATCGACGAAGACTATAATGGTTAGCTTGTTTTAACTTCGAAACCACGTTTAATATTAACTGCGATATTTATGTTTGCTTTCTTTTGAAGGAGTACAGCTAATGTATTTTAAAATATCTGTCTTGCAAAGTTTTAAGTTATAGATTTCTACATATCTAAGACAATTTACGTCTTTTGTATGTACTTTTGCAATGCAAATTATTCAAAGTACAATTTAAGCTTTGGTTTAGACGCAATTCTTTTTTTTGTATATGTATTGTATTTAAAATTTCTAAATTTAAAAAAGAATATATACAGTATTCTAAAAAATGAGCCGGTTCCGTTAATTCCAAAAGAATCAATGTGTTTATTATATCTAATTTTAAATGTCCGACCATTTTGACCTACAGAGAGTGCACCAGAATTTAAATATGTTAACGCATAAACACCTGACTTGTCAAATTATTAGCTTTGTATTTGAAATCAAACAAAAAATATAAGACTTTTGGCTGCAGTCAAAAACTATGTTTTAAATTATGATTATAGAGGGTGTAATTAGTTTCATGTCATTAAAAAAAAACTGGTGGTAGGGAACGACAAGACAAACAAAAAAACCTTATATAACATGGGGTCTAAAGCTCATAGTTTTGGAGAAAAAAAATTGACAAACAGTTCGCAAATTATTATCAATAAAAAAATTTGAGAACTGCTGGAATATTGAGGTAGGTTTAGATCTAGATCTGATCTGAAGAAAACTATACTCTAACCCTCCCTTGTGTAACATTTTAGTTACTGTCGGTGCTTCGTTATGTACAGACGTCCAACCCGCCGTTCGTTGTTTTTGTTATTTTTAAATTTCGCGTCATTGTGTATTTATAGTTAAGATTTATTTTATTGACTTACCGTTCAAGTTGTCAAATTCTTGATTACGTCCAGACACAACTTACTTGTTCGTTCTTTTTGTATTCCTTTTTGGCTTTTGTACCAAGTTTTTATTTTATTTTTCTTTATTGACAACGTTAGTTGATAGTTTAGTGTTTAGTGTTGAACGAAGTGCGTATGTACTTAATTCGACGTACCGAACTGTGTATTGATACAGATGCAGAGATTTTGAATCATTTAGGTTTGTAGTAAGCTTTTAACCCAGGACACTCATTTATGTTACAAATGTTAATAAACCATATTTAAATTTTCTGAATTATAAACAATCCAATATTTTGTTCCAAATTAAAAAACACACATGTAAAGAAATGCTCTGTTTAAACCTCTGTGGCCATTATTTGCTTGCAATTGTGCACGAAGAGAGAACGAATTATTTACCTCTTTATACTTGCTTCAGTTCAGTTGAGGCGGTCCATCAAAGGCGGTCGATGATCCTTTGATACCGCGTGTGCCGGCGAGCACTTTTTTATGACAGTTTAAAAGTTGTATAATTGGGAAGTACAAGTCCATCGACCAAGAAAATCAGTGGTTCTTAATAGTTGTCTACCATAATATTAAATATGTTAACCCAGATCAGTTTTTTTCAAAGTGCCCCTAGAAGGAAAAGTCATAAAGGTTTTTTATTTGTCTAGTCGGTCCCCATTACCAGTTTTTTTTAATGAGATGAAACTGATTACACCCTGTATATACGTTAAGATGTCCAGAGTGTACTTGGTCGTACAAGTTTTAAATTTACTGGTGTTATATCTAACCAAATTGCCTATAATTATATCCCTAACAACCAATAATATCTTTATCATTATCGTACACATTTCGTTGATGTATTTGACAGATAATCACTTAATTATTATTGTAATATTTCCTAATTCCTTGTCGGCACACTTTTATTAATCTTTTATGTTAACGTGTGTAAGTAATTTTTCTTATTTTATTTTTAAATCAGAACAGATAATATTTAAGTAAATAGCTTTATATTCTGTAACACTTTAGTCCTATTATTACATAGAAAACCTGATAACTTTTTTACATCATCTACTCTATTAGTGGTGGGCTATTTGAGCAAAAAAAATTTTTTTTCTGTCCATACAAAATTATCAAAATTTTTTATTTACAAAAAAAAATTGAGATATGTTTAGAATGCCATGAAACGTGAAAATTTTAAATTTGAGTAAAAAAAAATTTTCCCATAAAAAATTTTCAAAATTTTTTCCATTTTATATTTTCAAATTTTTTAAAAATAGGTTTACAATGTCACGAAATGTGGAAATTTTAAATTTGAGCGAAAAATTATTTTTCCGTTATCTGTTCCCTTTAGACGGTCCACCCTGTATACATTCCAGTGAAAATTTAACCATTTCTTCGGTGGCAATGGCGTCAGCTGCCTACCAAATTTGACTGTTCTCCGTCAAGCAGTTTTTTAGTTAATGCACCAACAGACCGACAGACATAAAGACAGACAGACAGACGGAATTGAAAAACCTATATTTTCGTAATCTACATGATCTTAAACGTGAAAATCCGAAAAAATCTCGGAGGGTGATATTTTCTCGAATAATAGAGTGCACCAGAATTTGAACATGTTAACTCATAAACACCTGATTTGTCAAATTATTAGCCTTATATTCGGAATGAAACAAAAGATATAATACTTTTGGCTGCAGTCAAAAACTATGTTTTAAATTATGATTATACATACGTTAGGGTATCCAGAGTGTGATGCCTTGTATGTAGGTCAAACTTGGTCGTACAAGTTTTAAATTTACTAGTGTTATATCTAACCAAATTGCCCATAATTATATCCCTAATAACCAATAATATCTTTATCATTATCGTACACCTTTCTTTGATGTAAATGACAGATAATTACTTAATTGTTATTGTAATATTTCCTAATTCCTTGTCGGCACACTTTTATTAATCTTTCATGTTAACGTGTGTAAGTAATTTTTCTTATTTTATTTTTAAATCAGAACAGATAATATTTAAGTAAATAGCTTTATATTCTGTAACACTTTCTTGCGTGTTAACTCACTGATAAAAGTTTAAAAATGACACGCAGGGTGTCGAAGTTGGAGTAATGATAAATATATTTTTGAATTTGACGACCTTTAAAAAAATCGGTAAAGGTATTACACAGAACTTCCCTCTTTATTCATGCAGGACGGTCACTCTAAGAAAATATTAATTAAGAAATATATGAGAATTATAATCGCAATGTAGTTAGTCCTATTATTACATAGAAAACCTGATAACTTTTTTACATCATCTACTCTATTAGGGGTGGCTATTTGAGCAAAAAAAAAATTTATTCTGTCCACACAAAATTTTCAAAACTTTGTATTTACAAAAAAAAATTGAAATATGTTTAGAATGCCATGAAACGTGAACATTTTAAATTTGAGTAAAAGAAAATTTTCCCACAAAAAATTTTCAAAATTTCAAAATTTTTTCCATTTTAAATTTTCAATTTTTTTTTAAATAGGTTTACAATGTCATGAAACGTGGAAATTTTAAAATTGAGCGAAAAATTATTTTTTCCATTATCTATTCCCTTTAGACGGTCCACCCTGTATATATTCCAGTGAAAGTTTAACCGTTTCTTCGGTGGCAGTGGCGTCAGCTGCCTACCAAATTTGACTGTTCTCCGTCAAGTAGTTTTTTAGTTAATGCACCAACAGACCGACAGACATAAAGACAGACAGACAGACAGACAGACAGACAGACAGACAGACAGACAGACCGAATTGAAGAACCTATATTTTCGTAATCTACATGATCTTAAACGTGAAAATCCGAAAAAATCTCGGAGGGTGATATTTTCTCGAATAACACTTACCTTCGGTATGCGAGGGAAGTAAAAAACGGTCCTCAAAAATTATAAAATAGATTTTCAACGTAGCGCGTCGGCGCCATTTGATTAATTGAATCTTGAACTTCTACTTACCCCTATCTTTCCTCCAACCCTTTATTGGAATCATATCAAAATATGATCCAGTTCCAGATATTGTTATAATAAATACGTGTGCCAAATCTTAAGTGAATATCTCAATTTTTATTTACTTAAACCTTTTAATAATGGAATCGGGGTTGTGGCGCCTGCAGCATCAAATACTGGCGGATGACAAATGTTATAAAAAAGTTAAGACTTTTTTTAGTATATGCACCAAATCCCAAGTTTGTGGACTCTTATCAGCTCGTTTTATTTATTTTCCCTATTTACTCCCCAACTCTTTACCGAAGTAAGCTCAAATATATTTTTTTATAGATCTCCTTATAATACGTACGCGTACCAAATTTCAAGTCAATATATAAAATTTGAATTTTTTTTTTTTTACAGTTACTATATACTCCACTATGTGGATGCGAAAGTAAAATTATCGAATCAAACAAATAACATAACTGTTATATTGATGACCTGATCTAGTATTTACGTCGATAGAAACAGGATTGCTTTAATGTATATCTGGTAACAAGCTAATAGACCAGATCGTCAACCTTGATAAAATCATGTTATTTGTGCGATTCGTAATTTTTACTTTATTTTTTTAGCTTTGGTAAATTTTAATAAAAGCTTTTTTTAAATATGTTTTTATTTATATTTTATTATTTTCGCTTATATTATCGACTATGATTTCTCGCCCGGACCATTTATACCAATGCATTATTGTTACAGGATCTCTTTCCGGTTAACTTTGTGCAATCCAGATCCCTAATAAGAAGGCCATCTAATGACTTAGCTTAAGTTGCACCTAAGTCTTGGTGTCAATTATGCCACATCAACATCGACAGTGCTGCCCTGCATCGTGTACACAGTTGAAGTCCAACGTAACACCATGGGCAAACATTTTACGTTCAGCCAAGGCATTTTTTAAGGTACTTTTGTGTATCCAATTGGATACGCAGGCCTTCCAGTTAGATACCCAGTGAACATGAAATGGATACAGATATTTGGGCAGTTTTTAATAAATAAACAATTACAGAAAATACTTTTAATGTAATTTAAAAATTGATACTAGTGATATTTAAAAATGTAAAAATAGAAAAGGATATTTACTCCGACAGAAACTCCAGAAAGATAAAACACAATCGAAGTCAAATATAAACTTTTTACTCTTTTTAATACAACATCTCCCAACAGGAATGTTTGGCATTACAGCACAGCACTGTATTGTATACGATAAAATAAACATTTCGCGCTAGGCTTGGCTCAGTAACTAAATTTGTTTATCTTTTTCAAAATTCCGATCGAGGCAAACATTCAGTTGTAAGAATGCCACCTCCCGCTCTTCAAAAAGTGATTGCTGGAAACCGTATGTTTCTGCTCCCCGGGCCCCGATTTTCTCTCGGCGGCCATGAAAACAGGACTTTTTGAAACACATGGATACGCAGTAAATAAATCACTAAAAGGTGCCCTGCGTTCAGCTGTACCGTAGCTGCTGTATTTAGCTTGAAACTTTATAGATTTGGACTAAATGACATGAATGCCATCGTTACCAAAATCTGTTAGAATTGACGGTATGTCGGTGTCATACATCTATACACGCCGAAAGAATGGCCATATAATTCCAGTAGTGTGATCGATGGCGCCGTTCACCAGATTTTTCGCTATATCTAGAACGGAGCATAACTTTGACTCCAACGAATATTTGTAATTCTTTGGGCAGTTCCCCTGTATTGTTGATGACGATCGTACAACATTATTCATGTCTGCATTATCAGTTCTCTAGGTCGCGTGTATCAAGTTATTCTGCGCCCTTATTTTGTGCGTTATTACTGGGCTTGGAAATATTCGAGGGCAACTTGATTATGATCTTGCACCATGGAATGGGTGTATTGTCATCAGAATCCTATTCCGAAAAAAGCGAGCAAAACACGGTACGTCTACCACTGATCGTTGAGGAGTTGCATAGTAAGCCAACTATCTTGGCTGCAGCATCAGGTCAAGTACATGGCACGGGCGTATTGTCATCAGAACCGTGTACCGACTAAAGCGAGTACCATTAATAGATGAGGAGCTGCATAGTGCAGCATGGTCATCAGATAACTGTATTGTCATGGGTATAGGCTGTGTACAAATATTTAATACAAATTAAAAAAGACATAAAAATCAACCGTAAATCACCACAGCTCCCACAGAGCCGTACTTACAATTTTTTGCACTATTGTGCAACTGTGTGTACTGTTATTGCAGTAAAAATATTTGCATAATTGTTATCGCAATAAATTAGAAAAGGCCAAAATTGAAATGATCAATTCCAACAAGGTAAATCATTTTTGGGAACGAATTCAGAAAGACGGTCCTAGAATGATCAGATATGGCTTATTGACTTTTGTTGGCGGTTGCACAATTTCTCCACAAGAAAAAAAGATGGCGGAATGTTAGCTTTAAAAATTCAAATGAACAATTCCAACAAGGTCAATCATTTTTGGGAACGAATTCAGAAAGAGGGTTCTAGGATTATCAGACATGGCTTGTTGAACCTTTTTTGGCGGTTGCACAATTCCTCCACAAGAAAAAAGATGGCGGAATGTTATTTCAAGATTTCGTGTTTTTATAAAATTATAAAAATGTAAATAATAATAACGCAATTTCATAAATGCTCATTATCTTCATACATTACAATTAGCCAGATAGCAGTACGCCAGAAAACAGCCGCATGCTAATAGAAGTACCACGAATCTAAATTATGGTTTATTTTAAAGTCTATAACTCAAAAACTGCATAAGATCGAGCTAATTTTTTTTGTAAAAATTTTGTTGATTTTTAAACCATGTTTCTTTCGCATATAATATATAAAAAAAATAAAACATTTAATATGGTTGCCCACACGTCCAAATTCCAAACACAAATTTCGTTCCTGTGATTTGAGATTTATTGAAAAAAAAAACCGTAAGAAACCTTGATATTATATCAGTACAGATAGATGCGCCCATGCCAGTAGTATAACATATCAATATCGTACGTAGTTAATTTTCTAGCGAGAGGTACACGTTTAAAAACAGGAATTCTTGAAGTAACATTTCGTCATCTTTTTTCTTGTGGAGAAGTTGTGCAACCGCCAGCAAAAATCCAATAAACCATTTCTGATGCCCATTAGGACCTTCTTTCGATATTTGAGCTAAAAATTATTTACATTGCTGGAATGGGTTACTTGGCGATTCTGACAGCTTTCGCAGGCATGGACCCTCTACCAAATTCGATATTCCATGATACACTAGCAATATTAAGTTCGGTCCTGTCGCGGATAGGGTTTACATACCTGCTGTAAACCTTTACATCCTACAATATTTTCGGTGGAAGAGAGTTGGGCAACTATATTAAAATAATTTCAAACTGTGATTGAAACAGACGTGTTTGAGTTAGGGGCCGTTCATAAACTATGTTCGCAAATAAGGGAGAGGGAGGGGTATGGCTTAGCGTGACGAGATGGCAGTTTTTAAACTTTTCTCATTACGATAGAAAGTCATTCCCAAGTATTAAAAGCCCGTAAAAAAGTAAACAGACCCGTTGAGAAGGGGGCGGGGGAAGTTCCCCCTGGACCCGGAGATTTTTGAGGGGCCCGGGAATCAGTTGAAGTTAGAGAAGCATTTGCATTTGGCGAAGTGAGAGAGGTATACTTTTAAATGATTAGTTTGATGTAAATAACAATGAGTTTTGAATGATGACTAAATATGAAATCGCTGCCCCTCTGTTTTTTTAGGACTGTGACTGAGATAAATATTTTATTTCAAGGAATACCACCTCCCCGCTCTTCAAAATTTCGATCGAGCTAGATATTTAATCTTAGGGAATATCATCCCCCCCACGCTGTTCGAAATTTTTATTGATTTTATTGAGATAAATAATTTATTACCAGAAATACCACCACCCCCGCTCTTCGAAATTTATATTGAAAATTGCTGGGAGTTGTATGTTACTACACCCGGGCCCCGATTTTCTCTCAACGGCCCTGTCTGTAAATAAACATATGGATAGTCAAAAATTAATGTTTCAGATTGTATACATTTATTTATTTACATATGTGGTCATAAGAAATATTTTAAATTATTCATCTGTATGCTATTTTTAATCACAAGAAATCGTTTATGGGGTGGGGGCTAGCTTTTATGACGTAATATTTGTTAGGGGGGTCGCTGAAAGTGTGACTTAGCGTGATAAAGGGGGAGGGAGGGGTCCAAAAAGGTGAAATTCTGAGTGACGTATTTTATGGACTGCCCCTTAATTTCTAATTTTCATCATGCCAGAACATACTTTACATGAGAACAATGTTGTTCTATGTATTCAGTAGTATAGTAGACGTAAAACATATCGTGAGGCCATCAAAGAGGTGCCGTTAAAGCAATTAGAGTCTGACAAAGCGACACTACATGTATTTCGTTTACTATACATTATATTTATGAATTACCATTTTCTGCGAATAAATAGCATGCTCCGCTCTCCCTTCTATACGTAAGGAGCACAACTTTGAGGTTTTTTATGTACAGTAAATATATGGAGACAACTATACTGCATATGTATGCAAAAATTCAGGGCAATATATCGAGTGGAAGTAGTTCAAAACTAACTTGCAACATCTGACCTAAACTGAATGACAAACATATGAAGTCGAATAAAAGCTTACGGGTGCCGTATTATTTTAATCAAATTTCATAATTTAAAGTATGGGAAATGTGCGGGACGACCTTATTGACAACGGGTAAAACCGTTCATTCTATGGAGTCACGATTATATCACGAGGTTCGCTTTGGTAACTACTGTTAGAGTATCGTAAATTTTAAAAGAAAATTAGCCATAAAATGCTATATGATATTCCCTTGAGCGTTATTAAGAATATTCTCAGCAACGAACAGCAGATCCATTTATGACACACCCTACTTCTTTTAAAAAATTTGAACTTGAATTTTTCAATCAATTCTTGTTCATAGCTGATATGTGGCATAAAGGTGGTGATAAAATAGACATATAGAGGAGTGTATGCATTCACTTTGCATAATTTAGTGTGAGTTCAAATGACAAAGCTATTTGAAGGTTACAGCGTTATCAAGCATAGCCTCTATTATGCAGATGTACTATTGCAACAATTTCAACCGTTTCGTAACTAATGCATGAACCGAATAAGCGAAAATAGTTTCTGCATGGAGAGAGCAGAATATAATCTAGGAACTTTCACAACGCTTTGTATGGGGTCATGAAAACTTAAATTTGTATAAGCAGGTGCAGTCATTATCCGCCTAATGTTTTTAACTTTAATTCACCAATCCACGTCTGCTAAATAGCAATTATAAATTATCGCAAATAACAGCGCCCGCAGGATTTAAAAAGCATACTTATAAGTACAAAAGTTGCTACATTGTGATTGAATATAAATCTTGTGAAATGTTATTTTCTAGCATTATTCTACTCTTCGCAAATACAAAAGGAAGAGTACAGGGCCGTCGAGAAAATCGGGGCCCGGGAATAGTAGCATACGGGCCCCCCACCAACGCTGATATAATTTCGAAGAGCGGGGGGTGGTATTCCTTTGTGCCACACAAAATTACCAATTTGGAATATTTATCTTCCTTTCGTTAATGCAAATGCAATTGAATTTGCATATGCATCTCCAACTTTTCCCGGATTTCAGAAATTCGGGGAATCCGGGCCCCTTGAAAAACTCCGGACAAGGGGGGAAACACCCCGCCCCCCCCCCTCGTCGGGCCTGGGTACTTAATATCGCTCGTAGAGAAACATGCTTATCACTGTGTTTTGGTGATCGAATTCTGAACAACTTTTAAAATGTCCGTCCGTCCGTCTGTCTGTCTTCTCTTGTAAGCATGATAACTTAGGAATGAACAGTTCCATTGTATTGCAACTTGGACAGCAAGTTAGTGTTATCTAGAGGAAGAATCTTTCATATTTGAACAAAATTAATCAATAAATAAAATGTTATTTATTTACTAAAAAAATATATAGGTATCACGTTTTGTAATTAAACAAAAAGTATCTAAAACGAAAACAATCGCACCCCTCTGGCTAGGGTTGTTAGAAAAATGCGGAAAAAACATAATAATTGGAGGAAATTTTAAAACTCAGATATGTGTATTGTTACATTGCAAAACCGACTACGCATAAGGTACGCAATAGTCGTAATGTTCAAAAACTTAAAAGTAATAAATTTGTGACAAATACTGGGCGGCTTAATTATTTATCTCGCAGTAGATAAGACTAAGATCACTCGCAAACATAAGCTAACATTATTTATTTACGATAAAACTGTGAAGAGCATAGAATAGAATGTGAAACAATTATATAAAAAGTGTAGTAAATCGGCGAAGAGCATAATGGTTAGCTTGTTTATTTATAAATTTCACTAATATACATTTCATAATAATATGATACATCGAAGCATAATTTTCACATAGACACATGTTATGATTAAAAGTGAATTATTATTTGTTTGCTTATAATTATATTGAAACATATTCTTTATAGGATTTTGAAAACAGCAGAAAAAAACCACTATATAGGAGAACTAAAAGAAAAACTATGTGTAAAAATATTAATGAAATCTTTGCATTTTTCGATAGCCTGAATTCTGGTTATGCTAGCAAATTAAAATCCTAAAATGAATTTGTCTAATTTCTTATTTGAAAATTCTCATTCTAACACTAGCATTCATACAGTCCCCTATGGCCATGCAGATTAAACGAGTATCTATATAACCCCCTACGGTCATGAAGATTCAGTTAAAAATGAGGACAAAGGTCTAAAATGAATTTATTTATTTACCTTGTCTTAAAAATGTTCCATTCTAATCCCTAGTAGCACAACATATTGGACCAATATATAATCCATATAGGATCAATATTCATATATTGGTCCTATATGGACTATATATTGGTGCTACTAGGGATGGATTACATTTTCATGAAATCTACCATTCATGACCGTAGGGGGTTATGTAGATACTAGTTTAATCTGCATGGCCGTAGCGGACTGTGTGGATGCTTGTGTTAGAATGAGAATTTTCAAATAAGAAATTCGACAAATTCATTTTAAAATTTTAATATGCTAGCATAACCAGAATTCAGGTTATCGAAAGAATGCAAAGATATCATTAATATTTTGACACACAGTTTTTCTTTAGTTCTGTAATATAGTGATTATTTTTCTGCTATTTGCAAAATCCCATAAAGAATATGATTCAATACAATTATAAGCAAACAAATAATAATTCACTTTTAAACATACATAGAGAATATAGGCTGCAATACTAGTTAGCTAATAGCTAGGTGAAGATCTGTTTTTTATCAGTCAATGTCAAATATAATTATTTCATACTTATTCATAGAAATTCTGCATGAAACTTCTTTATATGTGGCTTTGTGTCTTCCTGATGAGCTCCAGAATAAGGACGAAAAACATTTCAAAGGCTAAGCACTTCCAAGAAATAGAATGACAGATTTCATAAAATTGTAAATAAATTCATTAGGTCTTTGTCCTCATTTTAACTGAATCTTCATGGCCGTAGGGGCTTATGTAGATACTAGTTTAATTTACATGACTGTGTGGATGCTAGTATTAGAATGAGAATTCTCAAATGAAAAAAAATGAGTTTTTCATGTTTTGTTCAGAATAATGTACTGTACTAGTTTGAATTGATTTTACAACAAAATAAATATATATTTAATAAAGCAAAAATTTGAATTCGTACATACCTACCGTTTTTCTAACAAATAATCTTCAATAAAGACCTAAGTAAGCCATGAAAACAAAAGTTATTGCAGGTGTCAATTAATTTTGTTTACATTTCTTTTATTTTAAAATTATGCTAAATTTAATTTGTTGTAAAGTCATTTCAAAATAGTACATTATTCTAACAGAAATTGAAGAATGCATTCTTTTCATTTGAGAATCCGTTTTAGAGATAATTTTTGGTTCTTTTGACAGTCCCTATCACGAACACTCTTGAACACACTACAATGTACTCTTGTACAGAGGGATTTCTAAATGTGTTGATTAAGAATAGGTATCAAACTAGTATTTTCCAAAAAAAAAAAACCGTTAACACTTTCTCTGTTTCAATCCTAGAATCGAACGGCCTTGACTAATATCAAATGTAGTTACATCTAAAAACTCACTTTATAGGTATATTCGGTATTCGCCACCAAAATTTTAAAACAATTCGGATATCAGATAGTTACAGAGACAAAATTAAAATATTAAAATTTCAAAAATTTTCACTCGAAAGTTCGAATTTTCTGTTTTCACTAGCAGAGCTGGGTAAAGTACTCTGACAAAGTGCTTCAAGTACCAAGTACCAAGTACTTAGCTAGAGTGCTTTAAAGCATGAAGTATCAAGTACCTTTATTTACAAAAGTGCTTCAATTACCAAGTACAGTAGGTACTTGAAAAAGTAAAGCACCAAGTACCAAGCCCTCATAGATACAAATGTCAAGTACAAAGTATTGGTACAGTACTTGAAGCCCTTAAAGTACTTCAAGTACTATCAACTGTACAAATATGTAAGTAACAACTCCAATCTGGTTATTATCCAATATGTAAAAGTTCGTTTATTGAAATGAGGAATATAAGTAATACCTACGAATCAGCGGTAATATGAGATTTAAAAAAAAGACAATATTATTTTTCACACCCACATCATTCACACCTTTATGATATAACGATCATGAAAAATTCAGGGAAAATAAATGCTCTAAAAGAAAATTATTTATGTATCTATAACTTAATAATAATAATAGTAATAATTCTAGTAATTGTTTTCGATATCTGCAATGCGACGCAAAATATTGAGAATCTGTCCTATTCACGAGGTCGCAGTAGACTGCATGGGTTTACACCTGATATTAGAGTTGAGTACTCTAAGAAATACAGTACCTCTGTACCAAAACTCAAATCTCTACTTCTAAAATTCAATTCAATACAGGGGTGCTGTCATCTTAAGTGTGCTACACTGTATATATTTATTATTTATATTGCATTATTTGGTGCTGCCCGCACAGCACAACGTACAAGTAAAAACTTAGGTAACTATTAAGAGTACATATATAAAGAACAAGTCGTAAATCAGTTTAATGAAATTGCAGGTGTATCGCGGAATGACGCGGTTAGTAGGCGTGGAGAATGTTACGATTTTTCGTTTGTGTTTGGGAGGGGGAAAGCGTTGCATTCACTTCAATAATACATAATGAAGTTACACTTCAAAAATAATAGTTTGACGCCATTTTGTTTTATGTTGCAACCGCTGTAGGCTTGAGAATTTTTTTTCACCAGCAAAGACATCTCCTTATGTGCAAAATTTCTCATAAGGATTACTTCATCCTAGCTCAAAACCCCCTGGGGACTGGACTATATATAAGCAGTCAAATATATATGGACACGTGGCAACCCGTGCGTCATCAACTGCCAACATTATTACTGTCTAATTTTGTAAATATCGAATTATGAGACATGACTTTCTAGAAGTTAATTGGGCAATACTTACATCTATATAGACTAACTACAATCTCATTAAATTGCGTTGTTTAAATTGCATCTGGTAAATAGTTCATTTAAACAAAATTTTGCTGATTAGCCATACACAAGTCGCTGCAAATTAACCCCCAACAACCCTAATATTTCATTTATTATAACGAAAGTGTACACGTGTTGAGGGGTTTAGAACAAACCGCATACTAAATGTTAAAATTATGTTACGGGAGTAAGTCGTTTATCATCAACCATATTTGGTTTAATTATTAATTACGCATGTAATGTGTTGTTTGTATTGTCAACATTAATCCGCTCCATTATTATACTTTTCGGAAATACAAAACGAAGAGTATATTGCATTTTATCGGCACATTTCTAAAACCGATAATATACTCGTAGAGAATAACATTTCATATCAGTGTGTTGGTGATCGAATTCCGAACAGCTTTAAAAATGTCCGTCCGTCCATTAGCCTGTCCGCCCATCCGTCCGTCTGTCTTTCCGTCTGTCACCTATTTTTTTTTTTGTAATCACGATAACATAAGAAGGGAAACTTCGATTATATTGAAATTAGGACAATAAATTAGTGTTGCACTAGAGAAACAGCCCTAGTGTTTTTGAAGAAAATCGATCAGTAAATAAAATTATTTAAATTTCAAAAAAAAATCTAATTATTGCATATTTTGTAATTAAACACAAAATGTCTAAAATGAAAACAATTCCACCCCTCCGGAGTTGTTTTTTAAATGGCATAAAAAATTATTAAAAAAAATAAAGTTTAGATATGAATATTGTCACATTACAATACCGGCTACGCATAAATTCTAATTTAAATTTGTCACAAATGCGATAAGATTATGGACCGGGCTTAGCGGTTGAAATCTCACAGTAGACAAGGCCAAGGTCACTCGCTAACAAACATTATTTACCGTAACATGCGGAATGCTCAATAGTATCCTTCGTTACACTGTTAATATTTATTAGAAAAATTATAAGTTATCGGAAATATTATTCCCACAAACTTTAGTACTAATAGAGTGCACTTACTCCTTAGACTATGATGAACATACGTCATTTGCAGCAGTTAAAGTTCGCGAATACTAGATAGCGCACCAGGAATGATATTTCAACAAAATAACGCCGGGTGAAAATCTTTCTCGTTGAACCATTGCACTAATTAGACGTATTTATAATTTTGTTTAACCTGTAATGGGGCTGTTAGAATTTGAAAAACCTCGTGATGATCACATGAGCTAAGGTTTTAATTATTATACCGGTAAATGCCATCTAACATTTGAAATTTTGTTTTAGGTTTTTCTCATATTCTTATAAATTAAGAATTAATTTCTTAATAACAAAACTTATTCACGTCTAATGATTTTAACGTAGAAGTAATTCAACGTTACATTAATTGCTTTGAGCAAGATTTGAGATTATGTACATTCAAATTGCGATACCTACTACGTTTTCCACTAAGCAAGCAATATTCATATGAAGTCAACCTTTCTATACTACATTTTGAATTGGGATATACGAAAATATTCTGGGCGAAGAGATATTCTTCATTTTGTCTTGGCGACAAATTTTGTACGAGCACTTTCTGCGATTTCATAACCTCAAATGGGATTAAGGCAGCTACATGTGAAACATAACTTTTAAATCCATAATCATCGGAGAACAGGACCGTGTCTAGGAATTTCCTTAATCAGGATAACAAAATAAAAGATAAGTACTTTTCATTGTTACCAGTAAAAGGGATTATTTTCACATGATTGTTGAGTTATAAGAGTCAAAAGTGTCTAAATTTAAAATATTAGGTTCAAGCGAAATCTGTTATATTTTTTGTTAGATTACATTTTAAATCCGTTGTTATAATTAAACTCATGGTTGTATATTAATTCGTAGTTGCTTGTATCTTGAATTAGTTGTCGCAGATACTTCGCCGTAGTATTGTTTCGTAGTCGCTTTTGTCGTAATTCCTCATGATTAATATCTTATTGTAGTACTATAATGCACTTTTGTTGTTGATACAGTAAGTCGTGGTTCAATTTTTGTTGTAACGAGAGTGTCTAATGTTTGTAAGTTTTGAGATAAATTTACGAGACTTATCTTTTGTAATATAGTTATTTTGTCTCTCGTAAAAGATCTCAAGTTTATCTAATTTTGTTGTAATATATGATTTTATTATTGAGGTAAAAGTTACGAGATGTATCTTTTGTAATATATTTTGGTTCTCGTAAACACATTAAGTTTATTTTGCTGTTGAGCAAATTTGTAATATAGTGTAACTTGTAATATAGTATTTTATCGTCTTGTAATATATACTTTTGTTTCATAATTGAGACAATTTACGAGTCATCTCTTTTGTAATATATTTAATTTGGCTCTCGTAAAAGTCTTAAACTTATCTTGAACTTCATTTATTGTAATATAGTATTTTGTATATATTTCTGTGTGATATTTTGCTATACAGTATCGCTGATGCTGTGATAGCTCGTTCACTTTTTGTAATATAATATTTTTGTAATATAGTACTATTGTATATATGTAACTTTTGTCTTTTGTTTATCTTTATCTTCAATTTTCCTTGATTACACTAAGTAATCAATGGCGCCCAAGCCTTGAACTCAACGCCCTTTTTGCTCTCCGTATCTTTACTGTGCTAGCCAGGTGAAGCCAGTGACGCTAACCACGTCGCTCGTAGGGTGGCCCACACTTGAACGAATTGGGCAACTTAACACCTTCTTAAAGAGCCACATTACGATAGAACTGCGAAAAGTATCCTATAGAATGTGCAATAATTATATAAAAGAGTCGTAAATCGACGAAAAGTATAATGGTTAGCTCTTGCTCATAATGTCGTGTTACTAAGATGACAATAAATATTTTTTGCATTGTGAAAATTTCTAAAACATAAATGCACGATATAGTTAACAATTTTAATGTTTTTCAACATTCTTAAATTTTCTTGATATCTATACTTCGTACCGCTTCTTTTGCTCTTTAACTTAGCAATGTTAAAGCAAGAAATAAAGTGTAAAGTTTTTTTAGTTGACTATAACATTAAGGTAGAGTTCTTTAAAAAACCTCCTGTACAAAAGCATTACCTACTGTATCAATATCTTGTTATAAATAAATGTATGTCTTATTCAGATTTTCCATTCAAGATTCGCCTATTTAAACGAAAACCACTTGATGCCGTCTTTGCATTCTAGTAAGTGGAAATAATTGCTCATAGAATTTTAATAATATATTTGAAATTGCCTGCCCCAAGGTGGAAATGGGGGTGGCTGATAAAAACAAATTTTTGAGAATTTTTTTTCTCGTACACACCCTAAATTATAATCTTGTTTTGCTAACGCCTTTAATAATGAAATAGTGGTGACGGAGGTGACAGATGTCATAAAATATGTATTTACCCCTATCTACGATCGAAGCTTTAATGAAATAAGCTCAAAATTTAATCTAGTTCAAGATTTAGTTATTATAAATATGTGTAAGTACCAAATTTCAAGTCAATATCTTCATTTTATTTTGTTAACGCCTTCAATAATGGAGTGGGGGTGGCAGATGTCATAAAATAATTGAGAACTTGGCCATTGTTAGGTACTTATTTTTTAAGCTACGACCATTGTCGGCACATCAAATTATAGTTATTTTTATGGCCTTTAAATATGTATACAGATGAATCATTAAAAAAAAATTGAAGAAATTATTACGAAATGAAACTTAATTTCCTTGAATATTTTTTCCCTCGCCCTGTACCTGAACTGTGTTAATGTTTTCTTATAAAGGTTTTAATTAGCTTCAGTTTATGTTATTACGCCATATTCGATATTCTCTTTCGTTTTAGAGAAAATAAATAAATAAATAAAAACTCTCCTCTGAAAAACTCCAAACTGAATTCTCTTAAAATAAATTTGAAAAAAATGTAAATAATAATTTTAAGCTTTATTTGTAAAAGGCATATAATAAACAATATTTAAAGTAACAAAACAGCAACAGCAAATAAAAGGAAACATTTTTTTCTTTTGTGATATCACTTGATAAACACATTGCTAATAAGTGCATGTTTTCGTGTAATACACATTTCTTACTAATAAAATTTGGTTACTCTTCTAGTGACCCTACAGATATTTAAATAAAAAAAAATTATAATCATGATTTAGTTTCATGAACTTCCTTACTTTTATTCATTAATCATAGCTTTGTTATTTATATAGTAATATTTCACATTTTCTAGGTTAGCCATGGAAGTTTTAATATGTCAAATTAAAATAAAAGTAGTAACTTTCTGTTGAACATTAATTCGCTCGTCAATCTACTAACAATTCGACATGGTTCAATTTTCAACTTTGGAAAAAAACAGAGATTTTATTGATTTATGGAGAATATAAATGTAATGCTAGCAGGGCAGTCGAGAGAAAATCGGAGCCCGGGGATATTAACATAAGGGCTCCCCACCCCCTTCTGTCTGAAATAGTTTTTAAGGTTCACAATCAAAATTTTCATATGCATCTCCAACTCTTCCCGGATTTCAAACATTCAGGTGGGCCCCCTCAAAAACTCCGGGCCGGGGGGAAACACCCCTGACCCCCCTCCTCCCGTCAGGCCTGAATGCTAGAAAAGCTTGCACAGTTTATTCTCAACGATTTCCTGGTAGACGCTGTCCTGACCATAAAACTAAAATTGTTTGTTGATAATCTGAAAATAGAGACAAATAAAAGTAAGCCGGTCAGGAATGATATTAATAAATTTTATTATTAATTATTATATTAATTATTAATTAATATAAATGAAGTTGTCGCTGCCGTTAATAAAAATCCACAAGCCTCAATATCAGCAATCAGTGCTAGGACAAATATTTCTTTGACTTCGGTCAGAAGAATCCTTAAAGACAAAAAGTTATCAGGGTTATAAAATTATTTTAATACAAGAACTTCGCCAAGGAGATTATGAACGGCGACTTCATTTTATAGCACAAATGCCTGTAGTGAATGAAAGATACAATTTCTGTCATAAAACTCTTTGGAGCGATACAATGAAAGCGGTAGTGTAAACAGGCACAATATGCACTATTGGAGTGATAGGAATCCTAGATGGACGGTAGAAAGAAATTTTCACATAAAATATAAAGTGAGTGTGTGGATGGGTATGCTTGGTGGCAAATTAATAGGGCCACATTTTATTGAAAATAATTTAAATAGCGAAAATTACCTAGATTCATTACGAAATGACTTACCTAATTATTTAGAAGAAATTCCTCTGCAAGTTAGAAGAAATATCCAGTTCCATCAAGATGGTGCTCCTCCACATAATGCCCGTATTGTTTCTAATTATTTAAACACGATTTTTGGAAACCAATGGATAGGCAATACCGGACCTGTGCGATGGCCTGCTAGATCACCAGATTTAAATCCACTGGATTTCTTTTTGTGGGATTACCTTAACGGATTTGTATATAATACCCAACCTCGCAGAACATTGAAGATTTAAAAAAGTAAAATAAGAAATGGATGTAATTTTATTCGACGGAATACTTTACTACGTACAGTGAATGCATGGAGACTTTATGCATTCATGTTAATGTACAAAATTCTAAATAATATTTGTAAAAGACTTTTGATTCCCTCTTTTCCTGATAAATTTATTTAAGAAAACATTAATGTTTATTGCAAAATCAACATTGTTTTATTTTTAGTATTCTTGTTAACATAATTAAGAATTATTTTGTTTGTTTTTTTTAAATAATTTTGAACAATATTTTAAATTCTTAATAAAAATAAGTCTACGCAGCTTATAATTATTTATAAAGTGTTTTTATTGAAACTTTCATGGCTAACCAGAAAATGTGAAATGTTACTAATTACAAAGGCTGATTTATTAAATCTGAACAACTTAAAAGTCGAAAGAATAAAATAAAATAAATGAAAGTAAGGAAATTCATGAAACTGAATCATGATTATAAAAAAAATTATTTAAATATATCTGTAGAGCCACTAGAAGAGCAACCAAATTTTATTATTAAGAATTGTGTATTACATGAAAACATACACCGGTTCATCAAGTAAAATTGTTGCTGTTTTGTTAATTTAAATATTGTTTATGATATGCCTTTTACAAATAGAGCTTAAAATTATTATTTACGTTCTTTTTAAATTTATTTTAAGAGAACTCAGTTTGGAGTCAAAAAGAGAACTTTAAATTTTTTTCTCTAAAACGAAAGAGATATAGAATATGACGTAATAACACAAATTGAAGCTAAAATCAAAACCTTTATAAAAAACATTAACACAGTTCATGTACAGGGTAAGGGAAAGAAATATTCAAGTATTTCGTAATAATGTTTTCAATTTTTTTTAAATCACTCTGTATGCATATTTAAAGGCCTTAAAAATATCTACAGTTTGATGTGCCGAACATATGGTCGTAGCTTAAAATAATAAGGAAGTTACGAATCTGGGAAGTTTTAAGTGGCCGACCCTGTATATACACTAAATCCCAAGTTTCTGGACTCTTACTATAGCTTGCTTTATTTATTTACTTCTATTTGCCCCTCAACATTTCAACGGAATAAGCTTAAAATATAATTTAGTTGTTAGAAGACTGTGTATGGTAGGTACTACGTTGTTCGACGTCCTTACTAATTCTTGGCCTATTGGTGTTTCAAATTTAGTGTAGAACCAATAAGTTTTCTAAATTTCAAATTACAAAAAAATGTTAAGTATGTTTTATTAAAACTAAAATGCGGCGTTGTCTGGCTACTATTGCATAATTCATAATTGAATTGAGTATTGAATGAGACCAACCGGCAACCACATCACACCCTAGCATTACCCCATCACAACATAACAGAAAAGTGCTTCTAAAATTCACCATTCCTCCTTGTATATTATTTTCCCGCCCATTATTTTGATAAAGTTTCGTTAAAATTTATTGTTTTATATAAATAAATATCAGGTACATTTATTTATATCATGCCTGATATTATTAATGCAAATATTGCAATGAACCAATAAGTAAATAAAATATGTTATATATAAAATGCATAATGCTTAGTTTGGGTCGCTCTGTATGTGAAAGTGATTTTATCTGGCGCCTTTATTCACAACCCCACCCATGCTTGACTTGCGCTTTGAGATAGTTCAGCTATCGATCCACAGATGGCTGCAGTACCGTTCAATACTTCCTTGCAATTCAATGTATTTAATATTTATTGAGCAATATTTAGTACGATTTTGCTTATAAAATTTCTTTTTTGTGTAAAACGATCAAATGAGATGCAAAACGGTTTAATATTATTAAATAATTGAGTATCACATTCAAAGTAAAAGTACGCGTACGCCTGCGCTTTCTTAGTTGCGAGATGTCATTTGAGTTGAGAAGGTTGGCAGTTTATAGAATTCAACTTTGACAGCTTTTTGTTTTTATTACAATGGAAAATGGATTGAGTAGTAAATATTTTTCTAAGTTATTCAAGGATGTCCTAAATGGCAACTTTCCAGAAGATGCAATCAATAAAATGAGCAGTAGTACGTTAGAAGCCTTTGTGCTACGTTTAGTGGAATGTACGTCTGCAGAGGCGGGAGCCAAAACTATTTCTAATGTTAAATATCAGGACAAACTTAGCTGGTGGCCAAGAGATGTGTTAATCGAAAAACAGAAGCAGAAAAAGAAAAACTTTCGGATAACGTTACGTGAGCTTGTTATAAAGTGTTGTGATTTTTTTCGAAATAGTTCATATAAACAAAAATGGCTTCCAGACACTGAGACTACTTGGGTAAATGACGAAAATTTCGATAGAATAAAAACCAGAGGTGTAAAAAGGAGAAATTCGTGTCTTACATTAATAAGTAGTGCTAAAAAGCGAAAAACTTTAATTTCTAAAAATGAAAGTGTCCCTCAAGTTGTTCCAGATAATGGTTTAGAATTGCAAGAAACGATTACTAGGCCCATTGAAGCAGTTGTCTGTTTAGAGGATATACTTAAGAGCCCTAAGAAAGACGAACCCTTAAACCAGCTACAATTTTTAAAACGTTTTGGACTAATTTGTAACAACAACCACATAACTCCTACGCCTAACATAGCCCAGTTCTCAAGGATTCTTAAGTTACACAACTGCCCTCACATACCTTTATCTTCTGATGTTGGAAAAGCTATAATAAAACGAGAAAACTACAGTGTGCCAGAGTATGCAACGTCTAGAAAATTAGAAAGATTAGAATGGTATATTAATAAGCAGCCTCCAAAAAGAAATGCTTCCCTAAAATATGAGGTTAGTTTTGCTGTGAATAAAGTTCCTAACTATCACTGTTATAAATTTCCTAAAAGGCAGTTCTATCAGAGAGGTAGTGTTCTATATAAAAACTTTTTATTAAAATTCTGTAAACCGTTAACAGTAGTTGTAGAACGTGAAGATTTAGCCTTACTCAAAAAGAGGTATGATAGTTTTAGACCTACAGTGCATGTGACTAGACTTACACCAAAAGAGATCAATAAATATGTGTGTAAAAATTTAAAGGTTGTGATTACGCAAAAGACAAAAAACTCGACAATAGGTTTAAATAGTGCCATAATAAGTGACACCAGACAGAAGAATAGGTTACGGCTAGGGCTGAGAACCACTATACAAGTTAGAGCTAAATAAAATTTTTATACAATAGTATAAGTAAGTACTGTGCGCTATTTATTTTTATTTCAAGTGTACCAAACTAGATATATCTACCTGGTGTTGTATAATATGAAATATCTATAGAATACCTTTACAACATGTAAGTGTAATATGACGACATATCTTTAACAATAAATTTACCATTTTACAGATTGAGGAAGTAATACCTGGTATACTTACCTAGTATATAAATTACATTCTATTTTTTGTTAAATTAATATATTCATTGGAGTAAATAATAATTGTAGGGTATATAAGCACCTTCAAGTCATATGTTAAACTTAATTTCTATAATACATAAATTCTGTTACCTAAAAGTGTTAATTAGTAGTATGGAAGTAATCTCAAATGTTATAAATAGCGATGCCTTTTTTACATACAGTGCATATGAATCTATAAATATAAAATTGATATTATTTTATTTATTTTTAATACTAGAGCTGAATGTTCACAGGAGCATTCAGAGATGTATAGGTACCCTCACAGGAGGGGTTAACCACTGGAAAAAGTGTAGGATATATTTACATACTCAAGTACCTATTTCATAATTCTGCAAGTCTCAGCATATATGTTGCTTTATTCTCTAAATAATTAACATGTACTTCAAAAGTCTACTTCATATACACAGTGATTAACTCCTCACCTCACGGGTTTTAGTTAGTGACAGATTGTACATTAGTTAAAGACAATACTGTCACATAGGTACATGTAACTATTAAGTATGTAACATTTACATAAATGTATTGACAAGAAAATATATTGCATCAGTAACGTAATAGAATACCCGCCTATATTTTTCATTAAAACATGATTTTCATATATTTGTAAATATTGTAAGTATTTTTATAAAGAATAGCTATTTATTACACTATTATTAATATTTAATTAAGTGCTCTGCAGAAAAGACATTTTGAAAACTGTGGTAAAAAGAGAATATTTTTATTTAGTTTTTAAAAAAGTGCAATAGTCTTTGATTAAAAAAAGACTAAAATGTTAATAGAATGCTTTTATTTGTTATTTTAAGGGCCATATGTTATATTAGTTACATGTTCCATGTACCCACAAATTTTGAGACTGAAATTAAACAAATTTTGTACATTCAGTTTATGAAAGTTTTATTGTATTGTTATTTAGTTTACCAAATACTTTGATCTGTGATCTTTGTATTTAATTTTAATCAGTTAAATTGTGGAATCTATTTATGTTGCCTTTGATACCTTAAAACTGAAATGTACACTCAGGTTTATTGTTTCAATAAATATTTTTATTCTAATTTTTTTTATATACACAGTTGTTTTATTTCACTATATTAGTACAATAAAAATAGCTTTAATTTTGGGAATGCTGCAAATTTTGTAAACAGGGTGATTCAGAAATGGACCATTCTTCTTGATGGATTATTGGCGACTATTACTCAGGTTTACAAAAAAAATTGTTACACTTCAAGGACTAAACCTATCATGACTTAGGGTGCTGAAACAGAATCTTCAATTAAAAAAAAATTCTTCTGCCTAGATTTCGTGTAAATCTCGGCTTTTATTGCTAAAATACGGTTTTTGACTATAAAAACCGGAATTTACTCGAAATTTATGCGGTAGAAAATTTTTTAAATTGAAAAAGAAAGTATTTTTGTGTCCTGAAACCGAATTTCCAATTAAAAAAATTTTCTACTGCGTTGGTTTCGTGTAAATCCCGATTTTTATTTCCCAAAAAACGGAATTTACTCGAAATGTACGCGGCAGAAATTTTTTTAAATTGAAAATTCCGTTTCAGCACAGAAAAATGTTTAAGGCATGATAGGTTTAGTACTTGCAGCAGAATTTTTTTTGTAGATGTTAGAGAAGTATGGGAAAAATGATAAAAAATAATTCATGTGCCAAATTTAGAAAAAATCTTTTATGCTGGTTGTACGTTATTAAGTAAATGGTAAAACAGTAACTTATTATTAGCATAAGAATTGTGGCCACATTCACTTTCAATATTTGTGAATCTTCTAATGATTAAAAAAATCGGTAAAGGTATTTACACAGAACTTCCCTCGTTCATGGCAGTCTCTCTAAAAAAATAATAATTACGAAATGACATTGAGAATAATAATCGGAGTAGAGTTATTGCTATTATTACAAAGAAAACTTGATAAGTTTTGGTCAAAAAAATATACAGATTGCTCATCCAACAGCAAAAGTTCAATACTAAATAGCAGGTGCCACACATGGCAGGCTTGCGCAAATACCTTTACAAATGTCCACCATGACTGAATTATTTCTTGGGATGACCACCCTGTACATTTTTCAATAAAAGTATAATAGGTGCATATGCCAGATGTTATTGCCATCTGTCACATTTTCAATCCAACATTCACGTAATGGAGTGGAAGTATAGTGGTGGTTAAAAAATTTAATTTTTTTAAAATTTTTCAAAAGATGGTAAAATAATTTTTAAATTTTTTTCTTCTGAAATAGGTTTAAAATGTCAAAGGTAGAAATTTTAAATTAGAGCAAAAAGGAAAGTTTCCTTCTGTTCTATAGTAGTGCAAAAAAAAGTTTAAAAATTAAAAATGATGTATTTTTAAAATAGGTTTAGAATGCTATGAAACGTGAAAATTTTAAATTTGAGCAAATAAAAAAAAATTCGATCTATTTTAGTGGTAAAAAGTTTTTGAAAAATGTTGGTGAAAAAAATTTTCAAATTTTTTTTTCTGAAATACCTAGGTTTAGAATGTCATTTAAATTTGAGCATTCTGGTGTTAAATTTTTTTCCAAACTGATAACAAAATGTTGCAAATTTTTTTTTCCGAAATTGATTTGGAATATTATGAAACGTGGAAATTTTAAATTTGAGCAAAAAAAAATTTTTCGTCTGTTCTATAGTAGTGATACATAAATGGATTAAAAATGTTTTCAAATTTTTTAAAAAATTCTTCAAAAACATTTTTAAATTTGTTTGAATAGTTTTAGAATGTCATGGAAACGTGGATAGTTAAAATCTGCACAAAGAAAGAAAAATTCTATCTTAGTGATAAAATTTCAAAAAACTTTTTTTTAATCAGGATTAGAATGCCATGAAACGTGAAAATTTTAAATTTGAAGAAAGAAAAAAAAATTCATTTTAATAGTAAAAATTTTTTCAAAAATATTGGTGAAAAAAATTTTCAAAATTTTTTTTCCTGAAATAGGTTAAGCGTGTCATGAAACGTAGAAATTTTAAATTTGAGCAAAAACAAATTTTTTTCATCTTGGTAAAAATTTTTTCAAAAATGTTTGAAAAAAATTTAAAAATTTTTTTTTTTCCTGAAACACGTTTAGCGCGTCATGAAACGTGGAAATTTTAAATTTGTGCAAAAAAAAATTTTTTTCAACTTGGTAAAAATTTTTTAAGAAATGTGAAAAAATTTTCAAAAAATTTTTTTTCCTGAAACACGTTTAGCGCGTCATGAAACGTGGAAATTTTAAATTTGAGCAAAAAAAAATTTTTTTTACTATTTATTCCGTTTAGACGGTCCACCCTGTATATTTTTCAGTGAAAATTCTACCAGTTCTTCGCTGACAGTACGGTTAACTACCTACCAAATTTGACTGCTCTCCGTCAAGTAGTTTTTTAGTAAATGCACCAACAGACAGACAGACAGACAGACAGACAGACAGACTGACGGAATTGAAAAACCTATATTTTCGGAATCTACGTGTTGTGAAACGTCAGAATCCGAAAAAATCTCGGAGGGTGATTTTTTCTCGAATACAATACTTCCCTTCGGTATGCGAGGGAAGTAAAAATGCAAATTATAACACCAAATTTTTTGTAAAATTTTACGTCAATTTTTACTTCCCTCGCATACCGAAGGGAAGTATTGTATTCGAGAAAAAAATCACTCTCCGAGATTTTTTCGGATTCTGACGTTTCAGATCACGGAGATTACGAAAATATAGGTTTTTCAATTCCGTCAGTTTGTCTGTCTGTCTGTCTGTCTGTTGGTGCATTAACTAAAAAACTGCTTGACGGAGAGCAGTCAAATTTGGTAGGTAGTTGACCCTACAGACAGCGAAGAAATGGTAGAATTTTCACTGGAAAATATACAGGGTGGACCGTCTAAACGGAATAAATAGTGAAAAATTTTTTTTTCGCTCAAATTTAAAATTTCCACGTTTTATGACACGCTAATCCTATTTCGGGAAAAAAAAAATTTTTTAAATTTTTTTCACCAACATTTTTGAAAAATTTTTTACTACCAAAATAGATGAAAAAATTTTTTTTCTTTCTTCAAATTTAAAATTTCCGCGTTTCATGGCATTCTAACACTGATCCAAAAAAAAATTTTTTGAAAAATTTTTTTACCAACATTTTTTAAAAATTTCTTACCACTAAAATGGATTTTTTTTTAATTTCTTCAAATTCAAAATTTCCACGTATCATAGTGTTCTAAATCTATTTCAAAGAACAATTAGAATTTTTTTTCACTATTTTTAAAAAATTTTACCACTAATATAGAATTTTTGTTTCTTTGTTCAGATTTAAACTATCCACGTTTCTATGGCATTCTAAAACAATTCAAACAAATTTAAAAATGTTTTTGAAAAATAAAAAAAAAATTAAAAACATTTTTAATCTATTTAACACTACTATAGAATAGAAGAAACATTTTTTTTTGCTCAAATTTAAAATTTCCACGTTTCATGACATTCCAAAAGAATTTCGGAAAAAAAAATTGCAACATTTTGTTACCAGTTTGGAAAAAAATTTAACACTAGAATAGATGGAAACTTTTTTTTGCTCAAATTTAAAAGTTTCAAGTTTCATGATATTCTAAACCTATTTCAGAAACAAAAATTTTGAAAATTTTTTTCATCAACATTTTTCAAAAGGTTTTTACCACTAAAATAGATCGAATTTTTTTTATCAGCTCAAATTTAAAATTTTCATGTTTCATAGCATTCTAAACCTACAACTACTAAAGAATAGAAGGAAATTTTCCTTTTTGCTCAAATTTAAAATTTCTACGTTTGACATTTTAAACCTATCTTTTCTTTAACGACATTTTTGAAAAATACCAAAAAAAAATGAAATTTTTTAACCACCACTATACTTCCACTCCATTACGTGAATGTTGGATTAAAAATGTGGTCATCCCAAGAAATAATTCAGTCATGGCGGACATTTGTAAAGGTATTTGCGCAAGCCTGCCATATGTGGCACCTCCTATTTAGTATTGAACTTTTGCTGTTGGATGAGCAATCTATATTTTTTTGACCAAAACTTATCAAGTTTTCTTTGTAATAATAGCAATAACTATATTCCGATTATTATTCTCAATGTCATTTCGTAATTATTAATTTTTTAGAGTAACCGCCATGCACAAATAACGAGGGAAGTTCTGTGTAAATATCTTTACCGATTTTTTAACTTGCTTAATGGAATGAATAATCTATGATCCATACATTTTTAAATATGGTATTTATATTTTCACATCAAAGCGCATCTTCATCTATCAATATATCAAAATTTAAAATTTCTAATTTTTTTAAATATTTTTCCTGCCCTCCCCTAATAACACCAATGACCTCCCGAGAAGAAATGAGCTGGGTACTTTACAATTATACTGTAGAAGTGAAAATGGTCAAAATTTTCTCAAAGATTTATTTTTAACGGGTTTTATGAAACATAAAAGTAACATTATTTGGTTAAGTGTAAAAACAGCTGTAAACATTGTGCTGTACAGCTGAACTTCGCCATTTCGAATTATAATATATTTTGTAGTTATATTATTTGCATTTGTAATTTTACTGAATAAAGAGTAAGTTAGAAAAGAATTTTTTCCTATTCGCGTATAGCAGATGAAATATTACTTATACAATGTGTCCATGACAAAGCGATATTATAGGTGTAAATAACATTTTTTTTACTATGAATACAATTTTCTGTATTCTGCTCTTGCTTAATCCAAAACCTGTTTTCACTAAGAATTTCAAAAATGTATAGAGGGCGCTGATGACAGTTTAAAAATAAAATTCGTTTCAGGTAAATTGCCATTTTTGCGCAAGATATTGAAGAATTCTATAACAAAAACTTGCTCAAAATTAAAAAATACAACGTTGCACCTAGTTTGATAACTATACAGGGTGATTCACGTAGACCGCTTGTTAGAAATAAGTTCTTCAACTTGCAGTTGGATTATTTATAGAAACTTGAAATTTCGTATGCAGCCGTAATCGATATTGCCCATTCTATCTAAAATATTTTCAATCCTCCAACTATACAGGGTGTGCCAGAAGTTGAAAAACTTCTAACGAACGGCGTACGTGAATTACCCTGGATTGATCAAATTTGGTACGTCATATTTTACTTCCACATCCACGTAGTGGATTGGAAGTATAGTAATCGCAAAAAAAAATTCAAAAATTTTTATTCGTGAAATAGGTTTAGAATGTCACGAAACGTCGAGATTTTAAATTTGAGCGAAAAAAAAAAATTCTGTCTGTCTGTCTGTAGGTCTGTCTGTCGGTCTGTCTGTCTGTCTGTCTGTCTGTAACTTTTTTTTGTCCGCACGTTTTCTCCGGAACGGTTTAAGATATTGACTTGAAATTTTGTACACGTATATATTATAACGAGATCTGGAACTGGATTGTTTTTTGAGGATATCCGGTGAAGGGTTGGGGGTTAAATAGGGCGTAAATATGAGAAAATAAGTAAAGCAAGTTTGTAAGAGTACAGAAACTTGAAATTCGGTGTATGTACTAGAAGCCAAAGCGTCCGATTTTTTAATAATAATATTTTTCAACCCCCACCACCCCAATATGAAAGGGTTGATAAAATAAAATTGAGATATTCATTTGAAATTTGGTACACGTATGTATTATAACGACATTTGGAACTAGATTATAATTTGAGATGATTCCGTTGAAGGGTTGGGGGTAGTGTTTCTGTCCCGGGAATCCCGGGACGGGATTTCCCGGGAATTATGTCAATTTTTATCGTTCCCGTTCCCGGGAAATAACACTCGGGATTTCCCGGACCCGTAGAAATAAAAATAAGTTTTAAAAATATTAAATTTGGTGCTCCGAAATTTTACCGAGTGTGCGCGTCGGACGGCATTTATGTTTTATTTGGTTATTGTATTATTTGCTGTAGTTAGTGTTGTTGTCTTTTTGATTATAAATAAAACAAAACAAAACTGACGGATTTATTTTTTGACCAAAGGAAGAAAAGAAAAAAAAACGTTTTAAAAAATCGGCAAAGGTATTTACACAGAAATTCCCTCGTTATTTGTGCATGACGGTCACTCTAAAAAAAGGGTTAATTATGAAATGACATTGGAAATAATAATCAGAATATAGTTATTGCTATTATTACAAAGAAAACCTGATAACTTTTTGTCAAAGAAATATACAGAGTGCTCACCCAACAGCAAAAGTTCAATACTAAATAACAAGTGCCAAATATGGAAGGCTTGCGCAAATACCTTTACAAATGTCCAACACGACTGAATTATTTCTTGAGATGACCACCCTGTACATTTTTAAATAAAAGTATAATAGGAGCATGTGCCAGATATTATTGCCATCTGTCACACTTTCAATCCCACATTTACGTAATGGAGTGGAAATTAGTGGTGGTTAAAAAAATTTTCATTTTTTAAAAAAATTTTCAAAAATGTTGGTAAAAAAATTTTCAATATTTTTTTCTTCTGAAATAGGTTTAGAATGTCATGAAACGTAGAAATTTTCAAATTTGAGCAAATAAAAAATATGTTCCATCTATTTTAGTGGTAAAATTTTGTTCAAAAATGTTGGTGAAAAAATTTTCAACATTTTTTTTCTGAAATAGGTTTAGAATGCCATGAAACGTGAAACTTTTAAATTTGAGCAAAAAAAAATTTCCTCGATTCTAGTGTTAAGTAAATTTTTTTCCAAAATGGTAAAAAAATGTTGTAAATTTTTTTTCGGAAATAGGTTTGGAATGTCATGAAACGTGGAAACTTTAAATTTGAGCAAAAAAAATTTTTCGTCTATTCTATAGTAATGAAATGGATTAAAAATGTTTTAAATTTTTTTTTTAATTTTTCAAAAACATTTAAATTGCTCTGAATAGTTTTAGAATGCCATGGGAAAGTGGAAAATTCTCAAAATTTTTTTTTTCAGAAATAGGTTTAGCGTGGAAATTTTAAATTTGAGCAAAAAAAAATTTTTTTTCATTATTTATTCCCTTTAGACGGTCCACCCTGTATATTTTCCAGTGAAACTTTAACTATTTCTTCACTGACAGTAGTGTCAACTACGTACCAAATTTGACTGCTCTCCGTCAAGTAGTTTTTTAGTTAATGCACCAACAGACAGACAGACTGACGAAATTGAAAAGCCTATATTTTCGTAATCTACGTGTTCTGAAACGTCAAAATCCGATAAAATTTCGGAGGGTGATTTTTTCTCGAATACAATACTTCTCTTCGGTATCCGAGGGAAGTAAAATGAATATTTGAATGATGTGACACTTTGAAAGAAAAAAAATTGTGTTTTTCAAAAAATATACTTATGAAAAATTTATTATTTCCCGGGATTCCCGGGAATGACAAATTCTATTTCCCGATTCCCGGGAATGAAAAAAAGTCGGGAAATCAGAAACCCTAGTTGGGGGTTAAATAGGGGAAAATAAGTAAAGCAAGCTGGTAAGAGTACTGCAACTTAAAATTAGGTGTATGTCCTAGAAGCCAAGGCCTCAAATTTTTTGATATTATTTTTCAACCCTTCCACTACCCTTACTACATTATTAAAGGGGTTGATAAAATAAAATTGGGATATTCACTTGTAATTTGGTAGACGTATGTATTATAACGACATCTGGAACTAGATTATATTTTGGGATGATTCCGTAGAAGGGTTGGGGTTAATAGCTGGTAAGAGTACAGAAATTTGTTTGGGATTCGGTGTATATACTAGAAACCAAGGCCTCAGATTTCTTTCTAATATTTTTCAAACTCCACCACCTTCCCTTCATTATTAATGGGATTGATAACATTAAATTGAGATATTCACTTGAAAGTTAGTACACGTATGTATTGTAGTGACATCCGATTGAGATGACTCCATTGAAGGGGTGGGAGGTGGTAGATTGTCAATAGTGGAAAATAGGTAGGGTAAACTAGAAACTTCATTTTTAACGTATATGGTAGAAACCAACTCCTCAAACTTTTCTATAACATCTGCCCCAAATATTATTCAAATTCTATGACCAATAATTTCCACATACTAGAGTGCAAATATAGTCAAGATGTTTCCTTTAAAGTGACTTGGATGAAGAATCTGGATGTGGAAGTAGTGATTCCTTAGGCAGCGGTTTTTAAATTTGGAGCAAGTTTTTCTCATAAAATTTGTCAGTATCTTGCACGGAAATGGCAGTTTACCTGAAGCGAATGTTATTTTTAAGTTGCTACCAGCGCCTTCTATGCATTTCCGACATTCTAACCTACTGAGAATAGGATTTGGGTCAAGCAAGAACAGAATACAGAAAATTGTGTTCACAGTAAAAAAAAGCGAATTTTATTTTGAAGGTGCCACGAGCGCCCTCTATGCATTTTTGAAATTCTAACGTACTGAAAATAGGTTTTGGGTCAAGCTAGAGCAGAATACAGAAAATTGTGTTCATAGTAAAAAAAAAATTGTTATTTACACTTATAATATCGCTTTGCCGTGGACACATTGTATATGTTTAAAAAACTCGTTAAAAATAAATCTTTGCGAAAATTTTGACCACTTTCACTTCTACAGGGTAATTGCAAAGTGGCGCATTTCTGCTCGGAAGGTAATTGGGTTCTGTCAGTCGTAAAGAAAATCCAATTTTTTTTAATGGGTTTGAAATGTCATAAAATGTCGAAATTATAAATTTGAGCGAAAAAAAATTCTGTCTGTTAGTTTGTAACTTTTCTTGTGCGCACAATTAATGTGGAACGATTGAAAATATTGTCTTGAAATTTGGTACAAGCATGTATTATAAAGAGATTTGGAACTAGATTATATTTTGAGCATATACCCTTGTAGTCCAGTCGGTAAAGTAAAAAATACACCAGAAGCTCGCAAAAAATGTTATCTGAGATTTTTCTTCCGTAACTGTTAGTGCGAGGATTAAACATCACAAAACCAGAAAAATGAGTTCTGAGGGTGCCGCGCAAACCCCAAAAAACCACCCCCTCGGTGAAAAAAGCCTTATTTTACTGATAACTCGTTAACCGTTGAAGATATAAAAAAATTGCTTATGATAAAAAGAAAGCTTGACTAATTGCCTAAAAAAGTCCTCGTGTAATTTTCTTGTATATGTTATGGCTTTCGAGAAAATCGATATTGACAAAAATAGCAAAATTTGTATTTTTAATGAGCGCGAATTTTCGTTTATTTGAATTTTTTTGCGCGCGTCCTTAGAAAAAATTGAATTGTTCGAAAACCAAACAAGCTAGGAAGAAAAATCACAATGAGTTTTAAAGGGGATATAAAATATTCTCTTGTGTTGCCACTTTTGAGGGCTATTGATATTTATTAGTACATAAAAATGATAATATCTCTTGATTTTTTGTGCATCTAAGTATTCACAGGCCCATAAAAAATAACTGATTATAATATAAGTTATAAATGCAATATCTTTTAGTTCAAGGTATAGTACTTCAATGCAGAAAAAGTTAGAAATAAGAATATTCACATTTACAAATATAGCAGCATGGTAAAGTTAGCCAAAGAAAACTCCAAAAAGAAGGCTGCATATTCAATTTTTTGATGATATTTTTTTAATACAATTTTTTAACTATTAAACGATTAGAAACAATAGTTATATGATACATAAACTCAAGAAAAAGTTTTTTGAGCTACATTTTCAAGATGTTTAGGTCTTTTTCTTATTTTTAAGAAACGATAAAAAATTAGCCAAAATGTGGTTAACTTCGACATGCTGGTTTTGTAAATGAGAATATTTTTATTAATAACTTTTTATGTATTGAAGTATTATCTTTAGTCAGTTATTTTTATGGACCTGTGAAGAGCTAAAAGTGCGAAAAGTCAAGAGGTAACTATATTATATTGTTATTTTTATATACTAATAGATATCAATAGCCATCAAAAATGGAAACACAAAAGAGTATTTTATATCCCCATTTTGATTTTTCTTCCTAGCATGTTTGGTTTTCGAACAATTCAATGTTTTCTATATGCCGCGCGCAAAAAAATTCAAATCAACGAAAATTTGTGCGATATTGTCAAGCTTTCTTTTTTATGATGAGCATTTTTTTATGTCTTCAACAGTTAACGAATTATCAGTAAAAGAAGCCTGTTTTCGCCGAAGGCGTGGTTTTTTGGGAGGTTCCCTGGTACCACCAGAACTGATTTTTGTGGTTTTGTGTTGTATAATCCCTCCACTAACAGTTACTGAAGGAAATCTCAAATAACATTTCTTGTTATGGAATTTTTTATAATTATTGGACTATTGAAGGGTTGAGTGGTAATAAACAGGAGTAAATAACTAAAGCAAGCTATTAAAAGTTCGGAAATTTGGTTAACATAGTTATGTATCGTAATGAGATCTGTAACAGGATTATATTTTGAGCTTATTCCGTCGAAGGGTTGGGGGTTTATAGGGGTCTTAATACGTTGTAAATAAGCTAATATTTTTTTGAGCTTATCGCGTTGAAGGGTTGGGGATGAATAAGGGTAAATTGGGTTAAAAAGGTAAAGCTAGCTAGTAAGAGTTCAGAAACTTGTGATTTGGTGTATACACTAGAAGCCAAGGTCTCAAATTTTTTTAGTGTCTGCAACTCCCACCCCCATTTCATAGAATAGAATAGAATATGTTTATTTACAATAAGTTGTTTAGTAGCATCTATAATTATATAAAATTACACTACATAGTAAATAAATAAATAACTCAGATAATAAACAATATGGGCCCTAGAACAGTTCCCTGAGGAACTCCATAATGGACTTTTGTATATGTACTGTATATATCGTTTACACAAACTGTTTTCGACCTGACAAATAACCTTTGAATAAGTTTAATGCCTGAAACCCATTTCTTCAAGCATATTTATGGGAAGCGTATGACTTACCGTGTCGAAGGCTTTGCCAGGTCAACAAACACACATAGGGATGGCTTACCTTTGTTCAAAGCAGAGTCGATATGTTCGGTTAGATTTACTATAGCACTATAGCCTCTTAAGTGGATTTACCTTGTTGGAAACCGAACTGCATATTTGAAATCAATTCATATCTTTTAATGTAATTTGTTACCTTAGTATTTTCTCTATTATTTTTGCAAAGTTTGTAATTAGTGATATTGGCCTATAATTTAAAATTTCTCGTCGATCCCCACTTTTAAAGATAGGTATGATGATTGATGTTTTAAAGACAGAAGGGAAGTAACCTGTTTCGAACATTTTATTGATGATCATGACAAGAGGTTCAGCTATTTAATCAGCAATGTGCTTAATTGTCTCTGCTTGTAGTGGGGATTTCTTGCTTTAAGTTGCTTAATAGAGTTTGTATCATTTCTATGATATTCGTAGGAGATAAAAAGGTTTAGTTCTGCAGGATGCGTCACCTTTAATGATAGTTATCGTTTCGTAAAATTTTTTCAGCAAGACTTTCACCTACTTCAGAGAATTCTTGTTTAAACAATTTGCAACGTCTTCTTCATCTTCTAAGATAATATCATTCCGATTCTTAATTGTAATTTTTACTTTCCTTGGTTTTATAGTCCTGTGTAATATTCGCTATAGTTCGCCACAGGTTTCCGTTATCATTTCCAGCCTCGTCTATTTTCTTTGTATGGTAATCATTTTTTGTTGGTTTTATTAAAGTCTGTCGTTTATTTTTGTATGTTTTATATTCCATAGCAAGTTGAATATTATTTTTGTCTTTCTGTAATTTAAAATACATTTCACTTTTTTTATTTATTGATGTAACCATCAATTAAGAGGTTAACAAAATAATATTGTGATTTAGTGTGTGTACGAGAACTGCAACTACACTAAATGCGCAAGTACGACTTGCACTTGATTGGTATTTTATATGTTGGATGTGGTGGAATGAAACACAAAGTTGCACAACAAGAAACCTATCAGCGACAAAGAAATTAATTTATAAGCAAATGAAAGAATACTAAACTTTAAAATGATAGGTATAGTTCTCTTTGCCTTCATTTGGTTAATTGCACAAAAAAAGTTCGTACACATATTTAAAGCACATAAAGAACCTCAAAGCTTTGCCGCTTACGTACAGATGGGAGAGTGGGGCATGTTCTATTTTTGTAAAAAATAGTAAATCATAAATATAATGTATTACTTAATACATAGAACAACACTTCCCATGTAAAGTATGTTTTGGAATGATTAAAATAAGAAAATACCAGAAACACATCTGTTTGAATTATAATTTCAAATTATTTTGATATAGTTACCCGACTCCCTCCTACCGGAATTATTTTAGGATGTATAACGGAATACAGTAAGTATATATGTAAACTCTGCCCACGACAGAGTCAGGGTATCATGGAATATGAAATTCGTCAATGCTCCACAAATATTAGAGATATTACTCCTACCTTGACACAAGCAAAACGGAATAGATGTTTTTAATTTATCACTGTACCAAGTAATTATTCATTTTCAAAAGATAATACTTCTAAATTTCTACTGTTATTGTGCAGACATTTTTTAAGTGCGGCTCTGTGGGATATCCCTTATGCTAAAGAGACAGTGATTTACGGTCGGTTTCTAAGGCTTTTCTTATGTGCCTTAAATATATGTATAATGAACTATAACATTTTATTGCAATTTTGAGAGTAGTCTATAATTTCCACTGCATCCGGCATACAAAAAATTAAACCCTAGAGGGACTGGAACCTTTGATGTGACGCTGTCTGCGGAGACGTAGTTTCCACAAATACAAAAACTCTTGAACACAGCATTCGAATACCAAAACTCGCCGCACATTTCGCTAACCACGTTAGCATCATTGGAAGATGATCCCTATCTCGCGATGATGCTAACGTGCTTTGATTCCGATGCTTGTGTTCATGAGTTTTAGCGTTTGATTAGTTTTAACCGCCATCTTCCGATAATGCTAACATGGTTAGCGAGACGCGCGTCGAGTGTCGGTATTTGAGTGTTATATTCAGGAGTTTTGGTGTTAGTGGCAGAGGCGCGTTTTGGCCTAGGCGCATTAGGCGCGCGCCTAGGGCCCCACTTTTCCAGGGGCCCCCATTTCCCGATTTGTTGAGGTAAACGATGTAAACATTTTATTTCTTTGTTATATCATTATTTATTTTCGCCTTACCGATAGCAATAATGATAATTACAACTATCGTGAAATACATTTCTTCCCTTTTCCATATCCTCATCAAATCTCAATTGCAACAAAAATAACAAAATAAGGATGGTTCATGCGAGTATGTGTTCACGTACATATGTCGTTTATTTATATTTTATCACTTGAATTTGAAATCATGTTATAGTTCTTCCTTTCGATTTTAATTTTAGGAATTTATTGTTTGTTTATCGTATTTGAATATTCTTGAATATTAATTTTTTAGACTTTATTCACTGTATCACATTGAAAAAAAAAAAAGGTTGGTAATATTAACGAATCGGTTCATCGACGGAAAAGTGACGAATCTGTTTATTAATATAATGTACGTTTACATAGTAACAATAAATGTGTACATTGTATTAATGAACATATACATTATATCAATAAACAGATTCATAAATTCTCAATGAACTTTCATTTATTGATTTTTCGAACATATTTTTTTTCAGTGTTTTAAAAAAAGATGCAATCAATTAACAGACCAATTTGGCAATTCCTCAGACGTTGCTAGTTAACGTTCGGCAGTCAGCACGTGCCAGATGACGAAATCTAGGGAAATTCTTGGTCACAATTATTTTTGTCTAAGAAATTCTGAAAACCAGTAGGCGTGTTCTTTGAACAAAAATAAGCATCTTTTGTTTCTTGGTGTCTAGCTTCAAATTGCTTCCTTTTCCCGTAAAAAATTACAAAAAAATATTTTTTATGTTTGTTATTTTTTTTCGGGAGAAGGAAGCACTTAAAAAAACGAGACAAGAAATGCTTATTTTTCTCCAAAAAATGAGCCTGAATATTTTCCGAATTTTTATGGAACATTTACGCAGACCTTCGCAGTTTCAATCGCCTCTAGATAAAAAAAATCGAATTTGGTCGGACTGGTGAAGACAGAGAATTTTATTCAGGGTGCCGAGAACAACAGTTTCCCTAAGTTTCAGAACAATTGACCGAAATCTATTTTTACTATAAAAAAACTGCGGGGTCCTTTATTCTCAATGTGTTTCAGGCGACATTTTTTAACGTTGAAACCCTTTTGCGTATTTACTTGACCATTCCGGTCAGTAATGCCTAATGTAAACGTACTTTTTCGGCGCTTAAAAGAATTAAGAACAACCTACGAAGTACTTCGGGGCAACAACGACTTCAAAATTTATTCTGTATATTGAATCAGATTAAACACAAAACTGTGATTTCAAACGTTTAAATTGACAAGTTTGCTAACATAGAAAATCGGAAAGTAGTATGAAGTAATATGATAATATGTAAGTATTTGTAAAAATATACTTGCCTTTAAATCTTTAGATCTAATATTTTTTTAATCGAAGGGCCCTCAAATCTCACAGCGCCTAGGGGCTCAATTTATCTAAACGCGCCCCTGGTTAGTGGGAACTATGTTTCCAGAGGCAGCTATTTTCCAAACAGTTTTTTTTGTGAGAATGTTCACTGTTTATAAACTATCAACCCCATGGTTCACTTTCTTACATTTTTGGAAACCCCCTCCTCCGCAAAACAAAGTATTTGTCGAATTCCCATTACACTTTTCCAACATTTTTTAATAAATGTTTCTAATAATTAGTAGTTAATATCTAGATCAAATAAATCTTTCTATAATTAGAAAGTCTCATGTAGAAGATTAAAGGATATAGACAGATAACAGATATTTTTTTATCATAGTCGCAATAAAAGCGGCTGTTCGCACAAAGTCCAGAATTAACGTTATATAAAATCTATCTTTAGATGGGCTGTAATGAAATTAAGTTTTACAGTTATTGACCAACCCGAAAAGGGGCCAGAATCAGAAATAGGGCTATTCATCTTTTAGTAATGGTCAATTTATGGATTCCTTGAATATTTAATCTGCCATTAGAGCCCTGGCAAGGGCAAATGAACACATCTGGTCTCCGAGGGACTTTTAGGTGTCAAATCGGCCATTATACCCAATATATTTTATTGGAGATAGAAACCTTTACAGGACATGAAGAGACGTGCCGAACATTTCATAAACAAAATAAACCCGACGGTATTTCCGTCGTAACCAAAGCATCAAATATTGGTGATGATTTTAAACAATGCAGAATGACTTTTAAAGTTAGAATTGTGAGTTGACCGTGAAAATTTGATGAATGAGGTAAAAATGCTTTACAAGTGTTCCAGTGCCCTCATTCGCAGAAGTGACTAGAATTATTCATTTTCTTGATCCGTGTTTGTTAAATAAACTAGGTAATGACTCATGCCAGCGTCATTTATAACATCACATAGCCGCGGCCACTTGTAGTATTGTCAGGGTTCCCTGTGTTCTTTAATTCTGAAAAATGAAAGAAAGCTGATTCGCACAATTTGTACCTACAATTTTTGTTCTACGAAATTTTTGTTAGGTTGTAATGTTATAATGTACAATAACCGTGTAAGCACGGCAAAACTTCCCTTGAAGCAAAATTGCTACTTTTTTTTGTATGATGTATATATATTGTTCTATATTCTGATATCTATTTTATTTTTTATACTTTCGAAATTACTTTTTGAAAGTAAATTGAAATGATTTTATTGAGCGCCAAACAGTTTCTTAAAAGCTGTTAATATTATAGACTATAGAACACCATTAGCATGACCATCTACAATCTATAGAATGACTCTTACTCAGGGTCCAACGAAGTCGGTTCAATAAATGCTCATCGATCAAGATAACAATCTAAATAAATCAAACTCAGTATTGAACGAACAAAGTATTAATTTATTAACAAATTTGAACTTGGAATGTAATTAACAAATTTAAATAACAAAATCTAACTTAACTAAAATGATAAATATGGCCTTTATTTAAAATAAATATGTACCATGGATTTCTGATATAGTAAAGCTTTACTTTGTCTTTCTTTCGACTCGAGTAATGTTATATTATAACCTCTAACTGGTTATTATGATCCTTGAAATATTATGTCACTTGACTGACTTTTTAACCTCTCAAGGCTTCTTCTTCTTCTTCTTTACTGGATTGACGTTTGTTTCTAACCTCCAATTTATTTTCAAGATTTTCTTGAAGTATTTCTGTCACTTGCTTGACGTTTGAAATTTCTTCACCATATAAATTTGCTAACTGGATTAACAAATACTTCCCACTTCTAAATCTGCTTTCCCGATAATCTACTTCGTAATACTTTCAAAGTATACTCACTTCTTATATTTAATCAACTTTTACAATTTATTCTTGATATCAATATATCTGGATTGTAATATCCTAACCTTCAACTTATTCACCACTTTTATTTTCAATTTATTATTTATTCTTGGATGAATATATTTCGCAGCTCGCTGTTCAGCGGTGTGTGATCAACTGATTTGTTATTTTTAGTCGTTTCAATGGGTTAATTTCCAATATTTCAATTGTTTTTTTCTATTTTGATCTAATATTTCAAAATTTAATTTTAATTTAAAATTTAAACTATTCAGTTTTGTTTGTTCTTTACCTTAAGTGAATACTGTTTTTAATTCTTTATTTTTCCTGATAAGTTTCTTATTCTACTTTTCAGGATTAAGTGAATAATTATAATTACTCGAAATATATTGACATATTACATACACTTTCTTAAAATCTACTTATAACTACAATTAACAATTCCAATCTCAAATAAATACTAATTCATACATTTAGATGAATAGCAATGATAAACACAAAATGCTAGTAGTTAAAAACGTACTGCAGTTTCCATACTGACAGAATACTTATATTATAAACTAAAACAAGAAATTGATACGCCAACAAACATTTAACATCATACTATTAGTCCTTTCTTTCTGCATGATGTGAAATATCATTTACAAAACACCTTTCTGCAATGATATTTGAAAATATCTGAAAACTTAAAATGTCATTCAGTGTTTTGTAATATATGGACTTACTATTTCTAAAATAATTACGCTGCACTGCAACTACTGTTGATAGTCTTTCATTCAATATTCATTTTGTGTAGATTTACAGTGTTTCTACACAAAATATGATTTTCAGCCCTAAGTTTTGACATGCATGTCAGATTTTATAAAATTTACTTTTTTGTTTTCCAATTTCATTCTAAATCATTTTAAATGAGATTGTGATTCTCTATCAGTTCATGTTTTATTATATACTATTTAGAATAACCTTGTTAAACTAAAATAACTTCATTTTATGTTTATTTAAATATTTTGTTCGTATTCAATATCAAGTTTCATTCTCTGCATCCTACTCGATGAGAATAAGTGAACTTGAATCAATTAAATAAACCACAGATACTCCTGCTTCTGTATGATCCGTTAAAGTAAAACTGTTATGATTAATTCCTAAAATACATACAAATTTGTGAATTTTATTTATGATTTCAAACACAACACTTAGGTAGTGTTCCACAGTGTGGATATACAGCAATATATATATATAAGCATGGGATGTAATGCTGCAAAATTCTGACTTTCTAAAACTTACATTTTTTGTGTAAAAAAAATCAATTCTCAATTAAACTGTGTTTACCAATTTTTTGGTGCTTTATATATAAATATAGTACCTATATATCTACTTCAGATGAATTAGTAATAAAAAAATTAGGTGATTATTCTTCAAAGAAATGTTTTTTAATTTATTTATTTAAAAAAAAAAAATTTTGACACTTCTGCATTAGGGACACCCACCAATTTTTAAAAAATAATTTATCATTTAGTGTTCTCTAACATATATTTTTATGAAATACTTTGAATTGGTACAACATACTAAAAGATAAAAAAAATCTATGCTACTCTATTTTCCACAATAACATTATTCGTACTAATTATCAAATATTAATAGTCACATAAAACAATAGTCTACATTGTATAATTGTAACACAAAAGAAACTAACCTTGAGAGACTCTTTAAAACTGAAAAGTTTCATTATTAGTAAGTTATGAAAATAAAAATCGTATTCTAATATTCAAAACGCAGACAGTATTGTATGTCGTACGTACGGAATTAGAATCTCGCAAGTGGCACGCGACTGTGAGCCTGAATTCGGGAGAGCCAGGCGTATATTTGGTCTTCGCTCGAGGTTTTCGAGATGTAGCTGCTTACTTAGAATCGAAAGGCTTTAGGATAATGATGCCGTCTATCATAGGTCAAAGAAAGCAGCTCAATACGCAAGATGCAAACTATTCCCGGTTTGTCACAAAGGTACGTTGGGCTGCTGAAGCAATTCATGGGATGCTAAAAGAAAAGAATAAACTGCTTGATGATGATTTCGACAACAAAATGCTTTCAGAAATTAGAATCGTATAGCCTCATACCCATTAAATTTATAAAAGTAGCAATTTTGCTTCAAGGGCAGTTTTGCCATGCTTACACGGTTCCCACATAACATCTCATGGATATGTACATCCACAGCATATGCATTAGGTGTTGGAATTTGAATATGTATTGTTAAATATACATATGATATGAAATGTATATTCAGCTACTGATATCCATCAGCGTCTTATACACTGTATATTGCTGGAGGTATATACATATTGGTTGCATTCAGCGGACGTAGCATAAAACGCTCCGCTACCGCTACTGTTACGGAGCCGTTGGAACGTTCTCTAAACTAAGAATTTTTCTGGTCAGATGTCAAAATTATATTTTTTTTACGTCATTTGAAATTTGAAAGTAATTTTACAATTTTATGGAAGTCTCTTATGGTAAGCTATGCCTTTTTACCAAATGTTATATTTCTTTTGGTAAAACGACTAAATTGTCAGTATTTTAGATTAGGTATATGTGAAATGAATAATATAATAAATAATATTGTACTTGAGGTAGCGATGGAAGATAATTTTCACATTGATGTAATTGGCCAAATATAGGCATCAGTTCCCTCAACTTCCAGAAGCTGTCCATCATGGATATAATAAATTGTGTTGGTATTCATTTTATTTATTTTTTGAATATTCTACGCAACCGCTCACCGCTCACAACTTGTAGCACAAATGATTTACTCTACCAAAAATGGCGACCGCTCTTCAACATGTCGAGACAATAGCGTATCCGTCAGAGGACGTTACCGCTACAGTTACACAACTGTTACGTCCGCTGAATGCGACCAATGATTTATACATAACATGTCCATTAAGGTATAATTAAATTATACGCGTACACGAATTTTATCTCATTATCTGATGCGCATGCGCTACTAATTTATGGCATACTACATCAGCGCACCAGACATCATTTGTTTACGGATTGTAGTTCGTAACAGCAGGCCCCAGCAGCCATTAAGCAAATAAGCCCTGTAGTATTGTGTGCATAGTGTTTATGTGTGATGGAAGTTAACTCTTTCTCATTTTCTGGATTTTATATTTGCTTATTGCTATATTATGCTGTTACATTTGCATGAAGCTCCCATGATGTAAGAGTAAATTTATTATAATGCAATTCTTTAGATTTGCAAATACATACTCTTTTAGGGTTAGAAAATTTGCAAGTTTCATATTTAACTGATTGTGGCAGGTGTGTGTTTAGTTAAGATGGCGGAAAGTGACAGAGGCCTAAAAATTTGCTGTTGTCATATTGGGTATGTATTTTATAAATATAGTGAATAAAAATTACATACGTTCATATTATATAACTTACTTAATGGTTGAGAATGTTTTAAACATATATGTAGGACATGAGTAACTATAGTAGGTATTATACATATGCTTACAATTTATTAAACTACCAGAAGGTAAAGAAGTATACGTCACTATTGAAAATTTTAAATATTGTGGTTATTTTGTAAAGTTTGTGTATGTTTAAAATAGTTATATAAAATATATTTCTTATTAAGCTATCTGTGTTTTATTACCTCTTATATGATTACTATTGGATACCTCTGAAGTAGTTCCCACGAACATCAAAACACTCGAACACTTTCATTCGATGCGAGCTGCTCCAATCGTGTTGGTATCATCGAGATGATTAAAACTGTTCGTTTTAATCATCTCCCGATGATGCCAACATGACTGGGGCAACATGCGTCGGGTGCAGTATTCAATAAGTGTTTTGATGTCCGTGGAAACTACTTCAGAGATATGTAATGTATATTCATAAAATATACGATTGTGTATATGATGTGTGTTTCATATCCACTGAATGTACATTGCATATGGTTATGTACATTCATTGGATATAAAATAGATCTGGAAGTCGGCGACAAACGTATCTGCTGGGAATGTTAATTCCACATCCATTAGATGTACATTAGATATACTTTCTCCATCTTGTGGATATACATATCCATAGATTGAAGATACAATGTATGTACATTGCATATCATTTTGTTATGTGGGATGCCCTTTGATTAAATCAAGTAGGTATAACAAGATGTCATTATATTCTATTTGATTTCTTAGATTCTGAATCTGATTCAGAAATTGAGCGCATTGTGCTATTTAAAAAAAAAAGAAAAAGTTATGGAGAATTTGATTTATTAACTGGATTAAATAAAAACTTAAAATCAATCACCGAGCTCTGAGAGCTGTCACGCACTGTTTACGTGGGCTCACAGTTCACCAGAGCCATTCATGCGTAAAATTATTAAAAATAGAAGAAGTTCCTGATCAATTTTAGAACGATTGAATATTAATGAAAATGTAGGATATTGTTCTTTTAAACTTGATAATACACTACCAAAAACTTCAAAAGGATTCACTAAACTGTTTATGAGTTATAATAATTCAAATTTTCGAACAAATGTAAATACACTCTTACGCAAATTACATACAAGTGAAGTCGAGAAAACCATTGGCAATCTCCTGAAAATGCAACCAATGAGGATGGAACACGTCGCGATCACGAGGCAATCACGCATACTTATTACTCTCAGCTTTTCGTGAATACACTTTAGACATGTTCAAAATTGTATGTATAAACCGGTTGTCTGGTGGAGATATGTAGATGATATCTTTGCAATTTGGCCTCACGGTATTGAGTTACTAGATATTTTTTTTAGAAAATTTAAGTAATAAATAACTGTCTATTAAATTTACTTTAGAAAAGGAAACTAGAAATGAATTACCATTTCTACATCTTTTAATTAAAAGAGTAAATGATACAATTGAAACAACTGTTTATAGAAAACTAACACATACCGAGAGATATTTAAATTTCAATTCAAATTAGTCCATGCAAGTCATTTCTTCTAATGATAAAATATTAAAACATGGGGAACAGTTTTTCATAGAGGTTTTTATAAACAATCAAAACCCTGAAGCCTTTGTCGATAAAATCTTCATAAATATCGAAAACAACAATTGTATACAACAAAAACTTGAAAACGTTAGACAGCGTTAATTCGTTATGTACACGAATTATCCGAAAAGTTGACATTTTATAAAAAATTTGACGGGTGCAACGGTTTGTAAAAACTGTTATAACTTTCTTTGTGTAGGAAATCCTCATTTGCTCTTTGACACGTAGAAAGAACACAAGATGAGCAATAATTCCATAATAGTGTGGCGCGCTGGCGCCCCCTAGGGACTGGAGCTGGTAGCTCATGATGAATAGAAGATGAAAATTAAGTAGAAATTGTTACACAACCAGTAATTTACGCCATCTATTCTGGAAGCCTGTAGATGGCTCTAAAGTTATATAATATACATTGTTCTAGGTGTATATTCTCGAAAAGATTAGAGTCTATGCTAGAGTTTTCTAGACGTTATTCTGTTGAATACATGAGGCGCGATTCACAACAGAGGGTAGAAGAAGTTGAAAAGTGACAAATGAAAGGTTAGAAATCCAAAGTAAACAGAAATAGTAAATATCAAGTAATAAACATTGTAAAAGTTATTTTAGGCAGTAAAGTGCATTTTAGTAGATTGAAAAAAGTATTGTGTAGTTATCAGTAAATTATTAAATAAAACGTAGGTGTGTATCCCTTGTTGAAATTATTTTGAACCCACGGACCCTGAAAGGTGGTTTCAGAGGTGAAAATACATGACAATAGCATACCAAATGTTCTATTTTTCACGTTACATTTTGTCAAATTCAAATTCCAACTTTTTCATTTCAAATGGAACACCCTGTATTTTTTTACATCAAATTATGTAAAATTAAATTCCCTCTTTCCTGCCTTGACAAAGCTAAATATTCAAAAATTATCCAATATGCGTTTCACACCGTTTGGTAATGGTTTCTGTTCTTGTGGGTATCGAGTAGCAAATGTGTTACATGTTCTTGACATTACCTAATCATATTCTTCATAAATAATAAACAAATCTAAAAAGTCTTCGTGGGTGTAATTTAAACGTGCTAGCATTTTTTGACATGAGAGAATCACTGACATTAATAATTGTATCTAATCATGGTTAAGTTGATGGCAATTTTTATTAAACATTATTGATCATTTAAGAAAATCGCCAATATTTCAAAAAGTTTTAACTTTAACCCCTACAATGTCGATACTAGAAAAAGTGTCACTTAATTTTACATAATCTGTTGTAAGAAAATACAGGATGTTCTATTTGAAATAAAAAAGTTCTTGGTGTTTGAATTTGACAAAATGTAACGTGAAGAACAGAACACTTGTTATACTATTATGGAATTTATTTTTATTCCAGAGAGTAGCTCATCTCAAAAGAGGCGGATAACAAGAAAATAAAAATTAAAAAATCACCGATAATATTATTGAACGAGGATAGATGGTATCGAATTGATCCGTAGGTGTTTATACAACCTGGGTGCCAAAGTTAAAAGAAGAAATTCACAAACTTAACGTTTTATAAATTAAGAAGACTATATCTCGGCAGTTCTATATAAGTACTAAGTATTATGTATATTGAATATAACAAACATATTCTCACAGTTATATATTTATCATACACGGCCCAAAAGTTTCTTCAAAAAAAGCTTTGAAAAAAGGAATATTAAGTTTCCGAAAGGTCAGCGAAACATTTAATTTCAATTTTATAATATCCTTCCTAGAAATTCCAATCGGTATGTGCCATGTGGCGGCGGCACCGTGTTCTGGTCTGTTCACGAATGCACGAATCGCGCGAACCGCCACGATGACACATTTAATATTTCTCCTTAAATCTGATACACATATTAAAGTAGGCTAAAATGTCGCCCCCGAAATTGTGCCGCCCCGTGCGACTGCGCCTGTTGCACCCCCTATTACAGAACACGTATAAGGGCTGTATTTTTGCTTGTTTCAGTTATCTACTACATTCGCTGTAATTTTGCCTTCCCAAATTCTCACATTGGAAAAACATATTGTGCATGCAGATTATTTTGTGAAAGTTGAGTAATTTCTGCATGAATAAAGGAACTATGCAGTTTCCCATTATGTTGCAGAGAATACGTATTACGATACTTATGATTAAACATTGTATACATATTGTGTCGTAGACAATATGCTTAAAAATATTTCCATGGAAGGTATGTAATTTTTAGAGTAAGAGCATATGCATTTAATGTAAAAGGGCCTATTAAAGCTGTTGAATAGAGCGTATGTATGTATATGTATAATGTATGAATATAAACTATTTTTATATCGTCTTAACAATACTTCTACGATAGTTTATGGCATAATTCTCTTTCACATTTTTAAAACTATATTAAAGTGCATTTCATTTTCAAGAATAGCTTATTATATTAATTACTATTGTCATGAGTTTCCACCCGTTAGGAAACCTCCCTTAAACCGTGGGTTTGAAAATTATAACAAGAAATAAATACTAACACCTTATTCATTGATCCGTAAACTTAACCTCACAATACGTTTAACATGTCTGCCAACATATCTTTAATAATGTTTACTATACTTGATATTTTCACTATACTGTTCATTTTGTATCATATCGGATTTATCTAAACTCAATTCATTTAAAAACGGACTTATTTAGAACAATGTAGCAAAATCTCGATCCATTTTCTACAACTTTCCAGCTTCTAGAAAAGTCATCCTACTAGTGTCTCAGAGGTGTCGCGCATTACAGGCTTCTATGACGTGAATGAATCAAGGTGCGCAGACATGCAGTGAGACATGCCTATCATCCGTGATACTTAATTCAGGCTACTCATGAGCTACCAGCACCTAAGTGGCGCAGCAAATGAGTAATAGTAATTTATTTTCTAATATATTACAATAACAGAACTAACAAATACATATGTGTGTGGAAAGAAGTGAGGGCCGTCGACAGAATAATGCTTGAAATTCTGGAATTTCCAGAAAACCTCTTATTTTTTTTTTATTTTTATTTTATTTTATGAATACAGCTGCCCAGACAGATGTGCATCCAATTACAGGGCAGGAAATATACAAATAAGTATGTATACAATACAGAGTAAAAACTTAAAACTAAATATTTTACAAAGAAATAATAACTATCAATTTAATAATGGAAAATGCAAAGTAATGTGAGCAGGTACTTTAACTAAACGGTGATGTAGTAGGAACTAAAGGTTAAGATTGATTTAAAATACATTGCTTTATATTATTAGTACTACAATTAAAAATATCAAGGTTCAACTGACAACTTAAATAGTTAGAGCACATATTGTGAATAGGTGAAGATTTTAATATATTTGTTCTTGGCGTAGGTAAGTAGAATAGGGCGTATGAGCGAGTCTGAAAAGTTGGAACATTGAAATGTATGAAACTGAGAATATCCGTTCAGTCTATCCGACCTGCTAATAGTTTGTGTAGGAACAAAACAGAAAAATAGACTCTACGTGTCGCTAGGTCATTTAGATTAAATCTAACTAGTAAGTTAGATTGTGGCGTCCCTCTGGGGGGATAAATTCCGTCAGATTTAAGGGAGAGATATTTGACGTGCCTTCTCTGAACCCGTTCCAAATTAAGAATATGAATATTGTATTGTGGATTCCAGATAATACCACCGTATTCTAGTTTTGGGCGTACAAAGGCATTAAATAGGAGAGAAAGTGTGGAAATATCTTTAAAGTGCCTTGAGTTTCGCATAATAAAGCCTAGATTTCTGTACGCATTAGCAATTGTCTGATCAATGTGGGCAGTAAAAGTTAATTTTGAGTCAAAGATGACTCCAAGATCCTTGAATTGGGTGCATCTAGTTACCATATCATTGCCTATTTTGTAGGAAAAGTTTATAAAGTTATTTCTTCTTGTAAAGGTCATTGAATTACATTTTGATATATTTAAGGGTAGCCTATTATTTTCGCACCATGTGTTTATTTTTGTGAGGTCGTGTTGCAATCGATGGCAGTCATCTTCGGAGTTAATAGATGCAAACAGTTTAAGATCATCGGCGTATAGGAGGACATTACTTTGTATATCTTGGCAAATGTCATTGATGAAAATTATAAATAACAGTGGGCCCAAAACAGAGCTCTGTGGAACTCCTGATGTCGCTAATACTTCAATAGATGAAAACCCGTGATACTTCACGTTTAATGTTCTGTTACCAAGATATGACTCGAAAAAACTTAGGAAGTCAAGACTTAAACCAAAATCTGACAGCTTCTGCAGTAAGAGCCCATGATCCAGTCTGTCAAATGCTTTAGAGAGGTCTTATGTTTCTAAGTATATAAAGAAGCTTAAATTTCAATTAAATTTAGCCCGCAACGAAGAATAAATAGGTTGTTTTATAAAAACGGTAATCGCGAAGCATATTTACGCTTTTTCTTTTATATTGTTACGCATTACCACCCCCCTAAGGCCTGGCGAGTGATACGCCAATCACTGCTAATAGCTGAAATTAAATACCAATGGTTAGACAACCAGTAATAACTCCATCATCTCTTCTAGAAGCCTGTAGTTGGTTCTGGAGTTATATTGTTCTGGAATTGGAAATCTCTAGATGAATCTAGAGGAAATTTTAGGACATATAAGGCGAAATCGACGGCGGAGAGGGAAGTTTTAAAAGGGGAAGTTGAAAAGTGAAAAAGTGAGGTTAAATATCAAGTAAACAAAGTGTAAAAGTTATTTTGGTTAATTAAGAAGTATTGTATAATTAATAAATTATTAAATAAGCGTTAGTGGTTACCCCTTGTTAAAATTATTTAGAACCTACGGATTCATACAGGGTGTTTCCTAGAGGCGGAAACACGTAACAATTGACGTCAGAAGCGGAATTTTAACAAGAGGATTTTCGGAAGTGTTCGAGAAGATTTGGACAGTATATTCTCGAGAAATAATGCTAACAAAGTGGGCTAATTTACTGGACATTATTCGAGGGTTATTTTCGAACAGAAAAATAGTGTTAAGTGCATTTTTAAGACATTGTAGAACATTTTATTAGGACATTAGTGGTTAGAACTGAAAAGTGATTGAGGACTCTGAACAAGACTTTTTCGTGTTAAGTGCATTTTCGTGATATTTCTAGAACTTTTTAAACATTAATGATAAAGTGACAAAGACACTAGATAAGACTCTTTCGTGTTGTTTCGAGATTTTTCTGGACAGTTCCAATACCGCTATTGACGTGAAAGTTATTTGATTTCAACGTAGTGGTACGCCTATAACAACCAGAAGTATGGCAACCGAAAAGCAAATACAGGACTTATTAGTACAATTCCAGAAAGTGTTGGAAGAGCTAGAAAGAAAGCATCGAAGTAAAAGGACAAATAAATCTGCTTAACCGACAGTTGAGGGATGGAGAAGCCAGCAAGTGGTATTATCAGGTCAGCTGTTCGAACCTCCCTCCTTTGACGGCCAAAGTTCATGGACTATTTTCAAGAGACAGTTTGAGGCAGCTGCATATGCGAATAGTTGGAGTAACAAAGCGAAGGCTATGATGTTAATCGTGGCATTAAGGGGCCAAGCATTGGAAATACTCTAGACAATCCCAGTAGAGCAACAACAGGATTTTAAAGTTTTAGAAGCTGCAATAGACTTACGATATGCTGAAAAACACCTTGCCCAAGTGTACCAGACCCAGCTGAAATCACGTGTTCAAGAGGCTGGGAAAAGCTTGCAAGTGTTCGAAGCTGCTGCGTGGAGATTGGCTCACCTGGCTTACCCAGATGTACCGAAAAAATTCCAAGACCAACTGGCAGTAAAAGGTTTTCTGGATGGTATACAGGACAATGAGATCAGGCGAGTCCTCAGGTTATCTCGATACCAGAACAGCAGCGAAGCGTTGATGCATGCACTCGAGATGGAAGCTGTCTTTCAGGATGTCCTGAGTTCAAAAATACAAACTGTGAGTCTCGAAAGATCCCACCCAGAAAAGGAGAACCAAAACCCTATCTTGACCCAAATGCAGGAGATAAATAAAATGATCAGTCAATTACTGGCTAACTCGAATCCTCCAAGAAGACAGGAAATCCAACAAAATAGGGGAAACAAAGTGTAGGTATTAAATGTTACAACTGTGGCAGAGCAGGGCATATCAAACGAGACTGTCGACAGCGGAACTCGAGGAAAGTGAATGCTGGAAACATGAAAGAAACACAGAATAAACAAACTAGTGGAATGCCAAGCGGACGGCGCATAAAATGTTATAGGTGCGGAGAACTAGGACATATCCAGCTAGAATGTCCACGAAGGAGCTTGGAGAAAGTAGAGGCCGATGCTGTGAAGCCGAGGGGAAAACCAGAGGAAGCTGGTACCAGTGAGGCTGTGTCAGTTAAGGAACGTGGTGCCCCTAGAGAAGTGAAGATTTCCCAGCTTCGGAGCATTACGAGAAGTCCACCACTACAAGTATATGAGAATGAAATGAAACCCCAGAAAGATGCAGATATTTAATCCGGAAGAAGGTGCAAGGAATGTTGCAAGCACCGCCACCAGAAGGAGAAACTGCAGGACATTGGAGCAGTCAACATTGTCACGGTGGAGGTGCCGGATGACAGAACAGATGAAGCGCTCAGACAAGAGCAACTGAACGATAAGGAAATTGGACCTATATTGAGAGCCAAAAAAGGGGAACTCGTCCAAAATGGAAGGATGGTTATGCTTTTAGTGATTCCAAGGTGTCGAATAGCGAAGGTACTTCAGGAAGTGCACAATGGAACATCCGATGGACACTTCGGTGTTAACAAGACCCTGAAGAAAATACGAGAACGATTTTGTTGGATAAAAAGTCGTCAGGATGTGGAGGCTTGGTGTCGCAAATGCAAGATTTGTGCAGCCAGTTTGAGACCACAGACCGGAAGTAAGGGTGAAATGAAACAGTTTAACGCCGGAGCTCCTTTTAATTGGTTGGCTAACGATATAGTGGAGCCATCACCAGCCAATGACCGAATAAAGGCTCGATACGACCGGAACGGTAGTTGAAAAGGGTTCATCAAGGTGGGAGAGCTGGTCTGGCTGTACAACCCACAGCGAAGGAAAGGAAAGTCACCGAAATCATCTTGGGATGGACTGTATACTATTATTACCCGATTTAATGATGTCTTCTATCATATTCAACGAATCAAAAAGTCCAAGATGAAGATTGTGCATTTGGATAGACTGGCGAAATACATTGATGATTCTGAATTTCCTGATCGGGACGTTTAGGCTTAAGGAGGGGGCATTGTTACGCATTACCACGCCCCCAAGGCCTGGCGAGTGATACGCCAATGACTACTAATAGCTGAAATTAAGTACCAATGGTTAGGCAACCAGTAGTCACGCCATAATCTCTTATAGAAGTCAGTAGATGGCTCTAGAGTTATACATTGTTCTGGAATTGGAAATCTCTAGATGAGAGGGAAGTTCTAAAAGGATAAGTTGCAAAGTGAAAAAGTGAGGTTAAATATCAAGTAAACAAAGTGTAAAGATTATTTTGGTTAATTAAGAAGTATTGTATAATCAGTAAATTATTAAATAAAGTTAGTGGTTACCCCTTGTTAAAATCATTTAGAACCCACGGATCCTGGAGGGTGGCTTCAGGGGTGAAAACACGTAACAATATAATATAAAATGCTATATGTGATGGCGACGCCTTTTCATTTTATATTATTATTATTAGTATTATCGGGGAAAGTGGAATAACGTGGCAAGGCCACAGTGCAAGTCAGAAACTGATATATGCCTGAATAGAAAATTAAGAGTCAAATATAAATAAAAAAATTGAGTGTTCTATTTAAAAAAATCAAGTATTTACTTGCCACCACTATGTGAAACATCCTGTAGATATAAATATATATGCCACTTTTGATCTAAAATATCTATCTTAGACACTTTTTCAAATTTCAAATGGTTAAGGAGACATTGACCAAGCAGGTTCTACTGAATCACCCTGTATAATAGAAAATTATTCATCATGTTGGGTCTGGAACCCGGTTTGGTAAAATTATTCAACTTGCAAGTTAGATACTATCGTTCCATTGAATGCTCTTGCCTTTTAGAAAGAGGGTCCCTCTTTCTACATGTGTAATAATATTTCACAATCGCCTGTTGTTTTTGCATTTGACTAGTAACGAAAAACAAAGCTACGTTTAGTCCTTAATAAATCGTACACCGATTTACGCATATGTCGTAAAGCATTAAAATACAATTTATTATATTGGTCTCTAATCCTCCTAATGCCAGTATTCTAGTATCTGATCTGCATCCTTCTAAAATCAGCCGTAACATAGAATGTTCATTAGGTTCAAAAGGGCAGTATAATAGGATTGAATCCCTTTTAGATTTAATGTAGGATACGCCACTGTGGCGCGTTAGTTGCACACAAAAAGATCCGGGTTCGCCGTTAGAAAACCAGAGCGAAGAGAAAATGAGAATGAATTAAACCTGAGCTTAGACACAACTTTGGATTAGATACATTGAACCTTTAGAATATGGTCGCCCTCGGTGCTACATAATACAAAAAGGACATACGAAATGAATTTACGCATTTACCGTCAGCCGTTAAACAAGAAAAACTTGTTTTATATCGCTCGGAAAATCCAACACGTAGCTCCTAATTTAATTTTTCTTTAAATATTACGACACGTATGTGTGCCTGGATGAAAATATTGCGATGGCCAGTGTAATCCTATTTTAAAAATATCAGATCTGGCCAACTAATCTTTCTTGCTCGAGAATGTACGTGGATTTCAACAAAGGTCATTGATGATTCAGTTATGTAATTTATTTTTTGCAATTACTGAAATGTCGACTTTTAGTTGACAGTATTATTGATCAAGTGACATAAGGTGGAGTGGGGAAAATGTAATGTAGAATTTGAATAGTTCAACTTTAAGTGTCCATCACCTTTTATATTAAAAATGTGAAACAAATATGTTATATTACTCAAGAATATCGTGAACTATCATTATACTCAATCTTGATGAATATTTATTTTCAAAAAAATGTTACATTTTTGTAAAACGATTTCACTATGTCACTATTCACTATGTTACCCCAGTATTTAGGGCCAACGTGATTTATCATCAAAAGCTAGACAAATTGTATGTTATAAATGTATAAAAGCCGCTGCCTAAGCATCCAAGTATCTTTAAAGGAAAACATCTTGACTGTATTTGCACTCTAGTATGTGGAAATAATTGGTTAAAGAATCATAATAATATTCGAGGCAGATGTCATAAAAAATTTTGAGGTGTACGTTTCTAGCATAAACGAAAAAAATTTAGTCTCTGAACTTTTTTTTAGCTTGCTCTAGTTATTTTCCCTATTTACCCCTATTTCTCAAACAGAAATACACATGTGTACCAAATTTCAAGTGAATATCTAAATTTAATTTTATCAGCACCTTTAATAATGGAGTGGCGGTGGTGGAGGGTTGAAATTATCATGACGAAATCAGAGGCCTTAGTTTCTAGTATATACCCTAAATCCCAAGTTTATATACTCTTGCCATGCTTTAGTTCTTTTCCTACTTACCCTCCACCCCTTCAACGGAATCAGGTTAAAATATGATCCAGTTCCAGATGTTGTTATAATAATATACGTGTACCTAATTTCAAGTGAATACCACAATTTTATTTTAAATTATTATAAAGTATATACACCAAATTCCAAATTTTTGTACTCTTACCAGCTTGCTTTACTTAGAGTCGGGTCCAGTTTGAAATGACCGATGTATGAATTAATGTTGCGCATACGTTTTCACCAACTCTTGCACATAAAATTAAAGCAATAGCCTAAAGACATTGTCAATGTGTCTACCAAGATTCTTTCCCACTTCTTTTGAGGCGGAAATATAAAATGTACACTGAGGAGTGAGAAACATAGTCATAAGCTCAGCGATTTTGTGATTTGTGTGATTTGATGGCGATTATAATTTATTCCCGTGAACAAACACCACTCTAAATATGAAAAACGTCTTTATATGAAATATTTAAGTTATTTTTAGTGGTAAATAGTGGATATTCATCCGTCAAACGAACAATGTCAAACCACTAAGTCTTACAATTTTCTAGTATGTACATATTACACGTTTTAGAACACAGTGAACATTGGATCGCGTAGCGATACTCGAGCGGCAATAAATGTAAATGGGGTGTTTGCGTGTTCGGTCCTCATTTTCTCCTTTTTTTTAAAATTTGATTAAGCACTACTAAAAGTTAATAATTTTCTTCTTAAAATTTTTATTTTATTAAACAGCGCCGCGAGTTTTGTTAAAACATTATTTTCCCCAAAAATGTGTCTTTTATTACTACTAGCGCGTGTTTATCTCTAGTAAAATCGACTTTCTTACGTTATATATTAATACATGAATGGTGAAACGTGCGTCGAGTAGATAAATTGTTCAAGTGTAGTATTCAAGTGTTTTAGTGTTTATGAAAACGTGCCAATGTGTTGTTCTTTCAGAATTGTTTTAATGTATTTGTTTTAAAATTTAGTTAATTTTTTTAATGTATATTTTGTCAACCAGAATATTTGTTTATTACCACTAAAAGAAAAATAAATAATTTTCGTTATTCTCATAGAGATTTCAGATTTTTTTGTTATTATATATTGGGGGTAAAATTTGCACTTTTTTTATTTAAAATTTGCACTTTTTTATTTTTTTCATATCTACTCCAAAATTGATATATTGGGTCCTTGTTGTATTCTATGCACTTTTTCTTAATACAATTTTTCGATATCTTAACAATTTAGCCCATTTTTCGGTACCACCATCAGCTATTTTTTATAGTCCTGCCAAGCCAGTGATCACATGACATGCGTCAAAATGTAATTTTTTGTTGTCGGACATGCATAAACGAACCCCCAATAGAGTTTTTTATAAATGTCAATAATACAATTCTTTCCCATATGTAGCTAACTTTATGGCGAACACTGTATAATCAGAATTCCACTAAAATGACGATGTTACTAAATTAATAATCTTAACATTTTATGATAACATCTTTCCTATTTTGTTATAATTATTTAGCGACATCATTGCTGTTAGAGCAGATAACTGTTTGAGAACTACTGGCATTTCCTATGCATGAAATAAAATCTTAATTCAGACGTTTTAGTAGTCAAACATTTTGAATTTTTTTTTGACGATACTATATCTACTTCCACCACAATACGTGGTTGTGGAAGTAATATATAGAAAAAAATTAATCAGTTTATTAAAGAAAATACATTCACAAGCATATTATTTTTTATTTGTTTATCAGGCATGGACTACGTCCTTGACTTTTACTAGGTTAAATATATGTAAATATGTTAATTATGGGGAGACTGTACGGTAGTTGTGGTTTGAAGACAGGACTGTTTCTGCCTTTACTACATAGATTGTAGTACTTGGCCTGTTTGCCTTAATCATTTTAACACATATTATCACATTTATCCCACTTCACCTTACTTTACGTTATAGGGGAAAATCGCAAAAAAATGTCAAGGCAAGTTACCAGCCTTGTTCACGAGGGCTCCAAAATATATCAATATACAGTATGTTTCACTTTTCATGATTCCCATATTGTAGCTCCCTCATTAATAATGCGATTTTGTAAAAAATTGGACAGAAGGTACTTACCCTTCAGGAGATTGTGTCACGGTAAAATATTCAAAAATACATCAGCGGCGTTCATCGTTATGAAGAAAAATGTACATAATTTTCCAAAAAAATATATCAGGCAATGTTTTAACTGTAAAACAACCTCATAATCTTGTTTCTTGTTATCACAACTCACTAATGTCGATTTTCAATAAGATAGTGAAAACCAAATTTTCATTTTTAAAGTGCCAATTATTAGTCATAACCTTATTTTCGGACGTAATTAAGAGTTAATTAAGATGAAGGAAGAGAGTCGTTTCATTTAGAATTAGTCATGTGATATGTTGAGCGAACTGCGATTTAGTTAGCTACCTAAATTTGATTATTTATTGAATTGTTCGTGAATCAAACTTGTCTAAAATTGAACTTTTTTTAATTTCCATGTCAATTATTGTTTGATTTTTGTCTGTTAAGTAAACTGACTGACGTCACGTGATTAATTCTAAATGGAAAGCCTGCCTTCCTCGAGCCTAATTAATTCTTAATTACGTCCGAAAATAAAGTTACGATTGTAATAATTGGTGCAACAAAAACGGCAGTTTTATTTTCCTCTTACAACACCAAGTATAATTAATATCTTATTAAAATTCGGTTTGAGTGAGTTTTTGATAACAACGAATAGGATTATGTGATTTTTTTACAGTCAAAACTTTGCCTAATAACTTTTTTTGGAAAATTAGGTACAGTTTCTTTCATAACGACGGACGCCACTGATTGATTTTGAAATATTTTACCGTGGCACAATCTCCTGATGGGTAAATACCTTCCATCCAAATTTTCTTGAAATCGTATTGTTAATAAGAGAGCTGGGATATGGGAGTCACGAAAATAGGCGACAGTGATGTAGTATACAGTATGTATACTACATTACTGTCGCCATTTTTATTGTGTTTGGGGTTATTATTTGCTCAGCATAGAATCGCAATTTTCATTTTGTTGCATTTTGTACTTAAACCATAATCAGAGATTATTGTGTAAAGCCTGTCCAACAGATAGGCATATGAACTCATTCTTGCTTGCTGCGAGTAAGGTGGTATGGTTATAGAACTCAGGAAATGTCTCCGATGATTTTTGAAAGTGCAATGAAATTGTACTTTATTTATTTATCTATAATGCGAAGGATGCAAGAAGCCTCTACGCTGATCCGAGAAAATTTTTACTGTATAATTATTGCATTTTTTGTAATCAATAAATGCAAATATTACTGATTTCAAATATTTCATTGACTACTCATTTTAATATTGACGACTTTCGTGCGTTCTGTTCCGAATCGGCAACTGAATTATAGGATCTCATAAGATTAATACACTGGTTGGTGAGGCTATTAACTTCAGTACCATCACCATCGTGTTCATTTTAACACGATGAGCAGAGAAGTAATGCTGGGTTAGAAAATACGACGGAGGATAGACAGCAGCAATCGAATGTAAGTAAAATTTTTAATCTTTAACGTCTTTGCCTACTGAGGGTCAACAATACGACCAATCGTTGCAAAACGCACGATCATTCGCAGTATCATCTGAGAATCTCAAATTAGAAATCCTCATATCGCCTATCGCAACTCCATCCTGCCAGTCCTGCAACACACGTCATATCACTTCTTCACTATAAATGTTAAAGAGAAGTGATGGCAGAAGAGAACCCTACCTAAAACAATTTAACCAATTTTACATTTTTCGGAGTTAGTTATTTACTTCGCTAAAGCATAGTTTTCTTAATATAGTCGGCGAATAATAAACGCTAGATGTTTGGGTGTCCTCATATCCAATAATACATATAATAGTTTGTCCCATCCCTCATTGTCAAGGCCTTGTGATAGTCTACGAAACAAAGAAACATTTGTACATTGCCTTCTCGATAAGTCGTCGTAAAGGAGAAGGGTCCCTAAGACCGGGTTTTGGCCCCTTTCAATTTTTGAACAAAAATTGGTCATTTTTCAGGTGGAACGAAAATTTTTTATTTTTCCCCACCTATTTTCTCGCCTTGTCTCCCACCCTATGTTATAGTCGCGATTAGTTAGTAATTATTAGGCATAAGTGTATGGAAATGTGATCAAATAGATTTATAAACTTAACTAACGTAATAAATAATAGAGCACCCTCCTCCCACTCATTTTACTGCCTCTTGTCTCCATAAAACGTAAATATGTTATTTAAAGGAATATGTCAAGTTAATATCGTGGCTATACTTAGCTGGTTAATGAAATATTATAGAATACTGTACCATACATATTGATATAATTACTCCCCCCACTCACTTTTTTCCTTATACCGCGTCCCTCTTTTTATATATAACTATATCAAATAATTAAGAATGTATTATGTTCAGGTTGGTTAATTATAGCAGGACAATTCTTCAATTTTTCATATACAGTGTGATTCAAAAGAAATTACATTAAATTCAACTGTAGATTGGAGTGCCTCAGAATTAAAGATTTTCCCAATCACATTTTCTTCTACTATTCCTCATAATCGAGCTACAGAGCCCCAGGCACCCACTTTAAGGGGCTGTAACTCGGCTATGAAGATTATATGAAACTTTTCATTCACAAAGCCTAAAATAGCGAATTTTCAAAATTGAAGAGGGCGAAAACGGGCCTTAGGGACTCTCCTTCTTTTATTATTACTTTTTAGTACCGCTTGCTCAGAACGTATTTGCCAATACCATTAATGCTGAAATCTTGATTGAAGAATACACAGCATTATTTTACAGATGGGTGATATTAATTCTAACAATCTCTATTCAGCATAGACAACTGTCGCTCCTATCTCATCTACTGGTACAACAATTGAGTTTCCCTAATCATCGGGTCAGATTTTTGTACCTCCTATTTTTTGCCACATTTTTTGAAGGATTTTCATTTCATCCTCACTAGCTAACATACCTACACATTAATACACAACCTCGGTTGTAATATTGGCGACCCTGGTTGATTTGCAAGTTCTTAAATTTTGTGTAGATTCCCTTATTCCTACTGAAAGTCAACTTCTGCCAAAAGAGCTCACCCTAGAAAAGCTTCTGGCAGCATTGGCGTCAAACCTTAATAATCTGATCCCTGTCAATTCTTACAGAACCGGTGGAGGGCTTAATTGGTCACATATTAGCTTTAAATTCAAGCGTATGCTATATTTTCATGTTATATATGTCGGAGACGACACCCTTGTAGACGCCCTCCGACGCCCATGTAGACTCCCAAAAGTACATAATTCACTGAAGTAAAGAGAGCGCTGTCAGTAAGTTCCGATTGTATTGAGGAATGTGGAGAGTAAGCATTTCCATATACGGTAATGTGAAACAGATAATGCCTGAAGTACCCTGGAAGGGACTCTCTCCCCGATGAGCAGAACAAAATTCCTTGAGAGACCCGTGGATGATTAGTCTAAGTATAATATTTGTAAGTGATTATATTGTGTTTAGCAATATATGGTCTAAATCTAATAGATCCACCCTAAAAACCCCTCGCCCCTGTCACCATCGACATACATTTATGTTAAGTTTATTATAATAAATGTACATATATTACAGATATTGCGTAAACTGAATAGATTCATTTATCATTTACAACTTCTACTTTAATGCCACACAAGTCTGAGTAATGTTTTCAAATGTACACACAAAGTTTTAAACCAGTTACCCCTGTTATGAATTCAACTGCTTCTTTGATTGCTTCTTTGAACTGCTTTATTAATGTTTTATATCATATTTGCATGCTAACGTTTAAAACGTCTCCCAGGTCCTTCAACATCATAGTGAACAGGTGTTTCTCCCTTCATAATTATTTATAGGACTATACGAAATGTACATCGTACATCGATATTATATACAGGGCTATTAGAATATTTCCCACTTGCATTGAGATTTGATTCTTTGCCATAGTCGACCATTGGGAGTCCGAATATAATATTTGAAAATGGCGGCACTTCGGAAATGAAGAAAGTTGATGCCATCTTTGTTTTAACATTGGAAATGTTTATGTTTTCGTATATGGGGTAGTGTTACCAATTTTTGTTCAAGGACAAAAGACAGCCGTGTCGCGGCACAGTAGAGAGAAGACCAGTAGGCTCACTTACTGTTGAGATTTGCTGTAATCAATTTAATTTTTTATGAATCCACTACGCATCCGATATTTGTACGCTCATCTACATATACACTGCTCGAGCTAGAAAATGCTAATAATATGGCCAGCACTTACAATGACACTAACTTATTTTTGTTCGAAGATATCCTTGGCAGATGATTTATTTTGCGATTGAATTTAATGTTTACTGATTAACCAATAAGTAGCAAATTAAAATTTGACCTGCCTGTACTTAAATTTATTACATAACACCCGCGTCTGACGTCACAGACTGAAAATGTATGACTTTTTATTATTCAAGCAAAAATTTGTATACGGCTGCCGAAAAGGCCGCGCTACTATCGATTAGGCTGCTGCGCTTGCCAATTACATTACCTACCATGTCGGGAGATTACCTAAAAGTTGTACAGCAATGCTGACGGTAGAACACAAAAGTGTACAGCTTGCTACAAATAGGTGCCTGCTTGCAAATAAATAATGTGTTAGAATTGCAACTAACTGATATAGGTTGTCTGTTGTACAAATTGAGTGACAATAATAATATCTCTTTATTTCAAAGTAATGTGTCGCGGTCGACTGAGACTGCCATATGCAACGGCTGATATACGCAAATGTAATATGGGTTGCATATATCACAGGGCGTCATAAGTTACCAGTTTTCATTTAAGGTGGAAATACGGCGGTGTCGCGGTCGACTGAGACTCCGTATATGCAACGGCTGATATACGCAAATGTAACATGTGTTGCATATATCACAGGGGGTTAAGTTACCAGTTTTCATTTAAGGTGGAAATACAGCGGTGTAGTGGATCGTGCTCGTGATCGTGAAAAAGTTGAAAAACTTTGTTTTATGTATGGTTTTATCATTCTCCATGGCCCGATGATTGCAAGGATTGCGAAATCTGTGAATTTTTTACATAGACACACCCAATTTTTTCATCTTTTTTGAATTCGGCAATAAATTCTTAGTATAAAGAATAATAGTTTTTGACATTATGTCAATTTTTCTCTTAAGTTCTAGAAATGCAAGGGTCCATTAAAAAATTCATATCTCTTAAACCATTCAGGATAGGTAAATAAGTCTTTTTTCAACCGATTCCTTAATGTTCAAGAAATCATTTAAGTGTCCACGATAGGACCAACGAAGTTTCCAGTGGTTGCTGTGATTTATTGAAAATGACAGTCCATTTTTTTCAAGTGGCATATGACAAATTTTATTATGGCAATCGATGTAGAATTCAATTTGAGGCGGACTTATATCAGAATATTCTGTACGTAATACATGTACTCTTATTAAAAAATATAATTTGTCAAAAAAAAAATAGAAGCCTATGAAACAACTGAAACAATAAAACAAAAGAATACGAAAATAGCAACTAAACTTAGGTAAGTGTTTAATACAATATACTATAGAGAGGTCTACCAAATTTAACAAAAATATAAAAATTGGGCGTGTCTAATTAAAAAAAACAAAGAATGGATCAACTTCCGGTATTTCTGGAAGTGCATTCGCAATGGTCCACTATGGTACCAAATTTCAAGTGTCTCTCTCATTTGCATGGGTGAAATATTTTAATGGCCGACGTAAAAGATTCACCCTGTGTATATTTATTAATGGAACTGGATACCAAGAGTATGTAAAATAAGTCTATGTAATTGTTATGATAGGAGAAATATAGTTTTCCTTGTAGTTACAAAATAGCTCCACTAAGAGCCGTTTCACGTCAGGAGTAATTTAAAATGTTTTATGACTATTTTAAATGGTCTTATTTTATTTGCTAGTTGCTATGATGCTGCAGTTGTCGATGCAATGTTAGTTATATTTTAGAGAAGACGATAGTTACTCTAAATTAATTAACTTCAAAAGCTTCAAAGTTAGATATAACTAACAATACGTTATTTCTGTGGTTGCAGAATCTTTATTTATCAGAATTCACGACTATAATCACAATATAATTTTGTAAATGTTCATGGCTATATTTTCATGAATGGTTTGTGATTAAAATGTTAGTTTAGGCTAGGTTCTAATTTTGAATTACCTTCTAAATACGTGGAGAATTTTATTACAATTTAAATTTATTGCAAATTTAGTTATACAAGGTGGGTCGGAAGAAAATGTCTAACTCCGGGAGTGCGCACAATACATAAGTTTATTGCTAAAAAATCCAATAGTTGTAATCCGATTTTTCTGTGTTTTCGAATTACAGCGTCTCAAATAATAAATAATAGAAACAGCGTCGGATTATACCACCTGGAAACTGGGAAATTTTCCGGTGGGCCGTCGACTTACAAGTTTTGGGACCTCTGAAGTCACTGGCAATATTTCAATTGACAGGACTTGATGCATTTTTAATCAAGAATGAGCTTATCAGTTTTACACAAAATTTAGTAATTTGAAACTTTTAAAAGATCAGTCATACTCAATATCAGCCCAAAATCAAGATGACAAACATGTACATAGTGATGATGAAGATGCTTCAAGTCCTATTAGCAGCGATAACGAAAATGAAAATGGTGCTGCTTTAAATGAATATTATTCGGGCTGTTTTTTCTGTTATCTTATCTACAGGCTCATTTAAGGTAGCTACTCACACGCCTGCCGCAGGGGCAATCTAGGGTGTAGAAGTGGGGTTGACCCTTAATTGCCTCATTGTTTGTGACATGTGTAGGCAAGCAGTGGCAATTTCCTAGATTGCAACTCGTGTGTGTAGCGTGATTGGAGCAATTTCGACTCAGTTTTCTAGCGAAACACATGCGAAGTGCTTGTTTGTATTGTGCAGCTTTGAGGTGAATATGAATATAATGGAAAAAGACAAGGATCAAGAGCATGAAGTTTGGACGCGGGTAATAGAAGTCTATAAAGACAGGCTATAAAGACCGGCCCCACATGTGTAACCACATCTTCACCCAGTACTTCCTTTTTCTTTTTTTTGCGTTACCACCACGGAAACAGCCAAGGCAATGTTGATATTTTGATTTTTTTTAAGTGTTGGAGCCATCTTCACAAATTGAAGCGACACCTCTGACATTCACTGTAACACTGAACGGCAGGTACGTGTGTAGAGAAGCCTCCTAGATTGCCCCGTCCGCCTTGCACCCTAGATTGCCCCTGCGGCAGGCGTGTGAGTAGCTACCTTTAGATGATATCTGAGTAATGGGAAGTTTACCACTATTACTCAATGTGTTGAAGACCGTGACAGGAATGTTTCTGCTCGGTGTGGAAATCATTGTGAATATTCTTCAACCGCAGTATAAGCAGTCCCATTGCACTGAATATATTGCAGTATGAAAATATGTACAAAGCAGAGCACGACCGAGCTCGTGTAAAATTTTGAAATGAATCTTAGTAAACAAGAAAAACTTAATGATTAATTTGATTCTTGTCTCGCTTTGTGTGAATGTTCAACTTTAAATATTATCACGACTTATCCTTCTCGAGCCAGCCTGATGTAGCAACAGAAATATTTTTTTGTCTAACAAAATTCAAATAGTTTAGCAATAAATTGTGATAGAAATGGGTACGATAAAAATAACTGTGAAAACAAAATCAATCCAGTGACGGTTTTTTGGCAAAATAATTAATTAAAATTTTTAACAACTGTGTAGAATGCTAAACAAAGAAAACTTTTTGGTCCCGGGTTAGGCCTGCTGCATAAATAAGTTATTAGGCAAGTTCACATATGTGTACATATGTTTGAAAGAAAAATGCGCATTAAAGAATGTTGATTTAATTTATTTAAGATCATGACCAGCTTTATTTGCTTCTGGGTGAAATGGGAATTGCGTTATCTGAACTTTCTTGTCAATGGAAATTTGTGGAATCGTTCAGTACGATCGTGGTCTATTTAATTTCATAAAAATATATTAACATAATAACAGGAACATTTATAAATATTAAAAGGAAGCTGGAAAATTATTTAGACTGTCTATCTCCTATTATAAATCCTCTTCGCAAACATGGAAACAAAGAGTACCTATATTTTATTTAATCAGAACATTTCTAAAACTATAAATATCACTAATATAGAGAAAAAAAAATCATGTTGTGATAATGATGAGTTTTGAACAACTTTCAAAATGTCCGTCCGCCTGCCATCTGTTTGTCCCTCTGTCTGCCCGACATGTTTCTTGTAGACACGTTAACAGAAGATAAAATGTCTGATTGTATTGAAATTTGGACAGTAAGTTAGTGTTACAAGAGGAAGAATCCTATTTTAACAAAATCTGTCAATAAATAATAAAGTCAATTATTTATATTAAAAAAAATTATGGTTTGTAATTGAACAAAAAAAGTCCAAAACTAACATTACTTACAAGCACACCCCGTGTGTATCCCATAGAAATGCCGAATAAATTAGCGAAGAGTATAATGTTCAGTGTTCACTATAATTTTATTTAATTGCTACAAATTAATTACATCTTTATTTCTCTGCTTGCTCAATTTGGTTCTAGGGAAAATATGAGTACTGAGGATGCAACGTATGAAGTAACTAAAACTTTGTACAATTCATTAGGTAAAAATAAAAAGCAAATCACAGTATTTCTTGATTTGCCCAAGGCATTCGAAGTTGTGTGTCGTGAGAAATTTATAGAAAAGCTAACGACATACGGTATCAAGGACTAGTAAACCAATTGTCTCTTAGCTGTTTGGATTCCAGACAACAGTGTGTAAACATAGGAGAATTTATGGGCGATTACAAACATTAACTGCAATAGGGAATCCCACAAGGCACTTTGATAGGACCAACATTATTTTCAATTCATATCAATGCACTGCTTTTACTTGAAACACAGTGCAAAATTATATCTAACGCTAACGGCACTGTTCTATTAGTGGAAGAAGATAACTGGGAGCAGGTAAATGAATTAATTGTTAGTGATATAATTTCCCAAAATCCAACAGTGGTTGATCGAAAATTTACTTACTTGACAAACCAAATTTATGTGTTTTAGCATTTATAAATTTTTACCGAATATTCAAACAATAAATTTATATGCATCCCTTTGTACTTCGGATAATTATCTTCGTTGTCGCTGTACCCAAGTTTTAAAATCCACGGATAATATGAAGTACTTAGGTATTACTGTAGATCAGAAATTGAATTGGACTAAACATAAACAAATCTAAATATAAAAATTCATAAAATTATTTGGAAGTTCTGTCAGCTGCGAAATATTTTACCTGTACCCATATTAAAAACAGTGTATTATGCCATGGCCGAATCCGTCCTGCGATATGGAATTTCAATATGGGGTGAAGCATATCCTGCAAATTTAGAAATGCTTAAAATTATTATTTAATTAAAGTTACACTATTTAAAAATTATAACACTCCATGTTATTTGTTTTATAATTTGGTAAATTAACTTATACAAATTCGTTACTTTGTGTTTAACTTTATGCAACCAGCAATGCTTCCCATGTGCAGTGGGTTGCGGAACTAAATTACGCTAATATTAATCAGTCAGTTTGCAAAGTTGGCATTTTACAGTAAATTACACAGGTTATGACGTTGTCCTTCATTAGGAAGTTACTTAAAATTCTTCAATAGGTTTCTCGAATAAATTTCAAGTTCTATCTCCTCATGTTGTTTACAAAATTTATAAATACATTTAATTTAAATAGGTTCAGTAGTAACCTGAAGTTTCATCTCTTCTTCTTCTTTGTGTCCAAGTAACACAAGTATGTTGGCATCTTTTAGTTTATTAAACTTTTGACTGAGGAAGAAGTTTAATTTTTTATATATTAAAAATGATAAGTGGGAAAAGAGAAGCCACAAAAGCGTCCTTTTCAATTTTAAGAGCTTGGCAGAGCAGACGTGTGTCGAGTTACTTAATTTTTGTCAGCCATGCTGCATTAAGGCGTCAAGCCATAAGCTTCGGCTTATTTTTAAGAGGCTGAATGCACCCCCAGAGGTTTTTTGGGGGTTGCAAGTCTCCCTCGTAAGAGGCCCATTTTTTTTAAACATTTTTTATTGGTATGGACTCGAGGACTTCATGATTAAATACTATGTTTCCTGAGAGTTTCATATAGATAACAAGTCTGGAAGTTGCAAGCTTTCCTATCCTATTTTGGGAAATGGTTTCCATGAGTTCCCTAATACCTAGGGGTTTTTGCTGAAGAAAAGGACGCTTTTCGATGGTGAATGGCCTGGAAGTTGCAGGTTATAAGGACGCACAAAGTTTTTTCTTATGGACATGTAGAGACCGTTATGAAATGAAACTGTAACGAGCTGTTGTATGCCAACAGGTATTTAGAGGGTTACTACGGTAATGCCTCTCAAATAAACTTATATTGTAAAAAGTGGTACCATTTTATAAAATTTTCATTCATATATTTCTGGCTATGCATATAATTAAATTTCATAACATTCTTTAAATTAAACCATTGGTTATTAAATTCTTAAATATTTCAACTACGCTTATAGCACGATAGTGTATAATTATCATATGGTTATTTTAAATCTGTAATTACCAAATTGATGGGAATCTCCATTTTATAACATTTTCTTTTATATATTTCTGGCTATACATATAACTAAATTTTATAACATTTTTTAAAGTGAACCATTGGTTATTAAATCCTTAAAAATTTCAACTAATCTTAAGGCAACATTAAAATTTATATAATTATCACACGATTATTTTGAATCTGTAATTATCAATTTGTTAGTGGAAATATCCGCTAAAGTAAAGTTGTGACTAATTAATATTGTGTTTATTTTCTCCCATTTATGACATTTCAATGGAGTACTGGTGAGCTATAACTATATTTTAACCTATGTATTGTTTTCCGTAGCTTTCACAATGCAGGATAACTTTTAGGCAAGCTATGGTGGCGCCCTGAATATCTTTTTAGCAAATTAGTTTAAAACTTGTATTTCTATACTTGTATTTATATCTTTAAATTTCTTTAAAAAATTATTGAGCAAATCGGTAAGTATCAACCCACGACTCTGCTCTCCCATAACCCAAAGGCTGCCGTCCGCAAATTGAGGTACCTGTCTGGTTTTAATCAAACAGGTGTCACAAGAGTGGCGCTTCCAACGTCAAGGGCCCGATTTGTTCAACTTTTTGTAGTATATCTAAGCCACCATTAATCTATTGATCTGTTGTGTGAGAGAAAAATGCACTAGTGTCAGTCGACATTCTGAATTTTTTTATTGGTCTATTTATCAGTCCATATTTGTGTGAAACTGTTAGGTTGACGCTTGGTAAACTGATCCATTATTATTAACAAATTATTTTACGTGAGACCTTATATATAATATTTTTCTGGTATTTAAATGTTTTCTTCGTTACATAAATATTTTTACTTTGATCATGGAGCCTCATAGTATGAAGCCAATTCATCTTCTTTCTGATGAATTAAATTATGAGTTACGTATAAGAGGTGTCAACGCAGGTAGAAAAGATGCCCCAGCAAAACGTAAGATTTTGCATAGATTATTAGATACTGACCGTAATAGAGAGGTTGATTATATTGATCCAAATTTTGAATATAAAGCTGAAAAGGAAATTATAGAAAATGCACTAGAGTCAATAAAAAATTTAATACATGATTTTGATGGTCCAGCTTTCGATTCTATGTATAAGCGAATTGAGACACGTCTTTGTCATCTTTATAATAGAGTTTTAAGAATGCCTATTCCAGAAGATGTAGAAATAGAAGCTAAAGAGTTTAAAGACGATTCTCATGCAACTTGTCTAGAATTAGACGCAGATTTACAAGAAAAGGTTCATAAACCTGAAATTTCACAATCAGTCAATAATCCAGTACCTAGTACTAGTTTTCAAAATTCTGTTACAAGAAGGTCTGTTTCACCTAACCAACATTGTAGAAAATCTGTACCGGTCTACAAATGGAATTTAAAGTTTGATGCAAAAAGTATGAGTGTTCATACATTTTTAGAACAAGTAAATGAATTATCAGTATCCCGTAATGTTGATAAACAAGAATTATTTTCTTCAGTTTCCGATTTATTTGAGGGTTCTGCCAAATTATGGCTTAAAAATATTTTAAGTAAAAAGTTAGCTACCGACTGGGAAGGATTAGTTAAGTTATTGACACGTGATTTCTTACCAGAAAGTTTTGACGACAATCTATGGGATGAAATAAAAAAGAGAACACAAGGTGATAAAGAACCAATTCACATTTATATTGCTACCATGGAATCATATTTTAATAGATTATCCCGTCCACCTGCCGAATGTACTAAGCTCAAAATAATCAAAGAAAGACTATTACCACGTTATACTTCTCGACTTGCTTTGGTAGAAATAAAAGATACTGATGATTTGTGTACTGTTTGTCGTAAGTTAGATGAAGCAGATAGAATAAAACACAATTACGCTCCTCCTCCTAAAAGCTCTCATGTAGGTCAAATTGATTTAGCGTATCTTGAAGAATCTAGTAGTTCAGCAGTTAGTTCTTCCACCTCAAATAAAAAGAATAAATATAGGGTTAAAACAAAAAATGTTTCTACTGTCACGTGTTGGAATTGTCAAAAACCTAACCACACATTTCAAATATGCAGAGAAAAACCTAGAATGTTTTGTTTTAAATGTGGGAATCCAAATGTAATTTCCAAAAATTGTACAAAATGTCAAAAAAACTAGTAAATCAAGCAAGCGTTATTGGTCGCCGCTTGTCTAATTTTAAAAAGACCACACATTTTATACGTTCAAGAACGGTTACGAATTCCAATCTTAGAAAGTCTCCTACATTAAATAGAAATTTTTCTTTGAAAGCACCTTATATAAGTAATCAAATTAAAAGTAGAAATTTTACTTCTAAATTAGAATGGCAATCCTGGCTAAAAAATGTTAAAAAATTTTATTTAGAAAATAAGCGTGATACTTTAGAAATTTCACCAGTCTTTGTTGAAAGGCCACATGACAATCGTCCTTACATAGAAATTAAGTTGTATGATCAACCACTGATAGCACTACTTGATTCAGGGGCAAACCAGTCAATTATAGGAAGTAAGGGTTTATATATTTTAAATAAATTTAACATAAAAATTCAAAGTTCCAAACCAAAATTTGTGACTACCGCTGATGGTCAAAAACAAAAAATTTCTGGCTCTGTTTTGTTACCTATTTGTTTACAAGATAAATGTAAATTAGTTGAAGCCTTAGTGGTTCCTTCGGTTTGTCATCCATTTATTTTGGGTAGTGACTTTTTAAAATCTTTTGGTCTATTTTTAAATTTCATAACAAACACTTGGGAAATGGATAATAAATCAGTGCAAGTTCATATAAATGTAGTTAATAAACACGATTTCTCAAACAATATCAATACTGGCATACAAACTACAGTTTCTCTGTCTCTTAAAGAAAAAGCACAGGTAGAAAATATCTTGGAGAAATTTAAAAAATTATCACCAGAAGGAAAGTTAGGGAGAACAAATAAATATGTTCAACACATTGACACAGGAGAAGCTAGACCGATTAAACAAAGGCAATATCAATTATCACCATATTTATTGAAAGAATTAAATAAACAACTTGATGAAATGTTGCGATTAGGTGTGGTAGAACCTTCCTTTAGTAGTTGGTGCTCACCTGTTTTACTTGTCAAAAAATCTGATAACAGCTATAGATTTTGTTTTGATGGACGTAAATTAAATTCCGTAACAAAAGCTGATTCATATCCACTTCCTAGGGTTGACTATATCTTAAATATGTTGAAAGGTGCAAAATTTATTTCTAGTATCGATTTGAAAAGTGCTTTCTGGCAGATACCTCTGACAGAAGAAAGCAAGGAAAAAACCGCTTTTAGTGTACCCGGCAGGGGTTTATTTCATTTTTGTGTAGTACCTTTTGGCTTGACAAATAGTGCTCAAGCACAGCAAAGATTGATGGACTCTATTCTAGGTCCAGAATTAGAACCTTTTGGATTTGTTTACTTGGATGATGTTATTTTAATAAGTAGTTCTTTTGATGAGCATATTAAACTTTTAAATGATGTAATTTTCCGCTTAAAGTCTGCTAACCTTACTATAAATTATGACAAATGTCAGTTTTTTCGTGATTCACTGAATTATCTTGGTTTTGTTGTGGATAAGGATGGTTTAAGAACTAACCCGGATAAAGTTAAAGCAATGCTAGATTATCCCAGGCCTAAAAATAGTACAGAGGTTAAACGTTTCCTTGGTTTAGCTTCATGGTATCGGAGGTTTGTTCCTCATTTTTCCACTTTAGTATCTCCTTTGAATGAATTGTTGAGAGGTGGAAAAGGGAAAAAACTTCCTATAGTATGGAATGATTTAACTGAAAAAGCATTTCAAGACGTTAAACAAGCCTTAGTTTCTGCTCCGATTTTATCTTCGCCAGATTTTTCTCTTAAATTTACCATACAGTGTGATGCTAGCCTAACAGGTTTAGGAGCCGTGCTTACTCAGTCCCAGAATGGTGTTGAGAAAGTAATTGCTTTTGCAAGTCGTAGTCTTTCTAGGACAGAAAGAAATTGGTCAACTTACCAGCGTGAGTTAGCAGCTGTATTGTTCGGTATAACAAAATTTCGGCCGTTTATTGAGGGCACTCGTTTTACTGTCATTACCGATCACTATAGTCTTTTGTGGTTTCACAAGTTACGTGAACCAACTGGAGTTTTAGCTAGATGGACAACCCAGTTGCAACAGTTTGATTTTGATATAGTTCACCGCAAGGGCAAGCTAAATGTAGTGCCAGATGCGTTATCTAGATCACCACTTCCAGAAGAAGTAAATGTATTAGGTATTTTGCTTGAAGATCTAGAACCTTGGTATTTGAAAATGCGTGATAATATAAATAAACATCCAGAAAACTATCCACATTGGTCATTAAATGAGGGGTATATCTATAAATACTTACCAAAAAAAATCCCACTTAAAACAAACATTTCTGACTGGAAATTGGTAGTTCCTCTTTCACAGCGTACTCAAATAATTAGTCACTGTCATGATATTCCTACTTCGGGACATTTCGGATTTTACAAAACGCTTAAAAAAATTACTGAAAATTTCTATTGGCCAAAAATGAGAACAGATGTTTTTAAATATGTAAGAAATTGTGATGTTTGCCATAGTCAAAAAATGCCTAATTCAACACCAATGGGTCTTATGGGTTCTGAACGAAAAATTTCAATGCCATTTCAGTGTATTTTTATTGATTTCCTTGGTCCATATCCACGTTCTCCAAGAGGAAATACTCACGCCATTATAGTTTCCGATTACTTTACGAAATATGTTATGGTAAAACCAATACGTGCAGCTAAGGCAAAGGCCCTAATTTCATTTATAGAAAATGACATTTTCTTAGTTTACGGGGTAAGCCAATTTATAGTATGTGACAACGGTTCACAAATGACAGGTAAAGAGTTCGAAACTTTTACTAAAAAATATAAAGTACAGGTCTTATATAATGCACGCTACCATCCTCAAACGAATGCGGCAGAACGAAATATAAGAACATTATTAACATCTATTCGTTGTTTTGTAAAAAGACACAAAGATTGGGACCAAGAAATTTATAAAATTGCTCATGCCATGAGAGTTTCGACACATTACACAGTAGGGTACAGCCCCGCCTTTCTAAATTTTGGACGAAATATTCCTATATCAGGTGATTTCTATGAAGGAAAAGCACATGAGTATAATTTTGAATTGGAGCCTGGATATGCAGATCCATATGCTCAAAATCTAAGAAATTTTCCGGAATTGTACAAAAAGGTGCAAGATAAATTAAATGTAATGTATAAAAGAAATTCAAAACACTACAATTTGAGAAAACGTGATTTTAAATTTAAAGTAGGTGACAAGGTGTGGAAACGTAACCATGTTCTTTCAGATGCTGAAAAGCAGTTTTCTGCCAAATTGGCACCTCGATACGTATTGTGTAAAGTACGTACAGTTAAATCTAGAATAGTATATGAATTAGATAATTTGGATGGTACAGATGCTGGTGCTTGGCACATTAGTCAGTTAAAACCATATCTAGGATCGAATTCTGATTTATCAGAGTAAAATTTTTCTGTTACCTAGATATTTCTATCATTTCTTTTTATAAAACCTCTGATTGACCTCCCTAGTAAAATTCGTACTCTAATTCATATTAAATTTTCTAAATATTTTTATAGGATAAAACTTAACAAATGATAGATTTCTTAACTTAAGAAATCAGGCCATTTGAGAATTTCAAGTTTATTGTGTTGCATACTCATTGCAGTTAAATATCCGAACTGGATATATTTTTCTTTGTTATAATTAATTTTTAGAAGAAAACTAAAAATTAATTGTTTTTTTGTATATTGCTAAAAATAGCATTATAATATTTTCCCCAACATACCTTGACGTCAAGTTTTCCTTCCGTCTGGTAAATAAGCAGATAAACCCAGAAAGGTTTTGCTTATTAGTCCTGTTGTTTGAGCTTAAAAATGATTTTTTTGGGTATTCAAAAATATAGATACTTGCAGTGTCTTCACTTTATGTTTCACTCAAGTGATTGTTCATTGAGTACCTACTCAAATGAATGTTTATAGGAATTGAGAAATTTACCCTGTGTATATAGTTACCTATGTCCCCAAATGTAGCTACATATTCCCCTATCTCCCCTGTATAGTAAATAATACATACTGTACATATTTCTCTATATAGTACTATTTAAGTATTTTTGCTGTCTATTTTTTTAGAAATAGAAAGCTAGGCTAAACATTGGTTTAATAGTTGATAGTAATATTTAAGTTAGGCGTTAGGTAAATTAAGGTTTGACAATTCTTGTTAAAAGGAATGTTTTAGAAATAGGTATTTCGGGTTTAGGATTAATACTAACATAGCACGTAGGAATTTTCGGTAATGTAAGGAAGAAAAAATTTAAAAATTATTAGTCAAAACTTTATAAGGTGATAAAAATATATCCTTCTTCAAAGTATATATTTTTATTTGATGGTGGCGGGCAGTATAACACTCCATGTTATTTGTTTTATAATTTGGTAAATTAACTTATACAAATTCGTTACTTTGTGTTTAACTTTATGCAACCAGCAATGCTTCCCATGTGCAGTGGGTTGCGGAACTAAATTACGCTAATATTAATCAGTCAGTTTGCAAAGTTGGCATTTTACAGTAAATTACACAGGTTATGACGTTGTCCTTCATTAGGAAGTTACTTAAAATTCTTCAATAGGTTTCTCGAATAAATTTCAAGTTCTATCTCCTCATGTTGTTTACAAAATTTATAAATACATTTAATTTAAATAGGTTCAGTAGTAACCTGAAGTTTCATCTCTTCTTCTTCTTTGTGTCCAAGTAACACAAGTATGTTGGCATCTTTTAGTTTATTAAACTTTTGACTGAGGAAGAAGTTTAATTTTTTATATATTAAAAATGATAAGTGGGAAAAGAGAAGCCACAAAAGCGTCCTTTTCAATTTTAAGAGCTTGGCAGAGCAGACGTGTGTCGAGTTACTTAATTTTTGTCAGCCATGCTGCATTAAGGCGTCAAGCCATAAGCTTCGGCTTATTTTTAAGAGGCTGAATGCACCCCCAGAGGTTTTTTGGGGGTTGCAAGTCTCCCTCGTAAGAGGCCCATTTTTTTTAAACATTTTTTATTGGTATGGACTCGAGGACTTCATGATTAAATACTATGTTTCCTGAGAGTTTCATATAGATAACAAGTCTGGAAGTTGCAAGCTTTCCTATCCTATTTTGGGAAATGGTTTCCAAGAGTTCCCTAATACCTAGGGGTTTTTGCTGAAGAAAAGGACGCTTTTCGATGGTGAATGGCCTGGAAGTTGCAGGTTATAAGGACGCACAAAGTTTTTTCTTATGGACATGTAGAGACCGTTATGAAATGAAACTGTAACGAGCTGTTGTATGCCAACAGGTATTTAGAGGGTTACTACGGTAATGCCTCTCAAATAAACTTATATTGTAAAAAGTGGTACCATTTTATAAAATTTTCATTCATATATTTCTGGCTATGCATATAATTAAATTTCATAACATTCTTTAAATTAAACCATTGGTTATTAAATTCTTAAATATTTCAACTACGCTTATAGCACGATAGTGTATAATTATCATATGGTTATTTTAAATCTGTAATTACCAAATTGATGGGAATCTCCATTTTATAACATTTTCTTTTATATATTTCTGGCTATACATATAACTAAATTTTATAACATTTTTTAAAGTGAACCATTGGTTATTAAATCCTTAAAAATTTCAACTAATCTTAAGGCAACATTAAAATTTATATAATTATCACACGATTATTTTGAATCTGTAATTATCAATTTGTTAGTGGAAATATCCGCTAAAGTAAAGTTGTGACTAATTAATATTGTGTTTATTTTCTCCCATTTATGACATTTCAATGGAGTACTGGTGAGCTATAACTATATTTTAACCTATGTATTGTTTTCCGTAGCTTTCACAATGCAGGATAACTTTTAGGCAAGCTATGGTGGCGCCCTGAATATCTTTTTAGCAAATTAGTTTAAAACTTGTATTTCTATACTTGTATTTATATCTTTAAATTTCTTTAAAAAATTATTGAGCAAATCGGTAAGTATCAACCCACGACTCTGCTCTCCCATAACCCAAAGGCTGCCGTCCGCAAATTGAGGTACCTGTCTGGTTTTAATCAAACAGGTGTCACAAAATATACGATAACCCTCACAATTATTTAAAGAATTTAAAGCTTTTAGTCTAGATCTCATTTATGTAAAATCCGTCCTTGTATTTGCCTATAAACATAATTTATTTCAGGACAATCCCGTAGAACATAATTACAACACACGATGCAATGAAAATTGTTAATATCAAAGTTACCTCTTGAAATAGAACGACAAAGATTTATTTCATATTATAGTTTTATAATCTTTACCAATTTATATACTTATACAAAAAGAATGAGTAATAATGTTAAATTATTAAAATAATTCTAAATGATTATTTAATATGTAATGATTTAAATATACTTTATAACGAATAAATATATAATTCTTGCTGTTATTGACTTTTAGAATGATACTCATAGCAATAAATGTGGTGTAGAAAAGAAATGAATAAGCACTGCTAATTTTACAATAAATCAACAATTTAATATACTTTTCTTCAAATATTTCTATCATTAATTCATCATACACATAATTATTTATAATATGTGAACAAGCTAACCATTATACTCTTCGCCGATTTACTGTACTTTTTATATAATTGTTGCACATTCTATAAGATAATCTTCGCAGTTTTTTTTTGTAAATAATATCAGTTTTAGACATTTTTGGTTCAATTACAAAACGTATATTTTTCTTAATTTAAAAAATTTATAACTTTTTTATTTATTGATAGATTTTGTTCAAAATAGGGTTCTTCTTCTAGCAAACAGTAACTTACTGGCAAAATTTCAATACAGTTGGACTTTTCGTTCTTAAGTTATCATGCTTACAAGAAACGTGACGGACGGACGGACATTCTGAAAGTTGTTCAGAATTCGATCACCAACAGAGTGATATGAATTTTTTTTCTCTACGTGCAATATTACCGGTTTTAGAAATGTACTGACCGAATCAATATACTCTTCGTTTTGTATTTGCGAATAGTATAATAATTATATGTACCTATGTACACAGACAGGCCTTCTGTAGCTTAGGTGTGGATTTTATACTGAATATTTTGTTAACTGTATATTTCAAAACTAACAAACAAAGTTGTAAAGTTGCGAAGTTGTCTTATCTTTTTTCTCTCTATATATGTGAAACAAAGTTGCTTGAAAAAGGTACACCTTGACTAAAAATCATTTTATATATTATTGTTGAATGTTACTCCTATTAATAGTTCATATAAATTGCATACTGATGACCCAGTTGGAACTATTATTTAATCATTCAGTCATTTAATTAATAATCCGTTTAAAGGAACATTGTTTGCTGGTTTTTCGTCCGCTAAACTTAATAATTACTGATTTACCTACTCAATCGATCAATTACAGCTATCATTAATAACAAAGCAACACTATACCAAATGTCATTTAATTGATACACATCGATATGATGCGATGGATTTAAAATGAAGCATCCAGTGGTGTTCTGCTGTATTTCTTGTTACAAAGCATTTTGGAGTCAATTTCCTGTTCATTTTACAACTGAAAAACGAATGAAGAAGAATAATGTTATTCCAACAACCTTTTTTCCTGCCTAAATTTCTATGAACTATATTTAAAATTTTGCTTGCACCTCATGATGAAAATATATTGTCACTTGTACCTATTAAGCAAACGAAACCTATTGTACCTTTGAACACATTGCTTTCCGTACTTTTCATTGGCATTTTATGTGGTTTCTGCAAAATAAAATAAATTGTGTGTCGTCTTTAATTTTTAAAATTCAGTATCTGATTCTTTATCAGAGAATCCTCATATTCCTATTTACTACATTTATTGTAAATCTGCAGATGTTTCAGTATTTCAGATTCAGTATCAATTAGTTTGAGAATACCTATCTACCGATTTTAATGCAATTTCGACGAAATTTATTACTGGCGTATGCACCACATTCTCGAATATAAAGACATCTTTTCCAATCCTCGTTCACATTATTCTAGACTTATTCTGATAAAATGAATATTGGATCATTGTCAAGCGAAACTCCTCAGTTTGCAAAAAACTTCAAAGAGATCGATGAAGACATTCCAGCTTAGGTAACAAGTTAAGAGATATAGAAAATACCGCGGTTTAACATTTTTTAAAAGTCTTAAATATTAAACATCACTGAAACGTTCTTTTACTATGTAGAATTTAAACTAGTTATATAATTGTTGCACATTCTATGGGATACTCTTCGCAGTTTTTTTTGTAAATAGTATTAGTCTTGGACATTTTTTGTTTAATTACAAAACATACTTTTTCTCATTAACACGCTTTTATTATCTTCACCTGTATCTATCAATGTAACGGAATCTTACAACGTAATATTCACCCACTTCTAATTGTTGTACCATCAAATTGTGTAGCCCCTATGATACTACAATATAGCATACTCAATTTTATAATATGTTCAAAATGGCCGCGCGCCGCCCCAAGATGGCGGATTATAATTTTCTATACAGCCCCCTTGATATGGATATCAAAGGTAAGAGCTTAACAAGTAGAAAACAAATATGTTATCAAAACTTAAAAATTCAAAATGGCGGCATGAACATGGCGGATAGGCTTTATCAATTACCGTCGGATTCGACTGAAAATCGGTATCTGTGTGTTGTCGAGGTTACAGATTAGAACTATCTGGTCTAAATTTAACAATTCAAAATGGTGGTGTCAAAAGGCGGATCAAGCACCAATAGTCCCATCTATTGGTTACTTTAAGTTCGTTTTAAGACCAAAAATTAAAAAAAAATGGTTTAAAAAAACTTAAAAAAAACACGCTTTAATAGCAAACCGAACTAAAAAGTAAAACATAATTTTTAATTATTAAGATTTTGTTTAACAGCGATAGAAAGTTTAACAAAAAAAAATATTTCATTGTAAAAATAGCGTGGGGTGCTTGATATCAACTGGTATAAATATTTCATTGGTAGCTATTTGTAAAAATGGAGTTAGTATAAATAGATATAGTAATAAGCACCCCACGCTTTTTCTACAATGAAATAATTTTTTTTTTGTTAATCACTATTCTTACTAATCACTTTCTTTCAACTCATTAAAAATCTTTTAATTGTACTGAGTGAGTGGACTTTTCATCTCTGTTAAACAAAATTTTAATAATTAAAAATTATTTTTTACTTTTTAGTTCGGTTCGCTATTAAAGCGTGTTTTTTTTAGTTTTATTGCACTATTATTTATTAAAAAAATGATGACTTTTTTATTCACACTCTTCGCAGTTTTTTTGTAAATAGTGTTAGTCTTAGACATTTTTTGTTTAATTACAAGACATAAAATTTCTTTTCTTTTATTAAAAAATTAATAACTTTTTATTTATAGACCGATTTTGTTCAAAACCAATAGGGTGCTAGTTAACACTAGCTTACTGCCCAAATTCCAATACAATCGGACTTTCGTTGTTTCGTTGTTAAGTTACAAGAGACGTGATGGACAGACGGACGGATTTTTTGAAAGTTGTTCAGAATTCAATCACAAACACACTGATATGATTTTTTTTTCTATACGAGCAATATTGCCGGTTTTAGAAATGAACCGATCGAATGTAATATAGGTACTCTTCATTTTGTATTTGCGAAGAGTATAATAAGAGATCACTAGACAGTAGGCCTATCAAACTAAGCAGAAGGAGATCGTTTTTTAGAAGTAATTCACACTAGAAAAAAAAACACTAGGATTATATTCAGTACATGTGAAATATCAATTTTCAAATCACTGCATCAAAAGAAAGTTTCAGAAATAAAATGTCGGTCTTTAAAAATGTGAAAAATTTGGTTTTTCTTTTATCTGCGAATGTAACTTTTTCATCGAAAAAAGTTTCAGACAATAGTTGTAGTCATTTAAAATACCTACAAAGTGGCACCAGCTGACTGAAAATTGGATTGATTTCTCGGAAATTAAAAAAGAACTTCAAATATTGACATTTTTTAATTTTGCAGTAACTTTTCCAATAATTAGTTTATGGTATCAACAATCTCAGGAAATATGCGTCATAATATGCTTAAAAAGTGGCTGTAAGCCGAATTCCGACGGATGAATAGTTTCCTAGAAATTTAATTATTTATCATAAAATTTCACATATACTGAATATGATCCCAGTGTTTCTTTTTCTAGGGGGAATTACATTTAGAAATTTTTGATTGGTCTACAGAGTGAAAAAAAACCGATCCCTAAAAATCATGTAAAAGAACTGCAACTTTAAAAATTCAACACGACCCACAGTTTCTTTTTACTATGTAGAATTTATATAAGCTAACCATTATACTCTTCGCAGATTTATTGCACTCTATATATAATTATTATAGTTGTTGCACATCTATAGGATACTCTTCGTAGTTTAATCGGAAATAAAAAATGTTAGTTTATGTTATCGAGTGACCTTGACCTCTTCTACTGTGAGATGGATTAAGCCGCCAAGCATTTGTGTCTAATTTATTGCTTTTAAGTTTATAGACATTATTGGAATATATGCGTTGCCGGTATTACAATGTAATATTCATATCTAAACTTGAACATTTTCTCTAATTATTTTACACTGTTTTTTTTCTAATTTTTTTTACCATCCTCCCAGGGGTGGGATTATTTTCGCTTTAGAAACTTTCTGCTTAATTGCATAACATTAAAAAAAAGATTTTTGTTCAAATTTCTCTTTTTTAAGTTATCGTACTTACAAAAAAACGTGACGGACGGACAGGCGGACGTTTTAGCAATGTGCCGATCAAATATAATATACCCTTCGTTTTGTATTTGCGAAGAGTATATATAATACGAGTCACTAAACAAGATGAAGAAGGATGAAAGAAAAACGACCACAAAAAAATCATGAATAGAACTTCACCATCGCCCGATTAACTGAACCTAATAAAGGTTGAATTTACTGGATGACGGTGAAGTTCTACTTCATGATTTTTAATGAGATTTTCTTTTAAAGATGGTTCAATCTTTTTAATGTTATGTAATGGGCTAGTATTGATATTGAAGTCAATGTAAAACGAAACATATAAAGAAATGTCTTTTATACTTCTTATCTTTAAATTCGTATGTGTTTCAGTTCTGTGACCATTATGTGAAGCTGCGCACAGACAGATTCTCCGAGGCTGCCTCGTGAAGCAGCCGCGTGAGGTACTGAGGTACGGCTCGCAGTCTATATCTACACTCGTTGCCAGTAGCGTCGACCGAGGTGTAGTAGATAAGCTACAGGCGTTCTAGGACAGAATCCCATGTTATTTCTTATCGAGGTTCATTCAAGTAATTTTTGATCAATTTCACTCCCACCATTAGGTCCCGCCCTTGGGAAGGTTCCATTGGTCGAGGGGGTAAGATTGCATTGGTCGAGGGATCCGTACACATTCGTCTATTGGTTGAGGGGTCTAATCTTAATGGCGGGTGGCGGCCTAATTTTAGGCTATACCTATTGGTTGAGGACTGACGGTTACTCCTCGATGGTGCAGCAATGGCGGTATCAAATTGTTGCATAGTGGACAAGTAAATCAAAATTCAGCATGGCGGTTGTCGTATCAGATTGCAACATGGTGCAGTAATGGGGTATATAGAAATGGTGGAGTCTTCGGATGGTTGGTATCTAGAGAGAGTGACGACGAGAAAATGTGTTCGTGGGAAGGAATGTATCATTCTTGTGAAGATTTAAAGATACGGGCGATTAATTTGTTCATTGTGGGATGTGTCTCGCACGGCCACCGTGGGCGGCCGTTGCGCGAGGCAACCTCGAGTCTGTACACACCTTAAGAAGTTGGTTTTGGTATGCGATACATCACTTTATTATATAATTTAGAATCTGGGTCTTTTATCAAAAGACATAAGAACATAACTTTATTTTAATAAAATCGTAGCGATAGCTGTAAAACCAACATTGTACTCACGCATCAGTAAAATATATGAAGTATCTCGAAACTTATATAAGCTTTCATGATTAATAAACAGATTTCTCGACAAATATCGTTCTAGTTCTTACTACTTTAATGAAGATAAATTGATTATATACGTAGGTAATAAACTATAATACCTCCTGGAAATTCCACCGAAATCCCTACAAAATTTCTCGGCGAACAAATACAGAATTGGAGCTGGGATATCATTTACATAAAGGAGCAAAAGTACAGGATCTAGGGATAATCCCGTGGGAAGCCGCAAAAAAAATGTGATTAATGGGAGAGCAGTTTTGATTGACTGACATTCGGAATTAACACTGTGATAAAAATATGACTGCACCGTTTTCGTGATTGACAAGCCCGCTATTTTACATAGATCAGAATGCTAGAGTTTATCGAATAATTAATTTATTATACTCTTCGCAAATACAAAACGAAGAGCATATGGCATTTGATCGGTACACTTCTAAAACCAGTAATATCGCTCGGTGAAGAAAAAAAAATGACTTAGCGAATTCTGAACAACTTTCAAAATGTCGGTCTGTCCGTTTGCCCGTCACGTTTCTGTAAGCAAGATAACTTAAGGTGGCCATTCCCTAGAAAGAGACATCCGATAGGGAAATATTTATTATTTTTAGCCAAAGCTTCTTTATCTTAGTACGCTTAGTTAAAAAAACTATAAGAGTACCTAAGTAGAACCATAACAAGACTATTACTATGAATTTTCACTCAATAATTTTAGTGGTTTGCAAAATAGCTCGATTTAAATTTAAAAATTACGTTATTCTTCCTCTTTCGTAGTTTTAAATCGAGCTATTTTTCAAACCACTGAAATTATTGAGTGAAAATTCATAGTAATAGTCTTGTTATAGTTCTACTTAGGTACTCTAATAGTTTTTTTAAATATAGGTATTAAGAAAAAAAAGTAATGGGCAAAAATAATAAATATTTTCCTATCGGATGTCTCTTTCTAGGGAATGGCCACCTTAAGAACGAAAACTCCGATTGTATTGAAATTTACACAGTAAGTTAGTGTTAGCTAGAGGAAGAGGCCTATTGTTTTTGAACCAAATCGATCAGCAAATAAAAAAGCTACTACCTATTTAAATTTAAAGCAAAATAATTTGTTTATATTCTATAACTAAACAAAAAAATGTCTAAAACGAAAACAATTCAAAACCTCTAGGGGGGGGGGGGGGTTGTTAAAAAAATGGAGAAAAAAAAACATGAAAAAGCGAGCTAACCATTATTCTCTTCACCGATTTACTCCACTTTTTAAAAGCTTTGATTTAACTTGCAATGTTAGTGTATTAGTTTGTTTAGATCAAATCTTGCAAGCTGAATTTAGATCCGCTTTCTTTTATCCTACGGAGTTTAAATTTTACACGTTGATTCAGTTTCGATGATAATGCATTTTTATGATCGGCATGACCTGATTCTACATCCAGGATATACGGTGTGGTTGATTAAGTGTGCAACAAATGGACATTTTTACTTCCCTCGCATACCGAATGGAAGTATTGCATTCGAGAAAAAATCACCCTCCGAGATTTTTTCGGATTCTGACGTTTGAGATCACGTAGATTTCGAAAATATAGATTTTTCAATTCCGTCAGTCTGTCTGTCTGTTGGTGCATTAACTAAAAAACTTGACTGGAAAATATACAGGGTGGATCGTCTAAAGAGAATAAATAATGAAAAAAATTTTTTTTTTGCTCAAATTTAAAATTTCCACGTTTCATGACACGCTAAACCTATTTCAGAAAAAAAAATTGAAAATTTTTGTCACCATTTTTGAAAAATTTTTTACCACTAAAAAATTCTTTTGTATTTGTTCAAATTTCAAATTTTCACGTTTCATGGCATTCTAAACCTATTTCAAAATTTGTATTATTTTGAAATTTTTACCATTTGTGAAAAAATTTTTAATACTAAAATAGATGGAATTTTTTTTTTCTTTGTTCAAATTTAAAATTTTTACGTTTCATAGCGTTCTAAAAATATTTTTTTTTTTAAATTCAGACATTATCTTTACTATTTTTGAAAAAATGTTACCACTAATACAGACTGAATTTTTTTTCTTTGTTCAAATTTAAAATTTTCACATTTTCATGGCATTCTAAACCTATCCAAACAAATTTAAAAATTATTTTGATTAAAAATTTTTCAGAAAAAAATTTTAATCTATTTATCACTACGTATAGAACAGCTGAAATAATTTTTTTTTGCTCAAATTTAAAATTTCCAAGTTTCATGACATTCCAAACCTATTTCGGAAAAGAAAATTTGCAACATTTTTTTTACCATTTTGGAAAAACATTTACCATTAGAATAGATGGAAATTTTTTCTTTCCTCAAATTTAAAATTTTCACGTTTGACATGGCTGACATTCTAAACCTATTTGAGAAAAAAAAATATGAAAATTTTTTTCACCAACATTTTTGAAAAAATTTTTACCACTAAAATAGAGATGGAAACATTTTTTTTCTTTGCTCAAATTTAAAATTTTCACGTTTCATGGCATTCTAAACCAATTTCAAAAAAAATACCTATGTAGAATAGAAGGAAACTTTCCTTTTTGCTCAAATTTAAAATTTCCACATTTCCGCATTCTAAACCTATTTCAGAAGAAAAAAAATTAGAAATTTTTTTTAAAAACATTTTTGAAAAATTGAAAAAATAATGAAATTTTTTAACCACCACTATACTTCCACTCCACTACGTGTATGTGGAATTGAAAATGTGACAGATGGCAATAATATTAGACATATGTACCTATTATACTATTATTGAAAAATGTACAGGGTGGTCATCTCAAGAAATAATTCAGTCATGGTGGACATTTATAAAGGTATTTGCCGAAGCCTTCCATATTTGGCACCTGTTATTTAGTATTGAACTTTTGCTGTTGGATGAGCACTCTGTATATTTTCTTGACCAAAACTTATCAGGTGTTCTTTGTAATAATATTGATAATTATATTCCAATTATTATTTTCAATGTCACATCGTAATTATTAATTTTTTAGAGTGACCGCAATGCACAAATAAAGAGGGAAGTTCTGTGTAAATACCTTTACCGATTTTTTTTTTAGTTGCACAACCGAAGTTTAAACACGCCAAAAGTTATGTTGCTTAGCAACATTACCAGTTTTAGAAATGTGCCGATCGAATGCAATATACTCTTCGTTTTGTATTTGCGAAGAGTGTAATAATTAGAGAAAATTTTAAAGCTTAGATATGAATATTGTTACATTGCAAAACCGTACGCGCAAATTCCAGTATGAACTATCCGAATGTCTATAAACTTAAAAATAATAAATATGTCATAAATGCGATAAGATTATAGATAGCTTAATTCATCTCGCAGTAAACAAATCCAAGGTCACTCACTAACGGAAATTAACATTATTTATTTATTTATGATAAAACTGAGAAGAGTATCCTATAGAAAGTGCAAAAATGATACAAAACTTGCAGTAAATCGAGTATAATGGTTATCATATTTATTTATTTAAAAATGCATTACATAACAAGGAATTCCTGTTAGTGATTGGAAGATAGGAAGTTCTTACAAATATCTGTCGGTGCATTTATGATCCGATAACGCAATATCTCGAGAACAACGGATATGCTATATCATGATATCAACTGTTTTGCTTTGTAAAGGTTGTTTAAATATTTCATTAATGTTACAAACCAAATTATTTCAATGGCGAATGGTCTTTGTAACCGTAGTCAACAAACCTGAAACACACACACACACAAATTATTTCAATTTTGGGTCACGTTTAAAATACGGCATTATATTTTGGAAATTCCACCATATATAATCACGTTCTTATACTGCAGAAAGGACCATACGTATTACGTTTGTACTTAAAATGCAGATTATTAATGAATTAATTAATAAACGACAGAGGAGGATAAACATTTCTATGTAGTTGTCACTGTTGCTACAAAGAACACCTGATAACTTCAAGTTAAAAAAATTACATAAAAAAGCCTTTCTTTAAAGTATACTAAAACGAATTTTTTTTTCTTCAATTCATACGCCCGGAAACTAAAGACTCTGGGGACGGTCAGTTGAGCAGTAATTGCAATAGTCTGCCGTGACCGCCCTCAAAGCTTTCAGTTCTAGATGTATGAATTTAAAAAGTTAGTTTTTACTTTTCAGTACATTTTTTTTAAATAAAAGATTTTTTAAAAATTTTATTTTTTACTATGATCTGGGGTCTTGGCTTCTAGTATATACACTAAAGCCCAAGTTTCTCTTATTTATAAAACAGGAAAGTTTGCTTTGTACATTTTTGAAGTATTAACATTTGTTTAAAAGGATTTATCAGATTTTACCTCTTAAACTCTTTCTACACGTAATGGTTTGTTTAACTTGCAGTATGACATACATTAGATGGAATTATAACCTGTGTGTAATAATAACCAGGTTATCTGAGGTCTACCTGTGTATGTCTTAAAGTGCCCTGAACGGTCGCTGGGTAAGAAGAGTGTCTTCCTTGCTGCACATCCTGTTGGTTCATCTCGTTTCAGGTTCCGGTATAGTTGTGGTTAGGGCATAGGTATAATAGAAAAATAAACAAAATTCAAATATATACGTGGTTAAAGGACTACTTTCCACAATCAAAAATCAAGTGGAAAAAATAAACTATTTACTTAATGGTAAAATATCATCTGCTAGACATATTGTGGTATGTCACAGGGTTCCATTCTAGAGCCTCTGTTTTTCACAATGTAGACTTCTCATTTGATGAGCTGCTCTATACATTTCTATGCAGACGATACGCAATTATATTTATCATTCGATATTAAGGACGGTGCAGAGGCAAATGTTATAAAGAACCGTGATTAAGATCACTAAACAAATGTCAGATGCACTTTATCTTAGTATTAGTCCTTTAAAATCTAATATCATGCTAGTTGGCAGCATTTACCATTAACCATTTTAACAATATTAGGAAGGCGATTGCTACATTCTTTGGTGTTGTTTAATAATATTATCATTTATATAATAATATTAAATTTCACACATAAGTTCATAGTCTCAATATTAGATTTAAACACTAACTCTCTTCTTTGCCGCATTCCACTACTATGTATCAACGATGGTTTTTCTTTTAACATTTATAAATTGTATAATAAGTTGCCATTTCCATTTATGAATACTGCCGGATATTTTAAGAATGGAGTTAAAAATATAATTTAAAAAAATTCCTTTCAAACTTTTTAACTTATATCTTTACTGCTTCATCTTGTTCTGATATTTTGTACTTATTTTATTATTTACTCTTCTTAGTTTTCTATGCGAATTTCACTGTTGTATGCAATTTCATAAGGTCTCTAATTACTTTTACATCCACGTAGTGGAGTGGAAGTGTGCTGATCATATTATTAGTATGATTATTACTGTCATTGTTACTGCGATCGCTATAGTCATCGCCATTGTCGTCGTTATTTCCTGTGAACACACCAGCAAAATTATGTAATATAACGTCGGAGCCGTCGTATCTTTTAATCGACGTTCTTCTTGCTCTTCAAACTGGTAGAATTGTTATTAAAGACTCAAATTTGTATTAAGTACGAAAATATTTAGTAAACGGATTTACCAAATCTTTGTTGTCTACATAGTGTCTATTATTGTAATACATAACTGTTGATAAATTACTGCTAGGTTTTCCATGTTAATGACCACCAAATTGTAACAAGATTAATTCTAGTAGGTACAGTTTTTAATGTTGCGACAATGTTCTTTACCTTCCACATCAATTTGACCTTTTTTCTTTTCAAGTGCAAGAGGATCATTCAACCTTTTGGCTGAATCACGTTATTCCATATTGAGGTAGAGTACGATGATCCCTGAGCATTGACCCGAATGTTATTCCTGGTAATGATTTCACCAACTACATTCGTTATAATGATTGGAATTATGGAGTGTTGATATTTTTAAATGGAATCGCGCGTATCATGTCGATCTTTCGTACCATCAATACTATTGGCCTGTCGTTTATTTTGTAGATTGTTACATATGTAATATATTATAAGGTTTTCAATAAACAGACAAATAACTCTCCAGATTTATCAGCTCGAGTACGAATTGTTTCCATATTATACATAAAAATAGAGGTATTAAATAATAAATCATTATTTGTGTACTTGAATATCAACACTCGACGTGCGTTTCGCTAACTACACGTTAGTATCATAGGGCGATAATTAAAATTTAGAACATCTACTTCATTTCACAAACTCTATGGACAAGTCATGTAGCTTTACCCGTTCCAATTGTTCCTGATAAGCAGCGTCTACAATGATTAATAGCTATGGTGAATATATACCTACAAGAGACCTCCGATAGGGAAATATTGATTATTTTTGCCCACAACTTTTTTTTCTTAGTACGTATATTTAATAAATATATAAGTGTACCTAAGCAGAACTATAACAAGACTATTATTATGAATTTTCACTCAATAATTTCAGTGGTTTGAAAAATAGCTCGATTTAAAACTACGAAACAGGAAGATTAACACAATTTTTAAATTTAAATCGAGCTATTTTGCAAACTACTAAAATTATTGAGTGAAAATTCATAGTAATAGTCTTGTTATGGTTCTACTTAGGTACCCTTATAGTTTTTTTAAATATACGTACTAAGAAAAAAAAGTTATAGCTAAAAATAGTAAATATTTCCCTATCGGATGTCTCTTTCTAGGGAATGGCCACCTTAAATGGTTTTGCCGCCTAGTAGAGAAGAGAAAACCTACTATTTGTTTTTCGATTATTTTTTGCTTGATATTCAGGCAACCGACAAAGACTACACAATTTAATTGACGTTCCGACAATACGAGTTGTCTTGCAGTGGTGTTGATCTGGATAGTTCTGTGTATTATGTATACGATTTTTAATTACTTATTAAATCTGAAATGTTGTAAAATGTAAGTAAATAAGATATTACGAGTGAAATCCTTATCAGTCGTAGATCGCATATTGCAGAAAATAAATAAATAAAACCAAAATAAATTATAGTATTTGTGAAACCTGTACAACCGCACGCCCTTGGATTTACTTTTGACTCTTTTTTAATCGACTATAAAAGAAATTTCGTATAATACGTAAATCCAATTTTTTTCCTAAGTAAATAGTTTCGACTTTCAGCACTACGAATTTTATTTCATTACGTGTATTGCCAAATACTCAGTTCTATACCACCATATGTGGTAAAATATGTCATGCACTTTTTTATGGTGTCCATAGAAAGCTTAATCCACATACATTAATGATGCAATTTAGTGCATTATCCTTTGCTCCGTTGTCCTTGTTGGACCAGATTCTGCGAGTACTTCATCATCAAAATCGAGCGAAAGTTCACGGATATGAATAAATTCTTCAATGAAATTACCTTCTTCCTCGATTTTATTATAAAGTTGGTAGGTGCAGGACGATCTAGGTTTCTTTCTTTTCACCAATGTCTTGTATGCAGTCATAAGACTGCATACAAGACATTGTATTGGGGCCCGTGATAATACATAAGTATTATCACGGGCCCCATAGAGTGCGGAGACAGACATCATGTTTACTTCTTTTCTTTTCCCATTGCTCTGACTTCTTCTCAACTCCGCAGCATTCTAAGTATTTTATTCTAGTGCAGAAAGCTCTTTGGCCAACACGCTTTAGTGCAACTTTAAGTGGCAATTAGGTAAAAGTGTATATGCTTCTTCACAAATACGTTTACTGATTCTTTGAAGGCAGAGGTTTTCAAATTTTTCTTATATTAGGTAACTGTTAAATCATTACTGTGGGTAAGTTTTTGTCCAAATGCCCCTAGAGGGAAAAGTTATACGGGCTATTTATTTGTCTGATCATTTTTACTTCCCTCGCGTACCGAAGGTGGAAGTATTGTATTCGTTTGTCTAGTGGCGTTATATCTAGAAGACTATTCGACGAAGAACAGTCAAATTTGGTAGGGAGTGGGCGCTACTGCCAGCGAAGCAGTGGGTATAATCTCACTAGAAAATATACAGGTTGGATCATCTAAAGAGAACAAATGATGAAAAAAGTGTGACAATAATATGTGGCATATAGCTAACATAATTGGCGAGACAGTTTTATTGAAAAATATACAGGGTGATCATCCTCGGAAATAATTCAATTGTGGTTGAAGGTAGCAGTATTACGCAAACCTTACATATTTAGACACCTTTTATCAGTCCCTTATCTATTCAATGTTAGGCAAGGAAAATATCCACACTTTTCTTATGAGAAGAGGTTCGGCGACATTTCTAGTTAGAGGGCAGCTTGTCTCCTGCATCGTCGATTGGTCTTAGTAGCGGAAACAAGTCGACGTTAAAAAGTGAATGAATGAAAATTAATTAATTTAGTAATACAGTACTTTTTTCGGAGTGATATCCTAGATCCTTTAAAATATCGTAAAGCACATTAGAATATACTTAATTTTGGTACGAGTGCATCTATTGAACAGTTTTTATCATTTTAAAACGCGACTGCCCGAAAAACACCACTGTAGCTGACAAAGCAATATGTCATTAGACTTATCACCGGTAAAGTATTGACAATTTTGGTCACTGTCTGAAAAGCGAATACAAAGTATTGTCAAACTTTATAACTTCCGCGCTGTTGTGGTCAATTGATGGTCTTGTCTGTTTACCACACTCTTTTGTTATTGCATACCTAGATTTGAGAACCATCCTTGGTACACTAAATATGTAAATAGTTATTTGTTTAACTAGGCAGCAAAATAGTAGATTGACTGCCGCGGCTGATAATCCTAGCCGAGCGTAGCGAGGAACTCAGCCAAGGTAGTCAATCTATTTTACTGCTAAGTTGAACATATAATTTTTTCGCCGATTGTTTAAATATATTATAAAATAATTAAATTTTTACAATTCTCAACCTCTTTATTTTTGTTGTTAAAAAGTCACTTTCCCTGCCTAGGCAGGAAAGTGAACACTTTCGTGACTAGGCAGGGAAAGTGAGCACTTTCCTGCCTAGGCAGGGAAAGCGAGCACTTTCTTGTCTAGGTAGGGAAAGTGACACTTTGCTGATTGACATTAGTCAGCGAAGTTAGTACTTTGCTGTCAATCGAAAAAGTACTTTCTCTGCCTGAAGAATCAGTCTTATAACTGAAGTAAAAAGCATTTATTACAAAGTCGTTGTGTCATGAATTGAATTATTGTTAGCTCGATGCAGGGTAATCAATATTAAGTAAATATATAGACAATAATGGGGTGTTACAAAAATCTGATATTGAGGATTTGTTTATTTATTAGTATGAACTTGTTACATATAGTGCATTAATATTGTAATGTATGATATACAGATGTATAAAATGTTAGTATATAAATGTAAGACGAAGAGTTATGATTAATTCGATAGTATTCAGGCAGAAACGGAGAGAGAGTGTATTGATTACCTAGTACAACCCATGGTTTATGTTATAAATAGAGCCATTGTGTCTGGTATATTCTCAAACGCTTTTAAAATTGCTGTCATAAAACCATTATACAAGTCTGGTGATAAACTTGATGCGTCAAATTACAGGCCAATATATCTTCTGTCAACTTTTCAAAAGTCTTCGAGAAAATCCTGAAGCAGAGAATAACAAGTTTTTTGAACAAATTTGACTTGCTGTATGACAGGCAGTATGGATTAGGGAGGCCAGGTCAACACAGAGTAATAGCTGATCTAACTGCAAAAATATATAGTTGGGTCAATGTTTCTGAATCGGCTATATGTGAGTTTATTGATCTGGTTTGATATTGTGTGTCATTCAGATTTGTTAGAAACTGTAGAGAGCATAGGCTTAGTATTAATTAACTTATGAATTAAACTAGTATAGGTATATATCACAATCACATGTCAGTGTTTTTGAGCCAACCTTGGGCGTCAGGTGTGAGATTATGCAGTTCTTGTAGTGATCCGGTGATGCAAGTATCTAGTTCTAGTTCTAAGTGGGAAACTGTTACACTAGAGATTATTAGCTATTCACTATTTGAATAGGTTTTTCTTACATACTCCGCGACTTTTACGAATTCTATTTAGATCGCACCATTCGCTACTGGGCAGGGTTAGGCCTGGCAACGCATAGCTTGGGTCCAAGATGAGGCTCGCATTCCTGGTTTCCAGTCCTCCCTTCCCACTGTGCTAGTGAAATAGGTCAGCTCATTAGCAGTCCTTGTGGGAGGTTGTCTTGACTTCAATCTCTGTACTCCATCAATGTGTGGGATGGCGTAAGTATGAATGGCTGGTGAAGATCTTTTCAGTATTTTTTGAATTGAGATTTTAGAGCAGAAAGTCTGAGAAAGTGTGATATTGCTTAAAACGGGTAACCATTGAGTAGGAGTTATTCTATGGTACCTGTTATTATTCGCATAGCATGATTTAGCTGGGTATCTATGAGGTGTGTGGCAGCTGTTTAACGAAGTCCGTGAGCAGTACTCAGGAGTAGAGTATACTAGGGCAATTTCGGAGGCACTTAGGAATCCTGCGTTAGCTCCCCACGATATATTGATGAGTTTTTGTATTAAATTAGTTTTCGACCTCGATTTTGCCGATAGTTTCTTCAAGTATTGTCTAAATGTGAGTGTCCTGTCAAATTTAACATCAAGATATTTAGGGTGAGGATTGTGCCTCAGTGTGAAGCCTTCAGACACCACGATACGTCTATGGTGTTCTAGTCGGTTATTAAGGAGGAAGACAGCCACTTCAGTTTTACTGGCGTTTGGTTGTAGGCCCCATTTTCTGAAATATAGGTTTAGAATGACAAGATCGTCTGTTAGAGTGTCCTCAGTGTTGCTTGGATTGAAATGGTCAAGCCATTTGCATACATAAATTGGTGTGATGAAGTAGTTGGTATATCGGAAATATAAATACTAAACATCATAGGTGCTAGTACAGAACCCTGAGGTAGGCTATTCTATAAGGCCAGAAAGTTGATTTTCTTTCTATTAAGGTAAACCTGGAAAAGCCTATCGCTCATCATTTCGTTCAATAGTTGTAAAAACGCTTTGCATGAGACGAGTTGATGTACCTTGATCAGAAGAGAGTCTTTCCACACTGTGTCGTAAGCCGAGTTTAAACCAATGAAGGCAGCTGATGTTTTGAATTTTTTTTGAAAGCACTGTTCGATGAAAGTAGTTCTCTTTTATATTATTTAGCTATTTTCGGCTTTGAGAGATTTTTTATTCTTTTGGCCACAGCTTGGGACTCGAGTGTATTAGGATGCTCCAATGCAATGGTGTTCTAGGTCCACCTTTAAGTTCAAATGTTTCTTTTCATCTTGTTATTCGGACATTATTTAATGATTATAGGAGTTGTTCTCCTATGTCTGGGTCTCTTGTGTGTTCGTAAGTGTCACTCAAATTTTGGCTCTCGTCGTTCCAGCAGGGCATATAGAATTTTGTAACGTCACGACATGTGTTTTTTGGCAGTACTGATTGCTAATCCAACAAATCTTTCGTAATTCTTTATCTTTGGTTCGATTCACCTGATACTGAGGAAAACTAGTGAGAAAAACACTGAGGAAAATATTAGTTTTACTTTATATTTTATATTTAAATGTGAAAAAAATCAATCATTACTTTATTAAGCTGCTTTAAATAGTCTATAATGTATTGGAGTAATAAGTAAATAATTCACTAGTACTTTCTGGCAATCGTTTGCATCTTGAAATCTTGAACGCAACTTAATGTGTATAATAGATCTACATCGGGAAGCACTTTTGTTTCTTCAATAAATTAGCACTTAACAAATGAAAATGCTCCATTAAAAAATGTACAACTTTCCGCCTGTCATGAAAAGTAGATGCCTACTACTTAAGAGTAATTAGCAACATAATAAAAACTTAACAGCATCTACTAATTAATTCGTTTCTCCTGGTCCATGCCTACCCATAATATTTACCTTATTTATTTAAACATTTCCACGTGTTTCTGGGTTTCCCATTTCATATATAAAATTTGTTTTTATTACACGTTTTAATTTTCCTCTGTTTATTTAACTCGTTTTCCGAAGGTTTTAACGATTGCTGAATATGATTTTAATATCAGGCTTGCGATATAGTATAAATAAATAGGATCAAACAAGTAATTCTTTAAAACACCCACTTATCAAAGGTATATACTTATATATTATACAATCTATGGCCCACTCAGCAACATGCAACTCAGAACAGCATTTATAATAAATATAAACATCAATGTGTTCGCATTTATCGGATTACGTTGTTGCCAGGTGGATAATTACAGATTTTTGTATCTGGCAAGTGTTAAGAAACACAAACCTTTGTAGGTATATTATTACGTCCACATCCACGTAGAGTGGAAGTATAGTAATCATAACAAAAAATCCAATTTTTTTTTTTGTGAAATAGGCCTAGAATGTCAAAACGTCGAGATTTTAAATCTGAGCGAAAAAAATTTATGTCCGTCTCTTGGTCGGTCGGTCTGTCGGTAGGTCTGTCTGTAACTTTTTCTTGTGCGCACGTTTTCTCAGCAACGGTATAAGATATTGACTTGAAATTTGGTATGCATATGCACCATAACGAGATCTGGAACTAGATTATATTTTGCGCTAATTCTGGTGAAGGGTTGGAGGTTAAATACGGGTAAATAAGAGAAACTAAGTAAATCAAGCTCATAAGAGTACAGTAACTTGGGATTTGGTGTAAATACTAGAAGCCAATATCTCAGATCTGTTAATAATATATTCAACCTCCCCCCCCCGCAATTATTAAAGGGTTTAATAAAATAAAATTAAGATATTTACTTGAAACTTGGTGCACGTACGTATTATGAGATACTACATGTTCTGTAGACTGTTGACCACAGTATTCAATATTGTAATGCCTATTTTCTAGGTAAGATTTGAAAAATAATAACAAATTCCTTGAGAACATACATAAAATACTATGATCAAGACTGTCAAATAGTGAATTGTAAATGAACTTGCGAATTAGCGTATATTGAGTTTTGAGTTATACAAAAAAGAGTAGTTGAGGTAGATCTCTTGAAAAAACCATGTTCACATACATACATGTGATTTTTTGCAAAAAAATGTTAGTTCATATAACATAATTTCGAAAGCTTTGGAGAAATTGTTGCTAATCGTTATACGTCTTTAACTCTCAGAATTCTTTTTTTCACCTTTATTATAGGAATTATTTTCAGGCATTGCGGCCATGAGAACTTCTGATCAGTGAGTTATAACCTGTAACATACTATTAGTCAATTAACCGTAAATCAATTTCCATAAAAGATTTACGCGGTTTATTAAAGGTTTATTGAATGTCCTTCGATAGAATTGTGGGTTGGTAAGAGAATGAAAGTCATGTAATCAAAATAATTTAAGATATTGGCGTTTAAAAAGGCTGTGTGTTAATGCTAATCTTCTTTCTATTATTAGAAAACGCATTATGTAAATAGAGACCTTTTCTCTTAAAAGTTATCAAGGCAATGTCAAAAATGTTTATCGTAATTTGAGAGTTCAAGTACACTTAGCACGAAATGCGGGTAATTAGATAAGAAACTAAACAAGATATTTAAATAAAACAGACAGCGACTGCTCTTACTTTTTAAATGAGTTCTATTGTTTACCGTATTTAAACAAGAGTGTTCTCAAGTTGTTATACATCAAGTCGAAGCCTCTTCAAGGCTAGTTTTCTACATCGGTTATTATTGTTCAGAGGAAGACGGCAAAAATGAGTATATTTTGTAAATATTATTCTTGGGCTTAAGGCCTTACTTTATATAGACTTATGAAGTAAGAAATGTTAGATTTGTTTTCATTGTACGCAAGACTTCTCTAATGATTTCATATTACGAAACTCATCTTTTGTCAGTGTGCAGAATATTTCAAATACAAGTGTCACGATTAGTTAAAGGATGAAAGACGAATGACGGAATGATGTGTTGTATCAATATATTTGCGAATTATTGTAGAAAAGCAGCTGCCTAAGTAATTAATACTTCTACATCCAGATTTACCATCCAAGTCTCTTTGAACGAAAGCATTTTGATATTATATTTGCACTCTAGTATGTGAAATTAATAATAATAATAATAATAATAATAATTTATTTATTTATTCCAACAGACCATTTACATTGGTATAGGAAAAGTCAAATAATATGTGGCTCCTAAGATGCCACTTTCCTAATAGCAAAAACAAACAAATTAAGTTAAAACATCAATTTAACACATACACATTAATTTAAAATTTCTTCAACACATACAAATTACGTTCCAAGAGAAAATTAAAGACTTGCTTTTTATATATTCTTATATTGGCAATATTTTTTATTTCAAGTGGCAGTATATTGAAACATTTGTAAGTTGGGCAATTTTCAAATAATTTAAATTATGTGAAGGCGTAGTTAAATCCATATTAAACCTGGTATCGTACTCGTGAAAGCAGTTGTTTGATAAAAAGGTTTGGTAATTATTCTTGACATAAAGCAGAATTTCGTATGTAAATAGACAAGGTGTTAATAAATTTAATTCTTTAAAAATGGTCCTACATGATTGCAGTCTTGAAGCGCCCAGGATTGTTCTAGCTATTCTTTTCTGAAGTTTAAATAGTCTATTAAAGTGACTTGACATACCCCAAAATATTATACCATACCTCAACCTAGATAAAACATGAGAATGATAAAAAACTACACAAACGGATGTATTTGTGATATCTGTGAGCCGAAGAATGTGTAACACAATGGGGAAAGTTTACTACATAAATAATCAATGTGGTCCTGCCAAGTTAATTTATTGTGTATGTGTTTCAAGAAATTTTGTTGAGGTTACTTGTTCAATGGATTTTGACTCAATTTTAATTAAATATGACTAACTGATTATGCTTAACTTTGGAGTAAAATTAATGAACTGTGTCTTAGATATATTTAAATGTTGCTTGTTAGATGTGAACCAGTTGGTGAAACAGGTAATCATAGTCTGCAATTTTATTAGAGCGTCTTTGGTATTAGAGTCTATGCATTAGTAATTATCATCATCTGCATATATTATAAATTGTTTTCAACAATTTCTGGCAAGTCATTTATGAAGATTAAAAATAACAGGTGTCCTAGAATGGATCCTTGTGGCACACCAATTTTAACATCACATTCGTATGACCTATTTGATTTCTACTACCTGTTTCCTGCCTGATAAGTAAGAGTTAATCCAGTCACTAGCGATTTCTTTGGCATCATGAACAGCTGTGTCCGCTACCTTTATCTCACTCACCATTTTTCTGTTCTTATTCGCATCTACCGTAACCTTAATTCATTTTCATATTGAGCACCTATAAAAATTAGAAAGTTCTAAATTTCCTGTCTGAGTCATAGTTGCTCATAGAATTTTAATAATATAATATTTGAAATCTTCTGGTCCAAAAACCCATAAAACGATTTGTCACTTTAGTACCTTTTCCACTGACCAACATTTAATGGGAGCCAGGATGCGTGATGCTAAATTTTAAAAAAAATAATTCTTGCTCTCGAACACACTAAATCACAATTTTATTTTATTAACCCCTTTAATAATAGAGTGATAGAAGTAACAGATGTCATAAAAAATGTAAGACCTTGGTTTCTAGTGTATATACCAGATCTCAAATTTCTGAACTTATTAGCTTGCTCTGATTATTTACCCCTGTCACCCCCAATAGTGTAACGGAATAGGCTCAAAATATAATTTAGTTCCATATCTCGTTATAATACATACATGTACCAAAGTTTAAGTCAATATCTTAATTTTATTTTGTACACCCCTGTAATATTGGTGGTGGGAATGAAAAATATCATAAGAAAATTTGAGACCATGTTTTCTAGTATATATACAAATCCCAGGTTTTTGGACTCTTACCAGATTGCTGACTTATTTACCCCTATTTGACCCCCAACTTTTCAATAAAATAAGCTCAAAATATAATCTAGCGCTAGATAACAAATGCGTGCACCAAATTTCAAATCAATATCTCTGGTTCCTTTTGTCCACCATTTTAACAATGGAGTAAGGGTGCAAAATGTCATACAAAATTTGAGACCTTTGTTTCCACTATACCTACACTCCAAATCCCAAATTTCTGGACTCTTGCTAGCTTGCTTTATTTATTTAACCCTATTTACCACTATTTCACTTCCAACCCTTCAACGGAATTATATCAATATATAATCTAGTCCCATATGTCGTTATTATATATACGTGTATCAAAAGAGGAGGGTCCATAAGGCAGGTTTTCAGCCTAATTTATTTTTGAACAAAGAAATTTGAAATATATTTTTTTCCTATCCACTTTGAATATCTAATCAATTCAACAATAAACAGAATCATCTCCAACCCCCCTCCTTCTATTTTACCCCCCTGAAATTACCGAGTCGCTCGCCGAGATATCCTATTGCTCTACTAGGTAGCAGAACGTCATCGGCTAGTGATTCAGGGCATACACAAGAATACCCCCCCACCCATGACCTAGCAAATAATCCACATTACTATTACATACGGTTAGGAAGTAAGAATGGCACATGGGGTGCATTATCCAACGGATCCCACAACAAGCGGAATCACTCCTCCAATAAACATATTATTAAGTATTTCGTCCTTCCGAAATTATCTAATTCCCAGTTCTCAGTTGTACTTGAAATGTGACATATTTTCAGCACTCCATGTGTCCATTCTTTCATCCTAGCTGCCTATACATTAGTATTGTGGATTATTATTAAGGATCTATGTTCATGTGGGGGCACATTAACTAGAGAGGGAGAAGTGTACTTGTCTATGCCTTATATCACTAGCCGATGATGTTTTGCTTCTTAGTAGAACATTAGGACATATCAGCGGGCGACTTGGTAGTTTCAGGGGGTAGAATAGGGAGACGGGGGGTTGGAAATGGTTTCGTTTGTTGTGGAATTGTTCAGATATTCAAAGTAGACATAATCAAAATTTTTAAATTTTTTTTGTTCAGAAATAAATTAGGCCGAAAACCGGCCTTAGGGACCCTCCCTCCTCCTTTCAAACGAATATTGCAAATTTTGTTTTATTAACCCCTTTAATAAAGGGCTGTGGGTAAAAATTGTTTAGACGGTGGATGGAGTATAATGCATGGCGATTACGATAGCTGCGTTGAAATAGTATTTTAGTTATTCAACCTCGAAGTAAAATTAAAGAAGGGGAGGGTGCTGAAATATTGTAGATATTATATTGACTGTATGAGGTATTGTAGTATAAAAGGTTCAAATTTAATTTCAATGAAAGAATTTCTATAATCGGATCAGTCTGCGAAAGTTATAAATTATTTAACATCGGGAACGATGTGATGTTTTGCATCGAACACTTGACCCATTTTGTAAAGTTTCATTCCCGTCTTTCTGATGCACTTAGGGAAATCCACGTTCATCAGGTGTTACTAAACGTAAGCGATATATATCTAGTGTACACAAAATTGAAACAATTCAGCCTCTGCAAAGTAATTCACTAGTATCTCGGTATCTGCCGAATAATTAGTAAGTACGAAGTAGGTACGTTTAATAACAATTGTTGTCATATATCCCTAGAAACGACAGCTCACGTTCCGGTGTGACCATTGATCATTCTGCGCGCTGCCTATAGTTCTCCGAAACAAATCGATATATTTCGCTAGAACAATCCGATTATAAAAATGTTTTCACCGAAATTAAATTTTGACTTTTTACTACAATACCACTCATACAGTCGAATAGAAAAAGTACTTCAATGCTATATTTCTCTACAATATTTCAGCACAGTAGCGTTCTTAATTTTTTATTGGAGGATAAATAACTAAAATACTACTTCAACGCTGCTATCGTTATCACCGTATATTATATCCCACTATACCTCCGTCTAAAATTTGATATAGCTTGTATAATTTTCGGGATAGCACGAGTAAAATTTGAAAAATTTTAAATATCGCTTATTGGCGAAAAGGGGTGTAAAATTAATATTCGTCGGAAAGCAAACATTCGCTATTTAATGATTTAGCGCTGTTGAAGCGCTGCAGGAAAGGGGGGGCGAACAAGTCTTCAAAATACATTTGTTCGGGGTCGCGGCGTTTTCCGGTAAATGGAGTTTGAAATTTTATGACTCAAGTGCCAAAATATGTTTTTTCATGAACCAAAGATTGCAAAAATACTTTCCAATTTTTCGCCTGGGCGTTTTCGATTTCCGACCATTTCCGGAAAAAAGGGATTTTGCCGCTATGACCGACCGAAGCAGGTAACTTATTATAACAAGGTGCATATACTTCAACTTGTCCTATGTAAACACGAAATAATAATTAATACAATTTTCTCAGCGGCTAAAAGTTCATATATGCAAAAATACGTTTGCCAACCCCATAAAAAATGACGCTTCTCGGTTTTTATTTTACTTTAGAATTATTTGGGAGCCTCTCAAATACACGTATGAACGTTTAATGCAAAAATGTATTTGAATGACTTGTTCGCCCCCCTCTCCTGCAGTTTTTCTAACAGGGCTAAAGCATTAAATAGCAAACGTCCGTTCTCCGACGTCATGGTTGGACTATTATAACATAGGGGATGAACACAAAGTTTATATCGCAAATCGCCTTTAGAAATAGATTCGGAAGAAAATTTTACATAACATGGACCAATTTTAATTACAAACCAACTCATCGAGACTGATAACTTTGGTATATAACTTTTTCTGAAAAGGGAAAGTTGAGTTTTCGACCTATTGTGAGCTTACATGAAAATTCATTATTCATCTATTTTGCTCGATAACGGCTGACTTTGTGATAAATTCAATAGGATCATTTCATAGCGTGTCGCTGAGATGGATAACTTTCATATGTAACTTTTTCCAAACAGTTAAAGTTAGGTTTTGATCCACTACGAGATCACCTATGAAAACTGACTGTTAGTCCATTTTGCTTAATAACGATTTATTTAATGATAAATTCATGCAGAATCATTTCAAACCAGCTCGTCGAGACTGATGATTTTCGTATACAACTTTTCCTGAAAAGGGGAAGTTGTGTTTTCAATCTACTACGAGCTTACATTTTAAAAGTGTGTCCAAAAGTTGCATAATGGAGAAATAAGCGGAATTTGGCTTACTGGATCCCGGACTATACTTTTTAGACGAGCAATTTGCACCCCACTGTTCTGTAAAAGTTTTTAGAAGTTTTTGTACGCCTATATTCATAGTTATATAGAAAATTAGGGTTTCTCTTTTGTATTTGAATACTGTCTAATCTGCTTGAAGAGGAAACGTCACTAGCAAACATAATTAATCACCGCTGAAGTATGTAATCATTAATTTTGCAGGAATGATGCGCTACTGGTTTACCTTGTTAAATTCTGATGAGACCAGCACCAGTTTCGTACCTAAAATGGCATATCTGCAGACAAAGGCCGGATTACTTTCTATTTCCGTTTCCTGTAATAAATTCTGCTAATCCTAGAAGCAATTTTCATGAGGCTAATTGTTTAAAAGGACTGGATGGCAATATTTTATCACGAGTTTGTATGGAATGCCACACGGGTAGTGGTATAAAGATTATACGACTGTTTCTAGAATTTGAATTTGAAATGTAATTATCATCTTAATGTTATGGACGTTGTAATTTCTAGTTAGTTATGAGAACCGTGGGACTGGACAAGATATTAGCATGCTTTAACAAGTGGTATTTTGGAAAGAAGGTAATTGATTTGGGGAGTTTTATATTTTGTGAATACTTTATTCTATCATTGAATGGTGAACTATTCTTTCTTTGAATGGTAGATAATTTTTTTATGAATTGTATATAAATTTACACTAAGGCCCGGTTGTACAGTTCAAGATTAAACGTCCGGTTCAAGATTAAACTAAGCTTGAGTTGTACAAGCCAAGTTTTTCGAAGACTCATGTAAACTGTCGAATTTTTGGGTTTAAACCTGGCTCAAGATAATTATAACCTAGAAATATATTCTATTTTGATTTTTCTACACACCTATTTTGTTCTTGTTCTGGTTCTGTTAAAAAATAACAAGAGATGGCTGAACAGTTTCACGAAAATATGAAGGAATTAACGGATGTTGAAGACTTTATTGAAATCTTGCAAGTTTTGAGGAATGCTCGCCAACGACCTCAAAAATATAGGGAAAGGTCTAGTCATTTTTAGATTCAGAAAAAAGACGAATTTATCTGCTGAATCAAATTTTCCAAGGAAGGAGTTCGATTTATAATCAATCAAAATCAAGAAAAATTACATTCTCGAACGCAGCAGTAAGTAATTTACCATGGATTTTAAAGGAACACTACTAATAAATTTAATAAAAGTCTGGGTAAACAAAAAGCGTAGTTTAAATAGTTGTAGTATGTTGTCTTTCATATTTAGATTATTACTAGCACTGTTTGTTCAACTTCAGATTATACTTACTACTCGTAGATACTATGTCTATAAAAGGATTAACTCTTCTTTTGGAATAATATTGCAGATCTTTTTGTATCAGTCGACAGTTCCCAGGGAAAAAATAGCGACCAACGCTAGGAAAAATACTCCTTAGGATAACTTTTAATTTTTTGGTAGGGTTTCAGTAGCAGAAAAGCATTTTAAAAAGTTATCAAGGCCACTGTGGGCGGAATATAAAACAAAATGGCGTGAAATTCAGTTATTCTTTCATATATAGGCTAAGCTGTCCATTTTATCAGAGCCATCGAGAATGTGTCACTTAAAAACGGTCGTGTAAAAATATTGTGTGCTACGAAAATTGTCCCGATTTTTATAAGCTACAAAACGGTTTAAATACATTTGAAACTCATGACCTACTTTAAGAGTTATGATGGAAAATATCGATAATTTGGAATAAGCCTAAGTAAAATATCTTCTTTATTTGAACAGGCGAAAATATTTTGCAAAACAGAGTTCTTCAACGAGGTTTTGTCTAATTTTTTTCAAAACCGTTGTATTTTGACATTTCGGCTTCAGGGTGTTAAGAAGTAGTGGCATTAAGTATAGTATTTTTCTCCCTTTTCAACGATATATCACATGCCATATTTATTCATTGGAAATAAGCAAGTAATTATATAAACATTTCTTAAACCAATAAGTTTTTTTAACTAGCATCATACTTGCCGTGGAGAAGTACAATTAAATAAAACGATGAATAATGCAGTATGTTGTTCAAATCTTGACTATAATCAAACATTAACACATTTAAAAAGAGTAAAGTAAATTCAGATAACAAAAAAAATTAATAATAATAATTAATATAGCACACAGAACATTGATATTTATCTAATAGTCAAAATAATTTTTAAAATGTCATAGTATCGCACGGAAAACGCAAAATTCTATCGTTCGCGCGTTGGTCGGCAACCCTCCAACTTTAATTCTTATTTTACTTGAACATGGTTGTACATGCGACATTTATTGTAAGTACAATTTTTGTGTAGAATTTTCTGGTCTTTAATTTCCATCTCTATGATAGTTTTGTACTTTTCCCATATTAACAGACAATTCCAAAAAGAAAAGTTTTCAATTTGACGACATCTTCGACCCACGGTAGCGTTGATAACATTTTAAAATACTTTTCCACTAGTAACAACCTACAAAAAAAAATCAGAAGTTCCGTTGAGAATTATTTAATCTGTAATAACTGGGGTTTTATTCCCCTAATTATATGATTTAATCAGACATTACCATTGGCAGAGTACGGAGTGGCCCAATTACTTTTGGGGACTCCGTCGATATTATAGTATATCCATCGAAATCAAAACTGTGCTTACCCTTTTCCTTCTAGGTGTTTTTATCCTTTTTGGTGTCCATCAACCAGGTTACTTCACCAACAAACTTTACTGAATGTAAAATGAACTTAATTTCCTGACAAGCAAATAAAACACGTGATTTCTCAAAACACTTAAACCACTATATTTACATAAGAAAATGAAAACAAATGAAATTGACAATCACAAACACTTAAAGACGATTAAATAAATTAACAAACGATAATTACTCTATATCAAGAAATAAAATGGTCCGCGGCAATTTCAAATCTTTTAGCTAAATCGCGACCGAATACTAGATCAATAATTACAACACATTAATTTTCTACTTATTAAAACCGGCAAAATACGAAACAAATGTACTTAAACTTTAAAATTGAAAAAGGTTCGAAAAATGAGAATTCACTATACCCCGTAGATAGATGGTGACCAAACCGAAGTTAAACCAAGAGTCAAGATGTTATCTTAAGAGAAAAAAGACGTTTCAAAAGTGGGCAGTAAACTTTAAAAGCTCGACCAATTAAAACCTTCTGTAGTTTAAACGGTACCCCCTATTTGAAATTACCTCACGGACCATGTTATTTATCATATGGCCTGTCTTTAACATTTTATAATACCAGTCCAGCAGATGGAAAAAAACCCCTTTTGTTCCTTTGCTTTGCCTTTGTATAGGGGAAAAAATCTGCCTTCTTTGGTCTATCTATCTTAGTCTATTACATAGGTTCCTGGAAGCCTCTATCAACTGCTTTAGCCCTGAAAATCTCACTAGACCACCCGGCGAGTCCTTATTTAACAAGCTCGACAAATAAAAGAGAATTGGACACAAAATAATTTGGATGCTTATTTATTGTTTACAAGTGGCTAACGTCGACTACCTAATAAATAGTAAAGTTACACAAAGCACGTTTCCTGGACTCTAAAATAACATAAAACAGATGTATCTATGACCGGTATTTTACGATAGTTTACTAAAGTCTCGACCCATTAAAATGTTACCAAGATCAGAATACGGTCATTCTGTTGCACAGGGCCGGACTTGGCTCCCTTAATTTGACTTTTGTTACATTGCCCCCCCCTTTAGATTGAAGCATATTGGTTTTTCATGACTAAAACAATTGATTCGATCCCAGTATAGGTTTATTACAAAAGTTTAAAATTAATTATCTACTAGGGTCCCCGCGATTCCCGTCACGATCACTGAGTAACTTGTTCACTGACACTTACATTGAGTTCCGTCGCTGCACACCAAGTCTAAGGTCCGGACAGTCACCGGATGTCGTCTTCGCGGATGGGAAGACACATTGTTGGCAGTAACTCGTTGTCGGCATTGTTTACTGCAGCCCGTCTCTCGTTGGTTGAATCGTCCTGCTGTTGTAACTGGCTCTGTCCCCCCTGGATGGCTCTCCGTGGCTACTCGTTGGCGGTGGCTCTGGACGCGGTCGGTGGTCTTCCCCTGGACCTCGTGGCCTCCTCCTTGCGGAACCTGGCTCTCCTCATCGGTCCGATGGTAGTGGGGATGTGGGACCTGAAACTCATCAGTACGTGTAAGTTCTCTGTGAATACGTAAGGACCATATACGCCTGTTTTCCGCTGGATCCCTCTCCTGACTGGGGTGCTCGTCCTGATGTCTCTCCTGTCGTGGCACTTCCCCTGCGGAGATCCGTGTGCCCACCTCGGTCGGTGCGTAGTTTGCAGGTCCCCTGGCGTGTTCGTGGCCCTAAACCCTCTTACTGACCTAGAATTAAACTTAAAGAAAAAAAGAAACACAAACAAAAGAAAAGACAAAAAAAACGTCCCTTCGGAACGCGAACAATCGGTGGTCCCGGATGGATGATAGGAACGGCGCGATCTTGGTTACCCCATTTCCGGTCCGTATTTTTCTTTCGATTCCGCGGCTGTTTCTTATATCGATTCGGTGTTTCACTAGTTGGCTTGCTGTGCCGCAACGTGTTGTTATTAGTAGAAATAACTACTCTAATGCGCACTACCCTTTTCAGTTTGTAACCTTCCAAGTGATCCATATCCCCTCTTCTCTCATCCTTAGCCGTATAAGGAGTCTTGCCGGGGCACTTTTTCCAATGCGGTCCATCCTCGGACGCGGACACCAAGTTTATAAGTGGGGTGTGACGATAAATGGTCTGTGGTATTGGAGTAATATTAAGAATTCTCACGACTATATTCCTATTGTTGTTAGGCATCTTCTGGGACACGTCTACAAGGCTGTAGGCTGTACAAATACCCATTTCTGTGCTAGAGAGTGGTTCGCAAATCACAGTGCCTGCTGGAATCCGGATGCCTATTGGCACATTCACATCGCAACCATGGAATGCTGGGATGTGTATGTCTTCACTCAATCGTACTACGTTTGGGTGTTTTTTTAAAACTATGTCCCATTTGTAGTCCTCTGGACTCGGCCAAGTTCTCAGAGGTCGATCCTGGAAGTTCGCTATTAGCACCGGGATAGTCGTGAAATTCTTTTGGGCTATTGTAAGGTCTCTTCGGTTTGACAGCCGCTGTAACCTGAGTAACTTTCTTTTCCCTCTTCTCTCCATCCGAGTTACCCCGTGGCTCAGTACTGTCAAACCTGTCGTATTTTTTCGGGCGGTGTCCCAGGAGTTGTAGACTTGTCCACAGCGGCAGGATCGGTGTGGTACCAGTACCTCGGAGGGGAGTATACCTATGGGCTCCAGCGTGGTGCCCCCTGCCACCTCTTTTATGCGGGGTATCCGGCTAACCCCGCCCACGATCGCACCGATCTGCTCGCAGCAAACAGTCACCATCAGGGACAGTGAGCGCTACCCCTCCTGCTAGATCATCGTGATTCATGATCCGTCGTCCTGAGGTGGAGACGTCACCTGTTAAGGCCAACCATAACCGTGTAAGTTCATTACACCCCCGTCCAACTCTAGGACCGTATTGTAGAAAAAAGACTAAGTTTCCATTTCCTTTCGAACAATTACTAAACCTTACTTCCAAATTTCGGTTCTGCTTCGCTAACCCGTTGTCATGACTTTGGGGAAGGGGTAAAATGTGCTTACTATGCCAAAATATATCTCTCGGATGTATTACCTGGTTACAGTTGAAAGAAAGGGATATTCCTACCAACATCAACGTTTCCCGTATACTTTATCCATTACTTGTTTCGGCACGCAACTAGCGAACACCCTGTATATTGAATACTCATTAACTGTATTTTATCTCTATCTCGTTCTGTGCTCGTCTCAATTTACCCGACTTACGGCGATCCGGAATTCCTATCCGCTTCCATGGGTAGGGGAGAAGAAAAATACAAAAAAAGAACTAAACCTTAAATGTAAAACATGAGATGAGACAACAAACAAAAAAAAAAATACATCATATTTTCCTGGACCTGAAAAGAAAAGTGAATCTCGATTAGTCTATACCAAACCTTCTCTTTCCGTTTGTCCCTATCCGTCTCTCCTCTCCTCTTTTGTTCATTTCCCCCCTACTCATTTGTTGGACCCCAAAAGAAAATTCACAGTCTCATGGCCGGTGTTCTCCTCCAGGTTTTCGTACATATTACTAAAGCCTCTAATTTTATCAAAATAAGCTCATAAAAATCACTCTAGCTAAAGCTGTTACCCCATGAAATATTTTTTTTTTTTGTTTTACCATCATTCTTAAACTCACTGCCATATTTCACTCATAATTCTGCCAAAATATATATATACACATATATATATATACATATACACATATATACACACACATACATACATTTGTCTTCTTAATGTCCTAACGTCTCCTAGGGCTGTATAAATTTGATATATCTACATTTAATCTTATAATAATCAGAGAATATCCGTAACTCTTTTTGACTTGAATAAAACACTTAGGCCACACAAGAGAAACTGAAATTATGCAACTAGATATATGCCTCCTATCTAACACAAAATGATAATGTAAAAGCTATCCTTATTTTTTCCTACCTAATATTTACCATATGCTCCGGAGTGAGCACAGACTCTTTACCAATAGCATGATTTTGTCCAAAAAAAAAACAAAAATCAAAATGAAATCAAAAAAATTAAATAGAATTTTTCTTTTCTTATCTTTCTATCGTCTCTGATATTTTCTTCAAAACGTAAATATTCCAATTGTATAGTTCGAAAATGATGGGCTCTCTGTATTGTTTTATTTCCAAACATGTACTCTGCAATAATTAATTTAGAAATTTTCATTTACTCTCATATAGGTACTATTTTAATGTATTGGCTATGATTTATTACTGTCTATAATAATTGGGGTTACGTACGACATTGTATCCAAGCTTTCTGTGACTAAATTGCCTGTATTGGCACGCCCCTGTAAACGTTTATTACACCTGTAAAGCTTATTGCACTTAAGATTGCCTTTATTCATATTAACTAAACTCTAAATATTCTAGAGGTGGAACACCTGAGACTGCAAATTTCTTATCAGCAACTTCTTACCCCGGTTTTTGATCTCGAATTTTGTCTGCCATGTTTAACAACAAAGAAATATTTCTAAATCCTTGTTGGACTCTCGGCATAACTCCACTCTACGATCATCATCTATTCTTTTATTCACTAACAATATTCAATTCACAAAGTTATCTCAGAAGTGCCCTTCCGGTAAAACCTTAACTTTCTCTGCGTATCCTGCTTTTTCTTATATCACCATGACCCTGTACTATAGCCGTAGGTGTACTATTTATTTAATTAATGTTAATTAATTTGTCTGATAACAATAACGCGCCAATTCCGTTCACTTTGAGAATACCTCGCGCAAAATTATTGACTGGACCCCTACGGTGCATTTCTATTCTATAGCGCTGGGTTTATATGCCCCCTGAACTGCAATGTATGGTTTCTTTTCTCTTCTGTCGCGATTTATGAGTCTCTATATTTGGATACTAATTAATTTCTGTTTATTCTACTCGTCCAATAAAGAAAAATTATATATCTGCTCATCTATATATGTATACTCACACATACATTAGTACGCCCCCATGCCTATTTACCTATAGATATACATCCTCATCTACCTACGTCAAAATTCATACATTTTCACATATCTATATACTCGACATGTACACACTCATATCCGTACACATATGCCCATATACATATACAGACTCGCCAATCAATAAGCAGTACGTGCACTGTCTCCCCCGTAAATGGTTCAGAAACAACAAAATCCTAGGTAATTTTCTTGTTTCCTGCATTCCGAAAAGAAACAGGTGATTGCACCTGGCTTAATTCATGAATCGAAAATTAATTTCTCCAAATTGAGAGGCTCAACCCTATCGGTAACTTTCTACCTGTAGTTATTATGCAAATTTTAGCGATAAATTTTTTGTACCTGCCCTCTAGTACTTTGACCTTCCAGGCAATATTAAAATTTGCGATTTTTAGCTCTAGTTCTTTATATTTAACAAATAAGGAAGTTTAATTACTCATTAGATATATTCTAGAACTTGTCATATCCCCAAAAAAAAAAGACCTAACTAGTCGTGAATTAGCTAAATTCTCTGTGCAATTTTGATCAAAATATATAAATGTACATCGCATAACTCGGTTTCATAAAACCAATTCATCTTAAAAAAAAAATTTAATTCGTACCATTTCAAACCATTAATGTAAATTGATTCGAGAAATTTTCCAACAAAAAATACACTTCTGTTACTTTGAAAGCGAAAGGGCAAATTTTCTCTAAACTATCCTAACTAATTCTATGAACCCAAATACAAATGCAAACTACTTTACCTGTGAATATTTGTGCATGCGATGTCACAACAAAAAAAATGATAGGGGATACTGTAACCAAAATTGTATAAAAATATTTTTAAGTCCTTATTATTTCTCGATAAATCATTAACCAATTACTTAAACAATTACACAATTGGGAAACAAGCAAACGAACTATTGGAAAACTATTTCTTGGCCTGAACGTGGAGCCAATTTATGTACATCAACATAGCTTATATTTCTAAAATTCACTTTATTAGGTAACTAATTGCGATTTTTGAGTTTCGTTTTAACGTATCTTCCACAAAATGTACCATTACAATTTCCGCGGTAAGCTGTCTCTCTGAAATGAAATAGGTACTCTAGATTACTTTCTGGCTAGCATTTTAACATTTTATTCCTTATTTACTTTGAATCTTACGAAAATATTCATTTACTACTACTTTAAAGTGAGAAAGCAAACCAACAATAATCAAAATATATAGATAGATCTTGCTTTCTGCCTGAATGACCTACCTACTTAAATTCTATGTACTTTCTTTCGTGTACTTGTTGTTAACGTGAAGTTATAGTAATTTGTTCTAACATAGTAATTTAATTTGGGAATGCACATATTTCAATTTACAACAAAATAACATAAACACCTTGAAAAACACGGTTTTCGCTTAAGTAACTTAGGTTTTAGGTATATCATAAATTTTGAAAACAACCGTAACTTCATTGAGTGACCTATATACTCTATTTATCTAAAATGAATATTCCCGCTAAAATTCTCTATTGGGAATTACAATGACTTCGTTACCTGTGCGACAGTGCTAATTGTTTCCGTGCATAAATAATTTTTATAACATGTTTCCCGTGTCATGCTTAGCTATACAACATTTCTACCTATTTTAGCTACTGATTGCATCAACCTGTATATTATAATAATCCCTGGATTAATTGTCCTTTTACTTTTTAAATAAACCTTGTTTATCTCGTGCCACTTGCCTTAGCTAATCTGGTTACTATCTATTTTACTGCAATTTGCTAGGTATTTATTATGTGTGATGACCATTTATTAGAGGTACCTAAGTTTATAAATAGGGTTTTGTCCGAACGAGGGTGCAATAACCTCGTCTACTGCAATAATTTAACGCTAGGTCCGTATTTTTAAATTTTACTCGACAATATATTTCTAAATATCGTTTCTCTAAATACCCTACTTCACAACAGATCAGTAAAATTCCCTTCTTATTCTCAACACTCGGTAAATAGGAACACTAATTTCTACATATACTTTGTTTATTGCTTTGACACAACCTTAATTCTTTTATACACATATAACTCTATGAATTGCCTATTGCAGTTAAGTTTCAGGGTATTTTTACTTTGCCATCTAGGAATTAAACACAAGCCGTTCTTACATATACTATAATATGCCCCACCAATGATAATATTTTATTTTTCACCTCTACTTTTAATTTACTTTACTTGACACATTCACGAAGCATTACTCTAGCAAAATAAATTAATTCTAAGAAATTCTCGACGTACTGGTATAATTTTACGAGGTAAAAAAAACTTTTACTTTTGAAACCACTAATTTAAACTCTCTTAGGTAATTTTCATACAAGATTAACAACGAAAAATGACATATGTTAATACGTAGGTTCATTTTAAAAAGGCGAATTTTGAAAATTCTAAAAAATGCAGTGACTCAATTAATTAACTTGAATATTAATTGGCTATGCAAAATTTTTCCTTAAAAACATCCTTTTTAGACTGCGCCACTGTAATAACTGGGGTTTTATTCCCCTAATTATATGATTTAATCAGACATTACCATTGGCAGAGTACGGAGTGGCCCAATTACTTTTGGGGACTCCGTCGATATTATAGTATATCCATCGAAATCAAAACTGTGCTTACCCTTTTCCTTCTAGGTGTTTTTATCCTTTTTGGTGTCCATCAACCAGGTTACTTCACCAACAAACTTTACTGAATGTAAAATGAACTTAATTTCCTGACAAGCAAATAAAACACGTGATTTCTCAAAACACTTAAACCACTATATTTACATAAGAAAATGAAAACAAATGAAATTGACAATCACAAACACTTAAAGACGATTAAATAAATTAACAAACGATAATTACTCTATATCAAGAAATAAAATGGTCCGCGGCAATTTCAAATCTTTTAGCTAAATCGCGACCGAATACTAGATCAATAATTACAACACATTAATTTTCTACTTATTAAAACCGGCAAAATACGAAACAAATGTACTTAAACTTTAAAATTGAAAAAGGTTCGAAAAATGAGAATTCACTATACCCCGTAGATAGATGGTGACCAAACCGAAGTTAAACCAAGAGTCAAGATGTTATCTTAAGAGAAAAAAGACGTTTCAAAAGTGGGCAGTAAACTTTAAAAGCTCGACCAATTAAAACCTTCTGTAGTTTAAACGGTACCCCCTATTTGAAATTACCTCACGGACCATGTTATTTATCATATGGCCTGTCTTTAACATTTTATAATACCAGTCCAGCAGATGGAAAAAAACCCCTTTTGTTCCTTTGCTTTGCCTTTGTATAGGGGAAAAAATCTGCCTTCTTTGGTCTATCTATCTTAGTCTATTACATAGGTTCCTGGAAGCCTCTATCAACTGCTTTAGCCCTGAAAATCTCACTAGACCACCCGGCGAGTCCTTATTTAACAAGCTCGACAAATAAAAGAGAATTGGACACAAAATAATTTGGATGCTTATTTATTGTTTACAAGTGGCTAACGTCGACTACCTAATAAATAGTAAAGTTACACAAAGCACGTTTCCTGGACTCTAAAATAACATAAAACAGATGTATCTATGACCGGTATTTTACGATAGTTTACTAAAGTCTCGACCCATTAAAATGTTACCAAGATCAGAATACGGTCATTCTGTTGCACAGGGCCGGACTTGGCTCCCTTAATTTGACTTTTGTTACAAATCCTAGCTCATATCCCTTGAAGACTGTGCTATGATTCATTATACAGACTGTCTATTTTACGAGGGCCATACCAAATATCTCGCTTAATATCTATTGTAGAAGAATAAAGTTTTAGAAACAGTTATCCCATTTTTTGTGAGCTATATTTCAGTAAAAAGAAATTTGAAATCCATAGCCTACTTTATGAGATATATTACAAAAACCTGAAAAATAGGAAAACCACAAACGGTTATAGCTTCCTTATTTGAGGAGATACGAAAAAAGTTAAAGGAATGAAAGTTGACGGCAAAGACAATAAGAATAATAACGTGTAACAAAAAAATCGAAAAATGCAGTTGGCTTTGACATACGCTATTGTGCAAAAATGAAAAATACATATCTCAAAGCAGGCCATGACGCCATTAATTCCGTTATTTTTTTCTCATTCCAACGATATAAAACATGTCACAAAAATTTTAACCGATAGTGTCAATATTTAATATTTTACGAATACCACAATTCATATAATTGAATCGTAACAATCAGCTGTGCCATAATAGTAAAAATTCACTTTATAATAATTATAATTCCGTAATTATTTATTACAATTTAATACAAACCAATAAATATCTCATAAATAAAAATACAAGTACAAAACGAACATCGAAAGAAAAAAACGAAAAACTATGTATAACAGTACTACCTACTACTATATTGAAAAGAAATTGTGTGTATTTATTTTTCTAACTACAAATGCTCAAATTGTGCACCATGCATTTTGACACATAAACGTGCTCTACGAGACACGTCACGCATTACATTTTGGAGCATTTCAGGAGTAATTGCCTCACATGCGTTTCGAATTCTGGTTTTGATGTCCTCAATATTTTCAGGGGCAGTTTGAAATACCTTGTCTTTAATGTAACCCCAGACGAAAAAATCCAAGGGAGCAATATCTGGTGATCGAGCTGGCCATAGAATGGGTCCATAGGTGCCTATCCAGCTATCTGGCATAACTTGATTTAAATAATTTGTATATATTACAGCAGTGTGAGGTGGAGCCCCATCTTGCTGAAAATATGAATAATTTAATCTTTCTGCCACTGTTAATTCATAAAGAAAATCTTGAAATTCGTTTTGCAGGAAATTAAGGTATCTACGAGCGGTTAATTTGCCATCATAAAAATAAGGTCCAATTACTTTAGTCCCTAAAAGACCCAACCAAACATTCGTAGAAAATCTTTCTTGGAAAGCAGTATCTCTGCACCAATGTGTATTTTCTCGTGTCCACTTATAATGCATATTTCTATTGAAAAATCCATTATTAGAAAAATTTGATTCGTCCGACCAAAGAATTTTGCTACATATCAGCGCGTCATTCCTTTTCTTATTTAATAACCATCTACAAAATCTTACTCTCCTTGGCTTAGGTCCCTCATTTAAATGTTGAACTTTCCTCATTTTGTAGCATCGAAATCCGTTTTTTTTTCAATATTTTTCTTGCACTGTCTTTTTTTATGCGACAGTTTCTCTGAATTTGTCTCAAAGAGGTTTCCTCATTTTGGTTAACATAATTCATTACTCTATTCACTTTTCTTACATTATCCGCAACATGCGCTCGCCTTACTACTTTTTTTGAAAATGAACCGTGCGTTTTTAGATTTTGAACTAACTTCCTAAACATAGTTCGATTTGGCTGCGGAGCATCTGGAAGTCTATCTCCGTAAACCGTGACTGCCATCTCAGCGTCAAAATTGCACTGACAATAAATGCTAATCATATCGAATTTGTTATTATTGGTGTACACCATAATTACTGATATAAAATTTGTCTTAGAACTCGACAACGCAACATACAACAGTGACAATCTGTCAAATTTATTAATAACTGTATACTTTGTTTTTCACTAATTATGGCACAGCTGATTGTTACGATTCAATTATATGAATTGTGGTATTCGTAAAATATTAAAATTGACACTATCGGTTAAAATTTCTGTGACATGTTTTATATCGTTGGAATGAGAAAAAAATAACGGAATTAATGGCGTCATGGCCTACTTTGAGATATGTATTTTTCATTTTTGCACAATAGCGTATGTCAAAGCCAACTGCATTTTTCGATTTTTTTGTTACACGTTATTATTCTTATTGTCTTTGCCGTCAACTTTCATTCCTTTAACTTTTTTCGTATCTCCTCAAATAAGGAAGCTATAACCGTTTGTGGTTTTCCTATTTTTCAGGTTTTTGTAATATATCTCATAAAGTAGGCTATGGATTTCAAATTTCTTTTTACTGAAATATAGCTCACAAAAATGGGATAACTGTTTCTAAAACTTTATTCTTCTACAATAGATATTAAGCGAGATATTTGGTGTGGCCCTCGTAAAATAGACAGTCTGTATAAAATATGAAATCATTGACAATATCAAAGACCTTTTTCAAAAGTTGAGCCGGCTTCAAAGAAGTAATTAAACTAAAGTAACGATATCGTACGAAGCTCTGAAAGGGACGTGTAAAATAAAATAATTTCTATTTCTAAAATTCCGTATTAAAAATGGAAATTTTATGTTAAGATTTAGAATCACATCTCAAAATTTTAAAATTTCGACATGTGAGCCGAAATTTCATTTCAAAATTCGAATCATCAAAATTTCAGAGTTTTGATATAAAATTCTTGGTTATAAATCGACATTTTAAAATTGCAACTTATAAGTTGCAACTGAGAATTTTATATCAAAACGCCAAATTATACCTCGAAATTTTAAAATTTCGACTTGTGATTCGGAATTTTAAAATTTATCAAACTCATGCACAATGAAAGAAAATTCTAAAGAATGATGATTATTTAGTAGAAGAATAAATTTGATTTATTTTATTGTAATAAATATTTCAAAAAGTATTTAATGTAAATTTTTTACACATTGGTTATATATTTCTGTTACTTTTGTAAAATACATAAATTTTAATACCTGTATATTTAATAAAATTATTTTGTATTAATTTTATTTAAAAATGTCCGGCATTTTACTTGACTGAGATCTGGTCACATTATTTCAATGCAATTCAAATATTTTTCAAATTTGTATTAAAATGTGTTTTATATTTAATAAAACCTATCAGGTTTACAATAAACCATCTAATTGAACTTTCACGAAGCGAAACAAAATAGGAGCGCCATGAGTTGCAGTTGCATGGAAAAAATGCAAACATATTTTGCTCAGTGATAATGACTGCGATAGTAAAGTTCGTTTCAGCGTATTTATTTATCACCGATTGTAATTTTCCATAACCATATGTTGCTGTCATAATCATAATTTTACGCATCTACAGCATTTATTTAATAAATAAAAAATGTTTTCCTATGAAATATATTTAATATGTTAAATATGCATGTTTTATTCATTGTGTTAAATATAGTATAAAATGTATCGGACAAGTCGGTTACATTTATTGATGTAGATAATTTTAAATGGCTTAAGAGTTATGTTAATTAAAACATATTCTTTATAAAATTTTGCAAACAGCAGAAAAAAAAATTATCTATAACTAAAAGAAAAACTATGTGTAAAAATATTAATAAAATCTTTGCATTCTTTCGATAACCTGAATTCAGGTTATGCTAGCAAATTAAAATCCTAAAATGGATTTGTCAAATTTCTTATTTGGCAATTCTCATTCTAGCATCCACACAGTCCCCTACGGCCATGTAGATTAAACTGGTACATACATAACCCCCTACGATCATGAAGATTCAGTTAAAAATGAGAACAAAGGCCTAAAATGAATTTATTTATCTACCTTGTCTTAAAAAATTTTCATTCTAATGGATTACATTTTAATGAAATCCATCATTCTGTATCTTGGAACTGCTTAGCCTTTGAAACGTTTTTCGCCCTTATTCTGGAGCTCATCAGAAAAACATAAAGCCACTCATAGACAGATTTCATGAAAATGTAATCCATTAGAATGAACAATTTTTAAGACAAGGTAGATAAATAAATTCATTTTAGGCCTTTGTTCTCATTTTTAACTGAATCTTCATAATCGTAAGGGGTTATGTAGATACTAGTTTAATCTGCATGGCCGTAGGGGACTGTGTGGATGCTAGAATGAGAATTGCCAAATAAGAAATTTGACAAATTCATTTTAGGATTTTAATTTTCTAGCATAACCAGAATTCAGGTTATTGAAAGAATGCAAAGATTTTATTAATATTTTTATACATAGTTTTTCTTTTAGTTATAGATACTTATTTTTTTCTGCTGTTTGCAAAATTTTATAAAGAATATGTTTTAATTTACATAGCTCTTACATAAGAAAAGAAAACATCGGTAATTTTCGTTTTTAAACTTAAACAGCACACCTGTCATCAGAGAATTGTGATCAAGTAGGGTTCAGGAAAATGATCAATAGTAATTGATAAATGATGGGGTTATCAAAAAAATAAGGAAAGATGCAGCGGTAATTATTAAATAAAAAAAAATCGGTAAAGGTAATTACGGAGAATTTTCCTCTTTATTTGATGCCATTTATTTATTCATTATTTTCTCTGCTGGATAAGTATTCCGTATATTTTTTACTTCCACATCCACGTAGCGGATTGGAAGTATAGTAATCGCAAAAAAAATTTCAATTTTTTTTTTCTTGAAATGGGTTTAGAATGCCATGAAACATCGAGATTTTAAATTTGAGCGAAAAAAAATTTTTGTCTCTGTCGGTCTGTCTGTCTGTAACTTTTTTGTCCGCACGTTTTCTCCGGAACGGTTTAAGATATTGACTTGAAATTTTGTACACGTATATATTATAATGAGATCTGGAATTGGATTGTTTTTCGAAGATATCCGGTGAAGGCTTGGGGGTTAAATAGAGGTAAATAGGAAGAAATATGTAAAGCAAGCTGGTAAGAATACAGAAACTTGACATTTGATGTATGTACTACAAGCTAAGGCCCCAAAATTTTTCATAATATTTTTCAACCCCCCACCACCCCCTATTAATTATTAAAGATGTTGATAAAACAAAATTGAGATATTCACTTGAAATTTGGTACACGTATACATAATAATGACATCAGGAACTAGATTAAATTTAGGGATTATTCTGATGAAGGGTTCGGGGTTAAATAGGGGTAAATAGGGAAAAATAAGTAAAGAAAGCTCGTAAGAGTACAGAAACTTGAAATTCGGTGTATGTACTAGAAGCCAAGGCTTCAGATTTTTTAATAATATTTTTCACCCCCACCCCTATTCCATTATTGAAGGGGTTGGTAAAATAAAATTGAGATATTCACTTGAAATTTGGTACCCGTATGTATTATAACGACATTTGGCACTAGATTATATTTTGAGATAATCACGTTGAAGGGTTGGGGGTTAAATAGGGGTAAATAGGGGAAAATAAATAAGGCAAATTGGTAGGAGTATAGTAACTTGAAATTTGGTGTATGTACTAGAAGCCAAAGCCTCAGATTTTTAAATAATATTTTTCAACCCCCCCCCACCCTTACTCCATTATTAAAGGGGTTGATAAAATAAAATTAAGATATTAATTTGAAATTTGACACACGTGTTTATTATAACGACATCTGGAGATTATATTTTGTAGATGATTCAGTTGAAGGGTTGAGGGTTAAATAGGGGTAAATAGAGGTAAATAGGGGAAAATAAGTAAAGCAAGTTGGTAAGAGTACAGAAACTTGAAATTCGGTGTATGTACTAGAAGCCAAGCTCTCACATTATTTATAATATTTTTCAACCCCCACCACTCCACTCCATTATTAATGGGGATGATAAAATAAAAATGAGATATTCACTTGAAATTTAGTACACGTATGTATTATAACGACATCTGGAACTAGATTATATTTTGACATGATTCCTTTGAAGGGTTGGGGGTTAAATAGGGGTAAATAGGGAAAAATAAGTAAAGCAAGCTGGTAAGAATACCGAAACCTGAAATTCAGTGTATGTACTAGAAGCCAAGGTCCCAAATTATTTATAATATTTTTCAACCCCCCACCACCCCTACTCCACAATTTTATTAAAGGGGTTGATAAAATAAAATTGAGATATTACCTTGAAGTATGGTAGACGTATGTATCATAACGACATCTGGAACTAGATTATATTTTGAGATGACTCCGTTGAAGTGTTGGGGGTTAAATAGGAGTATATAGGGGAAAATTAGTAAATCAAGCTGGTAAGAGTACAGAAATTTGGGATTTGGTGTACGTACTCGAAACCAAGGCCTCAGATTTCTTTCTAATATTTTTCAAACCCCGCCACCTCCGCTCCATTATTAATGGGATTGATAACATAGAATTGAGATATTCACTTGAAAATTTGTACAATTATGTATTGTAATGACATCAGATTGAGATTATTCCATTGACGGGGTTGGAGGTGGTAGGTTGTGAATAGGAGAAAATAAGTAGGGTAAACTAGAGTCATTTTTATCGTATATGGTAGAAGCCAACGCCTCAAACTTTTCTATGACATCTGCCCCAAATATTATTAAAATTCTATGACCAACAATGTCCACATACTAAAGTGCAAATCTAGTCAAGGTGTTTACTTTAAAGGCACTTGAATGAAAAATCTGGATGTGGAAGTAGTCATTCCTTAGGCAGCGGTTTTAACTAAAAGTATCAGATTATCTCCTTGATAGTAGTGTCAAGTTAAATTAGATTAGATTTAGACGGGAGAAGCTGGGCGATTTGAAATATTTTTTTATTATCTAGAGAAAAGTTTTTAATTAGATTTAACTTTGTTAAGCCTTTTCAAGGGTTTTAATAATTTTTATTTTGCTATACCTCTATAACATAGATGAAGCTGACACAAATTGTTAAGTGTATTGTTCACTTTATTATACAGAGCGTAGGTTACATTTGAAAAATCTCATATTACTTAATGATAATGTCCTAACTGTACATATTTTGTCAATCTTAGTGAAACAAATTCTACTATATCATTAATTTCATTACATCAAATAATATAAAGAATAAATTTTTTATATAGCTATTTTTGCAATTAAAACATTGACAATAATTCTTTATATAGACTTGTCACAATTTAAGACAGACTTAATAACATAAGCGAGTAGGCGTTGAGATCGGGATGGCCAACTACGAATTAACATATTACTGACACAATTCGCTCTTATGTGGTGCCACTGAGAATAACTACACCTCTAATACAATGCTTCTTCTATTTTTAATATTCCAATAGGTATTCGCAGTCGACATCGCTCGATTATACCTTTCAATCCCTTCATTATTGTAAGCAGTAAACAATGTTGTATGAAAACTGCCTTCTACAGCTAAACTAGATACGGAAATCGACTGTTAGAAGTGGGCCCCTCAACCCTAGAACATTATTATATTAAAACTGTTACATAAATGTATGACCACAATTGATTTTAGCACTAAAATTGAAAAGGCAAATTTAAATCGATTTACTTTAATACAGTTAAGGCGTTCCCGTTCAAAAATTTTACAGCTCTTGAGTCTACTATACCTCTGGGAGTAGAATAAGTCAGGTAATATTTTAAGCTTTAATCCAACTTTTAAATCAGTTTATTGATTGAGATATCGTATAAGGTACAAATTGTGCCCTAGATGAAGATAAAACGAGAAGAAAGTAACAAATAACTTGAAGGCGCATGGTTATAGAAAAGGACCTAGATATTTCACAAATCCATTTTAAAAAATTAATTTAATAATATAGAGAATCGACATCAGCTTTCAGTTAACATCAGATATTTTCAATTTATTATTGACTTCAATTTCAGTGTATATTTGAATTACTTCCACATCCACGTAGTATAGTAGAAGTATAGTAATCGTAAAAAAATGATTTTTTTTAAATAGACTTAGAATGTCATACAACGTCGAGATTTTAAAATTGATCGAAAAAAAAACTATGTCTGTCTGTTGGTCTGTAACTTTTCTTGCGCACGTTTTCTCAGCAACGGTTTCAGATATTGATTTGAAATTCGATAGACAATATGTTTCATGACGAGATCTGAAACTAGATTCTATTCTCCGATAATTCAGGTGAAGGGTTGGGGGTAAATAAGGGAAAATAAGTGAAGCAAGCTGGTAAGAGTACAATAACTTGGGATTTGGTGGATACCAGGTGTAACAGGATCATGGTAAACCCCCCGTTTCTCCTTTAGTTTTGAAGATAATTGATTGAAATTTAGGATATACTACATACAGAATAAGCGGCACTTTTTGACATACAGTTGATTTTTTTTCACTTCCGGTTTCGCCGGTAGTGGCACTAACTATGGCCCGCTCAGACACCATAGGCGGCGGGCATGACAACATTACGCCAAGGAGGAAACAACGCACCAAACCAACACACCGGACCGATACCAACGAAAGAACAGCACCAACACCGACAGGTATCACTTTCCTACAGGCCAACCTCAACAGAAGCCGAGATGCGCAAGACCTCCTATATCACACCAGACAGAAAGTCAATGCCCACGTCCTGCTCGTCAGCGAGCCGAATATCAAGCACGTCCGCGGCAATAATGCCTGGATCACCGACTTGGACTCCGACGTTGGGATCTATGTTACGGACACTCACGCCAGCAACTCTGGAGGGCACCATGGCGTTGCGTGGTGCTCCATTAACGAAGTAAACATCTTCTCGTGTTACATCTCCCCTAACGTATCCCTAGCTGACTTTGAGCTCTATCTTGCAAACCTATCGGACAACCTACGCACCAACAACCGCGGTAGAGGCATGATCATTGCCGGGGACTTCAACGCCAAAAACCCGCTGTGGGGTTCACATACCCTTGACCGAAGAGGCACCATACTGGCGGAGTACCCATGACTTAATAGTTGCCAACGTTGGAGACACACCCACATTTAGGCGCCGACAACAGTCCAGCGTTATCGACGTCACGTTCGTATCAGCCGACCTCGCAGACCGCATTATGAACTGGCGAGTCCTCGAACTTGAAACACTAAGCGATCACCAACTAATCACGTTCTACCTTGCCAACGAATGCTTCACCGAAATACCAACTCCAGACGCGCAACCCAATACCGCGGTGTGGCGATATAACCAGAGCAGAGCAGCCATCGTCCAGGAAGCCCTACAGGTGGAGCTCGGCAGATTACAAAACCCCGACCAGGGGAGTCTCATCGCAGCTCTCACAAACGTATGCCAGGACACCCTCCCACGAAAAGGCTCAGCTCGTAGGAGACCTGTGTACTGGTGGAGCCCGGAGATCGCCACGCTGCACAAACAGTGCAATGAACGTAAGAGAGCTTGGACCAGACACAAGGCCCACCGGAACCTCCCTGCAGCAACGGTCGAAGAAAGCCATGAAGCGTACAGGACGGCCAGGAAAGCCCTCAGAATGGCCATTAGGTCCGCCAAGGCCAAATGCTGGGAAGACCTAATTGAAGAGGTTGACACAGACCCATGGGGCAATGGATATCGCATTGTATGCAAACGAACCGGTTCACGCAAGCAGGTACAACTTAGCACGCCCAAGAGGAGGGAGTTGGTGGCTGCACTCTTCCCCACCCGCCCGAATATAGACTGGGAACCAGTTCAGGGCGTCCCCCCCCCGCCACCCATTACGGAGGAGGAAATAATCAAGGCGGCTGGCAGACTCAAGCCGAACAAAGCGCCAGGCCCAGACGGCATCCCGCCGGAAGTCATCAAGCTGGCCGTTAATCAGCACCCACACGTCTTCACGCGGGTGCTCAACGACATCATCTGTGTCGGTGAAATCCCTTCCGAATGGAAAACGGCTAAACTTGTACTAGTACCCAAACCAGGGAAGCCGGTACACACCGCTCCGAGGCCCATTTGCTTGATAGACACATCAGCCAAACTACTCGAAAGGATTATTGCCACAAGACTCACCGAAGAACTCGACAATCGCGGAGGACTGTCCGAAAGCCAATATGGCTTCCGAGAAGGCATGTCTACGATCGAAGCGATCCAGGAGGTTGTCCGCATCGCCCGTTCAGCCAACACTGGCAACTGGAGACAGCGTGAGATTTGTGTTGCTACAGCAATCGATGTGAAGAACGCATTTAACTCGGCACCATGGAGGCCAATCGTTGAAACGCTTGAGCGAAAGGGAGTGCCTGCCTACCTTGTGCGGCTCATAATGAGCTACTTTACAAACAGAAGCCTGCTGCTGCCAGACGGAGAAAGTAGAGTGGTCACGTGCGGTGTCCCCCAGGGATCGGTCCTGGGGCCGCTGCTCTGGAACGTTCTTTATGACGGCGTACTGAACCTTGACTCAGCGGTCCCCACTACAGAATACCGAATGGTTGCATTTGCAGACGACCTTATAGTTATTGTCGTCGACAAGACTGAAGATGGCGCGGTTGCTAAAATGGAAGTTGTCGTCGAGGCCGTCGGGAATTGGATGACCGCCAACGCCCTGGAGATCGCCCCGGAGAAATCCGAGGCGATTGCCCTCACCGGCAGAAAACGCATTCAGGAGATGACGATCAATGTATTAGGCACGAACACAACCGCCAAGAAGCACCTGAAATACCTGGGGGTATACATTGACCACAGGTTTGCCTGGAATACCCATATAGAAAAGGCCGTTGAGAAAGCCGAAAAAGCAGCCATGGCAATCGCCAAGCTTATGCCCAGGACCAAAGGCCCCTTGACCAGCACCCGCCGACTGATTAGCTCGGTGGTAACGTCTATCCTGCTGTACGCCGTGCCAGCATGGGTGGAAGGACTTAGTACCAAAACCAACAGGAACAAGCTACTTAAAGCCCAACGGGGTGCACTAATCAGGATTTGCTGTGCGTACCGAACAGTTTCCACGGTTGCCTTACAGGTCATTACCGCAACCCCACCAATTGACCTGCTGGCCAAGGAAAGGGCTTACAATCACGGAGCGGACAAAGACGCCAAAGCCTACAATCGACGCTGTTTAATGGAACGCTGGCAGACCCGCTGGTCCAACGCTGCCGAAGGGGGATGGACCCGCACCCTCATCCCTAACGTCCAGCCGTGGGTCGAGCGCAAGCACGGCCAACTGGGCTACCATCTCACGCAAGTCCTTAGCGGACATGGGAACTTTGGTACTTACCTTCACAGGATCGGGAAGAAGGAATCCGACACCTGCCCCTACTGCCCCATGAGCGACACCACGGCCCACACAGTGTTTAGCTGCCCCCGTTGGAGCACCGAACGAGCTAACACGGCCAGAATCCTAGGACAAGCCCTGAACGAAGCGAACCTCATTGATACAATGCTCAGCTCAGAGCAGAGCTGGCGTGCGGTCAACGACCTCTGCGTCACTATCCTAAGCGCTAAAGACATGGATGAAAGAGCCAACTAGAACACGGCAAGCCAGCACACCACTGTAGCAATGCTAACGCGGTCCCGGATGATGTGCTGAAGATCGGAGGGGTTTTAGCCGGTAAAAGTCCGGCACTACCCGGCGCGCTAGACCAACAGCGTCGGGTGTCCATGAGGATTTCCCCTCCCTGAAGGAAAAAAAAAAAAAAAAAAAAAAGTGTAACAGGATCATGGTAAACCCCCCGTTTCTCCTTTAGTTTTGAAGATAATTGATTGAAATTTAGGATATACTACATACAGAATAAGCGGCACTTTTTGACATACAGTTGATTTTTTTTCACTTCCGGTTTCGCCGGTAGTGGCACTAACTTTCGATTTTTAAATGGAACACCCTATATATTATTACATTTTTGAATTCTGTATAATTCTCTGAATCCAACGATGCCAAATAAGTGACATTTCAAACATTAACTTTCCTCATAATATAATTTTTTGTTTTCCAGTTAAGTATGCCATGACAGTTCCGATTTATTCTAAAATGACCCGTGTAATGCTACAAAATCGAAAAACACTAAATTACGTGATTTATGAGCAAATAAAATTCACCAAAATTGTTTTTGGGGCCAAACTCATTTTTTTCAAATGGAACCATATCGGTGCCGTGGTAACATTTATTAGTACTATTAATAAGGAATTTATTCATATGTCGTATTAAAATGTGCGATTAATACAAACAAAATTATAGCTAAAAGAAAATAAGAAAATACAATTTCATTCTAATTACCTTGTTACACAAAAGGTGGTTTTGGAATACAAAAAATTAACACAAAACGTTACAACAGTTGTTCAAAATGCTGTCCATTAACGTCAATGCACTTCTGAACTCACATAGCTGTTTCTCGAAGAACTTTCGCCAATTGCTGGGCCGTTATGTTATTAATTGCTCGTCTTACTCGTAGCTCCAGGTCTTCACGGGTTGTAACGGCGGTTGCATAGACAATATTTTTTAAATGACATCAAACAAATAAATCAAGGGGCGTTAAATCAGGTGATCTTGGAGGCCACCTCACAGGATCATTCGTCGAAATTACGTTTTCTCCGAATCTCCGTTGAAGATAATCAATTAATATCCTTGAATTATGGGGAGGAGCGCCGTCTTGTTGGAAATATATTCCCTGTCCTAAATCTAAAGGTAACTCATCTAAAATGTCCTCAATTTGATATTCCAGGAATCTCAAGTATCTGGTACCAGTTACAGGTCCTTCAAATATTATTGGACTAATGATTCTATTACCGATTATACCAAGCCAAACATTGAAACCGAACCGCACTTGAAAGTTACCCTCTAGTAATAAATTTAGATTTTCTTGTTACCAATATTTTGTATTTTGTCGGTTAAATAATCCCAAATTTGTAAACCTTAACTCGTCCGAAAATAAAATTAGTCCCAAAAATTCATTATTTGGCTGCACGTTATTATGCAAAATCCAATTGAAATATTCCATGCTACGTTCGTATTTACTTTCGTACAAATGCTGGTGCAATTTGTATTTAAAAGATTTATAGTGGTATTTGTGAAAAATTTCGGCTTAGTGTTTGGTGACTGATGTTCAATTCAAACCCAACTTGCCTTAAAAAAAAGTCTCATCAACTTCTATTCGAGCGAAAACAATACTTTCCGTTCCTTCGTCAATAATGAAGTTTCCTTCGCGACCATTGTTGGGCTCTTTTCGAAATTGATTTTCAACACGTTTAAAATAATTTTTCGCTGAACATTGTCTATCAGGATATCGTCGGCCATAAAGGTCCATAGCAGCAATTGCTTTTCTTTTACTTTCCCCATAAATAATTAACATGTCCACGTTTTCATCTCTTGTACAAATTTGCGGCATTTTGAACACAATTAACAAGAATTTTAAACAATAAAAACACCGTTAAACCAACAAATGTTTGACAAGCTAAATATTTCATTGTATTCAAAACCTTAGTTATTCCATAACATTTAATTAGAACAAAATTGTATTTTTTTGTTTTCTTCTAGTAATTTTGTTTGTATTCATCGCACATTTTAATAAGATACATGAATAAATTCCTTATTAATAGTACTAATAAATGGTACCACGGTACCGATATGGTTCCATTTGAAAAATTTGAGTTTTGCCCCAAAAACAATTTTGGTGAATTTTATTTGCTCATAAATTACGCAATTTAGTGTTTTTAACGAGATTTCGATTTTTGTAGCTACACGCGTCATTTAGAATATTTCGGACCGTTATGGCACACTTAAATGGAAAACTAAAAATTAGATTATAAAAAAAATTGACGTTTGAAATGTCACTTATGTGGCATCATTGGATTTTGAAAATTATGCATAATTAAAAAATGCAATAATACATAGGGTGTTCCATTTAAAAACCGAAAGTTAGTGTCACTTCCTGCGAAACCGGAAGTGAAAAAAAATCAATTGTATGTCAAAAAGTGCCGCTTATTATATATGTAGTATTTTCAATCAATTATCATCAAAACTGAAGGAGAAAAGGGGGGTATACCATGATCATGTTACACCAGGTATACTAGAAGCTAAGACCTCAGATTCTTTTAATAATATTTTCACCCCTCCTCCATTATTAAATTGTGGTCACTTATTTTTATTTTTGATACCGAAAATCAATTTTCCATAATAATGTTTGTTACTATTTTTCCACCGTGAAAATAACAAAGTTTGTAAACGACCACAAGCTGATAACAGTTTAATATAAAACCTAGCTCAGCTTGTAATCAAAAACAGAGCACTCTACACTGTCATAACTGAATAAACTACTAGTAATTCACGAAGTCTTTTCTTCAAGAAGTTCCACGAACATATTTGGCGCAGTCGGTAGGTGCATCGAGTCATCCAGCGGAGAAGATCCTGTGTGAATAACACGATACCCGGAGGTCCGAGCCTAAAGTTGGATTTCAATCATTAAGTACTTTCCCAACAACGAATCCAGACAAGTAAGTTCCTTTTTTTTCCATTCTCTGACCTGTGTAGAGTCTCTCAAAAATTGACTGAAAGTCACTGAAAAGAAGCTCTTTTGTGATCCTTTCCCTCATTCAGTCCATCGAGGATATTAGAAAATAAGTTACTGAATATAGTGTTCAGTTTGAAACTATATTACAGGGAAGAGTCAGATTCTCAACTCTTAATTAAGATTTATGCCGATCTATCATTCAATTAACGATACTATACCTGACACTTCTTCAGACGAAGAAACTGTTACAAATATCCAGCCAATTCAAACTCAATTAATATCACCTGTTTTAAATACTGAATTTTTAAGAACAATCGCTCAACCAAATATTAATTACCAATTGTTACATATGTACATAGATTTAATTAGACCATTTGATGGAGATATTTTTGTGTTAAACGATTTGATTTCGGAATGTGATAATTTAGAAAGACACTATGCTAGACCAGCAGATTCACAAGAAAATATAACTTTGAATGCATTTTTACTTCAGAATATCAAGTCAAAATTTCAAGGCAGAGCTCTAATGGTTATAGGCCCTCGATTTGATCTAAATTCTTGGACTGATATTAAAACCTTATTAATCACACAATTTTCAGACCGAGATCAATAACTAATATGGAACATGACTTAAGACGAATTATGAGAAAACCTCACGAATCATTATTAGAATTAGGTATAAAAATCCAAAATTTACAAAATTTATTGCTAGTAAAATTAGGCCAATCAAATAAAGACAATGATGATGAGAAAAATATTTATAGTAAAATATATCAACAATTAGCACTTGATAGTTATACTCACAATTTACCACAAAATTTACAAATTAGGATTCGACTATCGAATTTCATTACATTGTTTCACGTGAAGAACAATTTTCTAAGAATTCGAATCCAATTTCCAAATATCCTGGGTTATCGCAACCAACGTTCACATTCCCCAATACATCTTACAAAGCTTATTTCCCATCGCAACCGATTAACATACAATCACGTCCCATCCACAATACAAAATTTCCAAGTAATCAACAAGTCTTTGGAAAACAACAAAATGTCTTTAAACCCCAAACGCAAAACCAAAACTATTTTCAAAAGACGCAACAGACACCTATGTCCGGTGTATCAATACAACTAAGATACAACAAACCAATTATCTACCCTCAAAAATATAAAAGTCTTAAATTCCCAATCTTAGATGAAAAATCTGAAATATCTCTATTTCATATTATTCCTTTACCAATTCTTAATGAAACAATATTACCAAGAGAACCATATATTGCAATTAATTCAAATGACAATTATCAATGGATAAAAACCTTACCACCGAGGATCGAAGACAAATTCTTTATCATGGATGAATTACATAATAACCCAGAGTGTTTTGTTGAATTATTTAGAAGACGAAATATAAAAGATATTTGTAATGTTTCACCCCTAGTATATCAAAAACTACGAGTAGAACAATTGCCGCCTACTGAATATATGTTAATTCCCAATAAATCATGTACTGTTGAATATACTTGTCATCCTAAACCCCTTCTATACAAAATTATAAGTAACTTAACAAAAAATACATTAAGTAAACATTGTGAATTTCCTGTTCTAAATAGAACCTATTTATACGAAGAACCATTTATAACAACAGCTACCCTTCTTTTTCAAGAATTGATATAAGAGAACTGTCATCATCGATACAAAATCTCGATGGGAGATATCAAGAGATCTCCATCAAATCAGTCATCAAATTAATAATTTACAAGATATTAAAATAAAGAAAGAAGAATCTTTCACATTTCAACTTTCTTTGGCATATTACACCAACAGCAATTATAATCTTTATTATTTACATTTGTTGGATTAAAAGAAAAACAATAAAAACACAATTAACTGTTAAATATGCAAAGGAAACTAAGCAGGTACAAATAAAACAAACAAGGATTGTGTCGAACCTTTTTTCCCTTACCCTTACCTATAACTGAGTAACATACTTACTTAATGGAAATGGAAATCATCAAGAGGAGCTACATCCTACTGAGCTAACTTCAAGGAATCAAATTCAACTAAACCAAAACACCACAGTCATGATATCACTAATACAGAATAACCATCAACACCACACAACCATGAATCTTCAAGATTATCAGATAATGTTTATATTATTATTTATATATTATATTGTAAGTAATGCAAATCAGATGATGATTTGTGAACATTTTTTATTCTAAAATTTCGCAGTTATTTTCAAAAACGTGACCTTATGTTTATTTGGTTATTTATCAATGTATCTAATTTTTTTTGACAAAATAGTTAATTATATAAAATGTAAGCATTTCCAGAAAAACGAATAGGTATATATCAAATATTAATTTTAACAAGTGCAATAGATAATATTAATGCAAGCTTGGTAAATCTTTACCATATAGCTATGTGAAGCAGTTAATTAAATGCATGTCATTACTATCATTAAGTTACATAGACATTTTGCTGTGGTAATTTTATGCTTAATAAGCTTTATTCATGTCTGCTTTAAACGTTGCTTGTATATGTTATCAGTCAAGTGTCAAAATGTAAAAGGGAGAAGCAAATATGTACGACTGTTGTTAAAACGATTTTCTTTGTATTAGAGTATCTCTCTTGAGAATTTAAAATGTGAAAACGGGCTTGCTATAAGTAACCGTCAGCAAGGTGTCATTTTCAGTCGACAATATTACCGAGAAATACAATAATTTAGAGAATAAATGTCCTGAGATGCGAGGCCCCGTATCTATGCGCTCTTGTCATGGAAACTTGAGCAAATTTAATTGTGAACTTGCCAACTTACGTAAAACGCGAATGAAAAATTTTCTGCTTTAGAAAGAGCTTCATAATGCTTACTTAAATAAAAAACTTTCATATTTTTTCGTTTTAGGTAGGTATTCAAGAAATCCTCAGAAATGATACTGCATTTTATTTTGTTAATGTTGAAATTGCGTGACACTGTTTATACCAAATTAAAATAAGACCAACTGCAAAGAATATATACCAAACCCGATAACTATTACGTAGTAATATACTAATATATATTTAAAATATCTACAGATAGATGGAATGGAAAGAATTTTGTTGTTTGACTGCATAAGCCTTACTATCCATGCTTATCAACTATTGGCCAGAGCCATTTGAGAAAATGGCATATTATCTAATACATAACTACTCTGTTATTTTTGGCAAAAGTATATCTAAAGTAATTTTGAAACAAAATTTCACTGTCGCCGTACTAATTGAACGTTATTGTATTATTACTTAGTATAGATATAGTGGTCGGTAATAGGGTGGTATTGAAACTTGATTTCAAAATTTTTAGTGAACATCATGACCGTTGTGACCGTCAATTTAAAAACAAATTTATCATAATTCTTAGTAGCCTCATATACAGGGTCCGCCACTAAAGCTCTCCAGATTCGCAACTTCCTTATTATTTAAGTTGAGTGATTTCAAATTTTTTTTTTTTGAAAATATTATTACCTACGAAATACTTAAGACTTAATTTCCTTGAATATTTTTTCCTTCACCCTGTACATGAACTGTATTAATGTTTTCTTATAAAGGCTTTAATTACTTTCAATTTATGTTCTTTCGTCGTATTCGATATTCTCTTTCGTTTTAGAGAGAAAAATTAAAAACTCTCTTTTTGACTCCAAACTGAATTCTCTTAAAATACCTTTGAAAATAATATGAATAATAATTTTAAACTTTATTTGTAAAAGGCATATAATAAACAATATTTAAAGCAACAAAACAGCAAGAACAAATAAAAGGAAGCAAATTTTCTTTTCTCTTTTGTGATAACACTTGATGAACCCATTGCTAATAAGTGTATGTTTTCATATATTAAACATTTCTTACTGATAAAAGTTGGTTGCGCTTCTAGTGGCTCTACGGATATTTATATATAAAAAAAATTATAATCATGATTCAGTTTCATGAACTTCCTTACTTTTACTCATTTTATTTTATTCTTTCGACGTTTAAGTTGTTCAAATTTAATAAATCAACCATAGCTTTGTTATTAGTAACATTTCACATTTCCTAAGTTAGCCATGAAAGTTTTAATAAAAAACACTTTTAGAAAAATTATAAGTTGGTATACTTATTTTTATTAACAATTAAAAATACTGTGCAAAATTAATTAAAAAAACAAAAAAACAAAATAATTCTTAGTTATGTTAACAAGAATACTAAAAATACAACAATGTTGATTTTGCAATAAACATTCGTGTTTTCTTTAAAAATTGTATCAGGTAAAGAGAGAATAAAAGTTTTTTACAAATATTGTTTAAAATTTTGCCCATTAACGTGAATGCAGTAGTTAAATCTTTTTATTAATTCACCATTTACTGTACGTAATAAAGTATTCCGTCGAATAGAACTACATCCATTTCTTATTCTATTTTTCAAATCCTCAATGTTCTGAGGTTGGGTATTATACACAAATCCCTTAAGGTAACTCCACAAAAAGAAATCCAGCAGATTTAAATCTGGTGATCTAGCTGGCCATCGCACAGGTCCGGTATTGCCTATCTACTGGTTTCCAAAAATCGTGTTTAAATAATTAGAAACAATACAGGCATTATGTGGAGGAGCACCATCCTGATGTAACCAGATACTTCTTCTAACTTGCAGGGGAATTTCTTCTAAATAATTAGGTACCTAAGTCATTTCATAAAAAATCTAGGTAAATTTCACTTTTTTAATTATTTTCAAAAAAATGTGGCCCTATTAATCTGCCACTAAGCATACCTATCCACACATTGACTATATTTTACCTGAAAATTTCTTTCTCGACTCCACCTAGGATTCCTATCACTCCAATAGTGCATATTGTGCCTATTTATACTACCAGTTTCATTGAATGTCGCCTCATCGCTCCAAAGAATTTTATGAAGGAAATTGTGTCTTTCGTTCAGTACGGACATTCGTGCAATAAAATGAAGTCGCCGTTGATAATCTCCTTGGCGAAGTGGTTGTATTAAAATCATATTATAAGCATGATAACTTTTGTCTTTGAGGTTCTTCTGACCGAAGTCGAAGAAATATTTGTTCTAACACTGATTGCTGATATTGAGGTTTGTAGATTTTTACTAACGGCAGCGACAACTTCATTTATGTTAATATGATTCCTCACCGGTTTACTTCTGTTTCTCGTTAGTTTGGTAAAAGAACCATATCTAAAGATCAGAACAGCGTCTACCAGGAAACCGTTGAGAATAGACTGTGCACGCTTTTTTAGCATCACGTTTATATTTTCCATAAACCAATAAAAATTCCAAAGTAGAAAATTGAACCATGCCGAATGGTTAGTAGATTGACGAGCGAATTAATGTTCAACAAAAAATAACTAGGTACTCTTACTTATTTTAATTTGACATATTAAAACTTTCATGATCAACTTAGAAGTACACTGTGAAGTACACTGTGAAGTACACTGTGAAGTACACTAATAACAAAGCTATGGTTGATTTACTAAATATGAAAAACTTAAAAGTCGAAAGAATAAAATAAAATGAATAAAAGTAAGAAAGTTCATGAGACTGAATCATCCCTAGTAACACAGCATATTGGACCAATGTATAATCCATATAGGACCAATATATGAATATTGCTCCTATATAGGACCAATATTCATATATTGGTCCTATATGGATTATATATTGGTGCAATATTGGTGCTACTAGGGATGATTATAAATTTTTTTGTTTAAATATCTGTAGAGCCACTAGAAGATCAACCCAAATGTGTATTACATGAGAACATGCACTTATTAGCAATGGGTTCATGAAGTGATATAACAAAAGAGACAAAAAAAATCTTACTTTTTATTGGGTATTTTGCCACTGAAAAATATTAAAAAATTTTAATGAAAAAACCTCTGCGCCAAACGGATCAGACAGAGGTTGGTTTTTGAATACTTGACTGTTTCAAAAAGTCTCACACCTAAAAATATATAAACTAGAACAATGTAATAAACTAAAAACTGAAAATGAAAGTTATAGGTAAACGTTTCGGAAGAGAATCTATTTCCGTTCTCAAAACTTTTTTGGCCGTCAACCATGACAGTTCTTTGTTTACGTATTTCCATAGTCACGTTAGACATTAAATTATATTTATCTTATTAACGAGGATAGATGCGTTTCGAATTATTCAATAGATTTTTGTACTAGTTGGTTGCCCATCCTTAGAGACGAAGTAAGTAAAAATAGGATAAATCTAATTTAATGTCTCACGTGACTATGGAAATACATAAACAAAGAACTGTCATGGTTGACGGCCAAAAAAGTTTTGAGAACGGAAGTAGATTCTCTTCCGAAACGTTAACTAGAGGTGTTTTAAAACCTCATGAGCCGTGACCTTCATATGCGCAGAGACATAATCCGTCCTGTTGACTCAGTTACACTTCTTAAAAATATTATATTTATTGTTTACAATTTATCCCGAGCTCTTGTTTATCTATACAGCAAGGCAGTCTCCAGTGTCTTCAAAAACATACTTATAACTCAGATTAAACTTTGCCTTTTGCGCATTTCACGGCTCATGAGATTCTGAAACACCTCTACCTATAGCTTTCATTTTCAGTTTTTAATTTATTACATTGTTCTAGTTTATATATTTTTAGGTGTGAGAGTTTTTGAAACAGACAAATATTCAAGAGCCAACCTCTGTCTGATCCGTTTGGCGCAGAGGTTTTTTCATTAAAATTGTTAAATATTTTTCAGTGGCAAAATACCCAATAAAAAGTAAGAACATCTGAATATGCTAAATAAACAATTACATACAAAAAAAATTGTTTCCTTTTATTTGTTGTTGCTGTTCTGTTACTTTAAATATGGTTTCGATATGAGAAGGAAAACTACTTTGTTTTCTACCACTAAAATTTATTGTAACATACACGTTACTGCAGTTTCGGTACTTTAACGTACCATTTTCAAACGTTGATTCAAATGAATGAATTTACAAAGGCTTGTGTTAATTTATACTAAGTACCTAATTACATTATTCTGGGTATTAATTTATCAGATATTAGAAAGCAATAAATATTAAGAATTTTGAATAAGTAATAAATTATGTAAATAAGTTTATAAGGGATTATTTTAATGCATTAAACAGATATTAGAACGCAATAAATATTAAGAATTTTGAATAAATAATAAATTATGTAAATAAGTTTATAAGGGATTATTTTAATGCATTAAACAGGGTGGATTGATATAGGTCCAACTGGTCATTTAGAAGTTTATTTTCGGGATTTTTGTTATATTTGATAATTTCTATTGATTCTAGTAAATTTAATTTAAAACCTTTATCTTTCACATGTAATATCTTTAGGTCGTTTACATCCCGAAATTTGTGATTTGTTTCTAAAATATGATTTGCAAAGTTTGAATCTGTTTTTTGGAAATTAAAACACCGTAAATGTTCTTTATATCTAATTTCGAATGAACGACCAGTTTGACCTATATACAAGGCATTACAATCTGGACATGTAATTTTATAAACTCCTGATTTTTTTAGAGGATCGGTTTTATCCTTAGCATTGTACAAAATATTGGATAATTTGAAAGCTGGTCTAAAACTAACTTTCAGGTTTATGAGTTGACAAAACTCATAACCTGAAAGTTAGTTTTAGACCAGCTTTCAAATTATCCAATATTTTGTACAATGCTAAGGATTAAACCGATCCTCTAAAAAAATCAGGAGTTTATAAAATTACATGTCCAGATTGTAATGCCTTGTATATAGGTCAAACTGGTCGTTCATTCGAAATTAGATATAAAGAACATTTATGGTGTTTTAATTTCCAAAAAACAGATTCAAACTTTGCAAATCATATTTTAGAAACAAATCACAAATTTCCGGATGTAAACGACCTAAAGATATTACATGTGAAAGATAAAGGTTTTAAATTAAATTTACTAGAATCAATAGAAATTATCAAATATAACAAAAATCCCGAAAATAAACTTCTAAATGACCAGTTGGACCTATATCAATCCACCCTGTTTAATGCATTAAAATAATCCCTTATAAACTTATTTACATAATTTATTACTTATTCAAAATTCTTAATATTTATTGCTTTCTAATATCTGATAAATTAATACCCAGAATAATGTAATTAGGTACTTAGTATAAATTAACACAACCCTTTGTAAATTCATTCATTTGAATCAACGTTTGAAAATGGTACGTTAAAGTACCGAAACTGCAGTAACGTGTGTTACAATAAATTTTAGTGGTAGAAAACAAAGTAGTTTTCCTTCTCATATCGTCATGATTAACTATCACAAAGTAACGGCTTCCACAATCGATTTTTTTTAAATATGGTTTATTTTTCACCTGTATATTATTTGTTTATTATACCTTGGATACGGTTACCATAAACAGGTTCATTCTGACCACGGGCATAATGAGCGGGCGTTATGCGCCATAATGCCCTGTTATTTGAGAAGCAAAGAAAGAGTAAATGTTTCATATTCCTTATCATATAATGGTTTGGATTTGACCGGCATTACATTTTCTGTGGCTTCTGTGCATTGTTTTGGGTATTTTGTGGTATTTCCATATTAATTTTCCTTTTTCCTAGAACATCAACAACTCTCAGATACAGTTAATAAACGGCAAGTACCAGCAAATGTCATAGACTACTAAATGCATTTGAAGAATGAAAAGTCAATTTTTCATCAGAAAAATATATTTTTCGTGAAAAATAAAATATTGTATGCACCATGAGCGTTATTAGATTATAACGCCCATCAGGCAACATACATCCCTCGTGCCAACGGCCCTCGGGCTGCATCATGTTACCTTCCGGGCGTTATAATTTATACAACGCACTTGGTGCATAAAATACTATTATTATATGCGTTTTACAAATAAAGCTTAAAATTATTATTTACATTCTCCTCAAATTTATTTTAAGATAAGTCAGTTTGCTGTCAAAACGAGAGATTTTAATGTTTTTCTCTAAAACGAAAGAGAATATTGAATATGGCGTAGTAACATAAATTGAAGATAATTAAAACCTTTATAAGAAAATATTAACACAGTTCATGTACAGGGTGAGGGAAAAAATATTCAAGGAAATTAAGTTTCATTTCGTAATAATCTTCTCAATTTTTTTAAAAATCACTTTGTATGCATATTAACCCCTTCATTACGGCACTGGCTTTTACATATCGAGCCCGCAAAACGACAGCGGGAGGCCCTTGCGGAATCGTACGGTTCGGGTAAACTTATGCGCGTATACATGCTTTTTGTAGCCATGTAAATTCAAATAATCAATCAAATAAACATTTATTTTTTTCAAAAACATAAGAAAACATAGACTTTCACAAAAAAAATGCAAAATAAAAACAGATACGAACTACAATGTAAATATGACATTGCGTAAATATCCGGTTCCCGCGCTGGGAGCACGAAAAATTTTTGTGGATTTATCCGGTTCCAGGAATTAAAGGGTTAAAAGGCCTTAAAAATATCTACAATTTGATGTACACAACATGGTCGTGGCTTAAAAAATAACGAAGTTACGAATCTGGGAAGTTTTAAGTGGCGGACCCTGTATAGTATTCAAGGTAAAATAAAATCGTTATACATTTCTAAGCCTTAATATCAAACTCGTTATCAACGAAACCTCATATCCTCATTTATATTTCATGGAAATCTGCAAAAGTTTTGCAATTATCACGTTCAGCATCAACTAGTACATATCTAATTACCAATTTTATTGCGATTCAGACGAAACCATTCTTTACCACTGGCGCATCCACCATATTCTCGCTTGATGAACTTAATGTGGGACTACCGCCAAGCCATACTTTACAATGTGCGAAGGATTTCATAGAAGAAATATATACATATAAATGTAAAATATAATATGTTTATAGAGAAATTTGATGCCTATAAATTAACAAACTAACAAATAGGTATCTTTTTGGTCGATTTACTGCATTTTTTATACTATATACCTACCAATGCACATTCTATAGAATACTTTTCGTAGTTTTGTTGCAAATAATATTAATTTCAGATAACTACAAAACATAACTACAAAACATAAAAAAATATATATTTTACTTGCACATCCACAAAGTGGAGTGGATGTATAGTAATCGTAGTAAAAATGTCAATTTTTTTTTGTTGACGTAGGTTTAGAATATCATGAGATTTTAAATTGGAGCGAAAATAAAGTTCCGTCTGTCGGTCTGTAACTTTTTCTGTGCGCACGATATCTCTGGAAGGGTTCAAGATATTCACTTGAAATTTTATACACGTATGTACTATAACGAGATTTGGAACTGTATTGTTTTTTTGAAATTATCCAGTGAAGAGTTGGGGGTAAATAGGGATAAATAGGATAAAATAAGTAAAGCAAGTTGGTAAGATTACAAGTTGGGATTTGGTGTATATACTAGAAGTCAAGGTTTCAGATTTTTTAATAATATCCCCCCCCGCACCACTCCACTTTATTATAAAAGGGGTTGATAAAATAAAATAAAAATATTCACTTCAAATTTCATACACGTATATATTATAACGATACCTAGAACTAGATTATAATTTGTGATTATTCCATTGAAAGGTTGGTGGTTAAATAGGGGGAAATAAGTAAAGCAGGCTGGTAAGAGTACAGAAACCTCAAATTTGGTGTATATACTAGAAGCCAAGGCCTCAGATTTTTTCAACTCTCCCACTACCACATAAAATATTTACTTGAAATTTTATACCCGTATGTATTATAACGTCAACTGGAACTAGATTATATTTTGAGATGATTTCGTTGCAGAGTTGGTGGTCAAATAAGGGTGAATATGGCAAAATATAATTGACATATTTACTTGAAATTTGGTACGCGTATGTATTATAGTGACATCTGGAACTAGACTATATATTGAGATGTTTCCGTTAAAGGGTATGGAGGGGGGGGGGGGGGGTATTGGGGGTGAAGGAAGTTAATAAGAGTCCGGAAACTTAATTTTTGGCGTATATGCTAGAAACCAACATTTAAAATTTTTTATGACATCTGCTGCAAATATTATTAAAATTCTATGAAGAATTAATTCCACATACTAGAGTGCAAATATAGTCAAAATATTTTCTTTTAAAGAGACTTGGATGGAAAGTCTGGATGTGTAAGTAGTGATTCCTTAGGCAGCGGTTTTCTAAGAAAGAATAATTAAATTAACTTTTTTATTTCTTGATCGATTTTGTTCAATAATAGGGTTGTTATTCTAGCCAACATTAACTTACTCTCTAATTTTCAATATAATCGGACTTTCTGTTCCCAGGTTATCGTGCTTACACGAAAAAATGACGGACGGACGGACCGACAGACAGACAGACAGACACAGACAGACAGACAGACAGACAGACGGACGGACGGACGGACAGACAGACAGACAGACAGACAGACAGACAGACAGACAGACAAACAGACAGGCAGAAAGACACACGGACGGGCAGACATACAGACAGACGGACGGGCGGACATTTTGAAAGTTGTTTAGAATTCGATCATCAACACAGTGATATGATATTTTTTTCTCTACGATCGATGTTACCGGTTTTAGAAATATACCTAAATGCAATATACTCTTCGTTTTGTATTTGCAAAGAGGCAATAAGCACAAGATTGTACAGTAATAATTTAAATTATAGACATATATTTTTTTATCTAATTTCTTGTCCTTACGAGCTTAAATTATAGACATATAAAATACATAATTATTTTAGATAGTATAAATCGAAATTGTTACAAGTAAATATTTTGTTATTTTCTAAAATTAACTAAATAAATCAATTTAAAATCGAAATTTGATTATTACATAACTAGTTTTAGTGACTATTTTCAGTTTATATTATTTTATTATTATTCACAATGCTTTGTCGTACATAGGTAGTCGATTAAGTCATGCAAGTATATTTTTTCTTAATAAAAGAAAAATAAAAAATACTTTCCACTTTATCCACATCTTATCTACATTCACGTTCAGATATTATGTGAGCACTGGGAAGTTTACCACTAGCATAATTGTTGATTGAGTTTTTCAATGGTTAACATTAACAACCCGAGTTAAAGCAAAACTGCATGTAATTTTCCAACTTATGAAATTACTTGACAAGTTGTCAGTTTAATCGCGTATGACATATCCGCTATTGCTGTTATATTACAACCACTGTTACACAATGTGTCGTAGAGCATTATAAAAATGTTTCTACTCAGAACTCTGTGGTGGGGAAATTTATTATCGATATTTTTTAAATGCAACACGAGCATTTTCATCGCAAACAAATTCCACAATATTTGCATATACAAGATGGGAGTAAATGTATAGCATTGTTTATCACTTTTTTGAAATCGTAGATATAATAATCAATCACAATTGATAAGTTAATGTCTGACAATTCATAAGTGCTACCCTACTTGACCAGACTTACACAGTGAACTGTTCACAAAAATTTTGTGTTAAACGTTGAAGATGCCGTAACTCCAAAGTAAATAAAAATCGAAATACGACTTTCTGGTTTTTTTGTCATACACTTAAATGTAGTACGCACACCCGGAGTTTGGTACTTTCCTCACGACGCTCCCTGTATATTATTTACAATACTAAATCATTGCCAAGCGAGTACTGAACCCATACGTTTTTTTCTAACGTTAGTAGACGCCACTTTTTTTATTATGGAGTGTAATGAAACATTTTAATTAACTGGTTGTACGAGATTCTTATTACATTCAATCTCCATGATGTTTAAATAGAGAAAGTGTTCTCTGGTACTTATTCTCCAATTACTCATGAATTAATAATGAAACTTGTGAAAGAGAATGTCAATAACTCCATCAGTTAACAGAAAAATATATTTCAGCTCACATCAGAATTAATTGGTGTAGTTTTTATGAAATCGTTTTTTAATTAAAAATTAATTAACTTGCTACAATTTTTTCTTTAAAAGTTTTAATTCTCTTTGTTTCATCAGTCCGCTAGACGAATTGATATTTACTAGACTTTTTAATTAAGTTGCTGTGCAAACTTGTGAATTGAAAACATTAACTAGTAAGGGATAATTAAAACCGAAAAAAAATATTCAAAAGTATATGTTTAGAAAATTGAAGAGGGTAAAAGTTTAAAGATGTGGTTGATGCAGTCACAAGCTACTTCTTTTCGTCTAATTTTATATTTTTAGTCTAGTACTTATAAAGGACACTAATAAGGGTAAGTGTCATGAGGAAATAGCTTATCAAAATAATTGAACTTTAACTCGAAAATAATAACTCATTTATTTTAACTCAACGAGCCGACAGTCATTTTATTGACAAGTGTTACTCTCTGGATTTAGGATTTATCTCTTCGCGGGATGCGGCAGGATATAAGTAGTGGGTCTTTACGCGCAAAGAGTCCACAATGAGGATTATATTCAACGGGTGTCGGATAGTATCGAGGAAAATCTAAAACGTTGACTTAATGATGTGTGTCTTGGAGAGTACTGCAATAGATTTTCCAAAAAGACTTGTAGGTATATTTGGTGAGATTCTTGCAAGAGCTAATGCCAAGAGATGCTTGGAAACTTTATCTATACAAGTTATTTCGAGGCATTTGCAGAAGCATAAGCTTGTTGAGACCTACTTTATTTTAAATTCGTTAAGTAGATTGTCAGAAAATCTGGGATGCTAAAAATTCTAGGACTGTTCACCGGCGCTAGTCGCAAACACGCAGCTGTTGCAGTTGCAAATGATGACTAACGAAAAAATATGATGGAACTTTTTGAACTACTTGAGTCTTGAATTGTAGTTCCAACAAGATGAACGATTTTCTAGATTCGTTAGTTTTTTTATCTCCATATTTTTTCATACAGCTTTGAGGTTATTTGAAGAAGTTTGCCTACGTCAATAACCTAAAAGTCATCCTCGAGTTTAAGACCTATCTCTTCTTCTTCTTCTTCTTTTTCATAACGTCTTGGCAGACATTCTATGATTCATGTAATAGTATAAAACTGTCTAAAATGTCTAAAACCAATGTTATTTGCAAAAAAAAACTGCGAACAGTATCCTATAGAATGTGCAACAATTATATAAAAGTGCAGTAAATCGACGAAGAGTATAACGGTTAGCTTGTTTTTGTTTTGCTTTATCGGTTAAATGTTCTAAGATGTAAAGACATCTATTTATGATAAAATATATTTCTTTTTAAATTCGAGACGTAATAATAAAACCGTTATTTTTCAAAAATTCAATACGTCCTGTGGGGACCAATAGTAAAATTAAAATCCAGTTTAAACCCAATTGTAGTATGATGTTTTGTTAAATGTTGGTCTTTGTACGTGAAAAAGCAAATTATAAATGCTTTTTTGGATGCTATTTTTTGGCACTGAACCGATTTGAATGACCTTGACGTCATCAGGTAGGCGTCAACATCTACAGTATAAAATAACAAACACGAAAAACGCCAAAATGGTGGATGCCTTTAAAAATTTTAATTTCTCTGTCCACGCTACTTATGAACTTTCTTTTTTAAATTCAGCAATATCTTAAGAGAATTTTCTCTTTATTTCAAGATTCGATTGAACTAAATCTGTATGTTGGTTAATAAGGTATGACTAATTAAAAAATGCTAGTGAACACTATGAAAAGCATATATCGAAAATTATTGAGTAGGTAGCTATGGAAATCAAGTAATAAAACATAATGTCATTAGTTTTTATGCATGAGTATGTGTTTTTGATCAATTATCTAGCAAGAAATTGACATCTAAAAACACAAACATTCTTGATTTCTTACCACTCCCTTTTCTCCCTTAATAGTACAGATAAAAAAGTGTACTAAGAAGTGACAAAATAATAATACTATTGGCTCTATATTAAACTTTAATTTTGCTGCTGGCGATTCCTTTTGAATTTTAAGAAACACGGGTTTATAGTAACATCCTGTATTTAAAAAATAATAATTTTTACACGAAATCAGTATTGCTTTACATTTATAGTATGTTTAGTTTACTATGATCTGGTGATGATACTGAATTAAGTTGTAGTAAAATGACGGTAACACAGATAAAATTATCAATTCGTCATTATTTCGTTGACTTTCTCGGTCGTAAAATTTTAACTAGTTACATGTATGGGCGATATACTTGACTGTCTGATTTTTCTAGCTTGTATTTTTAGGCAATAGTGAGGATTAGCTTTATCGACTTTTATGTTGAGTTGTTGAGATGCACTAGAAAAAGCAGCGGAAGCAAAGAATACAAAATACTTAAAGTGCTTGGAAAAGAATGGAAAATCCGATCATTGTACCATAGTACTTATAAAATGCGAAAAGAACAAGTAAAATTACGTATTTACTTAATTACATCAATCAATAACCGGACACCAATTCTTGAAAAAAAGTACACCAAGATGTATAAAAATATGACATTTATTATAAACAAAAATATTGACTTTAAACAAACCAGTTGCATCTGTGAAAATAATTAGTGTAAATAAACAAAAACAATAATGTGTATTTAAGAAAACTGTATATAATATACCATAAAATAATAATTACATCTTCAGATGCATGTTTAAAAACATGTTGTAAGAACTGTATACAAAATACATTTATTCGAGGTGAGGTAAGCCAAAAATGACCTCAGGTACCTTATGTCCGAATGTGACATATAGGAGAAAAATTGTTTGCCTATTAGAACATAAGAAATGGAATGGAATGGAGTGAAGCAATCCAATGGAATGGATTGAAACAGAATGGGATGGAATGGAATTAAATGGAATGAAATAGAATTGTATGGAATAGAGTGGAATGACATGGAATGTACTTGAATGGAACGTAATAGAATGGGATGCGATGGAATTAAATAGAAATAAGTAGAGCAGAGCGAAGCAGAACAGATTAGAATAGAAACGCCCTTAAGACAATTTTTGACGAGGGAATAGTGTCTATTGTTTAACAGGGACGAAAAGTCTTACACTCCGGAACGATCGTGGAACACCTCCAAGAATGGTGATTGGTGATACATCATCCAACCACAGTATTTTCCCTCCAATTAATTTGAACGAAAATGATACAGAAATTTTAAGAAATCAGCTATTTCCAATGTTATGTAAGCGATTTATAATAACCAATAAGATTCTCTGCAGAAAATAACACTACATTAAATTTGTTAACGTTGAGAGGTTTTAAAGCACTTTACTTTGCATTCTTTTCATATCAACTACATATAATAAGAGATTAACCAAATTATCTAGAGCATCATATAAAAATAATACAAACAATAGAGGGCTTCGTGTCAACTTCTTAATTTATAGAAATTTGACGGATCTTTAGCGAAGTTAATTCACATAAAGTGGTTCTGTTATTAAGACGAGATTTACTGAATTTAGCAAGTAATTGCAAAAACCCATAGTCTGAGGTTTCTGTAGTAACATACCGTAGTAAAGTATGACAAGGGACTTTGATAAGTCGATACAGAGTACCGATTTAAACAATAGAAAAAATGGTTTTTTTTTCTACGATTACTGTACTTCCACTCCACTAAGTGGATCTGGAAGTGATTATACATAATTATTTGCACTAAAATGCCATGTGTATTATAGGTATAGATCGCTTAATATTTCAAAATTATTCCTCCCCCATCTTCGGTGAATTTCTCGAAACTGTAGAAACGTCGAGTGCTTCAAATTGAAATTGATTCGGTTTCCTCATGAGCACAATGCTACATGTATATATTTAATTCTATTTAGACAATTTATAAATAAATCGTATAAGAAGATGGACATATAATTTCAGACATTAATAAAATCTGTTCAAAATCTAAACTTAGTCAAACAGATATTTGTAGGCTGCAATGTCTAACTGCGACTTCTCCTCGTTTAATATTTTCACTGTAATTTGCACCGTGATAGTCATTTAACGAAGATGGATGCCAAATGAGACCAAGTTTAACATCAAACACCTAAAGTATTAATTTTTTCAATAAGAGAAAATTGGTCGCAATAATACTACCGAATCAATAGCAACGACAATGGAAAATTGTCCTCAAATGCACATTTTTCCTTTTCTGTTTATATTATTACCCCTGTAACTGCTGCCAAAACAATAAACTTGTCATATAACTGACTATGTCTACACATTGTAACTTATTACTACATTTAGTGTTGTTACTACGCCGACTGTTAAAACTTAACTATTATAGTTAGTTTAGTTCCCTTGCACTACTTACTTTATTTGTAAAGGCAAGTAACACGTGTTACAAGCTGAACGTGGAAAGTTCAGAGTTTGATATTATGTGAGCACTTTTCACTTTTCACAAAACTTCAATTGCTGTGCCTGAAATGATGATGAATAGTCCCACAGTAACGGTGAACGAAGGTTCATAGAAAGTTTATTTGCGACCAATATCATGCTTATAAAATATATCGATTATAACGTATAACCGTACGTTATAGTAACTTATACTTAAATAAAAATATAGAGTTAATGATTTTAACATTTAATTTCATTGCATTTTTAGGAGAATAAAATAACAACATTTAACAACAAGCACTTATTAAAATGTATATATTATAATATTTCTATCCTCAACTTAGAAATTTAGTGTAAAGCATTGCTGCCAGAATAAATCATTACAAAGCCTGTTTGTGACAGAATAACACCGAGACCGTGCTTGAATATTACAAACGAGACCCCCCGTATACGAATATAGATAACTAGCTATGTTATGTGCTTACCTCAAACGAAAGTAGTCGATTATTTACCTGGCTCATCATTACAAGTCCGTTACCTGCTCTTGGTTCATTCTTAATATTGCCGGTAGAATAGCCGTAGGTTAAATGCGTGGTTTGACTGGGGCAGGACCGTAGTCCAAATAAGTGGACCCAGTGCAGATGAGTGGATGTTAAATATTATCGAATGATACAATTAACATCATTATATGAATGTTGATGACCTCACCTAAAAACTTGTCGGAAGAAGTTCATAGGTATTTCGACAGAAGTAGGATTATTTTAATATACAGGGTTGGGCAAATGTGTGGGTATACTTGTTTTTTTCTAACCTATAAATTCGATTGAAAAATACCCTTAAGAAAAGTTTTTATAGTCTTTTTTTTCTATCCAGTGATGTACTTTGATTTTCATAGCAGCTAGTAGGTGTGCAACTTGTATGGTTTTTTAAATATTAAATAAAATAATAAAATAAACAGATGGTCGAGGCTATGGCTATCTGATAAAAAATATTCTTTTTTTTTTGTTGCCATGGTTTTTGAAAATTTTCCTTAACAGAACTCAAGTTATTTGTATTGCTGTCAGATAGTCGGGTGAAATATTAACAACGTTTTTTAATTACTGGTGAACTAACTGAACCAGAAAAAAATATGTTGTTAATGAGGATTGCTGTTGGAGACTAGCAGAGATCTCTTAATACAAAATAATGTATTTCTGTTTGAAATTTAAAATTTACCAAATTTCTAAGTAGGTACTGTTTTTTCTTACAAATTTATTAAATTGATTTCCTATGTCTATGAATTAAAATATAACAACATATATCTATGCATTTATATAAAATGATTTGATCCATGGAGAATATTGTTAGATATTGTCTTAACAAATTTTTAGAAAATTCACATTTGTGTTGACAGAAAACTGTAACTATCGTGCCATTTAACACGAAATTTACAATTTTCTGGAAATGTGTTAAGGCGTAGCTAATATTCAGGCCTTCTATATAAGTACTTACTTTTTTTTTAAATAAATTTAAAAAAGGACCATTTAGTAAATCAACATCTTATTTAAAACAAATCTGTTTTTTTTTTGTATACTGCCAGACTCAGAAACAGAAGAAACAGAAAACTCAGAAGTAGAATAGGAGAGAAGATGATCACAGACAGAAACTAAGAAGAAGCATATCACAAAAACCTGAAAGTAAAAAGAAGCACGAAAACCTAAAAGAAGCATCTCACAAACGACTACACTTTCCATCCGATGAAGACAGAAGGAAAACAAGAAGAAACATCTCGCAAACACCTACACGCTCCATCCTATACTCCTACCCCATGCGTCATGCGGCTCTCGCTGCTGACAACAAGCATGTCCAATGTCCAATCCAGCGTATGCAGCTGGTCCGGCGGTATATAAAAGCACTGGGGGTTTGTTCTGGCACACGGTGGGCTGATCGGTGGGCGATCGAGCTGCGTGGTGGAACAAATCTCCCTGCACCGGAATTGGCAGCAATGCCCACCTTACGCTGGCAAATCAATCAATCAATCAATCAATCCATTAATTTACAGAAAGTTCAAGAATAATTTGCAGTTTATCAGAGTGTTGTATTATGTATATATGTATTTGTATATGTACGTATTATGAATGCTTATTGAAAACGAGATGATTTTATTATACCGGGTGGAATAAAAGTATGAGAACAGCAGTAATAGCTTGAAAAATACGAATCCCAGAAAAAATTTAAACAAGTAGTAGAAAATTTCCCCGACTATATGGATTTAACCTTGAGCGTGACCTTCGAGGTCGTTTGAAGATCAAGCCGAGTTTTTCAAATAGAAGCCCCTACCCTTAACTCCGGAAATGAAACGAACGAACAATTTTACGTTAGGATATGACCTTCGTCTCTTACAAAATTGTCCTCTAAAGGTCATCTTTACTCTTGAACTTCAACTTACTCTTAAACTTCAATTTTGCAACAGCTAATAATAGATGTGTGCACTGAGATTACACCAGAAATGATAAGTTCAATTGATAATTTTTATATCCAGTTAGCTCACTGTCAAACTGGCAATGGCGAACAAATTGAACATCTGCTGTAATAACAAAACAAGTACGGAAATAGCAGAATAACTTGAAAAATACGAATTCTACAAAAACCTTTCAATATTAAAGTTGCAGGAAATTCTCCTGGCTATCTGATGGGGACCGTAAATTTGTCCCCGACCGTGACCTTCAAGGTCGTTTGAAGGTCAAGTCGATTCTTTCAAATGGGACCCCCTATTTTTAACCACAGATATGAAACGAGCGAAAAATGTTACTTTTGGAGATGACCTTCGGCACTTACCAAATTATGGAGTAAAGATGACCCTTTGAGGTCAATTCTGTATCTATGGTTTGTAATTCTAGATGGGTCTAATAATTCATATGCGAGTGATATTTTTAATGCAGCATTTTCTGACAGAAATTCTCATATTTCGAAACAACAGTTCAAAAGGGTGCGCAAAAGTTTCACGGAATGGAACGTGATAAAAATCGGGAAAAATCCGGTCGAAGTAAATCAACTACAAATAAAAATATTTCACTTGATGTTCTTTTTATCCTGCAAAAAGAACCAAAAACTTCAATACCGGACTTGCCTTATACCACAATAAAAATTGAAGAGATTTTCAAGTGGATAGGCTTGTAACGATCACGTACAATGACTACATTCTGTTGCAATTTTAACATTCTTGGCTGCGCTTCCCAACACTTTCTAGTGAATTCACTTTATTTACTTTAGGCACAAAAGTGTACAAAGAAAGTAAGTCTTGTATCTTTAACAAAATTCCACTTACTTTTAAACGGTGATTGTGATATACCTGACGGGAAGCATTTCGTCAAAAACTGATTTGGTAAATTTTTAACTTTGTAGTTTTGTGACTTTGTACCTTTGTACATAAGACAATCTTGCATGTCAATTTTGACCCACTTTCTGATATCGTAACGACTTGAAGTTTTGCACAGTTTATTGGCATTTAATATCCAATTCAACTCAACAAACCGAAGAGGTTTTTTCATTAAAATTTTTAAATATTTTTCAGTGGCAAAATACCCAACGAAAAGTAAGAAAATAAACAATTAGAGACAATATCCAATTCCATTTAAAATTGGTATCTGGGGATGTGATCGAAACTCAAGAATTCAAAATGGCGGCGTCAAGATGACGAATAGGTTATGTCTTATGCATAAGGATCCTTATCAATTAAACATAGTAGTCTAACTGGGACAATACTAAAAAGAAGAAAATAAATAGATAATTTAAAAAAAGTAATAGGACGTTTTCAAAAATCAGAGCTGAAACTGTTACGCAAATACACTAAAAAGAAGACATAATGTTAATAATAATAATGATTTTAACAGCCGTAAAAGCGCGGGGTGCCCAAAATATTCATAAAAAAAAAATTATGTTCATCGCGCACGCCCCCGCTTTTACATTTGTTAACATTATCATTATTGCTATTATTATTATTATTATAAACATTATTTTCTTATGGTGCATTTCTTAACAGTTTCAGTTCGATTTAAAATCATGTTTGAACATTTTTTTTTAATTATTTCTTTTACACTGCTATTCTCTATACTTCAGGTCATTCTAGGACCACCTACAGATATATGTATACTTTAACAATAGGTTTTGTTCATATAGATAAATAAAATCATAGAATAAAAAGCTTGAGAATTGAATAAAATCATTCAGAATAAAATACTGAAACTGTGAAAAATATGTTGGAAAAGTTATTTAACTTGGTAAGCAAAAGGCATTAAGTTAACGAGTAAACCCTAAGTTTCCAGTCTAGTGGTCTGAAAACTTTTGATTTTCAGTATCGTTTGCTAGAAAGCTACGAACCTGTTTACTTCAAAGGACCCTTCAGCTTTAAACACATAATTGGTCATTATTATAAGCGGAGATTTTTTATTTAGCAAATTGAAAATTGGTAGTTTCAAAGCGATTTAATTATGTGATGCAAACAACGAAAAAATACGTTAAAATAGTATTGCCAAAGTGACCATAACAATGTCACCAAAAGCTATTTTTAATATCCATTGGCTCAATTTAATTCTTATCTAATTATTTCTACACTGCTGAACAGGTGAACAACCAATGTAAAAATAAAAATTGGGAGGGGCAACGAATGTAACTAATATTCTGAATCGGCAGCTACTGGAAGCGGCTGGAACCTCCCCACGGTGGATCATTGAAGCCGAAAAGAGCGTTAAATTGGGTGCCATAACGGCACTAAACGCAATCCGATCTCAACCATAACCTTTTCAGATCTTTTGGAGCACTAAAGAAATCCTCATGTAAACTTCTACGCTTTTTTCTCACTTGCACCACATAATATCGACATATTGAAATTTATTATTTGCTTTTCTTCTCTTATGTTTCAGGACATAGGATTGCAGTGCACCTATGATGATGCGAGTAGAACACTATGCTTTGTCCACGACTGTTAAATATTTAGTATTGATTTAATTCATTTTCATTTGATTTCTCCAATTTAAAAAAGATTCATACCGCATAATGTATAATTTTCTCGATTACTCGGGCAACAAGTTTAATGGGGTTATTTCTATAGCTTCCTTTACCTCTGGCGGTGTCAAAGGAATCTCTCATTTTCACTGTCAGTACCCATTTGATTAATTATATTGCTCTTTTTGAGTAAAATGTAAAATTGTTATAAATAATAATAAAATAAATTTAAATTGCACATTTGCTGTTTTTTTTTCACGGAAACCAAACCAAACCAAATCGAAATGATGCAATAGTTCGATTACAATTGTATGAGTAAGACGCTAGTTAATACTACAAAAGTTACATACGCCAGATGGCATCTATGTATAAATGACCTAGAAACAAACTTTGTAGTTTTCTCTTAAATAATTAAAAACAGGTTCACTGACGAAAAATATTTAATGAGGATCTATTACTCTCTAGTTGATTCCCAGATGAGATACGGGTACTAGCCTGGGATAGAGCATACAGTATTAGGCAAATATGTAAAAATATCTGAACTCCTGCTAAAATATAAGTGACTCCAAAAATTAAGTATGATAAAAATTTTTGTACGTTTTCTAATCTGTTGACTGATGTACTTTCATTTTCGACAGTTACCATATTTCTCAGACAGTTCTACGGGTTTTTTAGATGGATGACACTATATTTCTTAATTTCAGATGGATACATTTTCAGAAGTTACATTGAAGTGAGATTTGTAAAATGTGCGATTTGCTGTATTAAATTTTTGTTCAACGCCTTATTTATATTAACGTTTTGACGGACGTTAACCGTAGCTATTCTACCACAGGACACGTACACATAGATATCAACCCAATAACTCTTTCCTTCGACATTGTCGTCTACCGCAGTTGATATCTGAACTCAGGAGAGATAACAACAACTGTTATCGTCTTGATAACACATACACACCGCCACTAAACATCCATACCCTAGCCAGGACTTAAGCCTGGGACTCTGCTGTCGCAGCGTAACAACTTAGCATTGCACCACTGAGCCTACTTCGTTTGTATGTGCAGTGAAAATTTGGTCTTGAAATATGTTATAGTCTATATATTTAAGGGTATGTGGTACGTTTATTAACAATAACAACGTTTTAGGTAATTTTGTGGTTAAAGAAGTTTATATCTACGTTTAAAAAAAAGAAGAACTTTTAAAGGATGATTCTGGAGGTATACACGATTCTCATTCTGGAATACCTTTCTCTATTCACGAAGTTTAAATAAATATTCCCAACCACAAATAAACTTATTACGATCACGTGCTATAATTCAATTTTGTATAATCTTAGCTGCGCTTTCTGACGTCGCATTCTGGAAATCTTCATCATCATCATCACTGGCAGCTACAGCCCGAGGAGGCCTTGGTCTCCTCTAGTACTCTTTTTCTCATTCGTTTCTATCCTCCGTCAGCATTCTCTGTCTCCTTATTTCCACTGTCTTAAGGTCTCGTTCTACGTCATCTAAGTATCGTAATCTTGGTCTTGCTATTGCTCGTTTATCCACCGGGACGATTATTGTATCGAGCGTGTGCTATAGCAGAACTGGAGGAGCGAATCATTGAAAGTCAGTAGTTGGTATCCGAGAAGGGCAAGGAACATTTAGGCAGTTGAAAATAAATTGCAAAAACCGTCGCAAATGCTCTGTGCCCTTCTCGCATACCAACTACTGACTTTCAACGAACGACTTTGACTTACCTCGAAATCTTGCATTATTAATGTCAATAAAATGCATTAGCGAGCGCTCGATCTGAATCAACAGATCATACATTATCGGTTACTTCCGACTATGCCATAGCATACGCTCAATACGAATATGCCACGGGGCTTCTCCTAGCGTAGCTTTTGAGAGAGTAGTACTTGGGTCTAAATGTTGCACGTGGCATATCCGTTTTCGACGTGCCAGTTTAATGTGCTTCACAGTATCAGTATTCTGGAAGAGCTGGTATAACTTGGTGTAGCGCCAACGTTACAATCTGTTATCGCTTACAGCATCAAAGATTTTGATCAGCATACTCTATCGAAGCATTTTAAGAGAGCCTTATCGTTTTGTGTCAGTGTCTAGGTTTCTGAGTCATAAGCTATTGCATGTCTAATTAGTGATTTGTACAGAGAACATTTGATCTTTCTCGACAGGCTTGGTAATGTGTTTCATTAGACTGTAGTAACATCTGTTGGTTAGAAATCTGCGTTTGACTTCGTCGCTTACAATGCTTGCTCTGTTGACTAGCGACCTTAAATATATGAATTCGTTAATTGTTTCCCGGGTACAACCGTCTATGTCTATTTTACATGGAAATGGTGTATATCAGAGTTATAAAATGTTTCCCAATTAAACTGTTCACACTGTGTATAACTTTTCAAATATAGTATTTTATACGACTGAAATATTATCCTCTTTGAATACACCAATTATATTTTGCCAATTTATCCTTAAATAGCGAAAATTGGATGAAAAGAACCCTTCTTATAATCCAATTATAATGAGTCCTGATAAAAAATTGTTGAAAATTCGTGGGCGCCATAGCTACACTGCTCCAAAGCTATTCCGATTCATATTAAAAAAGTATCAACAGGCTACGCAGTAAATTATCAGCCCATGTGGTTATTAACTAGAATTGAACAAATACAGATAATTTAAATTTAAATTTGAATTTAAACAGAATCCATCCTTTACTAACAAAGATAAACAATTTTTCCAATAAGTATAAATTTTAATACGTATTTTGTGAAAAGGGAAATTTTACTGCGAATATGATCAATAAAAGAAAATACATATTTCTTCTTTCTTTGCAGTAATACTGTACCCTCACACATGAACTAATTATAATGTTCAATATAAAATTTCTGATTGAAGTGTGCCGTATCTAATATTCAAGAAATATAAAATTATCATATTTCTTAAACCAGAATTTAACATAGCGTCAGACATTGGCTAATGCGATAATTGTGAACTAATATTTTACTAAAATATTATTTATTCCTGTTCTTCATGGTTCCCAGAAATCTGTGTTCTCGTTTCAACGTACTGCATCAGTGCGTCCCCTTCTTTTGACTGCCAGGACATCCATACATTAGCTCGCCGCAAGGAGTTTTTACTTATTAACCGTTCCTCAGGTAAATATTCATTTATGGGGGAAGTGTCCTGTCTCGCGGTAAAAAAAGAACTTTTTTTACGGGTTATGGGAAAGAGGTCCGAGGAAATATTTCGTACACCCTGTATATTGGTTCGTTTTTGAAGCAATCATTTTTAATTTCAGATTTTCAATTCCTGGTCATTTTACTATTTCACTACCCCTGTTTAATACCTTTTCAGTTCTTTCAATTGTAATAAAGAAGTAAACAAATAAATAAAAACTAAAGCTACTAATGCTAAGCTAATTAAACAAAACTTACCTCTGTTAATAAATTATGCATTAATATTTCAAGTAAATTGAATTAATATAGCTTAGCTTTCTGTATTCGCCTTTTTTGTCTAATGCGTTACACTTCATTTCACATATCTGTCACCATGACCTTTTGTTGCAGGGTGATTTATGAGTTTATGGCATGAAATGTCCCTAGCAATGGGTATTTCGATTGCACGTGCTTGCATTCTTTTAGTTGTATCCCATTTTCAAGTTGTTTATATATGTTTTTAGTGACGTTATAATCAAATATCAATATATAAATTAAAATAATTAATAACTTTTTTATTTATAGAACGATATTGTTAAAAGACAGAAGAGTTCTTCCTCTAGCTAGCACTAACTTACTAATAAATACCACTGCAATCTCACTTTTCGTCCTTATGTTATCGTGTTTACAAGAAATGTGACGGACGGACAGACGGACAGACGGACAGACAGACACATGGACGGACATTTTGAAAGTAGTTCAAAATTCGATTACCAACACAGTGATATGAATTTTTTTTTCTCTACGAGCGATATTTGCGGTTTTAGAAATGTGCCGATCGAATGCAATACATTCTTCGTTTTGCAATTGCGAAGAGTATAATACCATCGGCAACCAATGAAAGTTTAGAAGTAGGGTATTGTTGTTAATATTCCTTATGCTTCAGTTGCTCCAGGGATCTGACGCTGTCATCAATCTTTTTGCCATCATTAAAATTTTTTAACACGGAGAAGGTTGTCAATTCCACCTTTATGCATGTTCTTAAACTGTAAAGTATGACTCGTCGCTCAGTGGGAAATTATGAACTTTCCTTGGGCAAAATTAGCCAGATAATCGAATTCGCAATGAAAGATAAAATTAGAAAAAAAAATACATAGAAAGGTTGTCGCTACAACGCTACTGGCCAAATTTCATGTCGATATCTCACCATTCCTTATTTACTTCTATTTACCCCTAGTTACCCCCAGCTCCTTACCGAAATAAGCTCAAAATATGATTTAGTTTACAATTTCGTTATAATACACGTGTACCCAAGTCAATATTTTAAACCGTTCCAGAGAGAACGTGCACACAAAAGAAAGTTACAGATAGAACGACAGATGGACAGAACTACGAAGTTTTCGTTTGCTTAAATTTAAAATTTCCCCTCTTTATTACAACGACAAGATATTTTGGCATTATTTTTATGATCACTCCACTACGTGAATGTGGAGCTAATAGGACATATAACATATATAAGAAAGAGAGAATAAATTATAGACCTAGTATCTACTCTGAGAAATGCTTACAAAATTTAACTAAACTTTTTTTTTAATTGGTTTGTGAACATTTCGTATCTATCCTTGACCCCTCAATATGTTTAGATATTGCTCTAACGAATTGCTCTTTGCAATTCTTACAGCAGGTGATTAGAGTTCTTAGTTTCTTGTTGGTGTAATGTATGAGAAAGTTCTATAAAAGCGTATGCATAGGGAGTTAGAAATTAAATTATTTAACATTTATAATAAGCAAATAAAACGAATAGGCAAACCTTACATTGGCCTAGTGGGGGGAGCTTGCGGCAGTCATAACATGTGACTCTGGTTACTGACTGTATGTTGATAACATAAATCTTTACAGCGGGTGTAACAGGATCATGGTAACCCTTTCTTCTTTAGTTTTGAAGATAATTGATTGAAATTTAGGATGTACTGCATACATAATAAGCGGCACTTTTTGACATACAACTGATTTTTTTCACTTCCAGTTTCGCCGGAAGTGACACCAACTTTCGATTTTTAAATGCCAAATAAGTGACATTTCAAACATCAATTTTTTTTAAATATGATTTTTAGTTTTCCATTTTAAGTGTGCCATGACGGTCCCGATTTATTCTAAATGACCCGTGTAATTCTACAAAAACCGAAACCCCGTTGAAAACACTAAATTACGTGATTTATGAGCAAACAAAATTCTCCAGAATTGTTTTTGGGGCAAACCAAAAGAAGTGACTAAGGTGGCTTTGAAAAGGATGAAATATTTAGCTTGTCAAACATTCGTTGGTTTAACGGTGTTTTTATTGTGTCTTCAAAAATTGATTCTTGTTAATTGTGTTTAAAATGCCGCAAATTTATACAAGAGGAGAAAGAGTGGACACGTTAATTATTTATGGGGAAAGTAAAAAAAAATGCAATTGCAGCTATGGACCCTTATGGCCGACGATATCCTGATAGACAATGTCCAGCGAAAAATTATTTTAAACGTGTTGAAAACCAATTCTGACGAGAGCCCAACAATGATCCAGAAGAAAACTTCATTATTGACGAAGGAACGGAAATTAATGTTTTGGTTCGAATAGAATTTGATAAAACTGTTTCTTTAAGGCAAGTAGGGTTTCAATTGAACATCAGTCACCAAGCAATAAGCCGAATTTTGCACAAATACCACTATAAATCTTTTAAATACCAATTGCACCAGCATTTGTACGAAAGTGATTACGAACTTAGGATGGAATATTTCAATTGGTTTTTGTATAATAACGTGCAGCCAAGCAATGATTTTCTGGGACTGATTTTATTTTAGGACGAGTCAAGGTTTACATGGGATTATTTAACCGACAAAATACAACACATTGGTCACAAGAAAATTAAAATTTATTATGGGAGGGTAACTTTCAGGTGTGGTTTGTTTCAATGTTTGGCTTGGAATAATCGGTAGTAGAATCATTCGTCCAATAATATTTGAAGGACCTCTGACTGGTGGCAGATACTTGAGATTCCTGGAAAATGAAATTGAGGACATTTTAGATGAGTTACATTTAGATTTAGGACAGGGAATGTATTTCCAACAACATGGCGCTCCTCCCCATAATTCAAGGATAGTCATTGATTACCTTCAACGGAGATTCGGAGAAAACGTAATTTCGACGGATGGTGCTGTGAGGTGGCCTCCAAGGTCACCTGATTTAACGCCCCTTGATTTCTTTGTTTGATGTCATTTATAAAATATTGTCTATGCAACCGCCATTACAACCCGTGAAGACCTGGAGCTACGAGTAAGACGAGCATTAATAACATAACGGCCCAGCAATTGGCGAACGTTCTTTGAGAAACAGCTATGCGAGTTCAGAAGTGCATTGATGTTAATGGACAGCATTTTGTACAACTGTTGTAATGTTTTGTGTTAATTTTTTGTATTCAAAAACCACTTTATGTGTAACAAGGTAATTAGAATAAAATTTTCTTATTTTCTTTTAACTGTAATTTTGTTTGTATTTATCGTACATTTTAATACGACATATGAATAAATTCCTTATTAATAGTACTAATAAATGGTACTACGGCACTATTGATCTGGTACCATTTGAAAAAATTATATTACAAAAAAAATTATATTTGAAATGGCACTTATTTGGCATCGTTTGATTCAGAAAATTATGCAGAATTCAAAAATGCAATAATATACAGGGCAATCTATTTAAAAATCGAAAGTTAGTGTCAGATCCAGCGAAACCAGAAGTGAAAAAAGATCAATTGTATGTCAGAAAGTGCTGCTTATTATGTAGGTTCAAGCAATTATCTTCAAAAGTAAAGGAGAAAAGGAGGCATACCATGATCTTGTTACACCTGGTATAGTTGTCGCCACATATTTAATGTACATAAAGAAGACTATAAAAACAGAAGACAAAACAGAATAAACAAAACAAATACTAAAGAATTTAAAATCGTGTTTTCGACGGAAATTTAATAACATTTCTGGTAAATTAAAAAAATTTACTCTATTTTGCGCCTCAATAGGATATCTTACGCATTGATGGACGTATTGCCTGTCCTTCGCGACACTGATAGATAAATTCAAAGTACGGTTCTGATTATCTGTTCCCTGGGTATGAAGTTCTAGTTAGGGGTGATTTGGGAAACTGTATTTCAGGAGTTAAGAAATTTTAATTAGAAAAGATCTGCTCCCCATTATTTCTTATTTTAATTATGCCAGAACATACCATATATGAGAATAATATTGTTCTATGTATTAAGAAATATATTATATTTACGATTTACCATTTTCTACCAAATTTTATATATGATCTATGATCATAATTTATAAATAACGAACTGTAAATGCAATTGAAAACATCCAGTATATGCTGAATGTTTATTTAAATCGCTTTAAGATCAAAGGAATTATATCTCGCTTGATTATTAAAAGCACAAACAGGAATTCGTAGTTGCCAAAATCTGCAATTTGTTTTGTAAATTGTTTGATGCCAGCGAATGAATACGTAAATAGTTTCTAGGTTTTTGAACATTTTGGATTATTCGTAACTAAGTTGTAATTTATACAATGAGAACACGAATCCATGAATATTTGCATTTGATGTTTCGCCTAGGTCTTTAACAATGCGCCGGGCCAAGGGCCATCACAACAACACTCTTGTCAGATATTTTACACTATAATTTTGTATATTATTAAATTTGTTATATATGAATAAATACACATTATCCATGAATATTTGCATTTGATGTTTCGCCTAGGTCTTTAACAATGCGCCGGGCCAAGGGCCATCACAACAACACTCTTGTCAAATATTTTAAACTATAATTTTGTATAATATTAAATTTGTTACGTATGAATAAATACACATTACATTTATAGTGTGGGGAGAAACAGAAAACAAAATGTGTTTGATGAATCAAATGCCAAAAATGTATTTATTCTTGCATTTGTCAATCTATATTGTTATTATTGTTAGACGACCAATTTGAGTGATTAGATATGTGTGTGTCTGTGTGGGTGTCTATATGTGTGTAGCATATGATATGTGTGGATAAGAATTAGTGCATTTTTATATACTCTAATGTTTATACTTTGCTTTTATCTTTATCATACTCTACTCCAGTCAAAATAGACATTAAACTTCGTAATAAATTGCATTAGGCTGAAACTTACTACAGACCTTGAATATACTTTTACAAACGGAATGTCAAAAGTCCCCATTGATCCCATGTCGGTTAAATATTTTATTCAAGATCGAAGGTCACAAATATCAGTTTTTCGCATATTTCTCGTAAAGCGTTCAAATTCATTGGAAGTTGTTTTAAACGGATAATACTTGATTGCTTGACAGGATTCTACCTCATGGAATTCAAAGTATGTATTTAAAGGCCATATGGTTTATTTAGGAGTTGGGGTAGGGAGAGTGTGGGGGGGGGGGTTGTTAAGTGGTCAAAGAATCTTCTGAGGTGCTTGATAAAGTTGTACAAGTACATTTCTAGCGAAAATTTCATATTATAACAATAATTTCATGGAAGAACATAAAAAAATGTAAACAAATTATAGTTTTCTTATTAAAAAGCACTTATTTCTTAAGCGTAATCGTAAAAACAAAAAGTAGGTCTTCTAATAATATAGACCTTTCTATTTTTGGCCTAAAAAATATAATAAAGAAGGTTTTACTCGATTTCGATCTGTTAGAAAGTTTTCTGAACTGAAATGCTTCATTGACTGCACTAAATTTGAAAAAATTATGACTAAGTTTAAATATGAATTTGATATTTTAGGGAGTCGGAAGATATTGTAGAAATACTGAAATTTATTGTCCCCATTTTAAGGGGATATTTCCTTATCATTCATTATCGGAAGTTTATAGAACAGTATATATAAAAGAGTACCATTGTTATCGTAAAAATAGGTCATACAAAGTGTAGATCATTCAATTATCTACAAAAAATATTTCATTATTTTTTTCACTGTGAATCGTCATTCATGAGATATCGCGATTTCAAAAGTTAGAAACGTCGTATTTTGCATAATATGCACCCATTTCCTCACGACCTAGGAGGTAGTGTAGTACTTGGCGCATTTTTTAACGGGGTTTCCTCAGTAGACATAATCGGCGATCGATTATGATTAAGCAAGCGTGATTGAAAATTGGTACTGTTGGTAATTATCAAAGTGGAACAGATTATTGCTGACTTAAAAATCGCCGAATGATTAATAATCTTCGAATTTCACTTCAACAGTCATATCTTCGTCGCTCTGTTATTCTTCGCGTTCTTCTTTTTCTCCTTGCTGGATTTCTGTAAATTGTTGTAAGAAAAAAGATGGATCAATTATCTACTTATTGATACCATAAGTATTCTAATCAGTTGTATTTAGTTCAACATTGCACTGTGGTTCCCAAGGCGGTCATAATTCAAAAATATTGATATCAATCATATTGCGAATAATTTTACCTGTTACTTCTTTAACGGCCATATTTGAAGCAGGTATAAAGATAAATCCCGACAAGAAAGTACAACAGCTGAATTTTTTCCGAAGTGACCACACGTCGTTAAAGCTTACCTGTGTTATAAACATCATTTGCCACCCTAAATTATTAATCGTCAGTTCTTGGAATTGTCTTGGTTTTAGCGATCGATTTGTAATGGAGTTTTAGGACGAAGATATGTACTTTATATTGGTGTAATATAGTAACGAAATATTTTCAAAATATGTACGTTTTGTGGCATTCATAGGAAGTGAAAATGATACAATAATGTTTTACATTAGTCACTTTGTTTGAAACTAACTCCTTTACTATACAAAAATTTATAGCTTGGATTTTCTTGTATATAAACCATTTTGAGTTATTTGCCACGAGCCAACCCGCATTTTTTAAGGCAGCCTCTGCGTCATTTGTGGTTTGTAGACGTTTGACCTTCGACAGTGTAAAACAAGGAGTGACGCGGAAAGAGCTCGCCACGAATTACGCATAATGATAGATTCCTTGCCCGACATCGAAAATGTGAATAATGACAATTTACAAAACCGAATAAGTTACATTGGCAAAAAACTAGCGGACTATTGGATGAAGTGTAACTGTACACAGTCGCGGTTCATGGAAAAGCATTCAGCATGGTTGAATGCCGTTGAAGCACGCATTCTTTCAAGAATTTGCAGCTCACAGCATATACAAGACGTTTCAGATGAGGAGGTAAAGCCATTAACAGCAACAGCCGGGCGGCCCTTGAAGGATTTTTCAGAGTGTAGTAAACGGTCACAGCGTAGAAGGTTAGCTAAATTATCAGAGGTAGATGATACTGCTGTTAAGTTTTTATTTTAAAAATAAATGTTTAAGAGTCGTGTCATCAAAGTAAATAATTAGGACCGCCTTTGTAGTGGCGCGGAACCACTGTGCATTGGAGCAATGGCCTTTGCAATTGGTACATATTGGTGCACAAAATAATCCTACTTTTTTACAGTCACAGTTATTACTACAACCTTTCTTGCAATTAAAAAAAATGGTATTAAGAAGTTGTTCTGGAGCAGGCGGGAGAGGAGTTTGAATTGGATTCAAATTATTGTCTATTAATTTTCATTCCCAGTTTTCTGGATCCAGTTCATTGCATAGCGAGTAGACACGATATGAATGTTGATAAGCAGCAGCAGATGTTGGAGGAAGACAAGTTAACTGTAGGTACTTTTTTATTGTTCCGTGTATTCATTACAAAACTTAAATATCTATACTTGTCTATAGAATACATTTTTTCTGGACACATGTATCAAGAAGAAAGCGAATTCCATTTGAGATGATGACGTATGGAGTAGAGTTAATTTTTGTAAATATTTCTGCGCAATCAATTATATCATGACGTCTTTCGAACAATTTAAATGCTGTTTTTTTACCCCTTTTGAAAAATGCCGATGTGGTATCGCAGCCAGTTATTGCATGTAAAAATAAAATAATGTGAGATTGACATTTTGGATATGAAGTTAAACTTTGTGATGAGTACATTTTTATTTGTATTTGAGCTTTCCTAGATTTTAAAAAGTAAATAAACTTGTCAACTGGAGTTATTGTAGTCTATAGTAGTACTACTTCATTGATAAACCGGCCGAGGTTAAGTTATCCTATGGTTAAAGCATATACATATGCATATAGGCTTAACCACAGGATATTTCTGCGTGAAATCCTATAGTTAAGTCTATGCATTTCCCTATGCTTTAACCGAGGAATGACTTTAACCTCGCATTGATAAACCGGCCCTCAGTGTGTTAAACTGAACGATTATGTATGATTATGTATATAAAATGAGGCATTAATGGGTATTTCAAAATGTGTTAAAGGGATTTTTTCCTTTAATTATCCTCTGTGGGCTGAAGTTCATTACATGCATAATATGCTCGAAACCAGTTAGAACACACAAGTCAATTTATCTCGATGTGCACCTGGGCACAACTAGATTGAAATGAACTTTTTCTATGAGCATTGTTAACCTAATCCATTTGAACCTATTCGACTAGGTATTGAATATTTTTTCATATATTGCATCACACATAATGAAAATTTAGGTAAAAATATGTTTTAATCAAGATGTAATTAATTTCAATAATACTCCTATTGTGTGTACTTATGCAGGCATACATTGGGGAAAACAGTGGATGGTGGAGCAATGGTGGACCTTGCATGAAGCGAATACGAGGTTAAAAGATACAAATGTACCTACTTAATTTTTAAACGCTGCATCGTCACTATTTTATTTTTGATTTTCTATATTGTCGTAAATAAAATAATAATTTAAATTAAGTCACCACCAAAACTTGAATAAACGCTTGTATTGAACGACAGCGCTTGTGTATTATTAGTTTGTTCATTTTGGTCGCATACATGTCATTGTATGACAAGCTCATGAAATGTTGATCAATCGTGGTTTCCAGTCAAAAATTAAACTTAATTAATTATTTCCCTTATTTTTTATTTCTCTTATTATTTCTCTATATTTTAAAATGATGATAGGCAAAATTAAGTGTGTAATTCGAGCCCCAGGCTGTCGCTCTCGAGTGTTCCATACGCTCCGTTTCGTGTCGTGAGACAAACTTTCTCATGCAACAATGAGACACATTGCACCCTTAATGTACAAATAACTATTATTCAATGGCTTGCACAGAGCAAAATATTTTTAATAATTACACAATTAGTGACGATAAACAACTGAAACTTGCTAATACTAAGCTTTCAATTGTTATAATGAAACATACTCTTTATGAGATTTTGCAAGCAGCAGAGAAAACTATCTGTGAGAACTAGAAAAAACTATTTGCAAAATTATTGATTTACAATCTTTGCATTCTTTCGATAACCTGAATTCTGGTTATGCTAGCAATTAAAACCCTAAAATGAATTTGTCTTTCTTATTGGACAATTTTCATTCTAACACTGGTTTCCACATAGTACCCTACGGCTATGCAAAGTAAACCGCTATCCACATAACCCCCTACGGTTATGAAGAATCAGTTAAGAATGAGAATTGTTCAATAAGAAAGACAAATTAATTTTAGGGTTTTAATTGCTAGCATAACCAGAATTCAGGTTATCGAAAGAATGCAAAGATTTGTATATCAGTAATTTTAAAAACAGTTTTTCCTGCTGTTTGCAAAATCCTATAAAGAATTTGTTTCATTCCAATTATAAGCAAACAAAAAATAACTCATTTTTAAAAACAAAATTATTAATTGGTGACTTATATTACTTAGTCATCTTGTTGCTTTCAAAAGCAAGAGTCAACAGTTACATATAGTATTTATTCAGTTGATAAATCTTCAACCCTACAGAATTAAAATACTCGAATATATTTTGCTATTACTGATATTAGTCTTCAAAACATGAGTGAATGGAACTTGCCTAAAATACGATAAGGATCGTTATGTTGATTTTGGTCCATTTCACATATTCAAAGTTCTTACAAGGATTTTGCACAAATACCTGGTACAGACGCTTCTTTGCGAATAAGCACAGATGAAAATATTTTGCTTAAAATGTTTAGTTATCCGACCCTATAAAATATCGTTATACTAAGCACTCTATAGTGTGCATTCGCTTATTAATTATACTGGTAAAATAAAATCAGTCAGTTGAGAAAATATAAAAAAATACCATAATGATGTTATACAAGAATATAAGTAGATATAAAAAGGGATACATTTTATTTATGTTTTGTATAAAAATACTCACGCCTTTCGGTAGTTGCAATATTAATTTCATAGCGGCAATATCTGAACCATTGAAGAAAAATTATAAAACGCCACTTATTATTTCAATAGACATTATGAACACAATTGCAAATACAGAGATTGGTAGGCATCAATTTTGTATTGTTTTAGAAAATGTATCCTTTATGTAAAAAGTTGATTTAAGTAGCCATTACTCTGTGGAAGTTAATAATCTTACACAAATAACTAAATAAAAGACACTACTATATTTTCTATCACTATGTATTAATAAAAATTGCGACTTGCGTCTGCAGTTTCAACTTAAAAAGTCATTGTCAAGCAGTGAATAAAAACTGACTGATTTACAAGTGTACAGAAATGTTATATATGGATAATTTTGGATGGATTAGTATATGGGCTTAAGCAGGTAGATGACAAACATAAACAGATCTATGAATATTGAATTAAGGGTCCTCCGGCTGTAAATAATGGTGAATATGTAAGATCTAATTGATCATTTAACAAGTTATAATTCTTGATAATATCGTACTTGTGAATTTCTAGAGATTCTAGAATATTTAATTTAAAGTCTTATGTTGAGAAATGTAAAATTTACGTCGTATAATTCCGGAAAACTGGTTCATCATTCGCGAACCACTGCCTCGAAAACAACCGGAATTAGACGACATGGAAATTTCTCAACAAAAGGCTTTAAATTAAACATTCCACAATCTCTAGAAATTCACAAACACAATGATATTAAGGATTATACTTTGTTAAATGATCAATTAGATCTTATATATTCACCTTTATTTACAGCCAGAACGCCAGAAGACCCATACTTGAATATTCATAGATCTGTTTATTATTGTCATCTACCTGCGTAAGTCTTTACAGAACATATACACTAATCCATCCGAAATTATCTATATAAAACATTTCTGTACACTTGTAAATCAGTAATTTTTGTTTCACTGCATGACAATAGCTTTGTAAGTCGAAACTGTAGTCGCAATTTTTATAAATACATGGTGGTAGAAAACATAGTGTATTTTTAGCCATTTGTGCTATTCTTTATGTTCTGTATTATATTAAACGCGCCCTGGAGTTATAGATACTATTGCTAGTCCTATTTCTTCTAAATCTGTGTACGAGGAACGATGCAGCCTAGGGATTCAATGATTCAACAATTTTAGAGTTAATCTAACTGGATTCCATGACAACACCTGTATGGACTTAATGTCAACTAATCAGTACTTCGACTGTCCTTTTACTGTGATCATTGAGTTCAAGAAAACGAGCAGGATCGAGTAGTCACTCAAATGGTACACAGATGGATTTAAGATGGTTGCATGGGTAAGTATGTGCGTAGGTAACTGCAGGATAGGCACCTAGTGCAGCACTCCAGTCATCTTTCAGTCAGAAATTTGTCTTATCGATCCATGTGCTCAGGTATGCACGAATTCGAATTTGAATGGCCATAAAATATAAAACGAAGAGTACTTGTAAGACTGGCAATATCGCTCTTAGAGAAATAAATCTCATATCACTTAAGTGATTAATAACTTATTTATTTATTGATCAATTTTGTTCAAATACAATTGGACTCTTCCTGTAGCCAACTCTAACTTATTGTCCAAATTTCAATACAATCGGACTTTTAGTTCCTTAGTTATCGCTTATAAGAAACGTAACGAACGGAGAGACAGACAGACGAACAGACTGACGCAGGTAGACAGGCAGACAGATGAACCTTTCAAAATTTGTTCAGAACTTGATCACTAACAGTGATATGAAACTTTTTTCCATAAGAACGATATTAGAAATGTGCCCATCAAAGGCAATATACTCTCTGTAACTAAGAGTATAACAGCGGGTCTAAAACCGATCCTTGAGGCACTTCAAAGAGTGTACTTTTATCCGGCGGTATTATATGTAAACAATACTGGTATTAAAATAACAGTTTTGTCTAAGTAAATGAGCAGTATAGTACTGGTGCTCTAGTATTTTTCAATTAAGATAATTTTTTTAAATATGTCTATACTTACAAAAGGCCTTAACTGTAATGGCATGTCACTTACCTGAAAAAGAAAACATAAACAATTATACAGCTCAAAATAACATAATAAATATAATAAATTTTAGTAAGTTTTCTCTCTTTTCAATTCATTAAATGGTTTATAAAAATTATTCATTTAATTATGAAGAACAATGTTATTATATTACTTTTTAGTAACAATAGGCCACTTAAAACTATATTGCTTCTAATGTGACTTTAATGGACCATGAGCACAGGGGTTCAGTAAGATTTAAAATATATGATCATATTTTCACGTTGAAGTGACCTGTAAAAAAGTACTTTCGGATAATTTTAATTAAGAAACTGTAATGGAAAAAATATTTGCAATGTAGATGACATTATTGCCGAGGAGCAAAACCTGAGCAAAAATGTGCAAGTTGGTCACTTTAAAAAAATTATTAATGAAATAATGTCTGAGAGAAAGTAATATTTGAAATGTACGCTATTAATTATCTGGAAGAAAATTTTAAAATTTGGTTGTAAAAAAATTGACAGTGTGGTCGTCAAGAGAAAATTATTATTAAACAAACTAACCATTTACTTTCCGCCGATTTACTGCACTTTTACATAATTGTTGCATTGTCTATAGAATACTCTCCGTATATTTATCGTAAATATAAAAAAAGATGTTTGCGAAGACTATGTTAGTTTGTATTAGGAGTGGCGGTCTTGTCTAACTACGAGATGAATGAAAGCCGCCAAAGCTTGGTCCATAATCTTATCGCATTTGTGACAAATTTATTGCTGTTGAGTTGATAAGCATTAGGGACTATTGCCTAATTCGTCGGTTTTTCAATGTAACAATAATTACAATAATTAATAACTATTTTATTTATTGATCGAGTTTGTTCGAAAGCAATAAGGTTCTTCCTCTAGCTAAAACTACAATCCGACTTTTCGTTCTCAAGTTATCATGTTTACACGAAACGTGACGAACGTACAGACAGGCAGATAGATAGACAGACACACGGACGGACGAACGGGCAGACTGATGGACGGACATTTTGTAAGTTATTCAGAATTCGATCGCCAACAGAAATGTGCCGATTGAATTCAATATACTTTTCGTTTTGTATTTGCGAAGAGAATAATAAAGGCTGCCAAGAAGAGAGGGAAGTTGTTTATAAATGTCTTTACAGATGTTTAAAAATAAGATAGTTGTTAAAAAAATGTTAATTTGTAAAGTAAATCCAATAGCCTTTGAGAATAAGCAATAAAAGAAATACGATAAATGTATGTATTCTGAATATATAAGAAAGTAGTCCGGTATATTTAGACATCGGAAGGTACAAAAATTCACACCCAACTGAAAATTGGTAGGATTGTTCAAAACACCATTATAAATGAACTCAAAAAAGTCTTCATCGACCCGATACCTGGAAAAAAAATAATTATATGGTCTACAATTTTCGTCTGAGCTAATTTTATGATAAAACTTACCGTTTTGCTGAAAATCGTGAAAAACCCATTTTTGTGGCCTTTGACCCCGCGTAAATGTTTTTCAGGTATCGGATCGATGAGGACTTTTTTGAGTTCATTTATAATGGTGTTTTGAACAATCCTATCAACTTTCAGCTGGGTGTGAATTTTTGTACCTTCACTCCTATTTTTTGGTCTAATTTGACCGGATTAAAGAGTCGTTTTTAGGTCGACTGTTATGTTTCACAAAAAAAAAAAAATCTTTAATTCTTCTGTAGCTAGTGGGGATAGAATAGATAGCTAAAAGACTAGCTCCTAATATTAGTTCTAAGTACATTTTAATTCACTTGGTTATCATCTCAACGATTTACGTACCATGTCATGTGTCGTATTAAATAATATATTTATTGAAGACCTAGTGAAAAATAAATGTCATGCCTTGAGCCGGGGACATTATCAAACAATATATCAAGCTATATCTCAAACTCGTCCATTACTAATTCCACTGTACTTTGTATCCATTTTAATTTAAAACCGATTTATTAAATTCCTCAGACATAACTTTCAAATAAATGATACTCTTGTGAAAAGGTATTCTTCTCGTATATGTGTACAAGAATTTCTCAATTAAATTCAACTCATGGCAACCAAACTTCTAGCTCATTTCTCAATATAAAATACTTTACTCTGAATTCTTATAGACCTACAGAATGTCATTAAAATTAAAACTTCAACTCTTCAAAAAAATATCCATAACATTTTCAGAACACATTTTCCTGTTTCACCTACTTTTTGATGCTTTTTATTGTTATTAAGAACGACATAATAATATATTTAATTAGAACAAAATTCCGCTTCAACGAGGGCATGAGATTGTTAATATTACGGAAGTTCAACTAAATTGCAATGAAGTATATAATTTATATAAAAGACATAAACAATGCCTTCGCCTAGTTTTTAAAGAAGTATTATGAAATTTTACTTGTGTTTATAGTTTATCAGTTTAAATTGCAGTACTTGTAAAGATCACTGAACTCTACATATAAATGGAATGCCAATGTCTATACCTATTTGTACTTCAAATTGAATCTCGCGCAAGTATGGCGACCCCGGGGAGGAGCGCAATCGCATTGTGTAGAAAGCCAGGGCCGGCTCTATTTTTATTGCAAGTATTTTTAATTTGGCTTTTTTTTCAGAAATCACCAAATATATGCGAGTATAGATTGACATTACTTATACAGTTAACCTTTGTCTTAATTTTTATTAAAGAACATAAAAGTTGTCATGCTCAAAACATAATTATTTAATTTTCAATTTTCTTCTAGTAAACGTTCTTAATAATGTACGATATCATATTGAGAATTGATTACAGAGTCCACCAAAAAAGGGAGTCATATTTTCTACCTCAGAGATCGAAATATAATTTGAATATGAATAAAAGCTAAAAGTGAAACCTGAAAAATACTTTTTTGGTCAAGTTGTAAATACTCTAGTGAATTTAATATAGGTATAGACTAATATTAGTGTTGCAAGATCACTAAGATCAGTGACAAAGTAGAAGGTATTTATTATTGGAGGAATAAAGAAATATACAGTAACAACTTACATTACATACTTTATTGAAAAATCATGTATTTTAGATTCACACGTTTGTGTAGTCTTTGCCTTTGATACAAGTAACTTAAATTAGGTAACGCAATAAATGTAACAAAAAACAAAAAATATACAAACCAAAATAAGTAATACTATAAAATTTCACTTAAATAAATAAAACAGTCAGAGAACATATATATAACAATCGGTATTACATGACTTTAAAAACAAGTACTTAAAATTAAATTTAAATTCAGGCTGGACACTTTCAACGGACAATACGAATGTCTACTCATCCGATAAATACTTTTTAAGCCTACTCTTGAATGTATTTAAAGTGGTACTGCTTTTAATATTCTCAGGTAAGTTTAAATTTAAAATGATACCTTTTCTGCAAAATATTTATATTTTCTTTATCTGCTTCTATATACACCTGCTGAGATGCCATTTGACCATACGCTGAAATGCCAGATGAAGTACTTCGGATATTTACATCAATACTAAAACCAAATTATAGAATTATTTCAGAAATCATGAATAAGATACGAAATTATTATATCTACCATGGCACTGGGTGGACTGTAGAAGATAAAGGTTTTCGAGGGCCTAATTTCAGGGTTGGAACTACATCAGGTTTCAGACGTTTCATGTCCTCCTCATACATAAAATCTGTATCAGCAAAATGTTCACTGCAAATCACATTGCTATAGCTCAGCTTCTCGATTTGAGAATTTCTACCAATAGCCTTTAGCCAAGGTAAAATACCTTTTCGAAGTCAACCTGAAAATAATTTGAGAGATGTATTCCTAAGCAATAGGTACATTATTATTCTTATTTACATGGTAAGTTTGCCTGTCTGATCACAATTTTCATACAAAAATGTCCGTTTGGTTATGTTTTACTTAATATAAGGGTACAAAGTACTCCGGCATATTTTTCCACTGCAGTTACCGATGTTTAACCGATTCTTCAGTTTTCTCATATCAATACGAATTACTTTCTATTGGTTTATTGCTTGTGTCACACAGTGTACGCAAGATAAAGTATAATATGTATATTCAATGTACAAGTGAACAGTAAATCAAGCATGGTCTTTACTTCACATAGCGATAGTGGATGTGTCCCCCTTTCTTGAGGTAAGTCTGGAAAATGCTTACTGTATAGCTGTTTGCACAACTGACATAAGTATACATATTTTCTTTGTGCAGCTTGAAATTAGCAAATAATATAAGTATCTTACACCTTGTTATTATACAGACTGACTTTACATTGGTGCTAGTGCAAGTTTTACATTCCATAAAAAGTCAAAATAACAGATGTTTTGCTACCCCATTCTATTATTTTAAGTATAATACATTTCAGTGGTCATATAGTGCCAAGATTTTGAAATTTGACTAGTCTCACATATTTTACAGTGCACGCTTACTTATTTGACAAAGTTGTATTTATAAAAAGTACTTACGGTAATGTAACATATTTTTAAATAGATCAAGTCCATATCAGTAACGCACATAATTTGGATTGTTTGACATTATTTAGGTAGATTCACAAATAGTAATAAACTTTAAAATTCGCTAAAAAATTACGGAAAAAGGTGAGGTTAGACAATTTTGTATCCAATGAATTCTATATATATATTTATCATGTAGAGTTCAGTAGACACCTCGGAAAGTATAGCCTAACGAACATTTTTCAGGCAAAATTACCCACGGTAAGAGAAAAGATCCCAAAACTCGGAGTTGTCGCCGATATTTAGAGGATAGTATATTTTACAGAATGGATAAGAACAAGGTACTTACTCAAAATATAGGTAACAAACAGGAACAAGACCGGACCATATTGCTTTATTCTTTATCTTATCACGAATTGTTTATGTTTATGTTACAAAGTACTACCTACATAAGACAACCGCTAAAAAAGCTGGACAGCGGCTCTGAAATTCTGCACTAATCCAAGACCTCCCGCTACGAGAGACAAATCAAAGAAAAGTCGCGTCGGCGCATACCGTCCACAAGAAGCATTCTGACTCAATCACCAACATACTTTTAATACTACATTTCTACTGCGGCGACGCAGAACCCCGGGACCTTCAATCGCATGATTGAAGCATTTTGTTCACAGCGCATATATCTGTATTGGTCTTCCATTTATTATGTATAGTTCAGTGGTAAAGATCGAGAACGGGTGTCCTTGTCTCTGATTGGTGCATTTGCAAGCTAAGTTTCCGCAGGAAAATTAATAATCAGTGTATTCTTATTTAAATTAATAATTTTATTAATTTAAATTAAATAAATTCAATGTACTTATAAGATCGCCAAATGCTAAACGAAAATGAATTTAAACCTTTAATTTTTATTTTTTGTACCAATGGCCTTGAGACGGCCTCGATGGGGATTCCATCTGGGAATTTTCGTCTACCTGTGTAAACTGTTTCTGCACATAACGTAAGCAACTTCATTTTAATCTGAGACCTACTATAGTCCTGACAAATGACATCATCACCAATATAAAATGGGAACATTTTATATAGGTGATCATATCATAATATGGAATTAAGCTATTCACAAGAGCCTCAAAAGCCTCAGAAATATTATTATTACGTCATTCCAATCCCAATTCCTCTAACTCTAATCTAAAATTTACAAATTTATCCTTCAAGAAATTTGAATATTTTTGTGTAGATCGATTTTTACATTCCCAAAATCATTACATGTAGTTCAGATTTTCTGTAGGAGTACATCCTTACCATGGGAGACATACAGATCTGACTTATTTTTACTACAATTAATTAGATAGAAATTGAATATTGTTAATTTACACAAAATGAAATTTCAATGAATGTATTATAGATTTATTAGTTGAATTCAAGCCTTCTTATTGGACCACTTCTTTTTTAGTGTAATCCTCTTGCAATTTTGTAATTTGTATCGGTAACTTATTTTTGAGGAATTTTGCATCGTTTCTGACGTTAGTTCAAAATCCCGATTATAACAAAGAAACTAGTAAGGTTATTTTTTACAGTATTTAAAAGTATTACTTTTAAGACCTATATCAAAAAAGCGTACCGATGATAAGAAAATACAAAAAAGATAGGCAATTTCAAGGTAATTAGAGAATTTTATTTCTCGCCTCTTCCGGGACAAAGGTCCTAAACTGTCTTCTAACCGTAAGTGGTAACGTATCATCCTGACAGTGGGAAGAAACATTCAGATATAGTAGAAAGCTAAATAATTACTTGATAGAAGATTCTTTCTACATCATAGATGAATTCTGTACCTCAAGCACTTCCAGGGGCCGCTCTAAACGGTGGGTATAGTGGGCGGCCGCGCAGGGCGCCAGAATTATAATTTTCGCAGTGCTGGATTACGCCCATACGCCAATTACGCACGTGCGTAAAGCGGCGGATTTTTAGGGTCGGCAGGCAAAATCAGAAGAATAAAATCATAATTTGTATTTTCCACTAACAATCAACTTATTTCGAAATTTAAATCGAGTTAGTATTGTATTGTAGGGAATGCCACCCCCCCGTTTTTCGTAGTTATTCGAATAGCGGGTGTGGGGGTCTGTATATTATTACCTCCTGGCCAAAAATTTTCCTCCCGATAGCCCTGCGCCCTAACATTATTGCATAAAGTGGCAAATTCTTTAATCCATCCCTGCATTTTCGGCGTAACGATACCAATATTTTGCCAGGGAGGGGGGCAACAAAATGCCAATGAGCTCTTCACCAACGGTCGTAATCAGAACGTGATTTTTCCTTGGTTTAGTGTTTAAACGTTTATATAGTGTATAAATGTTTATTATGTTATATATTTTTACTTTTACATGTTTTATATTTGTATAATATTTGTATTCTTAATACACAATTATTTATTATTTTATATTATTAATACTTGGAATATGATTCCTATGCCGCTGCACAAAAACATTTTAGTAATTTTTGATAATATTGAGGGTCTATTATTACTGGCACCTTTATAATAAAAATGTTTGTTGTGTCACTCAACCGCAAGTTGGTAAGGTAACGCACAAAAGTACTGCATAGTGGTTCAGTTAATAAATTTAGTACAGGCAATGAAGACAAAATTTTGTAAAAACCACGCAAAAATTAATAAAAGGATCATCTCCGGGATTTAAGTAGGTAGTAACCTATAGAATGGAATGATGCATTCTTTGCACTTCCAAGTTCCGGGAAAATAGAAAAAAAAATGGAAAACCTTTTTGATTTTCGGTTTCCTTGCTCTAGCGGCTAAAATAATGAAACTAGAGAAATTAGAGTTTTCAACAAAAGTTGTAGCTCGTCTTTTTCTCTACAAGGTCTTAAAAATTTTTGTCTTCCTTAAGCCGTCTAGGAGACCAATTCAATTTTCCACCTATAGTTTTGAGCCGCTCCGAATTGCGCGGAAAATGAGAATTCTTCGGGAGTTTCGTACGACCGGACACATCGATCCATAATTCTTACCATTCAGAGCCGCTAGGAAAATGAAAATAACTTGAAATGTAGAGAAAAGTCTCAGCTTTAAGGTGGAACTAATCCCAAAATTTATACAAATTTTTATCAAAGAGAAAAAAGTGTTACAAGATGGCTTAGTAAACTTTACAGCTGATTTATTCATATCTTTGAGTTTTATGCATCCTCCCTATTTCTCCCGTAAAAATGGGTGCTTTTCACTGCATGAATTCGATTCCACGCACTTTATCTATATTTCGTGAAAACAGCATTGAAAAATGTAAAGAAACAAATAAGTTGTATATGTTTTGCTGTATAATTGCGCCTTTTCTGAACGTGTATGAATAATGTAGACAAATTAAAAAAATACTGCATGCATTTAAAAAAACTCTAAAATCGTTCGAAAGAATGTGTTTTACTATACTTATAATCCAAAAATGAAAACTGCTATTATTATACTCTTCGCAAATACAGAACGATTGGCACATTTCTAAACCCGGTAATATTGCTCGTAGAGAAAAATTTTTACTGTGTTGGTGATCGAATTCTGAACAACTTTCAAATTGTCCGTCCGTCCGTCCGTCCGTCTGTTCGTCTGTGTGTCCGTCCGTCTATCTGTCTGTAAGTCTGTATGTCTGTGTGTCCGTCTGTCTGCCCGTCTGTCTGTCCATTTGTCCGTCCGTCCGTCACGTCTCTTGTAAGCACGATAACTTAAGAACTAAAAGTCTGATTGTATTGAAATTTGGACAATAAGTTAATGTTAGCTAGAGGAAGAACCCTTTTTTTAAATAAAAAAAAATTTTTTTACATAATTTTTTAACATTTTGTAATTAAACTAAAAATGTCTAAAACTGATATTATTTACAAAAAAACTGCGAAGAGTATCATATAGAATGTGCAACAATTATATAAAAAGTGCAGTAAATCGGCGACAAGTATAACGGTTAGCTTGTTATTAATTAAGATATAGCGAATTGAACTCCAAAATTCGGAGGTGATTAATCGATGAGAAATATACCCTCTACGTTGATTGCAAGGCATATTTTTCCAACGAAAGTAATTGCAATAAAATGTTCATTGGATCAATATATCATTATAAAAAAATATATTAACAACATTAATTATCATTCTAATGACTCCCGGCAAAGATATGAATAAATCTGTGGCTCAACTGTTCAAAGTTTACTAAGCCATTTTATAACACTTTTTCTCTATGATAAATTTTTGCATGAATTTTTTGATCAGTTCCACATTAAAGCTGAGACTTTTCACTACATTTCATATTATTTTCATTTTTTTAGGGGTTTTGAATAATAAGAATCGATCGATGAGCCCGGTCGGACGAAACTCCCTGAGAATTCTCATATTTTGCGCATTTCGAAGCGGCTCAAAAACTATAAGTGGAAAACTCGATTTATCTTCTAAAACGCTTAAGACAAAAATTTGTAGACAAAGAGACGAGCTATAACTTTTGTTGAAAACTGTTTTCTCTATTTTCATTATTTTGGGCGCTAGAGCAAAAAACCGAAAATCAAAAAGTTTTTCTATATTTTTTTGAATTTTCCCGGAACTCGGAAGTGCAAAGAATACATCATCTCATTCTCCAGGTTATTACCTACTTAAGTCCCGGAGATGATGCCTCAAATGGCTAATTTGTCTGTACTAATTTAACCGGATAATAACGTTTTTTGATTTGTGATTTCTAATATTCTCAGAAGAGGCGAAAGCTGGCCAAAATTTACCTTAACTGGCCGAAAAAGTAATTTTTTTTCTTTCATCTCGTAGCATCGACTTCTATGGTCATCATTAGCTGCATTTTCGTCCGTCAAAACTATGAATTTTACTTCCACATCCACGTAGTGGATTGGAAATATAGTAATCGCAAACAAATTTTCAAAAATTTTTATTTGTGAAATAGGTTTAGAATGTCATGAAACGTCGAGATTTTAAATTTGAGCGAAAAAAAAATTTCCGTCTGTCGGTCTGTCGGTCTGTCTGTCTGTAACTTTTTTTTGTCCGCACGTTTTCTCCGGAACTGTTTAAGATATTGACTTGAAATTTTGTACACGTATATATTATAACGAGATCTGGAACTGGATTGTTTTTTGATGATATCCGGTGAAGGGTTGGGGGTTAAATAGGGGTAAATAGGGGAAAATAAGTAAAGCAAGCTTGTAAGAGTACAGAAACTTGAAATTCGGTGTATGTACTAAAAGTTAAGGCCTAAGATTTTTTTATAATATTTTTCAACCCCCCACCACCTCTACCCCATCAATGGGGTTGATAAAATAAAGTTGAGATTTTCATTTGAAATTTCGTACACGTATGTATTATAACGACGTCTGAAATTAGATTATATTTTGAGATGATTCCGTTGAAGGGTTGGGGGTTAATTTGGGGTAAATAGGGGAATATAAGTAAAATAAGTTGGTAAGAGTACAGAAACTTGAAATTCGGTGCATGTACTAGAAGCCAAAGCGTCAGATTTTTTTATAATATTTTTCAACCCCCACTTCAATATGAAAAGGGTTGATAAAATAAAATTGAGATATTCATTTGAAATTTGGTACACGTATGTATTATAACAACATCTGGAACTAGATTATAATTTGAGATGATTCCGTTGAAGGGTTGGGGGTTAAATAGGGGTAAATAGGGGAAAATAAGTAAAGCTAGCTGGTAAGTGTATAGAAACTGGAAATTCGGTGTATGTACTAGAAGCCAAAGCGTCAGATTTTTTTGTAATATTTTTCAACCCCCACCACCCCTACTCCAACATGAAAAGTGTTGATAAAATAAAATTGAGATATTCATTTGAAATTTGGTACACGTATGAATTATAACGACATCTGGAACTAGATTATTCTTTGAGATGATTCCTTTGAAGGGTTGGGGGTTATTTAGGGGTAAATAGGGGGAAATAAGTAAAGCAAGCTGGTATGAGTACAGAAACTTGAAATTCGGTGTATGTACTAGAGGCAAAGGCATCAGATTTTTTAACAGTTTATTTTAGCACCCCACCACCCTTACTCCATTATTCAAGGGGTTGATAAAATAAAATTGAGATATTCACATGAAATTTAGTACGCATATGTATTATAACGACATCTGGAACTAGATTATATTTTGAGATGATTCCGTTGAAGGGTTGGGGGTTAAATAGGGGTAAATAGGGGAAAATAAGTAAAGCAAGCTGGTAAGACTACAGAAACTTGAAATTCGGTGTATGCACTAGAAGCCAAGGTCTCAGATTTTTTATAATATTTTTCAACCCCCACCACCTCTACTTCATTATTAAAAGGGTTGATAAAATGAAATTGAGATATTCATTTGAAATTTGGTACGCGTATGAATTATAATGACATCTGGAACTAGATTATACTTTGAGATGATTCGGTTGAAGGGTTGGAGGTTATTTAGGGGTAAATAGGGGGAAATAAGTAAAACAAGCTGGTATGAGTACAGAAACTTGAAATTCGGTGTATGTACTAGAAGCCAAGGCCTCAGATTTTTTAACAATATATTTCAGCACCCCACCACCCTTACTCCATTATTCAAGGGTTTGATAAAATAAAATTGAGATATTCACATGAAATTTGGTACGCATATGTATTATAACGACATCTGGAACTAGATTATATTTTGAGACGATTCCGTGGAAGGGTTGGGGGTTAAATAGGGGTATATAAGGGAAAATATGTAAAGCAAGCTGATAAAAGTACAGAAATTTGTCATTTGGTGTATATACTAGAAGCGAAGGTCTCAGGTTTTTTAATTAATATTTTCCATCTCCCCACCACGCTCACTCCCTTATTAGGAGTTGATAAAATTAAATTTAAATTTTCACTTGAAATTTGGTACATTTATGTATTATGACTATATCTGAAACTAGATTATATTTTGACATGATTGCGTTGAAGGAGTGGGGGTAAGTAGAGGTAAATAGGGAAAAATAAGTAAAGCAAGCTGGTGAGAGTATTGCAACTTGAAATTCGGTGTACGTCCTAGAAGCCAAGGCCTCAAATTTTTTTATAATATTTTTCAACCCTTCCACTACCCTTACTACATTATTAAAAGGGTTGATATAATAAAATTTAGATATTCACTTGTAATTTGCTAGACGTATGTATTATAACGACATCTGGAACTAGATTATATTTTGGGATGATTCCGTAGAAGGGTTGGGGTTAATAGAAGTGACTAGGGGAAAATAAGTAAATCAAGCTGATAAGAGTACAGAAATTTGGGATTCGGTGTATATACTAGAAACCAAGGCTTCAGATTTCTTTTTAATATTTTTCAAACTCCACCACCTTCGCTTCATTATTAATGGGATTGATAACATCAAATCGAGATATTCACTTGAAAATTAGTACACGTATGTATTTTAGTGACATCTGATTGAGATGACTCCATTGAAGGGGTGGGTGGTGGTAAGTTGTGAATAGTAGAAAATAAGTAGGGTGACCTAAAAACTTCATTTTAAACGTATATGGTAGAAACCAACTCCTCAAACTTTTCTATGACATCTGCCCCAAATATTATTAAAATTCTATGACCAATAATTTCCATATACTAGAGTGCAAATATAGTCAAGACGTTTCCTTTAAAGTGACTTGAATGAAGAATCTGGATGTGGAAGTAGTGATTCCTTAGGCAGCGGTTTTTAATTGTGTAATAATGTATACCAGTGTTTAAAAGTGAATTATTATTTGTTTGCTTATAATTATAATGAAACAAATCTTTGAGAAATAAAAACTAAAACTGTTTGTAAAAATGGCAATGAAATATTTGCATTCTTTCGGTGACTAGAATTCTGGTAATGCTAGCAATTAAAACCCTAAATTGCATTTGTCTATTTCTTATATATGACAATTCTCATTGTAACACTAGTATCCGCATGGCTCCCTACGGCTATGCAGATTAAACTAGTATCTAGGCGCATAACCCCTTACGGCCATGAAGATTAATTTAAAAATGAGGACAAAGGCCTAAACTGAATTTATTTACCTACCATATCTTAAAAAATTTTCATCCTAATGGATTGCATTTTCATGAAGGATAGATAACCAATTCTTTCATGAAACTGGAATCCAATTAGAACAAAATTTTTTTAAGTCATGGTAGGTAAATAAATTCAGTTTAGGCCTTTGTCCTCATTTTTAACTGAATCTTCATGGCCGTAAGGGGTTATGTAGATACTAGTTTAATCTGCATAGCCGCAGGAGACTATGTCGATACTACTTTACAATAAGGATTGTCATATAAGAAATAGACAAATTCATTTTAGGGTTTTAGTTGCTAGCATAACCAGAATTCAGGTTATAGAAAGAATGTAAATATTTCATTAATATTTTTACAGACAGTTTTTGTTTTTAATCCTCAAAGATATTTTTTTCTGCTGTTTGCAAAATCCTATAAAGAATATGTTTATTACGATGTACAATAATACCAGTGTTACGAAGAAGGAAATTATTACTAACAATATGAAGATTTAAAAAAAATAAAATGTTATACTTTATTTTTCTGTCCACCCTCTAGAAACAGTGGGAACCACCTCGAAACATATCATTAAAAACATATTACAGGAGGAATTATGAAAATCCCCACACTGCACGAGACTTCTACCTTGGAAAGCTTCATTGAATCCACTATTAATATTCTAATGAACAAAAAATAAATTATTTTAATACGAAAATATGAAAGTTAAGTTCTGAATTTCGTGGCGGACAGATGGGAGATTTAACAAATTTTCTGGAAAATATTTGCCTCTTTAGTTAATTGCCTGGACAAAGTGGTTGCTCGCTGACACTGCATTTGATAAAGAATTAAAAATGAACCTAATATTTTTTCTGGCCTTGTTAATTAGGCCTGACATAAAAAATAATGAGGACAATATAGAAGACAATTGCGAGTAATCGTTCCTGCCTTGAGAGCTGAGTAATTATAGCCGTGCTCCCATTGTGGTATCATCGAGAACGACTAAACTGTACAACACTTGAGCAAATAGAATATGAATATTAAAGGGCAAACTTTTGTTTGTGCAGTTCGGTCTCCGGTCTGTATTTTGCATGAACTTTGTGGACTTCTAAAGGCACTTATTATGGTGAGTTGTGTAGTCTCTTTGTGCTTTATTTCAACTATATTAGTTGTAGAATTACAATGAAGCAGATCCAAACCTTTTCTGCATAATAAAATGGCATATTAATTTCGAGTGTCGTCAACACGAGAATATAGTTTTTCAACCTACTTACTGGAAGTGAGCCAACGTTTAATAATTCATAAGTTATATCAATAAAATACAGTATGTGCTAAAAATCTGGAACTGATTCAAAAAGATGCAAGTAAGTTATTTCCGTAAAATCGATTGAGCCCTTCTAGCAGATTACAGTTTTAGCTATCCCCAGATGATGCCATGTTAGTTGCTAAAATACATGCAGTGTATTGTTCAGTGTGTTGGTGCGTAAAAATATCTTTTTTATTATACCTGAATAATAATCTCTGTTTTTGAAACAAATTTAAACAATGATAAATACACAGGTATTTAGCAACCAAACAAAAAAATTCTAACCGTTTCTATGTTATCGATTGGAAATGAAATTCAGAGATTACCTTGTGAAATGAATCTACATTAATTAATTTTTCTAATTTTTACTGTGCAGTATAATAAAAAATAGCGTATGATACAGGATTTGTAACGTTAAATTAGATTCCGCCATGTATTTGTATGCGAGAATGTAAACTTAAAAATAAGTGAGGCTACGATTGTTTTTTTAATTTTGCCGTTGGTACCTGAGAAAAAAAAAGATATGTATTAGTCTAATTCACAAGTTCAAAAAGGTGTTAATTCTTGAAATAGCTAAAAATATGAGCGATAGCTTATTGGATTCGGAATGCCGTCTAGAAAAATGTGTTAAAATGTTTTATTAACACATAAAAAATTGCAAAAGTTATAAACAAATTAAGATGGAAAAATAATCGCATTTAGTTTTCGCTTATAATTCAAAAACTATAAGCGATAACGGATATCGGAAAAAAGATTCTTAAAGAGGAGGAAATTTCCAATAAAAAAGTCCCAACTCCCGGAACTCTATCTCCATTATTTATCATTTTAATTTCACGCTGAAAATAGGGTTCCGCGCGACTGCTGCAGGATGCGAGCGCCGCCTCAAAATAGAGTACATAGTACATCACATAAAATCATTTTTTTATACTATTAAATATCAATTAAAAAAATTGAAAAAATTATGGTGTATTCGTAACACTTCAGAAAATAAGGTCCCATTAGAAAAAAATGTTGAAGTTTATTTTTCAACAAGTGAGGCCATTGTTAACTAACGAAATTTTATGGGGCCTCCGTTATCATTGGAGACAAACTTTTTTTTTAAATAATTGGACTATAAAATGTTCACTTCTTGGAGCCCTTCTTTTAGATATACTTAACAAGATCACATTATAAAAGTTTCTAAAAATTGTTTATTTTGTTTATTATAATTTTTTAAAGTAAACAGAAAATTAAAAACCAAAGTAAAGTTCTAACAATTTTTTTTTCAAATTCGTTATCAAATTACTATTTTTACACTGAAGAAAGGCATTTATTAATGGTTAAAAATAACTTTTTACGACAATTATTTATTATTATTATAGGTGTTTATAAAGAAATTGACTAGTTTTATATTTAAAACATTTTTTTTAAGCATATGTGAAAATAACATGCGAGTAACTGCACAGTTATCATCTTATTTACAGGTATTTTATAGTTATATCATTAGCTTATAAGATATATCAATCTTTTTATTTACGTCGTTTATTGGCAGCATCAAATTTAGTGAAACACATTTTAAGTTATCCTAACTATAAATCATTGACAGTGCATCGTTAGTGAATCGTCAGTATATTTTTAACAATTCATTTACAGAATATCATTGGTCAATCAATAGTAGTTTTTGTGAAAGAGTAGAATATTTTTATTTGTAAGTTATTGGTATATCTACTGATCGTAGATCTAGCGAATAAGATTCTTTCTTTAATATCCTAATAATAAATTTCATAAAACTGAGCCGTTTTGTACTTTTGTATTTGCATTTTCCCTGATAACACCAAACGTCCCCAGGACGTTCACTTACGTCCTCGTTTGGTCTGAACGTAACGGGTTTACAAGGTACGTCCCAAGAACGTCCGTTTGCTATTGTCCCTAAAACGTTCTGAATAAAACTTTCTGAATAAAACGTTTTGAGGACATACTGCTAGAGTCTAGTCAAGACAAACATAAACACATTTGTGAAATAACCTCTAGGAGTGATGTTTTTTTTTGAGCAGATGAGGATATGATTAAAAAAGGAAATTAAAAACTGCAAAAATGAATTAAAATCCTTAAAAAGTTTTACTAACAAAATTTCTTTTGATAACAAATTATTTTCATATTTCATGGTCCATTTAAATTTTGTCAATTTGATTTTTCTGATTTCAGAAATCTTATATTCGTTTCTACTATTTTTTTCATGAGTTTCGGTTATATTACAGCCATTTTCACCGCAATATTTAAGCAGCTAGCTTATGTAATGTTACTCAGTTGCTGTCAAACTATGGGAAATTCAATTTGGCAGGCATTGCATCATTTTTACAAAGAATTTATATAAATTCTTTGCATTTTTATTTCTTCCGCACACTGGCACTAGTCACTTTCAACGGCTACAAAAGAAAGTACAAAAAACAAGTAAGTCTATTTAATTGATTTATTAATATATAAGTATTTAGATCGATATTTTATTCTAGATAAATTTGGTGCGGCTTATTTGTAGGTTATAATAAACATACTACCACCCACCTTATTTGGCTCTGTTAAAATTCTATGGGAGATCACCTGTGAACCTGAGTATATAGTTTTTAGTTGTTTATCATGGAGCGAACTTATTCACTTAAAAGAAGATTGTTGGTTAAACATTATAAATACAATATTTCCCTTCGGTATGCGAGGAAAGTAAACATTGAAAAGAAGTACCTACTCATGCAGTGTGTTAAACGAAGTGTTATATATGGTTCGACATCTCTAATGAACAAGTGGAGGTGATGAAACTTTTAATAGGTAAGGTTTGATACATCGAGTAATAAAAATATTTGCCAGAAAACATCCAAGAAACTTGTAAAGTATATTTAGGGATTTCAGTAAATTAATATAAGGAAAAAACCAATAAAGGTACTTTTTGAGGAAAATTTACAAATTTGTAACTTATATGCCCTATTTGTTATATTTTTCTGAAATTATGCTGTACGTACGTACAAAAACTTTTATACATCATCAATGTTCATCCTAATAAACCTGCTTCTAACCGTAAATCCTAATGCATCTTAACCCATAGCCATTTTCTTTACTTGAATTCTGTAATAATATTGGCAAAAAATATAACGTTAAACTTATAATAATGTTATTAATCTGCGGTAGCATTAGTCACAACATATATTTCTGCTTCTCTCGGTCTTTGGTATTATTTGTAGAATCGATCATTCATATAAAGAGGTGTTCTTAAAATTTTTAAATGAACAAGGGAAACCTTTCAAATGCAAAAGTCAGTTAAACAAAAAAATGTTCACATTTAAACTGATTTTTTTTTAAATAGGACACCAAGAAAATTATAACAATTTATTTTAAATATAAGCTTGCCATCAAGTGGCATATATTAGTCTTAATGTTTTTTGCCAAGATTTCATCTGAAATGTTAATTTTTCTTTTATTTGCACAGGGGCTGCTGCAGTCGCTAACGCTTCAAAGTATTGGAAGGACACCGAAATGGCTATTGCATCGTGATTGAAGAGGGCAGAAGAAAGAACAGAGACGGTGTAAAAAAAAAGAGAACATTAGAAAATAATATAAACTAAGATAATTATAAAAAGACGAAGTGTGCAAGACGTTAAGAGAAGGGGAGATATACATTTATCTTACGTTTTATTGTACACTTGGCTTATTTCTTATAATATTCAATATGACTTAATGTATATATAACTATGTTATACTGTACTAGGTATTATAATAAATAACTTTTAAATCCCATAAAAATTGTATTTTTGACACTTGACACTTGAATTTGTAGAGTAAGAAGTTAATTTAAAAAAAAATACAAATGCCATAACTTATTTTTCAATAGCACAATAGAAATAAAATGTTCGCATAAATTTGTCATTTGGTGTTGATAAATAAAAGTACTAAGTATTAAAATCAATCTAATTGAATAATTTTTCTACATGGTAATTATATATTGTAATTTTTTTATCTTTTTGGCTTTTCTAAGCACATTTATTCCCTTCGAAATAGAATCCAATCACTGGATTCTATTTCGAAAGAAATGCATGTGGTTAGAAAACCCAAAAAGGAACATAAATACCCTCGGCTCTGAATACACCTTAAAAGTGGTGGAGGGGGAGGTACCTATATGTTTTGCATAGTATGTCCCAACAACGTTTTCAGGACGTCCTCTCTAGACCTACATTCATCCCACATAAGTCCTGGGTGGGACGTCCTCGGGACACCCCGTTTTGCTGACACGGAACGTCCCTCAAACGTCCTCGGTACGTCTTACGTCGGTAGAGTACGTCCTCGGGACGTTTTCATGTCCTGTGAGTACGTTCTTGGGACGTTTTCGGGACGTCCTTGTGCTATTAGTGTTGTATGTAAGTTAAATATTTCCTTTAAATAGATTTCTGTTGTCTTTTGACTTAGATTAAATTTAACACGGTTTTTGGTAGTTTGTTGATAATCAGTGTAACGATCACGTTTTGTAATAACACTCAATACCGTAAAATTAGATAAGGCGCGTGACTATTCTATTTAGTATTTGAATTCAAAATATACGCTCTTAAATTTTATCGGCTTGTCATGCTTGCTAGCGAGTAGTTGTAGTACGCAGGATATTCCTACGCCAAGTCAGGCAGGAGGGACGCTGGAAAGAGGGCGTAGTGGCTGGTGGCCGGTATGGCCTTAAGAATTAAAAACCGCCATTTATTGTACATAGATGTATATAGTGATTAATAACTGCGAATAGAATCAGTAAAGTAGTTATTATAGTTTATAAGTTCTGTGTTATTGTGCTCCATTGCCCATAACTGTGGTAATGCAGTGTTTTCATCGAATAAGCTGTGAGTACAGTGTATATTATGTACGTCTCTCGTGATGCTAATTTTCCTGTGTGAAGACGATTGCGAAAATGCAGAATTGTTGACGGCACGTTTGGCTAGTAATATTTTTCGTTGTATCCTGTGTTGCCGTCCAGTAAAGACTTCTCTTACCCCATGAGAAGACTATAATAGTGTGTGAATAATTTCATGTTAGCGTTATGTTTACGTAACTATATCGCCCCGTATTTTGACATCTCGTGTGTTCTGGGCATAAAAACATAGTGTTCAACGGTCAAACCAGTTTATGTCGAAAATATTAATTGTCGGGCCTTTATTTTGTTAATAATTTTATGTACAGTCTAAAGCATTTCCTTTTGTGTGTTTATGTTAAAGTAAGAACTCTTTGCTTTACCGCTCTGGCCAGATCGTGTTTAGTTTAGTTAATTATTTGCCGTATACGGATTATTATTGTATACAGTTTGCTTTGTATTTTGTTATATGTGGATTTTTAATGATTTGTTTATATGATTATTCTGACGAAAGTTTTTGTACTGTTTATCCACAATCCCTGATGTCAAGTGTGCGTTTTTTGAATATCATCAAAGTAAATTAAACTTAATGATTCGTTTTATTTTCCCTAAGAAAATATCCACGTTTCATCAGTGTGTCATACTCAACCTAAGGGGGTCTGGAATTTATAGGAAATTACCTGGCGCTCATTTCAATTTGTGGCAAATTTAAATCGTTAAAAATAAACGATCTTCACCTCTGAGGTTCTCGTGATAGAGCTAGCCGACCCGAATATTTAAGAACCTATTGTAATTTTAAGTCAAATTCCACTTTGTAGTACATAATTTCAATTTAACCCGTGACAGTGTATAAGTAGCCTTATAAGTACTTACTCCTTTAGAAGTGCCCTAAACCCGTGCGTGCTTTAAAGGCTTACTTATACACTTGTATTATAATATACTATTTCAACAATTTATAAAAAGTCATTACATCGTTAACGTTTTTGTTTAAACAGCTACCAATAAATTTATGTATTGTATATTTTGTGTTCTTTAGTTTTATATTAAATACTTGCTATTAAAATGTATTATTTATTATATTTACTATTAAAAACGAAAATATAAAATATCTAATTAGAAGCGAGTGAAGAGACGCCGGCACATACTCGTATTTCGATATGACTTTATATTTTCCTACATGAATGTAATAGTAATTTGCATTACAAGACCGGAAAGAGGTGTTTCGAAGGTCAACCCAAGCAAATTTCAGGACGAACCGCAGACCAGTCCTGGAAGCTTGGGGAGACCCCAAGTAAAAAGTATTAATTTTGTTCCGCTCGGCTACGCTCGAACTAATGTGCTTTAAGCATCAAGTTTATTCTTATGCGGAAAAAGTTAACAAACATAAATTGATAAGAAGTATTTGACAGTAAACATAGATTATGATAAACTTGCCAAGGCATCAGCCTTTCCATCGGCTACTATTATATTATGCTTTTATATATCTTTATAAACATTTTGATCTATCTTTTTATATATAGGATATTTATATATTATGTATACACACTATGAAAGAAATACCTTAGCTTGTAAGTTTAAAATGTTAAATAGCAAAGAGAAATAAAAAGCTTTAAATGGTAACGTGATATTTCGATGCGAAAATACAGCAACGTCAGGAGTGATTAGTACTTGGATGGGCGACTGTCTCCCTCCAAGGAAATACAGCGTTCGCGCTCCACCTTCTAACTTAGAAGGTATGTAACTTTGAGCGGGGGTTACATAGCAGATTACCATCCTTCAGAGGGGCTGTAAAGCAATTGGTCCCTTGTCTGTTAAATGTTAGGCAAATAAAAAAATCCCTACTCTTCGATAAAGAAGAGATTCGGCCAAATTTCTAGGTTAGGGGTAGCTCGTCTCCTGCCGTCGGTGATTGGCCTTAGTAGCGGAAATAGGCTGACGTTAAATAAGTAAATAAAAAAAAGCTCTACTGGCATTTATCAAAATTTATATTTTTATTTATAATTTATTATCGCTTCAGTCAATATTTACTGTGAGCTGGCATCATTTCAAATTACAAGTATCATATTTTTCGTCTATTTTTTAGCTCCTCCAGCATTGTTTACAAAGGCTTTATGCACACACGCAGTTCGGAGGGTTAAATGAGTGATGGCTGTGACTTTAGAGTGCCTCACATTCATAGTCACAAGGTTTATTTTCTCATACAAAAATCAATTCATTGTGAAATGTTAAAGTATTAATATATTCTGATTTATAAACATACATCGTTTACTAATTTAAGGGGGCGTAGCCGATTAGAGACAGATAGCCTCAACTGTCTACCTCTTGTATACAGGGTGCACCAATAAGAATCCTTAGGCATAGTATTCCGCAAAACAATATGACAGATATTTGAATTCTGCAAAGGCAAATTGCAAGAAAGTGTGAATGACTTCAGATATATCCCTTTTTAATATGTTAAGATGTAGATGGCGCTGTGCATGTTTTCAATACGATGTGCTTAACAGTGAGTATTTCGTCGGTGGTTCTTCGCCTCTCAAAAGGTAAATGGAAGTGAAATGATTATGTCCGATATGCAAGCGTGTTATTATACTCTTAGCAAATACAAAACGGAGAGTATATAGCATTCTATCGGCACATTTCTAAAACCGGTAGTATTGCTCGTAGAGAAAAAAATTTCATATCACTGTGTTGGTGATCGAATTCTGAACAACTTTCAAAATGTCCGTCTGTCCGTCCGTCCGTCACGTTTCTTGTAAGCACGATAACTTAAGAATGAAAAGTCCGATTGTATTGGAATTTGGACAGTAAGTTAGTGTTCGCTAGAGGAAGAACGCTATTGTATTTGAGCAAAATCGATCGATAAATAAAAAAGTTATAAATTTTTTTAAATAAAAAAAAATTGTTACATAATTTTTTTATGTTTTGTAATTAAACTAAAAATGTCCAAAACTAAAATTATTTACAAAAAAACTGCGAAGAGTATCCTATACAATGTGCAACAATTATATAAAAAGTGCAGTCAATCGGCGAAGAGTATAACGGTTAGCTTGTTATTACTTGTTCTCGTCTACTAATTTTACAAGGTACAAAACCATTTATGAAATTCCCTTTTAATTTTCCACAATTTAGCCTCCACATTCGAGCTGTCATTCACGTTCAATAATTTTTGTGAAAATAGATTTTAAATCGGAAACTCGTATAGGAACACGGTCTGTTCCTTCATCAGCTACTTGACGGGCCGCTTTATCTGCTCTTTCATTTCCGACTATCCCAATATGGCTTGGTACCTAGATAAAAATAATATCCTTATTCGGCCAGCAGCAGTAAAGGTGACAATATTCTTTGGACTAATGGGTCTTTGGAGAAAGTATCACTTGGAGCTTGAAGAGAGCTAAGGGTACACACACAAAGAAAGCAGGTTGCCTGCTTACTTGTAGTCAGCGTCTATAAGCGCCAATAATTAAGTACCCTTATAAATGTACCCGCACATAGACAAAACCGGTCGGAACTTGTTGCAGGCGCAGATCGGCGCCGAGGATTTACCGGAATGAATTTCTAGTTCTTGGTCGCTGGTTGTATCGTCAGTACATGTAAACGAAAAATTATATATTATTATGGATATTGACTTATAAACTGCCACTGTGTTCAAAACAAACGCGTTGTGGGACAAGCGAATCAAGTCCCACAGCACCCGCTTATTATTAATATGGTAGAGGAGTTCAAGATTTCTGAGAATAATAGTGCCTAATAAATGCTATAGAACTCGGCTGTATAAACACTGGCTACATGTGGTTAAGACCAGGTATCTGATTGTAATTTGTATGTTGTGTGGAGTAAACTGTTATTAGAAATGGGTTTACAAACAAACCTAGACAAATTAAATATGTCACAAAAATGCTTCTGCAACTGTGGTCATATATGAAAGACGCTTTCCTGAGAGACCTGGGCTTGATCGCAAGATAATTGTAAGTTTACGTAATAATTTAGTTAATAATGGAAGTTCTAAAAAACTAAAAACCTTAAGGTAGTGACCTTATTAGACCATTTTCTTGGAAAATCTATGAAATAAGTAATCTTTTATATTCTACGGAAGGGGTGATGAAATTTCAGATTTTCTTAACATATAGAATGGGAGATATTCGTTATTGAAAGGTTCTTTAGCTTTTAATCGCCTATGTCGGGTGAAAACGGAGCCATTTCTTCTTACTTGCAATCGCTTCTTGCCATTTTCTCAAAAAATGAGCACAAAGTGGAATGATACATATTTATCCAGAAGATAATTCGCGAAAACTTCGGCCGGCTGGTTCTTGAGAGATAACTTGCTAAAGGCCACAAGTTGTTGGATGCCGACTCTCGGGTGCGAAAATTTTCGTATGGAGTGTACTTACCTCACTTCTCACTCACATAAGCTTCTCACCTGCATCTCTAGTTCTTAGTTGCGTAGACATAAGCGAGAGGCAATGATAGAACAAAAACATATGTCAAAATTTTTTTAAAAATTAAAAAAAAAATAGTCTGGTAAGGGAATCTAAGTTGGAAGTCCGCCCAGATAACCGTCGGTTAACGCGGCGGGCCATGGCGGGTACAGATTTTTAATTTGAATATAACCTCGTCGGAAAACTGAATAAGTACATCGAGTGGAAGGTCGTACGATGTCTCTATAGAAAAATGAAAATTGGTATTTGTCGGTATCATAAATTAAACCGACAAAATCAGAAATTCAGCTCGGCGCGAGTGAATCAAAAATTTATTTTTTTGTTATTTTGCCGAATCAATTTTGACTCTTCTTCGTTTGTGTAACCAACTTTGTAAGAAACGCGTGGTTGTCACGATCAGTGAGTTATAAGAAGACTGTATAACTGCGACACTAGGATTGGAATTTGGATGGCATCGAGTACAGTGGAAACTTAATACAAAGCTGACTTTTGGTTGAAGGTGTACTCAGACAGGGACCTTAAGACCACGAGACAATGAACGCAGGCTAGATTTTATCGCATAATATTTAATTCTTCTAAGGAGAAATCTTGATTTATTGGAACAAATTATGTGGGGTAACGGATCTCTATTCCATAATAATCGAGTTATAACCCGACATAACTGTCGCTACTGGTCTTAAGAAAGTCCTAAGTGCATGAGACCTGCCAGATTCCAGGCACGATTTGGGGTAAATGTTTGATGTGGCATTGCGAATGGATTCATACTTGGACAATATCAGAATGAAGGCAATTATGGTTATCGCTACTTACAGTTTCTCCAAAATGATCTATCTTTACTATTACATAATTTACCTATTCAGTGGTTTCATCAAAATGCTGCACATACACGTAATAGCAACACTGATTCCGTCAGATTTTATGTGTAAGGTTTCTTACAGAATGAGGTATAAAGAACCAATAGAAGAATAGCCCATCTTCATAATAAAATATATGCTGGTGTTGCAGCCTTCAACAGGAATAATACACTACTGAAAGTGTGCAGAGTTGAATTGGTCATTAGGTTCTCATTGTGCATATATGACGGCTATAATTTTGAACATACATTTTTTATTACTTTTCTTTATTTACCGTTTATGCATTAATTTCTTTCTGTCTTGTTGTATTGTTTAGTTAATATTTCCATTATGACTAAATTTACTATCATAATTACATTGTATAGTTATTTTGCTCAATATTTTACGATAGCAAGTTGAGTTTCTCATTTAAAGGTCTGAAGCCAAGGTCATTTTCCGTTTAGGGTAGTTATTTTCAGATAAGGACTTATCTTCTCTTAATATAATATATTGACAAAAAAGAAAAATTTTGGATTCCTGTGTATCAGCAAAGGTTGTAACAAGGTGAATTTTTCGTTGCCAAAAATGCAATTTGAATTGATAATATAGGTACTTCGTTATTTGTCCCGTTTACGTTCAAACGTTAAAATCATTGTTATAGATTTCTCCGAAATTAGCTAGTTCAAACCGTGAAACAGATTTCTACTTTATATGGAAAATGTGATTAATCTGGCCGTGAGAGAACAACTCGAAATTATTATAAAATTTGACACTGAGGGCGTTGGTGAATCCGGCAACGCAACATTAAAACAGATTTGAATATCACTTTTGCCCGGTTCGTTGAATAGTTGACTATTATATCCCGATCTTCACCGCATGTAAGTACACCGTTTTATCATCGCCACTGGTTCTTGTCGCTGTTTTTTATATTAACACCGATAAGACTAATCCACAAAATGTGTGTAACAAAGCAATAATTTTAAAATAATTTCCGATAAAATATATCAGAATGTAATTAATATTTTCCTACTTAGCCAAGTTAACTTCAATTTAAAGTTAAATTATTATCAATGTAGGTGTATCCGATTTAGCACCTGTTAAATTATCACCATTATATCCAAATAGCTACGATTCCAAAGAATTTCTCGAGGGAAAAAGAACATAGACGATGTATCGAGAGAAAACCAGAATACCGTTTATATTATTTTAACTTATACCGTTTGTCATAGCATTGAGTTAAGATAATATCTGCTGTTCTACCAAGTGGCAGAATTTGTAATTACCGTTTATTTTATTTTAACTATTTCGTACTGATACGAATTACAATAAAACCTATTGTAAAATAATTTTTGTGTAATTTGTTGTAGTTCACCTGCCCCACCGAGTGGGTAGAAATTGTAATTTACCGTTCATTTTGTTTCCAATATTTCGTACTGATACGAATTGAAACAAAATTCATCAATATGAAATAATTTTTTGAGATTTATTATAGAAGAGAATTGAGAACAAAATCTAGGCTACCACAATTAAACTAACTATCTTCATATTCTGCTACATAAAAATTTTCCACATCATCATCAAATTTACTTAATAAAGGCACTCAGCTGTGGGGCTTGAGGTACTTGGCAAATAGCGTATGAAGTGTTAGTGTAATTTTAACATTTTTGAACAGAACCGAAATACCAACGTTCTAATTATTTCTGTCTGTCTGCCAAGACAAAATAATATTCGCTATAAGCTGATACCGAATCCGATAACCGTTTTATTTTTCCGATCCGAGTGTAACTTATGTTACACACCGTACCGAATCCGAAAACCGTTTTATTAATTTGGTATCAGTTTTATTTAGTTTTGTCAAGTTTTTCACTCCTACACTCTGACCCTTCATTTAGGCATGATTATTGCTGTAGATAACCGCTTGCTTCTGCCTGGTACTTGCATACTGCCTGTTTTTAATACTTACTGTTTTTATTACTTACTGTGGTGTTTTTTTTCTTTTCTCGTTCACCATTTTTTCTATCGTTTACTTTTCTACTACCAATTATATATTTTCTTATCGTCCTCACCGTTTCTTGCTTACCACCGCTTGCTAAACGAATTAATATGAGTAACTAGTAGTTAACTAACTTCTCCCCGCCTGGTTCCTCGTACTCTGAGCTTTGTATCAAGTTAAACTAAAATGACATATCTTAAGTTTTTAATATTGTTTATAATGAACTCCGTAATTTTGGTACTTGACCGTTTCATTATTATTTTTGTAAATTTTACTATGTTAATAAACCTATGTTAATAAACTTTGTTATTTACCGACCTGTGCCTTTTACTGTTTAATCTGCCGTCCAGGACACCTGGATATAATCGTTTCCCCACTGTAGCTATCCCAGCCCTACTGCAACAGGCTGCGTTAAGGAGGCTAATGTGGGACCTTTGCCCCACGTAAAAATTGCAAAAGTGGCGCTCGAGAATAACCGAAATTAAGCTCAACGCTAAAGTGACGCTTCCACTTGCCTATGCGCTAGGCCACTGGAAGAAAGCTCGTCACAAGGCAAACCTATTAAAAGATTACTAAACTACTTATTGATTCTTTATCAAAACAAAACAGACAAGTAATAGTAATATTCGCTAGGTTTATTTGCTTTCCAACATTCGAATATCCCCAACAATGTTATTATATATTTGGCGATATACCTATTCGCTTTTTCAAAACTGTTTCCTGAGTGTTCTTCTTGAACTTGTTGTCCAATTTCAAGAAGTACGTAAATGGAAACACAGCAATCTGTTGATATTTCTAAACATAAGTATATACATTGTACTGAAACATTCTTTAAGTATAGGATTTTGCAAACAGCAGAAAAAATAACTATCTATAACTAAAAGAAAAACTTTGTGTAGAAATATTAATGAAATATTTGCATTCTTTCGATAACCTGAATTCTGGTTATGCTAGCAAGTTAAAAGCCTAAAATGAATTTGTCTAATTTCTTATTTGACAATTCCCATTCTAACACTAGCATCCACACAGTCCCCTACGTCCATGCAGATTAAACTAGTATCCACATAACCCCCTACGATTATGAAGATTCAGTTAAAAATGAATCTTCATAATCGTAGGGGGTTATGTGGATACTAGTTTAATCTGCATGGCCGTAGGGGACTGTGTGGATGCTAGTGTTAGAATGAGAATTGTCAAATAAGAAATTAGACAAATTCATTTTAGGATTTTAACTTGCTAGCATAACCAGAATTCAGGTTATCGATAGAATGCAAATATTTCATTAATATTTCTACACAAAGTTTTTCTTTTAGTTATAGATAGTTATTTTTTCTGCTGTTTGCAAAATCCTATAAAGAATGTTTCAGTACAATTATAAGCAAACAAATAATAATTCATTTTTAAATAAGTATATACAATGGTAAAAATTATAGATAGATGCTTTTTATTGTTGCTATAGCGTCTCACAGAATTGTATTGCGTGGGCGTGGGTAAAACTCTTGTATTTTTTATATTAAGGAAGTTATAAATACTTGAAAAACATTTTCTGGTTTTTAATGCTGCATATTGCGAGGCATGAAATGTTAATGTCACAGAAAGGCGGAAACTACATTGTGTCTCACTCTATAGAAACTTTTAAAAGTGAAAGCTTTTTGTCTTCGCGGAGTTAAACGCTTTCATGAAAAATTCACATCCGTCTACGAAAGACCCTTCAACATTTCATGTACAGTGGCGAACCAAATAAATGCTTATATTTCAAGTAAGTAAGGTAAAGCTCGTATATATTTAATTGTCAAAATTAGATATATGCAATTTTAAATCAATAATTAGGATTTTCCGGTAGCTTCTTTCACAAATATATAATGTAGCTATTGATTTTAATTCACAGCTACTCTTTTGTCATACACACATGAAACACTTTTGGCATAAAAGTGCCAAAGGTTGTAAAAAAGTAAAATTTAATAGATCAAAATGAACATCGCCAAATCGCCTAATTAGCAGCTATGATAGATGACGTGATGCTATCTAAGGTGCTATACAGCAAATGAAAGACAACTAGAATAATGCATCTATCACAAAAGGTCCAGCAAAACATTGTGAATAAGATCATGAGAATAGATCACAATAAACATTTTTTATCTGTAGAATTTCTATCCTACAATGATGGTTCAAAAATCTAGTTATTCTGTTAAATGTCTATTGTAAATTGAAGCCAGATAAAGAATATTTGTGACTGAAGTTGTTCGCTTCGTAGAATGAGGGGCCACAATAAGAAAATGTAAGCGTTCACTGGCAAATGTAAAGTTGACCTTGAAATTCCTTGACAACCCAACCACCGAGTTAACAAATAAATCATACCGTATGGTTTTCTCTAGTAGCCAAATAACTTTTGATTGAAATATCTTTTCGAAAATTCCTTTTTCTCGATATACCGGGTGATTTTTTTAACCTGAAATTTTCAAATATCTCGAGTAATAAGCACTTTACGAAAAAATGATTCAAACAAAAGTTGTGGAATTAGATGGGGGCAGTTCGGCGGTACATGTGAATTTGACTTTGGGTGGAAGGGTTAAGGTCATTCAGGGTCAAATCAGTTTTTTAAATGGGAACTCCTATTTTTTGAAAATTCGGATTGTCTGACTAAAAGCAGACTACTCTTGTTCGAAACGGATTTTCTGAAATTGTCGTCCTTTCAGTTACCCGGCGAGAAAGAATCAAAATTTTAGAAATTTGCGATTTTCTTACTCGGAAGAAGGAAGAAGTTTGAACAAAAATTTCAAGAGGCAAAAAGAGTTTAGAATCATTCCGGAATATTTTTAATTTTTTTCTGAATTGTTCAATGCCCATTGCAGAAAAGAGCATTGTGGAGTTTTCAAATGCTTCAAAAAGCGCATTGGACAATTTCGAGAAAATTTGATATTCCCGGGATGATAATGAAGACTTTCTCTTCTTGCCATGTACTTTTTGTCCAAACTTCTTCTTTTTCGAATAAAAAAATCGCAAGCTTCTAAAATATTGTTGCGTGTTTTCCACCTTTTAGGAAATGCCCTGTATGAATCCGTGGGTTCTAAATAATTTCAACGAGAGGTAAACACTTTATTTAATAATTTACTGATTATACAAAACTTCTTAAATAACCTTTACACTTTGTTTACTTTATATTTAACCTCACGTTTTCAGAACGCCACTTTAATAAACTTCTCTTTAATAAACTTCCTCTTTCTGCGCCGGTAATCGCGCCTTATATACTCTGAAATTACCTCTAGATTGGACCAGAATCTTCTCCCACTACACTCTAGAAAAGTCCATGGCTCTTTCTACAAGTTCCAGTCACTACTAGTAGGCATAGGCGTATCAATTTCCAGTTCCAAGGGGGTGTAATTCATAACAATATTGATAACGCCGGATAATTAAAAAAAAATGACAATTTCAGAAAAAATGTCTCTAACGGAAGTAGTTCATTTTTAATCGTACAATCCGAATTTGCAATAAAAAATAGGGGTTCTCATTTAAAGAATCGAATTTGACCTTGAATAACCTTAATCCTTACACAGAAAGTCAAAGTGACATATACCGCCGAACTGCCCCATCCAATTCTACAACTTTTGTTCGAAACATTTTTTCGTAGAGTGCTTCAATTTCAGGTTAATTAAACCACCGAGTATTAATCAATAATTGGTCAATAATACATTTATCATATTTTATTTAATTCACATATATTATAATTTAGAGGTGTATAAACAGTCAGGTTTTTCCATATATTATATTTTATTACAATTAGAACAAATTATAACTAGGAACTTAACTTCCTGCGCTTTCCAAAGGATAGTGTTACACGGGTGGAAAATCACTCAGAGATTTCGTCGTATTTTCACATTTCAGATTATGTAAATTACGAAAAGTATTTCAATTTCATCAATGTGTCTGTCTGCTTGTCTCTTGCCGTTATGTGCACAAAACTATTCGATGAAAAAAAAAATGTGGTAGGTAGTTGACGCTACTTCCAACGAAGAAATGAAATATACATTTAGTGGAAAATTGACAAGGTGGATGCTCTAAAAAATAATGACAAAACGTGATGGATGATGATAGATAGTATGTGGTACGTAACTAACACAAATGTCAAGGAACAAATCTGCTATACTTATTCGAAAAATATACCGAGTGTTCACCCATAAAAATTTATTGATCAAGAAAACGGCGAAGGAAAATAGTACTTAAAATATAAATGTCAATATTGCTAATAGTCCAAAATTACAAAAATCAGTTCTGGGGGTACTGCGCAACCCCCCCAAAAAACCACCCCTTCTGTGAAAAAGGCTTTATTTTACTGATAACTCGTTAACCGTTGAAGATATAAAAAAGTCGCTTATCATAAAAAAGAAAGCTTGACTAAATGCCAAAAGAAAAGTACTGTTTCAATTTTCTTGTATATGCCACGGTTTTCGAGAAAATCGTATAGAAGCGTATAGAAAAAATTGAATTGCTCGAAAACCAAACACGCTAGGAAGAAAAATCAAAATGGGTTTTAAAGGGGATATAAAATACTTTTTTTGTGTTTTGATGGCTATTAGTATATAAAAATAACAATAAAATATAGTTGCCTCTTGATTTTTTGTTCTTAACTATTCACATAAAAAATAACTGACTTTTATATGAGTTATAAATGCATTATATTTTAGTTCAAGGTAATACTTTAATATAGAAAAAATGCAACACAAGATAGTATTTTATATCCCCTTTAAAACCCATTTTGATTTTTTTTCCTAGCTTGTTTGGTTTTCGAGCAATTCAATTTTTTCTGTAGGCCGCGCGCAAAAAGTTTCAAATAAAAGAAAATTCGCGCGCATTAAAAATCCGTATTTTGCAATTTTTGTCAATATCGAGTTTTTCGAAAACCATGGCATATACATGAAAATTACAAGAGGACATACTTTTAGAAATTAGTGAAGCTCTCGTTTTTATGATGAGCAGTCTTTTTATATCTTCAACGGTTAACGAGTCATCAGTATAATAAGGTTTTCTTCACCGAATAGGTGATTTTTTTGGGGTTGCGCGGTATCCCCAGAACTGATTTTTGTAGTTTTGTGATGTTTAATCCTCGCACTAACAGTTATGGAAGGAAAAGCTTAAATAACATTTTTTTGCGGGCTTCTGGTGTATTTTTTACTTTATCGACTGGACTATAAAGAAGGAAACCTTAGTAAAGAGAGCAATATAAAGCGTAATCACCGAAAATAAAATACTAGGATGTACATATCAACTGTATTATACACTATCTCTCAGATTCGACATATCTCTCATTCTGAAACATTTCAATCAAAATATACAGGTTTCATTTGAAAAAATGGGTTATGACAATTTAAAAATATAATAATTTGAATAATCGTGGAAAACACTGTATAACTAGATTCAATTTCCAGCTCTTGTATATTTTGACTTAAAATGTTTCAGCAATCAATTACCTACACACCGAAATCCATATGACAACTTTTCTTCGATACGAATTTTTCAAAAACAGTCGAAAAAAGTGACCACTATGGGGTATAAAATTAAAAACTGCCAATTTCATGTTCTGGAATTTCATTTGAAAGGTCTAAAGATATTATAAAAAATACATAAATATTGCGAAAAAAAATTATTGTACTTTTAGGGCGTCGAAGAACGGGAAATTGGCGATTTTTCAAAATTTTGAAAATTAATAACATTGAAAATATCAACTTTACGGAGATAGGTTATCGAACATTAGAAATATTGGAAATCGATAAAAAAATATTAAAACAAAACGTTTCATCAAACACATGCAATATTTCCTTTTGGTATAAACGAAATTATTTTAAACAATATCAGATCAGGTTACCGTCTGGTAACATGAATTTTCATGATCGGTAGTGTCTCCTGAACCGATTCCACCAAAAAAACTGCTATCGAAATATGTGCAGACACAGCTCTAATTTCAATTCACATAGGAACTCTTAACAATAAATTGTTTGTACAGTAATTCTCTTAGTTACACGTTACACTCAGCAGCTATACTAGTCGAAGTATCATTAAATTTGCTACTGTACACCTCGCACGGCCATTGAATAATGAACCATGTCTCCTCGATTCCAATATGCAAGGAACACAAAGACAAAAAAATCTTTTGATGAGCCCAGTGTAAACATGTACATTTTAATGGGTCAATTAATTTGTTTTGTGTCTGGAACACTGAAAACTCGAAAGGTCCCAAGAGCACTTTAGACAGGCACTTAGACTATCGTATGATGCTGCACTATATACACACCCTCGGGGTTACTTGAACTACCCTTAGCTCACATTAATTTTCATCGTGTTATGTTCTTTCTTATTCAATTGACAAGTATTCACGTCTAAGAAGGTGGTTTAAAACTTTAAATTATTCATGAAGTAAATGAAGTTTTTGCGTAGTTGCCTTGAAAATGAGAACAGCTTGAATACATGGAGAGTAAAAGGATTTTTAAAAACGAGAAAGTCAATATATTGGCAAAGACAGCACTTGCTGACTACAACGCAACGATAGATGCTACTGTATAACCTATAGCGATATAATAGGGATTCTGAAGGAGAATAGCATCCTGGAATGAGATACGTACTATAAGAATTTATATGCTGAACATCCGACAAATTATTTTTTATTAAATCCACATGTTACATCGAAGCGATGGTATGACAATGGAGAAGTAAAAATTCTTATACGACAATTACCTGCCTACAGTTTAATCACGGAAGATTCCCTTCTCATCTATGTAGGACTGGTGTTAAAAAGAATTACCTTTGCGAATGTGGAAGTCCAGGCGACATCAATCATATTTAAAAGTGAATTATTTTTTGTTTGCTTTTTATTGTAATATTCTTTATAGGATTTTGCAAACAGCAGAAAAAACTATGTAGGAGAACTAAAAGAAAAACTGTTTGTAAAATTATAGATTTATAATCTTTACATTATTTCGATAATCTGAATTCTGGTTATGCTAGCAATTAAAATCCTAAAATAAATTTGTCTTTCTTATTGGACAATTCTCATTCTAACGCTAGTTTCCACACAGTCCCCTACGGCTATGTAGAGTAAAGCAGTATCCACATAACCCACAATGGCCATTAAGATTCAGTTAAAATGAGAACAAAGGCCTGAAATGAATTTATTTACATACCTCGTCTTTTGGAAAATTTTTCATTCAAATGGATTACCTTTTCGTGAAATGTAGCATTCTGTTTCTTGGAAATGCTTAACCTTTGAAACGTTTTTCGCCCTTATTCTGGAGCTCATTAGAAAGGCACAAAGCCACTCACACGATGTTTCATGCGAAAACCAAGACAATTACCAAGTTTTTTGACATTAATATTTGAACTGAATGAAAAAGCAGATTTTCATCTATGTATTACCTAACTAGTAATGGAGTCTATATACTCTATACATGTTTAAAAGTTGTAACCATAACTATCTCAGTTGGCTGCTGAGAAAATCAGAGTGACCGTACCAACCAGTTAGCTCGGTAGTTGGTTGAAGGTTCGGCGTGTGTAAAATTGTTTTTCTTATCAGATTATTAATAAAAACCTTTAGGGCGCCAGCGTATTCAACTATTAATTTAATAAACAAATCACTAATATTTTTGCAACAGAATTAGGAAACAGCCAAACAAAAAAAATCAAAAAATAATATATTAACAACAACGTTTAAAATTTCCAAAGATTTCACAATTAAATATGTGAATTAAAATGATTAAACATGAATATGTAGATACAACAAAAAAAATTGATTTGTTTAAATTGAATATTCAGAGAACAAAAATTTAAAAGTAATTATAACAAAATCTCTACCAAAAAAATTAAATTGAAAAGATCAACTGGTTTACAATAATTTTCTTCTGACCAAAAAAAGAGACACGGTGATCGTGGCTTACCAATTATTTTTTGTTTGGTTATTATTGTAATGAAACAACCAGAATTCAGGTGATCGAAAGAATGCAAAGATTATAAATCAATAATTTTACAAATAGTTTTTCTTTGAGTTCTCATAGATAGTTTTTCCTGCTAGTTGCAAAATCCTATAAATAATATGTTTCATTACAATATTAAGCAAACAAAAAATAATTCACTTTTAAACATGTATGGAGTATATGAGCTCTATTACTAGTTGGGGAATACATAGATGAAAATCTGTTTTTTCATTCATTCAATGTCAAACATTGATGTCAAAAAACTTGCTAATTGTCTTGGATTTTGAATGAAACATCGTGTGAGTGGCTTTGTGCCTTTCTGCTCAGCTCCAGAATAAGGCCGAAAACGTTTCAAAGGCTAAGCATTTCCAATAAACAGAATGATAGATTTCATGAAAATGTAATCCATTTGAATTAAAAATTTTCCAAAAGACGAGGTATGTAAATAAATTTATTTTAGGCATTTGTTCTCATTTTAACTGAACATTCGTGGCCGTAAGGGGCTATGTGGATACTGGTCTACTCTACATAGCCGTAGGTGACTATGTGGAAACTATTGTTACAATGAGAATTGTCCAATAAGAAAGACAAATTCATCTTAGGATTTTAATTGCTAACATAACCAGAATTCGGGTTATTGAAAAGATGCAAAGATTATAAATCAATAATTTTACAAATAGTTTTTCTTTTAGTTCTCATAGTTCTCACTCTGCCGTTTGCAAATTCCTATAAAGAATATCAATCACATTTTCCTAGGTTGCCCTAGATATAAACAAGAAATTAACAGGTTTATGCAAAGATTATTGGACAAAAATCTGGTCATGCTCTTAAGTATGAATTATATTTTAAGCCATAAAACGAAGGATATTTATTTTATTATAATGGAATTTACAAAAAATGTCTTATTCAATTATAATCAACAATTAATAAAACTTGGGAGGTTAGTCGGTTAAGGAAATCGTTTCCTGTGTATCCCTTTTTAAAAAGGTCTGTTGATTTGACTTTTCTATCCGTGGTCCATTTTATGTTTGTACATTACAAAGTCATCAAGACGAATCACTGGATGTGAAATGAGTGTCTACTATGTAGATAACTATTCGTTTTTTCGGATGAATTTAAAAGGAGTCTCTTGGCTAAAGGAGTGTATCCAGGGTCAGCATTGCAAAAAAAGGATCTTTAAATGAAATAGAAGAATGGCTACATTTGAGTAGCAAACTATTGTCGTTAAAATACTTAAATTTAAGTAATAAACCGAATATTAAGTTATACAATTGTAACTCGTGTCAAAGGTGACAAGCTCGCAAACTGTACAGGCATCGCGAGTCCGATATAACATTATATTTCTGTTGCCTGTGCAATCCATCACATATAATGTTTTCTTCTATAATAATGTTTTCTTAACCGCTTCTCAAGTCACTGAGGTAACTCCTTGAAAATCAAGAATGATTTTGTGTTAGGTAAAGAGAAACGAGGCCCTACAGTTTATAGTGGAGTCCGAACCACATCTTGGGGATAATTTTATAATTAAAATTATTTCGCGGTGAGCAGGGATTGAACCTGCTTCGCTGGGTATGTCAGTATGCAAGCTAGATGCGCTAAACCACTGTGCTACCGTTCCCATATCATCTATTGGTGATTTTCTATAAGGCGTTGACCCAGCAATGAACTACATATTGCTGAGTCCGGAAGAACGCGGATGGATATTGATGGAAGAAAGAAGAAGGAAAGCACTCGGTGGCTCACCTCCAACGATCAAGGTCGTGTTTCACCCAAAAGGGTAAGTTAATTTAGCACTTGTTGACTCAGCTCCGGAAGGAGAGCGCTGACAATCAAGGTTGTCTTCCGGAAGGGTAGTAGTAATTAAATAACTATAAGGGAAAATCCGCGGCCAAAGTTGTCACTCGAAAGGGTATTATTGAGTAAAGTACCAAAGAAAGTTCCGAACGGGCGAAGCAAGTAGTTGCCTCTCCTTACCCGACGTCAAAATTCAGCCACAGCACAGTCGGAAAGAATGAGCCGTTTTTTGGACAAAAATCTGCCGATAGTAGATATATAAATTAATTTACACTAAAAAAAACGAAAAATACCCTTAAGACATTGTACTTTAGAGTAATGACTGTTATTTAATACATACAATTTTTCACTTATGTTTAAAGCTGGTAATCATGTGAACAAAAAACTATCCTTATTTTTGCCTGTTTTCATTCCTTTGAAGGATCAATATGATTCGAGTAAGATTAAAGACGAGATCATCATCAAAATACTCTGAAGAACAAGTTTTGATCACTTAAACTTTATTTCACTTGAATCTCGAATCTTCCCCATATTAAACCTTCAACTTCTATTATAACCCTTAAAAGGGTTAGGGTACCTCCAAGCCACTTTGTCGCAGCATTACTCTAAAGTACAACGTCTTAAGTACATTTTTTAAAATTTAGATGGATTGATATATCTACTGTCGGCAGATTTTTTTCCAAAAAAGGTTCACTGTGCGTCGTCGAAGAATGTGGGGTGTGCTTATTGCTTTCTTATTTAGGCACATTAGTATTCTGTACTTGCCTTTTCGAAAAAGGGGTGGGGGCGTGAAAACTTTTCGTTTCACCTGGAACTGACCTGTTTTTATTTACAAAGCCTAAAAAAATCGAATTCACTTATTTCCGCCAAAAATTGAAAAGGGCCGAAAACCGGCCTTAGGGACCCTCCTGCTTTATATATTTATGTTATATAATATCATTACATTGCAAAACCGCCTAATTATGCGATAAGATTATAGACCAAGCTTTGGCGGTTTTCATTCATCTCGCACTTAGACAAGATACTCGCTAATACAAACTAACATTATTACACTTTTCGCAAATATTTTTATTTACAATAAAAATGCTAAAATTATCTATAGAATCTGCAACAATTATATAAAAAGTGCGGTAAATCGGCAAAGAGTATTATGGTTAGCTTGTTTATTGATATAATTTACTAATACACATTTCATAATAATATACTATTCTAAATATAATATTTAACTCGACACATTTATTATAAATATTATCATTTAAAACAAGTGAGTGGTGGTCTAATGGCTTAACTTTTGAGTCGAAATTCCCATCCTGTTGGAAAAATACTCTCGTTACTCCGGTTCCAAAAAAAAATATCCGCAAAATTTTTCAGATTTAAGACCAATAAGCATTCTGCCGGGGTTATCAAAGTTAGCAGAAAAGATTATTGAAATGCAATTACGTGAATATCTGGATAGAAATAATATTTTGCCTAATGTACTAATGTACAATCGGGTTTCCGCCAAGGATACAGTTGTTGTACAGCATTATTAGATATAACTGACAACATTATACAGGCTGCTGATGAGGGAAAATGCACAGCCCTAGTCTTACTTGACTTTAGTAAGGCCTTCGACACCATTGACCATACTATTTTGGTGGCTATTATGACTATTCGTGTGGAATAAATGCTGAGGGAACTCAACTACTGCAGTCGTACTTGCAGGGCCGTACTCAGAGGGTTAGGTTGCGAGGAAATATTTCTGACGAGAGATTACTGACACGAGGTATACCGCAGGGCTCAATTCTAGGCCTTCTGTTGTTTACAATCTACACCAGCCAGTTTCCCAAATCTATCGAGCATAGTGCGATACACATGTATGCCGACGACACTCAATTGATTAATTCTTTTAATGCCCGAGAACATCTAGATGCGTCAGAAAAAATTAATAGTGATTTGAAGAAACTCTCTAGAATATCTACAGAGCATTCTCTCATACTTAATCCAATGAAATCAGCTGTCCTCTTATTTGGCAAAAAAATGGATTGTAATCATCTACAACAAGATATGAATAATGAGGTTGAGAATGTCAAAATTGAGCCGTCAAGTAGTTCAAAAAATCTTGGACTAATTTTAGATAGGTCGTTGAGATTTCGGGAGCAGACAACAAAACATATCCAAAAGGCCTACAATGCTCTGAGGCTATTACACCCTCACAAATCTTACTTGACAAAAAACACGAAAATAATGTTTTGGGAGACGCTGGTGTTATCACAGTTCACATATTGTGCTCCTGTCTACGGACCATGCTTAGACACAGATTACCTAAGCAGAATACAGCGGGTTCAAAATTTTTGTATCCGTTTCATATGTGGTATTAGAAAATATGACCATGTGTCTCATAAGCTGAACAAATTAAATTGGTTAAATATAAAAGATCGCCTTAAAACCTATGCCCTTTCTTTGTTTCACAAAATTATATTATCTCGGTCACCTCCCTATTTATATAACAAAATATCGTTTCGAAGTGATGTTCACAATATGAATATAAGATATAAAGGTGAATTGACGCCTCCTCCTCACAAAACGTCTTTTTTTGAAATGAGTTTTCAATATACCATTTACAAGCTATACAACTCTATCCCAGATAGTTTGAAGGTTCTCACTAACGCTAAATTTAAAACGAACTTATACAGGTATTTTCTCAATGCATAATAAGGATACTCTATACTTGATTTCATTCTCGGTTTGTGTAATCAGCATATATTGTCTAAATATCCTAATCTTATGTTTATTTTTTAATTATTATTATTATTTTAATTATTATTATTAGTTAATTATTATCGTTAGTTTAATCTAGTTTAGTATCAAGGGTTAAGTGGTAGAGCACTCTCTTGAGTGAACTTCCCCCTTGTATTTCCCATGGTTGTTTAGTTATTATGTAATCAGTGTGTATTTATACTATTTTTATGTTTGTATCTGTTTACTTATGTTGTAAATTATTCTTTCTTAGGGAAATAAAGACATTTATTATTATTATTATTAAATCCAAGAGTCTCCAGGTTTGAAACCCCAATGTGTTAAATGTAGATAGTTATAAATTTAATTTTATACTGACCAGTTCAGCACCAAGTACTTTTTTTTATTGTCTTATTTATATTAACGTCCTGGCGGGGTTTAGCTAATGCTATTCTGCCACTCAATCAGGACACGTACACATAGACATCAATACAACAACCATTCCCTGCGATATTGCCATCTACCGCAGCTGAGGCTCGAACTCAGGAGAGATAACAGCGACTGGACATGTTGTGCCACCCAACAGCGGTCTAGCCTACTGCTACCATCTCGGTAACATATTAAAAGCGCCACTAAACATCTATATCCTGGCCGGGATTCGAACCCGGGACTCCGTGATCGTAAGCCAAACACCTTAGCATTGCGCCACTGAACCGGTTAAAATGGTATCATAAAAGTCAAAGTGTGTAAAACTAGTATCATTTACAAAAACTCTATCTCTATCCAATAGAATGTGTAACAATTATATGAAAAGTAATAAACCAGCGAAGAGCACAATGTTTACTCTATTTTTAAATGCTGTTGCATACTGCTTAACAAAGCGTTGTAAATACCCAAATTATTCATGAATTCCGTAAGACGTCCGCACTAAATTTAACTTGACAGAATTACTCAGAAATTAAATCGCCGAGTTATGCAAACTTTTATCTCCATACAAGAACCACCAACATGACGACGTCAATTATCTTTAAATGCAGCAATGCAGTTTAGACTTTAGAGTGAGTGAATAGCCAAACCGGGGCTTCCTACGAGTTATAATCTTGGCTGGAAACTATCCCACTCAGCATTGGCAACATAGCGAATCTTGTCCGGTTCGTTATCTTTGGACAAGGCCGGCATATACAAGCGTCGCCTTGTTGTAGCTACAATCTAGCTACAAAGTAATGATTTATTATAGGTATACCATCCTCCTCTCTTGTCAACTTAATACAACCGCTACACAGTGTACAGCAAGAGAAAAAATGACAAAACAAAAAAATACAGTGACAAAGGAGGTAGAAAACGTGTAGTGAGATATAGTTGAAAGAAGTATTGTGTTTGGCTTGGTGTTTGCCAAGAAGGTTATTGGAATGCAGTGACCCAGTACTTTCTAAATAAATCCGTCGAGCTTGAGAAATTTCAACATATTTTCTTTTCATACGTAAACCTTTCACACTACTCATGCTCATGTGTTGATCTCTTTGAGGGACGGAAACTGTAAAAATACGGTTTACTTTATAAGACAGGATTTTTCATTCGAGCAAATATGGTTTGAATTTGCCTTGAATGACCTTAAGTGCTATGTGAATTGGCTGGAAAATTAGCCCTTGTGCTTTTAAATGTAATAAGATCCTTGACAGTCAGAACAAATTTATTGTATTTTAAGAGGTTACAAAGAGTCATTGATGTAAGCATGTTAGCGTCGTTATTCACTGAGAACATATTGAATCAAAATGAATTTAATCAGATATTGATCGAAATCTTTCTGCCTAGTGCAGGCATAATTTAGTCCATTACTGGTATTATAATGATGCTTTATATCTTCCAAGTTATCATTATGGGCCGTCCATAAAATACGTCACTAAGAATTTCATCTTTTTGGACCCCTCCCTCCCCCTTCGTCACACTAAGTCACAATTTCAGCGACCCCCCTAAGAAATATTACGTCACAAAAGCTAGCCTCCCCTCCATAAACGAGTTCTTGTGATTAAAAATATATAGATGAATAATTTAAAATATTTCTTATGACTTAAGATTAAATATTTACCTGGGCCGAAATTTTGAAGAGCGGGGGATGATATTCCTTAAAATTAAATATTTGTCTCGCTCGCAATTCTGAAAGACGGGAGGGCAGCAATTTCCTATTTGCTTATTCAAAACATTGTTATTTACATCACACTAATCATTTAAAAGTATACTTCTATGATTCTCTAACTTCAAATGATACCCGGGCCCGGGGGGAAATACCCCCCCCCCTTTCAACGGACCTGTTTACATGCTTTTAGAGCTTGGAAATGACTTTCTATCGTAAAGAAATTTTTTTTAAAAGTGCCAAGATACGAGACAAATTAAAATAAAGTTGATTAACTGCGAACGTCACATCCTTAGACCCCCCCCTCCTCCTTATCACATCTCGTAACGCTAAGCAATACCCCTCCTCCCCTTATTTGCGAACGTATTTATGAACGGCCCCTATTATACTTTTCGCAATTACAAAACTAACAGTATATTGCTTTTGAGCAGCATATTTCAGTGTTGGTGATCGAATTATGAACAACTTTCAAAATGTCTGTCCGACTGTCTGTTCGTCACGTTCCTTGTAAGCACGATAACTTAAGAACAAGAAGGCGGATTGTAGTGAAATATGGACAGTGGGTTAGTGTTAGCTAAAGGAAGAACCCTATTATTTTTTAACAAAATCGATCAATACATCAAAAAGTTATTAATTATTTGAATTTTTAAATTTATATATTTCATATACAGGGTGGGGCAATAGTGCGTCGGACCTCGATATCTCGAGTTCTACGAGAGCTAGAAATTTCTTAAAAAGTTGCAAGTAAACTAGATAAAAAAACTCTATAACTGCAAATTATTTTCGAACATACAGGGCAGGGCGAGCCAAGACGAAATTACACGACCAAGTGAATTCTCTTTAAATGGAATGCTATGTATATCAGTACATTCTTTAAGCCTCTTTCTAGGCTCTATTTATTCCAATATTAGCATTGCATATCTCCCAACCACTTGGATGTAATGAATATTTTTGTTGAAATAATGCAATCTGCAGATGGATATCAAAAAATCAACAGTCACAATTACGGGTTTTAAGAAAAACTTATGTGAATACCAGTTACGAGACATCTAATTAATGTTTTTAAATATTTTCATTTCCCAAAACTGTACAGGGTGGCGAAAAATTATTTTTCAATTAAGAACTTTTTAAATTGAATTTTCCCAATTTTTTTACGTGGAACACCCTGTATATTTTTGACCGATGTAATGTAGAAATGAAAAACGAAGTACTTCCCTAGGGCTGCTTGCAACCAATTTCGTTTTATTGAGCAATAATTACAAAATTAAAAAATAAACTTAACTTAACTTCAAATAACTTCAAAAAAATTATAGTAAATGTTCCACATGTTGCCCATTTTCATTGACACACATCTCTATGCGCTTTTGAAATGAGGTTTTCACTGTTCCTATAACTGACGTTGTGATAGATCTAAAGGCAGTTATTATTTCTTCCTTCATGTTTTGTACTGTTGTAGGTGTGTCTCTATAAACAGTTTCCTCCACGTATCCCCATAAAAAGAAATCCATTTTTGTAAGATCTGGGGATCTAGCAGGCCATTTAGCGAGTCCATTTCTTCCAATCCATTGATGAGGGTAGGTATTATTTAAGTGGTCTCTAACTGCATTTAGATAATGTGGTGGAGCACCATTTTCCTGAAACCACATCCTATTTCAAATTCTTTCAAGGATATTTACCAATAATTGTGGCAGACAGTTTTCCAGAAAATGAAGGTAAATAGCTCTAATCAATGTACCATCAAAGAAATGTGGCCTTATTACATGTTCTCCAGTAATTCCTCCCCAAACGTTTATAGACCATCTGTGTTGGTTATCAACTTACATAAAAAAATGAAAATTTTCCGAAGCATAATAATGGAAATTGTGCCTATCAACACATTCATTTTTATGAAAAGTTGCCTCATCAGTGAATAAAACTTTATTGAAGAAGTTGACATCATCTTGCATTTTACCTCTGGCCCAATTACAAAATTGTAGGCGCTTTTGAAAATCGTATCAGATAGTTCCTGGTGCATTCGAATATGATATGCATGCAACTTATTTATTTTTAAGATTCGACCCACAGACCGTTTACTTATTCCTACTACTGAGCTCACTTTGACTAACATGGGGATTCTCAACCGTTGCCAGCACCACAGAAAACTAATTTTCTTCGTTCACAACACATTTTATTCTTTCACTTTTTTTGTATTCGACATTTTCAGTTTCCAGAAATCTATCGAGAGGGTTTTGGAAGCGGCTAGCATCAGGAATCCTTCTTTCTGGATAACGCTGGTGATAAATTCTATTGGCAAGTAAACAATTTCTGTCTGACTCGCCCAAATCAAAAGTCATGTCTACTAGTTCCGCTTTATTAAAATTCATATTGTAAAATTCCAAATATTTTAAATTCAGTACAAATTGTAACTAACGACCGATAAGCGTGATAAATGCTCCGTTGTACACGACAATTTATATCAAACTGAGGTTTTACTGCTTGTCGAATAACGAAAACGGCAAAAAAATGTACAAAAGGTAACAGTACAGTAAAGGACCTGTTAAATACTATTTACTCATTTCAATGGATTGGAAGAAATTATGCCACTAAATGGCCTCATTTCAAAATTGCATAAAGATGTGTGTCAATCAAAATGGGCAACACATTGAACACCTATTATAAATTTTTCTAATGAATTATTTGAGGGAACCTCTTTATTTTAGTTTGTTCTTGAATTTGAAACTTATTTATTTATAAAACAACAAACAATTAACCATAGGGAAGTACTTACAAAAAATGTTCGTTTTTCATTTCTACATCACATCGTTGAAAAAGGGTGTTCCATTTGAAGAAATTGAGAAAATTCAATTTAAAAAGTTCTTAATAGAAAAATAATTTTTTGCCACCTTGTACAGTTTTTTTTAAACCCATAATTGTGACTGTGATTTTCTTAATATCCATCTGCAGATTGTATTATTTCAACAAAAAAATTCATTACATCCAAGTGGTTGGGAGATATTCAAGGTTAATATAGGAATGAATAGAGCACAGAAAGTGGCTTCACAAAGTATACTGATATACATAGCATTCCATTTTAAAAAAGGCACTTGGTCCTGTAATTTTGTCTTGGCTCGCCCTGTAGGTTCGAAAATAATTTCCAGTTATAGACTTTTTTATTTAGTTTATTTGCAATTTTTAAAAAATTTTCTAGCAATCGTTGATCTCGAGATATCGAGATACGATGCACTGTTGCCTCACCCTGTATAATATTGTTACATTGCAATGCCCAATAGTCCCTAATGCCTATCAATTTAACAGCTTTGGCGGCTTTCATTCATCTCCCTGTTAGACAAAGCTGTCACTCTCTAATACAGGATGAGTCATGAGGAACTGTACATATTTCTACCGTAAGTAGAGGCACATAAGACATTACCAAGTGACCATTAAAAAGTGTTTGCTCTCATTTTTTACTATCATATAGAGTGATTTATGAATTTGATCCAAAAAATGTTTTGATCATAACATTTTAACGGTTAATCTAATTTGCCTCATTTTTTACGACGTACACTGTTTTCTAACAACCATCATATACATATCCAAAATTATAAAACATCCAGGGACGGTTAAAAAAAAAATGTTGAATTGCTTCGTATACGATAGTTCACCCTGTATATGACTTCTCTCAAACTTGACATGAAATTTGTAGGACACAAATAGGTAGTAAAATCTGAGTATTTGAAATTTTTGTCACAATCTCAACAAATTTTTTGAAAATGAAAAGTTTGGCAAAATGAAATATTTTAACGTATACTAATATTTATTAATTCAAAAATAAAAAATAATATCTACATTCATCGTGCCTAGGTTTAATGGTAATGGTAATAAGTACCACAATTTTAATCAATTTCCAGGCCAGGTCTTACATGTTCATTTACAATACGTATGTATTTCAGAATTATAAGACAAGAAAAGGATTAATGAAAATATAAAAATATCAAATATCTTAAACATTGTAGAAGAAATTCAAAAAAAAAGAAAAGATAAATGTCATAACTATAAAAGATTTTTAAAGTGAAATCCATCTATCTCAATACACTTTTCTTGTTGGATAGTTAAATGCCTGATAGACTTCTTAATTGTTAGTAGGTCATTTCTGATAATGTTGCAACATTTAATAATCCTGTCAATCAGTTCTTGCTTTGTATTTATATTTTCCGCGTAATCCATCTCTTTTAATCATCCCCAAATAATCAACGGAAATGTAGTCAGGAGATCTTGGTGGCCATGAAATTGGCCCCCGCGTCCTATCCATCGGTTTCCATGAGTGTTATTTTAGTGATGACGCACAGCAACCGCAAAATGGGGTGATGCACCATCGTGCTGAAAGTTGATTTCTCGGGTGCCCACATTAGCAAGCAGATTGGGCAAAACATTTTCCAAAAAAATTAAATCAACTTGTTAAAGAACCATAAAAAAATTGAGGACCTAATAGATATTATTTCAACCCCAGTATTCATAGATAATCTTTGCTGTGAGAGACATTTGCGAATCGCATGTGGATTTTCTTCTGCCCATACGAGTTGTGTGAATTGTATATTTCATCCCTTGTGAATAGCGTTTCGTCTGTGAACAGTGTTCTATACAATCTGAGTCTGTTATTCGCAACCCATCTACAAAACGCTAGACGGTGGATTTCATTTCCTGGATGTAACCGTTGAACCAACTGGATGTGATAGGGATGTGAGTTGTTTTTTCGCAACACCCTACTTACCTCAGTTTGGGAAATGCGCAATTGTACACTTAATTTTCTCGTACTTATTTTAGGATTTTCCTCAACAGCATCAAGCATGTCTTCTTGTTGAACAGGATTTATATCTCGTTATGATTTTGCTTTAGGGAATGTACCATTTTCTTTGAGGTAATTAAAAACCGATCCGAATATTTGATGATTCGGTATTCGACGTCGGGGAAATAGTCTCTGGTATTCACTTGCAGCTCTCCTACCATTCCCATTACAATATCCATAAACAAAAATAATGTCACCGCATTCAGCATTTGAAAATAGATTTGGTATTTCTGAATGGAGAAAATTACAATACACTATCACTAACACACTAATTGTTGATACTAATAACTAAAGACTGACACCTAATGTCAAATATCTGAAACGATTTCAAGCAATGAAAATGTCAAATTGTCACAGACGTCTATGATCTCTATAAATTCATCAACAATGCATGCATAATGTCTGAAAATGAAATAAAATTGAAGTACCTACGTAATAACAAGCCCTAAACGACGTAGATCTGTATGTTGTATTTATTTTAAATTCAATGCTTGCATTTGAATATGATAGCTTTCAAAAATATTTCAAGAAATTTACAATTTTTGTTAAAATTGATCTTAAACTGAACATTTAGGTTGGACATTTTAACTGGAGGAATGTTAGGTAACACAAATTTGACTACTTATTTCTGTCATTTTTGGAAGCAATTTGACTAATTGGAGAAATCACATACAGAGGCAATTTTTTAGAAGAACCACACCAGCCACATTTTTAAGACCGGGCCTGGAAATTGATTAAAATGATGGTACTTATTAATCTTAGGCACGAGGAATGTAGATATTATTTCTTATTTAGCTAAATTTTTGTATTAATAAATATCAGTATACATTAAAATATTCAATTTCGCCATACTTTTCATTTGACTTGAAAATTGATCGATACTTAAAAAAAAAATTGATGAGAGGGTGAAAAAAATTTCAAATACTCAGGCCTTACTACCCATTTGTCTCCTATACAAATTTCATATCAACTTTGAGAGAAGTCATATACAGGGCGAACTATCGTATATGAAGCAATCCAACAAATTTATTTGAAACCGATAAACGTTTAAATGTTATGACCAAAACAAGTTTTGGACCAAATTCATAAATCACTCTGTATGATAGTGAAGAAAGGTACCAAACACTTTTTAATGGTCACTTGGTATTCGTATTAGCGGCCTCTACTTACGGTAGAATTATGTACAGTTCCTCACGACTCACCCTGTATAAACTAACATTTTTATTCCCTCCTCAAATATTTTTTTATTTACGATAAAAATGCGGAGAGTATTCTATAGAATGTGCAACAATTAGGTAAAAAGTGAAGTAAGTCGTAAGAGTGAGTGAGGTGAGGTATGGTACTGGTTTCAGGCTCTTACATACGCGGCGCCGGCGTGGTGCAGCTCGTCGGCCACGACAATGAAAAAACTCACTGTTTTAGAGAACAAAATTTTACGCATCATCTCAAATTCTTCTAGATACACCTCCATCAGAGATTTACATGAGCGTTGCAACGACATAACACCACTAGCGGATTACATCAAAACTACATCACAGAAATTTGATCGATTCAAGCTTGGTGATAGTCCGCTTACAAACAACATCACACAAATTAGACAGCAAAATGCACCATTTCGCATTAAACACAAATTACCATACTAAGCGTTGCCCATCTTTCAGCAATAGTTGTAGCCAGAACTCTTTTTATCTTCTTTAATTGCTATCTGACACAGTTTTCAATCTTCATTCCTTCCTATCCCTCTCTTCGTTTCTTTTTGTAATTTTTGTCTTTTGTCAAAATTTTGTTCTTCCTAATTATATTTTTGATTAATTTTGAAGTGGTTTAACATAGCCATACCTCGCTCTTGTTGAATTTCCTGAAACGGGTTTTTTGGATAATAATTATCCCGTAAAACCTATTTTATTAATATTTTATACCTTTGTACTACTTATATATTTACAAATTATTTTAAATTTACATAGTTAGATAAGCCTTAATTTTTACTTGCCCTTTAATTTACTTTTTGTAAAAGGAATTGGTATTTGTTAATAATTTTTTGTAATCCTACCTGACCTCACACCATCCAGCTTTACAAGTACTATGGCATTTCTCGCTGTAGATATTCAGCTAGCTCTGCACATGGGTGTTCGGGTAGGACAGATTGTTCTTAATTTTTAATAAATGTTTTTTTATTTGATTTGTGGCGAGATCTCGATCGGCGAAGTTAAGTCACGTCGGTCGAGTCCATTACTTGGATGGGTGACCGTATCTCATTTCGCCGTCCTGGTTAAGTGGTATTGGTAAAAAAGTAAATAAAAAATAATGGTTAGTTTGTTCTTGTATTGGTTCTAAACTGGTTTTAAAAAATTAATTTATCTACTGTTTAAAACTTTAAATTCTGTAGAAAGCTTTATTTATCTATTTGTCTTGTTCATGATGTTTATGTTCATGATATTACTTGTGCCAAAGTAATTTGTTTTGTTGTGAACTTGCCCTTCATCGTGCGGAGTTTGTCGTGTGCAAAACCTATTTTATAGTTAACAGTATATCTACCATCGCTGTGTTATTAGATGAATGCTTCTTTTGTATTGCATAAAATATTGCCCCACTTTAAAATACGTACGTGTATGCTTAATATAAGTTTAATTATATTTCCCATTAAATTATTAAATATTAAACCAGGCATCATCAATCTTTATGAAAAATATGATCGATCAAATCTCCACTTCCGCATAACCGCAATATTTAACGCAAAAAACGAATAGAACGAATAAATAATTCTGACAGGATTGTAATTGTATTGGCATCAAGTGATTGCTTTAAATAATTCAGACAGTCATAACAACTTTAAAGACTTTCAAAACACCTGTTCACGTCTACCAGAATATTAAACAAGAGCCATTTGGAAGTAATCCCGCATTTTCCACGGCCACAGAGTTAAGTAGGCACACCTGAGACGGGAGAGCCAAAATGTGAGAATATATTGCATTTCTCAGTTTAAGGCTAATTTGGTTGGATGTCTCTGGACATCAGGGTATTCTTAGTAGAGTGGGCTGGCAGGGCGCAATATTTTTTTTTAAGGTATAAAATAATGCCACACTGATGAAACTATTCAGTGTTCATCCCTAGATAGAATAGAAAATTGGCACTCTTTTGGTTAGCTTGATGTATATTCTCATTAATATTCTGGAATTTCTCGGTCAGTTTAAAAGAAAAATTCTCATATTTTCTAATGTTTCGGTTTATTTACTATCGCCAAAGGAATAACTACAATATTTATAAAAAAACAAGATCTTATGTAATTTTACAACCTAAATATCCATTACTTACAATTACTGTGATTTCTAAATATTTATACATTATTATAACATTTTACATCTATTTCTGTTGAATGTTTTAACGCAACTAACGACTGTAAAAATACATTGCCTGCTTTCTTCTCTGTTTTGTACTATAAAAGGTTCCATATGAAAAAAATACAAAGGAATATTCTAGTAAAATTCCTCCCAACCGAATATATTTTTCGATACAATTTTATAAACGTACAATTTCTATTGTTGCGTATTTCCACTTCTTTAGGAAACACCCTGTATGAATCCGTGGCTTTCAAAAAATTTCAACAAGAGATAAACACTAACCCTTTATTTAATAATTTACTGATTACACGATGACAATACTTCTAACCTCACTTACGTTACCGAACGTCACTTTTATAGAACTTCCTCTTCTGCGCCGGTAATCGCGCCTTATATACTCTGAAATTACCTCTTGATCCATCCAGAAACAATCAAGAATCTTCACTCACCACACTCTAGAAAACTCTATTTCTTTTTATAAGTTTCCAGTTACTCACTGTTAGGCATAGGCGTATTAATCTCCAGTTTCACACTATGTTAATTGCATTTTATATTCAATCAGTTTACAAGCACTTTTTCTTATACTAATAAAGGATTAAAAAAAAATTAATTCATTCGACGGTAGCATTTGAAATAATCAAAAATTTTCTCGCATACTGCATTTGACGGAAACCTATATTTTGATTTTGTTAAATTATTGTCTTGACCTACCATAATTTCACAATAATATGAAAACTAAAAAAACTTAATATATTAGTGTAACTTTTAAGCACGCATGTTGGGTATACGCTGTACTATAAATACAAGTATGGACTTAAATTTGATACTACTTTTTATACGAAACTACCTCGATGTTTTATCAAGGGTCCCTCATATTCACCTACTATTTTCTGGAATACTGCTGATCTTACACAAAAATATTTCATATAAAAACTTGTTAACATACTTTATCTTTATTCTTTCTCATTAAACTTGGTATTTATTTCGAAAAGTGCTGTATTTACCCATGCAAATTCTCATATTTTATAGTCACAGCCTTAGAATAAAATTCATATTTTCTATACTTAGTAAAAATTCGCCTTTATCTTGTCACATTTTATTAAATAGCATCTAGTGAGTATATAATAAACTTTTTAAACCAATGCAGTTTCCATTTTTTGAGTTATAGCGAGTTAAACAATACAAAAAAACCGCTGCATAAGAAATCACTACTTCCACATCCAGATTTCACATCCAAGTCTCTTTAAGAGAAAAAATTTTGGCTTTATTTGTGCTCTAGTGTGTCGAAATAATTGGTCATAGAATTTTAATAAAAGGGTGTTAAGAATGTCAGCCAAGCCTCCAAGACTTCTGGGCGCTGTCGAATACCAAGGCAATTTCCGCTCGTTTTCGAATTCATATTAGGGCGGTGCCGAATCCACATCCGGGCGCTGCCGCATACCAGGATAGTTTTTGGGCGCTGTCGAATCTATATTTGGGTGAGGCATAATTCATATTAGGACTTTGCCGAATCCATATTCTGGCGCTGCCGAATTCCAAGGTAACTTCCGGGCGCTGTCGAATTCAAATTGGGTCGCTGCGGAATCCATACTCGGGCTCTAACAAACACCAAGATAACTTTCGGATGATGCTGAGTAACAAGGCGCTGTGAAATAGAAAGGTAAGTTCCGGGCGCTGCCGAATCCAAATTAGGGGGCGCTGCATACATACTAACATACAAAGTAAGTTAAATAGGAGTTATTAAAAACAAAGTTTCATCTCAATCAGATGTCATTACAACACATACACAAATTTCGAGTGAATATTTCAATTTTATTTTACTAACTCCTTGAATAATATAGTGGAGGTGGTGGGGGCTTGAAAAATATTATAAAGAAATCTGAGTCCTTGGCTTTTAGTATACCGGGTGGCCACGAGTCAATGTACGACCCCAATATTTTGGTTGTTTTTGTATTTAAAAATTTGGTTATTGGTACGAATAAATTAGACAATAATAGGCTACTTTTAGACTAACAAGAATGAAAATATCACTTCCGGTTGAACCGGTTGATGGTTTCTCATTAAGCATAAATTTCTAAGTGCAACAGTTTTTTCAGATGTAAGATATTCCAAAAAATAAGTGAGATACGAACAATTTATTAATTTTTTCAAAATGGCCGCGTCAGATGAATGCGATGTAAGAAAATTACTAAGTGGGCTATGGAAATTTGTTTTGTTTTGTTTGGAAACTGGTAATTCATGTTCAATTTGTCTTATCGAAATGGTTGGGTCAACATGCACTAAAGCTAATACATTAATTTCCGCTTCTTCATTCACAATAAATCTTTCTTCGATTTCTACATTAGGTTCAGTTCTAAATTGTTGCTCCAACCGGGCGAAATAGTCTCTCGAAGGTTGTCTTCTTTCTGGATATCTCCGTCCATACAGACTTGGTGCACTAGTTGCATTACGTCGAGTCTCTCCATAAATAATGAACATGTCAACTTTTTCATCTCTTAGTGAGTAAGTCAAGACTAATTCAATTGTTGCGAATGTCTGCCATTTTCTTGGCTATCTGCAATTTTGGATTTAAATGTAGATAGGTACCTTATTGAAATGACTCGTTGGCGCTTACTTTTTTAAATATTTCTATTATTACGAAGGATATCGTTAAGAAATGATTAATGGCGAAGAAATTATAGTTTATGAATCATTATTTATGATTAATAAAAGAAATAGTACAGTTCCATTTAAAAAAATTCCATAGGACCCCTACGGAAATAAAAATGAAAATGAAATTCCGTTTTTTTGAAAAAAAAACTAAAGATACTGGTACCTATCAGTAATTCAAACAACCGTTTTCTTCTTTACAGATAAGTCTACAACCTTACTAATAATTTCCATAGCCTACTTAATAATTTTCTTACATCGCATTCATCTGACGCAGCCATTCTGAAAAAATTAAAAAATTGTTCGTATCTCACTTATTTTTTGGAATTTTTTACATCTGAAAAAACTGTTGCACTTAGAAATTTATGCTTAATAAGAAACCATAAAAAAAAAATATTGCCATTCCATTTAAGAAAAAAAAGTTGATGTCACTTCCGGTTCACCCAGAAGTGATATTTTCATTCCTGTTAGTCTAAAAGTAGCTTATTATTGTCTAATTTATGTGCACCAAAAACCAAATTTTTAAATTAAAAAACAACCAAAATATTGGGGGCGTACATTGAGTCGTGGCCACCCGATATATACCAAATCCCAAGTTTCTGTACTCTTGCTTTACTTATTTGGTGGAGGGGTTGAAAAGCATTATAAAAAATTCAAAGGCCTTGGCTTCTAGCATATTCACCAAATTCCAAGTATCTGTATTCTTAACAGCTTCGTTTACTTATTCTCTCCTCTTCACTCCTATTTACCCCCCCCCCCCCCCTTTCAACGGAATAATTCCAACATACGATCTAGTTCCAGATGTCGTTATAATATATACGTGTACCAAATTTCATGTGAGTATCTCAATTTTAGTTTATTAAACCCTTTAATATTAGAGAGGGGGTGGTGGGGGGAGGGGTGTTAAAAATATTATTTAAAAAGTCTGAAATAATGACTTCTGGTAAAAGCACAGTAACTTGGAATTTGGTGTAGATAGGTACTAACACCAAATTCCAAGTTACTGTACTTTTACCAGCTTGCCTGGCTTATTTTCCCTCATTTACTCCTAGTTAACCCCCAACCCTTCACCGAAATTAGCGCAAAATATAACTAAGTTCTAGATCTCGTCATGGTACATGTGTGTAGCAAATATAAAGTCAATATCTTAAACCCTTGCAGAGAAAAAAAAAGTTATAGACCGATCGACAGACTCAATTTTTTTCTCTAGAATTTAAAATCTTGGCGTTTTATGACATTTTCAGCCTATTTCAATAACATTTTTTTTGGAAATTTGTTTACGATTACTAAACTTCCACTCCACTACGTGGATGTGGAAGTAATAATTATTTTACATTTTTTCCGTGCTTTCCATTGCCTATATTCTTTATTTTGACTAACCAAGAGTAGTAATTTTAAATTCTATTGAGGAAAAGCCCCTTAATACTCGCATTAAGGTCGGATTATTTTATATTCCCAAAACATTCTCCTCCTTTAATAAACGTCATAGAGCAGTCTGGCCGCTCCGCTATCTAGGACCTACGCTATCAACTCCTGCTGGATTACTCGCAGAGGCACTCTAGCACTTAATTGCTGTTATGGCAATACGAACTTCAGTGGGTAAATTATGAAATGGGGTTGTCTCCTTTGCGAATCACTTTCGGTCGAACTGTCTCTCCTCGATTTCACAAAGGATGGCTTTTTATAGATGTATTCCTAATAGGGTTGTACGGTAATGGCTAAGTGCAGAGGAGAATGGAATAAAATATATATAAGGTACAAATTCAGTTAACTGTGTTTGCGGAGTAGATCATGACAAAAAGGTTTCGCGGTTCCATAATTTGCTGAAGCATATTTAATTAAGCAAACGTAAAATTGTGGAGGTTGTACTTAACAGACAGATATAAACGAAACTCAAGCATGAGTAACTTAATTGCCGAAATTAAAATTTGAGATGTGAAATATTACCACACAAAAATGTTGGACAATGTAACAATAAGAATTGTAGATAGTGCTAGAGGTATGATAGCTAGTATTTTAAGAGATGACATAGTGAACTAAAGAGAACGCAAAATCAGAACTATTTTATCTTCTGTCTAGTACAGAGTAAATAAATCGAAATATTTCGGGCATCTTGTAAAACCGCGCTACGAGTAAATAAGTCTGCATTGTCAATATGTGTATTTTCAGGGAATAATGGATAACATAAGGCAGTACTTTTCAACGAAATTATTCGACAACTAAAGGTACCGTATGGCACTTCTCTATTTGTCCCCTAAAACCGTATCTTATGTGAAGTGATCGGAATTTGGGTTTAATTTTCAGGTGCGTTGTTACAAGGATTTATTGAAATAAGTACAGATATTTAGTTCACTGCAAAATAAATAAATCTTGATTTATTTTTCGTTTAATATAAATTATATAATCTATTTATACAAAAAACGCTAGTTAAAATAAAGAAATATAGTGTGTAAACAATGCACACCTGCAACACGTGGCCGACATGCCAAACATTATTTACTACTTACTCGCCTTTAAATTGAATGGACGTGGCACAGGACCTACTTTATAATTGTGTTTACTGAAAGAACGACTTATTGTTAATACGCCACGTGTTAGTCCGAGGAAAAGTGCTGTCGAAGAATGGATTAAGCATTATAAAGAACTACATTTTGATGACGAAAAAATAATTTGTAATATTTGTGATGTCACAATAAGGTGTACACAGAAAAATATGTGAATAGCTACACACACAAGTGCAATACAAACAAGGAACACAGAACAGTCAAAGGACGAGTATTATTTCGATTTGGCTCTTTTGTTATTATGTTTAATATTTCATGGAGTGTACCTCTTTGGGAAAATATAAGCAACTTTTTACTTTTGGAGTTTTTCTCTAAAACACTTCCTTCACCCAAAACTAATTAATAAAGGTCTATGAACTATTTCTCTGTTATTTTTTTCCGGGAGAAGGAAGCACTTTGGAAAAAGTCCCAAGAGACAAAAGATGCTTATTTTGCCCAAAAAATGCGCCTTAATTTTTTCACAACATTTAAGCGGCCCTCTGTTCATGCTTCTCTCTCTCTCTCTCTCGAAGAGAGCGAGGTCATGTGACCTGCCGTGGGGGGGGGGATGGTAGCAACATATGCCTACAGCATCTCCACCAAGAGGCGGAAACTGCAGTGCGCCGAGCCACTTTTGTCGATGGGCTCCCATACTATATGAAACTCGCACACAATATTAGTCATTTTGCACTCGTATCAATTACAGCGCGAGCTGAAGGCGAGTAAACTTTCATACACGTGCAATATGAGCATCATATTATGTGTGTTGCATAATGTACTATTTTATTTAACTAACTTTATTGTAATCATGTATAGGGACTGCCTAATACGCTAATGGCACCTTGTTGCTTAACTCTGAATCTGCACTTATCGGATCATACTTGATGACAATGGCTCTATGTCGATATATCTATATCATATCAATTTAATTGAGGTATTGCTGTGGATATTATAATTAGATTTTGTCTATGAAACATATTTATAGTTGACCCTATGAATCATATTTATAGTTGACTCTTATTAGGTAAACAGTTGCATACAGAATTTATTATATTTTTTTGAAGTGAAGATTCTGATTAATTATATTAATTTCGGATTGAACTGTTTATTTTCGCAGTTCTATTGACTGACTTATAAATGTGTCTGTTACAGAACAAAATGAATTTACTCCCTCCTTTCCACTTACTTTATTTTCTTATAGAAGTAATCAAAAGGCCCTTGAAGTTGATTAAATGTAACGAAGAGAGAGAGTTTTTAATTGTAATGTTTCCATTTGCTCCTTTGATTCATTTGGTCCGTTAACAAATCTTACGTTATAATTTACAGCACTTTACTGAAATTGGTAGAAGAGCTCTTTTCTTTTTTCCTTAAAAGGTTGCGGTGCCACTATTGTTTTCCTGCTTTTGTTTAACACTGAAAAAAGTGCTTTTAAAAATTCCAAGAATGTTCTTTTCAGAGAATGAATTGCTTTTTATGTACGCGCATTAACCTTTTATAGGTACTGTGGAAATAAAAGTTATGTCTATAATACTCGTAAGTTTCAACTGTAATTTTCGCTAGAAATGGTCCTAATAATTTGTTACATGTTAGATGAATCCTTTTATTGAGTACGTGTGTTTTTAAAAGTATGTAAAATACTTAGAAAGCATCTTCATATTTAATCAGAACTAATATTTATATGTTTAAAAATGAATTATTATTTGTTTGCTTATAATTGCATTGAAAAGCATTCTTTACAGGATTTTGCAAACAGCAGAAAAAATAACTATCTATAACTAAAAGAAAAACTTTGTGTAAAAATATTAATGAAATCTTTGCATACGATAACCCGAATTCTGGTTATGCTAGCAAATTAAAATCCTAAAATGAATTTGTCTAATTTCTTATTTGACAATTCTCATTTTATCACTAGCATCCACACAGTCCCCTACGGTCATGTACATTAAACTAGTATCTACATAACCCCCTACGATCATGAAGATTCAGTTGATGAGATGAGAACAAAGGCCTAAAATGAATTTATTTATCTACCTTGTCTTAAGAATTCTTCATTCTAATGGATTACATTTTCATTAAATCTATCATTCCGTTTCTTGGAAATGCCTAGCCTTTGAAACGTTTTTCGCCCTTATTCTGGAGCTAATCATTGTTCTCATTTTAACTGATCGTAGGGGGTTATGTAGATACTAGTGCGTGGCCGTAGGGGACTGTGTGGATGCTAGTGTTAGAATGAGAATTGTCAAATAAGAAATTAGACAAATTCATTTTAGGATTTTAATTTGCTAGCATAACAAGAATTCAGGTTATCGAAAGAAGGCAAAGATTTCATTAATATTTTTACGCATAGTTTTTCTTTTAGTTATAGATAGTTATTTTTTCTGCTCTTTGCAGAATCCTATAAAGAATATGTTTCAATAATATTTATATGATATTTACACTATTTGTATAAAGTTATTTAACTTCAAAGCTGTCCAATATTTTAAGAAACTTAAATTGATATACAGGTTCTGGTTAAAAAGTTTAAATATTAATTTGAACTAAGAACCAACTGACCAATTTTCAAAGTGCTTAAAAAATATAAACTGGTGTTGATGGAAAAGGTATCACTAATTGAAATAGCTGTATTTTGAGATATTTGTTTGGAACTTACCCTGGTTTAAGATTTTCTACTAGTTTTCATCTAGTAAATATTATATCAGAACAGTCTAAAGGTGCTCGATAGGATTAATGTCAGGACTGTTAGATGCCCATTCGATCACTTCAAGTAATTGCTGTTCGAATAATTTTTAAACTATTTTGGCCACATGAGGTCGTCCATTATCTCAATGCAGAATTAAACAATGCCATCTCTAGTTGATAAATGGGATGACAATTAGTTGGAGAATTTGGTCTGGCTATTAGTGCTCCATTTACAAAAACGTTCTGCTCCAAAGACTAAACCTATCAATCCTTAAGTATTTTTTGTGCTGAATCCGAAAAACTGTATTTTGGCAATAAAAACCGTAACTTACTCGAAATCTACGCGGTAGAACATTTTTTAGACTGAACATTCTGATTCAGCACACAAAAATACTTAAGGAATGATAGGTTTAATCGTTGGAGCAGAAAATTTTGTTGTTTTTGTAGACCAGCGTTATTGGTCCACCTCAAAAGCCCTCACTTCTCTCTTCGTTGAATCATGGTACCTATCGTTATTCTGGACATCTATGAAAGAGAATCTAGGATTTGTCGGCAAAGATAATGTAACCCCATTGCTCTTGCTCGAATTGGTAAGTTCTTTTGTAATTTTTCTCTTAGGTCTTTGATGCTCTTAAGGTAAATAAGTTGCACTTCTTGACTACAGTTGCAGTAAAGCCGGCATCGTATTATTTGTGTGGGTATAAAACTATAATGGAAATTTCCGAGCTGCAATGCAATAAACTCTCTTGCAATATGAATAGGATATTTTTCGAATAATAACGACTTCACCAAACCTGTTCCATAATCGAGGGACTACAGGTGGATCCGTTTAAAGCAACTAAAATACGTATCTTTGAGAGCGACCTTGTTTCAAAAGAGTGAAAGACTTAGCAATTTGATGTACATCAAGATATACTCTTAATACGGTAAGTTTTCCTAAAACACCGTTGATCATGATTAAACTCCGAATCTGATACTAATGGCACTTTATCTGAACTTCTTTGAGGCATAATTATTGTGTTTTTTCATATTAAATTAATTTATGGAATCTAGGTTTCTTTCTTGGTTAACGTGATTCATCGAAGTGTCTGAAAGATTTACGAGGATATCTCAAAAATTCAAGAAATTGTAACCATTTCATTGTGACCAGTTCAGATAAATATAGTATATAATATACGAGTTTTCTTTATATAGTTGATCAATAATGAAGACTAAATATGTAAATGTTCCCATCTTCAAGAATACACTCCAAAATTGATCTCATTCTACATTATTAAAAGCCTTACAATAGTCTACAAAATGAAGGTAATAGATATGTAATAATCCCATAATTTCTCGAAGTTCTTGCGAATTCAATATTTGTTCTCTATTTTCGCCTTTAATAAAGTGTATCTATTCATACCAATAATCAGAGAAAAAATTTTATGACAAACGTTTCACAGAAATTAAACTGTGGCTGGTTGGAATAGTGGAATGTTAGGCTATCCAAAAGTACATTCTACTAAGTATTTTAGGTAAATTTCGATCTTTAACAGATCAGTTTGTTCTTTCAAGTCATTCTGTATATATCTGTAATAAAATATACCCCTTATAATGTTCCTGTGTGTTAAAGATTACCATGTATTACTTTTCCCATAAATATTTTATTAATGCATATATGGATCCATAAACGAGAAAATATAAAAAACGCATACAGAGAGGCATTAAAGAAGATACGAAATACTCCTTTTACGGTATGATATGAAAAATTTTACTTTCATATGCGTTCATTCTATTTGCAGTATTATCATACTGTAAATAGGTGTATTATATAGGTGTAAATGAAATATATCCTTGTGTATATTTAAATATAAGAATATATTCTATAAGCAGCTCATACAGAGGGTATGGAATAGTTCCTGTATTTTTTAATTAGTTTGATGGATAAATGTTTCAAACAAAAGTTTTTGTAAATTCCGACGAATCGATTAGGAAAGATTAACTAAAAGATATATATTTCTACTGTGTAATATCTATTTACGATTATGATACATCGCAACACTTTCGCAAATACAAAACGAAGAGTATATTGCATTTTATCGGCACATTTCTAAAACTACCGGTTTTAGAAATGTGCCGATCAAATGCAATATACTCATGATAACTTGAGAAAAAAGCCCGATTGTTTTATAATTTGGAGAGAAAATTAGTATAAGTTGAAGAAAGAAATCTGTTGTCTTTGAATAAAGTCGATGAATAGACATAAAAGTTATTAGTAATTTTAAACCTAAAAAATTGTTTTCTTATTATTCAAGTCTTGCAATTGAATGGAAATTGTATGAAATATTATTTTATATCATTATCTATTAGAAACGTTTTACTAATATACATTTTATAATTATGTAATAATCGTGGAAATATCATTCTTAACTCTACGTGATGTATTGCTTGTAAAATATTTCTGAAGCAACAAGTGGTGGTCTAGTGGTCAAAGCTCTTCGACATACAATGAAAGGGTTCGAATTCCACAGTGCGTTGAATGTATATTTAAAAAAAATATTTCATTATTTCATTTTAAATTAACGAATGTTTCACCGATTAGATTTAAATTGTAAAATTAAAAATATCTGAAATTAATATTATTTACGAAGAACTGCAAAAAGTATCCTACATAATATGGAACAATTATATGAAACGTGAAATAAATGGGCAAATAGTATAATAATTAAGCTTTCAAGCTGCTTAAAAATTTTTCAAAAGATAATTTAATGGGAATTATATGTATGTTTCAAAGGTTTTATATTAGTAATTTTAAAATTTATACCTCAAATATATTATTACTATTATGTGATTGGCTCACATTTTTTACTGACCATCCCTGGTTTCATAGATGCATGTAATTTAATTTTATTTTATTCTCCTCGACACAAGGGAATAAACCAGCGCCTTCGCCATAATTGTAAATTCGATTAAATATTTTACTTTCATAGAACTTTAGTTGTTTTCATTGATATTAATTCATATTACGCCGTTTTATAGCATTCAAAAAATAAGGTATTTATACAGAACTTTCCTCTTTATTTATATAGGTGGTCATTTAAAAAATATATTAATTAAGAAACAACATAGGAGAATAATAATCGGAATAGTTATCTCTATTGCCACAAGGAAACCCTTGATAACTGGTGTTTAAAAAAATATATAAAGAAGTCATCCAACATAGAAAATAAATAAGAAATAAAAGAATAAATATCCTTGCAAACCACCATAGTTGAATTATTTCTTAGGTGTATTCCTTGCCAATTATATTAACTACACTGCTGGCCACTCGAACTTACACATAGAGACTTTTAGGCAAAATTTAAAGTTCAATATTTTCAACAGGAATGCAAATTTTTGAACGCGGCTTGCAAATTTTAAGAGCTAGTTTTTTTCGGATTAAGCTGCATGACGTATATTTATCGTAGGACCATAAGTTTATTATATACGGGGTGATCAATGAAGTCATGCAAAAAATCAAAAAGTTTGTACGAGTGAAATTTCCGCAAAAAATTTTTTTGGTCGTTGCAATATGATTCCTTACTAAGGTAACATCAATATCTCTAGACGGTTTTGTCAGTTTTTGGATTAAGGCCCTTAGGCCTTGTACACACTACTCAACATAAAATTTGGATACCGAAATCTTTAAAATGCTATAACTTGACATTGGATTGACGGTTCTTGATGATTTTTGCGGATTTGGAATCCTTATTTCACGTAGATTTTCTATGGTCTAAGCATTTTATTTGAGGGTTGAAATTTACACATTATACCGGGTCGATAACAAACAAAAACGTAGGGTACGACGCGCTCTAAAGTTTGGCATTATTTAAGTTTTTGTAAAAATAAATTCCCACCTCAAGTTGTTTTTATTTAATGTTCTTCTCACTGTTCTGTCCGAAACTCACACCCCAGTTTGTTGTCTCAAAGAATCATTCAGTTTTACAGAGTTCTTTGTCCACCCCCATGCCTATAATTATGATCGGGTGTAATTTCTACGCGACGCGTCAATTTCAAAGTAGGCATTGGAAAAACAAATTTGTTGCTATGGAATTAAAAACTGTTTACATTATTTTAGAAATAATCTGACATATTTCAATGTTATAATTTTGTAAAGTTTAATTAATATGAGGCGTTTAACCACGGCAGAAAGGGAAAATTGCATTCGACTTCTCAACGAAGGAATGTCAAAACAGCAAGTTGCGCACATTTACAATGTCAGCCGAAAGACAATTTATAATTTGAACCGCCGCGTCGAAACTACTGGTGATCATAATTATGGGCATGGGGGTGGACATACAAAAAAAAATAAACCAAAGAACCGAAAGAATTTTAATGAGAGAAACTATGCGGAATAGAACAAAGAACTCTAGAAAACTAACTCATTAAGACAACAAACTGGGGTGAGAGTTTCGGACAGAACAGTGAGAAGAACATTAAATAAAAACAACTTGAGGTGAGATTTTTTTTTTTAAACATAACATAATGCCAAACATTTTAAATTATAGAGCCCGTCGCAGAGCAAAATGTGTGCGGTTATTACAACGCCATAGAGCGAATAGGCGGGCATGGGCAAATCGGCATGCGAATTGGGGTAATGCAGAGTGGAGCCATTGTTTATTTACTGACGAAACAAGATTTAATTTGTTTCACTCCGATGGCCGAATGTTAGTTTGGTAAAGGCCAAATCAGCGATATTTGGAGGAAAATATGGCCCCTCAAGAAGCATTTGGTGGCGGAGGTGTTACAGTGTGGGGAGGTATGATAAGAAATGGTAAAACCGAGCTATTCATTACCAACCAAACCATTAATGCTACTGTTTATTAGGAGGAAATTTTGGAACCTATTGTTGTTCCTTTTGCTCGACATTACGGCCCAGAAATTCTATTGGTGGATGACAACGCTCGACCTCACAGAGCGCGAAGGATCACAGAGTTTTTGCAGGCACAAAACATCAATAGGATGGACTGGCCTGAAAAGTCTCCGGATCTTAATGTCATCGAACACGTTTGGTCTTATTTAAAACTTGATGTACCCCCTGAAACCTTAGAAACACTCAGTGAGGCCATTCGTGAAGAATGGGAGAATATTCCACAAGATTTTATAAATAATCTTGTGGATACTCAAATCGATGTCGGGAAGTAATATTCCGAGCAGGAGGACCAACAAAATATTAGCTTCTCTTTTTTTTAATTAATGTACCTAATTTTAATTACGTAATTTTAATTCAAGTTAAAATTAAATTGATTTTTAATTTTTTAGTTACATTTTTTTTCAGTTATTAAAAATTACCAGAATTAGAATTATAAATTTTTTTAAGAATTGACTTTTGGTCGTTGTTAAGCAACGTTGTATATTGAAGAATTTAATGTAATAAACTTGTTCTTGTCGCTACGTTTTTGTTTATTATCGACCCGGTATAATGTGTAAATTTCAACCCTCAAATAAAATGCTTAGACCATAGAAAATCTACGTGAAATAAGGGTTCCAAATCCGCAAAAATCATCAAGAACCGTCAATCCAATGTCAAGTTATAGCATTTTAAAGCTTTCGGTATCCAAATTTTATGTTGAGTAGTGTGTACAAGGCCTAAGGGCCTTAATCAAAAAACTGACGAAACCGTCTAGAGATATTGATGTTGCCTTAGTAAAAAACCATATTGCAACGACCAAAAAAATTTTTTGCGGAAATTTCACTCATACAAACTTTTTGATTTTTTGCATGACTTCATTGATCACCCCGTATATAATAAACTTATGGTCCTACGATAAATATACGTCATGCTGCTTAATCCGAAAAAAACTAGCTCTTAAAATTTGCAAGCCGCGTTCAAAAATTTGCATTCCTGTTGAAAATATTGAACTTTAAATTTTGCCTAAAAGTCTCTATGTGTAAGTTCGAGTGGCCAGCAGTTTATATTTAGTCAATTTCATTAAGACAAAACATCATAAAGTTTTTAAAAAAATGCATGAGTGGAGATTTTCGCCCGAAACAAAAGGGGTACATGGGTAGAGTCTAAAACCAAAAACTCGGGACTGTACCTGCTGGCTTCCGGTCGTCATCTTGGAAAACGCGAATGACGTATCTCCGTTACTGTTATTTTTATCGAAAAATTTATAAGAAATAAAGTTGTAGGAAATCATTTTATCTTTCATTTTAAATGTAACTGTTTTTTTTTGTAGGATTGATACTGTAAAAGTTACAGCTGTTTAAAAAAAAAAAATTTCTTGTCAATTTTTCAACCTTCCAGGTGTATATTGCAATTTAAATAATTACTATAAGGTTTTCGTGCTAAGTAAATGTATTGGGAAAGATATGATATGAACTTACGATTTTAAAAACTCGATATCCCAGCGAAAAAAAAAAGATATTTGAGCAAACTCTACGGCATTTTAAAGAGGAAGATTTGTACTTTAAGATCCCATACATGGTTTCTTGAGAAAAAAAATCTCAAAGCTACATAACCTCAAATATGTCTAACTTTTAGGTTAGAATATCTCAAAATTCTGACATGATAGAGCAAAACTAAAAACAGATCCGAATTCAGTGTCGAAAAATACATAAGAAACGTATGGTCTGATCCGAGATCCAGACAACTTTTTTTTTTGTAAACCTGTGATAATTGATGAATAGCTGAACTTACATACAAAAGAATTATTGCATCGTTGTGGAGAATCATTCTTGCAATTGGTTGTCGAAGTCACAACAAATCATTAAAAAATTTTAGTATATTAAGGTATATTTTCACTGAAAAATCTTTATCAACGAACTGTTGTTCTCATGCACACACTAAAACATAATTTTGACAAGCTCTCTAATAATGGAGATAGTGGTGGGGTGGCAGATGTTATAAAGAAAATTGAGGCCTTCAGTTCTGGTATATACACTAAATTGGAATTTGGACTCTAATTAGCTTGCTTTACTTATTCATCCATATTTGCACCCCAACCCTTCAACGAAATAAGCTCAAACTATAGTTAAGTTACAGATCTCATTATAATACGTACTTGTACCATATCTTAAGTCAGTATCTTAATTTTGTAACTCTTACTATTATTGCTTTACTTATTTTTTTCCTATTTACCCCTATTTACCCTCCTATCGTTCAACGGAATTTTCTCATCTTAAACCGTCTCTGGGAAACGGTGCGCACAAAAAAATTACAAACCAATAGACTGACCAACCGATAGACGGGGAGACCAAGACACCGACGCGACAAAGAAAAATCTCCAACATTCTTTTGACTCTAATTTAACATTTCCACGTTTCATGACAAAAAATTGAATTTCTCTTTACGATTACTGTACTTCCACTTCACTACGTCATCGATGTGGAAGTAAAATTACCTACCTGACTAAGGCTATAAAGAACCTGTAGCCATAATATTATCTACAGTTTTAGAAAAAATGAAATCGTACGCGAAGGTTGTTAAAATAATTTTAACGATTGAGATGCCGGAATATAACTGAATATACTGAATTTACGTGGGCATATATTCTTTAGAATTTTTTGTATCTTATATATACTTTCAAGAATATAAAACATGATTATGAAAAGAAATAGTACAAGAAACTTAAAAACGTCCATATCTCTTTAAGCATATTCTTTATTTTATTTTAACATTGTTTTGCTTTCAACACATTTTTGTGCTTAAAAGAACCAGAAAAATAAAAGAAAGCAAGCGGGCAGCCATTTATCATTGTTAGAATCTTATAATATCATCATAAATTGTTCACCAAGTTAACCAAAGTAAAATATATTGTTTTATTCTGACTAGTTCTATTTTAGAAAGAAAATTTAATTTTCTTTTCGTATAAGTATAGACCTCAATCAGATATTGAGCTGTCGTTCCATTAATCGTTTGTTACGTGATAATTGGGAGAATAAAGGAGGTAATAGACTACAATATAATGCAATACATAAAAATAATGATTAAGAATCGACTAATAAATTTCCTTATGAATGAATCTCAAGAAGAAAAACCGATTAAGTAATTAACATTTTTTTGCGAAAACTTGATCTTGTTATTTTTGGTGATGATATATCACATTTTATTTTACATTCAACTCTCAGAATTGTCATTCTGTTAGTAATTTTTTAATGGTTTTATCTATATTAACGTCCTGGCGGAGTTTAGCTATTGCTTATTCCACCCCTCAATCAGGACACGTACACAGATACATCATCACAAGAATCACTCTCTGCGATATAGTCATCTACAGCAGCTGAGACGCGAACTCAGGACAGTTAACAGCAATAAGATTTGTATCACTCCACAGCGGTCCAGACCACTGCTACCGAATTCGTAACATACATTGAAAACGCCCTAAACGCTTCTAATCATCCATACCCTGGCCAGGATTCAAACCCAAGCTCCGAGGTCGTAAGCCAAACACCGTAGCATTGCTCACTGAGTCATATGTTATAGTATTTAACATTTCAAAATGCATTGTCACATTTAGTGACAATGTAATGTAAGAGTAATATTGAACGTGTCTTGAAGAAAATATATTAATAAGACATTTTTCAGTAATATATCACACAATTTCAACTGTATTTCTCGATGTAAAATATTCTATTTCACTTCAGGTTTATTATGTGTGGAACATGTTATGTCACTCTACAAATAAAGAAATATAAATATGTTCTCATACTTTAACATCATAATAATATGACAATGTACAGGATCAACAAGATTCGTTGCCCGTAATGAAAATACCTCTAATAGTGTCATACATCGATCGGTTGTAACTATTTATCGACATTATTCATGGTTTTTTTCCTCTCCTAATTCTTTGGGACTGCCTGCCACATGTATTTTTAGTTCCACATCCACGTAGTGGATTGGAAGTAAGTATAGTAATCGTAAAAAAATAATATATTTTTTTTCCTGAAATAGGTTTAGAATGTCATGAAACGTCGAGATTTTAAATTTGAGCGAAAAAAAAGTCTGTCTCTCTGTCTGTAACTTTTATTTTGTCCGCACGTTTTCTCCGGAACGGTTTAAGATATTCACTTGAAATTTTGTATACGTTTATATTGTAACGAGATCTGGAACTGGATTGTTTTTTGAAGATATCCGGTGAAGAGTTGGGGGGTAAATAAGGTAAATAAGAGGAAATATGTAAAGCACGCTGGTAAGAGTACAGAAACTTGAAATTCGATGTATCTACTACAAGCCAATGCCTCAAATTTTTTTATAATATTTCTCATCTCGCCACCCCCCAATTCATTATTAAAGGGGTTGATAAAATAAAATGGATATGATTAAAACTTATATACAATCAAAGACACTATTTAAATAGAGATACCAAAAAGTTATTGTGTGATTCATTGATTCTCTCACATTTTAATCATTGTGACAGTGTAGCCCTTGCCTTGATTACGTAGATACGCGTAGGATACAAAAGGTTCAGAATAGCTGCTTAAGACTTATCTACAGTATCAGATGCACAGAACGCATATCTCATAAATTAAAAGACGCTCGCTGGCTCAACATGCACAATCGGATGAAACTGCATATGACATGTTTCTTTTTCAAAATTTTAAAATATAAAACACCTGCTTATCTTCACAGAAGAGTGTCATATAGAACAGATGTACACAACTTGAACTTGCGTCATCCAAATGCACTTACCATACCGCGTCACAAAAAAGAAATCTTCAAGAGGTCCTTTTCTTATAATATTGCGATTTGCAGTTATGTCATTGATGCTCTTAGTTTCTCGAAATCATTTGTTACGTTTAAAAGTAGATATAAACAATATCTGATTGAACAACAACTATAATTAATATTGTCAGTTTTACCGAATCATGTCTCAAAGAAGTAAAAAACAATGTGCAAAGTACGTTACCTACTTGACTTTCCATATGTGTTATGGTACTAAATATGTGTTGTGTTGTTTGTTGCTCGGAGTCTATCCGATATATTATGAAATTAAACAATATTAGTAATTTGTTAACAATGTATTATATTTGTATATTTATTAATAGTTTTCTATTATTGATGAGATCATATCTACACGTAAGATTAATGTATATTTAAGTTTTGGAGTTTTTTTTATGTAGATATATTTTCTCAGGCCTATGTGGCAGAATTGGCCTTTTGTTTGCCATTTATTATGGTTAAAAACACTTGTAAAATTTGTTTCTGGGTAAGCAATAAAGGTATTATTATTATTATTATTATTATCATATATTTACTTGAAATTTGGTACACGTATATATAATAATAACATCGGTAACTAGATTATATTTTGGGATTATTCTGATGAAGTGTTGGGGGTTAAAAGGGGTAAATAGGAAAAAATAAGTGAAGCAAGCTGGTGAGAGTACAGAAACATGAAATTCGGTGCATGTACTAGAAGCCAAGATCTCAAATTATTTATAATATTTCTCAACCCCACACCACCCCTACTCCATTATTAACGGTGAGAGGTGGCAGGGCAATAGGGGAAAATAAGTAGGGTAAACTAGAAACGTCATTTTTATCGTATATGGAAGAAACCAACGCGTCAAACTTTTCTATGACATCTGCCACAAATATTATTAAAATTCTATGACCAATAATTTCCACATACTAGAATGCAAATCTAGACGATGTTTCCTTTAAAGTAACTTGAATGAAAAATCTGGATGTGGAAGTAGTGATTCCTTAGGCAGCGGTTTTACGTCAAAGAATCAGTTAGAGGTTGCTTTTTTTAAATAAATAACACAAATAAGTATAAAAACTTGAAATAAAATATTTCGCCGACGTTTCGCAAATCTAATCTATTTCTTTTTTCAAGGCTTTTTTGAAAAATCTTTGTTGCTGTGTATGATAAATACACAGCTCTAAGAAAGTTTGTTATATTCAATATCCATAGATACTTACTATTTACATAGAACTATTGATATAGTTAACAGTTTCTCTTTAAAATTTGTATACAATGTTAAGTTTATGAAGTTCTTTTTTTAACATTGGCAACCAGGTTGTACAGGCATCTACGGAACAATTCAACACGCGTCTGTCCTCATTCAATAATATTATCGCTGGTTCTTTAATGTTTCTTTTTTTGCTATCCACTTCTTTTGTTAAAATTTTTGCCGAGTCCCAGTTTATTCTATGTCCATTCTCCCAAACATGTTCGCAGATCTTGGACCTCTGAATTTAATTTTTTCTGATATAATTTGGGTGTTCGCCTAATCTTACACTAAACGGCCTGGATGATTCACCCACGTAATGTTTGTTGCACTCACTATATACTATAAATGCAGTTTTTTGAATTTTGCTCGTGGTTCTTCGTCTTTGTCAGAATAGATCTTAAAGTGTTGTTTGTTAGAAATACCGTCCTAATATTAAATCTATCACCGATACGGCGCAACCTTTCGGATAATCCGCATACATAAGGAATTAACGCTGTGTAACATTTTTCAGGTGGGTTAAGTGGTAGAATAGCTTTAGTAGGTAAACTTCGTCTTTGATGTATTGTTATTTATTTTATGTTATATTATTATAATGTAATATTATGTGCAGTGCATCAGTAAAGACGATTATTATAATTGTGTTCGTATGATGAAGTAAAAAATATATTATATTCCATTCCATTATATTATATATATTTTTTCTTTTGTTTTATTTAACGCATTATTTATTTTAACGCCCTGGCGAAGTTTAGCTAATGCTACTCTACCACTTAACCAGGACGGCGAAATGAGATTCCGTCGCCCACCTAAGAAACGGAATCGCTCGGCTTGCCTCAGTTTCGAGATCTCGCCACTGAAATCGGTACCGTATCTCACTACACGATATTCTACAATTATCGTATAATATTGAATCTTTTTCAGTCTTAATACAACACGGAGATTGCTTTAAACAATTTTCTGTTTTCAGTAATTAAATTTTGGGATTTCTTGCTATTAATTTTTTTGTAATTACTTTGGATACATTTAAAAGAAGACATACATATGAAAACCAAAATAATTCTAAAGGGGCATATTACCAATTTTCTAATATTTGAGTTCTGCTATATTTAACAGTTTATGATTAATTGCGTTTACTTATTATCATAACTTATCAGTCTTGATGAAGAATGTGTTTTTAAGGTAAAATATAATCAACAAGTACACATTTATACCAAACTAGAGCACTAAGTACACATATGCCATTTGCATACCGTATATTAGAACAAGCAACGCTAGAATACGACTCATAATCAATTCAATTCTCTCGAATAATTACTACACATTTTCAATATATTCAGAGACAGTAGCGGTGATTAGATAATTTCACTTTATCCCATAAAAATTTCGTGTTATATGGACCATAACGGGTAGCAAGCCTAGAAATACCAGAAGCTGTCATGTTCACTCCAAAATGGCTACAATGGGGGCCATTGTTGGGATCGCCCTTTTACATGTTTAATTGGAACTGAAAGCCAAGAAAAGATCAAATACGCTGTACAAAAATGGAACATGGAGTGCGACATGTCAAGGGCTGGAATATACTAACGCTCTAGCTCTACCTCTAAGGGACCGGATTTTCACTCAGTCAGAGGATGACCGGTGTCTCTCTGTCTATAATCTCACAATTCCATATGCAGTTGTGTTCCCTAGCCGAGATGACAGGCAAGCGAAAATATCAGGAGAGGTTTCGTTGACAAACTTATCTATATATGAAGCGAGAGCAAGGAGGCATTGAGGGCTCGTATATCAAATAAAGTGACTTCTAAGCTGGTTCTGTAATGTCGGAATATTTTGACTGAGCTATCTGAACACAACTCGGCCATACTTCTAGGACTGCTTCGACACTATGGTGTGGAGCGCAATGAAGAAGCTCATCGTTTGGCGGGAGAAGGAGCAGAAAATGGTTGCTTGGACTCGATGGAGAAAAAATGAGAGATGGTAGGTTTGATAACAGGACGCTGTCGCCTGAATAAGGATCTTCATATAACGGGGTTGAGGAACAATCCCATTTGTCCAATATGAGGAGTGGAGAATGAAATCATCACTCATGTTCTATGCAGTTTCACATCACTAGATATAGATGTTTCCAAAGGAAACTTTTACAACAAGAGGAACTGTGCTCCTTCGTGAAGAGCACTGGTCTTTTTTAGGGGATTCTACACGTAACGAATGTACAATGGATCGAGAGCCCTGAGTACTGCGCATAACGGTCGCCCACGTTCCTAATAATAATAGTAATATGCAGTATATTTTTTTATGAAAGAGGGATAATCAAATTTGTTTATGTCTTTGCTTGAATCCAAGATATTTTTTTTTAAGCTAATACAGTCGAACATTGTTAAACGTATAACATTGAAATAGTTTTGCCAAACACTGAAATATTGGTACTGCACTCAACTTATATTTCGCCAATTAGGGTGGCTTTATCTGGAGATATTTCAAATTATTTTATTTTACTATATAGAAATGATGCCTACTTAATGAGCGAAATGTGTTACAATACAAAATTCAAGCTGTTCTTAAGGAAAACGTATCTACGTTATGCCTACATATTTAGCAGCAAGATCACCTATTTTTTTTATAATATTTTAACAATCAGTACCGCATAGGCTAAAATTCAGTTTTCACCTGCGGTGCTGCATTCTTTTATCACAGAATCTAATATTTTAGTGGTTGGTAGTAAAAGATATTATTTAATTCATTTATTCAAATATATAAATAACAAGCAAACATTGTTATACAGTTTGTAATTCATTAAACCCCTGCAAAAATAATTGAGTCACGCCAACTATGTTAACTCCATAAGGAAGTCTGATCTCAAACTTGTTCGGATATATTGAGGACTCACAGTAGAGGCAAAATCTAATTCCATGCAAACCGAAACGTTAATATTCTGATTTTAACACTGGAATATTAGATTATCTAATTAGAACAAACAATTCCGGAAAATTCTCGTGCGATTTAACAATGAATATTCTACACTTCTATTTGCATAAGTACACATTTTATGTTATTTTTTATTGAGTTTTTGGTTTCGGTTTTGGAACAGATGGTTACAATTAGGCAGTTAAAAGAGTATATGAATTCAGGGCTATATTAAACTTTGAAATATGCTGTAATCTTTTCAGTGAAGTAGATATTTTTTCATAACAGTAACACCATGTGTTTGAAATTGCATTTTATGATAAATCAACTTTTTCTTGTTTTCGGTTTCGACAAATATTACAGCAAAATTACAGCAAATAATTGTCTCAAGAGGGGAATGTAAAAAGCCCAGGAAATTTATAGTACAGTACTTATAATAATAACTACGATATTTATTACATTTTATGAGTTTGTTCTATTATTCCCCAAAGAAAGTTGATATAAATATTTAATTATACCCCACCTAGGTCTCTTAATAAAACTTTAGTGGTAACATTTGTTCATTAATATTGTTTTTTTTTAAGTATGAATAGAATAGATGAAAGATAAAGATTTTACATGAGTATTATCATGCCAATACATTGTCCATGTAATAGTCTATTATCATAGAGCTCAAAAACGACCGCTCGTGTCGATGTCTTGCCAAGTTTTAAAACGCTTTATTTTATGAAAATATGAACCTACTGGATCACCAAATGCCATGTTGGCATTTCTGAAAATGGATTTTTCTCCAGTAATCCACAATTCAAGATGGCGACAGGCTGATTTTTCAAGAAATCATATCTTCGGTAATAATTGACCGATTTTCAATTTAAAAAAAAGTAAATACTAACAAGACAATACTTCTTAAGAAAAAAAATACTAGAGTCAAAAATATTGAATACCTAATGGAATATCCCCAGAAAACTAAAATATTTATTTTTTTCATTTTATTTAACGCTTTATATTTTGAAAACGGCAGGCCATATGGAAAAAAATGTCAAACAAAAGATGTGTAGAATTTTCTGCTGAATCCAACGATATGCAAATTTCTAGGTATTGGTTGCAAATTAACCCTACAAAAGTGCCAAAATATGTCCGCGCACCATTGTGTCGACCCATTTCAATTAGTATATGCATATACGTTTTTTATTGTGACGCGTGCTACGACCTGTTATTATTATACTTTTCACAAGTACAAAACGAAGACTCTATTGTATTTGAACGACATTTCTAAAACCGGTAATATCGCTTGTAGAGAAAAAATTTTCATATCACCATGTTGGTGATCGAATTCTGAACAACTTTCAAAATGTCCGTCCTCTATCTGTCTGTCTATTTGCCCGTCTGTCTATCTGTCCATCTGTTTGTCTGTCCATCCGTCTGTCCGTCACGTGTCATATAAGCACGATAACTTAAGAATGAAATGTCCGATTGTGTTGAAATTTGGACAGCAAGTTAGTGTTAGCTAGAGGAAAAACCCTATTTGAACAAAATTGATGAATAAATAAAAACGTTATTTATTATTTACATTTAAAAAATATTTGTTCATATTTTGTGATTAAAAAATGCAAAGTCCAAATCAAAACAAGACGAGAAAATTTTAGAAATGAGAGAAGAAAGAAGTTTACTTCAGCTTTTATTTTTAGTATCTAGGGCTCGTCAAGATATAGACCTAAAGAAATCAGTTGGTGAATACGAATTTGGATCAGTACCTCGTTCTTTATTTACTGCCGATGGCAGTTTATTGTTTCCAACTGATAAATCTAAGCTCATGCAAAAACTAGAAGACACTTCTAAAAATTGCCAAACTCAAGTCACGCTAGAAGCCTCATTAGTTAAACCTAGAACAGTTATTTTAGTTGATGGAATGGCATTGGTTCAATCTATCACAAAATCTCCAAGTATGAGAACATGTCAAGATTTGCAAATATTTTTCTTTCCATGCTCTTTGAAATTGCTTCACTACATGATGAACTACATTTAATATTTGATACATATAAGGAAGACTCGCTAAGAAGCCGCACAAGGTCGAAAAGAAGTCAGAAATTCTCTGGCTCATCTTATCATGTCTCAGATGGATCATTAATACAAAATATTACACTGAAAGATTTTTTATCTAACATAAAGACCAAAAAGGAGCTCACTGAATACCTCGCCAAGAAAGTTTTGGATTGTAAAAGATTTAAAAATGTTGTAATTTCACATAATAACAAAACAATTTCAAATATACCTTTGTTGAATATAAAAGACAACAATCACGAAGAAGCGAATACTATTCTAGTACTTCATGGAGTTCATTTAACTCAACAATATGGAAAAGACATAGAAATTACTGTTCACAGTCCTGATCCAGATGTATTTGTACTTCTGATTAGTTTTTATGAGCAATTACCGAAGAAAGTCATAATGGTAACCAGTCGAGGAAAAATTAAAAAAGAAATAAATATAGGAAAAGTCGTCAAATCGTTAAATGTCGAACACAGACGATCATTAATTGGTTTCCATGCCTTTACTGGGACAGATATAACCGGCAGACTCTCAAGAATTAGCAAAGAATTTTGCACCAAAGTATTTTTAGAACTGCAGGAATCATCGGCAATACTGAAATCGCTTGAATTTTTGGGAACGCTGAATACGACTATCACAGAACTTGAAGACAATCTCCACGACCTGACTGACCTAACTGACTTGCGTTGGTATCTGTTTTCCACCAGAAATTAAGAATGAGAAAACCTACCACCCACAGTTGACGCTATGAAGCAACATATTTTAAGGTAACGTACATGACATATAAAACTAAAAAAAAAATCATTACTATTTTATTTTAGGGCCCATTATATTGCAACAATATGGAGAAGTGCGAATAAAAATATTCAAAATTTGCCAGATGCCAGTCTCTGTGGATGGAGAAAAAATGACGAATATTTAGAACCAGCCCCCATGCTTAACCCACCCGCCCCAAGAGCTATAATTCACCTGGTGAAATGTAGCTGCAAGAAGGGATGCGGAACTAATGTATGTTCCTGCAAAAAAATGGGATAGTTTGCACTGAAGCCTGTCAGTGTTCTGTAGAAAACCTCTTTTGTGCAAATACACCCGATTTGGTAACTCCATCAATCATGGAAGAATATGAAGATAACTTAGGTAAATTACGGTATTTTTACTTTAAACATATTACGAATAACCAAAAATACTTTTTAGAAGATGATGACTTGGAGATCACTTAAGTAGTATTTAAAGTCGAAAAGGACAAGCTGAGGCAATTTAAGTTAAGTTTACATTATATAAGTTTGTTTACCACAGAATATAAGATTTGTTTCCTATTATTATAAATATTTAATTTGTTTTACTAAATTATTTGTATTGTCTAAGTCAAATAATATACCTTATGATGTTAATAATAAATACAGGTTTATTTAATCCGCCATTTTGAAAAAGTTGAAATTCTTTGCTACTAAAAAAATAAAAACATTTATGATATGGCCTGAATGCAATTTTTTGCCTAGAGAAGCTATATTATCATATAAATATGGCATTAATTAACTGTGTACCCGATCAAAGTCACCTTGTGCACCGCAAGATTCTTCCACAATACCGGTAGAGCACCATGATTTTTAAATTTTACAGCGTTATTGTTTAACTAATACTCAATAAACTATATATCGCTGGATTCAGTATTAAATTCTGAACATTTTTTATTTCAACTTTTTTTTCACATAACTTATTGTTTTTCAATTAAAAAATATTTAAAAAATTTTTAAAACCAAATTATTATTTTTTGCCAAATTTTCAGTTAGGTATTCAATATTTTTAGATTTTGTATTTTTTATAGTAAAGTATATACTTTTTGAAGTATTTCCTTTTTTTGAAATAAAAGATCGGATAATTATTACCGGAGATACGATTTTCTTTTAAATCGCCCTATCCGCCATCTTGTTTTGTATATTAATGGAGAATGATCCATTTTCAAAAATGCCAACATGCCATTCGGTGATCCTGTAGACCTAAGTAATCATAAAATAAAGAGTTTTCAAACTTGGCACGACATCGACACGAGCGGACCCTATGATAATAGATTATAATGTTATCGCTTGAATAATCAACGAGTTCGACAACAATTTCAACAACTGCAAATATTAACCAGCGTCTGTAGCGGAGGCTGGGTGAAACCAGGGAATTTATCGGCGAATTTCAATAATGCGCCTTATTATTATTAGAGAAATCGGTCAAAACCAATAGAAACATATTAAGGCATTTCAGACGAGAACAGAGCAATAAATGCAGTAAAAAACACGGTCGTTATGTTATTAGGGCAGGGTTATATTAAAAAAAAACATGGGAGCAAACGGCCGTCTGCTTCTATTACACGTTGAAAATTTGTGAGGAAAACTTTGTACAACGAGGATGCAACTAATATGTTAGTCAGCTATATGCGCACAGATATAATATGTAATAGTAAGATTTTTGATAAATTTCCACGAATTTCCCCAGATTTCCTCAGATTGCCTTAAATTTTCTAGAATTTCCTTCTAGATGTACACCAGATTTCCTTCGCTGTAAGGTTGCAAACCTAATATGTTATCTAGGATGTGAAACCGTGGTAAACTGTCAAAGGTTCAAAACACCCCTATTTATTTTTCTTATTTTGTAACGTATAAACCTGCACTTTTAATATTAAAAAAAATATGTTTTTCTAAAGTATTCACTTCCCGGCAAATAAAACTAGGACACTTTATTTTAGTTTTGTGAAAAGTCCTTGACAGTTGTTGATTTGTTAGAAATTATTGTTTTTAATTTCCACGATGCCACAAGCATAACTCAAAAATTACGAATTGTTTTGAAGATTGAGGACGGTTGGTCAATATTGCTTCTTGCGGAAGAATTTAATGTCAACAAGAATACTATTTTGAAAAGGAAAAGAAAATGGGAGTGGAAGTGTTGAGGGAAAGGTAGGAACAGGTAGACCAAGAAAACCCTCAGAAGAGCAGGACACTACTTTAGTAAGTTATTTATGAAATCATCCTTTTGATAATGCAAGTAAAGCTAACTTTGAAACAAATTTCCCCGCCTCTGTAAGGACGACTTTAAGAAGAGCCAAAAAGTCTGATCTTAAAAATTGTGCTGTCTCAAAAAACATCAGTTGACAGAAGAGAAAAAGCAAGACAGTATAATATTTGCTCTCAATCATGTATTAAATGATGCTGATTTTTGGAGAAATGTAATTTTTTCTGATGAAAACATATTTCAATCCCACAATGACGGTGATATTCGGGTGTATAGGCCACCACGCTCAACGTTTAATGAAAATTTTATTGCATCCAATTATAGATCTGGAGGGTTTTCAGTTGACGTTCGGGCGTGGATGTCAATGGAAGGTTTAGGGGTTTGCTGGAATATCAATGGAAGGCTAAATTCTAGAAAATATTTGGAAAGTCTGAATAATGTAATGTTACCTTCAGTTAGACAACGTTTCCTTGATGACAATTTTATACTCCAGCATTATAATTGCTCAGTGCATACCGCCAATTGTGTAAGAAGCTATCTAGATGAAAATAATGTTGAGGTTCTGCCCTGGGCTGCTAAAAGTCCCCACATGAATCCGTTGGAGAATATTTGGCGAACAATGGTTACGAAAATGCAGAAACAAACTGTTATCCCCATAAATAAAAATCACTTATGATCTCTCATTGAGGAAACCTTGGAAAGTCTGGCGGAAAGTCATAACCTTACCACAAATTTGATCGATTCAATGCCCAGAAGAATGCAAGAAGTAATAAATAATAATGGGACCATGTCTAGATATTGAATTTTATTATTTCTGTTTTTGTTTGTTTTTTATTTTTTACTTTAGATATTTTTAATAAATTACTAAGAACCAGTTGAATTATTTTCAAAATAGAATAGAGTTGACATCGCCGCACGAATGTCATCTACCAAGATTGATTTACATAACTAAAAATTACAGTTTTCAATGAACAAGAGTTGTCCTACTTTTATTTGTCGGGAAGTGTACATTAGGGTGGAGTGAAAGACATACTTAAACATTTTTTTTTTTCGGTTTCAAAATATAATACCACAAATAAGTTGTCTAATGCACTTCTTAGTATGATGGTGAAAGTTAGTCGAAATCGGTCAACATCTTCTGCCTCCCCATTGACGTTGAATTTTTGAAATATTTAAGATTTACGGAAATGCTACAAAAACATTAAAAAAATATCATATTAGAGAGATGTCAATCTAATATTGCAGAAAAGCTTCCCTTTGTACTACATAGTGTTGTGACAAATGTTGGTCATTATACGTCAACCCTATCTGTCTCTCCAATGACCTTGAACGTTTACTAATTATAACGTTTTTTAAACATTACGCCAAGTATACATTTCGTAGTTTGACTCTAAAATATACAATACTTACTATATTCAAATTGTCCTAAAATAAGGTTCTATTCGCTTGGTTTTAATATAGGTCAAGGAATCCTTGATAAAAAAAACCTGATTTGCAAGAGGGAAAATTATAATGTATTAAACATTGAAGATTCTGATACAAGTTATACAAACAACTGTGGTAAATAAACACTTTAGAGTACTAACTACCAGGATTTCTTAAAATTTGTTACTTAATTCACGACGTATTCTGATTTCATATTAAAGTAAGGCAGGGTTTTCCTGGAATCAACTCGCATCCTTATGAAACCATCTCTTGCATCGGCGCCACAAACTGCTGTAGGAACTTCTGTAACTAGTTTAACACATCGCTCAACACACTGTGTGTGACAAGGATACTTGCCAAAATTTACTGTAAGTAGGTCAGGGTGGTTAATAAGTTCTCGTAGGTCTTCATTGGAAATCCGGGAGTGAATAGATGTGGTTCTGTTAGCTCACGTCCTTGCAACTTGATAAGATCAAAGTAGTCGTTTGCTTTAAAATGTAGAGGAGACATTTTGAACATTCTAACCTTCTTAGAGGATGCCGCAGATATGGATGAACTCCTTCGTTTCAAAATTCAGAAATTCTCAAATTTGGACCCGATAATCCGATATCGTGCCAAATAGAATTTTAGTGGTGACCGAAGAATCCATCCATTTCTTTAGGTTACAGCATCAACACCTGTCAATTATTTGTTCAGGTAGTGAGACAGCTGAATGATGTGCCAATGGTGCTTTGCGCCGTCTTTACCAGAGGGATTAGATTCTGTTTTAAACTACATGGAAGCGTATACATTTTGTGCATTTGTGGAGGTAAATGGAATTATGAAAATTCAAAGATATTTTACACAGTTAATGAGTAATTTTTCAAGTTAGTTTTGCGTGGTATTAGATCCAATTACTGGATCTTTTGGCCGTAAAATAATATATATAATAAGTAGTTAAATATCAGACTTCTCTAAAAAGGTAAAACCATTGGGAAGGCAGAAAAACGTTTCGAAATTAAAAAGAAAAAAATCTAAATACGAACAAATAACATAGACAACTTCTGCGCTCTATTAGATTAAGAAATTCATACTTTGACTTTTTCGCTCCACCCTAGTGTACATATCTGTCTCATCGAATAGTAATGAGCATCTCTGTGTGAAATTATAATATGTACCGCCATTAAGTGCCAAACAACGTCAACCAGTTCATTGCTTGTTTAGAGATCAACAGATGCCGATGGTAGATAAACATATTAATTACAATAAAACTATCCCATCTACTGCAACTATAATGGAACACATAACCATAAATAATTCGTAGCGAGCGATGTGACCCACTCTTATAATAATTTGAATAATAATTGGATTGCGCATTAATTTAAAATGAAACAGGAATTCTATTGGACAATATCAAGAGTTAATTAATACCAATTACCCCTTAAAGCAATATAATTTAGTGTAGGTAGATTACAATTTTCAGATTAAATATTATTTAATAAATGCGGACACCGAATAGTTATAGATAAATAAACTCTTCCATTTTGTATAGGAGAACATTACTAGTAGAGTTTTATCATATGTGGTAGCAACAGTGCTTAGAATTGTATTGGTAAATTTCTTCGAAAGTGTAGTTACCTAGTAGTAAATGAGCAGTTTATTATATCATTAAATCCCAAGTGCTTTAGCACAAGGGGTTGAACCTTCTTGTACTTGGCAACTTAGCTTGAGAAAAAAATGTAGATAAAATTTAAAGGCACGAGTGGTATTTAGGGAGAATATTTCGAATACATTAATCAAATACATAAAACATACCTTTATTATTATGTTATTGCTTCCAGATGGGTTTCGACATTTTTTCGTGTCTACCAACCTATTTTCTTTCTACTCCATCAATTATGTTACACATGGATATATTTCCAAAGTAATTAATAAATTAATTATCAGTGTTTAATAAATACACCTGGAGAAGTCTAGGCGACGAAATTTACCATATTGTCGCGAATAAAACCCCTTTTTTGCTGTAAGCCTTATTTCTGCGAGTAATATGCGCGACGTCCACAGGTATCTCCCAAATTGCCCGGTGTCCCGGGGTACTATCGGTGATACCCATGAAGCCACTTTAACTCGCTTGGCATACGAGAGGGTTTAAATTAATTGCAGAATGAATACCCTATCAAATAAAACGTAGTGGTACAAAACAAGGTACAAGTTTATTAACAAAAATAAATACAAAAAGGTGTACTTACATTTCTACTCCCCATGGGGGGAACCATCTACCTAGGGGGAGGAGTTGGGCCCACGCAGGCCCTGTACTTCATGTCACCAAAACCGAAATCCAACTCCTCCCCCAGAGAGTCTCGTTCCCAGGGGTAGTAAAAATGTAAGTACGGTTTTCATTTGTGTTTCTTTAATAAACTTGTACTTTGTTTACTACCACTATGTTTTATTTGCTAGAGTATTTATTCACTAATTAATTTAAATCCTCTCGTATGCCAAGCGAGTTAAAGTGACTTCATGGGTATCACTATACATATAATTTTTGTCTGATATGGCGATTTTTGTCTTTCATTAAATTGGAAAAGTCCATATTTTACTACAGTTTTTACCAGATATTAACTTTGGATTACGACCAAAGCTCGAGAGAAAATGAATAGATAAAATTTAAAAACACAAGTGATATTTGCATAAAATTTTTCACGAGATAAACATTACATATTGTGTCTAGAGAAGTATTACTGCGATATCATAAAAGTAAGCGTACCATAAAAAAATCGTATTCAAATATACAATCTTGAGAACCAAATTATTTAATTGCTATCTATTAGAAAATTTCATTGAGTTTAGTAGTAAATATAAATACCAAACATTCCATTATTACAAAATACGGTAAAATGAATAACCACGAATATTATTATAGCGGTGTATTCAACGAAATGAGTAATGAAATTCAGTAGCACATCAAATGCAAATTTAAAAATGCAATTTGTTGTTTGCAAATTGACTACACCTCAACATATATTTTTTAGCCCTAAAATGCGATTTGTTACTTGAAAAACTACATTGTTTACCTCTGAATATGCAAAATAGATTGAATGGGAATGTTTGAAAGATATACTCAAACAATTATGTCTGTCAATTCTGTTTCAAATTATATGTGAAATTGTTCAACAAATTTTGTTTCATTTGTTACTTGGTGATTTTTTTAACTAAATTGTTCGTCGTTTTTACCAAAGCTCAAGTATATTGGAAAGGCTTGGTGATTTGTTTGCAAAATAAAGCGGATATTATGAAATTTTTTAATAAGCAAAAAGGAGCTTAAATCAGCAGAAGTAACGAAATTACTTTGAATTATCCAGATAATAAAAATGAGAAAATAAGTTTGTAAAGTTGCTACCATCATAGTCAGAATATAAGAAGCATGCTTGCCTATTTCATCCTCTTTTAAATGTTTCTTTTGAAGAGGAAATGTTTGAAAAATAGTCAATATTAAGCATTGGATATTGTGAAACTTAGCTGATATAATATTAAGAAATGTCAATTTAAGAAAATCCTTCCTTAAGAACTTCTCGATATTAAGGAAGAAATCCTTTGTTTCAATTTCATATGGAGCTTGATTTATTCGTAGTCTTCCGATTGAGAACCGTCAAACGAGCGGAAACGAAGGAATGCCGTTGGAGAAATCGTGCAAAGAGAAATATTAATTATTTAAACTGTCCTTTACAAGAATATATATGCTTCTCTATGATCTGTATAAGTCTTATGAAGTAGAGTTGAATTGTTTACGACATATTGACATTTCCGTAAATAATTAATTTAATTTAAAATAATTGAAAAAATGTCGAATTGGTCTGCCATCGTTCGATGTTTTCTATCATATTTTCTGTAAAATTCACAAGAAAAAAATTAACAGTGTTGTGAGATAGACTTTTGTGTCTTCGGAGCTTGGAGTAAAAGCTTACCCACATGGTTTGTAATACAAAGTCTCTAATTGACAATTATGTAAAAATATGTAATAGTGTAATATATAAATAAATATTGATAATGAAATAGCATTTCACAACATTTATATTTAATTAAGAATAAGAATTACGAAAAGTGCTTTTTAAAATTTAAATAAACGATTAATAACTTCTTATTAATTCATCGATTTTATTTAGGAACAATAGAATAGGGATCGTTCTTTAGCTGACACGAGACACGAGAGCATTGGAGAGTTATCACACTTACAAGAGATAAGATGCATAGATGGTTCTTTTTTGAAGGCTAAATTTTTTGAGATTTTTCACGAGACAGCGCTTTACGCCATTCGAGTTATGGCAACCAACCTCTGTATGATCCAATTGTCGCAGAGGTATTTCATTACAATTTTTAAATATTTTTCAGTGGCAAAATACTCAATAAATAGTAAGAAAATCTGAATATGCAACAAATAAACAATTATAGACATAGTTAATTTTTGCCAACGTATTTGTTGAATAGACCCAAATTACGATTAAATATATCAATATCATTCATAATATCATCACCATAATTGATGAACCCAACATAAAGTGGAAAAAACATTAAAACGCCTGTTCGAGAAACATCTTACACTTACAAATGTAATTAAAAATTAATGTGCCATATATCTACAAGAAAGGTGAGAAGTAAATAATAATGTAGCAATAATATAACACCAATTACTTAAATCAGCAATAAGTTTATGAAAGAACATCTCATTCCTTTTAGGGGTTTTCGTATACCGATAGAATTTCTTGAAGTTTTGATATGCTGTTATGGCTATAAAAAGTGAACATTTTGTTCAACTGCATCAACATAGATATACAGGGTGATAATATAGAAAATTCAGTTCAAAGAATGATTTATCTCTTATATTCTAAATTCAATTACCGTAATAATTTCAAGGAAAAACATATGTATTATTATGTTGTATTTATAAAATGTGTATATATTATTTTAGACAGTGGCGGTTTCTTGTATGGGGGGGAGTGACTTCCCTAGTGGTCCACCGACTATGACAAAAATTAGTAAAACTCCAAAACAACTATAAAATCATAGCTATAATTTCATTATATTTCTTCAGAAATATATGTTATTGTCTTAAAAGTAAGCATATTAAAATAATAAATAATGAAGACTAACCTAGTATTTATAAGAAGAACCTTAACAATCAATTAGTTACGGTCATAATCAAGGTATTGTTTGAGGTCCTTGAGTTGTTTTGAAGCATAGTTTTCTTAAAATGAAGTGTAGTGTTTTGGAGGAAAACCGGCACAGAATACCTAACTAATTGATAGTTAATGTTCTCCATATTAATACTAGGTTAGTCTTCATTATTTTTCGTTTTAAAATGTTTACTTTTAGGACATATATAACATATTTAGGAAGAAATATAATGCAGTCATATAGATATATCGGAAATGTGATCAAAATAGTATATACATGTTTAAAGATGAATTATTATTTGTTTGCTTATAATTGTATTGAAACACATTCTTTATAGGATTTTGCAAACAGCAGAAAAAAATAACTATCTATGACTAAAAGAAAAACTATGTTTAAAAATATTAATAAAATCTTTGCATTCTTTCGATAACCTGTATTCTGGTTATGCTAGCAAATTAAAATCCTAAAATGAATTTGTCTAATTTCTTATTTGACAATTCTCATTCTAACACTGACATCCACACAGTCCCCTACGACCATGAAGATTAAACTAGTATCTACATAACCCCCTACAATCATGAAGATTCAGTTAAAAATGAGAACAAAGGCCTAAAATGAATTTATTTATCTACCTTGTCTTAAAAAATTTTCATTGTAATGGATTACATTTTCATGAAATCTGCCATTCTGTTTCTTGGAAATGCTTAGCCTTTGAAACGTTTTTTGCCCTTATTTTGGAGCTCATCAGAAAGACATAAAGCCACTGATAAAGATGTTTCATGCAAAACCAAGACAGTTTCTATGAATAAGTGTGAAATAATTATATTTTGTTTTCATTTTTAACTGAATCTTCATGTTCGTAGGGGGTTATGTAGATACCAGCTTAATCTGCATGGCCGTAGGGAACTGTGTGGATGCTAGTGTTAGAATGAGAATTGTCAAATAAGAAATTAGACAAATTCATTTTAGGATTTTAATTTGCTAGCATAACCAGAATTCAGGTTATCGAAATAATGCATTAATATTTCTACACATAGTTTTTCTTTTAGTTATAGATAGTTATTTTTTTCTGCTGTTTGCAAAATCCTATAAAGAATATGTTTCAATACAAGTATATACATATTTTATAAACACAAAATGATAATAGATATGTTTTTCCTTGAAAGTCTTACGCTAATAATTGAATTTAGAATATGAGGTCTCACAAGTGATAAATCATTCTTTGAACTGAATTTTCTATATGACCCTATATAACTACATTGGTGAAATTGAACAAATTACACACCTTTGACAACCCTAACATCCTATTAAAATTTCAAGAAATTCCGTCGGTGTACGTAAACCCCGAAGAGGTGTGAGATGTCCTTTAAAGAATTTATAACAGAACAGAAAAAGAAATAACTTGGCCATACTGTTTACCGCTCGATGGAGTTCTGTAGTGTCGATGGCCCGGTGTAAGACTTTATAGTCCCTGAGTTGCAATCAGGGCTTACTTTGAAATCTGCTAGAGAAAGGCCGTTGTCGTGCATGCTTGCAAAGACACAGAGAACTTGACTAGGACAAAAAGAAGTATCTTAAGACTTACTTTCAGAAAATAAGCTGTTTACCTGTTATGTTCACGTACAGATTTACTAAATATCCTCAACAGTACAAAACTGTATTCGTTGTCTCAATGGGAACATTGTCATCTACTTACGCTATGCCGCTCAACTTTTCAAGATAATTTCAAATAAATTTTCAGTTTATGAAAATCAAACTTGTTATCTCAAGTACTGGTTTTAAAAAAGATTATTATACAAACTGCAATTTCTAAATATGAATTCTTTAAGCCTGGCTTTATTTAATTTTCTTGATTGTGAAGTGATTTGAAATTTTAGTATAGAAGACATTCTTGCAGCATTAGTAACAATACATTACTTAATTATTTAAAGTTTAGCGTGGCACTTAACATAAAAAATAGGTAAAAAATACTAATAAATTGGTATGCAGAGTATATAAGATTTATACTTAATTATCATTTTATTTATTCTAATTGGTATGTTAAAACCAGACACAATTACTTCCACATCCGCTTAGTAGAGTGGAAGTATACTAATCGTAAAAAGAAATGTCAAAAATGTTTCTTGTTGAAATAGGTTTAGAATGTCATGAAACGTCGGGATTTTAAATCTGAGCAAATAAAAAAAATTCTGTCTGTCGGTCTGTCTTTCGGTCTGTAGATTTTTGTTGCGAGCACGTTTTCTTGAAAGGTTTAAGATATTGACTGGAAATTTTGTACACGTATGTGTTATAACGACACCTGGAACTAGATTACATTTTGAGATGATTCTTTTGAAGGGTTGTGGCTTAAGTAGGGGTAAATAGGGAAAAATAAGTAAAGCAAGCTGGTAAGCGAACAGAAACTTGGAATGTGGTCTATGTACTTGAAGCCAAGGCCTGAAATTAAAATAAACTTGTGCTTACAGACGTCCGCTTCATAACAGGGTGTAACATAATGGAATGTCATAAATGAAGGAGCGTGTTCCTCGTACAAATTAAAGAATATTTTGTCATATAAACAATTGTCATTAAAGCCTTCGTTTACAAGATACAGGGCGTTGTAGTTTTCAAAAATACAATTATTTCCCTATGCATCTTTTGAATAAATGTAGATATTTACCTGAAATTTTGTGTGTAGAATACAAGATTAGTATTGTATTTACATTTAAAAAATGAAGCCCCAGCTTTAACCAGTGACGTAGATTTGAAGTATGTAGAGTACCTTTTTTCATGAAGTTATGGCACGCCACTGGGCCGATCTTTTTTTGTCCTTTTTTGGATTTAAAATTTAATTTTGAACATTTTGACATTTTTGCGCATATTTTACAGTTTTAAAGTTATTAAAGTTTAACCGCAGTGATGTTTCGTTTATCTTTGCTAATTTTTGTTTAAATTAAAAATTAAAATTTCTAATGAGTTTGCTTTTCTTAAATTTGGCACTGGTTAAAGCATTTTTTAAATTTAAATACAATGCTAATCATACATTCTACACACAATATTTCAGGTAAATATCTACATTTGTTCAAAAGATATATAGGGAAATAATTGTATTTTTGAGAGCTACAACGCCCTGTATCTTGTAAACGAAGGCTCTAATGACAATTGTTTATATGACAAAATATTCTTAAATTTGTACGAGAAATACGCTGCTTCATTTATGACATTCCATTATGTTACACCCTGTATGTAAGGTAGCATGGTGAAATAATTCTTACTGAAATTGAGCCATATCCGGGATATAGGGTGATCACTAGAGATATGTAAATTATCGTGTTTTACGTAGACTGTATTATATTAGGTATTTATTATTTTAGAGCAATATAATAATAATAATAATAATAATAATAATAATAATAATAAATCGTCTCTATTTTTACAAGTGAAATACAAAGAAAATGTATTTACATTCTCTATTTTTACAAGTGAAATACAAAGAAAATGTATTTACAATATGTTAGAGATGTTGGGGGACGCTCGGCGAAGTTTAGCCAAAGGCTACTCTTACACTTAACCGAAATGTTACTAAGGATTCGGATTAAGTATAAGATATACGAAGATGCATAAGATATTCAAACTGCAATTGTATGCCCCTCAACTTCAAACGATTTTGCGTATATTAGGAGATATATCAATTTAACTTTAAAATATTATGGAAGTATGTTTAACTCCCACCGAATTTAACAATTTTTTTGTGCATATCGCGGAAAATATTACTAGCAATCTACAAGCTACTAACACAGATCCATTACAATACATGGAACCCGTTAACACCAATCAGCCATTTAGCTTCCACGAAGTCAGCTACATAGAGGTTCGAGATATTATCAACAGTTTAAAAACAACAATAGTAGGGACAAGTATGTTTTAAATATCACCCTCCTAAAAACTGTAAAAAATCTATTACTTATTCCCATAACTAAACTTATAAATGAAAGTTTTAGAACAGGTGTATTTCCTGACATCCTAAAGGTAGCATGTGTTATACCTGTTTTTAAAAAAGGCGATAAAGAAGATCTTGGTGATTACAGGCCCATCTCTCTCCTCCCAATAATTTCAAAAATATTTGAAAAGGCAATAAAAAGCCAAATTGTCAAATATCTGGAAAAACATAAGATATTAAATAAGTATCAGTATGGGTTAAGGGAAAAATTGTCCACATCTGACGCCATTCTAAGATTTACGGAACACACTTTAGAATATTTAGAAAATGGTATGTACTCAGCCTCACTGTTTTGCGACCTCAGCAAAGCATTTGACTGCGTCTCACATGCTATTTTACTAAAAAAATCAAACACACTTAACTTTAACGCAATTAGCATAAAACTGATCAATTCGTATCTAGAAAATCGCAAGCAATCAGTCCGGGTGAAGGGTGAGAACTCGAGCGAGTTGTTTGTCAGGGCAGGCGTCCCCCAGGGTTCGATTCTGGGCCCTGTGCTATTCCTGTTGTATATTAACGACCTACCAAACGCTATTGGCAACATTGCTTGTTTGTTCTACGCTGATGATACAACTCTTTCGATGTCTCATCACAACCTAGAGCATTTAGAAAAATCAATGTAAAGAGGCACAGTCAATTGCAAAAATTTGGTTTTCCGCAAATGAGCTCTTATTAATTGAAACAAAAACCGTAAAGATAATTTCGTCCACGCGTGAGATCAATGATGCAGTGAACAATCCTGCTTGCACCAAATTTTTGGGTGTATTTCTTGACCCGACTCTAAAATGGGATGCTCATGTTAACTATATATCAGATATTCTGTCGAAAAATATCTATGCCCTACGGCAACTTTCTAGTTCCGTATCGACAGAAGTACTTAGATCGGCCTACTTTGCTCTATGCCATTCTAGGCTGTCATCATGCCATTCTTCATGGGGGCATTCTACAGGAAAACGAAGACTTTTTGGTTTGCAGAGGAAGGCGGTCCGAATTGTAGGTGGGGCTGGGTACCGCGAAGACACTAAAGTTTTGTATACACGCCTAAACATTTTAACATTCCCTAGTATCTATGCCCTACAATGTGTACTATATGTAACCATCTAAATAATTTCCGTACACATGCCGTTTGCCATGATTACAACACACGAAATAGAAACAATCTATACTCGAATTACACTCGATTATCTCGAGGCCAAACTGGCACCTCCTATCATGGTGTTAACCTTTACAATGAAATCCCAAACTACGTAAAATCGCTTTCCCCAACAAAGTTCAAAAACAAAATAAAAGAGTTTCTCCTAAAGACTGCCTATTTCTCAGTGGATGAAATAATTAGAGATTTAAAAAATATGTAGGCCTTTTGGCATTTTAAAATTCAGGTTTATCTACGTAGCTGAAAATATTTATTTGTATGTGAGTTACTCACTTAAGTACTATATGTATACATATATCAATGTACAATGTCCTTGTCCTTTTAAATCCAGGATTTAATATATTCCCTGTTTGTGATCTATTTTTATAAATTGTCTGACTTATGCATGTATTTTATACTTTTAGCATTAATAAAATTTCTACTCTATTCTATTCTATTCTATTCTAATAAGCGTCTTAGGAATTAATTGGATGTCTAGTAATATAAAATGTTCTACTTAGGTTAAAATTACGTAAATTAAGAAATATACGAATTTTACTTTAAAATGTTATTGACTTAATTTTAGCAAACCTATTACGAAGTAATTGACAGCTACAGTCAAACTCTACTGAATGCGAATACATGATAACTTTTTCAAATTTGGAATATTTGTAAAATGGTAGTAGAATAGCATTGTAGAATACTTCTTACTCAAATTGACATATGTATTATAGAGAGCGATCTGCATTGAAACTACAATAAGTGTACCTCTCAACTAGGAACGAATTTTGCGGATTTTAGGAGACGTATTTAATTTAACCTTTTAACACGTATGTATTATGACGACATCTGGAACTAGATTATAATTTGAGATGATTCCGTTGAAGGGTTGGGGGTTAAATAGGGGTAAATAGGGGAAAATAAGTAAAGCAAGCTGGTAAGACCACAGAAACTTGAAATTCGGTGTATGTACTAGAAGCCAAAGCGTCAGATTTTTTTGTAATATTTTTCAACCCCCACCACCCCTACTCCAATATGAAAATGGTTGATTAAATAAAATTGAGATATTCATTTGAAATTTGGTACACATATGTATTATAACGACATCTGGAACTAGATTATAATTTGAGATGATTCCGTTGAAGGGTTGGGGGTTAAATAGGGGTAAATAGGGGAAAATAAGTAAAGCAAGCTGGTAAGACTACAGAAACTTTAAATTCGGTGTATATACTAGAAGCCAAGGTCTCAGATTATTTATAATATTTTTCAACCCCCACCACCCCTACTTCATTATTACAAGGGTTGATAAAATAAAATTGAGATATTCATTTGAAATTTGGTACACGTATGAATTATAACGACATCTGGAACTAGATTATTCTTTGAGATGATTCCTTTGAAGGGTTCGGGGTTATTTAGGGGTAAATAGGGGGAAATAAGTAAAGCAAACAGGTATGAGTACAGAAACTTGAAATTCGGTGTATGTACAAGAGGCAAAGGCCCCAGATTTTTTGATAATTTATTTCAGCCCCCCACCACCCCTACTCCATTATTCAAGGGGTTGATAAAATAGAATTGAGATATTCACATGAAATTTACTACGCATATGTATCATAACGACATCTGGAACTAGATTATATTTTGAGATGATTCCGTTGAAGGGCTGGGGGTTAAATAGGAGTAAATAGGGGAAAATAAGTAAAGCAAGCTGGTAAGACTACAGAAACTTGAAATTCGGTGTATGTCCTAGAAGCCAAGACCTCAAATTTTTTAACAATATTTTTCAACCCTTCCACTACCCTTACTACATTATTGAAGGGGTTGATAAAATAAAATTGAGATATTCACTTGTAATTTGGTAGACGTATATATTATAACGACATCTGGAACTAGATTATATTTTGGGATGATTCCGTAGAAGGGTTAGGGTTAATAGGAGTGACTAGAGGAAAATAAGTAAATCAAGGTGATAAGAGTACAGAAATTTGGGATTCGGTGTATATACTAGAAACCAAGACCTCAGATTTCTTTCTAATATTTTTCAAACTCCACCAACTCCGCTTCATTATTAATGGGATTGATAACATCAAATTGAGATATTCACTTGAGATTAGTACACTGATGTATTGTAGTGACATCTGATTGAGATGCCTCCATTGAAGGGGTGGGAGGTGAATAGTAGAAAATAAGTAGGGAGAACTAAAAACATTTTAACGTATATGGTAGAAACCAACTCCTCCAACTTTTCTATGACATCTGCCCCAAATATTATTAAAATTCTATGACCAATAATTTCCACATACTAGAGTGCAAATATCGTCAAGATGTTTCCTTTAAAACGACTTGGATGAAGAATTTGGATGTGGAAGTAGTGATTCCTTAGGCAGCGGTTTTTAGTTTTCCATTTAAGCGTGCCACGATGGTCCCGATTTATTCTAAATGACCCGTGTAATGCTACAAAAATCTAAATCCCGTTAGAAACATTAAATTCCGTTATTTATGAGCAAACGAAATTCACCAAAATTGTTTTTGGGGAAATTTTTTTCAAATGGAACCATATCTGTACCGTGGTACCATTTATTAATACCATTAATAAGGAATTTATTCATACGTCGTATTAAAATGTGCGATAAATATAAACAAAATTACAGCTAAAAGTAAATAAGAAAATACAATTTCGTTCCAATAAAATGTTAAGAAGTAACTAAGGTGGCTTTGAAAACTATGAAATATTTAGCTTGTCAAACATTCGTTGGTTTAACGGTGTCTTTATTGTGTCATTAAAAATTGCTTAAAATTCTTGTTTATCTTGTTCAGAATGCAAATTTATACAAGAGATGAGAAAGTGGGCATGTTAATTATTTATGGGGACATCCTGATAGACAATGTCCAACGAAAAATTATTTTAAACATGTTGAAAACCAATTCCGAAGAGAGCCCAATAATGATCCCGAAGAAAACTTCATTATTGTCGAAGGAACGGAAATTAATGTTTTGGCTCGAATAGAAGTTGATAAGACTGTTTCTTTAAGGTAAGTTGGGTTTGAATTGAACATCAGTCACCAAACAGTCAGCCGGATTTTGCACAAATACCACAATAAATCTTTTGAATACCAATTGCAGCAGCATTTGTACGAAAGTGATTACAAGCGTAGGATGGAACATTGCAATTGGATTTTGTATAATAACGTGCAGCCAAACAATGAATTTTTGGGACTGATTTTATTTTCGGACCAGTCAAGGTTTACAAATTTGGGATCATTTAACCGACAAAATAAAAAATATTAGTCACAAGAAAATAAAAATTTATTACGGGAAGGTAACTTTCAAGTGCGGTTCAGTTTCAATGTTTGGCTTGGAATAATCGGTAGTAGAATCATTGGCCCAAAAATATTTGAAGGACCTCTGACTGGTGCCAGATACTTGAGATTCCTGGAAAATGAGATTAAGGACATTTTAGATGAGTTACCTTTAGATTTAGGACAGGGAATGTATTTCCAACAAGATTGCGATCTTCTCCATAATTCAAGGATAGTAATTGACTACCTTCAATGGAGATTCGGAGAAAACGTAATTTCGACGAATGGTCCTGTGAGGCGGCCTCTAAGGTCACCTGATTTAACGCCCCTTGATTTCTTTGTTTGGGGTCATTTAAAAAGTATTGTCTATGCAATCGCCATTACAACCCGTGAAGACCTGTAAGACGAGCAATTAATAGCATAACGACACAGCAATTGGCGAACGTTCTTCGAGAAACAGCTATGCGAGTTTAGAAGTTCATAGACGTTACTGGACAGCATTTTGAACGAATGTTGTAATATTTTGTGTTAATTTTTTCTATTCCAAAACCACCTTATGTGTAACAAGGTAATTAGAATAAAATTGTATTTTCCTATTTTCTTTTAGCTGTAATTTTGTTCGTATTTATCGCACATTTTAATACGACTTATGAACAAATTCCTTATTAATAGTACTAATAAATGGTACCACGGTACCGATATGGTTCCATTTGAAAAAAATGAGTTTTTCCCCAAAAATAATTTTAGTGGATTTTATTTGCTCATAAATCACGTAATTTAGTGTTCTTAACGGGATTTCGATTTTTGTAGCATTACACGGGTCATTTAGAATAAATCGGAACCGTCATGGCACACTTAAATGGAAAATTAAAATTTATATTATAAAAAAAACTGATGTTTGAAATGTCACTTATTTGGTATCGTCGGATTCAGAAAATTATGCAGAATTCAAAAATGCAATAATATATAGCGTGTTCCATTTAAAAATCGAAAGTTAGTGTCACTTCACGCGAAACCGCAAGTGAAGAAAAAATCAATTGTATGTCAAAAAGTGCCGCTTATTGTGTAGTATATCCTGAATTTCAATTGATTATTTTGAAAAATAAAGGAGAAAAGGGGGTATACCATGATCCTGTTACACCCGGTATACAGACTGTCTATTTTACGAGGGCCACACCAAATATCTCGCTTAATATCTATAGTAGAAGAATAAAGTTTTAGAAACAGTTATCCCATTTTTTTGTGAGCTATATTTCAGTAAAAAGAAATTTGAAATCCATAGCCTACTTTATGAGATATATTACAAAAACCTGAAAAATAGGAAAACCACAAACGGTTACAGCTTCCTTATTTGAGGAGATACGAAAAAAGTTAAAGGAATGAAAGTTGACGGCAAAGACAATAAGAATAATAACGTGTAACAAAAAAATCGAAAAATGCAGTTGGATTTGACATACGCTATTGTGCAAAAATGAAAAATACGTATCTCAAAGTAGGCCATGACGCCATTAATTCCGTTACTTTTTTTCTCATTCCAACGATATAAAACATATCACAGAAATTTTAACTGATAGTGTCAATATTTAATATTTTACGAATACCACAATTCATATAATTGAATCGTAACAATCAGCTGTGCCATAATTAGTTATTAATAAATTTGACAGATTGTCACTGTTGCATGTTGTATGTTGCGTTGTCGAGTTCTAAGACAAATTTTATATCAGTAATTATGGTTTACACCAATAATAACAAATTCGATATGATTAGCATTTATTGTCAGTGCAATTTTGACGCTGAGATGGCAGTCACGGTTTACGGAGATAGATTTCCAGATGCTCCGCAGCCAAATCGAACTATGTTTAGGAAGTTAGTTCAAAATCTAAAAACGCACGGTTCATTTTCAAAAAAAGTAGTAAGGCGAGCGCATGTTGCGGATAATGTAAGAAAAGTGAATAGAGTAATGAATTATGTTAACCAAAATGAGGAAACCTCTTTGAGACAAATTCAGAGAAACTGTCGCATAAAAAAAGACCGTGCAAGAAAAATATTGAAAAAAAAAAGGATTTCGATGCTACAAAATGAAGAAAGTTCAACATTTAAATGAGGGAGATAAGGACGAATCAAATTTTTCTAATAATGGATTTTTCAATAGAAATATGCATTATAAGTGGACACGAGAAAATACACATTGGTGCAGAGAGACTGCTTTCCAAGAAAGATTTTCTACGAATGTTTGGTTGGGTCTTTTAGGGACTAAAGTAATTGGACCTTATTTTTATCATGGCAAATTAACCGCTCGTAGATACCTTAATTTCCTGAAAAACGAATTTCAAGATTTTCTTTATGAATTAAGAGTGGCAGAAAGATTAAATTATTCATATTTTCAACAAGATGGGGCTCCACCTCACACTGCTGTAATTTGTACAAATTATTTAAATCAAGTTATGCCAGATAGCTGGATAGGCACCTATGGACCCATTCTATTGCCAGCTCGATAACCAGATATTACTCCCTTGGATTTTTTCGTCTGGGGTTACATTAAAGACAAGGTATTTCAAACTACCCCTGAAAATATTGAGGATATCAAAACCAGAATTCGAAACGCATGTGAGGCAATTACTCCTGAAATGCTCCAAAATGTAATGCGTGACGTGTCTCGTAGAGCACGTTTATGTCTCAGAATGCATGGTGCACAATTTGAGCATTTGTAGTTAGAAAAATAAATACACACAATTTCTTTTCAATATAGTAGTAGGTAGTACTGATATACATAGTTTTTCGTTTTTTTCTTTGGATGTTCGTTTTGTACTTGTATTTTTATTTATGAGATATTTATTGGTTTGTATTAAATAGTAATAAATAATTACGGAATTATAATTATTATAAAGTGAATTTTTACTATTATGGAACAGCTGATTGTTACGATTCAATTATATGAATTGTGGTATTCGTAAAATATTAAATATTGACACTATCGGTTAAAATTTCTGTGACATGTTTTGTATCGTTGGAATGAGAAAAAAAATAACGGAATTAATGACGTCATGGCCTACTTTGAGATATGTATTTTTCATTTTTGCACAATAGCGTATGTCAAAGCCAACTGCATTTTTCGATTTTTTTGTTACACGTTATTATTCTTATTGTCTTTGCCGTCAACTTTCATTCCTTTAACTTTTTTCGTATCTCCTCAAATAAGGAAGCTATAACCGTTTGTGGTTTTCCTATTTTTCAGGTTTTTGTAATATATCTCATAAAGTAGGCTATGGATTTCAAATTACTTTTTACTGAAATATAGCTCACAAAAATGGGATAACTGTTTCTAAAACTTTATTCTTCTACAATAGATATTAAGCGAGATATTTGGTGTGGCCCTCCTAAAATAGACAGTCTGTATAGCATGGTCATCCAATTGAAGAGAATACGAGCATGTACAATAAACGGAAACTAAAAGTATACTCCTTGTCTCTTAGATTCGAACGAACTTTACGTATAGTGGGTCATGTATTAGTTCTACTTTAAAATAGTGTTATAGAGTATATTTAAGAGGATTTTTACGACACTGGTGAGTTGTAGTAGTAGGGCGTTGCCTACTTTAAACTCCTGGGGAAGAATTACATAATTTTATGGCATTCAAATTTAAATTTTTCTAAATAGTGCTATTTGATATGACATCGTAAACTTGGTTGTATTTATAATATTTCGAGCATATATGATGGAATGAGCTGTAAATTTATTATAAGAAGGACGTAGTTGATAATAAAATTTTTACGAACTTCTCCACATGATGAAATTTACGATTGGCCATGTTAAACTATTTGCTCACCTCTCTTTTAATCTGTGCGAAATGTATTAAAATTTCCTTAACTCATAAATAAACCAACAAGAGTTCTGAATTTTTTGATTTCTCCTTTTTAAGTTCTCAAATCATGTCCCATACGCAAAGTTGCAATAGTAAAAAAAATATTACAAAAACACATTAATACAAACAGGAGCCTTTCAGCCCACGACATCACGCTGGCTATTGCCAACGAGACACGACAGTGATAATATTTTTAAGTAAATCAAATTGAAACGCCATCAAAAAGAGAAAATATTGGATATGCTATCAAATCTTAACATTGCTATAAGAGTAATGATAAAACGGCAGGAGACAAAGCTCTAGTTTTTCATAGATTGCAGCAACTGCGTTTAGAGTCTATAGTTGCTATGCCCCTCCAACAAGGATATGGATCGAACTTGAGGAAACTCTGTATGAAATAGAGAGGCAAGGCAGACTCAACAAAGTGGAAGCTGTTATGGTCGTGAACTTTAGAGTTGACACACAAGTTTCCACAATGGGACATGAATATCGTCGATAACAGGTGCCGGGAATTAGTCTAATATTACGAATAACAGTAACAACCCAGAATTTGGAAGAAAAACTCATTCCTCATCGTGGATTTGACATTAAACATGCACAATTATTAGCATAATTATGTGATAACCCTTAGTTCACTACAACTACATCATACCTGGAGTAGTAAATAAGAGAATGCTACTAAGACATCTGGAGATGTTCGTTGCGATTTTCCAGGATATCCCATCGTACCAACCACTCGATTCTTCAAGAAACATGTCTCCCAAAGCCATTCTTCACATCGGCCGAAGAGAGGACAATAGATAATGTTCAATTGTCCAGAAAAGACCAGACGGTAAAAGGTGAAGAGGAAGATCCCCAACACATCGATCTGATGACACCAAAGAGCAAATAGGAAAGAATTTTGGTGAAACTGTACAACTAACAGGCAGCCACGATAGACGGATTGAGACTGTAGGGCATGCTATATAGCAGAGCTAGAACTTTATATAAATCACATACATGTATGTCAAAACATTATTAATAGGAAGAAGAGAGTGTAAACATAATATGGTATATTCAACCTGCTGGTACGATACTGATGATGTGAAGCATACACTTTTGACATGACTTAAATGAGCAGAGCTAAGATGGGATATACACGCGGAATAAGGAGGACTGTTAACAGTATGAAGTCAAGTTTAATAGTGGCAGGACGGTAGTGAAAACATACTTATGTAGACGTTCGGAATATATACAGACTGTCTATTTTACGAGGGCCACACCAAATATCTCGCTTAATATCTATTGTAGAAGAATAAAGTTTTAGAAACAGTTATCCCATTTTTTGTGAGCTATATTTCAGTAAAAAGAAATTTGAAATCCATAGCCTACTTTATGAGATATATTACAAAAACCTGAAAAATAGGAAAACCACAAACAGTTATAGCTTCCTTATTTGAGGAGATACGAAAAAGTTAAAGGAATGAAAGTTGACGGCAAAGACAATAAGAATAATAACGTGTAACAAAAAAATCGAAAAATGCAGTTGGCTTTGACATACACTATTGTGCAAAAATGAGAAATACATATCTCAAAGTAGGCCATGACGCCATTAATCCCGTTATTTTTTTCTTATTCCAACGATATAAACGATATAAAACAAGTCACAGACATTTTAACCGATAGTGTCAATATTTAATATTTTACGAATACCACAATTCATATAATTGAATCGTAACAATCAGCTGTGCCATAATAGTAAAAATTCACTTTATAATAATTATAATTCCGTAATTATTTATTACAATTTAATACAAACCAATAAATATCTCATAAATAAAAATACAAGTACAAAACGAACATCCAAAGAAAAAAACGAAAAACTATGTATAACAGTACTACCTACTACTATATTGAAAAGAAATTGTGTGTATTTATTTTTCTAACTACAAATGCTCAAATTGTGCACCATGCATTCTGACACATAAACGTGCTCTACGAGACACGTCACGCATTACATTTTGGAGCATTTCAGGAGTAATTGCCTCACATGCGTTTCGAATTCTGGTTTTGATGTCCTCAATATTTTCAGGGGCAGTTTAAAATACCTTGTCTTTAATGTAACTCCAGACGAAAAAATCCAAGGGAGTAATATCTGGTGATCGAGCTGGCCATAGAATGGATCCATAGGTGCCTATCCACCTATCTGGCATAACTTGATTTAAATAATTTGTACATATTACAGCAGTGTGAGTTGGAGCCCCATCTTGTTGAAAATACGAATAATTTAATCTTTCTGCCACTGTTAATTCATAAAGAAAATCCTGAAATTCGTTTTGCAGGAAATTAAGGTATCTACGGGCGGTTAATTTGCCATCATAAAAATAAGGTCCAATTACTTTAGTCCCTAAAAGACCCAACCAAACGTTCGTAGAAAATCTTTCTTGGAAAGCAGTCTCTCTGCACCAATGTGTATTTTCTCGTGTCCACTTATAATGCATATTTCTATTGAAAAATCCATTATTAGAAAAATTTGATTCGTCCGACCAAAGAATTTTGCTACATATCAGCGCGTCATTCCTTTTCTTATTTAATAACCATCTACAAAATCTTACTCTCCTTGGCTTATCTCCCTCATTTAAATGTTGAACTTTCCTCATTTTGTAGCATCGAAATCAGTTTTTTTCAATATTTTTCTTGCACTGTCTTTTTTTATGCGACAGTTTCTCTGAATTTATCTCAAAGAGGTTTCCTCATTTTGGTTAACATAATTCATTACTCTATTCACTTTTCTTACATTATCCGCAACATGCGCTCGCCTTACTACTTTTTTTGAAAATGAACCGTGCGTTTTTAGATTTTGAACTAACTTCCTAAACATAGTTCGATTTGGCTGCGGAGCATCTGGAAATCTATCTCCGTAAACCGTGACTGCTATCTCAGCGTCAAAATTGCACTGACAATAAATGCTAATCATATCGAATTTGTTATTATTGGCGTACACCATAATTACTGATATAAAATTTGTCTTAGAACTCGACAACGCAACATACAACATACAACAGTGACAATTTGTCAAATTTATTAATAACAGTATACATTGTTTTTCACTAATTATGGCACAGCTGATTGTTACGATTCAATTATATGAATTGTGGTATTCGTAAAATATTAAATATTGACACTATCGGTTAAAATTTCTGTGATATGTTTTATATCATTGGAATGAGAAAAAAATAACGGAATTAATGGCGTCATGGCCTACTTTGAGATATGTATTTTTCATTTTTGCACAATAGCGTATGTCAAAGCCAACTGCATTTTTCGATTTTTTTGTTACACGTTATTATTCTTATTGTCTTTTCCGTCAACTTTCATTCCTTTAACTTTTTTCGTATCTCCTCAAATAAGGAAGCTATAACCGTTTGTGGTTTTCCTATTTTTCAGGTTTTTGTAATATATCTCATAAAGTAGGCTATGGATTTCAAATTTCTTTTTACTGAAATATAGCTCACAAAAAATGGGATAACTGTTTCTAAAACTTTATTCTTCTACAATAGATATTAAGCGAGATATTTGGTGTGGCCCTCGTAAAATAGACAGTCTGTATATAAGCGACAAAAAGAGAATAGAGAGTAAAAAGAGTAAGTGAGAGAAAATGCGAAAGAGGATGGTAAGTACGAGAGGGAGTTGAGGAAGAGAGTTTCAGGCGTTGAAAATAAAACATCTCATCGGCACAGTTTCCCCTCCACGAATGAAAAAATTGAAACGAGGGATCAAATGATTCACGAAACATGTTTTTTGTTTATTTTTTCTTGATTAGACTTTAGACTATCGCAAGTAGAGTGTGTCCATATTGTACACGAACTTTATACCATCGTTGTTAAAAAAATTATAAATTTTTGGTAATCATGAACAATCAATGTAGTTCTTCTATTTTATTATAGGAGAAACAAAGTATATCACCCCTAGCCCAGAATCTCGGTAGATGCATCATAGGTAAGTATACGTATTTCAAATGATGTAATGATAGGCTTGAAACGTTGTTAATATTTTCCTAGAAGGAAGCAGGAGCGCCAATCCTATTATGTTGAGAATTTGCACCAACGTAGAAATTTATTGTTGAAAGGATAAACTAATCAATTTACAATAAATTTAAAAGTTGTAAAAAAGGTAAACCTGTAAAGTTATTTCATCATACACCTAGAACAGAAGTTAATTAGATTAGCTAGCTAGTTTAGTCAGCCAGTATCATAAAGAAATTAAATAAGCGAACATAATAATAACAGTAATAATAAATGAACTTTATTGAACCACAAACTATATAATAGGCTATTGACCTTCGGTCCTTTTGCCTATTTTTATAATTACATATACACACATATACTATTTCGCAATTTCATGATACAATAAATAATAGTTTATGATGTGATAGCTGTTATAGTTATAATAATAGCAACAATAATTACAATAAGTGAACAAATTTGTATTTAAAATTGATTTTATTAGAAACCAATCAAACTGATGCCTTAAGTACTAATAAATTGGTACTATGTAATGTACACTGAGATAACAATAAGATACATTCATGTGATATAAAATTAAAGATATAGCTCAGTTAGGATTTCTGACTGTATCATGTTGATAAAAAAAATTGGAAAGCAATAAATTATGTTATGAACCCATTCGTAGAAAATGCGATCACAAATTCTGCAGAACAGTTTCTTTCATATACGTTTAGATTTAAGCATTAATTAAATAACCAGTTATTAAAAATACTTTAAAATTTAATATTTGGTTGTTTGACCAGACTAGTATTTTAAAAATGTTTAAAGCCAACATTTCTTTTCTAAGAATAACACATGTGATATTAGTAATAAAGTGAAAATGATTAAACAAGAGTGCGTAAAGTTCAAAAATTTGAAATTTGTATGTCACACTTAGCTGTAAATTCTTGGAAATGACCAGACCAACCGCAGGCGACCAAAATTGGGAAATGCAATTCACTATTCTCTGCTTCGAAATTTCACCATTTTCATCGATGACCAAGGAGGTCCTTGCGCATCGACGACCTACTCTCAAAATCTTATAGAGATAATGATTCCATACTAATATCTGATGTCTTCCAAAAATGTGAATTTGTACATCCTAAAGTTACTCCTAATATTAATTTAACCAGTCTCTAATATTGCCTCAAACACCGGCTATTAACACCGTAACATTAACATTAACACACTTGTTAATACCATCATTAACACCCCTAAAAAGAAAAACGAGGAAGATGTTAGTAACATTTACTATCTAAAATGGTGGGTGCCAAACTTAAATTCATATTTATTTCTTTACTATTCACTTACGGAAAATTTCCAGTGTTGAGGAGAATATTCTCTTCTCCGGTAGGTGTAATGAGAGTCTCTCGAAGGCAAAAGTTCTTACTATCATTATGAACGTGTCTGTGAGAAATTGAGACGCCATTGTTAGACGCGACACTTTTTCGAAGCAATGAAATTTATTCTTGCCGTATCTAATTTCTGTCGAGTCATCACTTTAGATGTTAGAAAGGCCAATTACCCATAAATTTAAACAATTGTATATTTAATATTAAACACTAGGTTTTAAGCAATTTGAACAACAGTAACAAAGCAGCTAATCTCAGCATTTACTATCTAAAATGGTGGGTGCCAAACTTGAATTCATATTTATTTCTTTACTATTCATTTACAGAAAATTTCCAGTGTTGAGGAGAGTATTGTCTTCTCCGGTAGGTTTAATGAGGGTCTCTCGAAGGCAAAAGTTCTTACTATCCTTATGAACGTGTCTGTGAGAAATTGAGACGCCATTGTTAGACACGACACTTTTTTGAAGCTATGAAATTTATTCTTGCCGTATCTAATTTCTGTCGAGCCATCACTTTAGATTGTTAGAAAGGCCAATTACCCATAAGTTTAAACAATTGTATATTTAATATTAAACACTAGGTTCTAAGCAATTTGGACAACAGTAACAAAGCAGCTAATCTAAGCAACGGAGTGCAGACACTGGCCGATAGACAGTTCTCATTTAATTTGCATACCCTGTTCATCTCTTCCAATAGGTTTATTTATAATTTTAATTCAGGCAACTTTACATACGTCTCTACGCAAATCTGGCTTTCTATTGTTCTGCTAGATAAAGGGTATAATCGTGTAAGCATGGCAAAATTGCCATGCTTACACCATATATGTATATGTATATTTTGTATAGTGTATATAAGCATTAGATGTAATTCTGTAAAATTCTGACTTTCTAAAACTTATTGTTTTCCAGTAAAAAAAATAATTCTCAGTTTCTTTTGACAAACTGCGTTTACCAATTTTTTGGTGCTTTATATATAGTATATATCTACTTCAGATGGATTAGAAATAAAAAAATGTAGGTTATTATTCTTCAAAGAAATATGTTTTTTACATTTTTTAATAAAAAAAAACAAAATTAGATTCTTTCCAACATTTCATTAGGAATAGTGCTATCTGAAGTTAGTCTCTTTCCCAAACGATTTAATACGTATGAGGCTACACGATAGTAGCTTCTAATTTTTGAAAGCATTTTGTTCTCGAAAACATTATCAATCAGTTTATTCTGTTCATTTAGAATTCCATGAATTGCAACGTACCTTTGTGACAAACCGGGAATAGTTTGCCTCTTGCGTACTGGGCTGTTTTCTTTGACCTTTGATAGATGGCAGGCATCATTACCCTAAAGCCTTTCGATTCTAAGTAAGCAGCTACATCTCGAAAACCTCGATCGAAGACCAAATATATGCCTGGCTCTCCCGAATTCATGCTCACAGTCGCGTGCCACTTGAGAGATTCTAATTTTCCGTTTGTACAGTACGTGGCATACAATACTGTTTGCGTTTTTAATATTAGAATACGATTTTTATTTTCATTACTTACTAATAATGAAACATTTCAGTTTTAAAGAGTCTCTCAACGTTAGTTTCTTTTGTGTATACAATTATGCAATATAAAGACTATTGTTTTATGTCACTATTAATAATTAATAATTAGTACGAATAATGTTATTCTGGAAAATAGAGCAGCATAGATTTTTTTATTTTTCAGTATGTTGTACCAATTCAAAGTATTTCATAAAAATGTATGTCAACTGAACTTGCGCCTTTTAAACTTATATATTGCATAAAATAAATATACGCATATATACATTACCTGGGAAAACATTGTACTATGCATTTATATTTTGTTTAATAAAATTGTTTATTATTATTATTTATTATTATATAACGCTACATGATAAATTATTTAAAAAAAATAGTGGGTGTCCCTAATGCAAAAGTGTCAATAATTTTTTTTTGAAAAATGAAAAATTTAAAAAAAACATTTCTTTCAAGAATAATAACCTAATATTTTTATAACTTATCCATCCGAAGTAGATATATATACCATATATATAGCACCAAAAAATTGGTAAACGCAGTTTATCAAAAAAAAATTAATAAAAAAATTGAGAATTGATTTTTTTACTCGAAAACAATAAGTTTTAGAAAGTCAATTTTGCAGAATCACATCCACTACTTATATACACTCTGCAAAAAAGTAACAGTTTTGCTTCAAGGGCAGTTTTGCTATGCTTACACGGTTATGCCCTTTAATTAAATTGGTGACGAAATGTATTTATAATTCCGAAGATGTAGTAATATTTGAAATAAATATTATTAATTTATAAAACAGCTATGTAAATGCTACAACTTGAGATATGAATAAGATTCTTGTCGCAATTACATGGGAGTCAAGAATTATTTCCTAAATTATGTGCATTACCAATAATGAGCAAGGAACATCATGAATTTTAACATTTTCTTGTTTCTCTTTTCAAGTAAACTCAGCTTAGATTTACTTGATTTTAATTTATGTTCGGATTTTACAAACAAAAATACGATTGTCAGTTTCGAACAGATTGTTTCTAAATGGGGATGGAAACAAAATTATTCAAAATTTCTCAAATTGAGACGCTTTAAAACATAATTCATATTAATTTGTCATGACTACGCTCCGACTAATGTTTAATATTGTTTTGCCCGAGTAGTGATTGTATTTGGACAGATTGGTTTAGAATTATTTTTTCAGTGTCAAAATAATCTTCACAGTAAAAATGATACACCCTATATATTGATAAAATATTTGTCAATTTTACTGGAGTAGCAGCGCCTAGAGGGCACTCATAATTGCAGATTGGACTATGACTTTTTGCTACTTTTGTCAGTTAATTCGCCGCTGGGCTAACCGCGACATGTTATTTTGAGAGCGATGTCGGCTGGGATCACTCTTGTAACAATGGTATTGTTTACTGTAATTTTTTATTCCCGGCACATGTAACATTTGTTGTTAGGTATAACGGTTTCATATAATTAGGGTTTTATCCGACCCCTTGGCAAATGTATTTCTGTACAAGACTACAATTTTAGTAAAAAAAACCAACTCACTTGTATAAAAAGCATACTAAAAAGTACGTCTTCATACTTCAAAAATGGAAAACCAGACGTAAAATACAAGTGAGTTTATAAAAAGCCAAAGTACAAAATTTCATTACGAAATATTACACCTCGAAATTGATTTCGTTCGCGGATAAGCCTTGAGATGTGGGTTTCTGGTGTTAAATTGGAATTTATCTGGAGTGTATTCTCAAAACTGAGGTATAATATCGGAATTTTGTAGGCTTATTTAATAAAAATATATTGAAATCGAAACTAAGGATGAGGCGAGCAGACGAATTGCCTATAGGCCTCGGTAAGTGAGAGAAGCGAATCAAGAAAGTATATCTCCATGTCGCTGGGAAAATATTCATTCTTGAGTTTGTTTTATGATTTTTATTGAAATCGTAACAGAAAAATGTCTATCGGAATTCTTGTAAGAGCGTATGATATTAGCTTCCACGAACAGTATTCGGAAAAAGATTTGGGGATAGAATAGATATATACTTGTGTTGGATTTATGGAAAACACTTTTTTAATAAAATGTATTTTTCATTATTATGGTAATTTGTACCTTTTTTGTGTGTGTGCATGAGTGGGTAAATAACATTTCTGTTTAATGAGATATATGTTTTACTTATTCTGGGCATCATACATGGTTTGTAGACCTATTCTTTATTTCGTCCACGAAACAGAAACCGATTTTTTTTAAATTCTTTGAAAAAACAATTTTTTTTCTAGTTTTTCACTTTTTGAATATCTTCTACTGAATGAGTTAAAAACCAAATATACGGGATAAATTTACACTAGAACTATGCCATCGACTACTTAAATGAATTACATAACCTCAACAAAAAACAAATAATATTACACCAGTTAAATAATTTTCCAAATTACTTAGCTCTGGTGTGTAGATTTGGATGTAGTTTTCGAGAAAGATATTTTTTCTTATCGTAAATAAGTATTTACTTACCTATCTATTAGTGATAGTATTATTTTAAGTGTTTTGCTGACAACTTTCATACAATCAACATCTACTATTTGCTATGAAAAAACCGCTGCCTAAGGAAGTTTATTCGTAACAGATAGCGTTGAATTTTTATTATAAACTACATTTATAATAATAATAATAACAATAAGAGACAAGATCACACAATGGGCCTCCAAAGAACTACATGGACGCTACCACTACAACCTAGAGAACGATCACATTGACAGAGAGGCATCTCTAGGATGGCTGACGAGCGGAACACTATATCCGGAAACAGAAGGATTCATGGTCGCTATACAAGACCAGGTTGTAAGCACCAGGAACTACCAAAGGTACATTTTAAAAGAGCATAAATGTAGAAAGTGCAATAGTCAATCAGAGACCATAGAACATATTTTGTCTGGATGCCGAAGCTTAGCAGGCACAAAATATTTGGAAAGGCACAACAAAGCAGCTGTGATAATATACCTCGAACTCCTGAAGCTGCATAAAATAACGCCAGATAACAACGAACCATACTACCGGTATAAGCCGCCACCAGTGGTAGAGACTGAACAAGTTAAGATTTATTGGGATAAGGTTATTATAACAGATAGAACAGTCGAACATAACAGACCTGACATAACTATCACACACAAGAGAGAGAAGAAAGCGCTTCTGATAGACGTCGCAATCCCCAATAACCACAACATAGAGCTAAAGTACAACGAGAAAATGGCGAAGTACAGCAACCTGAGACGTGAAATTCAAGAGATGTGGGAGCTGCAAACTGTAAAGGTGGTGCCGATCATAATCTCCTCCATGGGACTAATTCGGAAAACTTTAAAGGATGGTCTAAACAACATCGGAATACCCTTGAATACCTACCGAACCATACAGAAGTCAGTCATCTTAGACGCCACAAACATAGTCCGGTCTTTCCTAGAGTAGTAGGGTCGAAGTCTAGATCTTGCTAATAATAGCCGATTTAGATTTTCTGAAACCAGAGAAATCTGAGAGATTAAAAAAAAAACAATAATAAAAAGTCTTTATTTCCAATATAAATATAAATAATTAAATAATATTTATGGGTTATTAGTGAGAATAAAAACTTATTTTTTGTCACTATAACGCCATATATCGCGAATTAAGAAAAAGTATTCTATAGTGCAGAATTCGATTCTTTAATACAAAATTGTGGTTTCTATTTAAGATTCCATAGTTGCCCTCCACTCCCAGGGGACGGTAGTAGTGGGTCGAGTTTGGTATCATTGGATAGCTTTTTTCAGAATATTCAACAAGTGTTTTTAAATTTTTTAAATCAAAGTGCATTTCTCGAGAATTGCGAAAAATTATATTTGCGGTTACAACACCATCCATCGCGAACCAAAAAAAACTTTCAGACAAAACCTACGTATTCTGTAGCGTAAAACTCGAATCGGTTATAAAAAATCAGGGTTTCCAATTAAAATTTCAAAGTAGCCCTTACCCCATTCCCAGGGGGTGGGGGTCGAGTTTGGTATCATTGGATAGCTGTTTCAAAAATATTTCTCACGTACTGTTTTTTGTTTCGATCAGATGTATATTTCTCGAAATATTTGACCGTTCCGGAACTTCTTATTCACCCCTTTCTGTCCATTTTCGACGTCCCGTAACTATGAAATGAGAGATTTTTAGACCCAAGTTCCATTTGAAAGTTTGATCAGGACAATAAGAACCGTCTTTTCCCAAAACTTCAAAATATTTCACCAAGATCCATTAGCCCATGTATTTGGTACGAGGTCCTTTCAAGCCAATGTCTTAATTCTATTTTGTTAACTCCTTTAATAATGTAGTACGGGTAGTGCAGTGGTGCGGTGGTAGATGTTACAAAAAATTAAGACCTTGGCTTCTAGCATATACACCAAATCCCTAGCGATGTCTATTCCACATTTTTCAGTGGAACAGAATTTAGAGTAATTTTTGAATTTTAGAAAACTGTCCTTCAAAAATCCTTTAGTTAAAAAATATTCTAAAAACCGAGCGCGCATCGAAGCAGAAATGCTTTCATTGAATGGGAGCAGGCTCAGAACGAAGTCATTCTCTGTTTAATTTGTATTTGCGGACTAGTTTTTAAACACTACATAAAAAAGTAATTATATCGTTAGTAACAGCTATCAATGGTGAAACTGTCAATTTAGTTGATATCGATATATACAATATGTTGTACTTATCATAATTTCTTTACATTTTTCATGTTTACTTTGGCAGCTTCTATGAGTATTGATAGCTGCTAACTATCAAACTCACAACTTCTTACTAAAACTAAAACATCGATTAAATGTAAAAAAATAACATTGTTCAAAAAAATGGAAAATAATATTTTCCTTGTTTGATATGTACTTCTTAGGGTATTTATTTGCATTGTTCTCGACATCAAGTAACTATCATATTATGTTCAATTTTTACAAATATACTTTCACAGGCTTAAGAAACTAAAAGCACTACTTTTCGAATTAGGAAATATTTTGGAGATATTTAACTACAAGTATTTACAAAAAAGTTCCACCTCGATTAATTTTGATCCTAAACCGAAAAACAAAAAATAAAATTTAACGTAACTTTGTTACTTATAACAATGTACTATATGTTTTATGAAAAAAATTATAAAAAATCGATTGTGGAAGCCGTTACTTTGTGATAGTTAATCATGACGATATGAGAAGGAAAACTACTTTGTTTTCTACCACTAAAATTTATTGTAACATACACGTTACTGCAGTTTCGGTACTTTAACGTACCATTTTCAAACGTTGATTCAAATGAATGAATTTACAAAGGGTTGTGTTAATTTATACTAAGTACCTAATTACATTATTCTGGGTATTAATTTATCAGATATTAGACAGCAAATATTAAGCAAATATTAAGAATTTTGAATAAGTAATAAATTATGTACATAAGTTTATAAGGATAAGATGTTAGAAAGCAATAAATATTAAGAATTTTGAATAAGTAATAAATTATGTAAATAAGTTTATAAGGGATTATTTTAATGCATTAAACAGGGTGGATTGATATAGGCCCAACTGGTCATTTAGAAGTTTATTTTCGGGATTTTTGTTATATTTGATCATTTCTATTGATTCTAGTAAATTTAATTTAAAACCTTTATCTTTCACATGTAATATCTTTAGGTCGTTTACATCCGGAAATTTGTGATTTGTTTCTATAATATGATTTGCAAAGTTTGAATCTATTTTTTGGAAATTAAAACACCGTAAATGTTCTTTATATCTAATTTCGAATGAACGACCAGTTTGACCTATATACAAGGCATTACAATCTGGACATGTAATTTTATAAACTCCTGATTTTTTTAGAGGATCGGTTTTATCCTTAGCATTGTACAAAATATTGGATAATTTGAAAGCTGGTCTAAAACTAACTTTCAGGTTATGAGTTGACAAAATGTTACCAATTCTCTCAGATATGTCACCGTAGTATGTTAGGGATACGTATTTTTTACTGTTACTACTTTTAATATGTGGGTATATACTGGAACAAGCTAATTTAAATTGTTTTTTGTTAATTAAATTTACTATTGTTCTTTCCTGAAAACCGTTATTTAGGGCTATTGACTTTATGGTATCTAATTCTGTTCTTAAATTTTCTTCTGAAAGAGGTAATGATAAAGCTCTATGAATCATGGAATTCCATACCATAAAGTCAATAGCCCTAAATAACGGTTTTCAGGAAAGAACGATAGTAAATTTAATTAACAAAAAACAATTTAAATTAGCTTGTTCCAGTATATACCCACATATTAAAAGTAGTAACAGTAAAAAATACGTATCCCTAACATACTACGGTGACATATCTGAGAGAATTGGTAACATTTTGTCAACTCATAACCTGAAAGTTAGTTTTAGACCAGCTTTCAAATTATCCAATATTTTGTACAATGCTAAGGATAAAACCGATCCTCTAAAAAAATCAGGAGTTTATAAAATTACATGTCCAGATTGTAATGCCTTGTATATAGGTCAAACTGGTCGTTCATTCGAAATTAGATATAAAGAACATTTACGGTGTTTTAATTTCCAAAAAACAGATTCAAACTTTGCAAATCATATTATAGAAACAAATCACAAATTTCCGGATGTAAACGACCTAAAGATATTACATGTGAAAGATAAAGGTTTTAAATTAAATTTACTAGAATCAATAGAAATTATCAAATATAACAAAAATCCCGAAAATAAACTTCTAAATGACCAGTTGGACCTATATCAATCCACCCTGTTTAATGCATTAAAATAATCCCTTATAAACTTATTTACATAATTTATTACTTATTCAAAATTCTTAATATTTATTGCTTTCTAACATCTTATCCTTATAAACTTATTTACATAATTTATTACTTATTCAAAATTCTTAATATTTATTGCTTTCTAATATCTGATAAATTAATACCCAGAATAATGTAATTAGGTACTTAGTATAAATTAACACAACCCTTTGTAAATTCATTCATTTGAATCAACGTTTGAAAATGGTACGTTAAAGTACCGAAACTGCAGTAACGTGTATGTTACAATAAATTTTAGTGGTAGAAAACAAAGTAGTTTTCCTTCTCATATCGTCAAAAAAATTATAATTTACTGAAATGCATGGACGAACGCACTGCCACCCCTATTTTTCCACTCTTTGCGTTCCGCATGTGGTAATTCAGTTGTACAGTTTTTTAAGTATGTTATTAACGATTACATTATTACATTATTATTGTTTGTTGTATATTAAACAGAAATTTAAAGAAGGGACTGTTCTCACTCGGGGGAATGTTCATGACTATAATACTAGAGAAAGGAAAAACTTATGTCTAGAAAGTGTGCGCCTCAGTAGGACGAGTACTTCCTTTTTGAAAAAAATGTTTAATGCTTTACCGCAAGAGTTATAAAAAGAGGATGTAAGTATCAAATGTTTCAAAAAAAAGGTCAGGGTATTATTAATTGAAAATAGTTTTTATACTATTGATGAATATTTTCAGTACTTCAGTACACTATCTACCTGATATTCTTTCTGCTTATTTTTTCTTTTTTGTCTGTTTATGTACTACTTGTCTTTCTGTTTTTTAAATCTTTATGTATTTATTATTATGACGACTGTATACACTTTTGTGTAAAATTGAGAAATTGAGAAATGTACACATTTATTGTTACTATGTAAACATAGTTTTGACCAGCTGTCTACTAATTTATAACTGCACCAAATTTTTACGTTATATTCTCCATTATGACTGAATACATTAGAATTATATATGTAAGATTTACAACAGGATGACTATTAAAATTCTACCCACAAATCGATAATGAAGACGTTCCATCACTACGTCCAAAAAATAAAAAAGTAATGGCAATACTAAAAACAGTCCATTACAAGCCGATATTGATTTTGATTTACCCGACGCGACGTTTTACTAGATGATGGAGCGGTGATAGAACAAAACGAAAAACGTACCCACAGGCATTAAACCATCATTTACTTTTATTAAGGCGACATAGTTTTTCTGGTTTTTGTCCCGATGAATTGTTAAAAACGAGCTGTCACACCATGGGCAGTAAAAAGGACCTCAAAGTCATTCAGGGTGTTCACTTCAGACAGCTCCTCGACTGATAAGATAAGTTAGACACTTTAGAACTTTCGTTTAAATTTTCTCGTTGATTATTTCCAGCAAGTACAGACGCTTTGTGCTAGACATTTCAGATTAAACGGTCAATATATTATCCTGGTGACGATTAATATCCAAGTTCGACTTATTAATGGATAATTTCCAGTCGTTAGTTTCTCTTTTGGTAGTAATAAGAAATCCTTAATGGTAGAATATCATAAATGAGTAATGCATCATTTTGATAGAATTTAAGATTGATGGATGCAGAACGAATAAAACTTTTATTTAAATTTACTGGGCAAATTAAACTAACAAATTGTTGTTTCATTCTAACATTAAATAATTAGTTACAACAAATAAATTACATTATGAAATTCAGTCTATAGTAATAGTATCATTCAGTTCTCTTACAATTAATTATTGTTTACTTGATATTGTTAGTCATATAATAATTGATGATATACTCGGTTTTCTTAAATACTTTTATCTTAAAATCAGAAGGATCTGAATGTTGTTTGATTTCATTATTGTATACATTATGAAAATATATCATATAAAGCCTGTCCCGAATGACCGGGGTACTTGACAAATCTTCGTAGCTTGTGTAAGCATTCCAGTAAATATTTGTCACTTGTCTTTTCCACTTGGCTGTCATTAAAAGTGACACAAGTCAAAGGATGACCATTGTGTGCGTTACTTAATAAGTTACAATTTGTGCTTCCACTGCTACTTAGACACTTGGCTAGATAAAAAGAGATCTGTTACAAATGATGCATGGAAGCTCCACAATAATGACAAGACAAATATTTGAAGGGTATAGAAAATAACACTATAAGCCAAATAAACTAACCGTGCGATCAGATTGGCAATTATTTACTTGTCCCTTGTACTCGTGATCAAATATTGGCACATTTGTCAATTACGCCAGATGTAGGAAGCTGACTTCAAAGGAGCATACCTCGTAATAAATATACAAGGCGATTCGGATCCTTTCCGAGAAACTTTAAAGTGAGATCGTTCCTTAATTTTGGGTTAATATCGTCAACAAAATGACAATGAAAGTTTGTGAAATATAACAGAACGTGAGTTGTTTGAATATTATTGAATTCACCAAGTCAACAAGTCTCCGGAGATAAAAATTCTCCTAAACGGTTGAATATAGTATGAAAGAGACGATTTTTATTCTTTCTGAGTGTTGGTGTTGATTGATACAAAGCACAGTGGATTTTATTGGCTGCAGCAGAATTATATAATATGACATGTAAGAGCAATATATCAGACCCATAAAATTTAGATGAATGTATTTATAATTTGTGAAAAATATTCCTATGGATAATCGTGTTATTCCCGATCATACAATGTAGAGTTAACAATGAAATTAATGTTCGGTCATTTGGAAGACTAAAATATGTTTTCTCATAATATCCAAAGTTATATTTCTCTGGGAATCTTCCAATACTTCACTGCTCCGTTACTTCATTTTTGAAAGTACTTTACTGCAACGAGGTTCCTAAAATGTCTGCAATCAAGTCATCTGAGCAACTTCTTAAATAACTGGGATTATGTATTAGTAGGTAAAGAATGAGAGAACTAGAACCCCCTACCACAAAACCCCCCACCACACCACCCCCACCAATCGGAGATTGGTAAGTGGGGGTGGTGTGGTGGGGGTTTTGTGGTAGGGGGTTCTAGTTCTCTCATTAATAAATGAAGAAGGAGGGTGGTGTGGTGGGGGTTTTCTGGTAGGGGGTTCTAGTTCTCTCATTAATAAATAAATGAGGAGATAAGGTCGTGGGAGGTTTTGTGATGGGGGGTATTCTATTTCTCTCATTGCTCTAATTGGGGTAGATTGTGGTGGAAGGTTTTCTAGAATTCTCATTCATAGGAAATGTACTGTTCCTTGAAAACCAGTTTTGAGCGGTTAATATAAGAAGTGATACTCAATAATTTTACTTCTCATCGTTAAGATATTCTTAAATTCGTTTACACAAAGCATAATTTTGATAAAATGGCATTGGAAGGTAGTGGTAATATGAATTACAAAGATAATGAGAAATCAGTATGTGCATATGAGAAAGTTGAAGAAAATATTGAGGCAGCTATTGAAAAAATTTTAAATTTTTGGTTTCATGATGCTCTTCCGACACCAGATAATGACTTAAAAGAAGAATCAGTGGATCACGAGGCATTACGTACATATATGCTATTTAATTGTATTCGGAAAGTGATAAATTCTGAAAGAAAACATAAAATGTTTATGGCTAAAAAAATATTGCAGGGAGTTTTAAAAGAAGAAATGAATCAACGGCATGATATCCATTTATCGACAGACTATAACGCCGAAGGTATTCTGGGTCAAGTACTGACATTAGCAGATTTACCAGAATTAATGACATTACCAATAAAATCATATACGAAGACAAAATATCCATATGATACCGTTTCGATGCACTCCCGAATCCCGGATTGAGAGTTCAAGAACGACCTCACACCACTATCACCGCCTGCCACGAGACGTCTTAATACCTCCCACCACTGTACAGCTCAACCATATGAAGCATATGGGGAGTTCTAGAACTACCTCCCATCAAATATTTCAATAATATACGCTTGTATAACAGCATTTTATATAAATTGCCACTAATAATCTTCTTCGATTCAGTTTCTCAAGATGATGCAAAATAGTATTTTCGATTTACCGGAGCTTAAATTTGATTTGTTTAGTGATTTACCTCCAGCACATCAAAGTAAGAATGACTTAGTGGTGCTCGGTAAACGTACATATAAGTTGAACAAATCTCAATGTAAATTTGTGTCAACAGGGTTATCATATGAAGTGTGCTATAGTCCTTGTGTAATACTGTCAGGAAATAAAAATGATGTGATAGTTTTCGATGAAAACGAGTGGACTCAGTTTATTGCAAATGAAAGAATAATATCAAATTATTTATACACTAATGATAAAGTGGAACCTATACGTGCTGGAAGTTTTTCTATATATTTTGAAGAAATTACTACATCAAGAGTGATAAAAGTTTGGAAAAATAATTCATATATCTACTTGGGACATGAAACAATCTGCAAATTGTGGGAGCTGTTACCACTTGTTAAGTACCGAGTTGACATGTTAAGAAGATCGCAATTTGCAAATTATTTCAAGATTGTGCAAAAAGGGTTACAACGTCAAGGAGGAAATGTGTTTGATAACGTAAAGAATTTACTTCCACCGAGTGAAAATTCTAATAGTGAAAATTTTGGTATGCTAATGGAATTAATGTACATTTACCCAAATATATTCGAAGCTGAGTGTACTAGCAAGGTGTAAAATGAAGAAAGTGACATTTAATGAAAAAGATAATCAAATTTATTTCCTTGTAACATGGAATTTTGCCTACAACTCATCAAGGAAGGGGCACTGGATGTCATTAGCTCATGATAGAGGACGTTTTCAGAGAAGAATAGCATTCATTTCAAAAATTATTACACCTATTTTAGATTATAATCATAGATGTAAAGTATATAACGAAAGATTTACTAATGAGATGTAAGCAATTATTAAGTATATTTTGTATTTTTCTGTGTGAAATTGGTATGTAAATAAAATAGTTTATACATATAATTTGTTTTTATTAAAAAATTAAATATTACATATTATCTTTATACAATTTGCTTATTTGAAATCCATGAATTATGTCTCTTGTCTAATCCCAGCCATTTAACATAAAGCTGATTCCCCTTTCTTCTTAGAACTTTTTCCACAAGATATATGTCAGGATACTTTACTCTCTGAATTTCTTGTTCATAAAAACCACCTTTAATTTCATCACCGTCTTGATCTTTTAATAAATATGTTCTAGGATTGCTTTGGTGAACTTTCCTGATTTTAAAAATTTCATTTGACCAATTAGGTGTATACCCTTTTGAAAAAGCCTCACGATATTTACTTATCCTCACATGATCATTGACTTTGAATTTTTGTTTCCTTGGATCGATTGTCTTTAAATTGCTGTAAATAAATCGCAGTAAATATTTTTCATGTTTCTTTTTTACATCCTTTGGTTTCATCCCTATGGTTTTGTGTTCAGTGTCATTGTATTTCGCTACAATATCCTGTAAAATCTTTAACCACTTGTAATTTCCTTGCAAACTAAACTGTTTCCACATTTTATTTTTTAATGTTCTATTCGCTCTTTCTGCAACACTTGCTTTGAGATTTGAATATGTGTTATAATGATTAATTTTTTTCTCATCCATTAATTTATTGAATTCTTTATTGTAAAATTCTTTTCCCATATCCGTTTGTAAATTTGTGGGTTGTACTTTAACCTGTGACAATATATTTCTCATTGCTTGGGTAACCACTTTCCCACTTTTATTTTTTATTGGTTCGCACCAAACAAATTTTGAAAATACATTAATGACTACTAAGATGTATTTATAACCTCTATTTATTCTCGCGTATGGACGCATTTCTATAAGATCTGCTTGATAGAGATCATTGAGACCTTTAACAATTACTCTTCGCCTTCTAAAATGTTTTCTAGCTGGTCTATGGACTTCGTTTACTATTTCTTCTTTAACGTTAGTCATTTTTAGTTACTGGGCACTGTAGCACAATTTCAACGTGCAAAGATGGATGGTTCTTCGATACTAGGAAAGTAATCTCATCACCTTTATTTATGACTTTTCCAATAAGTTTATCTTTTGTAAAATTAGTGGTACCCACAAAAATTGTTGCATCAATGGGTGAAATTTCAATATTTTCTATTTTACCAGATACGGGAAATTTGTATTCAGTTGCTGCGTTTTCAAGTGTATAACGTAATAAACTTTGAGACTTTTCCAGATGACCACGTATGTTTATGATGCATTTACTATGATGTGAGGATGGTTCACAAATGTAAAATGGTGATGATATTGGTGATGATGTTAAGACAGGTGAATAGATGGAATGTGGTGATGTGTGTGTTGATCTACTTCGCAACATGTGTCTTCCAAACTTATCGATAGGCATTGTTAAAGCTTCAATGTTACGCACTAAATGAGATCACTATTTTTTTACACACTATTTATCTTATTATTTCACCCTCCCTCAATTCTTCTATTATAGAAATTATTTCATTATTATGACTAGTGTTTCCCGCTAATTGCGATGCTGTAAGCAATTTTAAACGATCTACAATTTCATTATAGTCATCAAAATGCTTATATTCAATTTTTTTGTTATTAAGCTCCATCATTTTCAGACTTCCACCTCTTTTCCCTTGACTCCTCGTTTTTATCAATTGTGATGAAGGCAGTGAACTGGATCTCGACCTTGGTACTATAGCTGGTAAAGTAGAGGGAGGCTTTATTGAACTAGTTTTCTTAGCCGTCTTTTCTCGCGCCATCGAATACAAACTAGTAATTCGTGGCTTTATAATATTTATAAATTTAGGAGCATTTGATGTAGATAGACCTTTTTCAGGATTGTAACCTAAGTATTGAGTGTTAGTTCTTCTAATAATATCAATATATTGGTCCACATCAGTTGCTCGATGTCCTGCTGGAAGTTTTTTAAACATCAGTTCATACAATCCAGGCGTACCGGTATATTTATATTGATCATTAATTATAAAATCAGCTCCTTCAAAATCAATGGTAGAGTCACCAATCGCAAATTTTTCTGTACGCGGGTCAAAGTAAACACCAAAGGTATCATCATACTCATTTTTAACATCTTCAATTTTACCGATTATATACGCTCGTGGTAGCGGTTTTTTGAATTGTTCTAAATAACGGTCCTGTTCTGTCAATGTTGTTGCATCTGCTATCGGTGCTGGAAATGTTTCATCAAAATAACTTTCGCCGAATTCTGGTCTAGATGTAGAAGGATCATACTGAAATGTTTCATCTTCTAAATTGATAGGAGCGGTTGTACGATAATATTCTAAAGGTGTTTGATTTCTTGGTTTAGGGCTAAAACTTTGACGGCTCAATTCATCTTTAAATTCCCATTTCAAATCAGATTTTGGAAGAATATTATTCTCAGTTTTACTGAGACTTGATACCAATTCTTTAAGTGGTTGAGTTATGGGTTTGTAAGTTTTCTCTAATTGTGACTGTGATTTGACAATATCACTTTTCAAGCTTCTATATTTCGCTTTTAACGCCTTCCTTGCCTTCAGCAGCTGCACTGCTAGTCGATTATCCATGTTTACTGATCGTACGACCAGTACATTCACCTTATATATGTATGAATTTGTCGAATCCTTTACGATACCTGCCAGAATTTATAGCACAATCTTTATCAATCACAACAAAGCCATATTTATCTTTCCAACAAAATGCGCATACTTCTTTGAAATTTTGAAAATTCATATCAACACTCACGTGATCATCAAAAATATGTTTCAGGTTAGTCATATCTTGTTGGAATATAACAATGAGATTAGCATTATCTCTACATAGTTGTTTAGGAATTGATGAGTAAGTTTGACATAAATAAAAACAGTCGGTATTTTTATGACGTCCAAAACAGAAGTAGCTTTTAATGATATTTTGATTGCATGATGCTAAATCATCGAATATTATAACAGAATTTGGTTTAATATCTTCAGGAGGTATAACGGAGTCACCATCATCGTATTCGTAATACCCAATTTCTTTTACAGGTTTCATTAACTTTCTGAGGTATTCATATTTGGGTTGATACAAAGATTTAGAATATATGTAAATGTTTTCAAATCGTAAACCATTGGGATGTTCCAATAAACTAAGCATTACATTTGTTTTTCCGCAACCTGAACTACCCACCAACAACCCTCGTTTCGATTGTCCTCCAAATAAAATGCCATGTTTTTGAAATGTTTCAGTCAATGAAACATCATCATGATCTTCTACAGATAAAAGAGTTTTTTGTTGCTGAATAAACATTTTAACGATCATATATATTGGACCTTGACTCTACTATAAAAATAGAAGCACATTATAATAAGGACTATAGTGGACTGAACTGTGCTCGATTCCTGAATCTATATAAAGGGTTTGAAACAACGAGCATATTTTATTTGTCTCACGTTTTAGATATAATGGATAGATATAAAAGTTCTGTACACACTAGTAATCACATCTCTAAACGGAGTGGACGTGGTTTGCTAAATAAAATAATCGATAAACTTCCAATAGAATTACATTTACCTGGATATAATTATTGTGGCCCTGGAACGAAACTTACCAAGCGATTACAAAGAGGTGATAAAGGTGTTAACAGGTTAGATGAGGCGTGTAAACAACACGATATAGCGTATTCTAAATTTCAAGACGTCGAGAGTAGAAATCAAGCAGATAGGGCATTAGCTGAGGCTGCGTTTAAACTTGTAAAAGCGTCTGATTCAGGTATCGGTGAAAAGATTGCTGCATTAGGTGTTGGTGGAATAATGAAAATAAAGAACAAGTTGGGAATGGGCTTAAAAGTCCGAAAGAAATCTATCACAAAGAAGAAAGGAGGTAAAATAAATTTAAAAGTTGCCGTAAAAAGGAAATCCCTCCCAAAAAGACGTAGTCGAAAAGTTAAAGTTATTCCAATCCCCGAAAAAATAGGGGGTTTTCTCCCATTCCTATTACCCATTTTGGGAGCATTGGGAGCTTTAGGTGGGGGCGCAGCTGGTATTGCAAAGGCGGTTAACGATGCTAAGACAAATCGCGAACAATTAGCTGAGCAAAAGAGGCATGATTTGGCGATGGAAGAGTCTACCAAAGGAAACGGACTATATCTGGGCCCTTATAAGAAAGGCTTCGGATTATACTTGAAACCCTATCAAAAAAACTTCCAATAAAGCTACCTCGTCGACCGTTAACTAATGTAGACTTACTAAAATACTCGAAAATTCTTAGAATCCCTAATTTTCGAGGAGTTTTCATGAGAGATAAGCTTCCAAAACATATAAATAAAAATGAATCTGGTATTGTGAATCTAGATATCGACGCTGGAGATGGAACTCACTGGGTAGCATATACAAAGAAAAATAATAATGTGAAGTATTTTGATAGTTTTGGGGATTTGCGACCTCCTGAAGAGTTAATAAATTATTTTCATAGTGATGGTAGCTTGAATAAAATCAAATATAACTATAATTCATTACAAAATTATGATTCGTATATGTGTGGTCATATATGTCTGGCTTTTTTATATAACTAATATAAATAATGTACTCCACTCATTTTGTAATAAACGTTTAACATAACAATATGTCTTTCACTTTTGCTCTTAGCGACGCGTCCTCTATATTGAGTTACAATTTCAACCCCCCCATTTATTTAGAAGATGATGTAGATTATGAAATTGGACTGACAAATTTTGATACCTACAATATTATTCCAAACATTGATAATAGCAACAATACCTTTGTTTGGGGGGAAAACGATGAATATGTTATCAAAATTCCTGAGGGTTGCTATGAAATCGATGATATCACAAAATATTTGGAGGATCAGACAATTAAGGTAGATGAAGATGCCTTTATCACGATTACTGCAGATATTAATACTTCTAAAGTGAATATCCGTTCAAATAGAAAAATTAATTTCGCTGTAGAAAATTCAATTGGACCACTACTAGGATTCGCGGCAAGACAGTTGAATCCTAATGAGAATGATACTTCAGATTATACAGTAAAAATTTCCAAGGTGAACACTATATGCGTCGATTGTAGCATTGCAATAGGATCATTCTTTAATGGACATCCCGTACACGTTATTCATCAGTTTTTTCCGACAGTACCAGTTGGGTATAAAATAGTGGAATCACCTTTAAACATTATTTACTTCCCAGTAAGCGTTAAGACTATTAACAACATCACAATCAAAATAGTTGATCAAGGTGGAGAGCTTGTCAATTTTCGGGAAGAAACTATAACCGTTAGATTACACCTTAGAAAATTAATTGGTTAATAAAATGGTGTTAAGATTCCATTCTACAACATCACATAATAGACACCAACCATACTATAAAAGGGTGAATAAGGTGAAAATTGGCAGTTCTAAAAATAGTGTCAATAGATTAACATCGGAAAATAAAAAGTTCTTAGAATCTCTAGGATTTGAGGTCTTAGGATAATGGAATTACTTAATATCACCGGTCAACCTTTCAGTGACAACTCTATTGAAGATTATCAATTTCATACGTATCAGCCAAATATCTCTGGAACTTTAGATTATAACGATGAAACAAGAATCCCTATACAGGATTTAGATGCCTACACTGCACCATGCAATAGTTATTTATATATCGAAGGAAAACTCACACAAGAAGATGGGTCTGCGACTACTAAATTGGAATTTATTAACAACGCGATCGCTTTCATATTTCGAGAAATTAGATATGAAATGAATGGTATAGTGATAGACTCCGTGAGAAATGTTGGTTTAGTTTCGACTTTAAAAAGTTATCTATCATATAATGAAAATGAAAGCGTTTTCTTGCAAAATGCTGGATGGTTCCCAAAGAAGAAGCTGGGCATATCAGACAAAATTATAGTAGATGCAAATGGGAATTTTAATGTATGCATACCATTAAAATTATTGGTAGGATTTTTTGAAGATTTTCGAAAACTTGTCATTAACATGAGGCAGGAATTAGTACTGATACGTAATAGTAATGATATAGACAGCGTTACGAGTATAGATGATACTCAAAAACCAAAAATTACTATTACTAAATTATTTTGGAAAGTACCACACGTGACCGTCAGCATCTCAGAGCAACTTAGACTGAATAAAATTACCAATCGAAATATGGAGCTTCCTATAAAATTTAGAAGTTGGGAACTAATTGAATACCCTTCCTTACCTACCTCAAACCGACATACGTGGCCTGTGAAGACATCTACCAAAGTTGAAACTCCTAGGCATGTAATAATAGCTTTCCAAAAAGATAAAAAAGGAAAGATTACATCTGATATGAGTAAATTTGATAACTGTGATCTTAAAAACGTTAGAATTTTCTTAAATTCCGAGAGATATCCGTACAATGACTTATATTTAGACTTTAAAAACAACAAATATGCCACCCTCTATGAAATGTTTGCTAATTTTCAAGAATCATATTACCCTCAAAAAATAAATCAACCAATTTTCAACCCTGCTGAATTTAAAGAATTAGCACCAATAACTCATATTGATTGTTCGCGGCAAAAAGAAATAATACAGACTGGATCCGTAGTTATGAGAATAGAATTTGAGACGGATGTCCCTACTACTGCCGATATTACAGCATATTGTCTCATACTGCATGAGAAGCACTTTACTTATAATCCTCTAACTAAAATTGTTCGACAACACTGAGATGTGTGAGACTTTCTACAACATGCGCATGTCACATTTTTACTATTTAAAGAGAACAAAACCTACCCATGTCAGTATCATAATGAGATCAGAATACATAGAAGCACTGAGACAACATCGAAGAAAATTGAGAGACTTAAGAAAAGCTGTGGAATTATACAGTATGAACGTTAGTGTATTAAAGAAATTGTGTAATTTGAAAATATGACTCTTATTTTCGATGTGCAAGGATTTAAAATAGAAAAAAATAAATTTATAGTTAAAGAGTTCGCAGCCTATGATGGAGTAAAAATATGTCACTACATATTTAAGCCACCTTTCCCATTTGAGATGCTATCACCAGATTTACAGCAGCAAGCCCACTGGTTAACAAAGAATTATCACTGTATTAAATGGAACTATGGATTTACACCATTGCATCTATTCCATAAAATTATTCAGAATTTGAGCTCAAATGCTGACTGTGTTTACGTAAAAGGAAAAGAAAAGGCTGACTACATCAGACAGTTCATTTCACAACCAGTAAGAGAATTCGAAGAACAACCATCTTTAATTATGTCTACCGCGAAATGTTTTTATCATACTAATACTAAATGTATTTGTGCATTGTCCAATGTTTTTTATTTATATGAAACCTTTGTAATGTCTTAAATTTTAATAAATAAATAAAACAACACTGTTTTTTATTTTAGTTTAATATAATATGTGGAGTATAATATACACAGAAATTAATTCTACAAGTTTATTTCCTACAGAATCATTTGACTCGACCTCAATACATTTGTCACCCGGTTATGGTTCATCACAATCGGCTTCATCACAGTTAGTTTCATCACTATCAGTTTCATCGTCAAAATGTAGTTTATTTACAAGATCTACGCCCAAATAGTTTTTTAATGGATGTAGAAACCCCTCTAAATTTAACTCAATTAATCCATCGACTAAACATTCCAAAGAAATTTTTCCTTCTGAGTAACTTTCACACACTCTTAACCCATTTTCATAATTTTTTGCAATTTCGTTGCACTTTTCTTCACTGTAAAATGCTCCCAGTCCATAGACTGCTTCATGTTCGGCATCAAACTGGAGGTTAGAAAACTTTTGATGTAAATAGTCTATCCCACTTTCTAAATCGACAACCTCAATTTCTTTTACGTAGCACATCCACATATTGAAAATATATTTATTGGTATACTACAATTTGGTATGATACTGGTTGTAGTGAGACTTAACCAAGTTTGAAGTTTTATAATACTAACCCCACTTAGTAAATCCTCATACCTCCTACCTAATATTTCCAACATTACGTTAACTCCCACCTAATAATACCTCCCAACTAGATTAAAATAAATAAAACAAATAGTTTATTGGTATCATTTATTGAAGTATTAATTTCAGGTTTAAAAATACAGTTAGTTAAATTATTCACATAATTTCAGTTTTAAAAAATACAGTTAGTTACACTATTCACATAATTTACAGTTTTTAACAGTATCAAGTTTTATTATTAGTATAATTAATTACACAGAGGAGTTTCAATTTATTAAATATTTTACATATTTAAAGCAAAATTATTTATATAGAATTCATCATCATTAACATCATTCATTGTTTCATCAATTTCTGTGGCTAGTTTTATTAACAAATCTAATAATTCATCACTTGTGCATTGTTTATTATCTGAATTTAACTTAATAGATTTGTGACCCCAAGCTAAGGTATTCGGTAACCCGGCAATAACATAACGTTTATTATCATTTGAAGATAAGGCGACTTTGTTTTTTAATTCAGTATACATCGTATGTAAATGCGATCTAAACACATACATTTTGCGATAGATTAATCCACCTTCTTCCACAATTTGTTTATAATCAACAATACTTAATTGGTTTTTAACTATATTTTTTGATACCCCTTTAGCTTTTTTTGTTTCACTTTCATTGAGTTTTACGCAATATGCTTTCGCCCCAGTTCCATAAAAACTTTGTACAGGAGCGCCTGCAAATTCATCTTTCATTTTCCCCACAATGGATACCGTTTTGGGTACACCATGAATATTATCATTAGTATAATTTGATGTATCGAACCAACCTAAATTGTTCTTTATGTCATCATAAACATTATCAGTAAATATTTCTAAAATCAAAGAATCTGTGTCGGTGTAGCACAAAGTCGCATTATTACCGTATTTTTGCTTGATAAAATCATAATAGAAATCATATATTACCGTTTTTGATATCTCTAAAATTGAGTAACCCACATATAATGGCCTATTATAACAGATCTTCAGCTGAGACATTTCTATAGCTACTAAATTTTCTGAGAACACTGAACATGATTTAAAATTAGGCTTACTTATGTACCCTTCAGCTCCAACACTTCCACGAATATTTTCCCAGTGAGAAATAAGTTTTATATCTACTCTATTTTCCACATTTTCCATAGTTTTACCGAATATTGAGTTTATTACAAATTTGAAAAGATCTCTTTCAAAAGCATTTTTGGATGCATTTCGCAACGCCGTAATCAAATCAACATAGGTTTTCAACCAAGGGGATTGTGAAAATTCTAAAACTCTATGAATTTTTTGTAATTTTAAACCGTGTTCTAAACATTGCTTGAGATTCCTGTAATGTATGATATAGTTAGTTTTATTATGTAGGTTTAAAATAAGTTTAGATTGTTTGCTATTTGGCGGAATTAAATTTTCTGCGCAGAATGGTAAATCATTATGTGCATCATGCAAATTTTCAGGATATTCCAAATCCACTTCTAATACATACCCCTTTTCAGAATCGTTACTTAAAAGCGAACAGTCAAAAGATTGAATTTCGTTGTCGTTTAACCATCTAAACCCCCCCAATGGTAAACTTTGACTCATACTATGACCATATAGATTCGTGGCGTCTAAATAAAGTAAATATGACGTAGGTTTTGAAGAATTATAATCAGAAATAAATTTATTGTTGGCAATGGACATTCTTTTACTGCACTGACTTACACCGCCGCGTATGCCTTTTCTAAAGAAATGAAGCATATCTATATCAGTAAGGAGTTCAAGCTCAACACCCGTCTTACGCAACATAGCATCCCAACTTAATGATGGTGCCGTGACATATTGTGCAGGATCTAATGTTAATTTTTGTAAACAAATTTTACGAAAGTTTTCAAAAATATCCGCCAATAGCAATACGTCCGATTTTAGGTATATGTCTGAGTAGTGACCCAAAGTCTGACATTGAAAGGTGTTCCAAGTGACATGCGCTCGACTATAATCCTCCTCAGTAACACCATCACCACGCAATACATCAAAAAATAAATTTTGTGTAGGTAATTCAGTATCGTCCAATTTACCCATTGAATCCACATAAGAGTAAGGGAAAATTCCTTTGCGACGTATTAAATCAAATTTGGATTGATCATTGAAATACTTTCTTATTTCTAAACATTGTTCAGATTCTAGTGTTTGACTTAATTTATCTAAAGAAGCTGGCAAGAAGCGATATGAATCGAGAAATCTCAATTTTATAAATACATTATTTTCTGCACCTTCCTTTCTTTCGACTAAAATATGTTTTGAAAATGATATATACTTCTCTTTATTTTGCGCTATGACATCAATTTTCTCTTTATTTAAGGCCAATTTTTTAATAAACAAATGCGAATCATAATTTGTTAAATTGTGAAAGAACACTGGAATGAATTTGGGTAATTTAAAGTTTAAATTACAAACAGTGTGAGCTGCACCTCTGTAATTCCCGGTTAAATGACAATGATCACGAACTTTCTGATTATTTTCCGTGAAAACCTTATTACAAATGTAACATGTACTACTATTACTGAAATCCGTCAGTTGTTGCTCTGAAAGTGGCAACATTGGTTTAATATCTTTTATGTGTTTATTATATAAATTGAGCACACATTCTTCTAATTTCTGTATAAAAACATAAGCTGCGTCTGAGCCGCGGTAATGAACTAATTGAGATGCTGAATCATCAAAGCTACATTTTACGTAAAAACAAAATGAATAGGGTTGATGTTCATACGTTTTTATAGTGAATGAATTGTCATCTTTAGGTTGCGCGTGATGTATAGGTTTTAAAATACTTTCAAAATCTGCATATATTACAAATGGAACTGTTAATTGTTTCTCAAAGTTGACAAATTTAAGAACATTGTCAGGAATGGTTTCACTGAACTTATTTATCACAGAATTAGTTGTTGGTAATTTTGTACAAATAAAATTACAATCATGTTTTTCATGAAGGCGTAATGCCTCGCGCGTTCGAAAAAAGTAGAGACAGCCGTTGCAAATAAACGTTTGTCCGTTATGCTTAGATCTCTGTCTAGAAACTAGTCTTGACAAATCTTTAATGAAACAATAATGATTATTTCCACCATCATCCGTAATAAGCAAGAGATTAACGTGAGTATTTTGCAAAGTTTTGGTGAAGTATAGTGGACCGACAATTTCACAAATAATTTTGCCATCTTTAAATTGATTATTGATACCAAATACATTTATTGAAATGTTGTTTAGTTTTTCGAACTTGGGTATGTCTCTTAATTTAACAGGAAATTCAATACCTTCAAAGTTCAGTAGAGTGGAATAATGTGGATATGATGATACTCTCTGCGAAAGTCCTGTTGGTGGAAAAATTGCTGCGTTGACGGACCACGCAAAGCACATTTGATCATGATTGCATACATTCACAACAGCCTTTTTTGCTTCAATCTGCTTTGGTAATTTTATGTAGGATGAAGCAAAAAGCGGATTATATTTATTTATATTAACTTCTAGGAACATAATTTGTTGTAGACTCCATCCTAAAAAATATTTTATAAGAAAGAGAAAATGGTGTAATTTTAAAACATATACCTGAGTCCTTCTCTTGCATATGTGAGGCTTTTTCCATAATATCCCTGATAAATTCGTTATATATTTCCGTTAAATCGGTAGAGATAGTCAAAATTTTATTTTTAGTGTTAAACGATTTGAGATCGAATATATCTTTTTCAGGTATGATGTACATTGAAAATAATTCAAAATGTATTTTTAGTGCACGATATCGTTTAATATAGTCAGCAATTACTGAAAATACTTTCTCCTTGATGTCTTCGAAAAACTCATAGTGATCGATGTGGTGATGTGTTGTGGTGAAACGATAGCTCGAAATTCGACACTTAAATGCACTGTTGACTCTTTCAACACATTCCTCCATGGTATATAAAGTATTCTTTTTGTGCGCGTTACTTCTAATATGAGCATTTAAACAGTTTCTTTGAATTTTGACATGACATTCAGGGCACTCAGTAAACTTATTATCGACATTTGACGGGCCCGGTAAATTTATGATTTCATCTTGGGCATTTGACGGACCCGGTAGATTCATGATTTCATCTTTTATTTCATTATTGCACTGTACGGGTGACATTTTCAGTTTTTTCTCTGGTACGGCTTCATGATATCTGTATGGACAACTTTCTTTCTCATGACGTAATAGACTGCTTTTTGCAGAAAAGAATTTATGACATCGAAGGCACTGCATTATATCACTATTTACTAAACTATTCTAAGCACTGAACAATTGTAACTAACTGTATTTCTGCTAAATCTGAAATTAATACTTACTGGACGTACGATTCTACGTGCTTATATACGAGGTAAAACAAAGAAGGTTGTTCGCCAGAGAGCCACAAAACTAGTTTAACCGGTCTTACGAATTGTGTAGCTGGATTAACCAGTTTGAGATCGTTTTTAGCCATAATAAGACACTCGGCCAGTCTTACCTGTTTTATTTTTTACATTTTCATTTTGTAGTAAGACTGTCATTAATTTGTACAACTACAGATAGGTACATATACATATTTATGCAAGTCATTAAAAAGACAAAATTTCACCAAGGTTACGCAGGAGAACGCTCTATTTGACTAAAAATTACGTAATTTTCGCCGCTACGCGGCCTCGTGGCGCGAAAGTCAGCGGAGCTGAATTTCTGACTTACGCGCCCCTCGCCCGCTTGCGGCTAACGTCAACAATTTTAAATGTGAATTTTTATTTTTATAACAATAATTAAGGATGTTACAGTTTAAAGCTTTGTACTATTAAAAGAGGTACGTGGAAATCTCTATTAAAGGAATGAATTGTTTCGGTTACATGTTCTCAAATGTAAATGTTATTTAATGCATGAACTTTACTTTAAGATTGTGTTAATTCTTTATGGAATAAAATATCGGTGATAGCTTTAAGTATTCCCATTCGACCGCTACCAATCGCAATTTTACGACCTCTGAAACTTGTAGTTTCGTACTTTGTGATATTGAAATGAGTATAATTTCAGGATATTATGTTTTACTTTCGTACAAGCTTGTGTGATACATTTTAATTAGAAATTAGTACCTAATTATGTTATTGGAAATCGATATTTATCGTTTAAAATAAATAATTGACCATCATATGCACCGAAAACACATTTCATGAATATTCCGTGAAATCCTACAAGAGAAAATATATATCTTTACTACTTTTTGTGGATATGCAAATTTCATATAAGTTTAAAAATTATCTAATATTAAATTAATTCGTGTCCATTTTTAACAAAAATATTTAGAGACAAAAGGTAACTTTTAAAGCCGGTAAATCCATTTATCGCAAATTTCACTCGTTCAATGTTAGTTAATTTTGTGTCATAATTATAGTAGTATACAAGCACGATTTGTCTTTGTTGATAAAAATATACGTTCTACAATTTATTTATCCTTATCTGGTCTAAGATTATTATTTTTGTTGTCAATCATTCAGGCGTGACTATTTAAATTTTACATATTTTTAATGTAGTCCAAAACAATAAAATTGAAAAAGTTTTCAATAAGACCCATTACGGTCTGCACGGCGATAATTTGACAGATTTGCAGTAAGCTGTAACTTCACTCGGCAATATTTTGCGAATGATAACAGTACCCCGATGGTTTATTATATATTTGAGAAACATGTTTTTGCATCATTGCGTATGAAGTATAATGAAAGTAATTAATTTTATGCATGTACAAGAACTGACATCGAAGTTCGGTAAAATAACATAAGTAACGCATAATTTCTTGACTACTAATTAACAATATGGTAAATATGGTGTATAATATGAAAATCCAAGCATTGAAAGAAGAATGTTAATAGTCTATATCTAAAGCGAAGCAAAACAGCTATTTTTGTCTGGGTACCAGGTAGATAGGTGGTACCGGTGATCACTCCCTCAGTATATTTTGTATTTACTTCAAACATAAAACGTGAAAGTCGTTACAAATATAAAATGTGAATAAACCCAAGCTGGTCTCTGAAGAATTGAATTCTCTATTTTTGTCTGTGTACCGGGCAGATACTGGTACGGTGACTAAAACGTGAAAGTCGTTACAAATATAAAATGCAAATAACCTATGCTGGTCTCTGAAGAATTTAATTCTTTTATTTTTGTCTGTGTACCAGGCAGATACTGGTACGGTGACCGCTCTTTGTCTTGTATTTATTTCAAACACAAAACACGAACGTCGTTATGAATATAAAATGTGAATACCCTATGCTGGCCTCTAAATCCTTGCTTGAATTCTTTATTTTTGTCTGGCTATCTCTGTAACATGTCGTCTTTCGAGGGGACAAAGAATGTTGCCTGCGTTTAAGGTGGGCTCAGCTTTTTTATTTTTTCTACATAACCATGAACCAGCTCCGAGTTGATGTGAGTTCAACGAGTTTGAAATATTCACGGTACCTGCTAAGGACAAACAACTGGTCCTCGCGGAATGTTGGCGCTTGCAGTACGGTTTAATTTAGCTTAAACGATGTGGGTTAGCTAAGGTCAGCTTCCACCGCATCAATACTAGTCCCAGCAAGGTTGCAGTAAGGTTTAATTTGGCTTGAACGGTGTGCTAGTCTCCCACCGCATTAGTTTCACATCGACTATTATTTAAAGACAATCCCGCGTTTGCAGCATCACAGTTTGTTTCAAACAGTTGAATAGAAACTTAAAATATGAACTCCAAAATCATCAATAAAATTGTTTACCCGGCGAAGAAGCCCAGTCGGCTTAGTTGTAAGAAAAGTGCCAGTGAACTATATGAAGATGTGTCCTTTGAGGAAAAAGTGGTTAGGGAACTAAACACTGCTAGGTTGGATGACACCGTGGCGTCCGGCATCCTGGTTTTAGATGGAAGTTTCTCTGAATTGAAGCCGATAACAACAACTACAGCGTCCTCGGCTACAACTCCAACGTCTTCGGTGAGTGCAATGGGTTCGACGACTGCAACGTGTTCGGCGACTATGAAAACGCCGGTTACTGTTCTGGCTGGATCTTCAACGGGGGCGATGGAGATATCGGCATGTCCAAGATACATAGGGTTCGAACCAACCACGATGTCAACGCCAATCAGGGAAGCTGAAGACGCTGCGTTGCTATCAGTTGATGTGGCAGCGCACCTTACAACCATGGAGGAAAACGTTAATAAGCAAATAGCAGTGCTTCAAGTTAAAAAGGAGGCTCTACTAGATGATGTGCGCGGCTGCCTCAAGGAGAAATGTGGTAGGCACATTAAGCTCCTAAAAATATCAAAAAACAATGTGGCTACTAAAATTGTGCAGTTGAGGCAGCAGCGCAAAATGTTTGACAAAATGATAGCCTCCTTAACCGCTGATGAAGCCAAATTAGATCAAGAAATTACGAATATTGGGTATTTCGCGGATCATTTCCCTTTTACTGACTGCGAAATGCCCACGCGATTCTAATTTTTTTTTTATTTTATTAATTTTTTATTCCTGTAAATATATTTGTAGCATGTAAGTGTAGATATAAGTTTGTAAATATGTTTTTATCATGTAAGTATAGATATAAGATTGTAAATATTAATTTTAGTGCATTGTACTTCGCCTTTTTTATGTTTTTATGCTTTATATTTCTAATAAATGTTTTATTATCTCTATTTTCTTTTCATTTAAACTACTTCTTTCTGAAAATTATGATTTGGTCAAATAAATAAATAATCTGATAACAAATTTTATAAATATGCAAACAACTTTTTAAAGTATTGCACGAAAATATTTCGGCAATAACATATTGTCAGTGAGAATACTAATATGGTAATTAATTTTGAAATAATATAATTTAATTACCCAATTTAAAACTGTAAACAATTTGATAATTATAATGTTAATAGTCATTTCACATTTCTAGTAATAATTCTTATTACCACATATTAACAGTATCATATAAAAGTTTATTTCATTTAGTACTTTTTAAAATTCACAGATATTCATGGGAAATATAACAAGATATACTATCAAATTAGTTAATTTTCAACATAGTCCAGATAAAACCAAACAATTCTAAATTTTATAGTAGCTTCTAAAATAAAGTCACTAAAATTCATGATTGCTAATAATAAAAGACAATAGTAAGTTTCAGTTTTTTTATTCAGTCATATTACAAATATATATTCAAATAAGTACAAGACATATTATTTCGATAGTATTAATGAATATAATTTCTGTACTATCTGTATGCAAAGTTTGCATATCTGATACAAATATTAATACAAAGTACTACAAATATTACTTATTATATTTAAAACTAAGAGAATGTATAAAACACCATTGATTTTCTTAGAACATCTAGCAGGTGTTGATTCGTAAGTAACTACTGCCATTTTATTGTGATATGAATTCATCATACCAGAGTTTAAAGCTGTTGCAAGTGAACTCTCCTTCACAGTATTTAAATCGAATTTTTCTTTGATTAACTTCGCATACAAGCAATTCTTACTATATTTCAAATGATCTTTAATGGCCATGTCACCAATTATCCATCTATGAATTTCTACCTTACACCAGAAACATCGCACAATGTCACTTTCACCTGTATAGTAAAAACCTGCTAATGCAAGCTCAGCAGGGGGTAAAACACCAGTCCATCCATCGAATGACATTAATCGTTCATCAAATGTGTTATATGAAAGATAACTATATATACCTGAAAAATCTTCAAGGCACATTGCTTATGTGAGAAGATAATTTATTTTGTATACGAGGTACTTGAGTCAGAATAATAATAAGAAAAATGTTTATAATTTTTTTAACTGTGAATTGGTAAAAGTTATGATATTTTTGTATGAAGGAGATGTTTCGTTGGGGTGTGGAGGTGTATACTAAACCTGATGGGAGTTTAGCAGCACACATATATTTCAGTAAGAATTCTAGAACACCTCCCACCACAATTTATCCCAATTAGAGCATTTATTTTTCAATGAGAGAACTAGAACACCTCCTACCATAAAACCCCCACCACACTACCCTCCTTCATTAATTTATCGATGAGAGAACTAGAACCCCCTACCACAAAACCCCCACCACACCACCCTCCTCCTTCTTCATTTATTAATGAGAGAACTAGAACCCCCTACCACAAAACCCCCCACCACACCACCCCCACTTACCAATCTCCGATTGGTGGGGGTGGTGTGGTGGGGGGTTTTGTGGTAGGGGGTTCTAGTTCTCTCATTCTTTACCTACTTGTATTAGGTAAAGGGAAACGAGTTTATATTTTATAGTGGAGTTCGAACTAATCTTGAGGGATAGTTGTATAATTAAAATTATTTCGCTGATGGTAGGGTTCGAACCTGCTTCGCTATGTACCCCAGTTGGCTAAACCTGCTAGTTACCGAGTTATCTTCCCCTTCCCTGTCTGATATACTGTCAAACTTAACGCCAACCTTCCTTCATCTATTTATTGGTCACAATACCAGTTTCTTCACATTCTAATATCTCTTGGTTGTTATTTAGTTGACTAGCCCATTTATTTGAAAAATTGCTAAAGTACTCCCTTTTCTCAATTTCTAACAATGGATTCAAATTTATTGGTCTGGAATAGTGGTTGAATTTAAACGCGCGGCGAAAAAGTAATAACTAATATATTTAGTTAAATCAAACTAGAACTGAAAAACCGGCTGTTATTTAGACGACTGTATTCAAGTTAAGATTATGTCGTGAACTTTGCCGCTATAGTTTTTGTTTATGCGTACTTGTAGGCGGTTTTATTCCAATACTGTCGTCCAGACAGCAATGGCGTGCTAATAGATATTCTGAATTGTTTGAAAATGTTTTCATTTTCTTCACAATCGTGTTTGTATGAATGTACTGTACATGTTTTATATTTTTTTTGATAAAATTCTACATAATACTGACAAGTGAAAAATACCTTTTTCGCAAATTCACTAAAATTTCATTACAAATTCTATTACTCTATATTAATATTAAAATTAACTTTTAATTATACATATACATTCCAGCTTGGTGGAGATAAACTAAAGAATTTCGTAGATAATTGATTTGCTTCAAAATGATGTTTACATCAAATTGAAATAGCGAACAAATTAATATAAAAATAATTTTCATTTATTTCTCTAAAGCAGAGATAACCTAACTTTAATACCTTTAAATTATGATTTAATCACATATTAATTCTACTTGAACTATGTTTATCCATGCTATTCCCATAAAGCTGACCACCCTTGAGATGGAAGTAGCAAGTACGTCCCTAATGTGTAATTTGTGTTCGACTATTTGTGAAGGGATTAATATACAAAACCCTTTGATATCAGAAAGAGAGGGTATTTAATAAAATATGACGAAAATACACTTTGTAAAATAGATGTAATTGGAACGATGGAGTTCGACATACTTACATATCAGAATATTTAAGATGGCTTAAAACTAATTAAAACTTAGGAAGAGTTTTGATTGGTTACATTTATTTCTTCATCTGGTCATATAGAAATGTAATGAAAGAAGTACGTATAAGAAAAATACTTTTCAACGATAAAGAAAAGCCGCCTGATAGAGTTAAGGGTATTGTGAAAGAATTTGACTCGCACTATGTCAGTTAGCTCTTGGAATCCAAAATGGCGGGCAATTTTTAAAGAAATTATGTAAACTACGTACGTTTGCAATATAATGACTGGCCAAAGAAAACTGTAGGTTGACCGAGTAATTTTAAGAAGAGGCATACATTTAAGAAACGAAAAAAACTTTCTTCTTAACCGAATTCAAACAATTCTAAATTGAAGAAAATTCACAATTCAATTCGGTAAATATGTATGATTTTTTCATGTTTATTAAGTCATTAGTCTAGATTGGCGTAGATGATTTATATGTTCAAAAGTTAAAATTCCATAATTGCAAATCTAAAATGATATATATTGCTTTGGTATATGAGAAAATCGGGGTTCTTTGATTATGATTGTGATGTTAAAATTTCGCAAAGTTGAAGATAAAGATGCCACTAGAGGGCCAAAGCAACAATTTTGGAAAAAATTAATTGTGAAGTTATATTAGCAGAAATTTTCGTTATTTTTACTCAATTATCAATACGTATTAAAAAAGACATTTAATTTTATAAACCAGTTATCAGGAAAATTGCTGATATGATGCATAAAATAGCTTAAATGAAGAAAAACTAAGAAAATATGTAATGTTTTGGTATGCTTTTGTGGTTGTGATACAACTTCTGCATTTGCAGGTATGAAAAAATTTTGATGCATTTAAAAACTCAGATCTACAAAACAGACTGAAAACTTCTATGGTGCAACTGCGACAGACGTGTGTTTGCTCAATACAAGTAAAAGTTGTATTGAAACACTGTATGAATTTAATCCTCTCAAAAAAACAAAACAAGGATTACCCAGTGTGCGATACCATGTTTTTACTAATCGCACAAGAAAAACGTCTACTAACTGCAAATTGACGGTTCCTGTACCAACTAAAGAAGCTGCCGTACAACACGCATTAAGAGTGTACATACAAGTACAAAAATGGATGATTGATAATGACAAATTGCCGGAAAAATATGCTTGGAAGATGCCAAACGCTGACTTGACGCAGATCGGACTGCCGCAAAAAGTTAATCCACTACCCAACAGTCTTATGAAACAAATTGTATATGGTTGCAAAACTGGATGTCAAACCAAAGCTTCTACTTGTAAAAGAATGGACCTTAAATGCTCAAATGTTTGCAAGTACTGCGTAAAATAAATAACGAACATGAAACAATTAAAGAAACAAGAAAATATAAAAAATTGTTATAGAATCGGAAAAACATTTTTATTTCAACTATGCCATATTGTTTCAATAAGTACTTTAAAGTACTTATGAAAAGTTACAAAAAAAACATAAAGTACTATACGATGGCTTTCCAAAAACTGAGAAGCAGAATACTATCTTCACTCTAAAGCCATCTGTGACCGTTCCTCTTAATATTATGAAACAGAATCTAGTACACCTGTTAACCACTATACTACTATAGTTTCCTAGAGTTTCATTTAAAAATATGTGTGGGAACAGAAAATATCAAGAAAATACCAACATTTTAATTGCCGTTATCTAAAATTTTTTTGATGTTATCTATATAGGCTAGGAAAAAAGTCGACTGCATAGGATTATAGAGAATTTAATTGCAAATATTTTTTTAAATGTCGATCTGATTTAAGAAAGCTGAGATATTTCAAAAAAACACACAAAAATGTTCAAAAATTGCCATAAAATGGTCAATACGAATACCTTCTATCTGGCAAGCTGTGTCATTGGAAGTGAGGGGGACAAGTGAGTTGTGATGTTTAGAAACCATAAAAAAAATTGCTATTCCAGCAATTTTCCCAAGATAACTAAAATTTTTATTTATATGACTCCGCTATAAACCTTCTTTAAAAAAACAATCATTAAAAATAATTTTTGTCAAAAAACATTTTATGGTCTAATAGGAGCTTATAAACTACTGTACTAAGTGACTTTCTTCTATTATCAAAAGCTCATACTTTTACGTAAACAATTTCTATTATATACTGTATTTGGGGTAAAGTAGGAATGAATATAAAAACTCATTTTACAATCCTTGATCAATATCGGGATTTAGTTCCATTTTACAATTTACTGTTACAGAAATATAAAGTTGCATTAGAAATGCTATATTATAGATTCACATTTCATTGCTCGAATGGCAATACATCTAGTTTTTATGTACTACAAGGAATCCGCGATTTAAATGCAGTAAAATTGAGGCTAAGCCACTTAATGTTGAGTGGCCATAAAGTGTTTTTAAATTCACTGAACTCTGTTAACGCAGAGGGTTTTCCACTTACATCGCCCCATTCAAGTTTACCAGCAAACCCAAGTGCGATCCTCGGAAGTAATATCAAATAATTCAAGTAATGTATTTACCCAGCGGGTGGCAAACGATTGAAGGACTGCAGCGATGCTCACTTTACACACACAGTAGTATTATTGCTTACTTCTGTTTTTCTTTATCGCTTCATATGTAACAGAAATGAGGACTGGTGCGTTGTGATGACACTCAGACAATCAATCAAACACTGTCAATATTCTGGATTATTGATAGTATAAAGGCTAGTGTAAGGGTAATACTGATGGAATGTCAACATATGAATGAACTTGCACGTGTGTAATTATTTGATCCGTATCATTTTTACTGAAAAAATAATGAATATATTTGTGAGGCTAATAATTGGTAATATTATTTCAGTATTTTAAATTCCACAATGGAGTTTGTTTGGTCTCCGACGCGGCCGATGTTAGAAAAGAATAATATTTATTATTGTTGTTCTGAAGTTAGTCTTATGTAGTTAGTCTTTATCATGTGCCAAAAATAGAAGTGATACTTCTAGCCTTTCATTTGTCGATACTGATTTCCTGAAATTTGTTTTTCTTCGTTTATAATATCACTAGCACCTAGAATTTACTTTTGTTTCGAAAGCATTGACTGTTTATTATCTGGTTAAATATAGTAAATAATAAAAAACTATTAATTTACAAAAATTATATTACTTTTGACGACTTAGAAAAATATAGATAAAATTTAAAAGCACGAGTAATATTTCTGCAAATTGATATAATATAGAGGTGTTTGCTTCGAAATTTAATTCTGTAGAAAACTGATTTTCGGACAAATTGACGCTTGCAACCCTATGGTTTTTACCTCATGTTTTATAGTCAAGAATGTATAGTAATACTTGTAGAGCGACTATGAGTTGTTGATTGATTAATTCTCTTGTCGGCGTTATCATTTGAAATGCTTGATGTAATTCTACCGAAGAGAAGCGGTAATATTTTACCAAGAGCTTGTTTGGAATGCATCCCCGATATACAAATTGACCTGTTTATATAAAAAATTGAATTCGCTTTGCTTTCGTCCATATGAAAGGTCTGTATTATATTACATATTATTCACTGTCAAAGAAGTGATTTATTGTATTGCTTTATATTTAAAAGATCGTAGAAAAGAAAAAGAAAACATCTCAAAATATTATTATCGATTGTACTGGCAGAATAATTCAAGGGCGATATAAACTGACCTCGACTTACTGCGTTGAAACTGTTTCCGCGAATCGAGTTAAAAAGTGAAAACTATACAGAAACACGTATTTTAAAGGTTTAAGATGAAATAACGAAAAAATCTACTTACAATATTTATAAATCACAAGTAACAAGATATTTCTACACGTGTCGTTTAGGCTCGTTTTATCAATTATTAACATCGGTTAGTTTTCTTGACTGAAGCAATAACTATTGACATCAGCAAACCAACTACCTCTTTCTAGATATTTTGCCGGATCTCGAAAGAACATTTAGTAAATAAGGACTCACTATTTTACGTACTTTTCGAAGGATGAGGTGTACGCAATTCACACCTAAAAGTGCACAACTTATGCATATACGCTGATATACAAGTCGCTAGAAGTTGAAACGATTTTGTGAATTTATCCATTTTACATTATCTCGGAAACACACCATCTGCTGTAGGATTTTTTTTCTTGTTTACCAAGTGTAGAAAAGTAGTAATTTTTTTAATGTCTTTAAAATGGTTTTCTATGTTTATCACCACGTCGATTTAATACTTGACGATCTAATTATATCCCGATATGGATCGGGAACAAACATTTTCTCCGTTTTCCGCAAATTTTTTTCAATTCGTCCAAAATCGCGATCAGAGTCCAAGAAAAAATGGCCAACTTCGGGAAATTTATGATCCACTATCTTCAACAATCCTTTAAAAATGAGCTATTGATACAAAGCAATAGGCCCTTTATCCGTCTATCGAATTTTTCTTTCCTAGTACTTAGGCCTTTTATTCAGTTAGTTTCTTCTGTATTGGATGAATTTAAAAAGAAAAGAAGGGCTTGTTGCATAGTGAGTATATAGGTCTTATATCCATGTTTAAAAGTGAATTATTTATTATTTGTTTGCTTATAGTAATGAAACATATTCTTTATAGGATTTTGCAAACAGTGGAAAGAAAAGCTATCTATGAGAACTAAAGGAAAAACTATATATAAAAATATTAATGAAATCTTTGCATTCTTTCGATAACCTGACTTCTGGTTATGCTAACGAGTAAAAATTCTTATTTGCCATTCTCATTTTAACACTAGCATCCAACCTAGTCCCCTACGGCTAAGCAGGCTAAACTAGTATCTACATGATCCCCTACGATATGTAAATTAAGTTAAAAATGAGAACAAAGGCCTGAAATTAATTTATTTACCTACCTTGTCTTTAAAAATTTTTTCATTCTAATGAATTACATTTTCATAAAATCTCATTCAGTTTCTTGGAAATGCTTAGCCTTTGAAATGTTTTTCGTTCTTATTGTGGACTCATCAGAAAAGCCTAAAGCCACTCATAACGATGTTCCATGCAAAACTAAGACAATATCCATGAATAAGTATAAAATAATTATAATTGACATTGACTGATAAAAAACAACAGATCTTCACCTATCTATTAGAATGAAAAAAATTTTAAAGACAAGGTACGTAAATAAATTAATTTCAGGCCTTTGTTCTCATTTTTAACTGAATTTACATATCGTAGGGGATCATGTAGATACTAGTTTAGCCTGCTCAGCCGTAGGGGACTAGGTTGGATGCTAGCGTTAAAATGAGAATGGCAAATAAGAATTTTTACTTGTTAGCATAACCAGAAGTCAGGTTACCGAAAGAATGCAAAGATTTCATTAATATTTTTATATATAGTTTTTCCTTTAGTTCTCATAGATAGCTTTTATTTCCAGAGTCCTATATCCATAATCAGAAAGTCTAACCTAAACAACTTAAGTCCTTTATCCACTGCTAAATTTTTTTATTATTTCTAATTATAAAATAATTTAAAAAAAGTGATATAGGTCCTTCATCCACCTGTGTCTTCAATTCTTACATAACAGGATGGTTTTTCTTCTTCCTAATATAATTTTGAATAATATCATAGTATATTGATCAAATTAAATATTTTATAATTATAAATTAAGCGGTCTGGCATAGCCGCTCACTCTGGCTGATTTACCTGAAACGGGTATTGTAGTTAATAATTGTCCCGTTAATATAGATAATTGCAAAACAACGTTTTACCTTTAATGTATATATACTTTTTTAAATTTTTTTGAGTTCCTTTTTAAATATTTTATTATTACATTGTTTTATTGATTTGCGCTTCAGCAAAGGAAGTAAAACTTTTCTCTCTTATTGTTTTTCAAATTCGGCCTGGCTCCATCCCGCCCAGCCCTTTAATAACCACGACTTTTCGCTCTGTGAACATTAGGTTGAATCCTGGGGTGGATGCCTAGGAAGTATAAATTGTATATTTTATAATTGCTAATAAAAGTTGTTTTGATTGATTGATTGCATGGTTTATCAAACTAATCGGTAACTAAGTAATTATTATTAGTATCCATTGCGTCTGTATCTAAAAACGGGATTGTCTGAGTACTTCAATAGTAAATTTCAAGTTGTTATGATGCGAATTGAATATATTTAGAGTAATGTTTCCTGAATCTTTGATAATACTTTTAATTATGTCATCATATTTTCAAATTTCGCATAAGAGATAAAATTGTGTCTAATTCGAGGGCAAAGTGTCATTGTTGCTCTCAAGTGTTTGAGTAAATTTGCACTCTATAGTAACAAATGACGCACTTTGCCCTCTTAATACACAAATGGATGTTAGAAACAACATGCGTAAAGTTACCAGTTTATGCATATAGTTAAAAAAGGTACCACTTTAAGTTTAAAATACTATTTGTAAATTGTACATTGTCAGAGTTTTTTTTTTATTATTTCACAAATATCTCATTAATCTATTAGGCTATGAGCGAAGTACAGTAAAAAAATCATATAATTGTATATCAAATTGCGACAAAGATATTACATTTTCGAGAAACAAGCTAACAGTTATACTTTTCGCAGTTTTTTTGTAAATAATATTAGTTTTAGACATTTTCAGTTTAATTAATAAACATAAAAAAATTAAGCAATTTTTAAAAAAACTTTTTTATTTGTCGATCGATTTTGCTCAAAAACAATAGGGTTCTTCCTCTAGCTGACACTAACTTCCTGTCCAAATTCAATACAATCGGACTTTTTGTTCTTAAGTTATCGTGCTTACAAGAAACGTGACGGACGGACAGACAAACGGACAGACAGACGAACAGACAGACCTACAGACAGACGGACAGATAGTCTTTTATCTAATTCAGAAGTTGCATATTTTCAAATTTTCGACAATGATTCGTAGTGAATGAGAATCTCGAATTTCAAGAATATAATTTGCACTAAGTAGCGTATTAAAGTCCCGAAGACATTGTACTAAACGTTTCTCTGTATATGAATCCATAATTGAATAAAATGTGATTAATGTTACCAAAATCTCGCGTTTAGAGAGGTTGCTCTCTATTGTTTTAATTTTATGCAGGAGGGTAGGAAATCGGTCGTGGTTAAATCGCAGACGAGTTATGGTTGTGTAGAATTGCCTAGAGATAAAGTGCCCTTTGTGCCATTTGGATTTAGATATAAACGGATTTAATAATATGTAATGAGTAGAATTGTCTGAATATGAATGTTCTAGTACGAGCGTTAACAATTCATACAGAGTGATTTTTTAAATGTGACGTATGAGTGTGATAAGGGATCTTCTACAAAGAAGTATTGCCACTTGCGATCATGCTAACGGTTAATTTGTATACTTATAGTTTATCAGGTTAGCCACAACGGGCTTGATTTTATACAAGATAATAATAATAGTATTTCCTTATAATATTATAGTATTATAATATCTAGGACGAAGCCTAGCTGAAGCTACACTATTCAACGCTACTCTAACTTATCCAATACTTATATATAAAGATACGTATTTAGAATAATAAAAAAATCAGAATATCAAAAGTTAAACTAAGTGCATAATGCTTACATAAATGATGAAAAAAGGATGTCATTAAGAAAAGTCCAAAATCTCCGTTGCAAGATAAATCGTAGTATCTTTCATACACATACCTATATTTGGTCATATCAATGCCAAATGATCAAATATACAGGGTCAGTATCGCTTTATCAAAGATGTATGTGTATATCAATTGCATTATTATCTCACAAATACTATAATAATTTTTAGATTTTCACAATTCCATTACTGGAGTAACTGGAATCCTCATGTATTCGGAATGCGAAATGTTCAAGAACATTAGCAGTTTAATGTCTACTGTACCATGAGAAATAATAGAGTGGTCACATTACAGTTTTTTTGAGGAAAATTTAAATAGTAAGTTAAAAGGATTTCTTCTTCAGCTAATATGTCTAAGGCTTCCGCCTTAGAATTCCTGCCTTGACGGATGTTCTAAAATTATACAATGTGCGTTTTACAGTGTACGATGATGGTTTTCGTTCTTGTGTGCAGCGAGTAGCAAATATGTTACATGTTCTTGATATTATTTTATCACATTCTCCATAAATAATAAACGAATCTAAAAAGTCTTCGTGGGGGTAACTTAAATGTACTGGCATTTTATGACATAAAAAAATAACTCACATTAATGATTGTTTCTAATCATATTTCAAAAAGATATAACTTTAACCTCTACAATGCCTATACTAAAAAAAGGGAATATGATTTTACGTAACTTGATGTAAAAAAATCCAAGGTGTTCCATTTGAACTAAAAGAGTTGTTGAGGTTTCAATTCGACAAAATGTAATGTGAAATATAGAACGCTTGGTATACTATTATGGAATTTATTTTTATCCCAGAGAGTAATTCATCTTGTGTTCTTTCTATGTGCCGAAGAGCAAACGAAGAAAGTTATAACGGTTCTTCCAAGCCGTTGCACTCTACACATTTTCTACAAAGCGTCAAATATCTCTAGCCCAGGCGGCAGGGAGATTTTCCCTATGTTATTGATCACCTACCTAGCTGATTTTTAGCAACCGTTTTGATCCCCCATTAAGTATCCCAAATGCATAAAATTCTAAATTTCTTAAGTCCCACGGGGAGCAGGGGGGCCCTAACAGGTGCAAAATTTGTGTTTCAATTATCTTGGTTTCTATTGAAGCTAGGACAATAGCGATGACGCCAGCGAAGAGGGCGCTTCGAGCACTAACACTTTGTTTCTCCTGACTTTCATCGTAACTGCAACGGTTGTCGATTGGAGGGTTAGTCCAAGCGGCAGGGAAATTCTCCCTGTGTTGTTGTGACAAGATCACCTACCTGGTTGATTTTTTGCATGCGTTTAAAGTCCCCCTTAAGTATCTCAAACACACAAAATTACATATTATTTAAGTCCCGGAGAGAAAAAGGGTGAGCCTAACACGTGCAAAAATTGTGTTTCAATTGCCTCGGTTTCTATTGAAGCTACGACAAAAAAGAATATTATCTTTGAAAAATTTCCTAATCAGAAACCGCTTTCACAACTGTTTTTTTTTTCGGTTGTTTTAGTAGGAGCCACTTTTCGGTTTGCTTCAGTAACCTGCAGCAAAAATAGTTTCTCCGCCTCACCGTAGGTTAACAGTTTATTAAACCCCCCCAAAAGTTCAAAACAATGTTCAATCAAATTCGCCAAAACAATACAATTTAGGACATCAAAGGGTGGTTGGACATCCCCTTGCATTTGAAGTGGGAAGCTGCAATTTTACTGTAATAATACTAGGGGAAGGTAAAAAATAACTGCGGGGTGCCCAGACTATTAAAAAAAAAGATTTTTGGACCACCTCACAGTGGTACCATTACCATGTAAAACGCGGGAAAAAGGGTGAAACTAAATATTTGTTTCAAGGAGTATTTACTACATTTGCTGTTTTACAACCCTCCCCTGTACAGCCCTTCCAAGAAATTAACTTGTTACTACAGTTGGAAAAAAAATGTAGTATAGGTTTTGCATTTTTCCGGTGGACCATCCAAACCCGAAAAAAACGTCGGATCGAAATGAAAGTCATATCTATCGACTCGAGAGTGAATTTAGAAAATTCCGTCCGTCGGTTAGTCGGTCTGTCTGTCGGTCTGTCCGTCGGTCTGTCGGTCTGTCGGTCTGTCTGTCACGCCCAGCCCCCCTAATCCATTTTCGGATTTCGATGAGACTTGGGCGGTTAATAGGAGATCTTTAGAAAACCTTAACACCGGAAGCTCGGCTTCGTTCGGAAACCGGAAGTACCCGATATAGACGTTTCGAGTTTTTCGGTAGAAATTGAATGACTCGATAACGAGTAGCCGGATGGAGATATTTCAAAAAAGAAATGGTGCCGCTGGTAAAGCTCCACAAATAAGTATACCAGAGACTATGTCGAAAAACAAATGAAAATTGAATTTTTTTGCAAAAAACTGGTTTTCTCAAAATCGAGCTAGGAAGCACGATAACTGTCCAGAATATTGATTGATTTCGATGAGACTTGGTGGAATCAAAGGTCACGGCCACAAATGAAGCCTATTGCGGACGGCCAGAATTCGTTGACCGCAAGTATCTTTTCCAGGGCCGAGTATGATTTTTCAAAGAAATTAATAACTCCCGAATCGAAGGTCCGATTTTGATTTTCTTAAATTGCAATTGTAGGGCTCGATTAGGTCTATTAGTTGACGTTTGTGAGAAATTTGACGAAACAAAAGTGAATCTACAAATCCTGGAAAACTTGATTTTTTGATAAATTTCGAAGAGTTTCCTAATAAAAATCGAAAATTAACTATCCCGTCGATCGATCTCCATAATCAGTATAAGCCTTTTTGGACAAAAAATCTGATATTGAGTTTTTTCGAAAAATTTAAAATAAACGAGTTATTTACGAAAACACATTCCATAGAATTATTTAAAAAAATATTACAAATTGATAAATTCTCCGTGCGATATAGGTGCGAACAAATAATGTAATGTTATATTTAAAATATCATCATTCATTTCCTTATTTTCATTTACTCAATAAAAATAGAACCGATGCCCTTTCTGTGTTTCAAAATGTAGTTAGCCTTTACTTTACTCAATGCAAAAAAAAAAACGTCAAAATGTACAGAGTCATCTTGCGACCCTCTGCTGAAAATCTACTGAATCATCCCAACAGGGATAAAAAGCATATCAAAATGTAGTTTTTTACCTTGTTTTTTCATTTGCTTACGTATTACAGGCATATTGTAAAGCAGTCGATTTGCAAACGTAGTTATAATAGATGTATTTTGTGTGCACTTTATTAAAGTTTATGAACTATTATTTTAATAATCAAGTAACTTCTAATACATTTTATTGAGAGGTCCATTATTTAGGTAAATACGTATTTTTATCATTCGTAAAATTCCCTTTTCTGTTTTATATTAGTAAAAATATGCGATTGTATAAAATGTGGATAAAAATACATTTCCATTTTTATTGTCCTTAACTTTACATAGAGTTATAAACAAAAGTACCCATAGTACTCTCAGATTATAATTTATTTATTTGCAGTATATGTTTGTGAAACAGGGTGTTCTCTCAATTTTGCTCTTTTTTTATAAATCATAATTAAGTCAAACGTAGCATAATTCTTTTATTATTTCTAATAATGAGATTGTGTGGTTAAAACATTCTTTTAAGGTGTACAAGAAAAGAGTTATTGGACGCCTTACCGACACGAGGGAAAAATAATGTGTCCCATATGGTTAATAAATTGCTTAATTTTTTAATAGCAAAAAGAAACATTTCAAAAATGATTTAACGTCTAGAATTGAGCCTGATGATATCATTGAAATTATTTTATGCGAAATTCACGTCAATTTGGGAGGCAAGCAACCTTGTTCGCGACCGTTTTGTAGCAAATAATTCAGAATGGTTAAACGAAGAATTAGTATAACCTCGAGAATTTTATAGTTCGAATCCAACTGACCGGCCTATAAGAGATTTCATAGAAATTTTACTGCGAAGTAAACAACGAAGAATTAAGGATTTCAAAGAGTAACTAAGTCCCGAAGAATTAAGTTTTGCAGCTGGCAGAGTTTAAGATCGGCCGGCATCTTAAGTAGTGCAAAATTTTAAAAGAGCCTTCTACTACAACTACACGTGCGAAAAGAATATGTCCAGCCTATCGTTCCGAACACAATGAAAGCCAAAAGTTTACCAAAGATGAAGCATTGTCCTTGTTTACAACTGTAAAATACACAAAGCATCAATATTATCAAAGATTATTGAACGCGAAAAATAAAAATAAAATTAATTTATTCACCAGAAATTTATTATTTTCACGAAAATGGCACAAATAATATATAACATTTTTTAATGTTATTGCAATTATTATTACCTAAATTTAACATCTTTTGCTCATTTGCAACAAAAAGTTCCCGAAAATAATTTTGTCGCACTTTTGATATCAACGGTACCACTGTGCACCCTAATGCTACATGTTTCGACTTTCGAATTTTCTGGTCATCCCTAGTCGAAAATATATAGGGTATTCAATTTAAAATAAACAAGTTGATATCGACTTCCGGTATAACCGGAAGTGCTTGCAATTATTTTGATTCGATTGGCCACACTGACTTTAGCAACTCCAAAAATCAAAATTTTCAAAATGCTTTGTTACATACTTTTCCCTATATCGATCAATTCAGTTCCCAGTGAGACACCGTGTATAAGGAACAATATTGGTCCCAGAACAGATCCTTGGAGAATGTCAGATGTTACGAGGGCAATTTTAGAATAAGTGTTTTCAATCATTAAAACTTGATGGATTAGGTACAATTTACGGATATATGTGGACATCATAATAGAATTGAGAAAATGAATATATTACTAGCAAAAATACTCGTAATTATTTCAAACTCTTACTAAAGACTTATCATAGATAAGTACAAGAACATATATCTTTCTAAACAAAATACTTTGCTGGCTATATGCTACGAACAACATTGATTTAAAAGAAAGAGATATGCACATTATGTACAGGAAACTGTCACAATAATGTTATTTTTAATTTTAAATTATCCTGTTCAACAAAACCAAAAAAACAACTAAAGACAAAAACACTTACCAAAAAATTAGAAACTTTCACATACACGTGTTTCGGTAACCTACACCAAGGATACACTCTTCAGAAGTAGCACTGAAGAGTGTATCCTTGGTGTAGGATACCGAAACACGTGTATGTGAAAGTTTTCTAAAGTTTTTTGGTAAGTGTTTTTGTCTTTAGTTGTCTTTTTGGATTTGTTGAACAGAATAATTTAAAATTAAAATTTTCATTATTGTGACAGTTTCCTGTTCGTGTAATGTGCATATTTTTTTCTTTTAAATCAAAAGTCTGAAATAATTACGAGTATTTTTGCTAGTAATAAATTCATTTCCTCAATTCTATTTTAGATTACTCTTACATTGTAGGGAATTTGCATTTGCATTGGAAATCATAATGTTTAAGTTTGAAAGGAAACAAGGAGTAGTTGAGATTATTAGAGGCTTTATAAATGAAATTAACATTGCAATATGACAACTGTGAGATTCGCTTGCCTCATTTTCAGTATGTTAACGTTTCACTATATGAAAATGGCCGAATGTTATAAATCATAGACAATGGCTAAACCAGACTGGAAAATATAAGTACAGAAAATGTATGTGCACGTGAATATATTTCAGATTATCTGCACTTTGGAACCCATAGAATGTTATGTTATTAATTATGACTGTTAAGGCAATTAGTCAGTGTGTTTTCACATAATAAATAGTTAGTCTCGTCAAAGTACATTGTTAGTTAATCGTTTTCCTTGTATTATTTGTTGATTTAAGACAACCATTCCAGCATTTCCAGTTACTGTTTTACTTAATAACAGTGCTCCGTGTTTCTTGAGCTGATGTAATAACATTTCGGTATACCCTAATGTCTGACTGAACTTAAATGGAGTGTAGCATGCAGAATACCAATTGAATATTGCAGTAATTTGAAACGCTGATGAACGCAATTTACGTACTATTTGAATATGTAACAATGGCAGTGATTTAGAGAATATGTCGGTAATTGTATGAAACTATTTTTGTTGAATTGTGGCCATAGTAACATTTCACAACACGTAAAGAAACAGACACAACTATCTCCAATCACCGAAACCCTAAATATAAGCTTGTTTCTCCAACGGATATGGCATCGTCTAGTTATGAGATATGTCAGTTTCAGTTATGTATAGATGACGGCAAGTTACTTGTAGAAGCAATTTCAGTATCGATACACCTAAGCATTTGTTGCTCACAATACAGAGTGGGCTAGAATCTGCAAAAAGTGGACAAAAATCGTTTTTGTTAAATTTCGCATATCGTTTCTATATATTCTCTAAATGTTATTTGTGGCATTATCTTAATTCTTTTTCTCCTTCTTTAATTCTTTGGGACTTCCTGCCACATGCATGTTTTCCTTTTAAGCGGTGCTAGGGGAATCTACAAATGATCATAATTGACCAGTATGTTACTGGTAAATAACCTCTACGCCTGTTACTTTTACTTCAAAGGATCAGTTAGAAGTTGCTTTTTTAAATAAACAACACAAATAAGTATAAAAACTCGAAATTAAATATTTCGTCGACGTTTCGGAAATCTAATATGTTTCCCTTTTCAAGGCTTTTCTTGAAAAATCTTTTTTCTGTGAATGATAAATACACAGCTCTAAGAATGTTTGTTATATTCAATATCCATAGATACTTTCTATTTACATAGAACTGTTGATATAGTTAACAGTTTTTTAGTGCGACAAACAATACGTGGGTGAGTCATCCAGACCTTTTAGTTTAAGATTGGGCGAACATCAAAATTATATCAGAAAAAATGAAATTTAGAGGTCCAAGATCTGCGAACACGCGTGGGAGAACGGACATAGAATAAACTGGGACTCGGCAAAAATTTTAACAAAAGAGGCAGATAGCAAAAAATCGGTAAAGGTATTTACACAGAACTTCCCTCGTTCATGGCAGTCTCTCTAAAAAAATAATAATTACGAAATGACATTGAGAATAATAATCGGAGTAGAGTTATTGCTATTATTACAAAGAAAACTTGATAAGTTTTGGTCAAAAAAATATACAGATTGCTCATCCAACAGCAAAAGTTCAATACTAAATAGCAGGTGCCACATATGGCAGGCTTGCGCAAATACCTTTACAAATGTCCACCATGACTGAATTATTTCTTGGGATGACCACCCTGTACATTTTTCAATAAAAGTATAATAGGTGCATATGCCAGATGTTATTGCCATCTGTCACATTTTCAATCCAACATTCACGTAATGGAGTGGAAGTATAGTGGTGGTTAAAAAATTTCATTTTTTAAAAATTTTTCAAAAGATGGTAAAATAATTTTCAAATTTTTTTCTTCTGAAATAGGTTTAAAATGTCAAAGGTAGAAATTTTAAATTAGAGCAAAAAGGAAAGTCTCCTTCTGTTCTATAGTAGTGCTTAAAAAAGTTTAAAAATTAAAAATGATGTATTTTTAAAATAGGTTTAGAATGCTATGAAACGTGAAAATTTTAAATTTGAGCAAATAAAAAAAAATTCGATCTCTTTTAGTGGTAAAAACTTTTTGAAAAATGTTGGTGAAAAAAATTTTCAAAATTTTTTTTCTGAAATACCTAGGTTTAGAATGTCATTTAAATTTGAGCATTCTGGTGTTAAATTTTTTTCCAAACTGGTAACAAAATGTTGCAAATTTTTTTTTCCGAAATTGGTTTGGAATATCATGAAACGTGGAAATTTTAAATTTGAGCAAAACAAATTTTTTCGTCTGTTCTATAGTAGTGATACATAAATGGATTAAAAATGTTTTCAAATTTTTTAAAAAATTCTTCAAAAACATTTTTAAATTTGTTTGAATAGTTTTAGAATGTCATGGAAACGTGGATAGTTAAAATCTGAACAAAGAAAGAAAAATTCTATCTTAGTGATAAAATTTCAAAAAACTTTTTTTTTAATCAGGCTTAGAATGCCATGAAACGTGAAAATTTTAAATTTGAAGAAAGAAAAAAAAAATTCATTTTAGTAGTAAAAATTTTTTCAAAAATATTGGTGAAAAAAATTTTCAAAATTTTTTTTTTCTGAAATAGGTTTAGCGCGTCATGAAACGTGGAAATTTTAAATTTGAGCAAAAAAAAATTTTTTTCAACTTTGTAAAAATTTTTTAAAAAATGTTTGAAAAAAATTTTCAAAAATATTTTTTTCCTGAAATAGGTTTAGCGCGTCATGAAACGTGGAAATTTTAAATTTGAGCAAAAAAAAATTTTTTTCATGTTGGTAAAATTTTTTTCAAAAATGTTTGAAAAAAATTTTCAAAAATTTTTTTTTCCTGAAACAGGTTTAGCGCGTCATGAAACGTGAAAATTTTAAATATGAGCAAAAAAATTTTTTTTTCACTATTTATTCCGTTTAGACGGTCCACCCTGTATATTTTTCAGTGAAAATTCTACCAGTTCTTCGCTGACAGTAGGGTTAACTACCTACCAAATTTGACTGCTCTCCGTCAAGTAGTTTTTTTAGTAAATGCACCAACAGACAGACAGACAGACAGACAGACAGACAGACAGACAGACAGACAGACAGACAGACCGACAGACAGACAGACAGACAGACTGACGGAATTGAAAAACCTATATTTTCTGAATCTACGTGTTCTGAAACGTCAGAATCCGAAAAAATCTCGGAGGGTGATTTTTTCTCGAATACAATACTTCCCTTCGGTATGCGAGGGAAGTAAAAAGAAAAATTAAAGAATCCGCGATAATATTATTGAATGAGAATAGTTACGTGTCGAATTGTTCCGTAGATGTCTGTACAACTTGGCTGCCAATGTTAAAAGAAGAACTTCACAAACTTAACATATCAACAGTTCTATGTAAATAGTAAGTATCTATGGATATTGAATATAACAATCATTCTTAGAGCTGTGTATTTGTCATACACAGCAAAAAAGATTTTTCAAAAAAGCCTTGAAAAAGGAAACAGATCAGATTTCCGAAACGTCGGCGAAATGTTTAATTTCAAGTTTTTATACTTATTTGTGTGGTTTATTTAAAAAAACCAGCCTCTAACTGATCCTTTGACGTAAACGTCACAGGCGTAGAGGTTATTTACCAGTATCATACTGGTTAATTGTGATATATTTTGTAGATTCCCCTAGCACCGCATAAAAAGGAAACATACATGTGGCAGGAAGTCCCAAAGAATTGAAGAAGGAAAAAGATAATTTATTATTTGTTTGCTTATACTAATGAAACATATTCTTTATAGGATTTTGCAAACAGCGGAAAAAGAAAGTTTTTAGTTCTCATAGATAGTTTTTTTTTCCGGTGTTTGCCAAATCCTATAAAGATTATGTTTCAGTATGTTGATACGTTTAAATATCTGTATTAAACCAGTTTTAAGAACGGATATCGTTATGACGTATGTAGTTATAGTCCCATTACCAATCTCTCTAATATATGTTTAAAATAATTATATATCAGTACATGAAATCAAACACGTCGAATGAAAATTATGAAAGTTGCAATCTTGGATTCAGGAGTAATCGGTCGATATGTGGTAATTTAGTTAGTTTTGTTAATTTTACAACAAATGCCTCAGTATATAAATGATGCCATAATAATCATGTGGATGTTATCTACATCAATTTTGTCAAAGCATTTGAAAAAATTGATCATTATGTTATTCTCAGTAAGTTAAAACAATTTTCGTTTTCTATTAGTACAGTTCCTGTTTACATACTTATCAAACAAAGAACAATTTGTTAGAGTTAATAATTGTGAATCGGATATATTTACTACGTGATTGTTTATAATTTTTATATAAATTTGCAGCACGTACTACTCGCGCACATTCAAACAAATATTTATTTCCTCTAGATATGTTTAAACAAACAAATAAACAGCCAAAGATCATTCATTTTCTCTTACCCATAATAAGAGTACTGAAAAAAGTTTCTAAATAACGTGTCAGTTAAAATGACGCAGCAATCAAAATTAAGAAAATATGCACGATTATGTGGCTCTATCCATTTACTTCAAAAACTAAAAAAATTTGAGTGAGTATATGTGAAAGCATAATTAAAATGCTCTAAAATTTTCTCCATTTAACCAACATTCTGCCTTTTATGATAACAGAGATAGTTATACATGTAGCCTAAATTATTTGAAATGGGTATATTAAGATTTCGTTACTCCATTTACTAATACATACTGATATTCGTTTATATGAATAGCAGTACAGCTATTCTTGTATTTATTCACTCCATACTATTTGTCGAATAAATGCAATAAGCAGGAATCTTATTCAACGTAAAACCAAATTAAATTAAATGTTAGGTAACTTTCATCCATTTCAACAACAGCGAAAACAAATAAACACTACATCTGCGACTGTGGCATGCTTAAAACTTTCTTTCAACTTATATGCACACCGCAGATGTTATCCTGCAAATTTAAGATCCAATCTAAGGGAAATTTCCTTACCTGCGCTGCTACATGTCCTTGCTCCAACCTCAGTAAATCAGTGTGGCTCCAAGCGCTGGTCGACCACGGAGACACATTTCTAAGGTCTTCATTGAACTTAAAGTCTTTGAGCTTGTTGTGTAGGAATTTCCTGATATTCCACGGGAGGTCGTTATGACCATCAATTAGAGGCACTTCTTGGAGTAACCTAGTTGCAAACTCGAGACGCTCTTCAAAGGAGGCACTTGAAGTAATCTTTAAGGCTATTGGAACTCCGACTCCTGCAGCGGCTGCCAGGAGTAGAACTGTTGCTATTATCCACCAGTGACGGGTCGTTAAGTCTATCCCTCCTGAAATTAAGGTACAAGTGTGCCTGTGAGTGCATTGCAGAACTAATATATTCAGCAAAACTTCATTACATACTAAAGCAAATGTATGCATACACATTTGATGTGGAGTTTCTAGATATCGCCTGTAATTATTTCTATGGTAGTTTGTAAACTTGCTCGGGTTATTTCTTAAATACACAGGGATATTCAGAAAGGCGGGTCTAAGTGTAAATAATTATAAAATAGTGAATACGTATTATAAGACATTTAACCTTACATGGAGTTACATTATTCTTAACAACATAGTGGGAACCAACAAAAAAGAAATTCATTAAAATTACAATTATAACATAACATTTAAGAAATAAAATTATTATGATTTATATGTATACAAATTGGGAGAAGTAATTGGCAGACAAATAACCGAGCGAGCAGTGATAACGATTTTTTATTTATATTTTTTTTCAGTGGGCCATGAGGCGTGATATATGAACGGGCAGAATACGAATAAGTCAAATATTAAAGACAAAATCATTCTAGAAAATATGAGGTAAAGTGGGTATATAAAAGTAAAGCGAATTAATAATTGAAAAATGGCATGTAATAGTAAGTAATAGTAATAGTAAGTAATTAAGTAATTTATTCATATAACTTTGTTACAATGATTAGTTACAATGAATAGTTAATACATTGTTTATATTTACAGACTATATATTTTCTTTAAGTGAGGGCGAGTTACCTAAGCAAAGCTTGTGTTGTGGGACTCATGTTAGAATGTTACTTGTTACATACTATTTAAATAGAACTATTATTAATAGTAATTATTAGTAAAGTAAAAGTCATGTATTTAACATAAAATAACAGAAGATACTAAGGACCATTTTAATTAATTATATCAATACAACATATACTTAATATACTTATAGGTGAACATAATTATGGACAGGGAGAAAGAGACAACTGTGTAAAATCGTAAACTATATAATTTAAAAGCAAAAAATAGGAAGCTATGTTAGGTAAGTTTAATTGATTTTTACGTATTATATTTAACATCCATTATTATTATTATTATATTTGCTATATACCAAAAATAAATTTTGTATTAGTAAAATTTTTGCTCGCATATTTTTTTAGTTCCCTTTTTATTATATGTGTTTTTGACAATATCTTAATTTGTTTGGGAAGCATATTAAAAAGTTTTGGCCCAAAAAACGATATGAATCGTTTAGTGTCACTTTTTCTACATAATGGAATATCTGTTATTTGGTTGTCTGTCGCTCGAGTATTATACGGATGAGATACGCAGCATATTGGTTTATTTAGCATCCATAGCAAATATTGATAAGTGTATAGTTTTCTAATGCTAAATATTTGGATTTCATGATACAAGAGTTCCGTAGAGTATAGTTTTTTTTAGCATAATTCTTAATAAAGTGTTTTGGACAACCTGTAAGTTATGGTTATTGGTAAAATTTGAAAATTCATTTTCTGAGTCTATGGTGTGTTGAACATGTTCCGTCCAGCGCAAAAATGTATCAATCATTATTCCTAAATATTTAATTGTGGTTATTTTGTGAATGACAGAACAAGTACAGTTTGTATTGTCACAGCAGCTTCTGTGTATTGTTAAGTTGTTTTTATGTGGTTGATCATTTATTGTGGAAGATAATGTCATAATTTTTGTTTTATCAACATTGAGACTTAAGAGACTTTTATTTAACCAATTTAAATAGATTTTTATTTCCTTTTCTGCATTATTGTGGACATCCTCTCACGTATCTCCAATGAAAATTATTGCTGTATCATCCGCATATGATATTACATAACTGTTTGTATTTTTTAGTCTGGACATATTATTTATATATATTAGAAATAATATTGGACCTTTGCTGCCTGTCACATAAGTAGTCTTTAAATACAGGTAAAGTAACACCTCTAACCCCGATGACTTCTAATTGCTTTAGCAGAATTTCATGATTAACTGTGTCGAATGCTTTGGCTAGATCTAAAAAAATGGTTAAACATTTTTTCGATTGTTTTAGGTTATCTACAATATTGTTTGCAATGTATGAGTTGAGAAATACTCGTAAATCGTAAATATTCTTTAGTGCCATAAAAAAATTATCAAGGAGAAACGATGTAAGCTTATTTTTGAGCAGATTGACATTATTTGTTTTTTATTTTTGTCATTATTTTATTGCATATTTTAGTTCCCACGTACCGAATTTTTTTATGTAATTGTATTAACTACTCACCAAATATCATTATGCTTCGTCACATTTTTTGTTGTATCACTAGTGATAAGAATTGTTTCTCTTCTCAATTTTCTTTCAATTTCGTTATTTATGTCACAAAAAGTTATCTACAAAGCAGCTCATTTAGTGAAAAATAATGTAGATATAAATATTTAACAAAAGATGCTGCAAAAACTTCAAAAGTCCGCGAGGCTCTCCATGTGTTTCCATATATTATGTGTAATGTAGTGGCAACAAAGAAACAAAACGTTTAAACTAAAAGTATTGTATTAATGGACTGCATACATGCGCTAAGGAGCCTAGTGCTCGGGTACACTTCGACCAATCAAATGATGAACAAAGATGGATAGATTACAATTTCTTTGACTACTATAACTGTCCCCGGCATGGAGTTTATGAACGCAATATTAGAAATTGAAGTCAAATATGATTATAGTATAGCCATCTAGTGGTGCCGCTAGAACTATACTCAAGAAATACATATACACCAGAGAAGATTGTTTAGTTAACAAGACAAATATTGAGTAAGTTCTATGGATAGTAGATGGAACTGATTTAGCAAATTATCAACGTGTTGAGACTTTTACATGGATTACCGTAAATACTTTAGCTTATGTCTTCCCAGAGCGAGTATGTTTAACTTGTCTCTATATGTATCTCCATGTGACTTATGCCTAAACATGTACTAATTAATTTGACTACTTGGTAAGTATTTCTATTTAATTTTAGTTCCCGCATTTATAATAATCAATTTATTAAGTACTACATTTTTAAGTCACTGTAGACTTTAACTTGCATCTGCATGGGCAGTACAGTGTGTCCAGTAGTAACGTGCAAAAAACGTAACTAATAATTCCTTATCAAAATAAGCCTTTCCTGTCCAGCTACACACCCTTAAAAGGGTATGAAAAAACGGTTTTTAATTTTTATCTGAAAATAATTTATAAGCACTAAATGATCACATCGGTACATAATACTGTCAAATTATGATTTGACACCAGCGTGCTTAGTGTTTTGAATAATATAAATAGTGCTCGTCGTTTTTGATAGATCACTTAGGTCGATGTAATTTAGTATTTTCTCAAAAACCGTCGATTGTACGAAATGTTTTCAAGAGGTAAAACGTTCCTCAAATGAATCATAAAGTTTATATGAAGAATCCAACTTTATTTTTGACAAAGAATTGGCAGTTACATTTTTTGCACGTTATTACGGGACACCCTGTATATTAAAGCGTTTACATATTTTTGCCTGAAGGTACATTTTTGTATGATTAATTTGTAAGAGCCTAGCTAACACTTCATGAATTTGAAATAAAAAAGAAGGAATATTAAAATAGTTACAGAGAGACAAAGGTCAGCATTTACTATATACTGGATGTCAACGAGATGTCACAATCTCAATAGAAAATAATTGTGACGTAGTGGGGCAAAAATGACACCGGATTCGGACTCAGCAAGCCAAAATACACTGAAGATGATTGGTCTGGTCCGTGTAATCGACATTTTTTTGTGTGTGTGTGTGACTGTAATTAGTTTCAATGTGAATTTAATTGTTTTAATCAAGGACTGTGCGCGTCTGACGAGAAAAACGCAAGAGACCGTTTTCATGTAGAATTGATTAGGCTAATCAATAAAATATCGACATGGAAACATGTCAGTGGCGTACCACTTTTTTGGTAATGAATATCAGAGGATATGCTCGTAGGGACGCCACTGGTGGAGCGATACAATAATTTTTCTAATTAGAATATGTGGTTCTATATCCTATTAATACATACCAAAATTGAAAATAATATCTAAAATGATTTCTGAAATATTAAAAAATAACGATTAGAAGAAGAACATTTCAACATCCTGTAGCAAAATTTAAGCCATTGCCGACACATGGTCTTATGAACTTTTCTTCATAAAACGACCTAAGGAATCATACCCTGAAATATTAGCACGCCATTAAGGAACACCCTGTACACATATTTGTTTTTTTCAATATCTATTTTTCTGTGTTTCCATGCTGTATATGTTTCATTAAAAGTATGTATCATTTCTTCATTGGCAATAGCGTCAGCTAACTGCCAAACAATACTTTTCTCCACCAAACTGTTTTTTAGTTATAACGCCAACAGTGTGATACGCACAAGAGCGATAGAATGACGGACAGACAGACAGATTGACTGATTGGACTGAAAGACTTTAATATTTGTATTACAATATATGAAAATTTGAATATAACTAGAGTTTGATTGGCTTCTGACACTAAAATATGAGTCTTTAGCCGAACACAATTCTTGAGCTACTCAGTTCACACTTCCTTCGCAGCACATGATGCCAATTGGCACCCTGGGCTTCCGAATAGTCAACACCCCCCAAACCCCTCCAAACTCCAAGAGGGCTCGGTAATAGCCGCTTCCTCTCACTACAGACGAAATACGTTCCCGGGAGCCGACATGCTAGCGACGAAAGAAAAACAAGAGAGAAGAGCGCTAGAAGAAACGACCCAGCTGACAGAGTCCAACAGCTAGGACCAGGGAAGGTCTGCTAACATCGCTTATACCATCCGCATTGGGCGGGTGGAGGGTGGGGAGGCGAAAATACAGGCCCACCCCTTACGAGGCCGGTCCAGGTCTACAGCGATAATTGATTGGGGTAAAGAGCTCAAGCTCGAGCCCTAACCATCTGAGACCGTCGTTCGAATTATTTTATGTTTCTACTAGTTGAACGCGTGGAATTAGTGACAATGAATTTTGAGCGCCTTGTATGAGACATGTACAATATTTGCCATATTGACGTGGTTACTGTGAGATTTTGAGTTTCGATTATAGATTTATAGTCTGTTATCTTGATAATCTTCAGGCACCGACGTTCAGTTGAATCGGACGATAAATGATAAACTGTTTCAGCAATATTGACGCCGTCATTTTGCAATTTTGAATCTTACATTTATAATTTTCGACCTGAATAATAATCAGACATAAACTTTAAGTAGAATCAGACAATAAATTATAAAACATGTCAGCAACATTGGCGTCTCCATTTTGAATTTTTTAGTTTTGATTTCATATTTGTAATCTGCGACCATTATGACCTTCATATATCAATATTCAATCGAATCGGACCATAAAGTATAATACTAGTCCATCATATCGACGCAGCCATGTTGAATAATTTGATTTCTAACTCATATTTGTAATCGGCGACTTTGATTATATCTAAATACCGATTTTGTAATGAGGCATTCATAAATTCATGTCACATTACTAGATTTTCATTTGTCCAACATTCTGCACATGGACCTAAAATCTGCACACTTACCCAATAAGGTCGCATACGTACCCGAAATCTCCACAAGGACCTAAGGTTGCATACGCTTCCAAATTGGGTCACATGTGGGGACTTCGGATATAAAAGCACAATGAAATTCAAATAAAAAGCAGTGCTTTTCTGGCAATGGCCTTCAGCGTGGTGATCTGCGCTAATAACAGTCATAGTACTCTATTGCGACGTTGCCACGACGGACATAATATAAGTTGACTCCCATATTCTGCAGCGTGTTGCGCTGGGGTCTTCTGAGTTGGTAAGTTATTATCCGACGTCGGCGCGAAGCCTAAAGTACCCCACGGATGCTAGCGACGTCACAGAACCGGAGGAGATATAAACTAACCGATAGGAACTCTTTAGCGTGTTGCGCTGGGGTTCTCATGGCACCGCCAGCATCGATGCCACGACGAGTCGCAGCTACGTTGGCATCGTAACACTCGTCCGCTTCGCAACCGTCTATGTAATGACTGAAGACTGTAAAAGGTACGAAACGAACATATGTTATGTGATACTGCCTTTATTTACCTATTTATGAGAAATAAATCGATTATACAGGGTGTAATTAGTTTCATGTCATTAAAAAAAACTGGTGGTAGGGAACGACAAACAAAAAACCCTTATATAACATGGGGTCTAAAGCTCATAGTTTTGGAGAAAAAAAATAAACAAAAATTTCGCAAATTTTCAATAAAATCTTTTGAGAACTGCTGAAATATTGAGGTAGGTTTAGATCGTCGCGCGTGTCTTTGCCTATGATACTCAATATTTGTGTAGATAGCTGTAAAATGTCGGCGGTCTCTAGTGATGCGGTAAATAAGATGAAAGACGTCGACGTTTTCTGAGTGTTTAGTAGATCTGATCTGAAGAAAACTGTACTCTGACTCTCCCTTGTGCAATATTTTAGTTTCTGTGGGTGTTTCGTTATGTACACACGTCCAACTCGCCGTTCGTTGTTTTTGTTGTTTTTGAATTTCGGGTCGCTGCGTATTTATAGTGAAGATTTATTTTATTGACTTTACCGTTCAAGTCGTTAAATTCTTGATTACGTACAGACCCAACCTACTTGTTCGTTGTTTTTGTATTCCGTTTTGGATTTTGGACCAAGTTTTTCCTTTATTTTTCTTTATTGACAACGTTAGTTGATAGTTTATTGTTTAGTGTTGAACGGAGTACATATGTCCTTAATTCGACGTACCGAACTGTGTATTGATGCAGATGCAGATTTCGAATAATTTACTTAGGTGATAAGCTTTTAACCCAGGACACTCATTTATGTTACAAACGTTAATAAATCACATTTAAATATTCCAAATTATAAACATTAATCCAATATTTTGTTCCAAATTAAAAGACAAACATGTAAAGAAATGCTCTGTTTAAACTTCTACGACCATTATTTTCTTGCAGTTGTGCAGGAAAAGATAACGAATTATTTACCTCTTTATAGTTGCCTCAGTTCGGTTGAGGCGGTCCATCAAAGGCGGTCGATGATCCAAGGCCTTTGCACTTTTTTATGACAATTTAAAAGTTGTATAATTGGGAACTACAAGTTCATTGACCAAGAAAAGCAGTGGTTCTCAATTATTTTCTACATTAATATTAAAAAAATATATATATTAAAAAGGTTGACCTACGTCAGTTTTTTTCAAAGTGCCCCTACAGGGAAAAGTCATAAAGGTTTTTTGTTTGTCGAGTCGGTCCCAATTACCAGTTTTTTTTAATGACATGAAACTGATTATACCCTGTATATATTTGGGCTATTTTATTTACTAAATTGAACACTGGGATAACATCTCCAAACCAGCTACCCAATCAAAACATGTTACAGTTTTCAATTGAATCAGATGATAAGTGACAGGAATGGTGTGCCATGTTGACACCACCATTTTGAATTTTCAAGTTTCGATCGCTTTGTAATTTCTATTTAGTTGTATCATTGAATTCAACCACAGAAAACATTTAGTTTCACTGTAACATATCATTTTCTGGACTAGTCACGTAAGTAACATATTAAAGTTTATTTTAATTCCACTTATATCTCACACAAAAATCCGATCTGATATATTTACACAACCTGGTATTAGTAAAATGTGAGGAACGGCAATAAGAACCATTTTTAATTGACCTGAAATTTTGGTAATTGGGTAAGAGTTTATTGGCAATTCATAGCGACGCACGACGCGTGGCTATGGTTATTAGCCATCGACTGAAAGGGTGTATATGTTAAAGTTAAAACAGCACAGTAAAGTACAAAATCGTGTTTAATCGTAGTTAGAACCGGATTTGAAATCATGCTGTGATTCCTGCTGATTGTTGAAGTTGAGCAAACACAACAGATTATTTTCTATTGACAATTTAGGGTAAACTTACTTATTGTTCAGTGAATCTGATATTTTATTATTCGAAGATTGATAGACGTATTATACGATTTGCTACCGAAGTTAGATATAGAAATATCAATACTTCTCATCGAGTTCTCGATACAGAGCATCAAGAGAGAATCGAAGTAGAACGTAAACAAGAGAAAAATGAATTTTTTCATTTTTAAGTTCTGCTCGCATTTTAACTCTCATTCTTTCTTTCTTTTTCTTATAGTCCTTGCGGAAATTGTTTGTTTAATCACTATTTTGGAATAGCTCAAGTGATTTTTATGAAATGCTTTGCAAACTGTATTACTCGGTGGCGATCCTTCATTAGCTACATGTTATATTTAGTTCAAGATGGGCCAGAGATGGAAAAATGTTGTCTTTGCATTCGATAACTTAGCAAATACAGCACTAAATTAAAAACAATTTCTTCAGAATTGCATTAAAATTAATAACAGAATACTTCTGGAGTCACTAATACTGAATCTGATGTCAAGTATTAAATTCATATTGGCAAAACTTATGAAAATTCTTTGATATCAAATATGATATTAAAACTTGAAAATTCAAAACGACAGATATTTTTTCTTACAATATATAGAAACTATATTAGAGGCTTCTGAAAATAATGAAAATCATTTTCTGAAACAGTGGAATTGAATTTAATAATAGATACTAAAAATTGTTTCGGTTAATAGAACCTAATCCCCCTTAGCCCTATATGGATATTAGGGTTAGTGTAAAAATGAGCAAGCAACGGAACCATACGTATTACTTCCACATCCACATAGTGGAATAGAAGTGTAGTAATCGTAAAAAAAATTTAAAACATTTTTTTAGTTGAAATAGGTTTAGAATGTCACGAAACGTCGAGACTTTAAATTTCAGCTAAAAAATATTCTGTCGGCCAGTAACTTTTTTTCGCTCGCACGTCTTCTCTGGAGCGGTTTAAGATATCGATTTCAAATTTTGTACACATTTGTACTATAACGAGATCTGGAACTGGATTGTATTTAGAACTATATGGTGAAGGGTTGGGGCGTAAATAGGGGTAAATAGGGGAAAATAAGTAGAGCAAGCTGGTAAAACTACAGAAATTTGGAATTTGGTGTATATATTTGGAGATTTTCACTAGAAATTGGGTATATGTATATACTATAACATCTGAAACTAGATTATATGTTGAGATGATTCCGTTGAAGGAGTGGTGGTAAGTAGAGGTAAATAGGGAGAAATAAGTAATGCAAGCTGGTAAGAGGACATTAAACCTAGGATTGGGATCTGGTGTATATACTAGAAGCCAAGGCATCAGATTTCTTTCTAATATTTTTCGAGCCATAAAAATTAGACAGCAACAAAGTTAACGTAAAAGTTGTAGAGAATTCAAACATCTACAAGATTGATCTATTGCATTTATTCCCAAAACCTTGTCCTGTCTGATTTTTTGGCACGAGATATTCGCAAAAAATGATGTTTTTGAAACTTTAACCTTGAATATATCGAAAGGGGGGGGGGGTGGTAGAAAATAAAAAAGACAACTTGTAGATAATTTAATTCTCTACAACTTTCACATTGACCTCCTGGGCATCCGAGGCATAGGACGCGACATATTTGCAAAAAACTTTGACCTTCAATATCTTGGGTAGCCATGTTGAGATTTTTGTGAATTTGGATTTGGGACACCTGAAAAACGTCTTTTCAAAAATTCAGATTTTTACTAATTTTACCCAGGTTTCCACCTTTTTTTTGCCAATTTCCTTGGGTATAAAGCATGTTATTGTTAAAGGGGACTAAAATTTTGTATAAAAAGTTGTCAACAAAAGCTTTTTATTATTTCTTGACCTGGAATTTATTGAAAAGATGTACTTATCGGTGTTCCTGAACACACAATCACATAACACGAATTAAACTGTCACATAATATCTCGTTTTATCTGTCCCGCCAGGTAGTAGTCAAATTGATCAATGAAGAACTAAGGGTAACTAGATAATTCAATAAGTCCCAAAGCGTTATTTCTTCTTCTTCCATGCTACTAAACTACTGAACTTGAGAGAGTTAGAGACGGACATTCACGAAAAACCAACTTAGCTTAAAACCGCTATATAAGCAATAGGTATCAATGCTGTACCTACAGTAAATGCATTTCTACTTACAGAAACGTGGCACACACGTCACACATACCTACCTAGGCAGACTTATTTATTGTAGAATATAAATTAGTAAGATTAAGACAAGAGAAGAATGACAATTGTAGTTATGTACGAGACAGTCTAAAATTATAATCTTTGTTAATAATTATAGCTATAATTATTAACAAATCTTGTAAATTTTATTCGATATAAACAATTTTTTCTTCGATTTTTTGCAAATATATTTTCACAAATTTTCTAATTCGTACACTATCCTAGTTAGACACATTTGCTGCACAGCATCACATTATGGCGCGCTTTCTTGTTATATGACTTATCGAAACTTTTCCTCGTCAGTTCCTTGGTAATATAAGCACAACGTTTTGGAGGATATTTTTTGACCCGCTGTCATCCCTCAACCACCAACCATTCTAACAAGAGTCATTAAAAGAAAACCAGTTTATTGACTAAAACGTTCAAGTCAAAGATCATTACATAAACAAGATTCATTTTGCGTTAGAGTTTAAATAGTTGACTTTCATAAAGAAGTTGAAATGAGAGGAATTTATATTTTATACTCTATTTATTAATATTTATTTCAAATATTTGGTATTAAGAAATCAATTTATCTAAACGTAGAACCAAAGTTTTATTTTTATTTAGTAATTCCCTTTCAATATCAACGTAAACAACCTTGATACTGAAACTCAGTGGGTATTTTTTTGGGCAGTGTAGGAATTGTCATTAATCAAGGGAAAAGAGGAGTTCGTTGGTTTTTGACCGCGGGGTGATTAAATAACTCCTATGTAATTAGCAGGCGTAAAAAGCGAACGTGAGATTCAAACCCCTAAGGGGTCTGAATTTCACGTTCTCCAGGACGTTAATTTAAACGTACACTTCTATTTTTATTAGTATCATTGGTTGTATTTTTGTGAAATGTAAAATAATATATCTGCATTTAAACAACATCTTGTATTATCTTATGTATAACGCTCAACTTATAGAATAAAATAGATATATTATTAAGATGACGCAGTGACAGAAATAGGTAAAATGAAGCGGTGAAAATAAAAAAGAGATCAGAGAAAATATATTACTAGAATCAAGAGGAACATTAGTGGATAGTATTAAATCTCTTGCCGGTTAGGAAAATAGTTAAATGAAGATCTCTACTTTATTCTCAGCTTTAGAAAGCACATAATTTTACTTTACTGGATAAACTCAAAACATGAAAATGGGCAGGGTCGTTTACGGTGTATTATAATTTTTTCAGAAATGGCGCAGGGAGCTTTATTGTAGAGACTCAGAATGTTTGGTTTAATTTTTTGTCCAATAATTGGTCAATATTAATGCCCAATTTAATTAAATTAATTGAAAAATTTGTTATCATACCCAATATACCATGGAATTAGACGAAAATGGTTACTCGGGATTTCTTGGGGTCGCTAATCACAAATTTAATTTGGGAAATTCAAAATGGCGGATCGGAAATCGGGCCATTTTCCAGAAAAAAGGAAAATCTTGGCCTTGAAAATCTGTACTCAGTAGTTCGCGAGGTCGCTGATTACAAATCCGAGGTCTAATTTGGTAAATTCAAAATGACGGACCGGAAGTAGGGCCAATTTCTCAGGAAAAACTCGTGCCTTTTTTGTATTTGGCTGAAAATGACTACTCGGGGGTTTCTGAGGTCGCTAATCACTAATCAGAGGTCCAATTTAAGAAATTTAAAATGGCGGACCGGAATAACAGTCCATTTCTCCGTAGAGCTCGTATTCTTTTCTTTTTTGGGCTGAAAGTGGGAACTCGAATTTGGGAGAATTCAAAATGGCGGACCGGATGTAGTATATTATTCAGGAAATACTCCTATTTTTCATACTTTCAGCCCAAAAAAGTAAAAAATAAGAGATTTTCCGCAGAAATTGACTGTTCCTCTGGTCCGTTACTTTGGATTTCGTAAATTGGCCCTCCGATTCGTGGTCAGCGACCTCAAAAATCCCCGAGTACTCATTTTCACCCCAAGAACGAAAAAAAAAATAAGAGTTCCTCCTGATAAATTGACTCTACTTCCGGTCCACCATTTAGAATTCACCAAATTAGACTTCGAATTAGTAATCAACGACCTCGAAAACCCCCGAGCACAGATTTTCAAGGCCAAGATATCCATTCCCATTTCTTATGGAAAATGGCACGATTTCCGGTCAGCCATTTTGAATATTCCAAATTGAATTTGTGATCAGCGACCCCAAAACCCCCCCAAGTAACTACTTTCGTCTAATTCTATGGCATATTGTGTATGAAAACAAATTTTTCAATTAATTTAATTAAATTGACCATTAATATCGGCCAATGATTAAAAAAAAAATGAAACCAAACATTTCCGCCAAAAAATAAAAGGTACTGTTGCCTTTCTGAACTCTTTGCAACAAAAATGCAAGCAATATCGTTGAAATCAGAATAACATCTATTTTTGGATGGTGCGATAGAAATGGAAATTACGTTGAAAACTAAGAATGTCTATGTACCAAGAAGATAGTAAACTATTAAACATTTTCTTCTTTATCATAAAAAACAATGAGTGAAGTAAACATTATTAGTGACCACTTTCTCAAATTTTTAGAGAAATATATATTATAAATTTATCAGTTGAACAAAATCTGGCATGTCAGAAATATTGTAAATGCTAGGATCAGGTTTACTGGCGCCCAATTTTCTTTATTTTTCTTTACACCTCTACAAGCATACTGTATTGAAGCTCTCGAAATGTGAACCTGTATCTATGTTATAAAGTCCATCGATCCTGCAAAAAAAATAGCAACGATGAACAGGTTGACTGTTCAGAGAGAATTACGGAATCAATGAGGAATGGTCTGGGTGAAGCCGTATGACCAACACAATCAAGGAAGATAGTGTGACACTGCCACTTGTAGCATATAATAAAGAGAGGCTAAATAGTGGGTCAAAATGTTGTAAATAAGACGAAGACATTTTTAGATAGATGCTCGTAAAGACTAATCCCTAATTCCTAACTTCATATCTTCTAACTCCGACGTCACACTGTAAAGTTACGCTTGTCAAAAATGTAAATATCTATCGATCCACTTTTGTAGCTTGACTTTCCACAATCCCCTTTCAAGAATTTGAAATTTAGGGACAACGCTTATGCAGTGGGGATATTATACGTTGTGTTTCTTTACGACTCCACTATTTATAAATGTCACCAAGTCAATTTACAGAAAGTTGACTAAATCTTTCCTGCAGGCAGGGTTTCGCTTCAAGAAGGACTGACATTCAATTTATCAGACAGTAGAGAGTTTGTATGCTTGCTTGCTTCGTTGTGAATAGCCATACAGAGGCATAAGCCTATTATATCCTATAGTCTCGTTATAGTGTTCTGTCCAAATGCTTACTGCAGATCTCATCTGTTTCTTGCTCAGCTTTAATATTTAGTTGATCTGCATAAGTATAGCAAATGTTTTCCATTGAGATTAAACGTGATGTCACTTATGTACATAGTAAATAGCAGAGGACTCAAAAGTGACCCTTGTGGAACTTCCGATGCAGCGTATATATTTTTTACTGTCCTTTCTGACGTTAGGATTAATTGTATATTAACGATGCCATTAATTAAGTCTCCCTCTTCTCGTTAAATCTACTTACTACTACTACTTGAATTTCTTCTTCAAAAAAATTGAGTCTAAATTTTTACAAACTCTGCAATACTTTATCCCGCAGTAACTTCTCCAGTTGCTAAATGTTTTTAATTGAGATTAAACGTGATGCCACTTATGTAAATAGTAAATACAATGAACTTTAAACTGACTCTTGTGGAACTCTGATGCAGCATATACATTTTCTTGGTGTCTTTTCTTTTGTATGGTTCCAAATTAATGATTTTAGCGTTGACATCGCGGTTAATTGCATATTATTGCATATTAACAATGACATTAATTAAGTGTCCGTACTACTTGAATGTCATCTTCAAGAAAATTGAGTCTAAATCTATACAATAACCTTTTATAATTACTAAAATCATTGAATTAATCAATGCTAAAATCATATATTGTGTAAGCTCCTTTACCAAAATTTGCTGATTATTTCAATGTCTTTAATGAAACCCGAAACACAACACTGCAAATTTGACTTTTAACAGTGTCAGTGTAATTTAGATTGACATTTTTCCATTCCTCCGAATTCATTTCATTTCATTTTGCTGAGTCCCTGTCGGCAGAGCACTTGCTTAGTTTGCATAACCATATACATTTAATTTTAAAATAAAGTTACGTGAAGATTACTTCACAGGATTATTTTATTTCAAACTGAATTGGTTAGCTTTATCTGTATATATTTGAATAATAATTGTATTTTGAGCTTTAGTGTAACATATTAAACACGTAAATGTAAATTAAGCCATCATATTTCGGATTTCATTTATAAGCTTTCAAATTTCGTATTATACGATTAATTATTATACCGTTTAAGTTGATGAGATTTGTAAAATATAGCTATTATTTTTGAAATAATATACTTCGTGAAACTCTTCGACTGATAGAGAATAACAATGATGAGAAATTTTATATGAAGTTTCAAGTTTCAATTATCTGAAAATCTGTTAAGTGAAAATCAATTTGGATTTCAACGTAATGAAAACACTAATAATGTAATGTTTTCCTTGCTACATAAAGTTAACAATGAACTAAATGGAGGATAGGCTACTGCTGCCATATTCTGTGATATCTATACAGCTTTCGATTGCGATTAGAGCATTACGGTTTTGGAGCTATTAACTTAAAATTACTTCAATCTTATCTTATCTGTCTGGCCATAAATAAATTATTAGAAATCCATATAACTCTAATAAACTTAATATAGTTTCTGAGGTGCCTCAAGGTTCTGTTTTTGGCCCAATTCTTCATTACTCTGTACTAATGATCTAACTATGATTTATATTACAGAACAGTTCACTGAGTTCGCCGATGGTATTGTGATATAAATATCTTTCAAGGAATTATATATGGACAACATAGGGAACACGAATGTATTACTTTCAGATGTAGCTTGCCAGATATCCTTTTAACTATACATTTCAAACAAAACCTGTTCAAAATTGTTAGGGTTAAATATTAATTGCAAACAAAAGTTTAAAGAACATATTAGTTTATAGGAGTCTGCGTTACTAGTAACGTAAGAAGCAGATGACATTACCAGTATCGTAAGAATGAGACAAGTCAAGAGTCTATAAAACCATATAAAACTGTGGTTACGCTAGTATCCAAGGTAAGTAGTAGCTCCGTAATTATTGATTAATTGATTGATTGATTTGCCAGAATAAGGTAGACATTGCTGCCACTTCCGGACATCCAATCACTATGTTCCTATATATCGCCGGACCGGCTGCATACGCTGGATTGGATGTGGGACGTGCTTGTTGCTAGCAGCGAGAGCCACATGACGCATGGGGTAGGAATATAGGATGGGAAGTGTGAGATGCTTCTTTTAAGTTTCTGTCTATCACCATCGGATGGGATGTGTAGGCGTTTGTGAGATGCTTCTCTTAACTTTCCATCTATCATCATATTATACTTATTCATTCTTCTTCTGAGTTTTCTGTTTACTCTGTTTATGAATCTAGTAGTGTACACCTCCCCCTTCCCGCTTTTATTTATTAACCGCTCCACAGGTAAATAGATATGTAAATATCCACTGTAAAGTGGAAGTGCAAGGAAGAGCCCCGAGAGAACATTTGAGACACCCTGTAGACCGATCCGCCAAGATAAAGCAAAATAAAAAGTAAAATCTGCAAAGAATAAAGAAAGAGGTCTAGCAGAGCATCTGAGACGCTCTGTATATCAAGCAGACCACCAACTTCTTTGACTTAAGAGACATTTTTGTATTCGTAAATAAGTCCAATAAATAACCATGTCACAAGGATTAATAAACAAACAAATAAAACTAGAACTTATCGTTCTGTCTGTGTGCGTATGTTGGCAGTTCCCCTCTCTGTTCTGTAGGATTTCTACCCTACTTGCACTCACATGTCGCTCACTAGACACTAAATATTTATTGCTCAGCTTTCTTTACCGCAATAAACCACTTGAAGGGGTCTTGGGTGTAGATAAATCAGCTAAGGCACTTGCACGTGTTTACTTTATTTTTGGCACTATTAAAAAAAATATGAATTCCATATGAACTTTGTTTTTATATTATGACACGTCACTTTACGCAGAATTTCTTGACCAACCGGTGGCTGAAATTTTATTGAGTTTAACAGGGTTTTAACTGATTTCTTATTGCTTTTTTCGGGAGCGTCCTACGGTACATGTACACACGACGATAATCAACTCTCTCCAACTGGTATCTCAGAAATTGTTAATTTAAAATTTTGTATCTCAAAAACTTTTTCCGAATTTGTCTTGCACTGTGGTATTGTGCAGAAAATAAGCGAATTCATAAAAATAGGCCGATGCTGCCAGAAAACAATTAATTCCAACCAAGTCAAATGACAGAGGTCGGAAGATTTCAAAACAGACATATCTTTAATGTGTTTTTTTTAAGTCTAAGTAAAATGAACCATCGCATCGTCTGTGTGAATAAAACTACCGATGTTAAAAACAATGTTGCTGGTGTCCGAAAATGTTGATATCTTCTTACGTAGTAGTCAAGTCTTTTATGAAACGTAATAGTTCAGGGCATGTACCGAAGCAGGCAAGAGCTTTTACAAGAGATCAGATTAAGACATTTTTACAAGAGCTCTCGACGATGACTACTTGTCTTATAAAGAACAGATGTGTGACAGATTGACGGCTGTCTTATCTGTTTACTAATTTTCGTTTTTCTGTTTTTCTTACATGTTCTATAATGATTAAATAGTACTAAAATTTCGTTATATTATGATTTTTGTAACAGCACTAGGACCTGTAAGAATAATTTAACGCAATTCATTGCTATGCAGTTAGTACCATAGTATAGGATGATATAAAATAATACACTAGCATCTGTGTACACCAAACATCGTTGGACTAAAAAAACCTAAAAGTTGTAATCTTATTTTTGTCTTCTAATTAGTGTCTTAAACATTTATTAACAAAATATTTTTACGAACAGACTCTGGACAATACAATTTTCTCAAATTCCAAAAATGTATCGACATCTAAGTTAAAGTAAAACAATCTTAGGGGAATTTCACCGCTGGCTTTCTAGGCCACGAAGGGATTGTTACATATCTCTCAATTACACATATTTACTATGTATACTGTATTTTCTTTATAATCGGTATAGTAGTTTGGAAGTTATAAAAAACCTTCTCCAAGATTTCACTATTAAAAGCGTGTAGCTGATGGGTTTGAGACGTCAGTTTTATAGAAAAAACGCGCAGTTTGCTTTGGTGTTATGTTGACCAATACTGTACACATTCGAAGTATTATTCCACATTTGTGTATAAGTCAATTAAAAAATATTTCTATTCATCTTTAATTATACTTTAGTTTCACCCTGAAAAGAGTGAAAACAAGAAATAATGATACATATTTTTATTCTGGCTGTTTGTAAATGCTCCCATTTTATTAAAATATTTTTTCACACACCCTTAGCGAACATTAAATGGAAATTCTCTGTTGACATTTGTTATTTATGCTATTAAAAATATTACCACGTTAGCATATTTAGAACATTTGTAGAGATTGTTACAAAAATCGTCGCTTTCATAACCATATTTGCCTAGAAATGGAGTAATTATCGTAAATAAAATTTGTGGGGTTATGCAACGTTGTACAGGGTTGCTATTAAAGACTAAATCAATGTTATAACAATAAAGCAGTTTCAGATTTACATTTGAGTGTTCGCAAACGTAAACTAGGTAATATTTTGCAAATATTGAAACAATACCTACCACCGTGGATAATTTTGTATTCCTAGATGGTCATAATTCCAGCACTCAAGCATTAAATATTTTCTATCTATCTCTTACGTCGGGGGTTCTTTATGGCGACTTTTGACAAGGACCACTGATCCACGGACTTTAAGAGTATACATTAGGACAGACATTAGCATTAACTATATTAAACACATTATATATTCAATTCTTTCATTAGACGCAATTTAATTTATTCTACTATTTGGATTGAATTATCCTGAAACGTTTTAACCAGTAGAGAACTGTTTCCTTTTTGGTTCAGTGTGTGGAATTCGGTGACAGACGCATGACTCGTGACCCCTACAAGATCTCGAGATAAATTCGGTTAAAACGACGAAATTTTATTGAATTAAAGCGTAAACAATTCTGCATTGATTGATATAAATTAGCACGAGTCTAGCTATTTCATATAGTTGATATTTGATTAAATTATGTTGTCAACACAAAAGAGTGTATATAAACAATCCGAGAAAGTGTACTGCTTGACCGTTAAATCTATACCTGGATGGATGCGGTCCCTTTTCAAGTGGGTGATATAAAATAAGCAACAGCCAGCCAGATGTGGATGTGAATGAAACAGATAAGTTTTTGTTTACTTTACTTGTAATTTAGTTTAGCTCATTAATGAAGTCTATTTCTTTATTTAAATTGAAAAATTAGAAATTGAAATTGAGAAGATATTAATTTATTGGTTTATTAATCCTTGTCCCAGGGTAGTTTATTAAACAATAGAGAGAAAAAAAAGGCAATGAAATAGAAAATACCCGGAATTGGAAGGCGGCAGTTGAAAATAATGACTGTAAATTGAAACCGGTTGTTTCAAAGAAACGACATACCTACAGGGTGAACAAACTATTCCTTCGGGCCTTTTTTCTCATAACGCGCAAAAAATATTGTTACCGCGAGATAAGGGCCCCTCCCAGCAACTCCACCGTAAATAGATATTTACCTGTGGAACGGTTAATAAAAAAAGTTGCCAGATTCAGAAACAGAAGAAACAGTAAACTTAGAAGAAGAAAAATAAGGAGATAACAATAGATGGACACTTAAAAGAAGCATGGACACTGAAAAGAAGCATCTTGCAAACTCCTGCACATCCCAGCCGATGATGACAGATGGAAACTTAACAGAAGCATGGAAACTTAAACGAAGCATCTCACAAACACCTACACTTCCCATCATGTATTCCCACCCCATGTGTCATGCGGCTCTCGCAGCTAACAACAAGCATGTCCAATGTCCAACTCAGCGTATGCAGCTAGTCCGGCGGTATATAAAACATCCGAGATTTGGTTCTGGCACGCGGTTTGGCCGTCCCTTGGGCGTGTTCGACGGACGACCAAGCTGCGTATTGGAACGAACCTCCATGGATGAACGGAATCGGCAACAATGCCCACCTTACGCTGGCAAATCAATCAATCAATCAATCAACTGTTTATTTTGTGTGACATTTCTGTATGACTGAATAAAACAATCTGTAAACATTATTAAATTTTAATGTTTTCCCTTAAAATATATTTATAAACAGTTAAATATATGTCATATAACTGTTCTGCTAATAAAGATTTCAGATCAAATGGTACTTTGATTCCTAGTTTATACAGCTTATCTAATAAGGATTTAATAAAGTCATATCGGTTCTTTCGTTCCATATTAAATATTTTACTCAAGACGTTTTTAAAGTGAAGGGATTTTTTACATTCCATTAATATAAAATAGACACACGTGGGTGCATATACATTAGGGCTATATTTTTCAAATTCCTTAAACAATTACAATTTATTTATAAAAGTGCATGAAAAATTGAAAAATTATCAGCGAATGTAAGTTTGCAAATTAGGGTTTAAAATCAAAGGAAATGCTGGTATTTAATAATCTGAATGTGTAGACAAAATTTGGTATATGTAAGATTTTCACCTAATCGACATGTTTTACGCCTAGGTAGAGGTGTTTTAGAACCTCATGAGCTGTGACCTTCATATGCGTAGAGACATAATCCCTCTTGTTGACTCAGTTACACTTCTTAAAAATGTTGTATTTATTGTTTACAATTTATCCCGAGCTCTTGTTTATGTATACAACAAGGCAGCCTCCAGTGTCTTCAAAAACATACTTATAACTCAGAATAAAATTTGCCTTTTCGCATTTCGCGGTTCATGAGATTCTGAAACACCTCTACGCAATTTATTATCTACTACTATCGAGAATTTTCGCAGAGAAAAAAGTTGGGCGTTTCGTCAAAACGAGGCTGTTAGTAATCATTCATAAAAATGGGTCCTGTAGTGTGGACTATTTAATTCAAAAAGATAATTATTAATTCGTATCCTTTAGATAATTGTGGTAATGTCAAAGATGGAAATATTGAAAATTTATTGCCAATTATATTTGTTTAAATACAATATAGTTGTTTAAACAATTTGAAAAGCATAAAATTATTTACACAATCTACAATTAATAATCAACGTCACGAATACTTCTACTTTGGACTTCATGGGGTAAATTTGGGGTTCTATAAAAGGGTATTCTGAGGGTTTCATTTAAAAAATAATTATAAATTTATATTTTCTAAACAACTCTCAAGAGGGGACTGTGATTTTTATTTCCCAGCATGTCAACGATTCTATCGTAATTTATGAGAAAATGTATTTTACCCATTAAAAAATACATGGAAAGGTTCATGGTCTCGGAGGCACGTGTTAATATCAACCAATTTTGCTCTTTGTAAGATATGGTTTTTTTGAGATTTTGAACAACCCTGAGGTGTGCGATAAAAAAAATTCACAAGTATGAATTTGAGCCATCCTAATATACACTAACCGATAGAACAAATTTGTATAAAGTTTTATTTCTATCTCATGGATTTCTCTATCTTCTTCCACGAAATTAAATATTCTTAAGTGCGAAAATAAATTTTCACCAAATGCCTCAACATTACAATAAATAGGTTTAAGTAAAACAAACTGCGGGATAAAGCTTTTGAATTAAAATTCCAAACTGCTAATCCCTATAATGGTCTCTCACCTGCTCCATTTAACGATATACGATGCTCTAAAAAGTTTATACTTCCACAGTAGTGTATTTGAATATTTATAATGTGTAAATAGCTAAACAATAAGTAAACTACATATAGAAAGGTGTATTTCCGATAAGTTTATATCGATGTATATACCAGGTGTCGAATTTTAATACATGACTTAACATTCATGTGAAACAATAATAACTGAAATCTCAACTTTTTATTTGTTATAGTATAAATATTATAAGTATTGTCTTTCCAATCTCAGTTTGAAACGAAAAAACAAGAGCGCGGCATCCTTTGTAAACCGAGCTCGAAAGCATACCATCCATAGGCTCGCGTAAGTAAACTATTTACGAATTCAATTGGAACAGTACGTAACTAGGTGATCTTACAGGGTATTGTCAATATATCGCTTCACATTGAATGAGAGAGCACAAAATTTTACAGATTTATATTCACCACTCCTCGTCTATAGTCCACGTGGACTTGATCCGCCTGTCACATAGAAATATAGGTGGGATTAGATGCTTAGCAAATTTGATTTGTCAACACCAACCTTGTTCAGAGGTTTTTGCTTACCATAATATATAAAACAAAAAATACGTCTGAACTATTTGTATTGTATGATCTGTATGAGGCAGTGCAGTACAGCCAGGTAGCGTATATTTGAACAAATTATTAGTTTTATTACTGTGTTTGAGTGATTATTTGCAATTAATTGTTTAAAATGGCACTTTGGAGGCCTTTCGATAGTAATGACAACGAAACGGACGATTTTGATGCAGGGCCTTTGAAATTAAAGACTTACACGATCAAACTCAAAGGGTTATTTTGAATATTTACTCATGTTTTATAGGCGAAAATATTGATTCTTCATATAATCAAATTGTAAAGAGGATTTGAGAATTAACCAAATTTAGCCGTACTACAATTTATACGGTTATTAGAGCCGGGGATGTAGTTGTATGTATATATGTATCATTCTATTAAACGGAAACGAGTTGGACAAAAATTTAAAATACTTGATGACGCGTCCAAAGATGTCATTCGTCGATTTGTGTATGACTATTACAATGAACAGAAGGTGCCCATTAGAAATGATTAGGGATAAGTTACGCGACTATCAAGATTATAACTATAAATCATTAGGTACTTTGCGAAACGGTTTGCTCGATTGCGGTTTTAGGTGCAACAAATTGGACAAACGAATGGTAGTTATAGAATTAGCCCGCATCGTTGATCATCGACACGAGTACCTGCGTAAAATAAAAGAACACCGAGAAGCAAATAGACACATAATTTATCTTGACACGGATGATGTAGTTCAATACGGTTGGGTAGATAACACCAAAAAGTGTAATTTAACTGCTTCATATTCTAGGGGAATAAGAATTATAATTCTACATGATGGAGTTAAAAACGGTTTTATTCCAAATGCGTTGTTGTTGTCTGCTAAATATATCAATTAATCCTCTGCCGACTACCACGAGGGTATGACGGCCGAATTATTTGAGAAGTAGGCAAAGGAACAGCTGTTACCAAATATCCCACCAAATTCTGTAATTGTTATGGACAATGCGTCATAACATTCGTGGCAAAACACAAACAATTCGAACACCAAAACAAGAAATGGCGATATCATTGAATTTTTGAAAGGTAAAGGCTTGGAAATACCAGAAAAAACGCAAAAAAGTCTTTATTAGAACTGATTCGAAAGCAAAATTTTAAAAAGGAATATGCCGTTGAAAAAATTTTTGAAGCACGCGATCATACTATTTTACGTCTACCTCCATATTATTGCGTTTTCAACCCCATTGAAATGGTAATCCCCACCATTATGCGCGTCTGTCTTAAAGAATACAAAGATAATATTGTCTAAATGTTATTTGTGGCATTATCTTAATTTTTTTTCCTTCTTCAATTCTTTGGGATTTCCTGCCACATGTATGTTTTCTTTCTAAGCGGTGCTATGGGAATCTACAAAATATATCACAATTAACCAGTATGTTACTGGTAAAAAACCTCTACGCCTGTGACGTTTACGTCAAAGGATCAGTTAAAGGTTGGTTTTTTTATAAATAAACAACACAAATAAGTATAAAAACTTGAAATTAAATATTTCGCCGACGTTTCGGAAATCTAATCTGTTTCCTTTTTCAAGGCTTGAAAAAGGAAACAGATGACGCATGTATGTATATGGTGTCCAAAATTAGCCGACGTTATACGGTATGCACAGTATAAATTACAGATGCCTGAAATAATAATGTTATATTATAATGAAACTTGAAGAAATGTTCGTGATAGTTGATAGTTACGATTTCTTACAGCGTGTAGCAAAAAGACTAAATCAGTTAGGTACACGATGAGAGGTTTGTTCAAAACTGTTGTAATATCTGCACCACAAATGTTGAAGTACTATACTGAAAGTTTGTTCAGTGTTCATCAGTAAAACTGATATAGCTGCCATAATTTATTTGGTATTCACAAATTTCCAATGTAATACATCTATATGTGCTCTATATAGCCACACTATTACTCCGAATTGACAAAAATTGATAACTATATAGTCATACACACCAAGCTATCACCATCCGCATCGCAGTGCCAGGAACAAAGTAAACTATACTGCAATGTTTAAAAGTGAATTATTTATTAAGAAACTGAATGAGATATTTCATAAATGTGTAATCCATTAGAATGAAAAATTTTGAAGACATAGATAAATAAATTAATTTTGTTCCCATTTTTAACTGAATTTTCATACCGTAAGGGGTCATGTAGATACTAGTTTAATTTGCATAGCCGTAGGGGATTATTGTGGATGCTAGTGTTGTAATGAGAACCAGAATTCAGGTTATCGAAAGAATGCAATGATTTCATCAATATTTTTACTTACAGTTTTTCTTTTAGTTCTCATAGATAGTTTTTTCCGCTATTTGCAAAATTTATGGACTTTTAAACAAACATAATTATAGATTTCTAATGAATAACCAATAAGGGAATAAGAGTTAATAAGAATTCAGTAAAATTTCCTACAGTGTATAATTTTTAAATATATAGGTTACTATAGTATTTGTTATATACACATATCTGCAAGATTATATCTTTTTACAAATTATCATTTGTTGTATTTATTGCAATGTTTCACACAAACGGAAAATAACATAAATTTGATGAGAAATATAGACACACACTATACATTACAGCTCTGCTGTTTTACCTCCAATGACGCATGATTTGCGTCACAATATATCTCTGTCTCTTTTGCTCGTTGGTAAACATAGATTATAGGCATTAAGCACTCCTTCTTTAATCTATCCCTCCTTGATCAAAGACGTACGTCTCAAAGTTCACAGGTGTCTTTGGTCTTGATTCTTTGTTCGTCCCTCGGTATACAATTTGATGTTTTTCACATAACATAAAAATCATATATCTGCGAGTTTCATGATTAAGTTCGGGTTATTAAAAAATGATTCATTACAAAACTCCTCATTCCGTAAAATCGGTGAAAGTAATCCCGACAAAATATTCATCTCGAACTACATTATTTTCCTTTCCAGAAGTTTTTATGCGCCAGAATGATTTTATTAAATCTACCTTTATGAAACACCGCTGTCGGTGGTATTTTTGCGATACGATAATTAAGGCAAATTCAAAGGAAAATTGGTAAAATTTATAATTAAAAGTAAAACTTCATACCTTAATTAGGATCTTAAATCAAAAGAAAATACCTTGAGATGGCGTTGGTGTTTTTAATAAAACCTTCTCTCTGACAGTTAAAAATTATTGGAGCTGATATTAAAAATTTAGGGGTGCGTCCGAAAAACCAATATGCTTTATTATGGCGGACATAAATTCTATGCCGTAATGAGATTATAAGATTCAGAAAAGGATGTGGAATGTGTAACAATTCACTTATTTCTGATGAATTTAATTTAGTACCCGCATAAGATTTCCCGTTTTAGAAAAATTGGCAGCTATCGTTCTATTTCAATATGTAGTTAGTTATATGAAGATATTTGCACTCGTTTAATTTAAAAATAGAAACCTAACGAAAGTTTAAACCATTATGTTTTCCTGTGACTTGAAATTTAGAATAAATTAATTAGTTTATGATTTGCAAAGTATGCATAGAAATATTTCTAGATTAAAATTAATACCAAAATTGTTTATTTTTATTATTCTAATTGTACATGAAATTTTGTTGAGAAATCTAGCAGATCTGGAGATGCACAGTATTCATACCTTTCGGCCCATCATACATTAGCGACATGTAGGATCTGCTAGAAATGATCAGAGCTCTTCACAAAGGATAACAGTCTATTTCAGGGTCAATCGCATAGCTTCTCCTGCAACAATTCTCTCTCGATATACCTACACTTTAACACACCTAGTGACGCGCAAATGAATATATGTGAAAATATAAGTGATGGTTTCATTTTCTACAAATCAATAATTAGGATAATCCTTCAATCCCTCATTATATGTAGTGCTCATTTTCAGAACCGTGCAATGTTATCAAGCCAACCATCTGTCTCATTCGCTCTATATCGAGCCCAATCAACCAACCAACCAACCAACCAACCAAGTGCGTGGGTGGTAGAGTAAGTTGAGAGTCTCATTGTATGGAACCTAGGCTGCCTCCTACTGAAACTTTGAGTCCAGGAGTTGTCGAACTATGCCTTCGATCTATTCCAAATCTCAAAGACTCGAAAGATATGACTATTCACTGTTATCTTTTCTGAGTTCGATTCTCAGTTGTGGTGGATGACAATGTTGCAGGGAATGGTTGTTATAGAGTTGCCTGTTGTGCGTTTTTGTCCTGATTGAGAGGTGCAATAGGATCATCTGCCAGGATATTCATATAAAGAAGGCGTCAAAAAAAGACTTCTGGTTATGCAAGCAAATGAAAATACTAAAATGAATTTGTCCAATTTCTTATTTAACATTCTCATTATAACACTAGCATCCAAAATAGCCCCCTACGGCTAAGCAGATTAAACTAGTATCTACATGCTCCCCTACGGTATGAAGATTCAGTTAAAAATGAGAACAAAGGCCTAAAATGAATGTATATACCTACCTTGTCTTAAGAATTTTTTCATTCCAATGGATCAGATTTTCATAAAATCTCCCATTCAGTTTCTTGGAAATGCTTAGCCTTTGAAACGTTTTTCGCCATTATTCTAAGCTCATCAGAAAGGCACAAAGCCACCCATAACGATGTTTCATGCAAAACCAAGGCAATATCCATGAATAAGTATGAAATATTTATATTTGACATCGACTGATAAAAAACAACAGATCTTCACTTATCTATTAGCTAACTAGTATTGGAGCCTATATACTCTATGCATGTTTAAAAGTGAATTATTTATTATTTGTTTGCTAATAGTAATGAAACATATTCTTTATATAATAAATAATTCACTTTTAAACATTCATAGAGTATGTAGGCTCCAATAATAGTTAGCTAATAGATAGGTGAAGATCTGTTGTTTTTTATCAGTCGATGTCAAATATAAATACTTCATACTTATTCATGGATATTGCATTGGTTTTGCATGAAACATCGTTATGAGTGGCTTTGTGCCTTTCTGATGAGCTCAGAATAATGGCGAAAAACGTTTCAAAGGCTAAGCATATTCAAGAAACTGAAAGAGAGATTTTATGAATATGTAATCCATTAGAATGAAAAAATTCTTAAGACAAGGTAGGTATATAAATTCATTATAGGCCTTTGTTCTCATTTTTAACTGAATCTTCATACCGTAGGGGATCATGTATATACTAGTTTAATCTGCTTAGCCGTAGGGGACTATGTTGGATGCTAGTGTTATAATGAGAATGTCAAATAAGAAATTCGACAAATTTATTTTAGGATTTTCATTTGCTAGCATAACCAGAAGTCAAGTTATCGAAGAATGCAAAGATTTTATATATTTGTTTTTTACATATAGTTTTTCTTTTAGTTTTCATAGATAGTTTTTTCCGCTGTTTGCAAAATCCTATAAAGAATATGTAATAAATAATTCACTTTTAGACAGAAAGTTGTCTTACGTCATTCCTGAAATTTGCTGAGAGTTCCTTGAATGAGTCCTGCAATGGTTATTTCAAATGGGCTTCCTATCGTGATAACCAGAACAACTACGTATCCTCGTGGATAGAAACTTGCTTCGTTCAATTTGGCTAGTGGCTTGTCGAGTAAGAGGTTCCACAAGGATGGGGACAGTTAGTACCTTGATCCATCTTTGTCCTCACTGTTTCATTACGAAACGTGATTTTAATGTCAAAGGTTACTCAATATCGACGATATTCGCTTAATTATGGTTTGATCCACGTATTGATAAGCAACCGTATAACAGATATAATTGTAGGTTAGTATTAAATGCTTCTTCCATATCCAAGAACGCTATCAAAGACAGTTCTTTCTGTTTCAGCATCTTCTTAGCTACTTGGTACTCTTGCAGTTGGGATAAGTTGCTGATAGCATCAGTGTCCCATCCTCTATATACCTTTCTATGAGACACACTTACCGCTTTCTAGGACAGTGATGTTTATCCCTGAGCAAGGCAGGATCTAAGTAGATGATACAGTACCTCCTTACCCGTTTGAGACATTTGGTTAAATATAGATTGTGATTTGTTATGTATTCCTGGATATAATTTTTCTTAATTTAATAGATATAAATATGTAGCATTTGATAGAAATAGTGGAGGTAAGAGCCTAAGTATTAAGATTCTTTTTAATGAAAAAAATTATTCTTTGATGAAGATTTTTTGAAACAATTATGGATAAAGAGAGCAATACTAGGTAGTTGTATGTTGTACTATCTGATTATGGCATTGTTTTTATGGCAAGGGATAAAAATATAAATTTATTAAGGGATAGCATGGTTTTTCCCAATCTACTCTTTTTTAGCAATTTACACTGTAAAATGTTTTAAATGACCCCTAAAACTAATCGTAACTACAAGTTTTATTTATGATATTCCCAGATAAGCAAAACTTAAATTAATAGAAAATTATATCACAGTCGGGGACAATACAGTTTTCTGTCATGTATCTCTTATATTATTTAATGAATTGTCTTGCGATATTGTGTTATTTTTATTGTTTCTCACTACAAGGATGAGTAAGACACATAATATCTGATTTTTAAAATTGTTTTAGAGTAACAGATAACAGGTAATCAACTGTGGAAGAGGGTGACACAGCCAGAAATGAATAATCTTAATATAACACGGGAAAATCCGAGATCACCTAAATCAGTGTCAATATTAATTTAAAGAAATATTTACTGTCGTTATGACTAGAACGTGTTAATGGAATTGTAAAGACCGTTCAACTTTAATTAAGAACCTAAGTATTATAAGAATTAAAACATCTCTTTATAATTTTACAACAGAAGCTTCTACAAGATTTCATTATCGCTGTATTTTTGTTACCCCAAGCAATTCTCGAGAGATTGGACTAACCTTTGTGTACACTTGAAGTTATAACAGAAAAGTTTATTCTGTAAAATAACTACAGAACTCTTAAATGCAGTTAAAGCTTGAAGAAACCAACACAATTATTTGTACGATGTATCTTATGTGGAAGCATTGAGAACGCATAAAGACATGAACATTTAATGATGTTGTTTCTAAACATTTAAAATAAATATGGATTTTTGCATCATCATTTTGTAGAATCCGATGGTATAGTAATAATAATAATAATAATAATAATAACAATAATGCTAATAGAAATAATGATAATAATTCATTTACGTTAAAAAATTTTTACATTTTTAAGCGAATTTAAATATGATGATAATAATAATAATAACAATAACAATAATAATTTTTATTTCATCAGGCTGGATACAAATAACGTACACATGGTAAGTCAGGTACAATAATCAGTAATCAATTAAAATTTAATATTATTAATACATAATAAGTCAATAAAAATGGTATATACATATACATCACACTTAACAAATTGAATTAAATAATAATAGTAATAAATAAATTGTAACTAGCATAATAATGTCGAACAGTAATAACTATTACAATACACATTTAAACATAAATATTTAAGTTTTTCGTTGTATGGAATACAATACTAGTACAAACATAACATAATATAATCTATTATTATGGTCTGCTCAAAAATTCATTAATACTATAATACGCATATTGAACCAGTACTTTTTAACTTTTTTGACAAGATTTCTAATCTCTTCAGATAGACTCTTAAATATTTTGTAGAAACTACATTACTGAGAACACTACAAAAATGAGTGTAAGAGTCAAGTAATAAACAGTGTTTTTCTTCAAACTCATTTCATGATATTAAAGTTTGACATTGTGGACGGCTGTGCGTTGCCATTAGCAGCGGAGGTAAAAGTACTTTTTCTGACGGTGTGAGCGGCAGAAAACGTACGATAATACAGCACTTGATACCATGTATTCATAGCAACACGTAATTTGTTAATACGCTGGCCGTGCGATATTAACACAATGCGTCTTTGGTAGTGAAATTCGAGATTTTTTATCTTTATTTTTTAACAGCTGATCGACGTTTGAAGAAAAAATAGCACATGTGTCTCTTGTCTCGAAATATGTGAGTTCTATTGCATACAGAGTCCCTGCAGAGCTAAAGTTCAAGAGGATACAATTAATATTAATCCGATCTGGGGTTAAAAGTTCCTTCTGCATTCTAACAGATCTCATGTGAACATTAAGTTTAGTGCAGGTGCTCAGAGTATTCTCGTTTGCAAAATATGGATGACGTACTCTGTCTTTTTTATTGTCTACCCGAGGGTTTAACCTTCATAAAAACGATGTTACCCTTGACCGTTGTGGTCCAGTTACTCTGTGCAACTCCTGTCCATGCTGGTATATTAGACAAGCCAAAAATCGCTTGTTTTGACCCGAAGGAATTTTTTTAACTAAAAAGTCTCTTGTCGTTTTTTCGTAAAGTTGACCATTTCCATCTTAATATAAACAATTTAATGTTTAAAAAAACGCAAAGACGGCCATCTTCAAAGTTGAAATACAAATACGATAAATACAAAAATGAATTTTTTGACTTCGTCAAAATTCTTACACAATCTAAGAACATTCAATAACAAAATTCTGAAGAGTAAGTGTAGATTTTTTCATTCTAAAGCTTAAATTTTTAATTGTTAATTATACGTTTCTAGCCGGGCGCTCTCTCTTTCAGTTGTGTATACGTCGGAAACGGTCAACTTTGCGGAAAATCGACAGGAGACCTTTTTTGTTTAAAATGTCCAAGAAAACCTAAAAATATTCATTCGAGTCAAAATAAGAGATTTCTGTAATTTGTTAAAAAAAAATAGTTTAAACAAATTACAAAAATCGCTTTTTTACCCGAATGATTTTATTTTAGATTTTTTGGTCATTTTAAACAACAAAAGGCTCCTGATGTTTTTTCGTAAAGTTAACCGTATCCGATTTATATACAAAGAGCGCGCGCCTAGCTAAAGACATCTATTTAACAATAATTAAAAACTTCATCAACAGCATAACAAATTTATTTAAATTAATAAAATGCAAACATTGCCTCTCCGGATCGCCATCCGGAACTAACCAGACAAACACGTCGTGGTGTGCGTATGGTTGGGCGGAACACGACCGGTTCGGCTCGCTCCGTAAGCGAGATACATCACCTATGCGCCAATCGTACGACTGATGATGAACACTGGGGCAAGGAATAAATAGTGAGACAAATACTATGATGCTTGTTTATTCCTCCGCCGCAGCAGCATTAATGCGTCCCGGCTGGATGCTACAAGATTTGCTCTCTACGTACCGCCTTTTGTTGAATAGGCGGTACAATATCGATCAGCGCTGACCGACTACACCGCATCATCGCTTCCCACATAGTAACAGGCTCTCGTTCAGTATTATCTCATCTGACCTTGATACTTTTATGTCGACGGCCTTGGAAAAAACTCGTAACTTTTGTCCTGTACGCTATACGGGAACATTAACATTTCCAATGTTAAAAATTCAACGGGCGCAGCAGTTTGAATCCGGGACTTTTCGCATCGTAAGCGAGAACATTACCTATGCGCCAACCGTACGGGTGCCGACGAACACTAAGGGCAAGAAATAAATAGTCAGACAAATGATCACAAATAATAGACAAATGATATCACGTTTTTCGCACCCTCAAAGCTCGAGGCCTCGTGTACCTAGACGCTTCTCCTGTCTCTCTATACTTTCAGAGTACTCTGGGTATAGTGCGCATGCCTTAGTAACGCGAAATTGTGACAGTTTAATTAATATAGAAGGCAAATGGTCACAATCTAATCGGAGAAATTGGTCGCGCTTCCTTACTGCTTCATCGGTGTCGTCAGAGCGTGCGCGTTGGGTACCAAGTTCCCAGCAGAGATAGAAAACTATCTCCTTCTCCTCAATTCCGTACACAGGCTTATAGTGTGTTACCAGTATATAGTTAATAGGCACATGGTTAAAATTAACAAGAACAAGAATCTGACAACTGGTGACAGCCAAACATACCCACATTTTCGACTGGTGCCAACCTGCTAAATTGCACTTACTTTTCAAGACTTTGTTAATGGATGTTCAAAGATTGTATAAGTATTTTAGCGAACTTAAAAAATTCATTTTAAATACTGTATTTCAACCTTGAAAATGTTGCATTTTTTCAAACATTAAATTGTTTATAAGTCGGAAATGGTCAAACTTTACAAAAACATGACAAGAGACCTTTTTTGTTTAAAATGACTAAAGAAACCTAAAAAAAATTCGGGTCAAGAAAATCGATATTTGAAATATCAACATAGACTGGGATTGTACAGAGTAACTGGACCACGACGGTTAAGGGCAACATCACTTTTTATGAAGGTTAAACCCTATGATAGACATTAAAAAAGACAGAATGCGTCACTTATATTTTGCAAACGATGACACTCTTAGCACCTCGTCTAGTTATTCCTTATTTGAACATTCAAACATTTGACCAATGACCATGTCACATAGTCTTTATATGTTGAAGTGAAGCTAATAAAGTTCACCATATGGTTATCATACTTTCGAGTATAGTGACATTATTAAAGTACACTTACAACTTCATCATTGACGAGAATTATACAACTTTATCAGGACGCTGTTAAAACGATATTTGAAGTATATTAAATATTGCTATTACAAAGTTCACTTTTGTTACCTTACTTTGATGTGTGACGTACATTATTGCTTTTACTATGATGTTTGGTATTAGTTTATGACAGGTATTATATCCAGCCTGCTTTTTATTTAACCGAAATGGACAGTATAGCGCTCTCGAGAGTCATTATTTTCTAATATGTATCTTTATTATCCATACTACTGCACGTCTATTTTACGATCTATTTTAAAACAATTGGTTCATGAGGGATTTGTGAAGTGAAATTTGTTGGAACTACAGGAACTGGAAATCCTTCAGTCAATATAAAGGGCGGAGAATTTATAGATTAACTATTTTATTATATAGGCACACAAGCATACGATATAATATTCGATTTCAACAAAAACAAATAGAAACTTCCTCAACTTTCCGAAAGCAGACACCAATTCCAAAATAATGATTACAAATGCCTTCTCTAAGTAAATCTGCAAATGCTGCAACTTTAAGGTTATTTATATAGGCTTCTAAAGTTTACGAATGTGTAGGTGCTGCAGTGCCCAGCAGCCAAATAGTTCCATTATTTCAGTGAAATAGGGTAGAGGGAAAAAACTGATAAAGTTTTGAAGCTTGGCAAAGATGTTCATTTATAGTCTAGTAAAAGACGATGAGACGTGCATAGTTTTGTAACACCAAAATTATGATTTCATACCTTCCGGGCTATCACCAGGAGTATATACCTAAGTTTTGAAGTTCAAGAACCTATTGCCTTTTTTTTATAAACAATTTAATTTTTTGAGCAGCCTTTATTTAGGTAAAAAGGTGAATATCTCCAGTTCTAGAAGTCAGATCGGGACACACAAACAATCAAAATCTTCGTAATCAAAATTGGACACCTCTCGAAATGGTACAGAAGATTCAAATAGCAAAATAATAAAAAAAAAACATCCCCACAAATATGAATAGAACGATATAAAATCTATAATGAAAGAAACAAGACAAGAATTAGGGAAAGTCCAAAATAATAATAAATTAAAGAAAATAAATACATGCATAACAAGGAAAAAATATGGCGCAGACAAAGAAAATAGCAAGTGATATGTCTCGCTGACATATAGCAAATACCAAATTAACCCGTGTATTCTTATTTAAGAAACAGAAGCCCAAGAGATGTGTAACGTATCCTAGTTATTATCCCTTGTTTCAAGAAGAATGAATCTCGATTGGTTGACCTATCGAAATACAGTCCACACTATATCAAAAGAATATTGGGGGCCAACTTATTCAAAATAATTATTATAAAAAGTTGAACAACAAAACATTTCTTTAAACTACTGATTTATTTTAAAGGGGAAATAGACATCAGACCAATTTTTAGTAATTTTAATGAAGTCGCGGCCTTCTATGGCTAAAACTAAAAATTTCATTAAATTTTTTTTTCGAAAATGAAAATAATATTGGGTATCCAACCCAGTCATCCAGATTGTCTCTTGCCCAGTAGAATCCAAATATGCAAAATACATGGGTTGTCTCATTTAATAATTTAATTTTCATGTAAATTGTATCTAACTGGAAGTCGGCCGTTTTGATTTTTTACGTCACATAATTGTATTTTTTTTATATCACTACGCCATTTGAAAATAATTCATTTAGGTACCTTTCCAAAAACAAAAAAGCTTAGAAACTTCATAAAGGTGGATGAGGTAATAAAAATGGTTCTAAGGAATTTAGTCAACAGAAATGTTCATAACAAATGTTTTAAATAATTTCCTTTACAGTGAGAACTTGTGCTGCCCCCTCTAGCTCCAGAAACTGCCCTAAATTATCTAATCTAAAACTAAATTTGAAACATAATCATGTTGCCCCAATCCACTTAAAAAGCCTCTAAGAGCTCTGGGAGGTAGGGATTTGTATCGGAAAATGTAGGTTTCATCTGTACGTCTTGTAAGTCTAACGAATCCTGTGCCACTAAAGCCACTCAGTTGGCGAATGTAGCATTGATAAACGGTTGCACATTATCTACCCATGTTTAAAATTTCATATAGGGTGCTCAACGCGCATGTCGCCCATTATTTCTTAGAAATCCATTAGGATATGGCGCATATTTAAGCTTTCTTTACTTGCTATTCGTAATGCATTTCGTGCAACCTTGGCTTTGGATTTGGGGGCTGTATAATATGTAGTGAAACATATTCTTTATAAGATTTGGCAAAGAACAGAGAACACGACCTATCAGAACTAAAAAGAATAACAATCTGTAAAATGTTAATTTTCAAGATGTGCATTCAATAATAATTAGTATTTCTACAGATTGTTTTTCTTTTTAGTTCTCATAGATAGCTTTTTCTGCTGTTTGTCAAATCCTAAGAAGAATATGCTTCATTACAATTACAAGCAAACAAAGAATAATTCATTTTTAACTTGTATAATATGTGTCGTGTATGTTTATATATTTATTTTTTTATGGTCATTAAATTCTACACTGGCCTATTTATTTTTTCAATATTGACCTAGGCAAATGTGGCATCAACTGATTCTTACACTGCGCTTCCCTACCTTATTTTACTCCTACATCAATGTTTGACAACCTGTATTTACAAATAGAGTGGAATCTTCTCCAGTTTTCAAACCAATAATGTGTTCCCTTGCAACTACAGATAGCCTTGCTCTATATTACCAGGTTTTGGACCAGTTGGTAAGAACTGAGCACCACTTCTTCCCGAGCATATTGCCTTATACATATAAACAGCTCTTATAAAAGTAATTAAGTGTTTCTAGACGATCAAGAATAAAAGCAGAAAAGGAATGATGTGCAGCATATATGATAAATCTTCACGGCAGCCTTGGAGACCTTACTAGACCTCCCCCCACTTAGCATAGTGATCCAGCGAGAGGCCAGAATGGGAGCATATAGGCTGCAAAACACAAATACCCTAAATCTCCACCACGGAGCTACATCTGGAGGACACTGGAGGATAATAAACACTGCAGAAGACTATTGAATATGAGGTCAGACTACATGATGCCAAAAATCACCTTCAACCAGTTCTTAAATATCACCATTGATGATAGGATGGACTGGTCAAGAAAAGCTTCGGACATACTTACTACGCAAGGACCTAACACGGTATACTGGTGGGTCTAGGACAAACAGAGGAGCTGAAGCTGGAATATATGGTGAAAGACCCAGGGCAAGTATAAGTCTTTTCCTTGGGTAATACGCCACTATATTCCAGTCAGAAATTCTGGCTATACTTGAATATGTACGCGAGAATGCAGATCGACAATATGTTAACCAGCAGATCTCTATTGCATTAAACAGCCAGGCGGCACTTAGAGCACTAGCCTCTAACAAAGTGTCGTCCCGACTGGTATGGGAATGCCACGAAGAGCTGAAAATTCTAGGTGAGCAGAACATAGTCAAATTACTCAATGAAAAAGCTGATGAACTTGCTAGACAATGGGCAGCTAATATATTCTATGGTCCAGAACCCGCGATGGGCATTTCTAAAAGCTCAGCTAGAAGGGCGATCAAACACTGAGTCAAGAGCACAAAAATCACTGGAGGAACGTTTCAGGAAATCGACATGGGAAAACACTCATTAAAGGTCTATGAGCAAAACAAATTGAAGAACTACTCACAATGAACAGGACGCAGTTAAGACTAAAAACAGGACTTCGGACCGGACATTTTCCTATTAAGAAGTACCTGCAGCAAGGAGCCGGAAACAGTCAATTACATCATATTCAGGCACTTGCTAGCAGAAAACCTTGTATCTACGGACAAACACGAACAGACCCGGAATTCATCAGCACCCGCCCGACCATAGACCTGTGTCACCTGATTAGGGGTACAGGAGTACTGGAGTGGGCGGAGTGAAGCATGACAGGGAAAGCACAATAAGTCCAGGAGGCTGCAGTGCCCTCGGAGTTTTCATTAACAGACAAGCCCTGAGAGGAAAAAGAAATAAGATAAATCCCTATGCTTTAACTGTAATGACTTTAAAATTTAAAATGACATATTAAATTACTTTTTGCTCATATTGTATTCGTGCCAAATGATTAACTAGATTTTTTTATTAAATCTTAAATATAATATTAATTAAAGATAAACCAAAAAATAACTACCAACTAACGACAACATTGTCTCACTACTGCCACTTTGGTAAAAATGCCACTAACATCCATATCAATGTCAGGATTCGAACACAGTCACCATGGTTTCACACTTAAAACATAATTTCTGCAGTAATTTTAATTGCAAGGAATGTATAGCAAGCTGAAAATATTGATCACTCCATTTCTTATTGTAACATAAAATGCTGAAATTTTTTTTAGTGTGTTTACATAAATACTACATTTCAATTTGAGCAACACTGCTTCTAAATTATGACTAAACTTGTCTGAGCATAAGTATGAAAAGAAAGGAATCCTATTCATAACTAATTAATATTGCTACAGACTAATCAACCAATCAAGTCTGTTTTTGAAATTCCCAAATTAAATGTTCAACATTTCTTGTAAAAAAACGGAAATTAATCAAGATGAAACTCGATTCAATTTACTTTCGTGCCTTTAATTATAAATAATTGGCTTTGTTAACAATTACGCACACAGCAACGAACTCATCAAAATGGTTTTGATTCGCATCGACATTCATGCTGATCAATGTACTATTCATGAAAAATGTGTTTTTAGTGAAATGAAATAATTCGAAATTTGATTTATTTTACAGATGTAATAAAAAATTATACGGTCGTTAAACTTTTAATGTTTTACGTTGCCCAATTAATTTTATGCTATAATGGATTTATTTAAACAAGCCTTTTTATTCGCTAATCTACGAGATAAATTTTCTTGCAACCGTTTTCAACTTAAATAATTTAAGCAACAAATATCGCGTTAGGTAATTCCTCTAAGCCTAGCTATATACTTTATGGGAGAAACCGTTTTAAATTTCATAATATTCCTCGCTGGAGCATGCAATGCAAATTTGTGCGGCTTTTTTCCGTGCTTTATTAATTTTTATATCATGTTAAAACATTTTTTTTACAGAGTGGGATTTCCACGCGGCTCGAGACCTTGAACAATATTTTCACGGGGTATGCAGACAACAGAGACAATAGGAAAGGCGGTTTCTGCAACTATGTTCCTTTTTAGAATTGATAATTATTAAGTACTAAAATAATAACTGCATCGACAGATGTAACTTTAGTATAGTATTCAACTCTGGTTAATAAGACTAGTAAAAAACGAAAAATTGCAATTGGACGTTACCGAACACGAACACTTTTTAAATACGACAATTTCTGATAGATTTAAAATTTTTGTTTAAAATATGTAAAATATGCAAAATGGAAAATTTTCCGATTTTCTAAGTATTTTGAAACAATGACTTTAATGAGCTTATTTGAAAGCACGAGAATTGAACGACCACATTGCATGTACTTAAAAGCTTTCATAGACAGGCAAACACTTTATTCATGTTAGTAGACACAATACAATGTATACACCTGTCATCAAATTAAAAATAATGTTAAAATATTAGAGATATAAAAAAGACATTATGTATTTACCAAAACATTAAGAGTAAACAATTATTAAAAAACTGCTTACAGATTTAACAATTTTAAGTGGTGTGTTGAAATTACTCAATAAACTTTTAATTTTTTTAATATATTTTTTATGTTTTAGATGTTTTCATTCATTTTGTAAGAGATTATATAACTGTACTGATCTATACTTGTAACTATTAATATTTTCCAATAAACGAAAAAATTGTGCCATTATAGATTACCGTCTGGTATTATAGCTAATTTGAATATAGTATTCTCTAACAAGGTTATGTGCATAGATAATACATTCAAATATGTACTGATTGGTGAAAGTAAGTATACCTAAATTTTTAAATAAGGGTCTACCTACAGGTGTCATTGAATTTAGAATTTGTAATGGTTTTAACTGCTCGTTTTTGGAATTTTAAAATTCTAGAGGCATGTGGAGATCATCCCCAAAGTAAGATACCATAGTACATTACGCTATGGAACAGAGCATAATATGTCATTAAGACAACACCATTATTGACTGAAATAGTTATATTTTTCAATAGATAGATGCAACTTGACAGCTTTTTGGACAGGCTATCTGTGTGAGCTTCTCAGGTTAACTTACTAAACACTTTACAGGATTATTATTTTCGATGTAGATATGAAGGTTTAAATTGAATATAAGTGTTTCAGTTTTGCCCTCATTTAACTTTAATGTAATATTGTTAAAATGATTCAAAGCTTGTATTTGTTTTTCCTCTATACTTATAATAAGTTTTAAATTTCTATCAACCGAGAGTAATATAGTTAAAACAAAAATAATCGGTATGGCAGTACAACCGGCTAACGCGCGTTAGTGGCAGAGACGCTCGGTCACATTGTTTATCGTGTACTGGGTTCGATCCCCAGCTACGACACTGGCAATGTTGGTGGGTAACCATTGCTGCCTGCGTTTTTTCAAATGCTGGCTTTTGATTTGGAGGTTGTCAACTATGTGTGCCATGCGTTTATAATCAAGATCTTTTCACATTCAGCTCACAATCTTTATTATAGAAGAGAAGAACACATAACATTATTATATTATTTTTAGTCCATTTCTTAAACAGGTTCAGTTGGTTTTTAAAAGTTTGTGTTTTAATGTCTTTAAAAGATTTATTTATTTAATTGTTTTTAGTCTCAAATTCATTATGCCCTTATCTACAGTCTTTATCATTTGATTTAATGTGAGATGACAAAGATGACTCACTCATGTGCTTCTTGTGCGCACTTACTAAAATTGAACACACAAAAAAAATATATATTATATCTGTGTGCCACGTACTTGCCTTTAATAATACAAAACCAATTAATCCATAAGTTCATTTCACAATTATTGAAGAATGACAGACTCTCTGGAAGACCTAAGAAATTAAATTATTTTCTTTTTCGTACATTTGAAATAGAGGAGTGCGCCATTTTAGAAATGCTATCTTCAATTTTTCTATAAAAAATGTCGAAACCATGTACTCAAAGCTTAAAGCCAATACGACGTCTGAGAAGGTTTTCTGTTATGCTATTATAGGCTTGAATATGTATTATAATTTATTATTATTTTCGACACAGTGTTTTCCTTAGCATTTCGGAAAATGATAAAATATACAGTTTCTTTCATAAAATGGTTATGTAATCAAAAGTATAGGAACTTGACTATCAAACTGCGTTTTTCAATTATTATTATCTTATAATTTTATATCAAAGATAAATAATTACTTTTAAACAAGTTCTATCTCTAGATTAGATTAGATCAGACTAGATTAGATTAGATTAGATTAATCGGAAGGAGCCGGCGGCGGTTGGCCTTGAGCACTGCGACCTCTATGGGTCCGTTTGTGGCACTCTTTATTGAGACTTGGACCTTTATACTAGTCTTCATAGTCTGTTGATAAGTGTCCGTTGGTATAGCCATCAGCCCTTGGTCTGTTCTCGCTAATATCAGTAAAATCAGGCCTTTACAATGGCTCAGGATATGGACTGAGATATTCGACGAAATACTTGGTCATCCATCTAAGCGTTGGACTCGACCACCATCACCATCATCACCAACAAATTTATTTTTTAAGTTTAAAAATACAAACATTGCCTCCCCGAATCGTGACCCGGAGCCAGCCAGACAACCCCGGCGCACAGCGTCGTAGTGAATGTAGGGTTGGGTGGATCGCGATCGGTTCGCCTTAATAAAATTGCCAAAACAGGCTAATAGTCCTATCACTATAGGTCATTTAAAACTAGCGTTAAAATACTTAGTATCTGTACAGCTGATACTAACTATTTCAAAGGGATTAAACTAACTCATTAAACGATAACAATTTCGCACAAAACACTTTTTTAATTTTGGTTGCCGGCATGGAAAAAGCCCAATGAAAAAACCCGTTTGAGGCAATGGGTATCCTAACGATATCTTGCCGCTAACAAAATAGTAAGAGAAATAGTTTCTATTTTAAAGGTTATGATTTTATTAATTTCTTGGCCCAGATGGAATTTCGAAAAAAAAGAACTAAAAGACGATAGAGATAAAATAAGACATAAGAGAAGATAGAATGGAAGATGTGAAAGATAAGACAAGTGAGGTAGAAGAAAGTTGGCTAAAGAGGTTGTCAGAAGATAGACAACACCTATTATATGGTATGGGGTCTTTGATCGGGAATGGGGCATTATGCATTCTGATTCTGGGCATGTTGTGTGTTAGCGGATTATCGCCCAAGGAAGGAATAGCATTTTTGCGAGATTCTCCGGAGGTAGTTCGTGACCATGATACTATAAGTATCGCAGTATCATGGTTCGTGACCAACGTTGCTCACCTTCGCTGATCGAGTGCCGACGCCTGAACCGGTAGCCGTACAAGGAGCTCTCATTAACTATAACCTCTTTTATTTCTGCACTTCAGTGAGAAAGACATTGCAGCTACATATTACAAGGAGTGTATGAAAGTTGTCTTCAAAATACTCAAAGAATGTGGCGAGACAATTGGTCTGGTATTGGTCTGGTATGCATTTTAATGTGCGACTGGCCCTAGAGCTGAGCAGAGAATATGCAGCCCATTACTTATTACTCGATACAACAGACAGAGGTAGCGTTTCCCACAAAGGATGAAGGGAACAGAAGCTAAGAGAATAAAACTGATATTAAGATACATTTCTCGAAGGAGTTGTATGAAAACATTAAACTACTTCTTCTTTTCTTTTACTGTTGTTATAAATGAAATTGTATCTGTTAGTAGAGGCATGAAATAAGATGCAGTAAGTATAAAGTAATTATTCTTCGCTTCTGGAAGCATGTCGTTTATTCCTATATTTTGTCAATTTACACAAAATGAAAAAAAAATTGAAGGAATGAGAAAATCGGACCAGTACTGGGGCAAAAGCATTATTTACAAATTATGAAAAATAATCTCTGTTAACTTATGACTGACTATGACTGACTATGACTGAATTATAGGCTGTTTCCAGATTCTCTTCCGCGGTGATTGTTTTGAATGCCTGGTGTATCTATCACCATGGTCATGATCTTCTTTAAATAGAAATATTTCAAATGAATCGCTCTATTACAGATAAGTAAACCATCCTACTGCACACTTAACTATCCTTAACGTACATTGATGGTTTTCACTTGCTTTTTATAAAATCATGATTTTAATTTTGTTGTAATTAATTAGTACAGACAAATTAACCATTCATGGTAACAAAAATTAATAAAAGAATCATTTCCGGGATTTAAGTATGTAATAAACTAGATAATGAAATGATTCATTCTTTGCACTTCCACGTTCCGGCAAAATAAAAAAAAAATGGAAATACTTTTTTATGTTCGGCTCTTTTGCTCTCGCGGTTAAATTAATGAAAATAGAGAAGAGATATTTCAACAAAAGTTGTAGCTTCTCTTTTTCTCTACAAAAGAAGGTCTCTACAAATTCTTGTCCGTCTCAACCGTTTGGAAGATAAGTCCACTTTTCCACTTATAGTTTAGAGCCGCTCCGAAATGCGCGCAAAATGAGAATTCTCATCGATCGATAATTTTTATTATTCAGAGCCCCTAGAAATTGAAAATAACATAAAATGTAGAGGAAAGTGTCAGCTTTAATGTGGAACCAATCACAAAATTCATTCATTATCATAAAGAAAAAGTGCTAGAATATGGCTTAGTAAACTTTGTATAGTTGATCCATAGATTTATTCACATTTTTGCCGGGAGTCGTTAGAATAATAATTCATTTTGCTTATATATTCTTATATAATGATATATTAATCCAATTATCATTTTATTGCAATTACTTTTGTTGGAAAAACATGCCTTGCGATCAAAGTAGATGGCATATTTCTCATCGATCAGTCACCTCCAAATTTTGGAGTTAAATTCGCTATATCTTAATTAATAATAATAGCACAGTCTTAATATTTGTACAATAAAACATATTATTTCAAATGAGTTTGGAGTTTTTAAATGTGCAGTACTTTTTGAATTTATCTACATTATTCAAACACGTTCAAAAAATGCACAACCTGTTATAAAGTAAAATATATACAACTTAGGTCAAATAAGTTAACATTCTTCAATGAGATTTTTACGAAATGTAGATTATAATGTGTGGAATCGAATCTATGTAGTGAAAAGGTACCCTTTGTTAGGGGAGAAATAGGAAGGATGCATAAAACTCAAAGATATGAATAAATCAAGTGTACTAAGTTTACCAAGTCATCTTCTAACATTTCTTTCTCTATGATGAAAATTTGTATGAATTTTGTGATTAGTTCCACATTAAAGCTGGGAATTTTCTCTACATTTTGTATAATTTTTATTTTTGTTAGCGGCGCTGAATATTAAGAATTATCGATCGATGAGTCCGGTCGGACGAAACTCCCGGATAATTCTCATTTTCCGCGCATTTCGGAGCGGCTCAAAACTATAGGCTAGCTATCTTCTAAACAGCCTAAGTAAGACACAAATTTGTAGTCCTTTTCTGTAGAGAAAAAGACGAGCTACAACTTTTGTTGATAACTTTCTTCTCTATTTTAATTATTTTAGCTGCTAGTGCGATGAACCAAAAATGAAAAGTGCCTTCTGTACTGTACTAAATAGTAACCTGTACTAAATAGTAACATAGTATTTATGACACTCCATTTTCTATACTATTTTCAAGAACTACAGTAAAGTCTGTAGGTGTAGTCGTATTTACCAACAAACGGTACATTTTGAAACCTTTTTCTCATTTTGCGTAGTAGCTTCCTTCCTCATTCCAATTAGAAATTAAAAGTGAATCTTTTGTAAATTTTTTGGAGCCTACTATATATTATAGGATATATTTAAATCCATTTGGGCAATATAAGTACACACAGTAATTAGTCTTACGGCTTTAGTTAATCTTCGACATGGTCGATAATGGTAATTACCGTCGATGAATATTTAAATTTGAATTTAATTAAAACGGATTTCAAAAGGTATTTATTCCATTTCCGTTCCGTTGGGACGAATAGAACGTACATTTTGTATTGAAATACATATTCAAATTTAACTGTATCAATCTGTGAATTAAATCTATATTAAATATAGGAGTTTGTTACACAATCTGTAATTTACAGAACGATAAAATATATGAACTGATTGTGATGTTGTGTGACAAATGTAAAACGACGGATGTCTCTGTTAAGTAATCGCATGGATTATTACGAAAAGGACCGAACTAAAGAATGTGTGGACTCACTTTTACTTTACATATATTAGAATACTTATTGTACTGCCCATGTGGAGGACTCTAATGGTTAGAGTTACAATATCTGAGTTCAGCTAATTGTAGGTAGAAGAATTCCAAAATTATGTACAAAACAATATTTCTCTAGAAAAAAATTGTTTTAATATAAAACTTGGAAATTAGTATATAATTATCAAAAATTGAAGAATGCAGAGTTTCTTTTAATATAAATATATTGAAAGAGTAAGTAAACAGGGTTATTTACCGAAAACGGGTGTTAGATGCTTCGTAGTATTTGTTCAGTTTAAAAATATGAAAATTGGTCTAAGGGGGTTTCTGGAAAAGGCGGATCCAACTAACATATTTTCATGTATGTGTTACTTCTGATTACACCGAATGGAACACCCAACTTTGATATTTTAAATGGAACACCCTATATTTTATTTCAAGTTCGGATTCCTTATAAAATTCTGTCTTCGGTTTGTGTACCATAATATGCTCTTAAACCTACCAGTTTTCGAGATAATTAATACATTTTAAGACTTTTGAAGGTTCTTAGCCTTCCGGAAAAAAAATCGATATCTTCTATTATGTGGCCGATTTAGAGACCCCTTCCTGTATATTTTCCCATAATTTAATAGTATTAAATTCTGCATTAACTGGTATCAGCATTCCCTATACCTATTTCACTTTGTTTTTTTACCATGAACGAAATTTTGTAAAATTTACATATAAAGTCGGCACTGTTTGTTGTTAGTAGCCAGTAGTAGTAGTAATCTAACTTATTTCCTTTTTATCACAAACTAGAATCATGCAGATAATTGATATAATTCAGTAATATTACGGTCCAAATTGCGATATATCCGACAAAATTCATAAAGTTTTGAAAATTGGTGGAAATAATCAGGACAGCATATGTAATAATAAACCGAAAAGTTCCCACCCCTAAATTGTGTGCTTCATCCCTTACGACGTAGTATTCACCCCAATTTTCGCTTTTTTTAAATTATACATGAAATGGTGCATTTTACGACAAAAATACCTATGTACAAAAGTGTTCTATAGGAAATTCTCTATAAAAAAGGTTTTTAGACCATTTCTCCTCAGACGAATAGTACCTTGGTAAATCAGGGCCGTAATTAGCGCAAGTCATATAATTCTTTATCTATTTACCATCACCGAAATGTTCGGTGTTACTATGCAGCACATCATTCCGCACTTCCATAGGTGGACGAAAATACTGTCGTTTCTGAAATTCAACAGAAGTTCCTAAGTAATTTGCTTAACAAAGAACGTTTAATTACAGAGCTAGTGAAAAGGTTTAGAACTGAAGGTATACATGTGTTCGTTGCTGCGGATGACGCCGATTTATTAATAATACAAACTGTTATAGAAAAATGTAAGAATTGCGATATATCTGTTGTCGTAGGGCAAGATATTGACCTGCTAGTCCTTCTTATTGCACTTTCTCCTTCTGACAAAGACATTAAATTTTTAAAAGAAAAACAGGGTAATACCTGTAAAAGGATTTACAGTTCTCAAGATTTACAATCTGCAACTTTCTTAAAAAATTGCAAATCCGCCATTTTATTTGTACATGCCATCAGCGGTTGTGACACAATCTCGGCGTTTTTTTCCAAAGGGAAAGTGAATGCAATCAATGTATTTAATAAAAGAAGTGTTTTTCACCAAATTCAAACATGGAAAAACGTGACGCTCAAAGCTACTGATTGGGGGTGGAAAAAAGTTGGCGGTATATTAATCCCAATAATGACTATAAAAGAACCAGCTCCCGAATCTGTTTTAACGCTTATTTCATGTTCATGTAAATTAGGGTGCGAATACAGGTATAGTTGCAGAAGAGCAGGCTTGCGTTGCTCTACAATGTGTTATCATCACTGCCATAGACAATCATGCTTGAATGTTGAATCTGTGGAAGACGACCAAGATTTATAATTAACATTTGATAATTAGTGGATTAGGCCTACAGGGGATACCACTTAAAAAAAACGCGCCAAGTACTTTACCTCTAGGGTGGTGTGGAAATAAGTACAACACAGTCTTTTTATAGAGGTGAGGGGGTGGAAGTTGTATATTTATTAAAATTGTAAATAAATTTTAGTGCCTACTGCTATTTTAAGCGTTAAACGTTAAACTTTAAGGTAGATCGTACTGTAGAGAGTGCTAGTCGGAACCAACCCTTATGTTTGCGCCATATTGCCCACGTTATTATCAATTTTAGGAAAAAAGTGATAAAAACCTTCTTGATAGAGAATTTTCCAAGGAACAATTTTATATATAGGTATTTTTGTCGAAAATTACACCGTTGCCAAGATAATCTAGAAAAACTCAAAATGGGGGTAGAAAGGACGCCCTGGGGGATGAAGCATATTATTTAGGGATGGGAACTTTTTGGTTTAGTAATCCTTATGATATTCCCAACATACCCACCAATTTTCAAATCTTTATGAATTTTGTCGGAATAAAAACGTAATATTCCTGAACTAATAATTGTTTGTTTGTTATAAAAATAATAACATCAAAAACAGGAGATCATTTTATATTGGATTTATAACAAATACTTTCGAACAAAATTTGCCAATTTAATGAACACATTGAGTTTAAATATTTAATGCAACAACTGTTGCTGACAAGCCAATATACTGGAATTTACGAAACTTACAGTGGCTGGGTGAATATATTTCTTAACAAAAATAATGATTCTCTGGAAGACGTACGATCACAAGCTTACAGAAATCTGTTCAAAGTGAACAAATGCTACGTTCCTGTACTATCGCTATAGGCAACACTAACACGGTATTTATATTGATAAAACAAAACATTCTGAAATTTTCTGATGTCTACTATGTATGTATGTACATTAAAAGGATTATTTAAACTGATGAAGCTAAATTTTCCAAAGAAGGAACTTCTAACAGACGAAATGTACATCACTTGGCACAACAAAATTCTCATGCGGTATGAGAATCAAGTTTCCAGGACAAATTCAGTGTTAACGTTTTCTTCTTATTGATAGATAACAAGTATAAGTATCATATTATCTACTAGAGGAATTTAAATAGCAATAAATGCGTGGAAATTCTGTGAACAGTAGTTGTTACTTTTATTAATAACTTACCCCTAAATATTTATATTGTTCTGTATTATCAAATGAAAGATTGCGGTCCACATAATAGCTGGGAAATGTATGATGCATTAGTAGCATCGTTCGAATTTAAGTGGTTTTGGTTACAGAGGATTTTCGAAATGGCCAACACAGTCCCCCGATTTCATCCCCTTAAACTCTTACCCTTAGGGTAATATCAAAAATTTTGTATATGCCTCCACGGCTACTACCAATGAAGTTCTTAAAAACAAAGTACGGGTTGCATTTATACACTACTGATTGGATATGTACATTTTACAAAACTTCGTCCATAATAAAAAAACCGAGAGGCATAGGTTTAGGGAATGCTAATATCAATCGACGTAGAATTCAACACACATTCAACATTAAATTATTTGAAGATATAAAGGGGATTCTGTTTAAAAAAATTGACTATTGGACGTTTGAACTAAAACAATGTTTGACTGTTACAATAAAGTACCCTGTATGATATTGTAAAAATATAAAACACATGATAGAAGATATAGAGTTTTTTCGGAAGAGTAGGAAATCTCCAAAAATATCAATTATCTCGAAATTTCGTAGGTTTAAGAGCATATTATGGTACATAAACCCAAGCTAAAATTCTATGAGAAATCCGAATATGAAATAATATATAGGGTGTTCCATTTAAAATAACAAAGTTAGATCCTATATCCGGTGTAAGCGGAGGTGCATGAAACACATGCATGAAAATATTTTTGATAGATCCACTATATCCAAAAACCCCCGTAGCCTTATTTCAATATTTCTAAATTGAACAGATCCCAAGAAATGTCTAATACCTGCTTTCGGTGAATAACCCTGATTGCTAATTTGTAGATAACGCATCAATGATATAAATAATTCACAAATAGATCAGATTATAAATTACAATGACTTACAGCACGCTTTGAAGCGAGAAATTTGTTGAGGCTGAACAAGTTTTCAATGATGTGACGAGGGGCGGCGTAATTTCCATATTTATTTTTTAACGGGGTATAATGTAGAGGTCTTTAAACTACTGTTTAAGATTGCAATACAACATATATCACGATTCTTGATTCTTTATATTTTTCACAACTCTATTTGACCTTGGCCCTGTTGATGAATCCAGTAAAAAATAAATTTAGCCACAAAATACATAGAAAATTGATGTCGTTCAAGCAAATTTTTCGAAAGTACACAAAAATTTAAATAGAGTAAAGTATAGTGATGAATGTCGGAAATCCTAGTAGGAGGTACAGAGACACAAAATAATAACAGGGTCAGTATAGGAATGCCATCAAGCACTTGTGGGCGCCTCCAGCATGAACAGTGTCATTCTATGCTGGGTCAAAGGGCATGCACAGTGCAGAGGCAACAAGAAAGCTGACAGTCTGGCTAAGAAGGCAGCCAGTCTAAGTATACTTGAACCTGGCCCTTCTAACATACTGCCGATCTCAGCAATAATGCTAATGATTAAAGAAAACACCCACAGAAAATTTAAAAAACTGTGGGATGAAACTCATAGTTGTCAGTTGGCCAGGGATCTGCTCAGATACCCCGACAAGGATGATGATCTACCTGGGAATGTCCATGAAGAACCTGCGCTTCGCGACAGGAATTCTTACTGGTCATTGCCAGCTGAGAAAGCATCTTTATAACATGAAGTTAGACGACACTCCCCTATGCAGAGGCTGTGAACAAGAAGACGAGACTGTCCAACACGTACTCTGTGAGGGCCCGGCAGTCTCCTCTAGCAGAGAATCCATTTTGGGAGAACGATGGCCTACTTTGGCCGACTTGAGGGATATTCCCCTAGGCAGCATCACCACTTTCTTCACAAGATTAGGATGGTTGGAGGCCTAGGTGGAATCTTGTAGCCCTCGGGAGGACGTACAAGGGGCCCAATGGGGCCTAGGTGCTGCGGTCACTCTTTGTGACTGCCCTCCCACAAACTCCAACTCCAACTCCAACTCCTAGTAGGAGGTAGTGACAAGCTAAGTAAATTTTCGAAAAAATTCATTGGGCGGCGTTTGCCTCAAAAAACCAGATTCTACGGATCTTTAGTCAGAGAGAATACTCCAAGACCGACCCACTATAACGTAGGTACCTTAAACAAATGGCCAAATTCAAAGTGGAGGCAAAAATCCTCCGGGCCCAGAATTTATAGTAAAATGCCTTGGCGGGCATAGCCATAAGTGTGGTTCGAATACGACTCGACGCCAAAAGAGTTTCTTTGGGTTCTGTGCCGTTAATATTTTAACAAAGTTGGAAAGTTTCATATGTAAGGTGCTTACGCATCCTAGAGGCTAATAGTTCATGAGTGGAAGCTGGAAATTGGGTGGTAATAGTGACAGGAAGGAAATTGCATGTCTGTGGTGTGTTGCCTATGCACGCCATCTCTGAGACACTGGTGGTACGATTTATAGAAGCTTATAGATGGATTTAGAACTTCTGCATTATTCTGGAATGCTGGGAGTTTCTAGATGTCCTTAGCTGGATATATAAGGCGAGATCCACGACGGGAAAAAGGGGAAGTTTTGTAGCGAAATGTAAGGTTAGAAGTTCGAGGTGATACTTGGACCTCGTTTCTTTAACATTTTTATTGACGACCTCAGTGATCACTTAGACGTGTATTTCTTAATGTATGCCGATGACGTTAAGATGTTGCATAGGATTAATGATTTTAATAACTGCGAAAAACTTCAAAACAATTTAACTAAATTATCGGCTTGGTGCGATGAAAATGATCTTCAACTAAATGTTGGCAAATGCATGGTTAGGAGTTATACAATCAAGGAGTCCCCAATTACATATAATTTTAATGTTAATGGCGGCACGCTTAACAGGCCATCTGCGTTCAAGGATCTAGGTGTAACCTTTGATAATAAATTTAACCTTCACTAACTATATTGATGCTGTAATTTCGCATGCATTGAGAATGTTAGGCTTCAACTTGCGTAACAGGCATGACTTTAATCATGTGAAAACCTTAGAGATGCCTTATTTTGCTTTCTCTCGATCTAAGCTGGAGTATGCTTTATTTGTCTGGCAATCTGGGGTATACACTCATAACGATAAATTGAAAACATTCAACGTCTCTTCCTGAAATTTTTAAGCTGGAAAACTGAAGGTACATATCCACCAATTGGAGCTTCTCAAAATCAATTACTTGAAAATTTTTATATTACTAGTCTGTCCGAGAGGCGTCAGTCCTTTGGATTGCGTTTTCTAGACAAAATTATGCATAATAAAATAGATTGTAGTGAAATATTAGGCCACCTGAACTTTTATGTCCACTCCTAGATCTAACCTATTAAAGTTTTTCCCCTCTTTGTAATATTTGTACTAGTTATGAAACTCATTGCAGTGAGTTGCACCCGGAAATGGGGAATGCTGTTTAGCTGCGCTCTCAGAGGGTGGGAGGGAGCTGATGTCAGACTTAATATTTGCCACAGACCTCATGAACGGCTGGAAGTGGTAATGGTTGAGGGAGGTCCGTCTTGCTGATATCCCATACCATTTGAGGAAGCAAATCTTCCCAGCCTCTTCAACCTTGCCATGAGTGGAGGAGCGGTTGTAAAAGATCACTGCCGCTTCCTTGATAATTTCTGACTTTAAGTACAATTTTGAGAACCTCACCTTACTTTTCCTTAAAGTTGAAGATATGAGGTAAACACGTGTTTTTCGAAAATTTTCACTTTCCGAAGCGTGTAGCTGGAAAACCGTTCCGAATTCGAAAAAAGTATATCAAATCAAGCAAATCAAATCTAATTTTATTTCGAACATAACATAACATATAACATAAGGCATAAATTTGTACATATTAGGATTTAATAAAGGACCATGCACTCTAAATTGCCTCTGAAGCGAATCAGAGAACACATTTGTGTTGTGCATGACCCTTCAACAACATTCTTAGATGTAAAATTAATTTGTACAACTTGTTATTATTCATTTACTTTTATACACGTAGTTTAATTAAAAATATTGTTGTTATTGTTAGATTAATATCGTAAAGCGACAGCAAACATGTCTTTATAGATATATTTTAGAAAAATCTGATGAATAGTTTGTAATTATTTCTTATAAAATTTTTACATTCTATATTAAATTTTTTTATTTTATTTGAGAAGAGTTTAATTTTGAGGGGCAGGATATTATAAAATTGAGGAGTAAAATATGTTATATAAAATAAAAGTTGCAGAAAAATTCATAAGCTTTCATTTCATTTCCGAAAATTTTTCCCTACGACACACCGTTTTAGAAATATAAGCGAAAAACCCAAAAGTGGGACTTTCTTTGTGTGTCCCCCCCCCCCTCCGGCTCACCTCCCAGACGTCAGGACTTTCAGTATGTTCACTCCCTAAGCATCCTGAACAATTTTCTAAAGAAACTACTTAGGTCTCTGCTCACGCACTCTGCACCACCCTTTGGGCCATTCGTTGACTGGACTATTTCAGCAAATGTTTAGAAAATTCTAGCCCCGGATGTTATCTCAAAGTTAGGAATATACAGTATTCATTATCAATATTAACCGATAATAAATTCTTCAACATCTGCCGCTTGTAGGTATTAAACTCAAAAATTCTGATGGCTCTTGAACTATAAGCAAGAAGTACATAACTAAGATAAGGATAGCTTTGGGGCTTTACAAAAGTTAATTACTAAATTAATTGTTGCAGCTTCTGACTTTTTTCGCACTCCAATTCGTATACAGTATACATAGCCACATTTTAACGAATGGCTTAATTTCGTTTGTATTTACGTAGTGTTGATAAAAAAGTTTTTATTTTTGTTTGTCTAATTTATTTATTTCTCTTGCTCGGGAAGCAAAAAATAGACTCTCTATAACAAGCTTCTTAAATTTCTAGCTAAGAAAAAAGTTTTTCTGGATTAGTGTAAAGCCCTTAGAGGCTCTCTCCAACCACCCCTACACATTCTTGAAGCCTACTTCGTTTCGTGTCTCTAGAACCCTGATTTTCTCTCATGTTTACTTCGCTAAGTAATTTATTATCAGGAGCATAAATTTATTATGTGCAAAGACTTTCTACATATTTTAGCAGAGTGTCTGTTACACCTAACAGAATGACGGCAGGTAGTTAAAATTATTGCTGTAAACTTAAAGTCTCGGCTATATATTTTAGAAATGTATGCTTCAGTACTTAGAATATGAACAAATTTTAACTCGTGAGGAAGTAATGATAAATGTAACAATTTTCTTTCGAGCTTGATTTCTCGGATTAATTTTTATAAAGTGGTCACAATGAAAGAGCTCTCACTTATTGAAATAGCTGTAATTTCTTTAATTTTTTATATATTCACTTAAAATTAATCCTGTTTAATGTTCAGACAATGGGTGTTATTGATAGGTATGTATGGGAAAAGCAAAAAGCAAATTAACTGTCAAAGATAAGACCTCATAATCAACAACAACAAATCGAAACAACAATGAGTCGAAATGATGACGTCGAGATTTTAGCACAAAGTTTTGACACTGATGTTATCAACTCACTCTTTTCGGTTCTCGACCTAATAATCTTTGTTCCAGAATACCCCAACGGTGCTCCATAGGATTCAGATCAAGACTGTTATATAGCTATTTTATTACTTCAAGATTTTACTGTTCGAACCGTCCCACAGTGAAAGAAAATGGAAACAATTCGAGTCACGCGGAAATTTCAATCATAGCAAGATTTTTTTAATTCTTCTTTGAATAACATATATTTTATGGAGGAACTGCAGAAATGTGAAATTTGGTTAGGTGTTTTCCTAAATCGGTGAAGGAGCCATAGTTTATTATTCTTTTTCGTCTACACCGATAATTTTAGATACCGCTTCAGATTTGGCAAACAAAGTGAGTGCAATATTTCCTGTGTTAGGGGCTTCAGTTGTACGGTTCCAATAACGATAACTAAAAGCACTCCATTTTACAGTTAAAACAAATTTAAACCTTTTATTATGTGAAATTATGAACTATATGAAAAATGAAAATGTGTTCTATGAACGATAAATTTCAAGATATATTGTAAAAGTTAAAACAAGAGTTTATATGAGCTCAAGGTTATGTCTTATTAGTATTGATGCATGGCTTAAGGTTACTTTAGGTTTGTTGGTTGAACGGCTCAAGAAGTTAGGGTTCATGGGATCTCGTCTTTTATGTTGAAACATTTATTGATTCAGGTTTTTAAGTTCAAGAGGTTGTGACTTCACCTTATGACGCATTCGGGATTAGGTTCAATGAGTCCAAGGTAATAGGATTCAGGAGTTAATGTTTAAGGGTTTCTGGGCTTAGCTTTATGGGGTTATCGATTAAGGGTTTTCGATTTGGGTTATATGGATGTGAGGTTAGGTTTCTTGGGTCTTGGTTCAAGATTTAGGATTACTATAAGTCTATGAGATTAGTATCTTCTACTTTTCAACCTCAATCGAATTATTAATATTTTTTTACCTTTGTAGATACCGAATTTCTCGGATTTAAGTACTTCCATGTTGGGACTAATGGCTCCTTCTCCAATTTACAAAACCACCCAACCAAAGATCATATTTCCACACTTTCTCCATAAAATACACGTTATTCCAAGGAGAACAAAAAAAATGTATAGCTGTATGATTGAAATTGCCGCATGGCTCGAATTTTCCTCAATTTCAATCACTGTGCGTCCAGTCGACCGATTGACAGACAGATAGACTGAATTAAAAATACCTCAATTTTCGTAAACTATAAAATAGTTTGAAATATGAAAATCCGAAGAAATCTCAGATAGTCGTCCATCAGTAAACGAGGGAGTAGAAAGTATATATGAGGTAATATATATATATATATATAATATTGAGGACGAAATCGCTTGAGGTAAAGTCGAAAAAAAAAAATGAAATACAAGGTTGAGTCCTGAGCATCTCACTTTATTTTAATAGTGTTTGTGATTAATTTTGCTCTGGAATTCCATCAATTATAAAGATACCTGAACATAAATGTCTTTATGTATTCTGGGTACAATATAAATAAGGTAAGGTGGGGCAAGTGCGAATTTGGGACAAGAGCGTCCTCAACCCCCAGAAATTTCAAATACCGTTATTTTATGAGTTTCCCTGATTTATCACTTATGCACAACTCTTGGCAACAGACCGTTATGGTTCAAACGCCTCCGCACTCATATTGTTTTGTGTAATACAGATATTTTCAATACTACACCATTTTCAACAGATTTCACAGAAAAATTAATTACCCTTAAATGGGAGGAGACGATTAAATACTGTAAACAGCAAAAGAAAAAAAAGTAATAATTAAGCGGTTTTGCCTTAGAAATTCTTAATATTAACTTAGATACTTTTCTCACAGCCAAAGAAGCAGTTGCCCCAATTGACGGGCCAAGTGCTCTATAATTATTATGAAAATTCCGAATTAACAACTTTTACAAATTTATTGATAATCATCTGACTTTTTCAAGATTGCTTAATAGCAACTTGCAGAATCCAATTTTCGAATTGTCCGACAAATCAGATTTTGCGATTTTCCAGTACGGCGCGTGGAAATCTTTCGAAAGGAGTGGAGGGTGAATGTCGCATTTTCGAAAACTCTTGCAAAGAAAAAAAGTTATAGATTAGGCACTTAATTGCGCCATACAAGAAGTTACAAGAGGATATGTATAAATTTTTTTTTGTACGCGGGCGCCTAAATCAATGGCAATAAGAGTATGTCTATCGAGTCAATAATGTCGTTAATAGCAAATAATGTAGGACAGATCCCTGGGGTACAGTAAAAGTAGCAGACGCCTCGAAGGATTTATGACTACATATTTAACATACTGTTTTCGCCTAGAAAGATATGATTCAAAGCTGTAAGGAGTAAGGACGACACTCCAACAATCCGACATTATTTAATTTATTTAAAGTAAAGCCCTCGAAAAGTTGATATAGATCTCGTCATCTTATACCTAAACACCTACGCATTGGAAGATATGTGTTATGCAGTACAGGTTTTGTTACTGTTATTATATAATTTAAATAAAAGTCCTCAACACCAGCAAGTAGTGGTGCTACAAATTTTGTGTTTGCCAATTGATTACTGAATCTTTGAATATTGTGTTATTTGGTTACTTGTGTTACTAGTGACCATATGGATGATTATCGCACTCAAAATATATGACCAGGTAGTTGAGGAGCGGAAATTTGTCAACTCTCTGGGGATTATCCTAGATAAGATGCCGAGTTTCGCCCCTCATATTACTAATACAATCAATAGGACGTACGCGACTCTAACTAAAGTATACCCACTTGTCAACAGACGTAGTTAACTAACAATTGACAGTAAATTTACTTTATACAAGCCCATATTCAGACCCCTGATGACGTATGCCTGTATGGCGTGGAATGTTATTTCGCACACCCAGTGCATGCATCTGCAGGTCACTAAAAATAAGATATTACGACTTCCCGCGAACGCAGACCGGTCCACGCTGATAATTGAACTACATAGAGCAAAAGACATGCCTTACATACGTGATTGTATCGACGTAATATCACAAAAATTTCTAACCACCAAAATTTAATTGTCGGCGCTTACCACTAACCTTAAGGAAGTACTTATTAATGACACTAGACAGACATACAAACTACTCCACCCGTCTATCCTCCAAACTCCCCTTCCTCTTGCTGACATTTAACGCATCGTATAGTATTCATTTTTCCTCATAACAGACTATTTTAATGATTGACTCATTATCTGCGGCAGGGTTTCGCTTCGATTTTTCTGTATACTGAAACATGATCCGAATCCTTATAATAAAATAATTAATTTTTATTTATTTGATATATAATATATAATATATAAATTTATAAGAACAGATATGCTTTTCGCCTTTGCCTACCGTAGGCATTCTTATTCGTAAGTGAACATAGGTTCATGTAACGGGCGGAATCAATGCATGTATATGTTAAATGATATATAAAAATAAGATAAATAAAATTCCATCTGACATGTATTCTAGTCAAACAAAATAAATATATTTTAATGGTATTGGTGACAGTGGTATCCTACCATGTACTTAAGGCTTTAAAAATTTTCCGGCTAGCACTGCATCTAAGAGTTTATTATTATTTCTATTCTCTAGATTGGTATACATCCTAAATAAAACACCAATCTCCAATCCTGCAGATGGCTAGAACCATCGGTATACCACTGCCTGTAAAAGAGTTTAAACAAATGCCGAATAATGGAATACAATGCTGGCATACCTACAGTCGAGAAGCATTTCGCCGACCACGTTGGAATCATCGGGAGATTATTAAAATATTTATATAAGGCGCACCGAGTGTTAGTACTCGAGTCTTGTGGTTAAATGTTCATGTGTTTATGGAAACTACTTTATACGCACCAACCTCCAAAGCAAAAAAAAGCAATATTCCGAAGGTGACACGACTTGTTTCTGACACGTAAATTAATATAATGTATCAGTATCAGAATTACGCGTTCAAATTCCCTGTTTTAATTCCGTTATGTGTACTTCTGGTTTAAAAGAATTAAAAGTTATCCCTCTAAGCCTCGTCTACGCCTTTGAACCGATGTCATATGAAACTCAAACAAACCCAATAATCCTCTTACGAATAAAATCGATAGAAGCATCCTCCCTTCTTTCGTTTGAATGTTTCCACCAGTTTTTCCCAGTGACACGTGTTGAGATTAATATTGATGGTCTTGTCCTATCCGCCCCTAAAATTCTCATTCTTGCAACCAGCAAAACTTTAAAACTAGATTAAAGACGATGTCACAGTTTACAGAAACAGAATTTTGACCTACTCTTTTAGCGCTACAAGAATAAATGTTTTAGGTTGTGAGACCATAAAATACATATTGATTGTGTCCGTTCTCTCCAAGGACACTATGTACACCCGTATAATGTTCATAGGTATCTTTAAAATGATATCACTAATATATCATACATGATTCTTTTGGTAATTCTTTATTATCTATACTTATTCATAATAGCAATTATAATATCTATACTTTTTGATGAAATAATAAACAATGTACATAAGTAATAGCAATAATGTTAGAAAAAAATTGCGAAAGTTATTAATTTTTGAGTCAATATTGGAGGAGGTAAACACATAATGAATTCGGTTTTGCACCCCTTTCCGCCCTCCGGAATACTGTTAAATTAATAAAAAACATAGATTTGCAGTAATTTTTTATTAAAATCCGAAATTTACACAAACCTTGGAGAACATTTTATTGATTAATTATTATTATATATCTTCTATTAAGTTTGCACCCTGATACGGTTACCGGAACATTTGAAATAGTTGTTTAGGAAAACATATCATATGTTTTCATTTTGTTTGTTGAAATAGGTTTATAATGTCATGAAACATCGAGATTTCAAATTGGGCGGAAAAAAATGCCGTATGTCTGTAACTATTAAAAGATTTAACAGCTAATATCTTAACAATGTTTAATGAACAAACGGCTAGCCGTCACCCCGGAGCACTCACGAAAGTAGCCGAAGTCAACTGCGTTCTCCGAGTGTGACAGCAACTAGTAGTATAATGTTAACATCACCTCGGAGCACTTAGCGGGAAATTGGGCTAATAACATAAAACAATTTCACAGAACAAAACTATATTTCTTCTATTTAAAACAAAATTAAAAAATATGTATTCACTATAAAATATTTCTAAACTTATACTTCATCAAAAACCACATTATTATCAACTATCTTTTTTGTCGATATAAAGTTTTTTTGTGGCTTTATTGGCAACTTTATGGATCCGTTCTAAAGTATCTCCGGATATGCTATCTCTTACCGTGATTAAAATTTCGTCAAATGGAATTTTTTGGCTTATTTTTGCAGCGATTTCTTCTTGTTCGCTTTTGGAAAGTATCATTCTTCCAAGATCCATTCCATAACCTACATGAGTACTTGTAAAATGGACTTAAATGTATCCCGTTTCTCTGTTCTCACATACATTTAATTTATCCAGGCAGTAACCATTTATTTTATTACTGCCTAACAACTTTAAATGCCGAATATTTTTTCCTGACTTTCTGTACAACCCATCACGGTGACATCGGTAATAATGAGTAACTGCGGTGTTAGTCTGTTTTGTCCGATACATGGACAGAATGATAATGATTTTTGTTAACAGCCGTATGTTTCCTACTAATGTGGCGAGTTAAATTAAATTTCTTTATGAAGTTCTCGTCACATTCAAAACAAGTAAATTAAATTGTTTCAATATGAACTTCCTCTGAGTGTTTCGACAAATTGCACTTTAATGTAAATTGTTTTAAACAAATATTGCACTTTATTGCACAGTCACTCATTTTTACAAACTTAACTAATAAAAACAAACGATGGAAAGTAAGGTTATAAAAGTCAGTTCTCCGAGTGTAATGCGTAGACAAAACAAATAGACTAAAATAAACGTCACACTCGGAGAACTCACTCGTCTTCGTATGCTTTCGTGAGTGCTCCGGAGTGACGGCTAGACATTTGTGTTTAATGATAGGTATAGGACATGGTAAACAAAATTGACTCGGAAATAAAATGATAATCCAAAAATATTAAAATATACAGGGTATTCCATTTGAAAGAGTAAAGCTTTATAACTTGCCTCCGTTTTAAAGCGCCTTGTACATTTGAAAATAAAATGATCAAATGCATTTTTTTTAACCGAGAAACTTTCCTGTTTAACATATTTTTCCTATGTCTCACCAATCTTCAGAGAGTCTAAACTCAGCTGGGACAGCGTGTATATATAGCTAACTGGATATAGATACGAGTAATAAAATAGAGAACTACTTGAACAATGAACATGAATGTGAATCAGTGATAGGGTATTGTGTGTAATCTGCTGGAGTTTTGTTCTAAATTGTTTGTTGAGAAATGTAATAAACGTTATCTTGGCCTCATTATGCCACACAAAATTTGGGAATTCGTTTATCTAAGAACCTGTTGGTCATGTTTGCTATCTGAGCCCATGCATTACTTCGTTAGAAGATGGATGAAGTTAAACATAATGCGGACGTTCTCTCGTACGGGACTGACTATACTTGAACCCGGATAAAACAAAACTAACAAGTCTTTCCTCTACATAAGCATACATGGTTTTAAGGAAAACGATAATTTAATTATTTACTGAAAATCTAGATTTATATAATGCTGTAGAACTGTTAGTAATATGAATTAATTCTATTATATTTTTACTTGTCATGCAAGTTTTATAACTTTCACTGTAATTTTTAATAGTTTTCAATTCGAATTAATTGTAAGATAACCATTAGTAGTTAAACATCGATCACTTTAAACAAGAATACAATCGCGCCATGTACCATGAAAACCGAAAAACACTGGGCTTATAATATGGAAACTGAGTGAGATAATACTAGGCTAGTCGCCTTTATCTTTCTGTGATGATATTTCATCAATAACTTAGACAACAAGATTTTCACTAAAAGAAAATATGACTAATGTTAAACGATTTTCTATCCTTTTCATATCCTTCAATTTTCTTGTATATTAAAAGTTAATGAAGATAGACGAGTTTGAAAAGTATATTCAAATCACCAATATTGTATAATAAAAAAATGAGTTATTTTTTAAAGACTAAAACGTACTATTTTTAATAGAAATAAGCACCGTCATATAAATTAGTAGCCTTAACTGCTACGCATAAATCTCTTTGGTGAGTGAGTGTTGCCCAGGGTGAGATAACTCGTTTTGTAATTTGTGTCTGCCGACTCATTTCTAAAATATTATTTAGTTTCTATATTGTGAAAGTGTCATAGTATCCTTCATCTCAAAATAACAACAAAATCGCTACAAGTAATTGGCCAAATAAATTCGTTTTAACGATCGCAAGCGCCATATTTTTAGAATTTTTTGAAAAAGTTCGACGATACTCTAAAAACTTAGTATCAAATAAACCATCTCCAATGCATCTCTGAGGCAAGTTCAGTTACTCTCGGTATTGATTTAGGCCTAAACGGTCATACATATTTTCCAATTGTGTGGAAGTGTATATTGTCTTTTAATTTTGTACTTAAATAAGTCGTAAATATACGAATCGTTAATAAAAACATTTTGTGCCATTTTCTAAATCGACTGCTTCATTTAAATCTGATTTTAATAAATTGCAATATTAAATTAACATGCTTACCACGTACTCAAAAAATAGTTGCTTGATATCCTGCTCACAAAAAGTTCATGAGAAGTGAGATTAAAAAAAATAATTCGAAATAATACTAAGTAAAACAAACAATGCAACATACTGAGTGTTCTTGAACAACAGGAAACTTCAATTCAAATTAATTTTAAAACTTCTAGGTGGTTATAACGCCTACTCAGAGGTTTAAATTTAATCAATTTCTTTTAAAAACCAGCCACGATCCCTACGTGCTCACGATGCCTTAAGGCGGTACTAAGACAGAGAGCATTGACAAGACAAAAGCGAATCTACAGTAAAACATTTTTATTCACCAATCCCTATCTTCGTGTTCAAAAGTACATTTATATTTAACATTTACCACGTCAAAAGTTAAAGATCGGCATTTCTTTAAAATATGGCGAATGCGCCGGTGTACACAAATACTGAAATTATGTAATAATTAGGTCAACTACTTCAACTCTAGAACTTGAGTGAAATAATTGTAAATGATTTATCAATAGTTTCATAAAAATCGATTCACGAGTTATGCTGAGATCAAACTACAAAGTCACAAAAAAACATATAAAATTGAGAACCTTCTTTATAGTACAGGGATTGAGTTTGGATTTTGTCGTTTCTTGGCTAATTTTTGCTGCACCTGTGAGACCTGGCTTTCTCACCCGTTTTCGAGACTATTGAACACGAGAAATATATCCAAAAAGGTATTCATCCCCGCAAATGGGCATAAAGCACCCTTTTTGACCGGTTTATCTTGGTAATGCGTGATTGGAGGGAAATAACACAGCCACACACAAAAAAAAAAAAAAAAAATTTTACCAACGAAACCTAGTACACCCGAGGTTTTTGGGGTCGCTGAATCCGAATTCGAGGTCGGTTTGTCGGTATCAGGTCGCGTTAAGGTCATTTCAAGATCAAATCATTAGATTTTGACAGAAAAATTTGACAAAAATTTGTATATAGGTTTTTGAGGTCGTTGAATTCAAATCCGACGTAGGTTTGTCGTAATCAGGTCGTATTAGGGTCACATCAAGGTCAAATCATTATATTTCGACAGACAAATTTGAGAAAATTTGTATATAGGTTTTTGAGGTCGCTGAATCCATATCCGAGGTCGACTTGACGGTATCAGGTCGCGTCAAGGTCATTTCAAGGTCGAATGGTGGGAAACCTGATAAAAATTTTCACCTGTTATTTCGCGATTCTTCCAATTCTCTTATTAGATCGTTAAGTTACTCTCACGTTGTGAACTTGGTCTATTTTTCAAATCAAACACATTTAATTTTACAAGCTATGCACATTGTCGAGCGTGTCCATATCTTGTAATCGAGGGTGTTGTAGTCCTAATGTCCACTTTATTCTGATATGCTACAAAAAAATGGATTCTTTTGCCTGCCTGAACCATTTTGTTTTTCTAGACATTTGGTCGAATATTATTTATTTGGACAAAGTGCCCGATTGAATATACAGCTATTCTCGTAGCTTCAGCAATACCTTTTATGAGACCACTTTCAAGATAAAAATATATTTACGATAGATCTACTCCTATTTATGACATCGTTCCTTTGTAAACTTTTTAAAGTGCATTTTGATTTCATTAAGCATTTTTAAAAATGTTTAAGTCATTCCTTATGCATCTTTTAATTTTATAATTGAATGATGTTATAAATAAGAACAAATCTACTGTAAAGCATTTTTTTGGCAAATTAGTCTTTACCTGCTGTTTCGTCAAGTGCGACGTCGGTGACAACTGTCCCGAAAGGGAATGTGTAGAATCATCCGCTCATCAGCTTATCCAGGTACAAATCAATATTTATATATCACAAATCTAGCTTTTTACGAGATCGTGTACATGTTATTCATCTTATACATCCTCTGCTTATTCGTGAAATAACAGGTGAATATTTTTGTCAGTTTTTCCACCATTCGACCTTGAAATAACCTTAATGAGACCTGATACCGACAAACCGCCCTCGGATTTGAATTCAGCGACCTCAAAAACCCATACAAATTTTTTCAAATTTATTGTCGAAACCTAATAATTTGACCTTGAAATGACCTTAACGCGACCTGATACAGACAAACCGACCTCGGATTCGTATTCAGCGACCCCAAAAACCTAGGGTGTACTACGTTCCGTTGGTGGAAGCGAACATTTTTTTTTGTGTGTGCTGTGTAATCAATTTGTAATTTCACGGGGATTTAGCGACATGGGAAGAATTATTACAGGAGGAGGGCTTTAACAACCCAAAAGAAATCAATTTTTTATTTCCTGGGAGTGTAGGTTAAGATTGTAGACAGAGCGTAGCTTCGCCCTCTTTGAGGGTGAGTCGATTAATTGCTACTCTACTCGCCTCCGCTCTATATCTCTATTGAAAAAAACACAATTTTCCAACCCTCTGGAGGGTTGTTTCAACCCCCAATAGTTGCTAGAGCTCCCCCTGTCACAACCCTTCCATGTATGCCTCTGCCTTCACTATTTATTTTTTATAATCGTCTGTCCAGCCTCTCTATCCTGTCTGATTATCATGAGCATAACACACGTGCCGCTGGACTTCTTTGAGTACCCGCTATAGGTTAACGTTAAGCGTTAAAAATTCTCCCAACCTAAATTTGTGTTATCATTTACTACCTGATACAAAGCAACCAAACTTATTGTCCTTGAAAAAGAATGTAGAAATTTAATTCTAAAGCGGTTTTACTGAGTTGACGAATTCTTTAAAATTCCCTAAGTTGCCAGTCTTAACTCGAGTATTTGAATGCCAATGTTTACTGAATACTATATGTTTTTGCATATTTTTGTATTTATACTTATTTAGGTCTCTCTATGTCAATGTTGCTGTGTTTTGAATATGTATTGTTTCTTTTGTTATATACACATATACATAAGGTGTCGATATTTTACAAATTTACTGTATATTACAAATCTGTTGTTCACTAGTTACTTTCCTGACTTGCTGCAAATGTTCATATAGTGGTGAAATAAAGACTATCTATCTATCTATCCATATATCATGTTGCTAAACCCCCATGAAATTCCAAATTATTTCCCTCCAAACACGACCGAGTACTACCTCGAGAAAATGGTAAAAGAGGTGGTTTTTGCCCATTTACGAGACGCGGAAATAAAAACTTTTTGACCATTTTTTTCGTCTTCCTCACCCTCGAAAATGAGGAGGGGGAAGTAGGCCAAAAATATAATATAATATAAATAAATGTAAATATTGCAAAAAGTTTAAAGCAAATAAATTTACAAACCTATTTTCTAAAAGTTTGTAAGCTATTGGCTACAAACTTTTATAAACTTAGTTCTCTGTTAGGTCACCTCAGTGAAATTGATTTGAATTTATTTCTCTATATAAATACAGTTGAACGACGAACTGAAATGTCAGGTTATGTAGCCATTGAATATTAAATGCAAATATGATATAAAGCAAATAATACTGATAAAAGTGCCGGGGAACGCAAATATCAAATAAACCTTTATTCGCTGCCTATTTGTCGACAGCACACATGTCTGTTTATACAAGCTGTAGAATTTTCTCGTTAATTGTTGAATTAGTAAAGACTGAGGAGACATTAAATTGACATTGTAGAAACGCTTTCCAACAGTTGTGACACACATTGCGATGTGCTATATTTCTGTAGACTTAAATGTAACTCAGGTGGAACAATTTTTTATTTTCTATTGTTATGAGATCTCACCCACACATCTCTCTGAGACATATCAGTTTTATGTAGTCCTTAGAGCGACCTACATTTCATATTTCTCCTGCGTATTTTAGGCCGGATTCCGTCTAGACGAATTTAACGACATGCAGATAGTCTGAAAAGTCAGTAATTTTTCATGTAACTTCATGAAATCTGCGCTTTGCTGAACTTCAAATTAATGACAATCGTTTGTTCTTAAAATTTTCCAAATTTAGATATTCTAATTTTCATAGTTTTGTCGTATGCTAGTGCCTAGAATTTGATCCATAAAAGCGTAGTTGCCTGGTAATGTAAAGACTGGAAACTGGCAGTTTGACTAATTTATTGATTAGACAGCGTACGGTGGGCATTGCTGCCACTTCCCTTTGTCCAACTTGGATATTTTTATATACCGCTGGACCGGCTGCATACGCCGGATTGAACATGGGACATGCTTGTTACCAGCAGCGGGAGCCACATGATGTATGGGATAGGAATATAGGATCGGCAGTGTAGGTGTTTGTGAGATGCTTCTTTTAAGTTTCCATCTATCGTCATAGGATGGGAAATGTAGGCGATTGTGAGATGATTCTTTTAAATTTCTAGAGTTTTCATTGCGTTGGTATATACCTGGGATGTTTATTTTCGCAGTCCAGTTGGTGGCTTAATGCTTCATTTAGGCAGTTCCCTTCACAGTCGATTTTGTGCACCAGTAATTGGTGTGTTCTCGTTTCTACGTACTGTATTAGTCTGTCCATTTTATTTGCATTTCAAGACCTATGTTAATTTACTGTAAGACATTTTTCTTAAATTATTGTTATCTGTATCGCGGTTAAAGAGCTTTTACAGCGAGTTGCAAATAAGAAAGAGGTCTGAGAGAATGTTTTGTATGCCATGTATATTGATTTTTTCATGTTCTTATAGTTATTAATTTCGGTTGCTGTTTTCCAACTCCAGGTATTTTGCCACTTTATTTCCTGCCTTTTGTTTAACACAGGTTTATTTTTGGGATTATTTAGATTTTTTTTAAATGAATGAATTAAACTAATAGAAAATTAAATAAATAAGAACATTTCTTAAGTTATTAAAGTTAATAAAATAAATTAGTATAGCTTAACTTCCTGTTGTGATTGCTGGTTTATTTTCTTTTCTTGGGCTGGTTTCTTACGTTTACGATATATAATAAATAGACCATTTATTTAAATTTTCAAAATACAGTATGTTTCAATTTTTTATTCAAACTTATTAAAAATATATAAATAACTTCCTGTAGTGTATGGTCTTGCGATTGCTGGTCTATTTTCTATTCTTGGGCTGGTTTCTTACGCTTACGATAAATAATAAATAGACCATTTATTGAAATTTTCGAAATACTGCATGTTTCAATTTTTTATTCAAACTTGTTAAAGATATATAAATAAGTCGAGCCATATTATTTCGATGGTACAAATGAACCTGATTTCTGTAAATTAAATTTAGTATTTTATTACTGTTCTAAAGGGATCTGCTTCCTTGCCGACATGGCCTGTGTTCTTTCATGTGATCTGTGATACACAAAGATATACTATTATTATTATTGTAAAAATTGAAGTTCACATACGGATTCTGCCTGCAAAAGAATGTTTACACCCATTACCATCCTTTTAGAACATTATTGTTGCTAAATGTTAATTAGTAGCCACTTATTTACTGTATGTTCAGTTGTCTTTGATTTCTGCAAATTATATAGAAGTATTCAGTGAACATAGCCTTTAGCATTTAAAGCACAATAGCCCTTATTTCTAGTGACCTATATTCATGTACAAACATGTTAATAATTCCATGTATGAGTACAGGTATAGACCGACTACTAATTGAATATTGGTTTTTACGTCAAATCATGCAACGGACTGACTGTATTTTCCACAAGAATCATTTGCAGTAGGTGACATTGGCAGAACTTGACTATGTCCTCATCTGAAAAAGTATACACAATTGAAAAAAGCAAACCATTCTATTCAACTTTAAACAATTTAATTGTCAGTTACCATTTTCCTACAAAATGGGATCACTCTAATTTACGTCCGTTTTACATTAAGTTCAGCATAGTGCAAGTGGTATGTTTAGTTTTATACTGCGGGGGAAATTTATTACATTTAGTGATGGCACTTAAAGGTAGGTTTTTAAAGTCAATAGAATGCCCATCAACAAAACTGGCGCACTTAATTGCATTCATGACTGGATAAAATCTACGGCCCAGCCTTCTATATGACCCATAGAATAAAACAGAATATTTATCCAGTATTTAAAAAACATTAATGGTCAGGTTCAATATCTTCAGTGGCATGTCTGTCGAATATGATACAAATGTTAATGTAAAAAAAAATTATTAAAAACCCTCCTAAATTAATAACTGTTCCATATTTCATAGAAAGTGACCCAGAGTTAAAGCAGCATACGTTCAAGATCGATTTTTTCCTAAAATGCACTCCCTCCGAAGTAGAGCAAAAGGAAGGTCTCATTTCATTGTATTTGTTACAAAACGGTGAAGTATTGAAAATTCACAAAAGCTAAATATTGTTTATGGCAATTTTATGAATAATATAGTGAAGTCGATCAAGAATTATGCACCAATATAACAAGTCTTGGTTAATAGTAGAAACCCATGGGTAAATAAAAATGTACAAATGGTGTAGCGAGAACGGGATAAATCATTCAAAAAGTTTCGTTTAACAAATCTGAATACCGATTGGCTGGAATTAAAGCAAGAATGAAATAAAGTGGTCTCCATTATTCGTTAAGAAAGAAAAAAATTTTTCCAGGTAAAGATAGACATGTGTAAGGGAAATAGTAAACAAATGTGGAGAAAGCTAAAAAAGACAATTGGAAAGCCTGGTAGTGATGGAAAAATATTGATGAAATTATATTTGAACGAGGTACAGAGAGTCAAGAGGACAACTTTAACAATTTCTATGCATATAGTATAAATATTGCAGAAAGCATAGAAGATATAAATGAGAACTTTGATACGGTAGTAATCGAGCATAACGACATTTCTTTTCCATGTTTCACGACACTCAGTTTGAATAAATTGAGAAAAATTGTGATGTGCTTAAAAACCGCTGCCTAAGGAATCACTACTTCCACATCCAGATTCTTCATCCAAGTCACTTTAAAGCAAACATCTTGACTATATTTGCACTCTAGTATGTGGAAATTATTGGTAATAGAATTTTAATAATATTTGGGGCAGATGTCTTAGAAAAGTTTGAGGAGTTGGTTTCTACCCTATACGTTAAAAATGAAGTTTTTAGTTTGCCGTACTTATTTTATGTTATCAATCACATTAATAATGAAGCGGAAGTGGTAGAGTTTGAAAAATATTAGAAAGAAATCTGAGTTACAGCTATATCGGTAAGTGCCTTTGTTTTGATTATCTTTGGGTTTCATTGAGCAGGATAATTTAAATTAAAAATAACATTATGATAACAGTTGTACTGTTCATAATGGGCATATTTTCTTTGTTATAATTGTTATAAGAAAGATATATGTTTTAAACTTATTTGTGATAAGTATTTTGTAAAAGTTTGAATAATTACTAGTATTTTCTGGTAATATATTTTCATTTGTTTCTATTAGAAATCTGAGGCCTTGGTTTCTAGTATATACACCAAATTTCTGTACTCTTACCAGCTTTATTTACTTATTTTCCCCTAGTTACTCCTATTAACCCCAACCCTTCTACGGAATCATCCCAAAATATAATCTAGTTCCAGATGTCGTTACAATACATACGTCTACCAAATTACAAGTGAATATCTCAATTTTATTTTATCAACACCTTTAATAATGTAGTAAGGGTAGTGGAAGGTTCAAAATTTTATTAAAAAATCTGAGGCCTTGGCTTCTAGGACATACACCGAATTTCAAATTGCAGTACTCTTACCAGCTTGCTTTACATATCTTTCCCTATTTACTTCTACTTACACCCACTCCTTCAACGCAATTATGTCAAAATATAATCTAGTTTCAGATATAGTTATAACACATAAATGTACCAAATTTCGAGTGAAAATTTAAATTTAATTTTTTCAACTATTTTAATAAGGGAGGGACTATTTTAATAAGGGGTGGTGGGGGGATGGAAATTACCAGTATAAAAACCTAAGACCTTCGCCTCTAGTATATACACCAAATCCCAAATTTTTGTACATTTACCAGCTTGCTTTACTTATTTTCCCTTATATACACCTATTTAACCACCCAACCCTTAAACGGAATCATCTCAAAATATAATCTAGTTCCAGATGTCGTTATAATACATATGCGTACTAAATTTCATGTGAATATCTCAATTTTATTTTATCAACCCCTTGAATAATGGTGGTGGGGGGCTGAAATATATTATTAAAAAAATCTGAAGCCTTGGCTTCTAGTACATACACCGAATTTCAAGTTTATGTACTCATACCAGCTTGCTTTACTTATTTCCCCCCATTGACCCCTAAATAACCCCCAACCCTTCAACGGAATCATCTCAAAGTATAATCTAGTTCCAGATGTCGTTATAATTCATACGTGTACCAAATTTCAAATGAATATCTCGATTTTATTTTATCAACCCTTTTAATAATGAAGTAGGGGTGGTGCGAGTTGAAAAATATTATAAATAATCTGAGACCTTGGCTTCGAGTACATACACCGAATTTCAAGTTTCTGTAGTCTTACCAGCTTGCTTTACTTATTTTCCCCTATTTACCCCTATTTAACCCCCAACATTTCAACGGAATCATCTCAAAATAAAATCTAGTTCCAGATGTCGTTATAATACATACGTGTACCAAATTTCAAATGAATTTTACTTTATCAAACCTTTTCATATTGTAGTAGGGGTAGTGGGGGTTGAAAAATATTAAAAAATCTGACGCTTTGGCTTCTAGTACATACACCGAATTTCAAGTTTCTGTAGTCTTACCAGCTTGCTTTACTTATTTTCCCCTATTTACCCCTATTTAACCCCCAACATTTCAACGGAATCATCTCAAAATAAAATCTAGTTCCAGACGTCGTTATAATACATACGTGTACCAAATTTCAAATGAATATCTCAACTTTATTTTATCAACCCCATTAATGGGGTAGGGGTGGTGGGGGTTGAAAAATATTATAAAAAAATCTGAGGCTTTAACTTCTAGTACATACACCGAATTTCAAGTTTCTGTGCTCTTACAAGCTTGCTTTACTTATTTTCCCCTATTTACCCCTATTTAACCCCCAACCCTTCACCGGATATCCTCAAAAAGCAATCCAGTTCTAGATCTCGTTATAATATATACGTGTACAAAATTTCAGGTCAATATCCTAAACCGTTCCGGAGAAAACGTGCGGACAAAAAAAAGGTTACAGACAGACTGACAGACAGACAGACAGACAGACAGACAGACAGACAGACAGACAGACCGACAGACAGACAGACAGAACATTTTCTTTCGCTCAAATTTAAAATCTCGACGTTTCATGGCATTCTAAACCTATTTCACGAATAAAAATTTTTGAAAATTTTTTTGTGATTACTATACTTCCAATCCACTACGTGGATGTGGAAGTAAAACTAAATAAATCAGTAATGATGGACTTAATAAAACTTCAGGTTGTTGATAAAATTATTGAACTCGCAATGGATGAACAATTGCGTCAGTACGTTGAATTAAATAAAGTTACTGATAGTGGATAAAATGGATGTATGGAGAAACATTCGGGTGACTCAGCGTTACAATTTGTGTGTAGACAATGGAGGAGAGACATTGATGAGGGAAAGATTACGCTGAGTGTGTTCGTTGATTTTGCAGCACGCCTTTAATACGATAGATAGGTCTAGGTGTGGAAATTACAGAGATATGGTATAAAGTCGACTGCCCTAAGATGGAGCAAGTTATTTAGAAAATAGGTGTCACAAAACTAAAGTTAATAACAAAATAGCAAACTGGGTGGATAGCATATATGGGGTCTCGCAGGGAAGTGTGCTAAGGCCAATTCTCTTTATACTATACGTAAATGATAGTAGAATTTTAAAAAACTCGTTTGCTAGTTTATTTGCAGATGATGCACTAATATCTGTGTCAGGGTACGACCAGAAAGATATAGTGCAAACTTTAAATGTAGAATGTAATATTTTGTATAATTGGTTATGTCTTAATAAATTAAAGTTGAATTCGGCCGAAACGAAATGTATGTTAATTGGATCTAAACGTAATTTCCGAAAATACTCCAGATATGATATTAATGTATGTATAACAAATAATGAAATTGAGTTAAAGTGAATGGGAGTGATTTTGCACCAGCATAATGTTGATTATCTTTGTAAGAAAATAGGGAAAACAGTGTTTTTTTTTCTATCGTACTTCTAGGAATCTGTCAGAATGGAGCAAATCGTTAATATACCCCACAACTCCGTCGCCTCATTTTCATTATTTGCTAATTTCCTGTTCAAATGAAAATATAAATAGATTACAGGTAATCTAAAACAAAATAATGAGAATAATATTAAATTATGATAAATATACCCTTATTTTAACAATGTTAAAATCACTGAAATGGTTGCCCATGAAGCAAAGAAATGATAGATAAAATGTCACTTTAATATACAAAATCAGATATGAGAAATCTCCAGAGTACCTGCAATATTTTTTAGTGACAAGATCAGAAAAACACCGGTATGACATAAGGTCAAAATATAATTATAACATCGAATTCGTAAGATCTAGTAAATTGCAGAAAACTCTCTTTAGTGAAGGTCTGAGACTTGTCAACGCTTTTCCAGGCAAAATAAAAGATGTTCGTAGTGTTGGGTTATTTACAAAATTAGTAACAAATCTATATCTCAAATAAGTGCGTAAGCTTATATAAAATGTTGCATTCTATTCTTTTGCATACTGTTATATACTCCGAAATTAGCTCTAGATCAATCCAGAATCTTCTCCAACCATAAGCTAGAAAAGTCCTTGGCTCTTTCTAGAGCCTTTCCAGTCACCATCAGAGGCATAGGCGTACCATCTCCTTTTCCAAGGGGGTGTAATTCATAACAATACGTTTGTGTCAAAAGTTGGTTTTCTATGTATTCCATATACCTCTCTATTTCTGTATACAGTTAGCTTTTTGCTAAAGCAATTATTTATTTATTTATTTATTTATGCTCAAAATAGCTGCCGTCAATAGGGTGTGTGCACTATATAACAATTCACTTCAAATGATGCATTAATATCAAGTAATACATAAATATGAAAGCCTAAACGCATTCATATTAATCATATCATGAGATTAAAATAAATATTTAATAAACAAATCGACCTAAAATTCAAATATTTGGATGATTTGGAAAACATCATGTGACGTCATACCTCTTATGTGTGAAGTTAGCAACGCTTTGCTAACTTGATATATTGATATAGAAGATGACGTCACGTGGCGTCAATCGGAGACAACGGAAATAAGTTTTGAGCCAATGTTAAAAGCAATATGTCAGATATCATTAATGTCATTAATATAAGTCAGAAATATGAGTGGAGTAGCAAATAAGTGGTGTTTTGTGCCAACATGCAGAAATACTTCTGTAAATGCCCCAAATAATAACTTTATCACGAAGAATGAAATGATTTGAAGCAGATAATCGCAATCGAAACAAAAAGAGATGCGTCTGCACTAGAAAAATCTCTCCCTTTAAAGCGGCAAAGAGCAGTTAGTTGAGTAGGCTTTAATGCAGGACACGAATTCCATTATATTAGAAGACGTATCACCCGTTACAGATTGTCATCAATCCAAAAGCACTGAACAGGTCAGATTAAACGAACACGTGATGAAACATGTTTATGAACAAGATGATATTCAAATTGTGCTGGCTAAAAATATGGAAACGATATTTAACGAACAGGAATATTTATCACCATTTGTAAATTTTGATCAACCCGGTACGAGCACTGATCAGGTCAGATTATGTGCAGGCAAACATGTGTTAGAACAATTTCATCAACAAGACATAGATCAAATTATACAGACTAAAAGTGTGGGGGTGCAGGCCAAACCATTCTTTCGTAGTAAATATGTGACATGTAAAATTAAAAGTGATGTAAGACACAGAGCTTCCTCAACAGGAAAATGTTTCGTATCCAATGATGTTGTTAACTTCACCAATAAATAACAAATAATATTAGTCCAAATAAAAAGTTTTTATTCAATCAAGTTCAGTTCAGTGATATCATCAGTCTCAAAACTTATTTCCATTGCCAAGTTAAATTGAAATGGAGAAGTTGGTAATGCGTTGCTGGCAACGCGTTGCTAACTTCACTTAAGTCGTAGAACGTGTTTTTGACAGATTGTAGATTGACATATATGATGAGTGCCTTCACAAATTTATAGGATACAGGTTTGCCTTTTTTGGTGGCGAGTATTTAATTCAAAACTAAATTTCTTATAAAATTACTTCAAAACTTTTTTTTTGACGAAAAATTGCTTCAGCTATACTAAATACCATGAGTACTTTATAATTTTCGATTAAAAAAAATTAGTGCACACACCCTATTAGATGGACGTCCAGCCCATTACACTCTACCAATCCTGAATGTGTGGCGGTTTAACTCTGGGTCACTCCATATAAAAACGTTTTAATATACTTCTTCCAAAAAAACAAATATTTATATGTAATAAATGGGTTTAAGATATCATTTCCTCCTGTATTTTCACCTGTTCTGTACAGATGGAAGCCTACGAATAAATAGACTATACATATCTGTAATGTATTTAAAACTGTTTTTCAGATAATAAAGAACTTGACATAAGTGAAGATATTTCTGTCTTTTTCGGTAACCTGGGTTCCATTTATATATGTACATTGTTCTCGCTACGACACGAAAAATGGTCCAAATTTTTTAACAACATTGCCGATACCAGCAAATTTGGAAAGCCCACAGATTTTGACGAAGTAACGAAATGCAGTAATCTTTTCTCAGCTATTAACTTTTGGGATGTAAATATTGGAATAGTCATATACGGAGCAGCATCTATATCAGAGACATCAGACTGCAGACGATTGAACGAAGATAAAGGTCTTCATGAGCTATGTGGCACCTTTGTTCCGATATGGTTACCAGTTGAGGAAGATAAGTTGGTGGAGTTTATAATATTCACTGTTCAGATTATCATAGCGTATCTCTTCATATCTCCTTCAGCAGTAATTTGTTTCATACCATGGGAAGCTACACAGATAGTGATTTCACATATAAACCATTTTAAAGCAAATTTTTTGAAGATTTTTGAAGAATCTACCTTACAACGAAGACGCGATCGTCTGAGATTTTGTATTCAGTATCACATTCATATATTGAGGTATAGTTGTCTTCATTCGTTTAATGCACATAAAAAACCTCAAAGCTGTGCCCCTTATATTTGACCGGCATTAAGGGGAGATCGGGGCATGTCGATTTTCGAGCTAACTCTATTATATATTAAACACTAAATATATTATACTACTTAATATATAGAATGTCATTATTCACTTATAAAGTATGTTCTGGGATGATTAAAGTAACGAATTGACTTAAACACAGCTGTTCCAATTATTTAATTTATTTATTTTGTTCATATTTACCAACTCGCCCCTACGGAAAATATTTTACGACCTAGCGGGGACGACAGAGTCGAACTTTTAATATTGTCAGTGTCACGGAATTTCAAATTACCCGCATCAGTTAAGGATATATTTGTATGTGCTTTATAAAATAAATATAGTTGGTGATCTGTGTTTACATTATATTTAGATTGTGATAGCTTAAAAGGGTAATATACTTTAACAGGTACATGATATTTTCAAGGAGAAACCGGAGCTGTGGAAAAAACTGCCTACTTAACAGAAATTCCAGAACAAACTATTTATAAATTAAGAAAGGACCATATAATCGAAATGTATAAGGAAAATGAGATACCAACACTACAATCAGTACATATGGAACTGAGTCATTTAGTGAATAAACACCTAGACGATGGCGAATAAAGATAGGATTTAACTTTAAAGTGATTTATAAAAGAGCAAGTATTATGGAAAGCTACAGAATTGTACTGTGGCGTAATGAATGAATATTTGCAACGTATTAAAAAATTTCGAAGTTGCTCGAAGTTCTCTAAAATCGAAATTATTTATTTGATACTTATTTATTTGTTTTCTAGAATTGAATTATTTGTTTAACAATTGTTTTTGTTTTCCAGAATTGAATTTAATTATTCAATCTGGGTCAATTAGATCAAGTTAGAATTATTGATATAAATAGCAATAATCTTAACTCTGAACCCACATTTTTTGACAAGGAATTGCTCGTATCTCCTCGTGGTCCTTGCTTAGTTACAATAATAATTCAATACATTAACTTATTATTGCCGAAACTGAGCAATAAGAGAATATTTGATAATTAATTTCTAATCTGATCTAATCTAATTTAGACTCAAAATTCATCAACAGAATTAAATTTCTATCAGTGCTCACAAAAATTTTAAGTACGACTCACTTACTTACAGAACAAATAGAAGTTGTAATCGGGCGGGTTCATCTGCAAATACCTAATCGATTAACATTTTCTTCGAATATTGTATAATTTTCTCTTACGTCAATTAAGAGTACAACCATACTTTATTTTATAGTTATTGTCCGAATGGATATTTGCAGTCGACATCGCCCATTTCCAACTTTCTTCTACTTCGTAAAAGCATTCACAGGCATACATACAACTTTTTTTTTAATCTATTGACCAGTCTACTCTACCCTTATGTATTTTGAGCCACTGAATCCAAATTATGCCTACACCCGCCAGTTTTTTATGGTTCAAAAATAATCCAAAAATGGCTCAAAAAGGCAAGTTTATAAGAATTTCTCAAAGTACAGAAAAAAAATTGCTAAGTAAGTAAGCTATTTTCAAAAGTTTTTATTTACCTTGCTCTTCTAGTTAGTTTGTTTAGGTGAAATCTTGCAATCAAAATTTCGACTAGAGCTTTTAAACTTGGTGCACGTGTATAGGTCCAATGACAATGTAATACAGTATATCTATTATCGTTGTAAATCCAATATGACGGACGTCCCAAGATGGTGCATCATCTTTTTGTTCACAACCCCTTTGATATGGCCAGCAAATGAAAGGGTTTGACGAGTAAAATACGATAAACTATGTGACGCCATTCTAAATCCAATATGGCAGGCGGCCCAAATTGGCAGATTATCTTTTTCTCCACAACCCCTTTGACATGGGTATCAAATAAAAGAGTTTGACGAGTAAAAAAATTATGTAACGTCATTCTAAATTCAATATGGCGGATACTTTTAAAAGCTTTTATTTAACTTGCAATGTTAGTGTGTTAGTTTGTTTAGGTCAAATCATACAAGCTGAAATAAAACCATTTCCTCTTATCCTACGGAGCTTAAATTTTGCACGTTGATTCATTTCGATAACAATACAATTTTATGACAGGTATGACTTGATTGTACACCCAGGATATACAGTGTGGTCGATTATATGGGCAATAAATGGACAATTTGTTTTTAGTTGCACAACCAAAGTTTAAGTACCGCCAAAAGTTATTGCAAGTCCGATAACCATTTCAGGTGCACTTAGAAGGGCTTCAAGTTCAATAGTATACAGGGTAGGGCAAAAAATATGAAAATCTTTCAAGGGCAAAGTGCGCTTATGTCGAATAAAAAATTATATAAAAATATTTTTAAGAAAAAAACTTTTATTTTAAAACACTATTAAAATGTAAAAAATATATTTTTTAAATTCATACACCTGGAAACAAAAAGCTTTGGGGACGGCGAATTGAGCAACTATGCAACAGTGCTATATGACCATCCACAAAGCTTTTCGTTTTGAGGTGTAGGAATTAAAAAAAAAAAAAACTTACTTTTTAGTGCAATTGATTAAAATAAAAACTCTTTCTTAAAAATGTTTTTTTTATATAATTTTTTTACACTCAATACTCATAGTAAAGCAACTTGCAGGTTATAAAACCCCCTAAATGGTAAAATCCCATTTAAAACCTGAAACAATTTTTTATCTCAGTGAATTTTTGTAGACTTTTAATTTGATCATAATTTACCCTAGGATGCTGTAAAACTACCCCCCCCCAAAAAAAATAAGTCATATGGAAATAAGTAAAAATAATGTCTTGCGATTCTCAACACATTCTGTATATAATTTAAGTAAATTTTAAGACGTTTGATTACAAAAAGACATAAAAAACCACTCTTAAGAAGGCTCAATGAAAAGAATATATATCCATTGCATTATTTGCGTGCCGATGGTATAATAAAATTTACTTTTAACTTGTTCAAAAACAATCCTTCATTTTTTCGGAAAATTAAATGAAGAAAAGTTGTTTATTTCGGCAAAATAGTTTCGTTTTTTTTTTTATAGTTTCTTTAGCTGTAATGAAGGACCTAAATCTTTTCATTCCATCGGCACGCAATCTTAATATTTAAGAAAATTAATAAAATAAAACATTGACTTTACTCTTTGAAACCCAATGGATATATTTTCTTTAATTGGGGGTGGTTATATCCCTCCTTAAGAGTGATTTATTTTTTTTATGCCTTTCTGTAATCAAGAATCTTAAAATGTACTTAAGTAACATACAGAATGTAGCTTTTCTCTTTAAAACGCAATGGATGTATTTTCTTTAATTGGGGGTGGTAACTTAAAATTTACTTAAGTAATATACGTAATGTATTGAGAATTGCAGGACTTTATTTTTACCCATTTCCATATGACATTTCTTTCTGAGGCTGTTTTACAGCACCCTAGGGGTAGACTGTGATCAAATAAAAAATTCAAAAAAAGTCTACTCAAAAAAAATATTTTAGATTTTTTAAGTTGTTTTATTATAATATGGGTATTCAGCGTAAAAAATAGCTTACTTACAGTTAACCGGTTGCTGGTCAGTATTTTTCCTGTACTTCGATAAATTCTTAGAAACGTGCCTTTTTATTCAATTTTGGACTATTTTGGAATCCTAAGTAAACTAGTAGGTGTAGGCACAATTCTAATGCCAGATTTGGATTCAGCGGCTCAACATACATAAGGGTAGAATGATCCAGTCAAAATATTAGAATTTTTTATTATTGTGTGCCTGTAATAATAATACCTCAACGGTATCTTAGCAGTATCTACCTAAAGTTAATTTGAACCTGGGAGACGCACTGTATATTGTAGTTTTGATATCTCATACATACCTTCATATTTATGTATATGTTCTCTATGAAAAACCTTATTAACATTTGTTTTAAGAACAAGACAATATCATGATTCAGGCGCATGTGGCGAACATTCTGTAGTCCGATTTCAATATGATGTAAATTTAAAATGAAAATATTAAGTCTAACAGAACTTATCGTATTTAATAAGTATTCACAGTCGACTATTTATTAAATAATATTTGAAAGTAAAACTGATATATCAACTAATCCTACTTCAAGTTCGTTCCGTCCTGAGAGACAGACAGTTACAGTTTCGATATTTAGTAAAACTTCGTATCACTATCATAAAATTATAATAGCACCAAGTTTATATAAAAGGAAGAAAATGTACACCCTACACGACTGATGTAGACCAATTTCAACAGGGAATATTCTGCCATGCGTTGCACAGTGGTCAATTTTCAAATTTTAGGTGGATAAAATTCTACAAACTTGCAGCTAAAGAGAAAATATTCGTTCGAAAAGCGGAAAAATATTGAAAAAAATTTAGACACTAAAGGGATGGTTTTTGAGTGGGTTTAAAATATTTATTTAGTTCTAAAATTATGGAACTTTCTAGGTGCGATAATATTGTACCCGTGAATACAACAAATATACTGAAAAAATTGTAAGGGCCAGGGGGATGGTTTTTAAGGGGGTTGAGAATTGAATATTATTTTAAAATTACCTAACCTTTTTAATAATAAGATTTATGAATCTATGAAAAATATGTAAAGTAAACATAGTGAAATATATGTAAGCTCTTAAGGGATGGTTTTTGAAGGAGTGCGGCGGACAATGTCATATATTTCTAGGTGGATTAAATTATTTCAATTATCTTCTTTCTGTTCTTGGAACAAAATGGACAACTTTATAATTTTAGGTTGTTCTTGAAATAATAATCAGATATGTTGTACCTAAAACTAATTGCTAGATTTACAAACATATATAAATGGTGATAAAAATAAAAGTAAGCAAGGAAAATAATTAGTGGCTATCACTATCATCACAAACAATTTACTTGGCAGGCCAGGTGTTTCGGAAGTTGATGGTTGATTAAACGTGTCCTCTATCAACTGTTCCAGTTCACTAAAGTTAATTTTCCCATCCAACCAGGAATCATTAGTTATTAAAAACTTGACCTTACTACAACTTTTTCGCCATCTTTCACAAATTTGATATCCATTTTATTAAATGTTGTCTATTATTGCCTGTTCTAAATTTCCTCTACAATGTTGTACGCCAAAACGGTTAAGGTTAAGATTATTTTTTTTCCTTTTGTGAGATTCCATTGACCATACCAAAAAGAGACTTCTCCGTGGTATAGCATAAGTAACTAAAAAGTAAAATCATGATTAAAGTAGCAGATGGCAGCAGCTTTTTCCCGCTTAAAATGATAAAGTAGAAATAGGTAATTATAGTTCTTAAAACGACAAAACATGAATCAAGATGAACAAACCTATACAGCTGTAAGAATTTGTAGTTATTCAGAAAATTACAATTCTCATTTTGTTAAAAATGACACCCCTATAAAAAGTACTAAAAGCTAAATGTTGGTGATTTTGTTTAAGAATAAAGAACTACATAACTTGTTGTACATTCTCCATGACACAAAATAACTTCAACACAATACCACACTTAAAGCACTTTTACTGAACAATGTCTAATAAATTCACTTATACTTGACCTCCACCAGTCCGCAATCCCTTATAAAATGGTCATCACAAAAATAAGAGGGAAAGGATAAGTAAGGTAAAATTCTTGGAATAATTTAGTTTAGCGTATTTTTTACTGAATTATTAACTGATATGTTAATAATTTTTGTATTGGAATGGGTTGGGAATTTTGGTTATGTCCGCCTAGATTAATTGACCACTGTGCGTTGTTAAGAAACCATTTTTCCATATTCACATATACATAATATACAAACAGACTCATAGACATATTTAATCGACAGTTGAGTTTAATGTGATCTGAAACGAAATTTTCTTACAAACATTTTTGTACGGTGGTTAAAAATTTCTTTCTCCAGAGCTGCAAAGAGTTAATCAGAGAGAGCATTGCTGAGGCCGTGTGCCCAACAGGCAGCCACAACACGTGGTGCTGAGACTGTCGCGCATGCTATACAGCAAATGAGGTCCAACTAGACAATTATATGAATCACAAAACGTCATTCAAAGCCTTGTGAATAAGAATATACCTTTCTTTAATTGGATTATAGTATAATTCCTGTTCGGTTAAATCAAACGAATACAACATTGATTTTTCTTGTTTTAGGATGATAGATCAGTTAAATAATTTATTAAAGTCCACTGTTGGGATTATGACTGTCATATGCGCTATAGTCTTTGGATGTCTTGAGAATCAGGTATTTAAGGTGCGTTTTCGTTTTGAGTGATGTTATTCAGGTAAACGTTATAGTATTAGTGCAGGCTAATGTGTACAGATTTTTGAGAAAAGTAATTGTCTTGTAATAGATCATAAAGAATGATGAAGAAATTTTACAGGGTGTTCAACATTCCCTAAAAAAGACTTAAATTATGCATAAGGGAAAATGGAGGCCAATTGGAACAATTTTTGTAATTGATAATTAGCTATTTTCTACGTTTAATAATATTTCAAACTTTATGTGTAAAAGTATTTAGGTATTAATAAAATACTGTAAATGCCCGTTGTTTTTTAAATACAAGTTACTCGAGAACGGCTTCGTTTATCGATATATGCAATAAGAACGCCTATTTTATTTCTAATGATCTAAAAATTGGTTTTTTATAATAATTTCTGGAAATTTGAAAAAAATTAAAAAGTTATGAGGGAAATATTGACAACCACCCCCTAAAGCTACCCCCTAAACAGAAGAGAAGGTTTGACTGATATCATCTAAACTTATGTCCAGGTGGCCTATGACTAAGTATAAAATATGAATTTGATATATTAAGGGAGTTGGAAGATATTGTAGAAAAACTGAAAATTATCCCCCTTCTAAGGGGGATAAGGAATAATTTTATATAAAAGACTACTCTTCGCAAATAAAAAACGAAGAGTATATTGCAATCGATCGGCACATTTCTAAATCCGGTAATATTGCTCGTAGAGAAAAAAATTTCATATCACTGTGTTCGTAATCGAATTGTTCAAAACGCTCGTCCGTCAATCTGTCTGTGTGTCTGTCTGCCGGAACAATAATTTAGGAACGAAAAGTCCAATTGTATTTAAATTTGGATAGTGAGTTAGACTCAGCTAGAGGAAGAGCCCTATTGACTTTGAACAAAATCGAGCAACAAATAAAAAAAATAATTTTTTTTAAATATTTTGTAAATAAACAAAAAATGTCTAAAAGTAATATTATTTACAAAACGCACTGGGAAGAGTATCCTGTAGAATGTGCAACAATTATATAAAAAGTGCAGTAAATCGGCGGAGAGTATAATGGTTAGCTTGCTTTTGGATGTATTATCAGCAACAGAAATATCTGGAGACAACTTTGGATCACCTTATCACTTGTGGTGACTTTTACGCATCCGGGCGATTGACGCTTTAATCCTTACCAAAACACCTAGAACATTTCGTAAAAATAGTGCAGCAATCTTAAAATTCTTTGGAGAGACCCAAATTCGGATGGACTCTGGTAGCAATAAGTTACTAGAAAATTAGGGTTGGCAAATGGCAGCTATCGGATAGATGCTCACTAAAATAGCAATAAAACTATAGCCGCTATCAGAAAGTCTTTTTCATGCAATAGCTTGTGGACGTAAGGCTGGCTGCAAGACCAAAATAAATCATGTTCTTGGAAAAAAGTAGGTTTAAGATCTACGAATTTATGCAAACACTGCAATGGTTTTAATTGCTTAAATTTCGAATGTTGTATTATAGATGATGAAGGAGAGTTAAGTGAAGAGGTTTCAAAATAACAATCTGCATCACTTTCCGATGCAGGGTATTAATCAGAATCTGATACTGATGACATTACAAGTACAGGTCACCGTTTATACTTAAAATCAAAATTCTGATGATGACGAAATTAAAAATAAAATTATTTCATGTAGAAATAAAGGGAGCAATAATGGTATCCACTTAGATTATGCAGAGACTATATTTAATTTAAATGTGTTGTTATTTCTAATGATACAATTTATTAGTTAAAAATTCAGTTTATGTTTTCGACTCTGTTTATCAAAGAAATATGTTTACTACATCCAGGAAACGCATGCAGCCCCATCAGCATTACGCATTCTGGAAGTTGAATATCTCAGGTTATAATCGTACTTTAGTAGTTCTGTATTTTAAACTGGTTTTTAAATTTCAGGAATTACTATCATTTTGTGCGAAAATAGATGTTTATAGCAAAAAATCGATAAAAACGAAACACTACAGAAACTACAGAAAAGCAAAAGAAACATATTTAAAACCATCGTAAAACGCTTAAAAAAGTCTGTATTTTGATGTAAGGTTCGTATAGTATGTATGATCTCCATTGGGGGCACAGCATAAAAACGAAAACTCGAAGTAAAGTCGGCATCTCCTTTATGGGACATAGGTGGCGGCGGTAAAAATGCTTTAAATATTAAATAATTATTTTTTAATTGTTAAACAAAGGAATTTCTATAATATGTTTATTCAATAGAAGTGGTTAATGAAAAAATATGTTCATCACATTTGATAAGTCACAAAATGATATATTTAGGCTTCGTCTATTGTCTAGTTACCTACCTCTCGTTCTACCTTCTAGCGACAAAGTTATGTAATCTTAGGCGGGAGTTGCATAGATGGTATATAATCCTTCCGAAGGGGCATGAAGCAGCGGACTGTTTTGTTTATTAAATGTTAGGCCATGATACTATGAACTTTGCAGTATCATGATGTTAGGTAAGTAGCAAAATTTGTACTATTCTATAAAGAAAAGGCTGGGCAAAATTTCAAAAGGGGAACTCGTTTTCTGGCATCGGTAATTGGTCTCAGTAGCGAAAATAGGTCGACGTTAGATGAATAAATTTCAAAAAGCTTTCTCTATGAACTTTAAATAAACAATTCGTCACTATCCGTGTTTTCAGAACTAGAATCGGTATTTACATTAATAATAGATGGATTAATAGGTGGTAATATAGAATATTCAGTTTCCTTTTTTATCACATGAGATACACACTTCCTCCATATGTCACTTTTGCCTATTTCGTCTACTGTTATCTTTATATTCATTAAGACAGACTCACTTAATTGTGGGGATTGATTATATTGACGTAGACTTGTTTTTACGTCAGCCCACATCATATCATTGGCGTCGAAAACGCAATAATATGGAGGCAGACGTAAAATAGTATGATCAGGTGCTTCAAAAATTCTTTCAACGGCATATTTCCTTTTTAAAATTCTGCTTTTCAATCAGTTCTAATAAACTCTTTTTTGGTATTTCCAAGCCTTTACCTTTCATAAATTCAATGATATCGCCTTTTCTTTTGTTGGTGTTCGGAATTTTTTAATCGTGGCCGCGAACGGTATGTCGCATTATCCATAATAATTAAAGAATTTGGTGGGATATTTGGTAACAGCTGTTGCTTTGCCCACTTCTCAAATAATTCGGCTGTCATATCTTCGTAGTAGTCGACAGAGAATTACTTGATATTTTTAGCAGACAACAACAGCATTTGGAATAAAACCGTTTTTATTTCCAGCACATAGAATTATAATTCTTTTTCCCTAGAACATGGAGCACTTAAATTACACTTTTTAGTGTTATCTATCCAACCGTATTGAACTACATCATGGGTGTCAAACCATGTTTCGTCAATATAAATTATGTTTCTATTTGCATCTCGGTATTCTTTCATTTTACGCAGGTACTCGTGTCGATGATCAACGATGTGTGCGATTCCATAACTACCATTCATTTGTCCAATTTGTTGTACTTAAAACCGCAATCGAGCAAAACGGTTCGCAAAGTATTCAATGATCTATAGTTATAATCTGAATAGTCGGGTAACTTATCCCTAACCATTGCTAATGCGGGAACGTTCATTATAAAAGTCATACACAAATTGACGACTTTGGACGCATTATTTATTTTTTAAGTTTTTGTACAACTCCTTTGTGTTTAATAGATTGATGAACTACATCCCCGGCTCTAATAACTCCATAAATTGTAGTACGGCTAAATTTGGTTAATTCTCAAATCCTCCTCACAATTTGATTATATGAAGAATCAATATTTTCGCCTTTTAAACACGGCTAAATATTCAAAATAACCCTTTGAGTTTGAACGAAGTCTTCATTTTTAATAAAACATATTCTTTATAGGATTTTGCAAACTGCGGAAAGAAAAATTATCTATGAGAACTAAAATAAAAACTGTATGTAAAAATATTAATGAAATCTTTGCATTCTTTCGATAACCTGAATTCTGGTTATGCTAACAAGTAAAAATTCTTATTTGCCATTCTCATTATAACACTAGCATCCAACATAGTCCCCTATGGCTAGGCAGGTTAAATTAGTATCTACATGATCCCCTACGATATGTAAATTCAGCTAAAAATGAGAACAAAAGCCTGAAATTATTTGATTTACCTACCTTGTTTTTAAAAATTTTTTCATTCTAATGAATTACATTTTCATAAAATCTCATTCAGTTTCTTCGAAATGCTTAGCCTTTCCGCTGTTTGCAAAATCCTATAATTTAAACTACTTAAACAATTAATTCAAAAAATCACTCAAACACAGTATTAAAACTAATAATTTGTTCAAATATTCACTAGAATAAAATAAATTATAACGCTGCCTGGCTGTACTGCACTGCCTCGTACAGACCATATGATACAAATAGTTCATACGTATTTTTTGTTTTATATATTATGGCATGCAAAATCTCTTAAGTTTGTTGACAAATCAAATTCGCTAAGCATCTAATCCCACCTATATTTCTATGTGACAGGCGGATCAAGTCAACGTGGACTGTAGACGAGGAGTGGTGAATATAAATCTGTAAAATTCTGTGCTCCCTCATTCAATGTCAAGCGATATATTGACAATACCCCGTAAGATCTTCAAGTTCCGTGCTGTTCCAATTGAGTTCATAAATACTGTAACTTTACAATGCGCTGTCCAAATACAATCAACTAACCAAATTTTTGATTCAAGGTCTAAAATAATATAATATTTGGCACACTTTATTATCATGCGAAGAATTCTATCTGAAAATTTCTTTCAAATATATGCACTACGAGCTATGTAATTGAAAGAGAACGCGAAACTACTGAGAGGGTTTCATTTTTCTAAGGTTATATAATTAATTTAAAGTGAAAATTTACACATCTGTAATTTAGTTTATGCCCGATTCGATCAACAGAATCTGAGATATTTTAAAAAATGCATAGCAGCAACTAAAAATTAGCCTTCAAAAAAACAATAAAAGAGATGGCTTCTGTATCACGCTCAAAGCACATTTTTTTTCCGCAGACACTCTATGAATTCCAGAATAAGTTAAAAAAAATCTCGCTATTACAAGACAATTTCTTTTTCACAGAAATGTTTGCTTACTTGCATCCATTATATTTTCAGCTGAAAATAGTCCGTTCCATTCTGCCACGTAAATTTTCCTATTTGTATTATTACTTTTCGTGATTTAATAACTAAAGTCTGTCTCAGCGTTTATGGCGCATGTACGGCTCGAGCTACGCCTTGCTTTAAGATGTGTTCTCACTCATACACATATCAAGCCGTAAGCTATTCTAAACCTACGACTTTCCGGTCATAAAACTTCTACACCCATACGTTCATCTCTTTCATTCTTTCATGCGGTTAAACTCGATAATGGGCCAACGTTTGTGCTCATTCAATTAGCTCACGCGTTTTCACTGGTTGGTCGGACACTGTTCGCCCCTCGCCTCAAATCATCTTACACCTTTTCGCTTTTCGGACACACACGCCATAAACGCTGAGACAGACTATATCTATGATTTTAATACTTTTAAGACAAAACCTATGGGAGCTGCTATCTACCTAATAGAATATGTTATCGCCCTATTTTGGCTTTGCCATGCCGGACAGAGAGTTAAGGATGAGGTAATTATATCCATGTAAGCAAAATTTTAAGTAAGTACAAGGAAATAATACATTTTAGACTCTTTCAATAAGCGACATCTTGTATGATGTGAATTGGTATGAGGTAGAAGTAAGTATTATGAAAGATTTGAAGTTTATAATAGCAAGAGCCCAGAAGCCCTGTAGCTTGGACGCCGTACCCATTGGAACTCTTAGCTATGTTCTATTTCTGACGGTAAATCAATAATAATTAAGATTGTACTAAATTCACTTTATTAATTTTATCCGTATTTTCAGATTCTCAAGACGTCCTATTCTTATCTGACATTACTTAATCAAACTACTTAGATGTTATCCTGGCTACGTGTTCTTGGTAGTTCTGAATTGTGTTTAACTTTTAAGCTCCTTGGAATTATGAACTTGATTGTTCTGCACCTATATAGATAAGACAAATATGTATGTAGCACTCACTATACATAGGAGGATTTGATTGATCATACAGGCTATTATAGTTAATCTGTGCCGTCTTCGATAGGTTTCTTCACAGTATTTTGTGTGAATTGAAAAAGTTGGTCTTTCAGCTAATTTCATGAATCTTGTCTCTTCTCTACATTACGTGTGTTTTAGGGTCCTTGTCTCAAACAAACTCAAAAGTCTGTCAGAAGCCAGACCTAATTATTAGGTGGGGCTCATGTTCCACGTTTTATCACCAAGGCTTAGTCCTTGTCAGCCTTCCTCTGCTATGGCCCTGCTATCGATACTGACATGTTTTATTATCCTTAATCCTCCTATATATAGGATGTGTCAAAACTACTTTACAGTGCTAGATAGTAATTTAACATTGTACGCAATCATAATACATTTTCTCTCGTAATTCCGCACGTTCTTGTTTTGTCTCTGTGCTACTTGCTTTGATGTTTACCTAATATTTGTTTATTTCTCATGTAATTGATTCTAGGTATTTGATCTTGACAATTTTGGTCTCTATTTAGGGTTAATATTTATCTGTTAAAGTATGCCATATACTAATAATTTAAATGGCCTCCTTTAATTGAAATAATAACGTAGGATGGATTCATGTAAAATAAATACATAAATAAAAAAATCTACTTTACTTACTCTAGTAGTAAGCCATCCGAGAAATTTTATTAATTCTATAAAACACGAGATACTTTTAAATGTCCACAGGGGTCATGTAAATAATCTGAAATGGTAGAACTGACCAATTCTAAAAGAACAAATGAAAACAAAATCTATTGAATTTTTCGCATCATACGCTCTTTGAACACGAACGTTACCTAAATGGCCGAATATGCAAAAATACTATAGGCTATAAAAGAAATAAATTCCGGGAGAAATATTTGAACAATTTTAATCCACTTAAAAGTAGATACTGCTCTTTGTTAAACAATTTTCCACCTCAAGTTCGAATTTTGGTGGCAATTTATTTTTCTTATTTAAATTAATGAAACTAATTGTTTGCGTATTAATATCAGTATATATTGTTCTCTCTGTCCTGTTAATGTGGCCTCGAGGAATGATAAAATATGGGAGAATAGGATGCTGGAAGGTGTTGGGCGCATATTTTGTAAAAGGTGAGATGCGATGAGCTTGTCCAAGGAATCTATAACAAGCCCTTAAAGACCCGCATTTAAAAATATCAATACCCCTGTAGGTCTCCCTAACAATCCGTGTATCAGAGGTAAGAATACAGTGTTAGCAAGAAGGATTTTTGTGCATTTCGTGATATTTCTATCATACCAAATTTTACTCACCTGGCAGATGTACTTGTTATATACATTCCATGTGAGTTTTATATTTGCAGTTACTGGTATTAAAAAGGTCCTGTTGACATTCTCTCTTTCATCCATTCTTAATGGGTGTGAATGATCTTCATATGCTCGGTCAACAATTACAATTTTCATTTTATTAATTTACACTTAAATCGTATCCATTATTTTAACGAAGGATATAAAGAATTATATTAAATAAAGAAATTTGTAATAGTCGGTCAGAGATATGACTACCAAAATATTTTTCTGTCTAGAATTCTGTTGCATAGAATTCTTGTATGGGGTGTAGACAATCAGAAACTCGGCCACTAACTAGCTAGGTGGTGCAACACAGTTTCATATGCACATTTATGCAAAAAAGTGCTCTTTCTCTATTTTTGCTATTTTTTCGAATGGTTTTCGGATATATTCGGCTTAATGGTATTAAAAACTGTTAAAAATATGTTTTTTAATTATTATGTAATGATAAATTGCCATATAGTCATTTATAAGCGTTTAAAAGCCAACATTTTAAAACATATTATTTCCAGGTGAAAATAAGTGTTTTTATGGTCGCCAATTACGAATATTATGAGAAAATTGGAAAATTCAAAATAGCTAACCTAAAATGGCACGATTTCAAATGAGAAATGAGATTTTCTACGTTATTTTTAATTTTAAGTGGCAAAAAATTATATTTCATAATAATAAAATAATACAAAAATATAAAACTATTAATTATATCTTTTATTATCTCCACTGCTGTCTTCTTTAGATTCAACATTTCTTCTCCTTGTAAATTCATGAAACTCAATGAGGGCTCAACTTCTACCACAATTATTTCGGGTTCAGATGTCGAAACAACTGGTGGTAAATCATCTTCAACTATCTCCCTATTTAAACATCCATCGCTTCTACATTTAACACCAAAATCAAAATTATGTGAAAAGTATTGCATAAAACATATATTTTTATTTACTTGAACTCAAAAATAACGTAAGAAATCTCACTTTTTACTTCAATGGCTGACCCAAAATGCCGCGAATTTTGGGTCGGCCATTTTTAATTTCCAATTTTCTCAACAAATCATAATTAGCGAACTCGAAAACCCCCGACTGTATATTTTGATCTGGAAATATTAAATTTTAATACTTTTGTTTCATGTTACTTCCTAGCGTATGCATATTATGCACTTCTGGATGGAATTCTGGGCCCTAAAAGAGTTGTAAACGCTTATAAATTACTCTATATGGTAAATTATGATTGAATAATAAGAAAAGAAAAATTTTGTAACAGTTTTTAATACATTTGAGCCAAATACATCCAAAAACCATTAAAGAAAATAGCAGAAATAGCGAAACATTCATCTTTTTGCGTAAAAGTGGATATAAAACTGTGTTGTACCACCTAGCTAGTGTCCAAGTTATCGGTTTTTGATTGTCTGCACCCCATACAAGAATACTGTGCAAAAAAATTCAATGGAAGAAAAGCATTTTGAAAACACCCTGTTTTTCTATGTTTCTGACGGAATGTAACGTGAATGATGAAATTTAAATGGCTTTGCCAGAGAAACAAACTGCAGTAAATGTTATACTCTTCGCAGTCATCACTGATTTATTGAACATTTTATACAATTGTTGCACATTCTAAGAGATGCTCTCCTCAGATTTTTGTAAATAATATTTATTTTAGATCGTTTTTGTTTGATTAAAAAATATAGATATAATATATTTTGTTATCGTGCGCACAAGAAACGTGACGGACGGACGGACAGACAGACATACAGATGAGTTGTTAAAAAATCAATCATGCACTAACAAAGTTTTCTCTACGAGAGACATATACGGTATTAGAAATATGAGGATCAAATGCAACATACTCTTCGTTTTCATATTTCTGAAGAGTATGATAACTAACTTTCATTGCAGATAGTTAATTGAGTATTTAAAAAATAAAGAGAAAATCTGATCTAAAATGTTAAGCTAAGATACAGTTCCAAGAGATCAATAGAAATACTATTTGAATATTTAGTTTCTCAAAGGGTTTTGGAGATAGAAATTGTATGTAGTCTATATTTCTTCGTTATTGATAAAAATGAGCATATGTTAAGAACGGATTAATAATGGCTATTTGCATTCAGTTCATACGTAATCGGTTTTCAGTTTCAAGTTCGTAGAGCGGTGCCAGTTGTACTGTTTACTTTGTTTAATTACTCGGAGAAAATACAAGATCACTAAAGATATAAACATTGTCTCGTTTCTATTAGTCCGATAAATTGCCTGTTGAAATAATGACCACCATGTGGAGGTGTCAAATTATAACATGTTTCAAATTCTAATATGTTATTTGATTAACTTTACTTGCAGTAACAAAGTAATTACTGCCAGTCAAGCTTATACGTCGTCTTAAACTGTGATTTATTCTCCACCATAATCTCCAGTCTCATATCGTTTATAAACTATTAGATACCTTCGTTGAAAGCGAGAACCATTTATGAGAGTGTTTGTTGCCCCATCCCTGCCAACGTATTTCAACTTTACTACCCTCCCATAAAGTTCTAGTACTACAATGTAGCCTAAACAAGTATTTCTAGGGGTTTAGTAAACTAGAAAAAGTGAATAATGGCAGGTTTTTCAGTGTCGGGTTAAGATTAGAGTTCACAAATCGAGTTTAAATTTTAACCTTTAAACTTTAGCATTTTACACTAGGTTGCCCTAACCTAGTGTAAAATGTCAAAGTGTTCCGGACTTCGAAAAGGTATGGAAAATGTACTGTCACACTGGGGCTTGAACAGCCCGGTAAATATTTCATAAACTTCTGATGTACACATCGTACATATCCTTTTTTTCACTATCAGAAAAACGAACCATATTAACCTGACAGTTATTTACAAAACGTCACAATTAGAGGAATAACAAGTTGTTATGATATTCAGTCCTTCATCTGTTTTTCACAGCCTACGTATTTGTATCGAGAATAACGGTGGAAAATTTGAGCAGTATTTATAAGTTAACGTTTGCAGTAGATTAAACAAGTGTTACATTTTGTTATTATTCTTGTAAAGTAAATCATACATAGTATTAATTAAAATATTTTTTTTTGAGATATCCAGGGCCGTATTCAGCCAAATACGTTATTAATGGTTTACAAGCAGCACAACGCTTTATTTTCAATATTTTTGGTGACAGCCATATTAACAATCACAAATCATACAAGATAAAAAAATAAAAAATATAGGTCCGTATTTGGAAAAAAAAAGTTGTTGGTGACCCAGCTTAAACGAAACTTTGTATTTAATACCTGACTATACAGAGTTATAGCTACGTTAACGCCTAATAAGAGACCTAAATAGATTTTTTTGATATTTTGTTAAATAAGGACACAAAAGTGAAAAAACGAAAATCTTAGATTTTCCATTTTTTAAGATATCTCGAAAACTATAAAAGATATTAGAAACTCTAAGAGGCCGTTTTATTTGTTTCGAAATTGCGCAACTTTTTCCCTATTTAACCTTTGCTGTATCTTCTATACTTTACGAAATACCAATACTGTCCCTGTGAATTAGTTGGGACCCTGTATAATATGTAACCATTTTCAGTTATCAAGCCTAAAGGATAATATCATTAAGTTTGTAAGAATATAGTACGCTTAATAACTAAATTAGTATTTGATATATACCAATCATTTTTTCTGAAAATGGTTACATTTTATATAATTAACTATTTTAACACGAAAACTTTAAATGCATTGATAAATAACCGAATTAACATGACGTTACGTTTTTAAGAATAACTGCAGAAATTTAGAATAAAATATTATGAAAAAATTTCATCGTACAAAAAATGCCATGCTTCATCGGTGTCTAAGATATTATTTACATAGTAGGCAATTTTCCAAGATATAATGGATTTAAAACTGGTATGGTCAAAATTTCCTTAAAAAGTAGTACATTTTTCAATATAACTTAGCACAACTTCAAAAGTCTTCAATATACATTATTCAAATTTCAGTGATTGATTTAGAATAGACAGATAATGAACTCATAATTTTTTAAATTTTTTCTTCCGTTTCTGAGATATTCGCGGTTTAAGTGAGGGGTCAATACATTTGAATCGTATATTAGGTATTTTTAAATAGTATACTAACTACATTGACAAACGAACTTTGAGTTATATTTTTATTCGCCATCGCATAGTGCGTTGTCCCATTCTTGCCTCTCACCTTCTCAAAGTAAACTAATAAATGCTTTATTTGGCATTGTAACATTTGTACTCATGCATCTACGAATTACGCAATACTTGAGTTTTTTATTTATGTTAGCACAAAATATTAATGATGGGAGCCTTAATATTTACTTCAACAAAATAAACGAGGAAAGTACAACTTCTCCGGCCGAATGTGAAGTTCGAATGAGCACGGAAATGATCACCTGCCTTCAAAGCTGTTCTAATACTATTCTCATTCATGAATGTTCAATTAATGGCAAAGAACGGAAGATATTTAACAACTCATTTATACTAATTGTAAATGTGAAATAAAAATTCAAATAAAATATCTTAAACTCTGATGGCAACGAAAGTGATTTAGAGACTTTAAAAAAATCTGCACCAGAAGTTCCTCAAGAAGCAAAACATAAGCGACCACACAGTTTCCTCTCCTCTCTTGTTGTGAACGATTTCCGCTCATTTTCTAAGGTTATTTATTAACATTCGCTCATTCCCTCATATTAAACTTTAAATGGTAAGCCGCCACCTTTATTGCCAGTGTCTGCTCAATGAAAAGAGTAAATCATGCAGTTTACACCAACCCATGTACCTACTCGTTCAACTCGATATATTTGTGATTGAGAGTGAAGTCACCTATTTGTCGAAGTCGTTGAAGGCTATCTGATACCTTTCAATCTCAAATTGTCTGGAAATACAGAAAACATCTGGATCATTTGGCAACAAGCAAGATTATCTTGATGTGGGTGTCAAGAAACGAGGGAATAGAAGGTAATGAATTAGCTGACATTAGCACAAGAAAAAGTATTGAAATTCCATTTTTTGAGCCTAAACCGTGGGTTATCTAAGAGGCACATAACGAAAGAGATCCTAAAATGGGAAGAGAAACAGAGAAAATACTCCTGGTCAAGCATTCATAACTTAGACATAGGGAGCCTGAAGTCTTCTGGAATTCGAAAAGTTTGACTTAAATCTTATGATGAGCAAGGAAGAAAAGAAAAAATTCAGACACAGTAATACTACAATAGACTGCGTAAGATATATTTTGTGGATACAAGTCGTTAATCAGAATTAGAAAAAAGCTAGAAAAAGCAGAGTTAGAGAAATTAGCTGCTAGGAAACTAAATAGCTTTGCATAACGCTTGACCGTTCTTGGCATCAACTAATTGGAATTTCATTTACAGTAGACGTTTTAGGTTGAGAAATATTGAGGAGTTGAGCAACCCATTAAACAAATTATAATCTACAAAGTCACCTAATTTGTTTCTGCAACTCGTTCTAGGGTAGTCCTATAGTCTTTCACTAGGACAGCTTTTTAGTACCTTTAATGTTGTATGATTATTAGAACAGGCAAACGTCATCCTGGTTCTGAACCAAACTTTTTAACTCTCTAAAGTGCGACTGAATTATTTTCACGACCTTGGCCTGTGAGTTTCCCTGGGAGTTGTTCGCTTTCTTAGAGTGGCAAATAGGCATGCCAGTTGACCGAGGCGCGAAGCGGCGAGGTCAACTAATTCTCGAGACAGCAATGAAACTTTTCACCAAGGTTTGCATATTATTTTATTCACAATCATCCTCCTTTATGAACAAAAAGCCAATACACCATTTAAACTTCTTATGCTAGAGGACAAATGTCAAAGTGACGGGTTGGAAAGTGATATCGCAGGTTGGAAAATGGCCACTTTCTTACCAGTATATAATAATAATAATAATAATAATAATAATAATAATAATAATAATAATAATAACTAAATATAGTTGCGGGCAACGGTATATAGTGGATGCAGAAAGCAGTAGTATTGGGTACCACTGCGTTAGTCCGCCGCGTTCTCTCCATTCAGTAGACAACAGGGAAGCCTTGCGCAATCCGGCGACTCTGAATAACCACCCACCCACTAAAAGTGTGATATAATAAATAATAATAATAATAATAATAATAATGTGTTTATTTCCATAGACTATTATTACAGTATTGGAATAATTGTCAAATACAAAGTACAGAGTAGTACAAAGAAAGTATACATATATATGCGTGTATATATAGTTAAAGATAAATTACACAACGTTGAGAAACAGACAAACAAGCAAATATATTTACAACTAAGGTCTAACCAAGGTGTATCAATAAATTATATAGGGAGGAAATATTCCTCGTAAGAGTAAAAACAATGATCCGCTAAGAATTGTTTCACAAGCCTCTTAAACATCACAAAACTACTTGCATCTTTTACACTTTGGGGGAGGTGGTTATATATATGTATTGAAAAAATAAAAAGTCCTCTTTTTGTCTGCTTTAATCTATGGGGCGGTACAAAAATATTTTTCCCGATCGCGCGCTATATTTATTAACATCACCACATTTTAAGAGACTATCAATGTTTTTCCTGACAAAGCATACAGATTGCAAAATGTATATACAATAAATAGTGAGTATGCCATGCTGTTTAAAAGAATCTCTGCAGGATATACTGTAGGAAAGTTTAAACGCCTTGGAACTTTGTAAGATCATTTAGAGGGAGATTGTGATTTCCTCTGACCAAGAGGATGAAATCGAGCTTTGCACGAATTGGGAAAAACATTAAAAACACAGTTATTGCTGGTTAGAATCAGGCCATTTTTTCGACACCATTGTGACATTTTATCAACGCATAAAGTGGCATTTTTGCTTTAGAGGTGTACGATTGCAGCAGTTATGATAGAGGAGGTGTCGTCTGCAAAAAGGGTTACGAAGCAGTTGTTCAAATTAGTTGCTAGTCGTTGACGAAAATAGTGAACAATAATGGACCTAATACACCGCCCTGCGGTACTCCTGGCAACACGTTAACACTATCTGAGAGATATTTCACGCCATCATGCACAACTTTGACTATTTGTGTTCTCTCAAGTAAGTGGGACTTTATCCACTCTAATGCTAGGCCACGAATACCGTATATTTCAAGTTTTTTTAGCAACAAATTATGATGTATGGTGTCAAAGGCCCGTGATAGATCGAAAAAGATGCCAGCAGATAGCAATTTTTCATCAAAGTTATGTAGAATTTTCTCATAGAAGGAATGAACAGAGTCTTGTGTTGATTTATTCTTTCAAAATCCATATTGCCTAGGGGTTAACAGGTTATATTTGATTAAAAAAGTACTTAATCTGATTTCAAATGCCTTTTCAAAAATTTTTGAAAATATGGATAATAGAGCTATCGGTCTATAATTTTCCATGGAATGAGGATCATTTCCTTGTAGACTGGAATTATTGGCGCTGCTTTTAACTGTTGTGGAAATTGTCAATTTTCGAAAGATAAGTTTATGAGATAAGTCAGGATGCTAATGAGATAAGTACTAACATCCTTTATTAAACAACATGGCACTTCATCTGGGCCTGATTATTTTTTCTTGCAAACAGAGTTGATAATATCAGCAACCTCAATCTCTGTAATAGGCATTAGATACATAGTATTATTATTAACTTCTTGTGCATTTGTTATATCAAAAGTCTCAAAGGTGACATGTGGAGGTGAGTTCACTTACCGAATCAATAAAGGTTGTGTTAAAACCATTTGCAATATTTTGAGGGTTCATATATGTCATACTTTCCAACTTTTAACATGTAAGACAATTTGATTATTTCTGCATGATTGTGAATAAACTAACTTGTCGAGATCGGCTCCAACTATGTCTAAATTGAGACTACATTCATGCATTGACTAGTCCCAACAAGTGGAACCTGCTTAGTCTTCAGTAGTGATGTTATTATACTGTGCCTGAATTCATTAAGAGGAAGTCTTAAGGAAACTTATGCAAAACTACTAATATTATATTCCTGAAAGGTTTCAAAATAAAGATTATTGTAATATTGTGTCCCTTTATGTTAATAATGACAAATATAATATGGCGGAACATCTCCAAAATTGAGGCTGGTACATAATTGTAACTTCATATTTGGAATGACTATGCCAAGGTATGTTGAAATTACACATTACCGTGCTTGTTCTTGCAAAAAATTACTATTGCGCAGTGCAAAGAGAATTAATACTCATATTTTTGCTCTATATTTAGTAGTCTTTAATATAAATCGCGTTTTTTAAATTATATAGCAGTATTCACTCAGTTTAGTATTTTATCTTTGATAAATTATATTTTTAGTGACGTACATCAATAGAAAAACATTAATTATTGAATTTATGAATAGAATTACAGACTAACTACTAATTGAATATTGCTTTTTATACCGCGATTTGATGAATTTGCTTTAGATCCTCTGCAAACAACATTTGTAGTAAGTGACACTGGCCGAGCTTGACTATGTACCCGTCTAAAGAAATGTACCTAGTTGAAAAAAATAGACCTTTCTATTCAACTTTAAACAAATTGATGCACACTTACATTTTTCCTAGAGAAGAGGATCATTCTAATTTAAGACCATTTTACATTAAATTCACCATAGTGCAATTGGTGGGCTTACTTTGCTATTGCGGTGGAACTTTGTTACATTTAGTGATGACATTGAAAGGTAGGTCTTTAACTAAGTAAATAAAATGCCAGTCAATAAAAATGGTGCACTTCAATTCATGTGGGGATAAAATATAAGATCCATTTCTCTACCTGATCCAGACAATAGAGTAGAATATTTATTAATACGTAAATGCATGCATGGGAATAAAAGAGAATAATAAGAGCTCATTGTAAATACAGATCCTATAAAAACATAGTCAGGGCGCTTATTAGTAACTTTTTTCTATTATTTTTGTTGGCATATTTAGTCCAGGCAAAAGGGAATTTTCTTTAAAAATATGCCACTGGGGTTTTTCAGCGGAAATGTGTATCTTAATATGTAGTATTAGCCCAATCAACCTGTCATGGCCTATTTTTAAATTTACCAAAATTCATACCTGGAAACAAGAAATACGGTTGTAAAAAAAAAAAAATTCTAAGAAAGATTTGTGATCCGATGGACTCGATCTGAAGTGGCGAACTTAACCTAAAGAATTCAAAAAGTTGAAGAAAACAGTTTTTCGTAAATAAAAAAAAACTATGACTCTAAGCGAAAAAAGTTAAATGAGAAAGTTGTAGGTGCTAAAAAGATCCTTCGATTGCTGTTTTTGTAATTATCAGTTGCGATAACACTTTTCGAGATATATCGAGAAAACCGTCAAAAATCTATTTTTCTTGTTTTCGATGTATATTTTTCAAATTTAGCTTTAAATACTTACTGTTAACCGTGAGTATTACAGATCCCGGCAAGTCGAAAAAAGCACATTTTTGGGAAATTTTAATTTTTTGAGATATATTGATTTTTCGAAAAAAAAGACGTTCTCGAAAATAGGATAGACTTGGTCTACGGAGGGTTGTACTGTAACGATCTTATACTCATTTTCTTTATAAAGAGTTGTACTATTATGCTGTGAAAGAATTGTAACGGTTTTATTAATTTTAAAGGTAAATAAATGGCTTTAATATAATAGAATTTTTTTAGGACAGGCTTTTTAAAATAATTTTGCCAAACTCTGGGCTCCAGAAAGTCGTAGGACAATTTTTTTTGTAAATTTGTTTTAAAATGTCAGAAATCGATTACCGTATAAGTTATTTCTGTAAAATTGAAATTGGCGGCAAAATGATTTAAAGAAGAAACCTAACCTAAAAAAAATTAATTATTTTAAAGCCATTTATTTACCATTAAAATTAATAAAACCGTTACAGTTCTTTCGCGGCATGATAGTACAACTCTTTGTAAAAAAAATAACCCCATTATCGTTACTGTAGAACCCTCCATGGACCAATTCTATCCGATTTTCAAGAACGTCTTTTTTCGAAAAATCGATATATCTCGAGGAATAAAAGATGTTATTAAATTTTTTAAAAACGAACTTCTTCGACTTGTCGTGAGATATAATAACAGTTGATAGTAGGTACTTAAATGTAAATTTGAAGAAGATACAGCGAAAACAAGAAAAGCCGATTTTTGACGGTTTTTTCTATATATCTCGAAAAGTGTTCTCACAACTGATAATAATTATAAAAGCAGCAATCGAAAGATCTCGGGGGGGCCTTTTATAGCATGGTTGTCTATCTTCAGGGACGAATCCGCATTTTCGCTTTTTTGAGCTTAAAAGTGCCGTTAAGGGCTGAAATTTGGTACACCTGCTGCATTTGGTATGTTCAAGGTTACGAACAAGTGTCCCAGGGCACATGGTCCTTTTTTCAAAATGGCGGCGGGGAAATGCACAAAATAACGTTATTTTCCGAAACAGTTTTCTCTATCGCATTTCTTCGAGTGAGGTCTCGTTTCTTATGTTTTTGGGGTCACGCGAGGTCGAAAATAATGACAGGGTGATTAAATCAGTATGCCACTTTTCTAATGATAATGGTGAAATAACGCTTTCATTTCATACCAATCCCAATAAATTGTACCTGTGCATTGGGCATTAATTCGAGGGGCACATATAGAACTAGTATACACTTTCAGATGACGTTACAACTACATTTACAGCGATTTGCAATGTAGCCCTTTTTATAGTTACACTTAACTAAGGCTTCGCACGCTTTTGAGGTTACAGGCTTTATGGGCCACGCGGGTTCCCAAATATTGTCACATTTTTTCATTCGAAATCTGATGGATTTTGGAAGGTGCTGGGGAAAATGTGCTACTTTGTTGGACAAAAATCGATGGACTGTAGATATATCAATCAATTTAAAGAAAGAAAAATGAAAAATACCCTTAAGATTGTACTTTAGGTTAATGTTGCGGCAAGAAACGACCACATTCTGATTCAGCGCGAAAAATTACTTCAGAAATGACCCTCAGCTGCCCAATAACATTCATGACCCCTTTATTCGAAGATAATGTTAGGGTTAAGGCTTTTAGATTTATGACTGCCATGCATCGGAGGTCCAAAGACCTATGCCAGGAAACTCCTTAGCTCGGTGGCACATTCCATGCTCTTGCACGCCGCCACGGCGCGGCCCGGCGTTGGTCCATGCGTTAAAGGCTGCGCGTAACCGCAACCGACTAATACGCATGCAACTTTTTATGTTAATAATAATAATAATAATAATAATAAAGAATTTATTGCCAAACAGAATCCTCCAGTTACAGGACAATTTTACAAAATGGAACTAAAATATATAAATGCAATGTATACAATATGAAACATAAAATATAAAAAATAAAACCATAAAAAAAATTGTATAAAAATGTATTAAAAAAAACAGTATAAAATATGAGATTATAAGATATAAAAGTATAAAATAATTATTTCGTTTAGAGTAGCTTAATATTAGGGTTATGTATTTGAATGTAGGTTACAATCTATTTCGAACACATGGCTTTATGGTCTTGGAGTAATTATTTAAAGAAAGACTAAACATGTCACAATGGTTACCAATAGAGTTATATATTTCCATCATGGAATAAATGGGTGATTTAGCAAGGATATTTGTTCTTTTGGATGGTAGTGCAAAAGTAAAGGTTTGACGAGAGCTTACGCGTGGAATTCTAAAATTAATTTGAGATAGGAGTTCTGGAGAGTCTATTGTATTATTGATGAGCTTGTAAATAAATATTAAATTTGACATAATTCTTCTGTTTTCTAATGAATTCAAGTTAAACCGCGTTAACATTAAATAGTTTAGATATCCTTCTTCGGGGTGTTGGTGATCTATTTTAAAACATAAGTATTTAAGAAATTTCCGTGGAACAGATTCTAATAATTGTGAATATTTCTCATAAATAGGATTCCATATTGCTGAACCATACTCCAATTTCGAACGCACAAAACATAGATATAACGTTTTTAGTGCTTCTGTATTAGTAAAAATTTTTGAATTTCTTGTAATAAAACCGAGTGTTTTTAACGCCGATTTAGTAATCGAGTTAATGTGCCCTGTGAATTCCAATCTCGAGTCGAACAGTATACCAAAATCTTTAATACTCTCACAACGAGTTAAAGAGATGTCGTTGAAACTATATGAATATTCAACCAGACTTTCCCTTCGTGAATAAGTCGTAATTTTACATTTAGATACATTCATTGATAATTTATTCACTAGGCACCAATTCTCAATGATATTTAATTGTTCTTGTAATCTTGCACAATCCTCTATGGTAGTGATTTCACTAAATAATTTCAGATCATCCGCAAAGAGAAGTTTGTTGCAATTCAGTCCATCACATAAGTCATTAATAAATACCGAAAATAAGAGTGGACCCAATTTTGAACCTTGAGGCACGCCAGAGGTTGCGACATATGTATTTGATTAAAAACCATTGGCTGAGCTGTGCCTATCGGGCAACTTCCGCCTCTGCTTTGCAAGTCATCTCAGCGGTACCACTCGCCGACTTGCTGGTCAGAGAGCGTGGGTTCAACTATGGTGTTGACGAAACCGAGATGAACACATATAAGCAACATCTCATGGACCGATGGCAAGAGCGCTGCTACTCTAGTGAAGACGGCAGATGAAGGCACCGGCTCATACCGGATGTGAGAGCCTGGACGGCCCGCAAACACGGGGACCTGAATTATTACCTGACATAGGCGTTAAGCGGCCACTGTAATTTCGGCAGTCATCCGCGCAGATTCCGCAAGAGAGATGTAGACATTTGTAGATACTGCCCTGCCATGGACACTCCAGAACATACAATGTTCCACTGCCCTCAGGTGGATCGAGGAAGGTAACACGACAAGCAAGGACGTCGCCAAGGCCATCACCCCACAAAACTTTATAGCAAATATGCTGGCCACCACCGACAAAAGAGCAATAATCAACAGCATGTGCTGTAATATCTTGAGAACGAAAGAAGAGAAAGAACGAGCACTAAACCCATAGGACCTTTTGTCTCCGAAGTAATGTTTAAGTACGATACCGGAGTAAGAAGAGGGATTTTTTTAGTGAGTAGAAATCCCACGTATAACTGTACGCTGGAAAAACAGTACAGGGAACCTTTTGAAGGTTTTTCCACTAAAAAAAAAAAAAGAAAAAAATATTTATGACTGTTATTTAATACGTACAATGTTTCACTTATATTAAGTTTAATGCTGCTAAGTTAGTCTGAATGCATAGGAATAAAATTATGTGTTTTAGATTTTAGATGGAGGAGCTAGCAATTGGCCTTTCTTACTGCGACCAGTATAGGTCTATTGCAGTACTCCTGCTTGTACCTTAGGGCTCCCAACTAGTGATGAGCATTTGGAATATCATAATGTTTATATCAACCACTGTTTTCATTCCTTAGGAGGATCGATAGGATTCGAGTAAAATTAAAGATGAGATCAGCATCAAGAAACCCCGAAGAACAACTTTTGATCACTTAAACTTTATTTTATTTGAATCTCGAATTTTTACCACCTTCATCTCCCACTTTAATCCCGTAATATGGTTATGGCTCATACGTTAAAAACGATTCAAGAAACTTAAGCAATTAACTTATGATCCCATAAAAATTAATTTGGTACCCAATCTTCATGAACACTACTTTGTTTTTTTGTAATTCTCGACCAAGAAGGTAAACAAGGAATAAAGAAAAATATCCATACGATTTTCAGGTTAGGTTTACTCAAAGCCATTTTGCTGCAGCATTACTCTAAAGTACAATGTCTTAAGTTTTCCATTTTTTTAAATTTAAATTGATTGATATATCTACTGTCGGCAGATTTTTGTCCAAAAAAAGCGGAATATTTTTCCCACTATGCGACATATCTCCATATTTGGCTTTGAAGGGAAGCGCGCCTGGCATAGTATTCTAGAGCATCGCTTGTTGGTGGAATGGATTCCATCATTTTTGGTAAATATCACTCTCCAGAATTCGTTCACAGTGTCAAAAGATTCGGTTCTGGAAAAATAAGACAGTTTTTCATTTGATCTAATTTATAATATGCAGTTTTTAAAATTTCTCCTTATTGGTAGATTTCAATTATTTGCTGTACGTTAAGACGACAAATTTTTCCAAAGTTTTCATTGCTTTTTCAATATCTCCAGTCTGAAAGGCTGTGAATATCTCTGTAGCTCCACATTATATGCTGGCATATTAATTTATTCATTCTGACATTATTTTCGACCTCGCATACTAAGAACATAATTTTTCAAAATCAGTGACTCCAAAAACATAAGAATCGAGACTTCACTAGAAAAAATGCGGTAGAGTAAAATTTCTGGGATAATAACGTTATTTTATGTATTTTCCCCGTCGCCATTTTAAAAAAAGGGGCCATGGATCCTGGGACACATGCTTGTAACCTTAAATATCCCAAATGCCGCATTGTGCACCAATTTTCAGCCGTCCATGATGTTTTTTAGCATCAAAACAAGCGAACAATTGGGGATTTGTCTCTGAAGGTAGGCAACTATGCTATAACAGGGCCTTCTTGGGGGCCCCGACTGTGGCAACATTTCTTATATCAAATGGTACGGTGTAACGAACAAGTGTACCATATTTCAACGCTTTAGCATAAAATGCAAGGTGCAGTCAGTTTTCCAGTCTCACAACACATTTCAATAATGAATTTTGTTTCAGTGCTTCATATTTGTTTAATATGAGTATCTTCTTATACTACCGAGATAGAGCACATCTCTTCACACGTTTAGTAGACACATTATCTGGAAAGCTTGACATTTTAACTCACACAATCTACTGATGCACGCTGTTCCCTAAACACAACGTCGAAAACCTCTGCCTAGAGAATCACCACTTCAAATCAACATACTAATTTTACTTTGTTAACTCCTTTCAAAATGGAGTCTTAGGGGTGCTGGTAGAGGTAGCAAATGTCATTGAAAATTTGATACCTTGGCTTCTAGTATACAGGGTGTAATCAGTTTCATGTCATTAAAAAAAACTGGTAATGGGGAACGACTAGACAAACAAAAAACCTTTATGACTTTTCCCTCTGGGGACTTTGAAAATAACTGACCTAGGTCAACCTTTTTAATATTAATGTAGAAAATAATTGAGAACCTCTGCTTTTCTTGGTCAATGAATTTGTAGTTCCCAATTATACAACTTTTAAATTGTCATAAAAACGTGCAAAGGCCTTGGATCATCGACCGCTTTTGATGGACCGCCTCAACCGAACTAAGGCAATTATAAAGAGGTAAATAATTCGTTATCTTTTCTTGCACAACTGCAAGCAAATAATGGCCATAGAAGTTTAAACAGAGCATTTCTTTACATGTGTGTCCTGGGTTAAAAGCTTACCACCTAAGTAAATTATTCGAAATCAACTAACGTTGTCAATAAAGAAAAATACCAGAAAAACTTGGTACAAAATCCAAAACGGAATACAAAGAGAACAAACAAGTAAGTTGTGTATGTACGTAATCAAGAATTTAACTACTTGAACGGTAAAGTAATAAAATAAATCTTCACTATAAATACACAGCGACCCGAAATTCAACAATAACAAAAACAACGAACGGCGGGTTGGACGTGTGTACATAACGAAACACCCACAGAAACTAAAATATTGCACAAGGGAGAGTCTGAGTATAGTTTTCTTCAGATCAGATCTACTAAACACTCAAAAAACGTCGACGTCTTTCATTTTATTTATCGCACCGCTAAAGACCGCCGACATTTTATAGCTATCTACACGAATATTGAGTATCATAGGCAAAGACACGCGCGACGCTCTAAACCTACCTCAATATTCCAGCAGTTCTCAAAAGATTTTATCGAAAATTTGCGAAATTTTTGTTTATTTTTTTTTCTCCAAAACTATGAGCTTTAGACCCCTTGTTATATAAGGTATTTTTGTTTGTCTTGTCGTTCTCTACCACCAGTTTTTTTTAATGACATGAAACTAATTACACCCTGTATACACCTAATTCCAAGTTTCTAAACTCTCACTAGCTTACTTTACTTATTTATCCCTATTTACCAATACATATGCCCCAGCCCTTCACCGGAACAAGCATAAAATATAATTTGGCTCCAGATCTTGTTATAATACGAACGTGTTTCAAAAAAACCAATATCTTAAACCGTTCCTGAGAAATCGTGCGCACAAAAAAAATTACAATCACACCGACCTAAAATCCGACAGACAAATCTTTTCTATTCAAATTTAAAATCTCGACGTTTTATTACATTCTAAACATACTTCGTTTAAAGAAAATTGAAATTTTGTATACGATTACTATACTTGCACCATAATTGTCAAACAAATAATGCGTTAGAAAGAGAGGCAGGTATACAATGACGAATTCACTTTCTCTCTTACCCTAGCCAGTGGAATGCTGCCACCGTTAATACCCAAGTCACCATGTATGTTAGTAACATATGTACAAATTGTTTTTCAGATAATACTGGAGTTGATGTAAGTGAAGATATTGCCGTCCTTTTCGGGAATCTGGGTTGCATTTTCATATGTACAATGTTCTCGCTCCGACACAGCAAATGGTCCGCCTATTTCAACACCGCTACCAATACCACTAAATTTGGAAAACCCTCAGATTTCGATGCCGTAACAAAACGTGGTAATTTGTTCTCAACTCTTAATTTCTGGTATGTAAACATTGGAATAACAACATATGCTGCAGTATCTATAGCAAAAGCATCAGACTGTAGACGACTGAAAGAAGATAAAGCTTCTCATGAACTTTGTGGCACCTTTGTTCCAATATGGTTACCAATTGAAGTGGATAAGTTAGTAGTGTTGATAATAATATTCATTGCTCAGTTTATTACGGCGTATTCCCACGTATGTTCTTCGGCAATGATTTGTATCATACCATGGGAAGCAGCTCAAATAATGATTTCACATATAAATCATTTTAAATCAAACTTCTCGAAAATATTTGAAGAACCTACCTTTCAAAGAAGACGTGATTGCCTTAGATTTTGTGTCCAGTATCATATTCACATCCTGAGGTAATTTAAATATTTGAATATTTATAACAGGAGTAGAAGTTGCAGTCGGACGCGGTTATATGTGAATACTTATTGTACTCTTCGCAAATACAAAACGAAGAGCATGGATTTGATCGGCATATTTCTAAAATCGGTAATATCATTTATAGAGAAAAAGTTTTCATTTCACCGTATTGGCGATTGAATTCTGAACAATTTTCAAAATGTCCGTATATCTGTCCGTCTGTCCGCCTGTCCGTATATCCGTTTGTCTGTCTGTCTGTCCGTCTGTCGCGTTTTTTTGAAAGCACGATAATTTAAGAAAGAAATCTTCTACTCTACTGAAATTTGGAAAGTAAATTAATATTATTTAAAGGAAGAGCCCTGTTGGTTTTGAACAATATCGATCAATAAATAAGAAAGTTATCACTTATTTAAATTTCTCAAAAAGTCCAAAGAAGAAGAGTAAAAAAAAATACAGACAATTTCAAAGTTAAAATACAAATATTGTTACATTGTAAAACGGAACAAAAACTTTTTTTTTATTGGTACCCTATTTTGCTTATTTAAAGTACGCCTCAGAGTGTTTAAATCCAAGTTTAATAACGCGCCTGTTTTAAAGTTACCATGGAAACAACTACAATCCTAGTCAAAATGTCAACTTTTTATTTATTGATCTGACAGGAATTTTTGCGGTATTAACCGCAAATCTGCTTTTCTATTTAGGGTAGTTATATCGCAATTTACCTTATTTAAGAAAGTCACGAATCGCTCAACAAACTTTATTCACATATCAATAAACATTCTGGTAAAATATGAACTCCATTTACCGTACCATTTCTGAGATTCATTCACTCAAAGTTCGATGGACGCTATGCGAAATAAATTGATGTGACACTATTTTCCCTCTAACAACTAATCCTTATTTAAGAATGACCTCAAAAACGAGCAAACATAAATTGATTCCCGAGGAAGCACGTGTATAAATATCGAGATGATTCACCGTCTAGTAACGTAATGGCAGCTACCCGAAAATGATTGAAATTATCATATACGTATTAACTATATACTGGTAACACGCTATAAGCCACTAGGTATGTACGGAATTGAGGCTAGAGAAGGAGATAGTTTTCCATCTCTATGGAGGACTTTGGATCCAACGCGCACGCTCCGACGACACATCGCGCTTTTGTAATAGGTCAGTGGCCATGTGGCCAATTTCTCCGATTAGATTGTGACCATTTGCCTTCTACATTCAGTTGAACGGTCACAATCTCGCGTCACTAAGGCATGTGCACCATACCCAAAGTCCTCTTAAAGGATAGACAGGCTTTCCTTGGCGTCAAGTTACGAACGAAACTCGTAGTATATAGTTAATATGTATATGGAAATTATTGAATGTGGACACGGGTAGTAGACGTGGCAACATCGCACTATTTCTAATACTTGGCGCGAATATTTGAAAATACTTTGCGTTTATTTTAAATGCAGTATCATAGAAGAATGTAGAAGACTTAAAAATTTACATTCCGATTTTATCTATTTTATGTATAATAATATATTGTTCCATTAATTTATTAAAAGAGATAAAAATGTTATTTTCAAATTTTTTTTAAATTTTCGTCCATTTTTTTGCAACACATTTTTTACTCATTTATGCACAACTAAAAGTTTGGTAGAATTGCACCTTCATTATAGAATACTTTATTATTTATTTACTATATGACATTGTCATCAGTAATTACTTCCAGATTCACCTAATGGAGTGGAACCGATCTTCCGATAGTAAAATTTACATAATACACATAAAAAACAATGGTAAAAGTACAATGACAATGAAATCTTGCAGGTATTGTGTGGTGTGCTTTTACCCATCTGACATTAGTGACGAGACGAAGAGCTGGCGTCAGAAACTATATGCGACGTTGCCAACTCTTTTCCTACAATCTTTCTCTCTGTCTCTCGCATCTCAAGTTTATCGATTCGCTAACAGATGTTGCACCTCTCGCGATATAACTACCTTAAATAATCAATGTTAGAACTCATTTTAAAGCAATATACAATCAATAACAACTGTAGTGACAATAATTAATCCTATGTGACAAATTAATTTTTGCATTCCTCATTTGACACTGACACGTAACCTGATGTCACATCACCAATTTAACCATTTTACATCCTTAACTCTTATTTCCATTTTTACTTCCCTCGCATACCGAAGGGAAGTATTGTATTCGAGAAAAAATCACCCTCCGAGATTTTTTCGGATTCTGACGTTTCAGAACACGTAGATTCCGAAAATATAGGTTTTTCAATTCCGTCAGTCTGTCTGTCTGTCTGTCTGTCTGTCTGTCTGTTGGTGTATTTACTAAAAAACTACTTGACGGAGAGCAGTCAAATTTGGTAGGTAGTTAACCCTACTGTCAGCGAAGAACTGGTAGAATTTTCACTGAAAAATATACAGGGTGGACCGTCTAAACGGAATAAATAGTGAAAAAAAATTTTTTTTGCTCAAATTTAAAATTTCCACGTTTCATGACGCGCTAAACCTGTTTCAGGAAAAAAAAAATTTTGAAAATTTTTTTCAAACATTTTTGAAAAAATTTTTACCAAGCTGAAAAAATTTTTTTTTTGCTCAAAGTTAAAATTTCCACGTTTCATGACGCGCTAAACCTATTTCAGGAAAAAAAATTTTGAAAATTTTTTTCACCAATATTTTTGAAAAAAATCGGTAAAGGTATTTACACAGAACTTCCCTCGTTATTTGTGCATGGCAGTCACTCTAAAAAATTAATAATTACGAAATGACATTGAGAATAATAATCGGAATATGGTTATTGCTATTATTACAAAGAAAACTTGATAAGTTTTGGTCAAAAGAATATACAGGTTGCTCATCCAACACCAAAAGTTCAATACTAAATAGCAGGTACCACATATGGCAGGCTTGCGCAAATACCTTTGCAAATGTCCACCATGACTGAATTATTTCTTGTACATTTTTCAACAAAAGTATAATAGGTGCATATGCCAGATATTATTGCCATCTGTCACATTTTCAATCCAACATTCACGTAATGGAGTGGAAGTATAGTGATGGTTAAAAAATTTCATTTTTTAAAAAAATTTTCAAATTTTTTTTTTTTGAATCAGGTTTAGAATGCCATGAAACGTGGAAATTTGAAGAAATAAAAAAAAATATTTCATTTTAGTAGTAAAAATTTTTTCAAAAATAAGTATTGGTAAATTTTTTATTTTTTTTTTGAAATAGGTTAAGCTTGTCATGAAACGTAGAAATTTTAAATTTGAGCAAAAAAAAATTTTTTTCATCTTGGTAAAAATTTTTTCAAAAATGTGAAAAAAATTTTCAAAAATTTTTTCAAAAATGTTTGAAAAAAATTTTCAAAATTTTTTTTTTCTTAAATAGGTTTAGAGCGTCATGAAACGTAGAAATTTTAAATTTGAGCAAAAAAAATTTTTTTCATCTTGGTAAAAAATTTTTCAAAAATGTTTGAAATTTTCAAAAATTTTTTTTTCTGAAATGGGTTTAGCGCGTCATGAAACATGGAAATTTTAAATTTGAGCTAAAAAAAAAAATTTCACTATTTATTCCGTTTAGACGGTCCACCCTGTATATTTTCCAGTGAAATTTATGCCATTTCTTCGCAGTCAGTAGCGTCAACTACCTACCAAATTTGACTGCTCTCCGTCAAGTAGTTTTTTTAGTAAATGCACCAACAGACAGACAGACAGACAGACAGACAGACAGACAGACAGACAGACAGACCGACAGACAGACAGACAGACAGACAGACAGACAGACAGACTGACGGAATTGAAAAACCTATATTTTCGGAATCTACGTGTTCTGAAACGTCAGAATCCGTAAAAATCTCGGAGGGTGATTTTTTCTCGAATACAATACTTCCCTTCGGTATGCGAGGGAAGTAAAATTTTTACTACTAAAATGGATTTTTTTTTCTTTCTTCAAATTTAAAATTTTCACGTTTCATGGCATTCTAAGCCTGATTTAAAAAAAAAGTTTTTTGAAATTTTATCACTAAGATAGAATTTTTCTTTCTTTGTTCAGACTTTAACTATCCACGTTTCCATGACTTTCTAAAACTATTCAAATAAATTTAAAAATGTTTTTGAAAAATTTTTAAAAAAATTTGAAAACATTTTTAATCCATGTATGTATCACTACTATAGAACAGACGAAAAAATTTGTTTTGCTCAAATTTAAAATTTCCACGTTTCATGATATTCCAAACCAATTTCGGAAAAAAAAATTTGCAACATTTTGTTACCAGTTTGGAAAAAAATTTAACACCAGAATGCTCAAATTTAAATGACATTCTAGGTATTTCAGAAAAAAAAATTTGAAAATTTTTTTCACCAACATTTTTCAAAAAGTTTTTACCACTAAAATAGATCGAATTTTTTTTTATTTGCTCAAATTTAAAATTTTCACGTTTCATAGCATTCTAAACCCATTTTAAAAATACATCATTTTTAATTTTTAAACTTTTTTTAGAACTACTATAGAACAGAAGGAAACTTTCCTTTTTTCTAATTTAAAATTTCTACCTTTGACATTTTAAACCTATTTCAGAAGAAAAAAATTTGAAAATTATTTTACCATCTTTTGAAAAATTTTAAAAAAATGAAATTTTTTAACCACCACTATACTTCCACTCCATTACGTGAATGTAGGATTGAAAATGTGACAGATGGCAATAACATCTGGCATATGCACCTATTATACTTTTATTGAAAAATGTACAGGGTGTCATCCCAAGAAATAATTCAGTCATGGTGGACATTTGTAAAGGTATTTGCGCAAGCCTGCCATATGTGGCACCTGCTATTTAGTATTGAACTTTTGCTGTTGGATGAGCAATCTATATATTTTTTTGACCAAAACTTATCAAGTTTTCTTTGTAATAATAGCAATAACTCTACTCCGATTATTATTCTCAATGTCATTTCGTAATTATTTTTTTTTAGAGAGACTGCCATGAACGAGGGAAGTTCTGTGTAAATACCTTTACCGATTTTTTGTAGTAATAATACCAGTATTTATGATTTCAAAGTGTACCAATAAAAAAAATAGCGTAAAGTATTCGTGGATAACTGGTCTTTAAAACACTTGCTCTATTTCGAGCACGACGGCGCAGCCTCGCGTATTTTAAAGACCCTAATATCCACTTATGCTTTAGTATACTATATTTTTGTTATATAAAGGGTATTCGCAATCGGTAACACTGAAATACAACTACAGACACCTCGTTGAAATAATAAGTCTGGTCTAACCGCACTAAAGTACTTACAAGTACTTCACCACGAGTACCTTTAATAGTAGAAATTTGGAGAGTCCTCTTCTAAAAGTGAGTAACGAGTACAACTACTTCGAAAGATGCCAAATTGAAATAGGTAATAGATAAAAAACTGGAATACCACTTACACCATTACCAGTAAATAAAAGTAGATCGACATCAACAAAAACAGTTACTTCTATTAAAAATGTATAGGTAGTACACCGATAATAAAATCATTTAATTTTTATCATAAATTAATTAACAAAATTAAATTGCAAAATCACAGACACGTGGATTTCAACCGACTGCATTCATATCAATGTCTTATTGACAAATAACGTTTAAAACAAGTAGCTGACACAATAAAATCATATAGGAGCGTTTTTTTTATTGTATTTTTAATTAATTTTTAATGAAAAAATCAGCAACGCCATAATGACTGAACTGGTTATCGAGTTGAAATATTGATATTTTTCTAAATGTATCGAAAAGAGCCAACTTGCATATTACTCTCCCCCTGCTCTTCGAAATTTCAATCGAGATAAATATTGTAAATATTGTACTGTAAGGAGTGCCACCCTCTGCTTTCCGAAGTTATACGTTAAGCAATATTCATTAATTTTTGACATTAAATGTTAATTTACAAGATATATCGATCTGAGCCTTGTGATGTATCAAATGATTCATATATCGATATATTAAATTTTTTTGCCATCCCTAATTATGACATCTTTGCACTTTTTAACTTCAGTCACACAATAAAATCATATAAAAATGTGTGCCACCGGCTCCCTAGCTATAACGCGATACATGAATCACCACAAATTTTAAATTTTTTTGTAAGTTCTTATTTTAAAAATCCGCAATTATTATTACAAATCTGAGGAACTACGAAAGTTAACAAAGTTTAAAGCCTCGTGATATAATTTCACACGTCAAACGCTCATTTCTCATAGCGTCTGACTGACACACACCTAACTGTCCGGCACACTTGTTTGAAAAAAGATAAGCTAAGGCTTGCTTGTGTTGCACGTCGGTACTCGTACTCATTACTCGTGAGTTGTGACCGCCAGAAGTACTCGAGTACGTAATTTATTTATTTATTTATTTAAATTACACTGTTCTACAGGTTAGATACCCAATTACAGAACAGGAGGGTATGATAAGTATTAGATATAAGTTAGAGTACTAAAGGAAAACAGTAAAATAAGTAGTTGAGGCAAGTATACATATATCATAATATTATAAGCATATAGAGAAATAAAAACAAAGACATTGATTCTAAGTATATGGTCCTTATGCTATTAAGGCTGCAGGAAAATATAGCTAACTGATTTTTTATTGCAATTGTTGCACATTGTATATATGGGTGAATGTTGAAGTGCTGTGGGTAGGTAGAATGTTGTATTATCACGGGAGGATATTCTGGGAACATTAAAGTTTAAGTGAGACACAATGTCTTGGCAGTCGACTTTATTATGAATAATTTTATATAAAAATGTTTGTGAGTAACACTCGCGCCGTTTGAAGAGACTTACCAATTGAGTGATTCTTAAGTAGTTCATTTTGCGGTAGGCTCAAGGGTGGGTACATACCATCCGATTTAAAAGACAGCAGTTTAAGAAATTTACGCTGGACGTTTTCGAGATTATTCATGTGTACATTGTAATGAGGATACCATACAATCGCAGCATATTCAAGTTTAGATCTCACAAAATAGTTATGCAGTGTTTTAATAGTGTTTAGGTCCACAAAGTCTCTGCTATTTCGGGCTACAAATCAATAGGATTTGTACGCCAGACACACTATCGTCTCGATATGTTTACTAAATGATAGTTTTTTTTATCAAAAATTACACCCAGATCGCGAAAAATATTAGGGTGCTCCAGTGTTGTACCTTCGAGAGTATAATTAAATGCTAACGTAGAGGTCTTTGATGTGTATGACGTTACATTGTACTTTTGTGTATTAAGCGGTAATTTATTTAAGAAGCCTGTCCAAATTGTGCTGAATTCTTACACAATCCTCAACACTCCTAACCACATCAAATATTTTTAAGTCATCCGCATAAAGTAAGCAATTTACATCTAGATCTAACACGATGTCATTAATGAATATGTTGAAAAGCAGGGTACCAAGGGCAGAGCCTTGGGGAACTCCTGAATTTGCAAGGTATTCAACAGACCTGAAACCACCAAAGACTACGTACTGTTTCCTGTGAGAAAGATATGATACAAATAGCATTATAAGTGATGGGGAAAGTCCGAATAGTGAAAGTTTTTGTAGCAATGTGTTGTGATCAATTCTGTCGAATGCCTTGGAGAAGTCGGTGTAAACAACATCAGTTTGAGCCTGCATGTCGATAGATTTTGCAATGAATTGCGTGATGACAGCTAAATTAGTCGTGGTAGATGCGGAGAAAGTCTATTGCTGACATGATGATAGATGTTATTATGTAATAAAAATTCTAGAGCTTTACTAAAGTTACATAGTATAGAAATTGGACGAAAGTTCGTTATGGAATGTTTGTCGCCTTTTTTAGAATATTTCCATAATAATGTAATGTACTTGAAAATTTCGAGTACAGAGTACTAATCAAATAAAAGTACTCGCGAGTACATGTTACTGAGTACTATGGGTACTCAGTACAATTAAGCGTACAATTTACTCGCATACTGCAGCTCTGGCTACAGCATGGGACAAAAAGTAAATAAAAGTGGCTAAAAAAACGACCAATGACTCGAAAAGAAATTATGCTGTGAAGTGGCCCTTTGCTTATAGAAACGAATAGTAAAGAGTGACAAAATAATCGGTTGTTTTCAACGAGATTTATAACAGTAAAGTTGCTTAGAAATTTGTGAAAAAAAAATATAAGTGGCGTGGATGAAAATTGCATAGAATGAATGATATATAGGTACTTTTATGTCCTTAAAATGCTGACAAAAAAATTGGTTACTTTTTAATGACTGGCAGACTTTGAACATCTGAATTTCAATACTGAGATATAGTCAAGTCGAACTGGTACACCAAATTGGATGTGGCTTCAGTGAGTCATTAGGACCATTTTTAGACGTGATAATACAAATTAAGAAAATAAAATTTCTCAATTTAGTCGAGTGCAGTTAGATACAAAAAGTAAAAAATGACGGAACCCAGTTATAATGAATGGATTTTCATAACTCTTTTTGTATTGAGTTCCTATACTGTGTACAAAAAAATTTGCCCTTCAAAAAATGCCACTTTTTACTTAAGGGTGGTTCCCACCCCGCTAGAACGGTGGTCAAAAAAGTAAAATAGTTAACCGCCGAATCTGATGTAGAAACATATTGTAAGAAAAAAAGAAGGTTTACAATTTTTTATGAAAATTTATATTTTCCAAGTTATACCGATTTGAAGATTACGATTTTAACTTTAAGAAATTGGTATCTTGAGATTGTTTTTCGTAAATAAGTCAAAAGTCTTACATTTATGGAAAAAGTGGTATGGTACAAAAAATAAGATTGTTAAATTACAGGTATTTTATTTCTTGTTTATTTCTGTACGATGAATAGTTCTAGAAATATGATATGTTTAAAATTGGCGCTCGAACGTTTATCTGTTGAGATATAATGGCTATATCTTAAATATGTCAGAAACAGTGAGTATGATTTTAAAAATGAATTAATAGAAATTAAAGGGCTTGAAGACCTCTACAGCTTGAAAAATGTTATTACCAAAACAATGAGTGTTTTGTAATTTTTGATATAATAAATTTAGAATTTTGCTGCTGTCATTGGCCATAGAATTTAAATTGCAAAAATCTGTACCAGTTTTTATTAATATATATTACTACCAATATGCACTCATTGCTTTGCATATAACATTATTATCTTTCAAGTTGTATGGGTAGAAAAAATCCTATAATAGAGTACTTCAAGCCCTTTCATTACTATTGTATGTATTTTCAACATCATACTGATTGATTGTGACATATTTGAGATGGAAACATTATATCTCGACTGATAAACGCTCGAGCGCCATTTTTAAATTATCACATTTTTAGAACTATTCATAGTATAGAAATAAACATAATATAAAATAAATACTTGTAACTGCATAGTCTTATTTTTTGCACCATTCCACGTTTTCCACAAATGTAAGACTTTTGAGTTAATTCCGAAACACAGTCTCAAGGTACCAATTACTTCCACATCCACGTAGTGGATTGGAAGTGTAGCAATCGTAAATAAATTGTGATTTTTTTTGTTGAAATGGGTTTAGAATGTCATAAAGCGTCGAGATTTTAAATTTGAGGGAAAAAAAAATATGTCTGTCTGTTTGTCGGTCGGTCGGTCTGTAACTTTTTTGTGCGCACGTTTTTTCTGGAACGGTTTAAGACGTTGATTTTAAATTTTATGCACTATAACGAGATCTGGAACTGGATTGTCTTTTGAACATATCCGGTGAAGGGTTGGGGGTTAGATAGGGGTAAAAAGGGAATAATTAGTGAAGCAAGCTTGTATGAGTACAGAAACTTGAGATTCGATGCATATATTAGAAGCGAAGATCTCAGATTTTTTTATAACGTTTATCAGCCCCTCCACCATCCCCACCCCATTATTAAAGGGGCTGATGAAATTAAATTAAGACGTTCTCTTGAAACTTGGTGCACGTATGAATTATAACGACATATTGAACTAGAAAATGAGTAAAACAACCTGGTAAGAGTACAGAAACTTAGATTTGGTGTATACTAGAAGCCAAGGTCTATTTTTTTTTTTATAGTATTTTTCATCCCCCCACCACACCCACTCCATTTTTAAAGGGGTAGAGAAAATAAAATTGAGATATTCACTTGAAATTTGGTACACGTAAACAGGGTGTCTCGATTAAATGTGGAACAAGCCTGTAACTCCTTTGTTTAATGAACGATTTGATTTTTTTTTTGTAATGTTGTGCTACATAAACTCCACTCTTGAATAACACCAATGATTTCTGCAACGCAAAACGTGACCTACTGCGACATATTTTCAAGGTCAAAAGTCATTCTTATTAGCGATTTTTTTTTCAAAAAGTTGATTGCATATTCTTCTTCACCTCCTTCCTAAACTTTATTTTTCAAAATTTCATATAAATCCATCGTTGCATTTGGATTTTATTAATTTTTTTACGAATAAAAATTATTAATTAAATCAAAAGTACACTGGAAATAGTAGAAAAATTATAGTAAATAAATAAAGTTACTCAATAAGTGTATAAAACACTTGTTTCTAGAATGTAATACATTAATATATAGATAAGTACATCGTAAAATTATACTACATGAAAACCATACATGTACAATATGCATACATTAATTAAATCAATTAAATATAAATTCAAACTAACACTTGGATAATATCAATTAGTTAAAGATTACTAAACCTACTTCATGGACCAAAACAAATATATACACGTATATACATACACATAAATAAATATAAATAAAACCTAAATATTTAATTTCTAATACCATTTTACTTTTTCCCATAATGAATATAAACAAAAGATAACGTCGATTACGTCAAAAACACATGAATATAAATGCAAAAACTAACACAAGAAATTATGCATTTTATATCGAACAAAATAAAAAAATGAACAGGAGTAATATTTCTTATATAAAACTGAAATAGTATTCCTGTTCATTTTACTTCCACATCCACGTAGTGGATTGGAAGTATAGTAATCGCAAAAAAATTTTCAAAAATTTTTATTCGTGAAATAGGTTTAGAATGTCATGAAACGTCGAGATTTTAAATTTGAGCGAAAAAAAAAAAATTTCTGTCTGTCTGTCGGTCTGTCGGTCTGTCTGTCGGTCTGTCTGTCTGTAACTTTTTTTTGTCCGCACGCTTTCTCCAGAACGGTTTAAGATATTGACCTGAAATTTTGTACACGTATATATTATAACGAGATCTGGAACTGGATTGTTTTTTGAGGAAATCCGGTGAAGGGTTGGGGGTTAATTAGGGGTAAATAGAGGAATATAAGTAAAACGTTAGTAAGACTACAGAAACTTGAAATTCGGTGTATGTACTAGAAGCCACAGCGTCAGATTTTCTTATAATATTTTTCAACCCAACCACCCCTACTCCAATATGAAAAGGGTTGATAAAATAAAATTGAGATATTCGTTTGAAATTTGGTACACGTATGTATTATAACGACGTCTGAAACTAGATCATAATTTGAGATGATGCCGTTGAAGGGTTGGGGGTTAAATAGGGGTAAATAGGGGAAAATAAGTAAAGCAAGCTGGTAAGACTACAGAAATTTGGGATTCGGTGTACATACTAGAAACCAAGGCCTGAGATTTCTTTCTAATATTTTTCAAACTCTACCATCTCCGCTTCATTATTAATGGGATTGATAACATCAAATTGAGATATTCACTTGAAAGTTAGTACACGTATGTATTGTAGTGACATCTGATTGAGATGACTCCATTGAGGGGGTAGGTTGTAAATAGTGTAAAATAAGTACGGTAAACTAGAAACTTCATTTTTAACGTATATGGTAGAAACCAACTCCTCAAACTTTTCTATGACATCGACCCCAAATATTATTAAAATTCTATGACCAATAATTTCCACATACTAGAGTGCAAATATAGTCAAGATGTTTCCTTTAAAGTGACTTGGACGAATAATCTGGATGTGGAAGTAGTGATTCCTTAGGCAGCGGTTTTTTATTTTGCTGTTCGATTTAAAATGTATAATCTCTTGTGTTAGTTTTTATATTTACACTCATGTGTTTTTGATGTAATATTAGTTATCGTTTGTTTAGGTATATTCATTATGGAAAAAAAAAAACAAAATGGTATTAAAAATTAATTATTTAGGTTTTATTTAATTAATTAATAATTTTTATTGGTAAAAGAATTAATAAAATCCAAACCATCGATCGATTTATATGAAACTTCGAAGAACAAAATTCAAAGGAACGAAGAAGAACATGTACCTATTCAGTTTTTTGAAAAAAGAATCGCTAGTATGAATTACTAATTTTTGGCCTTTTGAGTTGCAGAAATCATTTATATTATTCAAGAATAGAGTTTCTGTATTTACAAAAAAAAAAAAAAACAAGTTGGTTAGTAAACAAAGGAGTTACGGGCTTGTTCCACATTTAAGCGAGACACCCTGTATATTATAACGTCATCTGGAGGTAGATTATATTTTGAGATGATGCCATTGAAGGGATGAGGATTAAATAGTGGTAAATAGGGGAAAATAAGTAAAGCAAGCTGGTAAGAGTACAGATACTTGGGATTTGGTGAATATACTAGAAGCCAAGGGTAATATTTTTCAACTCCTCCCCACCACCTCCACTTCGTTATTAAAGAGGTTGATAAAGTAAAATTGAGATGTTCACTTGAAATTTGGTACTCGTATGTATTGTAATGACTCTGATTGAGATGACTCCATTGAAGGGGTGGGGGATGTAAACTGGGGAAAATAAGTAAAGCAAGCGAATAAGAGTCCAGGAACTTCATTTCTAGAGTATAGGCTAGCAACCAACGCCTTAGTTTTTTTTTTATGACATCCACTTCAAATATTAATAAAATTATATGACCAATTATTTCCATATACTAGAGTGCAAATATAGTCAAGTTGTTTTCTTTCAAAGAGAGTTGGATGGAAAATTTGGATGTGATTCCTTAGACAGCATTTTTTTAAGCTAAAAGCGTATTCTTTAAATCGTTATAACTTGGAAAATGCAAATTTTCATGGAAAATTGTAAACCACCTTTTTCTCTTACAATATGATTCAATATCAGATTTGGTGGTTACTTTTTACTTTTTTGTAAACCCCTCCAGAGGAAGCGGGAATCACCTCCAAGTTAAAAGCGGAAATTTTTAAAGGGTAAACTTTTTTGTACTCAATATTAGAAAGTCAATGCAGAAACAATCATGAAAATCCATTCATTATAACTGTGTTCCGAGGTAAAAATATAATTCACATTACCATATAACAATTACCCACTAACAAAATGCTTGGAATACTCCTGTATTATCATTTATTTTTACTGTTTTCGATCAGCTAACGTGTTCCAACCTCAACTGTTTCTATATGAAATATCGATGATATTTAATAAAAACTGGCGTCATTTCATATTGCCTTACTTCCCCAATTAATAATACAGCCAAAACTTGGCATTTTGTATAATATAATGTCCACAAAAGTAGTAATTTAATGAAAAGTTCGGTTTGTTGTCCTCAAGCTCTGACGGATGTCAAAATTTTTGACATCGCTCAGACACGACCTATATAAATCACTGTCGCCAACATGCAAATGTTAAAAGTATCGCAAAATAGTGGTAGTGGCACACAAAAATTTTTTAGGGAGCGGCACATTCAGTGTTTCCCAATCTCACTGTATACATAATGAATAAATAACTTGTTTCTTACATTACAAGGTGGAGTGTATTAAAGTTGTCTGTAAAATACTCATAAAATGTTCTTCTAGTGAACTCTGAGCATTAATAAAGTATTTTATAATTATAAGTTGTCGTGGTTAGAAGAAATCATATCTACATACTTATTCATAAAAATATACAATACATACATACACGCATGCGAACAGACGCCCAGACATTTGTTTCGATATTTCAATTCTCTGTGTTCTGAAACTTATTTCTGGACCAAATCTATTTTAGTAATGATTATGAATAATTTTGTTCAATTATAGTTAATACTTATTTAATAATTAAATTTGTTTTAGGATGTTGGATCAGTTAAACCAGTTGGTTAAACGCACTGTTGGGATTATGACTCTTATATGTGCTTTGGTTCTGGCATGTATTGAGAATCAATTACTTAAGGTTCGTTGCCATTTTAGGTTAGATATCTTTCCATCTAAACGTTATAGTATAGTAGGAGTCAGCGGTGCAATTACCTGGTATATTTGTATCAACTAGAAATATGGTTAAAACTGGTCTCCGGAGCACATGGTAGACAACAAAAGTCATATGAGAATTTTTCCTAGTAGTGGAAACTTAATTTGTAAATTAATATATACCATCCTCTAGACGAGATGTATGCCGATAATATTTTTGTAATTACTAAGTGGTAATTAATCGATAATAAAGAAATCAGATACTTGTTTGTCATAACCACTGATATAGCTTGCATGTTTAGGTGGTAAGTAATCAATTTCGAGTAATTTAATGAAGTTTCCACCACTAAAAAATGTCACATTATTTTTGTTATCTGCCGTGCTCCAAGAAACAACGTTAAATGTTTCTAGCTGACATATGTGTTCGGTCATTGTATGCTGACTCATTCCAGATCATACTAGTGTTCTGTTGAAGTTTTCATCCGTCTTATTCAGGAGTGTGAATTTTTTTCTGTCAGTATATAGTCCCTTCAAATTAGAAGAAAAATCACTGATTTTGGGAAATTTTTCCTACAACTAAGCCACCCATACAGAAAGTTGTCTTGGGGTTGTGTTAACATATTTTTCACCAAGCGCATGAAAAAAAGAGGGTTGTTTTTTAGATATAGATACATATATATGTTTTTTTGGCCATTTTGGCGTTTTTTTGCGTTTTGCTGCAAAACTATGCATTTTTGAGAAAATATGACCTAATTTGATATTGCAGATAAAGCGATTCTCTACAATTTTTCTTCTTTTAATTTTTTTGAAATTCCGCTCAGTTACGCCGCTAGAGCGCTCTGAAGTTTACGTAAATGTATAAATTTTTTTGGTGTTTGATTTTAAGCCCAAACAACGAATTTTATAAAAAAATATCAAGATATCAAAGTTGTAGATAAAAAAAAATTTCTACAAATTTTCTTCTGTGTTTTTTTTTTCATCGTCGCGTGGTTTTGCCGCTAGAGTGCGAAAAACATTTTTTCAATACTCTTGAGCGGAAAAAAAATATATAGCGTATATATTTTTGATATACGGGCAAAACTATACATTTTTTTAGAGTACTCGTCAATTACATAAAAATTTGGAGAGCAAAAAAAAAACATTTTCTTTGAAGCTCATCGTTCATTTCTTATACAGCTCATAGAACGGTGCATCTAATAGTATGAACTACGCGCATTCAGTTGTGGTGGTCGTCATGGGCCTTTTTGTATATATCATCCTTAATGTCATCTATATTAGCTTAGCCGGTAAAAAATATTGAGTAGAGGGAGGTGGAGGGGCAAAATACTACAGCTGTTCACGACGCCTATATTTTTTTTATCCGTTCAAGAGTATCGAAAAAAATGTTTTTCGTCCTCTAGCGGCAAAACCACGCGACTTTGAAAAAAAAAACAGAGAACAAAATTTGTCGAAATATTTTTTATCTGCAACTTTGATATCTTGATATTTTTTTACAAAATGCATAGTTTTGGCTTAAAATCAAACACCAAACAAATTTATACACTTACATAAATTTCAGCGCCCGCTAGCGGCGCAACTAAGCGGAATTTCAAAAAAATTAACAGAACAAAAATTGTAGAGAATCGCTAGATTTATAATGTCAAATCAGATCATATTTTCTCAAAAATGCATAGTATTGCACCAAAACGCAAAAAACCGCCAAAATGGCCAAAAAAACATATATATCTAAAAAACAACCCTTTTTTTTTCATGCGCTTGGTGAAAAACATGTTAACACAACTCCAAAACAACTTTCTATATGGGTGGCTTAGCTGTAGGAAAAATTTCCCTCAATGTTCCTAATTTGAAGGGACTAATAATAGGGTGTTTGCATTTTAAAAAGAACATATTTAGTAAAAATTAATGGGTTTTGCGTGGTTTCAGTTTTTCTTTTATGCCCGATAAATTTATTTTTGAAACTTAAATTTAAAGAAACAATCTTGTGACTTTGGAGAATTTTAAGCATAGGTATGTGTTGAATTTTGGAACTAATACCTCAGTAAAGCAGAAATCTCTAAATTTCGATCAAGGAAAACTGCGTCTTCTTCTTCTTCCAACATTACGCAGGAAATAAGTCATATATTGAGGTTATAATAATATAGTAAACAAGTACAGTTTGAGATTTATCGTTCGGTTTTGCGTTTTTGTTTGTTCTAATATAATACTTAAAAATGGAAAGTGGCTATGAAAAAGCATATTCTAACAACTTGCCATTAGTTTCAATGGATATAATTCATAACTTTTACGTCAATAACATGGATTTTTTAGCTCCTGAAATGAGAGGTGTAAAATAATCGCGTATTCAGTCTTATAATTATTTAATTCTTGTGTTTGTGTACAAGTATATCGAATCTAAATGAAATATTTGAATTTATTATTTTTAACATCTGTTTCATAATTAATAATTAAATGAAATGATACAAAATAATGTGTGTTCCTTTTCGATGTGTCGATCAGTGCAGTTTCATCTCTCTCGAGCAGGTATAAATTATAATAGTTAAGTCACTAATATCAAAAGCGAAACTCAGCATTGTGGGCACGCCGAATTTTAACAACTCATTTGCGGCTAAACTAAACAGTAACAAAACAAACTTTTCCAAAAACTTCCTTGACCTTTAAACTTCACTTTTTGTCGTTGTACCATATTCTATCTTTAATAATAAAAAAGTTTCTAGCTTACTATAGTTTACAATGCGGTTTCGTATTTTTGCATAACAGGAAATAGTTTATATATTCTTTTTAAAAAATATGTCAGGAGAAAACAATTTTGCTTCATACATCAATCAAGAACAATATCAGAGGAATATGTTCATAAAATTTGAGATCAATGTCTCTCACAAAGCTCGAGATACTGAATGAGAAATAAGAAAATACACATTTTAATTTTTTCCTAGTTTTGACAAAAAAACGTTTTTTTCTCCAATTTCGCATTTCCGAATTAACTGGCGAACTCGAAATCCAAATCCAGCAGAAAACTTTACATAAGAATCTGTTTTTCGTTTTTGTATACCCTTTAGTCGACCCCTCCTCCTTTAAAATGCATCGTAGCGGGCTCTAGACTCTACTAACATGTAATACTGTGCTGCTTCTGACCACTCCAAATTAATATCTGTTATTTGTAACAGCAGTAAACCAATCGGTTCTGCGTTTAAAGTCTCTATGGATAGTTAAAAATATTTTGTCTGTGGAATTCACTTATGTGTTCATGCAAAAAGGTGCTGGTATAGTTCTCTTACATAAATTTAAGGCAAATAAAAACTCCATATGTGCCTTAAATATATGTAGAGAACTGTATAATGCAGTTCTTAAATGAACTCATATTTATAACCTAAAAAAGCAACATGTTAAGATCTGAATATATTTACAAAGAACGGTACGCAACAAATTTATTTGCTTTATTTTTCAAATATCTCGAGGATAAACTAGAGTTAGACCGACAAAATACAAAAATAAACAATCATTCGCAACATTCACAAATCGTCGTTCTATATTTATGAATTATGACGTTTGGCGTTTGGTAATATCGCTGGGTAATATAAGAAGACGGCCGAATTAATATTTAAAAATATACAGATTCTATTTAACAACAGATGGCGCAGATTCAATAAATTTTCATACGTCACGATATTCCCACTATTTTTAGGTTTACGTTATTTTTGAACAAAATACTGATTTATTGAAAAAAAACCGCTGCCTAAGGAATCACTACTTCCACATCCAGATTATTCGTCCAAGTCACTTTAAAGGAAACATCTTGACTATATTTGCACTCTAGTATGTGGAAATTATTGGTCATAGAATTTTAATAATATTTGGGGTAGATGTTATAGAAAAGTTTGAGGAGTTGGTTTCTACCATATACGTTAAAAATGAAGTTTCTAGTTTACCGTACTTATTTTCCACTATTTACAACCTACCACCTCAATGGAGTCATCTCAATCAGGTGTCACTACAATACATACGTGTAGTAACTTTCAAGTGAATATCTCAATTTGATGTTATCAATCCCATTAATAATGAAGTGGAGGTGGTAGAGTTTGAAAAATATTAGAAAGAAATCTGAGGCCTTGGTTTCTAGTATATACACCGAATCCCAAATTTCTGTAGTCTTACCAGCTTGCTTTACTTATTTTCCCCTATTTGCCCCTATTTAACCCCCAACCCTTCAACGGCATCATCTCAAATTATGATCTAGTTTCAGACGTCGTTATAATACATACGTGTACCAAATTTCAAATGAATATCTCAATTTTATTTTATCAACCCTTTTCATATTGGAGTAGGGGTGGTTGGGTTGAAAAATATTATAAGAAAATCTGACGCTGTGGCTTCTAGTACATACACCGAATTTCAAGTTTCTGTAGTCTTACCAACGTTTTACTTATATTCCTCTATTTACCCCAAATTAACTCCCAACCCTTCAACGGAATCATCTCAAAATATAAACTAATTCCAGACGTCGTTATAATACATACGTGTACGAAATTTCAAATGAATATCTCAACTTTATTTTGTCAACCCCATTAATGGGGTAGGGGTGGTGGGGGGGTTGAAAAATATTATAAAAAAATGAGGCCTTAACTTCTTGTACATACACCGAATTTCAAGTTTCTGTACTCATACCAGCTTGCCACCATAACCCCCAACCCTTCAACGGAATCATCTCAAAGTATAATCTAGTTCCAGATGTCGTTATAATTCATACATGTACCAAATTTCAAATGAATATCTCGATTTTATTTTATCAACCCTTTTAATAATGAAGTAGGGGTGGTGGGGGTTGAAAAATATTATAAATAATCTGAGACCTTGGCTTCTAGTACATACACCGAATTTCAAGTTTCTGTAGTCTTACCAGCTTGCTTTATTTATTTTCCCCTATTTACCCCTATTTAACCCCCAACCCTTCAACGGAATTATCTCAAAATATAATCTAGTTCCAGATTACACAGTACATACACCGAATTTCAAGTTTCTGTACTCTTGCCAACTTGTTTTACTTATATTCCTCTATTTACCCCAAATTAACCCCCAACCCTTCAACGGAATCATCCCAAAATATAATCTAATTCTAGACATCGTTATAATACATACGTGTACGAAATTTCAAATGAATATCTCAACTTTATTTTATCAACCCTTTAATGGGGTAGGGGTGGTGGGGGTTGAAAAATATTATAAAAAAATCTGAAGCCTTAACTTCTAGTACATACACCGAATTTCAAGTTTCTGTACTCTTACAAGCTTGCTTTACTTATTTCCCCCTATTTACCCATAGTTAACCCCCAACCCTTCACCGGATTTCCTCAAAAAACAATCCAGTACCAGATTTCGTTATAATATATACGTGTACAAAATTTCAGGTCAATATCTTAAACCGTTCCGGAGAAAGCGTGCGAACAAAAAAAAAGTTACAGACACACAGACAGACAGACCGACAGACAGACCGACAGACCAACAGACAGACAGAACATTTTTTTTCGCTCAAATTTAAAATCTCGACGTTTCATGACATTCTAAACCTATTTCACGAATAAAAATTTTTGAAAATTTTTTGCGATTACTATACTTCCAATCCACTACGTGGATGTGGAAGTAATAAAAAAATGGTCACTTTATTTTTCAAGATCTCTTGATATGTGCATTTATCTCAATACCATGCAAACACCCCATTACTACTGTTTATGTAGTAATAATTACACAGACACACAAAGAAGTCAATTTTTTTTATGAGGAATCACACAATATATTCTATTGTGGTCCTTAAATTAAGGTAAAAAATTTTTTTCTTAATTTTCGATCTACGCTATTAAATAGACTTACTGCAATTTTTTTTGTGGCTTTTTTAACTCAGTTTTAGGGAGTAGCTACCATGTCCTGACTTTTCAAGAAAATTGAGGATTTTTACAAAATTTCTACCAAAATAAATCAGAGTGATGAAAATCAAAAAGACACTGATCATCAATTCAATAAATTAAATAGGACAGTACGTTGTCCCCGACTTTCACCTCAACCAATCATAACTCATTAAATAGGGACGGCCCCACCCAACTTTGCAGAGCCCAACGAATTGGAAGGAAAGACCCTGACTTAATAGCTGTATCCTGTCAGCTACTGTACTGTGAGGAGTGTACGATTGATTAATTATTAACCCAAGAGAGGCTGTATACTTTAGGACAAAAGTGCATTGACTGTTTGTCAAGTAGGCAGATTTGCAATTATTTAATACTGTTTCGGCTTTAACACGTTTTTGTATGGCAACTAGTAGAAGTAAGGAACCCATTGTAACGAGAACATACGTATATTTGGTTAATTTAGCCTATCGTCACTTACCTATATAGGATTATCTTGCTCATTTTACAGTTACTGCTCAGTAGTTTTAACGCAATTTTCTAATTCAGTATACTGTGGGTTACAGATAATATCATATAGTAGTAGCTAAGGTTTTATTAGTTTTAAGTTATCGTACATCTTGTGTTAGGTTAAGTGTGGGCCACACCTTTAGGCATATTTTTTGTGTCAAATACCGTGGAATATTGAGATACCCCTACCTGTATTTGATTATAAAATCTGTTTCCAGTGAGACGCTTATTTGTTCTCACCAGTGTACAACCACTACACCCCAATTCTTCGAAACCACTCCCAAGGACCAGTCTAGTCGGCCGTGTGAACCCCTTTCGCCACCGAAATATTGCAGAAAGGGGACTGCACGTAAACGTAAAATAAGAAAATTTTGTTTAGGGCACAGGGTGACTACTCTATCCTGCAGTAGCTGATACATCCGCCTCCGCCTTTAAAGTTAAAATTTGTACTATTCCTCGTTATACCTGGAGGCTCTGCAAAAATATAAAAAAAATCGATCCAAAACAGCAATGACTGTTAAAAAACTCCTGTGTTTATGGTTAACAATTTTGTAAAACTCACATCGGGATGTGAAACCTCATATAGTTGACTTTTTTGTGTCTGTGTTATCTATGATTTTCATATTTTTAAGACAAAACCTATGGGCGCTGCTATCTTCCTGACAGGATATATTGTCGCTCTATTTTGGCTTTGTCATGCTGGACAAATAGTTCAGAATGAGGTAATTCTCAACATGAATGCAAAATTTATTTCATCACAAATTAATGTTACATTTCAGACTCTGTCAATCAGCGACATTTTGTATGATGTGAATTGGTACGAAGTAGAATTGAGCATTATGAAAGACTTAAAGTTTATAATAGCTAGAGGCCAGAAACCAAACACCTTGGATGCCTTACCAATTGGAATCCTTAGCTATGTCCTATTTCTCACGGTAAATCAACATAAAAACAAATCAAAATTTCTTGTATTAATTTTATATGTACTTTCAGATCCTCAAAACATCCTATTCTTATCTGACTTTACTCAATCAATCTACTTAGATATTATTCTGACTATTCTGAACAAGTGTACTTGGTAGTTTTAAACTGTAATGTTTAATTTTGAAACTACTTGGATTGTAATCTTGATTGTTTTATAGTCTTATAGATATGATACACATAGTATGTAGCACATTGGAGGATTTAAATGATCAGGACGGTATATGTAGTCTATCTCTGCAAAATCGTTGATCACAGTTTCTTTCGGTAAATTAAATATAGTAGATCTTTCACTTAATTTGCTTAATCTGGTTTCTCCTTTACTTTAATTATACTGCAGAGCCCTTACTTCAAATAACTTAGTCTAGCGGACAGAGCCGCCGCCAGACCAAGATATGGATATAGACAGAATATGGTTCATTTTCTTCTTATCAGGGCTAGAGTTCCAGCACTAGCGATCGTATCTGATATTTTGCAATTAAAATACGTTTGCTTGTAGTTTTTCAGCAGCACACAAGTTTATTTTGACCAAGGTTTAGCCATGCTCAATATTTATATAATAATAGCATTAATAGTAATAAATACACTTTATTGTAGAAGATATAAAGACTCACTGTTAAAAAAAAACATGAGATTATGAAACCAAATAAAATTGACGAAGAATCACTAAGTGTAATCACATTGAAGACTATTCATATTCAACCGTACGAGAGAGTGAGAAGTCTTTAGAATTTAAAAATTATAAATTAACTCACACTAAACGTCCTTTCAAGCTCTATTATCTTAAAACATTTTTTAAAATTGTTAGTAGGTGGACAATAATAATTACATTCACTGTTTACTATGTAGATTTTAATTCTAAAAATATATTTTGAGACGAACGATGGGGTGTGTGAAAAAAATTTGGCCCCCAATTTATATATAGTGGAGTTGTCTGTAAAGAGATTTTTTGTCAATATTTTATTTTATACATTTATAGTGAATATAAGAATTCTTAAGTATACAAAATGTCAACGATAAAGGACCAAAATTTTTAAAGAAAAATACCCGTGACTTACAAACGGACGGACAGATGGACATGACAAAACTATAAGGCTTCTACAGAAACTTAGAAAAGCGCAAATGAAATAAAATGAAGTTGAAATGTGCAGGGTGAACAATAAATTTAAATTACCAGAGGGTGCCTTTTTATGTTATTATTTAACAATGGTCGGTTTTTTCTCAAACGCTTTATAATTCCTTATAGCTTTGTTTTATCATTACGTTACCCAATGATAAATGCAATTATAGTTCCAAAGTCTATGTATAGTATGACAAGAAATAAGAGCGAGCCAAGAAAATTGCATAAAACACTAAATAATATGGGAAAATATTTTACCATATGTAATGATAAAGATGGCAACATTATCAATAACATAGAATAGATATTACATAGACGAGTAGAATATTTTAGCTAATTGCTGTGTGAAGATGAACAGAATCATTTGAGAATCCTGGTGGGTACCGGCACTACTGAAGGAAAACCAACAAGAACTTGAAGAAGAAACTTATTCTCCTACTCTGAAGAAAGTAGAAGAGGTGATAAGAACACAAAAAATCATAAGGTTCCTGGAAGAAAATGAATAAAAATTGTTTCTGATACTCTCAAATATAACTTGGAAATTTTAACTCAATATACGATTTGTTACATTTTGCAGTTATTGTAATTTGAGTGATTTCACGAAATCCAAAATTTCTTAAACAATTTTTCAAGAATTCTCTTTTATCTTCGTTAATTTTAGAAGTGTAGTTCGACTTTCGTTTGTGCTAGAAACTTTCCCCTGTACAAGTTTGTAATATGCATTTTTACTCCTTGCAGCCGTTAAGACAAAGTTTTATATCAGAAAACGCTTGCTTGAAGAATGGCATGATATGCAATTTTTGTTTTCGTTTGGAATAATGTAGAGTCGGACATTCAATCAACTCATATATTACACAAGGTGTCTGATGTAGCTATGTGTACAAATATTTTACATGATAATGCATTTGTCCAAAAAGAAGTAAAAAGATTTTATGAAATGTTTGCTTTCGCGACCTACATCTCCCAATTTATTATGTACATTACATTCACAGGAAGAAATAAAAATATTTAAAAATTTTCTCATAAAATATGTCGCTGCTGACGGCGCGCAGAGTAGGGAAAAAGCTACATTTGTGGTCAACAAGCGCCTGCCAGCTCAAATTTTGACTGAATTTAATAACTTTTTTTAAATGCTCGTCTAGAATGTAGCTTCAACGTCCGACTGCTACAATTTTGAAATAGCTAAGACATAACGTAAAAAATCATAAATAATACTAGACAATTTAATCAATTATCGCAAAAAATGTTATGTAAGGGAATCTCAAGGTAGCAAATAGAGAAAAATAATTTTGCGAACAACAATACATTCGAACATGTTTTACATGACCTAAAACATTTATTAAATTAATTTAATTGGCCAACATCGCCTGTCAACTTAATATTTAACCAAATTTCTTTTTTAAATGTCCAGGATGAATGCATTTTCATAGGACATCTGCTACAAGTTTGATAACAGTAAAGCATAACCTAAAAAATTCAAAATAATATAAGAACATTTTTGTAAAAAAAAATATCTATATATTTTATAATGGAATTACAAGAGAGCAAATCGAAATAACGAGCTGAAAGGTACACCCGCTAAGCTGTATGGATCAATCAACGAACGAGCAGAAAGGTATAAACGACTAGCTCTAAACCTAACATAACCTAATGGATCAAGACTTAAAATGTTTGGACTTACTAACAAAGTTTATTTTTCTATTCCTTATTCTTACAGCATGCTGTAATTCCATTACGTACCTAACATTTTTTGCGATAATCATTTGGAGGTAAAAAATTTTCATAGCTGCCTAGCATTATTTTTTATTTTTTAGGTTATGTTTAGTTATTTCAAAATTTAGCAGTCGGGCGTTGAAGCTACATTCCCTACAAGCATTAAAAAAATACTCAATCTGGTTAAGATTTGAGCTGGCAGACGATTCTTGTTCACAGATGTAGCTTTTACCCCACTGTGGTGGCGTTGGCTACTCTCTTTTAATTTTTTTTAAACCTTCGTGTTCCCGAGTGAGATACACTAATTGTACCCCAGAAACCATTTTTTCATGTTTTCCCAAAAAGTGCATATTTTTTATAACTAATTTTATTTTGTGTCAATAAGGGCTTTGCAAATAATTACTGCTCGTCAAACACAATTTTTCTTTTAATAATTTAAAAATAATAATTTTTGAATAGTGTGGGGTACATTTGTGCCCCACGTGAGAATCTGCGGCCACTATATTACAATAGACCATACTTTTGTATCCTATACCTCCAGTAAAGGCAAAGCAGTGATTTTTACTATTTACGGAACATCATGATGATCTTGTTGCAGATGAATGATTTCAAAATAAACCGCACATTACACTTCATTATAACCATACAAAGGGTGCTGTAGACACCACAGATAAAATGGTAAAGCAGTATTCTCCTCGCAGAATATGCAATCCAGGGCCAATATCAATTTTTGGGTAATTATTAGATATTGCGTCCCTAAACGCTTACATTTTATGGGGCATCAAGTATCCCAAAAACCTGAACCTAAGGACTGCCGACGGTATTTTTTACTTCAGTTAGTAGAAGCTCTGGTAAAAGAAAATATTATACAAAGATATAATGAACGAGGACGCTTGAGCAACACACTAAAGCAGTATATGCGGGAAGTTGTTCTAGACTTGCCCAGTTGAAACACCAAATAGACGTTGTTATATGCACACGAAATAAAGACCGCAAATCTAGGCAATTTTGCATAGAGTGTCAAAATTTCGCATTTGCAGAACACCATGTAAAGGAAGGAAAGTGTTATCGGTGCAAAGAAGATTAAGCTAATTTTTTAAAAAGCTTGCATGATTGAACAAAATTTATTTGGTAGCTATACTCTGTTTATTTTATCTACTATTACTTTTTAGTATAATTAAAAACATGTTTAATTATCAGAAGTATGGGTACAAATGTTCCCCACGTGGGAATCTACGTAATTCTTCTGACGTGGGAAGGCGAAGATTAACGTTGCGTTATTTAGTTCTAGGCTATACCGCAGCTCACCAATCATACATTGCTCTCAATATGTTGGAGTTTTCTAGTTTGTAGGTAAATATAAACTGAATGTTAACATAACTGGGTGTGATGAACAGAGCTGGGGAATTTTATGTCGATGACGTAAAATCAGGGTTGGCTCTGTCAGCGCGAAAAGATTTCTATGCAAGTATGACACAATAAATCTTACCTTGTTCTTTTTTAGGAAATTTCGTAATATCCAAAGTTAATATGATCAGTTTATTAAAAAGACTCACTCGAAGAGGAGATATTGGGGGATGTACCTTGAACTAACCATCTCTCTATCAGTAGAGCCACTAGCACTCATATGCTTTTGTAAGTGAATATGTCCAATAAAATTTGTTTTAGATGTCCAAGAAATTGTTTTGTTGCAACTGCTATAATAAAGATCTATGCCATCAAATTGCAATTCTGGGAAATCGCAAATCCACAAGTATACTGCAGCCTGAGAAGCACTAGACATTTTTGTATACCGCCGACTCTGTATAATTTCACTCTAGGTTTGTAGATACAAATGTGCATACATATGATTAGACTTTTGCGGTTTGCGAAACTGCGTTACTGGGATCTCAGATGGTCTACACTTTCCCTCTATTAAACGTTGACGTAAATGCCAAGAATTACCACAGCATACCTAGGTTAAAAGAGAGTCTGTCAAAGCAATGTTTCACAATTTCGACGGTGTCGTTTAATTAAAGGAGTTAATAAAACCGCATTAGGAAAAAAGCATATAAAAGTATCGCGCCATACACTGGAACCTAATGTTGAAACTCGGTCAGGGTAGAATGCAATAACATTTTAAAATGAAATAAAGTTCACTTTATCACGTTGTGTGCATTTATGATGCATATGCTACATGGCAGTTTTATAACATTAATGCTTAAACTTTGCTATATTTAATATTATACAAAAACGATTTATTTTTTTGGGAAAAATATTGTATGTTGCCAGCAGTTAACTGGGTTTTTATATTTTATTGATTCAAAATTGCCTTTTTATCTGCTAGATATGTATTACTTGTTTTTGTAAAAACCATTACCGTTTTTGGGTTAAATTTGTCGTTTCTCTGATTATTGTTTGCGATATAATATTCTGTCTATATGAGAGCCGTCTCAAACGCCGAGATAAAATTCCCGAGCCTTGGTGATGAATGAGACGATGAATTATGTACTAGTAAAATTAAATTAACCGCTATTAATTTTATTACTGGCAGTGGTTAGAAAAAATTGCATTGCATTTGAGTTAGCCACGGGTTCTTATAAGAAAAATTCCACTGAACAAGATTTTCTTATGAAACATTTTCCTACACCGCGAGCTTCATCGTCAAATAATTGTTTGAATAAAATTGTTTTCGTTTTTATTTAATAAAATGAAAACGGTTTGACGGATCCGAGAAATCTTGATTCAGTCGAAAGATATTTTCAATACGCGTCGTTTGGCGCCAGGCACTCATTTTATCAACCCGTCCATTTGTTATAGCCAAAATAAATTTCTTAATTAACAAATTGATTACTCCGAAGCTAATGAGGTCAGGATATTGTTTTTTTCAAAATACATGCCTTTTATACCAAAGAATATACCATATTTTTTTAGCCCGATATATTCAATACTTTTTGATTGTTTAAACAATTGTCATAATTCGTTAATTAGCAAATAACTTTTTTTTCGAAAGTTTGATGGACTTCAAACCAACTTTAAACGATCAGTATTGAATTTTAAGTAGTGAATATCTCAATTATATTTTATTAACTCCTTTAATAATGGAGTGGGGGTGGTGGAGGGGTTGAAATATGTTATAAAAAATTTGAGGCCTTGGCTTTTTTTTACGATTACTATACACCAAATACTCCAGTACGTAGATGTGGAGATATAGTAGGTTCCAAATGAAGCCTAGCGATGCAAACAAGCTCGCAAAAAATCCGACGAGGCTGACCGCTTCTGATTAGCATACCGCCGGACAATAATGTGAAAAATGTAATAAAATTGTTGTTAAACTTTTATGAAGCAGTTACTCCACCCCTGGAAATCCACGTTGACTAGATCGCTTATTTCAACGAATCATCTATTTGGTAGGACAAATTTCAACCAATTATATTCAGTGGGATTGGTCCACGTTCTTAACTCGTTACGAAATGTTTATGACAATTCTTTGTGATGATAATACAAGAAGCAGAACATCTTCTTTATGCCCTTTTTGTACACAAATTGAAAACTAATTGCGGCCGGTCTCCTTTAAACTTTTTCATATGGCTAAATTATACACAGAACCTACTATACTTGAGGATAAAAACAACATGGGAAAAGCCTTCGCCCGCACATGGTCAAACGAAAATGGAAACTCGCTAAAAGATACAACAAAACAGCAAATAATGATAGTTGAAATATCTCCCTCCTACAGAACAAAGAATTCACAAGAAGGAATACAATAAAGAAATATCATGAATATAATACACACTGCAAGATTTAGAAACGGAAGATACAGAAGACTCAGAAGAAGAGAGACAAGGAGAGGATCACAGATGGAAACTTAAAAGAAGCATCTCACAAACACCAACAATTCCCATCCTATGTTTCTACACCATGCGTCTTGTGACTCTCGCTGCTGGCAACAAACATGTCCTATATCTGATCCAGCGTATGTAGTCGGTCCGGCGGTATATAGAAATATCCAGATTTAAGTGGCAGCAATACCTACCATACGTTGGCTAATAAATAAATCAATATATCTAGCTTAATATGCTTGTTTTAAACTTTCCTATATTGTCAAATTTCTAAGTTAATTTAAAAAAAGATCCTTACTGACTTAAAGTAATTGTTAATCGATCATTTTTGTACATTGTCTGCGAAACCCTGCAAGTAAAAATTGTAACCCCCTCTACAGTATTAATCATCACCCGCTGTTCACGTTATTTATATAAATTATATCTTGGTATGTTTTTAATTTTTTATTATAAATTTCAGGTATAACACTGATAAAGGAAATGCATCATTTCATTTTAATTGGATATTACTCTCCAATCAGGAGTTAGTTCCGATTTTGGGCCAAGCGGGGACTAAATTTACATTTAAATTGTTTCAGTGGTGGTAGCTGTAAAGTTCATACTGCATTTCGAAAAGCAGAAATGTACTAAATGTTATTATTTACAATGATGAATATTACCTTTTGATTAAGTTGAGACGTCATGTTTTAAATATGCTGAGAGCAATCGATCGCGGAAATTAAACTATTTATTTGAAGATGAAGAGATGACATTATCTACTTGTTTAGAGGATTTGTCTTCGATTTTTAATAAGTGACTAGAATTGATTGCATTTTATTCTTGGAGAAAAATGGATGAAAATTATTGTTGATATAATTATATTTTAGAAATTTTAATACAATCTACAATTTATCATATCTTACTTATCCTGAGCGCAATCGGCCGCGGATATTAAACTATTTAGTTAAAGATGGAGAAATGAGTAAGTTTAGAAACTTTCTGGAGTAACTGAATTACTGAATTCGCAAGATATAATATTATTATAACGAAAGTTTGGATTGATAAAAAATACATTGCTTACTAATTGAGAAGAAAGTTATTTGGTAGAAATATAATAAATATATAGATACAAAAGAGGTTACCAGACGGTAACCTAGTCCGACATTGTTAAAACAAAGGAATATATTACATTCTTTTAATGAAACAATTTTTTTAAATATCTTTTGATCGATTTCCAACAAGAAATGTTTATTGAAACATATTCTTTATAGGATTTAGCAAACATCACAAAAAATAACTATCTATCGGAACTAAAAAAAAAAGCTATGTGTAAAAATATTAATGAAATCTTTGCATTCTTTCGATAACCTGACTTCTGGTTATGCTAGCAAATTAAAATTCCTTAAATACATTTGGGTAATTTCTTATTTGAAAATTCTCTGAACTGAACTTGTGGTAGGTACCTTGTGAAATATCTTGAAAATAATTGTTAATAAACTAAACACTGCTTTTAGAAGAATCAATCAATATATTATAAATACTCTACATATGTTTCGGCTTATTAGGCCTTTATCAAGAGTATTACACAGTGAATACTGAGTATTCACTATGTAATACTCTTGATAAAGGCCTAATAAGCCGAAACATATATAGAGTATTTATAATATATTGATTGATTCATCTAAAAGCAGTGTTTAATTTATTAACAATTATGAAAACTCTCATTCAACAACTAGAATCCACACAGTCCCTTACGGCCATGCAGGTTAAACCAGTATCTACATAACCCCCTACGGTATATGAAGATTCAGTTAAAAATGAGAACAAAGGCATAAAATGGATTTATTTACCTACCTTTCTTTAAAAAAATTTCATTCTAATGGATTACATTTTCATGAAATCTATCATTCTCTTTTTGGAAATGCTTAGCCTTTGAAATGTTTTTCGTTCTTATTCTGAACTTCTCAACTCTTACTCTGAACTCATCAGAAAGAAATGTTTATATTTTCAATGCTGCTAATTTTTGAAAATTGAGTAATCGACAATTTCTCATTTTTTGACACTCAAAAAGTATAATCCAATAACTTTCTACATTCTACCTGACATTAAATATGGTATCTATGATTTTTTAATATGTTGCATATGATTATAAATTAATGTCAAATCCAAAATTACGACCTCGGCAGACCTACGGATCTTGGTCAAAAATTAAAAAAACCACGAGATATTTTACTTTTTTCAATACTTGTCAATTTTGACCCCTAAGAGCTACTGTTATGGTAAAAACAATTTAATACTTTTTAAAAAGTAGACTAAATTTGTTGCAAATTGGTACCAAACGGACTCATATTCAAAGAAACATTTAAGTTTTGAGGCCAATCTTATGAAGTAAAACCGAAAAGTATCTAAAAATGTCGAAATATGGAAAAATTTCCTCAAATTTGAACAGCTGTGTCTCGAAGACTATTAGATATACAGAGTCCGTTCTGGCAACGACTTGTAGCAAATTCCGTCTTCATTAAAAAAGCATTAAATTGTTTTCAGTGAAAAAGTGGGCCTTAGGGGCCAAACTCGACAAAAATTGAAAAAAAGGCAAAAATGTTTCAATTTCTTGGATTTTTGACGAAGGTCATAAACTTGGATTTAACATTCATTCGTAATCCTATATAACATATTAAAACATCACAGATACCCTATTTGATGTCAGGTAACCCCCCTTTTGATTAAAAGATTACTGGACTATAAGCATAATTAAAAAATATTCCTTTACTATAAATAATTTTTTATAGTATCTTTAGACTTTGCATATGAACTTCCATAAAATGTAATTGACGATTTTAAATTTTATATAGCGACCACCTTTCTTTGGCGATTTTGAAGAATTCATTTTATATGCTGTCAATGTATAGATACCTGAGTAATTGATTACTGAAACATTATATGTCAAAATATACTGAAGTACAAAATAGTTCTACAGGATGTTTTCCGTAATTATCCAAATTATTATATCTTTAAACTGTCATAACTCAATTTTTTTCAAATGGAACACACTGTAAGTTTTGACTTAAACTGCTTCAGGAATGAATTACCTATACGATCAAATTCATATAACAACTTTTCTTCGACACGAATTTTTTTAAGACCATCGAAGAAAAGTGGTCACTATGAGGTATAAAATTAAAAATCATCAATTCCATTGTTTGCAAAGTCATATGCAATTCCAAAACTTTTTCAATAGTTTTAAAAGTTTTTTAAGGTTTTGTGCCGAAACGCCCGATAAACGGAGTTTGTTCGTGGGCTTGTGATGCCATGAGTTTGATTTTTATTTAACCCGAAAACCGTTGTACGCATGAAAATTGTTTGCACGATTTTTTTTATACAGAGTTTTGTTGTCTTAAGTAGTCACCTGTATGGTAATTTTTGTATTATTGTAATTTTAAAAATTGTTTCCAAAATAAAAAAAACCACTGCCTAAGAATCAGTACTTTCACGACCAGATCTTTCATCCACATCTCTATACTTGCACTCTAGTATGTGAAAACAATTAATTATATAATTTTAAGATATCATAAAAAAACTTGAAGCGTTGGTTTCTTGTATATACGCCAAGAATGAAGTTTCTGGACTATTATTACTTGCTCCACTTATTCTCCCCAATTTACACCTTCCCCCACTCCTTCAACGTAATCATCTCAGATTTCATTACAAACATTCATGCACCAGATTTTAAGTGAATATCTCAATTTAATTTTATCAACTTCTGTAACAATCGAGTGGGGGATTAAAAAATATTATAAAAAAATCATAGGCCTTGGTTTCTAGTATATATACACCAAATCTCAAGTTTTTGTACTGTTATCAGCTTGCTTTACTCATTTTCCCCTAGTTACTTCTACTTACCCTCCACCACTTCAACGCAATTATCTCAAAAATAATTTAGTTACAGATGTCGTTATAATACATAACTACGTGTATGAAATTCGAAATGAATATTTGAATTTAATTTTATTATCCCCTTTAATACTGGAGTGGAGGTGGTGGAGGGATTGAAAAATATTGCAGAAAATCTGGGGCCTTCGCCTTAAGTTTCTGTACTCTTATCAGCTTGCTTTACTTATTTTCCCCTATTTACTAATATTTAACCCCTAATCCTTCAACGAAATCATCTCAACATATAAACAAGTTTCAGATGTCTTCATAATATATACGTGTAGCAAATTTCATGTAAATATCTTAGTTTTATTGTATCAACCCCTTTAATAATGATGTGATGGGGGGATTGAAAATATTATGAAATAATCTGAGGCCTTGTCTTCTAGCATGTACACCAAATCCCAAATTTTTGTATTCCTGTTTACCCCCAACCCTTCATCGGATAATTTAAAAAATAATCCAGTTCCAGATCTCGTTACTTATTTATTTATTTTTATTTATTGCATACACTGTTCAACAGGTAAGATACCCAATTACAGAACAGGAATAAAGGCATACAAAGCATTAATTACATAATATAAAACATAGAAAGAAAGTAAAATTAAGAAAAAAATTACTTAAATGTACGAACTATGAATAACTAATGATACGAAGAAAGAGAAAAAAATGATTACATATAAAAACTATATAATTCAAAGCAAATTAAGAAAAACAAAGACACTCACTGGTTATTTAATTTAGAACAATTTGTTTTATGTCACTAAGGCTGCAATTAAAAATATCAAAGTCGCTACATAATTTGTTAGAAGTACTGCAAATAGTATATAAAGGTGAATTATTTAGTACGTTGGTACGCGGCGTAGGTAAATAGAAAATTTGGTGATTACGAGAGGTTAATCTGGGAACGTGAAAATTAAGCTTGCTAATTATTTTGGGTGCGTCAAAATCATTGTGTAGTAATTTAAACAAAAATACTTGAGAAAAGTACGTACGCCTATCCTCAAGAGTAGTCATAGAATATCTTTCAAGCAAGTTACTTTGCGGAAAACCAATCACTGGATAGGTACCGTCGGATTTGAACCACAGTAATTTAAGAAATCTACGTTGAACTGCCTCTAAGTTATTCTTGTGAACATCATAACTGGAACTCCAAATTAGCGATGCGTACTCAAGTTTCGATCTGACGAAGGATTGATAAAGAATTTTCAGAGTATCAGTATTAGTGAACTCTCGACTAGTACGAACGATAAATCCAAGGGCTTTGGAGGCTTCAGACACAATGGTATCGATATGATCAGTGAAGGATAATTTACTATCATACATATGTGTACTTAATTTCAAGTCAATATCTTAAACCGTTCCAGAGAAAACGTGCGCACAAAAGAAAGTTACAGACAGACGGAAATTTTTTGTCGCTCAATACTAAACACGTATCAAAAGATCAAGAGTTCTCATAAGAATGGTTTTTTCCTACCTTTAGCCGCTGTTATTATACTCTTCGCAAATACAAAACGAAGAGTATATTCCACTCGATCGGCTCATTTTTAAAACCGATATTGCTTGTAGAGAAAAAATTTTCATATCACTGTGTTGGTGGTCGAATTCTGAACAACTTTCAAAATGTCCGTCCGTCTGTCCGTCCGTCTGTCCGTCCGTCCGTCCGTCCGTCCGTCTGTCTGTCCGTCACGTTTTTTTGTAAGCATGATAACTTAAGAATGAGAAGTCCGATTGAAATTAGGGCCGTAAGTTAGAGTTAGCTAGAGGAAGAACCCTATTGTTTTTTTAACAATATCGATCAATATAAAAGTTATTAATTATTTAAATTATTATTTTTTTGTATATTTTGTAAATAAACAAAAAATGTTTAAAACTAATATTATTTACAAAAAAGCTGCGACGACTATCCTATAGAATGTGCAACGAGTATATAAACAGTGCAGTATCGGCGAAGAGTATAATGGTTAGCTTATTTGTATTATACTAAGTATCTAACCTAATGTATATGTAGTTTGTAACAAAATAAAATATAAAGCCTATAATAGATAGTAGAGCGAGTATAGAAATACGTTAAGAATAGAAGAAAAAAAAATACAAACAATTTAAGGCGGTTGAGGGTTAATTTAGTGATTTATATACAGAGTTGAGACTTAGGAAAAAATTAGAAAAATGTTGTAATGTATCGGTTAAGTTAGTGTTAGCTAGAGCAAGAACCCTATTGTTTTTAAACAAAATCGATCAATAAAATAAAACAGTTATTAATTTTTTAAATGAAAAAAAATTTTTTGTCTTGTAATTAAACAAAAAATGTTTGAAACTAATATCATTTACAAAAAAAACACTGCGAAGGGTATCCTATAGAATGTGCAACAATTATATAACAGGTGTAGTAAATCGGCGAAGAGTATAATGGTTGGTTTGTTTCCCTATTATATCAAACATCTGCTGAAAAGTTACCGATTACCTCTGTGTTTATCAATTTTTACATTACGTAGAATTATATTAATTCCAATTTATCATATTACGCTTACAATAAACCTGCAATTGAAGTGTTCTGTTTTCAATTTTTCCAAGTTTCGCACTACCGATTTGTGTTGTCAACAGTTTTTGTATAATGATTGTAACTCTCCCCTCCTTTAGACCCAATCGATTAAACCTGAAAGGCCAAACCTGACTGCTAAATAGCATAATCAACTTGCCACTTTCGCAGCCCTGTCATTATTTACTACGAAACAAATGCTTCTCGGGTACATGCTGAGGTAATTTATTATCAGTAAATTTCAACAAAGACGCAATTAGTGGGTCTGTTTAACCGAATTTATTTTATTTATAAATATAGTAATCAGCAACAAAGTTAGCATAAAAGTATAGCCACCTGCAATTTTCAAAAGACATGTTATGTTACTAAAGTAGCTACTAGAGGAGCTTGCTTCAAGCAAAAGAGCAGCTTATTGTAAACCAAAAAAATCGGTAAAGGTATTTACACAGAACTTCCCTCTTTATTTGTGCATGGCGGTCACTCTAAAAAAAAATCGGTAAAGGTATTTACACAGAACTTCCCTCGTTCATGGCAGTCTCTCAAAAAAAATAATAATTACGAAATGACATTGAGAATAATAATCGGAGTAGAGTTATTGCTATTATTACAAAGAAAACTTGATAAGTTTTGGTCAAAAAAATATACAGATTGCTCATCCAACAGCAAAAGTTCAATACTAAATACCTTTACAAATGTCCACCATGACTGAATTATTTCTTGGGATGACCACCCTGTACATTTTTCAATAAAAGTATAATAGGTGCATATGCCAGATGTTATTGCCATCTGTCACATTTTCAATTCAACATTCACGTAATGGAGTGGAAGTATAGTCGTGGTTAAAAAATTTCATTTTTTTAAAATTTTTAAAAGATGGTAAAATAATTTTCAAATTTTTTTCTTCTGAAATAGGTTTAAAATGTCAAAGGTAGAAATTTTAAATTAGAGCAAAAAGGAAAGTTTCCTTCTGTTCTATAGTAGTGCTAAAAAAAGTTTAAAAATTAAAAATGATGTATTTTTAAAGTAGGTTTAGAATGCTATGAAACGTGAAAATTTTAAATTTGAGCAAATAAAAAAAAATTCGATCTATTTTAGTGGTAAAAACTTTTTGAAAAATTTTTTTTTCTGAAATACCTAGGTTTAGAATGTCATTTAAATTTGAGCATTCTGGTGTTAAATTTTTTTCCAAACTGGTAACAAAATGTTGCAAATTTTTTTCTCCGAAATTGGTTTGGAATATGAAACGTGGAAATTTTAAATTTGAGCAAAACAAATTTTTTCGTCTGTTCTATAGTAGTGATACATAAATGGATTAAAAATGTTTTCAAATTTTTTAAAAAATTCTTCAAAAACATTTTTAAATTTGTTTGAATAGTTTTAGAATGTCATGGAAACGTGGATAGTTAAAATCTGAACAAAGAAAGAAAAACTCTATCTTAGTGATAAAATTTCAAAAAACTTTTTTTTTAATCAGGCTTAGAATGCCATGAAACGTGAAAATTTTAAATTTGAAGAAAGAAAAAAAAAATCATTTTAGTAGTAAAAATTTTTTCAAAAATATTGGAGAAAAAAATTTTCAAATTTTTTTTTCCTGAAATAGGTTAAGCGTGTCATGATACGTAGAAATTTTAAATTTGAGCAAAAACAATTTTTTTTCATCTTGGTAAAAATTTTTTCAAAAATGTGAAAAAAATTTTCAAAAATTTTTTTTTCCTGAAATAGGTTTAGCGCGTCATGAAACGTGGAAATTTTAAATTTGAGCAAAAAAAATTTTTTTTCATCTTGGTAAAATTTTTTTCAAAAATGTTTGAAAAAAATTTTCAAAAATTTTTTTTCCTGAAACACGTTTAGCGCGTCATGAAACGTGGAAATTTTAAATTTGAGCAAAAAAAAATTTTTTTCACTATTTATTCCGTTTAGACGGTCCACCCTGTATATTTTTCAGTGAAAATTCTACCAGTTCTTCGCTGACAGTAGGGTTAACTACCTACCAAATTTGACTGCTCTCCGTCAAGTAGTTTTTTAGTAAATGCACCAACAGACAGACAGACAGACAGACAGACAGACAGACCGACAGACAGACAGACAGACAGACTGACGGAATTGAAAAACCTATATTTTCGGAATCTACGTGTTCTGAAACGTCAGAATCCGAAAAAATCTCGGAGGGTGATTTTTTCTCGAATACAATACTTCCCTTCGGTATGCGAGGGAAGTAATTAATAATTACGAAGTGACATTGAAAATAATAATCGGAATATAGTTATCACTATTATTACAAAGAACACCTGATAAGTTTTGGTCAAGAAAATATACAGAGTGCTCATCCAACAGCAAAAGTTCAATGCTAAATAACAGGTGCCAAATATGGAAGGCTTGGGCAAATACCTTTATAAATGTCCACCATGACTGAATTATTTTTTGGGATGACCACCCTGTACATTTTTCAATAATAGTATAATAGGTGCATATACCTAATATTATTGCCATCTGTCACATTTTCAATTTCACATACACGTAGTGGAGTGGAAGTATAGTGGTGGTTAAAAAAATTTAATTTTTTTTTAAATTTTCCAAAAAAGTTTTTAAAAAAATTTTCAAAATTGTTTTCTTCTGATATAGGTTTAGAATGCCATGACACTTCGAAATTTTAAATTTGAGCAAAAAGGAAAGTTTCCTTCTATTCTACAGTGGTATTTTTTTACTTCCCTCGCATACCGAAGGGAAGTATTGTATTCGAGAAAAAATCACCCTCCGAGATTTTTACGGATTCTGACGTTTCAGATCACGGAGATTACGAAAATATAGGTTTTTCAATTCCGTCAGTCTGTCTGTCTGTCTGTCGGTCGGTCTGTCTGTCTGTCTGTCTGTCTGTCTGTCTGTCTGTCTGTCTGTTGGTGCATTTACTAAAAAACTACTTGACGGAGAGCAGTCAAATTTGGTAGGTAGTTAACCCTACTGTCAGCGAAGAACTGGTAGAATTTTCACTGAAAAATATACAGGGTGGACCGTCTAAACGGAATAAATAGTGAAAAAAATTTTTTTTTGCTCAAATTTAAAATTTCCACGTTTCATGACGCGCTAAACGTGTTTCAGGAAAAAAAAATTTTGAAAATTTTTTTCAAACATTTTTGAAAAAAATTTTACCAAGATGAAAAAAAATTTTTTTTGCTCAAATTTAAAATTTCCACGTTTCATGACGCGCTAAACCTATTTCAGGAAAAAAAAATTTTTGAAAATTTTTTTCACATTTTTGAAAAAATTTTTACCAAGATGAAAAAAAATTGTTTTTGCTCAAATTTAAAATTTCTACGTATCATGACACGCTTAACCTATTTCAGGAAAAAAAAATTTGAAAATTTTTTTCTCCAATATTTTTGAAAAAATTTTTACTACTAAAATGATTTTTTTTTTCTTTCTTCAAATTTAAAATTTTCACGTTTCATGGCATTCTAAGCCTGATTAAAAAAAAAGTTTTTTGAAATTTTATCACTAAGATAGAGTTTTTCTTTCTTTGTTCAGATTTTAACTATCCACGTTTCCATGACATTCTAAAACTATTCAAACAAATTTAAAAATGTTTTTGAAGAATTTTTTAAAAAATTTGAAAACATTTTTAATCCATTTATGTATCACTACTATAGAACAGACGAAAAAATTTGTTTTGCTCAAATTTAAAATTTCCACGTTTCATATTCCAAACCAATTTCGGAGAAAAAAATTTGCAACATTTTGTTACCAGTTTGGAAAAAAATTTAACACCAGAATGCTCAAATTTAAATGACATTCTAAACCTAGGTATTTCAGAAAAAAAAATTTTTCAAAAAGTTTTTACCACTAAAATAGATCGAATTTTTTTTTATTTGCTCAAATTTAAAATTTTCACGTTTCATAGCATTCTAAACCTACTTTAAAAATACATCATTTTTAATTTTTAAACTTTTTTTAGCACTACTATAGAACAGAAGGAAACTTTCCTTTTTGCTCTAATTTAAAATTTCTACCTTTGACATTTTAAACCTATTTCAGAAGAAAAAAATTTGAAAATTATTTTACCATCTTTTAAAAATTTTAAAAAAATGAAATTTTTTAACCACGACTATACTTCCACTCCATTACGTGAATGTTGAATTGAAAATGTGACAGATGGCAATAACATCTGGCATATGCACCTATTATACTTTTATTGAAAAATGTACAGGGTGGTCATCCCAAGAAATAATTCAGTCATGGTGGACATTTGTAAAGGTATTTAGTATTGAACTTTTGCTGTTGGATGAGCAATCTGTATATTTTTTTGACCAAAACTTATCAAGTTTTCTTTGTAATAATAGCAATAACTCTACTCCGATTATTATTCTCAATGTCATTTCGTAATTATTATTTTTTTTGAGAGACTGCCATGAACGAGGGAAGTTCTGTGTAAATACCTTTACCGATTTTTTTTCACCATTTTTGAAAAATTTTTTACCAAGACGAAAAAATTTTTTTTTGCTCAAATTTAAAATTTCTACGTTTCATGGCATTCTAAAACCATTAGAAAAAAAAATTAAATTTTGTTACCATTTTTGAAAAAATTTTTTCTAAAATGATAATTTTTTTTTCCTTCAAATTTAAAATTTCCACGTTTCATGGCATTCTAAGCCTGATTCAGAAAAAAAAATTTTGAAAATTTTTTAAATTTTTTTTTTAACATTTTTGAATTTTTTTTTACCACTAAAATAGATGGATTTTTTTTTCATTTCTTCAAATTTAAAATTTCCACGTTACATAGCGTTCTAAATCTATTTAAAAGAAAAATTAGAAATTTTGTTTACCACTAAGATAGAATTTTTACTTCCCTCGCATACCGAAGGGAAGTATTAATTGTATTCGAGAAAAAATCACCCTCCGAGATTTTTACGGATTCTGACGTTTCAGAACACGGAGATTACGAAAATATAGGTTTTTCAATTCCATCAAGTCTGTCTGTCTGTCTGTCTGTCTGTTGGTGCATTTACTAAAAAACTACTTGACGGAGAGCAATCAAATTTGGCAGCTAGTTGACGCTACTGTCGCAGAAATGGTAGAAATTTCACTGGAAAATATACAGGGTGGACCGTCTAAACGGAATAAATAGTGAAAAAAATTTTTTTTCGCTCAAACTTAAAATTTCCACGTTTCATGACGCGCTAATCCTATTTCGGAAAAAAAAATTTTTGAAAATTTTTTTCACCTTTTTGAAAACATTTTTAGCAAGATAAAAAAAAATTTTTTTGTTCAAATTTAAAATTTCCACGTTTCATGACACGCTAAACCTATTTCTGAAAAAAAAAAAATTGAAAATTTTTTTCACCATTTTTGAAAAATTTTTTACCAAGATGAAAAATTTTTTTTTGCTCAAATTTAAAATTTCTACGTTTCATGGCGTTCTAAAACTATTTAAAAAAAAATTAAATATTTTTTACCAACATTTTTGAAAAATTTTTTTCTACTAAAATGATAATTTTTTTTCTTCAAATTTAAAATTTCCACGTTTCATGGCATTCTAAGCCTGATTAAAAAAAAAAAAATTGGAATTTTTTTTTTTTGAATTTTTTTTTTACCAACATTTATGACATTTTTTTTACCACTAAAATAGATGGATTTTTTTTTATTTCTTCAAATTTAAAATTTTCACGTTTCATAGCGTTCTAAATCTATTTAAAAGAAAAATTAGAAATTTTGTTTACTATTTTTAAAAAATTTTACCACTAAGATAGAATTTTTTTTCTTTGTTCAGATTTAAACTATCCACGTTTCCATGGCATTCTAAAACTATACAAACAAATTTAAAAATGTTTTTGAAAAATTTCTGAAAAGATTTGAAAACATTTTTAATCTATTTATCACTACTATAGTAGACGAAAAATTTGGTTCGCTTAAATTTAAAATTTCCACGTTTCATGACATTCCAAACCAATTACGGAAAAAAAATTTTTGCAACATTTTGTTACCACTTTGGAAAAAAAATTAACACTAGAATAGATGGAAACTTTTTTTACTCAAATTTAAAAGTTTCACGTTTCATGACATTCTAAACCTATTTAAAAAAAATACATAATTTTTAAATCTTAAACTTCTTTTACCACTAGTATAGACTAGACGGAAACTTTCCGTTTTGCTCAAATTTAAAATTTCTACGTTTGACATTTTAAACCTATTTCAGAAGAAAAAATAAAAAAATTTTTTTTAAACATTTTTGAAAAATGAAAATAAAAATGAAATTTTTTAACCACCACTATACTTCCGCTCCATTACGCGAATGTTGGATTGATGTGACGGATGGCAATAATATCTGACATATACACCTATCATACTTTTATTGAAAAATGTACAGGGTGGTCATCCCAAGAAATAATTCATCATGGTGGACATTTGTAAAGGTATTTGCGCAAGCCTACCAAATGTGGCACCTGTTATTTAGTATTGAGCTTTTGCTGTTGGATGAGCAATCTGTATATTTTTTTGACCAAAACTTATCAAGTGTTCTTTGTAATAATAGCAATAACTATATTCCGATTATCATTCTCAATGTCATTTCGTAATAATTATTAATTTTTTAGAGTGACCGCCATGCACAAATAACGAGGGAAGTTCTGTGTAAAGACTATTACCGATTTTTTTTTTCTCAAATAGGTCAGTCATGTCAAACGTGAAAATTTTAAAATTAAGGGAAAAAATGTCCATCTATTCTAGTGGTAATTTTTTTTCCAAAATGGTAAAAAAAATGTCATGAATGTTATGAAACGTGGAAATTTTAAATTTGAGCAAAAACGTTTTTTTTTTCGTCTATTGTATACCCGATGATAAATAGATTAAAATTTTTTTCAAAAATATTTTTAATCAAAATAATTTTTAAATTTCTTTGAATAGGTTTAGAATGCCATGAAAACGTGAAAATTTTAAATTTGAACAAAGAAAAAATTTTTTCCATCTATTTTAGTGGTAAAAAATTTTTCAAAAATGTTGGTAAAAAATTATTTTTTTTTAAATAGGTTTAGAATGCCATGAAACGTAGAAATTTTAAATTTGTACGAAAACAAAAAAAAATTTTCTCGGTAAAAATTTTTTCAAAAATGGTGAAAAAAATTTCCAAAATTTTTTTTTCTGAAATAGGTTTAGCGTGTCATGAAACGTGGAAATTTTAAATTTGAGCAAAAAAATTTTTTATTAATTATTTATTCCCTTTAGACGATCCACCCTGTATATTTTCTAGTGAAAGTTCTACCATTTCTTCGCTGACAGTAGGTTGACCCTACTGTCAGCGAAGAAATGGTAGAACTTTCACTACCAAATTTGACTGCTCTCCGTCAAGCAGTTTTTTTAGTAAATGCACCAACAGACAGACAGACAGACAGACTGACGGAATTGAAAAACCTATATTTTCGTAATCTCCGTGATCTGAAACGTCAAAATCCGAAAAAATCTCGGAGGGTGATTTTTTCTCGAGTACAATGCTTCCCTTCGGTATGCGAGGGAAGTAAAAATGTAGTTAAAAATAGACAATTAAACGGTAACGACACTAATCAATTTTAAGCTTTAAGCTCTAAAATACCTACTCATAATTGGAGACTGAACTTTCTAGACGATAATTGTGAGTAACACACCGTGTGATAACTGCCTAAGGAATCCCTACTTCAACATGCAGATTTTGTATCCAAGTCTCTTTAAAGGAAAATATCACTATAATTGCACTCTAGCATGTAGAAGTTATATTCTCTAAATGTTATTTGTGGCATTATCTTAATTTTTGTCCTTCTTCAATTCTTTGGGACTTCCTGCCACATGTATGTTTTCTACAAAATATCACAATTAACCAGTATGTTACTGGTAAATAACCTCTTCGCCTGTGACTTTTACATCTTAGGATCAGTTAGAGGTTGACTTTTTAATAAATATTTAATTTCATGTTTTTATACTTATTTTGGTTGTTTATTTAAAAAAAGCAACCTCTAACTGATCCTTTGACGTAAAAGTCACACGCGTAGAGGTTATTTACTAGTAACATACTGGTTAATTGTGATATTTTGTAGATTACCCTAGTACCGCTTAAATAGTGGCAGGAAGACCCAAAGAATTGAAGAAGGAAAAAAGTGGAAGTTATTGATCACAGAATTTCAATAATACGTGAGGCAGATGTCATGAAAAAATTTGAGGCGTTGGTTCTTAATATATACGCCAAAAATGAAGTTTCTGGAATCTTAATAGCTTGCTCTACTCATTTTCCCCAGTTAACACCCAACCAGCCCACCCACCGCTTTAACAGAATCATCTTAATCAGACGTCATTATAATACATACGTATATCAAATTTCAAGTGAATATATCAATTTAATTTTATCAACTCCTTCAATAATTGAATGGAGGTGGTGGGGGAGTTTGAAAAATAAAAAAAATCTGACACCTTGGCTCCTAGAATATACACCAAATCTCAAGTTTCTGTACTGTTACCATCTTGCTTTGCTCATTTTCCCCTATTTACCTCTACTAACCCCCACCCCTTCAACGCAATCAACTCAAAATATAATCTAGTTCCATATGTCGTTAAAATATATACTACCAAATTCTCTAATTTTAATTTTATCTGTCCCTTTAACAATGGAGCAGAGGGGATGAAAAATGTTATAAAAGAATATGAGGTTTTCTTTTCTAGCATTTACATCAAATCCAAGTTTCCGTACTATTACCAGCTTGCTTTATTTATTTTCCCCTATTTACCCCTACGTACCCCAGAACTCTTCACCAGAATCACAAAATATAATCTAATTACATACGTGGTTATAATACATACATGTACCAAATTTCAAGTGAATACCTCAATATTTTATTTAATGGTAGAGACAGTTGAAAAATATTGTAAAAAATTTCAGGCCTTGACTTGTAGCATATACAACAAATTCCAAGTTTCTGTACTTTTACCAGCGGAGTAATTTCAAAATATAATCCAGTTCCAGATGTCGTTATAATATATATGTGTGCCACATTTCAAGTGAATATCTTAATTTTATTTTATTAACCCCTTTAATAATGGGGTGGGGGTGGCGGTGGATATAGGATATTATTAAAAATATTGATGCCTTGGCTTCTAGTATATACACCGAGTTTCAAGTTTCTGTACTCTTACCAGCTTGCTTTTTTCGTTTTTCCTTACTTACACCTATTTACCCCTACCCCTTCACCGGATATGTTCAAAAAACAATCCTGTTCCAGATCTCGTTTTCTCTGAAGCGGTTTAAAATATTGACTTGAAATTTTATACACGTATGTATCGTGTAGAAAATTTAAAGTCAATATTTTAAACCGCTTCAGAGAAGACGTGTGGACAAAAAAAGTTACAGGCAGACAGACAGACCAATAGACAGACCGACAGACCGGCGACAGAGACAGAAAATTTTTTTTTTGCTCAAATTTAAAATCTCGACGTTTCATGATATTCTAATTTACAAATAGATTTTCTTCTAGTTCTCATAGATAGTTTTTTTTGCTGTTTGCAAAATCCTATAAAGAATATGTTTCATTCTAATCCTATTTCAACAAAAACAAATTGATTTCTTTTTACGATTATTTATACTTTCAATCCACCACGTGGATGTGGAAGTAATTGATAGGCCCGAGTCAGATTGGTGCAAAAAACCATTCATTTCTTCTTCGACACAAATTAATAGAAGTTGTTGAAGAACCTTGAGAATAGTTTGGGACACCATGTTATGTTTATAGATACGAGCACAGTCCATGCAGTGTTTGGCTGGCTGTTTCCGACAGTTTTTTCTGTTTTAGATCGTATTTTGGTTCTAGGAAGCTGATCTCGACTGTTTTCAATGTCATAATAATAATAATTTATTGTCCATAAGATCATACAAATAACGATATGGGGCATGGCAAGAGCAATAGTAAGTAGCATATATAATGTATAGGTTGTAAAAAATTGACGATGTGAAATATAAAGCGTATAAAATGAATAAAATAATTACATAAAAAATACAGAACAATGATATACCTAAGTGTGAACATTTAAAGTATATTAGCAGCATATTTTTAGTTATCTAGGCTCCTAGAAGAGAAAACAGAACAAAACATGTTTTTCATTTCTTTTTTAAATCTTATTTAATTTGTATAATAACTAGGTAAGCTTAAGACTCAAGAATGGCATTTTCGAAATCATAAAATTCCTTTAGACTGTAAAAACAATTTTTACATTCTCAACATTTAAGACTTTTTATCATAGTACTTCATTTGTTTGTCTTCTATTTATGCTAGCGTACCTTTTAAACATACGACGCGTTAAAACGTTTCAAAAAAAATTAGCCACCTAATTCACTCGCTAGGCGTTAAAATAGGGATACACCGCAGGCCTACTAGATTTAGTCAATGTCAGAGCTATAAAATCATGTTACCACATTTCTAGCGTAAAGACCCAAATAATAGTTTTAATATTTGCAAGAAAATCTGCTGCAAAATTGAATAAATATACGATGTAAAATATTAGTCGCTTTGCTTTTAGACATTTACTTATTTATTAGGTACCTACGTTAAGTGCATATTTTTCTCTGATTTGTTCGAAAAGTAGGTATATGATTATCTATAACCATTAAGGAATTCGAATTTAATTTCGAATAAAAACACCTATCAATATCGTTCATAAAGATATAACATATTAATATTAAACGAATTTTATATATCTATTTAATAATTTAAAAACGAGAAATAGTTACTTACATGTACAACCAGTTGGAATCCCTACATATGTTTCATCTACATATAATTTGACCAGTTGAATAGGAATTGAACTAATAGTTAATAACCGATACAAAATTATTATTACACTAGTATTAAGCTTTATATTTACACTACACTATTCAATTAATTAGAACAGAAACTTCAAACGTATCTATACATCACAAACGACATCACAACCATAAGTAAACACATGACTAATCTGTTGAACCGCCAGCCGCCAGACGCATACGTATCGCCTGTGGATTTCGTGGAATCAAGTCTGCTGTGGAAGAAGAGAGCAACATAATATCGCGTTCCGCGCGACAAAGTCAGCATAGCGACAAAAGTCAAGGTGGCGTTGATGCCGCTAGGCTGTTTACGTTGTCACCGTACGAGGCGCCATGTTGACATGTGTATTAATTGTTGCGTCTTGATTTAAATCTAGTAACATATTGAGGCGAGAATAATTTCTAATAAGTGAAACAGAAATAGGCATAGTGTGTGTTGATAGGATTTTTTTTTTTTTTGGCATTAGGATAGTATCCATACAGCCAGGAACTACGTTACTATTACGTTACATTTCTAAACCAAGGGGAAAAAGAACAAACAAAAAAAAATTTCGAAAGCACCTACGCCAACTAAACAACCTTTTTTTTTTTTAACATTTACAGGAAAGTACAGGGTCACTCGTTTCTCGCCCAGTTGATAGGATTGATTTCTGCAAATCTGTGTATTAGTGTCTAGTGCTGTGTTTGTTTCTTTCGTGGATATTGTGGCGATATTTTAGATTGTGCACAATGTGAACTAAAATGACTAAAATCAAGAACTAGTAATTACGGAGGTGAGTAATGCTGATGCTCTATCATAATTTACATAACAAATGTGGATAATAAAAAACCAACGATTCATTTAAATATTTTTAGTATTTAGGTGTTCTCTACTGTTAGTTTTAAGTTAACTTGTAAAGAAAATTCACACTCCTAAGGTTTCTTCATGTCGTAAACTAGTAAAAGGGAAGCAATTATGAACAAAGCTATTTTATATAGAATATAAACCAACCAAATACAATGTTTAGTTAAGTACGTTACAGTACATACTATTAAATAATACAAAAATAAATATGCTACTAAAATAAAAAGAATAGGTATGATTTTAAAAAATGCCTGGCAGTAAGTATGCAAAATAAATTTAAAATACCGCTGCCTAAGGAACTACAACTTCCACATTCAGATTTCTCATCCAAGTCTCTTTACATGAAAGCAGCTTGATATTAAATTTGCACTCAATGTGTGAAAAGAATTGCTAATAAAATATTAATTATATAAAATTTGAATTCGCATGATTCAAAAACACATAAAATGATGGGTTATTCAATACTATCTCGACTGACCGACATTTAATGGGGGTGAAGATGGCTAATGTCAAACATATTTTTGAAAACTTTCGCACTCGTGCACACTAAATCATAGCTTTGTTTTATTAACCTCTTTAATAATGGAAATGGGGTGGTGGTGGGGCATTGTAAATATTATAAAAAGGCTTTGGTTTCTAAGTATATACACCAAATCCCAAGTGTCTGGACTCTTATCAGCTTGCATTACTTACTTCCCCTATTTACTCCTATTCACCCCAACCCTTAACCAGAGCATGATCAAAATATAGAGAAAATGTGCACACAAAAAAGAGACAGACCGATAGACAAGTAATGACATAAGATAAAATATTGTTTGAAAATATCACAAGACAGGACGACAATTCAGCCTACTCCAATATGCCAGCAGTTCTCAAACAACACCAATAAAAAAAATTAAATAAAAAAAAAATCTCCAAAACTGCGGGCTTTAGACCCCATGTTATATAAGGTTTTTTGTTTGTCTAGTCGTTCCCCACCACTAGCTTTTTTTAATGACATGAAACTAATTATACCCCGTATTTATTATCATCGAGATTATCATAATATTTTCAGCCGTTCAGTAGAGAGATTGAGAAAAAAATAATTACTATTTTCAACATCCATCACGTCACTGTATTCTTTCAATAAGAATTCAGATTAATTCTAGAAGTTTCTGAGTTGTAATTTTAGAAAGTCTGAAAACTTGATTGGACAAGATGATTGATTAAGTTTCTTTGAACTAGAATTTGTGAATGTTCAGAAAACAAACCACTAAATATAATTCCGAGTTACAATTGGTAATGGTGCGATGTATACAGAACGTGGATCCTTTACTTGTATACAAATAAATATATCACTTACCGAAAAGTACTTAACTGGCATAAATAGAGGTATGCAAATATTGTATTCAGTTTGGTATTCGCGCCCCTGTAGGTATCTTTTTTATTTCAACAAAAACTACAATAAACCATACATATTTGTTAATCGCTTGTCAAGCTATTAAATGACGTCTTTAAATCTCTCTAAGATTTTAAAAATTGAATACGAGTTGAAATTACTTGAAGTTCTTTCTTATTTAATTACCTTATTCGTAATATATTCCTTCTAAATATCAATCGTGTTTATACATTTTGCATATTTTTTTTTCTCAAGCTGTGTTGTCGGATAGTAATATAATTCCTGTAAATTGGTAATTTTTTTATTAATGTTTAAATATAATCAGACAATATGATAATAAATTTCCGACTAATTACTATCACTTGTAACATTGGCAAATCTTTTGAAATTTGGCTGCATAATTGCTTATATTCACGTGTCAAAAACAGTATCCCCTCTCAACAGCATGGATTTATGAAAGGCCGATCTACAACCACCAATTTAGTATTTGCTATTCAATTTATTTCTGTGTTCATTGAGATGCAAATTCAAACAGATTTCGATTTCACAAAAGTATTCGACAGGCTTAATCATAACATTCTTGTATAAAAACTGTCTTACATTAGAATTTCACAAAATTTTACGCATTTTTAAAATCAAACTTGTCAGATAGAAAAGAGTATGTCGCGTATACTGGATTCAGATCTAGTGATTACTTATCTTGTTCCGGTGTACCTCAGGGGTCTGTTCTTGGACCACTCTGGTTTAATATATTTATCAATGATATAACATATGAGCTAGATGTTCACTTTTTAATGTATGGAGATGACATTAAGCTACTACATAGAATCTCTAACATAAGTGACTGCATTGAATTACAAAACAATATATCTAAACTCAGCGCTTGGTGTGTCAAGAATAGTTTCACATTAACCGTGCAAAAATGTAACGTAATAACATTTTCCCCGAAGGATATTAATTATACAATTATGCATTATAATTGACATTCTCTACTCCCTAGATAACGAAACTTTAACTCGACCGGCCTCGCTTGAGTAATTTTTTACAAAAGCTCAGCTTTGTGAATCATATAAACGCATTCATTTGCAACGTTTTATTATACGCAACGGGCATGAATTCTCAAATATCTCAGCGTTAAAACTATTATATATTTCTTATTTGCGGTCTAAACTAGAGTATGTGTCTCTTGTTTGGTATTGGCAGCCCTGCTATAACATTCATAGTCTTAAATTAGAAAATGTACAACGCCATTTTCTTAGATTTCTATATCTAAAATCCCATGAAACATATCCGCAATTTGGTTTTTCACATAGCGATTTAATCAAAATATTTTTTATATGGAACCGATCTTAAAGACGCAACGACATTGCCATAAATTCTTTAAAAAAGATGATTCAATATGATAATGACTGTAGTGAGATAGTCCAGAGACTTACTTTCCATATTCCGCGAATAAATTCAAGACAAAACCAAACTTTCTACATTGCTGTAGCCCGGATTAATGCTTTAAAGTTTTCATCAATCTACAACATATGCTTTAGCAATAACCACAGCCAGTGTGATGTCGACATCTTTAATATATAATCATATACAGGGTGTCCCAAAAGTCCCGGAACGGTAAAAAATATCGCAAACTGCTTATCTTTTCGGAAAACAAAAAAACACGTGTTCAATATTTTAAGAAGACCTATCCAATGGCACCAAAGTTGAATTCCCCACCCCCCTCTGCAGGGGGGAGGGGGCAACTTTGAAAAATTAAATAGGAACCCCCATTTTTTATTGAAAAAACGGATTATACGGCTGAAATTACGTAAGGTTCGTTTGGAGCATTTTTGGGATTCGCTACAGATGGCGCGGTAATCGCAGAAAATTAATATAAAAGCGTAAGTTTGAAATAATCGGTATACACCAGAAACAAAAAAACACAATTTCTTTACGATTATAGCACCGTCTGTAGCAAATCCAAAAAAATGTTCCAGACGAACCTCACGTAATTTCAGCCGTACAATCCGTTTCTTTAATAAAAAACGGGGGATCCCATTTAATTTTTCAAATTTCCCGCCACTGCAGAGGGAGGTAGGGGAGTCAACTTTGGTGTCATTGGATAGGTTTTTTAAAATATTGAGTGTTTTTTTGTTTTATAAAAAGATTAGCAGTTCGCCATATATTTGACCGCTCCGGGACTGTTGGGACACACTGTATGGAAGTATTTTTTTTCTCTCTCTTTATTCTAAGTTAATTCAACTCACTGTTCTCTCTAATATTTATATTATTTTATTGTTGTATATCCTTGCTGAAATGTATGTTAGTAAATTTATGTAATTTTTGTATGACGTATGTGTTGTTTCCCATGTCCCAAATGGTCTTGTACTGTTAGATGGTGTATGAATAAAATTAAAATAAAATAAAATAAACCACCAATTTACATTCGTTATATTATTAGGCAACTACACTTCCGAAAAAATTTAAAAAATAAAACTCTAAGCACTATTATTATTAGCGATATTGCATACGATAAAAGGACTAGAATTAAGTTAAAATCGAGCTGGATGAAAAATTCCTATTGGGCTACCGTGCCATGATGAATGTTTGTAAGTAGTAAGCTGTGAACACTAATTGATCACAATTCCTAATATTTTATATAACATAACAAATCATTTTAGTTTATGTAAGTAATTAATCTCGACGATGATTATTCAGACACTCGCTTTATTCTCCAAGTTGTGAGCGTAACCTCTAGTAGTTTCATCACCGACGCAATAAAATAATTTTCTGGAATTACAACTTTCCATGTTTTATTATCTCACCTTTATTTAAAAGTTTAATTTACACAAATAAAATTGATGGGAAACTTCTCGAAATTATTATCTCGCCAGTTAACTGCTGACGATTAACGTTTCTAAAGTTAGGGTTAAAGCTATTTATCTGCACTCTTAAGTACTCGAGTAAATTTAGTATGACATTAATTTGTAAGGAATTATTTTCAACCAGTTCTGAATAGGGGAGTAACAATATTTTTGGCTGTTCGCGGAAGGTGATACGATGATAAATTTTCGTAATAAATGAAACTGGATAATACATTATTTTAATAATATAGAAGCAGGCAAATAAGTCAAAGTTAATTAATAAATTGTTACTTAGCAACTACGGGGCGATTTTAAAATAAAGGATAATATTTTGAGAACTTATTTCTAACTCTTGTGGCGATAAAAGATAGGTTTTAGTTTGCCCAAGTTATTCAAGTGTGGGCCACTCTACGAACGACATGGTTAGCGTCACTGGTATAACCTGGTTAGCACAGAAAAGATACGGAGAGAAAATGGGGCAGTGAGTTCAAAGCTTGGGCGCCATGTTTACCTAGTATATTCAAGGAAAAGAAAAGCTAAAGAAAAACAAAAGACAAATATTACATATATAGAATAGTACTATATTATAAGATATTATATTACAAAAAAATTAGCTATCACAGTATCAGCGATACTGTATAGCATAATATCAAAAGAAATATATACAAAGTATACCATATTACAAGATACACTATATTACAATCTGTCGAACTGCAAAATAAATTTGAGGTATTTACGAGAGACAAAATAAATATATTACAAAATATACGTCTCGCAACTTTACCTCAATACTAAACAATCATATATTACAACAAAATGTGAGCATTTACGAGATTAAAACCGAACTATAATACAAAGGCATCTCGCAAACGATCACACAAACAAAATATTTACAAGATTAGATATACTAAAATGGCAACACAAAATATATTAGAACGATAAAATAATAAAAATTTAGCCTAATAAAATATAGGCAATTTCGCTCGAACCTGATATTTATTTGAGCCTACCAGTAAATAGCCTTCCCGCTGCGTAACGCCAAATACGTAAAACCGGGACACCCCAAGTTATATAACCACAAAAAATTAGACTAGAATGTATCTCTAGCAGATAAAATACGGGAAACCTCAAAGTTATATAACTACAAAAATTAATACTAGGACCAGATCCTAGCAAATAGATACACATTACACCCCGCCGCGAACATCCGAATTCCTTTAATATAAATAATCCACATAAGTGATGTTATTTGACAAGTCAAATCTTGCTCGTACATAAATGATTTGTCGCTGAGACAGAATTAAGGAAAGATTTTCGTTACTTGGTAGAAAATCTTGTTGTGGCGGAAAATTACGTAATAAAGACAAACCCAGTATTTTTATCCAAGAAGTTATTCTCAAGAAAACGTATACAAAAACGTAGTATCAAAACTGAACGTATATAACCTTGCTTAAAGCAAAAGTGTAACATCGAGATACTTCGACGTTGAAAAGAAATGTTGTTTTATAGAAAAACCTAAAACAATATTTTTAAACGTTATATGGTATTTAACGATATATAATTATTTAAAACTATTACCTTATACGTCTCTAAGGTTTCTCCGTCTTAATATCCCGCTTAGAGGTTTAATAAAATTTCAAATACGTCCTTCTCGATTGACGGTTCGAGTGAAAGAGAAAAAGTTTAACCTAGCGCCGCGTATCGTTACATATTTATCGGACCGGTAGTCACGTTGCCCCGCCCAAAAAGTAGTTCTCCTTTATTAAGGGAATATTAAATTAAATCAAGGATCTATATTTGTGTTGATAATTCTACATTCTCATGCGGCTAACAGACTTTATTATGATTATAGTTTAATCTACTCAAGTTCATTTTAAAGTTAGTTTGATCTGTTTATTTAATTTAATTAGAATATTTTCGAGCGTGCGCCATCTATTATCCTGAGGCGTAAGCGTAAGCTACTGACAATTTCTCATCTGTCTAGGAATACTTCGTAATAGTACCAGAGCATAGGAGAATAAAATTTTCGATAATTAATAATAATTTTTCTAATAACTGTTAGAAAATATAACGAAGGATGCTTTTGCATCTTCCGCACGTTACACCGTAATAACACAGATTAACAAAAAAAAAATGGTCACATGATATTGAGCAAAGCAAAATATTCCAATGTATTCCATTATGCTGAAGCCCAATTCGTAATACAATTTGCTTCTCATGTTGTCAACATTTCTCGTAATTTAAAAAAAAGGTCATAAATTGATTGAAATACGTTTATTCTAAGAGCTTAGTGAAAAGCTACCTGAAAAGTCTATCATAACAGGAGCAAGTGTGGTTTTGACACGTATTTCGACAATGGCTTCTAGTCCCGGGATTTGTCTGGTTCCTGTACCACAGACGAAATCCCTGGATCTTCAACTCTCCCGAAATTAACGGTAATATCACTTGTATTTTCTACTATATTGCACCATGATATGTAACTATATTTATCACCTATTTTTAGTGAGCCAATTTGTGATTTTTCCTATCCAATGCACTTGACATGAGGCTAGAAAATAGCGTCTATATTTCATCCTAGGAACAATTCAAACAACATTTCAGTAACAAACGTGTTAAATTAATTTATCCTTGCTAAATCCTAAAATATATTATCTATCTAATAACCAACACCAGGGTAGAATTAAAGAGGGAATTTTCAAAGAAAGGTTTATTTGCTCAAAAAATCGCTAGAAATTAAAGGACGTGTCTTTAAATGCGCTTTACGTTCTAATGATTAGGTCACATGATATGTCAAATGAGTTGTTTATTTTTTAGTTACACTTGCATTTCTTTGCGCTTCGTTAATAATATATTTATATTTTTTGATTTTCATCTTTCGTGTATTTTGTTTGATTTATTAATAATATTTAAATAAACATATTTTTATATTCTCGCTTATATTTAATCTAAATTTAGTTCATATTTTAATTTGAAATTATATTTAAAAGTTGCAGTGGATCACTATTTCCATGTTTCGGTACTATTCTCGGACTTGAAATTTGATCTCGAAAGAATTTTTGATTCCAGGACTTGGAAACCCCAATATGGACCCCTCAACATGATTATACGTACCTTTATCATTTGACGATATTATGTCCCCCCCCCCCGTAATTTTAGGGATCAAAATAAGCTGAGATACAACGTATTTATTAATAGTGTAGAATTTGTAATTTTAAACTGTGTGGTGGGAGTAACTCTGGGTGTCACATGACATTCTAAACCTACTTAAACAAAAAGAAAACCTTTTTTTTACGATTACTGTACTTACGATTGCTCCTTTACATGGATGTGGAAGTAGAAATGTAACAGATTGCAATAATATTTGATACATAGTTAACACAATTGGCAAGGAATATACCTTATTATATTGTTATGGAAAAATATACAGGGTGTCATCCTAAGAAATAATTTAACTATGGTGGATATTTGTAAACGTATTTTTTGACCAAGTTATCAGGTTTTCTTTGTAATAATAGTGATACCTACATTCCGATTATTATTGTCATATGTCGTACCTTAATTAATATTTTTTTAGATTGACCGCCCTGTATAAATGAAGAGGGAAGTTCTGTGTAAATACCTTTACCGATTTTTTATTATTAGTTTATAGTAAGATAGTATCATTAACAACTCTTTTGCACACACAATTTAACCATATACTAAATAATTTTCCGTATATACCATCCGTACTGGCCTACTATTTACTTTTGAAAACAGTTAAATTACTTGTGGAGGCTAGTTATACTTATGAGCATACATGTGGATAAGAGCCTCGGAACAACGTTCGTTCACTTTCATTAACAACCCGCTGCAATTAGTTACAGAGTACAAAACATATCAGGGTTGTTATTTCTTCCTCTTGCATTAACTTGGAATGTGCATGCAGAATAGTCCAGCTTGTTTGCCTTACAAAATACATATTATTAAACCGCAATTACCGCAAATGTAACGTCACATCAACAAGACTCGCTAATTATTACTATACACATCCTTGTTTGCTGTTTACCCATTATTTGAAATTGTGGGTAACATTTGATAAGAGTATTCTATATGAATATGCAAATTTCAGTCTTTAAAGCAAATTTGATGAGGTTTAATTTCAACAGGATGATCATGTAAGTTACATTAAATTACGATTAGCGCTAATGCAGTGGTTGTTAGTCGAGTTCTTGGCGGAAAATATGTGCTTGTTTATTGTGATGTGTTAAAAAAGTCGATTCTTTTAAAATGCGAATTGTTAAGAAACACAAATATGGCTAAATTATACTTAAATGGACACCGTAGGTTGTTCAACATTGTGGATTCAAGTTTGAGAAATTCTCGTAATCGTCAGGAGTTACCCAAGGTATAATTCTGAGCCCGTCTTTGTAAATCTTTTGTAAATAACATAAAACAGCTGTTTAATGTTAGCTATCCAGTGTAAGCGGATGAACTTGAAATCTGCTTTGAAATTGAATTCATTTCAGACCAAATTTATAAAATGAAATTGTTATTGTGATGAAAGTCTTCTATTTTTAAATGTCAGCAAATGCAATATTGTGTAATATTATCGTTGTAAAAACATGGAATCATTTGACTCTAAACTTGACAATGTCGTTCTGAAAAGAGCGGATCAACTTAGAGACCTTGGTGTTACCTTTGACTGTAAGTTATCATATGATGAACATATTCATTTAACCACTGAGTCGGTGTATAAATGTTTGATAACGCTATATACTTTGACAATACAGAAAATTTAAATATTCTTTACGCTGCTTTTGTTTGTTGCAAACTTAAATACGCTTCTGTGGTATGGAATTTTTTATACAGGGTGCACCATTAATAATAGGCCATAGTGCAGGGGTAGATTCTTTGGGCCAAAATATGTAGATAACCAAATATACTTTGGTAAAATGCATTGAGTTAGAAGGTAGGGAGAAGCTGTCACGTGATCAAAAACGGCATCATTTCGCCATCTTGCTACTGCTTTTCCGTCAAATAGTGACAGTTTGTTTTCTGTGCGATTTATTGTGATTTTTACTGATAGTTTGTTAAATTTTAGACAATAAACATTAAAAGGACTATGGTATCGTGTGCTAAAAGGAGTTGCTCTTCTAGAGATGGTGTTGACAAGAAGAAATTAACGAGAATAATATTTCATAGGTAGTGAACAATAAACAGAGCCGCATTTAAAAAAAAACAGCTAATTAAATGTTTTTTAATACACTCACATTATATATTTCGTAGAATAGAAACAAATGGTTTATTTTAGGATAATATTGCACATTTTATATATCAAGGTAAATAAAAACTCTTAAAACTCTTGCATTTATTGAACTGAACATTTATTTACGTTATCCAGATAGACCATCTCGTCGGGGTACAAAGTTCTTATTATTTTAATTAGTCCGGGTCTGGCAAAACCACCATATTGTTACTACATTTAGCCACGCCTACTGATGCCGTTTCTGTATAGGAAATTTGTATAGGATGTCGTCTCTCCTAACTCAATGGTAAAATGTTACTGCGGAAAAAGATATAGGGTGTCAAATTTCAAATAATTTTTTCGTTTTTTTGCAATAATTCAACAGCCTCTTGACTGATCTCCAAATTTGCTAGAGGACCTTTTTTTATTCTAAGAAACTATAATCGTAGAGGGCGCCGCAGGATCTGTATCTGATGATGAATTTTTTTAATTTTTTTTTTTGGACGAAACGTTGTGGTACTTCTGAGCAGAAAATCTGATGCGGGCGTCATTTCGACGTATAAAAGGTACACTTGGTAAAATTTGATAACTCCAACCGTTTTCGAGGAAATTGCCGTTAAACGTTTGAATAATTTTTTGAAAGACAAAGCGAATAATCGTGGGTACAAAATAATCTCAGATAGAGACAACGATCCATAGATCGACCGACCGATAGACTGACAGACCGATAGACAGATTTTTCCGCTCAAATTTAACATCTCCATGTTTCACACTATTCCGTACTCTACATTCTATACTATAAACACTTCCAGTCCATTACATGATTGTGGAAGTAAAAGTATTTGGATTAGCGAGAAACTGTTCAAACAATCATTTCAACTACTTTAAAGATAAAACATTCAGGTTTAGAGAACGTGTTCTGAAGTAAACATTTAATGGCACTCTACATCATTCTTGAATTAAATTTTTAAAGTTTGAAATATGGAAAGCATCCTCAATATTCTAAGTGCATAACAGATAACTAGAAACTATTTTGTGGAATTAATTTATCCACTGTGCTCTAAACGTTCAATGCTTTGTTTGTGCGTAATTAACGTCAAAATTACTTAATGACCGTAAACCGATTTGGATATCCCTCTAATGGATGGTAACTGAGCTATATTAAGAATCCAATTTAGCCTCTACCTCCTCAAAGATATCTTCTTAAAGTTTTATTTGATTGACTTATCTTTTTTGGATATATTAAGGAAAATTTAAAAATGCCAAGTTTAAATACATTATAACGAGGTGCTTAATAAGAGCCAACATTAAAAGAAAATCAGTCAGTGGCATTTGAATTGCATTTGGTTCGACATTTGGCTTGGCAACCGTAGAATTTGGCCTACGACCAAAAAGCAGTTAATTTTAATTATTTATGTGTTAGTTAGTCCGGGTCGGCCATCGATTTTATTTTTCATTCTATCACCGACACGTTGGAAATACAGATTTAATTGAAGTCTTTAAATTTAAACGAATACAGGGGCAAAAGCTGCGCTGTAAATAATTATATTATCTATCGTGTGTGGCGGTAAGTTGATTAACGACTATTTTTCGGTCACTTTATGTTTTACTCTAAAATTATTGTAAATTTATAAATAGGCTAAAATGTTATAATTATCGTCTTATAACGTCATACTATGCTGGGTTCATGGTGTTTGCGTGCATAATAAGGATTTGTGGTACTTTTTTTTTTATTCACGTCCACCTATTTCCGCTACTAAGGCAAATCACCAATAGCAGGAGAGCTACTTCCTGGAAAGTTTGCTGCCGAACCTCTATGGGAAAATAGAGATTTTTTACTTGCCTAAAAGTTAATAGACAATTGGGCCGAATACCTTACATCTCCTCCGAAGGATGGATCCACTATGCAATTCTCTCCTGAAATTTCACAACTTCTACGTATGCGCTGATATTCTAGCTTTAAATTACTACCCGCGCTCTGAGTTACTTAATATTTCTTATAGAAGTACAAGCACCCTAAGACTCATACGCTCGGCCCTATACTGTTATTTAAATACGGGCAATATTTAAGCGCACATTGTTTCGAATACTTTGTGCATTATGTCAATTAGTTTTAAATTTTTACATATTGTGCAATATACATATCCATTTAAAAATATAAAAAATCTGATCACCATAAAAAAATGGTTACTATAATTACTATAACTTATGATCGAAAATTTCGTCGCCCGTTTATCTGAACCTTATTATCTAATACAGATGTTGCGGTCGGTTATAAAAAAGCGTAAAATTTTGTTATAGTGTTTACGAAGTCAATTGAATCTGGTCAGTGTTAAAGCACAGGACCGTGCGCACTTAACTTGATATTTTGTCCTATGTATTTAACAATGGTATCGAGAATCAAATAGTAGTTGAAACTGTACAGGCGAGTCCGAGACTGGCAATGTAATCAGCCTGAATGAACTATCTACGACTGCACTGATGTAAAGATAATAAAACGGACAGGTCCACTAGCATAAAAAAAACTTGTAAATCGTTTCTCAGCAGTCAACGTGGACTTGTGAGATGTGCTGTCATTGGTCTGGGTTTAAGGATGAGTGGCGACGATTGGCTGGCACCCTGGTATTCCTCAGTCCGATTGGTCGGTCGGTGGTTGAGTTATATCAGTCATTAGTTAACGTGGACTCGTTATTTCTCCAGTTCAGTGCGATAAATGGTTTTCAGAACAGCTTTATACCAAATATTCCGTCTAATTTGGTAATTGTATTAGAAAATGCTTATCACTCGCGAATATTAAATAAAATACCAAACACCAGTACAAGGAAGACATTTTAAAATTCATGACAGAAAAAAATATGGAAATTCCTATAAAAGTTCCAATGAAGCGCGAATTACTGAAATGAATAAAATAACAGAATTTCAAAAGGGAATATGTTATTGATAACTTATCCAATATACACGGTCATACACTCTTGCTGTTACCTCTGTACTATACATATTTAATCCTATCGAGATGGTTTGAGCAACTTTAAAAGATCGTTTGCGAAAATGTGATGACTCTCCAACGTTAAGCGCGGTAGTAGTTGATCATATAAGAGAAGTAATAAATGACCTCGACAATACTGATTTATGGAAAAATTGCGTTAAGCATGTAATTAAAAAAGAAAATCAATATCCAACACTACCCCCATTGCACCGATTATAATTCAACCGGATGATTCCTCTTCAGAAAGTAAAGATTCGGACGCGTCAACTTTTAGCATTTAACTTTTTTAATATATGTTTTCAGAACAAAATATTTAGTTATATCTGGTATGAAGTTTACTTTTTTATTGTTACATTTTTTTGGAATATATTTTATTTAGTTAAAAAGAAATTGTAATTTAAGTTACTTTAAGCTACAGACATATTTTAATTTTGTTTTTATTTATGTTTCATCTATACAAGTATTTATTTTTGTTGTACTAATTCTTTGCTTTGGTTAAGAAACTTACATTTTTATTTCTATTTCAGAAGAAACTTAAAGTTTATTTTTACTGTTTAACGTCCTTGCCCCTCGTCAATTTAACATGTCCCATTCCCTCATCCCGGCAAGGATATGTTCATACCTTCTCATTGTTCCTTGCTGAGCAATAATATATGTCAATATAGTATGGGATAACTTTAAAACTAAACCCAATAAATTTAGACTTTATATCTAAAACTGATATAATACTTCAAAAATATGTTATTGGATAAATTAACAATAATAGCCTATCTAATAAACAAAAAATAATAAAGATAAATTCATTTTTCAAAAAATTATAACATTTTTTTATGACAAGCATTTCTATTTATCCCCGCCCATGTACAATAAAGAGTTGCCGACTGTTTTTGCCGGCATTTAGTTTTTATACGATTTCAATTGTGCTCGTATACACTATACTTGCTCAGTTTTACATAGACCTGAGTTAATATTAATATTAGATACTGATGCTTTCATTTTCCTTTCATAACTATTAGTAACTGCTGTTTTAAAGTCAGTTTAATTTCCTTCACCCTTACTTATATAATTTTTACAAAGTGAAAGAATATATTCGTGTTTACTTTTTAAGCTTTAACATCATGATATTTATCAGAGAATCCTTACATCTCTATGTACCAAATTTCACGCAACTGAAAAATTATCCTAATTATAGCAGCTCTGTGGTATTCGCAATTTTGAATTTTCATATTTTTGATAAAAGATTTAGTTCATCAACGAAATATTGACGAAATTATCAATAACGACTTCATCAAGTTTTCAAATAGATTTTTGTTCAATTTATACTAAACATAATTTGTTGAAACTTATATGAGACCACCGCCACACCGAACCGTACAAAGGATTTCATAGGAATCGCTTAAAGTATTCCAAAGTCATGATGGATTCAAATTAAATACCGCTGCCTAAGGAATCACTACTTCCACATCCAGATTTTCCATCCAAGTCACTTTAAAGGAAACGTTTTGACTTCTCTAGTATGTTATCAATATCAAACAATCGATATAATTTCAACAATACAACATTGCCCCCGAATCGCGATCCGGAGCTAACCAGACCACCATGTCGCGGTACTCTAGTATGTGGAAATTATTGGTCATGGAATTTAAAAATATCTGGGGCAGACGTTGTAGGAAAATTTGTTAGTTTCTAGACTCTAATTAGCTTGCTCTACTTCTTTTCCCCTATTCATAATCTCCCCCCTCCACCCCCTCCACGGAATCATCTCAATCAGAAATCATTACAACACATACGTGTACTAACTTTCAAGTGAATATCTTAATTTTATCTTATTAACCCCTTTAGTAATGGAGTGTAGGTTGTGGGGGGGACGGGGTTGAAAAATATTGGAAAGGAATCTGAGGCCTTGGTATATACACCAAATCCCCAGTTTCTGTTCTCTTGTCATCTTGCTTTACTTATCTATCCCTATTTACCTCTACTTACCCCGAATCTCCCCAATCTAGTTTCAGATGTCGTTATAACACATACGTGTGCGGATCAACACTTTTAGTCATGGAGTGGGGGTGGTGAAGGGGTTGAAAAATACAAAAATAGAAAATCTGAGGCTCTCGCTTCTAGATTATACACCAAATCCCAAGTTTGTGTACTCTCACCAGTTTGCTTTACTTACTTTCCCCAATTTATCCCCATTTAACGTCCAACCCTTCAACGGATTCATCTCAAAATATAGTCTAGTTTCAGATATTATAATACATACATGTATGAAATTTTAAGTGAAATTCTCAATTTGATTTTATGAACCTTTTTAATAATGAAACATATTTAAAAAAATCTGAGGCCCTCGCTTCTAGTATACCAAATCCCAAATTTCTGTACTTTTACCAGCCTGCCTTACTTATTTTCTCATATTTACTCGTATTTAACTCCGAACCTATCAACGGAATCATCTCAAAATATAATCTAGTTCCAGATGTCGTTATAATACATACGTCTACCAAATATCAAGTGAATATCTCAATTTTTTTTTGTCAACTCCTTTAATAATAGAGTTGGGTGGTGGGGAAGGGGCACGGATAATATAATAAAATAAATCTGAGGCCTTCGCTTCTAGTATATACACCAAATCCCAAATTTATGTACTCTTACCAGCTTGCTTTACTTATTTTCCCCTTATTTTTTCCCCTATTACCCCCTATTCACCCCAATATACTCCCAACCCTTCACCATATTAGTTGCTTATACAATCCACTTCCAAACTCCTTATAATACGTACGTTTATACATTTTCAAGTCAATATCTTAAACCGTTCCAGAGAAAACGTGCGCACCAAATAGTTACAGACCGACAGACAAACAGAAATTTTTTCACTCTAATTTAACATCTCGACATTTCGTGTCATTCTAAACCTATTTCAACAAGAAAAAAATTTGGATTTTTTTTTATGATTACTACCTTCCACTCCACTATGTGGATGTGGAAGTAAAAAACAAATAAAACATAAGGGTTGAATTGAGAACTTTCTCCCTTTCAAATTTCTTACCCTCGATTAAGAAAATACAAGATAGTGAATCCAAAATGGCTGAATTTGAGATGAAAATCGTGTAATATGTTATAAATATTAATAAATCTTTTACGTCAAAGTTCAAACATTGTAGAATATGTTTTTAATAATTTAGCGACTAAAGTGATATTAAATACCTAAAGGACAGAAAACTCCAGGAGCGGGTGAATAATAAATTATCCACATTACGGAACATTGACGCGGGCGTTCCGCAAGGGAGCTGCCTCGCTCCTAAATTATACAACTTGTACGTCTCTGATTTTTCGGAGTTCCCTAACACTAAGATTGCCAAATTCGCCGACGACACGGCCATATACGCACACAGCCACAATGCACAAGCATCTAAGATGCTGCTGAAGGCGCATATGACTCGTGCCTCGGCTTTTTACGACAATTGGAAGATTAAGGTCAACGCCGAAAAGTCAGAGGCTATGGTCTTCACACGTAATTATACTAAAAACAAAATTATTACGCCAATTTTGATCAAGGGCACCCAAATTCCGACCAGGGATGAAAATGTGAAGTACCTAGGGGTACACTTGGATAAAAGACTAACATTTATGAAACACATTAACAAACGAGTACGGACAGTCTATTCTGTCCAGGAGTCTGTATCCGCTCCTGGCCAGGAATAGCAAAGTTAACAGACATAATAAGAAACACATATACACCGTTGTAGTGAGGCCAGCTATAACGTACGCGGCTCCGGCATGGTGCAGCATAACGAGCACGACAATGAATAAATTAAAAGTCCTTGAACATAAGTTCATGCGCCTCATTACTAACACAACGCGATACATCCCCCTCAGGGATCTATACGTCTTATGTCACGACATTACTCCAATAGCGGACTACGTTTCTGAAATTTCACAAAAGTTTTATGCTTGCAAACTAAACGATAGTCTGCTAACAAACAACATAACGCGAATAAGACAGCATAATGCACCTTTTAGAATAAAACACAAATTACCATATCAGGCGCTGCCCATCTTTCGGCAGCCACTTTAGCCACAATATCTAGACATTCTTGCATTACAAAATTGTATAATTCTATCTTTCTCTTCTTTTCTTTTTCTACATTTTTGTTTTAAATTCATTTATTTCTCTAAATTTGTTTCAAAAAATCCTATTTTAACCAGAACTTTATTAATTCAAAAATTTATCCAAACATAAATTATTTTAAACCAAAAACTCTGTTAGCAATGTAAGTCTTGAACGAATTGCATGGAGCAGGTGAGACGCCATAGCACTCACCTGTATATGTCTACCACCAACGACTGAGCTTGTCTTTTTAACCATATTTATATACATGTTGTACAAATTATTTTAAATATACACTTTTATATGTTCAATTTTGCCATCAGTTTTTGTAAATCTTTTATTTTAGAGATAGGAGTTTCATTGTTAATTATTTTGAGTTTTATATTCACTCACTCATCCAACCATTCAATTACCACGGCGCTTTGCGCCGCGCATGTCTGGCTAGCTCTGAGTACGGACATATAATACCATGTTATTACTAAATTGAATAAAAGAAATTTGAATTGAATTAAAAAAATTGATATTAAATACAAATACAAAATGACCGAATCTAAGACTAATATCATGCAATATTTCAAGAAACATAGTTTAATATGCTTCATGTTTTGCAATAGGTATTTTTTACACAGAGTCCTTTATTTTCATGCAAACCTAGTCTACTGAGAGCTCATATGAATTTGCCTAGAGCGGGGGATCAGAATTTTCCAAATTATTCTGGTAATTTTGAGCCAAATGAAAAAATCGTAATATTTAGATGGAGTATTTAGAGGGGAAAAATGTATTATATTATTATATATTGATGGTAATTAATAATATATAGCTTTCATTTTCAGTTTTTAGTTTATAACATTGTACTAGTTTATACATTTTTAGGCGTGAGACTTTTTGAAACAGTCAAGTATTCAAGAATCAACCTCTGTCTGTTCCGTTTGGCGCAGAGGTTTTTTCATTAAAATTTTTAAATATTTTTCAGTGGCAAAATACCCAATAAAAAGTAAGAAAACAGTATATCATTTTGATGGAAAACAATATCACTCTCTGATCAACATTAAATGGCTACAATTTCCTCTGAAAACATACAATCGAAGTGTGCTAAGTAGCAAATTTAGATATTTGAAAATAATTGAGAATATTGCGAAGTTGCCAAATGAAAAAAAGTTATTCTTAAACATATGTAGCAAAGAACTAGACGGTATACAAGAAAATTCCTCTAATGGCCGTAATAGCTGTATGCTTTAAAAAATGCATTCACTTTCTTTAAAAGCCTTAAAAAAATTGTTCACTTGGGTATAAACAGTAGACAATACGCAAATGTTCGAAGGAAATAATTTAAAAATAATATTTCAACATGATTTGGATAGAATTCAGCCAAACCAAAGTCCATTACCGGAAACCTTATAAAAGTTAACAAGGAGTTTTGACGTTATATAAATATATTTTTTGCAGACTTCCACTAATGGAGTCTCAGTAGGCCAAGCTTAATTGTGTTTTCCACAGTGTTAGGTTTTTGTGTGTGAAACTATACCCGAATCTATTTATCATTTTAAACAGATTTATTTTTTTCTACTTTTATTATATAGGATATATTTAAATAATGAATAATATTTCCCTTACATTTCAGAAATGAAAAATGAAATTTTTTTAAGTGAATACATATCCGTATATATTGCCTGTACTTTTTGAGTGGCACTAAGTAAGGAATCTTCAATTTTAATAGATTTAGCTACAAAGGGTGTGAGAAGAAAAACGTATACAGAGAGAGAAATAGAGTCTATTATTAAGTGCTTTATAGGCAGCGGTTTGCTGCTGTTAATTATTCAACAATTGACCTGGACCACTATTACAATTAGGACAAGTTCAAATATTAATAATTCCTGCCAATATGAATAGATTTTGGTCTGGTTTGCCGCTTTTAATAGAAAATTTTGTTGGCTTAAATGTCAATTGAATTAAATATGCCTGAAAAAAACACAATATACATATTGTCGATAAGAGTTGCAAGAGACAGAAATTGGTAAAATCAGGTCACTAAATGTTACATGGCTGAATCTTTATATGGATATTGAAACATTCTTTATAGGATTTTGCAAACAGCAGAAAAATTAACTATCTATAAAAGAAAAACCTTGTGTAGAAATATTAATGAAATCATTGCTTTCTTTCGATAACCTGAATTCTGGTTATGCTAGCAAGTTAAAATCCTAAAATGAATTTGTCTAATTTCTTATTTGACAATTCTCATTCTAACACTAGCATCCACACAGTCCCCTACGGCCATGCAGATTAAACTAGTATCCACATAACCCCCTACGATTATGAAGATTCAGTTAAAAATGAGAACAAAGACCTAAAATGAATTTATTTATCTACTTTGTCTTAAAAAATTTTTCATTCCAATGGATTACATTTTCATGAAATCTATCATTCTGTTTCCTGGAAATGCTTAGCCTTTGAAACGTTTTTCGCCCTTATTCTGGAGCTCATCAGACATAAAGCCATTCATAAAGATGTTTCATGCAAAACCAAGACAATTTCTCTGAATAAGTGTGAAATGATTATATTTGACATTGACTGATAAAAACAACCTCACCTATCTATTAGCTAACTAGTATTGGAGCCTATATACTCTATGCATGTTTAAAAATGAATTATTATTTGTTTGCTTTATGAATGGCTTTATGTCTGATGAGCTCCAGAATAAGGGCGAAAAACGTTTCAAAGGCTAAGCATTTCCAGGAAACAGAATGATAGATTTCATGAAAATGTAATCCATTGGAATGAAAAATTTTTTAAGACAAAGTAGATAAATAAATTCATTTTAGGTCTTTGTTCTCATTTTTAACTGAATCTTCATAATCGTAGGGGGTTATGTGGATTCTAGTTTAATCTGCATGGCCGTAGGGGACTGTGTGGATGCTAGTGTTAGAATGAGAATTGTCAAATAAGAAATTAGACAAATTCATTTTAGGATTTTAACTTGCTAGCATAACCAGAATTCAGGTTATCGAAAGAAAGCAATGATTTCATTAATATTTCTACACAAGGTTTTTCTTTTATAGATAGTTAATTTTTCTGCTGTTTGCAAAATCCTATAAAGAATGTTTCAATACAATTATAAGCAAACAAATAATAATTCATTTTTAAACATGCATAGAGTATATAGGCTCCAATACTAGTTAGCTAATAGATAGGTGAGGTTGTTTTTATCAGTCAATGTCAAATATAATCATTTCACACTTATTCATAGAAATTGTCTTGGTTTTGCATGAAACGTCTTTATGAATGGCTTTATGTCTTTCTGATGAGCTCCAGAATAAGGGCGAAAAACGTTTCAAAGGCTAAGCATTTCCAGGAAACAGAATGATAGATTTCATGAAAATGTAATCCATTGGAAAGAAAAATTTTTTAAGACAAAGTAGATAAATAAATTCATTTTAGGTCTTTGTTCTCATTTTTAACTGAATCTTCATAATCGTAGTGGGTTATGTGGATACTAGTTTAATCTGCATGGCCGTAGGGGACTGTGTGGATGCTAGTGTTAGAATGAGAATTGTCAAATAAGAAATTAGACAAATTCATTTTAGGATTTTAACTTGCTAGCATAACCAGAATTCAGGTTATCGAAAGAAAGCAATGATTTCATTAATATTTCTACACAAGGTTTTTCTTTTATAGATAGTTAATTTTTCTGCTGTTTGCAAAATCCTATAAAGAATGTTTCAATACAATTATAAGCAAACAAATAATAATTCATTTTTAAACATGCATAGAGTATATAGGCTCCAATACTAGTTAGTTAATAGATAGGTGAGGTTGTTTTTATCAGTCAATGTCAAATATAATCATTTCACACTTATTCATAGAAATTGTCTTGGTTTTGCATGAAACGTCTTTATGAATGGCTTTATGTCTTTCTGATGAGCTCCAGAATAAGGGCGAAAAACGTTTCAAAGGTTCCCAGGAAACAGAATGATAGATTTCATGAAAATGTAATCCATTGGAATGAAAAATTTTTTAAGACAAAGTAGATAAATAAATTCATTTTAGGTCTTTGTTCTCATTTTTAACTGAATCTTCATAATCGTGGGGGTTATGTGGATACTAGTTTAATCTGCATGGCCGTAGGGGACTGTGTGGATGCTAGTGTTAGAATGAGAATTGTCAAATAAGAAATTAGACAAATTCATTTTAGGATTTTAACTTGCTAGCATAACCAGAATTCAGGTTATCGAAAGAAAGCAATGATTTCATTAATATTTCTACACAAGGTTTTTCTTTTATAGATAGTTAATTTTTCTGCTGTTTGCAAAATCCTATAAAGAATGTTTCAATACAATTATAAGCAAACAAATAATAATTCATTTTTAAACATGCATAGAGTATATAGGCTCCAATACTAGTTAGCTAATAGATAGGTGAGGTTGTTTTTATCAGTCAATGTCAAATATAATCATTTCACACTTATTCATAGAAATTGTCTTGGTTTTGCATGAAACATCTTTATGAATGGCTTTATGTCTGATGAGCTCCAGAATAAGGGCGAAAAACGTTTCAAAGGCTAAGCATTTCCAGGAAACAGAATGATAGATTTCATGAAAATGTAATCCATTGGAATGAAAAATTTTTTAAGACAAAGTAGATAAATAAATTCATTTTAGGTCTTTGTTCTCATTTTTAACTGCATCTTCATAATCGTAGGGGGTTATGTGGATACTAGTTTAATCTGCATGGCCGTAGGGGACTGTGTGGATGCTAGTGTTAGAATGAGAATTGTCAAATAAGAAATTAGACAAATTCATTTTAGGATTTTAACTTGCTAGCATAACCAGAATTCAGGTTATCGAAAGAAAGCAATGATTTCATTAATATTTCTACACAAGGTTTTTCTTTTATAGATAGTTAATTTTTCTGCTGTTTGCAAAATTCTATAAAGAATGTTTCAATACAATTATAAGCAAACAAATAATAATTCATTTTTAAACATCTTTATATGGATATATTTTTGTTGGTGTAGAATACGATAAAAAATTGTTTATAGCTGTAAAGTGCCGGCGATCCCTAAAAAAATCGAAAATATTGGCCGAAATTTGGTTCTTGGACAATAACTCGAAAAATAAAGAAAATATCAAAACACTAATAGCACTAAGCGATAGATGGGGAAATTCATATTTCATATTTTTATTGTTTAACGCACGAGAATGGAACGTGGCGCCACATAAGTACGGCGCGCAAATAATGCGCGATCTCGGACGCGCTACACTAAATTTGTTGTAACTTTTGAAATAATTAATGAAATTGAGCTGAACAAAGCTTAAATGAAACAAGAAACATGTAGCTATTGTATTATCATATTCTCAAATATAAAATGAATGTATGTGGGAATAGTACATACATGAAGTCGGAAAATTACTTTTAAAGCAATGTATAAAAAGATCCGATGAATGGGTATGCTAAATAATTTGTTTAATAAAAGTTGTTAAGGATTATTTACCCCTACTTTCACACATTTTGGAGCAAAGATAAATTTTTCTTTTATTTTCGTAAAATAAAAAGGGTTAATTTAATTTTTAAGGTAAAGCTCCTTGAAGCACCTAAAATTACTCATTTCAAGCTTTAAAAATCGCACTTACCTCCTTACCTTACACTCCAATAACACTATTTAAACCAGAGTAATAGGCTGTTAAAGTTAGTTTTACATATCAAATTTTATCACTTTCTCAAAATTTTTAAACTTTGGAAGTGTACACCTTCAAACATAAATTTTTGAGATCTTTCTCACTCATCGGATCTTTTTATACAGTACTTCAGTAATATATGAAAGTTCCAGGTTTTTATTTTAAAAATTCTAAAAATGGTAGATATTTTACCGATGTCATCGGAAATCTCTTTATGCTCCGACTATACTATTTCTACATACTCATTTTATATATGAAAATATAATAATCCAATAGTCACATGTTTCTTCTTTCACTTAAGCTTTGTTGAGCTTAGTTTCATTAATAAGTTCAAAAGTTACAAGAAATTAGTGTAGCGCGTCCAAGACCGCGCACGCTTTGCGCGCCGTACTTATGTGTCGCCACGTTCCATTCTCGTGAGTTGAACAAAAACAACCTGGAGCTTACATTTTTCGTCATACAAAAAAAAAACTTCACATATGTTTTTGATGTGGAATATCCCCCTCAATCGTCTAGTGTTATTGGATTTTTTGACGTTTTTTTAATTTTTCGAATATCGGTCAATATTTCTTTAGGAGTCGCCGGCACATTACAGCTGCAACCTTTTTTTATCGTAATCTACACCAAAAAAAGAATATTTATCCTGAAAACTTAAGCCATTAAACATTTAGTGGCGCCTTAAAACCTTTGACGACTGGGCTATATGGCGTTAACGTAAAGGAAAGCTCCACATATTTTTTATGTTCATTTTAATTCTCTTTTCAGATAAAAAACTGTACTTACTTCACCGAAGTTCGAAATAAGTACACTTGATTAAAAAAAAAACTGGTACAACTCTTGTAATCGAAAATCTTAATAGTTTAGTTGTGTGCATATGTCTGTAAATAGGGCTGGCCAGGCATGTCGAGAGAGGGTGGAGAAGTGATTTACCCCGGATCTGGGTTTTTTGGAGGATACCGGTTTTCTTAGTGTCTTTAAATTTAATAAACCTTTCTTTTTTATTCAAATGGAATTTTAAAAAATAATTAGAAAATAACTTTTTCAAAACATTTTCAAGCCTGCCATATTATTGTTTAAAAAAAAAATGTATTTGTTACGGATAATTCTACTAATCAAAATACTAACTGAATAATGATAATTCTATTTTTAAAATGAGAACACAAAAATACCACTTGAGATTAAAAAAAATGTAAACAATGCAAACTGACCATAAAAATACAATAAAAAAATAAAATAAATGAACTTCAACTACGTAATACAGAATTAACTAATATTTTGTCGTTGCTCCATTAGCGTCTAAAACTGCCTGAAGTCTTACAAAATCAGATTTCTTGCAAGGTCAACTTCGACAAGTTCTCCCAAGCATCTTCAATTATCCCTTCCAATTCTTGGGCATTGTTTGGATGGTTATTTAATTTTCTTATGTGCTTCACCATTAGTCCCCAAACATTTTCAATTCGATTTAAATCCGGACTTTTAGATGGCCACGATAACAACTCTATGTTTTTATTAAGAAACCATTGCCTGACACGATGGGCCGTATGTATGGAGCAGTCGTCTTGTTGAAAAATAAAATTATTTTCCGGAAACATCTCTATTACTGACGGCAACATAATATTGTCTAATATTTCAATATATTCAATGGAAATGAGATGACCACCACTGTTCCAACACACACCTAACCCATTTAGGGTTATCCAAGCCCAGACATTGACTGAAAACCTTCCTGATATTTGTGGATCGAAAGTATATTTTTCGTCGTATCTAGTGGAAGGACGCCTATGTACGCGAACATGTCCATCGTTACAGGATTTAAAAACCTTTTCGTCAGAAAAGACAACTTGTCCCCAGAAGTTTTCATCATTGATTGTATAGTTGAGTGCAAAAATAATCCTACCCTGCTTCTTTTCCTCTGAAAGTTTGTATTTTTAGCCGCTGAACAACTCTTCAAGTCGCTTTGTAGTTTTATTCTTCTGCAAACAGTAGGTACCGAAGCAGGGAAATTTGTCTCTGAAATTGCATTTACTGCAGTCTGAAAAGGGTTTTCTCTTAGGTAATTTACAAGATTTTCATCTTGATTATTGCTCTTTCTGGACCTACCGGAACCGACTTTACGGGATACCGTTTGGTTGGTTTCCCATTGTTTTGCAACACTCATTATCGTGGTTTTACTTACATTGTATTCAGCAGCAAGTCTTCTTATGGACCAACCATCTTCAATTTTAGAAACAATTCGAAATTTTTGAATATCTGTTAGATGTCGAACCATTTTTAATAATGACGCCACTGATTAACGTCAAAGTAACATTTGTAGGATTATTAATACCAATCAAAGAACGAATGATTTACATAGCTAAAAGAAAGTGTACCAGTTTTTTATTAAATCAAGTGTACATCAAATTATTGCATAAAATTATTATATCAAAATATTATATACCTAATTATTTATAGGTAACATGAAAATAAATATTCCAGAAGTAATTTAAATCAATGAAAACAGTAAGTGACCAAGGTAATGAACGTTGACTTGTACATACGAATATATTTCATATAATATATAGAGCAGTTGCATGAAACTCTTGCTTATTTGAAACTTTTTTAAACTTTCTACAAATAAAAAACATTTAATAAATTCTTATTCTTGACCACTTTTTTCTCAATCTGAAGTAGGCTGTAGAAGGTTTGATTGATTTTGTACTTTGCTGATATTTCTAGTTGCAAAAGTTAAGCACTAATTTTTGATTTAAGAACATATAACAATAACTTTTATGTTTTTTTATTGAATTTTTTACTGTTTTTTCTAAAAAATATTGATAAAATTGGTAACCAAACTACCAATAAACAATAAATTTCTCAAAATTAATAAATTCTCACCAGTGAATTAACAATTTTTAAAATTACTGTGAAATGTCAATTAAATAATTATGTTGCCGATGCTAAATGTTTTGAAATGCTTTACTTTTTGTTCTCAACAGTATTTCCAACGGGATACTATACAGCTTCACGCTCCTTGTTAGCTTTATTTTTCGTTCTTTATTGTAGTTTGCAGATATACTATTATAGTTGTTTAACTAGTTCAGCACTTGGTTATAATTTAACCCTATAGTGAATCACGGGAGACGTTTTACTAGTATTTTTATATGACAGTGTTTTCACAACATCAAGTCGGTTAAGGTAATTCTACGTCATATAAACTAAGTAGTAATTCTGCCAAGGTTTCTCTAATTCCTACAAAGCTAGCTTTTAGTTGAGACTACACCTCAATTTCGCAATCCTCAAGCAAAACACACCGAAGTGAAGCTTTGTCCATTCAGCTTTTCTTTATTCTAGGCCTACACAGATGTATAAAATACATTTCTGTACGGGGTACGCTTAAGGATGTATGGGAGCGATTCAGAAACGTTAATAAATTAATGAAATTTTGGAAAGTTGTTCTTTATGCCCACATAAATCACCCCAATAAATCTCAAATCGATTGGTTGAACTGTTTTTGATTTATAACGATTTTAATTTAACATGAGTTCTTACTCAAAATGTGTTATTGAACATTCAACTATACTAAATATTATAGATGTGACGTTATTTCCGTAACGTTGTTTTGTCGATACTTTCAGGTAATGTAACGTCGTGCTACGAAATGCTAAATTAACCGGTTACTCGCAACAAGCATCATTACTCGAATTACGTTACATTATAGTTGTCTCCACATATTTAATGCAAATAAAAAGAACAATAAAAATAGGCCATTAAAGTATCGAAGACGGTAATTTTACCTGTCGAGACGGTCCTACCCCAGAAAACATTTAAGTATTATTTGACGTCAAGACTACCTAAATTACGTATAATAAATTTAGTCGCAAAATTAGAATTAACCATGTTTGGGTAAAATTTACGTTGATGCTAGGTAGAATCGACATAAGTGGGGAATAAGACGACGTCGAAATTAAGTTATATCAACTAAAACAGGTAAAATTACATATAAATCTTACTTGTAGTCGCATAGCAGTACATTTGGTTACTAATACCTGTTTAGGTAAATTTTACTTGAATTCAACGTCAATTTGACATCAAGTTGACTAGTTTTAGGTAGAATTTACGGACATATGTGAAATTGAAAAATGACACCAAGTGGAAAAAATAAGATTTTTACACTTATTTGATATTTTTCTCTATAAGCAGTTGACATATGGCTGTCAGTCACTTACAAAACTGAAGAGATACCTAACTCACAATAACAATTAATACAAGATGAATGCCGGTAATTAAAATAAATACAATTTAAGAGGAAAGTATTTGCAGTTCTCGCTTATTGAAATCAATGCGCCGAGAATTTTTCTGTGAATAATAGTAGCTGTACAAAAATATTTATCTATAAAAAAATTTATATTACCAAATAAAAAAATTATTGTAATGTTTTGAGCCGAAAGTATACTATACTTGTCAAATATAAGTTTACAGGGATAATTATGCATTTTTTTAAACTTTTCGTCAGTTTGTTTCCATATACACTCGTTTTACAAACTACAATTTGGAATCATACTTCAACTGCGCTGAAATGAAATGAAAATCTAAATATATTTTACACATAACACAAAGTAATATCCTTCTGAACAACTATGATTAATTATTTTGTAGTTTCTTTGATATGTGTCTCACTTTAGACCCCATTGAACGTCAACAAGATGCTGGAATTATAACTTTTAATACAACATTTAAAAAAAATATAAACTACATTTCAACTCTCTTGGCATTTCTCTCAATTCACTTCTTATGAAGATATTCTCGATAAATTGAAAAAAATATACTTTTAGAGGTGGTTTACGGGTGGTTCAACCATGAATCGAAACATAGGTTGGCAAAAGTAATATAATTTGCTTCTAAACATTCGAATTTGAAAAAAGTGAACCTAGACTATTGTGTACTATGTATATTAAATACACAGCTCAAAAGATTATAAAAAAATAGTTTGAGAAAGGAAACAGAAGAGGTTTGAAAAACGTTGGCGAAATATTTTTACATTTTATCCTTATTCACGACATTTGACAAAAAATATCCTCTAACTATTCAGTTGACGTAAAATTCGTAGACGTAGACGTTATTTCTTAATATATATCTGGACAGTAGTATTATTTTGTAAATTTCTGGGACGTTATGACATATGACAAGAAGTTCCAAAAAAAGTAGAATTGTATTTAAGTTTCTTCTGTTTGCTTAAATTTTAGAACGAAATCAATATGTTTGGGAACGAAAAATATTTTAAAAATCAATCTTTTCTTATTAATCATTCCAATATCTAAAATTCATCACTATCAAAATTGACTGTATTGCCAGTACTAGAGTTAATTAACAGCAGTGGCTTAACTTTTGTCCATACTGCTAAGGTTGCAAAGTTAATACTAACAAGAAAAATTCGTTAAAGGTAAATGTGATAATATAGATATGATTGTAATCCTTTATAACATTATAAACCCTTACCATCTTAACTTTACCAAATGAGAAAAATGTTCTTAATTTTCTATTGTTAATTTCAATTGCAGCCTTGCGGCCAAAATTTACACATAGTAAATGAAGTGTACACCAAGGTAAATTTGATTTACTGTCTTAACCCGATTTCGACTCCTATCCAATTGATGAAGGTTTATTAGACGTAAACGCGCCCAAGCTTACCGTCACCACCGACTGAAGGCTCGAGTGTCAAAGTGACAATTCACTACTCGAGAGAGTGAATAAAACGTCACAAGCCGCAATTCTTCTAGATTAGAAATTTTCGTCAATGGTAAAAATGTTATCCTCTAAAAATAAAGTTATCACGATTCTAGGTCCGCTATTACTGGTACTAGGTACTAGGTACTATACTTTCATATTGGGAACGCGTTGACGTGGAGAACGTTGAATATACAACTGCAGAGTTAGCACAGCATTGAGGTTTGCAATCCAAAGACATATAACGTTCATTTCTTCAAGTGGATATTTTACTTTTACAATTTTCTTCTTAGCTCATAAATGATTTAAAATGTTGAAAAAAAAGTTGACAAGATACTTATAAATAGAAGCAGTTTGTTTTCAAGGCATACTTTATTGCAAATCTTTATGTAACACAAATATTTATATTACGCAAAACACGAACGATTATTAGAAAACACGGGTTACGTCTAGATCTGATTTATTAAAGTTTATCAGATATATTCAAGTTTGTTCAATTATGCCCGCTCTCTAAGGCACGAAGTTTTCCAGTAGCAACGTGTTTAATTTAATTCCATTCAGTTTGCCCAGACTGACTAGTTTTTATATTCTCGAAGTGACAGCTACCCCAAAACTCAACTACGCCCATTCTTAATTAGTGCGACCCAACCGCTAAGAGAAAAAATTGTGGCGCTATATTTCTGAAAAGGATTCCGTTTCTTTGTACACGCAAATGAAATTTAATTTATACAATAATTACAAAACTTTGTTAATAAAAGAGTTACTGAAAATGTAAAGTAATATTTCATTTATAATGTGTTTTACAACAAAACTCAATTACAGAAATAATTCTTGATACAGTTTTATGCTTGTTAAGTTTCCAAAGCTGTGAGAAATAATTGGTAGTTTTAGTTGGCAGTTGGTAATGTTTGTATAACAGTTATGTTTATTGTTAAAGAAAATTTAATGAATAAAATTCTAAGTTTTTATAACCATAACATCAAACCAAGAGTGTGATGTTCAATTTTATAAAAATATAGTCTTAACAGTTTGACAGATGATGAGTTTTGACAGGAAATATACAATATATAAAATTGGTTCTCTAACTCACATTTGACAACGCAAACTTGTCTCCCATGCGAATAAGCGTTAACATTCTTACCGGGTGTAAAAAAAAGTCTTGAAACGGTCAATTATTTCGAGAAATACACATTGAATCCAAAAGAGAAAAAACGGTTTCTTAATTATTTTAAAAGCGCTATCCAATGATACCTAACTCGACCCCCCCCCACCACCATCCCCATGGGGAGGGGAAGGGGCAACTTTAAAATCATTAATGGGTACCCCTATTTTACTTCCACATCCACGTAGTGGATTGGAAGTATAGTAATCGCAAAAAAATTTTCAAAAATTTTTATTCGTGAAATAGGTTTAGAATGTCATGAAACGTCGAGATTTTAAATTTGAGCGAAAAAAAAATTTTCTGTCTGTCTGTCGGTCTGTCTGTCTGTCTGTCTGTAACTTTTTTGTCCGCACGTTTTCTCCGGAACGGTTTAAGATATTAACTTGAAATTTTGTACACGTGTATATTATATCGAGATCTAGAACTGGATTGTTTTTTGAGGATATCCGGTGAAGGGTTGGGGGTTAAATAGGGGTAAATATGGGAAAATAAGTAAAGCAAGCTTGCAAGAGTACAGAAACTTGAAATTCGGTGTATGTACTAGAAGTTAAGGCCTCAGATTTTTCAATAATATTTTTCAACCTCCTACCACCCCTACCCCATTATTAATGGGGTTGATAAAATAAAGTTGAGATATTCGTTTGAAATTTCGTACAAGTATGTATTATAACAACGTCTGGAATTAGATTATATTTTGAGATGATTTCGTTGAAGGGTTGGGGGTTAATTTGGGGTAAATAGGGGAATATAAGTAAAACAAGTTGGTAAGAGTACAGAAACTTGAAATTCGGTGTATGTACTAGAAGCCAAGGCGTCAGATTTTTTTCATAATATTTTTCAACCCCCACCAATATGAAAAGGGTTGATAAAATAAAATTGAGATATTCATTTGAAATTTGGTACACGTATGTATTATAACGACATCTGCAACTAGATTATATTTTCAGATGATTCCGTTGAAGGGTTGGGGGTTATTTAGGGGTAAATAGGGGGAAATAAGTAAAGCAAGCTGGTATGAGTACAGAAACTTGAAATTCGGTGTATGTACTAGAAGCCAAGGCCTTAGATTTTTTAATAATATATTTCAGCCCCCCGCCACCCCTAGTTCATTATTCAAGGGGTTGATAAAATAAAATTGAGATATTCACATGAAATTTTGTACGCATATGTATTATAACTACATCTAGAACCAGATTATATTTTGAGATGATTCCGTTGAAGGGTTGGGGGTTAAATAGGGATATATAAGGGAAAATAAGTAAAGCAAGCTAATAAAAGTACAGAAATTTGGGATTTGGTGTATATACTAGAAGCGGATGTCTCAGGTTTTTTTATTAGTATTTTCCACTCCCTTATTAAAAGAGTTCGTAAAATCAAATTTAAATTTTCACTTGAAATTTGGTACACTTATGTATTATAACTATATCTGAAACTAGATTATATTTTGACATGATTGCGTTGAAGGAATGGGGGTAAGTAGAGGTAAATAGGGAAAAATAAGTAAAGCAAGCTGGTAAGAGTACTGCAACTTGAAACTCGGTGTATGTCCTAGAAGCCAGGGCCTCAGATTTTTTAATAATATATTTCAACCCTTCCACTACCCTTACTACATTATTAAATGGATTGATAAAATAAAATTGAGACATTCACTTGTAACTTGGTATTATAACGACATCTGGAACTAGATTATATTTTGGGATGATTCCGTAGAAGGGTTGGGATTAATAGGAGTAACTAGGGGAAAATAAGTAAATCAAGCTGGTAAAAATACAGAAATTTGGGATTCGGTGTATATACTAGAAACCAAGGCCTCAGATTTATTTCTAATATTTTTCAAACTCCACCACCTCCGCTTCAATATTAATGGGATTGATAACATAAAATTGAGATATTCACTTGAAAGTTAGTACACGTATGTATTGTAGTGACATCTGATTGCGATGACTCCATTGAAAGGGTGGGAGGTGGTAGGTTGTGAATAGTGGAAAATAAGTAGGGTAAACTATGACCAATAATTTCCACATACTAGAGTGCAAATATTGTCAAGATGTTTCCTTTAAAGTGGCTTGGATGAAAAATCTGGATGTGGAAGTAGTGATTCCTTAGGCAGCGGTTTTTTATTGCAGAATCGGATATTCTGACTAAGAATAAACTACTTTTGTTCGAGTAATTTTTTCTGAAATTTCCATTTTTTTAAGTTATCCGGCGAGGAAAAATCAAAATTTTAGAACAAAGATGTTTTTACTCGAAAAAGAAGACGTTAGGTGTCGCGTTTAGTATCGTTGGATAGCGCTTTTAAAATTATTAAGGACTTGTTTTTTATTTTTTGGATTCAATGTGCATTTCTCGAGATATTTGACCGTTTCCAGACTTTTTGGACACCCGCTATGTATTAAGCCATTTGTGTATTAAGAGCGTAGAGTGCCTCATTGAAACTCGGTAATGACATCTTGTGCCTGAATTAGATACATTATTTTATCTACGATTGTGTGAAAATATCCAAATAATAAATTATGTGTTCAATAAGTGTGTATAGTTATACTTTTTTCATGAATGGAAATTTTCAATTAGTGAAAAAAGGAGTATTATATACACTAGTTTCGTACAGTAATATTCTCTCCACTACTGAAATGATTACCAAAAAATATAAGTACATATTTTATTATTTTAAACTACTTACTACTACTACAAACTACTCTGCACAAGCGTATAATAAGATAGAAAGGAAGTTGTTGCGTAGACGCCTAGAATAGTTGTTAAGTGAAAATTGTTTTAGTTTTTTAAATTAAATTTAACGAACACACTGTGGTTTAGATTTTCATAATAATTTTTTTTAACCATACGATCGTTTCGCCTAACATAGGCTTCATCGGATGGTGAGTTGTCAACTCAGCAAAAGTATACCATTTGGTAAGCTCTGCTATACGTAGAGTCAACTCTTCACAGTAATTACTTTATTTGTTCTGGTCCCTGATAAACCCCTACAATAAATTTTCATTAATACAAAAGTCTGTACCTCTCTCTCTAACACTTTTGACATAGTGGGCAAAATACTAATTTGCCGGAGGTCTTAAAATTCTTCAGGATTAGTTTTTTTACGCAATGGTTGAACTATGGCCTATTTCCAGAAATTCGGAAAAATACTGTTTTCTAAGCTAAAGTTAACGATGTGATGAGTAAGAAAAGGTAATATTAAAGGGCAACACATAAGTAATAATTTAATATTAAGACCATCGTATCCCTGAGCATTAGATTTTATACTATATAGAATTTTTTGTACATTATACTCAGAAGTAGGCCTAATAGGCCAGTCAAATTAGATTCAAAAACAGCATTTTGAGGAATTAATTTCCAGTAAGCTGGAAATCATTTTAATAGCTTAATTTGGTCCTAAATGCGCGTAATCTGAGTTTGCACCATCTCAAGAGGTGAGCATAGCTTTTGGAAGCCAAAAAACCGCGGAAGTTTTGCATTTTTTTTCAGTTTTTATTTGTAGCTCGACGGAAAATGTCATCCTAATCAATATTAAAGAGAGTTAAATTCTGCGTCGAATGAACATCTAAAACTGTTCGGTTCAGTGGTATAGCAGAAATCAAAAGTTATAAACCGGGAAAATTTCACATTTCAGTGCAAACTTACGTTTTGCGACTTTCCAGGACCACATATCTTTGAAATAGATACTCCTATTAAAGAACCAAAAGTTGTAGAGAATAAAATTTCACGCTATATAGGCACCTCAATTTTCAAATTCAGTCATTGTGAAAACTAAATTTGGCATGAATTCAAAATCGACGTTTTTAGTAATTTTAAGTCATTTAAGCCAAAAGAATTTTTTTTCGAAATTTTTCAATAAAACAACACTTTCCATTGCTTTGCAATGTGGAGGAAATATACAAACCCTGAGAAGAGATTCGAAGTAGTACGAATGAAAAACATTTCAAATTTTAACAAAATTGTATATTGCCAATAAATCTTTAATTAGTAAGTATTATTAATATTAATTAATTAATAAGTAATTAATCATAGTTGTTAATAATTTAGGTGCAATGAAGTAACAGAAACATTTTAAACTGACATGACATTGATAAAATATGGATAAAATATGTTATAGAAAACAATAGGCATGCAGCCCAAAACGAGGTAGCATTCATGTTCGCATTTTCTTAGATGTCGATGGCCCTTCATTTACGAAGCTCTCAAGCTGCGGTGGCATGTCGAGGCCCTCTTCATCGATATCATCTTCAAAGGGACTATCCTCACCTATTTGTGCTTCTACGGCGATCAGCATGTGGGACACACCGCCATCCTTCGAGCATGACTGGGCGTGGCAGCTGAGGCAAATTGTTGAACAATTTATGCCTACTTTCTAGTAGCTGCACTTCCCTGTACACCCCTTCGTACATCCGCAGAACACCGCGTTGAGAATTTCTGCTGGAGCTGGATCCTTGGTGTTCATGGTGGGGAGCAGGTCAAGGTCCGACCTCCTCCAGCCCCAGCTGAGCGGAATTTAAAGTTTTAGATGTACATTCGATGCAAAATTCAATCCTCTGTAATATTGAATGGGATGACATTTTCCGTCCGAAGCACCGTTTTCGAGCTACAAACAAAAACTGAAAAACGTGCAAAAATTTTGCGGTTTTTTGGTTCCCAAAAGTTATGGTCACCTCTTGGGATTATTATTATTATTTCAAATTAATTCCTCCATAAATTCTAATTTGATTGGCCTATAAAGTATAAATGAGTCGGTATTTGGTTTAACATTATTTTAATAAGAAGTAATGGTATCTTGACATACAAGCAATTTTGGCGGGGAGTTTATAAAATGATTATTGAGGTCATCAACATTTTTTAGCTCCTTAGGTACACTCTTTCCTTGTTTAAATATATTTAAAAAACTCAATTCTTTCCAGGTTTTATTTATACCGTTTACCCTCAGCTTATACTCAAAATATATATATTTTTTAATTTCGACATACTAAAGTTGTATAGTTTTTTAACATTTGGTAATAATTATGATGAGCTTCGTTTTTTGTGAGGCGCCATTTATTGGAAGATTTATCTCTCAAAGACATAAGTAAACTTATGTTTTCAGTGAACCCTGATGCATACTTTTTTGTAATTTTTATTGTTTTAATCAGTGCATGTATATTAAAGAGATAATATATTTTCATTGAGAAAGTTCACGTTTTCGTCAATATCACATGAATCATAAATATTTTCAAAGGAATAGATATCAGAGCATAAAATTGATCCTGGTTAAAATTCTTAATTGTCTTGTATTCTGCGCTTATTTTTTTATAGTTAATGAAATTACTTCTACATTTTCTACCATATTCTCATTTGTTGTTATTATAAGGTCAATAAGAGTTGCTGATGTGAGAGTAATGCGGGTTGGCGAATCTACGATCTGTACCAGACTATATGTGTCAAGTAGCGTGTTGAGTTTATTAGATGCCGGGGAATCCATCCTTAACATATCTACGTTAAAACCGCGTACACAAAATACCTCATCATAATGTGGTAATAAGTAAGTTAGATTTTGTTCCAAGTTATTTATAAAATGGTGGTCTATAGGTAACACCCACTGCAAACTGTTGTTTATTTATTTTAATTTTAATCCACAGCTCTTCAGAAGCATTATTAATACGAATAATTGAGCGATGATTTCGAAGCTTCTGTAGACTTCCCTTATCCTTACAGAGTAAAGCTGGCCAATAAAACAATATCATAATATGCAAACAATGATAAGATGAGGGAATCGCACAATTTCAATTTTATGTTGAATATATTATAAAGAGTACGTAATTTCGCATAACGTCTCTGAAGAATGTTCGATACATGATATTCAAAGCGCTGATTTTTATCAAAAAATACTCCTAGATTTTAGCAAATGCCATTAAAATTTGTTTATATGTATATCAAAGTTATCACTATTCATAATATTGTACAATATCGATATTTAGATCAGTTAAAAATGTGCTTGGTTTTGTTATTTTTACGACGCATATAGCATATATTCTGTACAGTTTGATATTTCTGTGTTGCTATTATCTGCATATTAATAAAAGTATATTTTCACGATGACATTAAAATATTGAATGGATCTATCGCCTTAAAAACTTCACACGTTAATAGTTTCATCCCAGCGTTAAGATAGCTAACGATCCCAAATTTACTTCTCAGGAGATAAATGTTGTGAAGACTTAAAATTGATTACACAGTTTTTCCTGGTTGGTTTTTACGCCAGTTAGTTACTAAGGTGTTTTCTGGAGACTCTCAAATTAATGTGTCTGCAAATGAATAAGGTCAAATTTATATCATGGCACAAATTAAAAACAACCTAGAAATTAATTAAAATTACCGATAAGCTGAGCGTATTGTTAAAATTAAAATAAAGAATAGATCATTAATTTACGTCGTGTTTCTTCTAGAAACTTTTGTTTCAGATTCAATATATTACAAATAAAGTTGTATATAAAAAAGGTATTTTTAAAACATAGCAAAAAATTTACTAAAAAGTGAAAAATTAGTTTTAAAATAAATCTGGAAACGAAAATCTTTGGGGATGGTCATATAACACTATTATACAGTTACTTTGCTCAGGTGACTGCCCCAAAGCTTTTAGTTTCCCGATGTATGAATTTAAAAATTATTTTATAATTTTTATTACGTGTTTTTAAATACAAGCGTTGTTTTGAAAATATTTTTTTATGTATATGTAATTTTATATTTTACTTTTCATTTCATACATATACCAAGAGAATTGTGAAGAAAAGGTAATCCTCCATCTTGGCACGTCCGCCATATTGGATTTATAATGATATTAGATATTGTCGAGCCCAGCGGGGTCACTCTTTTTATCGGAGTGCTTGCTTGGTGCTCGACTTAAATTGCAGAGGCCGGGTCGGTCCTCTTAACGTCGCAGAGAGGGTGGTAGGGTTACACACACACACACACACACACACATCCACACCCACCCACACCAGAAAAGAATACCCCAATTAACGGTAAAAAATATGTATATTGACAAATGAGAAGTCGAGGAACAATAGGTACTTATAATATGTACATAAATATATTTTCCCTCATCCTCGGATGATGACTGAATTCCACACTTCGTCGGCCAAAGGGAGGCAACTATTTTTGGTTTTCACCATTTCGGGACTTTTCTCTTCTTTGACTTCTCCCTGCGGAGCCTAACCGACAATTGCTCTCCTTGCGGAGTCTTGCACGCAATTGATATATTAAACTACCCTTCCGGGTAATAAAACTTTAGCTCCCAGCCCTCTCCTTGTCGAGCGGGGCCAACAAGACCTCTCCTTAGTGAGGCTTGTTCACCATTAACTAATTAAGGGCGCCAGCCCCAAAGAGTTTAACACATAGAGGAGACAAGCTCCATAAGCGTAATGTATAAGCAGCGGTAGACTGTAGTCTTTTCATCCTTTTCACACAGTTCGTTCTCTCTGTCGCACAGTACATGAGGGGAGGTGACGATTGCAATACATTGACAGTATGACAGATGGCAATATATATGTATATACCTACCTGGGACTTATGGGTGACTTAGTTTTTCTACAAACTTTACAAGTATAAACTATTGTCACAAAAAATAATTAATTAATATACAAATTAAACGTGATAAACAGATTAAACGTTATAAACAGAAGAAAAATTTGAGAAAACACGTGTAATTGTAAATAAAGCAGATCGCTATTTAAAACAAAGATTAAAAATTGACGGTAATTGTGAAAACAAAGCGCGCCGGGTAAGGCTGAGTTGCTTTGTAAAACAGAGTGAAGAGAGAGGGTACGAGGTCTGCGACAAGGACGAAAAGCCTACAACCAAATCGCGGCTCCCGGCAAATCCACGGCTTGTCTTCTCTAGTTATTAAACTCTTTGGTCAGCCCGCTCCTTATGGAGGGTGGCCAACAAGATCTCTCCTTGCGGAGACTTGCTCACGATTGATCCCTCTCCGCATTTTTCCATAAATATCATTGGTAGTGCAATGCCTTGTAGAAAAATGCCAATAGTTATGTGATGGATTGCACAGGCAACGGAAATCTAATGTTACATCCGCTCCCTGTACACTATGCGATCTAGCTACTTTTAATGCATTACATATTTTCAACAATATTCGACAAATTCCAATATGTTACGACGATATACTATATTGCATTGTCGTCGTACATACATACGTGTGCAAAATTTCAAAGCTAAGTTCAAAGCTAATTTCAAAGCTCAATTAAAAGTAGTCGAAATTTTGATGGCAAGATTTATAGCAGGCAGACAGACAAAAAAAAAGTAAAGTAAAAGCTTTTAAAAACATTTTAATAAACCAAATAACGTATTTAACCCGATTCAGTGATAGAGGCAAAATTATAATTTCAGAGCTTTCAGAAATAAACAAAATATTTTCTGGTGAAAATGAATTTAATGATTCAGATAAAATTGGAACACTGTTCGTGTTCCATTTATAATTACAATACTTTACACAAATGGAATTTGTGGCAAACCAATCTAAAAGCATATAATGCACAGTTAATGGATAAATCAAATATAATACAAAATAGATAGTGGCGATTTCATAATCTGACTCGAATGATGTTATGTAGAATGTCCAATAGGTTTGGGGCAATAATTGACATACAACTCTGGAAGGAGTCATTTTTACACTAATTATACAATTATTTTGTAAGATACCGATAAAATAACTCACTGTCGACAAAAGAGTGATTTTAAGGATAGGGGATCAAAGTTCGTCAAGTTTTGCACACAAATACAATATAATTAGTTTGACAGGGTCAAATTTGCGAAAATTTTATAGTATTTTTAGCATGGAATGAAAAGTTTGAGTTTTATTCACAATACTCGTTCAATAATGAAACCGTGTTTACAGACAGAAAACACATTATCAGAAATCAAAAGGAATTTACGAAAATTGCAGAAATTCGCAGTTCGAAGTCGGTACTCAACACAATTCTAAAAGAACAACTTCTCCGTTCCTTCTATATTAAGAAAATATTTGCGATCTCCAACAGAAACTAACCCGACCACCAATAGTTCACTGGTTCCTCATTACCAATAGGAAGGTCACAATTTTATTGGTTTAATTTAATTTACTGATGAGACAGAATTTTGCAGAGATGACGTAATAAATTTACATAATGTCGATACTTCGGATGATATAAACCCGTAAGCAATTATGCAAATTATATGTTAGTGATTACATATAATATGTGAAATTAGCGCCTGAGTAGCAATAGTGGGAATTCATTTACTAGAACCATTTGTGCAAAATGTGTCAAGCATGACCCTGATAAATAGTAAAGTAAAAAAAGACATTGATATGCAGACTATTGTAACAGCAGAATTATAATTTCATGCCTTCTGGGGTATCACGAAGAGTATATGTCGAGTTTTGGACTTCTAAAGCCTATTGCGTTTTTTTTTATATACAATTTAATTTTTTGAACAGAGGTTTTTTTGGTAAAAAGGTGAAGATCTCCGGTTCTAGAGGTCCGATGGGGACAAACAAAAACCAAAATCTTCGTAATTAAAATTCCAATCGACTTCAAACTATTGGAAAGTTACCCCAACATGCAGAAGCCAAGTCATCAACTAACCCAAAGAGTCAGACTGTGACATCTATATCTGAAAATCCTAAACAGGTCCACCACAAAATCCTTAAAAATACAGATATCAAGTCTCCTAGCAAAGCAGTTAAGTTATCTGATGACAAAAACCAATGTGATAAAAACTCCAGTAAAATAACGCTTAGTCAAGTGAACGAAGCAGTAAATAATGCTGTATCTGTGGCAAATAGGCAACAGAATATACACTCAGTACCCCAATGGAATCCGAAAAATAAATTTAATAATAAAAATAGAAGACAACCTATTATTGGTTCTAACACCAGCTCACCAAACCTCGCCGTATCTAAACAAGGATATCTTCATGTTTATAGGCTAAGCCCTGAATTAAAAGAAAATGATTTACTTGATTTTCTTAAGTTAACTGCACCAGAAATAAAATTTGAATGCAAGGAATTAAACAGATCCACGAAAAGTTGTTCAATGTTCGTGTCCTTCCCAATTATACATGTGAAAGACGTATATAATCCAGATATCTCACCTAATGGAGCGGCTGTAAATCGATTTATATTTCCCAAGAACAGAAATTTTTCAGTTCCGGCCTCTGTGACCCCTCAAACATAAAATATATACAATCAAGTACACAAGTTAATGAAAAAAATAGTATACTGTCTAGTGAAATTGACACAAACTTTAACCTCCGAGTATACCATTTAAACGTAAGAAGTGCTCGAAACAAAATAGATGATCTTAACCTACTTCTTCAAACTTTAGACTTTCCAGAGGTGTTATGTTTATCAGAAACCTGGTGTACAGATGATGAAATCGGATATATAAAGTTATATAATTATATATTAGGTGATTCTTTCTGCCGAGGCGGAGGAGTTGCCATATTTGTCAAGCAGAATATTACTTTTAAAACAAAAAATTGTATGATTGTAAAAACTGAATCAATGTTTGAATATGCTTTCATTGAATTATCCTTTGCTAATATAAACATTTTAGTTGGGTGCTTCTATAGAGCACCATCAAGTGATCTTGCATATTTTGTAGATAATATAGACCTGTTAGTAAATAATATTTATAAGCCCAATATTCCTACATTTTTTTGTGGGGATTTTAATACCAATTTTGATGATCAATTATCCAATGATGATGCTAAATATTTATGTAATATTTTGGAAACTTACGGTTTTCACAAATGTATTTGTGATTATACCAGGATATCCAAGAACTCAAAAACCATTATTGATAACATTTTCTCAAACATTGACAAAAACTTACTTAATCCGACAGTTATTTGCACTGATATATCAGATCATTGTATGCAAGCTGTAAATTTCCATATTAACAACGCTGATGCAGAAGACATGTGTACTTATTATACATACTTCAGGGCATTTAAAAATGATAATAACATACAATATTTCAAATACTTATTATCTGTAGAAAACTGGTCATGGTTAACTACAAATGACAGTAGTGAAACCAAATTCAATAACTTCTTTTCAATTTTTACTCAAAAATTAGACTTAGCATTTCCATTGGAGTTGCGAAAAGTAAATAAATCTACTAAGCATAAAAACCCTTGGATCTCAGAGGAGTTAATTAATCAAGGGATCTTCATCAGAGATATTTATAAATTATGTCAAACTTCTTCCAGTGATGAATTACTGAAAATTTACAAAATTTTAAAGAAAAATCATCAAAAAAATATTAAAATCACCAAAAAAATGTACTATGATTTGCGAATGCTAAATTCCAAAAATAAATGCAAAACAGCTTGGAATATTGTTAAAAACAATGACCACTCAAGAAGTTATAATCTACCATCATCATTTACAGATAAAGAAGGTACTACTATAACAGATTTCAAAAGTGCCGCCGAGAGCTTCAATAATTATTTTATAAACTCGATAAGTGCTTTAACTAAGGATATGGTTATCTCAAATAACTCTAAATACATTGAATTCAATAATCATTCTTTGTTCTTAACACCAGTCACAGATGATGAAGTTAAGGATATTATTAGATCCGTAGCCGCCAAGAATTCGGCCGGATTCGATTATGTCACTGGTTCATTACTAGTACATATAATTGATTACATTTGTAGTCCTCTAAGTACACTAATAAATACATCCTTCTGTGAAGGAACATTCCCTAGTGTCCTCAAAAAATCTATAGTGATACCAATTCATAAAAAATCTGATAAATCTCAAATTTCTAATTATAGAGGTGTGGTACTTCTGTCCATCTTCTCCAAAGTCTATGAAAGAGCATATTATAACAGATTGTCAAAATTCTTAAATGATGAAAAGTTACTTACAAATAATCAGTATGGCTTTAGAAAGGGTTTGTCTACAGAGGATGCAGCGTTAGCGCTGTCTAATTTCGTGTTGAATAATTTTGAATCAAAAGAAAAAACAGCAAGCATATTCTTTGACTTAAGTCGTGCATTTGTTAGTTGACAAGCTTTTCAAGTATGGAGTAAGAGGTTCTCCTCTATGCTGGATTAAATCATACTTAAAAGATAGATCACAAGAGGTTCAGTTAAAGCACAACGGGAAATTATTTCAATCTTCTCCCAGTCCCACTCACACCGGAGTACCTCAGGGCAGTGTGCTGGGTCCTCTTTTATTTATTATATTTATTAATGATATTGTTAAAGCTGATATGATTGATGGGACATACATTACAATATTTGCAGATGATACCACATCGTCTGTTTCAGGTAAAAATTTTCAAGATATTAGAGATCAAGTAAATTCAGCTATATTCTCGATTCAAAACTATTGCATTGACAACGGACTTGCCCTTAATAACTTAAAAACAGATTACCTGTTATTTTCACCAAAAAACCTTAATGAAAGTTTGCTTGTCAGAATTGACGGACAAAGTATAAAACAAAGTAATTATGTCAAATTTTTAGGGCTTTACGTCGACTCCCATCTATCTTGGGGATATCATATTGACTTTTTAATAAACAAAATTAAAGTCGCATGTTTCTCTATATATCAGTTAAGAAGTCATGTTAGTTTAGATGTTCTTAAAATGTATTATTTTGGATACGTTCAATCGAGACTGAATTATTGTATAATGTGCTGGGGAAATAGCAGCAAAATTAATGAACTGTTCACTCTGCAAAAAAGAATAATACGTACAATTTTATATAAAGACTCGCGACACTCCTGCAGGAACTTATTCTCACAGCTAGGCATTCTAACAATTTCTTGTTTATATATACTAAAGTGTGTCTGTTATTTAAAGTGCAATCCACATAAGTTCGTGACCAACAGAAATGAATCTCATAATTATTGCTTAAGACCAACGTACAATGTCGATGTACCTCAACATAGACTATCATTAATGGCTAATGGGCCCATGATCATGTCAATTAAATTATTTAATAAACTACCACTATCTCTCAAATTACTGAATGACAATAAAATTTTCAAATATAAAGTAAAAATTATGCTGTTAAAATATAACTTTTACTCTGTTACGGAGTTCTTGGAATGTCCTAATATGGAAGAATAAGTGACAAAAATATTAATTTGTATAATTTATATATTTTATCTTATTGTCTGTCTATATTTCACCCATATGTATTATGTATTATTGTCCAAGTTTAAGATTATTTTATGATTGTTGATTACTTATGTACTTTCGGTTTGTATCTTGTTAGTAGTATCCGTCATCTTATTTTATTTTATTGTATTGCTTTATTTTATTAAATGATTATATTGTTTGACTATATTCTATACTTACTTTGTAAGTCTAATGAAAATAAAGAATTATTATTATTATTATTATTATTATTAACTTTCAGAAAATATGCCTCTTGTTGAAAGCAAAACATCCTGAAATTTTGGCTCCCAAATATTGAATTCTGTGGACACAAATGACTTTGTTATCTAAAATTTGAATTGCCGGCCATTTTATGCCATTATGTCCAAAATGAAACTTTTTTTTTTCAAAATGTAAATCTCCGTTGAAATTAAAAAAAGGTTTTTTTAAAGTTATTTTGGCCACTTTTTGGCGTTTATTTATAAACCAAATAACAACAAATGGATTTTTTCGACCATTTGAGATAGACGAAAATTAACTATTTTTTTAAATTAAATTTCTCGCAATTCTCTTTCTTTTCTTATAATTATTTTTGAAAATGGCCGAAAAACTCCATTGGTTGGTATTTGGTTTATAAATAAATGCCTAAAAAGTAGCCAAAAGGAATTTTTTAATGATCCTTTTTGGCTTTAATGGCATAAAATGCCGGGCAATTCAAATTTTAGACACTTAACAAATTCATTTGTGTCAACAGGCTCTAAAATTTCAGGATTATTACTTTCAACAAGAGAAATATTTTTTTGAAAGTTTGAAGCCGATTGGTAAGAGTCCCACTCTTACCGTCCCTGGGCGTTAAAAAGGAAAAACACGCTATTTACCCAGTTTATTCAATTTTGTATGTTATGTACTTTCTCTAATGATCCAAAACCAACGCAAATTTGTTGGAACTTCAACTGGTTTTTTGTTTGTCTTGATCGAACCTCTAAAATTGGAGATATTTACCTTTTTACCTAAAAAACGCTGTTCCTTCAAGAAACTAAATAGTTTATAGAAAAAGACACAATAGGCTTTGGAAGTCTAATACTCAGATTTATACCTCAGAAGGTATAAAATCATAATTTTGCCATTGCAAAACTACGCATATCTCAACGTTTTGTTGGTCTGCTTTTACTGCAATAAATGGACTAACATCATATTGACTCCCGAGTTGACGCCATTTGAAATGAATACTGGCCAACAACGTCATACCATCAACAACTGACGTATCTGTAACGTCATATTCGTGATAAAATTTTGACGTTAGTTTGTTATATCAACTTGACACATCTGTAAAGTAATTTTTTAATTTTGGATAAGTTTGTGCATCATAAATGCACAAATTAAAGAAATTCTAGATGACGCCACGTACAAATCATTTACAATAAGCAGTCACGTTTATTACAAACATTAAATAACTGAAAACTTTATTCTGAAAACGTCGAATTATGGCATAACTGCGTAAGGTGTCTATTAGGGTGGAACGAAAACCGAGATTTTCAATTTTTTTTCGAGAATTATTACCACATAGTTATCAAAAGGTGCATTTGGTGGTTATTAATAACTGTGCAATAATTGAAAACGGTACTTTGTTATTTTCAGATTCCTCAATGGGTTCAAAATATTAGAAGAAAGCTCTCTTTAGACCATTTATTTTTTCTTAGTTATTTTTCCATTATTTGGATATTGGTAATGCCATAGTCATCAAAAGGTGTCCTAATGTACCACAGATTACTGTGCAACATGTTTAAATGCTATTATCCACGCTTCAGTTTCCTCAAGGATGTCAAAATATGCTCCTCTAAGCTATTTCTTCCAAAAACATAACGTATTGATCGAATCGTATTTATTATTTTTTTCTCTACATTCAATAACTGTAGAATGATGAACACCAAGTAAAATCAGACGTTTCATTTAAAGAAACATACAAATAAACATGGAAAAACAAACAAAAACAGAACATGTTTAATATTTCAGTTATTATCCATTTTTAAAGTAATCTAATTTCGCATCAAATGATGGCAATATTTGTCTTGATTTTATACAGGCTTGAATGAAGCCAGTTTGGTTTTCTTGGCCACAGACAGCTGGTGATGCCTCATTTGCAAGATGCACGGAATCGTTCAACAGCTTCGGTATTGCAGACTATGAAAAATCAGAAAAACTTATATCTACCGCTTTGATAACACACATTTCCATATTAGCAATAATTGGCGGCTCAGTAACATTTACATCATTCCAAGAACTTAATTCCTAGTAATGTTTGGCTTAAAAATGTATTTTAGGTATACTAAATTTTGGTGTAGCTGTTGCCTTAACGGTTTGTGCCGTGAAGACACGTCAGATATCATCTTCATTTTCATCATTAATTTCATACTGCTAGTAAAAATGAACAGATGACAGGTGTGCATCATTAATAACGGTGAAGCTTCTGCATGTTTTTCAATGCTCTGGATGCTGGCATTGCTTTCCTTTCTTCTGTCATTGTCATTTTCTTGGTTTCCAGGGTCACAGTATTTTTTATAGATTTTAAATTCTTCTGATTTTGCTTATAACGTCCATGAAATTTTTTTAGTTTATCCCAGAAGTAAAAAACGGTAGGAATCGATGTACTTTGCCAAATCCCTTAAATTTTCGGTACATTTCTGAATATTTCATGAACACGTATGTCTCTCCCAGCATATTTATATTTTAGACCATTCTAAACAAATAAATAATGAAAGTAAAGTCCTTATGAGTAGGTAACACAAGGTCACATGATATTTTAGATTGACCAAATATCTTGCAACGAAGTTGACTTGTAGTTGCCATAATAACGTAAATATTCTAACACTCAACTAAAAATCGGTATACAACCACGAATTACGTAAAAACCCATAGAAAACACTCAACTAAAAATAATACTTAGTAGAAGTATTCAAACAAATGAAAGTAGACTTGAACTTGTTATCTTCCCAGCCAAGTCATAGACGCCTATCGCTTGGATTGTGATTGTATTCGAACGCGTTATTTGTCGCGCAATTCCCATAAACAGCGCGATTTTCAAAGACAGTGAGGAACCGGAAAATATTACAATAAATCAAATTGACTTGGAGGGGCTTTTTATCATACTTTAATAATTGTTTTAAATACTATGTTTACCAGGAATATTTTTTTTTAAATAAACCAGGGCAGGTAATAAAAACCTATAAAATCATCAAAATTTCTATACTATCGGTCCCGTGAGGAATCTGAAGATGCTAAGATAGGTCGATAAACTTTTAGGAACGATTTTTATTTATCCAAATGCACATTTTGACACCTATGTCAAAACAATTTAACAATAAATAATTTTTCGTTCCACCCTAGTGTCTATATAACGGTCAGAGTAAGACTTAGTATTCGGTAGTCGGACCTACAGAAAACAAGAATATAGTTACACCTATGAATCCATTTACCTACTAGGCCATCCATTTCTAAAATCCTTGAAAGTTAAGTTATTTTGCACTAGATTGAAATATATCTGTGATATACATGTACAAGAATTATGCTAAAAAACTTCGCACATGAAGAGCTAAGCGTCGCCATATCTCGTCAATCTACCACCAAAATATAACGTCCTTGTATTATGATAACCTGACGTGATTTTTACATAAATTTAACGTCACTTCTTAGGTTAAATCTAACCAAGCAATGACGTCAATATGATGTTAGTCTACTATTTGGAGTATCATCAGAAACATTTTTTAAACGTATCATACATGCATGACAGAGCTGTTCCTCATTTAGTATTGCAGTTAGCTAAGATTTAAAGTTTTCTCATTGATCTAAACCGACTATATTTCTTCTTTTGAAATGATCCTAATAATTTAGTACATAAAAAAAATAATTGTTAATAAATTAAACACTGCTTTTAAATGAATCAATCAATATATTATAAATACTCTACATATGTTTCGGCTTATTAGGCCTTTATCAAGAGTATTACATAGTGAATACTAAAGTTTCCGACGTGCTTATTCAATTTATACCTAAAAGTATTTATGTCTTAATCTATTTATGACTTAAGCTATTTAAGATTTAATTCAACATCTTTAATTATTTGAATGTTTGGAGTGGACCTAAGCTGATTATATAAATCAAAGGATATTTCTTAACAATTGGTTTATTATAGGGGTGTTTAGGAAATTCTGCTGGTCATTTGTGGTACAAGGGTTGTACTTGAAAGATTTTTTGATTTCTAGTTGTTCTAGCAGATCTAAACGTTTACCTTTTCTTTCTGAATGAAGTAAATTTATGTTATCAGTATCTATGAAATGGCTGTTTTCAATACAGTGTGTTGACATTCCTGTATTTTTATTGTTATTTAAGATTGATTTTTTGTGTTCTTTTACTCGGTTGACAACGCTTCTACCACTCTGACCGATATAGACAGCATCGCAATCCTTACAATTAATTTTATATACACCCGATTTATCAATTTTATTTAGTTTTTTTTTGTTATTAACCAAAATGTTTCCTATATTTGTTTTGTTCACACTTATTGTAGAGATACCCAAATTATTTATTTTTTTAGAAATTTTGTTGCTATATTTCGGAACATAATTAATAAAACTATATTTTTTAGGTTCGTTAGGCACAGTGAAAAATTCTTTTTGAAGCATTAAAGGCCTAATAAGCCGAACCATATGTAGAGTATTTATAATATATTGATTGATTCATCTAAAAGCAGTGTTTAATTTATTAACAATTATTTTCAAGATGTTTCACAAGGTACCTACCACAAGTTCAGTTCAGTGTATAAAAAAAATACCGGTATAATAAAATATTATGCAATGTAAAGCAATTCGGAGCAAGCCTGGTATGCCATTTCAATTTCAGCGGCTTTACCTTCCTTGCTTACGAAATATGTGGCGTTCTCACAACTAGACTGAAGTGTAACGATTATTATGCTTTCATTATGTTCAGAGGAAGTTTCTCAAATTCTTTCAATATAAAATCACAGGAGTATACCCCGAAAGGGGCTACTCTCAGCATCTGTTGTTAAATTCATTGAGTTTTCAATCGCTTCATCTAAGAAGAGTGTTATTTGCAGTAGGATTTATTTACAAACTTTTACATAATAAAATTGATTGCATAGGCCTTGTTAATGAAATAATATTTCGAGTTCCGCGATTATCCTCAAGAGTCTCGACTACTTTTCATTTATCTATCGCTAGGACTAATATATTGTCACGATCACCTGTATATACAATGTGCAATAGTGTTAATGGCGTTGCTATGTACTGTGATATATATCATAATAACTTAAGCGAGCTAACGAAAATTGTCACGGACCATGTCAATCTCATTTGACATTCATTTACATTTATATTATTACCTAGATTAAGTTAGCGTACTTTGATCCACTTTTTGTTATTTTATTATTTTTGTCATGCTTTTTATTCGTTTACATATACCGGGTGCCACAAGTAAGTGGCTCACCCTTATATTTCCTTTATTTTTTAACTTATTCATTTGAAATTTGGGGTGCATAAACTACCTGTAAAAATGGATTTTTGGACATGAAAAATGGTATGAGACCATTTCCGGTTTACCCGGAAATGACCGCAACTTTCGAATTTTAAATGGAACACCCTGTATATTTTTACATATTTGGATTCAAGACAACATTCTAAATACACCATGAGAATTTCGCGAATTTTTGAGTCGATGTTCAGTTTTTTTAAGCATTTTTAGATATTCGTCTAGAGTGCTTTGAAATACCAAAATTTGTTCTACGATATGTAAAGTCCAAGGGAAAAATATAATTTTTCATTTAATTTCATTAATAACCATTTACGAAGCCTCCAAAGTTGAACATATCACTTTTTTATCGAAAACTTTTTTTTTTCAAATGGAAAGGTGGTGGCTCATTATGTTCAATAAATTATAGATTTTTTTCTGAATTTTTTGACATATGAAGTAATTTAATACCACTTCCGGTTTCGCAGGAAATAACCCTAACTTCTGATTTTCAAATGGAACACCCTGTATATTATTAAATTTTTGGATTCAGAATGAATTTTTGAACATGTGTAGTGATTTTTCTAAATTTATGGCAAGTTGTTGTTTTTTATAGCAATTATAAATTTTAATCTAGACTGCTATGAAATAAAAAAATAAGTACTTTGTCATTTTAGATTGTACAGAAAATTTTTTTTATACATAGTTACTATTATTAACCATATTGTAGGCATTTTAATGCAAGTAATTTAGTTTTTTTGAAATAACTCTTTTCTTCAGATGGGACGGTGGTGGGTCCTTATATCCATTAAATTGCCCTTTTCTACGAATCCATTGATATCACTATGCTTGGGTTTTTATTAACATTTATTTAAAAAACTGTAAAAACAGATTGTACTTGTGGTATTTTAAATCTATAGTTATTATTATATGGCTATCAAAAAATTTCGCATCAAGTTACCTTTGCATTTTAAAGAAAAAAAAAATGTATGTTTATTGTTATTCGAAATTCTAAAACAAAATTTTTAAATAATAACACATTGTAAGAAAACTGAATCAAAATTAAAATATTTACAATTAACAAAAATTACAAGTATTGTTCAAATTCCATTTTTTGTGAATCTAGATTCATCTGAGAATAACACATTTTCTAAAAATCTGTTATCTTGTTCACGTTTATTACGTTTATTACTCACAGTATTTGTACCCTTCGATCATTATCAGGTTCATAAAGATGCTGGTGTAAGTTGTATTTAAAAGAATGATAATTGTGTTTTTTTAATATGCGTCTTACAGTTTCCTTATTTGAACCCAATTCCTCTGCGATTTGTCTCGTAGAAGCAATTTGATCATAGTTTACTATGGCTAGCACATTAATTTCCAACTTTTTCATTATTTGTATACACCATTATTGCAATACTTAACTAAAAGTTTCAATTAGAGAACTGTCATTTAATTTATTTTGTTTCTCTTTTAAAATACAAGGGTAACTTGATGCGAAATTGCAATAGTTAACTAAAAGTTTCAGTTAGAGAACTGTCATTTCGTTTATATTGTTTCTCTTTTAAAATGCAAGGGTAACTTGATGTGAAATTTCTTGATAGCCGTATAATAATAACTGCAGATTTAAAATACCGCAAGTACAATCGGTTTTTACAGTTTTTTAAATAAATGTTAATAAAAACCCAAGCATAGTGATATCAATGGATTCGTAGAAAAGGGCAATTTAATGGATATAAGGACCCACCACCGTCTCGTTTGAAAAAAAGAGTTATTTCAAAAAAACTAAATTACTTGCACTAAAATGCCTACAAAATGGTTAATAATAGTAACTATGTATAAATATTTTTTTCTGTACAATCTAAAATGTCAAAGTACGTATTTTTTTATTTCATAGCATTCTAGATTAAAATTTATAATTGCTATAAAAAACAACAACTTGCCATAAATTTAGAAAAATCACTACACATGTTCAAAAATTAATTCTGAATCCAAAAATTTAATAATATACAGGGTGTTCCATTTGAAAATCAGAAGTTAGGGTTATTTCTTGCGAAACCGGAAGTGGTATTAAATTACTTCATATGTCAAAAAATTCAGAAAAAAATCTATAATTTATTGAACATAATGAGCCACCACCTTTCCATTTGAAAAAAAAAAGTTTTCGATAAAAAAGTGATATGTTCAACTTTGGAGGCTTCGTAAATGGTTATTAATGAAATTAAATGAAAAATTATATTTTTCCCTTGGACTTTACATACCGTAGAACAAATTTTGGTATTTCAAAGCACTCTAGACGAATATCTAAAAATGCTTAAAAAAACTGAACATCGACTCAAAAATTCGCGAAATTCTCATGGTGTATTTAGAATGTTGTCTTGAATCCAAATATGTAAAAATATACAGGGTGTTCCATTTAAAATTCGAAAGTTGCGGTCATTTCCGGGTAAACCGGAAATGGTCTCATACCATTTTTCATGTCCAAAAATCCATTTTTACAGGTAGTTTATGCACCCCAAATTTCAAATGAATAAGTTAAAAAATAAAGGAAATATAAGGGTGAGCCACTTACTTGTGGCACCCGGTATACATATATATTTTTATTATCTCTTTTGTCTCTTCTTTTCTTTCTCTTCATCTTTCTCGATTCTAAATAATTCGTCTCAATATATTAATTAACTTAATTTAAATAACTTTAACTTAGTTTAGTTTAGTTTAGTTTAGTTTACACAAACTTAGTTTATACAACTTAAATTTTGTCCTGTAATTGGATTACTTTGTATTCTGTTGGGCAATAAAGTATTTATTATTATTATTATTATTATTTGTTGCTTTCCTTTTATTTTGTTTTCTTGTTTTCAGTTTTATTCAATTTATTTAAAATCTAACTTGTGACTTTTTATGTTGTCGTTCAGTTTTTAAGTTTGTCAGCGGCAAACTATTGGTTTGGTTTTGGTTTTTTCCGTGAGTTAAACAATTATTCTGTAGCTTTTATTTCTTTTTTCTTAAATAATTTCAGACTTTTCGTTATATACCTAAAAATTGCAAATCTTTGCTAATTTGATGCTCACAAATAAATTAAACTGTACCTAGTGTACCTACATACAAAATTTGATGAAGATATTTCTTAATTCTTGTCAGTAAAATAGTTTATTCTCAAAAACAGATCAGTTTATCGACATCAAGAAAGGATTCTTTTTAAAAATATATATATAAAAAATTTAATAATGTTCAATTCCAAAAACGTATCTGCGTAAAAGTTCAGGGGTAAAAGGCATTAGGTGTATTTCACCACAAGTTTTATAGATAAGGTATCAATGGCTTTAAACTTCACAGTTACTTACCATGTATCATGTATATTGTTGCGAATTTTCCACCTTTTAGGAAACACCCTGTATGAATCCGTGGGTTCTAAATAATTTTAACAAGAGATTAAACACTTTATTTAATAATTTACTGTATATACAACACTTCTAAATAACTTTTAACCTCACTTTTTACCGAACGTCACTTCTATAAACTTCCTTCCCCTTCCGCGCTGGTAATCGCGCCTTATATACTCCGAAATTGACTCTCTAGATTTAACCAGAATCTTCTCCAACCACAAGCTAGAAAAGTCCATGGCTCTTCCTAGACTCTTTCCAGTCACTATTAGTAGGCATAGGCGTATCATCTCCAGTTCTAAGGGGGCGTAATTCATAACAATATTGTATATTATCCAAATTTTACTGTAACCGAGACTTGTATGGAACTGCATAAATGCCCTTATAGACCTAGGAAGTCAGAATACAGTAGTCGTTGCGTGGGAACCAGGACACAAGGGACACAAGGGAAACAAAATTATGGAAAAGTTTCCCACGACAAAAGTTTCCCACGAGAAAATGTTCATTAGAGATCGATCGGCCAAATTTACGGAGAACCTCTTACGCCAAAATAGAAAGACCATTAGAATAATCATGAGTCTAATGGGTCTGGCAGGTGACGCAACATGCAGATTCTGCCAAGAGGCAGAGAAAACCTCAGTTCATATATTGGGCCATTGTAAGGGCCCCACTAGACTGACATTCCAACAACTTGGCGAGGAAAAATTAAGAGCTGATAGCTATGCTAAAGCTGTGGAGTGTAATATAAAGGACAACGCTGAATAAGGAGTTCTAAGGAAACAGACAAGAGCACTACAATAGATGCATAGATCAGCCAGCTTTTCCTTCCTAAATCTAAAAGAAAAAAATATAATCGGTAAATTAGTGTTCAAATTATAATCATTTTCAGAATAGGTTGCAATTAGTAAAAGTTGGAGATACATAGAGAAGATAGTAGTCAGCTGAGTAATAGTAGTAGGAGATAATAATTCAGTTCTAAAAAAAAATCGGTAAAGGTATTTACACAGAACTTCCCTCGTTATTTGTGCATGGCGATCACTAAAAAAATATTAAATACGAAATGACATTGAGAATAATAATGGAAATATAGTTATTGTAATTATTACAAAGAAATCCTTATAACTTTTGGTAAAAAAATAGTGCTCATCCAACAGCAAAAGTTGAATATTAAATAACAGGTCTCCCATAAATTATTTCTTGGGATGACCACCCTGTATATTTTCCAATAAAAGTATAATAGCATATGTCAAATAGTATTGCCATTAGACAGTTCCACATTCACGCAGTGAAGTGGAAGTATAGTGGTGGTTAAAAATTTAATTTTTTTTTTTTTAATTTTTCAAAATTGTTGGTTAAAATTGTTCACTCCTTTTTCTTCTGCATTAGGCTCAGAATGTCATGAAACATGGAAATTTTAAATTTGAGCAAAGAAAAAAAATTCCATCTGTTTTAGTGGTTAAAAATTTTTCAAAAATGTGTGAAAAAAATTTTCAAATTTTTTTTTTCTGAGATAGGTTTAGAATGTCATGAAACGTGAAAATTTTAAATTTCAGCAAAAACAAATTTCCCCGTCTATTCTAATGGTAATTTTTTTTCCAAAGTGGTAAAAAAAAATTCATCTATTCTATAGTAAGTAGTGAAATAGACTTTATCAATTTTTTTACTTGTTTGAATAGGTTTAGAATGCTATGGAAACGTTGAAATTTTAAATTTGAACAAAGAAAAAAAAAATTTGAAATTTTTCCAAAAACTTGGTTAAAAAATTTTCAAAATTTTTTCTTCTGAAATAGGTTTAGAATATCATGAAACGTGTATGTTTTAAATTTGAGCAAAAAAAAATTTTCCATCTATTCTAGTGGTAATTTTTTTTCCAAAATGGTAAAAAAATGTTACAATTTTTTTTCTTCCGAAATAGGTTTGGAATGTCATGAAGCGTGGAAATTTGAAATTTGAGCAAACAAAATATTTTCTTCTACTCTATAGTAAGTACCTACTTAGTGATGAATACATAAATTTTTTCAAGAAAAATTTTTGGAAAAATTTTTAAATTTGTTTTAATACGTTTAGAATGCCATGGAAACGTGGAAATTTTAAATTTGAACAAAAAAAAATTCCACCTATTTTGGTGGTAAAAATTTTTCAAAAATGTTGGTAAAAAAATTTTCAAATTTTTTTTTTTTTGAAATACGTTTAGAATGCCATGAAACGTGAAAATTTTAAATTTGAAGAACGAAAAAAATTCTCATATTTTAGTGGTAAAAATTTTTTCAAAAATGTTGGTGAAAATAATTTTCAATTTTTTTTTTCTGAAATTGGTTTAGCGCGTAATGAAACGTGGAAATTTTAAATTTGAGCAAAAAAAAATTTTTTTCATCTTGGTAAAAATTTTTTCAAAAATGTTGCAAAAAAATTTTTTTTTTCTGAAACAGGTTTAGCGCGTCATGAAACGTGGAAATTTGAAATTAGAGCAAAAAAAAATTTTTTCATCTTGGTAAAAATTTTTTCAAAAAACGTGGAAATTTTAAATTTGAGCAAAAAAAAATTTTTTTCACTATTTATTCCGTTTAGACGGTCCACCCTGTATATTTTCCAGTGAAATTTCTACCATGTCTTCGCTGACAGTAGCGTCAACTATCTACCAAATTTGACTGCTATCCTTCAAGTAGTTTTTTAGTAAATGCACCAACAGACAGACAGACAGACAGACAGACTGACGGAACTGAAAAACCTATATTTTCGTAATCTACGTGTTCTGAAACGTCAGAATCCGAAAAAATCTCGGAGGGTGATTTTTTCTCGAATACAATACTTCCCTTCGGTATGCGAGGGAAGTAATAGATATGATTACGAACTATTATATACTTTCAATATAAAGTAGTTTTCACGGATAACAACACAATGAACAGTACACCTAACGTGCGTTTCGCTAATTAAGATGGAATTATAGGGAGATGCATACATTTTTGTTGTGTAACTGCAACTATAAGAATGCTGCAGAATCTATAAGGTTTACATTTTCAAAATTTATTTCCATGACATATAGAAATGCGACTGAAGGAGCATAAAAACATAAATCGTATAATTTTCATAATAGATGTGACCTAACGAACTCGCGGAATTGTCATTATATCACAAGTCTTATCCCTTTATCCTCTGCATATTATTTACTTTTGCAGATGTTTCATCAGGAACAGTAACTAAAAGTTGCGATAGTAAAAACGCGTGTGTATTTACAACCGCAAAATTCTCAGAACTAAGCACTTCAGGAGTTTATGTTATCTGAATAACAAGATATATACGGTTATCCATCATTCCGCTGTAGATTTTAGTGTAAAACATCACAAGAAATGCAAAGTGAGTAAGTAGGTCAGTAAGTTGTTATTATTCAACTACCTGCGGGTACCATAAAACAGGGTTTTCTTATAGCTCTGCTGGTAAATAAATAATTTAAATCCACAACACCCAAATACTGCTAAAGATTTTTATTGCCTGAATACTGATTTAAGAGATAGGGAAACTGGAGATATTTGTGTTTGTGTTATTGCTACCCACAAAGAAAACAACTAGGATTATGTTTGTCGTATTATAGCTATAGGGTTCATTTTGTAATACATTGAGGATTTCTGTGGAAATTAATTATTATCCGCTTAAGATGAAACACTAATTAGCACGCAGTTTAAGTGGTATATAAAGAACATTTGTAAACAGAATTAAATGCATAACATTAAATGGAGAATAACGATGTCTAGGAATAGAACAACATTGAAAATTATTTTATTATAATTAAAATAATGATACAATCCCAAACTTTTAGAATCTTGAGGAATAAAGAATATGAAGAAAGTTGAAGTTAGTCACGCATGTGAGATATAACTTCTTCCTTCAATAGTGTCTTCTTTCATTTTATTTTATTATTTTATGGATAAGTACCATAAATTCACTACTAAATTAAAAACACGAAAGCTTTATTTCACAGTAAGAAAGAATTATATTTACCTGAGATGAACGTCTTTAATAAAATCATGACTTACATTACATTCAGTTTACAAAAATTCTCGTAAAACGTGATTATTTATTACAAAGCTAATTTGTTAAAAATGTATTAACAAAAATGAACAATTTATTTTAAAAATCAATAGAACTCTATTGTGCAACTGCACAAGCTCATTGACGAAAATGCCAGTTAAATTTTTATGAGTGAGTGGACGTAGCTTTGCGTGCACGTGTGTGCGTGTGTACGTGTGTATGTGCCTGTGTACCTATGTTCACGTATGGGCCCAATTGTGACCTATTTCGTGTGCATCAAAGTGGATTGTGACCTAGTTTGAAATTGTGACCTATTTTTCGATAGGTCACAATTTTTTAATAGCATATTCGTAATCTACGACCCCATATTGCTCTAAAAAACATAACTTCAAAAAATCGTCGATTTTATGCCACAATTGGGTTTCGTACATATTATGTAAAATACGTGTAGGTAACTGACTTGTGACCTACTGCAAATTAAATTACCAGCGCCCTCTACATATGGGTATAGTTAAAAATTGTGACATATTTCGTGACGTCAAAGATAGGTCATAATTTTGAATCATCAAGGAAGATGTGAAACTGAATTGGAAATGCCAGAAATTGTCTTTTACTGTATTAGTGCTTTTCCTGAATGCATATCTACCAAAAGAATTAGAACCGATTTAACAGTTCATAAATAACAATTTTCAATAAAACAAGATAACAATAGAACAAGAAGAAAAATTATATTTTGTGTAGAAATGCATGATTGAAAGAGTTGTGCATTTACTAAGTTACTGTTACTTGTCCAATTGAAACTAAAAATATGGATAAAAATGTAGGTACGGCAAGAGGTTTATGGCATATAATAAGTTATAATATATTGTTAATGTATAGTCATCCCAATCCTATACGTAAAAACCGCTGCCTAAGGAATCACTACTTCCACATCCAGATTTTTCAGCCAAGTCACTTTAAAGGAAACATCTTGACTAAATTTGCACTCTAGTATGTGTAAATTATGAATCATAGAATTTTAATATTTGGGGCAGATGTCATAGAAAAGTTTGAGGTGATGGTGTCTACCATATACTTTAAAAATGAAGTTTCTAGTTTACACTACTTATTTTCCCCTATTCACAACCTACCGACTCCCACCCTTCAATGGACTCATCTCAATCAGATCTGGTACTAACTTTAAAGTGAATATCTCAATTCTATATTAACAATCTCATTAATAATGGAGTGAAGGGTTTGAAAAACATTAGAAAGAAATTTAAGCGGTCGGTATCTAGTATATACACCAAATTCCTAATTTCTGTACTCTTACCAGCTTGCTTTACCAATTTTCCCCTATTTAACCCCCAACCCTTCAATGGAATCATCTCAAAATATAATCTAGTTCCAGATGTCGTTATATCACATACGTGTACCAAATTTTCAGTGAATATCTCAATTTTATTTTATTAACCCATTTAATAATGGAGTAAGGATGGAGGGAGTGGTTGAAAAATATTATTAAGAAAACTGAAGCCTCGGCCTCTAGGACATACACCGAATTTCAAGTTTCTGTACTTACCAGCATGCCTTACTTATTTTCCCCTACCTACTCCTATTTAACCAACAACCCTCCAACGGAATCATCTCAAAATATAATCTAGTTCCAGATGTCGTTATAATATATACGTGTACCAAATTTCAAGTGAATATCTCAATTTTATTTTATCAACCACTTTAATAATGGAGTAGGGGGTTGAAAAATATTATAAAAAATCTGAGGCCTTGATTTCTAGTACACGCACCGAATTTCAAGTTTCTGTACCCATAGCAGCTTGCTTTACCTCTTTTCCCCTATTTAACCCTATTTAACACGATTTAACCCCCAACCTTTCAAAGGAATCATTTCAAAATATAACCTAGTTCCAGATGTTATATTACATACGTGTACCAAATTTTAAGTGAATATCTCAATTTTATTTTATAAATAATTTGAGACCTTGGCTTCTAGTACATACACCGAATTTCCAGTTTCTGCACTCTTACCAGCTTGCTTTACTTATTTTGCCCTATTTACCCCTATTTAACCCCCAATCCTTCAACGGAATCATCTCAAAATATAATCTAGTTTCTGATGTCGTTATAATACATACGTGTACCAAATTTCAAGTGAATATCTCAATTTTATTTTATCAACCCCTTTAATAATGGAGTAGGGGTGGTGGGGGTTGAAAAACATTATAAATAATCTGAGACCTTGGCTTCTAGTACATACTCCGAATTTCAAGTTTCTGTACTCTTACCAGCTTGCTATACTTATTTTCCCCTATTTATCCCTATTTAACCCCCAACCCTTCAACGGAATCATCTCAAAATATACGCCAGTTCCAGATGGTGTTATAATACATAGGTGTACCAAATTTGAAATGAATATCTCAATTTTATTTTATCAACCCCTTTAATAATGGAGTAGGGGTGGTAGTGGGTTGAAAAATATTTAAAAACATTTTGGGGCCTTGGCTTGTAGTACATACATCAAATTTCAAGTTTCTGTACTCTTACCAGCTTGCTTTACAGATTTCTCCCTATTTACCACTATTTAACCCCCAACCCTTCACCGAATATCTTCAAAAAACAATCCAGTTCCAGATCTCGTTATAATATATACGTGTACGAAATTTCAAATCAATATCTTAAACCGTTCCGGAGAAATCGTGGGGACAAAAAAAAAGTTACAGACAGACCGACAGACAGAAAAAAATTTTTTTCGCTCAAATTTAAAATCTCGACGTTTCATGACATTTTAAACCTATTTCAAGAAAAATAAAATTTGAATTTTTTTTTGTGATTACTATACTTCCAATCCACTACGTGGATGTGGAAGTAAAATAAAAACCGCTGCCTAAGGAATCACTACTTCCACATCCAGATTCTTCATCCAAGTCACTTTAAAGGAAATATCTTGACTATATTTGCACTCTAGTATGTGGAAATTATTGGTCATAGAATTTTAATAATATTTGGGGCAGATGTCATAGAAAAGTTTGAGGGGTTGGTTTCTACCATATTCGTTAAAAATGAAGTTTCTAGTTTACCCTACTTATTTTCCACTATTCGCAATCTACCACCTCCCACCCCTTCAATAGAGTCATCTCAATCGGATGTCACTACAATACATACGTGTACTAACTTTCAAGTGAATATCTCAATTTGATGTTATCAATCCCATTAATAATGAAGCGGAGGTGGTGGAGTTTGAAAAATATTAGAAAGAAATCTGAGGCCTTGGTTTCTAGTATATACACCGAATCCCAAATTTCTGTACTCTTACCAGCTTGATTTATTTATTTTTCCCTACTCCTATTAACTCCAACCCTTCTACGGAATCATCACAAAATATACTCTAGTTCTAGATGTCGTTATAATACATACGTCTACCAAATTACAAATGAATATCTCAATTTTGTTTTATCAACCCCTTTAATAATGTGGTAAGGGTGGTGGAAGTGTTGAAAAATAGTATGAAAAAATCTGAGGCCTTGGCATCTAGGACATACAACTAATTTCAAGTTGCAGTACTCTTACCAGCTTGCTTTACTTATTTTTCCCTATTTACCTCTACTTACTCCCACTCCTTCAACGCAATCATGTCAAAATATAATCTAGTTTCAGATATAGCTATAATACATAAATGTACTAAATTTCAAGTGAAAATTTAAATCTAATTTTATAAACTCTTTTAATAAGGGAGTGGGGGTGGTGGGGAGATGGAAAATACTAATAAAAAAACCTGAGACCTCCGCTACTAGTATATACACCAAATTCCAAATTTCTGTACTTTTACCAGCTTGCTTTACTTATTTTCCTCTATATACCCCTATTTAACCCCCAACCCTTCAATGGAATCCTCCCAAAATATAATCTAGTTCCAGATGTCGTTATAATTCATACGTGTACCAAATTTCAAATGAATATCTCAATTTTATTTTATCAACCCTTTTAATAATGTAGTAGGATTGGTGGGGGTTGAAAAATATTATAAATATTCTGAGACCTTGGCTTCTAGTATATACACCGAACTTCAAGTTTCTGTAGTCTTACCAGCGTGCTTTACTTATTTTCCCCTATTTACCCCTATTTAACCCCCAACCCTTCAACGGAATCATCTCAAAATATAATTTAGTTCCAGATGTCGTTATAATACATATGCGTACTAAATTTCAAATGAATATCTCAATTTTAATTTATCAACCTTTTTCATATTGGAGTAGGGGTGGTGGGGGGCTGAAATATATTATTAAAAAATCTGAGGCCTTGGCTTCTAGTACATACACCGAATTTCAAGTTTCGGTACTCATACCAGCTTGTTTTACTTATTTCCCCCTATTTACCCCTAAATAACGATCATCTCAAAATACAATCTAGTTCCAGATGTCGTTTTAATTCATACGTGTACCAAATTTTAAATGAATATCTCAATTTTATTTTATCAACCCTTTTAATAATGAAGTAGGGGTGGTGGGGGTTGAAAAATATTATAAATAATCTGAGACCTTGGCTTCTAGTACATACACCGAATTTCAAGTTTCTGTAGACTTACCAGCTTGCTTTACTTATTTTCCCCTATTTACTCTTATTTAACCCCAACCCTTCAACGGAATCATCTCAAAATATAATCTAGTTCCAGATGTCGTTATAATACCTACGTGTAACAAATTTCATATGAATATCTCAATTTTATTTTATCAACCCTTTTCATGTTGGAGTAGGGGTGGTGGGGGTTGAAAAATATTATAAAAAAATCTGACGCCTTGGCTTCCAGTACATACACCGAATTTCATGTTTCTGTACGCTTACCAACTTGTTTTACTTATATTCCCCTATTTACCCCAAATTAACCCCCAACCCTTCAACGGAATCATCTCAAAATATAATCTAATTCCAGACGTCGTTATAATACATACGTGTATGAAATTTCAAATGAATATCTCAACTTTATTTTATCAACCCCATTAATGGGGTAGGGGTGGTGGGGGGTTGAAAAATATTATGAAAAAAATCTGAGTCCTTAACTTCTGGTACATACACCGAATTTCAAGTTTCTGTACTCTTACAAGCTTGCTTTACTTATTTTCCCATATTTACCCCTATTTAACCCCCAACCCTTCACCGGATATCCTCAAAATACAATCCAGTTCCAGATCTCGTTATAATATATACGTGTACAAAATTTCAAGTCAATATCTTAAACCATTCCGGAGAAAACGTGCGGACAAAAAAAGTTACAGACAGACAGACCGACAGACAGAAAATTTTTTTTCGCTCAAATTTAAAATCTCGACGTTTCATGACATTCTAAACCAATTTCACGAATAAAAATTTTTGAAAATTTTTTTGCGATCACTATACTTCCAATCCACTACGTGGATGTGGAAGCAAAAGGAACAGTTAAGCTTGAAGGGTCTAAAAAAAAAACTGTTTCATACATTAGGCCTTAAAAACAGAAAAGTAAATTTAACAATGTAGCACCTTCGCAATCTCAATTAGATGTCATTACGATACACACGTGTACCAAATTTCAAGTGAATATATTAATTTTAATTCATCAACCCCATTAATAATGAAGTGGAGTTGGTGGGGTTTAAAAGTATTATAAATAAATCTGAGGCTTCTAGTATATACACCAAAGCCCAAGTCTCTGTACTCCTATAAGCGTGCTTTACTTATTTTCCCTTATTTACCCCTATTTAACCCCCAACCCTTCACCGAAATTAACGCAATATATAATCTAGCTGAAGATCTCATCATGGTACATATATGTACCAAATTTCAAGTCAATGTCTTAAACCGTTCCTGAGGAAACGTGCGCACAAAAGAAAATTACACACCGACAGACAGAAATTTTTTTCGCCCGAATTAAAAAGTTTTATGACATAGTAAACCTATTTCAACAAAAAAATGTTTTATATTTTTATAGTAACCAAAATATATATACATAAAATAAGTTTTTTTATTATAATTTACTATAAGCCATAAAATTTAAATGTAAGTAAAACCTGGTTTAGTTTCAATTAGTCGCACGGCTCGCTTTAGAATGTGTCAATGCAATCACATTTTACCCGTATTTCTCACAAAATAATTATTTTAGATCAGTCAACTTGGATGGTATATTTAAAATTAAAATAATAAAGTTGATGTCCCTCAAAGGCAGGTCAGTTTCGGTAGTACCCTTTATCGTTGCAACAGACTAAATGGTCTGCTCAGAATTCTAGGTCAGTTTATGCCACTACGGTAACAAATTCTTTTCATGCTTTAACACATGTTTGTAAAAACCTTACCCTTGAAAGAAATATAAGTTAGAAATATGTTTGAATCTTAATAGTAACAAGACAGAGGCCCGCATTTTGGCGTTCTGTTCAGGAGTTTAAAAATTACATTACATATTTTTATCCGAAAGTTCATTCGGGTATCTTCAAAATGGGACCAACCGTCTCTTTCTTAATTACAGCTACTTCTATAGGCACTTGACTCTGGCAAAAATTATGAAAAAAAAAGGAATTTTACAATTATTGATGATGTAGGTAGTCAGTCTTTAAGTGTACCTACTATTACAGCTAAACGACCACGGAGTGATTGTCTGTTTTACCGTTTCGTTTTTGCTACACATATTTGAAAGTCACCCTTTCTGGAAAAATTTGTGGAATTTTCCAAATTATTAATCTTGTGTAAACATTTAGAAATGTAAGGTCATTAAATCTTAATTAGATGTTTTCACAAATTTTAAATTCTCTCTTGAATTTTGAAGATCAGTCGAATAATACCTTAAAATAAGCCAATTTAATTTTGAATATAAATTTTACCGCCAAAATCACTACATCAGTTCACTGTGCACTTACATTACCAATAAACAAACGTCGTTGTGTATTATAAACACATGTTATTTTGCAAAGTCTTGCCGTTTTAGACGTTAAATAATGATTTAATCACATGTAAAACGTAAATAAAACTAATCAAATTTTGTGTATCACTTTTTAAACGCGAATTAAGCCACTGATAAAACCGATGACGTCACCGCCAATCTTTATGTTACTTATTTGTGAAATAGAATTAAACAATTTTCGGTGAAAAAACTATTTACATTACCTTATTGTTACAAAAAAATTATTTTTTTTTGCAGTGCTCTATTACTGTCCGCCGTTTTCACTTTATAAGTGCACGCACTCTGGCCGATCAGTGCCAGTGACTTGCATTATAATATACTATGATTGCAAGATATTTACAATATGTTCTTATTATGCTTATTGCTTTTACGTAAATATTAACAACCATATTAAACATATAAACATAAACATAAACATAAACATATTAAAAACCGCTGCCTAAGGAACCACTACTTCCACGTCCAAATTTTCCATCCAAGTCTCTTTAAAGGAAAACTTCTTGACCTCGTTTGTACTCTAGTATGTGGAAATAATTGGTCATTGAATTTTAGTAATATTTGAGGTAGATGTCATAAAAAAATTGAGGCAATTACTCCGCCCCTCTACCCCTTCCCCGGAATTATCTAAATTAGACAGTTATTACAATACATACGTGTACAAAATTTCAAGCGAATATCTCCATTTTATTTTATCAACTCTTTTAAGTGGAGGTGGTGGGTGGGGAAGTTGAAAAATATAATAATGAACGCCGAAGTCTTGGCTCCTAGTGTATGCACCAAATCTCAAGTTTCTGTACCCTTACCAGCTTGCTCTACTCATTTCCCCCTATTTACCTCTACTTACTCCCCACCCCTTCAACGGAATCATCTCAAATACGATATAGCTCCAGATGTCGTGTACCAAATTTCAAGTGAATATCTCAACTTAATTATACCAGCCCCTTTCATAATGGCGTGGTGATGGTGGAGGGGTTGAAAAATATTATGAAGAAAGCCAAGACGGTTTCTAGCATAAACACCAAATCCCAAGTCTGTACTCTTACCAGCTTACTTTATTTCTTTTTCCCTATTCACCCCCAACCCTTCAACGAAATCATCTCAAAATATAATTAAATTGCAGATGTTGTTATTGTACATACATGTACCAAATTTCAAGATAAGATCTCAATTTTATTATGTCAACCCTTTCAATAATGGAATGGGGGTGGTGGAGGGGCTAAAAAATGTTATATAAAAATCTGAGGTCTTGGCTTCCAGTAAATATACCAAATGTCAAATTTTTGTCCTCTAACCAGCTTGCTCTACTCATTTTTTCCTATTTACCTCTACTTACCCCCCACCCCTTCAACGGAATCATCTTAAAATATAATCTAGTTCCAGATGTAGTTATATATACGCGTAGGTACCAAATTTCAAGTGAAAATCTCAATTTTATTTTATCAACCCCTTTAATAATGGCGTGGGGATAGTGGAGGGGTTGAAAAATATTATAAAGAAATCTGAGGCCTTGGCTTCTCGCATAAACACCAAATCCCAAGTTTCCGTACTCTTACTAGCTTGCTTTATTTCTTTTCTCCTATTCACCCTCAACCCTTCAACGAAATCATTTCAAAATATAATATAATTACAGATGTCGTTATAGTACATACATGTACCAAAGTTCAAGCGAAGATCTCAATTTTATTATATCAACCCTTTTATAAAGAAATCTGAGGTTTTGGTTTCCAGTATATACACCAAATATCAAATGTATGTCCTCTTACCAGCTTGCTCTGCTCATTTTTCCCTACTTACCTCTAGTTCCAGATGTAGTTATAATATATACGTGTACCAAATTTCAAGTGAAAATCTAAATTTAATTTTATCAACCTTTTTAATAATGGAGTGGGGATGGTGGAAGGGTTGAAAACTGTTATGAAAATATCTGAGGTCTTGACTTCTAGTATATACACTAAATACCAAGTTTCTGTACTCTTACCAGCTTGCTTTATTTATTTTCCCCTATTTAGCCCCCAACCATATAATAATTCATCACAAGATATAATCAAGTTCCAGGTGTCGTTATAATATATACGTGTACGAATTTCAAGTGAATATCTCAATTTTATTTTATCAACCCCTTTAATAATGGAATGTCGGCGGCGAGAGGGGATGGAAAATATTACAAAAAAAATCGTCGACCTTGGCTTCTAATATATACACCAAATCCCAAATTTCTGTACTCTTGTCAGCTTGCTTTGCTTATCTTCCTCTATTTATCCCTATTTACTCCACAACCCTTCACCGGATAAATTCAAAAAACAGTCCAGTTCCAGATCTTTTTACAATACACACGTGTATAAAATTTCAAGTCAATACCTCAAACGGTTCCAGAGAAAACGTGCGCACAAAAAAGTTACGGACACACGAACTAACAGATAGAATTTTTTTCGCTCAAATTTGAATTGTCGACGTTTCATGACATTCTAAACCCATTTCAACAAAAAATGGTTTTGCAAATTAACAGGTTAATTTACTCGCGAACAAAAATTAATATAGTTTGAATTGATAAGATGGTGAATAGCTAAATAAACTTCAACTTACCTATTGTACATGAAAAATAATAATATAGAAGAAATGTACATACGTTATGAATATATAAAATCTTATGGATATATGTAATCATTTTCATTTGCTTATTTGCAAAATTTATTTTGTGCTATGTAACTCCCGTAACTTAATTAATATTATTAGTCACATCTTATAATTGTTGTCATTATTGTTACTGTTATTTGAATAATTTGAAGCAGTAGTAGTATATGTTTTAAGAGTAGAATAGCTGTTGAACTAAACTTTTAGAAAAAAAAAAAATATATTTGTGTTCTCCAATAAAGACTACTTATTATACTCTTCGCATATATAAAACAAAGAGTACATTGCATTTGATCGGCATATTTCCAGTCCTGGTAATATCGCTCGTAGAGAACAAATTTCATGTCATTGTGTTGGTGATCGAATTCTGAACAACTGTGAAAATGTCCGTCCGTCCGTCCGTCCATCTGTTCTTTCGTCTGTCTGTCTGTCTGTCTGTCTGTCCGCCAGTCACGTTTTTTTATAACTTTGGAATGTAAATTAGTGTTAGTTAGGGGAAGATCCCTATTTATTTTGAAAATCAATGAGTAAATAAAAAAGTTATAAATAATTTAAATCTTAAAGAAATATTTTTCTTTGAGTATTGTAATTGAATAGTAATCGTATGAAATGTTATTTTCTATCAATATCTACTGATATGTTGTTCTATTGTGTAATAAGTTCCTAATATATTATCCGTGTATATACGATCCTTATATCAACGTATTATTATACGAACTCAAATATTGCATTTGATCGGCATATTTCCAGTCCTGGTAATATCGCTCGTAGAGAACAAATTTCATGTCATTGTGTTGGTGATCGAATTCTGAACAACTGTGAAAATGTCCGTCCGTCCGTCCGTCCATCTGTTCTTTCGTCTGTCTGTCTGTCTGTCTGTCTGTCCGCCAGTCACGTTTTTTTATAACTTTGGAATGTAAATTAGTGTTAGTTAGGGGAAGATCCCTATTTATTTTGAAAATCAATGAGTAAATAAAAAAGTTATAAATAATTTAAATCTTAAAGAAATATTTTTCTTTGAGTATTGTAATTGAATAGTAATCGTATGAAATGTTATTTTCTATCAATATCTACTGATATGTTGTTCTATTGTGTAATAAGTTCCTAATATATTATCCGTGTATATACGATCCTTATATCAACGTATTATTATACGAACTCAAATACTTTCAAGCAACAAGAAGAATTTTTCTACTGTTGAAAGCTTTCGACGTACAATCGTAGAATCGCGGGTCAAAGTCAGTTGTAGTTTTTTTTTAACGAATTTAATTCATCAATTACAATGAAATATAATATTAAAAATTTCTAAAACAATTTTATTTACAAAAAACTGCGAAGAGTATCCTATGGAATGTGAAACAATTATATACAAAGTTAAATAAATCAGCGAGAACTATAATGTTTACTCTAGTTATTATTATACTCTTGGCAAATACAAAGCGAAGAGCATATTACACGATATTATGTGATCGACACTTTTCTAAAACCGGTAATTTTTAAAAATAAAATGAAAAAATTATTAATTATTTATGTTAAAAAAAATTTAAATTTTAAATTTGTAATTAAACAAAAAATTCTAAAAGCCACATTATTTATATTTACAAAAAACCCACAGAATGTGCAACAGTTAAATAAAATGTCCAATAAATCAGCGAGGAGTATAATGTTTACTCTAGTTATTAATTACATTTACCCTCAGAACGCTCTATTTATGCATTGTAACCCAAACTTGTTAATACTACAGTTCCCGCTAAAATTAAGTATACACTTAAAAAAGTTAGATTGGGATGAACATTTATATATTACCAGAGACAAATATTACTATGCCTATGAATGACTAAGCAGAAGCAGGTAGTAAATTCCTTTTTCGGTTAAAACGCGCGAAAATGAAGCCATCTGTTCCAATACAACAGCATCTTTTAATTGTCTTAAATTGCTCAATTCCTTTTTGCAGTTTTCATATCATAGAAATATACTACAGTAGTTCAAAAATGCCCTAATACCGAAATTTACACTGTACTTTTCGCATACACTTTATTTAAACAATTAATATAGCATTCGTTAACAAGAAATTTCAGAATAATTGGGCAACACTTAAATCTAGAAAGAAAAGCTTTCCATTCGTTTGAAAATCATTAGGAAATATTAAAAAAAGAAATCTGTGCATGGTGCCTGTGTTGAAATAGGTTTAGAATGTCATGAAACGTCGAGATTTTAAATTTGAGTGAAAGGAAGAAAATTCTGTCTGTCTGTCTGTAACTTTTTTATACGCACGATATCTCTGGAAGGGTTTAAGACATTGACTTAAAATTTTATACACGTATGTACTATAACGAAATCTTGAACTGGATTGTTTTTTGAACTTATCCGGTGAGGGGTTGGATGTAAATAAGGGTAAATAGGAGAATTTTTTGGGATTTGGCGTATAATATTTCTATCCCCCCGCTCCATCCCCACTCCATTATAAAAGCGATTGATAAAATAAAATTGAGATATTCACTTTAAATTTGGTACCTACATATATATATTATATTCTGAGATGATGCCCTTGAAGAGTTGTGGATTAAATAGGGGTAAATAGGGGAAAATATGTAGAGCAAGCTGGTAAGAGTACAGAAACTTGGAATTTGGTGTATATACTAGAAGCCAAGGCCTCAGATTTTTTAATTATATTTTTCAACTCTCCCACCACCCCCACCCCATTATTAAAGGGGTTGATAAAATAAAATTGAGACATTCACTTGAAATTTGGTGTACGTATATATTATAACAACACCTGGAACTGGATTATATGTTGAGATGATTCCGTATATGTTATAACAACACCTGGAACTGGATTATATTTTGAGTTGATTCCGTTGAAGAATTGGGGGTTAAATAGAAGTGAATAAGGAAAAAGAGTAAAACAAGCTGGTAAGAGTACAGAAACTTGATATTTGGTGTATATACTAGAAGCCAAGGCCTCCGATTTTTTTATAATATTTTCAATTCCTTCCACTACCCCCATTATACATTATTGAAAGGGTTGATAGAATAAAATAGAGATTTTCACTTAAAATTTGGTGCATGTATGTATTAGTACGACATCTATAATTAGATTGTATTATGAGGTGATTCCGTTGAAGGGTTGGGGGTTAAGTAGGGGTAAATAATGGAAAATAAGTAAAGCAAGCTGGTAAGAGTACAGAAACTTGAAATTTGGTGTATATACTAGAAGTCAAGGTCTCTGATTTTTGCATACCTTTCAATTGTCCCACCACCCCCACTACATTATTAAACGGGTTGATAAAATAAAATTGAGATATTCACTTCAAATTTGGTACACGTATATATTATAACAACACCTGGAACTTCATTATGTTTTGAGATGATTCCGTTAAAGGGGGGGGGGGGGGTGTATAGGGGGAAAATAGGTGGAGGAAGCTAATAAGAGTCCAGAAACTTCATTTTTGGTGTACGTGCTAGAAACTAACATTTCAAATTTATTTATGACATCTGCCTCAAATGTTATTAAAATTCTATGACCAATTATTCCCACATACTAAAGTGCAAATATAGTCGCACTATTTTTCTTTAAAGAGACTTGGATGGAAAATCTGGATGTGGAAGTAGTGATTCCTTAGGCAGCGTTTTTTTTATTGTTACTGTAATGTTTATAATTATCACAATACGAATCTAAGCCTAATTATTTGGCTTAAATATAAATGTACTCTGAATATTTATTGACCTGAAGATCAAAACTACTTGAAAAAAAAAATGTTTTAAACAGTTTAACCTGGACCTACTAAGGTGTAATCTGACTGACTCCTCTGCTCCATTCCCTGATAACCACATTCTTATTTTTAATTTCATCACCCTGTGGCTTACAGTCCCTTCCAATCTAGCTGTAAAAGTAAATTGAACGTATTTACATGTTATTTTCCACGATCACTTTCAACAATGAAGTCTCACAAACTCCATGCCAGTACAAGCGTAAAAAATGTATATTCCAAAACGTAATCTTATTTTAGAAAGAATGCATATAAAAAATAACTGCAAACACTGCACTTCCAAGCAGACAGTGTACTGTCAAGGAGACAAATACATGATTTAAACGCATTAGGTGTACGTTATTTATGCGTATTTTTTTTACGCATATTTTTTGTCTATTTTAATCGTTTGGTTTAGTTAATCATAGTTATTCATTTGAATCTCTCATACTCTACCTCAGTACTTAAACTAAAAATATCAGCTCAATATCTCCGAGTTTAGTTTTCATACACTTCAAAATTGTGACTAATACATACTAAAACTATGACTTAATATTTTACCTACAGCAATTCTTATCTAACACACTCAAAAAAAATTGTGGCCTGATACACCTTAAAATTGTGACCTAACACATATTAAAATTGTAACCTAACACACATTAAAATTGTGACCTAATACACTCTTAAAAAAATTGTGACCTATTAGTTCCAAAATTTTCAAAGCGTGTGTAAACATCTTAAACGCGAGTGTATCCAAATTCTACAAATACTGGCATATTTAGTATTGAAAAATGAACGATTCTCGATAAACAAATCTGCATAGGCCACAATTGGGTCCTGGGGTACATAGGTCACAATTGGCCGAATACGTGTAATGGTGTACGCGTGCGCTCGGGTGTCTTGCTAACAATTATTTTATTCATGTCATGACATGTATCTATTATGGTAAACGAGCCAGCGTGTAACTATCTGACACATTTATAACATCTAGAGGCATTATTAATCTTGTTCCTTAGAGTACGGCTGACAAGAACAGTTATTGGAGAAATGTTCTTAGTGGTGGAAACTGCACTCATAACTAAAAATATGTTTTGCAACTGTTGCAAGTATTTGCATTAAGCGAATACTATTTTACTGATTACTTGCCACTTAGTGACTACAAGAAAATAATTAATTAATTCGCTATTACAATATGGTTCCCCAGGATATGAAAAATGCAACTTCGATTAAACAATTTAAAAATATTCTTTAAAAAATTCCTACAGTCAATGCGATATATACGATATACCGGGTGAGTCACGAATTGCGCTCGCCCCGATATTTCCTAAAACATTTGGAATAGAAAATTGAAATTTGGAGGCCTTATTACACGACTAAAATGCCATCTTTTCAATAAAAAATCAAGTTTGGTGCACATCTGGTTTGACCGGAAATGCCCACAACTTTCGATTTATAAATGGAACACCCTATATATTTTTACATTTTTGGAATCTAGAGGAAATTTTGAATACAATACATCCATTTTGGTCACTTTTTGATAAACATTAAAAATGTTATTAAAAAAATCTATTTCTGAATCCAGAGTGCTGTGGTGCCCAAAATATATTTTAGTTTGTGTGCTACGTTACTCTAAAAATAAAAAGAGCAATATGATTGCATTACTTAATTCTCTAGAGGCGTTTAAAATTTTTAAATGTGATTTTTACCCACTAACTCGGTTTTTTTAAATGGGAATTTAATCGTTCACCAACATTTTTAAATACCTCATTTTCATACGAATCTAATGATACCAAAAGTTTGAAAATTCGCTCAGAAATATTTGAGATTTCAGCCAAAATACAATGCAACCAAGCTTTTAGAAACATGCGGCTAATAGATAATAGATTAATGGGCTTTGGAAACTAAAATGGCACATTTCTGTGTAAATCTGGTAACCTAATAACATTGGAAAAATCATGGTAGCCATTGAATGTAATAAAACAATATCAGCTGTCAGACAGACTCGTGTAGTTATAGGCAATCTTAAGCTATCAAACATTTAATAATTGTGAGCGCAAAGAACGTTACAATTAAGTTTAACATAGGTATGTGGAGGTAAACACAATTACATCCACAAGGACATTTGCAATAGAATGCGACATCAGTTCGGTTTTCAGAGTTTTATTTAAATAAAAATAAATATCTGGCCTATAAATAATTAAAAATCAATTCCGTTTAAACAATTAAACTTGAACTAGGTAACAGTAGGTATCTTTAAAATAATTAATATAATTAAACCATAAATTGAAATTTATAGATATTGTTCAAAATGTCCACCATTTTTTTCTATACACAATTCGGCTCTGCGTACAGTTGCTTGAATGGCTCTACGCATTTCAGCCGGCGTTATTTCATTAAGAGCCCGTAAAACTTTATTTTGCAGCTCTTCACGGGTATTTGAAGAAGTTTTATAAACTTTATTTTTGAGAGTGTCCCATACATAATAGTCGAGGGGTGTTAAGTCAGGTGACCTAGGAGGTCACCTGACATGACCTTGATTTGCGATAAGGCGTTCACCATGCAAATTGTTTAAATATTCCATCACTCTTCTGGAATTATGTGGGGGAGCACCATCTTGTTGGAAAAACAGATTTTGTAAATAGGCAAGAGGAAGTAAGTCAGGAAATTCTGCTGCCTGGTTTTGTAAAAAGAATAAATATCGTTCGCTAGTAAGTGTTCCATCAAAAAATATGGGTCCAATTATTCGATCTCCAAGTAATCCAAGCCAACAGTTAAACCCAAATCTTTCCTGAATAGTCCCCCGCCCTACCAACCTCGGATTTTCTTGAGCCCAGTACCTAGTATTATTTCTGTTAAACATACCTTGATTCGTAAATCTACTTTCATCTTAATATAAAATATGAAAAGGAAAACCTGGGTTTTGTTGTACTGTATTTAAGAACCAGTTGCAATATACTAGCCTCCTGTCGTTATCATCTCCATAAAGATGTTGGTGTATTTGGTATTTATAAGACCGAAACTTATGTTTCTTTAAAATTCTGCAAACCGAAGACTGACTAATGTCGCATTCCATTGACGATTCCCTTGTTGATGTTGTTGGGTGTACCATCACAAATCCTAATACATCAATTTCTTTGTCCTCACTTAAAATAAATTTTTGATGGTCATCTTGTTGGTTGGGTTCGTTTCTTAATTCTTGTTCCACTCTGGCAAACAAGTGTCTGTTGGATGACGTCTGTTGGGATATCGTTGCTGATACAGTTCTGCAGTTGCAATTGAATTTTTGAGACGCTCTCCATATATCAGAAACATATCGACCTTTTCATTTCTACTAAAATTATTCATTTTCTTTAATTTTTACTCAAAGAGATTTCCGCAACGCTTTATTTTGTATCTGTCTGACAGCTGATATTGTTTTATTACATTCAATGGCTACTATGATTTTTCCAATGTTATTAGGTTACCAGATTTACACAGAAATGTGCCATTTTAGTTTCCAAAGCCCATTAATCTATTATCTATTAGCCGCATGTTTCTAAAAGCTTGGTTGCATTGTATTTTGGCTGAAATCTCAAATATTTCTGAGCGGATTTTCAAAATTTTGGTATCATTAGATTCGTATGAAAATGAGGTATTTAAAAATGTTGGTGAACGATTAAATTCCCATTTAAAAAAACCGAGTTAGTGGGTAAAAATCACATTTAAAAATTTTAAACGCCTCTAGAGAATTAAGTAATGCAATCATATTGCTCTTTTTATTTTTATAGTAACGTAGCACACAAACTAAAATATATTTTGGGCACCACAGCACTCTGGATTCAGAAATAGATTTTTTAATAAAATTTTTAATGTTTATCAAAAAGTGACCAAAATGGATGTATTGTATTCAAAATTTCCTATAGATTCCAAAAATGTAAAAATATATAGGGTGTTCCATTTAAAAATCGGAAGTTGTGGGCATTTCCGGTCACCAATACGAGCTATATTTTGGAAAATGTATCCAGAAATTATATTAAAAGAATGAACTTGTGTGTAAACAATGACGGTTCCCACATAGAACAATTATCGTAATTTTTCTGTTGTTTTCCTTCAATAAATTTCTTTGAAACATGTTCTTTATAGGATTTTGCAAACAGCAGAAAAAATAACTAGCTCAAACTAAAAGAAAAACTTTGTGTAAAAATATTAATGAAATCTTTGCATTCTTCCGATAACCTGAATTCTGGTTATGCTAGCAAATTAAAATCCTAAAATGAATTTGTCTAATTTCTTATTTGACAATTCTCATTGTAACACTAGCATCCACACGATCCCCGCCATGCAGATTAAACCAGTATCTACATAACCCCCTACGATCATTAAGATTCAGTTAAAAATGAGAACAAAGGCCTAAAATGAATTTATTTATCTACATTGTCTTAAAAAATTCTCATTCTAAAGGATTACATTTTCATGAAATCTATCATTCTGTTTCTTGGAAATGTTTAGCCTTTGAAATGTTTTTCGCCCTTATTCTGGAGCTCATCAGAGAGACAGAAAGCCACTCATAAAGGTGTTTCATGCAAAGCCAAGACAGTTGCTATGAATAAGTGTGAAATAATTATATTTGACATTGACTGATAAAAACAACCTCGCCTATCTATTATCTAACTTGTATTGGAGCCTGTATACTCTATGCATGTTTAAAAATTATGTGTTATTTGTTTGCTTATAATTGTATTGAAACATATTCTTTATATAATTTTGCAAACAGCAGAAAAAATAACTATCTCTAGCCAGAGTTCAGGTTATCGAAAGAATGCAAAGATTTCATTAATATTTTTACACAAAGTTTTTCTTTTAGTTAGAGATAGTTATTTTTTCTGCGGTTTGCAAAATCATATAAAGAATATGTTTCAATACAATTATAAGCAAACAAATAATAATTCATTTTTAAATAACTTTCTTGTTTTGTGCTCAAAATAATTTAATTTTTTGTATAGTTTCATGAAATCAAACTTATTATGCATTATTACAAAATGTACTTTTCTGGAATTTTACTCCCGACTCAGCTATTTATCTGCGATGCTAAATGCCATAAATGTAGAAGTAATGAAAATAATTGAAAAATGTTTCACCTTTGGCAATGCCTTCTTAAAATTTTCTGGTCAGATTGTATTTTGTAAATTATCGACGTTCCTGTAAATACTAGAAAGACTACAGAAGATAGCCATGTGAAATATATTGTATTTTGAAATCAGAGAAAAATTAGTATTACGATTTTCGAGTTAGATACAGGGTGTTCCGTTAAATAAAATCAAGTAACACCCTGTATACTGTCAGATTTAGACGCCATTATTGTCTCAACATGACGCATAAAAAGTTGCTAAAACATTATTTAATTTGTTTCTTGAAATCCTCGGTCTCGGTCCAGAAATAACCAAAATAAAGGGTGGCGGGGGGGACATTTACGATGAATTACCTTGTACAGGGAGAACACATAACTCACTAAAAACGAATATATTGCAGAAACACCACTACTCACTTTCAACTATTATTTAAATAAATATAACGGTACAAAAGCCAGCGTGCATGATAATAATCGCATCAGGCTAATTTTAGCCTAGATATTTATTCAGAATTTATCGTCCGCCATATTGCAGCCACAATTTCGAGTTTTTTAATTTGTACTTCAGATTCGTAATCAGCAACCTCAAATATAAATAAACTACTTGTCAAAAATGAGTATAAAAGAATTCAATTTCCAACTTTTTGCTGTAAAAACTAGTGTCCAGACCATATGGATACCTAAAATAATACCTTTCACCTTAAAATTCACCCATAAAAAAATTATCATTACATAGTAATATTTCGTCTAAGTTTCGTATCTTCTTGGTTTTTAGGTACTGGACTATTGTTTTCATTTTATCAAAAAACGTTATTAAAAATTTGATTTAGGTCAATTTTTCGTTTATATTTGTATAATCTCAACATTTCTCTTCAGAAAACATAATAAACAATTATATTTAATATAATCTAGCCCAGATCGTTCGCAAAACCTACAAAATGAAAAGTTTAGTTACGATTTAATAGCTGCGGTTTGTGCAGCGAACACCCACAAAAACTACAATCTCGAGTGCAGCGGATCTAAGGTTTTATGTCTAAGCAAAACCAGTTAATTTATGTTTTGCCATCAACATAAGATGTCTTTAACGCTAACTAGTCCTTCTTATTTAACATGTTAATCCATTATTTCATAAAGCTTCCAACACACTTTAGGCTCCTATTTTGTAAATAAATGCGCAAGCACGTACTCAACCCAAAAACGGAGAACACTTGTTTAATAAAGGGAGGAAAAAAATCAACTAGAATTTATTTTTATGTTGGTAAATATTATATTAAGTAGTTAAAGCGGAACTTACCACGTCATCCATGAGAAAACTAATATTCTATTATAGAGTCGGAAATGAGTATAAGGATGCCAGAGGGGTCAGGTAAAAGAGTAAAGGAAGTGTATTACATATTTTTGCTTGACAAACTTAATTATTTATTTCTACCATTTTTATCTTGGCATTTCAAATGCACATTTTAGTTTCCTTTAAATTGTAATTGTACCAACTAAAACCTTTTAAAAGCCTCTGTGAATTTTTAACAACTCATTTCGAGAACAATAGATATATTGTACATTATTGTGTACACAGCCACAATTATCCAAAGGTTTTGTATCATCTTTCCCTAGGACACTCTATAAGCTGATTCACTGATTGATTGATTTTTATTGATTAACCATAATATGGTAGGCATTGCTGCCACTTGGATTTGGGACATGCTTGCCAGGAGCGAGAGCCATATGCCCATTGTATAGGATGGGAAGTGTAGGTGTTTGTGAGATGCTTCTTTTAAGTTTCCATCTATCATAATTCTTTGTTTATTCTTCCATTGAGTCATTTGCTTCTGAATCTGGCAGTGTGTATGTCCTTGATATTTTTCATTGTGTTCTTTCTCTTTAGTTATTTGTTCTGTAGTAGGGAAATGTTTCAGGTGTCATTATTTACTGTTTTGTTGTACCTCTCAGCGAACTTCCAGTTGAGTTCTTCCCCTGTAAATTGTTATCCATTTCCTCCTGGTATTTCTTTTTTGTACTCTTCTTTCTATAGTACAAACATTTTCAAAAGTGTTATTTGGTGTTTTGCTGTGAGCTTTACGCACTTCCACTTTCTTTCTCTCTAGTTTTCTATATAGGGTTCTATGGGCCATGTTGCTTTTTGTTATTGTTTTTACCTTAATATTTTAACCCTCTTCCTTATTCCTCTATTCGTTTTCGTTTGCCTATGTGTGTGGTAAGGTTTTCCAATGATTTTTTTGTCTGTATGTGCTTGATTGTATTTTCCTACGCGTTGAAGCAACCCAACTTTATGATAGTCATTTTTCTGTTCTTATTTCTTTTTTGGTAATCTACCTGAACAGTTGCTCTGCCCGCTTGCGCTTAGATGTGGTTTCAGGTTTCCTAGAAATTTGTGTTTTCGTTTCAATGCCCTGTATTCGTATGTCCATTTCATTTGTTTTTCAAGACCTATATTATTTTGCAGTGAAACCCTGTTATTATTACGGTGGCCTTAGAGAATATTAGAGACAGTCTGCATATTGATCTGCTAATGGTACAGTTTCTATTTACCATAGGTATCAAGTTATTCGGTTTCTTTTATTTACCTGCCTTCTGTTTAATACAGTTTTAATTTCAAGAAACTTAATTAGGTCTAAAAACTAACAAGGATTTTAAATTAATAGAACTTATCTTTACGCCGGTATGTTGACATCTTCCGCCTGTGTCGCCTTACGCCGCACTCTCTTTTCTCTGTGACATGCTATAAGCTGAAAATATATTCTGTGGACGGCAAATGTTTTAGAAAAAGAAAAATAAAGATATGTAGTACATTTGAATATGTATATTTGACAATTGCGTCAAACGGGACTTGATCACCAAAGTAAATGTGAAGTAGTAAACAAGATGGTATAGCTTGGAGTTCTTTTTGATAATATCGGCAACTGAGAAAATCATATTCGACGGAGAATGTAATAACCGTCTTGTTTATTATATTCCAACTTCCAAGTTGAGCAAAATATGTAGTGACAATAATATCATGAAGGGCATAAACCCTAACGTGCTAGTTTTGTCCATCTCTCGTTACGGTTCTGAGATAGTTAGTTAGGTAAGCAGACGGAGTATTAATGCTTTCGATATGAAAACGTTTGTTACGAATACTCTAGACAGTCCATCGCATTAGTAACTCGAATTTTGAAGAAATAATTCTTAAAAAAAATGAAAGAATTCTTGCCAATCCTCTCAAACATGTACAGCAAACCGAGACCAACTAGAATACGTAATAGATGACAAAAAGTCTGCCAGAACTTTGCGTATGAGAATAAAAAGAAAAATGCATTTGGTCATGTAATATATTGTATTAATATCATTAACGAATTGATCTCATATTTGAGGGTTTTTATAGATAATAAGTTTTTGTTAACTCAGCTGACTTAGGTTCGCACGACAAAGGTTTAATATAATAAGAATCCACGCTAGCTGGGAGGAGTATTTGTTTAATAATAAAAATTTATAATAATACTGTCTTTATTTTCCATGTGAAAGAATATAATCAATACAAAACTATTTAAAAAGTAAATGGAAAAATAGGCGAAGTTCAGCAACACTTTAACAAATATTAAAAGTAGTAATAAAAATATGAAAACTAATACAATTAAGCCACTCTTCTACTTAACCTAATTCACGCATTACATTTAAAAGAGAGTAAATTAAAAATAATTACACATATGATTAATACAAAGAAAAAAAAAACATTCAACTTAAAATAAAACTAAGGGGCTAATGACATATGTTAATAATTATAAATCAATATTTTTAAATTTCTTCTGAAACAGTTTACATTCATTCCTTTCAGGTTTTCAGGTAAAGAGTTGTATACTTTGCAAATATTATACCTAAAGAACGTTTAAATTGCTCTGTTCAATGGACAAGTGGGATTAAAAGCTCTTTGAACCTTAAATTAAGGTTGTGGACATCGGTACAAAATTTTATTTTATTATATCAGTATTCAGGAGATTTCTTTATTAAAATTTTATGATATAAATATGTTGAATGAAGTAGTCTGCGATTCTCCATGTTCAGCCAACCCGCGTCTTTTAACTTGTGCGATATTCTTTCACGCCTGCGTATACCATAAATTAACCTGAGGCAAAAATTTTAAATTTTTTGTATTTTATTTTTGTATGCATTAGTTAAATTAGGGCAAAATCTAACAAAGACAAAACCAGGCTTTCACATAACATCATTTTGACTTTTTGAGATAAATAGTGTCTTGAAAATATTTTCTTAAAATGTTTTCTTAACCGCTTCTCAAGCCACCGAGGTAACTCCTTAAAAATCTAGAATGATTTGTGTTAGGTAAAGAGAAACGAGGCCCTACAGTTTATAGTCTATTGACATAAATTAGTTTGATAGAATTATATGCTTTTTATGTATGTTTATTTACATGTTTTTGAAATCGGAGACCACTGTCAATAATAACACCTAAGTTCTTAGCATAGTCAACTATTTCAAGGTTTTCTTGATCTACATTTATTTGAACCTGACTTATAGTAAGTTGTTGAGTTGTTGTTTTAGGACCAAAAATTAAAGCATTGGATTTGGTGGTATTCATAATAAGACAGTGGTCTTTTGGTGCATTTAAAAAAGATTTTAAGTCTTCGCGTATACGTTATACCATCAATGTCGGTATTAAATGAATTATATAGCTGAGTATCATCAGCATACCTATAAATGAATTTAACAATGTTTTAAACATGAAATAAACTGACTGGTGTATAGGGTAAAAAGTGAAGGTCCCAGGATAGAACCTTGTGGTACACCTGTCCTCAATACTAAGTATTCTGAGCAGTTCTGTTCAATGCAGATTTTCTGCTGCCTATTTTGTAAATATTCTGTAAATAAATTAACTTCATTTGTTAGACCTATATGTAATAAGAGATAAAAGTATTTCGTGATTAAGAGTATCAAACGCCCGACTAAAATCTAGTAAAATTAAAATTGTATATAAACCCTGATCTGATGCTCCTATTATGCCATCAACCACTTGCAAAAGCGCTGTAGTACAACTGTATCCAGTTCTAAAGCCCGATTGTATTTTAGGTAGTATTTGTTTCTCCAGTAAATATTCTCTAAGTTGATGTTCCATGATTTTTTCAAGTAGTTTAGAGAAAGTAGGTAGAGGACTTATCAATTTAATGATTGCCTCTACAAACGGAGAACACGACACTTTTTTTTATATAGATGTAGATATACTAATCGGGAATTGAAATTATAACTCACAACAAGCGTATCCAAAAAGCTGTTAAGAAGAATACCATGATATAATCTATTTCAAGTATCTCGCCTGTCATTATATATTTACCTGAACAACCCTATCTGGAGGTACGTGCAGATGGTATTTCTCCTCAGTTCATCTTTGATAGACCCTATGCAATACACACCAACAGTAGCAATGAGGCTGTCAGTGAAGGAACAGTTAACCTCTTCACAGACGGATCGAAAAAGAAAGAAGGAACAGGTTGTGGGGTATACTCCAGGAACCTGCAAATTCAAATTAAATGGGCTATGGACAAACAAGCCAGTATAACACAAACAGAACTGGCGGGAATAACCATAGCCGCAAAAGAAATTTCCCGTAGACAAATAACGGGAAAAACAATCAGAATCTACACTGATAGTAGACAATCACTACTGGCCCTACAGAGACACAAAATAACAACAGGGTCAGTATGGAAATGCCATCAGGCACTCGTGGGCGTCTCCAGCATGAACAGTGTCATTCTATGCTGGGTCAAAGGACATGCACAGTGCAGAGGCAACAGGAAAGCTGACGGTCTGACTAAGAAGGCAGCCACTCTAAGTATACTTGGCCCTTCTAACATATTGCCGACCTCAGCAATAATGCTAATGATTAAAGAAAACACCCACAGAAAATTTAAAAAACTGTGGGATGAAACTCATAGTTGTCAGTTGGCCAGGGATCTGCTTAGATACCCCGACAAGGATACAACGATGATCTACCTGGGAATGTTCAGGAAGGACCTGCGCTTCGCGACAGGAATTCTTACTGGTCATTGCCAGCTGAGAAAGCACCTATATAACATGAAGTTAAACGACACACCCCTATGCAGAGGTTGTGAACAAGAAGACGAGACTGTCCAACACGTACTCTGTGAGTGCCCGGCAGTCTCCTCTAGCAGATAATCCATTTTGGTAGAACGTTGGCCTACTTTGGCCGACTTGAGGGATATTCCGCTAGGCAGCATCACCACCTTCTTCACAAGATTAGGATGGTTGGAGGCCTAGGTGGAATCTTGTATCCCTCGGGAGAATGTACAAGGGGCCCAATGGGACCAAGGTGTTGCGGTCCCTTAAATTTGACTGCCCTCCCACAAACTCCAACTCCAACAACCCTATCGAGAATCGACGAAGTGTGGATGTTTTAAATGTATTGCACAAACTATTCTTTAGATACATTTCTAAACTTGCCACCAGCAAATATATTTCCAAGAATTTATCTTCACCTTTCCTTGGAAAAGATGATAAAAATAAAAGAGTACCTACCATCAATTACATTTTAAAATGAACACCCTCTGTCCAATTTTGACATTATACTTCTCTTTCTGTTCGATTCTCTATATTTACCAATTATTATTTTAGAGTGACCACCTTGAAAATTTTTTACAAAAATATATCACTTTTCCTCCTTGATAATAGTGCCAATTATTTCAAATATTATTTCTATTATAGTTTCCTAATTATTTCTTATGGTGACCACCATATATATTTTCTAGTAAACAAAAAATATATATATAACAAAAAAAGCATGGTAAGTCTATTGCCTTGACAATTGTGCTAACTACATGCAAAGTACTATTGCCCCCATTGCATTTCTTGTTGAGTGCAATAGTGTCAACTACCTATTAAATAATATTTTCCTCTGTCAAATAGTTTTGTGCATATAACACCAACATATAGACCAACAATAAACCGACAGATTGACAAAATAGAAAGACCCTAATTTTTGTAAAACATATAGAAAGAAATCTCGAACAGTGATTTTTTTACGATTATAATATTTCTCTCGAATAAGCGAGGGAATAATATACGCTCTCCGATGAATATTGATAGGTTTAGCAGATTAATATTTGCCATACCATAGCTTTCATTATGATCGTCTTTTTGCACCTTAAATAAATAGTTAAACAAGCTAACCATTATAGTCTTCGTCGATTTACTGCACATTTTATACAGGGTGCGCCAAAGTTCTGATTTTGGTCGATTACGGCTGTATTTGAAATGGTGGAAATATATTGTCTATAGATTATTTTCTTGATTTTCAATTCTGAATAACCAGAAAATATGTACAATTATACAGGGTACTCCGTTTTCGTTGTCCGAGCAACAACTTCGTTATTTTAAATGGAACACCCTATATTTTTTTCCTTTATCGAGTTACCCATCTAATTATATTCATAATTCTATTAAGGTGATAGGTACTTAAAATGAACCGTTTACGATATAAAAAAGATTTTTTGACAAAAAGTGAGGTTTGCGGATAAGTTTTTGAGTACCTCTGATTTCATAGACAAGAGAGTTTTCAAAATTCTGCTTATACTGTTATGTTGAGCATATTAAGGGCTAGTAGGGCAGAAACATTATTAATATTAATCTTATACAGAGTGCTGAAAAAATTGAGTTTAATGTTTCGCTAATAAAAAAGGCCGTAATTCAATTTTTTCAAATGGGACGTACTATTTTCAGTTCTGTCATCTAATGAAGTGTTAAATTATCTTTCCATTGATATATCATAGTAGGTATTTATCTTTAGGAGTTGCATAGATATTAAGGTTAATTGTCTGGATCAGTCATTTTTCTTGCTGGAACTTCATGAGGTTTGTACTGCACTTCACCAGTTTCGATAAATCTGTCTCTAAGATTACTAAATGCAGGTTCTAAAGGGTGTCTCCTTTCAGGATATCTGGTTTTATAGACTCGGGATGCTAAGAGGCTGTTCCTTGAGCACTCCCCCAGAATAAAAATCATGTCAACCATTTCTTCCCGGGAATAATTCATATTTAATATAATTATATGCAAATGCAACTTCCTGGAACTGTAAAAGCTACTAGTATTTTATTAAAGACAATCAAAACAAAAGCACTTACCGATATAGCAGTAACACAAAACTTTAGAACATCCACAGACACGTGTTTTGACATCTATGTCTCTTCGGTGCGGCTTTTTCTAAAGTTCACAATCAACTGAAATATGTAAGCAAATACTCGTGTTATAACTATCAAAGGATTACCAGAACAGGATATTAAAAATTAAAATTAGATTATAGGAAATTCCCCGTAAAGGGATAATTATCAATATAATTATATGCAAATGCAACTTCCTGGAACTGTAAAAGCTACTAGTATTTTATTAGCTAATAAAATACTAGTAGCTTTTACAGTTCCAGGAAGTTGCATTTGCATATAATTATATTGATAATAAAATATAAAAATAATTAATAAAATACTAGTAGCTTTTACAGTTCCAGGAAGTTGCATTTGCATATAATTATATTGATAATTATCCCTTTACGGGGAATTTCCTATAATCTAATTTTAATTTTTAATATCCTGTTCTGGTAATCCTTTGATAGTTATAACACGAGTATTTGCTTACATATTTCAGTTGATTGTGAACTTTAGAAAAAGCCGCACCGAAGAGACATAGATGTCAAAACACGTGTCTGTGGATGTTCTAAAGTTTTGTGTTACTGCTATATCGGTAAGTGCTTTTGTTTTGATTGTCTTTAATAAAATACTAGTAGCTTTTACAGTTCCAGGAAGTTGCATTTGCATATAATTATATTAAATATGAATTATTCGCGGGAAGAAATGGTTGACATGATTTTTATTCTGGGGGAGTGCTCAAGGAACAGCCTCTTAGCATCCCGAGTCTATAAAACCAGATATCCTGAAAGGAGACACCCTTTAGAACCTGCATTTAGTAATCTTAGAGACAGATTTATCGAAACTGGTGAAGTGCAGTACAAACCTCATGAAGTTCCAGCAAGAAAAATGACTGATCCAGACAATTAACCTTAATATCTATGCAACTCCTAAAGATAAATACCTACTATGATATATCAATGGAAAGATAATTTAACACTTCATTAGATGACAGAACTGAAAATAGTACGTCCCATTTGAAAAAATTGAATTACGGCCTTTTTTATTAGCGAAACATTAAACTCAATTTTTTCAGCACTCTGTATAAGATTAATATTAATAATGTTTCTGCCCTACTAGCCCTTAATATGCTCAACATAACAGTATAAGCAGAATTTTGAAAACTCTCTTGTCTATGAAATCAGAGGTACTCAAAAACTTATCCGCAAACCTCACTTTTTGTCAAAAAATCTTTTTTATATCGTAAACGGTTCATTTTAAGTACCTACCACCTTAATAGAATTATGAATATAATTAGATGGGTAACTCGATAAAGGAAAAAAATATAGGGTGTTCCATTTAAAATAACGAAGTTGTTGCTCGGACAACGAAAACGGAGTACCCTGTATAATTGTACATATTTTCTGGTTATTCAGAATTGAAAATCAAGAAAATAATCTATAGACAATATATTTCCACCATTTCAAATACAGCCGTAATCGACCAAAATCAGAACTTTGGCGCACCCTGTATAATTGTTGCACATTCTACAAGATACTCTTCGCAGTTTTTTTTGTAAGTTTTAAGTGCGTGTAAGTAAGTGGAAGTTTTAGACATTTTTGTTTAATTACGAAACATTTTTTTTTTTTATTAAAGAAATTCATGCCTTTTTTATTTATTGATGGATTTTGTTCAAAGACAATATGGTTCTTTTTCTAGCTAACAGTAATTTACTGTCCAAATTTCAATACAACTGGACTTTTCGTTCTTAAGTTATCGTACTTACAAGGAACGTGATGGACGGACAGACAGACAGATGGATAGATAGATGGACAGACAGACGGGCAAACGGACGGACGGACGGACATTTTAAAATTGTTCAGAATTCGATCGCCGACACAGTGATATGAAAATTTTTTCTCTACGATCAATGTTACCGGTTATAGAAATGTGCCGATCGAATGCAATATACTCTTCGTTTTGTATTTGCGAAGAGTGTAATAACAGATTAATGTAGTACAATTCATCATAATCAGAGCGTAGTCAACGTCGAGCGATAGCAAATTTTCATATTTAGTTGAACAATTAATGGGCAGTCTAAAGGATGGGTAACCAAAAATAAAACCTCCATAACATTGTTTAATTTTTCAGGATGTTCATAATTATTAATTAAAAAATCTGACAAAATAAATATACCTTCTCCTAAAAGTTAATAATGGAGAAGTGAAAAAACATAAATACTCAAAACTAAAAAAAATCTGTCTAATAACTAAATATAGAACGCAATTGTTATCACTGAACTGAACTTGTGGTAGGTTCCTTGTGAAACATCTTGAAAATAATTGTTAATAAATTAAACACTGCTTTTAGATGAATCAATCAATATATTATAAATACTCTACATATGTTTCGGCTTATTAGGCCTTTATCAAGAGTATTACATAGTGAATACTAAAGTTTCTGACGTGCTTATTCAATTTATACCTAAAAGTATTTATGTTTTAATCTATTTATGACTTAAGCTACTTAATATTTAATTTAACATCTTCAATTATTTGAATGTTTGGAGTGGACCTAAGCTGATTATATAAATCAAAGAATATTTCTTAACAATTGGTTTATTATAGGGGTGTTTAGGAAATTCTGCTGGTCATTTGTGGTGCAAGGGTTGTACTTGAAAGATTTTTTGATTTCTAGTTGTTCTAGCAGATCTAAACGTTTACCTTTTCTTTCTGAATGAAGTAAATTTATGTTATCAGTATCTCTGAAATGGTTGTTTTCAATACAGTGTGTTGACATTCCTGTATTTTTATTGTTATTTAAGATTGATTTTTTGTGTTCTTTTACCCGGTTGACAACGCTTCTACCACTCTGACCGATATAGACAGCATCGCAATCCTTACAATTAATTTTATATACACCTGATTTATCAATTTTATTTAGTTTTTCTTTGTTATTAACCAAAATGTTTCCTATATTTGTTTTGTTCACACTTATTGTAGAGATACCCAAATTATTCAATTTTTTAGAAATCTTGTTACTAAATTTCGGAACATAATTAATAAAACTATATTTTGTGGGTTTGTTAGGCCTAACAAACCCACAAAATATAGTTTTATTAATTATGTTTGTTAGGCCTAACAAACCCACAAAATATAGTTTTATTAATTATGTTCCGAAATTTAGTAACAAGATTTCTAAAAAATTGAATAATTTGGGTATCTCTACAATAAGTGTGAACAAAACAAATATAGGAAACATTTTGGTTAATAACAAAGAAAAACTAAATAAAATTGATAAATCAGGTGTATATAAAATTAATTTTATAATAAGGATTGCGATGCTGTCTATATCGGTCAGAGTGGTAGAAGCGTTGTCAACCGGGTAAAAGAACACAAAAAATCAATCTTAAATAACAATAAAAATACAGGAATGTCAACACACTGTATTGAAAACAACCATTTCATAGATACTGATAACATAAATTTACTTCATTCAGAAAGAAAAGGTAAACGTTTAGATCTGCTAGAACAACTAGAAATCAAAAAATCTTTCAAGTACAACCCTTGCACCACAAATGACCAGCAGAATTTCCTAAACACCCCTATAATAAACCAATTGTTAAGAAATATCCTTTGATTTATATAATCAGCTTAGGTCCACTCCAAACATTCAAATAATTGAAGATGTTAAATTAAATATTAAGTAGTTTAAGTCATAAATAGATTAAAACATAAATACTTTTAGGTATAAATTGAATAAGCACGTCAGAAACTTTAGTATTCACTATGTAATACTCTTGATAAAGGCCTAATAAGCCGAAACATATGTAGAGTATTTATAATATATTGATTGATTCATCTAAAAGCAGTGTTTAATTTATTAGCAATTGTTATCTGTACCACATAATAAATTAGTTACAAGGAGAGATATGGAGTTTGAAGAGAATGTCGTTAGAAGTGGAAATTCCAGAAAGTGTAATGACAGTTATTAATTAATTTATTTCAAATTGTATTTCATATATAGGAGCATTAAGGAAAAAAATCCTGTGTATTAAATATAGGGATACTTCGTGCGTATACCACGTTTATTTACTATTCGAATGTGGTTTTTAGTAGATTAATTTAGCTTTATTACTACTAGGGTGTTTTTGTGTTTTTAAAGTGCAAAAAACATAATTGAAGTAATTGCGGAAGGAAATATATCCCAGAAAATGAAAAAGGTGTGTCGTGTCAATGTGCAAAATCAATTCCAATTAAAAATTATTTATCATGATTAGTTCTATGATTACAGAAATTTGCTTTAGTGAAACCTAGTTTCAATTTCGATATGAATATATTGATAATTTTACTTGAATTAATAATAAAAATCCCAATTTAAATGAAGCAAACTCAATCAACCAAGTTGACTATTATTGAAGCTGATACGATGAATACGTTGCCAAGTTGTCTACATACTTATTCATTTATATCGACTCATAATTATTTTTGTATAATTACCATATCCTTGTTGACTTAAGAAGTACCCCAACTGCTTGATGATAAAACCTTCATTAATAGGTATTTATCCATCGGTTATCCCACTACGTACCAGAAATTTTACTATTTTTTTGACCAATATCTGCTTTTAGCTCTTGCTCTACTTATCGAATTACCTCTGTTTGTTTCCTTTCTTTAGAATTGACAAATCAAGGTATTAATATAATTATATAAAGTTCCAAAATTGGATAATATTTGGAAATTTCCTAGCTAGTGATAAAATAAGCGAATATTGGTAATGCCGCTTTCAGGAAATAACCTTCAAAGTCCTTGAGTGTATCAGATTCCCACTCCTATCCAGCTTGACTTTGTTTTGTATTTTTTTTGTTTTCTTAATCGCTTCTCCAGTCATCGAGGTAACTCCTTAACAATCTAGGGATTTTATGTTAGATACAGAGAAACACAGCATAAGCTGTGTTTCTCTTTATAAGGCGTGGTTTGAGCTCCACTAAAGAGTGGAGCTCAAAGCATTTCTTAAAAACAACGTTATAATCTACTGAGCTACCGTTCTCTTATAAACCTTTTAAGTTAGAACCAATCTTGAAATTCTAAGGTAGCACCACAATTGTATTATTAAACCGTGGTAGCACGTTAGTACGTCTAGTGGTGGGAGTTATTCAAATAGCTATATCTGAGCAATTGTGGGATTAGTGACGGACCCTCAGTAAAGGTACTCTACTTTGTGACAACTTTATCGTATTCGAAAGGTGCTATCAAAACATTTCAATAATTGAAAATATCTTATTATTACAAGGTATTGTCGTACCTCTGCTTCACAGACAGCCCCCAGCGTTTTGTTCGTGCCGTTTATCAGATTGTAGAAAACTTTTCTTGAAATGAAACTGCAGGTTAAACAATAATTCAGTCTGTATTTCTTTCTATTTCCCTAGAAAATAAATATTTACTTTCTTATATTGCATATGTCCGTTTTGTAGATAAACCCGATTATAATTTCAATTTGTGTTGGTATGGAAGTGCATTTATCCGGAACGCTCGATCATAAGCAAATAGAAAATTCATACTATGATATATATTCCCACAAACTGATCTCCGGGTGTTTTAGACATAAAGCATTTGTATATATTTGATGCATTATAAGTAATTTGTACAGTGATGCGAGATGTCGGCACTTAATTAAAGCAATTCCAGCATAACCATGGCGAATTGGATATATTTGCAGTACAGGGGAAATTAGTGGTTTTGTGCATTTCCATGCTGCTAGGCATTTAAAACAAGATCCCTATAATTCAATTAAATCACTGTTTTCAATTGTATTTTCTATCGGAACGTAAAATTTTCTTCTTATTATGATTTAATCCACCGCAAATATATTTTTTGTGCTGTTTGTAATTAATTATACAGGGTGTCTTATCGAAATTCTTCAAATGATAGAGAAGTATAGGTACACCATTCGAAGGTTCTTTGAAATTTTATGAGTAATTAAGTGTATCGATTAAGAGAACGGTTAAGAGAATTAATGGCACAATTAAACTTTGTTAAATATTCAAACTCCATATCTAACGGTCTATTTTCGAAAGATTTTTACAAACTAAGTCAGTAGATGATAATTTGCACAAGAATTCGTCAATAACTCTGATCCCATGTATGAGACTTTTAATGTTAAAGGAGAAAATCTAGTAATGTAAGCTCAACAGATGTAGTTATTACTTGTGTTAATTAATGAGCAAGATATATCAAGTTAATTTACTCCAACTAAGTTGATTGTCTGGGACAGAACCGAAGGAGAACTTGGCGCTGGAAGAAAATAGATATCTTGACTGAGAATTATGAGAAATGATCCCAGAGTAGGAGGTACCATTTTGCAAAGAATGCGTCTCCAACAGCAACATTCCAACATCGTTTTGTCCCGCTTTTTTTCCTTTGATAGCATATCAACAGAAGGGAGCACAATAAAAGTTGATAATTATGGGAAAACTAGATGGAAAGAGGACGCCTTCCAAAATTTTGGGCTGATGCCACCAATAAGCGAATGTATAGGCAGTGAAAGAAATATAATTTATTTATAATGGCAACATTATCTAAATATTTAATTGATGTTGTTGTGTAAGCATTCCCCTAAATAAGTGTAGAATCATGTCACTCCAATCCATATTTTATCTCTGATTTCTCAGTTTTAATAAATATCAGGATTTGTAAAAATAAGATAGATATATACGCCAGTCAATTTATATACAAAAATGTGCTCAACCTTGCAAAAGGTTAGGATGTTCTAATTTCTTAATATACCTAATATATTATTAAGACCTTCGCCAATAGTAAGAAACCAAGTTTGCAGCTTCCAAAGAAGGTTAAATAGGGGAAATTAAGTAAAGCAAACTGGTAAGAGTAGAGAAACTTGGGATTTGTTGTATATACTAGAAGCGAAGGCCTCAAATTTTTATAACAGTTCTTAACCCTGCGCCACCCCCACTCCATTATTAAAAAGGTTGATAAAATAAAATTAAAATTTTCACTTGAAATTTGGTAACGACATCTGAAACTAAATTATATTTTAAGATGATTCCGTTTAAGGACTAGGGGGGAGGGTAAGTAGATGTAAATATGGAAAAATAAGTAAGGCAAGAAACTTGAGATTTCGTGTATATAAAGGGTGTCTCAACAAGAGCGCCGGATTTAATGTTAAAAAAAAACACTTTCTTTTTAAATTAAGCGAATATTTATTTTTCAACGTGAAGGGGAATAGTTGCGATTAAACATGAAACACGACATCCGGCAAATGGCCACCACGGGACCTCTGGCACACGGTCATTCTCTTCATAAAGTTCTGGATGACTTTTCGCATACCTGTGGTGTTATTTCCGCAACAACGCACTGTATCTCTTCTTTAAGGCGTTCAATTGTTTGTGGCTTATTCTCATCGTACACCTTGTCCTTCAGATAACCCCAAAGAAAGTAGTCCATCGGCGATAAATCGCACGACCTTGGTGGCCAATGTTGATCGCCAAACCGAGAAATGACACGGTGTGGAAACCTGGTCCGCAGTAACACCATTGTTTCGAGAGCTGTGTGGCAGGTCGCACCGTCTTGTTGGAAAAACATATCATCTACATCAATTCGATTTGACATATTTACAGCTTGCTGCATAAAAATGAGAGTCTCGCGCATATGAAAATTCTTGTTATACCAATTTATTTTAGTTCCTGTGTTATTTTTGGAAATGCTACTTCGGATGCTTTTTTTATTTCCTCATTGAATAAGGTGAACTTCGTATTAACATCAAGGCTTTCATAGTTAATAAAATCCCAGTTTAACTTTTGAACTAAGCTATGAAGCATGAATAAACCTGTTTCTGTAACAGGTCTTTATAATAGTGGAAGCTTTCCTTTCCTTATGGGAATATAATTTAAAATGCAATGACACTGCCGAATGGTCAAAAAGACCTGTGTTTAAAATAGTTGATTAATAATTATTTTCAGTTAGATTTGTTATAATATTATCCAGGCACGAGTTCCCTCTCGTATTATTATCGTTTGTTATGTGAAGCCCATAAGTAGACAATAAATCTATTAAATGCTTTGTTTTTTGTCTTCTACATTGAAATTTACATTCACATTTACAAGTCACCATTTATTAATATTGTCTTGTTCGAATGAGATATTGAGTCTAGGAGTCTGGTCATTATATCTATAAAAGTGTTGAAATCACCCAGCAGTTTTTTTGTAAATAATGTTAATTTTAGACATTTTGAATTTTGTTTGTAATAAATTACAAAATATAAAAAACAGATTTTTTCTTTAAATTTAAATATAGCTTTATTTTGGTTCTAACAAAAACGGTTCTAGAATAATTCCAAATTTAGAACCAAGGCAAACCTTATATAATGCATTACGTCATGAGTATAGTCGTAGAAACAAGTCTTTGGATGTATGTCAAATGTGAGTGTCTTAGTGAAAAACTATAGAGAAATGTTTGTTCCACCGTTCGTTTGTTTCATATGTCGCAGTGCACTGGAGGAAGATCCAGCCATTGTTGTTAAAAAGTGGTATTTTCTCACTTATTAACGCGAATATGAAACGTTGCTTTCAAGAGAACTGAAGTTTCCTTCAACGGTTAAACGAAGTCACCATTCATGACGAAATTTTTACATTTTTTGGAGACAATTGCTAATTTTTGAACAACTGTATCTCGAGAAGTTCTGGACGTACGGAACTAGGTTTGCGCTTTGATTGTAGCAAATTTAATCTACTTTAAAATGAAGTGATACACTATTCTGTAGAATGCATAGTTTAGGAGATATTGAGTAAAAACCGAAACAAGTACCATCACTTCATTTTTTGGGCGTTGCACAGCTCGCATAGCGCTTTCGAAGCTGCAAACTTGGTTTCTTACTATTGGCAGGGGTCCTAACAACATGTTAAGAAATTATAATATCCTGACCTTTTGCAAGGTCGGATGTAAAAATTGAGATTATCATTAGTTGAGTGAATACTGTGTGGATGATCAATATCTCCTCAACGTTTGAAATCTCAGATAAAAATTCTAGGCTATCAAGAACGGCATATTCCAAAGCGGCATATTCCAGCGACGTTGCGATGCCATTTCAGGTATGCCGATAAAAAATGCATTTGCAGCAGTTAAGATTAACATCAGCAAAAATCGTAATTTCAATTAATTTGCCCGTCGTTTCACTCTGAATGTTAGTTACGACCGTGTGTTTACTTTCACGTCTCTCATAGTCGAATCTTCTTCTACAGGATGTTCTCCACGATGATTCGAATTTTTTCGTTTTCGAATTGTCATTACTTAATTTTTCCAAATGGAACGCTCTAAATGTTTATACTTAAGTCGTTTGAGCAAATAATTAACTATACGCTGATATCCATAGTGACCACTTTATTCCGACTTAAATTTAATTTTTCAAAAATCGTCTAAAATAAGTTGAAGTAACGAGCTGTAGGTGATTGATTGCTGAAATATTCTAAGTAAAAACAAGGTCTTTTATATGAGAAAAATTGTGTTATCACCGTCTGAAGATGTAAAAATTTGAATCATCGTGGAGAACACTCTGTACAATAAGGTTCGGCCATGTCCTTGAATAACAGTCACAGTGAAACAAAGGTCAAATTCAAGAAAAAACGGTTACTATGTATTTTACTGTTGACCGCTTCAAATGATTTTTTGTCGGAAAAGGTGGAATAAAGTCGCAACACTGCAGTGTAAGTTAAAAAATGATATATGCCTGGATGGGGAAATAAGAGACAAATATTATAAAAAAATATTGAATGTTCTATTTAAAAAATCCTGTGTCAAACACCCTGTAAGAATGTTTAAAATAAAAATATTAGAAAATAGTTAAATTTTGTATGGATATACTTGTTGGAATACATTAATCAGTATATAAAATAAATACCAATGAATTATTAATAGCATTTTTTTTATGATTTGTACATTATTACTTATTTACCTACAAAAAAAATGTAAAATTTTACACGTTCCACAAACTCTTCTTTCAATTATTATGATTTCAAATTAGAAAACAACAAGCTCACGTACACCGTTAGCACTTTCCCAACTTCGCAATATGAGCTTCTTATATAACTTTTTATCTTAAAAAACACTTAGATAATCACTGAAACTTTTATAGAATAACTTTCTTGGTTTTATCATAAATTTTTGGTGGTTATAATTTCCGGTTAACGGTAAAACGTTGGCCATAAAGTTTGTATATTGATATAATATTGTAAGCAGTCGGGTATCCACAAAATCTTAATTTTTTAGAAGCTTTTTTCATAATTTCAAAACAGCTGGAAGATAATTTAGTTTTGGACTAGTAGGTAAACTTATATGTAACTATAGGTAAGTAAAAAGTATGTGTGTTTCTAAACTTGTACTTCCTAATTTTGTTACCATTTCCAAGAAATTGCAGCATAAAGAATTTGGAGATGGCCAATCAAGTTTTACTGGTCGTTCAATGTCACCGAAAATAAAATAAAATATATACTGCAACCTGAAATTAACATATTGCACATAATTATTAGTAAGTAGCAAGCCGTAAAAATGGTTGCCTCCACCCTTAATTTTTATTTCCTACCAATTTATTTGGTATATATTTCGAATAGAATAAAAACTTTACAGCTACAAACTGTCCTATTTCATCGACATAACATTAAAAAAATATATATTTTCTATATTTATTAAAATTTGACCTTCATATTAACACATTTTTTAGCAAATATGTAATGATAACAGGATATTAAATTGAAACAAATTCATTATCCTGTTCTGAGTTAGAGTATCAAACATATTCATTATAGGATTTTGCAAACAGCGGAAAGAAAAACTATCTATAAGAACTAAAAGAGAAACTATATTTAAAAACATTAATGAAATCTTTACATTCTTTCGACAACCTGGCTTCTGGTTATGCTAACAAGTAAAAATTATTATTTGCCATTCTCATTTTAACACTAGCATCCAACATAGTCCCCTACGGCTAGGCAGGTTAAACTGGTATCTACATGATCCCCTACGATATGTAAATTCAGTTAAAAATGAGATAGTATGCATTTTCTATATTTATTAAAATTTGACCTTTATATTAACACATTTTTTAGCAAATATGTAATGATAACAGGATATAAAATTGAAACAAATTCATTGTCCTGTTCTGAGTTAGAGTATGAAACATATTCTTTATAGGATTTTGCAAACAGCGGAAAGAAAAACTATCTATGAGAACTAAAAGAAAAACTATATGTAAAAATATTAATGAAATCTTTGCTTTCTTTCGACAACCTGACTTCTGGTTATGCTAACAAGTAAAAATTCTTATTTGCCATTCTCTTTTTAACGCTAGCATCCAACAATGGCACGGCTAGGCAGGTTAAACTGGTATCTACATGATCCCCTACGATATGTAAATTCAGTTAAAAATGAGAACAAAGGCCTGAAATTAATTTATTTACCTACCTTGTCTTTAAAAAATTTTTCATTCTAATGAATTGCATTTTCATAAAATATCATTCAGTTTCTTGGTTATGCTTAGCCTTTGAAACGTCTTTCGCCCTTATTGTGGACTCATCAGAAAAGCCCAAAGCCACTCATAACGATGTTCCATGCAAAACTATGGGGACTATGTTGGATGCTAGTGTTAAAAGGAGAATGGCAAATAAGAATTCTTACTTGTTAGCATAACCAGAAGTCAGGTTATCGAAAGAATGCAAAGATTTCATTAATATTTTTACATATAGGTTTTCTTTTAGTTCTCATAGATAATTTTCTTTCCGCTGTTTGCAAAATCCTATAAAGAATATGTTTCATTACTATAAGCAAACAAATAATAAATAATTCACTATTCAGTTAGAGTATGTAAATCAAAAATAACCTATTTCATTATTTTGAATTGTAATTTATTGTTATACAATAGACGAAAAATGGTTCGTAATAACAGTGTTAAGTAATTGTTTATAATAATTTAACTACCAATTACCAATAATTTATTACTTTACTTAATTTTTTTAAATATACGGAACAGGAATTAAAACATTTTCCTAATTGTGAGTCCTTTTACCCACTGTACGATTGTATGATGAATAACATGAATTTTCTTACTTTTTATTGGGTATTTTGCCACTGAAAAATATTTAAAAATTTTAATGAAAAAACCTCTGCGCCAAACGGATCAGACAGAGGTTGGTTCTTGAGTATCTGACTGTTTCAAAAAGTCTCACACCTAAAAATATATAAACTAGAACAATGTTATAAACTAAAAACTCAAAATCAAAGCTATGGGTAGTTAACGTTTCGGAAGATACTTCTGTTCTCAAAACTTTTTGGCCGTCAACCATGACAGTTCTTTGTTTATGTATTTCCATAGTCACGTGAGACATTAAATTATATTTATCTTATTTTTACTTACTTCGTCTCTAAGGATGGGCAACCAACTAGTACAAAAATCTATTGAATAATTAGAAACGCATATATCCTCGTTTAATAAAATAATCGCGGATTCTTTAAGTTTTCTTTTAGTTCCGTTGCTCTCTTTTTCCAAAATCTTCGCTGAGTCCCATTTAATTCTATGATTATTATCCCACGCGTGTTCACAAATTTTTGATTTTTCAATTTCTCCCCTTCTAGCGTAATTTCTATGTTCACCAAGCCTTACGTTGAAAGAAGTAAGTAAAAATAAGATAAATATAATTTAATGTCTCACGTGACTATGGAAATACATAAACAAAGAACTGTCATGGTTGACGGCCAAAAAAGTTTTGAGACCGGAAGTAGATTCTCTTCCGAAACGTTAACTACCCATAGCTTTGATTTTGAGATTTTAGTTTATAACATTGTTCTAGTTTATATATTTTTAGGTGTGAGACTTTTTGAAACAGTCAAGTACTCAAGAACCAACCTCTGTCTGATCCGTTTGGCGCAGAGGTTTTTTCATTAAAATTTTTAAATATTTTTCAGTGGCAAAATACCCAATAAAAAGTAAGAAAATCTGAATATGCCACAAATAAACAATTACAGACAATATCTGAATAACATGAAGTTTCGAAGAAACAGCAAGAATGCCAACAAATTAGTGTATAACATATAAGAAAATTTGTGATTCATTCAGTTAAAAAAATCACGTAAAAAACAAGTTATATTTGGTGTACTTAAAGTAAACTAGGGCAAGATTTAACTTAGAATAAGCGAAAATGATGGCGAGGAGGCGAAGTTCCGATAGCTACCACTAGTATTATTGAATGGGTTCGCTATGCGATTAACAATTTTGGCACTAGCGCATTTATGCAACAAAGTTGCAATGCACATGTGCCTTGCGGAATAATATTGCTTACATGTTACTTTCATTGAAGCAAAAGTGTGGTTAAGTCACACACCTTAATAGTGGATGCTACCTAGTTTCTACACCTAAATCGCTATTTCGCAACTTTTATCTTATAAAGGCTCCAAATTATCTGCTAAAAAATTACAGAGATAATCTGAACATATTTATAAACAATTTTTCACTTAAGGATGCAAAAGAATCGTTAGGATTTCTTGCATTATTCTGTAACTGTTGTTCTTGTGCATTTTCCAAATTATTTAAAGCCAAAGGATGAATTAAATAATCCGTATTAAGCACCAATTTTAGAATGACAAAAAAGTCATTAATAGAAGAAAATTGTCCACACTTAAATCTACAATTAGCTGTTCGGGATCGATTTCTACCACTTGTGACCGCCTGTTGTTTAGCGAACAAAATGTTGGAGAATGAATGGAGAATAGTAAAAAATTGCCAAAATAGAAATTACCTTCCTTTTGTTGCAAAACTCGCAAATCGAAGAGTCAATAATTGGCCTCCAGGTGTAATATTCCGTGGGAAAAGATAGAACAATTCTTTTTTGGGCGTATTCTATAACTTTGACTGATTAATTTTATTATTGGGCTACCTCGAATTAATAGTTTTGGTGTTCTAAGTGTCGTGCTGAGTATATTCCATCAAGATTCAACATCAACAGATTGACAAGGTAGTATTGTATCATTTGGCGCATCAAATACATAAATACAAACTAAAAACATTCTTATAAATGTGTGTTACTCTGCCCATCATAAATTGTAAAATGGCACTCTGGCATATGGTCCGAGCTCTAGTTATGAAAAACTTTATTCATATTGCTACATGGATAATGATCATGCTATGCGAGTATTTACATTGCAAACATTAAAACTCCGTATAATGCGGAATGTTTTATTGATTAATTTGTCAATAATACGTTCGCAAGCGTTTTACACTGGCAATTCCAATTTTATTACGAACCGCATTATTCTCTCTCGAAAACATAATTCGGTTAAGGAAAAAGTCGAATAAAATGTGTACTACTAAAACAACTGGTTTGTTGCCTATATAGCTACTCCATTGAACAATAAATTATATAAATGTGCCAGCTGTGCTGTGTGTGCTATGAGCATATTCGCTAATGTTTTGTTTTTTGTTGATATCCACCGACAATCATTTACGTTTAGTTGGGCTTGATGTACCATTTCGGGTATAAAATTTGAGTAACTGGTAACAATAAAATTTTGATGAAAGCCAGAGAATACATCGGATACGAAGGTACATGGAAACGAAATCTATTAAAAACAAAATTTGTTTTAATATAATAACAGCTTCGCAGCATATAGGAAAGTTAAGTAATGGGCCTGAAAATCTTCAACATATTTTTGGGTTTTAAGATCACTACAGTATTTTTCAACTATTTTTGATCAGAAACAGTGCCTAGCGAAAACTACAAAAAATTTCAACAATGGGATTATAGCATATACTGGCTTAAAATTCAGTTTTCTATCTATAGGACTTAACAAAAATTCCGTATGTACCACCAAAACCATAGATATAAAGATCCTTATTGTGCCGTATCCAACGATAATGTAGGTTTATGCTTACTAAAATTTCAACATCACATGCTACTTATAAAAAACGCGGCATCTGGATGTTAGATGAGGCATTTTTCCAAAGCATGCTTGAGATACTGGGTTCGTACTAAGCACGCGTCATATGTTTTGTGCCAAAACTGTGAAAGTTGCTACTGCTGTAAATAGAAAGAAAAAGCTGTTTTTCTACATTATTACTTTTCTGTAGATACTGCGTTTTTGCTAATCACAGCAGCATGTGTGTGGATATGTACGTAGACATTTTTTTCTGCACGAAATCTCGCGAATAAAAAATGTTATCGACTTCTTCTGGTGCCAATCGATGCGTCAATATGACGTGAAAGAAATTTAATCGAATTTGATAGAGCCGTTTTTTAGTTTATACAAAAAGACTGTAAAAAAGTGGATTTTAGGATTTCTTGAAGAATATTTAGCCGATCTAATTTGTTCTGATGGCTATCGATACCTTGAAATATCAGATATTTTCATAGGGGCTTCCCAAAATTATTTCGGCCATTACACCTAGAATATCTGTATGGATAAAATGGAATAAAATAAAATTTTCTGTGTTGTTATTATTATTATTATTGATATTCATGTCACGCTGGGAAATTGGCCGTGTGGACTCCAGGGCCGCACTTAGTTACAAAGGCCATCTCTCACGCTCCCATATTTCACCCCTAAGACCTATAAATCCTTTACCTCGTTTTAGTTGTGACCTATGGTGATGGAAATATAAACATTCGTTCTTTTGATTGTACGTAATGCGTATTGTGCCTGTGTAGTGGCCGGTACAAAACTTCGATAAAAAATTGTAATAAATTTGTATTTCGAGCGAGCTTTCCGAGCCTCTCGAGGCGGCGCGGCGTACGCAATGTTGCGTCTGTGCGCTTTTCTTACTTGTGTGTGTGCGTGAGGTCTCGGCGTTACGTTGTTTTATTTAGATTTGACAACAAGAAGTAAGGAATAGAGGACATGTTTGAATATTATCCAGAATAAATTAACGCTGCACTTGTATTTTACACATTTTTTTAATATAAAACTTTTTTGCTCCATTTACTGTAAAGTAGGTCATTTAAATAGGTACCGACATGTCGCTTATATGTTTAATCTTCCAACAAAAACGTATCAATGAACACTGAATTACATACATGCTTTGAGCAAAACTAGTTAATATTGTGCAAAAACTGGTCATGTACAAAACAAAATAATCTACGATTATTAATAATACCAAGATATTGATAGCAATCTCAACAGATTACTAACCCGCAGTTGATTGATGCTCATGAATTATTCTGAATACAAAATTTCTAAATTTTTCTTTACATGAAAACAGATGCGTGTTAGAAAACTTTTGTAAGGATATTTTCGGTGTGGCATTAAGTGTTCTCTATTTTTTTTTTTTGTATTTTGCACCTTTTAAAAGTTGTTTAAAAAAACAATTTTTGGAAACTTGACTCCATTTTAATTTATATTGCAATCACGATAGCCTTGAGAATCTTTTTTATTTAGTTTTCTACTGTTAAAAACCGAATGCAATATACAACACATAAGGATTAGTTCATTTATCTACTAAGGAAATGCATATTTTATTTCCAATTTATGGATTACTATAAAAAATAAATTTGTGCATATAAATTATTTCCGCTTGATCTGCATTTATATTATGAGGTATGAAGTTGGAAGTTCCAGTGCGTGTAATAATTTATGAGAGATCCTCTACTCCGTGCATCAAGGCAACCAATTTTCATTGGATCGAACTAAAGTGAATTAAAGCAATATTTTAGATTCACATTGATACATTATTTTGGCACGCAGCGTTCACGTGAAACTTCGAAAAGTTTGCATTTCCCGGTAAGAACGAGAGATTGAAGTTATGAAATATACTTTGGGATTTTCGTTCCATCGATTTTCATGGATATAAGCTTTGATTAATGCGCAGATTTATCACTGGATATGTGGTGGCCAAAAATTGTGTTACAAATATATCAAAATTACTACGTGAAAATGTTTTGTATTCGGTGCAAAATTCACTTTATCAAACTAGAGGAATACAAACATAACTATAACTTTAACTCTATTTGAAAGTTGGAAATATAGACTGTATATTCCCTGTTCCTCTGATATTATTTGTGAGATGAAATTTAACGTGGCGAGCCAAAACAAAATGATAATGAATTACTGTTATGCAGTTAGTTGTCAAATATTTATACTTGATTATTTACTAGACTCAATAAGAGGTATATTTTCAATTTGACATTATACTGTAAATGAAATTCGTGACTGAATCTGTTATTTTAAATAATTTACTCTGTTATTTACATTAACAACAAACAACCTTAAAAAATTATTAAAAAAACAACTCTTTGTCACATATAATGTGTCTTTGTCACGTTGCGTTTAGTCGAGTGCAATTAGGTTTTTATCTCGGAACCCAGTTATAATGAATGGATTTTTATGATTTTTTTGCATTAAGTTTCTAATACTGAGTACAAAAAAAGTTTATACTTAAAAAATTGTCGCTATTTACTTGAGGGTGGTTCCCACCCCCTCTAAAGAGGTGGGCAGAAAAATAAAATAGTAATCAACAAATTTGATATGAAATCATATTATGAGAGAAAAAGGTAATTTACGGTGTTTCATGAAAAGTCATATTTATTTAATTTATAACAATTTACAGATTACGATTTTAGCTTTAAGAAATTTGTACCATGAGACCGTTTTTAGTAAATAACTCAAAAATCTTACATTTATGGAAGAAATGGTATGTATGGTACAAAAAAAAGATTATGAAATTACAAGTATTTTGTTTTTTGTGTACTTCTGTATGATGAATAGTTCTAGAAATATGATAGTTTAAAAGTGGCGCTCGAACATTTATCAGTCGAGATATAATGTTTAAATCACAAACATGTCAGAAACAATCAATGTGATCTTAGAAATACATACAATAGAAATCAGAGGGCGTGAAGTATTAATAACAATAATAATAATAATCGCGGTCGTCCATCTCAAGAGAGAACGATGCGGGGACTTTGCTGAAGACGCGCAACTCGCAGACGGCAGCATCCTAAGACATCTGGATGCCGGAGAGACCTACACATACCTCGGTGTGCAACAACATCACATCCAGGATGTGCAGCAAGTTAAAGAATCTCTCCGCGGTAAGTACAGACGCCTACTCCGAAAGATTTGGTCATCTGAACTTTCGGGGAACAACAAGGCGTCTGCGACTAATATGCTTTACGTTCCTGTCCTACTGTACTCCCTTGTGGTAGTCAAATGGACTGTAGATGAGCTGCGCCAATTAGACAGAGGTACCCGCAAGATGAATATCAATAAGTGTATTCATCCTAGATCGTCCGTTCCTCGTGTGTAACTCCTACGTCAACGGAGGGGACCGAGGTCTGTTGGGTCTGGAGTGTCTGCATGGCAGAGGAGCACTAAGTATGGCATGCAACATCCTAAGGAGCTCAGATCCGCTTCTGCAATTAGTGAGAGCTCACGAAGATGCAGGGGTAGGTGCAGGACTGTTTAAGGCGGCAAAAAGATCCGCAAATGAACTTGGTCTCGTATTCGACAACAGACGAGGAGGCCGGCGCGGTGCTGACCCAGAGTCAGTCACTGAACTGCAGCCACCTCGCCTGAAGGCCCAAATAAAAGCTGCCGAACAAGAATGTCTGTTTAGGCAGCATGTCGATAAACCCATGCACGGGGTGTTCTATAAGAACCTAGAAACACTGGGTTTATCGACTAAGCTGATATTCGCATTTTTAAGGTCAGCTGGGCTAAAGTCGGAGACCGAGGGATTCATTGTGGCCTGCCAAGATGGTGTAATCAACACTTTGGTTTACCGAAGCCGCATAATGGGTGTAGAGGTTCCTGATATTAACTGCAGGACCTGTCGTCAGGCGCCGGAATCGCCCATGCATTTACTATTGCATGCCCGGTATATGCAATTTCGGCCTACATCCATCGCCATAACGCGGCGTTACGGGTGCTGTATTACCATCTACGGTACTCGTACGGAGTAGACCAGACACCAGTGCTACCTGACGTCCCCGAAGACATCGAGTCCGTTGTCGAGAACGAGAAGTGCCGAATTTACTGAAACTTCACGTTTCCGACAATCAGGCTAATTCAAGCCAACAAGCCTGATATAGTCCTCCTCGACCATCAAAACAAGGTGATGTTTGTGATAGAGTTCTCAGCACTTGCTGAGCCAAACATCGCTTTGAAAGAGGAGGAAAGACGGACCCAATACCGTGATCTCCGGTACGAGCTCCAAGTGCTGTAACCAGGCTACTTGGTAAAGTTGGACTTTCTAATAATCGGTGTACTCGGAGGTATGAAGCTTACGCTGCTCTCGGAACTGAAGCCTGTCGGAAATCAGCCGAATGGCTGGCAGGTCAAATGCAGAAAGCAGTCATCTTGGGGTCTCTTCGCCTACTTAGGGCACACGAATCTGGAATGTACAGTCACTAACCCCACAGGTCGTGGGGAGTGGCTGTTATTATCGCCGGCGCGGCTACCGTGTGGTATCGGTCGGAAAGCACGGAAGCCCTGTCCGGCAACGGTGACACCGAAAGAATAATAATAATAATAATAATAATTAATTAACCATTCAAGATACAAAGTACATATGGCAAGTCGAAGTGTACATGAATGTATGTATATAGTACAATTCATGAAATTTATCAATAAAATTACTAAACTATAAACCAGAGATAAATGAAGTAGGTATATGTGACAGAAAACACATGAATCGAAGGTAATGAATACAGTTCATATAAAGTTATTAAACAAACTTTCTCAACTAAGAATACTAAGATGTAATCAAAGCTTAGTCAGTTAATACATAAAACAAAATTAACCTGACAAATATATGACAAAGTACATGTGCATACATAATATGTGACCTAATAAATAGAACAAATAACATCATTGCCCTTCAATAAAGTCGGATATGTTGTAATAGCCCCTATTCTTTTAGTTTTATTTTAAATTTTAATTTGCTTGGAATATCAGGAATATTTTTTGGGAGAGCATTGTATAAGGTGATACAGTTACATATAGATGATCGTTTATATGATCTTATATGGTAATTCGGTACACATAAGAGATCGCCATCTCTCGTTGGAGAGTTGTGATAGTCAAACCTTTTTTTAAAGAGAGCTAAGTTATTTTTTGTAAAGATTAGACATTTTAGGGTGTAGATGGAGAGAGTTGTAAGAATACGTTTTTCTATAAATATTTTTCTACAGCTTTCGGTTATTTTTAGGTCAAATGTATGCCTAATAATTCATTTTTGACGGATTAACACTTTATCACACTCAGAAGCTTTGCCCCATGCAATGATATTAAATGAAATGTGGCTATACGCCATAGCATAATATACGCTGATTAAGCCTTCCTTGCCTAGACTGTAACATTGCAAAAAATGCCTGTTTCAGATTATTACATACATGATCTATATGTCTACACCAGGATAGCTTGGAATCAAGTAAGGTGCCGAGGGATTTGACAGAATCTGATAGCACAATGTCATTGACCATGAGGTTTTCTGGTACGGTTCTTTGAAGGTAAAAGTTTAGGCAAACAGTCTTTTTTTCATTTAAAATCAACTTGTTTCTTTGACATCACGCACTTGATTCTATAATATTGTTGACCTTAATGTGAAGCTCTTTGGGTGTAGCAGCTGACACGGTGATTGTTTGATTGTCATCCGCAAACATTGTTACATGACCATGCTCCATGTAGCTGGGTAAATCATTTACATAGAGCATGAACGGCAATGGGCCTAACACTGAGCCCTGAGGGACCCCAAGTGCAACACTAAATGTATCTGACTTCTGATCATTTAGCCTCACACTGAGAGATCTATTTTCCACATAGGAAGTCAACCACAGCATGATATGTTACCACAGCTATGTTACCCCTAATGCCGACACTATGTAATTTACTATTCAGTATTTCTAAATTAACAGTGTCAAATGCTTTGGAGAGGTCAAAAAATAATGACACCACATACCTACCCTCATCCAAACATTTGTAAACATACTCTAGAAGATGATAGGAAGCTGTCTCAATCGATTTGTTTGATCTAAACCTATGCTGGGAGAGAGTTAATATCTTATTCTTTTTAACACACTCAGAAATTCTGTGGTACTTTACTCTTTCAGGTATTTTTGAGAGAACACTTAAGAGGGAAATGTGTCGATAGTATTCCAAAACGGAGGGGTCACCCTCTTTTAGTAGTGTTGACAGTTGCTAATTTCAGACAGTCAGGAAAGATTCTGGCATCTATTGACTTATTTAACAAGTATACAAATGGTTCAAATATAATATTTTCAATAATTTTTACAATTTTTACCGTGAGTCCGTCATAGCCAGATGAGTCTTTATTTTTAATTGGATAATAGTATTGTGCATCTCTTCTATAGTGATATAATTAAAGTACATTGAGTACACATAATTCTCACTTAGAGTGCATGGCAGAGATAGGTTTGACCCAAAGTGTTCCTCAATTATCTTAGGCGCAGCATCAGAGAAGTGATGCGCAAATAATCTCAGTAATAGAATCGATTATGACGCGGTCATTTACCTTGAGGGTGATATTACCCCTAGCACCATTTTTATTTCTGTCTAATATTTTATTGATTATTTTCCAGGTCTCCCGATTTTTGTTTTAAGAGTTATTTATTTTGGTGTTATAATAGGTCTGTTTGGTTAGTTTTATATTATTCCTATATTTCTATTTTTCATCATCGTATAATATTTTATGTACCGGAAAACTTAAATTTACTGTAATCCAGAATAAATTTTTAAATCTACACTTTCATAGGATTTTTTTCCTATACGTACAGCTCAAATGATAACAATGTTATGTGTTACGTGTTTTTTGACTTTTGAGTTATTTGAAAGACAGTCTCAAGGTACCAACTCTTTAAACCCACAATCGTAATCTTCAAATAGTTATGTCTTGGAAAATATGAATTATCATGAAAAACTGTATCTTTTTCTTTTACAATATAATTCTGTTTCAGATTCGGTGGTTACTATTTTGCTTTTATGCTCACCCCTGTAGAGTAGGTGGAGACCACCCCAAATCGGACATTTTTGAAGGGTAAAACTTATCTGTACTCAGTATTAGAAACTTAATGCAAAAGATAATTATGAAGATGCATTCATTATAACTGAGCTCGGTGATTTTTTACTTTTAGCGTCTAATTGCAGTCGACTAGTTGTGGAAAATTAAAAAATCAGGCGTTTCGGTGGAATTAATTTACTAAACAGATTTCACATAGGTAATACCATTTTCACCTTAGGCTGAATTCATTCTTCAACTTCTTTAATATTATCGTGATTTTCAAAGATAAATCGAAAATGTCATTCTCTCTTGCCTCAATTCCATCTTGTATCGGCACCTCACTGAATATTATGGGGAAATTTTTAATTAACTGATTTAGTAAATGCACATGTACTTCTCTAGATTATTAACCGGTAGCTGATAAGGTAAAACTTCATTTGAGGCAAGCGCTGGAACTGAATATTTGATTTGGCCTATATATGAGGGGTTTTCTAATCTGATTTGAAGTGTCGAAATACAGGCCAAAAGTTAAAAAGAACAAAAAGAGAGCTGTGATTTTCTTGATTTTTATTTCTAGACTGATTCTCTATGGTTCTACATGGCGAAATTTTATTGTGTTCGAGGCGAGGTTTGAGAGGGTCCAGAAATATTTATTGTTAAGAAGGTCGGAAGTCATGGTTAGATTTGCTTTAAAAAATAACCGTATTTCGTCGGTTTCTCTTACATTCCTCAACAGATTTAAACCATCTTTGACAGTGTTTTAGAAAAGATATTTTCTACAAACCCGTAAAATAATTTTTGAATCAGTTAGGGGATGTTGGAGAAATTGTCGAAATACGATGTTTTTAGGAAGAATTGCCAAAAAAACGAGCTGTTTCAACAGTTTCTCCTACATCCCGATACCTATACGAACAATTTTTAGTAAAAATTTTTTCAAAACACAATGAAAGAACTGTATGAATTTATTTAGGGATGTAGAAGAAATGGAAGAAATACAATATTATCTTTTGAAGCAAACCTAATAATCATGAATTGCGACCACCTTAAGAGAATAAAAACTGTTATTGAGAAGAATCAAAGTTGTGTAGTCTCTTAATTGGTGAAATATAATATAAGAAGTAAAATAAAAACTACATTTAACGTACTGAGGGAATTGAGAGTAGTTTACAGCTGAAAATCGTCCATTGTGGTATTATCGAAAACCCTTCCAGAAAGATACATACTTCATAAATCGAGGTCATTAACCCTGTAATATTCCATCATTTAGTTGACACATAAATTAGGATTTTACTCATGAACGAAAATTGAAAATCACGATTACCGTTTATGTCGTTTCAACTAAACATACTACGAGCTACACAGACACTTGAGCGAGAAAGTCTGCTCGGTGGAACCGTACCATTGTATTTTTATTTTCATTGTAATCTACCAATGATAACTGTTTACTAAAGTGCATTCGAATCCAGTCCAACGATATAGTCAAATCCTGTATTTGTTCGCATGATTCTTTCGTCTCGATAACAAATAGCTTTTAATAGCTAACACTGACAATACTTTTTTCGATGTTACGCTAAGTATATTTCCGCTGTCAGGTTCGTACAATGAAAACGATTAAATGAAATATTTTTACCATTTGCTTTCGCTGGTTCATCGTTCCTATATTTTTATTGTACACGGCCATATTTAAAACGAATCAAATTGGCTGTTAAGCTTTGAGAATCGTTTTTGCAGAATAAACAAACTGTCAACAAGGTAACCTGGAACATTATGCTAGATTATTATATCACACACCTTTTCATTGGGCATAAAGTAACAAGTCACTTTGTGTTCCCAGTGTTGTTACTAACACACGAAACATTCTTTTTATTTATAAATTGTGTGACGATAGCTTTAAAAATTAATTACATAATTTAGCCTTTATTAAAATTCATGTCATCAGCATAAAAGGTAAAATTGCCACATGCAGAGTTTTCAGGAAATGTGTAGAGGCTATGGAAACAATTTATTTTTTGTCATGTATATTAGAATGAACGGTTAACAAAATTAAAACATATTTTACTTATTTTAAAACCGAATTCGGGATGAAATTAATTTATAATACGTATACAGGATTATTCAGGGAAAGCTGGTATTAGACGTTTATTGAGATCTATTCAGTTTAGAAAGGAGGAGGGTCGAATTGAGCGGTTTTTGCCCCAAATTATTTTTGATGAAAAAATCAGAAAACTTTTTTTAAGTCTACTAACAATAATAAGTCGATTTTACCCTAAGCGAACGATCCCCCATCCCCCTAGCCCTCGCCATCAATCCTGAATATACCATCACTTGCTAAGCGTTCTTGGGGAGATATGTCGCTTACAAACTTATATTTGCTTGATAAAATACCACACTACCGCACTAACTCCCTTTTAACTGTATCCGCTCTCATTTATCATTTTTTCCTTTTTTAGCCCCCCACCTCTTCCCTAGGGGGTGGAGAGGGTGGTTTTACTATTTATTCGTTTGCGGGAAATATAAATGCAAAATATCCAAGTTTGCTCACCAGACTTGACCAGGGTATCCTGGGGTTTTTGAGGTCGCTGATTCCGAACCCAAAGTCCGTTAACTTGTATCACAACAAGTTTAAGGTCATTTAAAGGTCAAATTGAAAAAATTATGGCAAATAAATCCAGAAGAATAGATAAATACGTTTTTGGCGCCTCTGAATTCGATTTCAGGCTTTCTCGAAAAGCTCGCTGTCAATTAGAGGTCATTTCAAGGCCAAATCTATTATGCTAGAGTAAAGCTGAAGAATAAGCCGTGTAATGAATTTGAGTCACTTTGTGTATTGGTTTTTGAGGTAGCAGCTAGAGGCAGTTTCAAGGTAAACTTAACATCTCAAGGATGCTGAAGCCAACTCAGGAGATCTTTTCATTTCTTATGACCATCTAGGGGTTTTTCATGGGATTGAGGGGGTGGATGTGGGAATGGTTCATTGAAAGCGAAATGCATTTGATACTGCGAGCAGAACAAAATGTGTGTTCACGTTTAAATAGCAACAATAAAACATTTTACCTTAAACGCATCATCCTCACCTTGTCCTAGTCTTTCTCTTTAACCTCAAAACTGAAAAAAATGGCACCGCCCACTAACTGCATTTAATAAAATGCAGCTACCTCAAAAACCTATACACAAAGTGATTCAAATTCATTATACGGCATTTTCTTCAGCTTCACTCTAGCATGATAATGAATTGACCTTGAAATGACCTCTAAGTGACAGCGAGCGATTCAAGAAAGCCTGAAATCGAATTCAGAGACGCCAAAAACATGTTTATCTATTTTTCTGGATTTTCTTGCAATCTTTGTTCAATTTGACCTTAAAATGACCTTAAACTTGATGTGGTACAGGTAAACGGACTTCGGGTTCGAAATAAGCCACCACAGAAACCCCAGGATACCTTGGCCAAGTCTGGTGAGCAGGATTGGATATTTTGCATTTATATTTGCCGCAACTAATAAATAGTAAAACCACCCTCTCCACCCCCTAGGAGGTAGGGCAAAAAGGGAAATATGATAAGTGAGAGCAGATACAGTTAAAAGGGAGTTAGTGTGGTAGTGTGATATTTCATCAAGGAAATATAAGTTTGAAAGCGATATATCCCCCCAAGAACGCTGTTAGCAAGTGATGGCATATTCAGGATTGAGGGCGGGGGCTATGGGGGTGGGGGATCGTCGATTTAAGGTAAAATCAACTTATTATTGTTAGTAGACAATAAAGAAATGGTTTCTGATTATCTGATCCGAAAATAATTTAGGGCAAAAAACACCAAAATCCCCCTCCTTTGAAAATTGGATTAAGCAGGTTTTTGGATACGGCGGATCTATGCAAAATATTTTCATGCATGTGTTATTTCCGCTTACACCGTATGTAGCACCTAACCTTGTTATTTTAAATAGAACAGCTTATACTTTATTTCGTATTTATATTCCTCCTAAAATTTTAGCTTGGGTTTATGTACTATAATGTACTCTTAAACCTACCAGTTTTCGAGATATTTTTGGATATTCTTGACGGATCCTACCCTTTCGAAATAAAATCTATATCTTCTATCATGTGGCAGATTTAGAGACTTTCTTTTCAAACTTATACAAGTACACTATGATTTAACTAAAAATTGTCTTATATCTTCACAATGTCACACAGGATAGTTTATTTTTACAGTTGAACATTCTTCTAGTTCGAACGTCCAAAAGTCAATTTTTTCAAACGGAACTCCCCGTATATTTCCACAAAATGTAATAGAGCGTTGAATTCTGCATCAATTGATATTAGCACTCCCTATACCTGTCTCCCTCAATTTTTTTATTGTTGACAAAGTTTTGTTACGTAGATATACAATCAGCACTGCACATGTAGATACAGTTACATACATAGTAGGCAATGAAAAATTTCAGAATGTTTTGTTTTATCAATACAAACACCGTATTAATATTGCTGAGTGGCAGCGATAGTATAGAAACCTATTATTAGTTCACTTAGAACAGATTTCTGTAAGCATATGATCGTACGTCTGCAAGAGAATCATGCTTTTTTAAAAGGGTTATTTGAACTCGCGAGGCTAAATTGAGGTGGGGTATGGTACCAATTCCAGTGACGAGATCTCGATCGTTAAGCCACGCCGGTCGATTCCATTACTTGGACGGGTGACAGTATCTCATTTCACCGTCCTGGTTAAGTGGTAGAGTAGCATTAGCTGAACTTCGCCAGGACGTTAAAATAAATAAGGCAATTAAATAAATAAATAAATAAATAAATTTTCTATAGAAGGAATTTTTGACAGACGAAATGTACACCACTGGGCACAACAAAATTCTCATGCGGCGCGAGAATCAAATTTCCAGGACAAATTTAGTGTTAACGTTTTCTGCTTAAATAATAATATAAGTGTCATATCTAATGGAAAAATTTAAATAGAAATTTAAAAATGAATACATGGGGAGTGTATGACGAATTAGTATCATCGTTTGAATTTAGGTGGTTTGCCTACCGAGGATCTTGGAGATGGCCAGCAAGGTCACCTGATTTTATCCCCCTAGACTTTTACCTTTGTGGTAATATTAAAAACACCGTGTATGCCATCCCGGCTACTACCAAAGAAGTTCTAAAGAACAGAGCACGGGCTGGATTTAAGAAAATAAATTTTTTACCGAGCCACGGTAAATGCCGTAAATTCCTGTTAGATGCAGCAGCAAAGTGGAGGGCATTTTTAAGAGTTATTGCATTAAATATTTTTATTCAATGTGTTCATTAATTGTGTAAATTTTGTTCCAATGTATTTGTTATAAATCTATAATATAAAATGACCTCTTATTTTTGATGTTATTATCTTGATAATAGACAAATAATTTTCAATTCTCTACATGATTACTCTCGTTTGTGTTCAAAAAGAAACAAGTTAGGTGACTTGTATTGGCTACTAACAAACAGTGCTGACTTTGCATATACATTTTATAAAAATTTGTCAATTGAAAAAAAAACAAAGAGACATAGGTATCGGGAATACTAATATCAATTGATGTAGAATTCAACGCTTTATTAATTTGTGTGAAAATATACAGCGAGTTCTATTTGAAAAAAAATGACTTTTGGACCTTTGAACAATGTTCGACTGTGAAAATAAAATACTCTGTATGATATTGTGAAAATATAAGACAATTTTCAGTTAGATCATAGAGTACTTGTATGAGTTTGAAAATAAAGCTCTAAATCGGCCACATGATAGAAGATATCGATTTTTTTTGAAGGGTAGGAACCGTCAAGAATATTCAAAAGTATTAATTATCTCGAAAACTGGTAGGTTTAAGAGTATGTTATGGTACATAAACGCAAGCTAAAATTTTAAGAGGAATCCAAATATGAAATAAAATATAGGGTGTTCTATTTATAAAATAACAAAGTTAGGTGCTACATCCGGTGTAAGTAGAACTAACACATGCATGAAAATATTTTCGTTAGATCCCCCTTAGCCCAATTTTAAAATTTCTAAATTGACCAGACCTCAAGAAACGTCTAATACCCTCTTTCCGTTAATAACCCTGTATATCACAGTATACGGAATAATATGAAGTACACTACATGAAATATTCTGTATCACTTTCATAAAAAAATGAAAATTTGCTGTAATGTAGCAAAAAGGAAATTAAAAGTTATATTAAGTGAATAATGTGCAGTTACTCATGTGTGCAATACAATATTGTATCAAACACTTTCTTTTAATGAAATTTTATTTGAGTAATATTTTTATAAATTTGACATTTCATTTGATAAATTAATTTTTATATTTATAAAAATTGTAATTGAGAAGTTCATGAAATGGTTGTGGTGGTAGCTGAAATTCTCTGTTTACTAGTGTATACACGTAAATGAGAGGTAAAGGTAAAATCCGCTGCCAAAGGAATCACTACTTCTATATCCAGATTTTCCTCCAAGTCTCTTTAAATGTAAACTTCTTGACTATATTTGCACTTTAGAATGCGAAAATAATTAGTCATGGAATTTAAATAATATTAGGGGCAGATCTCATAATAATCTTTACAGAAGTTGCAATTTAACAAGCTTTGCTAAGACATTGAAAATGAACTTGGCTAACGTTCAAGCGCGGCATGATATTTACAAAATTTGCAAAATGTACAGGGGATAGAAATAAAGAAAAGTTTTAGAAATTTTCAAACTTTTATTAAGCTGCGGATAAAAAATTTAAAAATTTACACAACTAGGAGTAATTGTAATAAGCTTTATGTTACCATTCAACAAATACGGGTTTCGTAAAAATGCAAGAACATGTATCTAGGTATCAAAATTGACCAAATACAAAAGTTTTACAAAATCGACGCTGGGCGTTGACAGGCGTCAATACGTAAAAATGCAGGATTATGAATCTAGTTATCAAAATGTATCAAATATACAAATTTTACAAAAACGACACCAGGCATCGTCGGTCGGCGTCGAGAGATAAAAATGCAAGAACATAAGTTTAAATATCAATATTTATCAAAGACACGCGTTTTATAAAAATGACTCTAGGCGTCGGTCGGCGTCGAGACGTAAAAATGCAAGAACATAAATTTATATATCAAAATTAATCAAATACAAGTTTTGAAGAAACGACGCTAGGCGTGGGTCGCCATCGAGACGTAAAGATACAAGAATATGAATCCACTACGACGTGGAAGTAAAAGCCAATTTGTTGCCCAGAATTACTTTATATAGAATGTGGGTTAAAAGATCTTCAAGATCTGTATGTAATTAAAAATCTAAAATATCTGTTTAAAAAGCGACCATTACTATTGCCACATCATGGCTAGGGAATAAGGTTAACTACGTATGGGGGTTGTAATATTTCTTTAATGCATACAGCACATGGATAAAGGAGCTTTATGTATTTCTCTGCTAAAATAATATTATACTACCACAAACCCTAAAAAAACTACAGTAATTTTACATGTAAACAATTTATTTGGAAAATAAAAGTATGGGTAAAAAAAAATAAAAATACAATAAATAGATTATTTATTAACATTTACTTAAGATTTTACAAAACGTTCCGGTGATTACGATGAAATTTTTTTCTGATGATATCTTATATTTCTTAGCCCTTATACATGATTCAGAACTTATCCGGAAAAAATTAAGAGGATATACAACGGATCCATATAAATATAATAGCGCAAAGAAAAAATGAAACTTTAAAGAAATTTAAAAATTTTACTTGTACGCTACTTCTATTCTGGTCGACTCCAATAAAAATTGGAAACGGCAGCTAGTAAATAATGAATGAATCGTGAAAACAGCTGATATTGAATGAATATATACGTGGATGTGGAAGTAAAAATAATCATTAGTTTTGAAAATTGCTGTCTCAGCAGAAATTAGAAAAAGCAAATGAAATTTGTTTAAACTTACTACCTAAAAAATTCCAAGCTTTTTATGATGAACAATTCAGCGAATATAACTGTTGGGCAAAACGAATAGGTGTTAATGGCGTAAATGCAGATATAATGCTGGATTATTTTCTTAGCCTACAGAAAAGTCTACAGTTTCTTTAATGTGGAGAAAGTATTCAATGCTGAAAACATCTTTAAAGGTTTATAAAAAAATTAATATTTTTTCTAAATGTGCTTATTTAAAAAGTAAGTGGAGAACTTACAAACCCCAAAAAGCTATTTTTATATTCTCTCACTAGTGACTTTTTGAATATTATCTCACTAATGTCATCATAGTAATTAAAAGCCATATTATATCCCTATGTTAGATAAATATGTATATATTTTATTATCTTCACCCCCTCTGATGTCGTTTTTGCATTATACCAGCTGTTCTGCTTTAAGCTATAACATCACGCTTGTTATCAAAGAATCCTTATATTTCAATTTGTCAAATTTCATAAATAATATCTGCAAATGATTTGCAGTTTTAGCAGCCTATTGAATTCGCAACTTCCTTTACATTACAAACTGTATAATTTTTCACATTAGATTTAATGTGAGATATATATACTCCGAAAGTACCTAACTACCAGTTTTAATGCAATTCAGACAAAATTTAACGTTTGTCCCTAGCGCATCCGCCAAATTCTCGAGTGGAAAATATTTCATCCTATTTATTTATACTCACCTTATCCCAGCATAGCTTAATGAAACCAAAATGCGTAAACTATTCGAAAATACTGATTGAACAAATATAAGAGAATTGGAAACCTCCTCCTTTAAAAAAAATTCTGTCGGTTAAAACCGAACAAGCTACATAACTTCAGATGAAATTTGAAATCTTCGTTTGAAATTGTAATCGAGTACCTATTTTCGAGGGACAAAACTCGTAAATGAGAGGTACTCGTGTAACCAAGCAGATATACAATAAAGAGCAAGAAAATACTTTCTGTTTCCTGATGTTAGTTTGAACAATAAAATATTTTAATCAGTTGCAGCATTACAACTTATTCCAATGCAAAATCAGGTACAAAAAAGAGATTGCATTTTAAATCTCATTTTGAAGTTCCTGGAATATTAAATCATATTTGTAACAAGTATAAATTAAATCTAATATAACTCTTCTGTACCACAAGTTAATTTTTGATATTTATAAAGCTACCACAAACACATTTACGTGGTAGCACGCCCAAATTTATTTTCTGGTGTTGGAGAACAAAGCAATACTTTTCTATGAAGTTCGACGACAATCACAAGCTGACCAGCTGACACACAATATAAATTACAACATAAAAGAATTTTATGAAGCGGGCAGTGTATTAGATGAATTATATTTGAAAAGCCCCTGTTTAATAAAAGCCTTTGATGACAGTTTTGTGAATTGGCCGTGCGGTCGCAGGTTAGGGTTAGGCGTTATGAAGTAAAACTAAAGAAGTGTAGTAGATCCTAAAGGTCTGCCATAAATTCCTCATAAAAAGGGCCTAAATAACTTTGGTCCGTATTGAATAAATGAAATTTTAAAGAAAAAATCGTAAATATTTACAACCGCAATGTATTCTACGAAACAAAAAATATGCTTTAATTTAAATAAAAAATGTTTTGTTAAAAAAACTGGATCCTAGTAATAGTGAAAAATAATTTCACCTCCATTAATTGAACCTTGATACCTAATATCGATATTGACGTTGAATAATGGTATATTCTGCAACAAGTTATGAAATGGCCCATATTTCACACGAGCGAAAAGTTTGTCGACGAGCCGAAGGCGGAACTGATGGAAAAGTGTCAAATTATGAAAAATTTGCCGTTTACTGGTATACAGGGTGATTTAAAAGAAAGCACATTAAATTCAACTATAGATTGGAGTACCCCAGAAATAAAAATTTTCCTAATACATTTTTCTCCTACCGCGCCTCATAACCCAGTTACATCCCCTTAAAGTGGGTGTCAGGAAACCAGTTTTCTCCTAATAACCTTCAAGCGGATTGACCTACGATGATCAAATTGTGGATCCCGCTCCTTATTTTGATGGGCTACATGTTCATTAGAGCAAGTTCGTACTGATATACAAGACGTGTCCTATACAGAGTGGTCCTGTAAAGTTCAGAGTCAAATATGTTTTGTCTTGTATCAAATTAAGAATTTTGATTGATTATTAAATATCTTATTAAATCTAGAAACTTGTTTTGCTCAATTTTGTTCAAAAACAAAGACAGCGTTTGTCAGATTCTGAGTTGTCAGATTTTGAGTTATCTAATAAAAGTAGGGCATTTTATGAGCGTTATTGATCTAAAAATGGTACACTATACTGCCGAAAATTATACCATCCTGTATAGGACACATCTTGCAAATCAGTAGGAACTTGCTCTAATGAGCATGTAGCCCATTAAAATAAAGAGCCGGATCCACAACTTGATCATCGTACGTCAATCCGCTGGAAGGTTATTAGGAGAAAACCGGTTGCAGGCACCCAATTTAAGGGGCTATAATTCGGTTATGAGGCGCGGTAGGAATAAATTTTATTTAGAAAATCTTCATCTCTGGGGCACATCAATCTACAGTTGAATTTAATATACTTTCTTTTGTGTCACCCTGTATATTACCCCTGCCGCCTCCCCCCACCATACCAGGCGGTGCCTATCTTTCGACAGCCTCTCTAGCTAAACTTTACCTTACCAAAACTTTTATCTATCCTACACTATTCCTTTCACACCTTTTATACTGTACCTATCCGTTCACCTTTCCTATTTGTCTGTCACCTGTTTGTCTTTTTGTATTTTTTGTCATTTTGTCCTTTTTTGTTCCAAATCGACTCTAGGCCGATAAACTTCATAATAATCCAAACTCTTTTAAAACTCTAACCTTTCCGTTCCACACTTTCCTAACGGCGTACAACGATTCAAAAATGAATTTTGTGGACAAAATTCGATCTAAACCTGAAATGACTATTTCCTTTTTTAAGTATTATTAAAACAATGCTTTACAACGCCTAACTGCCCAAATTAAAGTAAATTGGCTAGAAACCTTAGTTTTGATTTAGCATATAAGAGCTGAAATACTCATTACTAATTTTTGGAACATTGATTTTTCCGGTCTCTAAGTATAAAAATTAATGCAATTTTCACAAAAAATACTTTAGCGGCATTATGTTAGTCCTCTAACTTCCAGATTTTTGTTGCAATATTCTCCGAAAATTTAAGCTGAATCGGTCAAGCAGTTTTTAAGTTATAATCAGACAAACAAACAAACAAACATATATTGAATTTTCTATATTAAACCAGGAGGAGTAAATATGGAAGTTCCATTCACACCATAAAAGTAACCAGAAAATACACTAAAACCTTTTTGGCGTTTTGGGCAACCAACAATACACGACTACAGTGTTCTTGTGTGTATTTTATTATATTATATAATGCATCGACCTCTATTTGACCTCTAGGTAGTTTTTTTATACAGCATCTTATACCATTTACGTAATATAAAGGCACCAAGCAATTAGCCTATATGATACTTGACAGAGAAGTTGACAAAATACCAAAAAATGACATAAAAATGATTATAGGGGATTTTAATGCACAAATCGGAAGAGAAGAGGAATACGTAAAGGTAGCTGGAAAATACAGTCTACACGAAGTGACAAACGACAATGCAGAACACCTCATACAATTCGCAACAAGCCATGGCTTCAGAATCAGAAGTACTGCATTCCCCCATAAAAATATTCATAAAGGCACTTGGACATCACCTGATGGCAGGACCGTCAACCAAATTGATCATGTACTAGTTGATAGCAGGGCATACTCTAGCGTATTAGATGTAAGAAGCCACAGGGGAGCAGTATCCGAATCAGATCACTTCCTAGTAAAGGCCAAGCTAAGAGAAAGAATAGGCGAAATAAAGAAACAAAAAGCAAATAAGAATGTCAAGTACAATGTAGACAAGCTGAAAGATGGAGAAATACGAAAGAGATACCAGGATAGAATTAAAGAACAACTAGAAGGTATCAATGGAAATGAAGAGAACTCAGTGGAAACTCAGTGGGACGAAATAAGAGATACTGTCAAAATGGCGGCAGAGGAAATATTAGGAGTATATAAGGGACACAAGAAAAACGAATGGTATGATAATGAATGCGTAGAAGCAGTAGATAGACGAAACGCGGCAAGACTACTACTACTCCAAAGACCTACCAGAAATAAAAAAGAAGAGTACGAGAAGTTAAGAAGAGAAGGAAAATCCGTCTGTAAAAGAAAGAAAAGACAACATATCAACAAAAAGGTACAAGGCATGCAAAAAGAGCTCGACAAGAACAAGGTGAGAGAGTTCTACAAAAACGTGAAACGAATGGACAGTAATTACCAACCCAGAGAAACAATGTGCCGAAAAACAGATGGAAATATTCTTGTAAATCCAGAAGAAGTAGATGGAAAACATACTTTGAAGAACTGCTAAACCGGAACAACAATCGGGCTGACGTACTTGGAAATTCACTGCTAAATGCAGCACAACCTATAACAAAAATACCAACTTTAGAAGAAGTAAAGAATAGTATATCCAGAATGAGAAAAAATAAGGCACCTGGAATAGACAATATCCCATCTGAACTAGTCCAACAAGGAGGAGATGAGCTTCTGCAAAGAATACACAAAATGATAATAAACATATGGAACACAGAAATAATGCCAAAGGAATGGGAAACTGCCATAATATGCCCAGTATACAAAAAAGGAGAAAAACTAAGATGCGAGAACTACAGAGGCATATCATTACTATGCACAGCATACAAGATCTTTACAGACATCCTGAGACAAAGAATAACCCCGTATGTTGAAGAACACATCGGAGAATATCAAGGGGGATTTCGAAGCGGTAGATCTACAATCGACCAGCTTTTTACTGTCCGTCAAATACTGGAAAAACATGGGAATATGACATAGAAATATACCAAATATTTATTGATTTCAAGCAAGCATATGACAACATACAGAGAAAGTCCTTATATCAAGCCATGGAAGAAATTGGCATACCAACAAAGCTAATAAACCTGGTGAAAATGACAATGAACGATACAAAAGCCAAAGTCAAAATCCAGCAGAAACTATCAGAACACTTTGATGTAAACCAATGACTCCGGCAAGGAGATGGATTAGCCCCAGTATTGTTCAATATTGCTCTACACAAAGTTATAAGTGAAATGATAATAGACGTGAATGGAACAATTATTAATAAGGAATTCCAAGTAATTGCATATGCTGACGATATCAACATAATGGGAAAAATGGAAAGGGCAGTGAGAGAAAACTATAAGACATTGAAAGAGAAAGGAAAGAATGCAGGGCTTGACATAAATATAACAAAAACAAAGGCGATGGAAAACAAGACAGGAAGAAGAAATAGACAAAACTGGACGATTGGACACGACAATATAGAGGTAGTTGAAGATTTCACATACCTCGGAAGTATAATTAACAATAAAAATAACATGGCCCAAGAAATACGGCACAGGCTAATAAAAGGGAATAAAGCACTATATGCATTGAACAACATATTCAAATCTAAACTAGTGAATAAGAACACGAAAACACTAACATATAGATCACTAATAATACCGGTGGTGACATATGGCTGTGAAACGTGGACGTTAACAACTAAAACTGAAGAAATGTTAGCCGTATTCGAAAGGAAAGTACTAAGGAAAATATACGGACCAGTAAATGAAAACGGTCTATGGCGTATCAGATACAACTATGAACTAAAACAGCTGTATAAAGAGGTAAACATAGTAGAATATGTTAAAATCCAACGGCTGAGATGGGCAGGCCATGTAGAGAGGATGGATGAACAGCATATACCGAAGAAAATTTTAAAAGGGCATTTTGAAGGCAACAGAAAACGGGGGCGACCGAGGACCCGTTGGCAAGACAACGTTCGCAAGGACGCCCAGGCATTAATGAGGGTGAGGAATTGGCAAGTAGCCGCTAGAGATAGGGCGGTTTGGAGACAAAAGTTAGGGGAGGTCAAGGCTCAATAGGGATGTCGTACCACAGGAAGAAGAAAGAAGAAGCAATTAGCCACTTTTACCTTCAGATTTATACAAAAAGGCTTAGAAATTGATACATAATGTGCAAACGATAAAATAGAAATTATAACCTAATAATTTATGACATGAAATTAATTTTTTTACAATATGTCAAAATTTACAAGTATTGCCTTGTGTAAAACTGGCGGGGGCTTATCCAATCACAGATGTATGATTTAGCGCGTTAAATTTAAAACGCTCCTCCTGGTTTAAAAACAGACTATAGTAAGATTAGTAAGATAATGGATTTTTTTAATTGATGTTCAAAAAATCAATACTCCTTTATTTATCAATCCAAAAAGTTTAAAATACTATGATCATATTATAATTTAATAAATTATGTAATAAATACCCCAAAAAATGGCCAATTTCTCAAAATTGGACCACTTTTGGGTAAAACGAATATCACATTCGTAATGAGCGACCCAAAAACATCAAACAATCATTAAAAAACAGAGATCTTAAATGTAGGAAAGTTCATCTTCGTCATTTCATTGTAAATATTCTATTTCTCAAAAAATGAGCCTCAATTTGGGCAGTTAGGCATTGTAAAGTATTTTTTTGAGAATATTTAAAAAAAAAAATTAGTCATTTCAAGCAGAACTCAGATGTAGATCGAATTTGGTAAACAAAAATTCAGTTTTGAATCACTGTGCGGCGCGCGACGGGCAGACTGTTAGGATTCAATTGCCTCGAACGGTTTTTTTCGTTGAGTTTTTTTCCCGTGCCAGCAATCAAATTTTAAACAGTGCATCGTCCCCAAGCTCTAGTTGTCTCAGTGTTATCAGTGTTTTAAATCTACGTAGTAGATATGCTTAATTTTAATATTAATTTTAGGCGGCAGGAGTATTAACTGTTCATATTAATTTATTAAACTCAACCGGTCGAGATCCGCCCAACCATACATGCATCGCGACGCTACGCGCCGTGGTTATCTGGTTGGTTCCGGATCGCGATCCATAGAAGCCATGGTTGTATATTTTCGCTATTAATATATATGTTTCAATATTACTCCTGCCAAATTTAAGACTTATATCTTGAACATTCTGGAAACTATGGCTTGTCTAATGATTTCGTTGACATCCGGTATAACATTTAATAAAATTTACATATAAAAGACCAGGTTGTTTTCTTGTTAAGCCAATATCAAGCATAATAGGTTCTTGTTCTAATAAAATCTGCCAGACAAATTAAGGAACAAAAATTCGCGAAAGAAAAAGTAGAGCACACAAAAAACTTACCATAGAGGGTATTTTACATTATTAAATATGAAACTTTTCTGTTTATAGATTTCCGTGGCATAGGTGACTAACATTACGATGTAAAATATATTGGGTTTTCTTAAAGTAAGTAAATATTTTTCTTGTTTAAAAAACCTGAAAGCACAAGGAAATTCCTTCATTTTTGATTTAGTAATTAAAATTCCAAATGTGCTACAGTTTCATCAATCAATGTCTGGTGTAAAATGAACAAATATTGGAAACAATTATTTTCTATTCAACAGTATGCAAGAGCATGGGGGATCCGCCAGTTGAAGCTAAATAGTTAGATATTTTTCTAGTAGCTGATACTGAATCCGATGTCAAAAGCTCAAGATTCAAAAGGCAAATCAAACTAAGCTACCATAATTGCATAACTTTTCATAATTGCATAGCCTTTGTAGATTTACACGAAACTGGGCCACTAAGATTGATTTTTTTAATCCATACGGTCATTAAAAATTATGAAATAAAATGTCATCTTCATTCGGTGAATTGAACCCAATTACCTAATATCGATTTTGAGATCACCGTAAAACAAATAATAAAATTTGACGAATTTTTACCCAACTATAAAATCGATATTAGGTAATTAGGAAAATGAATATAAATTATAAATTATTAAGCTAATTCTTATAAAATAGTTTCGTACCTGATTTTTTACAATTCCGTGAAAATACCTTCGACGTTATCGGAGATTTAAAATTTTGAATTATTCATATGGTGTCGAAATCCTTTAAAAAGATGAAACAGTCTGAGTGTATTGTCCATGATAACATTTTATAAAGAAAAATAGTATTCTCAGACATATTTCCTTTAATAAAGTTACTTCTTCGTCCAAGTTATTTCTATATCGCTTTAGCTATGTGCTGACCAGCAATATCTGCTATATACCAAAGAAAACCTACAGTACATAATTTAATTTTAGCTGTGTGCTGTCTGTTATAAAATTAACTTAAGGAAACTATACTATAGAGACAGCCAATTGTGATGTTATTTAAGTGAATCAATTTTATTTCTTCTATTTTTATCGCTATATGGGCATAAATATAAAAGGCGATTGCTAAATATTCTATAATATTTGGCTGGTCATCGTTTATCAATAGATAAGGACGTGATTCTTGCTGTTTATGACGAGGATGCAGAACAAATATTTTTTATTCATAATATTTTCTGAAAGTGCTGTATATCTAACGTCTAACGTTGCGAGGGCTAGACAGGTTGACTTAACGGAAGGCCTCATTTTTCCTACAAATCTCATGCATTTTATACGCATCTAAAAATAAAGAAATTTGTACTCGAAAATCGGTCATAAAAGTAAACTATCACTGTGAAAAATAAATTATTCTTATATACAGTGTAACACACTTAAGAACACAACACCCCTGTATACCTATTAATTGATGCTTGATTGACTTCAAACTTTGACGGAAAGACAAGATCGATAGGGTGATTCTTTAAACTTAGTAATATGTGATACATATCAGTAGCGTGCAATTTTAAAGGGGCTTGAAAAGTCAATTTTTCAAAGAAAAAGGATTAGTGATTTTTTTAGAAAAAACTAGTAAAGTATTCTTAATCAACACCTTTAGAAACCCCTTTATATAACATTGCATTGTAGTGGGTTCAAAAGTGTTTGAGATAGTGGCTGTAAAAAACAATTTTTTGAATTAAAACTAATTTTTATCTGTAAAACAGATTCTCAAATCAACAAAATATAATCTTTATTTTTAGTTCAGGGTATTGTGTTGTACCAGCTTGAATTAATTTAACAACAAAATAATTATTTATATAATAATACAATAATTCTAATCCGTAAAATGTGTCTATTTTTTTAAATTTCTTAATTTTTTTATTATTATTTGAGTTCTTTATTTAGTTGTAAAATAAATCCAGTCTAGTACAATGCATTTTTCTGAACAAAAAATAAAGAATACATTTTTTTTATTTCAGAATCCGTTTTACAGACAGAAATTAGTTTTAGTTCAAGAAATTGTACGTTTGACAGCCACAATCTCGAACATCTTTGAATTTCCTTTGATTTTCAACTTCAACTGTTTATTACTTCCACATCCACGTAGTGGATTGGAAGTTAGTATAGTAATCGTAAAAAAGAATTCTATTTCTTTTTTTCTTGAAATAGGCTTAGAATATCTTGAAACGTCGAGATTTTAAATTCGAGCGAAACAAAATTTTCTGCCTGTCTAACTTTTTTTTTTGCTCGCACGTTTTTTCCGGAACGGTTTAAGATATTGATCTAAAATTTTGTACGTGTATATACCATAACGAGGTCTGGAACTGGAGTGTTTTTGAACATATCCGGTGAAGGGTTGGGGGTAAATAGGGGGAAATAAGTGAAGCAAGTTGGTAAAAATATAGAAACTTGAAATTTGGTGTATGTACTAGAAGCCAAGGCCTCAAAATTTTTCATCCCCCCATCACTCCCCCAATCCATTATTAAAGGGGTTATTAAAATAAAATTGAATATTCACTTGAAATTTGGTATACGTATAATGACATCTGGAACTAGATTTTGGGATTATTCCGTTGAAGGGTTGGGGATTAAGTAGGGGCATATAGGGGAAATAAGTAAAGCAACCTGGTAATAGTACAGAAACTTGGGATTTGGTGTATATACTAGAAACCAAGGCCTCAGTTTTCTCTTTAATATTTTTCAACCACCACCACCCTCACCACCTCCACTCCATTATTAAATGGGTTGATAACATAACAGTGAGATATTCACTTGAAAGTTAGTACACGTATGCATTGTAATGACATCTGATTGAGATGATTCCGTTGAAGGGGTGGGAGGTGGTGGGTTGTGAATAGGGAAACATAAGTAGAGCATGCTAGAAACTTAATTTTTAACGTATATGGTAGAAACCAACGCCTCAAATTTTTCTGTGACCAATAATTTCCACATACTGGAATGCAAATATAGTCAAGATGATTCCTTTAAAGTGACAGATGAAAAATCTGGATGTGGAAGTAGTAATTCTTTAGGCAGCGGCTTCATAATTTCGTTCTGCCTGAGTATAACGTTGTCTTTGGGCAAATTCTGCTCCGTTCACTCGGATACCCCCAGCGAGTGTGTCTGTATAATGTGGTCTTGTCGTTTTTTTTCAAATGGCGTTTGGACACGAAACGCATTTATATTTTAATAAAAAGAGATTTAAAATACGGTAAACTTAAATTAATACAACTGGCGAACAGGTATCTTATATATACAGGGTGTCCCAGAATTCAGTTCCCGGACGGGAACTTGTAATTCCTGAGTTCATATTAGCCCCATAAAATGCATCTCTGAGGAAGTACATCCTCCTAAAGTGGGACAGAAAAAAACATTTTTTTCCAATAATATCCGTTATATTGAAGACAAAATTTTTAAATTTTGATGGGGTCTGGGGATGGGGGGGGGGTGATGGGTCTCTTTACGTACTCTATGAAAACTTGACCAAACCCAAATATCTTTTGTTTCTAAATTCTTTTTCATAATAATTAATATTTGATTGGCTATATTTTTTTATTCGTCCTGTAAAATTATGGCATGTTGGAATATTTTTGCAGAGCATTGAAAGGGCTGCAAAAAGGAATTCTTAAAGTTTTTTGTAATATTAATCAAAATACAAGAAATTATCGTTTTTTCCTCCATTTGTGTTTAATATTTAATTACAATTCTAGAATAAAATATTGTAGTAACAGAAAGTACAGTTTATTCTAAAAAATACATTAATAACAAATGCTCCACATGACGTCCACCTGTTTCACTACCCAAACTAATACTTTAATAATTTTGTGTAATATCAACAAAAAATCAAGAATTATAATTTTTTCTCACATAGAGTACTTATAGAGATACAGGTCCCATGAAATTTTAATTTCAATATAACGGAAAGTATTGGAAACAAATTTTCTGCCTCATTTTAAGCGAATGTGCTTCCTCGGGGATGCATTTTTGGACTCAGGTAAGTTTGGTTATACGGGCCCAATATGAACTCAGGAAGCACAGGTTGCCGTCCGGGAATTCAATTCTGGGACACCCTGTATATACATTATATATATTAACGTCCTGGTGGAGTTTAGCTATGGCTATTCCATCACTCAACCATATAATATATGATAGATTACACCAGCATACCCACAGAAACCGCTGCCTTAGGAATCGCTGCTTCCACATCCAGATTTCTCAACTGTCACTTTAAACATATTGACGATATTTGCACTCTGGTATGTGGAAATTATTGGTCATGTAATATTAATAAATATCTGAGTCAGATGTCAAAAAAAAAATTATTAACGGGGGGGTGGTGGTGATGGGGGGTGGGGGTGTGAAGTGTTATGAGTAATTTGAGGCAGATGTCATAAGATGTCAAAAGTTAAGTTCCTTTACTGTTATTAGCTTGCTCAACTTATTTTCCCCTATTTACAACCTCGTTATTAATAATGGCGGTTGAAAAATATAAAGAAGTCTGAGGCCCTGGCTTCTAGTATATACAAAAAATGCCAAGTTTCTGTCCTCTTACCAGTTTAATTTATAGTCCGGGGAAGTTAACTTCATAAATTACGATTTCTAGGAAAGTTTTGGGACTAGCTAAAAATTGGTCTATCCCCTATAGAATTGCCTTAAGAATCTGAAAATAATAGTTTTGATCACTGAAAATGGCGGCTTCAATTGTTATTTAACTTCTTTTCTTTAACTCATTTTGCCACTTAGTTTTCTGCTTATAACGTTCACTTGCAAAGGTCGTAGAAAGACGTTTCATGCACAAGTTTCTTCGACTTGAACTCCCCTATAAGGTACGTCTACGCAATGAACGGAGTTTCAATTGTTAATAACATTTCATGGCAAAAAACTGAAAATAATTAATTTTTCGTTCCTCGAACTTTGAGGTAATGTAGAAGCAAATAAAGTCCGTATGGTATCGATAATACAAGAAATAGTACATATTTTTACCCATTTTTTTGCAATTAATTAAAAAAAAAATGAAACTGTTATAACAAAAGATCAAATTAATATTTTTCAATTCTGCTTGGGTTCAGAAGAATATTTAAATACATTTTAATTTTTGACTTTTTTTACGCAAAAGAACAATTTTGCAACTTATCTCGGCGGATGGCATAAAATTTATTGCAACCAACGGCATTATAATCGTCATAAAGGCATACCAATTTTCTAAGAAAGTTTGTTTTATGATGCTCTGAAGCAGGTGGACCTAAGATTTCTAACGTAATATTTATTGATAATCTTAATTACACTAAGTTAGGATTACATCATACACCTACTCGACAATCTTCAAACAATAAGTGTGGTTTACAATAGAACGAAAATTATGACTATAGACCAAGCAAATAAAATTATAAATAGTGCAGATTTGCTCTAGTTAATGTACATATATTTAATAATTTTCCCGATGAATGCCAGGGAACCACCCTTGAAAAATATGATTCATTTACTTTTGATAATTCGTCTGAATAGAAGTTAAAAATTACAGCTACACTTTTAGTAATATTTAATTATCATTTTACCTTATATACGTCTTAATTTCGAGGTAAAATAAAAAGATATACCGTGGTAGTATAATTAATTAATTTCAGAATAAAGAAACAAAACTTGCCAGTACTTTTGACTTTTAACTTATTACTTAGCGACGGATACGTTTACTTCCATAATAAGAGAAATTTCATAATTAAATATCTTTGCTAAAAAGAATATAAAAGATGTTTAATGTTTAATTTCTTACACTACGATATGCACACAAGTCTTAAATAGAAAAACAAAATTACATATACGTATATTAAGTCGAGATTACTTGATATAATCTAGAATATACTTTATTTGAATAGAATAATGAACATAAGGAAGATGTAAATATATAGCACTCGACACTAAAGTAGATAATATATAATTCCATATTCTCTCATTGAAGTTTAGAAAAAACCGTTTCAAAATTATTATTTTATCATCAGACTCAAAGACTTTGCAAGAAAATTGCACCAGAGCCTTGAAATACTAGTATTTTGTAAACATTTTTTTTATGAAAATAAAACACTGGACACTGCTGTCATCGGTTGTTTCGGTAACCATGTTGACAGCATCATGTGATGATTGAAACATCTTGATAAAAGTATTATCATTGGTAGATAATTCGTGTTATGCTACATTATTTTTGGATAGAATATTAATGATCTAGCGTAATTAAAAGTACATGATTTTTTCATGAAAAATGCAGGCAGCCCTTTGGACAATATTAATTTGACATAACTTAAAGTCACTAAACAAAACTGCTGTGTTAAATGTTCATGAAATGCACACCTCCACTGAGTAAACCATTGAAGTCAGACAATAGCATTTTTGTAACATTTTGAAGTTACATACAATAATAATATACATAAAATGTATACTAAACGTTTTGCAGTTAACAAGCACTTCATATTAACATTATAAGGTAAAATGGTTGCAATAAAGAGACGTTGAATCACCAGTATATAGTTATGTACCTAAGCAAGAGTAAGTGAATGTAGAATAGTAGTCAATTTCTAAAACAACTGGGTACGTGAATTCTGTCTTACACTGTTTAAGAGTATATTATATAAAGAGTGGTAATGTAAGTAATAACACACGCAGATGAAGCTTGCAGCGCTAGCCGCAGGCGAGTACTGTAAATCATCAAGTGTGTTTTTACCATTAGCGCAAGTTGAACAATACACTTTATCTACGATTATAACAATAAATATAATAATATAATAGTTTGACAATGTCCAAACCATATCAAGTCACCTTCCTCCCCTCAATAATACTGGACCATTCTATTTTATGCAGCGCAAGCCACAGGCGAGTACTGTAAATCATCAAGTGTGTTCTTACATTAGCGCAAGTTGAACAATACACTTTATCTACGATTATAACAATAAATATAATAATATAATAGTTTGACAATGTCCAAACCATGTCAAGTCACCTTCCTCCCCTCAATAATACTGGACCAGTCTATTTTATTCTGCGCGGTACATAGATTGGGTAGACTAGGCGTGAAGCTAATGGTGATTGGTGTAAAAATAAATCACAAGGGTGCAATGATTACTCACGCTATTTGTTAATGAATACTATTACATATTTAAAAGCAGTTGAGTAATATATAATCCAATATGAGTAGATAAAAACATTCATACATTCACACGTATAAGTTGTATGCATTCGTTTAAACAAGGAAGTGAATTGTCGTTTTCTGCTCGTCTCAATGACGATGCATCTAACCACTTTTTGTGAATCATAAATTCTAATTGTAGATACTACGTACCGCTATGAGTTTTTTCTTGTAAAACTTCGTCGGTTGATTATTCGTTGCTATATCAATATAACGAGTATCCGATTTTATCCCGGTTGCATGTAAGAAAAGAGATGTATTTATACGAATTTGCTGAATTCTAGAGTAATTATGAACTGTGGAATATAGAGTAAGTAATTTTGAATAGTGGAAAAATGTTTTGTTTGCAAAATTTTAGATAGGTCAAGGTCGCCTTTTGAAAATCAGTAGTAGTATCCGTTTTCTCAATTTACTCTTAATTGCAAAAACGACTTAATTTTCCTTGCACTTCTCGGATACCACCCACTGACTTTCAACGGACGACTTTGACCTACCTCAAAATTTTGCAAAGAAAACATTCCACTGCTCAAAATTACTTATGATAACTGTGACGTTGTCATTTATATCGGGGTAAATTTTTTTTACCGGTACCGGGAGCCTAGACATATCGAAAGAATAATTTGACTATTTAGTTTTAATATTTAAGAATATCTTTTTTATCTGTTAATTTCTGTTATATTTATTCTTAGATTTCTAACAATGTAATATTACTGAGATGCTCATTACATCAACACTTGACATTCACAAAAACAATTTTTTTTGTTTTCTGGTATAGATTCTAACTCTTAGTTTTCTAATGATACTCATAAATAAGATGAGCATCAACAAGATTGAAAACAGCTCCTTAATAATGTTTGCCTAGGAATAAAAATGACAATGAGATGCAAGGGGGCCCAAAGAAACGTTGAGACAGAGTTGAAAACCACGTTTATTAAATGTTCCTTAAAACATTAAAATTGTAGCATGCAAAGACTCAAAAGAAACACTGAAAATCACATGCTTTAAACCTTCTCTTCCAGATTTAATTTACGTTACTTTTAAGAATATAAATAACTAAAAATTATGGTTTCACATTTACTAATATTCAACGTTTATACTCATTTGTTATTTGAAACGTGTGAAACCATGATATTTTAATTTTCAAATGGCATTTGGACATGAAACTCCTTTTAAAGGTAAGTGTATTTATTAAACAATCTGATCATAGAAATATACCTCATATTTTTAACTTTAATTTTGCGTAGAAGTATATGTCACACGGTGATGTCAGTTCTACCCTTTTCATATGTTTGTGTAACTGCATAAGAAAGTCTCTTAAAGTGAGTTGTTTCGTTTGTTGGTTTTACATTTTATTTTTAATTTTCCTGTGATGTGATCCGAGTGAACAGTGTACAGAGATCCAAAATGTAATTATACATCACACAATAAAAAGGAAAGGATAATTTCAATAAATTCAGTTTCAGTTATAATGATCTCAATCCTCGATATCCTACGTATGAATTAATTACTCAGCATCTGGCGAAACTCTCTTTTAATTACAGAATTTTCATTTGCACAATACCACAATATTTTTTTCATGGTTATTTGTCGGATATAGAATAATTTCTCCCTACTCATTATATATGTACATTGTATAGTCACTGTTTGGGTTGCGATACAAGGCAAACAAAGTTTATAATTGATAAATATTCAATTTTTGTTTATACAAATGAAAAGTTGAAACAAAATGAATATCAGTGGGTGATGCTTCTCAATACTCTCACGCATATATTCATGATATATATGGTATCTTGTCTACTCTACTGAAACAAAACCGAACAGAATAACTAACAGCAGATCCAAAGTTAGTGGATTACAAAAAGTATAAAAAGACACAAAAAACAACAACAAGGATTATACGTTTAATACGTTTACTAGAAATCCATTTTTAGTAAATCATTCTTTTGCTTCCATCATTAACCTGTTACTTAAGTTTATTATATCAAGTAAATTTTTTCCGGTGATCAATAAATTCGTAACTTACTCGTAATTCGTAATATAGCTGTCTTTTTCATGTATTATGATGTTTCCCACATTGTAATGAGGCATTTATAAATTCATGTCATAATACTAGATTTTCGTTTATCCCTACCAGCGTATGAGCACGCATTAAGGTTGAACAACGTGTGGGGATTTTGGATATAATAATAATAATAATAATAATAATAATAAAGCATTTATTATTTACCCAATTTGATAAATTTAACAATATAAATTATACATGTTTACACAACAGGTAAATAAAAGGCGAGTAGTTCAGTTTACTGACAAGCCAGTAAACTGTTCTTCCACTATTGCCTATAAATAATGTCAGAGGTAGATAAATTAAATAAATATACTACTCATATCGAAACAATCATAAAAAAAAATTAAGAAAAAAAACACATCAAAGTAGAATGAAAAAGAGGCAAACTAGAGCTGAAGGAGGGAGGAGAGTAGGAAATGAGAGGAAGAGAAAGAAAAGAAATTAGAAAAAAAAAAAAATCATAAAAGCATAACGAAATTCAACACAAAATCAATGCTCTTCTCGCATTAGTCTTCAGCGTGTTGACCTGGACTAATATCAGTATAGTACTCTTTGTGACGTTACCAAGCCGGACCGAATATGTCGATCTCTATGCTCTTCGGCGTGCTGGACTGGAGTATTTTGTGTTGACAAGTTATTTATCCGACGCCGTTACACATAAGTCGACCGCCAGGCTCTTCAGCGTGATGAGCTGGAGTTTTTTCTGTGGACCAGTTATTTGTCCGACTCCGTTACACCTCCGTAGATATTCCATGGATGCTTAGCGACGTTACCGATCCCTACCGATAGCAATTCTTCAGCGCATTAAAGTCGGGTTCTCATGGTTATTTCTATCAGGCCGGACCCGGTGTTTCAATTGACCACCTTTTAGTGTACCCATTTTGACAGTTGCTTAACAACCCACACAAAATCATGAAATTGATAGTTTAGAAAAAGACAGCAACATACTGATGGGCCTATGATTTTCAAACATTTATGGATCTCCCTTTTTACAGACAGGTTTAATTATTAGTTATAAATTTCATGCAACATTTGATAATACTTGTGGGAATATCATCGCCATCATATGTTTATTTTTTAATCTATTTATATAATTCATTATATCGTTCACTGATACGGGTTTGATTAGATGCTACAACTGAACGGTATTTTATTAACGCCTTTGAGTAATTCGAGTACTACGTTCACAGGAAAACTATTATAAATCATTGCTTACATTCACTAGGTTCCCCTTTAATTCAACATTATTCCTCGTATTCTATCTGGTAATTATCTTTTATGACAACACTGACAACGACATCTTTAGGTGTAACTAGCTGTCTAGGGATAAAAATTTTCATTACGAGCCTTACCTACGAATCTTTCTACTTTACCCACTACTGTTACGGTTTATCATGTTTGCTGTCAACAATACCTAGAGGTAGATCTAACTCTACCTCTATATATTTTATTGTAGCTAGTTAGATAGTTAAATGTAATTTACTGTAGTTTTCAATACTTTTGCTGTTAAAATATTCACCTTAATTTCCTTCAATTTCTTTGTGGTTATAGTAGATTTTGATAGAGTTCATGTTTAAAATTATTACATTAATATTTTTATATTTCTTTGCGTTTATATTAATTATTATTGTAGTTTATGATCCTAGTGATCATTTTGTATAGCGATCAAATCATATCATTATATACTTTATCTGGCATCGTGACTTTTTTGCTAAGTATAAATTGTTTATACCTTGTAAACTAGTTTTCGTATTGAAATAATATTCGACATATTATTTCACTCAACTTACCATCGATGATCTGTTTACTAATTTTAACGTAAGCATTGTTAATTTACTTTTTTGTTAATCACTTTGTAATGCACCTATCATAGATCGACTTTATAATCTATATTATTATTTCTTTATTCGTTTTGTTTATTTCCTGGTCGTACTATAAAACCTGTCACCCAGGGCTTCTGTTCTTGCAAATATGTTTAACATGCGTCAATAAGACTTTAATTCCAGCTATCTAAATTAATTATCAAAATGCTTACCCCGACCATAGCCTCGTAATGTACTAGGCATATGCATTATAGAAAGACCAAATTCAACTGAACATCCACTATCATCCTCATTGAAAATTGTAAAGGGAACCATTGCATTCTTTACGAATCAACAGTAGATTAAGTCAATCGTCATAATATTTTCTAAAGTTTACTTTCCAAAGATGCCAATATAGCTTTTCGTGAGAAAGTAAAGAAAACGAAATTTACTCTTATTGATCTGGGAGCTTCTTCATTCTAGAAATGCAGTATGTATGATATGCGAATGAAATGTTCTAATCGGTTTCAACAGTTAAAAAATTCGATATTTAGCTTCACTCGATTTATTTTTCATGATTTTTTCATATATTTATTCGAAGAAGATCACTGAATTTGGACCGCCTTGCTAACGAGTAACTTAAAAGGGCACATATTGATCTGGTTCATTGTTAATTTATTAAAAACATCTAACATTGCTTTAAACCTTCTAATCTTTTCATATTAGACTTTCAAACACATAGGTTTAAGCAATGTAATATACAATATCTTGATTTAATAGGTCTTTGCCTGGTGCGCAGTCAAATATTTATGAGGTTAGCTAGCTTTTTAATTACATAATAGCAAGAGTATTGAGTCATGTCAGCTTTAAAATATATATAAAGTTTGGTCTATAAATCTGTATATTTTAATCAATTTTATACCTCTTCTACAAACTTAATGTTTGATGAAGTTTCATCGTTGAAGCTGTAGTAAAATTAATCACATTACTGTAAAGTGAAATATAGTGCATACACTACATAGGTATACTACGGTGATTAAAATAAACATCTATCTAGCTATAATAGCAATAACTTGCTCTTTAGGTAATATATTTCCAAGATTTATGGTGTATGAATACTGCTTTCTTTGAAGTGTTCCTGAATTGTGTGGTTTGGAATAAAATGGTTCAAGAGGCGATATTTGCTTTAGTTGCTGACTTTTGATTTATTGGAAAGTTGTCACGAGTTCTAAAGAAAGTTCTCGTAGCTTTCTAAATATTTAGTTGATTAAAGATATTTATCTTTTCTCAACGATTAGTATAATTTTATCTTTGCAATTTTACAATTATGACAAAGAATAGTTATGAGTCATTCTTTTGAAAGCAGGCCCCAACCTCTGTCCAAAAATTGACGCAACCAAAAGATACATGTCGGGGCTCAAATTATAGCTTAAACTTTAGTTTCGATTGCTGAGTGCCCTATTATGGAATTTTTTTAATGAGGACCTTTCTTGGTTCCTCGAAGAGGATTTCGACAAAAAAAAATTAAAAGTGAAAAACAGAAAGTTAAATGACATTTTATTTTAAATCTTAATATTTAAAAGATTTTTCGACAGTCGCAAATTTGATAATTTTTATATCGAAATCAACCAGCTTCATAAAACTAAAAAGGTCTGTTGTAGTGCCAAAAATTTGAATATTCAAAAGTTTCTTCTTAATAAATCCACGCTTATTCCTTGTTGAAATTTTAGTCCTATGAATCTGTATCCTGGAGTATTTTGATTTCGAGGGAAAAATTGCCAAATTCAAGAAAGAATAAACAATGTTTCATTAACGCTGCACTTAAGTGCAGATTGACAGCACTTAATTGCAGCTGGTTGCATGAGATCTTTTGCGGAACAACGCAAATACCGGTATTTTGTACATTCAAATATATTTCGGGCTCGAGTATACAACAAGACTCTACACTGGCGACTTGTGGTCACTCATGAAATTATTACTAAAAAGGTAATATCGAGGGTTATAAATTCCTTTGCTTATTTTCCGAAAATAATAATAATCATAAACTTTCAATTAGGTATTCTTTTGTTTTTATTATTGACTCCAGAAGACAAGCTACCTCCATACAAGGACCTACTGATTTACGTTTCATTCAAAGAAAGATATTCCACTACGCAATCTTCACCTAATATTGTATAGCTTCTGCATATGCGCTGACATAGAAGCCACTAGAAAATGTCGCATAGTTGTTGTACTTCTTTGGAAGTCACGGCTTCAAGTACGAACCGTAACTAACATTGATTCAATTTTCACATTCCGGTACAAGTAAAATAAAACAGATTAGTCCTCGTCCCTTGGCTATTCTGAATCTAGACAATTTGTACATAATAATTTATGACCAAGCTCTCGAATAATTTTGAAATAACTGTCAACCGGATCGCTGTTTGTGTAAAGAATGCAAAATAGTTACATCTGGCATTTGAATTTTATAATTTTAATATGCAGATAGAGTGATTTTGATAAAGAAAAGCATAAGGGAATTGCATTCTTAAACATGGAGTTGATGTCAACAAAAGAATTGTGAAAAAAAATTAATAGAACTTGCGTGAGCTTGTTATGGTACTATTTAACTTTATTTAGTTGGAGGATTATAGTTTAATTTAGATTTCAACTGGTATTAATGACTACATTAGTCATGCCACATTTCGTCAGTTGGCTCTCGTAGTCAATCTTAACACTATCCGTTTTGCGCACGTGATTTCTTCTCATTCATGGTGAAACTTTGGATTTATTATCATCTCTTCGATTCGATCTTATTTTAATACAGTTGACTAGATATCAGTGGTGTACAAGCAAATGATTTTAATTGGATTTGAAAGCTTTTCTCATTTTTTGGCACTAAAATATTTGCATCAATGCTTAAAAAAAATTCCGGATAAAATCTTAAACTCCTAAACACCCTGTATTACTTCCATTATATTTCCATGCCTCCACCAAAATATCATAAAAACTTATAGGTATATGTATTTTTTTATTTCTCCTTAGAACTCGCCAAGTCAAACTTGAAAGACTTAGACTTCAACGAAATATCATTATTAGTTTACATGTAATATTTCAATAATATACTATGTTCAAATCATGAAATAATATTGTAGACTTAACCTAAGTACAATATGTCAGTCGAAATGAACGTTTTATTTTATGTTATTTTACAATCAAAACTTTTGTCAATTTCTGCATCTAACCTTTTAGAATGTTATGAATATTTAAAAAAGGTATATTTTGAATTTATGGAGAGTGGAAAAAGCACTTAGTTATATCTTATTATATTAGTCCAAGTTCTCATCGGTATAGAACGTATATTTTTTAATTTCCTCCTTTCTCACTAGCAATATAAATATTTCTCAAACTTAAAATTCAAATATATTGTTGGAAAGTTACTATCCGGGTATATCTACTTTCAAACTTCCCACATAAAGAAAACACCTAAAAACTTTTAAATTTTAATAAACAATATCGCTTGATGTTACAGGCAGATATAAATTTCCGGAGATGTGTAAAGTGGGCATATGGGTGAATGTTCTTAACGTATAAATGTTAGTGAAGAATCTCTCTGGTAATTATAAGATCCATAAGATTCAGGAAACTATTAAGATGATATTGGAGATAAAATTTCAATTTTCGCTTAACAGTTCGGGTGGCCAAATCGGATCCAATTTATGCCGATAAGTGAATAAATGGCCCACAAATTTAAATTTAAACTTTTTCAATCTTTTCCCATTGTTGAACTGAAAAGCATTTTTATATATTCTTGTTTAACTATTGTGTAATGTTATTATCAGAATATAAATATTGCTAGTAATAGCTTAAAATATAATTTCATTTCCAATAAACTTCAATGACTTATTAAAAATTTTCATAGTATTTATTTCTTAAATTAAAGTGCCATGTCCAGAATGTTTTTATGGAGTATTGCTTTCCGTTTTGATTCAGACTAGATGTCTGCTTAGTAATATATATAACAACTCATTTTCTCGATATGTGCGATTTCTTGCACAAAGTAACTTGTTTGTGTTGTTTAATTAAAACAGTGTATCTAAATTTGTTCTAACACACCCATAGTACAACACGTACACCTGCACCTGTGAAAATTATACTGCTATGGTACTTGAACGGAGAAAAGAGAAAGTAAAGCAAATACTACAAGCCATCAACAAAATATCATTCATTTAAAGATAATTAATATACGGAAGTAAAAGAATAACATACATCTCCAGTAGACAAATTGATAACGTGGCTTCTAGATACATAGTCAACAAGATAGAAATTTGGTTAATTTTCAGTGCCTGGGTAGACCAGACACTGCTCCGTACCCGGACACTGTTCGTCCACATTTATCTTATTGTAACGCCTGAGCTAGTGGTAATATCAGCAATTTATAAATGCAAGCAAGTCCAATATTTACTAACTTTGACGTTGCCCGTGTTACTAATTTGTATGTTTATAAATATGAATGTACTCAAACTATACTGATTCAAAATAATAATTTCTAATGGCAAAATATTAAAAATATTGGTAAGGGACTTAAGTATGACTTGCTTTCATTTTTAAAGTAATACACGTTGCGAGATAAAGTGGCTTATGGTTTAGTTGGTGCAATATACAACATACTGTATACTACACTAGTTCAACCCTATGTATTTTGACTCACTCATATCGAATCAGTATTCAGAATTCAGTCAGTTGGCTAACCATTTCAACAAGTTCTTCTACAACCTCTTCGTATTAAGTTAGGACCAGCAGTACGATAAAACGCTGAATAAAGATGGTGAATATTTTCAGTATCATCAAGAACAGTTTACAAAAGTTTCAGATGCGACAGTGAAAAAGGGAATTTTCGATGGACCACAAATTAGAGCAATGTTAAAAGACACATTTTTGTCACAAAATTAAATAATATAGAATAAGCTGCTTGATTAAGTTTCAAGAACTGAGTGGCACATTTACTAGGATATACAGAGAGTACAAATAACAAAATAATAGTAGTAGAAGTGGATGAAAATTGAAGAAAAATAGGCTGACTAATGAATTTAAAGTTGTATTTCTCAGGCTTCAATGGAGATGACTTCCCTGAAAATCTTAAAGGTTACAGTGAAGAACAAGGAACGCGATTTTAGCAGGACATCAAAGAAATGGAACGTCGATATCAGGAAAAGTGAGATGAGAATATGAATACATGATTCTGCTGAATGTTAAAAAGAGTTAAAAAGCTAACTTTGCATAGATCTTTAGAATCTAAAGGAGTGTGAAATCATAGGAACAGAGATAGAGAGATACTTCTTTTCTTAAGCTAGAGTTTAATTTAACGGCAAGAATGTTAACAATTTAATTCACTGGATCTTTCACCAATTCTTTAGACAACCTACTATCTACAGGCTCATGTTAACCGTGATCTTAGATTATCTGGTTTAATATACTTTAAAATACGTTTTTCTTCCAATGCATTAGTATGTAATATGTGTCTATTATTGGGAACTTATAACTGTTTGAGGTCATGTTGCAGTAGTTAGACACTTGACTAATTCTGAAGTCAGATGAGGATTATGTGGGTCAAAATATATAGGGATACACTAGTGTATCACATAGTACACAGTGTACAAAGGCCAATTAATTTTCTCTGTGTGTGCCTGTGTAATGTATTGAGAATGTTGTTACAAAATTTAATTACGACACTTCTATTTTTAAAATTTGCAATTGATGTAAATGAGATCCTAGGTTTCATTGTTCTAATGTACAAATAGTGTAAGATTTATGCCAACTGATCTTTCTCGTTATCCTGAACCGAACATAATTTCGCTACACATATACCAGTTACCTTAATAATTAGTAATTAAACGGAAACGCAAGCAGCTATTAGCTGACTGGTACAAATACGATATGTTCTTCATTACTTGGGTCTAAAGAAAACACAAAGGTTAAAACTGGAGAAAGGATAATACTATATCTCATTGGATAACATTTTCTTTTGTTTCCCTGATTTAATGATTTAAATCAGATGTAGTCGAAAGTCAAGGCATGTTCATGAAATTTTTAATTTCTGTTCGTTTACGCCACACCTGACTTTATTAGATTTATTAAATTCATTTACAGGCACAATGCCGGTTTATAATGAAATATACTTTCTTCTGAAGCTTGGGATTATAAATATAGAGTAAGTTTCAGAAAGCTCTTTCTGATATAAAAGAGTCTGAAATAAATGAAACCTTCGGTAATTGTACAAATCTAGCAACTAAAATACAATTTCAGATAATTTTTTGTTGGCTTTGTGTTTTGGTAATATAAATTTTGTGAGATGATTTAGAAACCATAAAATATTTATATTAGAGGAAAGTAGATAATTTATAAAATAATAATTTAATAAAATATAAAACTAAAGTTGTTACAAGCTATATAATACTTCCTGATTACTACCAACATATTACTTCAACTAGGAAAAAGAGGAATATATAGATTTATTATACATTCACAAATTCAAAACGAAGAGTATATTGCATTTGATAGGAACATTCCTAAAATCGGTAATAGCACTCGCAGAGAAACAATTTTATTATCACTGTATTGGTGATCGAATTTCGAGCAACTTTCAAAATGTCCGTCCACCTGTCTGCCCGTTTATCTATCTGTCCGTCCGTCACATTTCTTGCAAAACATGGTAACTTAAGAATGAAAATTCCGATTATGTTGAAATTTGGATAGTAAGTTAGCGGTAGCTAGAAGAAGATCCCTATTGGTTATGAACAAAATTGATCAATAAATAATAAACTTATCAACAATTTTAATTTAAAAAAGAATCTGTTTTTATGTCTTGTAATTGAACAAAATCTATCTAAAACTAATATTACTTACGTAAAAATTGCGAAGAGTATCCTATAAAATGTGCAACAATTATATAAGAAGTGGCAAAGAGTATAACGGTTAGCTTCTTTTATTTATTATCTACTTTCAACCATTTAATACAAAACCTACTTTAACTGAATTATTTATGTAAGAATTAACATGATTTAATATTATAAATAAAGAATTACCTAATCAATAGAAAATAATAAATAATATCACCCAGTTACATATTAGAGGGAAAATATTTATCAGATCTAGGGCACATCCTTAAATGGAGAATCAATAACTCAACAGATTGCGAACATTAACAGCGATAATGTAACATGAACATCGACACTTGCTGCTTTGAGCTCAAAATGAGGCATAATCTGATCCTAAAATCTATCTTTACTTAACGGTCAGTTATTACAATTTGGGATTCCCTTTTGAATATTTGCTAGAGGGATTAACGGCAATTGGAAATGTAGATTGATTTATTATGGTTGGTCTCCCTTATTACTAGCTCCGCGCCCTATCTGCCGAGGCAAATCAATGAATACGATTCCATTTTATTACCCTGACAGATATGCATCCCTCGCAATTAGAAGCAAACGTTCTATGTATCGGGGTTGTAGCTGCTGATAATTATAAATATTAATTAGTATGGAAATTTGATCTAGGAAACGGCATACTTTTTGTACTGGAAAAGAAATTAGCTATTTATGCTACTGGTAAGGAATGAACGTCATTATTTTACGAGGCTATTCCTCGTTTTGCAAATATAAATGAGATCGCGAATATTTTTATAAACCTTTAACATTGCCTTCAGCACTGAACATTATTTCCACATTGAAAAAGTTAAACACTCTTTCTGTATGCTAAAAAAATAATCCAGCATCTGCATTTACACCAGTAACATCTCTTCGCTTTGCACAACCGTTATATTCGCTGAATTATTTATCATAAAAAGCTTGGGATTTCTTAGGTAATAAGTTTAAACAAACCTTATTTGCTTTTCCTAATTTCTTCTGAGAGATACAATTTTTCTGTCTATCGATTTCAGATATTGACTTGAAATTTGGTACACGTATGTACTATAACAAGATGTTGAATTGGATTGTTTTTTGAACATATCCGGTGAAGGATTGGGCGGTAAATAGGGGAAAATAAGTAAAGTAATCTTGGTAAGAGTACAGAAATTTGAGAATACTAGAAGCGAAGGCCTTAGATTTTTTTATAATACTTTCCATCCCCCCACCACGCACACTCTATTATTAATTATTAAAGGGGATGATGGGGTAAAATTAAGATATACACTTGAAATTTGATTCACGTATGTATGTAAATATGGAACTAGATTATATTTTCAGATGATTCCGTTGAAGAGTTGGGAATTAAATAGGGGTAAATAGGGGAAAATAAAGAAAGCAAGTTGGTAAGATTACAGACATTTGGAATTAGGTGTATATACTAGAAGTGAAGGCCTCAGATTTTTTCGTAATATTTTCCATCCCTCTCAATACCCCCACTCTATTATTAAAAGGTTGATAAGGTAAAACTGAGATATTCACTTGAAATTTGATGCACGACATCTGGAACTAGATTATATTTTGAGATGATTCTGTTGAAGGGTTGGGGTTTAAATCAGGGTAAATAAGTGAAAATAAGTAAATAAACCGGTAAGAGTACAGAAACTTGGGCTTTGTTGTATATACTAGAAGGTCAATATTTTTCAGCCCCGCGTCACCCTCACTACATTATTAAAAAGGTTGATAAACTAAAATTTTTACGTAAATTTTGTACATGTAAGCATTATAACAGCTGAAACTAGATTATATTTTGAGATTATTCCGTTGAAGGAATGGGGGGATAAGTAGATGTAAATAGGGAAAAATTATTAAGGCAAGCTGGTAAGAGTAGCGAAATTTGAAATTTCGTATATATATTAGAAACGAAAGCGTCATATTTATTTGTAATACATTTCACTCCCCCCCTATCTCCACTTCTTTATTAAAGGGGTTGATAAAATAAAATAAAAATATCTATTTGAATTGAAAGTTGGTACGCGTATGTATTGTGATAACATCTGACTGAGAGGATTCCGTTCAAGCGGTGGCAGGTGAGAAGTTGTAAATAATGGAAAATAAGTAGAGTAAGCTAATAAGAGTCCAGTAACTTCATTTTTGACGTATGTGCTAGAAACCAACACCTTAAATTTTTATGTGACAAAAGCCCCAAATATTATTTAAATTCTATGATCAATAATTTTCACATACAGGAGTGCAAATGTATCCTTTAATGTGACTTGCATGGATAATCTGGATGTGTAAGTCGTGATTCCTTAGGCAGCGGTTTTTCACAAGTAATTATTATTTTGAACCCTATTGTTTATTTGTATAAACTAGTAAACAACAAATAACAATCAAAACCATAGCAACCATTCGATGACCTTTCCAATAACAATGTTTAAAAATATAAAAATTGTTTTTGTCAAATGGATTGTCAAATTTAAAAAAATACTATTCAATTAAAATTTCATTAAAGGAAAGTTTTGGATAAAATTTTGTATTGCACACGTGTGTAATTGCATATTAGTAGCTTAAGAACATTGACTTTTTCTCGCAAGACTAATGTACATAATTACACACTAATATAATAAATAATTATTACCCAAAAAACATAAAATTCCATCCAACTAATTTACTGGAATAAGTAGGTACCATTTATATTTAAAAGTAAAATTTGTGTTATGTGGTGCGCTAGTTTATTTTATACAAACATAAAATACAGATAGGTAATTCTGAATTCATACCTGGCGTTAATTTAATGATTAATATAAGCATTGCACAGACGTGAGAGAACATCGCACAAATCAAAAGATAGGAGAACTTTAAGAAGGAAAGCTCAAGAACATTTACGTAGCAAAATAAGATTTTGTACCGGCATATTCAATCTTAATTCAACGTTCGAAGGCTTCTAACCCCATTGGTTCATTGACCAGAGCACTTTAAACATTCTTTTAGGTACAAAGTGTATTCTGCCCGTAAACGTAAGGTATGAATTGAAACTGTGTTAAATAAAATTGAAATATAAATGATTAAATTTAGTTAAAAAGATGACCTCTTTATCGATATAATTTCTCCTATATCCCTAAATCGATTCAAAGAACTTATTATGAGATTTTAAAAAAGACTCTTTTACAAAAGCCGTGAAAAAATTGTTTGAATTGGCTTATGAGTGTAGGGAAAATGGTCTAAATATTATAATAATGAACATCCTTAATACCATCAACCTCTTAGTTTAAAGTTGAATGTTTTTTGTACTTTATATTAATCACAAATATAATAATTTCCACTTTACTTTCATTGTAAATAGTGTAGGTTAAATGGAAGAGTAGCTTAATTTGAGTAACGTACTTATATTTCTATTACCACTGTTAATATTTGGAAAAGTATTGCTAAACTTATTAAATAATTTGTAAGTGTAAGGCTATAGTTTAAGCACAAATAGACATTTGCCGGACTTGATTTTGTAGTTTTAAATTCTAGACGATGATTGAACTTCATATGAGCTACATTTTGTCAAATTTCATCGGCATGCAGCCATTATTTTCAAAAATAAAATGAATTCTTTAAGAACGTCTAGATTTATAATATCTATTTTCTTTATACGAATAATAATAATCGAATTTACTTCTCTTTATTTGTTGTTGTTTACTTCATAACGAACATTTTTATTTTCGTTTGATCCAATCAGACATATGGAATCCTAGATAAAGAAAAAACCCCTAAAATCACGTTGCGTAACTAAAAAACTATCATCTTCACTATATGTTTTAGCAGATTAAGCTATAAAGCAGTATGTAAATTGCTAATAAAATCCGTTCAATAAAATCCCTCGTTAATAGCACGCGAGTTTATGTAAATATAGATATCACACCGGAAACTGTATAAATCAATCAAGTCATCCTGTGTGTTATCCAGTGTTCTATTTAATTGTCTACAGGAAGCTACGCTAAATCTACATTCTATTGTGCCACAATAACAGTTTGTATTTATCTATTTTGAAGTTATATTTGCAACTAAGTAGTTTTTGCAAATGTATGTGTTGTTTAAATTAGCCAATCTGATAATTACAGATGGAAACAATGTACTCTAATTAACTTTGTATGTACTAGGGTGGACCTTAACTATACATGAAAAAAATGAAAACGATTTTTTTTTTCACGCCGCGCCGCCCCGTAAATGTCTGGGATCGATCACACAACGGAAAGACGTGGCACATCGTTCATATTCATGGGAAAATAACACTTTTCTAGAAACTGAAAAATACCTACCAAGTATTACAATTTAGTCAAGTATTCTGTTTTAGGTACTACATCTTGTCATATAAGACACAGAATATATTTTGTTTTTTCATTAATAAAGACAATAATAATTAATATTTATATATTAAAATCTTAAGGATTAGACCTAACATGAAATATTCTATTAACAGATATCAATTCGCTTATGTTGTAAAAATATAATAATATAGAATAATACAGATACAGAACATTTATTAGGAAACAGAAATATTAAATACAGATTACAGTTGGGTTATTCAGGCGTTTGACCTCTCCTCACCTCGACCTATAAAGATCTTTTGTGATTACCCCATATCTATATGGGGTGTCAAAATCACCTGTTCCAAGTGTTGTAGCCTTTGCCGGACTAGTACTTCGCATGTGCAAAGTATGTGTTCCGACGTTTCTAATATCTTCTAATATTAAATAAGTATAGTATAAAAGAAATAAGTAGGTATATTAAATACGTAAAGAAAAAATGAACATACTTGTACGAACAGAATTAAAATCAATTTTTCATCAACGTACACTTTTTCACATCTGGATACTGACGTCGATACTCCGAAACAACGTAGGATGAACTGTCTGTCGTCTTCTTTTCTTGACAAAATATTATTGTAATCTTGCATCTGTTTAACTTCTCTCTCTACTGAATCGTTTACAACTTTGAGTCCTTTGAAGATTTCCAATCCTTTTCTATAGCCATCGTCATCTTCCGATTCTAATGGATTCTTATCCGAAAAGTCTGTTGATATCGAAAATATTTCGAAGAATTTTCGTGAATCTTTATAGATGAACTGATCGATTTCCTGGTCCACTGGCTGACGTCCTTAGGGAGAATTGCTACTTTTTTTATAGATTCGTCAGAGCTCTCGTTAAGTTTTAACCTTGTACCATCAGCTTTTTAGTGTCGGTTGAAAGGTTTTTATCGAAAAATGCCAACGCCGTTGCCTCTGGAGCTAAATACTACAGGTGATTGCAAAACTTATTTAATGCGACACTACTTATGTCTTTGGGTTTTGCAAAAATTGCAAATCCTGGCGAGGAGCTTCTGCAGCAACAGGTGCGTGAAACCAAACTTGAAAGTATAATCTTGCGAGAAAAATGCGGTATCCATAACGAACTCTTCTCGAAAAAGAAATATTTTCAAACAATAAAGTGCCTTGGCCATCCACCTAGCGTGGTGGAAGGCTCCTGGAACTCAAAAAGAGATCCCTCGGGGAGGAGTTCCACCGAGAAAAGAAATTATAAGTTCGAGAAATTCGCGATAATCTTCACTAAGCTGCTTGTCCTGCTGCAGAATTCGCAATGCAAACTGACGCATTTCTGTGACATCCCCCAGTTTCTTCCGAGTATACTTGTCTTCAATTCTGGATTTAAAGTTTGATTTATTTATTTTAAACCAGGTCTGCTGAAATCTCTTGAAATTTGGGATATTTGGGCCCGAGGACTTCGAAATTTTTTTCTGGAACACAGCCCTTAAGACAATTTCATATATATGATGACGACAGAGCAGATAAAGGATGTCTCTTCCGATTAATTGCTGAACGCTGTGGTATCACAAGAAAGTGCCTGTACTTTATCAGTGAGATTTCATTCCTCCAGCAAATTATGTAGCGCAGATGCTTGGTCTTCTCCCGTCCCAGAAGAAATTGCAGGAACACCAAGCAGTTGCTCTGTTTCTCTGCACGTTATTAGGACTGGCAGTCTGTCAACTTGTTCTTTTTTCATCGGGGCAGGTAGCATCTTTCCGTCCCAATGAACGGTAACTGCTTCAAACTCCATTTCGTTAAAACTTTTACGTAGTTTTGCAGCATGTGTTGCCCGTAATTTTGTCCGGTAGCGATGAATAGATGTTTAAATCTTCCAAATTGTGACCAAGAGCTTGAGCAGTTGCAGCGATAATTCGAACTGCGCCGCGGTCACTAACTTTGCATTTGTCAAGGGTCGCCACGAGTTTAGTTCTAATGACCTGCTTTCTACTTCTTTTTTTCAGGTTGGTGGGGTCACTTGATAGGTGAGGTTCGTCTTTCTGTTTGGCTGTGATTACCTGATTTCTGCTTCTTTTTTTTGGATTCGACACTCCACTTGATGGACCAGGTTCTTCTGCAAGATTTTCGAAAGATGCCGTGTTACTCATTTCTTTTTCATCTATAGATTCCTCCGACTGCTCTGAACTTGAGGATTATTTTAACTGTACTACTTCTTCCGCCTCGCCCTGTAGTGACGTCATGTGTAAATAAACTCTAGAACCCAAGTAATTATCGTTTTCTGGTAGGTTCCTAGTAGGTCTCTTCTCAGCATTTAAATTTAATGGTTCTCAACTCCTAACAAGTAGGCTCGCCTACATTGTTTGTTATTATTCTCAAATAACGAATTATTAAAAATTTCAACCATAAATGTGAGAATTAAGTTGCTTCTTCAGTTAGCGGAAAATTACTAAAATTCGAAATTTCAAATTCGATGTGCCACGTCTTTTCGTCTTCCGATTGATCTGAAATTTGACAGAGGATAATTTTTCACAAAATGGAAGAAATCTAGAAATAAGGTCCACCCTAGTATGTACAGACCTTGTTATATGTGTTGTTTTTATCGTTTTCAACAACTAAATCGCTATTGCAAGAAATAATTCGTTGGCAGAAAATTATTAAGTTTCATATTCATGCAACTGGGAAGAAAGCGCGATAAACTAGTTGTTATTGTAGGGAAAACTTTTAAATAAAAGTTTTACGAGCAAATGAACTTTACAAACATGTAATATAGAACACAGAAATCAAATGTAAAGTACTTTCACATATGATCAAAGAAGTTATTCCTAGATACATAATGTTTATTGGTTTGTTTCTTGCTGAGATAATTACAGTCGAAGGCCCTTTAATTGCAAACGTCGCATAAGTTCTTGATTGGATAGTCGGCCTATTCACGGCTCTCATTTGAAAGAAACCGTAACGTTTCGGAAACGATCGGTTTGGCTCGATTATCGCAATCTCAATTGGACCTGTCCACCATTAACGCTAACAGGTGTTTCTAGTACTTAATACCTACAATTGCCTGAATCTTTGTTTCCTGATATTAGAACCAATAAGGTCCGTCTGTATATAGGGATAGTTTTTATGCCCCCCCCCCCAATATGGGAGATTTTCAACCTTATTAAGAATATTGGGTGGATGCCCTACCAGATTTTTATATTTGGCACAATGAGCTAGAAATTCCAATTTCCAAATTTCAATAACACCCATATGCACCATTTGAGCATAGGCCACCTTTAATGGTAGTCTCTAGTTCTGTGTCGGTGGGTGGATCGAATTCATTCCACATTTGCCCACCCTGCCTAAAACTACAAAAGATTGAATTTTTTCCTCGTTTTGAAACTTTTGAGATTCCTCCGTCGGTGGCGGTGGGGGCAGTTTTAACCCTCCATAGGAGTAACTCTCAACCCTTTAAGAGTAATGGCTGGTTGTCGCACCAGTGTCAGATATTTTGCACTAAGAGATACAAAAATTTCGTCATTGTACATGTTATTCAGTCACCTGCGTCTTTTGAGTTTTAGGAGTAGTTTTCACCCCCCATAAGGGCAGATTTCGGTTTATTTTATAGAAACAGCTTACTGTGACTCGAATTTATATTTTCTGCTCTAGACTACAAAACATGTACCGTTTCTCACTCACACTTCATTAAGAGTTACTACATTATATCTATGACTTTACATCACTTTCATGGATGTCTTTGACTAAAAAAGAAATTGACGCAATAGGTCCACTTTTATATTAGTGATCTTGGTCATGTTTTCTTTTCATGGTTCAAAAATAGAAACGTTACAGACATATTTATTAAAAATGTTGTCTCATGTTGCAACACTATGACTCCATTTAACTTAGTTAATCTCCCTTCTCTTGGCACTAGGCAAATCTATGAATATATTATCAGTTTATTATTGTCGGGAAAGTAAAATGTGTAAAATGTGTGAGGCAAGGTACGATGCCGGTTTAAGTGGTGAGAACTCGATCGGCGAAGTTAAGCAACGCCGGGAGAGTTCGTTACTTGGATGGGTGACCGTATCTCATTTCGCCGTCCTGGTAAAGTGGTGGAATAGCATTAGCTAAACTTCGCCAGAACGTTAAAATAAATAAGCCGTAAAAAAAAATAAAGTTATAGGTTAGCTTTGTATTCCTCTTGTCTTATCTCTTGTTGATACCCTCCTTCCCGTAGTCCTTCTTGTGATGTTGATTATAATTTAATGCTCTGACAGACGCGAGGGCGAGAAGCGTGTATCTCTGTAATTCCTCATTTTGTTCATCTCACTCTACTCATTTTGTGTTAGGCTTTGGTTTAATATTCCAAATTACAAATTGTTCTTTTGTGACTGGCTGTATGATCTATGACCCAAAGCCATAAGAAAAAGATCCTTTTTTGGACTGCGGATTTGGATTCAGCGCCAGCTCAGTGGAACAGTGCTAACAGTGTTTGGTTTGCAACCACGGAGTCCCGGGTTCGAATCCTGGCTAGGTTATGTATGTTTAGTGGCGTTTTTCATATGCTACTGAGACGATGGCAGTGAGCTAGACCGCTATTAAGTGGCACAACATGTTTAGTCGCTGATATCTCTCCTGAGTTCGAATCTCAGCTGCGGTAGATAACAATATCGCAGGGAATTGTTGTTGTGTTGATGTCTATGTGTACGCGTCCTGGTTGAGTGGTAGAACAGCAATAGTTGAACTTCGCCAGGACGTTAATATAAATAAGGCCATTAAAAAAAACTGCACCAAATCCATATATTTTGGTTTGCTGTCCAGAACAAAAGCAGATAATGCAGGAATTACAAAAATTCAGTTTGATGAAATATTTATCCTTCTACGCGTGCCCGCCACTGTTGCTTATGGGATGTTATGAATATCTATCATTTTTAATGGTCATATAATATGACTATGTTAGTAGCAAACGTGGCATGTATTAAAGATATGGCTGTTGTGTATCTAGTCTTTGATCGGATATTCTCACAGTTTTCTTGCTTACCAACTCAGTTTACAAGAAGTATCATTATTAAAATATAAAAGAAAATGTAGAAAGGACATGATAAAAATGTTTTCTCGCTCGGAAATCAAAATTATTAAGTCGATATTTGCAATTGTATCTCAGAATGCACATAGACAAAGCGAAAACCTCGCGTTCGTATGAAAAAAATATCCCAAGCGATTTTTTTGCATATTCATGTTCGGGGTATATCCCTGAATAAGGATCAAAATTTTGCCGGATGAAAATCTGGTCCCAATTTTTTTAAATATTTTTTTTTAAACAAATCGCAAATCGCAAAAGTCGCTTTTATTAACCCGGAATATTTCTTCTAGGTTTATTTTGGGCCATTTTAAACAAAAAAGGTCTCTAGTAATATTTTCGTGAAGTCAGCCGTTTCCGACATATAAATAATTTAATGTTTGAAAAAACACAAAAACAGTCATTTTCAAGGTTGAAATACAATATTAAAAAATGAATTTCTTGTCTTCGTCTTCGTCTACAATCTTTGAAAACCCATAAATAAAATCCAAATCCAAATAATGACAAGAGACCTTTCTTTTAGTTTTCATAGTTAGTTTTTCTCTCCGCTGTTTGCAAAATCCTATATAAAGAAGACCTTTCTAGTTTAGAATCAGTAAAAATTCGTTCGGGTCAAAATAAGCGATTTTTGTAATTTGTTTAAACTAATTTTTTTTTTTAACAAATTACAAAAATCGCTTACTTTGACCCGAATCATTTTAAACAAAAAAAGTCTGTTGTAATTTTTTCGTAAAGTTGACCGTTTCCGACTTATAAACAATTGAAAGAGTGCGCGCCCGGCTAAGAACCTCTATTTAACAATTAAGTATTTAAGCTTTAGAATGAAAAAATCTGCACTTACACTTCAAGACCAAATTATTTATACATTTTACTATTTGTAAGCTTTCGAAAAGTGCTTTAATTGTTATATTCCTAATTAGCCTTAAATAACTGATCACAGGAAACTCAAAGGATGCAATTGCGGAAAAACTGGAAAAAATTGATATAAAATGTTACTCAATTTAATGCTTAGCGTGGAGGGTATCCAAAAACGTATGCTACAATATTTTTTTATAGAACAAGTTAAAACCAAAAAAAGGTCGATTTGTAGAATGGTTTTCAGATGTATTTTGTTTTAAAGAGAGATCACGTTAAGATGGTTGACTAGGGCGACTCACAAATTGAAGTTAAGTATTTGTCTCTCTCTCCAGACTTCTTCCAAAGTTAAAATAATTACCTCTTTTAAATTAGAGCAAAACTGCGTGATATTGATAAGTACCTCCGAGACAAGGAAGTTTCCTATATATTTCCTATGTATAAAAAACACCTCTTCGTAAATTTGTGATAGTAACTTCGTTAAAATGTTGTGAAATAAAATCATACACAAGTCTCCTCTTTAGAATTTTTCATAGAATACGAATTAATAATTCCTTATTAAATTAACTACCACCTTCAACAGGACGCCAAAATGATCACATTGGGTCATTTTTGAAACCTCATGCAAGAGTCTCATGGGATAATTAATTTAAAACGGAATTATTAATTTGTATTATCTCAACAAGAGGCGACTTTTGTAAGATTTCTACTTTACTAAATTTTCACGATTCTAAAGTTAAATTTACGAAAAAACGTTGTTAACTGATAAGAAATTTGGCAAATTTGAAATGGTCTTTGAGGTTTTTGCTCAAGTTTGCACCTTAGAATCAACGCTTAAACAATATTCTCAGATGTTGTTCATTGATTTCCATGCTCAAAAACTTTTATATTTAGTTTGTATTAGTTTGTGTATCATTTTCTATAATTCGTTAAAATGCGACGAATTTTCATAATCACGATCGTGATATCATCAAGCATGAATGCGGCAAGAGGAGACTATCTAGCTAGTGAATTGGTAAAAAATCGTCTAGGAAGATGTTTTGAATAAAAAGAAGGAAGGAGTTTTCGACTTTTTCTTCTTCTTAGCATTAATATTTGAAGCATAATAAAGCTCTTATAAAACAAATTTGCTGTACGTTACTGTTGAGTTACCGTCCTATTTGATCAATATCTATTCTACTTCCCAGAAATTTCCGACAATTCCTCCCCATCGTACCTAACGTTCAAGAAATTCAAACAAGCATTAAATACATGCATTATATGTGTAATTCAAAATTATCAAGTTGCCTGGCAACGTGCAACTGGTGAATCTTATATTAAACTCTTGGCTATGATGACCTAAAAATCTGTGGTGGCCTTGAAATAATATGTTGTATGTTTCGTTTTACAGAGTAGACATATCCACGCGTTGCGCTGTTAGAATACCTATAAATGCAGATATTGCTTATAATTATTAAAATAAAAAGTTGTTATACACGTGTGTTGGTGTTCCATAATGTGAGTATTATTATTACTACATGTTTTAGGACAAACAGCGCCAATAATACATCAAAATCAATTACTTCTGTCGCTACCAAGTAAGACGAGTAAGAAACTTTCATATTCTCCATTCTTGTCCTTGCATAAATATCCTCCAACAATTCAAGATCCTAGATTAACTTGACGCGGAAATAGTAACGTAAAGCAGTATAAATCAACCGGAAATGTTACGCAATATGTTCAATTCTCTACAGTAAATACTCACTAGAGGATGCTGAATTAGTGCTTGAGCTGGTTGCTGACGTTGACCGGTAGTACGGAGGGGACCCTGGAGTTTCCGGCTTACCCAGGTTTGTGGAGGACCCCATTCGTCGGGTCACATCCGGTGCTGGAGCAAATACCCTCTCGTCCTGCAATGAAATAAGCAATTACAATATTTTCATAGCTCTGGAGACAAATTAAATCAAGTCGACTATAAATCAATACATTCTTTGGTAAACTGTGAGAGAGATACAATGCTAATTGTACCGAAATCACGTGATATGAACAAAAACCAGCGCCAGTTTTTGTTGATAGTTGCTCTTTATAAAGCCAGACAATTAATTTTTTGAATTGATTTTCTCAGCCATTCTTCTAACTCCAAAATTCTGTTATATTATGAAAAATTAGTTTGAACATGTCATAATTCAAGAAACTTCGACCAATTTGCCAAAACATATTCACATAAGAGATTTCGATTTCGGTTGATGCTTATGAATGTACTGTTCAAAAAGTTAAACAAAATGGCTGCTCACAAACGGCGGAATTTATGATGAAAATCATACAATATAGTATTATTAAGTATAGCGTAGGTGTTTATATTACAATTAAGACGTTACAAGGAGACGGTAAGAGACAGTAATGCAAGTTAGTGGATCCAAAATGGGCCAATCTAAAACCAAACTGATGCAATATTCAATAAATTATAAACAAAAGTTGCTCAAAATGTAAAGAATTATGAAATATAAGTGAAATATTTCATGAAGCGTCTTCAAGATCTCCAGTAATTTGATTTATAACTAAGCTGATAAGTATTATTAATTAATGGTTAAAAATAGGCTGGCTATTTTTGAAGCAAAATATTTTTACTGTTAAATAACTAGAATTAGCAGTTAAATTTACTTATAATCCTAAAATGTGCATTTTCCAGTATATTTGCAATAAATTGCGAATTTCTCAAAATACGCAATAATAGTGAAAATGTAAAAAAGTCACAATCTTCAAAAGTCGTCTTTCAAGTTATCAAGGGGACACTTTGAAAATTCAGGGCTTTGTTAGGTAAAGGCAAACTAAATTTTATAAACCATAATTAAATGCAAATTCAAATTCTCTACAATGTAAGAGTACTTGCTCTAAAATCGAATCTCAGGAAATAAATATATTACTAGGAAAATATACTCGTAATTATTTCAAACTTTTACTAAAGATTTGTCATAGATAAGTACAGAAACATATATCCTTCTAAACAAAATACTTTGCTCGCTATATGCCACGAACAGCATTGGATTAAAAGAAAGAAATATGCGCATTACGTATACCGTAACTGACACAATAATGTTATTTTTAATTTTAAATTGTCCCGTTCGATAAAATCAAAGAAACAACTAAAGACAAAAAACACTTACCAAGAAACTTTAGGAACTTTCACATACACGTGTTTCAATATCCTACACTATGGATACACTCTTCAGTGCTACTTCTTTCAAAGTTTAAAATGAAATGAATAGTCATTTATGACTGATTTATTAAATGACTGTTCAGTTAATTTTAAACTTTGAAAGAAGTAGCACTGTAGGATACCGAAACACGTGAATGTGAAAGTTTCTTAATTTTTTTGTTAAGTGTTTTTTGTCTTTAGTTGTTTTTTTTTGGTTTTGTTGAACCGGATAATTTAAAATTAAAAATAACATTATTGTGATAGTTACGTTGTACGTAATGTGCATATTTCTTTCTTTTAATCCAATGTTGTTCGTGGCATATAGCCAGCAATGTATTTTTTTTAGAAGGATATAAGTTTCTGTCCTTATTTATGATAAGTTATTAGTAAAGTTTGAAATAATACGAGTATTTTTTGCTAGTAATATATTTATCTCCTGAGATTCTAAATACTATAGTTTAAATTGGAGTCCAAACCACTTATTGTGGATAATATTATAATTAAAATTATTTCTCAATAAAGGGGATTCGAACCCTCTTCGTTGGTGTATCAGGTTGCAAGCTGAATATGGCAATTATGGAACTATCGTGTCTACTAATCCTCGCACAATATTTAATAAATCATCTATATTACTTATTTAAGCACACATCTTGATAATTGAAAACTTATGTTATATCGAAGAGGTGGTTAGAAGAAAAGTGGATTTTTCAAATAATTTTAAGCATGCCAGAAGATTCCAACTTGGTTGGTGAAACGTTTTAATTAGAATCTCTGGTATTTTGGTGTTGATGTAAAAAGTTGTTACAATTATGCCATTCAAAGTTATTGTAAGAAATAATATTTACTAGCATTTTATGTTATATTTTCTCAAAATTATGTAGAGAATTATTTTGCATGTCATACCTAGCAGATCTCTAAATTCATTCAATATTAAAAAACGTATTAACGACTCCGAATTCCTTGTAGAAAAAGAATTGTTAAAGTTTCAAGCATGAGTGCTTTAAGTTTCAAAATACTTTAAACTTTTACAAAGAAGTGTAGGGGTTCCCAACTGTCCCAAGTAAGTTCAATTCCGTTCAGAATATCTGTTTCAACATATGTTATACGTTAAAAGGAGTTTAAATTATGTATACCGATCAGATAATTATACAAAGAAAATTATAGCAGTTAATGTTGCTGAATGAAATGTATACATATTGTTTCTCTTGATTTGAAGTCGATATACTTGGTAATAACTTAAGTTACCTTCAGTGGATATTAGTGATATTTATTTTAAGATACTCTCATATCTCAATAAACACATAATAAGAATTACGGAACAACACTACAATTGATATAAAAGAAAGCCTTTATTAGCTACTAGCTACAGCTAGTTACGATAATTGCTTCTGGCAAAGCCCGTTACGAGATAGGTATGCTGAAACTTACTTTGTTCTAATTTTAGCTAGAAAGCAAACAATACTCTAAGTAAATTAATTAAAAAGCTGAAAAATATGTAACAAAACTCATGAAAATATGTATATTGGACAAACTGTGTGAAATTTGCAAAGAAGGTATGTTAGAACACAAATAATGATCCACCTATAGAAATAGTTTGATTATTGATCGTAAAAATAACTATACTTATAAAACATTTTAGCTGACTTATACTACTCACAACGACGTACTTACCTAACCGACCAACTTGACTTACTTAGTGTTGCTTGCCTCTCAATGTGCAGCATATCAAACTAGATATCAACCTAGACATACACAACGGTGTATTCTTCAGTCTTCTTTTGAAACTCGTAATATTATATAAATAGTTACTATTTTTTGATCTTGACATAGAGTTATCTAGTTTTATTTATTTTTTTATTTTTTTTTCTTCTCCTAACTATAGATATATTTTTTTGTTTTATCAAGTATATATTGCCTCTTTTATATTCAGTAAATTATATTATATATTATTTAGATATAGCATCTAGACTAAGGCTCACTAGATATCCACGCGCGGATTTTCCATGTGGATACTCTTTACTTTATTATGATTTAAGCACATAGTTTTAAATAGTTTTTGTATAAATACTCCTGTATATATCTATTTGCATCTAATAAAGTTATATTATTATTATTATTATTATTATTATAAAGAAACTTTCACATATAGAATAAACGGAACTAACATCAGAGCATTCAGTTATTATTGTCTTTTTTTCGTTCAATATTAACAAAAGCTTAAATCAAACGAACGTGAAATCTAACAGGTTTTGTTGCCTTCGTATACAGAATACAATTTCTGCAAGATATGAGACAGCTCCAAATCCAAAGCCAGAGTTTGTAAAAGGATTCAAAACTAGGTAATAAACAGGACAACTAACCAGAAAGGCAATATTCCGCACCTATATACCTTTGTTTCGTAGTCTACCACAAGGCTTTTGACAATGTAGAATAGGACAAATTGTAGGCCGTATTGTTGTAGATGGTGACATGCAGTAATGCGGTCTTCATTCCTTGACAACTCAATATGGACAATTCTGTTTTGGTGAGCATCGACAATGACTCCAATGCTGGAGGATTGTCAGGATGCAATATAAGGCAGTGACAATTTCTCGGCTTAGATTTGCAGATAGTGACATCTTAGTTGCAGCAAATGAAAATGTTCAAAGAAAAGAAGCGTATCGTTCAAACACGCTAAGATGATTGTGAGGTAGAAAACAAGATAGTATAGTTTGGAGAACTTGTTGACAAGACCAGTAATGGTAAATATGAATTTCAACGGAGAATACAAATCGGCAACTTAATAGACAGTTAAAGTGACTTAATTCTAATGAGAGATATAGAACAGAGAACATTGTATCTTCTCTGTATAGAATCTGAAACTTTATGATCTACAATTACGATGTTATATATTATTTATGAAATAAAGTGATATGGTAATCAAGCTATTTGTAATGAACTCTTTATAGGATTTTGCAAACAGTGGAAAGAAAAGCTATCTATGAGACCTAAAGGAAAAACTATATATAAAGATATTAATGAAATCTTTGCATTCTTTCGATAACCTGACTTCTGGTTATGCTAACAAGTAAAAATTCTGATGTGCCATTCTCATTTTAACACTAGCATCCAACCTAGTCCCCTACGGCTAAGCAAGCTAAACTAGTATCTACATGATCCCCTACGATATGTAAATTCAGTTAAAAATGAGAACAAAGGCCTGAAATTAATTTATTTACGTACCTTTTCTTTAAACATCTTTTCATTCTAATGAATTACATTTTCATAAAATCTCATTCAGTTTCTTGGAAATGCTTAGCCTTTGAAACGTTTTTCGTCCTTATTGTGGACTCATCAGAAAAGCCTAAAGCCACTCATAACGATGTTCCATGCAAAACTAAGACATTATCCATGAATGGTATAAAATAATTATAATTGACATTGACTGATAAAAAACAATAGATCTTCACCTATCTATTAGCTAACTAGTATTTGAGCCTATATACTCTATGCATGTTTAAAAGTGAATTATTTATTATTTATTTGCTTATAGTAATGAAACATTTTCTTTATAGGATTTTGCAAACAGTGAAAAGAAAAGCTATCTATGAGACCTAAAGGAAAAACTATATATAAAAATATTAATGAAATCTTTGCATTCTTTCGATAACCTGACTTCTGGTTATGCTAACAAGTAAAAATTCGGATGTGCCATTCTCATTTTAACACTAGCATCCAACCTAGTCCCCTACGGCTAAGCAAGCTAAACTAGTATCTACATGATCCCCTACGATATATAAATTCAGTTAAAAATGAGAACAAAGGCCTGAAATTAATTTATTTACGTACCTTGTCTTTAAAAATCTTATCATTCTAATGAATTACATTTTCATAAAATCTCATTCAGTTTCTTCAGAATTTTTACTTGTTAGCATAACCAGAAGTCAGGTTATCGAAAGAATGCAAAGATTTCATTAATATTTTTATACCTATATAGTTTTTCCTTTAGGTCTCATAGATAGCTTTTCTTTCCACTGCTTGCAAAATCCTATAAAGAAAATGTTTCATTACTATAAGCAAACAAATAATAAATAAATCACTTTTAAATATGCATAGAGTATATAGGCTCAAATACTAGTTAGCTAATAGATAGGTGTTGTTTTTTATCAGTCAATGTCAATTATAATTATTTTATACCATTCATGGATAATGTCTTAGTTTTGCATGGAACATCGTTATGAGTGGCTTTAGGCTTTTCTGATGAATCCACAATAAGGACGAAAAACGTTTCAAAGGCTAAGCATTTCCAAGAAACTGAATGAGATTTTATGAAAATGTAATTCATTAGAATGAAAAGATTTTTAAAGACAAGGTACGTAAATAAATTAATTTCAGGCCTTTGTTCTCATTTTTAACTGAATTTACATATCGTAGGGGATCATGTAGATACTAGTTTAGCCTGCTTAGCCGTAGGGGACTAGGTTGAATGCTAGCGTTAAAATGAGAATGGCACATCAGAATTTTTACTTGTTAGCATAACCAGAAGTCAGGTTATCGAAAGAATGCAAAGATTTCATTAATATTTTTACATATAGTTTTACCTTTATGTCTCATAGATAGCTTTTCTTTCCACTGTTTGCAAAATCCTATAAAGAAAATGTTTCATTACTATAAGCAAGCAAATAATAAATAATTCACATTTAAAAAGCTATTTGTATTTGAGACAATTCTTCTGATTACACTGATTTGTTTAACCTAAATGTGATATTTGTAACTAAAATGGGCTACCATATTCATATATCTAGCAGCTATTTTAATGAAAAATGAGTAAAAACGATCAACAGTAAGGAAGATCATTCATGACAAACTTCGTAGTTAATAACAATTCACTGCTACTTAAATATTTGTATTCATCTTTTAATTGCTAAAGACGAAAAAGAGGATTATCTACATTTATTTTCCTAAATAAAGTTCATCTTACTGCCATAAACTATACAATTTTGTTGTTCTATATAAACTTTTAAAATCGTTTTCCGGAATAAGAAATACAATAGAATACTTAGGCATAGATTCGAAAATCACAGAGAAAAATTTCTGTTGTCCAATTATGACATTTGGGTTTAAATTGAAGTCACTATTAATTGAAATCGTGCCAAAAAATGACCCTGCAACAAATTTTTCCATATTTTTGCAAACACTGTCATCATTTCTAGAATCAATCATAGGAATTTCTGGACATCACGGATGTGTTTCCTAAGTGAGATCGAATATATTATTTTGTCTATATAGCTTTGTCTATATTTCCAGAAAGAGGTATAATTTTCAAACACCCTGTATAAATAAATTATAATTTTAATGTGTCCGTTTTACTTAGAAAGCGTTGATTAAACAAACTGGAACTTTTCATAAGTTGGTAAAATCAAGGTTGAGAGTGCTTTTGCGGCCTGAATAGAAATAAAAGCTACTCTGGTAATATAAGAACGGAAGTTTTAAATCTCAAAAGGCTCAAAAAACTCCGGCGAAGAATAATAACGTTTGTTAAATTAGGGGTAACGCATACCCTGCTGCTTTTAAGTTCACAAAAAAGAAACTGTCTGCGTTAGAATATCACGCAAAACTTAATAGATGTAATATCGTATTTTTCAACTAAATAGGTTTTTAAAGTGTTCAGTGATATGAGAAAGAGAATTAAATTCGTATATAGTTTGTATTTATTTCCCAGCAACCCTGTCTTAATAAGCTGCGACTAACGGTTTTAGGTTTAATCTAAAGTAATCACTGTAGTGGGAATTTCAGGATTTGGCTCTTTCGACAAAAAAATCTGATGCAAATAGCTCTTTCTGTATGATGATCATTCTTTGCGCAGAGTTCACCAGAATCACATTTTTCCCTTTAAAGTGTTTTGTTCGGTGAAATATTGTGTACTTTTGGAAAAGGATATAAAATAATATATGTGGACTTTCATATGTGAAATATAGATGCATTTAAAAAAGGGTCTCTAGAAATATTCTATCTCTACATCTTGAGCACATTTTTTCCATTAAAACGTAATTTACCTTGAATTAAATTATTGAATTTTATATAACGTACACACAATTTTGACATTGTTATTTATTAATATAGTAATGTAAGAAATAAGAAATAAGATGTGTTTATTTCAACCGAAATCATTTCTGCTATTACATGCACTCTATTTTAAACGCCATGTTTAAAAGTGGTTTATTTATTATTTGTTTGCTTATAGTAATGAAACATATTATTACATTAACATGAACACAGTATTAATGAAATCTTGGCATTCTTTCGATAACCCAAATTCTGGTTATGCTGGCAAATTAAAATCCTAAAACGAATTTGTCTAATTTCTTATTTGACATTATCTTTATAACACTAGCATCCAATATAGTCTCCTACGACTGTGCAGATTAAACTAATATCTACATGACCCCCTACGGTATGAGATTCAGTTTGAAATGAGAACAAAGGTATAAAATGAATTGATTTCTCTACCTTATCTGAATTTTTTTTTGGATTACATCTTCATGAAATCTCTTATGGGGGTCATGTAGATATTAGTTTAATCTGCATAGCAGTAGGGGACTATGTTGGATGCTGGTGTTATAATGAGAATGGCAAATAAGAAATTAGACAAATTAATTTTAGAATTTTAATTTGCCAGCTAGCATAATCAGAATTCAGGTTAACGAAATAACGTCAAGATTTCATTAATATTTTTACATACAGTTTTTCTTTTGGTTCTCATAGATAGTTTTTTCCGCTGTTTTCAAAATCCTATAAAGAATATGTTTAAACACCATGTTGAGACAAAACTCGCATTTCCACATGTGTCTGTAACTTAGCTGTATTTACCAATATTGGATTAAAAATTCATGATGGTAATATTTTAAAAGACTTGATCGATCTATAAGTACTTTGGACCAACTGAGTTACTATAATGATATCAGGGTAGTAAATATGATTTATCAATCACTGTATAGACCACCTAATGCTAAGGACCACACATTAATCTTATGGGAAAGTGGATGTCCGCCTAATTGTCTGAAATTTTGATATGTTGCAATTTATATAATGCTAATTAAATGTCTCAGTTGAGCAAAGCGACCATGCAATATGTGCTGTTGGTCAAGATCCTCTTTTTATACCAGTATTGTTCGTATGGAAATTATTTACTAGCCAATTAAATTAAATGTTAATGAACTAAATTAGAGAAAATTGCTATGTTGTTCGAAGCATTTTATGACGTTTTTGATGTACTACTCTCGTTTCTATAAAATTTTGAATACATTTTTCTAATCTTCAAAAATTGTCTGTAAAGTTATCAACTCTCAACGAATAGGTGCTCCCTCCACGGATACTCCGTATATAACCTTAGATAACTTACATCTATTAACAAAAAGGCATCTTAAGAAACATCAACAATATTGCATGATTTCTCTGTAACACAGAAGCCTAATAAATATAAATTTTGAAGGGAATTGAAGCGCAATACATTAAACGATATGCAATCGTCTTTGGAAACCCACGTACATCTTCAAACTCTATATATTTCTAACATTTTGCTTTGATATACTGTCATCTTGGAATATTATTATGTTAACCGATAAGTGAATACATGATTTACAAAGGTCCACGTGGATGATTCCTTTTTATATGAGGATGAAAGTAATATATATATCCGTAGTTCATGATTGTGAAAGAGAATAACATAAATCAATAATGGCCAGTATCTGCTTTTGGCAACATTAATAATTAACTTTGTGTCAATGATGCTTCCAACACGATTGATAAATGTATGAGAAACCATAATATATTAATAAATAAATAGGCGGACTCATAAAATATCATCAAAATATTCTACCCATGTTATTTATGTAGATTTTTAGATTTACCAATAATTAAAGAGTAACAGTAAGAGCATATTCATATGTTGCTAGCAGTATGGACGTAGAAATAATAAAGATTCGCTACATATATTTAGGGCATATAAGAAAACGATAAAAACAAATCGTAAAACACTGTCTCGTTAGGTAAAGGGATATTCCACAGAGTCGCGCTTAAAATGTGTATGCACAAAAACAGTAGAAATTTGATAGTATCAATAATAATAATAATAATAATAACCGTTTATTTCCCCATTAAATGCATAATATTTCCAAGTAAGTAATACACAAGAAATACAGTAAAAGTCAGAATTTTATAGCACAGTTAATAATATAAAAATAAAAAACATGTCACGTCAATAATTAATAGAACAGGAATACATTACATACATTTTTCAAAAAAATTCAGCTAGAGTATAACAATTTTTACTTAAAAGATGTTTTTTTTAATTTTCTTCCAAAAATATGTATATTGGGCGATGATGTTATATCATCACTTAACTGATTATAAAACTTAGAGCCAATATAAAAAAAATTCTTTTGGTACATAGTTGTTCAATATACATTAGGTTGCAAAGTGTCTTTGTGTCTTGTATGTTATTCATGATTTAATGTATACACTGAAAATAATGATCTGTTTTTATAAATAAAGGAACATGCTAAACATGCTAAATTTGTAAATGTGAATATTTTTATTCCTAACTTTTTCTGCATTGAAGTACTACCTTGAACTAAAAGATAGTGCATCTCTAACTTATATTATAGTCAGTTGTTTTTTATGGGCCTGTGAATAGTTACATGCTCAAAAAATCAAGAGATAACTATATCATATTGTTATTTTTATATACTAATAAATATCCATAGCCCTCAAAAATAGCAACACAAGAGAGTATTTTATATCCCGTTTAAAACCTATTTTGATTTTTCTTCCTAGCTTTTTTGGTTTTTGAGCAATTAATTTTTTTTCAAATAAACGAAAATTTGCGCGCATTAAAAATACAAATTTTGCAATTTTTGTCAATATCGATTTTTTCGAAAACCATGGCATACACATGAAAATTACAAGAGGACTGTTTTTTAGGCAATTAATCAAACTTTCTTTTTTACGATGAGCAATTTTTTTTATATATTCAACGGTTAACGAGTTATCAGTAAAATAAGACTTTTTTCACCGAAGGGGTGTTTTTTTGGGGTAGTTGCGCGGCACCCCCAGAACTGATTTTTCTGGTTTTGTGATGTTTAATCCTCGTACTAACAGTTAGAGAAATCTCAGATAACAATTTTGCGAGCTTCTGGTGTATTTTTTACTTTGTCGACTGGACTATTAATAAATTTGTCAGACTTAATTTGGTATACATCATTTTTTTCATGGAAATGCACTTCACAACACCTTGATTTTAGTTTTTAAATAATTCTATCTATTACAACTTGTCTGCCTGACAATTAGTGTTAATTAATTCCTATGATATTTTGTTAATTAATGATTTTAATAAAAGTACATTTCATAGCACCTCTCTTTTTTTCACTTATAGTTTGAGATCTCTTTTATGCATATAAATTAATCTGTCAGCTCGCAAAAAAGCCTGCAGCACACAGAACCGGACTTCAATAAATGTATTTTCAAATTCAAACAATAAATTAATTTGCCTCCTTTATAAAGAAAGGAATATATACGTACTAGCAACTGTAAGGATGTATAATTGTGTAAAACAGTTTCTGCATGAGTCAGGATAGTTTAATTTTGCAATAATTCGAACTGCGTATTTTTGTAGCATGAATATATCATGAATTTCAGAACTATTGTCCCAGTTAATTATACCGTATCTCATATGAGAGTGGAAGTTTGCGTAATATAACGATACCAGAATATTACGGTTACAATGGTTAGCTAAAAATCGTAACACATAACAGCAACTTGTCAATTTATTAGTTAATGCCTCTATACGGTGGTTCCATTGCAAATTTCTGTAAAGTAAAATCCAAGAATTTTTGTTGAATTGGTTAACAGTAAATTCATTTATAAAATCCGGAGTTAATTTTTGTATAGAAAAAGGTAAGTATACTGTCTTATTTACATTTAAATAGACATTATATTTTTCAGCCCAGCCCATTTTATAAGTTTTCCGGATGAGGAGTTCTACTGATTTTTCAGTGAGCAATATGTTAATATCATAGGCATAGGAAACAAGCTGTAAGCCGGAAATATTTTTTATGTAATTAGCCAAATCGATGGAAAACATTACGAATAATAATGGCCCTAAGATAGAACCCTGGAGTACTCCTTTACCAACTTTATACTTATTGCTAAAGAGGTTCTTAAGTTTACCAATTTGCGTTCTGTTTTCCAGATGAGCTAAAAAACTTTAGAGTGATACCTCGTATTCCACATCTAAATAGATATGGATATTATTACTAGAGAAATTACATTAATTTCTCTAGTAATAAGTCTTGGTCAACACAATCAAATGCTCGGGAAAAGTCTACAAAGAGGCCTGGACTAAAAAGTCTATTATCTAAAGTATCAACAATTTTTTCATGAAAGGCACATAAAGCCGTTTCGGTATTTTTGTTTTTGGTAGAGCCATGTTGTGTGGGCGACAATATATTGTTTTGTTTTAGAAATAATGTTAATTGTTCTTTCACACTAAGTTCAAATAATTTTGAAAGGTTCGGTAATAGATTGATGGCTCTATAGTTTGCGTAATCGTTGGAATCTCCCTTTTTATAAAAAGGTAGGATGACGGCTAATTTAAATTGACTAGGAAATATTACATTCTGAAAAGACAAATTTAAAATGTACGCCAATGGATTACATAACACGAATTTACATTTTTTAATCAAATTATTTGATATCTCGTCATATCCACTCGCATTTGAATTTTTATTGCCTTTGAAAAATAAATATATTCATTTGGTAGTGATAAATTTAAAAAAATTACTCCGTCTTGCTTGTGTCCAAATAGAAATAAAGTCTTATATATTTGTGGAGCATTGACAAATTCGTTATTCCATAATATACTGACATCATTAAGGTCGACTCTGTCAATGGTAGGGTTTACATACCGTCTGTAAACCGTTACATTCTAAAATAATTTCGGTACGAGAGAGTCGGGTAACTAATAGTATATAACTATATCAAAGTCATTTGAAATTATAATTGAAACAGGTGTGTTTCCGTTCATTTCTTATTTTAATTATGGCACTCATTACATGAGAACAATGTTGTTCTATGTAATAAGTAATACATTATATTTATGATTTACCATTTTCTACGAATATATAACATGCCCCACTATCCTATCTATACGTAAGCGGAAAGCATTGAGATTTCTTATGTTCCTTAAATATAAGTAGAGCACTGTGCTTAACTTCTCATTATTTTATATATATTTTAATCATGTATTTTATAGATTTTGTCCAAATATAAAAATTTGTATTTCTATAGTTATTGGTACCATTGAGATTAGTTGCACAGCCAATAGCTTTTTTATTTCCATTGTCAAAAAAGTATTCTCACTCAGCAACGCCCGAGTGAGATTTTCATCCGTTTTTCAATAACCTAATTAATGTCCTAATACCATTTTAAAGCTAAATTGTTATATCGCTACATAATGTTCGTTCAAACCTTATAAAGACCATGTTACAATTTTGATAAGGCGTACAACTACGTATCATTGTTTGCTTAATCAAAAACCTAAGTAATATTTTGACCGATTTAATTAATTGATTAGCCAGCGTACGGTAAGCATTTCTGGATAATTTTATATACCGCTGGACTGGCTATGTGCGCCGTCTTGGATATTGGACATAGGAATATAGGACGGGAGGTGCAGGTGTTTGTGAGATGCTTCTTTTAAGTTTCTATATACGATCACCTCCTTGCCTATATTCTTCTTTCGAGTCTTCTGTTTCTGAATATCTATTTATTGGTTTTCTTCTTTTGCTTTGTTCTATCCCAGTGTGTTTGGATTCTTTCCTAGTTTGTTCATAATCCTGTCGATTTTTGTTATCCATATTGTCTAAACGTTACTTGTGGCATTATCTTAATTTTTTTCCTTCTTCAATTCTTTGGGACTTCCTGCCACATGCATGTTTTCTTTTTAAGCGGTGCTAGGGGAGTCTACAAAATATATCACAATTAAGCAGTATGTTACTGGTAAAAATCCTCTTCGCCTGTGACGTTTACGTCAAAGGATCAGTTAAAGGTTGGTTTTTATAAATAAACAACACAAATAAGTATAAAAACTTGAAATTAAATATTTATAAAACAACCTTTACCTGATCCTTTGACGTAAACGTAGCATGGCCTCCCTATTTTCAGATTGTTGCTGTTCAATCTTCGCGCTTTTCGTCTGCCATGCTATTTTACATGCTGTCCAAAAAACTAAATACTTCAAGTCTAACAAAGGTTATGTGTTTATAAGAAACAGTCTGTAGTAAAAATTTTGTGATGTGCTTCTACATTTCCCTATATAACTCGGGTTTGTATTTTGATATTTACCTGTATTATTAGTGATTTTTAATCAGGAGAAAACGCGCTTTCTAACGTTTTATTTGACATCATTGTTTATGTTCATAATACCAGAAATATTTGTAACATTATTAAATTTTTATTTTGATTTTTTCGAATTATTTTGCTAGATTACTTGGAATACCTTACATGTACTTAGCTAAAAATGTGTAACATACTTTTTTGCTCGTCAAAAAATTACCATTCGAACGGTATATATGACTTCTATTTGATCACAAACAGTTGCTGAAAATTTGCCAAGACAATGTAGCGTTGCATAGCGAGTCGTTATGCCAACAATGTAATTTATATGGGTTAAGAAAAGTAACAGATCGGCTTTATAACTTTTTAAGTAGCAAATGTAATTATTGTAATTTTTGATGTATATCTACATTATTCTAGCTTTTTTAGATCGTATTTTTAAAATCGTAGCTCCCCTCGAAATTTAAATTTTGTGAGGCAACTTCAAAAAGCTATGTGTGTTTCTTTTTCAGACAGACATTGTGTCAGGAACTTCACCGTGTAAAGGAGATATTGCTTTCATTTACCTCATAGAAAGACAAAAATTATCCAATCATGTCAACGAAGAGAAACATGAATTGGTTGATGCTACGATTGACCCAGTGGTGGCTCCTTTTGTATGGGATCAATGTTTATTATGCCAGAAGCATTCAATAGAGCGCTTAATCATTCCAAAGTATGAAGGTTATATAACCATGGCGAAGAATCTTGCAATTTTTGCTGAACATGATGAGCTTCTAAGTGCTATAAGAAATTTAAACAAATTCAAGACATTGGATTGAGTATGGTTGCGACAAATACAGGAAATTCATTCCAATTCATGAGATTTGTGCCAAACTCTCGCCGGAAATTTGCAGAAATTTGTAGGCTTTTTATTCTTATTTAACTGGTTGCGACACAGTTTCCACATTTAGTGGCATTGGCAAGAAGACAACTTGGAAGGTCTGGATGTCATTTCGTAAAATTGATTGTGTATGGCATCAGCTCAGTACAGGCACCTCTGATATTGATGATGAATGTCATGATCTGTTGCAGCGATTAATATTTTATGATCAAGCATCAGATCTTCAGAGCATCAATGACTGCAGACGAGTGTTATTTACAAGAAAGAATTGAGCAATCGAAAACATTCCTCCTACAGCAAATGTTTTATTAACACAACACGTCAAACGAGCTACTTTCCAAGCCAGAATTTGGAACAACAGCCTCGTTGCACAATACACAATACCTTCGCCAACCATGTGGGGATGGATAGTAACTTCAGGGGATCATACCGACCTGTGTGGACAACAATTGCAGAAGTGTCAAAACACTGTGTACGACTTACCTCCTGTACTTGCTACAAACCATGCACATCTTTTAAATGTGTTAAAATGGGAATCCGATGTACGAAACTTTGTGCATGTGAAGGACAGCGATCGGTAATCACAAGTGAATTTACACAAATCATTTGGATAATATTGCATATATGACAGCAAGACATTATTTTATTTGGCTATTATGGCTGACATTAGGGTATTTGACGAAGTATAGGATATTATTAAATTGAAATAATATTACATACTTTTGTATCTCATTCTTGTTCCTAATGTTTGAAACTTACAGTTATGCCTTAAGTGTGCCTCATGTCACTGCTTTCAAAACGGAAATGAAAGTTTCATCGCTCTAAAAAAGCTAGAATGTATTTACATATACATAAAAAATTACAATAATTATATTTGCTACTTAAACAGTTACAAAGCTGCTCTATTACTTTTCGGAATCCATATAAATTACATTGTTGGGATAACGACCTTCTGTGCAAAGCTACATTGTCTTGGCAAATTTTCAGCAACTGTTTGTGATCAGGTAGAAGTCATATATACCGTTCGAAAGGTAATTTTTTGACGAAAATGTAGCAGAGGACATCATCAGCTAGATGTAATGGATTCCAAGTTATTTAGCAAAATAGAAACAAAAATTTTAATAATGTTACAAATATTTCTGGTATTATGAACCTAAACAATGATGTCAAATATACCGCTGGAGAGCGCGTTTCTCCTGATTAAAAATCACTAATAATATAGGTAAATATCAAAATACAAACCCGAGTTATATAGGGAAATGTAGAAGCGCGTCACAAAACTTTGGCGGCTTTATTGATTACGTCATCAACACCACGAGACCCATGTACTATCTGAATTCAAAGAGGCGCATTGATTGCCAGATACGAAATATTTTGGTGTAATTTTCAGCTACCCCACCCCACTATGTGAGTCTTAACATGCCTCAACATCTCTGACCCAACCTAGAGAACACCTGATTGTATGCCATGAGAGGCCATCGCGTCGGCTAATAAAACAAATAAATAAATACAGCAAATGTTTTAAGACATTGGGTTGATTCTACGGTTGGTTCCTTGTGAAACATTCTTCAATAATTTAAATATACAGGAAATTAATTTAAGTTAGCAAATGTTTGTATTTTCCTCTTTGAAATGAATTTTACTTGTGTTATTGTTTGTAGAAAGCCAAATTTGTCTCAGAATTATACAATTTACGTTTACAATCTTATTATTATTCCTATACAGTACCTCTTTTATATTAGTATTTTTACAATAAAAGTTGTTAGGATTTGGAAATAAGTTTCTAGTCGCACTGAAAGAAATAAAATTTGGTGGCCTTGACAAAAAGTATTATCTACCAATTTCACATCGGTTCTATTTCGGTATCGACTATTTTGTTTTGCAGTCACGTAATTTATCAGCAGTGACAAAGGGACTCAAGTATCAATTGTCAGTATTTGACAACTTTATTAACAACAACTTGTTTCTTATCCCACGACAGTTGCAGATTCGAGACAAAGTGAAAAATTTATTTAAAATATTAAGAAGTTATTATGTTGCTTCCATTTAGAAATGTCGCTGAATGGTTTTCTTATGATTATTTTTTTGCAGGTTTTTTATTTTACCTTAAATGCTTACTAGGGGAAACTAATATTTTATAAGAGATGAATTTCCTTTTCCTGACAGAAAATTTACAAGATTTAATATCATCATATTAACATTGGTATATTTGTCTGTAGGTAGAACACCAATTATTAGGTATTAGAATCACAATAGAATCACATAAATGTATTTAAGTTATTTATAATATTGCGATAAGAATATAATAAAAGTATAATAAGAAATAATATAAAAATGAATCATAAATTATTCACAGAATCTTAAAGTAAAAACATGTGTTAAGAAAAAAAAAATACATGAACAATTTTTTGACGTCACCAGTAGCACAAGATAAAATATCCAAATTGTATTCAATATTCAATTAATATACGATTCAAATGTATTGACCCCTCACTTTAACCCCGAATATCTCAGAAACAGAGAAGCGGAAAAATTGTATGTCTTCATTATGTGTCTATTCTAAATCATTCACTGAAATTTAAATAATGTACATTGGACAGTTTTGAAGTTCTGTTAAGTTATATTGAAGAATGCCCTACTTTTTAAGGAAATATTGACAATACCAGTTTAAAATCCATTATAACTTGAAAAATATGCCTACCATGTAAATGACATTTTAGATTCCGATAGAGCACGGCATTTTTTGTATGAGAAAATTTATTCATATTATGCCTGCTAGTAATTTTCGGGACTCAATCCTTGATATAACTTATTCTCATTTTAGTATACAATGAATTAATTTAATTAGATTAAATCACCTAGGAAAGATTATTGGGTGTGCTTCTTGTGAGGCAGACACCATTATGAATCTTTAACTTTTGACAACAGATTCGGTATCAGCTACTATGAAAATACCTAACAAATTTAACTTCAATCTGCTCCTCCGTTACAGTTTAGCATATTTCTAGTAGATAGTACTTCCTGTGACTTTTATTCACTTTATGCTAGACATAAATTGAAATATGGGACCGATGTCGAGCCGCATTCTACACTTCGCAAAATATTTTGTAGAAAGCACGTACGCCATTCCAGGGAAATCAATGCACAAACACATAAGAGAACAAAACATACATACTGGTTTAATTTAGTACATTACCTTTAAAAAAAAAATTAAACTCGGTTAAAAATTATAAGTGCCTCTACTTTGTACACTTATCCAATGTATACAGATTCGGAAAACGTTCGTTTAGGTATGGCAATAGGTGCAAGCGAGAGCGAAGCAACTAGGCTATTCTTGCTTATCGTATAACACATCACCTGCTTTCCCCACTACATGTGCGTGGGCACCTCTGTCTGCGGTATTTCAATTTGTTTCCGTATTTCTTTACGTTTTAGTGCAATACCAAAACCAACACTTTCCGAATATGTATAGGACGTATTCCTTTAAGAACATTATAGTAGATGAAAATTGCAAAATTTTGCGTCCTAATACGCATGATCCAAAACTCAGTAGTTTCAGAGATATTGCAATTTCTACATATTTTCAGAAAAATGCTCCTCACAGTTACAAAATCGTGAACTAACAATGTGTCCGTTATTTTCAGAAATTTTTGATCTAGTTATGTACTTTAAAGAATAATTACAATAATATTTTATTAATAAAATAAGCCAGATTCATTCAACATTGTTGTATATTAATGAAATTTGAAATTAATCATGTATATAAACTTAAATATTGTTACGTATTTCCACCCTTCTTGGAAACCAGCCTTCAAAATCCGTGGGTTCAAGAATTGCAATAAGATACGATCACTAACACTTTATTGATTAAATTACTAAAAACTTCACAATACTTTAATAACTGAAGCACACTTTTTACTGACTAAAATAATCTTCACTTCGAATTTCTAGTCTTGCTTTCCATTCAAAAACTTGTCCTTCCCGCCTGTTTACATTAGTTTATATACTCTAAAATCGCCTACCTGTGTCTCAGAGCACGCACCTGCATGCCGCATTAGGAGCTCTACAGTCGCCTAATCATGATACTATGATTTCCACCACTCTACTCATGGGCATCAGTCTCCAGACCCTAGGGGGCGCCAGCGCGTAACAATATTAAATAGTCACATCCGAGAAAACATATTAGTAACAAGTAATTTTAAATTACATTTTTGAATTACGTTAACTTTTTTCGCAGTTCCTTATAGAAATTGGTAGTTCATTATATTGCTTAAATCCATTGTGGAATAGGTTAACCTAGCTGTATCTTGTATGTACCGTTGGAATATATAAATTGTCCGTTGAGCATGTGCCGTGTTCGTGAATGTTCCCCACGAAGATGCAGTATTCTGATAAATGTGTTAGGACTAACTCATATAATATTTTGTAAAAAAAAGCATTGTATTTACAGTTATGATTTGCCTCACTCCCACTAACTTCGGAGCATCAAGCATTAATTTTATATTTGTAAATTTGTTATAGTTTAGAATCACTCATTATGCTTTGTTTTGTTTCTTCTGGAGCAAACTTAGGCCAACCAAATTAGCCTGTGATTTATATAAAACTGGAATTAATTATAAAACATTTCAAACTTCGATGAAAGTGGTATATTCACGCAAGAGACAAATATAAAATTTTGTCCCCTTCTACGAAGCCAGCAAGGTTGTTTAAATTGCAAAAAATCCGTTTCTTACTTTCTGGCCAATTTTATAGCCCATATCTTGGAAACGAGAGCTCGCACGAACTTGTGAATTGCGCCGTTCGATATCTCGTTCGATTTTCTACAACAAAAGGATTTCTCGAGTTTCCGCGGTAACTCCCGAAGCCTGTGTCGGTCGAGAAGCAAAATCCCCGGATTTTTCATTTTGATGGCCCATACCTCCCGCACCCGGCTCCGCAAGATATTCGTGCCCCACATCATCGAACGGAAAATTTAACATGCAATCGATTCGGCCCAAAAAAGGGGGGGTCAATTTTGTTTGGAAAAAGTTAGGGCGCTTTAAGCGGGGAAGTGTCGACATTATGCCATTCGATTTCTCGTTCAATTTTCCACAAAAAAAGTAATATCGAGCCTTTATAAGCTTTAGTTTGGGCGAAATGGCCCTCAAAGGTGGAAATGGCCCTCAAAGCGAAATCCTCGTATCTTTCACTTTGGTGGCCCACATCTAGCGTCCGGAGCGGCGTAAGAAATTCGCGATGATGTCATCGAATTGGAAATTTAATTTGCAATCGATCTAGCCGAAAAAAGGAGGGTCACTTTTCTCTGGAAAAAGTTAGAGCAGCTTATGTGGAGAGGCGTCGACTTATTTATTTTTTACAATTTATACAATCTTACCGGCTTTGTAGGAGGGGGCAAAGTTTTATATTTTTTCCTTACGTGAACATACAACTTTCATCAAAGTTTGAACTATATTGTGATTAATTCCAGTTTGTTGTTTAAAATGACTGGCCTAATTTATTTCAGCATTACTACGTAGAAAGAGTATTGTTGAGCAGAAGTTGAAATGAGGGAAAATAATGAAATAAATATGTTCTTTATTGGAACAATCCAAAGGGCTATCGACCGAATCCTTCTGAAAATAATTGATGGATAATAGTTATTTTCGTCCATGTACTAACATCTTTTCCTATGCGTCCCATTAAATTAACTTTTTTAACCTATGTCTTACCTGGTAAAATAAAGAGCATAACCAGAGAACGTTAAATAATCATCAATAATTACACCTAATTATTTGAATTTATTAACTTGTTCAATTTACGTTCAATTAATTGCTACTCCTTGGTTGTTTACTATGTTACTCATCTGTATTACTTTTAATTATTATAAACTTAGTTTTTTCTGTAATTAAGCGAAGATTATTCATATTCAACAGTTGTTGCTCTAAGCTCACTATTTATTATGTTTATAGTCGAGTCTACATTATCACCAACTAATTATATCAATTCAGGAAATAGTTATAACCTTTATTTTTAACCAATTTCCTATGTCACGTATGCAGAGAACAGGAGATTAGGCCCTATAACGGTTCCTTGCGGTTCACCGAATATTGTCTCTTTTAGTAAGGATATGTCATTTTTATATTTGGTAGTTTGTGTTCTATTTTCTAAATAACTGGTCATCCATTTCATATTGTTAGGTCCAAATTCGTCATTTTTAACTTTAATAGTAATAATTGTCTATCTAATGAAACATATTCTTTATAGAATTTTGCAAACAGCTGAAAGAAAAACTATCTATGAGAACTAGAGGAAATGCTATATATAAAAATATTAATGAAATCTTTGCATTCTTTCGATAACCTGACTTCTGGTTATGCTAACAAGTAAAAATTCTTATTTGCCATCCTCATTTTAACACTAGCATCCAACACAGATCCTTACGGCTAGGCAGGCTAAACTAGTATCTACATGACTCCCTACGATATGTAAATTCAGTTAAAAATGGGAACAAAGGCCTGAAATTAATTTATTTACGTACGTTGTCTTTAAAAATTTGTTCGTTCTAATGAATTACATTTTCATAAAATCTCATTCAGTTTCTTGGAAATGCTTAGCCTTTGAAACGTTTTTCGTCCTTATTGTGGACTCATCAGAAAAGCCTAAAGCCACTCATAACGATGTTCCATGCAGAACTAAGACAATATCCATTAATAACTATGTAATATTTATATTTGACATGGAAAATCTTATAAAAAAAACCTGAGGCCTTCGCTTCTAGTATGTACACCAAATCCCAAATTTCTGTACTCTGACCAAGTTGCTTTAGTTATTTTCCCTTATTTACCCCTATTTAACCCCCAACCCTTCAACAAAATCATCTCAAAATATAATCTAGTTCCAGATGTCGTTATAATACATACATATGCGTGCCATATTTCAAGTGAGTATCTCAATTTCATTTTATCAATCCCTTTAATAATGGAGTAGGGGTGATGGAGGGTTGAAAAATATTATAAAAAAATCTGAGGCATTAGCTTCTAGTACATAAACCAAATTTCAAGTTTCTGTACTCTTACCAGCTTGCTTTTCTTATTTTCCGTTACTTGCCCCTATTTACGGGGCGACAGACAAACCGACAGAGCGACAGAAATTTTTTTTCGCTCAAATTTAAAATCTCGACGTTTCATGACATTCTAAACCTATTTGAAGAAAAAAAAAATTTTGAAGATTTGTTTACGATTGCTGTACTTCCAATTCACTACGTGGATGTGGAAATAATTAAGAAGTAACTTATAAGTAAAGTAATAAATTAATTAAAAGCCTCTCTAATATGCCTCTGCCATTACGTGTTTATAGGAATATGTCGAGTTGTCAGTAACCATGTGCACCTACAGTACCAATAAGGAGCTATCTTATTCTTATAACATTGATTGACAACTATTTGCATTCGATATTATTTGTGCACTTGTACTTTGCATTTTTCCTAACTCAAATTGGTTAAGAAATGAAAAACTTTCCCAAATGCTTACGAATAAGGAGAATGTAAGTACATTCTTCTTAATTTTAAATACGTGACATATCAACTATCTGAAAATAGAATATGCGGCTTTGTGTTAATTAGAAGCGTACTTCCATTTAATTTTAAATAAACGTTCGAGGGATGTGGGAAGTAGGAAAGAATTCTTAGTGCTCGAAAATTCGAATTTAACAAATGTTATTTTATCCGTCTTATTTCTAATTTAACCACCTACCATCTACGTGGATCTAAAAAATTTAATTTAAGGATGTCTGACGTTCTCTAATTAAATTTATGTTTATTTAAGATCTACTAACCGTTAAGTAATTAAACTAAATTATTTAAAAAAGATGTTTATGTTTTCAGCCGTTTAAAAGACGCTTTGCTTCCATTTTATTTCTTCATTAATAGCACGCCGCCGGCATTTGGGAATTTAGATTGTATCTCCTTCATACGCTTTATTTCTTGTATAAAACGTGAATAAAATACTCCGGTTTATTTGGTATTAATAAAGTTTCATTATCTTTCTCTAACGATTCATACGAAATATTTCGGAAATTTAGTGGTTGGATTCCTGGACGTGTTCCGGATAAATTTTAACACACATTTGGAACAATGTCAAAACCACCCAATGTGTATTATAACTGTAGTAACTTCATGGAAAGATATTACTGTTAAATTAAACTGATTAAAAGTGAATTAACTAGTAAATCATAAATACCTAGAACATTTTGTACAATGCGGTCTTCACTACTGCTTCATACGGGGTTGTCAGACAAATAATGACTTTAATAATTACAAAATTTGAATATTTAATTTCAGATTTTAGTATTTTTCTCGCTTTTAAACATGTATTCAGAGACCATATAAATGACAGATGTAAACATCACAGACTATCGGCAGAATGTCTACCAGCGCGGCGGTGCGGGAATATTCCTGATAATTGTGCAGTGACTTTTGTATTGTGTTCTATACGTCGATTTGAATTTTGTTTTCTTGAGTAAAAAACACGTGATTTCTTTTTGCAATTGTCAATAATCGTGAGCATAAAGTTTCTTACAAAGTAAATACAATTTTCATAAGCATTATGTGTATATTTATTGTGTTGAAGCCATTGAAATTATTATGATTATAGGTTACTGTTTGCAACTCATTTAAAAGACATTAATATTTTTTTATACAGTTACACGGACTTGTAGTCCATCGGTCAGGTAGTTTTACTTGGAATTAACTCGGTTAGTTTTAAAACTTTGCAGGCTTGTAGATTTCGGTACCTAGAACTAAAGTCTGCATTTTGCATAAACCGAGACCTGCCGCTGGCGACGCCATATGGCGAAGATGGCCGCCAAAAGTAGTTTTTAGAAAAAGTATGTAGATACGTAAAATGAAAAATGGGAAATTTCCGATAAAAAATGTTCTTAGCATATTATCTGTAAAGTTAATGGTTTAGGCACAAAAGTCGTCGTAAATTTCAAAATGTTGGGTTAGTATTGTCTAGAGACGTTCTGCCAACGATTTTTGAAAATAATGTGTCTTAGAATTACCAATAACATTTATTTTAGGCTCTGTACAATTTCATCATAAAACAGTGGCGTATCCGAGGGCGTATCTTTAATTTAAGGAATTAATTTAATTTAAAATTATTAATTAATAATTTATAATATTAATAATTAAAAATTGTAATGCCAATAACGTAGGTACTTGTTTCCACAGCACCCAAGAGGTAAAGTACACGGCTCTTTTTTTTTTAATGTAGTTTCCCCTGTAGGCCTACTCCACAACAGCATATTTATTACAACCTTTTCAGTCTGCAAATGCCCGACAGACCTGGTTCATTAATACTAACAGTACTTTCAACGGCAATTGTAGTTTTGTCTATTTTGGAGTCAACGTCCCTTTCTTCTAATTCATTGGATTCCCCAACTTCCTCATTTGATAAAATGATAGCACATTTCAAACCGGACTTTCTGCAGTAGCAGGCTGTTTCACAATTTGTTTTACACTTGCATGATAAAAATGTAAGTGTTTTCGGAGCAGGATCCTTTAAAGTGGTCATTGGAGTGATACCAGTTTGGGTTTCCTTCCAACCCCATTCTTCTACTTTTTTTGAACAGCCATACGATTGTTGGACTTGATGGTAGGTTCGTAATGAATGCTGTCTTGGAGCTGCACTTATCGGTGGTAAAGGAGCCAAATTAAATTTAATTTTTGTAACTGCCTTCAAAAAACACTGATACCGATATTTGTCTAGACCATTGTTCTTTTTGTCTTTGAAATCATAGAGCGCAAGAAGAAATTTTTCACCTGCATCAGCAACTTCGTTGGCAGAAGCATGTTAATTTTTGAATACCTGAAGAACAGCATGTACATGTGCATGTTTGTCTAAAATAGTTAAGAATATCAATTCTCCTAGGTTAAATAAGGCAGAAGTTGTATCGCACCCACTAAATGCGTGAAGGAATAAGATATTATTTTTAACTACTTCGTTGCCTTGAATACTTTGCGATGAATAAATACGTTCAACTCATTTTCCTTTCCCAAGCTTTAGCAAGTATATAATTGCATGCGAGTTACCCAGTGCTGTCAAAAGAACTAGAAGATCGACATGACCTTATCGGCTATAGTGAACGCTGTTTAGAGAAGTTAACGAAATATGTTCTTATTTAATCTACTCTTGTGCCTAAACCGTTAACTTTACAGAAAATATGCTAAGAACATTTTATAGGAAATTTCCTCCTATTCACTTTTGCTCCCTACATATATTTTTTTTAAAATGAACAGTTTCTGAGATATTTGAAAGTACTATTTTTGGCGGCCACCCTGGCAATATGGCGTCGCCGGCGGCGAGCCCCGGTTTGTGCGAAATGTGGATGTGGAAGTAAAATTAATATTCAAGATAATGCGGGGCATACAGAAATAATTTTATTCTACATCAACAACATAAAAGTATTCTATGCAGTTATACAAAGGAGGAAAATAATATACACGATTGCGGAATAGGCAATCAATTTCTTCATTTTAAAATATGTATAATTTTTATCTCAACTGAGAATAAAAAATATATTTGCAGTAAAAGCAAATCAATGAAAAAAACATTAAAGAAATGGATTTCTTGTAAATCCTACAAAGCGTTTTACCGTATAAACAGGAATGTTTACTTTTCCGCTTTGAAAATCCCAGAAGAAAGTTATCATTCGAAGAAACAAATGTACTGGTTATAAAAGTGCATTCTATAGTAACACATTAGTTATTACAATGCCAATTTAAAATATCAAGAGTTTGAATATATTCCTTAGAGAAAATTTCAATTACGACTACCTTGAATTTTTTATGAGGTACGCCGTCTACAAATCCGGATTTCCATTAGAATGGCACATGGTTACAGTTTCTTTGAATGCACTTACTAGATATGCGATGAAAATTTACGATCGAAAAGCATGTCTCGAGAAGATATATAATATTTCTTATAAATATATCATAGTGTATAGTAGTATTTTATTTTCTCTTAGAAAGGCATTTCCTTTTGCACGTGTTATCAATACATGTCTACGTGGAGAAGCTGGGAAAACCAGCTCAGCCTTATATTATGTGTCTTCTTCGATCTTTTGAAAAAGAAATAGCTTTACGGACTGGCGTCCCAACAGACCACTAGATATTTCTCACTAAACCAATTCACTCACGAATAAAAACAGAAATACCCCCAGAATTCTAAAAGAGCATTAAAGTGAATTTATTGCAAAAAATATTTATATAAATCATATTTTTTAGTACTCTTTATTATGCTTATTTCTATTTTGTTAAAAAGGTACATTATTCATTGTATATTGATATTTTTATTCTTCTTGATTATAATATAATAATAATAACAATAATAATAATTTACTTATATCCAATTCATTACAGTAAGTTACTATAAGAAAAATGTGTTAATTTTATAGCTGAATACATGTAATAAGAATACTCTGGCAAAAAACATTTTATGGAAGCTTGATTGAGAGGAATGGTGCTACTATTTATATAATTTCTCCAAATATAACAAAAATGTATGACTTAACTCTTTTATCCTGACATTTAAAGTATAGCCGAACTAAACTATGAAAATGGATACAAATTCATTAATGCCGTTAAACTAAATTAATTACGCCACCAGAGCAGAGCATGTATAAGAATATACCATATACCAACACAGATACACGTACATCTATATAAAATTTGAAATTTTGTATTACCAATAATAGTTCTGTATACAAACATACACGTATGGCTCAGTGACGCAGTGCAAGGTGTTTGGCTTGGGACCATACTCGCTTCGATGCTACATATACTAAAATTGGAATGATACAGAGATGATTAGCGTGGCCCCTGCGCAAGGATGGCACACAAAATCGTACAGCGTTCCACATTTTTTTTAGACACTAACTGATTATCTTAAGAGTTTAATATTACTTTTCCTACAAATTCTGAAAGTATTATTTACGTTCCGCCCCGCCACGCCCAAACTATGATGCCTTAAGCATCAATTTTAAACCCATGTAGAAAAAACTCAGTAATAAGCAGCATATATTATAAGAAATGTCTGATAGAGGAATGGTGATAAAAACAAACTTGTTAGGGACCCCAGTCAAGCCAACGACTATCACCATTCTATGTTTTTATATACTTTATAAATTAGATATGATGTGTGTTTTATATATAAGAGTTTTCTTTTTATATACATTAAATGATGCTCTTAAGTTTGAAATGTTACAATAGATAAAAACAATAAATATATTTTAGTGGTAAATGGCTTGCGACCATGGTGACCCGGGTTCGAATCCTGGTTAGGGTATGGATGTTTAGTGGCATTTTTAATGTATTACCGATATGGTAGTAGTGGGCTAGACCATCGTTGGTTGACACATGTCTGGTGGCTGTTATCTCCTCTGAGTTCGAGCCTCAGCTGCGGTAGTTGGCAATGTCGCAGGGAATGGTTGTTGCACATATCGATGTTATTATACCTAATTAATTACATGCCTATAACAACAGTCTGAGAGATTACAATAAGCCACAATTATTCTAATTTACAGTTTCTGAAATAAAACTGCCGGTTTCTTCAACTTTCTTATATTTTCCACTCTTATTTCTTTATATTTTATAGGTAGCAAGTTGACCAATAGACTTTCTCAGTTTGAGAGTTCTTAAATTTTTATTGGCTGTAGATTTTGTGTTATAATGATTCTCATTCACTTCGGTAATATTGTTTTGATGCCATTCACTCCACTGAATTTGATATATTGCGTGAAGGCAATGTTAATGTTAAGGGGTGAATGGGGTAATCCACTGGTTCAAAATTGCCTGACGCATTCATACGTGTATTTGACAGTCTCTGAAACAATTCCAGAGTTAAAGAATCTTTGAATGGGTTGGCAAACGTATTTTTGCATATTTAAACTTTTAACCGTCGTAAAACATGCATTAACTCTTATTTAGTGTTTATATTTGACAAAATGTTACCTTCTGTCAGTCATACCATGTTTCAAAATATTCCGGAAATGAACGGAAATCGAAAACGCTGCGTCCAAGAATGCATTAGAAACCATTCTTTCAATCTTTGGTTCATGAGAAAACATATTTTGTTACTTGATGCTAAAAATACCTTCTGTCGGACCATATAAAATTTCAAACTTCATTTGCCGGAAAATGCCTCGACGCCGAACAAAAAGGTTGTTCGCCTCCCTCTCCTACTAACAGGACTAAATCATTAAATACCGACCTTTCATTTTCCGACGCCGACCTGTGCTACGAACTATTATAATTTGTAATCTTATTAGTTTTTATATCCCGATTACAGTATTTTTTGTTTTTTGCTGTTTAGGGGTGGTTATCGGAAAATTAATAAAGTTTAGCTTGACTAACGAAACTGTGGATAATATAACAGAGAAGATTGTAGTATAAATTGCAACAGAAAAGTTTGTTTGTCGAGCTCCAGTCCTTTCTCTTGATACTTGGGAGTTTCTAGTGCGTGTTTAAATAAGATTTATTAATGGATACCAGTTTCATCTTAGTATTCCAGGACCAAGTAAATGGACTACATAAAACAAACCTATGAAATATGGCGTGGTGTAATGTTATTTATTGCTTTGTATTTTCAAATTTGCATGTTTAGTATTGTCTGTTTTTCATCAGTTTGACTGACATAACAGAAAAATGAACTCTGTAGTAATAAATGTAGATAAAATAGTAGTCCAAATGACAAAAAATGTTTAAGACAATATATTGATTACTTAAGTAAAGCCTCCTCTTTGAATTATTTCCACATTTTCATAACATTGAAATAAAGCCAGGAAAAAATTAAATCAAAAATTTTGAATAACCTGTGGCTCTTCTAAGTCAAGTCTCCATTTGTCGAAAACAGTTGTTCATGTCGAGGTAAAACGAGTACATTATTTTCTTTAAACTCTAAAATAGGTACCTCAGTTTTAAAAACCTATTACTTTCAAAGTGAAATGTTATATAGTTCACATCCCTCTCTGATAACACAGGCACACAAAAAAATGTTCAAACCCAGAAACTAAACCTACCAACCTTTATGTATTTTGATCTCCTGAATTTGATGCCATCAGAATTTTATTTTAACGTAGGATTTTCTTTAATCTTAGATTTTAAAATCTAATAATGCTATTTCAAAGGTAAAAATATAAGATAAAAATTCACAGATCTTGCATCTTTCGCAAGTATCTTAATTGTATTGAAAATACCAGATACAACTATAATTCTCTTGGAGTCCAAGGATGGATGGCTAGGACGATAGGTATTTTCAGCATTTACATTAGGTACCATTAGCGATTAGTGATAAAATTTAAAAGAAAATAAAAACTTTTATCAAATTTAATTATAGCATTTGGGTTCATTACAATTGGACCCATGTTCATTGATAAAAATTTTTTAGATTAACCCAGCTATCACCTGTCAAATTTTGTCATAAAGCTTGTAGAACACCCTGTATAGTGCTTTTCTACTGTACTTTTTTATATCATACTTAGATGTGTTTGATAATTTTATTTACATAATTCTATATATATATATATTTGTCCATACGATCGAATTAAGCTAGTCCATGTTTTATTGGGTTATTTAGTTTTTTTAATGTTAATTTGAAAGTGGCAGTGTTCTGTAAGAAATAAATAAAGTTATGCAAACTAAGTGACATACAATATGGCAGTGTCGGCATGTATCACAAGAGACCATTAAGTTTAGGAGTGTTTATGTTTATATTTTAGTTTCGAGATAATCTGGAATGAAGTGAGAGTGACAGGGAAAAGTCTGATTGTTAGAACGTTATGATGAGATAGACTTGATTATTCATACAGATTTAGTTCGTGAAGTACTTTGTAAATAATTAAAATAGTACATTTGTTGGTATTTTTTACAGTAATAATAAAAGAATATTCGAGTTCCATATACTTACCTTTTGTGTCTGATGTTGCAACTAGTTCAACATGTGGCAGAAACAGAAGTTGAACTAAATACGAATTACGAAACCAGTAAATACAGGGTGTTGCATCATGAGAGGGACATAGCTTAATAGGAGGTAGAGAACATCAGTGGTAACCGGAACCTCCCATAGAAATGTCTCATTGGGCCTTCACTACGAAATTACAGGGTGTTAAATAATTTTTGGCCAAACCTGTTTTTTGTCATAACTTTGACAGGAAATGAAATAACGGATTCATATTTGGTACGGCTAATGTACAAACGAGCCCCAAGAGGTACATGTATAAAAAAAATATATCCAGGTCCGGACTCACTATAATTTATGTTTCTTCTTTGCATCAATAAAACATCACCCTGTATATATTTTTTTGAAATTTCGATACGATATTCGAAAAGAGCAAGAAAAAACAAACAAAATGGCCTATTTCATTTTTTTGTTACACCTTCGTGGTTATTTAAATACGTTGTTAAATGTGCAAGAAAATGGATTACAGAACCCTATTAAATGAGAGGCACGTGAAATAAATAGTTTTATAACTAAAATTTGCAAAAATTCTATTGAGCCTAGGTGGTCTGGGTGAATCCTAATTCCGGCACGTTTTAAAGGTCCATTTTGGTAAAAAACTGTGGTCCTAATAAGTAATCGGGTATGAAATAACAAAATTTTTAATCAATCACAGTAGGCTTGTTCAAAGAATAAAAGTGACAGATAATTTAAACCATTTAGGCCTAAGCAACCAGTTACTTTGATCAAGAAAATCATCAACATTTTATACTTAATAAAAATTGGAAGAGAACAAACTAAAATCTAAATAAATAAAATATTTTCCATTCAATTAACAATAAATAACAAAACAATAACTAAATGTGTTTAAAAATAAAACGTATGACACTAAAGTAAATTTTCAAAATGTCCTCCCCCAAATTCTGTGCATTTTCTTGCGCGTTTAGAAAGGTCACCAATTGCTCGACGTATCATTTCTGGATTATTCCATATTTCGTCGCAGGTTGTAACGATGCGCTGGATTAAATGTTGTCTACTTTCAATATCAATGCTATAAACCTCGTTTTTTTAAGTGGCCCCATAAAAAGTAATCACAAGGGTTACAATCAGGAGATCTTGGTGGCCATTCATGTGGACCCCCGCGTCCAATCCATCTATTAGGATACACATTGTTTAAGTGTTCTCTTACTTGAAGGTTAAAATGTGGTGGGGCCCCATCATGCTGAAACAACATGCCTCTTATACCGATATTTTCTAACATATTCGGTAAAATGTTTTGAAGAAAATCAAAGTAAATTTCACCATTCAATCTTTCTTCAAAAAAATGTGGCCCTATCAAATGTCTATTCACAAGTCCGACCCAAACATTTACAGAAAACCTGTGTTGCGAACGGCGTTGGCGTACCGCATGTGGGTTTTCCTGTGCCCATTTATGATTATTTCGTGAATTCTTTACTCCATTCCTTGTAAATTGTGCCTCATCCGTAAATAAGGTTCTGTAAATGACTGGGCGATGATTAGACAACCAACGACAAAATGCCAGGCGGGGGATATCGTCGCCTTGTTGAAGACGCTGTACCTGCTGGATATGATATGGATGGTAACGTTCTCTTTTTAGGGTTCTCCATACTCGCCAATGAGGAATACCAGTTGCCAAACTAATTCGTCTAGTGCTCATATTTGGGTTTTCTTGAACTACGTTTATAATATTGTTTTGTTCCTGCACACCTTGTTGTAAAACACGCTCCACAACTGCAGAAGTAGGAAACTTTCCGTGTTGTCTTGCATACTGGAACACCGTACTAAAGGTTTTATGATTACGGCATCGACGACCAGGAAAACGCAGCCGATATTCTCTTTCCGCCGACCTACCATTTCCATTACAGAAACCATAGATGAATATTATGTCAGCATATTCCCCGTTTGTAAATTTTACTGGCATAGTTAAAATATTTTCACAAGTTTTCACTAACTAAATGCGGATTATTGACACATTAAATTACTAACAAACAATTATTCAACTGTTTAGGAGATTTCTTTTTATTATCTGTCACTTTGAACAAGCCTACTGTGATTGATTAAAAATTTTGCTATTTCATACCCGATTACTTATTAGGACCACAGTTTTTTACCCAAATAGACCTTTAAAACGTGTCGGAATTAGGATTCACCCAGACCACCTAGGCTCAATAGAATTTTTGCAAATTTTAGTTATAAAACTATTTATTTCACGTGCCTCTCATTTAATAGGGTTCTGTAATCCATTTTCTTGCACATTTAACAACGTATTTAAATAACCACGAAGATGTAACAAAAAAATGAAATAGGCCATTTTGTTTGTTTTTTCTTGCTCTTTTCGAATATCGTATCGAAATTTCAAAAAAATATATACAGGGTGATGTTTTATTGATGCAAAGAAGAAACATAAATTATAGTGAGTCCGGACCTGGATATATTTTTTTTATACATGTACCTCTTGGGGCTCGTTTGTACATTAGCCGTACCAAATATGAATCCGTTATTTCATTTCCTGTCAAAGTTATGACAAAAAACAGGTTTGGCCAAAAATTATTTAACACCCTGTAATTTCGTAGTGAAGGCCCAATGAGACATTTCTATGGGAGGTTCCGGTTACCACTGATGTTCTCTACCTCCTATTAAGCTATGTCCCTCTCATGATGCAACACCCTGTATATCTATCGCTTAAAGTAAGTGATGAGAGAAAATACGAGGTGATATTCGATAATTTCTATTGCAATTGTCATAACATTATTTTGATTTATTTTATATAAAAACTAGCAATACAAAATTTGGCGTTTTATATGTAACACATATAGGTACTTATATTTAATTATATTTATTAAATAAGTTATAACGACAAAAAAATCTTGGTAATAATTTTAAGCATTTTTTACAAACGCGAGGATCTTTCGAGGATCAAAAGGGATTTTCTCATAATTAAAGGGATTTTTAATTTGCACCAGTGGCGTCTGTTCAAACCCGTATACGTACTTACCGATTCTATTTCATTCTGCACGGCATTTCGTTTATGGAACCGAAAATGTCACTCAGGTGACTCACCCTGTACATAACTAAATACACAAAATACAAGTTTAAGTTACAAATGTTCTTTTATCATCCACAATCAAATAACAGAATTGATTTGTGACAAGCACAAGGCACATGGTTAAACTGACCCAATAATTTTCAGTGCTTGGATTGTTATTGAAACGTGATATCCCTAATAGCATGGCGTTGAGTGAACGGTACTGTTGCAAGGCTGGCGCAGCGGCCTCAACAGAATATGCCGCTCTCGATAAGATGGGTCTTATATCATGCGCTCAGTAGTATTTTCAATACTAAAAAATCCAACGATAAAATAAAATTGTCATAACGGCATCGAATTCAGAATGTCAAAATACATAAAGATTGGTAGGTTTAATTTCCGGGTCTCATTTTTTTCTCTTGCAGCAATGGCTCTGGCCACGGCTACACACATCGTTGGATTTTTTTTATTTTATCTTTCAAATTGCATTTTTTATTTTAAAATCTGAGATTAGGAAAAAACCCTGCGTTAAAATGAAACTCTGATGGCGCCATCTAATTCAGAAGGTCATAATACAAAAAGATTGGTAGGTTTAGTTTCCGAGTTTGAACTTTTTCTTTTTGTGGGGCCGTGTAATTTATCAAAATCTGTATAATACTATGCTAGTGACCTTAGCCGGTTTTCTGCCAGCAGGGTGCAAACACTTCAGAACCCTCGAGAGCCGAGAAACTCAGAAAATTGTTGAAGGAATAAGATATCACGAAATAAATTCGTGTTTTCACAATTATTTTGGCTGTAAAAGTATTAAACAGAAGTGTCAACCGGCTCAGCGACGTAGCGCTATAATGTTAGACTTGCGACAATGAATTCCCGGATTCACTAAGGTATAGATGCTTACTGACGTTTTGAATCGATTTTAAAACATTTTAAAAAATAGAAAATTTTAAATTCGATTTTTTGGTATTTTTCTTCACGTTCAGCGACCCTGGAATGATTCAAGCAATTACTACTACATCTTTGGCAACCTATAAAATATTACTCGGTGGTGGTACCATATATATTTTTTAGCTATAGCTGGTAAAAAGTAGGAAATATTCGAAGTTATGGCGAAGGTGCAGGTTGGAAGAAGTACTTTATATTATAGTATATTCGAAGTTATGACGGAGGTGTCAGTTGGAGGTAAATAATCAGAAATTATGGGAGTAGCTTGTACAGAATTAAAAATTTAAAATTGTTGATTAAATTGGGCCACTAAAAATATGAAAAAATTACCATTAAAATAACAAGATGTCATAAAGTTAGAATACAGTCCCGTTCAATGTAGGAAGTAAGCCTTTTTTTTTAAATGAAGTTTTAACATAGAAAAACCTCTTGCTTTGTTAATATCTCCAGTTTTACTCATTGTATCAGAACAAACTGAACTAAAAACCGCGAACGTATATAAATCTACATAATCCAAAATTACAAAAAAAATTGTAAACCCTTTTTAATGAAACTTGGTAAAATTATATGTTGTATGGATGTAAACTGTTGGGAAAATTTCAAGTACTTATTATTTTCTGTTATATATATATTCTAGACTAAATTGTAGATTATTCCGACGTACTTTACAATGTTAATAAGAATCAATGTTTGTATTACTGTATAGTGGTATCTCATAAATGTCAATTTCAAGACGTTTCTAGGTAGTGGTAAATTTTTTGCTTATATGAAAATTTTTTATCTTATTTACAATTATTGATTAAATTTAAGAAAAAATCATCCTTATTCAGTTAAGTGTAATTTTGGAAACGAAATTTGAGCCATTAACCCTTAACTTCATATGAAGCTATTGGAAAAAAGTAAAATTTCTGTTTAGTCATTGTTTAAATATTAATTAAGCAGCTTTTGGACAAATGTTAATATACGATTGGTTTCCACGTCACTTTGATCTGAAAAATAAATATCAAAATCTGAATATCAAAATATCATTCTGTACAAAGACACATACGTAGGCGTTGTTTACGTCGAGGAGGTATAGAACTTGTAAATTTATAGCAACGTCGATTGTTGTTCTAAACAATCGGAATTCTCTGTAGAGAAACAATATGTTTTAATCCAATCCCAGCTTTATTTGTCATGTTATGAATAATATAAACAAGTTCCTGTTGTGTCCAGTAATGGTTTATGGCTGTACTGCAAATACTTGATTCGACAATATCCCAACCCTTCTAATTAAATTATATGGCTTTGAAATTAGTAGCCCTCAGGTAATTAAGTTTATTAGATTCTGTTTTGTTTTAATGAAAGAATCTCTCAATAAATTATAGAGGCTATTGCGACAAGTAGTTATGGGCGTTCTGCAATTCAAGTATCAAAATCTAAATATTTAACTTTTGTCGAAACGAAAATAATGTTGCAACTGTTTTACATTAAAAACATCGAGGAAGAATATGTACACACATGTAAAATAGTTCATAGTTTACCCATTAAAAACACTTGTTAACCGACTGAAAATTTGTCTGTATTTGTCTTTCTGTGCCTCAGAACGCATTTATAATTTTTATAACAGGTAATTTTTTTTTCGCTTGATTTGCTAAACGTTTTCAACCTAATTTGTTAGCCTCTTAAATAATTTAAGCAAAAACCGACAACCAATGTTTCATAAACGGGACACTCTCGATAATTATATATACAGTGTGTCTCATTTAAAATGAAGACACCCAGATAATTTCGTAATTTTTTGAAATCCCGATTTGTACTTTGGTACAACTTTAGCCCTATATAAGACGTACAACTTAAATTTAAGTAACAAACTGAGCCAACGACAGCTCCCCAAATGGGGTCCATTCCCAATATTTTGCTTTGCGTTCAATATATCAACAAACTTATTAGAAAGAGTTGTTCAGAATCTCATTTTACCAATACCAAATTTCATTATGAAATTCGCATTTTTAGTTTTTTCATTATCATTATTGTCCCCCCACACACGGTTACAATTTTGGTTTTCAATTAAACAGAATGCCATGGAATTGCAACAAAATTTATTGAACAAAAAATACATTTTAGGAGAAAATAAAACAAACAATTAACTTTTGGTAACTGAAATAAGTAAAAAAATAACAGCAACAGTTTAAGGTAACGATCAGTTTTTTAAATAATTACTCATTACATTTATTTAACTGAAAATTTAAATTAATTATCGAATGTAGCCTTTCTCAACGTATTCTCCTTAAATTTGAATACATTTTTCAATTCTTTTACAATTATGTTTGGCTACTCTTCTCGGCTTTGGAATGCTGATTTCGCGACACGCTCGTCTTATTTTGGCACAAAGTTTTTCTCTATTTCTGGGCCTTATTTTGTAAACTGTATTCTTCACTGTTCCCCAGAAATAAAAATCTAATTGTGTAATATCGGGTGACCTAGGAGGCCAGAGTTCAAAAGGACTACTTCTTCCTATCCAGCGCATTGGATAATGTTCGTTCAATCACTGACGAACATTTATAGAATCATGTATTGACGCATCATCTAGCTGAAAAGACATCTCCTGTCGCACATTAAGAGGAAGATATTCAATTGCATCCCATAATTCCGTATCGCGGAAGTTAACTAAACGCTTACCATTTAACGAGTTATTAAAGAAAAACGGGCCAATTATTCGGTCTCCTAAAATGACACACCATACGTTTATTTTCTCTGAATATTGGTTTTTACAATTAACCCATTAGCGCCCAGAGCTATTTTTTGTTTTAAATTTGATTTTTAATGGCTTATAATTTTCAAGAATAGTGTACTGACAATAAAATAAAATATTAAAAAATTTTTTTTTTACAAAAACGGAAATATTAGCTGCTACCATATGGTATCACTGGGCGGTTAAGGTGCAATCAATTAACGAAAAAACACATTTTTACTCTTTTGCAAATAAAAAGTTATATTGTGCAATATTTTTGAAAAAAATGTAAACACATGTATGAAAATCTACAGAAACAGATCTAGGGCATGAACCTATTTATACATTTGTGTGATATTTGGCAAAACATGGAACACATAACCCAACATCACACTTTGCACACATGGTTCTTCCAAAAGATTTACAGTCTACACCAGCACATCGGCGTCTGTTACATGGAGCAACGTAGTGGTGCATACTATCAAAACGTATAGCTGGAAAAATGACCCGGGAGGTGGCTGTTTTTGCAGGCCCTGGCATTTTAGCAGCTTCACCGTAACGCGCCAAATATACCTGTACTAATTCTCTTGTAAACAGTAAATTTGTAGTTTTACTATGGTGTTTTCTGTACAGTAACCAAGCGTTGTTTATTGCAGCATCTAATAACCATGTAAATATATTCCAATACCACTTCTTACTTCTCACACCAACTCGATAACTGGAAATACACTCATCCATGAGATCTGTCCCGCCCATATTTTGGTTATATTTGGCAACGCAGTGTGGGCGATCTACTAAAATATTGCGTTTTTCAGCCTGCGAGAATCGTTTGACGGATCCCACAGGAGATACTCCTGCATCTGTCGAAACCATTGTTACTACAGAGTTATCTAGTCATCTCTTAGAAGTATTCCATAATTTTTCTCTATGACGTGTTGATATTCGCCTCTTTTCTTTTTTGAAAAAGCCTTTTTGTCCAGTAACGTTTCGGTATCCGGTTTTCTCTGATAGTACCTACAGCACCATAACCTAAATATCTTAGATAACTAAAAAGATTAAACCTTGTAAACAGATTGTCGACATAAATGTTGTACCGTAAATGTGGTAATTCTTCAAGCATCAGTACTAATGCAGACGCTGATTTCCCAAAGAGTGTATCGTATTTTACATTTCCGCGAGGATTTTGGCCCTGATATAGATCAAAATTCACCAGATAACCTTCTGTTGTATTCAAACACCACATTTTGTAACCAAATCTAATCGGTTTGCCACGGATGAACTGCTTACATCCGTGGCGGCCGTAGTATCGAATCATTGATTCATCAAAGTCAAGGTTCTGAACAGGCACAAAATTGTCCAAAAATCGCTTTTTAATTTTATCCATTAGAGGACGGATCTTCCACGCCTTATCTGAAGCATCCATTTTAGTATTATCAGCCAAATGGAGAAATCTTTGGATCTGTAGAAAACGATTTCGCCGCATAGAGCTACTAACCAATAAGTTTTTTGCATCATCCTTTAAATCCCAATACATACGCTTTGATGGAAGAGTATTATAGCCGCTTAGAATTAGGATAGACATGAAACATTTAATTTCGTTTGCTGAAATTTTTGGATCGGGCTGGTTTAAAAAAATTGCATATCTTTGAGTCTCTTCTACCAGGTATTCAATAATCTCATTGTCAAAAAACCTCTCAAATATGTCAACACATGACAAGTGCTTATATTGGGAATAATTCGCCTCTGGAAAAATGTGTTGTGCAGGTTCTACATCACCTTCGGTCCAACAGCAATCCAATTTTTTGCGGAGATGATCATTGATCCAAATGTAGTTTGCTTGTACGTGCTGCTCTGTCTGCATAAGATGTTCTTCGTGGATAACCTGAGCGGTTGAAGTTGGGGGTTCCTCAGGTACCGTTGAAGGCTCGACACTATTGTCACCCAATCGAGTGTTGTCGATTAGTTTGACTTCCACAGGTGCCCGTAGCTGTATACCCGTTAGATTGTGAATCATACCTCCCTCGTCCTCATCTGCAGAATCTTCATCGGTGTCAACGTTAGTCTCAGGAGGTTCAATAAATATCTCGTCTACTTGAGCAGCAATATTTTCATCGGCATAAACCATATCCACAGCTTCGGATAGAAGAAATAAAACCGCATATTATAGTAGTGTAAACGCCCAGTGATACCATTTGGTATCACTGATATTTGACCACCCTATAGAAAGTTGCTTTCAAAAATTAAGTAATATGTATAATAGCCTGGCAAAGTATACCTCAAACCTAATATATTGCACTACTTATTGTAGAAAAAAAAAGCGAAGTCAATGAAATAAATTTACTTACATGAATCGAATGTCCATGATTTTTCAAGGTTAAGAAATTTCCAAATAAAAACACGTGTTTACAACTGCCACAATAGCGTAACTTCTCCCGCAATGGTTGTTGTACGACTGATGGTATTCGGTTAAGCCAAATCGAGAATAAAATTTGACCCCCACCTAATTGTCTAAGAATACCCGCCCCAAGAGTAACAGCTGATTTGTTGATGCCATATGGTATCACTGGGCGCTAATGGGTTAATAACCCAATGAGGATTTTCTGTGGTCCAGTATCTATACTTTTGAGAACTTACCACCCCATTAGTGGTAAATGTAGCCTCATCAGTAAGCAAAATTTTATTTAGAAATTTCCGGTCGTCTTAGAAATTCCACTGGGCCCAGTAGCAATAATCTAACCTTCTGTTTTCATCACCTTCTTTCAAAGTGTGTACAAATTTTGGTTTATAAGGCTTGATTTTATGACGTACGAAACATCTAATTTTTTCCCTGTCGATATTCAGTTGAGACGCTAAATTTCGTAGACTCGCTCTTATATTCGCTTGATTTGTGGCTAAGATTACGTTATCTTCAGGATGCGGATGTATTCGACGGGGTTGATCATTCTGATGCCTTTTATTAGCACTGCCAGTTTCATTGAAACGAGCATTTATGGTGGCTGCAGTTCCATGAGTAATGTCGATTCGTAAAGGATGTCTTCGGTTAAATTCGGTAGCTACTTCTCTGCTAGTATGAACTCCATCACCAAGTAACCTTATTATTTCGATTTTTTCCCTTAAACGAACACACATTCTACGATTGTATACTAGAACTTTACACTATAACTCAAAGTTTTGTCACATGACATTTATTTTAATCATAGTTTCTGTTTCCATGGCATCCTATTAAATTGAAAACCAAAATTGTAACCGTGTGTAGAAAATATTTAAAACTAAAAATGAGAATTTCATAACGAAGTTTGGTATTGGGGCTCAACATTGGATTCTGAACAATTTTTTCTATAATGTTTTTTCGATATCTTTCTTCAACGCGAAGTAAAACATCGGGAATGGGCCACATTTGGGGGGCTGCCGTTGTCTCAGTTTCTTACCTAAATTTAAGTTGGTAGTCTCGAAATGTACGTCTTATATATAGGAGTACAATTGTACCAAAGATCAAATCTGGATTTTAAAAAAATCCGAAAATATTCGGTGTCTTCATTTTAAATGAGACACGCTGTATCAAAAGTTAGTCTTATATTTCTGTGGACGTCCTTTAACGAACTAAGAAAAGACAATTTTTGCGGAATTCAGAAAACAGTTCTATCTCCTATTTTCAGAACTTGCTACAGCTTCACGTATATAATGTTTAAGGTATAAAGAAGGTTGTGGAAATTGCAAGTAATGCTTCCTTAATGGAGCGTGTTGTTGAAAATCGTAACAGTGAGTAGGCAACTTTTAAATTGATGACCAGGGTTTCGTTTGTTATATATATATATATATATATATATATATATATATATATACAGCCGTATGAAACAGTTTTAAAAACACCAATACTGATAAATAAAACACATATATCCTGAAAAACTCCTACATGTACCTATTCGTTTATATTCCAAGAAGTAAATTATTATCAATAGTTAACATTATTTTGTTTACTTTTTCTTTGTACATTAGGACACTGTTCTACAGATTATTAACATCTTTTATTATCAACCTCTGCTGAAAAGAATACAAATGGAAGATGGTTTTTAATTATTTGGATAAGTCTCGCATGTGGAAATATACAGGGTGGAGCAATAGTGCGTCGTACCTCGATATCTTGAGTTCTACGATAGCTATTTTTTTTTTTAAAGTTGCAAGTAAACTAGATAAAAAAATCTATAACTTGAAATGATTTTCGAACATACAGGGAGAGCCAAGACGAAATTACAGGACCAAATGCCTTTTGTTTATATGGAATGCTATGTATATCAGTAAATTTTTTGAAGCCTCTTTCTAGGCTCTATTCATTCCTATATTAGCATTGAATATCTCCCAACCACTTGGATGTAATGAATTTTTTTGTTGAAATAATGCAATCTGGAGATGGATATTAAAAAAATCACCACAGTCACAATTATGGGTTTAATTTTCATTTCCTAAAACTGTACAATTTAAAATATTTGGAATTGTACAATACGAATTTTAATAAAGTGGAACTTGTAGACATGACTTTTATTTTGGGCGAGTCAAACAGAAATTGTTTACTGGCAAATAGAATTTATCACCAACGTTATCCTGAAAAAAGGATTCCTGATGTTAGCAGCTTCCAAAACCTTCTCGATAGATTTCTGGAAACTGGAAAATTCGCAAAGAATAAAACGTGTTGTGAACGAAGAAAATGAGTTTTGTGTGGTACTAGCAAGGGTTGAGGATCCCCATGTGTTAGTCAAAGAGAAGTAATTTCATTAGTAGGAATAAGTAGACGTTCTGTGGGTCGAATCTTAAAAACAAATAAGTTGCATGCATATCATATTCAAATGCACCAGGAATTAGCTAATGACGATTTTCAAAAGCGCCTACAATTCTGCAACTGAGCCAGAGGTAAAATGCAGGATGACGTCAACTTCTTCAATCATGTTTTATTCACTGATGAGGCAACTTTTCATAAAAATGGATTTGTTAATAGGCACAATTTCTATTATCATGCTTCGAAAAATCCTCACTTTTTTATGCAAGTTAATAACCAACACAGATGGTCTATAAACGTTTGGAGAGAAATTATTGGAGAACTTGTCTGACATTATTTTTACATTCAGCGACTCTCATACTGAAATATATGAACGACTTAAGTACATAATTACTTGATTCAACAACTATATAAACAAAATATATAGAGCAGCGTATTTAGATGAAAAGAGAGTGTTAACACGCAAATACATTGAACTTAACGGATTTAAACGAAATCTATTGCAATTGTTTCAAAAGGTTTTGTATTTAAAAGTTACTTATTAATAAAATGTGCAAGTTAAAATGTGTTGAAAACAAACAATATTTGTAATTTTTTATCATTGGAAATGTTTATGTTTTCCTGTATGGGGTAGAGTTACCAGTTTTTGTTCAAGGTCAAAAGACAGCGGTGTCGGGGTAATATGGGTTGCATATATCACAGGGGGTGAAGTTACCAGTTTTCATTTAAGGTGGAAATACAGCGGTGTAGTGGATCGTGCTATTTCCGGAAAAAGTTGACAAAGTTTATGTTTTACGTATGGTGTTATCATTTCCAGTGTCGCGATGATTGCAAGTATTGCGAAAACTGTGTTTTACACTGTAAGAACAATAACAGTAAAAGTGATAAAATGACGAAAATTTTCGAGGCCGTTCTGTTACAATTTCAATGTCAAAAATTACGGATTTAAAATGGCTGTAGAACCCTAATGAATTTCATAGCAATCGGCCAAGTATTTACCACGGTTCTCGACGTAATTGATAAATAATTAAAAGTAAACTAAAAGACAATTGTTATAAGTAAACTAAAAATGCAATTATTTTCCCGTTTAACTCTCTCTAACAAAAACTGTCGAATGAATTTCTTACCCACTTATCGCTATATATTTGTTAATAAAATCTATTATTATGAAGGTCAAGTGTAGAAAATATAAACTTTTTTAAGGCTGTATCAACAAAGTGTGAGAATTTGCAGGAGTAAATATAGCAAGCGGGATATATCTTTCGAAATAGATACCAAGCACATGGTGAAGAAAAAAGCTAAAGAATGCAGGTAACTTTTTTCCATTTTTTACTTGTTTAAATATGACACATGACCTAATGTTAGCACTTTATTATTTTTTACAAATTTGGATATTGACAGAAACGTTCTGGTATACTGGATGTTGAAGACATAATTTGTGACACTGATCACCTTTCAAGAAATACCTAGCGAATGTCGGCACTTTTACTCGATATCGAGTGATACTCCACTTAAAAAATGAGAATAACAAATAATATTATTCGAAGGAGGACACATTGAGCTATCTGATCCTGGTTTCCTAAAAAATTTTAATGTTTTTATTGTAAAAGCTACAGCTAGATTCGACTCACACTTTTTTCTCAAATTTGGTAAAAATTGTTATTATGAAAACGTGGTACAATATCTGAAAGTAAATTATTGATGATTTAGTATCCGCGTTATAAAATGTAAATATATTATTTATTATCAACGTTAATTCCCTTTGAAATTAATGTATAAGAGGATGAAATTTATTTATCAAAAATACTTTATCTTTTGAAGCGCTGTATTTTTCAAACATATTTTTGTAATTTTTTTTCATCTAATAAATTAGTATTTTGAAAGTTCGAATTTATAGTATGAAGTTAACTAAAACAACATTATAAACTGTATCTCTACTTTGAAAATCTCTAACTAAAGCAATTTTGTCGAAATCAAAAAAATTATGGATACATTTCTCATGTAAAATTATATCCTCTTTCTTTCAGCCCTGTTTTAATTTTCAGAGAAGAACTAAATTAACATAGTTATTTGCAAGAAATCCTACTTATGTACATAATTTGTGAAATAAAAAAAATTGTAGTCGGTAAACTTTTCGGGTTATCATTTATTCCACTGACAGTTTAGAAAATTTCCTAAATTTAAATGCATTGGACCATTAGCCCATATGAAAATGGGAAACCTACTTTAGGTTAAATTAATACAATTTCACAAGTTTACATCTTTCATAAGGAACCCCTTTTCTTCATAAATGAAAATCAAAAATATTGGAGTGATAGTGAAACAACCAGTCATTTATGAGCATCAACGCCCTTCGTTGAAAATTACCAGACAATAAGGTATTCGTGAGTGTAAGTTTTACACCAAAATGAATGGATAGAAATTAAATTAAAATTGCAATATCTGTTGAATCTGTCTTAAAAAGCGAAAACCAAAATTATCACAGTATTAATTACTTGACAATTTACTAGAGTACCTAACAGAATCTTAAGAAAAACTGGAATTAAGGTATGCTGATCTAATTAGCAATATTCTGCAGTTTTATTTTACCCATATTTAATATATTACGACTTCGGTGCATGCTAACTGGGCAACTTCCACCCTAAATCTACTCCATTAACTCGAGCTCAGACTGAACAGTAATTCATAATTTATAACGCTTTCCAACTTGTTAAAGTGATAATATGTTGAATTCATATTTTCTGAAATCTGGCCATTTATATTTTTATTATGGAATTTATTATATCATAACGACATTGCATCAGCAGTTATCATGTACACGGTGATTCTTTAAGGCCACAAACATTAATGATTTATTTTTTAACAATGTGATTTTAAATATTAATAACTCAAAAACGGTTAAAAGCAACATATATAAGTGACATATTTTTGAAATCAGAAAAAGTACTCAGAATATTTAAAAATATTTAGGGTGTCCCATTTAAGAAAATATAAATTTAATCTAATTATTTTATATAAGACCGAAATTGTGGCCCAAAGAATCACTGTGTACAGTAGAAAATATTTCATAATAACACTAAGAACTTCTTTGGCATAGAAATAATCCGAGAGTTTTATATAAATATAATGAACATAGCTCCAATCCACTACAAAACATTTCGGTAAAGCATACTATATATTTTTAGCAAACTGTACTAATGTAAAGGTAGCAATGCACCACATATAGAAAAAACTGAGAAAAAATTAATTAAAATTAATTATGAAATAAAATTTCAGCGTTGCGTCGGTCGGTTAATTGGCACCTGATTACCTAATATCGGTTTCAAGGTTGGTTAAAATTTTGTTCGACTTTGTTATTTGTTCATTTTTACACCATGCTCTAAATCGATATTAGGTAAAAAGGTGGAATTAACCAATTGAACTCAATTTCAGGTATTAAAAAAAATTAAAATTGTATATAAACTCCTCTCCGGAATCTGAACCGAAGCTAACCAGACGTCCTTTTTACGTAAGAAAGGAGGCAGCACTTACCGCCCTAATACTGCAGCGGGAACTCTCTCTCAAACCAGGTGATCTCATTGATCACTTAAGAATCCTGGAGTTAATCCAATTGGAATCCAAGACCAAACTCTCTGACTCAATGCTAATCAAGCTGGATTTTGACTGTCCGTTTCATGTGCTGATTGAGAGCCATCAGATGAGCAGAGTCGAAGTCCTGCAGTTGGAAAAAGATGCAGATCGATCGAAGATGGCTGAAGGGGTTGGCGTGGGCGTAGCAGAGCCTAATTGCAGGTAATCCATAGCTCTAGGTAAGACCCAGAAGCAGAAATGTATGCTGTAGATGTATCTGGTCAGGAATACATGAATAAAGGTATTCGAAGAGCAGAGATTGTCTGGGAATACAGACAATGCCTGAAGCACCTGGCAAAAAACAACAAGGTTACCTTGATGTGGGTGCCAGGGTACGAGGAGGTAAAAGGAAATGAATTAGCTGACACCCTTGTAGAAGAAGATACCAAAAAAGCTCCATTTATCAGGCCCGAATCATTTTGTGGTTTATCTAAGGAACACATAACGGAGGAGATCCTAAACTGGGAAATGGAACAGAAAAAGCCCTACTGGAGGAATACTCCAGGCCAAAGACAAGCGAAGAAGTTCATTACTTATTCCACAAAGAGTGCCACAAGTCTTCTCGAACTCGAAAAGTCTGATAAGGCTGATGGCAGGCCTTTTAATAGGCCATTGCCCCCTGAGATATATTTTAAGAGTGTAGGCATGGCGGTCGATGATACGTGCAGATTCTGTGATAGTGCAATAGAAACTGCGGATCATTTTCTTTGTGAATGCAAGATGCTAGTCGCCACTAGACTACAATACCTAGAAAAGGTGGAATTAACGCCTGAAGACATAGGAACATTAGTCCCCAGGAAAATCACAAGATTTGCAGAAAGCTGTTCAGAGCCGAGCGACCCCTTAAACAATCTACAATCTACAACCAGGCGTCCACGGCATAAAGCATCATGGTAGTGTAGTTGCTGGATGGGACAAATCCGAATCACTTTCCAATATAAATAATCACAGGTTTATAAAAAAAAGGTTGTGATCTGGCCACCTAGACCATGATTCCTTACGTGTTTTCGGATGCTGAAACAGAATTTTCTATTTAAAAAAATTTCTACCACGTAGATTTCGAGTAAACCCTGGTTTTTATTGCAAAAATACGGGTATGCCAGTAATAATCTTGATTTACGCGAAATCTACGCGGTAGAAAGTTTTTTAAAGTAAAATTCTGTTTCAACACCCACAAATACATAAGGAATCATGGTCTAAATCGCCAGATCACAACTTTTTTTTTGTAAACTTCCTATAGTTAAAGACGATCAATAGACTTTAAAACAATTAAAATATAAATTTGGTAGATGTAGTCGTATACTGGAAAGAATTTTGGTAGCTAGTACGGAAAGAAAAAAAAACTGTTTGATACAACTACCGCAATGGCGGTCTACCAACCGCCAGAAAGTATGAATTTCTAAAATTGTGGTAAATACATTATTTTCATCTTCTACAAATTGTTACTTAAAAAGAAAATTTAGAGGACAAACATCAGAAACAAACAGGAACGAGGAGAGGAGGGCAGGAAAGACGTAAACTGGGAAGTTTTAGAGAGAGGTCAAAGTTCAAAGTTAGAGGAAAAGAAAGTTGTAGTACAGGAAAGTTTGGCTACAGAGGCTGCCCAAAAATGGACAATGCCTGGTTTGACGGTATTTGTTTTATCCAAAAGGGGAAATTATTCTGTCTGATTTGGAGGTTCAATTAAACGAGCTGCGGTGAAAACACATTTCATAATTTTTAGTGACCGCTTTTTAAAGGGTATTCAGTTAGAGTTGCAGCAGTAATCCATGGTTGTTACACATTTATACGTATCTAGTTTTTGTGGCTCTGTTGCGGCTCTAGTGATGTTCTCTTTTAAGGAATTCCACAAGGTATTTGGATCTTCATCATGTAGTAAGTTGACTTCAATAACGTATTCCTTGAGTTTATTTTGGAAAGCCGGACCATCAGCGATATGTAGACAGATGTCTCTCTATTTTCCTTTGACACGTTTTCAGCTTCAAAGAGAAACTACACATGGGTAGCTGATGATCTAAACCACAGCCACTACCAGAAATAGTTCTACAGAGCTTTATTGATGATCGCCAATCAAAATGTGGTCAACCTGGTTTTGAAATCTACCACCAGGTAACAGCCGAGTGTAAACGTGCCGTGGATGTTGTCGGAATACAGTATTAACTATCTTGTAGAGAGAACTGAATTAGCCCTTCGCGTGAAATTTACTTTGGCGCTGAAATGACCCATAATAATAGTAATTTTTTGTTCGGAATAGTGTAGAGTAAGGTTTTCAGATCTTCATAGAATGCTTCAAATTCTCTACTCATGCAGAAGGTGTAGTATCCAGAACTCTACTCCATTCCGGCTAATGTTATGGTTAACAGATAAGCATATAATGTCTCCCACCCTAGACTGAAAATGTGCCCGGAATTTTGATACGGCATCTGGGAAATACCTGTTACTTTATTGTTTCAATTTTCAAGTTCTTTCTCCAGCAGATATAGTTTTCTGGTTGTAAAAATCTTTGATTCCTAATTGCAAGTCGATTTCTTGACGAGCTTTCATTGGGTCCACACCAGTAGCCACTATCGCCTAAGGAGCCTGGTGGGCCAACTTTCTGCCCCCAGTAGCTAATTTCACAACGCCACTCCAGGAAAGAAAACAGCTCTGGTTGCCAACCGAGTCTTAATTCATGCAGGGCTTATTCAAATTATAATAATCTAAGTTGACTGATCTAACACTAACTGTATCTAAGAGTCTCTGGAGATAAAATTTAATAGGTATGAAAATAGTAAGTAGATACGTATATACAATCTCTAACATAAAACATTTTCACTGTTCACATTTCAACTTCCACGGAATTAATTTAAAATTCAATTAATGCTGGCGGATTAGATTAAATAACAGTGACTTGTGATGGATTTATTATTAAGTGAAATTTTAAATTCAGACTTAATTTATGTTGCAGTTTAGATAGGGCATACAAATTTAAATTTTTACTGCAGCGAATATCTGTACTACCAAAAGTAAAAAGAAAAATGAGCAAATGTTCGATTAAAATTCAGCCTTCCACGAGAATATACAAAACAGAAGCGTAAGAAGCGACTGAAATGATTTTATTTGTTTGTGTAATCCGTAAAGAGGCATAAGGTGTTTTGGGATTTATAAAAGGCACTTAGTGGTTTTTACGGTTCTCACAGTGTTATTGAAATTATTCAGAATTCAACGAAGTTTACGGTTATATTTCTCATTTTCCCGCTTAATATTAATATTTTTTTATCTCGATTTACTGTCGTAATCGTTCTCAACATTTTTATTTAAGATAACAAAATGAGTTAATTAATTATTTAAGTACACACATCGATGTATTCTAAGCACTAATTATTTGATTCGTCTTTCAGAGTAGACATATCCACATTTTGCGTAGTTAAAATATCTATAAATTCAAATTACTTGTAGTTATTTTAACTGAATTTAAAAAAAATTAAATGGAGCAGGTTCTCAATTCGACTACTATGTTAGTCATTTTCCTGTTTGTTTAATAATGACTCTGGAATGAGATTTCTATGGAAATTCTTGTAACCTATAGAGCTGCCAACTGCCAAATGTCACTTTTGACATCTAAATTGGAATCAGCGACCATAAAACACCCCAGTATATATTCTGAAAGACATTTTTTCAAAAATACGGCAATACATTGTTATCGACAAGATCCCAGAAAATCGACATTTCACCACCGACATCTGGAAAACTGTCCATTTTCCGACCTTGTGCCCATGAGAACTTATGATCAAGAGCTCGAGAAGAATAATGTATATCGATTCCAGCGAATTTCACCGAGAGCCATTTTCCATTAGGTTAGTACGGGGTTCTTTGGTGGGACCCTGTACCCAACAGGCAGGCTGTGTAAATGGTGTGAAGGCGTCGGACCTGGGTAGCTATTCTGTAATTTCAGTGAACGTGAGCATTTGTCGTGAGAGGAGAGAGCTCATATCACGATCCGTTCCCAGGGAAACAAAAATGCTATTCTGTAACTACAGTGACCACACGGGGACGTGAAGTGATCCTTCCAGCGTTGCCAACAGTTGCTCCTACATTTCAACCAATAGAATTGCCGCAATACCATGATCGAAGGTCGTGCGTTGTATGATGGGAAATGCATCTTGTCAAAATGCGAGTTTCTGACATTCAAAATGAGTGCAATATCTAATATTTTGTAAAAGTGACATAATTTTCTGTTAGGCTAGGGATAATAACATCAAAAATCCGTTTCAACCCGACGAATAGTGACTTAAAATATATTTTGATTAAATGGGTGGAAAAACAACTACAGCCTCTGTAGGACATTTACAAATCAGTTTACAGAAAATGTGGGAAAGAGTAACAACCACATTAAATGCTGTCCCTGGAAACTAATAAAAATAATTCAGAGCAATGGTGAAAAGCAAATTTAATTTGTAATATAATTATTGGATTGTACATAATCTGACGTATAATTTATTGTATGATATCCCCAAGCATGTTCTTTATTTACTTAATTATAAAGCCCTATCTGCTAAATCGAAGGGTTTGTTCATGCAATGAGTTATTTTTTTTGAGGATTTTTCCAGCAATTTGAAGGTCTCATAGTGCCTCATTGATAATTTAGTACATCGGCAATATTCATAGCCCTTTAATCCCTACAGTTTAAGTAACACAAACCTCATTGTATGATCTAACATAAAAATAACTTCAAATAAACAAATATCATGCCACCGACATCCAAATAAAATGACAGTTTGCCAGAAAGTGAGGTTATACTTTCATCCTCTCACGCGTGAACGGTCCCGTTCCCTACAATTTACCAACAGAAGCAATTTCCCCGTTTTTTGGCGTGATGTGACCGCTCCCACAGTACAAAATACGCTATTTTGGTTTTCAAGAGAACTCCGCCCACTTTCTCATGAAAACATGTGCTCACATCACATCACACCGATACAGAATAGCTACCATGATATATAGCAGTTAGGTCATTGCATGGATCATAAAATGACTGTGAAGACGTTATGAATAAGAATAAAATGTATCTTACTCTATTGTCAAGGAGAGAACTTGGTATACTTATATTAAAAACCGCTGCTTAAGGAATCACTATTTCCATATCTAGATTTTTCATCCAAGTCACTTTAAAGGAAACATTTTGACTAGAGTTGCACTCTAGTGCGTGGAAATTATTGGTCATAGAATATTAATAATATTTGGGACAGATGTCACAAAAAAGTTTGAGGCGCTGGTTTCTATCATATACGTTAAAAATGAAGTTTCTAGTTTACCCTACCTAATTTTCCCTATTCACAACTTACCACCGCCCACCCCTTCAATGGAATCATCTCAATCAGATGTCATTACAATACATACGTGTAGTAACTTCCAAGTGAATATCTCAGTTTTATGTTATGTCCCATTAATAGTGGAGCGGAGGTGGTGGGGCTTGAAAAATATAAGAAAGAAATCTGAGGCCTTGGTATTTAGGATATACACCAAATCCCAAACTTCTGTACTCTTACCAGCTTGATTCTCCTATTTATTCCTATTTAACCCTCTAACCCTTCAACGGAATTATCTCAAAACATAATCTGGTTCCATTATAATACATACGTCTACCAAATTTCGAGTGAATATCTCAATTTTATTTTAACAACACCTTTAATAATGGTGTAAGGGTGGTGGGGAGTTGAAAGATATTATTAAAACATTTGAGGCCTTGGCTTCTAGAACATACACCAAATTTCACGTTTCTGTGCTCTTTACTTTACTTATTTTTCCCAAATTGCAAGTGAAAATCTAAATTTAATTTCATCAGCTCTTTTAATAAGGGAGTGGGGTGGTATGGAAAATATTATTAAAAAACCTGAGGCCTTCGCTTCTAGTATATAAACCAAATCCCAAATTTTTGTACCAGCTTGCCTTACTTATTTTCTACTATCTACCAATATTTAACCCCCAACCCTTCAACGGAATCATCTCAAAATATAATCTAGTTCCAGATGTCGTTATAATACATACGTGTACCAAATTTCAAGTGAATATTTCAATTTTATTTTATCAACCCCTTTAATAATGGAGTAGGGGTATTGGGGGGTTGAAAAATATTATACAAAATCTGAGGCCTTGGTTTCTAGTACATACATCGAATTTCTAGTTTCTGTACTCTTACCAGCTTGCTTGGTTTACTTATGTTCCCCTATTTAACCCCCAATCCTTCAACGGAATCATCTCAAAATATAATCTAGTGCCATATGTCGTTATAATACATGCGTGTACCAAATTTCAAGTGAATATTTCAATTTTATTTTATCAACCCTTTTAATGATGGAGTAGGGGTGATGGGGGGGTTGAAAAATATTATAAAAAAATCTAAGGTTTTGACTTCTAGTACATACACCGAATTTCAAGTTTCTGTACTCTTAATAACTTACTTTACTTATATTCCCCTAGTTACCCCTAAATAGCCTCCAATCCTTCAACGGAATATCTCAAAACGTAATCTATTTCCAGATGTCATTATAATACATACGTGTACCAAATTTCAAACGAATATGTCAATTTCGTTTTATCAACCCCTTTAATAATGAAGTAGGGGTGGTGGGTGGTTGAACAATTTTGTTAAAAAAATCTGAAGCTTTGGCTTCTAGTACATACACCGAATTTCAAGTTATTGTACTTTTACCAACTTGCTTTACTTATTTTCTCCTATTTACCCCTATTTAACCCCCAACCCTTCAACGGAATCATCTCAAAATATAATATGGCTCCAGATGTTGTTATAATACATACGTGTACCAAATTTCAAGTGATTATCTCAATTTTATTTTATCAACCCCTATAATAATGGATTGTGTGGGTGGTCGGGGGATGAAAAATATGATAAAAAATTTTGAGGCTTTGGCTTGTAGTACATACATCAAGTTTCAAATTTCAATAATCTTACCAGCTTGCTTTACATATTTACCTCCCAACCCTTCACTGGATATCATCAAAATACAATCCAGTTCCAGATCTCGTTATAGTATATACGTGTACAAAATTTCAAGTCAATATCTTAAACCGTTCTGGAGAAAGCGTGTGGAAAAAAAAAGTTACAGACAGACAGATAGACAGACCGACAGACAGAAAATAGTTTTTCGCTCAAATTTAAAATCTCGACGTTTCATGACATTCTAAACTCATTTCAAGAAAAACAAAATTGAATATTTTTTTACGATTACTATACTTCCAATCCACTACGTGGATGTGGAAGTAAAACTAAACTTGTAGCGATTAGGAACACTATCCAATCGGTAAAGCAATTTGCTGGGTTTTACCAACGATTTCATTGGTTTGATATAAGGTATTTATTTACATATTTTCTAAAAAGTTTGTATTTCATCCTTTAAATCCATAAACTTTAATTTCCTCCAGAAGTCGACTGAAATTTTTGAAATACGCATAAGCTCATTATCAAACACTTCGTGAGTATACATCAGATAATTCTACTCCAATAAATTCATTTATTAGTGGCTCGAATCACTCTTAACCATAATATTTTATTACGCACAATATTTTTAATATTCGAAATCATTCAAGTAATACGATTTACGTTAAAAGCGCCCATCTGCTTGAACATCTCTCAGCTTTATGAATTCAAGCCTAAATAATAGTCTCAGAAATTATGTTTTTTAAGACTTATATACGTAATGAAAGAATTTTATTTAAACGAAATTATCATAAAGCACGCTGGAGTATAAATAGGGGCGAGCCATGATGCCTGTAATACCCCGTCGAATCGAGGCGAAGATAACAAATGTCTCCTAAGTACGTTTACTTTTCGACAAATATGTTCCATGCTAATAATTCTTTATATACTGCGACATCATAAAATTTATTGTCCTCAAATTCATTTACAAATTAATTCCCGTACCCCAAGGACACCTCTCGACAAAATTCTATATTTTACCGTGAGAGTTCCAAGCTAATACCATTGATAAATTGCCCAACTATACTGTGCACAATTTTAATAAATCATGACCAATATTGCAAAGTCAACTTTTGTATGCTAAATAAGCAGTTAATTTATATTATCCAAATTAAATTTATGTAACAATTCTAAATTAGTTTTAAAATTTCTGTTACATATACACATACAGTGGAATAGAAGGGGCGGTAAGCATGGAAAAACCTAAGAATTATCATGCAGTAAATAGATTTTCGTAATATCTCCAGTACTGTCTTAAAAATAATGTACATTTATGTTAAAAAACTGCAACTTCTTATTTGGAGGTAGTTTTCCGCCAATGCTGGAGGGACGGAAGACCAATAACACCAAATTAAGTAAACGTACCAGTACTTGACCCTGCACCAGTACTTGACACCTCCAACTGTATATCCTAAAAAAACCGCTACCTAAGGAATCACTACTTGCTCAGTCAGATTTCTCACCCAAGTCTCTTTAAAGGAAACATCTTGACTATACCGGGTGAGTCACGAATTGCGCTCGCCCCGATATTTCCTAAAATATTTGGAATAGAAAATTGAAATTTGGAGGCCTTATTAAAACACTAAAATTCCATCTTTTCAATAAAAAATCAAGTTTGGTGCACATCCGGCTTGACCGGAAATGCCCACAACTTCCGATATTTAAATGGAACACCCTATATATTTTTACATTTTTGGAATCTAGAGGAAATTTTGAATACAATACATCCATTTTGGTCACTTTTTGATAAACATTAAAAATTTTATTAAAAAATCTATTTCTGAATCCAGAGTGATGTGGTGCCCAAAATATATTTTAGTTTGTCTGCTACGTCACTATAAAAATAAAAAGAGCAATATGATTGTATTACTACTACTACAAATTTTTAAATGTGATTTTAATCGTTCACCAACATTTTTAAATACCTCATTTTCATACGAATCTAATGATACCAAAATTTTGAAAATCCGCTCAGAAATATTTGAGATCTCAGCCAAAATACAATGCAACCAAGCTTTTAGAAACATGCGGCTAATAGATATGAGATTAGTGGGCTTTGGAAACTAAAATTGCACATGTGTAAATCTGGTAACCTAATAACATTGGAAAAATCATAGTAGCCATTGAATGTAATAAAACAATATCAGCTGTCAGACAGAAACAAAATAAAGCGTTGCGGAAATCTCTTTGAGTAAAAATTAAAGCAAATGAATAATTTTAGTAGAAATGAAAAGGTCAACATGTTACTGATATATGGAGAGCGTCTCAAAAATTCAACTGCAGCTGCAGAACTGTATCAGCAACGATATCCCAACAGACGTCATCCAAGCAGACACTTGTTTGTCAGAGTGGAACAAGAATTAAGAAACGAACCCAATCAACAAGATGACCATCAAACATTTATTGTAAGTGAGGACAAAGAAATTGATGTATTAGGATTTGTGATGGTACACCCAACAACATCAACAAGGGAATTGTCAATGGAATGCGACATTAGTCAGTCTTCGGTTTGCAGAATTTTAAAGAAACATAAGTTTCAGTCTTATAAATACCAAATATACATCTTTATGGGGGTGATAACCACAGGAGGCTAGTATATTGCAACTGGTTCTTAAATGCAGTACAACAAAGCCCAGGTTTTCCTTTTCATATTTTATATTCAGATGAAACTAGATTTACGAACCAAGGTATGTTTAACAGAAATAATACTAGGTACTGGGCACAAGAAAATCCGAGATTGGTAGGTCGGGGGAATATTCAGGAAAGATTTGGGTTTAACTGTTGGCTTGGAGTACTTGGAGATCGAATAATTGGACCCATATTTTTTGATGGAACACTTACTGACGAACGATATTTATTCTTTTTACAAAACCAGGCAGCAGAATTTCTTGACTTACTTCCTCTTGCCTATTTACAAAATCTGTTTTTCCAAAACAAGATGGTGCTCCCCCACATAATTCCAGAAGAGTGATGGAATATTTAAACAACTTGCATGGTGAACGCCTTATCGAAAATCAAGGTCATATCAGGAGGCCTCCTGGGTCACCTGACTTAACACCCCTCAACTATTATGTATGGGGCACTCTCAAAAATAAACTTCTTCAAATACCCGTGAAGAGCTGCAAAATAAAGTTGTACGGGCTCTTAATGAAATAACGCCGGCTGAATTGCGTAGAGCCATTCAAGCAACTGTACGCAGAGCCGAATTGTGTATAGAAAAAAATGGTGGACATTTTGAACAATATCTATAAATGTCAATTTATGGTTTAATTATATTAATTATTTTAAAGATACCTACTGTTACCTAGTTTAAGATTAATTGTTCAAACGGAATTGATTTTTGTTTATTTATAGGCCCGGTATTTATGTTCATTTAAATAAAACTCTGAAAACCGAACTGATGTCGCATTCTATTGCAAATGTCCTTGTGGATGTAATTGTGTTTACCTCCACATACCTATGCTAAACTTAATTGTAACGTTCTTTGCGCTCACAATTATTAAATGTTTGATAGCTCAAGATTGCCTATAACTACACGATTCTGCCTGACAGCTGATATTGTTTTATTGCATTCAATGGCTACTATGATTTTTACAATGTTATTAGGTTACCAGATTTACACAGAAATGTGCCATTTTAGTTTCCAAAGCCCACTAATCTATTATCTATTAGCCGCATGTTTCTAAAAGCTTGGTTGCATTGTACTTTGGCTGAAATCTCAAATATTTCTGAGCGGATTTTCAAAATTTTGGTATCATTAGATTCGTATGAAAATGAGGTATTTAAAAATGTTGGTGAACGATTAAATTCCCATTAAAAAAAACCGAGTTAGTGGGTAAAAATCACATTTAAAAATTTGAAACGCCTCTAGAGAATTAAGTAATGCAATCATAGTGCTCTTTTTATTTTTATAGTAACGTAGCACACAAACTAAAATATATTTTGGGCACCACAGCACTCTGGATTCAGAAATAGATTTTTTAATAAAATTTTTAATGTTTATTAAAAAGTGACCAAAATGGAAGTATTGTATTCAAAATTACTTCTAGATTCCAAAAATGTAAAAATATATAGGGTGTTCCATTTAAAAATCGAAAGTTGTGGGCATTTCCGGTCAAACCGGATGTGCACCAAACTTGATTTTTTATTGAAAAGATGGCATTTTAGTCGTGTAATAATGTCTCCAAATTTCAATTTTCTATTCCAAATATTTTAGGATATATCGGGGCGAGCGGAATTCGTGACTCACCCGGTATTTGCACTCTAGTATGTGGAAATAATTAGTAACAAAATTTTAATAATATATTTGACGCAAAATTGAGAGGTTGGCTTTTAGAATATACGCCAAAAATGAAGATTCTGGACTCTTATTAGCTTGCTTTACTTATTTTCCCTAGCCCTTCAACAGAATCATCTCAATCAGATACATACGTGTACCAAATTTCAAGTGAATATCTCAATTTAATTTTATCAACCCCTTTAATAACGGAGTGTAGGTGGTAGAGAGGTTGAAAAATATAAAAAAATCTAAGGCCTTACCAGCTTGTTTTTCTTATCTTCTACTATATACCCCCACTTACCCCCCACCCCCTCAACGGAATCATCTTAAAATATAACCTAGTTCCAAATGTCATTATAATACATACGTGTACCAAATGTCAAGTGAACATCTCAATTTTATTTTATAGTCCCCTTTAATAATGAAGTGGGGTTGAAAAACGTTATAAAAAAATCTGAAGTTATCCATCTTTTATATTATTAGTTGAGATCTTCAACTGTCAAATTTACAATACGAAGGCCAGCTTTATTGCAGTGTGTATGTCGAAATAAATATATTTCTTACATTCTCTTACCATACCAGCAGTGTTAAGAAAACAAATATTTATCAACAAGTCAGCTTAGTAGATTCGGAAGTAAATGAAAATGCTCTGTTTACATGTTCAAGCAGATTAGTTAGTCTTCAGTCATTTTTAGGAAGGACGTCAACTATTGAAATAATTATGTTAAGTATATAATAATTACTTAGTTATTTAAAGAAAGACTAAACATGTCACAATGAACAACAATAGAGTTATATTTATATTCCATTATTGAATAAATGGGTGATTTAACAAGGATGTTTGTTCTTCTAGATGGTAGTGCAATAGTAAAGGTTTGACGAGGGCCTTAATTAATTTGAGATAGGAGTCAATTGTATTATTGATAAGCTTATATATAAACATTAAATTTGAGACAATTCTACCGTTTCCTATTGAATCCAAGTTAAACTGTGTTAACATTAAATAATTTGGATATCCTCGTTCGGGGTATTGGTGATCTATTTTAAAAGATAAATGTTTTAGAAATTTCTGTTCAACAGATTCTAATTATTGTAAATATTTCTCACAAATAAGTTATTTTGGAGTTATTCCAATAGTTGTCAACTACTGGGACAAAAACGTGTTGTACAATTTCAAGATTTTAGTTACTGTGTTTCGTTCATAAAATTATCTTTGTGGTCCTAAAACTACTATGGTGTATTTGGCCACATGGATCCAGTAGTTGACACTATGTCAACTACTAGATCAAGTGTATGTTAACTACTGGTGTTCTGAGTTTTCGTCATGCCTCACATAAAAGGAAGAATATTAATTTGCAAAACATGTTTTTGAGAAAAATTGTAGATCTGACATAACAAATTAAAAACAGTCAAGGAGTTATTGTTATTGAGAATAGCGGTAAAATTTGAATTTGAAAACATTCGCAATTTAATATTGAAGTTCATAATCATGACAATTTGTACGCCTCTGGTGATCAGCCTGTAAGATATATTTATCCAAAATCAAGTTATAAATTTTCTCCTGCATTATTTTATATACGCACCTAATTTGAAAGAAATAACTTATGTCTAACAAAAGTAATCGTATTTGTAAGCAATTTCCACACATATATTTTGAAGAAAGAACGTATATACATACCTAAACAAAGAGATTTTTTAAATCGATATTTAAATTGATCGTATTATGAGGTGAAACAGGTATCTATACATATTCTTTTTAAGGTGATTACGAAAAATTCTTTCCGGTTGAAATATATCTATTTGATTAAATTAAATAGGTATAATAAGAGAAACCTATATTTTAAACATGCCTTGGAGAAAACGTGGATAAAGCTACTTACCGATGTCTTGATATTTGGTGTATAAGGGTAAAGTGTGCCATTATATAAATGTGTATCTTAGGTTAGTTATTACCTCTCAAGTTTATTGACGTTTAGGTAATAAAGTCAATATTAATTAAGTTTATAGGTCTCGTATTCCATTAATGCAAAACTCACTTATACGAAATGTCTCAAGTGCAATACATTTTAATGATTACAATGGAAGGTTTAATGGGAAATGCTTTTATTCGACTACATCATTCTAGAGTTTGATTACGATTCTTAATTTTCTTTTATCGAGGAATTAAATAGCTGTACTTAAATAGGTGTCTTTACAGGACAGGTGGTAAAATATAAACCAACCGTATTGATTCAATATTTATTTTCTTAATAGTAAAGACTACTGAACGTATAATTTTAAACAAAGATGTTTTGTTTTGCTACTATCCACTGATTTTTTCACATGATTTTTTTATAATTGTTTTCTAATTAATTGTGTATGTTTTCTTGAAACACCTATTTTACAGTAACCTATTACTTCTAATAACGATACTCATCGAGATCGGGAAATAAGCTGGCCCAGAGCTTTTCTCAGTTTTGCACTTCATTTAAACGATTGTATTACGAACAGGTCTGTTGTAATTTACCTTAAACCATAATCAAAAGCTTATTATTTGAAGGTTATCCAGCAGGTGTATGAGCTCATTCTCGTTTGCTGTAACCAAGGTTGTATCATCAGAAAATGTCAAACTTCTGGAAATCACATTAATCCTTCTTCCTTACAAGATATTTGTTATGACTTACAATGCTGAAATTGGGTGTGAATAGTATACAGAATTATTTTACTGCTGTACGATATTAATAACAAGAATGTCTATTTTTGCAAACATCTGTCTCCTCTTTCTTATGAAAGGGTACGAAGATTGATGCCCGTCAATGATCTACCAGATCTGTGTTTCCCATGTTTTTAATAAGTTCTTTGCTTTTGTTCCATTTGTAGATACCACGCTAACAACAGGTCCACGATCGTCTTTAATTGTTGTATACCTCCATCTGCCCGTTTTCACTTCGCTTGTCTACCAAGACACACATACATTCGCTCGACACAGGGAGCTTTTATTTATTAACGGTTCCACAGGTAAATATCCATTTACGGTAGTAGTGCATGAAACAGCCCTATCTCCTGGCGGTAGAAAGACCCTTTTATAGCGGGTTACGAGAAAAAGATCTTACACATAAAAGTTTGCTGTTACGATATGCTAAGCTAATACATGAACGTCAAAATAAAAACAAAAACGAAGTTACTAAGTTACTAAGTTATAATATTAGATATATAACTGATAAAAATTTAAAAACACTCAAAATATTTAATTTACCCTACGTGTTTTCTATAGGATGTCATAAAACATCTTGGAGAATATAAAACAGACAGTAAAGCCAAGTAGGCAAGGAAGAGTTGTATTTCTAAGATTATAAAATAATGCGTCTTTTATTTATTACATTCCCTCCAATTGATGTTATAGACATGTAATTACTTGGGTATGGTAATATGGGTATTGGACATATAATGGTACTTATGTATAAGCATGTTTGTATACATAACAAATAATGATAATATACAATTTCAAATGGTTGTGTTCTTATACATGTGTAATAATAATAATAATAATAATAATATTTATTAACCATTTCAGATACATATAAAGTATATATGGCAAGTCAAAATATTACATGATCGAACACACAATAAATAATAGATAATAATACATTTACTAAATGTATAAAAGTAACAAAATAAAATATGTATATAACAATATACCTACATACTGAACATGCACTGCAATTAAACATAATCTTAAGGTTGTCTATTCAAAAATTCACATATGTTGTATACGCCTTTCCTTACTAGCAGATCATTTACACCGTATTTATATTTTGTATAGCTGGTAACTTCTCTTATATGTGATGGTAAACTGTTATATAAAGTAATACAGTTGTAATCTGTGTGATTATATTTGTAATTACGATTTACTTTGATTGGGATATAATGAATGTGGCTTAAAAGTATGAATTCATTGGTATTTCTAGTTTAGCTTCGTTTAATTAGGTAGCAGTGAGTTAGCTTAAGATTTAAAAATGCTAGTTAAGATAAGACAACTAAGTTGGAATCATTGCTTAGGAAGACTATATTGATTAACTTCTTGCTACTAGTTTTAAGAAAATTTGTCCAAGGAGTAGCACCAATTCCTGCAGTCAAGCTTTCACAAAAAGGCTTTTCGTGAGAGTGTTTCTATTATTTATATGCAGTTTTAAAAATAACATACTTTTCTAATGGCAACTTATACAATGTATATAATATACCCAAGCTCACCATTGTACTCTTCGTCAATTTACTGCACGTTTATATAATTGTTTCACATTCTATAGGACACACATTTTTTTTGTAAATAATATTAGTTTTAGACATGTTTTGCTTAATTACAAAACAAAACAGAAATACAGATTTTTTATATTTAAATTATTAATCATTTGTTTATTTATTGATCCATTCTGTTCTTCCTGTAGCTAGCAGTATCTTACTGTTCAAATTTCAATACAATCGGACTTTTCATTCTTAAGTTATTGTGCTTACAAGAAACGTGACGGACGAACAGACAGACAGACGGACACTCTTCGCAGTTTTTTTTGTAAATAATATCAGTTTTAGACGTTTTTTGTTTAACAAAACAGAAACACATATTTTTTAAGATTTAAATCATTAATAACTTTTTTATTTATTGACCTATTTGGTTCTTCCTCTAGCTAGCAGTGACTTACTGTTCAAATATCAATACAATCAGACTTTTCGTTTTTAAGTTATCGTGCTTACAAGAAACGTGACGGACTGACAGACAGACAGATGGACATAGGGACGGGCGGACGGACATTTTGAAAGTTGTTCAGAATTCATTCACCAACACAGCAATATAAAATAAAATCTCTACGAACAATATTAACGATTTTAGAAATGTGCCGATCTAATGCAATATACTCTTCGTATTGTATTTGCGAAGAGTATAGTAAAATATTTATTATATTATTATTGCGCTTGTTTAAATAAATTTCATATATTAGGTAACTAAAATATAGCACTATCATGTTTCCAAATTTTGTAATCTGTTAGAGTTGTTCCTTTCACTCGTTTTATTTCTATTCACGCATGATGCTATTTGTCCCGCTGCTATTGATTGTGCGGATCCATGTTCTAGATTTTAATTAATTGTTGGTCATTCACTCAAAGCTTTACTAAATGAGATACGACAGCTGAGTGATGACAACAGTTGATGATTTTTCGTGTTGTATTTGTCGCAGATGTTTTTGTCCAACTTGCCATTACGTCCACACAAAAGAGCAGGCTATTGTACAGTTCAACTGGTTGATGTATAAAACTAAAAATTCACACGTGTAATTTTAATACAATAAATCATAAATGAAGTGGTCAGGTTGGAAATTAGCATAACTGGGAAAACAGAATATTCCTATTTACTTTTTACACACATATATATGTTAAAGTATGTTAAAAAATCTGGAAATGTGTCGTTTATTTTCATATAAACCAGTGTGTAAAATAACATTGCAAAAATAAAACCATTTAATAATAAATTTGAATTTTAACATATGAAAGCACTAATATAATGTTCAAAATAAAAAAAAGACAAATTGATAATTACATCAAGTTAGGTAAATTAAGAAGGCCTTATATCATTCAAATAACTAGAGCCTTTTCTAAGTATTATCTTCAGATTTTCTTTTCCATGACTTCAATCGCTTTAGAGCATTTGTCAGCATTTTCGTAGGCACCAATCCCCTATGATTAGATCATACCAGATGATAGACTTCACTAGAGAATTATATATATTAAACGTAGCTTACTTCACAATATATGCTGGAGCTGAAAAATGCATGCATTATCTTTCTAGAGAGACTAAACCATTTAAGACTAGCGGACGACATTGTTATAATATCCGACCGTATTGACGAAGCAAAAGAGATACTGAAGAGACTAGACAGTGCTTCTGAAGCAGTGGGTCTAAAGATTAATACCAGCAAAACACAATTCATCACAAATTTGGTAATAAGCGAACAGATATCCCTGGGCGATAACCTCACAGAACAAGTATAAGCTCATATAAATATCTAAGCCACGAGATTCGCATAGAAAGAAACAACCAAATAGGGCTCAGAATTGGTTTAACTTGGACAGCGTTTGGGAAACTTAGCAACACGCCAAAGTCGAACATACCAATTTGTTTAAAAAAAGAAGGTCTTTAGTCAATATGTGCTTACACTAACAAAATACGCGTTGTACAAAGAGTTAAGAAAGGGTGTTTCCCTTAGGGACAGAGTCTCAAATGTAAGGCTTCGCCAAATATCTGGAGTAACTGATGCAATTGAACGCTTAACAATGTTGAAATGCAACTGGTCTTTGCACATAGCAGGAATGACAGATGGACGATGGACGAGTAAAATTTTAGAGTGGAGACGCGGCAAGACGCTTTTCGACATAGAGGACGAACACTAACAAGATTAGCGGATGACGTAAGTAGAATAGATACAAACTGGATAAAAGCAGCACGTAATCGTAGACGCTGGAATGGACTACCGGAGGCCTATATTCAGCAGTTGAGCTGACTGATGATGATGATGATGATGGTGATGATGATCTTTCTACTTTTGTTAGTCGTATGATTGAAATGTTTCAGTCAGCTCAAGGTTTTCTCGTCATTAAAGCCAATATCTGCACACCCTGCCCGATTTGTTGTTTTATTCTCACACAGTGTGTCAATATTTAGCTTCACTCATGAAACTAATTTTTAATTGGTTAACAATTCTTCAAGGAATCGACCGTGTGTTTTCAAAACGGGCAATTCTAGTATTTGACTGCAACATCTTTTATTTCCTCAAACGCTTCATTGAGAAGGTATTTGCAAAAAACTTTCCTACACTCAACATCTAATATTTACTATGGAAAACAACAATTTAGTTATTTATTTTATCTATACTGTTGATCTGATTTTTATTAATGGTCTTATTTGTGTTAACGTCCTGCGGAGTTTAGCCCATGCTAATCCACCACTCAACTAGGACACTTACGCATTAATACAACAACCATTTTCTGCAATATTGCCATCTTCTGCTGCATGCTGTGCCACTCGACAGCGGTCTAGTCCACTGCTGCCGTCTCGGAAGCACATGGAAAACGCCACTAAACTTCTATGCCCTGGCCACGATTCGAACACCGCCGCGCGTCGTCACAAACAATTTAGTACAGCGCCACTGCGCAGGTATTATTCTGGCGATACTAATATACCAATAGAGCCTATCAGTGATATCATACTGAAACGATAATATAATAATAATTAATTATATATAATAATAATTAATTAATAATTATTGGAAAAACAACACTGACAGACATACTCCTTATGAGACACAGTGATTCAAAAATGAATTTTTGTGGACAACATTCGATCTACACCTGAGTTTTGCTTGAACTGACTAAATTTGTTTTAAAGTATTCTCAAAATAATACCTTACAACGGCGAACTGCCCAAATTGAGGCAAATTGACTAAAAATTTTAATTTTTTTTGACAAATTTTTTGAGAAACATTTAAGAACTCTGGTTTTTTAATGATTGTGCATTATGCTTTTGGGTCGTTGATTACGAATATGATATTCGTTTTACCCAAAAATGGGCCATGTTTGAGAAATTGGCCATATTTGGGGGGTTTTTGAAAATTTTTGGAGGTTTTTATTACATAATTTACTAAACCATAACATGGTCATAGTATGCTAAATAAATAAAGAAGTATTGATTTTTTGAACATCAGTTAAAAAAAATCATTATCTTACTAATCTTACTAATATAGAAAATTCAATATATTATGTTTGTTTGATTATAACTCAAAAACTGCTTAACCGATTCAGCTCAAATTTTCAGAGAATATTGTGACAAAAATCTGGAAGGTTATAGGACTAACATAATGCCATTAGAGTAATTTTTGTGAAAATTGCAATAATATTTGGGCTTAGAGATCGGAAATATCAATTTTAGTTTAGTAACTTTAGCTTTTTATCCGGACATTCCAAACAACAAAAGTCTGATTGTCCCACGATACTTATTACCCTCCCCTCTCTATGCCCTGAAAAGTCCAAGAGGTTACAGCATCGGGTTTGAGGTGGGAGGGGGTGGGAATGGTCGGAATGTGTTTTTCTTTCTCTTTTTCTCGAATATCTCAAAAAGTATGAGATTTAGGGCAAACATGTCTCCAAATAAAATAAAAGTACATTAATATCCTACAAAAGAGATTCATTTAATTTCTTTTGTAACCCTATTCGTTTCTGAAACATAGGGAGTAAAAAAATAGGATGAAAGATCAATTTTTGCGAAAATCGTGCGTAATTTTTTTTTTTTATTATTTCTTTTTTTAATTATTTTTCTTGGCATATTGGTGGATTGTTATTACATTATCAGTATACAGTTATATCAGGTGCAGCTGCCTTGAGAGTGGTGCCTGGACGTAAATTTCAACGCCACTGTTGAACTTGGTGGAACACTTGGAGAGAGTGCTGACGAGCTGCTCCTGATGCAGGAGGAATGCAGTCAAATTAAATTGGGCATGCACTGGCTGCTTTGCGATTGGTTTTGTGTATAAAATAAATAAATCCCCCCTTCACATAAATACATTGCAGTTTGGCCGAAAATGTAACTGCGCGCCTAATTAAGTAATAACCGATCGACCAATAGGCCGAAAATAATTTTAAAAAGACGATTTTGAGAAAAAGGTTACTCACGATTTCCGCAAGAATTGATCTCTTATACCATTTTCCGCTCCCTATATGTCAAATACGGTTAAAGTTACAAAAAAATTGAAAACGGCTTTTTCTGTAGGAAATTTAATGTACTTTAGTCTTGTTTAGGGACATATTTGCTCTAAACCTCATAATTTTTGAGATATTCGAGAAAGAGAGAAAAAAATACATTCCGACCCTTCCCACCCCAAAACCGACGCTGTAACCCCTTGGACTTATCAGGGCATACAGATGGGACAATCAGACCTTTGTTGTTTTGATTGTCGGGGTTTGGCAATTTTTTTGCTTAATATCACTACACTATTTTCAAAAAATTAGTAACGAGTATTTTATCTCTTATACACTAAATCAAAATTAATGTTTTTAGCCAATTTGCTTCAATTTGGACAGTTAGGCGTTGTAAAGTATTGTGTTAAGAATACTTTTAAAAAAAATTTAGTCATTTCAAACAAAACTCAGGTGTAGATCGAATTTTGTCCACAAAAATTCATTTATGAATCACTGTGCGAGGGTCTTTCTGTGAACCTTAAACATGCATCAACATTTCTAACTCTACCTAGAGAACACCGATTGTGTGGTTTACCACACAATCAGTTTTGTTATGTGTGATTTGTCACAGCATAAACAAAACATTAATTTCTGTTGAAAATTATGTGAAAATAAATAAGTTGATTGGCTCGTGTCTTAACAAATAAAATAATTCATCTTATCGCCTAAATCGCCTGGAAATTATACAAGTTCTCTAATTCTAATTTAAAGTCTGTTAAAAACCTTAGTAATCATTAAAATTATTTAAAAGTGTATTATCTGTTTGCTTATAATTGTAATGAAACACATTCTTTATAGGATTTTGCAAAATCCTATGAAGAATATGCTCTACCATGCTGTTTTATGTACATACCAAAGAAACGAAAGCTGTATGTTTAACAGAAGTTATCGTATTTACAAGAAACAGTCAACATATACGCACCCTCACACAGATAACTTTTTATTTTATTCGATATTTGAGTTGAGTGTATTTTGAAATGGATTTCTGTAGAAAATTTCGTTTCTGCAATGACTACTACAATTTTTTGTCCGGTTATAATTTGATTGAATTAAATAGATATAATAATAAGAGAGCTCTGAAGCACAAATTATGTGCACGAGTTATCCACCTTTAAGGACGTAACTGACTTTTAATAACCTTTTAGGTAACTGAATATTTGCAACTTGTCTGTTATATTCTTAATTTAATGTCACCAACCAAGCAAATTCCCCACTTGAATTAACCAAAACGTTAAATTAACTTACTTTACTATTCGTATTATCAACATTCAGCGAATTAAATTGTAAATGATAGGATTTGAGATGCTGGAAATTTTTTATGGATTTATTCTGTATTTTATTATACATCAAGGCAAGACGGATCTTGATGTATCCCTGTTAGTAATCTTTTTTGTCCATATATTCTCTATCTGTCAGCCCCACGTTATTGACTGAGCCCATTGATGTATATCAAGTGCAGACAAATCTACTTTGTCTGCTCTAACTTACAATAAAAATTGAGTGATGAATGTTAGATTATATTTAGGCGGTCCAATAGATTTTATTGTTTCTTTGCCTTTTTATTCTTTAGAATATATTACGTTTTCAGCTATATGCGTATTGATTTGATATGTCTCTCTACATCAGTAATATTTCTGTTTAAGAAGACTAAACATCGTTAAATCGTTTCTGTTACTTAGAATATTATATTTATACCAAACCATGTATGAATCAAAACGATGGAGCTATAATTTACATTCTACGCAATTTACCTCACACCGTTAAATGAGTTGATGGTATATTATTTAACGAGCGATAATGTAAATAATAACTCACGGAGATGAAGTTTGCAGCGTGAGCCGTAGGCGAGTGCTGTAAATCATCAAGTGCGTTATTATCATTATCGCAAGTTGAGTACTATACTTTATCTCTAATTAACAATAAATATTAACATAATAGTTTGATAACGTTCAAACCATTCAAACATGTCAAATCACCTTTCTCACATCAATAGTAATGAACCGATCTATTTTATTTTGAGCGTTACATCGGACAGGCTAGACATGAAGTTAAAAGTGATTGGTGTCAAAATAAATCACTAGGGAGTTGCAACAAATCACTATTTTTTTTTATGGATACTACATATTCAAAAGCAGTTGATAATTGTTAATATATAATCTAATAAGAGTAGACAAATATTATTAAATAATGTTTGTTCTTTTGAAAGTACGTCTTCTGCGGGCACTACTTATCTTACCTTCTTAATTATGCTGGATAATTTAACGAAAATCAATAATAATAATAATATGAACGAATTACTTACAGTCGACATAAATGAACATGGCTGGCATTCACAATATATAGTTGAACATAATGGGGAAAATATGGCTACATATCACTGATTAATAAATCGATTATGTTAATCAATTAAACAGAATCCTGTTTATAACATATATTTCCAGTATAGCTTGAAGTAGATCACAGTTGATTACTACAATTAACTTCACTAATACTGAAGATTTTCTTGTAGACCACCAAAGGAACAGATTTAGATAAGAAAATCCAACCAATAAATTATGTACAAGATATTAACTAAATCGCTTTTGCATTGTGGTCTCCAAAGATAGATGAAAATGAACAATTTAAGGATAGATCGACGCTTATAAAATTAAATGCGCAATACATGATTTATAAATTGTTCATTATACTCTTCGCAAGTACGAAGTAGAGGAGTGCATTGCATTTGATTGGTATATCTATAAAGCCGTAAATATAAATTGCAGAGAAAATTTTCATATCATTCTGTTAGTAACCGATTTATAAACAGTTTTCAAAACGGCTGTCCATCCGGCTGTCTGTCTGTTCGTTTGTCCGTTTGTCACGTTTTTTGTAAGCACGGTAACTTAAGACCGGAATGTTCGATCGTGTTGAAATTTGGTCAATGTATAATATACGAAGAACCCTGTTGTTGTTTCTTTATACAAGTTAGTTGTTACATTTACTCTATCGTCTTATGTAGCTGAAATCAGATATGATCGGCATGTGTCCTACTTACCATGTGTGATAAGCAGATCTGATTTGTTTTATATAAGATTAAATAGATATCCGGTCAAATTAGACCAAAAAATAGGAGTGAAGGTACAAAAATTCATACCCAGCTGAAAGTTGGTAGGATTGTTCAATATACCATTATAAATGAACTCAAAAAAGTCGTCATCGATCCGATACCTGGAAATAAATTTACGCGGGGTCAAAGGTCTCAAAAATGGGTTTTTCGCGATTTTCAGCAAAACGGTTTTATCATAAAATTAGCTCAGACGAAAATTGTAGATCAGATAAATATCAATAAAAAATGAATCAGTACTTTTTTTCCTAAGAGCCACCGTTTCTGAGATATGACGATTCAAAAAGTTGGAAGAGTTGTAATCGTCATAATATGCACACGTTTCCACGCCACCTTTGAGGTAGTGTACTTAGTGCTTTTTTTTAACGTGGTTTCCCCGGTAGGCCTCTTCTACGGGTCTGTTGTGATTCTGCTTAATTTGAAACTATTAAATAATAAAAGATATTAGCAAGGGTTGAAAATGATAAAAGCGGTGTAAATTAAAAAAAAAATAGGGAAATTTATTCGTCTGATTCATAATTCTCTAATACTTCTGCTTCCTCTTCTTCTTGTTCTTCTTCTTCATCCTGGGTGCAAGTAAATTGCCTCAATAGTGATGCATCGCATGTCTCCTCGTTGCTATAAAACGAGTCCTCTACTGTTGCTGATTCAACATTGGAGCACGACCGACCTTGACAATTTGTACATGCTAGAGAACAGAACAGTCCAACTTTTTTGCAACCACATTTAGCACTACATCCCTTTTTACAGTTGCAACAAATTGTGTTTAGCAGTTTTTCTGGCGCAGGTGGGAGTAAAGTCTGAACTGGTTCTAACATATTGTCGACCAACTTCCAACCCTAGTCTTTTGGGTCTAGCTGATAGCGAAGCCACACTTGAACTTGGTAGAGTACTTTCAGAACCTTATGAACCGCGAGATGCGCAAAAGGCGGAGTTTATTCCGCATAAGTACCTTTTGAAAACATTGACTCGGCTGTCACAGAAATTTAATACAATGATTTACTTACATATTGTTAGGATTAGATGAATAACCCCGCGTAAAATTCACTAGTTTCTAAATTAATCTTAAGAATGGAGATTTGTAAACAATGACAGCTCGGGTTAAGTGCAAATCCTAAATCTGATGTTTTTAGGAAGTTGTGTAATTGAGACGATCGCCGAAATTATGTCTCTGCTCTTACCAAGGTCAAAGCTCATGAGATTTTGAAACACCTCTAATACACCCGAAAAAGATGTTGATGAGCAGCCACTGAGGTTGGAGGAAGACAAGCTAATTGCACTTGTTTTTTATTTCGAGTATTTTTAACGACACATGCATATCAAAACTTATCTAAACAGGTAGTTTTTTAGGAGCTCCGTACATAGAAAGAAGAAAGCGAATTCCATTGGTGATAACTTCTTGTGGAGTTGAATTACTCTTTTTAAAAACTTCAGCACATTGAACTAAATCTTGTTTTTTTAAACATTTTAAAAACTGTTGTTTCACCCCTTCTGAAAAATGCAGATGTCGTATCACAGCCAGTGATTGCGTGTAAAAATAGTACATGATTTTGACACTTTGCAAATGAGGGACTGGGTTTCTTTTTACCTGACATTTACATATTTATAATATTGTATATATGTAAGTTACTCTGACCGATAGAAAAATATTTTTACTTGTATTGCAGCTTCAGTGATGTATATACGTGGCGTACTTATACATATTATGACGATTACAACTCTTCCAACTTTTTGAATCGTCATATCTCAGAAACGGTGGCTCTTAAGAAAAAAAGAATTCAGACATTTTTTATAGATAATTATCTGATCTACAATTTTCGTCTGAACTAATTTTATGATAAAACTTACCGTTTTGCTGAAAATCGCGAAAAACCCATTTTTGTGACCTTTGACTCCGCGTAATTTTTTTTTTCAGGTATCGGATCGATAAGGACTTTTTTGAGTTCATTTATAATGCTGTTTTGAACAATCCTACCAACTTTCAGCTGGGTGTGAATATTTGTACCTTCCGATGTCTAAATATACCGGACAATATTTTTTATCTTTTTATCTACGAAACGTTGTGGCACTTTTGGCTAGAAAATGTCACGCAGGAGTAATTTCTGCGTAAAATGATTTGCTTCTTAATTCCACTATAAGTTGTTAATAATTTATTTTCACAATTTATAATGTAAGAAACTGTAAAATTTACATATCCTGACTTTTCACATAAAATGCCTACGTTGTTGCCTATGTTGTAAATATAATTTCTTGTAACTTTATGGAAATATTTCGTCTTTATGATATCATAAAAATGCTTATGAATTTTTCCCCTAGCCCTGATCCGTTTAAAACAAATCGCATTTTGTTGGTTGTAGTAATCCTATTGCTATGCCGATATTAAAAACAGGATAGCGCCTTGTTTTATACGTAACACTGCTGTGTCACCAACCACCATCATCAAATATATTTAAGGGTCTTGTAAAGTCATTCGGTAATTTATAAGAGTTAGTTTAATTGTAATTTCTATGAATTATTTTTTCATATATAAATGGAAATTAAATTTTTTGTCCATTGAGAGCAATACAATAAGCAAAAAGTTTAATAACGAAAACAAAAAAAAAAGATCAACAAGCAATTTATTACAAACAACTCGTGTGTTTAAATTGTACGTTATTAAGTGCTATTAAATTGCAAATACTCGACGTTTGACGCACTCTACACAAACATGTTTGTTACGATTTAATATTGGATGGATATTGCTGTTCCTACACAAAATATATTTGCAAATATTCAAATGAATGAAACTTATGAATTGTTTTCAAAACAGGCCATTTTGCATAATAATAAGAGTGATATGATAAAAAAGAGAACATCTACTGTTAAAGTTTACATTTAAATTCCTATTGTACAGGGTGGGCAACTAAGAATGGAGGTCGGCCATATCTCAGAAACCAAGCATCGCACAAGTTTAGGGACAAAATTGCCTTAAGTAAAGTGGTCATGAAAAATCGCTGGAAAATATTTTCGGGTTTCTAAAATGGCCGCTAAAGGGCGTAACAGCCACAGCAGAATAGAAAATCAGGTTTTTCTCAGTATTTTGCTCAATTAAGTGGTATTGAAAATACATGCATCGTAATCCTAGGACAATTTTGAATCTTTTTAGTTTTCCATTTTTTTTGTATCTTCAAGAATAAAGTGGTGGGGAGATGCCAAAAATACATTTTTTCAAATGTCGATTACTCCGATTAGCCTTAACGGAATTTAACAAACTTGGTCTCATTGGAAAGTGCTTTTCTTCGTCTATCGAGTGCATGTTGTGCTATTTCCATTTGATTATTACTGTCGCCGCTAGAGGCCGTTATTTGACATGACAACAAATATCGCGCTTTTTCTTAAAAAATTTAAATGGAATGGTATATTTATTTTTACACGGTAAAATAGAGAATTAAATGCCTCAGATATCAGTGAAAACCGCAACTAGATAACTTTTCTCTAACGGAAGATATTAGCAAACAAAGTTGAAATTATGAATTATTATCAGATCTTGCCGACGGGATTTGCAAAGTAGCTGTTGAAAACAAGTAAGCTGTGAAAATGACACAGTGAAGAAATAACATATATCAAACATATCGAGTAGAATATATTACATAATATAAAAATTAGTAATTAATAACAGACAACAATTCTAATAATAATAATAACAATATATTTATGTAGACAGTTATGAAAAGACTAATTTTACTTGACGAATGCAATATTTGCAAATTACGCGAGTCAAGTAAAATTACTGTTTCATAACGTTTTTATCTAATCCTGCTCTAAAATAGAAAAGAAATTGCAATTTATATTGAATTTTATTTTGCGGTTTCAAACATTGTTACACCTACAGTGGTACAAATGAATTTTGTGTTTATCGCTGTACCTGAGCATTAGTAGGTATAGGTTGACATTTGTATTAACAAAGTTCAGTTGTCAATCTGCTGAATTTTTTTAAGCAAATTAAGTCAGAAATTGTTGATTTAGATGTGGATATTCCATCTGATATAAAAGAGTAGCAGTAAATTCAATAATACTTACCTGGTAAATCAAAAAGCATATATGAGGAAGTATAATATACGAAATTTGAAAACTGGTGTCAACAAAAGTGAATAAAAAGATGTATGTGAAAAGATTCTCTTAGCGTATTTCGAAACGATGAAAAATTATAAAGCGTCACGATATGAATATTGAGTAGGAATCAATATTAAAGAATTAAATGCCAAAAGAAACATTGACAAAAAATATACCATATTAATACCATTTTTAAAGAGAAGATCTTCAGGTTACCACGCTAAGAAATTTATTATTTTAACAGAAGAAAACTTTAAATGTTTTGTTAAAAATGCAGATGACGGAATGTTTCTATTTGCATATTATTAATAAAGTGTTTTTTGTGCCTTAATGTCTTTTCTCTAAATGATGGGTTTAATAATAACAGTTTAATTAAAATTCATTACATCACTAGTTATGTAATGAAACTGACAGTTATGAAAATTGGGACGTTTCGTAACTTCAAAAATACATTAAAATTTCGTAACGATGTCTTCGATACACGGTACACTTCCTTCGTACGAAAACCATGTGCCAGTCGAATAAAAACTTTTTCACTTGGATGACGTCTTTCAGGATATTGCACTGCATAGACTCTGGCAGCAAGAGTTGCATGTCTCATGCATTCGAACTAAATCGCTAACATGTCAAATGCTTCATTTGTAAGAATCATTATAATTTGAAAAATTAATTCCAAAACGAAAACAAATTCAAATAAAAACTAAATACTGCACAAAATAACAATAATGACAAGTTAAATATTTTGACATAATATGTTGTTTCTTCAATGTGTCATTTTCACAGCTTACTTGTTTTCAACAGCTACTTTGCAAATCCCGTCGGCAAGATCTGATAATAATTCATAATTTCAACTTTGTTTGCTAATATCTTCCGTTAGAGAAAAGCTATCTAGTTGCGGTTTTCACTGATATCTGAGGCTTTTAATTCTCTATTTTACCATGTAAAAATAAATATACCATTCCATTTAAATTTTTTAAGAAAAAGCGCGATATTTGCTGTCATGTCAAATAACGGCCTCTAGCGGCGACAGTAATAATCAAATGGAAATAGCACAACATGCACTCGATAGACCAAGAAAAGCACTTTTCAATGAGACTAAGTTTGTTAAATTCCGTTAAGGCTAATCGGAGTAATCGACATTTGAAAAAATGTATTTTTGGCATCTCCCCACCACTTTATTCTTGAAGATACAAAAAAAATGGAAAACTGAAAAGATTCAAAATTGTCCTAGAATTACGATGCATGTATCTTCAATACCACTTAATTGAGCAAAATACTGAGAAAAACCTGATTTTCTATTCTGCTGTGGCTGTTACGCCCCCTAGCGGCCATTTTAGAAACTCGAAAATATTTTCCAGCGATTTTTCGTGGCCACTTTACTTAAGGTAATTTTTTTCCTAAATTTGTGCGATGCTTGGTTTCTGAGATATGGCCGACCTCCATTCTTAGTTGCCCACCCTGTACATAGGGTAGATGGCTTTAAATTTACAAATTGTTTGATCTTGCTTCTGTTGGAAGCTACTATTAATACTATTACTACTTATTTGATTAACTTAAATAGGTATAATAAGAGAACGGCATATTGCATGTTGTTATTGTTGTGATCTAGCTTAAATATGACTTAATGCTTAGTTATTTGTTTATACTGAAGGGCTAATATTTTATTTTAATTGTACTTCCATATCCACGTAGTGGATTGAAAGTAATCGTAAAAAAATATTCAAAATTTATTGTTGTTGAAATTGTCTTAGAATATCATGAAACGTCAAGATTTTAAATATGTGAGCTAAAATGAATCCTGTCGGTCTGTCTGTCTGTAATTTTTTTTGTGCGCGTTTTCTCTGAAACGGTTTGAGATATTGACTTGAAATATTATATACCTATGTCTTATAACGAGATCTGGAACTGGATTGTTTTTTGAACTTATCCGGTGCAGGGTTAGGGATAAACAAGGCTAAATATGAGAGTATAATTAGAGGAAGCTGGTAAAAGTACAAAAATGTGGGATTTGGTGTATATACTAGAAACCAAGGCCTCAGATTCTTTTACAATATTTTCCATCCCCCTACCACCCCACTCCATTATTACAGTATCTAAATAAAATTGAGATATTCACGTGAAATTTGGTACACGTATATACTATAACGACTCCTCGAACTACATTATATTTTGAGATGATTTGGTTGAAGGGTTGGGTTTTAAATAGGGGCAAACAGGGGAAAATAAGTAAAGCAAGCTGGTAAGAGTTAACAAACTTGGGATTTGGTGTACATACTAGAAGCCAAGGTCTCAGATTTTTTTATTACATTTGTTAACCCCTCCACCACCACCATTATTAAAAGGGTTGATAAAATAAAATTGACATTTTCACTTGAAATTTGGTACATGTATGTACTATAACGACGCCTGTAATTAGATTATATTTTGAGATGATTCCGTTGAAGGGTTGGAGGTTAAATAGGGTAAATATGGAAAAATAAGTAAAACAAACTGGCTTACAGAAATAGAGAAACGTGGGATTTGGTGTATATACTTGAGGCCAAGGCTTCAAATTTTTTTACAATATTTTCCACCTAAAGATATTTAAACTAGAACAATGTTATAAACTAAAAAATTGAAAATGAAAGCTGAAGATAGTTAAGTTTCGGAAGAACATCTACTTCCATTCTCAAAACTTTTTGGCCGCCAACCATGTTCAAAAGCGAACTGTCATAGCTGACGGCCAAAAATTTTGAGAGCGGAAGAAGAAATTCTTCAGAAACGTTGGCTGTATTCAGCTTTGATTTTCAATTTTTTAGTTTATAACATTGTTATAGTTTATATATTTTTAGACGTCAGATATTTTGTAATAATCAAGAATTCAAGAACCAACCTCTGTCTGATCCTTTAGGCGCAGAGGCGTATTTTCATTAAAATTTTTAAATATTTTTCAGTAGCAAAATACCGAACAAAAAGTAAGAAAATTAGTCAAAATGTTATCCTTTAAAGAGACTCGGTGGAAAATTTGGATGTGGAAGTAGTGATTCCTAGGCAGCAGTTTTTATTTTTCCTGTTGGGATTATTTACTTTATTTATCTTCTCTTTAAAACAATATTCATTGAATGTACAAGTTAATAGAATAAACAGTATATTGGCAAGAAGTATCTGAGCGCTTGGGACACTTAAGTCAGAGGAACAGTTAGAGGGTGGTTTTTAACAAATAATAATGTAAATGAAAATATATCTGCTTTATTCACATATTTAACGTCGGCCTATTCGGGCTATTAATGCAAATCACCGACGTCGGGAGACAAGCTACCTTCAACCGGGAAAGTTTGCCTGATCTGTTCTCTATCGAGGAGTAAATGCCTGAATGCATTTAATCTATTTTACCTGTTACTGCTGTTAAAAAATTATAAAAAGTACTCAACACTTTACTGTCTTTGATACAGTGGTTATAATATTTTCTTCTAATTATGTAAGCTGTATTTTAGTAGTAAATAATTTTTTGACACTCACAGTCTAGAGTGTGATGCATTGTTTGTTTTAAAGTTAGGCAATATTTACAAATGCGTTGTTTATTTGCCGGTTTCGAATATATAGCGCGAAATTTAGAAAAGTAAAACTGTGTATCCCCACACTGGAAGTGTCCAGACTCAACCCGATATGTCTACTGTCTCTCCGTAATTTCTTGTTCGTTCAAATTAAATGAGTTGTATTTTTAAAGTGAAATGTAACTATAACTAGATGTTATAAGACAGAGAAAATTTGGCCCAGATCAGATGTCAAAGATGTTCGCAAAGTGAGTATATAATCATAAAATATAATCAAATGCAAATGCAAATTCCCTGCAATGTAAGAGTAATCTAAAATAGAATTGAAGAAATGAATATATTACTAGCAAAAATACTCGTAATTATTCCAAACTCCTACTAAAGACTTATCATAGATAAATAGAAAAACATGTATCTTTCTAAACAAAATACTTTGCTGGCTATATGCCACGAACAACATTGATTTAAAAGAAAGAAATATGCATATTGCGTACAGCTAACTGTCACAATAATGCTAATTTTAATTTTAAATTACACTGTTTAACAAAACCAAAAAACAACTAAAGACAAAAACACTTTAGAAAACTTTCACATACACGTGTTTCGGTATCCTACACCAAGGATACACTCTTCAGTGCTACTTGTTTCAAAGTTTAAAGTCTACTGAATAGTCGCTTACCAGGTAATACGTATTTATGCGATAATTATTTATGGTTCTAAGGAACAGGATAATCCAAAACTGATTTCGGAAAATTACCAGTACAGTTATAATCATAAAATATAATCAAATGCAAATGCAAATTCCCTACAATGTAAGAGTAATCTAAAATAGAATTGAGGAAATGAATATATTACTAGCAAAAATACTCGTAATTATTTCAAACTCTTACTTATCACTTATCACGCTAAGGTTTAAGCAAAATCTTCTGCCAGAAAACATGTAGCCAGCCCTTGTTGATGAAAAATATTCAGATGGATATGAACTTCGTTTCTTAAAGTGAAATGTTCCATCTAATAAGTTTTCTTTTACCGATGAATCACCAGCAACGGTTAACTTTAATGATGTCATAACAGGTGTGTCAAATTCTATGACCACTGTTTCCCTGGAGAGACAATGAACAACACGCAGGATCATGAATATACTGGATTTAAAAGAATATGATTAAAGATTTCTTTTTAGTTTCTTGGGGATATCTTTTCTAATATCAAGGCTCCAACGTGCAATAAAACATAGTTTTATATTGATGTAAAAAGGAGAGATGAAGACCTTTATATAAAGTGTGAAGTGTCTCCCCGATCTCCCCTATATTTTTATTATTTTTCCTTCGCCCTATGTGTGACAATGTGCCTGCTTCCAAGCTTTCTGATAATTTCTTTACTTATCTACTTTCTGCTATATCTGTGATTTTTTCAAGCCTGAGCACGTGCGATCCATCCCTTTAGAATTGAAAGTAAATTTTTATAAATCGGGTTAGAATAAATTCGATTTAAATCTAAACCTTGGAAACTGAGAGATATAAGGCGGTGACAAATGATTGTCCTTTTCCATGTGGAAAAACTGAATGAAGTACGACCGCATTTACTCACACTCTCGACCACTTAAGGGCGAGCGGTTCGAAGCCTCACTAAACGATACTCTAAGTTAGTTCTAAATGATTACGCATGAAAAGTAAAACCGTCAATCCTATTATGTCAAAATTGGGTAGTCGATGAATCCCTACTTATTTAGATAAATGATTTTCTTTATTTTTCAGTGTTAATTTTTTGTGGAAAATTTACGAAATCGCAATAACTAACAAATAGTAAAAGTCTACAGTCCCTGAAGGCTCTAAATGTTTAAAAAATTATTTACCCTGATGTGTTAACACCCAACACAGTTTTAAATTTTGCTTAGCTCTAGGAATTTGACAATATTAAAATATTGTGTGAGACTAGGACACGTTTGTTGAAAAGAATAAATAGAGTAGGCTGTATTTAATTATTAAAACATTCCGTACAACAGTTGAGTAATAAACATTTTTATTTTGCGAATTTGGAGATAAATATTACCAGCATGGATGTTGAACCGGTAGCTTAGAATACCGGGTGAGTCACGAATTGCGCTCGCCCCGATATTTCCTAAAATATTTGGAATAGAAAATTGAAACTTGGAGGCCTTATTACACGACTAAAATGCCATCTTTTCAATCGAAAATCAAGTTTGGTGCACATCCGGTTTGACCGGTAATGCCCACAACTTTCGATTTTTAAATGGAACACCCTATATATTTTTACATTTTTGGAATCTAGAGGAAATTTTGAATGCAATACATCCATTTTGGTCACTTTTTGATAAACATTAAAAATTTTATTAAAAAATCTATTTCTGAATCCAGAATGCTGTGATTCCCAAAATATATTTTAGTTTGTGTGCTACGTTACTATAAAAATAAAAAGAGCAATATGATTGCATTACTTAATTCTCTAGAGGCGTTTAAAATTTTTAAATGTGATTTTTACCCACTAACTCGGTTTTTTTTATGGAAATTTAATCGTTCACCAACATTTTTAAATACCTCATTTTCATACGAATCTAATGATACCAAAATTTTGAAAATCCGCTCAGAAATATTTGAGATTTCAGCCAAAATACAATGCAACCAAGCTTTTAGAAACATGCGGCTAATAGATAATAGATTAGTGGGTTTTGGAAACTAAAATGGCACATTTCTGTGTAAAACTGGTAACCTAATAACATTGGAAAAATCATAGTAACCATTGAATGTAATAAAACAATATCAGCTGTCAGACAGACTCGTGTAGTTATAGGCAATCTTGAGCTATCAAACATTTAATAATTGTGAGCGCAAAGAACGTTACAATTAAGTTTAGCATAGGTATGTGGAGGTAAACTAAATTACATCCACAAGGACATTTGCAATAGAATGCGACATCAGTTCGGTTTTCAGAGTTTTATTTAAATGAACATAAATATCGGGCCCATAAATAAATAAAAATCAATTCCGTTTGAACAATTAAACTTAAACTAGGTAACAGTAGGTATCTTTAAAATAATTAATATAATTAAACCATAAATTGACATTTATAGATATTGTTCAAAATGTCCACCATTTTTTTCTATACACAATTCGGCTCTGCGTATAGTTGCTTGAATGGCTCTACGCAGTTCAGCAGGCGTTATTTCATTAAGAGCCCGTACAACTTTATTTTGCAGCTCTTCACGGGTATTTGAAGAAGTTTTATAAACTTTATTTTTGAGAGCGCCCCATACATAATAGTCGAGGGGTGTTAAGTCAGGTGACCTAGGAGGCCACCTGATATGACCTTGATTTGCGATAAGGCGTTCACCATGCAAGTTGTTTAAATATTCCATCACTCTTCTGGAATTATGTGGGGGAGCACCATCTTGTTGGAAAAACAGATTTTGTAAATAGGCAAGAGGAAGTAAGTCAAGAAATTCTGCTGTCTGGTTTTGTAAAAAGAATAAATATCGTTCGCCAGTAAGTGTTCCATCAAAAATATGGGTCCAATTATTCGATCTCCAAGTACTCCAAGCCAACAGTTAAACCCAAATCTTTCCTGAATATTCCCCCGCCCTATCAACCTCGGATTTTCTTGAGTCCAGTACCTAGTATTATCTCTGTTAAACATACCTTGGTTCGTAAATCTACTTTCATCAGAATATAAAATATGAAAAGGAAAACCTGGGTTTTGTTGTACTGCATTTAAGAACCAGTTGCAATATACTAGCCTCCTGTCGTTATCATCTCCATAAAGATGTTGGTGTATTTGGTATTTATAAAAACGAAACTTATGTTTCTTTAAAATTCTGCAAACCGAAGACTGACTAATGTCGCATTCCATTGACAATTCCCTTGTTGATGTTGTTGGGTGTACCATCACAAATCCTAATACATCAATTTATTTGTCCTCATTTACAATAAATGTTTGATGATCATCTTGTTGATTGGGTTCGTTACTTAATTCTTGTTCCACTCTGGCAAACAAGTGTCTGCTTGGATGACGTCTGTTGGGATATCGTTGCTGATACAGTTCTGCAGCTGCAGTTGAATTTTTGAGACGCTCTCCATATATCAGTAACATATCGACCGTTTCAATTCTACTAAAATTATTCATTTTCTTTAATTTTTACTCAAAGAGATTTCCGCAACGCTTTATTTTGTATCTGTCTCATAGCTGATATTGTTTTATTACATTCAATGGCTACTAAGATTTTTCCAATGTTATTAGGTTACCAGATTTACACAGAAATGTGCCATTTTAGTTTCCAAAGCCCACTAATCTATTATCTATTAGCCGCATGTTTCTAAAAGCTTGGTTGCATTGTATTTTGACTGAAATCTCAAATATTTCTGAGCGGATTTTCAAAATTTTGGTATCATTAGATTCGTATGAAAATGAGGTATTTAAAAATGTTGGTGAACGATTAAATTCCCATTTAAAAAAACCGAGTTAGTGGGTAAAAATCACATTTAAAAATTTTAAACGCCTCTAGAGAATTAAGTAATGCAATCATATTGCTCTTTTTATTTTTATAGTAACGTAGCACACAAACTAAAATATATTTTGGGCACCACAGCACTCTGGATTCAGAAATAGATTTTTTAATAAAGTGACAAAAATGGATGTATTGTATTCAAAATTTCCTCTAGATTCCAAAAATGTAAAAATATATAGGGTGTTCCATTTTAAAATCGAAAGTTGTGGGCATTTCCGGTCAAACCGGATGTGCACCAAACTTGATTTTTTGTTGAAAAGATGGCATTTTAGTCGTGTAATAAGGCCTCCAAATTTCAATTTTCTATTCCAAATATTTTAGGAAATATCGGAGCGAGCGCAATTCGTGACTCACCCGGTATAAGATGACGGCTATTGATTTCGCTCACTTTTCGATTATTTTAAATAATATTGGCTTATAATGACAATCTCTATAAGTCTTTGGTCTGGTCTCTTAAATAAAACAAGAAACGTTACGGATGGCCAAAAAACGGACAGACGAACAGACAGACGAACATTTTGAAAGATGTTCAGAATTTGTTCACCAACACAATGATATGGAAGTTTCTCCTACGAACGATATTACCGGTTTTAGAAACATACCGATCAAATGGAATATACTTTTCGTTTTGTCTTTGCGAAGAGTATAATAATATAGTATCCCGCTACTGCCCGCAACGACTAGAAATTTCAAAGCAAAAATTTTCTCTACCTTGCCCCTGTTTCGAACTGCGGTCCGAAGTATCGATTTGTTTTAAGGTACTTCACAGGTATAGTAGACGCAATCTTTATAGTGGCTCTACGAGTGAGACGCAAGACGAGGTAACAGGCGGGAATAACATATTCCGTCTTTATCATACATTTCAAAAAGAGACATAGATATCGCAATTCGTCGATCAGCAATTAACAAAAGAACTTGAGAGACGCGTTGATAACATAGAAAGACAGCACGAGAAGAGGTACCTTACTAGGTGACCATCACCCAATTCAGATAGCGCACGAACAAAGAAAAAGAGAAATTTGCAAACCATCAAATTTCGAACATGGTCGCGTGATAGTTTGTCAATAGAAATAGATAAGAGAGGTGAAGCTCTCCCTCCAGAAATCAGTAACTATTTAAGCGTTTATTTTGCTATAGAACAATGGTAATATCTTCTGTTTTATTATGGTATAAATAAGCAGTTGTTGCTTAGGTACTTATTTTTTTGGCAACATTTAATAAAACTGCCAGTGAGCACTAGTACAATATTATAAATGGTTTTCTACATTTCTGAAGTCATCTTTGTAGCATTCACAGTGTAGCAAGGAAAGTATTTATTACAGGTATGGAGGTAATAACGCAACAGCAAAATCATTAAATGCATATATGTTATGTTTATACCTATACGCTACAATATATTCTAATTGAGGTATACTTAGTTAACAAACGGTTTAATATCGGATGAACCATTGCAAAACAGGTTCAGGATCTTCATCATCATCAACAAGTTTATTAGAAATATAAATCACATGTCAGAGACTGGCACAGTTGGAGACACTTGATATGTATGAATAAAGTTGAAACTATGGAGAACCACTCTCTGTTGAATACGATATTTGATACATTTTCGGTGAAAACAGAAATTCAGAAAAATGCTTTCCATCCATCCATCAATAACCAGAGGTGGCCGGTCGTTTGGTTGCAATTCTGAAAACAGGGTTTCCTGACAAGACAAAACAACATCTAATGAAGAAATATCTCTCTCCGGAAAACAACCAGGAGTCTCATTCATACCGAGGTCAAACTGGTGCTCTCAGAAAATACAGTAAACCATGATGTACGCTAGAGCAAGCTAGAAACTGTAGCGTAGGATACTGAATCTGTGATAGCAGACATGTTAATAGAAGGAGTCGGGGTGAATATAATGTTTACGGATACTTTTAAAAATTCACCTATTAATGAATGGTTATTTCGATGTGACCTAGGCAGTTGAATTAAAACGCAGGACTTTGCGAAGTCTGGGGTAGAGCTACAAATTCAAATGGGGAATAACAACATTCAACCATCTACTTAGGCGCTGAAACAGGGAAACTAGAAGTGTCCATTTCTGCAAAAAAAAAATGGGAGTATAGCGATGCAGAGAAGATTTTCGTTCTCTCGACATTAAACAGCTCACTGCTAACATGTTTGATATAACAATCTTCCAAGCACATATTCACATATGCCACGTAATAATCCCTGTTAAAACTGGTTTGTTGAATTTTAAAAAACGATGTCTTTGAAAGCTGTCAATACAATTGGTTTAAGTGACTTGTGGTCCTAGACAATAAAGCGCCTTGTATATATTTCCTAGATTTTACACAGTCAGGATTTTATAAGTTATCTAGTCGTTCGATTTCAATCGTGATTACGACCGTTACTAAAAACATTGTATTAACTGCAGATAGATTTACTGTTCTCGGTGGATGCCAAATACATTTATCTGAAATAAATACTCACAAATTTAATGTAACTGATACTTTGTGCTAGCACTAAACAATGTTGAGTAAGCTGGAATGGATTTAGCTGTTTTATTTTGTTTTAAGACCGAGGTTCGAAACAGAGATATTTATGTCATTGTCAAGTAAATTACGTACATTATTAGTACCTTCGAATAAGCTGATAACTTCCCTGATTGTATTTTATTTCAGCCAAGTTCTTCTGTAATACCCCAATAAAAACATGCAAGCTGTATGCTTTAGTTTTGTTTAGTTTTAGTTCTTTTAGAAGCGATTTTGATAAAATACTATTCATTGATTTAATTTTCTTTAGCATTACTTCCACACACCCACATTTTCACCCAAGTTTCTTTAATCAAAAGCAACTTGATAGTAAACTTGTATTCTAGAATGTGGAAATAACTATTCATAGATTTTTAATATTATACTATTTGAAATTGTGTGTCTCGAGGTGGTCATGGGAGTGGTTAATGCCTAAAAATTAAAAAAAAAATTCTTATACACATACAGACAACATTTTCTTCTGTTGACTCCTTTAATGATGGAGTGGCGATATTGAAGTTAGTGATGTCATAAAGAATATTGAGACCTTGACTTCTAGTACCTACATCAAATCCCAAGCTTCTGAACTCTTACTTGCTTGCTTTACTTATTTACCAGTGCCTCAACAGAATAAGTTCAACGTATGGTCTAGTTTTGCAGGTCTTGTTATATGTGCGTGTACTAAATTTCGTATAAGTATCTTAATTTTATTAATTTGTTAACCCGTTAATAATTGAATGGGGTGGTGGTGGGGACGACAGATGTAAAAAATAATTTTGACCTTGGCTTCTGGTATACAGACTGTCTATTTTACGAGGACCACACCAAATATCTCGCTTAATATCTATTGTAGAAGAATAAAGTTTTAGAAACAGTTATCCCATTTTTTGTGAGCTGTACTTCAGTAAAAAGAAATTTGAAATCCATAGCCTACTTTATGAGATATATTACAAAAACCTGAAAAATAGGAAAACGACAAACGGTTATAACGTCCTTATTTGAGGAGATACGAAAAAAGTTAAAGGAATGAAAGTTGACGGCAAAGACAATAAGAATAATAACGTGTAACAAAAAAATCGAAAAATGCAGTTGGCTTTGACATACGCTATTGTGCAAAAATGAAAAATACATATCTCAAAGTAGGCCATGACGCCATTAATTCCTTTATTTTTTTCTCATTCCAACGATATAAAACATGTCACAGAAATTTTAACCGATAGTGTCAATTTTTAATATTTTACGAATACCACAATTCATATAATTGAATCGTAACAATCAGCTGTGCCATAATTAGTGAAAAACAATGTATACAGTTATTAATAAATTTGACAGATTGTCACTGTTGTATGTTGTATGTTGCGTTGTCGAGTTCTAAGACAAATTTTATATCAGTAATTATGGTGTACACCAATAATAACAAATTCGATATGATTAGCATTTATTGTTAGTGCAATTTTGACGCTGAGATGGCAGTCACGGTTTACGGAGATAGATTTCCAGATGCTCCGCAGCCAAATCGAACTATGTTTAGGAAGTTAGTTCAAAATCTAAAAACGTACGGTTCATTTTCAAAAAAAGTAGTAAGGCGAGCGCATGTTGCGGATAATGTAAGAAAAGTGAATAGAGTAATGAATTATGTTAACCAAAATGAGGAAACCTCTTTGAGACAAATTCAGAGAAACTGTCGCATAAAAAAAACAGTGCAAGAAAAATATTGAAAAAAAAAACGGATTTCGATGCTACAAAATGAGGAAAGTTCAACATTTAAATGAGGGAGATAAGCCAAGGAGAGTAAGATTTTGTAGATGGTTATTAAATAAGAAAAGGAATGACGCGCTGATATGTAGCAAAATTCTTTGGTCGGACGAATCAAATTTTTCTAATAATGGATTTTTCAATAGAAATATGCATTATAAGTGGACACGAGAAAATACACATTGGTGCAGAGAGACTGCTTTCCAAGAAAGATTTTCTACGACTGCTTGGTTGGGTCTTTTAGGGAATAAAGTAATTGGACCTTATTTTTATGATGGCAAATTAACCGCTCGTAGATACCTTAATTTCCTGCAAAACGAATTTCAAGATTTTCTTTATGAATTAACAGTGGCAGAAAGATTAAATTATTCATATTTTCAACAAGATGGGGCTCCACCTCATACTGCTGTATTATGTACAAATTATTTAAATCAAGTTATGCCAGATAGCTGGATAGGCACCTATGGACCCATTCTATGGCCAGCTCGATCACCAGATATTACTCCCTTGGATTTTTTCGTCTGGGGTTACATTAAAGACAAGGTATTTCAAACTGCCCTGAAAATATTGAGGACATCAAAACCAGAATTCGAAACGCATGTGAGGCAATTACTCCTGAAATGCTCCAAAATGTAATGCGTGACGTGTCTCGTAGAGCACGTTTATGTGTCAGAATGCATGGTGCACAATTTGAGCATTTGTAGTTAGAAAAATAAATACACACAATTTCTTTTCAATATTAGTAGGTAGTACTGTTATACATAGTTTTTCGTTTTTTTCTTTGGATGTTCGTTTTGTACTTGTATTTTTATTTATGAGATATTTATTGGTTTGTATTAAATTGTGATAAATAATTACGGAATTATAATTATTATAAAGTGAATTTTTACTATTATGGCACAGCTGATTGTTACGATTCAATTATATGAATTGTGGTATTCGTAAAATATTAAATATTGACACTATCGGTTAAAATTTCTGTGACATGTTTTATATCGTTGGAATGAGAAAAAAATAACGGAATTAATGGCGTCATGGCCTACTTTGAGATATGTATTTTTCATTTTTGCACAATAGCGTATGTCAAAGCCAACTGCATTTTTCGATTTTTTTGTTACACGTTATTATTCTTATTGTCTTTACCGTCAACTTTCATTCCTTTAACTTTTTTCGTATCTCCTCAAATAAGGAAGCTATAACCGTTTGTGGTTTTCCTATTTTTCAGGTTTTTGTAATATATCTCATAAAGTAGGCTATGGATTTCAAATTTCTTTTTACTGAAATATAGCTCACAAAAAATGGGATAACTGTTTCTAAAACTTTATTCTTCTACAATAGATATTAAGCGAGATATTTGGTGTGGCCCTCGTAAAATAGACAGTCTGTATATATCCCAAGTTTCTTTAATCTTACTAGCTTCCTTTACTAATTGTTTCCTATTTATCTCTATTTACCTCCTTCCAACTCTTCAATAGCTTTATTAATTTTCTCCCATTTTATTCCCAATCCTCCACCAGAAAAAGTCAAAATATAATATAGTCCAGATCTTGTTATAATGCATACATGTATCAAAGAATAATGTTAAAAAAGGTCTTTCTTGGCCCATCCGCGGCATAGTGTGGAAGTCATCTGTTCTTTAATAATTTTGAGGTACTTAGGACGAATCCGTTACCCTACTGTCGAAAAATCACATTGAGAACACCCTTATTTGGAGGTGACATTGGAATTGATATTAGAACTTGTTATTATAATTATAACTACAAGAGGTTCGGTGATTAAGCCCTAGCCACCCAACCACTTTTGCAACTAAAACTAATAAAAACTATAAAAAGATCATTTCCACCACTTTAATTGGTAGGAATGGGTGTATGAGTATTCAGATGTATATATGTTATAACCTGATAATAGCCATTTAACGAGTAGTTTTTTTTTGTCATAAGTAAATAACCGTATATTAGATGTAACTTACACCGTTCTTATGGATGGCAGGGGGTGAGGGACACGAGGGAGACGGGGGGGAGCAGGTTAGATTTCTTTGCTTCTTTTTCCACTTACATAACGAAACTGAATATTTTGAAAAAAATTCCTGCACTAGAGAATAACTTTTTGTTGCAAGTTCTAATATCAATTTCAATGCCACCCCCAAATAAGGGTTGCTCTCTATTGCCTTCCCGATGGTTTTAGCCAATTCGGATAAGAGATTCGTATTCAATACCCCAAAATTAGTAAAGAAATTTCCACACTTTACCACGTATGGGCCAAAAAAGCATGTTTTTATTATTATTCTTTCAAAGCAACATCTTAAGCCATTCCAGAGAAAATGTGCGCACAAGAAAAGTTACAGACAGACCGATCGTCGTATCAGACTGATGGACAGATCTGCAGATGGAATTTTCTTCCTCTCAAATTTCAATTCTTGATGTTTAGTGACATTCTAAACATATGTCAACAAGAAGAAAATCACTTTTTTTTGACGATTATGATACTTCCACTCCACTACGTAGATGTGATCAGCTTCTCTTCTATCTATTGGCGCTTAAAATAATACATGGCAGTTAGTTGCAATTATTATCGAGGAAGAAACCTGCTATGCTTTCATTGAGGAATATAGAAGGTGGTCGCCATAAAAAAAATTATCGAACGACGGTGAGAAATAACTTGAATGTAGTTGATTCTAATATACGGTTCAAATGTGTTGACCCCTCAGTTTAACCGCGAATATATCAGAAACGAAGGAGCAGAAAAAAACGAAAAAAGCATGTGTTTATTATGAGACTATTCTAAATCAGTCACTGAAATTTAAATAATGTACATTGGACACTTTTGAAGTTCTGCTAAGTTATATTGAAAAATGTCCTACTTTTTAAGGAAATTTTGACAATAGCAGTTTTAAATGCACTATATCTTGGAAAATATGCAAACTATGTAAATAATATTTTAGACACCAATAAAGCACGGCATTTTTTGTATGAGAAATTTGTTTCATAATTTGTTATTCTAAAATTTTGCAGTTATTCTCAAAAACGCGATGTCATGTTTATTCGGTTTTTGTTTTTGTGATGATAGTGATCGACTAATTCTCAAGAACATAAAGTTAACTATTCTGCACTAGAAACAGAAAACAGACGATTGAAATAATTTCGTCCTCCTAGAAATATAACATTTTCCGCTACACCCCTACAAGTACCATCCCTTATTTCACAATATTTACTTTACATTTTTTCGCAGCTTCACAAATCTTATTCAAAAAGTAAAGTAATTTTAAAATAATACTTAATTTTCAACCCCCATAAAAACCATCCCCGTGGTCTTCAGAATGTTTGTACTATTTTATGGTGTATTTACGGATATAATATTATCGTATCTACAAAGTTTCAGAATTTTAAAACTAAGTAAATTTTTAAACCCCCTCAATAACCGCCCATTTAGTGTATAGAATTTTGTAAATATTTTTTCCCTTTTTTAAAGAATATTTTATGTTCATTTGTAAATTTTTAGAATTTTGTCCCCCTAGAACTTGAAAAATGACTGCTGTGCGTCAGGTCTATCACATTTAACTATACCGTGTAGCCACGAGTCAATGTACGCCCCCAATATTTTGGTTGTTTTTGTATTTCAAAATTTGGTTTTTGGTACAAATAAATTGGACAATAATAGGCTACTTTTAGACTAACAGGAATGAAAATATCACTTCCGGTTGAACCGGAAGTGACATTAAATCTTTTTTATTAAATGGAATGACTATATTTTTTTGATGGTTTCTCATTAAGCATAGATTTCTAAGTGCAACAGTTTTTTCAGATGTAAAAAATTTCAAAATATAAGTGATATACGAAATTTTTTTTAATTTTTTCAAAATGGCTTCGTCAGATGAATGCGATGTAAGAAAATTACTAAGTAGGCTGTGGAAATTATTAGTAAGGTTGTAGACTTGTTTGTAAAGCAGAAAATAGTTGTTTGAATTACTGATAGGTACCAGTATATTTAGTTTTTTTTCCAAAAAACGGAATTTCATTTTCATTTCCGTATGGGTCCTATGGAATTTGTTTTAATGGAACTGTGCTATTTCTTTTATTAATCAGAAATAATGATTCATAAACTATGATTTTTTCGAAATTAATCATTTCTTAACGATATCCTTCGTAATATTAAAGTATTTTTAAAAAGTAAACATTTAAACACAAATTAAACAAGAAATAATTTTAATAGGTATAACGTTACAACCATGAATAAATTACCAAGAGTAACAAAACTATTTAAAACCTAAATTATAATAAACCATTATAAAAATTGTTCAAACTGTTCACCGTTATGATTAATACACAGAGTAGCGCGACTCATCGTTACACGTCGAACATTCTGTAATTGTTGAGGTGTTATTTGTACAATTTCGTGTCGAATTCTTTCTTCCAGATCTTGCCTTGTGGTTGAAGCAGTCATGTAAACTCTATTTTTCAAATGCGCCCAAATAAGAAAATCGGTGGGGTTAAGTCAGGAGACCTTGCAGGCCATCTGACTGGACCATGGGTCCCAATCCAACTATCTGGAAATAACTGATTTAAGTAATCCCTAACGATAATAGCATTGTGAAGTCCAGCCCCGTCTTGTTGGAAGTAAACCTCGTCAATATTGGTATTGGGAATTTGATTAGTCTGTGGAACTATTATATTTTGGAGAAATTCTAGATATCCTGGTCCAGTTAGAGTTTCGTTAAAAATGATTGGACCTATGATATGGTCGCCCAGTACGCTTAACCAAACATTGAAGCCAAACCGCTCCTGAAACCGCCCTTGTCTCATATTTGAGGATTATCAATTGCCCAATATCGAGTGTTGTTTCGATTAAATAACCCGATAAATCTCGATTCATCAGTGAACAAAATGTTTTTGTTAAAATTCTCATTTCTTAATTGGCATAACTGTAACCAATTACAAAAGGTTATTCTTCGTTGATAATCATTCTCGTACAAAAATTAATGCAATATCAATTGATTTATAAGAACGGTAACCGTGTTTCTTTAAAATTTTTCTCGCTGATTCTCTAGAAACTATTAGTTCATGTTCAACTTGTCTTATCGAAATGGTTGGGTCAACATGCACTAAAGCTAATACATTAATTTTCGTTTCTTCATCCACAATAAATCTTTCTTTAATTTCTACATTAGGTGCAGTTCTAAATTGTTGCTCCAACCGGGTGAAATAGTTTCTTGAAGGTTGTCTTCTTTCTGGATATCTCCGTCCATACAGACTTTGTGCTCTAGTTGCATTACCTCGAGTCATCTCTTCCTATTTAATTTTAATATTTTCTTTTATTTTGGACTTCAAAAAATACGAAATAAACTCCTTTAAGTGAACTAATCCTGATAGTTCCTCCCCAGTATTAGATTATTTTTCTCTCAGTCCAAGCGAAGGTAGTTATTGTCTTGACAGAATTTGAGAATATACCATGTGATGGTTCTAGGCTGCTGTTCTGTTCAGGGCTTCTGTTCTGTTCAAACAGTAATCCTGATAGTAGTACCTTCCAGTACTGGATTTTTTTTATCTCAGTTCAAGCTAAGATACTTTTGTCTTGACAGAATTTGAGAATATACCAAGTGCTGGTCCTAGGCTTCTGTTATGTTCAAACAGTAGTCGCTTATTTCGTTACCTTTAATGCTAGAGCACAATCACTGTATTATTTTATTTCTGCCGAGTTGGGTAGGTTATATATAATAACTTCCATAAAAAAATTACTTACAGCAATTCCTTTATTTTATCTTGCAAATTGAAGTCATATATGTCTCGAACAAAAGGTAGGTACCTGATTATTTTCACACAATAGGATGAAAAAGAAAAATATTAAAGCCGTCTTGTTTTTCTGTTGAAACGAAGTAAGTTTTGTTCAAAACATTTTTTCCAACATAATTAAGAGATATATTGTTGTGTTAACTTAAGTTAATCACCCTGTATATGTATAAATGTATGTATATTCATACACATTCTCGTCTAAATAAGTTATAAAATAACTATTAATTATAGAAATACATATAATAATAAAATATATATAATAATAAACACGTACTAAATTAGTCATTTGTTCCACTGCGCACCACAGGAAAAGATGTATTGGTACTGTTTTAATTTAATTTGTCATTTTTCAAAGTATTAATATTTATATATCCCACCATTTACAAAAGTCACTTCTAAATAAATATCATACAATAATTACATGACTATTTTTAAGCGAACAATTGCCAAATAGACAATAGCAAAATAAATGGAATACATTTTAAATGAAGTAAATATACATTATTCTAATATATATTGTGCAATTGTTCATTTAGCATTTATAAATTAAAAATAATGGTGGTGTTATAGCAAAACAATATCAACTATTCACAAAATTACTGTTTAATCATGTTTATGAGATATGTTATTTTATTTTTAACAATAGCATTTTCATATCCAATTATATATTTATGAGCCAAAATAATGTTGTTGTATTCTACACAAAAAACAATAAAATATGAATATATTTTTTTTCTGAAGGAAAGCAATCAACTCAAAGCGCGTTAGTGGCGAGTATGCGTGCGTATTCGCACCACTATACAATAGTATAGTTCTTTACACAGGTTTAAGGCACAAAAAAAGCTCAAGGCTTTGCAGCTTACCTACTTATAGATGGGAGAGCGGGAATTGGTATATATTCGTAGAGAATGGTAAATCATAAATATAATGTACTACTTAATACATAGAACAACATTGTTCACACGTAAAGTATGTTCTGGCATGATTAAAATAAGTAATTAACGGGAATGCACCTATTTCAGTTATAATTTCGAATAATTTTGATATAGTTATCCGACTCCCTTCTACCGAAACTATTTTAGAATGAAGCGGTTTACAGTAGGTATGTAAACCCTACCCTCGACAGAGTCAAACTTAATATTGTCAGGGTATCATGGAATATCGAATTTGTCGATGCTCTACAAATATATAAGATATCCCTACCTTAACATAAGCAAAACAGTAAAATTTTGTAATTAATAACTATTTATTTACCAAAAACAATAATTCTAAATTTATACTGTTATCGTGTATAAAAATTTTAAATGCGGTGTGGAGCTTGAAAATATTAGCGTCTCTATCCGTGGCTACTCCGTTAACCTCATCATCATCATAACAAATTCATTTAATTCTTTTAATACAGTAAATTGCCTCCCCGGATCGAGACCCGGAGTCAACCGTACAACCACGTCGCGCAGCACCGTGGTGTTAGTGCGGTTGGGCGAATCGCGACCGGTTCGGCTCAATTAAACTTATATTTAAATGTTAAAACTCCTGCCGCCTGTTGCGGCTTAAAATTAACATTAACATTGTTTTTGCCTACACAGTAAGCTTAAAATTAAAATATTTCACTTAAAACGTTTGGTCGCGCACTGTTTCACATTTTAGAATTTGGATTGCTGGGACGGGAAAGAAAATCAATGAAAAAACCCGTTCGAGGCAATTGTGCCCCAACAGTCTGTTCGCCGTTGGGAAGTTGTGGTTGTGGAAAGGAAATTTAGGTTTTTAAGAGGTTGTAATTTTTATAAGTTTCTCGGCCAAGAAGGAATTTTTAACAAAAACTGACAAAATAACAAAAATTACAAAAATACAAACAGGGTACAAACAGTTAGAGATAGAAAAGGGATAGGTACACTATAAAATTATGGTGGTGAAAGTGTGTGATAGTGAGACTTCATTTCCATTCCATTTTAATTGTTTTTATTTTCTTTATCTATGTATAATTCATTCCTTAAGCTATCTTAGTGTACAATATAGATCATTTACATATTTAATACATTATGTAAGCAAATATATAATGGGTCGTTGTTAGACCAGGAGATTTTAATTTGGAATTTATTATTGAGCTGATTTGATATTAGCACACTTCCCACAGCATGTGCATTTACTTTGATATGTTCCTCGAAAGAGGATTTAAATAATTTTAATTTTAAACAAATTTTTCAGAGGTGTGTAATTAATAAAATAAAATATACAGGAAAATATAAAAGAAAAAAAACTGTTTTAAATAATGGGATATAAAATTTGTACTAGTGCTGTATACGCAATTTCTGCGGTGTGTAGATTTATGTGTGGGCGAACGTTCCGGGGCAGGAACGAAAGGTGTATGAAGTTTTTGTTGGAGAGGGTGATTTTATGTTTCGTGAGTCGTCCGTCTGTCGACAAGGTCACCGTCTACCATAGTAGACGGGAAGCCTTCGGTGGAGTAATTTATGTGTATGTTGAGTGCCATCGTCATGTCGTACGTTTGTAATGTCTGCTGTCAGAGCCGATTGCTGAATTTTGGATGTAAAAAATTTTTGAGATTTTTCGTCCATGAAATCACGGATCATTTCGATGTTTGTTAACCTATGCAATTCAGCAATCGGTATATATCTGCTGGAATTTGTAGAAAGGCGTAAAAGTTTATTTTGTGCTGTTTGTAATCGTTGGCCTTGTGTTTTTGAGATAATGTTCCAAGCCATACAAGCATTAGTCAAAATTGGCCGAAATATAACTTTTGTTAACCACTGCCTTATATGCTTTTCCAACGAACTCAACATGGCCGCTCATATATATATTTAGTGGGCCAAATGATGTGGCAGTGAGATGTAAGAGAAACGTCACACGCCACATGCGGCTCTGTGGGATATCCCATATCCTAACGAGACAGTGATATACGGTTGGTTTGTATGGCCTTTTTCATGTGCCTTGAGGATATAAAAAAATGTGACGTAGTAGGGCAAAACTGACACCGGATTTGGATTCAGCAAGCCAAAATACATGAAATGATTGGTTTGGTCCGTGGAATTGATAACTTTTTTTGTGTACCTGTGTTATTTCCACATACTAGAGTGCAAATATCAAGACGTTTTCATTTAAAGAGACTTGAATGTGAAATCTGGATGTGGAAGTAGTGATTCCTTAGGCAGCGGTTTTCTAATTTAATTTTAACTTCCTGTAATCGACTGTATGGTCTAAATTGCGCTAAAACCAAAGTAAGTTTAACTTGATTCGCCTTTAAATACGCCTAAATTAGTCATGTCATGTTTGTATAAAAAATCACAAAAACTTTAATGTTTCCAAATTGCGTATATGAACTCTTTTTATTGAAAATTTCGTACCCAATATAAAATAAAGTAGCACGTCCAAGTAATTTAAGTAATGCGACAGCGAGCAAGTGGCGTGCTTCTTCTCTCTCAATAAAAAATATTTACAACTCACTTCGGTATTTTCCACTGGTGTAATTCGAGCGGAATTGCGGATTGTATGTTACAATTACTGCAGATAGATAGGAACAAGGCTATCAACTAATTGCTTCCTATTCATCGTCTGTTCGAAAATTTCGTCTCGTATTCTGGCTGATACAAAAAGCAGAGTGTCGAGCTGGTACAGTCAATTAATTTTCTCTCAGAGACGAAACAAAATGCGGCATTTTAAAATCGAATTTAGTTTACATTTGGAAATAATCACAGTAAATTTATCGAGATGATAACTGAAGCGGGAAGAGAGCCATACAGGGTGTTCGGTTTAAAATGTATTAGTAATAAAATTTTGTTTATTTTGGAACAAGAGAAATATCCAACATTTCTCTAATTGAATCAGTATTGTAACATTGATTGAATTAGAGAAAAGTTGAATATTTCTCTTATTATTGCACTAACGTCAACAGGAGCTTAATTGGCTTGTCTGGTCTTTCAGATATTTGCAAAAAATTGAAACATTTGGATTTTGATTTTCTGTCGTACTTAGTTATTTAACATCCAATAATAATTTTGCTAAAAACATCCACAGAGTTATATAGATATTTGTCTGGTCTTTCAGGTATTGATTTATTGATTTGCCAGCGTAAGGTGGGCATTGCTGCCGATTCCGGGCATCCATGGAGGTTAGTTCCAACGCGCAGCTTGATCGTCCGTCGAACACGCCCAACGGACGGCCAAACCGCGAACCAAATTTCGGATGTTTAATATACCGCCGAACCGGCTGCATACGCCGGGTTGGACATTGGACATGCTTGTTGTTAGTAGCGAGAGCCGCATGACGCATGGTGTGGGAATACAGGATGGGAAGTGTAGATATTTACGAGATGCTTCTTTTCAGATTCCATGCTTCTTTTAAGTTTCCATCTATCGTTATCTCCTTATTTTTCTGCTTCTAAGTTTTCTGTTTCTTTTGTTTCTGAATCTGGCAGCTTTCATTTTTAATTTTTTTAGTTTTCATTTATTAACCGTTCTACAGGTAAATATCCATTTACGGTGAAGTTGCTGGGAAGAGTCCTATCTCTCGGTAACAATATTTTTTGCGCGTTATGAGAAAAAAGGTCCGAAGGGATAGTTTGCTCACCCTGTAGATATGTCGTTTCTTTGAAACAATCGGTTTCAATTTCCATCTTCCAATTCCGGGCAATTTTTCCATCTCCTCACCTCTATATTATGTTTTATATTTTTTGAATTTTAATCTCAATTTCCCATTTAAATTTTAATAAAGAGATAAATAAATAAACCAATGCTAATGCTACAATAAACAAACTAAAAAACTTATCTCCCTTCATTCACATCTGGCTGACCGGCTGTTTATATTGCCTATCTTGCTCTCCATACACCACACACAGGAAGAAGGGACGGGTCGTTTCCAAAAAATTGAAACATTTGGATTTTGATTTTCTGTCGTACTTAGTTATTTAACATGCACTAATAATTTTGCTAAAAGTATCCATAGAGTTACATAGATACTTAATTTAAATGACGTGCTGCCTTATGCTCCGGGGGATATCGAGTCCGTTGTGGGGAATGAGAAGTGTCTAATTTATTGGAATTACTCGTTTCCCACCGTCAGGCAAATACAAGCCAACAAGCCTGACGTAGTACTCCTCGATCACCAACTCAAGACAATGTTTGTCGTGGAGTTCTCGGCTCCCGCGGAAAACAACATTGTCTTGAAGGAGGAGGAAAAACGGACAAAATATCGAGACTTGCTCTTCGAACTCCGCAGACTTTATCCGGACCATAATGTTAAGTTGGTGGTACTGATCATAGGAGCTCTAGGTGGAACGAGGCACACACTGCTTTCAGAACTGAAGATCATACCGGCATGCCGAAACTCGGCAGAGATCTTAGCCGGTAGGATGCAGAAGGCCGTCATCCTCGGTTCGCTACGTCTACTCAGGGCACACGATTCCCGGACCCAGTAGTCACTTACCCCACGGTGTGGGGAGTGGCTGCTGGTACTACCAGCTCCCCTCGGTGAGAATCGGAGCCACAGAGAAGGGTGACTGGTTTTTAACAAAAAAAAAATAATAAAAAAAAATAATAATACTTAATAATAATTAAAAAAAAAGGCACCAAATATGAAAATTTGGCCTACGATCTGAAAAACCAGTGGAATCTCCAAAATATCGAAATTGTACCATTTGTGATATCTGCTGAAGGCCTTATGAGTAAAAACTTCACGAGGAACCTAAGTAACCTTGGACTCTCAAAAACCATTACCATAGTGGGACAGCGTGCAGTGCTACTGCAAACCTGTCACATTGTTCGTAAGGTTCTAAGCTAAATGGGAGGAGCTGAACTGCTTTTCCATTTCGCGATATAACCGCTACCAGCTCAGACTGAGAAATGAAATAATAATAATAATAATTTATTGGTGTTAATATACAAAGCAGTATTTACACAGGTCAGGAAAACATCGAGACACACAAATGCATAATTACAAACACAAACACTTTATAAAATGCCATTGTAAACAAATACATATAAAATAAATATATAATATTGCTACTTAATAGATATACTAAAAATATATAAGGTACATCCCAAAACAGTAGAGCTCCTAGAATGCCTAATGAAACAGTGGTCGACAACTCTAATGATCTCAGCTAAATGTGATGTGTTAAAGTCAAGGCAAATAAAAATATCTAGAGGCATCTTCCAAGGTGACTCACTAAGCGCACTATGGTTCTGTATGTGCTTAAACCCACTAAGTCGTATACTAAAAGGAACACCGTATGGGTTTTCTCTAGGAAAAAACAACAACAAACATGTATATAACCATCTGCTATATATGGATGACCTGAAGCTTTATGCTAACTCAGGTTCACAACTAGAAAAGCTCCTTGATTTAACGGCGAGCTTTAGCAAAGCTGTAGCTTTAGAATTTGGAATCGAAAAGTGTAAGACAATACATTTAGAAATAGGGAAGCTATCCCAACAACATGGATACCCCATCAACAATGATGAGATAATTGAGAATTTAGTAGATGGCGACAATTATAAGTATCTGGGATTTCTAGAGCTGCGAGGTATAGATCAAACACAAATAAAGCAACAGCTGCAATGCAAATTTATAAAGAGACTTGAATCCATACTTAAAATGTATCTCTACGGAACTGCCAAAATTACAGCCATAAATACATTCGCCGTCCCCACTCTAACCTATTCATTTGGCATAATAAGATGGACCAAAACCGACTTAGAACAAATACAAAGAAAAAGACGAACCACATTGACAAAATATAGAATGAGACATCCGCAATATGCATCCGAAATATGCACCATTCCCAAATAAAATCTCTCCGCGAATACATTCTCAACAAAAGCAGAGAAACACAAATGTTCTCAGTGATATGCAATCATGACGAGGAAATCACACCACTACATCTCAGAGCAGGTGAAATAAACGCGAATGAAACAGAAGAAACTAACAACGAATTGATAGCAACATGGAAACAAAAGCGATTGCATGGCACCCATCCTAACTATCTGCACCAAGATAATGTTGATAAACAAGCCTCCAATCAATGGTTAAGTCGTAGCACTCTATACAGGGAAACAATGGGATTCATGATAGCTATCCAAGATAGAGTAATCTCCACAAGGAACTATAAGAAATATATTCTGAATGAAAATATCGATGAGAGATGCCGAAGATGCGGGCAAAGATCGGAGACCATAGAGCATATAACAGGGGGATGTGAGACACTAGCCAGCTATGACTATACCCACAGACATGACAACGCAGCTCGCATAATACATCAAGAACTCGCACGAAAATGCAAATTAATAATTGAAACTGTGCCGTACTACAAATATCAGCCAAAAGATGTTCTTGAAAACAATGAGTATAAAATGTACTGGGACAGGGAGATTAGAACCGATATAAAAATACAGGCTAATAGACCGGATATAGTAATATATAACAAAACCAAGAGAGAGGTCACTCTTATTGATGTTGCTGTCCCACTATCTAATAACTTACAAACTACATATGCAACAAAAATAAATAAATACATAGAACTGGCAGCAGAAATAAAAGAAATGTGGAGAGTAAATAGAGTTGACATACGGCCGATCATAATATCCGCAACAGGAATAATACCACAAAATACCATCAAACAAACAGAAGAATTGAACATAAAATATTTAACACCGAATCTACAAAAATCTGTTGTACTAGACACATGTCACATTGTAAGAAGTTTCCTATCAATTTAAAACTAATATGCAGAAAGGCTTGACAAATGTCCGTCTGAAGCAACCTACCATCGAAGTAAAACCGTTGAAAGACGAGATCACGAATAAAATAATAATAATAATAATAATAATTTATTGGTGTTAATATACAAAGCAGTATTTACACAGGTCAGGAAAACATCGAGATACACAAATGCATAATTACAAACACAAACACTTTATAAAATGCCATTGTAAACAAATACATATAAAATAAATATATAATATTGTAATCACCAATGGGGTTATTATTATTAAAATTTATTAACATTTGACAAAAAGTACTCGTCAAATGTATAAAAAGCATTGGCTGTCAGAAATGATCTCACAGTTTTCTTAAAAAAAGTTATATTCTAGCTCTCTAATATGTATGGGTAAAGCATTAAACAACCTAATGGTATAGTAATTGGTTTCAGAACGAGATTTTGATAGAAGTAAGAAATTTGAACATATATTACTACTATTTCTCGTGGGATATTTAGGAACATCTCTATGATTTGAAAATAGCTATATTTCTACTCATTTTGGAAGGTTGTATGAAAAGATTATTTTGTTCAAACCATTAACTGAGAATTAAGATTGTAATAAATAAAAACTCATTAAAAAATTAAAATATTTTATTTTGATTTTTTCCTCAGTATCGCCCTCAATTCATCAGATTTTCTACAATGAACACATTTTTCTTAAAATGCTTATTCCTTATGCCTTATCCTTCATAAAAGAATCAGGATACTATTTTCTCAGATAAATAATATTTGTAGCTCAGGATCAAAACAAATAATATCAAGTGAGGGTGCCGAGGGAAGACATTAATAATAATTACATTTTTACGGTAATTTTGGGTCTTTCGAAAGTTTGATAGGACATAAGGACCAATTGACTTGAAAGTAGGCGCTGATTATAAACAATTCAAATAGTAATAGTTTTCAATTTAATTTGATATTTTGATACGCACTGTTTTTTCAGTGTACACTAAATAACACATTTCTCTCAGTATAGAAATAATTGGTACGGAAGATCACAGATATTGAGTTATCAAACATCAAAGGGACGCCAAAGTCTTTATCTCTATATAGTTACGCACTCTGTGATAGCACATTCAGTCTTTCTCGAACTCCCCGTATTGTTGTACCTCGATATGGTTTTTCGTATAACTTTATATAGTGGTATCATTCATAATTAATATTTTAATATATCATATCAGTTAAGTGAAACAGCATATTGTAAACTTTGTTCAAATAAGAACCTATATAATTATTGGCATGTAAAATAATCATTTCCTTTCTTTAGAATAATAAATTATTAACGATTTATTCTCTATAATACAATTTTACAAACCAATAAATTCAATGAAGCTAATTAAGTCTGTACAAATGAGAGCACTAAAAGCAAATTAGAAGCAAAACCAAAGTATTTATTTAGACAAAATTGATGGAGGAAATGGTAAGAAGTGAACAAATAACAGTAAGTACAAAGGGGAAAACTAGATCGTTCGTAACGGTGTGCTCTCCACTGTTGACCTGACTAATGGAAGTTAAATCGTGTTGAATTTTAGTTAAGCTCTACATACAAGGTCCACGTGTTTATACCTCATTAAAAATGTGGCAAGGACAACATTGTTTTAAATGGAAATTATTGTTTTTTAGTGTTAATAAACAGTAATTTTCAATGCTGTTGTTTAATGTGGTTTATAATATTTCTCGCCAAGCTACTGCGTACAAAGGAATTTTTATAATTATGTCTTCAATTTGAGCATAATTGGTGAATTATTAAAAAAAACTAACTTAGTAATTTCAAAGCATATTAGGCTTATAGCCCAGCATTAACACAACCACCTCAAATTAATTTCATAAAGCAATGATAAAACCACAACATTTGCTTAATCTCTATAGAACTTGATCCTACTAACTTGATCTATATAAGCTATGAAGTTTTATTGATAAATACCTTGATAAGTCAGTCATAAGCCAATAGTGAATAAAAGATAGTTTAGTTTTAATGTAAATCCTTGAAGGCCTTTTCAAAACTTTCTCTAAGACAAAATTATCTTTAAGTGCATTTGGCATTTAAATTGTTACTTAGACTATCAGCCCTCTAAGGGGTGTATTTGGTTGTTTTGGAACACTCTGTGAATTAGAAACCAAGATATTTTTCTCGTTGGTTTACAAACCTACAATGTAAATATGTTAATAAATGAACCTACAAGAATATCTTATAATTCCGCCACTTGCATTGATTACATTTGTACCAATTTTTGTGAGAAATATTATAAAGTAATATGTCAAGTTGTAGACAATGGTATATCAGACCATACATCTCAAATACTGCAATATGAATTTATTGCACCACCAAATATTAAGGTAGACTATATGTATACCAGACTCTATAATGAAGAAAACTATAAACATTTATTTTATAATCCAAGTGAGGAATCGTGGAATAATCTCTACAGTGCTGTAACGTCAGAAGAAGGATTCACTAATTTTATTAATACATTAATTTATTATCATGATATTTGTTTTCCTCTTATCAAAACATAAGGTAAATGTAAAAAATTAATGCGTAACCCAAGGTATTAGAATATGATCACAAAAGTTGAAACTATTGCATCAAATAAAAGCACAAACAATTTTTTTTATAATAAATCTTAAAATATTTACAAAAAAGTAACAGTTACTGTTAAGAAAATGTTTAATGACTCAATTTATTCTAAAGCTAGCTACCAATAAATCCAGAGCTGTTTGGTCAATAATTAACAACAGCTTAAATAATAAAAACCCAAAAAATGGTATTAAGGAAATTAAAATTAATAACAATTTGGTAACTGATCCCTGTCTTGTTGCACAACATCTAAATAAGTATTTTATAGATCTGCCAGTTAAATGAAATAATAGCCTTGGTGAGAATGTTACTGAAATCAATTTTGATCAAAATTTAAATTATCCCACATTTTTTTTTAAACCTGCTTCGGAATCAGAAATTTACAACATTATAATGAAATTAAAAAATAGCCATTCCTCCGGCCTAGATAATTTTGAGTTCTAATTTGATAAAAGAGTCCGTCAACTATTTAGTTCCTCCACTTACTTTTTTAATAAATTTATCTCTCAGAGGGAATGTTTCCATCTATTTTAAAGTCAACAAGAGTCTTTCCACTTGCATAAAAAAGGAGATGATACATTACCTGAAAATTATAGACCAGTTGCTCTTTTGTCAACTATTGCTAAAATATTAGAACGGGTTATGTTCAATAGAATTGTTGAATTCGCCACACAATATAATATTATTACAGATTCGCAGCATGGTTTTCGAAAGAAATGTTCAACAGAGACCTCCATAATGTCATTTTTAAATAATTTGTATGAGAACTTAGACCAAAACAAAAAATGTGTAGGACTCTTTATGGATCTAAGCAAAGCCTTTGATCTAGTAAATCATACAATACTTTTGAAAAAATGGAATAATTATGGTTTAAGAGGCAAAGTAGATAACTGGGTAATGTCCTACCTTACAAATAGACCTCAAGTAGTAGAAGTAAGTGGAGTTAAATCGGAAAAATTGAATATTAAATTTAGAATTCCGCAAGGTTCTGTCCTGGGGCCTTTACTATTTTCGCTTTATATCAACGATTTGCCTGGCTTGTTTGACAATTTTTTAATTATGTTTGCGGGTGATAATTCCTACTTGTGCTGTAGAGAATCTTTTGAAACAGCTGATGTACAAACTTCGCTTACAAAATTTGCTGATCACTTTAAATCGAATAGACTATTCTTAAATATATCTAAAACCGTTTTCGTTGTATTTTCTCCTAGGCATAGTACATATGATAAAAGTCAGTAAATAAAAATAGCTGGCAAATCTATAGAACAAGTCTGTCATACTAAATTCTTGGAAGTATTCATTGACAACGCATTAAATTGGGATGACTTTGCAGCAAACAAATTATCTTCCGTCTGTTACGGATTGTATAGATTATCCAAAATATTAAACAGGAAAACTGTATTGGCATATTATTATACAAATTTTATTTCAAGGGCAATATATGGAATTCTCTTTTGGGGCTCTTCATGTCATTTTGAAAGAATATTTAAAATTCAGAAGAACGTTGTATATAATATTATGGGAGTACCTAAATATACGTGTAGAAATCTGTTTAAATATTTAAATATTTTGACATTGCCATGTATTTATATTTTAGAAATTCTAATATATGTTAAAAATAATATAAGTAAATTTCTACCAAGCAATTATAATCATAATTATTATGATACCAGGGAAAGTAATAACTTAATCACGCCGTTACATAACTTATCAAAATATGAAGAAAGCCCAAAATATATCGGAATAAAATTGTATAACAAAATTCCAAATTTCTTAAAAAGTATAGAAAATACAAAAACATTTAAAAACGAAACAAAAAAATACATAACAGCTAAATATTTTTACTCAGTTGATGAATATTTGGAAAATTAGTAGGTGGTTTTAATAGTTTAGTTATGCTATATTATGCCATATAACTTTATACATATTTACATTTATGACATGTCTCTTTTCTGTTTTGTGCCTAGATTTAAACAATTGAGAGCACGATTCACTAGTAAGATGCTCAATTTTCTTTTGTAACTAATCCTATACCAATATGGTCTTTTGGATAATAAGCGATTATTATTATTATTATTTTTTTTTTTCGTTGTTACCGTTGACGGACAGGGCTTCCGTGCTTTCCGACCGATACCACACGGTAGCCGCGCCGGCGATAATAACAGCCACTCCCCACGACCAATGGGGTTAGTGACTATACATTCCAGATTCGAGTGCCCTAAGTAGGCGAAGGGACCCCAAGATGACCACTTTCTGCATTTGGCCTGCCAGCCATTCGGCTGATTTCCGACAGACTGGTATGGTCTTCAGTTCCGAGAGCAGCGTAGGCTTCATACCTCCGAGTACACCGATCATTAGAACGACCATCTTGACCTAATAGCCTGGTTACAGCACTTGGAGCTCGTACCGGAGATCACGATATTTGGTCCGTTTTTCCTCCTCTTTCAAAGCGATGTTTGGCTCAGCAGGTGCTGAGAACTCGATCACAAACATCACCTTGTTTTGATGGTCGAGAAGGACTATATCAGGCTTGTTGGCTTGAATTAGCCTGATTATCGGAAACGAGAAGTTCCAGTAAATTCGGTACCTCGCGTTCTCGACAACGGACTCGATATCTCCGGGGACGTAAGGCAGCACTGGTATCTGGTCTACTCCGTACGAGTGCCGTAGATGGTAGTATAGCACCCGTAACGCCGCGTTATGGCGATGGATGTAGGCCGAAATTGCATATACCGGGCATGCAGATAGTAAATGCATGAGAGATTCCGGCGCCTGACGACAGGTCCTGCAGTTAATATCAGGAACCTCTACACCCATTACGCGGCTTCTGTAAACCAAAGTGTTGACTACACCATCTTGGCAGGCCACAATGAATCCCTCGGTCTACGACTTTAGCCCAGCTGACCTTAAAAAGGCGAATGTCAGCTTAGTTCTTATAGAACACCGTTATTATTTTTATTATTTTTTTATTATTGTTATTACTATTACTATTATTATTACTATTATTATTATTATTACTATTTTTATCTCGACTCACTAGTCTGTTATTATTCGCATCTGGTTCACTGAAAATAGATAATAACTTTGCAAAGGATGCGCTAAAATATATATTCGATCATGGCTGGCATGCAACTAAGGATTAGTAGATGAAGGATTTAATAATATTAGAAGTGACGGGTGCTTATGTCTTCTTCAACTATTTTTGACGAACATGAATCTTAATAAATGCAGAACGTAGTACGCGGAAGTAATCTAGGTTTAATTAAATTTTAAAGTTTGCAGCGACTATTAGTTTTAGATGCTGTCTCTACTCTTAGAGACCAAGACTGTAAAAATTTATTGCTACAGTAATTATTATTGTAATGATTTCTGTTGAATATTGCCTTACATTATTGTATTAGTTCTACATATTACGATATCTTGCTGGCAATTAAGCTCTATTAAGTTTTCCTAAATAGCTGCAATTGGCGGTCTCCAATTAAAAACTTTTCAACGTATTAGAAATCTGTCCTTTCATAAAAACACCACCAGAATGAAATAATTAAAACTTAATATAAATTTAATAAGATTATCTGTAAGTTTCATTAACGAGTTTTGGCTGTCATCCAAATCCACCAAAACAATAGCACATGCTTTTGGCAAACTAAAAAGTTTTTATATGTTTACAATGAATTTGAGGTTGGATTAAACCATTGCAATTCAACTGCAAGGATGCAATTTTTAATCCGATATTACCACGAAGTTTTATACGTATAGCGATTTAGTGTAAAGTAGAACTAATTTTCACAATACTGTTTTTTGTATAAGCATATTTATGTATAGATACTAGGCAATTTATGAAAAAACAATACAATTCAGAAAATACTGTTCTATAAATACTAATATTTTAACAACATTGCTGCATGGCATAACAATAAGGTAAAGTAACTCTATACCGTCTATTAAGATTATAATCTTAGAGACAATTTGGATTTCAGGTATTATAGAGGGTGGATTATTAATAATGATAGTGAATAGTGCAGTGGTAGATTCTTTGGACCAAAATATGAAAATATAACTAAATATGCTTTAGTAAAATGTTGCTGTGGAAAAAGATACAGGGTATCAACAGCCTCCTGACTGATCTTCGCCGAATTTGCTAGAGGAACTTTTCTTATTCTAAGAAATAATAATTTAAGTATTACACCACGCTAGATCATAGAGGGCACCGCAGGACCTGTATCTGATGATAAATTTTTTCATATTTTTTCGACGAAACGTGGTACTTCTGACCAGAAAATCTGATGAGGGAATAATTTCCACGTATAAAAGGTAAACTTGGTAGAATTTGATATCTCCAACCGTTCTCGAGGAAATTGCTGTTAAACATTTGAATAATTTTTTGAAAGAAATTCAAATTTAATGAACCAAAGTGTATTTATTGAAAAGTGTGCTTTGGTTACGTTTTAGTTCTGCCATGTACGTCATTTAATCATTTTTCTTTTCTTGTGTTCCTCGAGCTATTTTTTTAAACTTTTTAATTTAAAATGCCTCGACAATATAATTTTTCAAATAGGGAAATGAGGGATATGATATGTGTTTACGTACAAAAAAGTTTTAGCGGACGTGCTGCACCGAGGAGATACTCATTTCAATATCCAAATAGAATACAGCCTGACCATAGGATCTTCAAAGATCCGTTCCGTCCTTTGGAAGAAACGGGTTCATTTCGTCATGAAAATTATGTAGGACGACCGAAACGAATTACTCTCGATCAGTAACTAGAAATTTTAGTTCGTGTGGATGAAGTCGTTTATCAGCGGCAACAGGGGTGAGTAAACAATCTATTCTATGGGTCTTATGCAAAGAACGCTTATACCCATATCACTTCACTCCTGTACAAAACTTTCTTCGAAAGGATTTTGTCAATTTATTCTAAATAAACACAACAGGGCTCAAAATTTTGTTTAGAACATGTCATTTACCGTCGAAGCAACTTTTACTCGCCGAAGCGTTTTTATCTGGATAAATACCCATTACTGGGTAGTAGAAAATCCTCATGCCTTTAAAGAAAGGCATTTTAAGCACGAATTTAACATTAACGTTTGATGTGGATTATCAGCGATCAGTTATTGGGACCATTTGTCCTTCCTCCAAATTTAGACAGTCTTATCTGTTTTTGCTTCAAAATACTCTTGCTGATATATTAGATGCTTTCATGCTAGACATACGGAACAGAATGTAGCTTATGCAAGATGGAGCTCCCCCTCATTTCTCCGTTGAAGTCAGGAATTATCTTGATGAGACCTTCACACGCAGATGGATCGGCCGAGGAAGTGAGTTTGCTTAGCCACCAAGGAGTCCTGATTATAATCCTTTGGATTATTACGTGTGGGGACATATGAAGTCCTTAGTCTATGCAAATACTATCAATTCAAGAGAAGAAGTGTGGGACAAAATACAAAACGCAGCCAATTTTATTAGAGGACAGGAAAATAAATGTATTTTTCAATGTAAGAAAATGTTTTATGACAAGAATTAGAAATGGCATAGAAGTAGGTGGAGACCATATCGAAAATTCACTCTAAGTAGGAGCAATGGGGTTTGTGCATGGGGGAAAGTTTATGTAATAAATACTAATATCACTAAGCCAATTTTTATTTTATTTTTTGGTCTTCTAATAAGATGATATCCTTATTTTACCCAATCTTTTTATTTATGTATTTATCTCAATACCATGAAAATACTCCATTAGTTCATAAGAAAGTGAGAAAGAGTTTACGCTGTTATGACGATTTTGTTTTTCCTTCTGTTCAGTACTTTTTTCAGTAAATACACTTTGTTTTATTAAATTTGAATTTGTCTTTCAAAAAATTATTCAAATGTTTAACGGCAATTTCTTCGAGTTATCAAGTTCTACCAAGTGTACCTATTATATGTGGAAATGACACACTTATCAGATTTTTTGGTCAGAAGTACCACAACGTTTCATCCAAAAAATTTTTTTTAAAGTTCATCATCAGATACAGGTGCTGTGGCGGATCTAACGTGATGTAATACATAAATTACTATTTCTTAGAATAAAAAAAATGTATCTAGCAAATTGGCATATAAAGAATTGCGGTGAAAAATACAGAGTGCGCCAGAAAGGATAAGTGTTGTACTTACTAGATTTCTAAGTTTAAATCATTTCTAATTACATTAATTCAGTTTTAAATTACACTAATTTAATTGCCATCTAAATGTATCGTTTTAATTCTTTCTTAAGTGTTTCTACAGAAAAACGTTTGAAATCAGTGAAAACGTTCTGGTACAAAAAGACTGATCAATAAGAAAAGCTTTTCTTGAAATTGGCGGTTGTATGACGTGGCAATGTATATATAAGCGTGCGGATCCAACATTGCGAGAGTAAAAACTTCATCGTTTTACTAGACAATTGGAAAGATTCGAAGGTGTTGAAGTATTAAATATTTTATGGATAAAATACCAAACTATGGAGTTTACGCCTATTAGACACATTTAATCGATTAAGCTCGCTAAACGTATGAGATATGCTATCAGATTTCCTCAGATCATAGATGAAGCGGCAGCAAGAAATATGTATTTTTTAATGCGATTTTTTCCAAAGAAATCTATGCAATGACCATAAATCGAATCACAATAGTTAAAGGAGTTCAAGACCAGAGTTTCACATAGAACTTCTTTAATATTTGAATTTAAAATATCTTTATTCGCGTGTAGCAATTTTATTCACTGTCACAAAAGTATCATGAATATACCCACATAAAACTTTCCAACGCCAATTATGTCACACTTATGTAAATGTAGGACGTACCGATTGTAACTGACAAGGAAATCAGCACGCATCCAGACATCATCGTATATTGAGACCAATGTGATACTGAATCAAACAGAGAAGCTAAGCAAGTACAAAGATCTTCAAATATAAATTATCAGAATGTGGAATTTGAAGATCCCCAGTCATACTAGTAATTCTATAAGCCATCAAAAGTGTTAAGAGCAGCTATGACCAAAATCTGTAACAGCTGTCTGGTCAACCAAGCTGACAAGACCGGAAGAAAATCACACTATTGGGAAAGGCGCATATATTCAGGAAAGACTTGGAGTAGTAGTGTCTGTGTTTCCTTAACGATATCTGTGCTCTGAGCTGTTGGATGGAACCTCACCAACGTCACCAAGATGGCCTAATAACACGAGAAGAGCTCCAACAGAGCTAAATCCTTTAGTGTAACAACAGGACGTCAGTAAAAATTTCTTCTTAAAGATTAGTTCAATAACAACAATAATAAAGAATAAAAATGAAAAATATCGATATTTCATGACATGCCTAAACTATTCCAACAATAGCAAAAAAAAAAATACGATCTACTACACTTCCACTCCACTACGTGGAAGTAACAGTAGAGTTTCATATTTTGTTGCACGTTTTAACTCTATACAATAATTCAAGTTGTATTAGTAGTTAAATATGCAGCGAGTACTTACATTCTTTGTTATAAAACAGAAAAAAAGCATTGTATAGGAAATATTACACTGATTTCGAGTAATAATACAAATAATGAAGAAAATGACGTTTTGTTAATTGTTTTTTCCTCGAGTTTAACGAGGCAAACAATGGTCCTAATAATATGTTGCCAAGTATACCTGCCCAAACGTTGAGGGGATTTTTTTCTTGGTGACTGGACTCGAAGAAAGCAAGAGGATTTTCTTCTGCCCATATGTGATTATTGTGAAAGTTGACAACACCATCTCGCCTAAACCCCGCTTCGTCCGTAAAAAAATTTCTCGGACAAGCCATCGCTTCAGCAGCATTACCCCTGGCTCGGCCATATAATAAACGAATATCGGCCTGTTCTTCGAAAGTGTAACTCATATTAAATAAAATTTGAAATTCTCTTATTAATCACTGTAATGAGAACCTTATCTTTTATGTCATTAACGACAGTTGAATATTGGAAACCTATAAAGACCAATTAAGTAATAAAACGCCAAGTAAGTTGATCAGTGGTAAGAAGTTTTTACAAACAAAAATATGCGGTGAGGACTTTTGCAAGTGCAGGTCGATAGATGACCTTTTGTTCATGGCACTTGCGAGAATATGAATAAAATGATGAATTCATTGAAAAAATTCTGTTTCTTCAAAAAGAAGAATTCCTTTAAGTTCAAATTTCTCGAAACTGGTTATTAGTGCGGCGTTACAACAAGGTAACCTTTTCTGTGTATTTATAGCCAAGGAATCATATTTCGATGAGGCAATCACAGAAAATTCACACTGCAAAATTTGAGAGAAGAAGTAATTCCCCCTTTTCAATTTTGTGCACCCCTGATTGAATTTACCCGTGGTGGATAACATCAGATAATGGCCTTTAGATATCGAATGACGTTCAAAAACTAGTCACTGTAGCTCAAAGGGTTCCCGAGGTAATAAATAAAATCAATCAGTCAATTTTGGGTGCCCCCTTCAGAAGCCTGCAGTGCCCTTAGAAGGGATTTCAGGACCCACGTTTATATGAAGTATTTTATTTTTTTATGTGCAATCACTACTAGAAATTAATAACCGCATACCTGAATCACCCTGTATAATTAAAATATTCCTTTTAGTTAAATTTGACATTATATACTTTCCACACTTAATTAGTGTTATTACAAGACTTGAACCGAAACATAGTCTTTAAACCATGCAATTACCCCACGGACAATTTGGAGTTATCCTTAAAATAAACTTAAATCGTTTTCAGTTAATGTGCGAGCCAATAAAGAAACAACCACATAAAGAGTATTATTAGTTTGGAAATGAAAATAACTTTTCTTTCGCACGTACTGTAATTTGGCAAGATGTCTGTCTACTGCAGAGAAGGTTGCCTTCAGAATTTTAAGCAAGGGCATTAGAAAATAAGTTTAAAGAATTGCTTACTTAGCTTTGCGCTGTACCGAAACAAATACGCCCATATAAATAATAAAATCAATCAGTATATAGAATTAAGAGCTTCACATTCTACATAATCAAAGGTTGTAGGTAAATTGTGAAAATAATTTCAAATATTTGATGGTAACTGGTTTGAGTAATACATTATAATGTAATAATTTATTTATATAGGGTGTCCGAAAATTTTATTTAGGTGCTGATCCTACATGCAAAAATAGTAAGAAAACGCCCTATCAATACGTGTTCCGAAATATATCCTAAGGGAGCTACATCCCTCTGAAAATGGTGCCTAAAATAGGCTTTTATTGGTTATATTGAAAATACTTTGAGATAAATTTATGAGATTTGGTTCACAATTTGGAATTATTTAGGCTTATTTTTATAGAGTGCTAGCCAAAATCCAAAAGGGGCGCCATGGGAAAAATAATTACAAATTCTTTAAGTGATATTTTGACTCAAACTATGCACTTCTGAAGTAGTGTCCCATATTCCTGGTACACCCTGCATACTGCATTATACAGAATAACTTCGTAGTTGTAGACCTATCCTTCATGGAACCATATTGCTCTGGAATAATTATATATATTTCAGATGCATACATAGAAATTGTGAAGTAGCATTTCAAGACACTTAAGAAATATATACATACGGGTATTATTTTACATCAATTCTAAGACAAGATATGTAAATGTTTGAAGAGAAAAATTAAATATCACAGTAAGTAGTGTCAAAAGAAGACAATCACAATCACGAAATAAAAGAACAGATATTTTGTTTGGATCGACAGGACCTTTGGGTTTAAATTTTTTTAAACTATTAAGTACTTCAATTTCAGTACATTGCTTTAAGGTGACCATTCGCAAGAAAGAGACATCCGATAGGGAAATATTTACTATTTTTGGCCATATTTTTTTTTAGTACGTATATTTAAAAAAACTATAAGACTACCTAAGTAGAACCTTAACAGGAATATTGCTATGAATTTTGACTCAATAATTTCAGTGGTTTGCAAAACAGTTAGATTTAAATTTAAAAATTTTGCAAATTATCCTAGTCCGTAGTTTTAAATTAAACTATTTTGCAAACCACTGAAATTATTGAGTGAAAATTCATATTAATAGTCTTGTTGTGGTTCTGCTTAGGTAGTGTTATAGTTTTTTTGTATATACATACTAAGAAAAAAAGTTATGGCCAAAAATAATAATCATTTCCCTATCGGATGTCTCTTTCTAGGGAATGGCCACCTTAAATGTAAGCTATAACTGGTAACTACTGCAGAATAAATTAATACCATTAACAAATTGTTGTTGTGATTGGGATTATTTGTAATGTTACTTTCAACCTGACTGCAATATTGTTTATAAGAAGTCCTTTTGTTGACTTCTACGCCTCAAAAATTAAAATTCTTCAATCGCCATAGAGTGTTTATATTATTTACAGCCTACCCAAGCCGTATATCCCAAAAGGGCATATACGTCTATGATGTTTAGTTTTGTGAACAAGAGTGTAAAGTAAATCATACAGTTTTGTATTAAAAGCATCACAAGAGCTGTTAACATTGATGTGATTATTTAAAAAACTCTGGTCTATGTGAATTAAATTTTCATACAATCCTATGAAATTCACTTTTCTAAAATTATAAAATGTGCTGTCAAATTTTGTCAATTATTTTTTACCTTCATGGTGAGTATGAAATATATCGTAATTACCGGATGATATTATCTTCTGTTATTAATATATCCAATACCATGATACAATCTCTATTTAACAATAACAGATTCAGCATCCTCTGATTCGCATTATAGTTGAAATAAAATTGTTTAATAAAATTTAAGAAATTTATTGGTGATAATACCTATTATTAAGTACAAGATATTTAATATCACCATGAATATTAAAATCCCTCAAGATTAACGTGTCACTGCCATATAAGTAGTATAATGTTTTCTTCACCCATTTTCAAATCATACAGAAAACTCATTGAAAGTGTTAGATAAAGAGAAACGAAGTCTTACAATTTATGGAAAAGTCCCAATCACTTGGGGATTACTATACTCTTCGCAAATACAAAACAAAGAGTATATTGTATTCGATCGGTACATTCCTAAAACCGATAATATCGCTCGTACGGAAAAAAATTTCATATCACTGTGTTGGTGATCGAATTCTGAATAACTTTCTAAATGTACGTCCGTCTGTCTGTCAGTCTGTTCATATGTCTATCTGTCTGTCTATACATCTGTCCGACAGTCACGTTTCTTCTAAGCACGATAATTTAAGAACGAGAAGTCGGATTGTAGTGAAATTAATTGATGAACGTTGGACAGTAAGTTGGCTTTTTAAAGAGCGAGAATCCTATTGTTTTTTAACAAAATGTGATCAATAAATAAAAAAGTTATTAATTATTTAAATTTTTTAATTTATATATTTATTTTATATAATATTTTTACATTGCAAAACTGGCTAATTAGACAATAGTCCCTAATGCTCATCAACTTAACGGTAATAAATTTGTCACAAATGCTATAAGTTTATGGACCAAGCTTTGGCCGCTTTCATTCATCTCGCAGTTAGACAAGGCTGTTACTCGCTAATACAAACTAATGTTATTACACTCTTCGAAAATGTTTTATTATATAAACAGTGGAGTAAATCGGCGAAGAGTATAATGGTTAGTTTGTTTTATAATTAATTTTATTTCGCAGTAAGCATGATTGCAAGTTAACTGCTGAATAACTGTAAACCGCTTTCTTTTCATGTGCATATCTCTATATATTTTACAGTTTTACCTCACTGAATATCACAAAGTACATAATTAATTTAAGAAAAAGACTGTTCACTGATAAAAATATATACCTAAAACATAGCAGTTATTAAAAAGACGCTTCTAACCATTATGTTCCTACTAAGCTAGACAAATTCAAAGATTTATTACGTCAGGTTGGAGTTAGACGGATACCTAAAATAGAAATAAATGCAGAATGCACTGAAATGTCTTAAGAAGGTGAAATATGTCTAGGATTTAAATTTACTTCACCAACCGCAAATTTTTATGTCTACAGCCCAGAACCAACACCCATATATGTAAAAATATGAATACTAAAAGCAGACGGCTGGCTTCGGTATTGCATACTCTTATCACAACCCAGTGTCTAAAGGATATTTCTATACACAGAATAAATCCCACATATATATGCATGTAGGAAGGTAGGTGTCACAATGTCAGACGTTTTATCCTTCTCCTGCCCTTTTGTGCCTTTGCTCTATATTGAAATTTTTCCTCGCATTTCGGACATTTTATGGAAAATAAATAAACCGCAGTATCCTTTATTTTCAATCATAGCCTAGGTGATAAGAATACAAAACAGCTTATGCAAACTCTCGAAGTGTACATTATTTCTCTCGGCTTGCGCAAATGCATAAATATTCCATACGAGGGTTTAATTTAAAGAAAATAGAGGTACAACTTCGTAAATACCCGACATGTATATTTACGAAGTGATGAAGAATTCTCGATATATCACATCAATAATTTCATGGGGTGTAGAAAAGAGCTAAATTTTTATTCCAACGTTTTCATGAACGTGATTTTCATAAAATTAATTACCTCAAACATCAATAATTATCCAATTTTGAAAGTATATTCAGTATTACTTCCACATCCACGTAATGGATTGGATATACAGTAATAGTAAAAAATTTAAAAACATTTTTTTATGTTGAACATATAACGAAACAAATAATAATTCACTTTTAAACAATCGTAGGTTTAGAATGTCATGAAACATCGAGATTTTAAATTTGCGCGAAAAAAAATTTCTGTCTGTCGGTCGGTCTGTCTGTAACCTTCTTTGTCCGCACGTTTTCTCTGGAACGGTTTAAAATATTGACTTGAAATTTTATACACGTATGTAGTATACCGAGATCTGGAACTAGATTATATTTTGTGATTATTCCTTTGAAGGGGCAGGGTGGTAAGTAGAGGTAAATATGTGTAATGAGTAAAGAAAACTGGTAAGAGTACAGAAACTTGAGATTTGGTGTATATACTGGGAGCCAAGATCTCAGATTACTTATCATATTTTTAGACTTATTTTGGGATTTTTTCATATTTTGATAACTTATGTAACGGTGTACTCAAGTTATTACTCAAACTTAATATTCAATTTTTCCGATTTAATTACCTCGTCTGTAATTAGATTATATTTTGTGATGAATCCGGTAAAGAGTTCGGGGGTAAGTAGAGGTATGTAGAGGAAAATAAGTAAAGCATGCTGGTAAGAGTACAGAAACTTGTATTCGGTGTAAATACTAGAGGCCAAGGCCCCAATATTTCTTAATAACATTTTTCAACTCCTCCGCCACACCATTCTATTATTATAGGGGTTGATGAAATTAAATTGTGAAATTTAGTAAGTACATTTATATATTACATAACGACATCTAGAACTAGATTATATTTTGTGATTATTCCTTTGAAGGGGTGGGGGGTAAGTAGGGGTAAATATGAGTAATGAGTAAAAATAAGTAAAGCAAGCTGGTAAAAGCACAGAAACTTGAGATTTGGGAGCCAGGATCTCAAATTACTTTATCATATTTTTCAAACCCCTCCACCACCTCCACTCTATTATTAAAGGGGTTGATAAAATAAAATTGAGATGTTCACTTGAAATTTGGTGCACATACGTATTATAATGACATCTGATTGTGACGATTCCATTTAAGGAGTGGGTGGTGGGGTTTGTAAACTGGGAAAATGAGTAAAGCAAGCTGATAAGAAACTTAATTTTTGGCGTATATGCTATGAACCAACGCTTCAAACTATTTCTTGACATCTGCCTCATGTATTATTAAAATTATATGATCAATTATTTCCACATGCTAGAGTGCAATTATAGTCAAGATGTTTTCCTTTAAAGAGACTTTAATGGAAAATCTGAATGTGGAAGTAGTGATCCCTTAGACAGCATTTTTTTTTAAATTAGCGCTAATTTTAGTTTCTCGTTCATTGCCATCTATTTGTCCTCTGTCCGCAGTGCCTCTCTTCTACTTGTCTGTCTATTTGTCGTTTGCCTGTCTACTTGCCTGCTTGTCTGTCGGACGATCTGTCTCCTGTATGTCTGTCTAGAGATCTGTCGCCTGTCCGTCGTCTGTACGTGGTCTGTCCTTCGTCTGATCGTCGTCCTGTTTGTCGTCTGTCTGTCTGTTATATATCTACCATCTGTTTATCTTCTGTCCTCTATTATGTCTGTCGTCTGCTGTCTTACCTATAGTCCCGCGGCTATAGATCGACTTGATTTAAATTTTGTATGTGTACTTCTCAAGGGTACTTTTTTTAAATTTTAACTTGACTACATTATATATCTCAGCACCTATAACAGCGTGTGCAGTAGATGATGATTGTCTGTTTAAGCTGTCTGCAATAAAGTCTGGTAGGTATGAAGTTATAATTGAAGATCTGCCAAGATTTTATCATATTGGTCCACACCGACATGTTTTTCCATAAGTCTTTTACTAAACTATCACTTTCCTCATCCATGAATTGAAAGGAGATTTACTACATTAAACTCCAAGGTTAAAAACTTAACACTTCTAGATTTTAATGAAATTATTTTAAAGATTCATTAGCCCATCCTGAATCACTAGAAGCACTCTAAAACAAAATATATGCTCAATAATTCTCTAAAGATCGATTTTATTATTTCATTAAAGAGGTCAGTGAAATCAATTTTGAAAATACAATCAAACAGTTTTAAATTATTTCATTGAATAGCTTCAGTCCGAATCAAAACATAACATTATTGTTTAAATATCAATCACAGAAATAAAATAAGCTTTCAAGTTAATGGATAGCACATGCTTCTGTAAGTTTTGAGGTAGTAACTGCTGAGAGTTAACGGAATATGGACAAACTCAATACCAAAATACATCTTGTTACAAAACTGAAATGACGTAACTTCTAAATTATTTGAGAAACGGTCGAATAATATGTCAGTGATACTTCCTATTAGCATTTCCTGTGTCAGGAAGACTTTGGTAAATACACAACAATTATCACAAATTAACTTACTACTAAGGCTATGTAATTCCTTGCCCCCTATTTGCAAATTTGTGGACAATTTGAGGTAAATTTGCTTATCACTTTGTTCGTAAAAAAAGATTCTGCTCTATTAGTAGATCGAATTATAGAAATCCTGACTACAATTGTTAGTTATGAATGATTTGATAAACTTCACTCTTACCGATTTTTACATTATTTACAAATTAATGTCAACTCTTGTCAACGATTTTTAAATTAATGAATTTGTCGTCGAAGAACGCAACGATGAAAATTTGTTAGACAAATTACATATTTAACAGAGTGTAACATTGTTCCTATATCAGTTACTTAAAACTTTCCCCCTACACATTGTTTACATGAATGATAGGGGTAAGGAAACTTTCTCAAGTACGTAAATTTTCAGCATATAAATTTTCATGAATGAAACCCTATCTTAATTGCTGATTTCTCTAGAAATAATTTATCATGATTGTTGAGTTTAATTCTGAGGTTGTTTTAATGGAAATGCCAGAGCAAAACAAGGCTCTAAGATTTTCACTAATATTATACATATCTTGGAAGACAACATGGAACTGCCTTGACTTGAAAAAGGAAACCATTTTAGACAGGCAGATGTGGCTGTCGCATTTATATCGTAAATATTTAATTTAACGAGCTTCTCAAGTTCAAACACCCTTCACTATTTGGTCGCAAGTTTCTGCAAATTAGATTTTGTCAAGTATATCACAATAAAACAACATTAGTATAATCTAGATTTCTGTGTTTAGCCTATTGTTCCACGACTTGAAATGGTTACATTATCTTGCTATCAGAATGCTCATTCTTGTAGCAAATTATTTTAATGATTTTACTTCTTAAGACAACATAGTTTCAATTACAAGTTTTAACCAATAGATCACCTTCTATAAAGTTGCAATATATTGGATATACATACATTTTCATTAAAACTTTGTACTAGTTTAGATGGTAGATGGACTCAGAAATCCAAAAAAATTAAGCATTTGAGCGAGACATATCCCTTCCGATCTTTAACGGAAATATATTTTTTTAATATTGCAGAATATCCAGATTCTATTAATATTTATACAGAAGGACCTCCAAACGGCGTAAGTAGTGTAATTTTTATATTAAATGAGCCCCATTCGTGGAAATTATTCAATTCTGCATCACTATGCGCTTTATAATTCACTATTGTTTCCAAGTACCAACATGCAAATATCTGTACGAATTCGCTTAGCCATATTCAAAGCTTAAACAACCTATTTAATTCCGATCCATTGGTACAGCTTGTCAACGCTACCACGGCCGTTCCTGAGAGGGGTGTAACAAGTGCAGTCGCACGGGGCGGCATAATTTAGCTGGCGACATTTTAGTCTATGTTTGTTACACTCACACCACATATAAATCCCATATGCGACACTCCTTTAATCTAGCAGAAATGCCGCCGATGACCTCGGACTTTTAATGTGGATTTGACACCTCAAGATAAAATACGCTCGGGATGATTCGGATAATCCGAATCGGAATTTTAGTACCTGACTGAAGTAGGTAATAGAGGATTTTAATCATATAATTATAATATTTGCATCATACAATACATTTACCTACATCGCATAATTTCTTACATTACCTATTTGTATCATTTGTAACGCTTATTTTAAAATAATAGTGAAATTTGTACGTCTTACGAAAATTCAATCTTTTATTGCACCTAAACTGTTTATGCGTATGAGTCTCGGCTCTTTAACCTGGATATGTCTCTGCTAGTGTTGCACAAAATATCTGTGTCCTTTTCAGTGTCGCATATGGGATTTATATGTGCTCACACGGAATACTGTAAATGCAGTTTTTTGAATTTTACTTATGGTTTTTCGGTTTTATTTTTGTCATAGTAGATCTTAAAGTGTTTGAAATATCATCCCAATATCAAATCTATCGCCTGTACTTCTTAACTTTTCGGATAATCCATGTACATAACCCTTATGTGCCTAAGCGGGGTAACTTGGGTTCCACACATTCTAACTTTTTGCTACAACTTTTGTTTGTGAACAAGTTGGCCACCCTGCTTCCAGCTATTTGTTAATTGACATTTGAGGTTATCTCTTATTCAATGCATGTGTGATTCAATGGCCGTTGTTGGATATTAAAAACAAAATAGATAAGTGGGGTAACCCCTTAGGCATTAATATTAAATGTTGTGATTGCGCAAAGATTGCGACATTGCATTCACTGCATTACCTGATCTTCTTCAAGTTCAGGCAGGTGAACCGAGGAAACGCGGTAGATGTTATAAATGTTCCAGGAAGCAAGGCAAAAAAAGTAAAGTGATCTGTAGCGCTTATAAAAAAATTGTGTGCGAAGACCACCGCAGAACAGTTACTACCACTATACGTATTGATTGTGACACTAAAGACTAATCAGGTTTATTTTCATTTAAAAATATTCAGCAGAATTTTTATTTTTTATATTAATATTAACTAGTAATGAAAATGCTTAATAAGTATTTTGTAGGTGTTTCACTATGTTCGGTACCTCATGAAAGCTAATTTACCCAAAGAAAATGGTGGGGGACCCTACTGACCCCACCTAGGTCTTTACGCAGATCGGAAGACCATAGGCACATAAGGGAAGGAATTAACCCTGTGTAACGTTTTTCATTTTGCTGTCGTATGTGATTGTTATTTTCAATATTTGTGAAGGTTTTATCAACAGAGGCTTCAGGTTACTGATTAGACAGGGTGGGGCAACAGTGCGTCGGACCTCGATATCTCTAGTTCTACGATAGCTAGAATTTTTTTTTTTAAATGCAAGTAAACTAGATAATTCAGTAATATTACGATCCAAATTGCGATATGTCCGACAAAATTCATAAAGTTTTGAAAGTTGGTGGAAATAATCAGGACAGCATATGTAATAATAAACCGAAAAGTTCCCACCCCTAAATTGTGTGCTTCATCCCCTACGACATAGCATTCACCCCAATTTTCGCTTTTTTTAAATTATCCCTGAAATGATGCATTTTACGACAAAAATACCTATGTACAAAAGTGTTCTACAGGAAATTCTCTACAAAAAAGGTTTTTAGACCATTTCTCCTCAAACGAATAGTACGTTGGTAAATCAGGGCCGTAATTAGCGAAAGTCATATAATTCGTTATCTATTTACCATCACCGAAATGTTCGGTGTTACTATGCAACACATCATTCCGCACTTCCATAGGTCATTGCCCTTTACGGGTTGGTACTTCATCGCAGATGCAATAGTATATTATTGATTCAACATTACTCTTTCAAAGAATTATTTGCACCGTTCATTCGAGTCTGGAATTAAAAACGTGCTTTAGTTTTGAACTAGCTTCAGTACCTCTTTCTCTTTTTGATGAGAAAGGCCGAATGAGAAAAACCAATAAGGCAGCTTTATACCAGATTATCAATACTGTTCCAGAACGAGACCATGTTTTCGAAAACAGCGAATATGTGATTGATGGGGGATACTTGCTTCGTCGCGTAATATGACCAAAAAAAGAGACATTTAATGCTGTTTACAACGCTAACGTTAGTTACAGAAAAAAAATTACGGGAATAGAGTAACTGTCGTGTTCGATGGTTATATGGAAAATGCAAACAGCACGAAGAGCCTAGAACGACAAAGGCGGATACTTCAAAGAAACTGTCCTCAAATTATGTTTGACGAAAATACTGTCGTTTCTGAAACTCAGCAGAAGTTCCTAAGTAATTTGCTTAACAAAGAACGTTTAATTACAGAGCTAGTGAAAAGGTTTAGAACTGAAGGTATAGATGTGTTCGTTGCTGCGGATGGCGCCGATTTATTAATAATACAAACTGTTATAGAAAAATGTAAGAATTGCGATACAGCTGTTGTCGCAGGGCAAGATATTGACCTGCTAGTCCTTCTTATTGCACTTTCTCCCTCTGACAAAGACATTAAATTTTTAAAAGAAAAACAGGGTAATACCTGCAAAAGGATTTACAGTTCTCCAGATTTACAATCTGCAACTTTCTTAAAAAATTGCAAATCCGCCATTTTATTTGTACATGCCATCAGCGGTTGTGACACAACCTCGGCGTTTTTTTCCAAAGGGAAAGCGAATGCAATCAATGTATTTAATAAAAAGAAGTGATTTACAACATATTGTACAAACTTTCAACAATGAGGAAGCTACTCATGAAGAAATTGCAAACATGGGAGAGCGATTTATTTTATCTTTATACAACTGTACCTCGGCAGAAAAAAGTCTAGATGAATACAGATTTATGTCTTTGGTTGTAGTTGGTAAAGCCAGCAACACTGTTATGTTGTCAAAACTTCCACCAACTTCTGCTGCCGCTCGGCAACACTGTTATCGAGTTTTTCACCATATTCAAACCTGGAAAAACGTGACGCTCAAAGCTACCGATTGGGGGTGGAAAAAAGTTGGCGGTATATTAATCCCAATAATGACTATAAAAGAACCAGCTCCCGAATCTGTTTTAACGCTTATTTCATGTTCATGTAAATTAGGGTGCGAATACAGGTGTAGTTGCAGAAGAGCAGGCTTGCGTTGCTCTACAATGCGTTATCATTGCCATGGACAATCATGCTTGAATGTTGAATCTGTGGAAGACGACCAAGATTTATAATTAACATTTGATAATTAGTGGATTAGGCCTACTTTAGGGTGGTGTGGAAATAAGTACAACACGGTCTTTTTATAGAGGTGAGGGGGTGGAAGTTGTATATTTATTAAAATTGTAAATAAATTTTAGTGCCTACTGCTATTTCAAGCGTTATACGTTAAACTTTAAGGTAGATCGTACTGTAGAGAGTGCTAGTCGGAACCAACCCTTATGTTTGCGCCATATTTCCCACGTTATTATTAATTTTAGGAAAAAAGTGGTAAAAACCTTTTTGATAGAGAATTTTCCAAGGAACAATTTTATATATAGGTATTTTTGTCGAAAATTACACCGTTGCCGAGATAATCTAGAAAAACTCAAAATGGGGGTGGAAAAGACGTCCTGGGGGATGAAGCACACTATTTAGGGATGGGAACTTTTTGGTTTAGTAATCCTTATGCTATTCCCAACATACCCACCAATTTTCAAATCTTTATGAACTTTGTCGGAATAAAAACGTAATATTCCTGAACTAAGAAAAAAAGTCTATAACTGGAAATTATTTTCGAACATACAGGGCGAGCCAAGACGAAATTACAGGACCAAGTGCCTTTTTTTTAAATGGAATGCTATGTATATCCATACATTTTTTGAAGTGCCTTTCTAGGCTGCATTTATTCCTATATTAGCATCGAATATCTCCCAACCACTTGGATGTAATGAATTTTTTGAATTGTTGAAATAATACAATCTGCAGATGGATATTAAAAAAATCACCACAGTCACAATTATGGGTTTTAAGAAAAACTTGTGAATACCAGTTACGAGACGTCTAATTAACGTTTTTGAATTATTTTCATAAACCTTACAGGGTGGCCAAAAATTGTTTTTCAGTTAATAACTTTTAAATTGAATATTCTCATTTTTTTCATATTATTTGCCCTATATATACGACAAAATCTATTGGAATAAACAAAGCTTTAGATTGGGCTTTGTATAACAGCGATAATTTCATCAACTTCTTAATTATGACTAATTAGATCTCAGTTTTGACCGCCATTTCTAATCCACCAAAGCATGTATACTCAAATTCAATTATAGTAGAAATTGTGGAAAAGCAAGTCAAGTTAAAACATCTTAATAAAAATGTTACATTTATATGGGTCAAAGTACACTCTGATATTAGAGACAATATCGCAGTGGACAAACTAGCGAAGACTGCAAGTATTGATGGGAATTTAATCAATAGTTTACCTCATTCTGGTGTAATTCCAGTGATAAAAGAAACTATGAAGAAACTATGGCAAGAAGAGTGGGCCAAAGTATGTAACAGCAACAACTATAAATACTGCAAAATCAACAACAAGTTACCTAGTTCACCTTTGGCCTGTAGAAGTCATCCTAACAGAAATGTTAATATCAAATGTGTGAGGTGCAATGGATACCTGAATGATATAAACTATTGGATTTTTCAGTTCCACCACAACGCACGTGTTTATTATTTATTAAAGTAAGAACTATTAGTAGTATTTATTAAAGTAAGAACTATTCCGTTGTCACAGTACAACACATCTCTTTGTTACATCATCGCTAGCAGTGATCACTTAAGAACGATATTTTATAAATTTTTAAAACTTACTAAACGTAAAAAATTAGTTTCTCTTATTTAGTTCAGTTCTGGTTTCCTCATGTCACAAATCCTTTGTGGGTTAATCTGTCCTCTGTTGCCTGCCTTGTTGTAAAAAAAAAAAGTCTCCTTGAACGGCACCTTGGCGTGAAGTGTGTGTGTCCCAGTTTATTCCCTCTTGTTGTTTTAAGTACTGTCTGTTTTTTTTGGGTTTTGTGTTAGGTTAGGTAAAGTTAGGTAAAATATTAAACTAATCGTGCCTGAATCGGCATAGCCCAAAGCCAAAGAATTGCAAAAAAAAACGTTCTTAGTTTGCTGTTGTCTTATTTAGTTTCGGTTTTGTCATTAGTTAAATATTTATATATAATTATATTCTGTGAAATGCTTACTGTCGTCACAATTATATAAATTGATAATTGTTACAGTTTTTGCAGATTGTTTGTTAATTGTTGTAGCTACTTACTTTTTGTATCTGTAATTTTTTTTATTTTATTTTTTATTTTAGTATATTTACAATTGCTTGCCTTCGCAGTATGTATTCGATAACTCTATTAAGTTACATTACATTGTTTTTCTTTTGACGTGCCAAAAATATTGTACTATGTAATTTGGTTAAATAAAATATCTTATCTAAGTATGAGCCCACCAAATAGGGTGGAAAATTTTAAATAAAAAGTCATTTCAACCAGGGTCGCAACATACTAGCTTATTTTGTAATAATAGATTATAATAATTAGTGTAATGTCTGATAACCGGATTAACATTTTGTGTATTGATGTAATAGAGAGTATTACAATTATGCAACATAATACTATTATATTCTGCCGAAGCGCTGTATATCTCAGTTATGATGAACGAGGAACGTTCTGTCTTTACATAATATTTCTAAACATACCCTTTAGCAGTTTCCAGATAATTTCATAACTAAGCATCCATTTACCTGTAACAAATAGAAAATATAATTAATACAAAATAACTTTTTAACCTCCCCACAATAAAATTGTGGGAGGTTACTAAAATTGGTCCAAAATCGAAAATTGAGATAACATCAAATCTTTACGTTTTGAGGTCCCAGGAATCCAAAAAAGTGGTTTTTGAAAAATGCTGTGTGTGTGTATGTGTGTATGTGTGTATGTGTGTGTGTGTGTGTGTTAGCACGATAGCGGCGAAACTACTGTACGGATTTCGATAAAACTTTGCATGAGGGTTTCTTTAGTGCTTTAGAAGATCTGAAAAGGTTTTGGTTGAGATCGGATTACGTTTAGTGCCATTTTGGCACAACAACTTGTTTATTTTATTATTACTTACAATTTGTAATCTAACCATTGGAAAGCAGTTAAAATTCCGATTTCAACGATATATCACACTTGCACCTTTTTAACCTCCCCACAATAAAATTGTGGGAGGTTACTAAAATTGGTCCAAAATCGAAAATTGAGATAACATCAAATCTTTACGTTTTGAGGTCCCAGGAATCCAAAAAAGTGGTTTTTGAAAAATGCTGTGTGTGTGTATGTGTGTGTGTGTGTGTGTGTTAGCACGATAGCGGCGAAACTACTGTACGGATTTCGATAAAACTTTGCATGAGGGTTTCTTTGGTGCTTTAGAAGATCTGATTGGTTGAGATCGGATTACGTTTAGTGCCATTTTGGCACAACAACTTGTTTATTTTATTATTACTTACAATTTGTAATCTAACCATTGGAAAGCAGTTAAAATTCCGATTTCAACGATATATCACACTTGCACCTTTTTTTATATACCTACAGTTTTTTATACAAATTATTGTGTAGAGAATAAACAAAATTCAAAGTCTCTATAATATTAACATATGTAAAAGTACGTCATAAGTTGTCAGTGGTTCAGTGCGCTAAAGGTCGACTTACAAATTAAGAGATCGACGGTTCGATCCCAACACAGTGCTGTTTTTTTTTTCTTTCTTTTTTTCATTATAAACTTTATTAATAATAATTGCGGAAAATGTTACATGATTAAATATTATCATATATTAGGTGTCTGTAATTATTCAGAGTTTGAGGATTGGTCACTAGTTTTAAATGAAATATAAATAATTCTATTGCTGTTTTGGCGGTGAACACATAGGACATAGGACGTCGTAAATTAGATAAATATAGGTGGGTCATATTACAATAATATATTTGATTTAATGGCATGTCATATCGGCTGATTTGAATTGACTATCAGAGCTCGCGGCATTTGCTACTACTACGAATCAAATTACAGTTAAAAAGTAGCAGACTGCTTAGCAACCCATCACTAATTTCAACCACCGGGTGGGGAGGTTCCAGCCGCTTCCAGTAGCTGCCGATTTTTTTTATATGATTAAATACTAGGTATCCTTATCACAATGTACAAAGTGTTTTAGTAGTGGAGTGGAAGTATAGTAATTGTAAAAAAAATATCAAAAATTTTTCTTGTTGAAAAGATTTATAATATCATAAAACAGCGAGATTTTAAATTAGAGCGAACAAAAAAATTTATATCTGTCTGTCTGTTTGTCTGTCTGTTGGTCTGTCGGTCTGCCTGTAACTTTTTTTTTGTGCGCGTGTTTTCTCTGGAATGGTTTAAGATATTGACTTGAAATTTTGTAGAAGTAAGTATGTATTATAACGAGATCTCGAACAATATTGTATTTTGAATATGTGCGGTGAAGTGTTGAGGGATAAATACTGAAAAGCAAGTAAAACAAGCTGGCAAGAGTACAAAAATTTCTTATTTGGTGTATACCGGGTGGTCACGAGTCAATGTACGCCGCCAATATTTTGCTTGTTTTTGTATTTAAAAATTTGGTTTTGGTTCCAAATAAATTAGACAATAATAGGCTACTTTTAGACTAACAGGAATGAAAATATCACTTCCGGTTGAACCAGAAGTGATATCAACTTTTTTTTCCTTAAATGGAATGACTATATTTTATTATGGTTTCTCATTAAGCATAAATTGCTAAGTGCAACAGTTTTTTCAGATGTAAAAAAATCCAAAAAAATAAGTGAGATACGAACAATTTTTTTATTTTTTCAAAATGGCCGCGTCAGATGAATGCGATGTAAGAAAATTACTAACTAGGCTATGGAAATTATTAGTAAGGTTATAGACTTGTCTGTAAAGCAGAAAATAGTTATTTGAATTACTGATAGGTACCAGCATTTTTAGTGTTTTTCTTTTCAAAAAAACGGAATTTCATTTTCATTTCCGTAGAGATTTTTTTTAATGGAAATGTGCTATTTCTTTTATTAATCAGAAATAATGATTCATAAATTATAGTTTTTTCGCCATTAATCATTTCTTAACGATATCCTTCGTAATATAAGTATTTTTAAAAAGTAAACACAAATTAAACAAGAAATAATTTTAATAGGTATAACTTTACAACCATGAATAAATTACCAAGAATAACAAAACTGTTTAAAACCTAAATTAGAGTAAACCATTATAAAAATTGTTCAAACTGTTCACCGTTATGATTAATACACAGAGTAGCGCGACTCATCGTTGCACGTCTAACATTCTGTCATTGTTGAGGTGTTATTTGTGTTTCTTCAGCCATAATAAATCATTCTTCAATTTCTACATTAGGTTCAGTTCTAAATTGTTTTTCCAACCGGGCGAAATAGTTTCTCGTAGGTTGTCCTCTTTCTGAATATCTCCGTCCATACAGACTTTGTGCACTAGTTGCATTACGTCGAGTCTCTCCATAAATAATGATCATGTCAACTTTTTCATCTCTTGAATAATTTTCAGCCATTTTATATTAATTTTCTTGTTTATAACGACTTTAATACACTTGCTTCAGAAAATTAGTGAGTAAGTCAAGACTAATTCAATTGTTGCGAATCTCTGTCATTTTCATGACTATCTGCAATTTTGGATTTAAATGTAGATAGGTACCTTATTAAAATGATTTGTTGGCTCTTACTTTTTAAAAATATTTCTATTATTACGAAGGATATCGTTAAGAAATGACTAATGGCGAAAAAATTATAGTTCATGAATCATTATTTCTGATTAATAAAAGAAATAGCACAGTTCCATTAAAAAAAAATCCATACGACCCCTACAGAAATGAAAAAGAAAACGTAATTTCGGTTTTTTTGAAAAAAAAAACTAAAAATACTGGTACCTATCAGTAATTCAAACAACTATTTTCTCCTTTACAGACAAGTCTACAACCTTACTAATAATTTCCATAGCCTACTTAGTAATTTTCTTACATCGCATTCATCTGACGCGGCCATTTGGAAAAAACTAAAAAATTGTTCGTATCTCACTTTTTTGGAATTTTTTACATCTGGAAAAACTGTTGCACTTAGAAATTTATGCTTAATGAGAAACCGTTAACAAAATATAGCCAATCCACTTAAGAAAAAAAAGTTGATGTCATTTCCGGTTCAACCGGAAGTGATATTTTCATTCCTGTTAGTCTAAAAGTAGCTTATTATTGTCTAATTTATGTGTACCAAAAACAAAATTTTTAAATACAAAAACAACCAAAATATCGGGGGCGTACATTAACTCGTGGCCACCTGGTATACTAGAAGCCAAGGCTTCAGACTTTTTGTAATATTTTCCAATACCCACATTAGATAGATATTCACTTGAAATTTGGCACCACACGTATGTATTGTAATGACATCTGATCGAGATGAATTGGTAGAAATAAGTAGAACAAGCTAATAAGAGCCCAGAAACTTCATATTGGCGTACATACTAGAAACGAACACCTCAGATATTATTAAAATTCTATGGCCAATTATTTCCACATACTAGAGTGCAAATATAGTCAAGAAGAATTATTATTTGTTTGCTTATAATTGTATTGAAACATTCTTTATAGGATTTTGCAAACAGCAGAAAAATTAACTATCTATAAAAGAAAAACTTTGTGTAGAAATATTAATGAAATCTTTGCATTCTTTCGATAACCTGAATTCTGGTTATGCTAGCAAATTAAAATCCTAAAATGAATTTGTCTAATTTCTTATTTGACAATTCTCATTCTAACACTAGCATCCACACAGTCCCCTACGGCCATGCAGATTAAACTAGTATCCACATAACCCCCTACGATTATGAAGATTCGGTTAAAAATGAGAACAAAGACCTAAAATGAATTTATTTATCTATCTTGTCTTAAAAAAATTTTGATTCCAATGGATTACATTTTCATGAAATCTATCATTCTGTTTCCTGGAAATGCTTAGCCTTTGAAACGTTTTTCGCCCTTATTCTGGAGCTCATCAGAAAGACATAAAGCCATTCATAAAGATGTTTCATGCAAAACCAAGACAATTTCTATGAATAAGTGTGAAATGATTATATTTGACATTGACTGATAAAAACAACCTCACCTATCTATTAGCTAACTAGTATTGGAGCCTATATACTCTATGCATGTTTAAAAATGAATTATTATTTGTTTGCTTATAATTGTATTGAAACATTCTTTATAGGATTTTGCAAACAGCAGAAAAATTAACTATCTATAAAAGAAAAACTTTGTGTAGAAATATTAATGAAATCTTTGCATTCTTTCGATAACCTGAATTCTGGTTATGCTAGCAAATTAAAATCCTAAAATGAATTTGTCTAATTTCTTATTTGACAATTCTCATTCTAACACTAGCATCCACACAGTCCCCTACGGCCATGCAGATTAAACTAGTATCCACATAACCCCCTACGATTATGAAGATTCAGTTAAAAATGAGAACAAAGACCTAAAATGAATTTATTTATCTATCTTGTCTTAAAAAAAATTTCATTCCAATGGATTACATTTTCATGAAATCTATCATTCTGTTTCCTGGAAATGCTTAGCCTTTGAAACGTTTTTCGCCCTTATTCTGGAGCTCATCAGAAAGACATAAAGCCATTCATAAAGATGTTTCATGCAAAACCAAGACAATTTCTATGAATAAGTGTGAAATGATTATATTTGACATTGACTGATAAAAACAACCTCACCTATCTATTAGCTAACTAGTATTGGAGCCTATATACTCTATGCATGTTTAAAAATGAATTATTATTTGTTTGCTTATAATTGTATTGAAACATTCTTTATAGGATTTTGCAAACAGCAGAAAAATTAACTATCTATAAAAGAAAAACTTTGTGTAGAAATATTAATGAAATCTTTGCATTCTTTCGATAACCTGAATTCTGGTTATGCTAGCAAATTAAAATCCTAAAATGAATTTGTCTAATTTCTTATTTGACAATTCTCATTCTAACACTAGCATAAACATGCATAGAGTATATAGGCTCCAATACTAGTTAGCTAATAGATAGGTGAGGTTGTTTTTATCAGTCAATGTCAAATATAATCATTTCACACTTATTCATAGAAATTGTCTTGGTTTTGCATGAAACATCTTTATGAATGGCTTTATGTCTTTCTGATGAGCTCCAGAATAAGGGCGAAAAACGTTTCAAAGGCTAAGCATTTCCAGGAAACAGAATGATAGATTTCATGAAAATGTAATCCATTGGAATGAACATTTTTTTAAGACAAGATAGATAAATAAATTCATTTTAGGTCTTTGTTCTCATTTTTAACTGAATCTTCATAATCGTAGGGGGTTATGTGGATACTAGTTTAATCTGCATGGCCGTAGGGGACTGTGTGGATGCTAGTGTTAGAATGAGAATTGTCAAATAAGAAATTAGACAAATTCATTTTAGGATTTTAATTTGCTAGCATAACCAGAATTCAGGTTATCGAAAGAATGCAAAGATTTCATTAATATTTCTACACAAAGTTTTTCTTTTATAGATAGTTAATTTTTCTGCTGTTTGCAAAATCCTATAAAGAATGTTTCAATATAGTCAAGATGTTTTCCTTTAAAATAATTTGGATGAGAAATTTGGATGTGGAAGTAGTGATTTCTTAGGCGACGGTTTTTAATCCTGGCTCTGTAAATGTTAAACCTGGAGGAACTATTAAATGTAAAGGAAAGTGTTGTCAGAAAGTGCTATTTTAATTTTTGAGCATCTCTTACATCTTCCTGTTTAGATTTATCCTTTTATGTGAAATCTAGATAATTCATTCTCAGAATCTATTACTCGACATCTCACCAATAAATTTAAATACGAATAAATAAATTATTTTTGGACTTTTACCTCTGGTTCTATTCGATTATTGTAAAACAATTTTCATTTTGTAGTTATATTCGTTTGCAATTTTGTTAGGTATATATACCTAATACATGCTTTTATATAAAATACGGTAAATGTCAGTTCGAGTTAATGCAATTTATGTCTCGATTGTTTTAAATATTGACAATTTCAACCTTCCATTGCAAATAAATTTTAGATAAGGGTCTTTTGTGGGATAGAGCCTGCTGCATTTTTAAAAAGTCTCTTTAATCCATAAACGCTACTTTTCAATGTTTAATGTGCATTAAGGCCTTTGCAATAAAACATCGTCAATGATAGTTCGGATATCCATATTTTTGTTATTTAGGTACTATTTCATAAAACTGTTTCCTCTGATAGCTTCCCGATTTTACTGTGCTGTCCTTCTATACAAGGTGCGTGCAAAAAGGCGTTATAGTTTCATTATCAACAGGTCTTATTTTTTCGTAAATTCTTCTCGAAATGATTTACTTCATTAAAGAATGTCCAAAATTCGGATAACAACTTATGATAATAGTAATAAAAGGTCTTTATTAGAAAAAAGAAATACAATTTCTTAATCTAAAGGGTGAAGTTTAGCTCAACTGCTATTTCACCACTTATGCCCTTAAAAACATGAGAACACTAATAATAATGATAATAATAATGAACAATTTTATTGCCCAACAGATGGATGGATTTCTTGTAATCCAATTACAGGACAAAATTAATACCAAGATAGATTTATTTTATATTCACATAAATCATATTAAAAATAAATTAAGTTGAATTACAGACTAACAGTAAACTGAATCAAGAAAATACAAAAAAAACAATACGATACGACACTTAAATAAATAGGTAAGTTAACTGAAGTTAATAATGTGATCTGTGACAACTTTAGCTTGTTTAGGCTATCATAATGTATATCACAAAACATGGCCAACTCCATTCACTATTTTGCACATAGTATATATAGGTGCCTTTAGCAATATATTAGTTCTAGCCACAGGTAAGTGGAAAGTAGTTGAAACTCTTGTAGAAAATCTCGGAACTCGAAATGGCATTTCATTGCTAAGACTTATGCAATCAATTTTATTATGTTTTATTATGTAAAAGTTGGTATTTAATTCATATTGCAAATAAATACAAGGTACTTGTGCTAAGTATATAACTTATATAAAACTAATAAAATTACTTTAAGTAACAAATCGAAAATAATAATTATAAAGTGTGATTAAGAATAATTAATTGACGCGTTGAGTTACATATACAAAACAAATTGTGCAAATAAGCAATTGAAAATAAATACATATATTTCACACGGCTTTATACGTGCACTGTTGGTTAAACAACATTTTTCAACATTACAATTAATCTTCCACAGCTTCTAGTATCTAACTTTAATATCTTATTTATACACAGAATTCATTGAGAGAAGCATCCTTTGGGTATATTGCAGACAAACTGCCTTTGTTATATGTCTAGTGCAATAAAATATTCAAATGTCAAAAATTCTTAAAATGTGATTTTCAAATATTTTGTAATAGTTATTTTGAATAGTCTGTATACTGTCCCGGATATTTCAAATAAGAATGAAGTAACTTGTATGAAGTCTAGGCAGTTTGGCAAAGGAGTGTTTTATCGGATAAGACCTGGATGAGTCTATTTTTAAAGGTTCATTTTTATTTTCTAATAATTCCTAAGTCAAAATTTATGTTTTGTTTATTACGTAGTTTGTCACGCAATCAAGCATTCTCTAGGCAGAGCTAAAGACATTTTCTTCACAACCCTCTTGATAGGGTATCAAATGAATTGGATTGACAGGTAAAGCACGATAGACAATGGGATATCATTCTAAATCTAATATGGCGGATGTGAAGTAAAAATTTCGACTAGTTCTAATTATGTCAGAGCTTTGAAATTTTGCACACGTACGTAACAAGCAACATGGTGTATCTAATATCGTTCTAAATCCAAAATGGCCTATTTCCCAAAATGGCGCATCATCATTTTCTTCACAACTGCTTCAGGTAACCGCTTTTCAAAGATTTCCTTCAAATTATTCATGGCACTATTTTAAATTTAAAAAAAAATCATATTATTGTTTGATCTGCAGAATAATTAATGGTGAACTAGATAGTGTGACATCAAAAAAAGTTTTTTCAAATGTTTGTAATTTACTAAATTCCAACACTAGAGAAACAAATAGGAAAAACAATGAATTTTAAAATTAAATGGAAGTATTTGAGAAAATATGATTTATCTAAATACAAATTTCGTTTTAAAAACAAATAAATAACAATGGATTAATAATAGTGATGCATCTTCGGGATCAAATGTTTTACACTTATCTCAATACATTTTTTACCCGTTTAGTAAACGACCGCATCATTTTAAATAACAAATAATAAATGTTAGTTTCGAAATGATTCCATGGTATTTCCAAACCTCTGCCATAATTCTCCTCGAGTACCTCCATACACAAGAGATTTAATGTACCGTCAGACGCAAAAATCCAAGGTATTAAAATTGTGGCTCTGTGAAGGCCAAGGCATGTGGCTCCTACGACCTAACCAGCGATCAGAAAAATTAGTATTTCAGTATCTTCTGATCGGTCTGGCCCAATGCACTGTAGTGCCATCTCGAATGACAAACATGTTGTGTCTTGAATTCAGTGGTAACTCATTCAAAAAATTAACTAGCTGAGTTTGGAAAAAAATTAAGTATAATTCACCTTTTAAAATGGGTGGTAACTCATATGGTCCCAATATAAAGTTATCAACAATTCCACACCAAATGTTAGTTTTAAATTCATGTCGAAGATGGCGCTCGTTTACTAAGTGTGGATTTTTATGTCCCACGCATGTTTGTTTCTAAATTTAAATACACCTCTGTAAATAAACGTTGCTTTGTCCGTTATTTAAAACGCTGGATGCGCATATGGATGTGAAAACGTATCTTCGGTGCAATATGGGGAATAAGTCCGAAGATTGCTCTTTGGACATACACCACCACGGTCAAACCCCTAATAACATATGCGGCACTGGTGTGGTGGCGCTCCCAGGAGCGCTCCACAATTAGGGCTCGCCTATGTCAAGTTCAAAGGCTAGCTTGCCTTAGAATTACATGAGCTATCCGAACCATTTCAACGATAGCAATGGAGGCCATTCTTAGACTCACTCCCTTGCATATCGAGGTGGAACTGGAAGCTAAAAAAGCAGCAAATTCCAATAATGGAATGTGGAATGGGACTGGCCGGGGATGGGGGCACACAAAGGCCCTGGATCTGCCGGTAAGGGACCGGGTCATCACCCAAGCGGAGGATGACCGGTGTCTCCCTGTCTACAATTTCACTATTCCGTACTCAGCGGTGTTTCCCAATCGAGAGGAGTGGGTGCGCGATAAAAACCGTCTTCTGAGTTCCAAAGGTCTCGAGTGGTACAAAACAGGATCTAAGACTCAGGACGGAACTGGTGCTGACATACACGGCTACAAACCAAGGACTCGTATATCGGTATCATTGGAAGGTATCCTAGTGTATTCCAAGCAGAAGTATATGTGAAATTAGTGTGTGCAAGCGAAAATCTCAGGAGAGGTATCGCCAACAAACATTTATATATGTAGCGACAGCCAAGCAGCCTTGAGGGCTCTGGTGTCAAACAAAGTGACCTCAAGACTAGTTTTAAACTATCGGAATATTTTGACAGAACTGTGCGAACACAACTCTGTCAACTCATATGGGTGCCGGGTCACAGAAGTGTGGATGGCAACGAAGAGGCAGACCGATTGGCGGGAGAAGGAGCAAAACTCCATTCCCTGGCCCCGAGTCAGCCTTCGGTCTGCCAAGAAGTTTGATTCAATCGGAGTTACGAGACTGGGCCACTGCAAGGTTCAGCAACCATTGGACTCAGCCCCTGAAATGAGGCATTCGAGGCTCCATATAAAGGGGCCTTCGACTGACTCAACTATTAAGTGGCTGCTTGGGCTCGATAGAGAAAAAATGAGACGGATAGTAGACTTGTTAACAGGACACTGTCCTCTGAACAAACATCTTTACTGAATGGGGTTGAAAAACAGCAATATTTGTAGGATGTGTGGAGTGGAGGATGAAACCATCACTCATATCCTATGCAGTTGCGCACCCTTAGGTGCGTTAAAGTATAGGCATCTCTAAAGGTAATTTTAACAGCCGGAGGAATTACGGGATCAACCATGGAATAGACTGCTATCCTTTGTGGAGAGCACTGGTCTCTTCTAGAAGATCCCACATAACGCGAATGCACAACGGGCCGACAGGCGTGAGTGCTGCGGATTCCACAGATCTGCTCGCGCTATAATAATAATAAATAATAATAAAATGTTGGATCACTGTTTTGCTGGGCACGAGAGAAACGGACAAACTGTAACCTGATTTGAAGACATGCCTCCAATAGATTTTGAACAGGCGTAAAATGGTACAGATAAAGCTGTTTTTGATAAAAGATCCTTGAAATTGATGACTACTTACTCCAGTAGTCACAGCGATACGCCTCGTACTTATTTTTGGATTTTCTGCGACATCTGTGATCAAAATTTCCTCTTTCTGATTTGTAGTGATAGTTTTCTGACGCTCCACGAAAGTTTTGAAGTTTTAAAGACATGTAAAATGCCGTATATATGACGCCCACTACAAATAACAGCAAAATTATGAATGAATTTGAGCTCTTCGCCTCAAGTAACCTCAGACCACCAAATTTTGATAAAATATTTAAATTCTTTTAGAAGCCATTTAATTTTTTTTAATCGTTATTATCAACATTTCAATTAAAATGAGTTTGGCTGAATCTGCTGTTGCTCTGTGTACCATTACTTGCGAGACACCGTGTATATATAGGTATAGAAACCTTTGATAATATTCTAGAAATGCAAACATAGTGCATGTTATACTGACTAACGTTTCACCACCTAAGATGCCATCATCAGAAAAATGAAAATGACAAATATAGCAAGTATGCTTAAAAATTGACACATTTTAGAAAAATTGAGAAGAGTATACTATAAAATGTTAACAATGTGTTAACAATTACTTACACGGAAAATTCTATAACCCGCCGAATAGTGTAACATCTTGGTTGAATGAAACTACAAATGAATATTGAAGCAACTATGTACTGTAGTTAATGAAGGATAGTGCCACGTTATAGCTAAGTGGCTAGGTACAAGTCATACAGCAGTATCTCGTGTGGTTTAAGGCTTTAGAGAAATAGCAGACGATGAGAGATGCCCTAGTTACGAAAGCCACGAGTTAGAACAACACTTCAAGATCATTTACCGGGCGCATTAGGTGAGTAATTTACTACCTCAAGAAGTATTCAAATGCAACTGTTAACAGCTTATAATGTGCATTTGAACGCTGACGCTGTAATAAGACGCTTTGGGAGCATGAATTACACAATAGATCAAGATCAAGTTATTAATAGTACAGTTTGCCAGGGTGCATGCCAATTGTAACTTGATTGGTTGACACAGTTCACGTGCTTGGTATACAGACGAGTCAAAGTACTGGGCGTCCCAGAGTTTAGTTAATAAGCAAAATTTCTGTTATTACGAAATCTAAATCATGGACTATCAGAACTTATTAAAGACATTAAAATGGGTTTCAAATTACTTCTTTGAAATGTTTATTTATTTATTTATTTATTTATTTATTTATTTATTTATTTATTTATTTATTTATTTATTTATTTATTTATTTATTTATTTATTTATTTATTTATTTATTTATTTATTTATTTATTTATTCAACAACTTTACAGGCGAAGCCCAATTACAAAGTTGTAAAGGGATACGATTTACATGAGAAACTAAATAAACAGTACAATCAGCACATGAGAATAACAAACATCGATTTACAAGGAATGAACAAAAAGAGAAACACACAAATATATAATACCTTACAAAACATACAGTCACATGCAGTAAACACAGTAGGTATAGCTTAACAGTTGCAATAACAATTAGGTGTATACTAAGTAACAAGGTAGAGATATAAATGCAAAAAATAAGTAATAGACCGGTTTAAATGCGGTTTAAATTTCGTTAAGAGTGATTGTTTTAACATGTCTTAAAAAATTGGAAGGGCCAAGGGCAAATAAATCAAATCTCGAGTGGGCAAGATTACCTAATATGCATAATCTTAGTAAAGGGCTGGACAGGTACATATTCGTTTTAAACTGTGGAATATAAAAAAGGTCAAAATTTCTACCTCTTCGGTTTGGTACATTAAATGGCAATTTTGAAAGAAACTCGGAGTTATCAGGGAGGTGATTTAGTAGTTTATAGATACAGATTAATGAGACATGAACACGCCTCAGGTCAAGAGATTCATAGTCATATCTAAGCAATAGTTCATTGTAGTGAGCAAAATGATCATACAAATGCGTATCTATATATAGAAGATACTTAAGAATTTTTTTTAGTGCTTTCTACAAGATCAATAGAATTGCGATAGAATGGTGACCAAATGATTTGACAATAATCAAAGTTAGACCTAACAATGCTGTTATATAATACTTTGGTACACTCTATGTTAGTGAAGTCTTTAGTTCTTCTAACAAGGAAACCCAGCTTTTTTTGACTTGCATTACTTATTTGTCTTATATGACTATTAAAAGATAGTGTTTTGTCAAAAAGAACACCGAGATCTTTAAATTCTCCAACACGGCGAAGTTATGTATTATCAATAGTATAGGGGAAATCGATGGTTTGATTTTTGTTAGAAAAGGTCATCGCTACACACTTTTTAATGTTGAGATCAACTTTGAAGTCATTGCACTACGTAGAGATATTGCTTAGATCCTGTTGCAATAGGGTACAGTTGTTAGTATTTTCGATTCTGCGGTATGTTTTGCAGTCATCTGCAAAGAGAAGGCAAGTTGAGTGACACAAGACATCAGGCAACAAATTGCTTCCTTGAGGTATTTTTGATATTTACAATATCTTAGCAACTGCCCTTAACTTGTATTGCTTTAATAGCACACCAGAAATTTTACACTATAATTAAGTCATCACTTCATAGTGAATACTGGAGAATATGCCATTTTTCATACTTCACAGTATAATAACTATAATTAGGACATATCGTAAAATAGTTACAAAATATTAATTGCATCTATTACACAAACGGAATGGCAATGAGATCATCGAATCAAGAATGTAGAATTTATTGCCATTCTGTGTCACACATTCTGTGTATTCTAATATAAATAAATATTTGTATTTTCTTGACCGTTGATATCAAATCAACTTGATGTATACCTGAGATTTTTCGGTCAGCTTTAAATGAAAATTCTCATATTTTCTTACGTTTCGGTTTTATTAACCATCGTCAGAGGAGAAACTACAATATTTATATTAAAGTACAATTATTTTTTCAAATTTAATTCCATTACTTACAATTTAAAAATATTTATTTACATTATTTTACCATTTTACGTCTCTTTCTGTTAAAAGTTTTAATGCAACTAAATGCTGAACAAAAAAATGTGCGCAATATAAAAAGGAACAAATTCAGCCCCAGTGGAACTCAATTGGCCTAGTGGTTCCCTGGCAAATTGCAACAAAACACTAAATTTGCACGTTTTTTAAAAAATTTATAACTCAGGTTCAAATAATATTAAGGGCTGACATTTGCACACGTTGGAGTTTTAGTAGTCCTACACTTACCCTCAAAATTAGAATTGAAAATACCGTGTAGTTTTTGCAAACCGTTTCTCTTTGCAAAAAAGGCACTTTTCAGGGTAGGTTAAGGACTACCAAAACTCCAAAGTGTGCAAATTTCAGCCTTTAATATATATTTGAAGGATTCTTCTTCCAAATTCATCTTCTTCCAGAAATCACTAACTAGATGAGAGTATTTTTTGCTTAGGTTGCTGTTAGTCTGAGATCTGGGTCCCTCGAGAGCTAGCTCGCCTACACTAGAAAGTCAAAAAGAAATGGGGACAAAATCTAGAAATTAGTTATTGTCAATACGCTGCACTGCGAAGTGATGAAAGTTTGACAAACTGACAAAATTGATTTGCAGCAAACTGAATATTTGTACTTTTATACAGGCTGTCCCAGAATTGAGTTCCCGGACGGGAATCTGTGATTCCCAACTTACCTTAGTCCAAAAATGCATCTCTGAGGAAGTACATCCTACTAAAATGAGACAGAAACAAACATTTTTTCCAATAATTTCCGTTATATTGAAGATAGAATTTTCAAATTTTGGTGAGACCTATATCTCTATAAGTACTCTATGTAAACTTAACAACAACCAAATATCTTTTGCTACAGCGTGTTGAAATTTTTTCTTTCTAATCATTATTTTTTAATATCTCAAAGTATTTTAGATATTATTTTCGATCTTGGTATGTGTGAATAGTATATAGGACCACATATTTTAATTTTAATTAGAAAAATTATTTTATCGCTCCACCAGTGGCGTCCCTGCGAGCATGTCCTCTGATGTTTTTTACCAAAAAAGTGGTACGCCACTGACATTTTTCCATGTCGGTATTTTTCCTGATTATACTGGTAATCTGCATGAAAACGGTCGCTTGCGTTTTTCTCGTCAGACGCACAGTTCTTGATTAAAACAACTAAATTCATATTGAAACTAATTACACAGACACACACACAATAATAAAATTGTCGATTATACGGACCAAATCAATCATCTCCAGTGTATTTTGGCTTGCCGAATCCGAATCCGGTATCAGTTTTGCCCCACCATGCCACAATTTTTCTTTATTCTCAGAAAATCGTTAGAAAAATGCAATTTTCCCTTTTGCATTTTTCTAACTGTTTTTTTAACTGAATGGGAGTTGATGTCATGAACTATAATTGATGCTGTTCTATGCTTTGTTGAGAGAGTGAGGCTACCGACAACTACGCTGCATTATACCGACTATTAGTTATTTGGCTGTACCAAGTATATTAATAAATATATTCAGAGCATTTACCTATCTACATTTTATGTGAACCTCTGCCAGAATTCCTCCCTCATCATTACTTTGAAAGCAAAAGCATTGCATTTGGCACCCAGTATGGAGCCCAATTTGCACTGAGTTACAAGTAATATCCCAGCTAGCAATTTGAGATTTTATAAAAGTTGTAGGAATGTTTCTGACACAAATTCCATAAAACAACATTACTCTCAGAAACATTTTCATAACGTTTTCACAGCAGCTATAAATGCAAAATTGGCACCATCCTATAAAATAATTCAGTCGCTGTTGATATTTTGTAACGCCTATTGGCGTAACACATTACAAAATAATGAAAATGCCCTATGAAAATTTAGTACCATCAATGTATAGCAGTTTTATTACAGCTTCATTTAGTTATACTATAAAGCACACTTCACTGTTTGTTAAACTACTGCTATAAAACAACTAAACAACTGTTTTATAAGAGCTTATAAATAGTCATTATTTAAAAAATACTACTTTATACACACTAATAAAATAAAATGATTTCTAAAATCTATCCTAAAAGTTGAAGAAGTATTTTTGACACTAAAAGCATATAGCATTGTGATTTAATACTAGGTGTCTTATGACCTATTATAATTATTTAAGAGACTGTGTACTATGGCTATATTTTTAATATATTTTTAATGGACCTCACATTTATGGATGATTTCCAATAATTTTTGAAATGTTATAAATATCGATTTTATGAATTTGAGTTTTTTTGCAATGTGACTTACACTAATTTGTTTTAGTAGTCATAACTGTATAGTTAGCACGCTTCTGACTCCATAAATTCTAATAAACATTTGATATTTTAAATTTTCATATGTTGTCATATTTACCATCACGAATGCTGGCCTTTCAAAATGGCCTCCATCTATAATATACTTTAGTGTTAGTAGCAAGCATTTCACGATATTTAAATTATTAGACAATTCCTATAAAACATCTATAAACATCTATAATGCGCCTTAGTGTAACATTTTGTGAATCTTGTGAAATAGATCACCCCCTTTCGCGATAATTTTGTAGCTTTTATGATAAATCTGTTAGGACTGAGTTGTAAATGCAGCCATGGAAACAGAATTGGTTCAATTTGCATGAATATAACCTAGAAATTAGTAGCAGTAAATCACCTTATTTACAGAGCTGTTTATTAGTATGGTTTATTTATTGCAAAAACGCATAGTTACTTTTACTAGTGGAGACAACAGCACTTCGGCATAGGACCTGATAACTTAACAGTGCAGCAGTGGCGGCTCGTCAGGGGAGGCAGGGGAGGCAGGGGAGGCTGAGCCTCCCCTTGGAAGAACCACCATATCTTCAAAAGTAATATCTTAAGAAATTTCTATTAGGTATATCTCAATTTTCAATATTTTTTATTGTTTATTATTCATTAATTAATTTTCAGTTTATATATAACATTTTTGCATTTCCTTTCCACAAACATACCTATAACGTTACAGTCCGGATAGTCTTTGTATGCATATTTCCCGGTCGGCCGGTCTTTTACTAAATGAATACTGCGGTTCGCTGGAGGCTAATACGAAATAGCTTCCAACTTTACCGCATTTACTTATAACATGAATGACCTTGAATTTCTTTGCGCTGTGTAAAATAGCAACACTTGGAATAGCCAAGTATGAGGCTAGCCTCCAGATCTCAGTTCTTTATAGCGCATGTGCACAGGTCATTCAAGAGTCAGGTGATTCACAAAGAAAACGAACTGACGTCTGACAGTTGTGTTTAACCGGTTAAGAACAACTTGACGTATAAATACATAAAACATTTGATAGGCGGGCTAGAAATAAGTGCTCTATGTGTGAAATTATTCCCAACAACATGTCTTGTTGTCCAGACGTGGTGGATTATTTGTTATTAAATGGATTTACTACTCTTATTTATGACGAAAAGGTAAGAATTAAAAGAAATGCCAGGCCTACACCAGCAATGCTTTCGTTAGTTTTTAAAAGTGGTAAACAAAACAGAGGGTTTTGTGATAACAATTATAAAAAAGTCGAGTGGTTAACGGCATCAACAGTTAGAAACAAATTATATTGTTGGAGATGATTATTATTTACTAATGATCAATCCTCAATTTGGGGCAGGGCCGGGTTTAATAATTTGCAAAATTTGTCGCGAGGTTTAGAAAGGCACGAAAAATCTCAGGAGCACATTTCATCTTGCATTAAATTCGAAATGTTTGGTAAACAAAATATTGTAAATTTCTTGGATTCTGCACATAAGAGAGAAATAGAAAATGTTAACGAAAAGGTCCGTGAGAATAGGGAAATATTAAAGAGGTTAATAGATGCCGTTATATAGTTATCTTCACAAGAAAATTCTTTCCGAGGACGTGACGAAAAACGAGAATCGTGCAATAAAGGAAATTTCAAAGAGCTGGTAGATTTTTTAAAAACTTATTACCCAAAATTAGAGAACTTTTTGAATAACGCCACTATTTTTTGAGACAATTCCGGTAAGCTTCTGTAGAATGATCATTTTCAGCACTTAAACGCATAAAAACATTTTTACTAGAAACAAAATGAGTCAAGACCGCCTTTCAAATGTATCGCTTATTTCAATAGAAAAACGTTTTTTGTCAGAATTGAGGAAACGCGATTCATTTTATGATGAAATAATCAACCATTTTGCTAGTTCCAAAAATCGCAGGTTACCACTCATTTATAAAAATATTCATGCTTTAAAGCAGAGATTAATATAGGTAGTTGTTATTTTAGAAAAAATATTTATTTGTGTTATTTATTTTTAGGAAATATTTTTTATAATTCTCCATAATATAGAGTTCCGCGGTTGTATTTTTTTATATAACTTCTTTCTCAAAACTGTTTTAATTTCTATTAAAACTTATAATTTTACACGCCTGGCAGTGATAATGAATAGAATTTTTTGTTTGTAGAAAAACACTTTAATTTTTTTACCAAAACTATTTTTATTTTTATTAAAAGTTGTATAATTTAATTACAAGTGGGATAGTAGGACTCCTTTGGATACCGATACTCGAGTCGTAGGAACGAGAATTTCATGAGAATGATTTTTTCATCTCATCATATTTTCTATTTCCTTTTCATTCTATTCTTTTATTAGTTCTATTCTCTCAAGTCGTGAATCGGTATCCTGGCGAACAACCCACGGCAAAAAAATGTAACGCGCCGTTGTAATACCTCAAGGGTGGTGGGGAAATGTACAAATTGTAGTCATATTGCACATCAGTTGTCTTTCAGAATATCAAGCCTCCTCTGCAGACAATATCACGAGCCGCCACTGCAGTGCAGTGTGTGAAATGCGTCGTTTCATTTTACAGCAGTATAAACTATGTCTTATTGACAAAACCACTACGCTATTAACACATGTATCTAATATTTTTGCAACCACTTTTTAAGTTTCTCCATTGTTCTAAATCTAATGTTTTTAGTTTCGCCGTTATATGATCTGTCAAGATCTGCACCGCTCTTATCAATGTTATTAACCAAAATTTTGGGAGAATAATTTTTTTATAAACTTTTTTTAAACTTTCAGTAAAAGACAGACTTTAATTATGACTAAATATAAATACGGCTAACGCAGGATATCAATTTTCTCAAATATGTTTCATTGTATTGTCAGCCACCACATTTTTATGCTCAAGTAAACAATTTTATTTTGTAATGACTTTGTTGTTGTTTCCATATTACAGCAAATATAATGCCATGTAATAATTATATAACATGCTCTGGAACAACATATATTCTTAATTGTCACAAACAGACCTTTAATATAACTGTTTTGTAAGATGATAAGAAATAACTATAAAATAATTTGAATGTATATTTATAACAGTGCTGAAAATGCTGCTGAACGATACTAAAAAATCGTCATAAAACGATTTAGTTTTATTAACTGAAATGTTTTATTACTTTGTCACGAAAACATTTATTAAATAATTTCTTAACTCCATTATAAAATATTTTATAATTTGAACGTAGAAATGTTTTAATGATAGATTTATAAAATACTCAAGATGCAGACAACAAAATAATATTTTCTGGAACTCTAATATAATCAATCCGCATTTTGAAGCATTAATAAAATAAGAGTAAAACAAAATTTGCTGGTTGGGATGAAACTAACCAAGATATTAACCATTGCGATGTTCGAGAAATTAGAAGCATACTTGAAAATATTTACTATTAATGAAATTATGCTTGTGTTATAAATGTATCTAAATGTTTTTGAGCTTCAACATGTATGAGTTACTCACTTACTTCTTTATTTACAGCTTCTTTTACTGCTATATCTGAAGCTTCAACCCGTGTTACCAAACTATGGCTTGCTCAAGCTTTAAATAAACATAAGCATATCAGATTGTGAAAGTGTATGTTATGAGTATTCTCATGATATTGAAATAAAAGAACGTGCAACGGCCAAGTTATTTACTATAGAAGAAGAAACAATATCTAACATTCTGATTTTCGCGACATCCGCCCGTTAAGATCCAGGGCAAGCAGCCACCATTAAATCACAAGAGAGTCTCAGTTTCCCTTTCATATTCAAAGTTGCGTCGCGTCATGAGCCATGAAAGGTATAACTCAGCCATTTAAGATTATAATGAATGACATACTTACAATAATGAGATTACAGAGAATGGTAATTTGCATCTTTTTGATGAAAAATTTGTGTGTATTATGCCTCAGACACAATCGCAGTTCGCCGAGGACATATTTAAGGCGGTTGTAATATAATTTGTATCATGGAATATTTAACAAAGACATTTGTATGTTGTTCAAAGATGAAGCATTAAACAATTTACAAACTTGTCATTCTGGATAAAAGACACGATTTAGAGAAAATAAATGTACTCTGTTGCATCATTTATTTAAGAATATTTAAAATAAATATAGGAATAAACTAAATGTGATGATATCAAATTTAGCAACATATTTGTGCATGGTTTATCTTACACTTAATATTTTGAAGTGAGTGGTTGATATTATTTGAGAAAATATAAAATTTCTAGTTATAAATTAATGTTTCGTTTTAGATTTGCGGTCACATGGATTGATATATTTACCACTCAATACAATAAATTCAAATGACATAAATCGAACACCTCAAGCTAATCAATTAGTGCCAGAGACTCAAAGGCAAATTATTTGGATTTTTCATCAAAATTTAAATGATAAATACACTGAACTGAACTTGTGGTAGGTACCTTGTGAAACATCTTGAAAATAATTGTTAATAAATTAAACGCTGCTTTTAGATGAATCAATCAATATATTATAAATACTCTACATATGTTTCGGCTTAATAGGCCTTTATCAAGAGTATTACATAGTGAATACTAAAGTTTCCGACGTGCATATTCAATTTATACCTAAAAGTATTTATGTCTTAATCTATTTATGACTTAAGCTATTTAAGATTTAATTTAACATCTTTAATTATTTGAATGTTTGGAGTGGACCTAAGCTGATTATATAAATCAAAGGATATTTCTTAACAATTGGTTTATTATAGGGGTGTTTAGGAAATTCTGCTGGTCATTTGTGGTACAAGGGTTGTTCTTGAAAGATTTTTTGATTTCTAGTTGTTCTAGCAGATCTAAACGTTTACCATTTCTTTCTGAATGAAGTAAATTTATGTTATCAGTATCTATGAAATGGTTGTTTTCAATACAGTGTGTTGACATTCCTGTATTTTTATTGTTATTTAAGATTGATTTTTTGTGTTCTTTTACCCGGTTGACAACGCTTCTACCACTCTGACCGATATAGACAGCATCGCAATCCTTACAATTAATTTTATATACACCTGATTTATCAATTTTATTTAGTTTTTCTTTGTTATTAACCAAAATGTTTCCTATACTTGTTTTGTTCACACTTATTGCAGAGATACCCAAATTATTCAATTTTTTAGAAATTTTGTTACTATATTTCGAAACATAATTAATAAAACTATATTTTGTAGGTTTGTTAGGCACAGTGAAAAATTCTTTTTGAAGCATTTTGCGTTGTTTGTTTTTGACCATGTTATCTATTAGTGACTCGTTGTATCCGTTATTTCTTGCAATTTGTTTAATTATATTTAATTCTCTATCAAAATCACTTTGATCTAAAGGAAAATTCGTCAGTCTATGTATTAGACTATGAAAGGGTGAAATCTTAATTTGCCATGATTGCTGCGAATTATAATGTATTACTGTATCTGTGGTAGTAGGTTTGCGGTAGATGCTAAATTTCAACTGATTGTTATGTTTTTTCATATTCATATCTAGGAAGTTTAATTGACTATTTTGCTCCGATTCCATTGTAAACTGAATTTTACTATTAAAAGGATTTAAGAAATTAAGGTAATTACTTAGGTTTCTTTCTGTACCGGTCCATATACAAAAAATATCGTCTACATATCGAGTCCAATAAAACACATGTGTATTTAAACTGTTATTGCTATTAAAAATTAAATTTTCTAGGTTTGACATAAATATTTCAGCTAACAAAGGCGAAATTGGTGAACCCATTGGTAGCCCGTCTTTTTGTCTAAAGAATTCACCATTAAACTGAAAATAGTTCTGTTCAATACAAACTCTCGAAAGATTTTTTAACTCTGTTTTTTCGGTTTCGCTGATTTGTGAATTATCTATTAAATTATTTAATATTAATTTTAGTTCTGTGAGCGGAACTGAGGTGAACAGACTTTTAACGTCAAAGGAGAATAATTTTGCGTTATTTGGTATTATTAAATTTTTTGTATTTTCAATAAATTCAAAGGAATTTTTTATGGAATATTTAGATTTAAAATTTATTAATTTTGGTAAAATATAATTTAGTTTTTTACATAATTTATAAGATGGAGCATTGATGTAAGACACTATGGGGCGTATAGGGTTATCTACTTTGTGAATTTTTGGAAGATCATAGAGAATGGGGGCCGAAGGGTTCATAACTTTCAATTTATACGCCTCATTATTTTGAATAACAGTATTACATTTCTTTAGGTTAGATACAATTTCGGACTGGAATTTATTGGTAGGGTTTTTATTGATTTTTTCAAAGTCTTCACTATTTAAGATTGTTTGTATTTTTTCATTATATTCTGATTTTGTTAAAATTGTTATGGTGTTACCCTTATCCGCTTTACAGAGAACCAAATCATAATTTACCAGTTTTTGTTTAATGCTGTTCAACAGGTTTATTTCTCCCTTGTTAGTGTTACATTTTGTCGAGGTCAATATATTAGCTAACTAATAAGCCGAAACATATGTAGAGTATTTATAATATATTGATTGATTCATCTAAAAGCAGTGCTTAATTTATTAATAATTATTGAATGATAAAATTCCTTCTCAATGATTTTTCTTTGATCAACGCATGTTAAATTCCAACTAAAAATGTGAAGAAAAAATATAGTCTAATGAATTTAATTAGAGTACGCCCAGGACAATGTTAAATGAATTTTGTTGAAGCTAATTTATTATTATTTAGAATTTTTGGACTCTGCTACCATTTTCAAGGGCTCAGTGGCTAGTTCGAAACTGCAATCTGGGATGGTCTACCCTTTCCCTTTATTAAATGTTGACGTAAATGCCAATAATTGCCACAGTACAGGTACAGAGCGATTTAGAAATGTTTCACAATTTCGGCGGTGTCATATAATTAAAGCAGATAAAGCCGTAAAAAATATAAAAGTACCTCCGTAAACTGTAATTTATTGTTCACACTCGGTCGGGGTCGAATGCCTTCAACATTGCAAATATAAAAAATCAACTATGTTTTTAGGTAACTGTCAGTACGTTTCACAAATGTAGTAGATTTCCAATAACAGTAGATTATGCGTATTAACATAAAATGAAATACATACGCCACACATTAAACAGAACAGGGGAGTGTGTGTTTAATTCAAAATTATCTTTTTACTTGCTAGATACGTTTTACTTGTTTTTGTAAGAACTAGTACCGTTTTTAAGTTAAATTTATTACTAAAAATACAATGTGGTTGGCAATAATAAATATTTTACCACTTCGTCGTTTTTCCGATTGTTTGTAAATGTTTGTAATATAATATTACGTATATATGAGAGCCATCTTTGGCACCGAGATAATCTTCTCTGATTATGAAACAAGCATGAGTTACAACAGGACCGAAAGATGTACCAAATACGCATCCGCCGTCAGTCACTAATTTTCTCTGCAGATATCTGATTCCATTTCTGTTTCAAAGTCACGCAAAAGCTGCAGGCTATTTTCTGAAAACACGTGACCGTATCTCTATCCAAATATTCACAATAATGAAAAAAATTAAATAATTTTGTTGACTGGATATGCTATATCCTGATTTTTCTATTTTTTAAAATATCACACAGTGTTGAAAGTTAGTTGAATATATTGAAAATACATATCCCACAAATAAATGGAAGAGAATTTCGATGGAAATGTCATAAAATGAAAAACAAATGGCAGCAATTTTATTATTTAACTAATGTAAAATGCGAAATATTATATACGCAAAAATGAATAAATTTGTTATTGTTAAAGGTTTTTCATAAAATAATTGAAGCGTATGGTGAATGATTGCTTATAATATTAAAATACCATTAAATAAATCGCTAACAGATTTAAAATATATGTATGAAGAGATATAAAATTGTACAGAAAGCGTTGTTTTTTAAATCAAATTATTAGGTTGGTTTTAAAACCAAGTATAGCGAATTTTAAAACTTTTTAAAAGGCTTTATTTTTTAAATTCTTGCATTAAGAGGCAATTAAGAATATCATGCATAAGACCCTTAATTAAATTACTAAAGACCGTTTATATGAGGTGTGTACGTAATTATCTCGTAATAACTGTCGCTTATTACATAACTCCAAGGATTTGACTTTTGATAGTGCTAAAATTATAAAAGTTATTATCAGTTTAATTCGATTTAGATGAGAATTTAATCTAATGAGTTTTTTGCTTTCGAGGAAAGTTTTAGACATACTCATTTCAAGAGTTCTTGTTGTCAGTCAATTAGTCGAAACAAATTTTATTGTAAATTAAAAATATAGACGATTGTTCTTCCCGGGCACCCACGTTATATATACGAAATTTTTTGCAACTAAGTTTGTTTTGTGGAATTCTTTGCTCTTTGATTTTTATCTCTATGATATTTTTTGCATTTTTTCTAGTAATTTCTAAAAAAAAAAATTGTTTAAGTGCGACTCCCTTTTTATTTTCCGCCTACGTTGGCATTGATAACTTTTTAAAATAGTCTTCTACTACTAAAACTCTACCACAGAAACAAAAATTCTCGTAAGGATTATTGTTTAATCCTAGCTAAAATCCCCCTGACGGCTGTGCTATTAAGCGGGAACTGAATCGATCGATATAGTGAAAAGTATGTAATAGAAATTTTGTTGTGTTGTTAAAGTCAGTGTGGCCAATCCAACTAAAATAATGGCAAACATGTGGTACTTCCGGTTATACCGCAAATCGATACCAACTTGCTTATTTGAAATGGAAATTTTCGACTTTTAGAAATTTTCATAAAATTTTGAGTCGAAACATGTGGCATACTCTATACCTAAACCCGGCAGTTTGGGAGATAATTGACGTTTTATAAAACAATTGACAGGTGCAATGGTTTCCAGAATCGTTATAACTTTCTTCGTAGGAGGTCCTTATTTGCTTCTTGGCACGTAGAAAGAACATAAGATGAGCTAGTCTCCATATAAAAACAACTTCAAAACAGTATACACAGTTCACCTTACATTTTGTCAAATACAAACCTCAACAACTTGATTTCAAATAGAATACCCTGTATTTTTCTACATCAAACTATGTATAATTAAATTCTCATTTTTTAGTATAGGCATTGTAAGAATTAAAGTTATAACTTTTTGAAATATTCGCGATGTTCTTAAATGTTTAAGAATTTTTAGTAACAATGGCCATCAACTTAGCCATGATTAGAAACAACCATTAATGTCAGTCATTTTCTTATGTCAAAAAATGCCAGTGCGTTCAAATTACACCCACGAAAACTTTTTAGATTTGTTTATTATTTATAAAGAATGTGATAAAGTAATATCAACAACATGTAACACGTTTGCTATTCGATACCCATAAGAATAGAAACCATCACCATACAATGTAAAACGCATATTGGATAGTTTGAAGAACATTTGGCTCTGTCAAGGCAGGAATACAATGCCTATACTTGAAAAGAGGGAATTCAATTTTACATAACTTGATGTAAAAAATACGGTTCCATTTGAGATAAAGAAAATTTTGAGGCTTTAATTTGGCAAAGTATACGTGAAAAATAGAACACTTGGTATACTATTTCATAATAGTATACTTACTAATGAAACTTATTTTTATTGTAGAGAGTAGCTCGTCTTGTATTCTTTTTACGTGCCAAGGAACAAATGAGGATCTCCTACTCGAAGAGAGTTATAACAATTCCGTCAAACCACTATACCTGTCAAATTTCTATAAAATGTCAAATATCTCCGAAACTGTAGGGTTTAGGTATAGAGTATGCGACATGTTTCGACTCAGAATTTTATGGTAATTTAGAAAAGTCACACTCTGTATAATATACGGTTCTGATATCCTGCACGTGTATGTATTTCTTTACCTTTGCTTAATGAAAAACATTAACATTTTGCTCTAAAATTATAATAATACTTCTGACCATCGCTGATATTGCTCAATTTCTGAATGTGAAACTATCTATCTATACTTGTAATCTATGGCTGTGGCTGCAAAGCCATTCGCACAACACCGATGTTTCGGAATGTGAAACAAAAGTTCTAAATTCTAAAAGTCTAACCGAAATTATCGTCTAACGGTCTACAGCCACAGAGACACACAGACCCACAGACATCTTTTTGTTCATATTTGAGATCAGTGTGTTATAAATCCAACTTCTGTACAAAAATGTTTTTTCTACGATTCTACGATTATTAAAATTTATGTCCTGTAATAATAGAGCTGTTTGATTAAATCAAATAGGCGTAATAATAATAATTATATATTCAATTGAAATTTCTACGCAACACGTGAAACGAATTCTTCACGTATTTCTTGTGAACATACTTTTGTAGATTATCTTAAAATACACGAAGCATAAAAACCAGTTTTTAAATATTAATACTACTAATCAACAATCACGGATACTCCCAAGACAGGGTTTTATCTTTCCCCCTTTTCTCTTATTCCGCAATAATTTATATATCCGCTTCCGGAATACGAATGGTGAGAAATTGTATCAGTTAGCAGATGAAGATGAATCTGTATTTAGGTCACAAACTGATCTTACTTCAAAATGAAATATAAAAAAGAACATTTTAAATCATATTCCGAGGCAGCCATGAATGTCAAGTATTTACTTAGGTTAACATGTTCCTTTTAGTTTGACTTGAGAATAAATTTTTAATGAAAGTTTGTCTTTTGTAACGCACATTTTCACTCTCTAAGATGAACGTGATTTGACTTGTTCTCGTTTTTATGAATAACAGCACCCAGATAAATAAATGTATCAGAGTATTCTTTAGGTAAGAAATATACAGAATTTTCAGCAGATAAAATTTCATGAAGCCAGCAGGTACAGTCCCGACTTTTTTGTTTTAAACTCTTCCCATGTTCTCCTTCCACATTCTCGATTCGTAAATTTTTTTAAAAACTTTATAGTGTTTTCTGTCCAAATGCATCAGACTAACCCCCGTAAAGCCACTTTTGAGCATCCCTGGTAAATTTCGATGTCAGATTTGAACTCAGTGACCTCGAAAGCCCCCAGGAAGCGATTGCCCCGTGATTTTTGTAAACTGAATTTTTCACTCGAGTTCATTCCCTCCCACCCCCGAAGAGCCACCTCTGAGCATCACTGGCAAGTTTCGGTGGCAGATTTGAGCTTAGCGACCTCTACTGCCCCCAGGAAGTGATTCCCATGGGATTTTCATGGCTTTCTATCAATTTCTAGAATTAAAAAAAAAATATGCACTTAATGCACCCCCTATGCAATTTTCCTCGAACGGCTTATTCACTATATGTAGACTTTTTCCTAATTTTTTTCCGAAAACGATGCCAAAATTAAGTTATTTTTATCTAATTTCCCTGGTCTAAACTCACTGAACTCAAGTATGAACAAAATGATGTATGTGTATCTGCGTGCATGTGCACATGTAGACCTTTTCTTGTAAAAACGATAACATCGATTCCCAACCAGTAAATTTGTTTTATAAATTAAATGTTCTACGATGATTTTGTTTACTTGTTATTTTATTAATGCTTCTAACTGCTAATTGGTTATATTAGAATTTCAGAAAATACTATTTTGTTGTCTGCAACTGAACTATTTATTTATTATTAAAACGTTTCTGCAGCAAAATTATAAAATATATTTGAGAAAATTGATTTCCTGCGTTAGTTGTGTATTTATATTGTCATATTAAAATCTGTCCTTTAATGAAAATTTATCATAATTATAGTAAAAAATTGATGGATTTAGCCGTTACTGTGTGGTAGTCGATCATAATGATTTATTAAAACACTTATTTTGTTTCTACCACTGTATTTTATTGTAACTTAACGCTACTATAGTTTCGATACTTCAACGTGTCATCTTCAAAGCGACTCAAGTAAATGAATGAACACAAGAGAAAACCTAAGCTATTTATAATTTACATTATTTACCTAGTTTTATTACCACGGTGTAGGGGATTTAAAATTATTAGAACTAAAATTAACAGAAAGTAATAAAGCATTAAAGGATTATGAATTAAATATATTAAAAAGGTGTGTCATGTAGGTCCAGCTGTTCATTAAGTAAGTAATTACCTGGGATTTTGTTTGATTTCAAAATTTCTAAAGATTCTAATAAATTTAATTTAAAACCTTTATTTTATACATGCAATATATCAAGAGTATTTATATCTGGAAAATCGTGATTTGATTTTCACAAATGGTTTGAAAAAGTGGAGTCTGTTTTTTGGAGTAGATGTCCTTTGTATCGTGCTTCAAAGAACCGACCAGTTTGACCTATATAGAAGGCACTCCTAAGTTTTTGAATTTTCCTATTTGATCTTTTGCATTATATAATAAATGTGACACTTTTGTTTGTGGTTTAAAGGCAACCTTAAGATTACGATGTACCAACATGCCTTCAATTTTCTGTGAAATGTTACCGTAATATCTCAAAGATGCAAATTTACTCTCACGTTCTTTAATAGGGGGATATATGCTGTTACAGTATCCCTATTAAATTAAATAAGTAGGTGTGTACCTCCTCCTGCCCGCTTGCGTCCAGATATGCTTTCATATGTTTCACCAGAAATCCGCGTTCTCGCTTCAGCGTCCTGCTTCTGTGCGTCCACCTCGTCCACTTGTCAAGACATGAATCAGCTCGCCGAAAGAAAATTTCATTTATTAACTGTTCCACAGGTAAACAGCCGTCTACAGTGGAAGTGAAAGGGAGAGCCCCTAGAGAACATTTGAAGACACCCTGTATACCGATCTATCAAGGTAATGCGAAACAGAAAAACAATATCTGCAAAGGCAAAAAAAGAGCCCCGAGAGAACAGTTGAAGACACCCTGTGAACCGATCTGCCAAGGTAATGCAAAACACAAAAATAAAATCTGCAAAAGCAAAAAAGACATCAAGGGCAATATTCGAAACGCCCTGTATATCCAGCAGACACCAACTATTTTGATTTCCATCCAATTCTCGACTATTTAAACAGAAATTTGAGTAGAAAATGTATAAAGTTAATAGAGTTAATAATATAAGACAATACATTTAGTTAATAAATTAAATTAAATTAATATAGCTTAGCTCTCTGTAATCACACGGTTTGTGCTTCTTGGGTTAATTTCTTGCACTTCACTTAATATATCTGTCACTGGTGCGTCTCTATAGTTTGTTGCTGCATGGTAATTTATGATTTTACGGCATGGGCCCCTTTGGTATCTAGCACTGGGTCGGTCCGTCCGATTGCACATGTTTAGTCTCTTTTAACAGAGTTATACTATATTACCAGATTGTTTATATGCGCTTTTAGTGATGCTGTAATCAAATATCAGCTGCATGAAATAGCCAGACATCTGCTAATTTATATAAATTAGTGCAGAATTATCCACGTTTTAATTCAACACAATTTCGAACGATTTCCCACAGTTTTAACAGATTTTATTCGAAATTTTGTAGGAGGTACTTAAAAACTCACCTGCCTCCATCGCCGACCGAACTAGAACTCCCGCATATGTCTCTGTACCCACATAATAAAAAACTTAATTACTTGAATTCTATAAATAAATAAATAGTTAGGACAGTTATTCTATACCCCTCTGATGGTCATTCTGTATGGTGAAAATGACATGATTTCAATAGATATCCTATTTAATGTAATGCTATTTCACACAAATTCAAAATATTAAACTAGAGTAAGCATTATACTTTACATTAGACATTTTTTGTTTAAGTATAAAAGATAAAAATAATCCTTTTTTATATTTAAATAATTGACTTTATTTTTTATTGGTCGGTTTTCCTCAACAACAATAGGGTTCCTTCGCTAACAAAATTTATTTGCTAGTCTTGTTTTTGCTATGAGTATAAAAATTACATTAAGTGTAACAAAATCCACTGAGATCAATACGTATTTACAGTCAGCACTGGTATCCACAATGACAATATTTCATTAATTTCGAAATAATTTTATTAAACACACCATATGTTTGTGCTGTTTTAACATGGGAAATGTTCATGTTCGTATATGGGGGTCGAGTTACCAGTTTTCATTCAAGGTCAAGAGACAGCGGTGTCGCGGTCGAGTGAGACTGTTGTATATGCCACGGCTGATATATGCAAATGTAATATGGGTTGCATATATCACAGGGGGTTAAGATACCAGTTTTCATTTAAGGTCGAAATACAGCGGTGTCGCAATCGAGAGTGGATCGTAGCTGTTTCCGGACGAGGCGAAGCCGAGTTCAGAAAAAGTTTATGTTTTATGTATTGTGTTATCATTTCCAATGTCCCAATGGTTGCAAGAATTGCAAAATCTGTGAATTTTTTGTTTTATCAATATCTCCGATGACATATCGTTCAAAAATTACAATAAAATGTGGTTTATGGAATATCTTACCATTTACACGCCTCAGGCTATCATTCTGTGTGATATACCGGGTGAGTCACGAATTGTGCTCGCCCCGATATTTCCTAAAATATTTGGAATAGAAAATTGAAATTTGGAGGTCTTATTACACGACTAAAATGCCATCTTTTCAATAAAAAATCAAGTTTGGTGCACATCCGGTTTGACCGGAAATGCCCACAACTTTCGATTTTTAAATGGAACACCATATATATTTTTACATTTTTGGAATCTAGAGGAAATTTTGAATACAATACATCCATTTTGGTCACTTTTTGATAAACATTAAAAATTTTATTAAAAAATCTATTTCTAAATCCAGAGTGCTGTGGTGCCCAAAATATATTTTAGTTTGTGTGCTACGTTACTATAAAAATAAAAAGAGCAATATGATTGCATTACTTAATTCTCTAGAGGCGTTTAAAATTTTTAAATATAATTTTTACCCACTAACTCGGTTTTTTTAAATGGGAATTTAATCGTTCACCAACATTTTTAAATACCTCATTTTCATACGAATCTAATGATACCAAAATTTTGAAAATCCGCTCAGAAATATTTGAGATTTCAGCCAAAATACAATGCAACCAAGCTTTTAGAAACATGCGGCTAATAGATAAGATATTAGTGGGCTTTGGAAACTAAAATGGCACATTTCTGTGTGAATCTGGTAACCTAATAACATTGGAAAAATCATGGTAGCCATAGAATGTAATAAAACAATATCAGCTATCAGACAGACTCGTGTAGTTATAGGCAATCTTGAGCTATCAAACATTTAATAATTGTGAGTGCAAAGATCGTTATAATTGAATTTACCAGGTATGTGGAGATAAACACAATTACATCCACAAGGACATTTGCAATAGAATGCGACATCAGTTCGGTTTTCAGAGTTTTATTTAAATGAACATAAATATCGGGCCTATAAATAAATAAAAATCAATTCCGTTTGAACAATTAAACTTAAACTAGGTAACAGTAGGTATCTTTAAAATAATTAATATAATTAAACCATAAATTGACATTTATAGATATTGTTCAAAATGTCCACCATTTTTTTCTATACACAATTCGGCTCTGCGTACAGTTGCTTGAATGGCTCTACGCAATTCAGCCGGCGTTATTTTATTAAGAGCCCGTACAACTTTATTTTGCAGCTCTTCACGGGTATTTGAAGAAGTTTTATAAACTGTATTTTTAAGAGTACCCCATACATAATAGTCGAGGGGTGTTAAGTCAGGTGACCTAGGAGGCCACCTGATATGACCCTGATTTGCGATAAGGCGTTCACCATGCAAGTTGTTTAAATATTCCATCACTCTTCTGGAATTATGTGTGGGAGCACCATCTTGTTGGAAAAACAGATTTTGTAAATAGGCCAGAGGAAGTAAGTCAAGAAATTCTGCTGTCTGGTTTTGTAAAAAGAATAAATATCGTTCGCCAGTAAGTGTTCCATAAAAAAATATGGGTCCAAATATTCGATCTCCAAGTACTCCAAGCCAACAGTTAAACCCAAATCTTTCCTGAATATTCCCCCGCCCTACCAACCTCGGATTTTCTTGAGCCCAGTACCTAGTATTATTTCTGTTAAACATACCTTGGTTCGTAAATCTACTTTCATCTGAATATAAAATATGAAAAGGAAAACTTGGGTTTTGTTGTACTGCATTTAAGAACCAGTTGCAATATACTAGCCTCCTGTCGTTATCATCTCCATAAAGATGTTGGTGTATTTGGTATTTATAAGACCGAAACTTATGTTTCTTTAAAATTCTGCAAACCGAAGACTGACTAATGTCGCATTCCATTGACAATTCCCTTGTTGATTTTGTTGGGTGTACCATCACAAATCCTAATACATCAATTTCTTTGTCCTCACTTACAATAAATGTTTGATGGTCATCTTGTTGATTGGGTTCCTTTCTTAATTCTTGTTCCACTCTGGCAAACAAGTGTCTGCATGGATGACGTCTGTTGGGATATCGTTGCTGATACAGTTCTGCAGCTGCAGTTGAATTTTTGAGACGCTCTCCATATATCAGTAACATATCGACCTTTTCATTTCTACTAAAATTATTCATTTTCTTTAATTTTTACTAAAAGAGATTTCCGCAACGCTTTATTTTGTATCTGTCTGACAGCTGATATTGTTTTATTACATTCAATGGCTACTATGATTTTTCCAATGTTATTAGGTTACCAGATTTACACAGAAATGTGCCATTTTAGTTTCCAAAATCTATTATCTATTAGCCGCATGTTTCTAAAAGCTTGGTTGCATTGTATTTTGGCTGAAATCTCAAATATTTCTGAGCGGATTTTCACAATTTTGGTATCATTAGATTCGTGTGGAAATGAGGTATTTAAAAATGTTGGTGAACGATTAAATTCCTATTTAAAAAAACCGAGTTAGTGGGTAAAAATCACATTTAAAAATTTTAAACGCCTCTAGAGAATTAAGTAATGCAATCATATTGCTCTTTTTATTTTTATAGTAACGTAGCACACAAACTAAAATATATTTTGGGCACCACAGCACTCTGGATTCAGAAATAGATTTTTTACTAAAATTTTTAATGTTTATCAAAAAGTGATCAATATGGATGTATTGTATTCAAAATTTCCTCTAGTTTCCAAAAATGTAAAAATATATAGGGTGTTCCATTTAAAAATCGAAAGTTGTGGGCATTTTCGGTCAAACCGGATGTGCGCCAAACTTGATTTTTTTTGAAAAGATGGCATTTTAGTCGTATAATAAGGCCTCCAAGTTTCAATTTTCTATTCCAAATATTTTAGGAAATATCGGGGCGAGCACAATTCGTGACTCACCCGGTATATCAGTAGAGAGTATTTTACTGAGTTGTTTTACATATTATGTTTCAAATATAAATAAAAACTGTAAGTATAACAGTATTTATTATGCTCAAGTTCATCCGCAACACGTATTGCTAATTTAAGGGCCACTATCTTCCGTACGCGTATATATTATTGATAAAGTTCATTAAAGAACTTTGTCAGACGTAAAAAGGGGAAATTAGTACTCTTAGGAAAGACTAAAGGAAGTGAGACGCTTCCAGCAATTGCTCGTAATTCATTCTTTATAGCCACCCTGATAGTTATATGTGTAGTGTAACCTCACTTGCTCCCATATTTTTTGATTTATGTATTTTTAACCGTTTTTATCTATTTTCTGTTCAATATCTCGTGAAACAGTTCAATACAGTTGACTACTGCAATGCATGAATTATAGAATAGTAGTAGTCAGATAAAAATAAACAGAAAATAAAATACGGACGATTTTATTGTTCGAGTTTTTTATATGATTAATACCATTTTCATGGCAGCAGCTGTGTTAAAATCAGTTTTGTTTTGATACGAAATCTATGTTTATTTTTGGTATTGATGGAGAGGTTAATGAAAACTTCACAGCAGGACAGGACCGACATTATTCAGTTGAAATAATAAATGGTCCGGCTGTTATAAGGGTAATTAAAATTAACTAATCACATTATTTGCTTTGGGAAAGTTAAGTTTAATGCAAATAATGCCATGACTGGACTACACACACTACATAACATGTAACATGGAGCTTAATTTAAAATAACACGACAAACTCAAACCATGAATATTTTTACGCTTTAGTTAAAGTGACCACACATTGAAAAGGAACTTCTGTTTGATTCTGAACAGTTGTGATAGTACATGAGCCAGCGTAGAGCCCTAGGAAAGACTTTCGGTCTTCGAGATTTTCGTATATTAAAAAAAAAATCATATTTCCATCCTAATAACACACCAGTGGAATATTAACCTCAGTTATTTTAATTTCTTCCAGTACAAGAGTGACTAAACAAGTGATGAATCACTTTATCGTAAAATAGCAAATTACATATTCGATGAAATATCATAAAAAAAATGGAGTTGCATCAGAAAACATCTGTGATTTATTACCTTCCGAAAGGTGTATCACGTGTCATGGAATCTGATCAATTCGTAGACCTACAATGCAAATACTGATAATTTTTTAGAAAGAGGAGGTATCCAATTTAAACCTTAAACATAAATAAAATAAAGTTTACACACATGTCCTTATCATGTTCAAAGTATAAACCTTTGTTCCTAATATAGGCTCGGATCCTACGCCTAACTTCTGTTGTGCGTAGTATCATTTCCTCTATAATTTTTTCGAAGGCTTGTTCAATTTTTCTTATTAAATGTTCTCTTGTTTAAATTTCTTTCGTATAAATTAATTGTTTCGCCCGTTCTCAAACGAAGGAATCAAGTGGTGTCAAGTCTCGAGATCTGGCAGGTCATGGAAATGGCCCACTGGTGTGTTATTAGGGTCAAAATGTGAAAAAACTGGATTTAAAACAAAAACACAAAATTCTCGAAAATTTCAAAAACCGTAAGACTGTGTACTAAGGTATGTTTGTCTTAATGCAGTCTAAATGATCTCGAAAGGCTTTACATCGACCTTCCAAACACCGTGTATACGATATTTTTTGTAACTACATTTTTTTGTACTGGTCTTTAATTTTCATCTCTGATAGTTTTTGCATTTTTCTTATTTTAAGAGATGTCCAAAACAAATTTTTTTAAAGTCTGATGCCATCTGTTTTATCTTCTACCCACAGAGACAGTGATAACTTTTAAAATACTTTTCCACTATTAAAAACCTTCCCTAAAATCAAAAAGTTTGTTTTAAAGGTGGTTCAATTTTTTCAAAAAATGGTAGCAACTGCGTTAAAGTCAGTTTTGTTTTAATACGAAACGTATGTTTATTTTTGGTATCGATTGAGAGCGCAATGAAAACTGAACCGACGTTATTCAGTTGGAATAATAAATAGTTGGCCAGGCTGATATAAGGGTAATTAAAATGAACTAATCACATTATTTGCTTCGCGGAAATTAAGTTTAATACAACTAGTGACACGAGTATGACTACAGAACATGAAACATGATGCTTGAATTAAAATAACGTGGCAAACTCAAAACGTGATTATTCTTAGGTATAAAATAAAGTAGTTCAAAATAGAAAGGGAAACCTTATCCATTTTTTTTAACAAAGGTTCACTAATTTTTTTTTCTGTAAATAAATTTGTTCGTTGGATTTGTTTAGAAAATGGTGTGAAAAAGAAGTTCCACAAAAATATCTGTAGGTATATTACTTTTTTAAATTTGGACAAAGTCTCATGCTACCTTAAATAGACAAATCCAACACATTGACTATACTATTATCGTAAGCGGCGGTACAGCCTATCGCTAAATAATGAAAGACAGAGAATCACATGGAATGTGAATATAATAAAAATGGAGATGTAGGTGACGAAAAACTTGGTTCAGTCTGGCTACTGTTACTGACCTGGTCAATATTACTTATAAAAATTTACTATTTAGCCTGAGAATATCGTACTTTTAGAAAATATTTAATTTAAGAAAAACCGTTGGAGTGGAGCATAAATTTTGTACAACTTTTTAACTGCTTTTGGGCCAATACTGTTACGCGTTTACGTCCCTAGGGGCTGGTGGCTCATGAGTATTAGCCAGAGCTGGGCAGAGTACCGCATTAAAGTATTCACGAGTACTTCACAACGAGAACCTTTAATAAGTACTCGTGAAAACGACTACTTGTTTTTGAAGTACTATAAAAATGAGTATTTTTGCAAATTTTCGAGAGTACTTTTCTAAAAATGAGTAAAGAGTACGAATACTTCGAGAGATACCAAATTGAAATAGGTAATAGTAAAAAAATTAGAATAACACTTATACCATTACCACGTTTCAGCCCATCAAAATATTTTAGAAAAGTTAGATCAGAACAAGACCATTTTTGCCCCTTTTAGGGGATAAAAGGGGTGGTAGACAAAAACTGATGCGGCATATTTTTTTAACACCATAGTCACTTTCAGCATGTCAATAATCATGGGTTAAGAGAGTTCTGATCAAAAGAACATTCTCCCCTATTTTTTATGTTTATTACAAGCAAACAAAGCTTACTGCAAGGGACGACAGCTGACATGGTAAAATAATATAGAAGCGTTTTTCTTGCCCCATTTTTGAAAATTCACCAACTTTAAACACAACAGCACACAGGTGACTGAAGTTTGTTTTATTTTTTCTTATTATTTTGCGAAATTTTTGATAAAAGGTACACCGAAAATAAAATCATTTAATTTTTAGTACCTATATCATAAATTAACAAAAAAAATTAAATTGCAAAAAAACAGACACATAGATTCCAGCCGTCTACATTTATATTAATGTCATATTGACAAGCAACGTTTAAGACAAGTGGCTGACACAATAAAATAATATAGAAGCGTTTATTTAATTGCTTTTTTAATTAATTGAATTAAAAAATCAATGTCATAATTATTTTGTCGGCTTGTTATTATGACGTCTTTACACCTTTCAACTTCAGTCACACAAACTGTTCATATAAAAATTCTGCCACAAGCTCCCTAGCTATAATGTGACACATGAATCATTACAAATGTTTGATTCCTTTATCAGTTCTTATTTTAAGAATCCTCCTTTATTATTACAAATCTGAAGGACTACGAAAGTTAACAAAGCGTAAAGCACCATCTTACCACTCCGTGATATACTTTCACACGCTAAACGCTCACTTTTCACACCTCCTGTGACACTGACTGCCCTGCACACTTGTATGGAAAAAGACAAGCTGAGACCTGCCTGTGTTGTACATCGGTACTCGTACTCGTTACACGTCAGCTGTGGCTGCCAAAAGTACTCGAGCACCTAATAATGTAAAGTACTTGAAAATTTCGACCAAAAGTACTAGCGAATACTTGTTTCTGAGTACTTTGGGTACTTAGTACAATTACGAGTACTGCTCAGCTCTGGTATTGGCCGGTATTAAATAGCAATAGTAATAGGCTACTGCAATATACCAGCGCGCCATCTCTGAGACACCAGTAGTACGTTTTCTAGAAGCTAGAAACTTATAGAAGAGGATCGAGATTTCTACATTGTTCTGGATTGCCGCACGCGATGGTTCAAGACTTTACTAGAAACATACAGAAAATTTTCAGAAGCATTTGGCGGGATATATAAGGCGAGATTCACGTTAGAAATTCGAAGTGTTACAAATTAAACAGTAGAGTGAAAATATTAAGGAATAAACATTGCTAAAGGTTATTTAAAGTGAGTAAATAAGTAACTAAATTAATTAAGAAGTAGATGCATCTTCAGTTCAAACTATTATCACTCCTATAGCAACGCTTTGTGGATATTTCAATAAAAGATTCATTTTTTCAAATATTTTTAATTTTACTAAATAACATTTCAGATACAGCAGTAAAGCATTCGTAGGTAGAAATACAATCCCTCGAACAGTGAACAAAAGTAAACCTTTTAAATACAGCAGCCTGTTACTTTTACAAAAAACATCTGTTGAACCCTGGGACGATGTAACAATAACAATAACTCCCTAAATCTGAGTGAGTGGCCCCAACAAAAAGGCCAAAAAAGTTTATTATACATCGACTGCGTCTGCACTGTGAAAAATGACTATCCTTAAGTCACTGAATAAAAATAATCCCATTGTAGGAGTTCGTGTTAATCTCTATCTCCCTTTAACTTATTAAATTGTTTTGTGAACAAGGATAAAATATTGCCTTTCAGAAGTTTCCTGAGGACAAAGACAACCAGATGAAAACATTAGGAAAGAAAACTCCCTTGTTCATTACTTTTAAGTTGTTTTGTCACGCACGTGAGGCATTAGTAGGAACCGTGTACATTTTTCTTCTGATTACTTTTGTTTCGAGTTCAAGAAGTAATCTGAAAATGGTACGGAGCAAGTAAACTGTCGCAATTTGATTAGGTATTTTCGTATTTATACCTATTACACAAAAGTTGAACAACGAATACATTACTCCGCTACATTGTTTGTTTTCTACAGCCTGTCTGTGTTGATATTTCTCATAAACAAGATTATTAATGTAGCATTTATGATTTAAGCTTAAAATTTGATGCAAACGTGTCACGTGGTGACTTATTTCCGGAGTACTAACGATTGAATTACGATATTTATCTGCGGCCACTGGACATTTTAGAAAAATCAATAAAGAAAAAATATAATAAAATATACAATACAATATAATACATCATTTAAATCTTAAGACATTTTTCTCTTCTAATTCAATAATGGTTCCCACTTGGACGATTTTGATGATTTCTTTTTTATATATGATCCTTAGTACCACTGTATAGTCCAGTTTCTTACTATACAGTATTGGTGTGGGATATATAAGAAAAAAAAATTCAATAAAGCCGCAGCGGCTCACTATTTCACACTCTTTTCACACTCTTTTCCGAGTATTTAAAAAAAATCAACCCGATATCACAAAAATTGAACCTTAGAGAGACTATTGTCCGTTCTGCCACACTGTGCGCCATAGCTGCGTGCGTAAGTGCAAAACTTTTGTGAAACATAAATTCATAATTATTAGTGATCTTCTTTTCCAAGATGTTTCAGTTTTCTTCAGTTTGTACTTTACCGCTTTCTAGTTTCTATTTTTGTGTAATATAGCATTACCTCACATTTTACCCATCCCCTGTAGCACAAGATATATAGGTACAATGTGTTACCCATATTGTGTATTTGGCCAATATATGTCAGCTTTAACCAATATTGTACCTATATGATTATCAGCTGTATTTTAAATATTTTCACCCAAGATATAACCAACATTTTACCAATATTGGCAAATCAGATTCAATATTAACACTATTTAATCAATATAGGCGCAATGTGTAGAAACTGATATTAGTACTGAATATTGGGCAAATATAACTCCTTTATTACTTTTAGGTATTCAATTATCATTTTACTTTAACCCTCCGTTCATGTACATATTCCCCGTCATCTTTTAGAATTTTTCCCACCTTTCCACCATTTTTCCCAAGTTTCACTATAGACACTGTTCTCCTATTTTCCCACCACATCTCACTATCTTCGCGTTTTTCATAATAATTCCAGACTTTCCCACCACTTTTTTCCATGATCATCCCCTTCCACCCATCACCTTCGATATAAACTAGCCTACTGTCGAAGTTAGAAAGATGTCTATAAATTTACAAAATTTTATCAAAGTATATTAGGCTATTTTTGAGGTAGGTATAGTTATAACAAAAATTCAAATAGGCACATAAACAAAATATCTATATTTCTAAGAAAAACAAATTTACGGTAATATTTACCTTAACATGAAAATAATTTACTTATTATGTTAGTACAAATTATGTACATTTTGTATTTTAAATTTGCCTCGCGTAACAAATTTAGAAACGATATTGTGCGCGTGTCTCGACCATATTGCAAATGCCGGTCATGGCAGGAATGTTTTGTGTTGTTCGAGAAATTTGTCAATTTGCTAATAATAATAGTGTACAGTTTGTGAAAAGTGCAGTAATTTAATAGGTAAGTGTCCATGATTCTATTCAAGTAGTGATTGGTAGCAAACGACGCATTATTTCAGGAAATTTTCCTAATTTGTAACAGCTCTAAGAATTCTTAGAGCTGTGTATTTGTCATACACAGCAAAAAATATTTTTCAAAAAAGTCTTGAAAAAGGAAACAGATTAGATTTCCGAAACGTCGGCGAAATATTTAATTTCAAGTTTTTATACTTATTTGTGTTGTTTATTCAAAAAAAAATAGCCTCTGATCCTTTGACGTAAACGTCACAGGAGTAGAGGTTATTTACCAGTATCATACTGGTTAATTGTGATATATTTTGTAGATTCCCCTAACACCGCTTAAAAATAAAACATACATGTGGCAGGAAGTCCCAAAGAATTGAAGAAGGAAAAAGAAAATTAACAAGTATGTTACTGGTGTGAGTGCAACAAACATTACCTGGGTGAGTCACCCAGACCATTTAGTGTAAGATTGGGCGAACATCAAAATTATATCAGAAAAAATGAAATTCAGAGTTCCAAGATCTGCAAGCACGCTTGGGAGAACGGACATAGAATAAACTGGGACTCATCAAAATTTTAACAAAAGAGGCAGATAGCAAAAAAATAAAAATTAAAGAATCCACGATAATATTATTGAATGAGGATAGATGCGTGTCGAATTGTTCCGTAGATATCTGTACAACATGGTTGCCAATGTTAAATGAAGAACTTCACAAAAAAACAAAAAAATCTGTCAACAGTTCTATGTAAATAGTAAGTATCTATGGATATTGAATATAACAAACAGTCTTAGAGCTGTGTATTTATCATTCACAGCAAAAAAAGATTCTTTTAAAAAAGCCTTGAAAAAGGAAACATATTAGATTTCCGAAATGTCGGAGAAATATTTAATTTCAAGCTTTTATACCTATTTGTGTTATTTATTTAAAAAAGCAACCTCCAACTGATCCTTTGACGTAAAAGTCACAGACGTAGAGGTTATTTAGCAGTAACATACTGGTTAATTGTGATATTTTGTAGATTCCCCGAGCACCGCGTAAAAAGGAAAAATACATGTGGCAGGAAGTCCCAAAGAATTGAAAAAGAAAAAGAATTCAGATGAAAAGTCATTGAAATATAATTCTGTAACTTTTCAGTTTTAATATTATAATTTGTTAAATTTAAGATGTAACAAGAATTATTATTGTAGCTGTGAAAGTATAATAATTATGTGTGCTTACGCTGGACTTTGTGCTTTAAATTTTTTTTAACATGGATCAAATTCCTTAGGATGTACTCTTTAATGCTACTTAACATTGCTGGATAATATTGTTTGATAAATGTGTAATCATTTCTCTACTTCAATAAAGTTTGGCGATAAAGATTATTAAATAACAAAACTCCCATTGAGCTATAAAATTAGATCCGCTTAGACCCGCGCTAATTTTCTAACCATACGAACCTTATACCATTGTTTTTAAAAAATGTTTTCTTAAAATGTTTTCTTAACCGCTTCTCAAGTCACCGAGGTAACTCCTTGAAAATCCAGAATGATTTTGTGTTAGGTAAAGAGAAACGAGGCCCTACAGTTTATAGTGGAGTCCTAACCACATGACGAAAATTTTGGGCACTTTCCATTGCTATTGCTTGAGTTACATAATATTAAACACCTACGTGTTAGCTGCTGAGAAAAATAATTTTTATTTTTGTTTTAATCTACTTTTAGAAGAATATTACATTCTTTCTACTTTTTTATCCTATTTAACTGTATTCTAAATATTTTTTTTATATCAAGTGGAAATGAAGAGGGACTGAGTAGGATGCATATTTTTCAAATACGGAAAGGGCAAAATTGGAGAGCGATGAAAAAAAATGGATAAGTAGAAGAACGGTTTCTGAGCAATAATGCTGACTGGCTGAAAGAAAAATTTAATTTGTATCAAAATACTAAGGTGGAAAATATTTTACCCAGCACTTCTGGATTAGCAGGGAGACAGAAACTATCTTTTGATGAAAGCAGTGAAAGATCGGATCGTAGAAAGACCGCAGAACTTCGTAGAAACTTTGGCTCTGAAGAACTAGTTTATGCAACCTATAGCAGTTTGCGTGCTTCTTTATTTTAAGAAATAAACAACTAACTATTTCCTATAGGCAATGTTTTCGTTATGTTTATGGTATAGGTTGAATTAACTGTAAATAATTTTTTTGAGTATTTTATCCAGTAATTTCGAATTCCACCCGCTGGAACTATCCCAATTTTTAGATGGCATTTTTAAATTATTTTTACTGCAATCGCCAGCTGATTTTGAACGAGTTTCATAAGATTCAGAATTTTGAGCAAAAAATGGTTCATTTCGTCCCACTGTGCTAAGGCGTGAATTTACATTCTTCTTTCCACCTTTTTTAATTGCCTCTTATATGGGTTCTACAAAGTAGAAGAAAAAATCTATAGTTTTAATTTTCTAGGTTTTAACATCAGACTCGTAATCACAGAATTCCTGTATCTCGAGGCACTAAATTTCATGCAAAAATTTTGGAACTATGGCAACTATTTTGGGTTTGACGTTCGGTATATTAGCCCAATATGTCGATGCCTGTATTGGCCCAATCAATTTGTGCTAAAGGGGATGTCGCTATTTCTTTAGAAAATTATGACGAATGTATTGTTATTACTGTTATCATTACAAGTTATATACTTACTTTTGTTTTAAATATGTAATTTAAATTTTACAACCCCTTTCTTAATCTTTATGTGGGCACTAAAGATAATGTTAACAGAAAATTATAACGAAGACCAATTTCCATTGTAATTTCTGTGGTTACTTATCATGATGGTAGTCTTTATCCAAAGCATAATCATAGTCACTTATACGCTGATTATTAAACAGGAAACGCCCCTATAAAATTTATGAGTACTAAATCGTATTACATTTTGAGTTACTTTGACGTTAGGTATATTTGAAATGCAAGATATGAAACATTGTAAATTAGGTCCGTTTTCATTTGAAGATCATTCAAGAGGGATATTTATAATTTACAGTCATTTATAGCTCGAGTATTTGGCGAATGTTTTATATTAATTCCGGCATCACCAGAAGCGTCATTAAACAACTTCTTAAAAACTAAAAAGCATAACCGTGTAAGCATGGCAAAACTGCCCTTTAAGCAAAATTGCTACTTCTTTAGTATAGTGTAAATAAGCATTGCATGTAATTCCACAAAATTCTGACTTTCTAAAACTTATAGTTTTCGAGTAAAAAAAATTTTCTCAATTTTTTTTTAACAAGCTGCGTTTGCCAATATTTTGGTGCTTTATACATAGTATACCGGGTGAGTCACGAATTGCGCTCGCCCTGATATTTCCTAAAATATTTGAAATAATTGAAATTTGGAGGCCTTATTACATGACTAAAATGCCATCTTTTCAATAAAAAATCAAGTTTGGTGCACATCCGGTTTGACCGGAAATGCCCACAACTTTCGATTTTTAAATGGAACACCCTATATATTTTTACATTTTTGGAATCTAGAGGAAATTTTGAAAACAATACATCCATGTTGGTCACTATTTGGATAAACATTAAAAATTTTATTAAAAAATCTATTTCTGAATCCAGAGTGCTGTGGTGCCCAAAATATATTTTAGTTTGTGTGCTACGTTACTATAAAAATAAAAAGAGCAATATGATTGCATTACTTAATTCTCTAGAGGCGTTTAAAATTTTTAAATGTGATTTTACCCACTAACTCGGTTTTTTTTTAATGGGAATTTAATCGTTCACCAACATTTTTAAATACCTCATTTTCATACAAATCTAATGATACCAAAATTTTGAAAATTCGCTCAGAAATATTTGACATTTCAGCCAAAATACAATGCAACCAAGCTTTTAGAAACATGCGGCTAATAGATAATAGATTAGTGGGCTTTGGAAACTAAAATGGCACATTTCTGTGTAAATCTGGTAACCTAATATCATTGGAAAAATCATAGTAGCCATTGAATGTAATAAAACAATATCAGCTGTCAGACAGACTCGTGTAGTTATAGGCAATCTTGAGCTATCAAACATTTAATAATTGTGAGCGCAAAGAACGTTACAATTAAGTTTAGCATAGGTATGTGGAGGTAAACACAATTACATCCACAAGGACATTTGCAATAGAATGCGACATCAGTTCGGTTTTCAGAGTTTTATTTAAATAAACATAAATATTGGGCCTATAAATAAATAAAAATCAATTCCGTTTGAACAATTAAACCTAAACTAGGTAACAGTAGGTACTTATCTTTAAAATAATTAATATAATCAATATAATTAAACCATATATATATCGGGGCGAGCGTAATTCGTGACTCACCCGGTATATCTACTTCAGATGGATTAGTAATAAAAAAATATTATTCCTTAGAGCAATGTTTTTTTAATTTATTTATTAAAAAAAGAAAATTGACACTTCTGCATTAGGGAAACCCACCAATTTTTTTTCAAATAATTTATCATTTAGTGTTCTATAACATATATTTTTATGTAATACTTTGAATTGGTACAACACACACATAAAACAATATTATTTTCTCTTAATCATCATCACTTTCTTCGTTTATTACCATATTGTTGTCTCCCGTTGTAAATAGTGTACTTAACGCTTCCGGTGGTCGCGGAATTTTTGACAAGAACCTTCCATAGGAGAAATATTAAATGACAGCTGCTACGTGTGAAAGTAACCAATAGTTCGCAGTTCTTTAGCACACTCAGAAAAGTATTGTTTAATGCCTGTAAATCCTGCACTATTTGGCGTACACTGTACAAAGCATCTGTAAACTTGGAAATATGACGAGACTGAACCTGAATCTTTAATATATCCGATTGTTCTGTTACGTAGTATATATTTAAAGAACCATCATTGTTTAATATCTCAGTTAAATATGAAATCGCCTAGCCGAACTGATAAGTACTAGTAAACAATATGTTCATGTAGGATTCTGCCAATTTGGGAAAATCCATAATGGCAGTAGATTAAATAACTTCGAAAAGAAGTTTTTTACGTAACCAGTTTCTATTCTCTACTTCTATTGCTAGAGCATTTTCTTCATTTTGTTTTATTAACATTCTTTCCAATATTTCATTAGAAATAATGCTATCTTAAGTTAGTCTCTTTCCGAAACGACTTGAGGTATGAGGCTATACGATAGTAGCTTCTAATTTTTGAAAGCATTTTGTTGTCGAAAACATGATCAAGCAGTTTATTCTTTTCTTTTAGGATCCCATGAATTGCTTCAACAGCTCAACGTACCTCTGTGACAAACCGGGAATAGTTTGCCTTTTGCGTACTGAGTTGTTTTCTTTGACCTTTGATAGCCTGCATCATTACCCTAAAGCCTTTCGATTCTGAGTTAGCAGCTACATTTCGAAAACCTCGACCTAGTATAAATATGAAACATATCAGTTTTAAAGAGTCTCTCAACATTAGTATCTTTTGAGTATACAATTATGCAATGTAAAGACTTTTGTTTTATGTGACTATTAATAACTAATAATGAGTACGAATAAAGTTAGTGGGGAAAATAAAGTAGCATAGATTTTATTATTTTTCAGTATGTTGTACTAATTCAAAGTATTTCATAAAAATATATGTTATAAAACACTAAAATGATACATCATTTTAAAAAAATTGGTGGATGTCCCTAATGCAGAAGTGTCAAAAAATTGTTTTTGAAAAATAAAAAAATTAAAAAAACATATTTCTTTGAAGAACAATAACTTATTTTTTTATTACTAATTCATCCGAAGTAGATATATACTATAAATAAAGCCCAACATAATTGGTAAACGCAGTTTGTAAAAAAAAAAAATGAGATTTGATTTTTTTTTACTCGAAAACTATAAGTTTTAGAAAGTCAGAATTTTGCAGAGTTACATCCAATGCTCATATACACTATATAAAAAAAAGTAGCAATTTTGCTTCAAGGGTGGTTTTGCCATGCTTACACGGTTATACCCTTTGGTGGTGAGGAGTACATTATATTCAAGTGTGAGTTGCAACTTAAACAAAGTGCAGTTTTAAGGTTCAGTATGCGCATCATAAAAGTCAATAAGTGAAGTCGAGTGGCTTTTTCTACAGTAACTAGCTCCTCGCGTAATTTCCAAAGAGGAGAAACTCGTAGGTCTAGTAAATGTTAAAACTACTTACTGGCCGTTTTTTCTGTTAGTTTTAATATAATGTATGCAGTAACATCTGAGATAATAGAATTAATGAAATTTTCCATTTTTCCATTTTTCACACGAGGCATTGTTTTCAAAAAAATGGAAGGAAAGATGCTCGTTAAAAAAATTAACGTATAAAAAATAATTTTCTCTACGGTCTAAAAGAGATATATTTAAAATAGCTTTCAGTATAAAAAAATAATCTCTTTAAATATCAGCTAGGAAAAAAGCAAGCAGAATAAAAAAATCTTCTCGACAACTCATTGTGTGTAAAATCGATTTATAGCTTCCGTTGCATATTAGTACAGTGCTATCGAGAAAGAATGAACTTCGCCTTGCTGTCTCCCTCACACTCCTCCAGGGGGCCCATAAACGGGCTCAAAAATGACTATTTTTTGAACCAGTATCTATGAGCCCTCTGGAGGTGTCTGGGGAGGCAGAATGGTGTAACAATTATGTATGTAATTTCTTATGACATCCCAAAAGCATATGCCAATTTTTAGCGTTTTCCGTCAAGAACTTTCCATTTTATAGGTGCCTTGTGAAATTGTCAATTTTTGTTTAATTCCGAGTCTAGAATGTGCTTGTAACTTTTTTTGGACCATGCGAAAATTGTAACTTTTTGTACATGGTCTCAAATAGTTATAACAAATGTTTTGCCGCAAAGTAGAAATGGTATTCATTCGGTTGGATAATGACCAATTTTTAAATTTGCCACGCTTCTTCCTGTACCAGCAAAAAATTGTAATTTATTTTTTATCAACTCTGAATTATACAGACTATCTTATACAGCAGTTGTTAGCAGGTATTCATTCGGTTCAAAAATGTTTATTATTCTATGGAACCTGGCCCAAAGTCAACCCACTTTGGGGGCTTGTGACCCCCCTACCTACGGTGAATAGATAATATATTCCTCAGTATACCACCATTGTTAGCAGGTATTCAAAATAGTCGATTTAGCACAATGGCCCTTAAGCTATAACTTGAAAAAGCAACATTCACAGTTGTTCTTGATCCATTTTTTAAATTTGTAGAAAATAATGATTAGAAGACATTGGTTGTTTAGCAGTGATACCAATCAAAATTATTAAGCGCCAATTTTTACTTTTACGTACTGATGGGCAGTAAAATGAACGAATTGGAGGTAAATGCCAAACATCGATAGTAATCGACATGGTTTCAATTGTAGAAAAAAATATTTCAGACAATCATTACAAGTTACACATATACCCAGATGATTTGCGACCAAGAAGAAATTTAAAATTCATTTAATGTTTTTAATAGAGATCTAGAAGAACTTATCGATGATGTTTTTAAAAAGTTACCTAGCAGAAGTCCTTTAAAATCGCATCTTGAAACTTGATTATTGATGTAAAAGTGGATTAGAAGACGGAATCAGTAGCGACATTATTATTTAAAAATTTAGCACTTATCTATAATGAATATATAATTTCGAACTAGCTGCTCTCTCGCCTGAGTTCGTGTTTTATTTCATAACAAGGTGGCAGAGAATGGTTGGTGTGTTTTCCTTTGTATATGTGTGTTCTGGTTAAGTGGTGACATAATAATAGCTAAACTCCACTAGGATGTAAATAAGTCGACTAAAAGGAAAATGTTTTTTCATGCATCTAACCAGCTGATCTACAGAAATTACGCTAAAGATTGCCTGTAAAATTTTTCCAGATAACTCTTCAATTGTTTTATATCATTAGAGTAAAGTTTGTGATCGAATTATACAATATTACTTGGTCCGCACTAGGCTAAAATACCTACCTTGAATTGGCGCCAAAAGGTATAGGGAAATTAGCTCCCCAGGAAAATCACAGGCTTTGTAAATAGCTTGGGAGTCCTGGGCAACAACTAATTGTATTAAATTTACATTTATTCAAAAATTTGAATTATTATAACTCATAAACCGTTTAGTGAATCTATTTGAAATTTACGGTAGTGTATTATCCAGTTTAAAAGAACAATATTCTAATATCCAATCGATCTGAAATCGATCAGGAAATTCCTTGTGCATTCTTAATAGTTTTCCGTAAGAAGGGCTCTGGTGCGCACATGAACAGCGCATGTAATTTCTCAGAGCTCGGTGAACCAACAGTGTTCATGTTTCTTTCTGTAACTCGGCGAAAAGTAAAGTTTTTATATTCGGTTTCTATTACAGTATTCTAAATAAAATTATCTTTAATTTGAATCTCCACAAAGAAAATAATTGGTGTTTCAGTATTTAGGGATTAGATGACTGGATTGGAGAAAGTGTGAGTTATGTATTGCATAATACCATCATTCTGTCTTCCATACATCTTCAAAAATACAGTTTGAGAAGTTTTTTTTTTTTTTAGTAAGTGAGTAATTTATTCATACAACTTTGTTACAATAAATAGTTGACAATGTTATTGATTATATTTACAGACTATATATTTTCTTTAAGTGAGGGTGAGTTACCTAAGCAAAGCTTGTGTTGTGACACTCATCCTCATCTTAGAACGTTACTTGTTATATACTATTTAAATAGAACTATTATTATTAATAATTACTAGTAAAGTAAAAGTCATGTACTTAACATAGAATAACAGAAGATACTTAGGACAATTTTAATTAATTATATCAATACAACATATACTTAATATACTTATAAACATAATTATGAACAGGGAGAAAGAGACGAAGTGTGCAAAATCGTAAACTGTATAATTTAAAAGCAAAAAATAGTGGTCATATCTCTTCATTTAAATGCTGTTCCAAGTAAGATGTATTACCAGAACATTCTGTATATGTCGTGACAATAGCTACAGGAATTTGGGGAGTATTAATTTTTACAGTATTTTATTTATGACTTTCATTGACAAAAATGTTTCAGCGTTGCATTCTGTGTAGAAAATAAAATGTCTTTCTGTTTTACTCAATTTTAACAATTTTAATAATTGTAATATCGCTGTTCATTGCTAAGTGTAAAGTATAATATTGTAAATATACTTTCCGCGACTATTAAATAATGTACTCATTATGTATGTGTTTCCACAAGAAAAGTGCTATCCATTATTCCCTGCAGTGAATAATGATTTCATTATTCACTAGTGAATGACGAGGACAGTCAGTTGTTTATAAGAAATCACGTTAGTGACATTTTACTAAAAATTTAAAATGTCAAAATTGCTGCAAGTGCAAGTGTTGTCACTCAAGTTTTCTAGGAAGCTCTCAAATGGTACATGCTGAAGAGGTACTTCAATGAACACTCAACTACATTAGTAAGTTTTTTCAAAGCATCATCTATTGACAACACGCGACAGTCCATAACGTTGTTTTTGAAACCATTTACCTACGTGCCTAAAAACTGTATTATTTTATTAGTAAAGCGTAATTTTGTTAATGATTTGAAATGTACAAATTTGTGCGATTAACACGTCAACATTATTCACAATAATTTTACATATTACTCAAGAAGAGTAATATAATTAAACAAATGGATATTGACAGTGAAACCGAGATTTCTTGGACACCTCTAGAGATAAAGGAAGCTGCAGAAATCGCCTCGTTAAACTTGTTGCCCGAAAAATAGAGAAAATTGTATATGATGGCGCATAAATATTTCTTAATTTGGAGAAGTGATTTGAAAATGAATTGACTAAGTATTAAATATTTATTTGTTGTGGACAGAGTGTAGTATTCTACTCCAATTTAAAGGCTACTATTCACTCTGGTGATTTACGGCACTCGCCTACGGCTCGTGTCTTAAACTTCACTCTCGTGTATATTATATGCACGTTGAATGATATACTATTGCGGGATATTAATTATTTGCAATTCCTCACTGAAATACATACTGATTGGCTATCATTTCAAATGTTGAAGAAAACATATACATTGTATTACTGTATCTACAGCATTAACTACAATATATTGAATCAAACAAAGGTACATACGAACAGACGTAAATATACTTACTCAGATAAACAATCACACTGTCCAAATCAATCTATTTATAAAGTATCGAGCAGTTATGTTACGAATAGAATTCTATGATCATTGAAAATGCTAAATATTTGTTATCTTTCTACGGCATCGCATGCTACTTCAGAGTGCTCATTCGTTCATAATAATAACCCCTTCACTGATAATAGATATTTCTGGACCGGTGGCGACGTAACCCGTTTAGCACAATTTGTCAAGTCCTGAAACAACTTTTTAAGCATGAATGAATTTTCAAATTCATAAGCCCTACAAAGCTGTACACCCTCAAAAGCGGGACTATACGTGTAATAATGGGTTGCTGTGGTCACTCGTTAATACGAACGCATAGACGTTTAGATTGTGTTATTATTAAAATACACCGTATCTATAAAATCATCTGTGAGTTTTTAGACGAATAAGTCGAGTGAATAGTACAAAAACAAAATGAAAGTGTTTCAAGAACACTTTATTGGTACCTGTCAATCATCTTTAATGCTATTACGAAATAAATGAAAGTCAGGCGACATCGAAAGAGAATACCTATTAAAATGATATCCTCTTAGATCTAAGAATATTTCAAATTTGAAACACGCAAAATACCACGTTAGAATATCCTCTATTAAAATCGCCAGCGGTGAGGGGTCAGTCAACTTGTCCCCCTCCAGTTATTTTTTCTTCTTCAATTTTCTAGCATACCCTAGCACAACCAATTTTAAAGCTAACACACGCCCGTGCAAGTAATAAATAGGAGTTGTTTTCTGGGGCAAGTTGACGCTAGCCCCCCGTTATTTTTCCCCTCGAATTTGCTAGCATATATTATTAACACCTAGCATACCCTAGCACAACTTCTTTCAAAGCAGCATACCTACAGGTGCGCTAATATACAGAGTGTAAATTTTTTCCTCAGCTCCCAGTTATTTTTTTGTTTTGAATTTGCTAGCACACAATTTCTCAATTTTATATTACCAATCCCTTCAATAATGGAGTAGGGGTGGTGGGGTGTTGAAAAATATTATAAAAAAATCTGGAGGCCTTGGCTTCTAGTGCATACACCGAATTTGAAGTTTCTTTACTCTTGCTAGCTTGTTGTACTTATTTTTCCCTATTTACTTCTGCTTGGGGGGTTAAAATATAATCTAGTTGCAGATGTCGTTATGATACACACGTGTACCAAATTTCAAGTGAATATCTCAATTTTATTTTATGAACCACTTTAATAATGGAATAGGGGTGGTGGGGGGTTGAAAAATATTATAAAAAATCTGGGGCTTTGGCTTCTAGTACTTACACCGAATTTCAAGTTACTGTACTCCTACCAACTTACTTTACTTATTTTCCCTTATTTACACCTATCTAACCCCCATCCCTTCAACGGAACCATCTCAAAATATAATCTAGTTCCAGATGTCGTTATAATACATACGTGTACCAAATTTCAAGTGAATTTCTCAATTTTATTTTACCAACCCCGTCAATAATGAAGTAGGGGTGGTCTGGGTTGAAAAATATTATAAAAAAATTTGGAGGCCTTCGCTTCTAGTACATACACTGAATTTCAAGTTTCTGTACTCTTAGCAGCTTGCTTTACTTATTTTTTCCTATTTACCCCCATTTAACCCCCAACCCTTCACCGAATATGTTCAAAAAACAATCCAGTTCCAGATCTCGGTGTAACATATACGTGTACAAAATTTCAAGTCAATATCTTAAACTGACCCGGAGAAAACGTTCGTACTAGAAAAAAAAAGTTACAGACAGACAGATTTTTTTTTCGCTCAAATTTAAAACCTCGACGTTTCATGACATTCTAAACCTAACCTAAACCTCTAGTATTGTCACTGTTGAATTACTTTGACACAATATATGAACCTTGTCTAAATGCTACTGATAGTAACCGAATTCAAAAACTTAACTGGCTTAACAAGAATAATAGACGAGACTTGCACTGTCAGTATTTTAATATACTGATTAACAAAATCCCGCCATACTTGTGTTCTAAAATACGTTTTCGGACCGACGTCTACAATTTAAATATTAGATTTAAGGGTACCCTTACTCCTCCCGTTCATCATACCCAATTATTTAAGAGGTCGTGTTCGTACAATATTACAAAGTGTATTAATTAATTAATTACCTCAGAAATTAAAAAGTAAAAGCATATCTGCTTTTTAAAAAACATGTGATTGAGTCAATTATGAACAGGCAGTGATTACACACAATTTTTTTCTCTTCGCACAATTTTCTATGTTTCAGGTTTTTATTTTCTTCTTTTAAGCATAAGTTGGAAAATTCCAATTTGATATTTACACTATATTGTTTGTCTTGGGTTAGGTGGATGCCTTTAGGCTTTACTGAACCTCGCCCAGTAAAATCGATACTTTAATTTGAAATATTAATTTGCCCTTTATTATTGTTATTTTTTCCAAAATTATTTGCGCCATTGCACCCAGAATATTTATATCTACAAAATGGAATATAATAAAAAAATACCTAATTTTCTGTATTATTATTACAGATATTAATATCATGCTGGAAAGTTGGCCGCACTTAGTTAACAATGCCACTTGTTTTCTCGTTTCGGGTAGGTGCTGACGAATGTCGATTCCTTCCCACGCACCTGAATTTCACCCCTATGACTTCCAAGGTTAGTTCGTTTTTAATTAAATTTGAGAAAGATTCTATCTTTTTTTTTAACGAACAATTTAGGTGGTGTAGTTTATAATGTTCTTTTAATTGCAGATTGAGTTTTCTATTGCTTTCAGGTATTTATTATTTTTGTTATTACTGTTAAGAAGCACTACAGATTTTCCGTCAGCAATCCAAAATTACATTATAAGCGGCCGCTCTAGTTTTCTAATAAGTAATAATTAGCGCCATTATCATTAAGGAAACTTTCGGAATTCATATTTCATAACACAACATTGTTCGCGGTGTAAGTTCGTATCCCATGTGCAGAATAGTGTAGGTTTTATTAATTCTTATAATTTATATTAATGTGCGAAGTTGACCTAGTTGTAATATCATGGGTGTTTCAGTAGTTTTAAAGCTTCAAATGCCAGGAACGCGGCGCCGAGTAAGTTTATGCAAGAGTTAATTACGGTACTTAGTGTAAATGATACACGATCTGGCTGTTATAAATGATCACTCTGACGCAATGAGTACTGCTACATACACAGCTATTTCGTTTTAATTGTTATTAGAAGGAAATAAAGCTGTGGTGGGTCCCATGTGAGAAAGGTGTAAATTTAATTAGAGGAACTTTTCTACAAACGTTACAGTGGCTGTCTGTTGAACACAGGATATTTTGTTTGTGTATGACTTTTATTTTTAAACTTACAAAACATATGTTATCAAATTACTTTGCTGATTTCATAATAAGGAACAATTTGATGCATCAGTATCATACAAGGACAAGAAATAATTTCCACAGAAATAGAACTGGACATAAGAAGTCGATGAAATCATTGTTTTTTAAGGGTTTGAATGAATTTAATAAATTACCAGAGAACATTAAAAATTGTAATAGCTTGAACATTTTAAATAAAAAATTATTTCATACATAAATACAAATGTAAATTAATGTTCAAATATTATTTAATAAATTGTAATTTTCAATGTTCTTTGGAACTGTAATAATACTGGTATTTACATTTAACTTACCTATAGTTATAATTAATAAGTTGCAAACTTTTTTATCTTTGTATGTAAGTATGTGTATAATTACATAGGTACAGAAAAAAAGTCGAGTGCAAGAAGGCAGACCTATGTATTGCTATGCATTTTGACCTGCTGAACACGAATCAGATGTCCGTTTTGCCCGATAGGCTCTTGTATTTTTTCTAACCTCAAAAAACATCGTCAAAATGCCCGAAAAACCTAAACAAGTAAATGAACAGTTTAATGAGCTGACCATCATTTCCATACGTATTTTGGGGCATTGAGACCGAATATGGGCCGCACGATGATCTATGGTCATTTTAAAGCCAGATACACAGTACCAAAGTCAAAGGTCCGCGGATTTCGCTTCTCCGGCGACATGGGCCCGCCTCGGGAGCAACTGCATCCGAACGAGGAACCTTAAAATTATAAAAAAATTCAGAGATACGCAAAGAGAACAGAAAAATCGAATTTCTCAAACCAGACATCCCTACGGTGCTTCGTTTCCATTTTTTTAATAACTGTAACGGTGTTGACAGCGTTTCGAATTAAAAGTTCTGACGTCCAATCTTACTTGTGTTTTATTGCACAGTAGCCGGCCATTTAGATAATAAATAATAATGCACTATTTTGTCTGTAAGCAAGTGTACATGCCTGTTGTTCTATAAGATTTAACTAACAAAAAGTAATCAATAAGACTTTAGCCAATCCAATTTAATCAGCGGTAGAATATCTGTAGCTTTGGTGTAAAAGCAAAATTCTAATACCTATTTTCAAGTTCTCGTTGAACAGATGAACGTCATGTCTTTATTAGATCGAGCGCTTCTCTGTTTTACGACCTAAAATGCTATAAGTTTGATGTGAACGGTATTTGTTCATTTTTTCACCGATACTGACACTCTGATACCCGCGCCTTCGCCATAATTAAAGAATGAGAATTTGCGTCTATTTAAAAATTAGAAAAAACAGTTATACGATAAAAAACGGACATAATTTCTTTACTTTAAATATGCAGACTGTCTATTTTACAAGGGCCACACCCAATATCTCGCTTAATATCTATTGTAGAAGAATAAAGTTTCAGAAACAGTTATCCCATTTTTTGTGAGCTATATTTCAGTAAAAAGAAATTTGAAATCCATAGCCTACTTTATGAGATATATTACAAAAACCTGAAAAATAGGAAAACCACAAACGGTTATAGCTTCCTTATTTGAGGAGATACGAAAACAGTTAAAGGAATGAAAGTTGACGGCAAAGACAATAAGAATAATAACGTGTAACAAAAAAATCGAAAAATGCAGTTGGCGTTGACATACGCTATTGTGCAAAAATGAAAAATAATTATCTCAAAGTAGGCCATTTTTTCTCATTCCAACGATATAAAACATGTCACAGAAATTTTAACCGATAGTGTCAATATTTAATATTTTACGAATACCACAATTCATATAATTGAATCGTAACAATCAGCTATGCCATAATACTAAAAATGCACTTTATAATAATTGTAATTCCGTAATTATTTATTACAATTTAATACAAACCAATAAATATCTCATAAATAAAAAGTACAAAACGAACATCCAAAGAAAAAAACGAAAAACTATGTATAACAGTACTACCTACTACTATATTGAAAAGAAATTGTGTGTATTTATTTTTCTAACTACAAATGCTCAAATTGTGCACCATGCATTCTGACACATAAACGTGCTCTACGAGACACGTCACGCATTACATTTTGGAGCATTTCAGGAGTAATTGCCTCACATGCGTTTCGAATTCTGGTTTTGATGTCCTCAATATTTTCAGGGACAGTTTGAAATACCTTGTCTTTAATGTAACCCCAGACGAAAAAATCCAAGGGAGTAATATCTGGTGATCGAGCTGGCCATAGAATGGGTCCATAGGTGCCTATCCAGCTATCTGGCATAACTTGATTTAAATAATTTGTACATATTACAGCAGTGTGAGGTGGAGCCCCATCTTGTTGAAAATATGAATAATTTAATCTTTCTGAAACTGTTAATTCATAAAGAAAATCTTGAAATTTGTTTTGCAGGAAATTAAGGTATCTACGAGCGGTTAATTTGCCATCATAAAAATAAGGTCCAATTACTTTAGTCCCTAAAACACCCAACCAAACATTCGTAGAAAATCTTTCTTGGAAAGCAGTCTCTCTGCACCAATGTGTATTTTCTCGTGTCCACTTATAATGCATATTTCTATTGAAAAATCCATTATTAGAAAAATTTGATTCGTCCGACCAAAGAATTTTGCTACGTATCAGCGCGTCATTCCTTTTCTTATTTAATAACCATCTACAAAATCTTACTCTCTTTGGCTTATCTCCCTCATTTAAATGTTGAACTTTCCTCATTTTGTAGCATCGAAATCCGTTTTTTTTCAATATTTTTCTTGCACTGTCTTTTTTTATGCGACAGTTTCTCTGAATTTGTCTCAAAGAGGTTTCCTCATTTTGGTTAACATAATTCATTACTCTATTCATTTTTCTTACATTATCCGCAACATGCGCTCGCCTTACTACTTTTTTTAAAAATGAACCGTGCGTTTTTAGATTTTGAACTAACTTCCTAAACATAGTTCGATTTGGCTGCGGAGCATCTGGAAATCTATCTCCGTAAACCGTGACTGCCATCTCAGCGTCAAAATTGCACTGACAATAAATGCTAATCATATCGAATTTGTTATTATTGGTGTACACCATAATTACTGATATAAAATTTGTCTTAGAACTCGACAACGCAACATACAACAGTGAAAATCTGTCAAATTTATAAATAACTGTATAGGTACATTGTTTTTCACTAATTATGGCACAGCTGATTGTTACGATTCAATTATATGAATTGTGGTATTCGTAAAATATTAAATATTGACACTATCGGTTAAAATTTCTGTGACATGTTTTATATCGTTGGAATGAGAAAAAAATAACGGAATTAATGGCGTCATGGCCTACTTTGAGATATGTACTTTTCATTTTTGTACAATAGCGTATGTCAAAGCCAACTGCATTTTTCGATTTTTTTGTTACACGTTATTATTCTTATTGTCTTTGCCGTCAACTTTCATTCCTTTAACTTTTTTCGTATCTCCTCAAATAAGGAAGCTATAACCGTTTGTGGTTTTCCTATTTTTCAGGTTTTTGTAATATATCTCATAAAGTAGGCTATGGATTTCAAATTTCTTTTTACTGAAATATAGCTCACAAAAAATGGGATAACTGTTTCTAAAACTTTATTCTTCTACAATAGATATTAAGCGAGATATTTGGTGTGGCCCTCGTAAAATAGACAGTCTGTATAAAAACGCAAAACATGCCAAACACAGAGCATGAAAAAAAATTAAAGGGACTTTGTGTACTTTTTAGAATATCCCAAATTTTCTGTGAACAGTATATTATTTAATAACACCGGCACACAAGAAAATGGTCATATACTTTTGAGCAGAGCAAGATACTCCCCTATATTTTGGGCCGCTGCATCCGATGTCATCGCCAGAATTACTCCATCACATCAGAATTTTTTCTAATTCCCTCCCAATTAAGATTTTCACTGATTTTTAGCAATATTTTGGGACCAAGGGAAAATCCTGATGCGGTGGAGCAATTCTAACAGCGGCATCAGATTCAGCCGCTCAAAATACACGGAGGTATCATACTCTACTTAAAAGCACATGACTTTTTTTATTTTGTGTGCCTGTGTAATTATGAAATAAAATTTCACCCAGTTACCTCATTCCCTAATATAGTGGAGCCATATAAGTGGAAATTTTAGTAACCTTATGGAAAACTGCTGGAATAGCAATTTTTTTTTAATCGTTTCTAATCATCAAGGCTCACTCCTTACGCTAACTTTCCGACGACACAGCTTGCCGAAAGGCACTAGTGTTGTCCATTTTATGGAAACTTTTAAACATTTTTATGTTTTTTTAGTTTTTCTTGAATATTTCAGCTTTCTTACATCAGGTGGATGTTAAAAACAAACTGATTGTTCGCAGTTATATTCTCTAAAACCCTGTGCCGTCGATTTTTTCCCTAGCCTATTGATAACCTCAAAAAGATTCAAGATGACGGCAATTAAAATCTTGGTATTTTCTTGACATGTTCTTTTCATATTGTAACAATACTACGTAATGTTCCATCTCAAATGGATTGTAGAAATCTCTTCCGTGTTGAAATAAGTGATAGGCCTAGGCACGAGATGTCAGCACTATCACAACGATTTAAAATATTGTCTGAAGTCAACTAGATGCTAGAAAACGGTTCTCTTACTGTTTAGTTTCTGAGCGAGTAACATGTGTTTTTAACCTACCGGCTTAAATTTTATTATTCAGTCGCTTAAAAAGGATATTTGAATGTAAGTAGTTTGTCTCAAATTTTAATCTAAATTAATATTGATACGTTCCCATTTTCTTTTAGATCATGGATTGAATATTATATTATATTCCTATTTCTATTATTCCTATGCCGATTTATTATTCTTTTTTCAAAATTAAAATGAAAATTTTTTAAAATTAAAACCTACTTAAATTCCTTTTAAGTTTCTTAAAGTTTTCGAATTTCACCATTTACTGATTTAATAAGGGATTAATTTACAAGTTTCCCAGTTTATCGATTTACCGAATTACGTAATTTGATATTTTACAATTCTACGGATTCATCTTTAATACCTTTGAAGTTTTCCTGCTTTGATGGACATATTTTAGAAGTTTTAATGTTCAGTGATGTTATTCCGCCAAGGTCATTATCCGGCGACGTAAATATTCTTCGAATGGCCTGATCAACCATCACGAGGAAGTTTTTTGTCCAATTTTATTGCTGTTTTTATGAATACCGCATTTGGAGAATTCTGGAAGTTAGCGTTCACTCATGTCACGTGTATGAGAGAGCCAACAGTACTGCGATATCACCAACTTGCATGCCGAGTATCAACAGGAAACATTTCATGAGCTAAGTACACTGTTATTACTTCTTTCCAACAAAATTTCGTTTAACCTTCGTGTTAGACCGCTAGACGGGATGTTGAATTAAATAAACTTTCATGTTTACCAACCACAAATATAACAGTAATGAGCCTATACGAAGAATTGTGTAGTTTTGCTGTTTTTTTAACTTCATGGTAGTTGTGTCGGATAGGATTTTAGACCGTAAGAAACAGCATTGTTAACGAAGTTTTCATTAATTTTTAGTCCAAGAGACGATTTTGTGTTTCAATGCTGCCATAAAATCGCCGGTCAGTTCTATAGCCTTACGCTATTTAATCCCGTAAATTTTTCTTATTTTCTGGTTTATTTGGTTTATACCTATCAGTTTTACCGTTAGTTTGTATCTTATCGTATCGTATCGTGATATTTTGGCCATGGGGTCATATTATCTGTAGCCGAGAGGCATGTATTATTCTAATGAGATTTTGTAAATTTTAGGTTAGTTTCGGGTATTGTTAGTAATAAGTTTCTAGAGTTCTAGAAGTGTCTATAAGTTGAAGTTTCTAGTGATAAACAAAATTGTTTTATAGTTTAGTTGCTAAGCGTCATTATTTTAGCCATGTGTGTCACTTTTCTTACTTACCTTATATAAATTTCTCTCTTTCTTATTATTGTTGTCGAGCAGTTTAATGAATGTGTTTAAGTACAAATTTAATTAGATGTCATCTCTAGTGTTGCTTTAATAATTCCCACTTGCTATCATTTTATATAGCCCGGTAAATTGTACCTTCTTTTTCTTGGCGGTTGGGATATGTCATATGATAATTATTAAATTGCCATCAGGTTTAGCAACACATTCAAAAATCTCTAGCAAAAAGAGAACTGCTCCCTATTTCGATAGATTGTCTTGTATGTCAATCTAGGTTGCCAGTTGAGAAATTCATAGTCTCGTACCTTTACTCTGAATTAACCTTATGTCATTGTGAGTAGTTTAAAATTTTAGTGAATAAATTTGGTAGCTTAATCCGAAACCGCTTAAGGTTTATCTTGTTGTTTATCGCTAGAACTATTTCTTATCTAATTTGGTGATAACCGTTACCGTACAGTTATCTGTAACTTATATTTCTTATCGTAACATTTTAACCCAACTTCTAAATTTGTTTAACCCGTATTTCTTTTATTAGTAATTTTACATGCATGTCTGTTGTTCAAATTGTTTTTGATGTCATGTATTTTAATGTCATTATTTAATTATCCGTGATTTATATATGTTAATTGATATTAAATCAATTTCAATTTTACCTGTCATTTTTCTGTATGTTGTCTGTGACGTATCTTCCTTTTTTATAAACCTCCTTTAGGTTTTGGCGCCCAAGGTACTTTTGAATATATTTTTTGGAATACAAAACTTAGATTTTAAACACTTAAATTAAATTTTCTAACTTAAATTTTTTTATAATTTAATCGCTCTTGGCCTTATTATTTAAGTTGTCGTTGACGCTTACCCAGGCCCTTGCCTCCTATAAAACTGGCTAGCCGGAGCCTAATTCTGTTTGGTGGTAGGTTATCGCATTTGTTTATTTGAGCCTGTGAAACTGCCAAACAAAATTACTTTTATTGTGCTATAGGCACAATAGTGAGGTGGAGATTTTACAATATACAGGATAATTCAAAAGAAAGTATATTAAATTCAACTGTAGATTGGTGTACCCCAGAGACGAAGATTTTTCTAATAAATTTGTTTCCTACTGCGCCTCGTAATCGAATTACAGCCCCATAGAATGGGTGCCTGGCAATCAATTTTTTCCTAATTAGCTTTAAGCGGATTGACGTAGGATTATCAAATTATGGATCTGGCTCTTTATTTTGACGGGCTACATGCTCATCAGAGTAAGTTCATACCGATATGCGAGATGTATCCTATACAGGGTGGTATAATCTTCGGCAGTATAACGCACCGTTTTCAGATCAATAACTCTCAAAAAATTGCACTACTTTGATTAGACAACTCAAAATCTAACAACTCGGAATCTGATAAACGCTGCCTTTGTTTCTGCATATAATTTTCTATAAAATTGCTTCAGAATGCCTCTGTTTTTTACAATTTGCTCGAAACCGGCCTAACTGAGTGAAAAATCACAAGAGCATAAAAACTTTCTAAATTTAATAAGATATTCAATAACTAATAAAAATGTTTAATTTGACACAAGGCAAAAAATATTTAACCTTGGACTTTACCGGACCACCGTGTATAGGACACATTTTGCATATCAGTACAAACTTGCTCTAATGAGCATGTAGCCCATAAAAATAAAGAGCCGGAACCACAATTTGATCATCGTACGTCAATGGTTATTAAGAGAAAACTGGTTTCCAAGCACCCACTTTAAGGGGCTGTAAGTCGGTTATGAGGCGCGGTAGGATAAAATTTTATTAGTAAAATCTTCATCCCTAGGGCACCCCAATCTACAGTTGAATTAAATGTACTTTCTATTGAACCACCCTGTATATATTTTTAAATAAAACTGGTAAAAATCGAATGTTTTGTAGGATTTTTCAAATCCATACAGTGCTTCTATACAACTTGTATTTGCATCGAACAAACACACGTCTGTCGCTTCGTAGAAGCTTTCAGTCTGTTTTTGTAGATCTGGGTAGTTCTTAAATGCATTAAAAACTTTCGAAAAAGTACTTTGAGAAATCCCAAAAGAAAAATTTTTTCAACTATGGCATACTTTTTCGATAAGCACAAAAAAAATTCTCTACGATGGTTTGCCCAAAACTGAGAAGCGAAATACGACATTCATACTAACGCCTTCTGTGACCATTATATTTTCAAACAATATTTGGCGCACTTATAATAGTGATTCTATTAATACTATATCTTCCTACAGTTTTATTTAAAGATATGTATATGAATATATTCTGTCCCTCAAGAAAGTTTCCGCCATTCTTAATTTTTTTGAGGTTTATAATCTCTAGGCTAGGAAAAAATCGACAGCGGTTGTAGAGAATATAATTGCGAACAATTTGGTCTTTTTAAATTTCGGTCTGATGTAAGGAAGATGACATATTCAACAAAAACTTTAAAAAAACGCAAATATGTTCAAGAATGGCCATCAAATGGCACTCCCTTCCGGCAAGCTTTGTCATTGTAAAGTTAGCAGGAGAAGGGACCCTTGATGTTTAGAGAGATTAAGAAAGAAATTGCTATTCCAGCAATTTCCTTAGGTCACTAAAATTTCTGCTCAGATGACTTTACTAATGTGGATATTGAAGTATGTTAAAAATATGTTTGGGTTATTATCAGAATTCATATCTCTAGAAGGAAATTCACAATTATGAAGAACGGACTCAGAAGGGTTTGTAAGAACGTTTTTACTTAAATAGGACTCATACCATGTGATGCTGCTAAAATTTGGTAAATTATACACCATTATTGTGGGAACACAGTAATAAAAGTTACTATTAGAGTTGTAAAAATAAGGTACAACATTCCACCCACGATGGACAGATACTTTATCGTTATCGTCGATTCCGCAGGAATGTTAACGTTGTCATATTTCCCAGGCGCACAATTTTCACAAAATCTAAATTAAACGTTTTGTTCTAATATACGATCCGAATATATTAACAGCAGGTATCTCAAATGCAGAGTGGTGGAAAAAAATTAAAAAATTATGTCTTCTTTATATGAGGATTGTAAGTCACTCCTTGAAATTTGAATAACTTTCATTAAACAGTTTTGATGGTCTGCTAGGTTATATTAGAAATGTCCCACTTTTTAAGGAGGTCTTGACCATAACAACTTTAAATTCGTTATATTTTGGAAAATATGCAGCTTATATGAACAATGTTTTAGATTTCGATAAAACACAGCTTTTTTGTAGTAAGTAGTAAATTTTAATACAATTTTTTTATTTTAATATTTCGGGACTACGGCCATTAACTTGACCATCTCATGCTTATCCTGCTATTTTTTAAGTTATTTAAAAAATTTATAAAAATATTGATTATATAAAACGTAAGCGTTTTCGGAAAAAAAAAATAGGATATATACTATGTTAACTGAGTTATTAAGCATAACAGATATTGTTAATGCGAGAGAGAGAGAGAACATTGGACTAGAGAGGTCGGAACCATTCAGTAGGTATGTTCAAGGGTGCACTCAAGTCGTTCTCGGCTATTGTTATTTATAAATGTATTGACATTAGGATAAAGAGTAAAAGTAAAAAATACTGGCTAGAAGTGCAGTATAAGTCACTTTTAAGACTAAAATTGACTAATTTTTGACCTTTGACATATAATATTCTTTAATGCCGTGTGCCGGCGCGATCTCACTCAATTTTTACTATATTGCTTAAAACGAGAAAATAAAGTGATTAAAACAAAAAGAAGGTTGGAATTGTTGTAGAATGCAAAACCCTAATTTCTCTTGGATAAATACATAGATTTTCAATAAGAAATGTTCTATCACTTTCTTCGTAAATTTCGTATTTCTTTTCTCTAAACATGGAGTTTACGATTTATAATATTATATTGTTCTATATTCTGATCTTATATTATATTTTTTTACGTTCGAATTTACTTCTTGAAAGTAAATTGAAATGAGTTTACTGGGCGCCAAACAGTTTCTTAAAAGCTGTTAATATTATAGACTATAGAACACTATTAGCATGACTATCTACAATCTATAGAATGACTCTTACTCAAGGTTCAACGAAGTCGGTTCAATAAATGCTCATCGATCAAGATAACAATCTAAATAAATCAAACTCAATATTGAACGAACAAAGTATTAATTTATTAACAAATTTGAACTTGGAATGTAATTAACAAATTTAAATAACAAAATCTAACTTAACTAAAATGATAAATATGGCCTTTATTTTAAAATAAAGTATGTACCATGGATTTGTGATATTGTAAAGCTTTACCTTGTCTAGGTTTCTTTCGATTCAAGTAATGTTAAATTATAACCTCTAACTGGTTATTATAATCCTTGAAATATTATGTCACTTGACTGACTTTTTAACCTCTCAAGGCTTCTCCTTCTTCTTCTTTACTGGATTGACGTTTGTTTATAACCTCCAATTTATTTTCAAGATTTCCTTGAAATATTTCTATCACTTGATTGACGTTTGAGTTTCTTCACCATATAAATTTGCTAACTAGATTAACAAACACTTCCCTCTTCTAAATCTGCTTTCCGGATAATCTACTTCGTAATACTTCTAAATTTTCTCACTTTTTATATTTAATATACTTTTATAATTTTTTCTTGATATCAATATATCTGGATTGTAATATTCTAACCTACAAATTATTCATCACTTTTCTTTTATTTTCAATTTATTAATTATTCGTGGATGAATATTTTTCGCAGCTCGCTGTTCAGCGGTGTGTGATCAACTGATTTGTTATTTTAAGTCGTATATTTGGGTTAAATTTCAATTTTTCAATTGTTTTTTCTATTTTGATCTAATATTTCAAAATTTAATTTTAATTTAAAATTTAATCTATTCAGTTTTGTTTGTTCTTTATATTAATTGAATACTGTTTTTAATTCTTTAATTTTCCTGATGAATTTCTTATTCTACTTTTCAGGATTAAGTGAATAATTGTAATTACTCAAAATATATTGACATATTACAAATACTTTTTAAAATCTACTTATAACTACAATTAACAATTCCAATCTCAAATAAATACTATTTCATACATTTAGATGAATAGCAATGATAAACACAAAATGCTAGTAGATAAAAACGTACTGCAGTTTTTCATACTGACAGAATACTGATATTATAAACTAAAACAAGAAATTGATACGCCAACAAACATTTAACATCATACTATTAGTCCTTTCTTTCTGCATGATGTGAAATATCATTTACAAAACACCTTTCTGCAATGATATTTGAAAATATCTGAAAACTTAAAATGTCATTCAGTGTTTTGTAAACTATGGACTTACTATTTCTGAATTTATCACGCTGCAATGCAACTACTGGTAATAGTCTTTCATTCAATATTCATTTTGTGTAGATTTACAGTGTTTCTACACAATTTAAAATTTTCAGGCCTAAGTTTTGACATGAATGTCAGATTTTATAAATTTTCCTTTATTGTTTTCCAATTTCATTTCAAATCATTTAAAATGAGACTGAAAGTCTCTACAAGTTCATGTTTTATCATATACTATTTAGAATAACCTTGTTAAACTAAATTAACTTCATTTTATGTTTATTTAAATATTTTGTTCGCATTCAATATCAAGTTTCATTCTCTGCATCCTACTCGCTGAGAATAAGTGAACTTGAATCAATTAAATAAACCACAGATACTCCTGCTTCTGTATGATCCGTTAAAGTAAAACTGTTATGGTTATTTTCTAAAATACATACAAATTTGTGAATTTTATTTATAATTTCAAACACGATACTTAGGTAATGTTCCACAGTGTGGATACACAGCAATATATAGGTATAAGATATCCAAAGTCAGTTTGGAACTCATAAAAAAGACCGACATAGGAATACTTCATAACGATAGACATGGGCGTCGACCTATAATTTTTAATTATCAAATTTTAGTATCACTTTATAATTATTGGAAATTTTGTTTCACTAATTTATGTTAATTGATAGGCATTATGTAAATGATTTATTTATAATGCATTATTTATTTATAGTAAATAATGTTAGTTTAATGAACAATTCCATAAATCCTTCAGTAAAAGTAAATACAAATAACATTTAACCTACGGCTATGCGACCGACATAATTCAAATCAAGCAGAGAGCCTATAATGGTGAGCCATGTAAGCAATCGACTCGACTTTCTTTGAGGCAAGCGCATAACATATCTGGTGAACTATATTTTTATACGGATATCGTTTGCAATATTCAAGCACGGCCCTCTTATTCTATCATCTCAGGCTTTGAAATGACTTATCCTGGTAATAATGCTTTAGACTGAATTTCCAAGTTAATACTAAAAATACCATATGTAAAAATTGTCAAATTTTCGTATATTTGACCGGCTGTTTCATTTTGAATGTTAATCAGAGCTTGGATTCTAATACTTTCAAAGTTGAACCTAGTTCTACAGGATGTTCTCCACACTTAATCAATTTTTTATATTTTTAAATTGTCATAACGCACGGGTAAAAACAAACAGCTTTTATATATATAGTAGGTTATGAAACACATTCTTTATAGGATTTTGCAAACAGCGGAAAGAAAAACTATCTATGAGAACTAAAAGAAAAACTATATGTAAAAATATTAATGAAATTTTTGCATTCTTTTGATAACCTGACTTCTGGCTATGCTAAGCAAGTTAAAATTCTAAAATAATTTTGTCCAATTTCTTATTTGACATTCCCATTATAACACTAGCATCCAACATAGTCAACTACGGCTAAGCAGATCAAACTAGTATCTACATGACCTACCGTATGAGAACAAAGGCCTGAAATTAACTGATTACTGGTTATCGAAAGAATGCAAAGATTTAATTAATATTTTTACATATAATTTTTCTTTTAGTTCTCATAGATACTTTTCCTTTCCGCTGTTTGCAATATCCTATATAGAATATGTTTCATTACTATAAGCACACAAATAATAAATGATACCCTTTTAAATATAGTAGGTTAGTTTTTCGTATGGCTGAATTATAAAATTCAGCCATATGAAAAACTTGAAAAAAAGTTTAAAGGAAGCCGGCCGCAATTAGTTTTCAATGTATGTACAAAAAAGGTCATAAAGAAGGTTCGGCTTCTTTTATTATCATCACAAAAAATTGTCATAAATATTTCCTAACGAGTTAATAACGTGGACCAATTCCACTGAATATAATTGGTTGAAGTTTGTCCTACCAAATAGATGATTCATTGAATAAAGTAATCTTGCCAACGTGGACTTCCAGGGGTGAAGTAAGTGTTTCTTTGTCATAAAAGTGTGTACTGCACGACTCCGGTGGTATACTAATCAGAAGCGGTTGGTATCCTTTACGCTTTTTGCGAGCTTCTTTGTATCGCTGGATTTCATATGGAACCTACTATACCTACATACAATTAAAAAACGTCAATTCTGTTTTTTAGAAGTTCATATGAGAAATCTAGAGATATCATAAAAAATTATGTATTGTAAAGAACATGTTTTTAATCATATTTTTAGAATGACAAGAAACGAGAAAGTAACAAAGAAAAACAAAAAAAGTTATTGAACATTTCTTGCTGGAAACCGGTCAAAAAATATTTTAAAAAGTTCTTGATTGAATAATATAATATTCCCTTTTGTTATAAACAAAATTGTTTTAAACAATATCAGCCAAGGCTAAAATCTGGTAGCATAGATTTTCATGTCAGTACGGTCTTCTGAACTGATTCCAGTAAAGAAACTGTGTCCGTAATATATTCGAAACACATGCGCCTCTATACCACCTGCTCTAAATTAATTCATCTTGTCTGGTAATATAATTAAATAGAGGACTCTAGGGATTAAGAAAACAGCAAACTTCTACCACGTCTTGGTGTAAAAAACTGTCTGGCGCTTGGCCTAAACTTTACTTACCAACATTTTACAGAAGGATAATGAATATTTTTCACGTTTACCAATATTTTTGTAGTATTATAATTCCTCCATGTAAAAATGATATAGGTAATAGTCTGAGAATCTTAATAATGAAGTAATGCGAAATGAATCAGTAAATTGCAACAAAGTTGAAGTTATGCAGAGCATCACATGTTAAGCTCATAATTTGTTACTGGCATGGAAAACACTGTTAACTAGGCGAGCGATAATAAAATTTCATATTTGCACAAGAAATCTTGTTAGTAAATGTATGCAGTTCGTTATAACAAGTACTGTAATTCGAATTCTCTTATTATGTGCGATGCCGCGCTTCACGCCGATCGTAATCAGATCATAAAGGGCCCAACCGACGTGAAAACAAAAACTGATGAGGTTGACGAGATGTCGAGAATGTCAAAATACAATGAAAACCATGTCATTATAGCAACAAAGCTTTTTAATCGACTACCAGTCCTTGTATTCAATTTTGTGTCCTGTTTTCCGTTCTTTGTTCGGCACATGTGGAACAAAAAGCTTTAATGATGATTAATAATTGTAAATGAAAATACCATTAAATACACTAGTCAATTTTTAGTTTATCTCTATGTTCATGTTTAGATGGACCCGTTGTTCATTAATAGACTATCAGCTAGGCAGGAAGCTCGGTTAAAAGGAGCTTAATGGTTTGAAATGTGTGTAAAAATGAAAAAACGTAGCTGTTAGGCCACAGGATGACTGTTCAGTATTGACAAAAATAATAATCGTAATTGCCCAAACAGTAATATATCGGCCAATTGTCGTCATTCCTTTTTTCGCAGAAATTCTGGAAATAATAATAAAGAACCAAATCACTTCCCATTTTGAAACAAATAATAATTTACGCAATGAGCATCAATTCGGCTTTAGAGCAAAGCATTCCACAGCACTAGCTATTTGCCTTCGACTTTGTGTCCCATAAAATACCAGCCGGTAAATTAAGCTTTTATGGTTTTAGAAATAATAGTGCCTGCTTAATAATGTCCTACCTACCTAGTCGTTTTCAATATGTATCATCGTAAAACACAAATTCAAATCTTCATCCAACAAAATACGGTGCTCCTCAGGGACCTGTGTTAGAGCCGACACTATTCTTGGTTTATGTAAATGGTCTGCCAAGCATTGCCCTGGATGTAATCTTTGTTCTATTCGCTGACAATAAAACCGTAACAAAATCATTTAAATATGTTAAGGACTTAATATCTGAAATAATTTCAACACAAAATCCAGTACCTACATGATTGGTGCATAGCTAATCAGTTGAAACAAAACGATTCCAAAACTGAAAAGGTTGTTTTTACTCTAAAGAATCTAGACAACAGAAATTAATTGCTTTGTAATGAGATAAAATTCTTGGGAGTCTACGTTGATACAAAGTTAACTTTTATCTCTTACGCTCTTTTGATTTGGTGACACTCGTCTGCTAGAAGAGCAGTTTTTGTTATGAACAGAAAAGTCATCAGAATAATTGTGGCCTTAAGTTTAGAGATGATTGCAAATCTGAATTTATTACGTTAGGTACTCTTACATTACCGTGTGCCTTCATCTTGCAGTTACTCTTTCTTATACGTAAAAGATAATGAAGACAAATTCACTACCCATAGTCAAATTGATAGTTACCCAACACGAAACGCTTTTAAAGCTAAATAATACTAACAATGGAACTAATTATTATGGTATATTGTTATACAATGTTCTGACAATGCAGGTGAAGCAACTTAACCTGAACAAGTTCAAAATTTCCATAAAGTAATTTTTGATCAGAAATGCATTTTATTAAGTTGAGAAATTCATAGCCTTTGGTAAATTATTTGTGCAACGTTTTATAGAAAAGTAGCGAAATGCCCCAGATAAAGAAGTGGTCTGCGCTGGTCTACTGACAATGCCTACCCCTTGTGTATTGAGCCGTTTAACACGAATCTGGCCCTCGTTTTGCCCCAACACATCAGAATTTTCTTGACACCAAAAAGTTCGTTGGATCGTAATATTACTTACCCAGCTCATTTCAATCAGACTCCAAATGTGATCCAACTTTAAAAATTGAACCTAATAATATTGTGATACTTCAATAATGACCCCATATCTCAAAGAAACCGGAAAACCCAATAACTCCTTAACCCCATAACCCTTCAACTTCATAACCCCTCAACCCCATAATCCCTCAACCCGATAACCCGCCAACCCCAGAATACAATATCATGAATTCCTCTCTAAAAATTCTTCACATTATTTTATTATATCCGCAGAGTTATGTAGTTATGGGTTTACGGAGTCACTGGGTTATGTAGAACAAGGGTTTGCTGCTGAAGCAATATAAGCTTACTTGGTACCAAGGTAACAAAGTTTCCAGGATCTAATTGATTTTCCAATCAAAAGCCTCCTATTTTTTCATTGAATCCTCAGAAATATGGGGTTATCGGGTTGGAGCGTTTGCCGTTGAAGGGTTATGACACGACAGAGTGCTTGATTCCAAGATCTGTCATAATGACACGAATACTTCTACTTAGAATTTCCTTTTCTTCCGTTAGATCTTCAGTGTTAAAGGGTTACGCGGTTATGAGGTTATGGGATGCTGAGGTTATGGGATCATGGAGTTGTGGATATATGATAGTGAAGTACAAGGATCCAAGGCCACACTTCAATTAACTCTCCAATCAAGGTTCCCCACTGCCTTCATCGGATCCAGGGTTATGGGGTCTGAAGCATTTTTTCGTAGAATGCTTATTACTCGAGATAATTTAAAGTTTAAGGTTAAAAAGGAATCACCCAAGTGATTCCCGATTCATTTACGGCATCCTGATACCTTTCCAGAGAATTTAAAAAATGAATTGAGAAAATTGTTCGCAGTAAAATGGTGTACAAGAAACATCGGATGTGCATTTTCAATAAATTCAACAGAAATTAAGTTGTAACCCTTAAATGATATGTTTCTTGAAAATTTTAGTCTATTTCTAATTATAACTTTTCAATTTTCAATTTTACCGTAAGTATTGTAGAGAATTCAATTATCTACATAAAAAGTTCTAAAAAATTTTTTGTTAGACTTACAGTTCTCAAAATATCGCGGAAAAACTACTTACACTTATTTTCCAAGATGACTGCTAAATGTGGGGAGGCTTTCAACCCCGAAAATCGAATTTCATACTCAACTGACCCGCCTAAAACTTTAAAAAAATCTTATCCTGCCCAAAATGCAAGGTTCGGCCAACATTTTGTAACATTTCAATGGACTAATTACAACTTGTTATATTGAGCATATGGCATAGCCATAATGTAAAATGAGTTCCTCTGTTTCATTGCGTAATTGTCTAATATTTAATTTTTAACTAATAAAACAATGTCATCTAATTACAAATTACATCGGAACATTTGAAGTTAGTTATAGACAACCAATAACGTGCTAATCATAGAATTCCCTTGTAGCTCAAACTCTCGTCTTAGCAACTTTTCATTTAAACTTGCTGAAGGCTTCATTTTATAAATTCACTAGTACAGAATCTTCCAGCCACAGATAAATAACTTACATGTCGCTGAAAGTAGTTTGCCGTTCGATGTGCCAATAGAGATTAAAGATACCAATGATCGACGATTAATGTTTCAGCTAAGTTGCAGTTAAAACATGTTGGGAAATACATAACAAAAACTAACAAGAGTTTATTTTAGTGGAGAGTTTAATTTGTACGGGAAGTCTTGAATTATTAATAGAATTATTTGAGACATGCATACAGTGTGTTTGGTATATACATACAAAGTCAGTAAAGATTATGGAACTAAACTAAGTTCAAGATCTATTTGCGACATACATATCACCTATAATAACACCCGAACTCCTGCTGTTTTTTGAAAAGAATACCCCTGCCGTCAGCACTGCCGATAAAAAGATATATTTTAATTAATTTTCATCCATGCGTTGTTTGCCACCTATGCTATGCTACCGCTTATCAAGCACACAGTGCCGTCGATGTGTTTGATTAATTCGGTTTTAAAGTAAATTTTAGAGTGAAAAACAATGAAACTGGAAAAGCAGGAGTAGGAAATTCTACAAGAAAATGTACTTACAAAAAGTTCCGTCTATATAACCGTTTTCCCGTAAAATAAGAGTCAAAATTATAGGGTTGCCGTGCCGGCCAACATGCAAACGCCAAACTTAGCATCTTTCTTGTGTATCGGCACAGAAATTTTAATAACCCATGGATAATGATGTAAAATAATTTAATAATTCACTAGACAATGACTAAAATAAAAGTAGGTGCGCTGCGAGTGTCCCCTCGGGCGGCTCTTTTATTGTAGATTGTGTATGGGGTCGCTCGGCTCTTCCTCACATCGACCTAAAAGATGTTTTTGTGAATTACCCTACAATTAGTTGTTGCCCAGGACTCCTAAGCCCTTTACAAAGCTTGTGATTTTCCTGGGTGCTCTTTCCCTGTGTCTTCATCTGTCAACTCCCCCTTTTCAGGGAACTTTAGCCTAGTGCGGACTGGGGCGGCTCCTAGAAGCTCCTCTGAATTTGCATTTTAACAAAATTTTAAATTTCTGGTGTCAGCATCTCAATATTGGTACATTCATTTAAAACAATAATCAAGCATCAAACAATGATTATGTAGAGCGGCGTTTTACACAAGATAAGGACATATGTTATTATTCATAATGACTAGTGTTAGCATCGTACGTTTAGCAGAAAAACCGCAAAGATAACGTTACTTTGTCAAACGTACCATGCAACAGAGATAGATCAACTAAATAATGTAATTCGAATAGCCAACAGGTGCAATTGTATGTATCCTTATATGTAAAACCTCGTTCGGCTTAATTATATTGTTTAATTAAGAGTTATTATACTCTTCTTCGCAAATATAATACGCATTCGATGGGCACATTTCTAAAACCGGTAATATCGCTAGTAGATAAAATTTGCATATCACTGTGTTGGTGATCGAATTCTGAACAAAATGTCCGTCCGTCTGCCTATCTGCCCGTCTCACAGTGGGGTATTGGAACCCACAAACTGGCCATAAATCGATTACGCAAATTTAATAATTTTGTCAGCTTAATTGTTACTAGGAACTCTACGTATATTATCCCCACCACCTATACCCTAAGTAGAGACACAGGAAATGACGGGTCATTAGTTATTTCTAAGCTTTTATAGTGTGATGTTGGATGGTGGAATTATTAATATTCAGTTAAATGATTTATTTGAAATTTTCATAAGCTATTTTTTTAACAAATTTTGAATTATGGCTTCAACTTCTAAGGGTATGTACTAAGTTAAATATATTTGGTTTTAAAATATAATAACAACCCTAGTAGCACCAATATCGCACCAATATATAATCCATATAGGACCAATATATAAATATTGGTCCTATATAGGACCAATATTCATATATTGGTCCTACATGGATTATATATTGGTCCAATATGTTGTGCTACTAGGGAAGTAAGCCGCTATTTTTCTATTTAAATTTCATGATTTTCTTTCGTCGTGATTTTAAAAGAAAGGTCGATGTGCATTTTGTTATACTTCGAAGGTCTTCCTACTCCTGTATTCAGTTTTGGATTGTAATTTATTAGGTTAGTAATGAAATAGCAGAGAAAATTTTCCAAAAATTCTTGGTTTCAGATTTTATAAATATTTAAAAATTTGTTGGTAATAACAAAAATAATAAATAATACATTTTCCTTACTCTCTTTTTAGACTATTCAATAGGAGAAAGTTCAAAACAAATTATTAAACAAATAACAAGAAGAAGCCTCTACGATTATATGAGAGAGTGCCCTAAAAGGAACTGAGATAAAAATGAAATATTTGATTGACCAAGTGTTCAAAATTTTGAAGTGTCCTAAAGAGAATGAATGTATTGTAAAACACAAACTTTCTCATTTCAAATCGCAATTTAAAGAAAAATGGTCAGCTGCAAGTAATAAAGAAAACGTCTTCCTTAAAAAGAATGCGGCTTGGCTAAGTGGAAACATAGAAATTCCTTCGTTTTGGAATGTGTCTCCAGGTTGATCCCATAAACTCTTTACAAACTTAAGTGACAGAAGAAAACGCTGAATAACAGCAGAATTACGGGAAAAAGCATCTTTGGAGGAATTAACTTACGCCACCCAAATGACTATCAGAAAAAAAACGAACAGAAAGATATCATAAAGCATCAACTTCAATAATACAAAGAAAGGAACTATCTCCACAATAAGCCCTCTCTGTTTTTGTTAAAGCAGATCTAAGTAGACACCAATACGATGTAATTAGAAATGATAACCAAGAGAGATATCCATGTTATTCAATCAAAAAGTGAATGATATCCCAAACGTAAAGCTATCACTATTACATCTACTTGCGCGGAAGTGAAACTGGAAGCCATTTTGGCCATACTACAATAAGTATTGGTAAATTGCTAAGTGAAGCCTTCCACAATATTAATTGGAAGGAAAATGACAATTTGATCTTAATTTCTAAGTAGGGATGTGGTAGCTCACAATTCAATTCAAACAAAGATTTGAACATGAATGACACTGACGCAAATATTTTTTTACATCTTTTGTTCCGTTACAATTAGTCCTCGAATCTAAGGGCCAGGAGAAAATTATTTGGAATAATCCTACACCATCTTCTCCCATGTTTTGTCGTCCTATAAGAACGACGTTTATTCAGGAAACAGTTGATGTAATTAACGAAGAAATTCGGTATATTGAAAACCAAATTGAAATTTTAGAAAAAACTGTTATAACAATTACCAGTGGCAATTTGTATGTTCAGTTCAAGCTTTTATTTACAATGATAGACGGCAAAGTCTGCAATGCAGGTACTGATACTGCACTAACTCAAAAATGTTTTATTTGTGGTGCAACATCAAAAAGTTTCAACGATTTGGAAACAATAAAACTAAGACCAATAAATCCAGGAACTTTAAAATTTGGACTTTCAATTCTTCACGCCAGAATACGTTTCGTTAAAAGTCTTTTACATTTAGCATATAAGTTACCAACCGAAAAATGGCAAGCAAGAACTGAAGATGCGAAAGCAAAAGTAGCTATAACTAATAGGAAAATCCAAGATGAATTTAAAACCAAAATGGGCTTGCTTGTGGATAGACCCAAACCTGGGTTTAAAAATGCTAATGATGGGAACACATCAAGAAGGTTCTTTTCTGGTCCAGGCATGTCGGCGGCGATAACAGGGGTCCATATAAACTTAAGAAAAGGTTTAAGATTATACTAGAGGTAATATCAAGTTGTCACCGGATTGATGCGAAAGAGTTCTCCGCAGAATAAACAGCAAAAATGTATGTAAAACTGTGCAAATGGTACCTCATGACACCTACTGTTCATAAGATCCTAACTAATGGAAGCCAATTTATTTCAGAAGCAGTTCTTCCGATCGGTCAACCGTCAGAAGAAGTTTCAGAGGCCCGAAATACGTATTTTAGGCATTATAGATTAAACTTGCAAAGAAAATAAAGTAGGGAAGCATGTAACGCGGATGTTTTAAACAGATTATTTCTTACTTCTGATCCCTTGTTATTCAGCTCAAGACCCACGCCCAAAACTTCAAAAAAGCCTTTTTCCATGGAGACTTTAGACATGTTTTTACCTCCAGATTATCCAATGGTCCCTGAAGAGTTGTAAAAGGAAGAAACTAGTGACGATGAATGAGTGTTATAGATTTATAATTATTTATATTTTATAAAACTATTTTTTAAGCAAATAAATCAGTTTCAAGAACAATATGTGTATAATTTTTCTTTTAAATTACAAATATTAATTATTTCCCCATGCTAAAATACTGATCAATAAAAAAAAATTAGCAAAATAATTTTATCCACATAATTGGTATGAATACACCCCATTGTGCGTCTGACCATCCGTCACGTTTCTTGTAAGCACGATAACACAAGAACGAAAAATCGAATTGTAGTGAAATTAAGACAGTAAGTTAGTGTTAGCTAGAGGAAGAACAAAATAGACCAATAAATAAAACGTTATTAGTTATTTACATTTATTAAATTTATACACAGGGTGTCCGGTAATAACATACAAAAAATTTAACTACACATTCCTTATTGAAAATCACGGTGGTTCTTCATATAAAATTTTTCCTGTCCTGCTATACTTAAAAGGGTGTGTTTTAGTTTCTTATCTGAAAATAGTTTATAAGCAGCAAATGCTAATATTGGTACACAATACTGCCAAATTATGATCTGACACCAGCCTACTTAGTGTCTTGACTAATATAATAGGGCTCCTCGATTTTGATTGATTACTTAGGCAGATGTAATTTAGTTCTTTTTTCTCGAAAACGGTTGATTTTACAATATTTCTTCAAGAGGTAAGAAAGTTTCTAAATGAATCATAATCTTTAGTTATTTTTTAATTCAAAGAAAAAATAACAGACAGATAGACATTTACAAAATTATAAGAAGGGTAGTTAATATCACTCCTTCGTACGCATGCTACATGAATGAAATAATTTCGTTAGATACCTTTTCATTAGTAACCGAGATGTGCCAAATTTCGTCTCTTTCCGATTGCGTTATTTCAGATAGAAATTAGAAACCATTTTTTTGCACACCCCCTTAAGGGGGTGTAAGCTGGACAAGAAAGGCTTATTTTCAAAAATTTAATATGAGTAGCCCACCTTCATTTTTGATAAGAAATTAGTAGCTAAATTCTTTGCACGTTATTACGGGACCCCCTCTATTTATATTATATAATATTGGTACATTGTACAAATGTGTAACTTGAAATAGTGTACTGTCTTATTGCTTCTGGATATAGAAAAGCCTACTACACTGGCATAACGAGCTGTTGTATAAATTAGAAAAAAAATGCAAATTGCCCAATTATTAATAACACAAATTAAAAACTTCATTAGAACCCGCCGCATCACTGTGAGAGTAAACGACACACTTTCGACCCAAAAATTACTATCAACGGGTGTCTCATAGAGGGCAATCGTTTATCTACTATTGTATAATTTATACACCTCAGATATTCCATCCCATCCCACTTCAAACTTTCTACTATACGGTCAGTCGTTTTACGCACAAACTGCGACGCAAATAGTGCGGTATCATCTTGTAAAACTCATGCAATTCGTCCAAAAATGGAAAATAAACATTAACAATAACAAGACAAACGTTCAACAGGAAGTTCACTAACATCAAAACATTTACAATATTACAGATAGACGGACAGACCATTGAGGAGCGAAACTCAGTCAAATACCTAGGGGTAACCCTGGATAAAAGACTAAGTTTTGCTCCTCATATTACGCAAACTTTAAACAGAACTTACGCAATACTAAACAAACTTTACCTATTTATTAAAAGGCGCAGCAAGCTATCGAAAAATAATAAGCTTACTCTATACAAGGTCATTTTTAAGCCTGGAACGTAATCTCCGCCACACAATGCTAAAAAGTCTAAACCACGCAGAATGAGCTTATAAGATATTATATTAACTAACGCTGACAGATACACTCCGATAGCTGAATTGCATCGGGCCACTAATCTGACGATGATCAGAGACTTCATTGACGAAACTGCCCAAAGTTTTTTCACCACAAACTTATTTACCAAAGACTACCCGTCTATTACGACAGACGGTGACAATGACGAACTACACATAACGTGACGGATAAACCATACAACCCCCAACCATTTTCTCCCCTCCCCCTTTCCATACCCCCTAACCCGCTGATATCTTATAGATATCCCAAAACTTAAATTGCAGACATAAACGGCAATAAAAATATTCCTCCAGTTTTTAAATAACCCGCGCATTACCTATAGCAGGTTTTGTTAATTTTTTCCTGCAAATCTGAAACGCTACTTTGTGGTCTATTTATATTTTCTCTTTAACTTACCATTATCTAAATTTCTAATAATTTAAATATAATACATATAAATCTCAACAAGTGTGTTTTTGTAGCTGATAGATTTAAACAAGTTTGGCAAGGTCCCCAGCCATAACAGCGGCACGCTGTGTATTGTTTTGAATTTGTAAATTAAATACATAGAATACTATATATTATTATATTATAATATATTACTTTATTACCATAGTTATAGATTTAGATTTTAGTTAGTTTAGTTTAGGAGGAGCTGGCGATTGGCCTACTGCGACCAGTATAGGTCTATTGTAAGTACTTCTTTTGTTTTATCTTAGGGCTCCTTATCTAGACATGTTCTTTGCAAGACTCGAGTCTGTTGATAAGAAGCTCCTTGGTAAAGTTATCAGACCTTCGTTTTCTATTTTCTCGCCAAGCCCTCTTAGTCCATTCAAGGCTATTACAGCTCATGCCATGGACTGACGTACCTGAACGAGAACTCACCCATCCATGTGCTGGACCCGGCCGATGTTGCTTAACTTCGCCGATCGAATGTCGGCACCTTTAACTTTTAAAATATGTTTATTTTGTTTAACTGTGTAACATTTCATATCCTTAAAACTATGGTATAATATTCAGTGTACAATCTAAACCGGTGACCCTACAAGGAACTGTTATCTTAGTTATAAGTTTGAAATGTATAACAGCTAAAGAAAATAAACACCATTAAATGGTAAATGGTACATTGCAGAACCGGCTAATTAGGCAATAGGCTCTAATGCTTATCAACTTAACAGCAATAACATCCGCGTCACAAATGCCAGATTATGGACCAGGCTTTGGCGTTTTTCATTCGTCTCGCAGTTAGACAAGGCCGTCACTAGCTAATACAAACTAACATTGCTCTTTGTTGACGCTAAAAAAGAGAGTCAGTTGTCCTTGGAAGCTATCGGGATGAAGACTTTTTTCGTGTCATTAAGATTTTACCAGTTTCAATCACCGCAACACCTACTTACACCTATACTAGATAAATATTCCAAAGTTTCTAAACACTGTACTAATAAATAGCGATGAATTATTCAAAATTATGAAACATTAATTTGTTGGAGCGTCCGATTCTGAATGCATTAGAGTCTATCACAAAGTTGTACACTCCGCAATTTTCAGTGAAAGCTGAAGGGATCAGTATTATTACTTGAGACTGTACTCGTTATGCTTCCACAAAGCAATTAGCAAACGTACTGATGAAGTCAATTATATAATTCCTACAATTGTTCGAATAAAATTGTAATCCAACAAATCTCGTATCGGAAATTTGCCTTGCAAAATGAATTATGAGAGATGCAATTACTTTTAACGAGCAATACAGGGATAAAGGTCATATCAGTCTAATATCCAATTTTATTTTTAAATGCCAAGAACGCATTTGAAATCTGACATAAATCACAATCGTATCAATGTCGAAAAGGTAAGTATGGCTAAAATAACTTTTATATATTTTATCTTGTATCTAACATCAACATACATTGAAACATATTCTTTATAGGATTTTGCAAACAGCAGAAAAAAATTACTATCTATGAGAACTAAAAGAAAAACTATGTGTAAAAATATTAGTGAATTCTTTGCATTCTTTCGATAAACTGAATTCTGGTTGTGCTAGCAAATTAAAATGCTAAAACGAATTTGTCTAATTTCTTATTTGAAAATTCTCATTCTAAAACTAGCATCCACACAGTCCCACGGCCATGCAAACTAAACTGTTATCTACATAACCCCCTACGGTCATGAAGATTCAGTTAAAATGAAGACAAAGACCTAAAATGAATTTATTTACCTACCTTGTCTTAAAAAAATTTCATTCTGTTTCTGGGAAGTGCTTAACCTTTGAAACGTTTTTCGTCCTTATTCTGGAGCTCATCAGAAAGACATAAAGGCACTTTTACAATAAAATTGTATATCAGATTCGAGAGTTATTGTTTTACTAAATATTGTCTAAATCTTATTTGTGACATTATCTTAATTTTTTCTAATTCTTTGGGACTTCCTGCCACATGTATTTTGTTTACTTTTTAACCGGTGCTCGAAGAATCTACAAAATATCATAATTAACAAGTATGTTACTGGTAAATAACCTCTACGCCTGTGACTTTTACGTCAAAGGATCAGTTAGAGGTTGATTTTTTTAAACAAATAACTCAAATAAATATAAAAACTTAAAATTGAATATTTCGCCGAATCTAATCTCTTTCCTTTTTCAAGACTTTTTTGAAAAATCTTGTTTGCTGTGTATGATAAATACACAGCTCTAAGAATGTTTGTTATATTCAATATCCATCCAATGTAAATAGTATCTATGGATATTTAATATAACAAACATTGTTAGAGCTGTGTATTTATTATACACAGCAAATAAGATTTTACAACAAAAAGTTTGAAAATGGAAACAGATTAGACTTCCGAAACGTCGGCGAAATATTTAATTTCAAGTGTTTATACTTATTTGTGTTAGTTGTTTAAAAAGAGCAACCTCTAACTGATCCTTTGACGTAAAATTCACAGGCGTAGAGGTTATTTATCAGTAATATACTGGTTAATTGTGATATTTTGTAGATTCCGAGCACCGGTTAAAAAGAAAAATATGCATGTGGCAGAAAGTCAAGTCCCAAAGAATTAGAAAAAATCATTATTTTACTATCTTGCAATAAAGCTTTCACAAAGGATCAGAAGATATGTGATAATGGAACATAGGCAACTTATTATACAGAGGTGGTATTGCACAAAACATAAATTTGATAAATCCATTGACGTTCTGGTTATAGGTTAGAATTTAATAATAATAATTTTAATTAGTATATTCTTATTAATGTATTCATCAAATGTTAAAAAGAGTAATAGAATATGAGTTTTTAGGAATAAAAATAAAATAAAATGGGACATTTATTTTGTACGAATTATAAAAATATTTTCAGGAGATAAATTGTTACCCCTAATTCAAAATAAATAATCTTTATTGAGATAGAAAATATGAGTATAAATATTTGAATTAAACAATCTTTTTTTAAGAGTTTAAAATTTACTGTAGGCGTTAGATAAAAACAAGAGGATTGAGAAGGATATAAATTAATTTTAATAGAAAAAAAAACAACTCGTTTTATGGAAGTAATAATATAAAAGAATTCTGTCTGTCTGCGTGTCTGTCTATTTCTCGGACGATCGATCTGTAACTTCTCTTGTGCGCAGGATTAATCTGAAGCTGTTTAAGATATTGATTTAAAATTTGGTACATAACGAGATCTGAGAATTGTATTTTGAATTCATTCCGTTGAAGGATTGGAGGCAAGTAGGGGAAAATAAGTGAAGCAAGCTAGTAAGATCCAGAAGCTTGGGATTTGGCGTGTATACTGGAAGGCAAGATTTCAATTCTTTTTCAGTACACCTGCCATCGCCATCGCAACTCCCCCCCCTCCTCATTTCATTATTAAAGCGGTTAACAAAATTAAATTAAGATATTTACTTGATAATTGGTACATGTGTATTATTTTATTTATTTATTTATTGCATACACTGTTCAACAGGTAAGATACCCAGTTACAGAACAGGAATAAAGGCATACAAAGCATTAATTACATAATATACAACGACATAGAAAGAAAGTAAAATGAAGAAAAAATTTACTTAAATGTACGAACTATGAATAACTACTGATACGAATAGAGAGAAAAAAATAACATGGAAAATGTTTAAATATAAAAACTATATATACATATATACACATATGTGATTCAAAGTAAATTAAGAAAAATAAAGGCAATCACTGATTATTTAATTTAGAACATTTTGTTTTATGTCACTAAGGCTGCAATTAAAAATATCGAATTCGCTACATAATTTGTTAGAAGTACTGCAAATCATATATAAAGGTGAATTATTTAGTACGTTGGTACGCGGCGTAGCTAAATAGAAAACTTGGTGATTACGAGAGGTTAATCTGGGAACGTGAAAATTAAGCTTACTAATTATTTCGGGTGCGTCAAAATCATTGTGTAGTAATTTAAACAGAAACACTTGAGAAAAGTAGCCTATCCTCAAGAGTAGTCATAGAATATCTTTCAAGCAAGTTACTTTGCGGAAAACCGATCACTGGATAGGTACCGTCGGATTTGAACCACAGTAATTTAAGAAATCTACGTTGAACTGCCTCCAAATTATTATTGTGAACATCATAACTGGAACTCCAAATTAGCGATGCATACTCAAGTTTCGATCTGACGAAGGATTGATACAGAATTTTCAGAGTATCAGTATTAGTGAACTCTCGACTAGTACGAACGATGAATCCTAGGGATTTGGAGGCTTCAGACACAATGGTATCGACATGATCAGTGAGGGATAATTTACTATCAAAAATTACGCCGAGGACGCGAAATGTTATAGGTCTTTGGAGTATAACATTATCTAGCCTGTGATCAGAAATAATAGGTAAAGTTTTTAAAGAAAAGGACATTACGTTACATTTACTAGGATTCATGAATAATTTATTTACTATACACCAGGTGTTTATTTTGTCAAGAGAAGTCTGAAGTTGAAAACAGTTATCGATTTCATCAATTATTGTGAAAATTTTTAGATCGTCGGCATATAAAAGATGAGGCAAATTAATTTCATTCACTATGTCGTTAATAGATATATTAAAAAACAAGGGCCCCAGAATATATCCCTGGGGAACTCCAGATGTAGCAGCAAATTGGATCGATTTGAACCCATTTAATGCAACGTGCTGCCTCCTATTCATTAAATAAGATTTAAACAAAAGGAGCAAAGAATATGAGAAGCCGATTTTTTCTAATTTATTAAGTAACAACTGGTGATCAAGCCTATCAAACGCTTTGGAGAAGTCGGTATATATGACATCTACCTGCCCACGTTCATCTAAGGATTCAGAAATATATTGAGTTACACAGAATAAATTTGTTGTTGTTGAACGCCCTTTCATAAATCCATGGTGATTAATAGAGATTTTGGTGTTAATTGAATGATATATTTTATCATGAAGTAATATTTCTAAGACTTTACAGAAGTTACAAATTATAGAGATTGGTCTTAAGTTCTCAATATCTAGTTTGTTTCCCTTTTTGAAGATGGGACATACTTCGGAATGTTTCCATAGGTCAGAAAATATGCAGTGTTTAAGATTAAGTTAGAAATTAGAGTTAGAGGATATGCAAAGATGATAGTGCAATCCTTTAATAAAAAAGCTGGAGTGGAATCACGATCGGTCGTCATTTTGGGTTTAATTCGTTTTAGAGCCCGAATAACCTCATCTTCACTGAAAGAGTTTATGCTAACAATAGGATTATTGTTAGGTATATCGGTCTCAATGTGATGTTCCTCGATATCTAATGAGGACTCATTATAAGATTGACCGAAATAATTGGCAAATGCATTTAGTATATCAGAGGGATTGTTTAGCGAAGATCCCTCAAAGATCATCTCTTCAGATACACTGGCCGACCCTTTCCTACTTTTGATGGAAGCCCAAAATTTATTGGGATCATTTTTTATATTATCTTCAGAGTAAATTGGTATCATATTTCCCTTCTGATGTTTTTGAGGTTATTGTGTATAAGTGGATCACTGGTTCTTGCATACTGTCTCCTGAGACGTTCTTTAAGGCTAATTTTTTTTATGAGACTGCCATTAAACCACGGAGGATATCTGCCGCTACGAGAAGTCGATTTCTTAGGTACACAAGATTCAAATACAGAGTCAAGTTTGTTGTAAAAATGAGTACATGCTCCATTGACGTCATTAAAGGAAGAGAGGGAGGACCATTCTATGTTGAGAAGGTTTTCTTACAATTTGGAGAAATCACATTTGCGGAAATTATAACTAACCTCATGATTAGTTGGAAAATTATTATTAAGGTTCTTAACAGTACTTATATAACGGCATCTGGACCTAGATTATATTTTGAGAGGACTTCGCTGATGGGTTGGAAAGTAAATAGGGAAAAATAAGTAAAGCAAGCTAGTAACCGTCCAGAAACTTTGGATTTGGTGTGTAAATTAGAAGCCAAGGCCTTAGTTTTTGATAGCATCTGCAATCCCCACCATCACCTCCACTACATTATTATAATGGTTAGCAAAATCAAATTAAGATAGCGACTTGAAATTTGGTACGCGTATTTACTAGAAGGATATCTGAAACTAGATTATATTTTGAGCTTATTCCGTTGAAGAGTTGGGGGGCAAGTAGAGGTAAATAGATAAAGCAAGCTAGTAAGACTTCGGAAACTGCATATACTAGAAGTCAAGGTCCCAAATTTTTTATGATATATGTTCTCAAAAAGAGAGTTGGAAGGGAAATCTGTATGTGGAAGTAGTGGTTCCTAAGGCAGCCTCCTTTTTTCTAACACGTGTTGTAGCTAATCAACAGTGATATTGAGGATATTTCTTTCTTTCATCTATAATTCATCTATGTCATACAATACTCCCTTTAGGCAAACGAGTGAAGTGAAATATATTTAATTGTATTGTTTAATAATTGAGAAAACATACCGCAAAAATTGAGGTTATGTTACCGTACATTTTAATAAATAATTAATCGTCAAAAGAAAAATCTCGTGGTAATCCTGACCTATTTATTATTAACCAAACTAACTTACTCCTTCGATACAGCTTTGTCAAAAATAAATGTTGTGGCTTATTGTATGGTATAAAATTAACGTGGGAATGTTGGGTGTCTCTAACGTGTACTTAAGTAAGTAAGTATACATTTTTCAAATAATTGAAAAAAAGTTTTTTATCAAGAAAAGATTCGTGAGATCAAAACTTTTTGTGGTAGTATCTTATGCAAAGATACATAACTAGAAGGAACTGTGCGCAAAAAAATAGCAAAGGCTCGGATTCTTATCTTAACCCGCCATTTTTAGCAAGAAATGGCTAAATGACTAACGTTTTTCAAGTGTCCCTAATATATTGGAAATTACGACCAACACAAATTTTCTAAATTCGCTTATTCATATAAAAATGATTTACTATTGTTATTACATATACCATTTTTAATAGTATTCAAATGGGCTAAATTACCCTCTAGTATAATGAATATCATATTCATTTTAATTAACAAGCACAAATGAAAAGTTAAGGTCTATTTTCTATAAAACAACATTTCAAAATTAATAACGATACAATATGTATAACAATTGAAACAGGCTTTCATTACGTTATTTTTATTCAATTTATTCAACTGAAATGCGTTACCGTATATGTGTACTTTGTGTTCATAATTATTATTTTCACTAAACATTTAATACATTTGGTGTATTTAATAGAATATTATAATATACACGTGAAAATGGCACTGTAATTAAATCAAACTGAATCTCACCTTTGTGTGTGAATGTACAGTATTCACGCACTAATTTAAAACTGTATTATTATAATTAATTTTGAATTGCAAATTATTTTATTAGTTCACAAAATTGAAATATTTTATAGAAATATAGATTTAACATGTTTTTGCGAATTGATTTCAAATATTGTTAGCTTGATATAACTAACTTTGACGATTTCCATGTTCACCCTGATTAATTTGAATATTATTCTTTTAATATTTGTGTAAACACACAATTGAAGAGAGCCTCAAGGGAATTAAAAGCTAACAATTTTAAATATATAGAAACAAAAATACACAATTAATTCGTCGTACTCTATCGCTTGGTTGCACATTCGTCGTGCAACCAAGCGTAGCAGCGCCCAGGTATATAACGAGGAGCCGAACTCAACAACTTCAGTCTTTGGAACCCTTCTGAAGAAGCTGACAGCATGATCAGCGAAACGTCAAGTCAAGTTCGACGACCGCGGCAAAACCCGGAAGAAACTACTTCATTGGACAACGGCCGTGAAAACCTGCATTGCACTACATTCAAATTGATTTGTTTTATTTCAACTTAAGAAATTATAACGTTTCAAATACTTGATTGCTTGACAGGTTTCTACTTCATGGCATTCAAAATATGTATTTAAAGGTGTGTAGAGTTCATTTAGGGGTTGGAGGGGGTAAAAAGTGTGGTGGGGGTGGAGAAGTGCTAAGTGGTAAAATAACCTTCTGAGGTGCATCATAAAGTTGTAGAGGTACATTTTTATCGAAAATATTGTTTTATAACTATAAATTCATCGAAAAACATAAGAATATAATCAAATTACACTTTTTATTCATTAAGAAACACATATTTCTTAAGCTCAATCGTAAAAACAAAAAGCAGGTCTTCTAATAATATAGATCTTTCCTTATTTCCCCTAAAAAAAATAATAAAAAGGTGTCACTCGATTTCGATCTGTAAGTTTTCTGAACTGAAATCATTCATTAACTGCACTAAATGTATATTGAACAATGCGAGTTAAAATGCGCAGTAAAAAATAAATTACCTACAATAAGCCTCAGTAATTTTTTTATACTGAGGCCAATTTCCTTCAATTTATGTTTTATTGCGGATTTTAAAATAACGTACATTGTGTAAATGTAGCATTATTTAAATATGCTCTTAAATAACTACTAACGCACTAGCTGTAGTGTTTATATTATGTTTATACTTATCCCTGCATAGAAGGTTTAAAAACACACTGTATTCAAAAATTCACCAATAATAGAAAATACCTGTGATTGAATGTAACTCTCTTATCTGTTTGTTTCTTGTATATTTATGTGCTTTTTCTGAAAGACACAATAATGGCATTTACCAAATTGTGCAAAAGCATCACGCTTAAACTTGGGGATTCGTCTAAGAATAAGGAACAACTCCCTTGAAAATAGCTTAATAACATCTTCCAGAAACTCTGGTTGTGGTCTGTTACGGACTGTTAGCTTCATATCTTCAGTGGAATGCGAATTGTGATAACCCTCGTCACATAAATCCGAGTGTAATATCTGCATTAATATATGAGGGAGGAAGCATAGGCGCCCTCATACTAAGGGACCTTTATATGCAAAACAAATATGTGAGGTATATAGAGCGTCGTGTTTGTCTCATGTTTATATTTAGTAGTTTAAAGTTCAGTTCCATCTGAATTGTTAACAGAACTGTATATGTTTAAAAGTGAATTATTTTTTGTTTGCTTATACTTGTAATGAAAGATATTCTTTATAGGATTTTGCAAACAGCAGAAAAAACTATCTATGAGAACTAAAATAAAAACTGTTTGTAAAATCTTTGCATTCTTTCGATAACCTGAATCCTGGTTATGCTATCAATTACAATCCTAAAATTTCTCTCTCTTATTCTACAATTCTCATTCTAACACTAGTTTATACACAGTCCCCTACGGCTATGCAGAATAAACCAGTATCCACATAACCCCTTACGGCTATCAAGATTCAGTTAAAATGAGAACATTTAAAAAAAATCGGTAAAGTTATTTACACAGAACTTCCCTCGTTATTTGTGCATGGTGGTCACTCTAAAAAATTATTAATTACGAAATGACATTGAGAATACAGATCGGAATATAGTTATTACTATTATTACAAAAAAACCTGATAACTTTTGGTCAAAAAAATATACAGAGTGCTCATCCAACAACAAAAGTTCAATACTAAATAACAGGTGCCAAATATGGAAGGCTTGCGCAAATACCGTTACATATGTCCACCATGACTGAATTATTTCTTGGGATGCCATTAATCAATAAAAGTATATAATAGGTGTATATGCCAAATATAGTATAGTGGTGGTTAAAAAATATAAAAAAATTTCAAAACTTTTTTTTTGAATAGGTTTAGAATGTCACGAAACGCGAAAATTTTAAATTTGAGCAAAAAAAAATTTTTCGCTCTATTCCAGTGTTAAATTTTTTTCCAAAATGGTGAAAGGATGTGGCAAATTTTTTTTTTCGAAATAGGTTTTAAATGTCATGAAACGTGGAAATTTTAAATTTAAAAAAAAAATATTTCGGCTATTCTATAATAGTTATAAATAGATTACCTAAACATGTTTTCAAATTTTTTGTTAAATTTTTCAAAAACATTTTTAAATTTGTTTGAATAATTTTAGAATGCCATGGAAACGTGGAAATTTTAAATCTGAACAAAGAAAAAAAATCGGTAAAGGTCTTTACACAGAACTTCCCTCGTTATTTGTGCATGGCGGTCACTATAAAAAATTAATAATTACGAAATGACATTGAGAATAATAATCGGAATATAGTTATTGCTATTATTACAAAGAAAACTTGATAAAAAAAATTTCAAAAATGTTGGTAAAAAAAATTTCAAAAAATTTTCAAATTTTTTTTCTGAATCATGCTTAGAATGCCATGAAACGTGGAAATTTTAAATTTGAAGAAATAAAAATTATTTTAGTAGAAAAAATTTTTTCAAAAATGGTAAAAAAAATTATTTTTTTTTTTTTAATAGTTTTAGAATGCCATGAAACGTAGAAATTTTAAATTTGAGCAAAAAAAAATTTTTTCACCTTGGTAAAAAATTTTTCAAAAATGGTGAAAAAAATTTTCAAAAATTTTTTTTTTCAGAAATAGGTTTAGCGTGTCCATGAAACGTGGAAATTTTAAATTTGAACAAAAAAAATTTTTTTTTATCTTGATAAAAATTTTTTCAAAAATGTTGGTGAAAAAAATTTTGAAAAATTTTTTTTCCCGAAATAGGATTAGCGCGTCATGAAACGTGGAAATTTTAAATTTGAGCGAAAAAAAATTTTTTTCACTATTTATTCCGTTTAGACGGTCCACCCTGTATAGTTTCCAGTGAAATTTCTACCATTTCTGCGCTGACAGTAGGGTCAACTACCTACCAAATTTGACTGCTCTCCGTCAAGTAGTTTTTTAGTAAATGCACCAACAGACAGACAGACAGACAGACAGACTGACGGAATTGAAAAACCTATATTTTCGGAATCTACGTGTTCTGAAACCTCAGAATCCGTAAGAATCTCGGAGGGTGATTTTTTCCCTTCGGTATGCGAGGGAAGTAAAAACTCCATCTATTTTAGTGGTAAAATTTGTTTCGAAATTTTTTTAAAATTTTCAATTTTTTTTTTTTAAATAGATTTAGAGCGCTATGAAACGTGGAAATTTAAAATTTTATGAAAAAAAATTCCATCTATTTTAGTGGTAAAATTTTTTTCAAAAATGTTGGTAAAAAATTTTCAAATATTTTTTTTTTCAAAATAGGTTTAGAATTCCATGAAATGTGGAAATTTTACATTTGAACAAAGAAAACATTTTTTTTTAGTGGTAAAAAAATTTTCAAAAATTTTTTTTTCAGAAATAGGTTTAGCGTGTCATGAAACGTGGAAATTTTAAATTTGAGCAAAAAAAATTTTTTTCATCTTGGTAAAAATTTTACTTCCCTCGCATACCGAAGGGAAGTATTGTATTCGAGAAAAAATCACCCTCCGAGATTTTTACGGATTCTGACGTTTCAGAACACGTAGATTACGAAAATATAGGTTTTTCAATTCCGTCAGTCTGTCTGTCTGTCTGTCTGTCTGTCTGTCTGTCTGTCTGTCTGTCTGTCTGTCTGTCTGTCTGTCTGTCTGTCTGTCTGTCTGTTGGTCCATTTACTAAAAAACTACTTGACGGAGAGCAGTGAAATTTGGCAGGTAGTTGACGCTACTGTCAGCGCAGAAATGGTAGAAATTTCACTGGAAAATATACAGGGTGGACCGTCTAAACGGAATAAATAGTGAAAAAAATTTTTTTTTGCTCAAATTTAAAATTTCCACGTTTCATGACGCGCTAATCCTATTTCGGGAAAAAAAAAATTTCAAAATTTTTTTCACCATTTTTGAAAAAATTTTTATCAAGATAAAAAAAAAATTTTTTTGTTCAAATTTAAAATTTCCACGTTTCATGACACGCTAAACCTATTTCTGAAAAAAAAAATTTTTGAAAAATTTTTTACCAAGGTGAAAAAATTTTTTTTTGCTCAAATTTAAAATTTCTACGTTTCATGGCATTCTAAAACTATTAAAAAAAACAAAATAATTTTTTTTACCATTTTTGAAAAAAATTTTTCTACTAAAATAATTTTTATTTCTTCAAATTTAAAATTTCCACGTTTCATGGCATTCTAAGCCTGATTCAGAAAAAAAAAATTAAAAATTTTTTGAAATTTTTTTTACCAACATTTTTGAAATTTTTTTTACCACTAAAATAGACGGATTTTTTTTTATTTCTTCAAATTTAAAATTTCCACGTTTCATAGCGTTCTAAATCCATTTAAAAGAAAAATTAGAAATTTTGTTTACTATTTTTAAAAAATTTTACCACTAAGATAGAATTTTTTTTCTTTGTTCAGATTTAAACTATCCACGTTTCCATGGCATTCTAAAACTATTCAAACAAATTTAAAAATGTTTTTGAAAATTTTTTAAAAAAATTTGAAAACATTTTTAATCTATTTATCACTACTATAGAATAGACGAAAAATTTGGTTTGCTCAAATTTAAAATTTCCACGTTTCATGACATTCCAAACCAATTTTGGAAAAAAAATTTTTGCAACATTTTGTTACCAGTTTGGAAAAAAAATTAACACTAGAATAGATGGAAACTTTTTTTACTCAAATTTAAAAGTTTCACGTTTCATGACATTCTAAACCTATTTAAAAAAAATATGTAATTTTTAAATCTTAAACTTCTTTTACCACTATTATAGAATAGACGGAAACTTTCCGTTTTGCTTAAATTAAAAATTTCTACGTTTGACATTTTAAACCTATTTCAGAAGAAAACATTTAAAATTTTTTTTTTAACATTTTTGAAAAATTAAAATAAAAATGAAATTTTTTAACCACCACTATACTTCCACTCCAATGCGCGAATGTTGGATTGATGTGACGGATGGCAATAATATCTGACATATACGCCTATTATACTTTTATTGAAAAATGTACAGGGTGGTCATCCCAAGAAATAATTCAGTCATGGTGGACATTATAGGTCTTAGAATTTTAATAATATTTGGGGCAGATCTCATAGAAAAGTTTGAGGCGTTAGTTTCTACCATATATGTTAAAAATTAAGTTTCTAGTTTACTTTACATATTTTCCCCTATTCACAAACCACCACCTCCCACCCCTTCAATGGAATCATCTCAATCAGATATCATTACAATACATACGTGTACTAAGTTTCAAGTGAATATCTCAATTTTATGTTATCAACCCCATTAATAATGGGGCGGTATTGGTGGGGTTTGATAAATATTAGATAGAAATCTGAGGCCTTGGTTTCTAGTATATACACCAAATTTCTGTACTCTTACCAGCTTGATTTACTTATTTTCCCATATTTACTACTATTTAACCCCCAACCCTTCAACGGAATCATCTCAAAATAGATTCTAGTTCGTCGTTATAATACATATGTCTACCAAATTTCAAGTGAACATCTCAATTTAATTTTATCAGCCCTTTTAATAATGGAGTAAAGGGTGGTGGGGGGTTGAAAAATATTAAAATATCTGAGGCCTTGGCTTCTAGGACATACACCGACTTTCAAGTTTCTGTACTTTCACCACCATCTCAAAATATAATCTATGGGGGATGGAAAGTATTATAAAAAAAAACTGAGGCATTCACTTCTAGTATTTATACCAAATCCCAAATTACTGTACTCTTACCAGCTTGCTTTACTTATTTTTCCCTGTCTACCCCTATGTAACCCCCACCCTTCAAGGAAATCACTTCAAAAAATAATCTGGATCCAGATGCCGTTATCATATACATACGTGTACCAAATTTCAAGGGAATATCTCAATTTTATTTCATCAACCCCTTTAATAATGGAGTTGGGGTACTGGGGGTTTGAAAAATATTATAAAATATTCTGAGACCTTGGTTCCTAGTACATACACCGAATTTCAAGTTTCTGTACTCTTACCAGCTTGCTTTGCTTATTTTCCCATATTTATCCCTATTTAACCCCCAACCCTTCAACGGAATCATCTCAAAATATAATCTAGTTCCAGATGTCGTTGTGATACATACGTGTACCAAATTTCAAGTAAATATCTCAATTTTATTTTATCAACTCCTTTAATAATAGAGTAGGGGTGGTGGGGGGTTTAAAAATATTATAAAAAATCCGAGGCCTTGGTTTCTAGTACATAGACCGAATTTGAAGTTTCTGTACTCTTACTAGCTTGCTTTCCTTATTTCCCCTATTTACCCCTATTTAACCCCCAACCCTTCATTAGAATAATCCCAAAATATAATCTAGTTCCTGATGCCATTATAATATATCCGTGTACCAAATTTCAAGTAAATATCTCAATTTTATTTTATCAACCCCTTTAATAATGGATTGGGGTGGTGGTGGGGGGATGAAAAATATTATAAAAAAATTTTAAGCCTTGGCATGTAGTACATACATCTAATTACAAGTGTCTGTACTCTTACCAGCTTGCTTTACATATTTCCCCCTATTTCCCCCTATTTACCCCCCAACCCTTCGCCGGATATCTTCAGAAAACAATCCAGTTCTAGATCTTGTTATAATATATACATGTACAAAATTTCAAGTCAATATCTTAAACCGTTCCGGAGAAAACGTGCGGACAAAAAAAAAAAGTTACAGACAGACAGACCGACAGACAGACAGAAAATTTTTTTTTCGCTCGCATTTAAAATCTCGACGTTTCATGACATTCTAAACCTATTTCACGGAAAAAAAAATTTGAATTTTTTTTTACGATTACTATACTTCCAATCCACTACGTGGCTGTGGAAGTAATATGAGGCCTTGTCTTCAAGTATATATACCAATTCCCAAATTTCTGTACTCTTACCAACTTCTACAGTTACTAACGCGTGAATAAGGGGTGTGCGGTTAGGTGGTCTTGGGCGAAATTATTTTGTAATTTGGAAGTAGGGGTGGAAATACCTATATGTGAATTTTCTTCATGATACGTTCATTTCCAATATGTCAGAAGTTTTCTTGGTGGAGAATTCTATAAATTTTCTTAACTGACTTCATCATCGATACCTAATATCGACATAATAAGATTTAAACAACCGTGAGAGAACTAAATTTTATTCAGTCATTTTTAGAAACGGTTTTATTACGAGCGGATTTGTAAAATGAAAAATACGTATTTTTTTAAGAATGGCGTGAAGAACTCTAACCTCATAAAAATCAAAAGCAATGAATTTTTAATGACCGTTGTATAAATGGCATCATCGTCTATAAAATAAATCATGTTTGTCGTTCTCTAAAATATACCAAAACTTAATTTTAATCCGAAATCTGTTACAGTTTTTAATTTGCAAATAAAAATGTGCTAAACAATATTGAATTCCAAACTCCAGTGACTTAAAACTCTGTATATTTGGGCTATATGCTTACTAATTTGTTGATACTCCCTGCTCCGAATATGTTGATACATTTTGAAACACCCTGTATAAATTATATGAATAATTTGAAATTGTAGAAATATTTAAAATATTAGGTTGTGCAGATTTTTATTTATGTGACTACGACAATAAATAGTCTGATTACGTTACATATTGAATATCAGGTACAACATTTTAGTAATTATATGTAATACCTCAGGTTTCTCCAAGGAAATACAATTGAACTGAATTGACTTTATGACAATAGGTTTCAATAGCATATCAGTTCCATTTGATTAAATAATGAGTATCTATAATTACCTAGACACAAAGGGGTATAGCTCACATGTCACAGAAAGTATATGGACAATGTAACTTCCCCCGATGATAGTTAATATTAAAGTAAAAATAAGTTTCAAGCTACATTAAATTTTTAAAATAAATGCTCTGACTTTTTAAGATGTCTTTCGGGGGCAGAAGGAAATATTTTTGTCCTATATTCGTAAAAGATCACATTCTTATCAGTATTTGCGAACGACGTGCCGGCAGATCCTAGCAATTTTGAGGAAAAATATTTGTTTAGGAAGGTACAAATGTACATTATTTACTCGTAGTCTAACATTATATCAACTTTTATCGTTTCGAATGTCGATAGACAGCCAGGGTTGGAAACTACCAAGTTGTTCCTGTACAGCATACATAGAGATGACGAAGTGTGGCAATGATATGTTCATTCTTCTGAAATCTTAAGTCACAAACTTTTTGTTTATCAATTAATATTATTTTTATTTCTGCAATGTGTCTCACTGAAGAGTGTAACAGCGTAATAATTCTTTTGTTTTTTGTCCGATTTGAGTCAAACTGATCTTAAAAGATACAGGTCACCAAGGTCTATTTAAGGCCACAAAATCACTTTCCATCTTTAAATGCAAAGTCATATACCTACGATACTAAATTGTATGAAGGAAATCAAAAATCACAGTACGCATTTTTTAGTTTAGTTAAATGCTAAAAAAATGAGGTCTTGATGAAACAAATTCCAGTCTCAAGTTTCTCGTTTTGATGAGCATACTCTGACTCCTTTGTTACTACTGAGCAGCGTTGCCACTTAAGGTTGTAGCTCTGGTAACAATTTCAATACTTAAATTGCAAGATTCCGTGACACCACACGTAATTAAACGATATAGTAGTGTAATAGAGGTCTATTTGATTCAAGAATGGGCACATATAAGAGGTTAATAAAAATAAATGACTGTCAAAATAATAAAATAAATTAGATATTCTTTAAAGAAACGTTAAAATAAGTAACATAAAATGCCATAAATAAAATTCTTTGGTAAATATAAGAACAGGAGGTATTGTAATAGCATAATATTTTGCCTTCGAATTGTAACATATTGTTACAATTGTAACATAAACGACAACACTGCTACTGAGAACAATTTAGTAAATGTCAGATTAGTTGTCAAGTAAATCGGTTGGAATGTTGTCTAATTTTTTGTATTGTACCATATTTTATTTCAATTAAAATGCGAAAAAAGTGGAAATTGTTAGATTAGTTAGTGCTAATTCTCGTACAATGAGGGAAGCTGCTACAGAATTTAATAATCGACATCCAGATCGATGCCCAATAGACCACGTAAAAGTTTGGCGAATTAATACATTATTCTACAGAACTGGCAAGATGTGCAACAAATAAGAACAACGTGTGAGGGATCATGAGGAAATCCAAGGTATAGGCTAAGGATAATATCCTCAATTTTAAATGTACCCAAGGGTAAAATTTGGCGATGCCTCCGTCGAAATAAATTACGTCCCTTCAAGCCTGTTTTCTTACACACATTAGAAGAAGGATTTCTTTCATCAAAAACAATTTTTTTTTTAGAATTTAACTAAACTCCGGATTCAGGGTTTTTTAATGATTCCGAACAAGTTTTGTTATCAAAATTTTTTTATTAAAAAATATCTACTATGATTTATTGAATTTTTTGATACAATTTAGTATCGTAGATGGCCTTGCATTTAAAGAGGAAAGTGATTTTGTGAACTTAAATAGACCTTGGTGACCTCTTATCCTTTAAGATCAGTTTGGTTCGAATCGGAAAAAAACAAAAGAATTATTACGCTGTTACACTCTCAAGTGAGACACGCTGTATATATATTTTGTAGAATATTCAATATATTTTGTAGAATACTTTTGTCAGTTAAACTATTGACTGTTATTTGGTTTTCCACTGAAAACCATAATACACACAAGGATTATTTAAAATAAGCTGTTGAATTTCTGTGTGTTTACGAAGTCAATTGAAACTGGTCAGTGTTAAAGCACAGGACCGTGCGCACTTAACTTGATATTTTGTCCTATGCATTTAACAATGGTATCGAGAATTGTAACGAAAAAATAATTTTTTCGTTTAAGCACCCGTGCTAAATAAATTTGAATTACCCGCCGAAATAACGACCGGAAGTCAACAAGTGCGCAAACGCGGTAGAAGCATCATTTGAAATATCCCTGCTAGTTCACTTTTGATTTCGACCTAGGTGAGTGAAGACTTGTTACTTGTTCTTTAACGAATTTTCACGTTTATTTCTTTAATCCTTTGATATTTTGAATATATTTGATTATTAAATGATGTCATATTATTGAGTTAACGTTGCTGTATAGTTATTTTTGGGAATTAAAGGATATTCCGTATAATAATTAATTTTTATTAACACACATGTTTGTGTGATGTCGGCGTCCATTTGGACACATGCTAATTCATTAATTATCGCGGCAATTTTGTATTTTGTGGTCGCTTGAGACACAATACCGTGGTGTTTTGTCATTATTTAGATTATTTGTACGAGGATTAAACTCGGAAATTAATCAAAGGATAAATTAGAATCTTTGTTTCCTAATCGTGTGTAGACAATCTTACCTCATTAAAAGTCGAAACCTAAAGTCATTTTGTCGCATTTAGTTAACCTCGTGTTAGTACAAGAGATTAAGATATAATTTTTTATTAGTTAATTATTTTTGGGAGATTAAACCCATAATTTTGTTTGCTATACTTGTTACAGTATTAACTAATACTTTTTTCAGATAGTAATTCAGATATTTTCTCTCTAATTCTAACTAAATTTTGTTACCTTCATTCAAGTTTTTGGTCATAACCAGTCAGCCATTTTGTAAACGGCTAAAATTTCATGAGAGTAGAGTTTTCTTATTTATTAATTTCATATATTATATTAATCAGTAGTTTATTCATACATTTTCAGTAGTAGAGTAAAGTAAAATTTTATCAAGACTCAGGTTTTTTATTAAATTGCTGATAGTTTGGTTTTGCAGTGACCTTCGTCACCATAGTTTTTTGTAGTTTTCTTGTATCTTTTTTCCCCCCATTTTAAAGTTTTTATATTATCAACTGGTTCTTTACATTCCCCTTTTTCATGTAAAATCCTGGACCAAACCACCATTGAAACAAGGCACAAGGCATAACTTGAATATTTGGAGTTATCCTAAAAGTATTGGATACTATTCCGACGCAGCGTCTCCTGGAAATCAGCGTTGTCAGGACCTGAATATTACGTCCTTCCCGGGTACCCGTGGCCATCTTCAGGAACAGACCTCGTCGGGATTCCACGTCTCCGCTAAGCTAAGTAGCCAAATTTATGTGCAAAATTCAACTTTTGGTCAGAAGATAATTTGTAAACCAGTTGATCGTTTCATTGTAATTTTTTTGTTAATATTCAAATTTAATTTTTTTTCTAAACTAAATTTTTGTTGTTTAACTAATTAAATCAAATTTCACCATTAATATTTCTACTAAATTGTAAAGTGTTGTAAAATTTTCGCTCTTTTATACTTATGTTAATATATTATTTGTTTTATATTTGATTTTGATTGTTTTCTCCCCCTGATAAAGTTTGCAAGAGTGTTATTTACTGAATACGCTGGCGTCCAAATTTGTATAGTTTATTAAAGTTTTGTTTGGTAAATTTGACAAGCAAATAATCGTTAAGAAACAAAAATATATAACTCTTCTCGCCACCTAGTGACCCTCGACCAGCCCTGAGCTAACTGGTTGCTACGCTTTCATAGCTTCCTCAGCAGCCAGCTGAGAAGTTGTGGTTGTAGAATCGAACAGTTGTTGAAACTGTGCAGACGAGTCCGAGACTGGCAATGCAATAAGCCTGAATGAACCATCTACGACTGCACTGGTTTAAAGATAATAAAACGGACAGGCCGACTAGCATAAAAAAAACTTGTAAATCGTTTCTCAGCAGTCAACGTAGACTTGTGAGATGTGCTGTCATTGGCCTGGGTTTGAGGACGGGTGGCGACGATTGGCTGGGACCCGGGTATTCCTCAATCCGATTGGTCGGTCGGTGTTTAAGTTATATCAGTTATTAGTCAACGTGGACTCGATATATCATCTAGTTCTTTATAACATATCTCCAGTGCAGTGCAAAAAATGGTTTTCAGAACAGCTTTTACCAAATATTCCGCCTAATTCAGCAATTGTGTTAGATAATGCTTCTTATCAATCGTGAGTATTAAATAAAATACCAAACACCAGTACAAGAAAAACATTTTAAAATTCATGAAAAAAAAAATATGGAAATTCCTGTAAAAGTTAAAATAAAGCGCGAATTACTGAAAAGAATAAAAGAACAGAATGTCAAAAAGGGAATGTGTTATTGATAACTTATCCAGTACTATTGCATATTTAATCCTATCGAGATGGTTTGAAAAACTTCAAAATATCGTTTGCGAAAATGTAATGACTCTCCAACGTTAAGCGCGTAATTAATTACCTACGGTCACATATTGACACCGATAATACAGTATATCTTCCAAGCATTTTAAATTTATTTATATGTGTTTTAATATAGAAGCATTTTTTTTTAGGAATGATTCTGTTGCCTGATTTCATCGCATGGAAATGAAAGATTGTCATATCCTAATACTGGTACAACGTTACAAGTGTCAAAATATAACCATATGGTGAAGAGGGGGGGGGGGGGGTGGGCAGATATAGCAAAATTACATTGAAAAACGTAGACTGAGATACTTATTTTGAATTTTTATATGATGATGTAAAAATTTGACCAATTGGGAGGGTCCTACTGGGTGCTGGGGCGAAATCTAAGGTTCATGGGTAAATCATGACCCCAGATTCGTTGTTAGCACACCGAAAAACGTAGAATGAGATATTTATTTTCAATTTTTATATAAACTAACACTTTCACCCTTTGGGGGGTTCTGGGGGATGCTGGGGTGAAATCTAAGGGTGATGGGTAAATTATGATCTCACATTCATTCTTAGCACACCGAAAAACGTAGAATGAGATATTTATTTTGAATTTTTATATGATGTGAAAATTTGACCTTTGGGGGGGTGCTAGGGTGTGCTTGGGTGAAATATAAGGGTGATGAGTCAGTTCTGACCTGAGATTCGTTTTTAGCACACCGAAAAACGTAGAATGAGATAGTTATTTTGAATTTTTATATGATGTGAAAATTTGACCAGTTGGAGGGGTGCTAGGTTGTGTTGGGGTGAAATCTAAGGGTGATGGGTCAGTTCTGACCTAAGATTCGTTTTTAGCACACCAAAAAACGTACCAGAAGGTATTTCACCTTTCTGTATCAGGACTTTTTTTTTCTGTGGGCCTGTGTTATCTTTACGTGCTACCTATTTAGTGCACTAGATGAATGGAAATATGTGGAAAAATACAAGCGATATTATCTTAATAAAACAAAGTATAAATCTAACTTTTAGAATTTTTTATTACGATTAATATACTTCCACTCCACTATGTGGATTTGGAAGTAATTTTTTATCACCAATTCAACCTAACCTGAACTAGAGATAATATTTTTGCACCAACTGCTAGATGTAAACTTTATTATAACCATGACTGACAATTACTGTATATATTTTCTTGGAACCTACGAATCAAAGAGTAATTGTTAATATCATATTTTCATTAAAATCAAATAAAGCACCAGGACTGGACCTAGTCAAATCAGAGACCCTTAAACAAAAGCCCGAAGAAATAGCGTCGCCTCTAAGTTATCTAATTAATAAAGTCATTGAAAGAGGAGTTTGCCCACCTGAAATTAAAACCGCGGTTATAAAATCATTGTTTAAAAGTGGCGACAAAAATCTGGTATCAAATTATCACCCTATATCTTTAATTACAAACTTAACAAAAATGTTTGAAAAAGTTATTAAACCTAGATTAATAAAATATTTAAATAAATACAATTTGATATCAGATAAACAATTTGGATTCAGGGAGGTAAGTGCACCCAAGATGCCACTTTTCTCACCGGCAACATTTTTAAGGCATTAGATGACATCTTCAATATTCACGTATCACGTAAAATTGGGTCTTTATACATTTTTGTCAACTACCCATTTTTTCTCAGATATTGTGGTAGCTGGGTCAGATGCAATATATTATATAGACTCGATAATGTATCATTAAATATTAAAAGATATAGGGGAAACTGATTCATTGCGTATGAAATAAATATTACTATAAAATATTTATCCTATGCTAAGCCCTTATGTTTAATGGAGGAACCCATATATTATACAAAAAGCACTCATGGGGAATTCTGGTGAAACACAACATTTTTACAGCAAAAGCGCTTTAAAGAACCAGTACACTGATAAACGAGTAGAAATTGCAATCAAGTGAGGCCTATTAGAAATGCATATTTAATTAACACTTTGCATGCGGTTTTGCACGATGTCAAAGACGCAGATAATATCTTTATTTTTATAGATGAAATTAGTATAAACGCATTTCTTTACCAAGAAAACTTAAGTCCACGAATATAATAGATTAAGATGTATATATCTCAAGCAAAATCAACGGAGCCGGAATTGAAGGCATCAGAGCCCGGGGCTGTAGAAGTGGAGGCCCTTAATCGATTCTCTAACGATAATAATAATAAAATTCAATCTCCGATTTCCAGTTTACGAAATATTTCAAGAAAAGATGTACAAGTACTTTGTGGCGCAACAGTATATTCAGTTTAAATAAATTGAAAAAACGATGAAAAATTGAAAAAAAAATGAAAATATCCTTCAGTTCGGTATATTTTATTACTTCTCTAATCAATCATGAATTAAAAATGAAATATTTTTATAGTTATAAAATTTTATATCCGGGGATTTGCGGATTTGTGGAGGCTCCGGGGCTCCCGCCCCAACTGCCCCGCCATAAATCCAACTCTGGAAATCAGAAAAAGTAAACTAACTCCACTTTTACTTTTATTTTGAAAGTGTTACTGAAGATTCTTTCAGGATCGTGTTCTGCTGCCCTTCGTATTATAAGTACTAAACTTTTACGTCCTATACTAACTTTAGAAAACTCTACGTACTGTCGTGAACAAAAGAAAATAGGACAACAATTTTTTTATAGTGTAAATTTGTCTCTATTTTAATATGTAATGCGTAGCCGAAATAAAACAGTTAACGGTTTTATTGTAATGATGTAGTTATTGCTAAAGCAGAAAATGGATTGTCAATGAGACATATTGCACTGCGTTATAACATTAACAGAAATTCTGTGTTAACATTGGTGGGAAATAAACGATACGATTAGTAGAAATCCCGGATCAGGGCAACGAGGAATATCCAACTTAACAAGCAACCAACTGCTAATATTTTGTTATTGGACCATTTCCGTTTATAACTTGTATGTCTGTTTAGCAGAGAATTAAATAAACTTATACAATAATCATTAGTAATAATATTTTCCCATGCATTATTTACTACTTCCACTAATTCTTGGGCATTCTATGGTCTCACATTTCGTTTTTGGACACTTCTTACGAGTAGTCCCCATACGTCTTCCACAGGGTTAACATCTGGACTATGACTGGGCCAGTTAAGAACATTAATTGTTATCTTGAAACCAGTTAGGCACGGTATGAGCAGTATGCAGTGTATGCACTGAACAATTATCTTCTTGAAACATGAATTCAGTATTAGGAAATAATGTGACACAGAAGAGGGCATATTGCCTGAAATTCTATTATACGTTTCATTATTAAATCGTTCCTCAATAATGCCACAAAACACTAGGAACTCGTGCCGATATCCAAGCCCATACGTTAACGGAAAATCTACCACTTTTGTCATTGTTAGATATATACTTCTCATCGAATCGAGTATTCGGTGGTCGATAAACACGACTACTACCGCTGTGTGTAGGTTGGAAAGTTTTTTCATCTGTAAAGATTACATTGTTCCAAGAGTTTACATCACTATGCACTAAAAATTCAAGCACAAATCCCAGTCGAGCTTCTTTATGTTCAACTTTAAGTAGGTATTTCTGTGTTGTTGGATGACAGCGTGGCTCCGATTTTCTTACTCGCTGGCAACCAGTACTACTCGATTCAGGAAGATTCGTTTCTTCAACAGCCTGAATTACTGAGTGAAATAGATTTTCTACTAATTTATTACCAATTGCAAATCTTGCTGTTGAATTGATATCCTTCGTCACCCTGATCCAGGATTTCTGCTAATCGTACAGTTTATTCTCCTTTTTTTTTTAATGTTAAACACAGAATATTTGTTCATATTATAACGCAGTGCAATTTGTCTCATTGACCATCCATCTTCTACTTTAGCAATAACTCCAGCTTTAACTAAATCGCTTATATGGGGCATATTAGTTTTGGCACGCTTGCAATGAATTTTGACAACTAACTGACAACGTTACAAAAATTAAAGTTAACTAACAACTAGATTTTAGAAAAAATACGTTATAAGACTTGTCCTATTTTTTTTCCTTACGACAGTACAACTGTCCATGTTTAATTCTGTTTGCAAACATAATTTACCTAAAAAAATTGACTCGTAACTTACAACAGTTAGAAGTGCATTTATATAGAGAACGAAAAATGAAGGCCCTAATATACTTCCTTGCGACACTCATACCGCAATGGGCTTTGATGACGATTTGTATGTTATTACCTATTTTGAAATGGTTACTATTCAATCCCTGTGTAGTAAATGTAATGGGAAATCAGACACATATAGAAAGCAGTGAAACAGAAGCGGACTCGACCTAACCCCGATTCGATTCAACCTCTATAGAATAGTTAGTTTTTTTAAACGTTTATTGTATTAAGTTAGAGAATTTCAAAGCGTGATATTCAGTAACAGTCAAATAAATTCAGTTTTGAACTAATTGTCAATAAACGTATTCGAATCTAAATATTATTAAAATACAAAGTTTCATATCTCGTTCGGATGGACATTTATTCTGTTATCAAAATCACCATAATATTTTCCAGTACGTCCCTGGATGAAGGGCTTGCAGTAGGATGGATATGAGACGATAAATTCTGCCCTAAACAACTTATGGCATATGCTATCTCTTAATGGTATGCAAATGCCGCATATCTCTCAGCGAAATTAAGAACTTATTGTGTCTAATGCATATTGAAATGGTGATAATATAGTCTATTATGGAGCGAGATTAGCAACAATAATGTTGATAGAATATTGTAGACTGATGAATTGCTGTGGGCCTAACTGTTATCATTACCATTAAGATTTCAATTTGATGTCTGCTCCGTGAACATGAATTCATCACGCCCGCATAGGTTTTCAAGTAATCGTCTTCATTAAGGAGGTCATATATTATGTTTAAATGTTTACTGAGATTAAGCGTATTGATTGGCAAGCTAGCGGGGATTTTCGGATACCACTTAATCCTAAAATTATCGAAACTATTTAGATGAGTAGACACTTCTATAAACAATAATTTGAATTTAAGTAAAGTGAAGTTATCAAAACAAAGGGATAAAACAATTGCCTTACCGTAGCAATTTTATTGTTTTATTTTGTTTTTGGTATGACATCAAGTGCAATGAGATGTTTTGAACTAATATACGATTCAAATGTATTGACTCCTCATGGAGGAGCAGAAAAAAATTGGAAAAATTATGTGTTTATTACAAGTCTATTCTGAATCAATTACTGAAATTTGAATAATGTACATTGTACACTTGAAGTTCTGCTAAGTTATACTGAAAGCTGTCCTACTTTTTAAGGAAATTTTGATCATACCAGTTTTAAATCCGCTATATCTTGGAAAATATGCATACTATGTAAGTAATATTTTAGACACGGAATTTTTTGTACGAATTTTTTCCTAATTTTTTTGTTTTCAAATTTTGCAGCTATTGTCAAAAACGTAACGTCATGTTTATTCGGTTATTTATCAATGCATTAAAAAAATTGTTGTTAATATAGTTAATTATACAAAATATACTTAAGCATTTTCATAAAAGACAATTGGTATATATCATCTATTAATTTAGTTATAAAGCGTAAAGGACAATATCATTGGAAGTTTGCAAATATTATTTCGTGGTTTCTTTGCTTACTTGTAAATTAGTCCATTTTGATTCAATATTTGACAATAATTTTCTAAGTCTAAACTGTAATACTCAATAGATTTTATTTTATTTTTAGCATTTTTTGTTAATTTCTAGAAAATATAATGTTTATAGTGTCGTATTATGGTTCTTAATAAAACAATATCTAATTATAGTATTCACTTGTATTTCTTCACATCCACAGTAACTTGACAATTAATAATTTGTAGATTTATTTAAAATAAATAAATAAATATACTTACTTTCACTTCATAAGAATATTTATTGAATAAATCTACCGTTAACTTTGTGCATCACGACAGATAAACAGGTGCTTATATGTCGTGTCGGTATTTTAGGTCTATTTCTGACTATTTAAGGGCTGTGCCAAATGGTGGATATATGCCCATAAATTTGGATTAGGGCACGACGAGAGACGCCAAAGGCGATTTGTTATACATGGGTTCGCGAATGCGTTTGTTTACGCAATATGTCACAAGCGATAAGGCTTACGTAGATGCATTTTCATATTTTCTGACGTTATCATTTATCACATCTAAGCCTATTTAGTTAGATCGCTGATAATAGCAAATTTTTACTGTTAAAATTAATGTTTATAATTGTGGTTTTGGTAAATTATCTTCGCTGTTCATGAAAACAGTAATTGTTTGAATATACCAAGATTCAAGGTAGAAGGGTGCCATTTTTTTCAAACACTAGATTTTAAGACTTTAAATATGTACTTATATATAGCCAAGATAATTTTGAAATAACAGCTTTTTTAGAGATAACTTTTTGAAAAATTAGAAAAAAACATTATAGACAATAAAGTTATCTATCGCCCTGTTCGAAATTTGATGACAAAATAATGAAATTTAACCTCAGTGTTAAAAAGAAATCAACTTACTCCTTTTAACTCAAAAATATTCTCGAAAAATAGCATTTAGGTAAAAACTTAAACAATTAGAAATAAAATCATCCTCGGTACAATTCGTGTATAATCGGTATAATTTTTGGGATGGGGCTCCTATGTAGACGCTCCTATGCTCATATTATAGGCTCTTATCTCTACTTTTAAAATCTGTAAGTAAATACTCAAAAAATATTAAATATTAAAAATTTATATTTTTTCAAAATTTACTTTCATTTCCAATAGTTTACTAAATTTTGTCCAAACAAACATTTTAATCTTTGGATTCTTTAAATCAGACCCGTAAAGATATCGACATTTTTAAGAAATAACCGAGAAGCACCTATGACCTATAGGGAAAAAACCATAATTCTTGATTTGATTGATATTACACAAAAGGAGCATTTGTTATGAATGTAATTTTTGTTAAATAAACTACTTTTCTGTTATTTCAAAATTTTGTTCTGGAATTGTAAATAAATGTTAAATACAAATACAGGGAAAAACGATAACTTCTTGTATTTTGGTTAATATTACAAATAATTTTAAGAGTACCTTTTTGTAGCCCTTTCAATGCTCTGCAAAAATGTTCAAGTATTTCGTAATTTTACAATAATTTTAAGAGTACCTTTTTGTAGCCCTTTCAATGCTCTGCAAAAATGTTCAAGTATTTCGTAATTTTACAAGTTGATAAAAAAATATAGCTAGTCAAATATTAATTATTATAAAAAAAAATAGAGAAACGAAAGTTATTTGGGTGTTATCAAGTTCACATAGAGTACTTATAGAGATACAGCTCCCATAAAAATTTTAAAACTTTATCTTCAACATAACGGAAATTATTAGAAAAAATTTTGTTTTGTGACTCACTTTTAGAGGATGTACTTCCTCAGTCCATTTTTTGACTAAGGTAAATTGGGTTATATGGGCTCAATATGAACCCAGGAATCGCAGGTTTCCGTCCGGGAACTCAATTCGGGGGCAACCTGTATATATGTTATCGGAACTCAGAAAAAGAATTAATTAAATATATAGAATAAATTCAGTTACAAAGTAAAAAATACCAGCTTTTCAAATATACAAAAAGAGAATGATGAAATACTACATGTTTTCCTAAATCTTCAGTGCATCTTCAGATAAGCAAAAATACAGATATTTACAGTTTCGGGAATGTACTTCGCTAAGAAATATGATATAAATTTTGATACTTACAGATTAATTAGACAAGAGTATCACGTATATATAGAATATAGTTTAAAGTCACATTTGTCTACCAGTATATAATACAAAGCATTGTATTCAGATACCGGCGCGGGAGCATCGGCTTCGGTCGACTCCCGATTTACGGCTATTATGTTGTGTATGGCTTTTTATAAATTAAATGTGATTTATAATAATTATTTTCTATTATTTTTCTAATAAATGTTGTTTAATAATGCCATTTTCATAATATATTTTGTACCTGAGGTAATATTTTGCATATATGTGCTATACACAGATTCGCACCTCGCTTGCTACACTACTTATACTTCAATAATTTTTCACGAAATATGTTTGCTCTTCATGACAATATCTTTTATTTTCCTATAAATCGACTCATGCTAAAAATTTTGAAAAAATACTGAAAAGAAAAGTTTTGAATTTTTTTATTTAATATTGTCGGTTTGGAAGTCAAACTTTAGACGATCTTATTAATTACACTTCTTACCACTAATAAAAAATAAATCATCTGCCTCTGAACGTGTTTGAGATTTATAGCCAAAATTAGCTACACCGCCTGTGCTATCAGTTTAAAATATTCTTTAAACTTTTGCCTACTAGAAGGAAATTTTTAATTTATATCCAATCCATATATCTTTCAAAAATGTATATAATCGTTGGTAAAATCAAGAATACATGTAAAGTTTTATGTTCTGTTTTTTGTTAATCATTCACAACTATCTATTTAAAAAAATATTTGTATTGTAATTTTTCCCACTTAATCCATTAAAGAGACTTTTCAATAATTTGTGTTTTCCTCTTTCTTACTAAAATAAGGTGTAAGCCACGGTAGTCGACATATAATATGAATTCCAGAAAAACTTTTCAAGTCATAACCCACATTCGACGTATAAACCAAATATTCTAACCAACAAATTAAATATAGCATGTGTAATTTCACAAAATTTCGTTCATCATACATATTGTTATTATTAATTTGGCAAATATATCAAAAACCAAGTTTAAATTCAGTTAAAATTGAGGACTGGATCATTTTTGACTCTCCTATAAAATTATTAAATTTTGGGATAAATCCAATGGCACCTAAGCTAACGATATAACATGAGTTCACTGGTCAATTTTTTTTCGCGCCGTTTTCTCGAAAACTGCTACCCCTAGAAAATTAAGTTTATTATAAAAAAATCGTCTCCCACCTTGATTTTATTTGTTCCCAATTTACTTGGTATCAGTTTCTAAAGATAAAAAAGTTTCCCGCCTGCTATATTTATGCCTGGAAACTGTCGACATAGCATTAGAAGAAAAAACATTTTCTACACTTATTAAAATTTGATCATAATAAGTATTACTCCTTTTTATTAACAGATATGAATTGATAATATGATAGAAAGATAGAAAATTGAGACCAATTTATTGTTCCGTTCTTGACTTAGAGCGAGTTAATCGAAAAAATACTTCTTATATTTTCAAAAGATGCATGGTACCAAGATAAATAATAAAAAATCTTCCTGTAGAAAGATTTAAAGACCATTTTATACCAAACCCCGCGGCAAAATATTATTTACTCTATTCATAACAGGTTATGTTTTGAAAATATCGACATTTTGGGTTCTACTAGTTAGATTTTAAAAATCCAAATATTACAATATTTTCTTCAAAAATATTTAATAAAGCTCTGAGAGACAAACTAAAATTTGAAAAAAAAAATGAGAATTTTAGAGCAATTTTAAAATTTTCTAAAACTTTCAAGGTGAAAATGAAATATTAAGAAGCCCAGAACAAATATGTGTCTTCGGATTATGAATGCAGAGACAGAATCCTACAGTTTGAGATTGAGATCCCAAAAGTTAAAGCGATTTCTCTCATTTTCACTTTCTTGTCTCGCAAAAATTTATATTTTCAAAATCTGTCCACGTCATGTTCTTGAAGACACTTTTAGCTGTAATTGACTAAATCACTTAGTTTTTCGAGGAGAATTTTTAAATTGATGGGGAAAGTTGGCATCCCTGGTTCCTTTGAACTTCTAAAGTTAGATTTGATCACTTTGACATCGGAGTTGAACAGATCGATAGATAATTTGACTGTCTACAACTTTTATTTCAAACATTTTTCTTATGTCAGCTGAACAAAAAAAGTTATCGTCGAGGTTATCGTGAAAAAATATGTTTATTCAAAATTCTCTTGGATGTAGAAAATTAGACAGAAAAGAATTTTATTCGCCAATATACGCACATGTTCCAAATCATAAAATCTAGCGGTTAACAAAACAGCAATCTTTTATCTCATTTTGACGCAGAAACTTTGGCGCTTGGTTTAGAAATAGATTCTAAAAAGTGATGCTCTGCACCTTAAACCAATTACATTCTCAAAGTGTGTATACTGACTAATAATAAAAACTAAACTAACTAAGCGGTTGCACTATCATTTGTTCTGAAATTAAAGAGGACAAAGCACAATTATATCGGCGGAATTCAATCAGTGAAATTAAAAATATTGGCACTTAGCAGCGAATATAAAATGCTAGTTTTATTGCCAAGAAAAGAAAAAACAACAGCAACGACTTGCCATTTACATTAATTAACATTAAGTGTAGGGTTCAGTAAAACACCTTCTTTAACAAACCGAGAAAAGCGTGCAAAATTATCTCAGAAGATGCAAAATTCTGTTTTTTTTTTAATAGTGTGTAGACATTCCGTGTAATGGTGAATTCGTTTTACAATTCTCTATACACATAATTTTATACTTTATGAAATATAAGTGTTTCCAAAATTTATATTATACGGGGTATTTGGGGAATATGGAGCAATATCATGTGCGCTACGACTTTGTCGAAATAACATTGCAACAAGTTTATTTATGGCGCGGGTATCAAAAGTTAAAGATTTAAAATAGTGAAACCAATAGGGCTGCCATATTGCAAAAAATTTGCAGATATACATGACATTGAACCACTAGAAAATGTGGGGAAAGATGTTTGAAGAAAACTGAAACCTCTTTAAAAACAGTCTCCAAAAATTGTACGGTAAAATTTCACTTTATTACCTATAGTCGCATCATTTTAGCATAAACAATCTGAAAACTCCTAAAAAAAAAGTACAGGGTCAACTGACTTCATTTTTGTTGCAAAGAGTTCAGAAAGGCGGCTAGAAGAAACAGTACCTTTTGTTTTTTGGCGGAAAAGTTTAGTTTCATTTTTTTCTCCAATAATTGGCCAATATTAATGGCCAATTTAATTAAATTAATTGAAAAATTGGTTATCATACACAATATGCCATATGATTAGACGAAAATTGTTACTCGGAGGTTTTTGTGGTCGCTGTTCACGAATCTGAAGTCCAATTTGGAAAATTCAAAATGGCGGATCGGAAACCAGGTCATTCTCCAGAAGAAATGAGAATGAATATCTTGACCTTGAAAATCTGTACTCAGGGGTTTTCGAGGTGGACTGTAAGTAGAGTCAATTTATCGGGAAAAACTCGCATTTTTTTCGTTTTTGTGTTTTTGAGATCGTTGATCACGAATCAGAGGTCCAATTTACGAAATTCAAAATAGCGGACCGGAAGAATTTCTCCGGAATACCTCGTATTTTTTAAATACGAATATTTCCTCAAAAATATACTACTCCGGTCCTTCATTTTCAATTCTCCCTAATTGGATATCAGATTCGTTATCAACGATAACTAAAACCTCTAAGTACCCACTTTCAGCCTAAAAGAGAAAAGAGTACAAATTTTCCAGATAAATGTGTAACGTGTCACGTTTTGAAAGAGCACTTAGTACATTAGATTAAATAAAAATATGTTTAAAATCTATGTATTGGTAAAATTGTTTTGTACGATCGTAAAACATAAATTGCATTCAGGTATAAAAACGGTCGCCGGCGAACCTTTTTTTTGCGCGTGCAAGTATTTGTTTGCACCAAGCGATACCTGGCACAAAAGGAGAGTTTCCTTAGGCCCAAAGCGAATTTAAGTTTTTTGGTTAATTCCGTTAGTTAAGCAAATAGTGACGTACTATTTGAGAAATTATATTCGGCAGTTTGTAGGAAATCACCCACGTGTAATAAGTAACAATGATTTCAAGTTGATCTGTTATTTGTGTAACAAAGTGCCTGTTTCACGAAAGTGATTACTGTAATGAACTGAGTATCTTATTCAAAAAATGCAGTGAAGTTATCTAAGAGTAAAACATTTCGGTGTATTGCTCTAGAGAAAGCTAGGAAGAAAACGTGACAATTCTGTGCCGAGTTACCTGTAATTCACGTGAGGAAATTGTAGAAATTGTGCTGTATTATGAGGACAAATTGACAGATTAAACTAAATATTATGTAAAAGCAAAACGGCTTAAATTAATGCTTTGTGAAATGGATTAAGTTGCGTACTCTTGGACAGTATCGTGACGTAATAGTGGTAGTGCCTTTGAGACTCCTACTTGTTGAGTCGCGTCGTTTTCAGATAACTACGTTGGTGGTACAGCAACCATAAATGTAAGTTTTTAACTTTTCAGTCAGACTAGTCCTAACCAGGAGACTCACGTATGTCACGTTTTTTTGAACACTTCAGTTAGGCATTCACTAAATAGTTCCGACTCCCGATTACATGTTTGTGACTTTGTTGTTGTTAATTTATGACAGTTTACCAGAGAAATAAGGTGTAACCTTCCGGTTTTCTTGTCACCTAGCTATAAACTATACCGCGGAAGGTGTTTAATTAACAGTTTATTAATGAGTGGTCATATGTTAATTGCATAATTTATATGGGTAGTTTATTGTTTAGTTAAATAAGCCGATGATATCTGATATTTCATCTGATTGTACTTTTTTTTAATACTCGAGGCTTTCAAATATAAGCCCTATTTTCTTTCCTGCCTTGGTAAAGTTATATGAATTTAGTTTTGAATGGTATGTTAATGTTTTATCTTAAGAGGTATTGACCATACTTAGTAAATAATTTTGTTTTCCTTTGGACTCTTTGTAAACAGTTAATTGTTAAAATACCATGTTTTTGTTATATGTTTTTTATTAAGTATGGTGTATAATCTGGTTTTAACAAAAATATCTTCTTGGGTCAAGTTAATGAGTTTAAAGTAGATCAGTCAAGGTAAGAGAATGTAACAGGTGTACCAGTTGGTGAAGCCGATATCTACGCCCACTAAAAAGTAGTTTCATGCTCTGGATTGAACCCTTGGTAAACGTGGTAATGTAGTAATGAAACTTTAAGCGTTATAAATGGACTGTTTTCTCGATCCGCCATTTTGAATTTCGTAAATTGGACCTCTGATTCCTGATTCGCAACATCAAGAACCCCCGAGTACTCATTTTCAGCCCCAAAAACGAAAGAACATGAGTGTTTCGGAGAATTTGTCTCTAATTCCGGTCCGCCGTTCTGAATTTACCAAATTATACCTCGGAAATCAGTTGACTCAGTACCTTTTTTTTAGAACCATAATCCCAAAATGACGCGACTTTTAGTATCGGTGAAGAAATGAACAAATAACAAATTCGAACTTGACGCAAGGCAGTTTGGGGCATTTTAAAGCCCTATTGATATCAAATTATGATAAATGACGCCTTGCTTCTATAACTGTTCGAAAACTGCACAGAATACATTCTAAACACATTTGAAGAAAATCAACTACAGAATGAAAATTCATTGCGTCTCTTTGAAAATTACAACAAGCAAGAATGCGATAAAAATGGTGCATAACTTCTTTAATCTGAACATCTAAAAATTATGCAAAGCATACAACATGGAAAGAAATTGAAGAGACTTTTTACAATATCCCCGAATTTTCTGTGAACAGTGTACTATTTAATAACACAGGCACAGAAAAAAAATGGTCTTGTACTTTTGAGCAGAGCATCCTTCTTTATTTTAAGCCGCTGAATCCGATGCCATCGTCAGAATTACTCCATCATGTCAGGATTTTGCCTAATCTCCTCCTAGTGAAGATTTTCATTGATTTTTAGCGATTCTTTGATGTGGTGGAGCCATTCTGACGGCGGCGGCGGCATCAGATTCAGCGGCTCAAAATACATAGAGGTATCTTACTCTGCTCAAAAGCACATGGCCTTTTTTTATTTTGTGTGCCTGTGTATTTAGATCGTAGTTGATAATATCGCCAAGGAAGGAAACCTGACAAATTTTTAGTGAAGAGAGCATATTTTTAATAAAACTATTATAGAACAAATATGAGTTGCAGCAGGGCCTTGCTAACTGCGGATACCTATCCGACCAATAAAAATAAACAATATTGGTTCTGTGCTTTCCTAATAAACCATGTAAAAGTGGATTAAGTCATATTCGTATTTTAATCAAGTAGGTATACGCAGTCGGAGTTCAAAGTGCGTGGGGTTCGCAAATAGACGCGTATTTGGTAGATCTTAAAAATCTCGAATAAAGTCGGTTAAAATGGTGAGAAATCGTACCAGACTGTGTTGAACTAGGGCGTGGATAATTCTACATTAATTGTTATAAATTAGCATAAGTCTGGCTATTTCCTATAGGTGATGTTCGATTAGATTGTATTAGTTAAACATAGCATCACAGAAGCGTATATAAACCACTCGTAAAAGGGACAAACATCTGGCAAGATGATAAAAACTGTGCACCGAGTGGAAATAGTGTGGGAACACTACAAAACAAAGAGGGAAGCTGCCAACATAAAAGAAGGGACCAAAAAGATAGTCTATTACTTATATCACTTTATTAGTTTAGTTTAGTTTAGTCTATGACACAACAGGAGGGTTTCGATTGAAAGGTGTCACGTGGTCCATGTAGTGGGCTTCTTTGCGAATGCAAGGGTATTTCTCAGGTTGCTGTGGCTGGTCTGCTGGATATACAGGGCGTCCCAGGTGTTGTCCTAGATCTCATTTTATTTTTACAGATTGTATTTTTCTATTTTGCATTACATTAACAGATCGGAAAACACGGAGGGTTCTTCAGGTGCTTACTCGGGACTCCTCTTTGCACTTCCACTGTGGATGGCTGTCTACCTCCAAATAGTTGGTGTCTGCTGGATATACAGGGCGTTTCAAATGTTGTCCTCAATCTCTTTTTTTGCTTTTGTAGATTTTATATTGGTGCTTTGCATTACCTTGACAGATCGGTATACAGGGTGTCTTCAAGTCTTCTCTACGGGTTCATTTTTCCTTGCAGTTCCACTGTAGATGGCTGTCTACCTGTGTAATTGTTCATAAATAAAACCTTCCAGCGGCGAGCTTATTTATGTCTTGACAAGCGGACTAGGTGAACGCACTGACGCAGAATGTTGAAGCGAAAACGTAGATCTCTGGTGAAACATATGAAACCATATCTGGATGCAAGCAGGCAGGAGGAGGAACAAACTGCTATACTCGGAAGCAGAAGAAACAAAACAGAACATACAGATGAATAATTAAAAGAAGCATGGAAACTTAGAAGAAGTATCCCACAAACACATACACTCCTTATCCGATGATAATAAATGGAAACATAAAAGAAGCATGGAAACATAAAGGAAGCATGGAAACATAAAAAGAAGCATCTCGCAAACACCTACACTTCCCATCCTATATTCCTACCCCTTGCGTCATGTGGCTCTCACTGCTGACAACAAGCATGTCCCATGTCCAATCCAGCGTATGCAGCCGCTCCGAATTCTCATCTTAAACTGGTAAAACAATCAATCAATCAAAGGTACACCCAGTCAGTCACGCAACTTCTGCTCGTTATTTATACGTTAGATTCATCTCTGGAATTTATCGCTCCTTCCCGATCTCTGAATTAATAAGCAATGTGTTCATTTTAACTTCAGCAAGCAAACCGCAAAATATAGCATATAAAGACGTCTTGACTTTATTTTTCTTTCTCTGTATATCGAGAAAGCCACCCTTGCCTTTGCATATTTCTAGTGTTACATATAAAGTAATTTTCTCGGAATCATAACTGACTCTTTCAACAAATGTATGTAGCCACTAATTTAAAATCAATATCAGAATATATACGATTAGCGGAAATGATCATTTATATACGAACTGCGGCAACTTTCACCCCCAGCGTACCCTGCGAGAAATATTAATGTAACCACCAGAGCCTTGAGACGCTTAATATACGACCTTATATTAAAATACTTTTACACAAATTTATGTGGCGAGTTATTGGTTGGTAGGGTTGGACGTAAATGATTCTGCTTTTTAGGAAGCGTAATAATTCTGTCTTTCGCAACAGCTACTGTAATAATCAATATATTATTATATATCGTAAAAGTTTTTTGAAATGCTTAGAGATGGTCGGTTTTAAAACTTTATTATAAAAATTAGATCAAATGCATCTTCAAAATAGTCATAAAAAGAGAAAAAATTGGATAGCATTTATACAGGGTGTAATTATTTTCACGATATTGAAAACTTGAAACTAGTAATTGGGAATTACCAGACAAATAAAAAACCTACATAACTCTAGAGGCACTTTGAAAAAACTGACCTAGACCAATAATTTGAACACTTACCTGTAATAATTTTGGGATTCTCTGCTTTCTGTGGATCAATAAACATACAGTGTGTCTCACTTAAGAGCGCAACAACGTAATAATTCTTTTGCTTTTTGTCCGATTTGAATGAAACTGATCTTAAAAGATGCAAGTCACCAAGGTCTATTTATGACCACAAAATCACTTTCCATCTTTAAATGCAAGGCCGTCTACGATACTAAATTTTATGAATAAAATTAAGAAATCATAGTAGGCATTTTTCAGTAAAAAAATTTAGTTAACAAAACTTGTTAAAAATCATTCAAAAACCTCGAATCTGAAGATTAGTTAAATTCTAATGAAAATGACATGTTCATAAAAAAATCGGTAAAGGTATTTACACAGAACTTCCATCTTTATTTATACCGGGCAGTCACTCTAAAAAAATATTAATTACGAAACCACATGTGAGAATAATAATCGGAAGGTATTATTACAAAGAAAACCTGATAACTTTTAGACAAAAAAATATACAGAGTGATCATCCTATAGCAAAAATTCAGTATTAAATAAAAAGTGCCAAATATGGAAAGTTTGCGTAAATACCTTTACAAATTTACAACATGGTTGAATTATTTTTTAGGATGACCACCCTGTATACTTTTCAATAAAACTATAATAGATGTGTTCCTTGCCATGTACGTTAACTATATGTAAAATATTATTGCCATCTGTCCTTTTTTCAGTTCCATATCCACGCAGTGGAGTGGACGTATAGTTGTGGTTAAAAAATTTCATTTTTTTGAATTTTTCAAAAATGTTGGTAAAAAAATTTTCAACATTTTTTTCTTCTGAAATGTCACGAAACGTGGAAATTTTAAATTAGAGCAAAAAGGAAAGTTTCCTTCTATTCTATAGTAGTAGTAAAAATATATATTTTTTTGAAATACGTTTAGAATGCCATGAAAGGTGAAAATTTGAAATTTCAGCAACGAAAAAAAAATTTTCCATCTATTTCAGTGGTAAAATTTTTTTCAAAAATGTTGGTGAAAAAAAATTTTAAAAATATTTTTTCTGAAGTAGGTTTAGAATGTTATGAAACGTTAAAATTTTAAATTTGAAAATTTTGTTCATTTTGTCCATTTGTTCTAGTGGTAAAATTTTTTTCCAAAATGGTAAAAAAAAATTGTTTCTGAAATAGGTTTGGAATGTCATGAAACTTGGAAATTTTAAATTTGAGCAAAAAGAAAAATTTTCATCTATTCTATAGTAAGTAGTGATAAATAGATTTTCCAAGAAATTTTTAATTCTTTCAAAAAAAATTTTAAATTTCTTTGAATGGGTTTAGAATGCCATGGAAACGTGGAAATTTTAAATTTGAACAAAAAAAAAATTCCGTCTATATGTTTTCAAAAATGGTAAAAAAAATTCTAAAATTTTTTTGTTAAATAAGTTTAGAACGCTATGAAACGTGGAAATTTTAAATTTGAACAAAGAAAAAATTTCTTCATCTATTTCAGTGGTAAAAAAATTTTCAAAAATGTTGGTAAAAAAAAAAAATATTTTTTTTCTGAAATAGGTTTAGCGTGTCATGAAATGTGGAAATTTTAAATTTGAGCAAAAAAAAATTTTCATAATTTATTCCCTTTAGACAGTCCACCCCGTATATTTTTCAGTGAAAGTTTAACCATTTCTTCGCTGACAGTAGGGTCAACTACCTACCAAATTTGACTGCTCTCTGTCAAGTAATTTTTTTAGTTAATGCACCAACAGACAGACAGACAGACTGACGGAATTGAAAAACCTATATTTTCGTAATCTACGTAATCTGAAACGTCAAAATCCAAAACAATCTCAGAGGGTGATTTTTTTCTCGAATACAATACTTCCCTTCGGTATGCGAGGGAAGTAAAAAATCGTTTTGAGGCACTTAAATAAAAATTATTTCTAATTTTTTTTTTTTAAACAATTTACACAAATGAATAATCTGACATTTACGAAATTGTCTCAGTAATATCAAAGGAGTCACAGCATGCTTATCAAAACGAGAGATTTGAGGTTGGAATTTTTTTCATCAAGACCTCATTTTTTTTAGAATTTAACTCAACTTCGGATTCAGGGTTTCTGAATGATTTCGAACAAGCTTTGTTAACAAAATGTTTTGATTAAAAAATGTCTACTATGACTTTTTAAAGTCGTAGATGGCCTTGCATTTAAAGATAGAAAGTGATTTTGTGGTTTTAAATAGACCTTGATGACCTCTAGCTTTTAAGATCAGTTTAATTCAAATCGGACAAAGAACAAAAAATTATTACGTTGTTACACTCCTTAGTGAGGCACACTGTATAGTTGGGAAGGGACATTTTATATTTCCTTAATTGATACTAAAAGTTGGGAAAATTTACGATCAATTTGCCGAATTCTTTGCCAAAAGTCAAAAGAATTAGATCGGCTGGTATGTTTTGGTGTAACATGAAATGATAGCAAAGAAAATAATAATCGGTGATCTTTACGCTTTAAGATCAGTTGGGGTATCTGGGCCATGGTTTTTTCCGTAGAATTTGTGGGGGTAATTTCACTTCAAGCAGTTGGCAGCACTGAAGGACAATGTCATCTCATTACAACAATTAGTCTCATGTTTCTGAGTGTTGTTGCTTTCATGTAGCAATTTTTTAAATTTTGTAGTGAAAAATTTTCATAGCAACGTGATGTAATCTTGATTTTTATGAAATACTACAGGTTTACTGTATATATTATCAACGTCACAGTTAATTTAGCATAAATTAGAAGCATGATATATCCCTAAAATGTTATTGCAAACATGTATTCTGCGTTAGGTCATAAGCTTGAGTGGGTGACCCAGTTACCCCCACAATTTTTCAAAAATGGGGTAAGTGGGCCAGTTAGTTGGGGCATCTGGGCACGGCTGGGACCAAGTTACCCCAAACACATTAAGTATGTTGTTTTTGTTTTTATTTATTAGGTAGATGTAGATCACTGCCCCCAGTCACACAAACAATAGCGATCTGAACCCGGGACCCGACGTATTAATCCCTATGTATTTTGTCGAACACGAAATTGATGTCCGTTTAGCTCCATCTCCCACCATTTTTTTGTAAATCACGAAAATAACCTAAGCAACCTTATTTCTTTAGATTGTTTTCTCGATTTACAAAAAGTTGGTGGGTAACGGAGCTAAACGGATATTGGATTCGTGTTCAGCACATCGAAATACATAGGATTACTATGTCCGGTCCCTGGTGTAGATCACTTTTTTTTGTGGGCCTGTGTTATTTATGCTTACTTGAAATTGGATGTTTTTTACATTTAATTTTGCCCTTTTTACTTTAACAGAAGTTGTGTTATTCCTAAATTTGAATAAATTTCCACCTAATTGTTATGTAGTAGTTCTCTTACATCGTCGACCACTCGACTATGGTGTGATTTAAGTGACTTGTGGTAATTTTTGTACGAAGTTTACATGTTTACCAATACGCCCACTTACCCCAGTTCAAATAACAATCGTTTGTATGATACCAAGACCCCTATGGTCCAGTTGCCCCAATTTCTAGGGGTAACTGGGCCCATCAGACTTTATATTATTTAATTATAATTATAAAGAAAATTAAATTTGACTCGGGATTTGAATATTATATATTTAAAGACTGTATATTGTATTATATATAAAAAAATATTTCAGATATTAATATAACTTATTAGTGGTTCTCAGGCAAGTTCAAAGTATAATCTTCTCGCTCAGGTTGTAAAATCATGACCCAAATACTCCAAGTGACCTTATTTAGAACTTATTTACTAACACAGCCACACACAAAAAAATGTCATTCTGACCTGGGGGTCTGACCATATTTTCTATACGTTTTTGGGGTCATCAAATCCGAATCCGAGGTCTATTTACTTACTACTTCAGTATTTTGCCATAACCTCAAAAATCCACAATTTAGGCGATTTCGACATCTCTTCACATAAATCGCTATAATTTTTTCTAGATAAAAATGACCCCCCCCTTTTTTTTGTACTACGTAGATAGCAAAGATTGCAAATAAAATTTCCATTTTAACTGAGATATCGGCCGGTAAAGTGTTAGGTCCGAGGATTTTGCTTCTCGACCGACACCCAGCTTCGAGGACCATTCTTGCCAAACGAAAGCTAGCACAAATCTGAAAAAAGTCAGGGGTAAGTAGAAAGACGTGAGAAATCGACTGGTCTGAATCGGAGGTACTTTGGGTTTCGAGACGTGGCCGCTTGAAGTCACCGGAAGGTGAAAATCGAATTTCTTTTACCGCTTCCCGAATGCATATCTCGAAAACGAAACGAGATACAGAGCTGCGGTTTACGCCATTCAATTCCTCTCCCCTTCCTACATACCCTTGAATTTTTTCAGATTTTCTGCGGCGTTTTTTTTTTTGCAAAATTAACGTAATCTAAAAAATTCAGGGCTATCTAGGAATACGAAGGAAATGAATGGCGTAAACCGTAGCTTTGTATCTTGTTTCGTTCTCGAAGTATGACCTCGGGAAGCCGTAAAGAAACCGATTTTCACCTTCCGGTGAACGTCAATATTTCGAAAACCAGAGCACACACTGACCTCCGATTTATGGCAGTCGATTTCTCAAGTCCCTCTACGCACCCCTCCCTGATTTTTTTCAGATTTCTGTTAGCTCCCGTTTAGCAGAAATGTCCCTCTAAGCTGGGCCGTGACGCTCGAGAAGCGAAATCCTCGGACTTCTGAATTTTGCGGCCGATGTCTCACTTAAGAAGCATCGAAAGAATATCTTGCTCCACATCATCGGATTAGAAATTTAGTTTGCTATCGATCTAGTACAAAAAGAGGGGGTCATTTTTGTCTAGAAAAAGTTACAGCGAATTATGTGAAGAGATGTCGAAATCGCTTAAATTGTGAGTTTTTTGAGGTTATGGCAAAATCTTGGTGTGATGGCGTTGTGTAATTTTTGCTATTTTTTTAATCATTGTATTTTTCAATTCTTTTATCCAACAGTTACAATTGGTATACATGTCCGCTATATTTAGATTAACACTTAAGTATACTGTGTTTTTGAAGAATACACTTATATCTTTAAAATTATTTGAAATCGCTGTCATTCTTTTTTATTGATAGAAAAACTACTTATATCAACAACTAATATATAATAGTATTTTTTGCACATTTGTATTGTTCTAATCGCAATATTTTCTATTTAATCAACAGTAAAGTAAAGTAAAAGCAAATTATTTTTTGTCCCAGTTTATAGCAATGGAAAAAGTAATTTTAAAACAATACAAAAATTCTTAACGTAAATTTATGCAAGAAATGTTAATGAATATTTTCAACCTACTTCGTTTTTTAATTTCCTCCAGTATATGTACTATTACCAATAAGGTTCGCATCACATGGAAAAATTATTAATCAATTTAAATCAATTTTGATTTTATCAATAGATTTTGCTAAGAACGTATGATTTGCTCAAAGTCAGTCAGGCCAAAAAGTGTGGTTATTTTTTAAAACTTTGAAAAATGTTGAACAAACAAGTTGTTTATTCTTCAATTTTACACAAGTGCTAATTTTCAATCCTGTAGTAAAATTTTATTTTTTTGCATTTTTTAACCAAACTTTTAATTCAACTTTTAATTTAAATCAGTTTAAACAAACCCGCATAGAACAATTTCTTTTCACTGATGTTGTTTAAATATTAAAGACATAAATGCACTAACATCAAACTTGATGCAAAGTTTATTAAGTTTCAACAATTTATTCAAAACCCATTTTAACTAAATAGGCTGTTTTTTTATGTGCTAGAAGTTAATAGATTATTATTTCTGCACAAGATCTCCTTTCTCTCCCTTTCTCCCCTAGATATGATAACTTAATAATTATTATTGTTCTCTACTGGTCCTTATAATAAATACAAACACATTGTATTCCTAGTAGCGAGAATAAAATAACATAATAAAAAGTAAGATTTGGTTGAAAGAGTCAAGTAAATTGAGGCATCGTCCTGAACCTGTTTTCGAATTCTAGGCACAAGCTTCATCATAAACAGGCTTAATGTAAAACAATGAAATTCAAAGAGTGAAAAAAGACGGTTATTTTGTACAATTAGCCACGCATATTATTCTATTTGGAAGCTAACTGTTCTAACGCGTTCCAAGTGGCACATAAAAATTTCAAGATTAAACTGTACAGGGACACATCAATAGGATAGTTTTGTACCATTGTAGAAAAGTTCAGGTGAACACCATAATACATCGCGCTGAAAAACAATTTCCAAGAACTCTAATCCGAGGGATTAAATAATGAATTATACACTACGTGTAAAGAGTACACGCATTCAGATATATTACTACTTGTATTTTGTTGACATACGAAAAATCATCATCAAAATGCTCAAAACTAACCGAGAAATTTAATGTTAAATATTGCAAATAATTATAGAGTACGCCTATGGCCGTATTTTTTTATGGTGGTCTTCCTGCTTCTGACCCTGACCTTGTTGCGCAAAACAGTGTGCAGAGGCCACAATGCATCTTTACGTTTTCAACAATGGCGAATTTTACAAACATAGAACGGACAAATATTAAGCTTTGTTCTGGTGCGGCCGGGGAAAATGCACCTCAACCTCAGGCAACCTTTATGTCGGTTGTACAATATTTAAAATACTACCACTTAGAAATTAAATAACTTGCTGTGTGATCATTATCAGTTTTATTTATAATTTAATCATTTTGTGCAGATTTAGCAACGTTGTTATAAAAGTCAATAAGTTGTGGGCATCGACACCGGACGAGGATACAAGCTGTGGAAAACGTCGCACTTAGGTGCGCCGTGGATGCACCATGGTTTATCAGAGGCGCCGACATCTTCAGAGACATGGAATACACCCCGGTAACTGAAGTCATCCGGGACAGAGCGAAGAATCTATACGCCCGTGCGGCAGAGCCTAGGAATCCGCTGGTCAGACAGACTACGACCCCAACGACGCTCTGAGGCACAAGAGGCCGAAGCTACAGATCCTGGATAACGAGTAAGTATAACTTAACCGTTTTTCTGTTTCAGCCCGATCTGGGCTTCCGACTAGTCAACACCTCCCCCAAACCATTCCAAACTCCGGCAACAGCCGTTCCCTCTTACTACAGACGAAATGCTTTAAATTACACATGGTGAACCATAACTCAAGAGTACTTTCTTTGGACCAAGATACGCGGACACAACGGATATGCTTTAATAAATTGTTGCTGTGGAAAAAGATACAGGATGTTAAAATTGCAATTTTTTTCTTTTTTCTTGCAATATCTCAACTTCTTCTTGGCCGATCTTCTCCAAATTTGGAAAGAAGACATTATTGACACTGCTAAACAATAATTTATGTATCACCACATGACGCTAGCTTGTGGAGGGCGACTTATGGTATGCCATATCAAATTGTTGATATAGTCGATTTTTGTATTTTACAAATAAACTATTATTAACATCAACAGCGTGGATTTCAAGAAAATGTAACATGCGGACATTTTTGCCTTATATAATATGTATTTTAGCAATTACTTTATTCTGGGCCGGAGGGTGCCATATATTAGTATTGTACAGTCGTGACCATAGAAAGGTTTAAGATCTAAAGCAACATTATTCCAGTTTGAATCAGGCTCCTTAAGATTATTTATTTTCGCTTCGCCTACTGATGGAGATGTATAACATAGCCGTGTTTTGATAAGTTTTTACCGGAACTCCATGACCGCAAAAAATATAGTAGCAGTACTCTGCTTCAAATGCCATTGACTTTATAAAAGTAATTTTTTTGTTGGTGTATCTTTTAAAATATTGTTATTATACAACGTGTTAATAACAGTTCTGCATTTAGGCAATAAGCTAACTTATTACATTTATTTAATTTAATTAAATAAATGTATTATAACAACAGGATAAAAAATTTTAATAAGCATCGTAGAAAAGAAATTTTTGTATGCTTAATATTTTGGCCAAATTGGTTCTAGATGATGATCGTCAGAGGCCTGCAAAGTATAATTTTCACGTAAACTGTTTTATTATAATATAATCTTAGAGCAAAATGTTACTAAGGTGTTTGATTAGGCACACAAAAGTTTTAAGTTTTACAGGATTTCAAAGCTGTTATAATACAGTTTGTCTCTCATGTTCGAGCGAACTTTACGTAAATTAAATGTTATGTCAATTTTACTTTAAAGTGTTGAGAAAATGCCTATATTTAATAAAACTATTAAGAGACAAACTATAGTTGCAGTAGGGCGTTGCCGGATGCTTATTTCAAATAAGTTGTTTAGATTGAAAATGGATATTTCTAGTCGGTCGCGTCCGACTGCGACTTCAACCCGTTAAAATTGAATGAGTGTTTATTTGACAATAAGTTCAATCACTGACTGTGATTTAAGAAATATTAAATTTAAATCTGTTTACATTTTGTGTCTTGTTTTACAGTCAGGTAATAATTTTATTATTATAAAAGACTGATTTGAATGAATACGCGTAATATAACTGACGTAAGAAAAATATTAACTTCACGCCACTCTTAAGCTTGGTTAGAACTTGAAAACATTTTCTTATCAGTAAACATGATGAAATGGTTAAAATATGACAGAATATCAAACATTTCAAAAATGATGTTCTATTATCCTTCAATTGAAATTTGACTTGTTGATTTATCTTTTTAAAGTAATCGCGCTTAAAAAGATTACGCATTTCAATAATTTCGCTTCATCCCTGAATTTCTTTGAAAGGCTCATAGTAAAAACTCGATAGAATCTGACTATAGAAAACTAAATTTAAAAAAATATATTTGAGAAAAATAAATTTAGTTCTCGAAAATGAAAGGGTGACAAAGGTTCCAAATTAAATTAATTTTAATTGTGAAAAAAAATCATATGAAAAAGATTTCACAAACTTTGAAAAAAGTCTAATAATTTTCCACTGAATTGTATAGTTGAAAAGTATTGGTCAAACATCTACTTTTTGAGCATTTTTGACACATTTACTTAAAAACGCAAATGTCGTTTTCTAGAGACTCATAGGATTGTTAAAACGTGGGTAAATTTTATCGAAGAAAAATCGCAACAAAAATTACTTATTTATTTAATTTTGTATCTAATTTTACTTTACCATTAAATAATATTTTAACGATTTTAATAATACGTCAATTAATCGATTAATACGTTCAAATACGTATCATACAGTTAATAATTAATATATTAATATTTACAATAGTATTATATGCTCATGAAATTCAATAAGTTATTTCTTTACACGATTCATTCATTCATGTGCAAAGTTTACAAACATCAGTGGTTGTAGTAGTAGTAACTGAATGAAAAAGTCGGCGGGTATGAAACACAAAGACTCTTTGCGTTGCCGTCGCGATACTCCAAACTTTTATTATTGTGGTATTAATTTCAAAGGCATTCGCTTAGAATACTCAAACTCAAAGTCATACTCACGTAGGGAAAACTTACGCTGTTCAGGTCGAAAATCTTTTACTGGTCATGGCTGTACAATACTGGTTGTCCAATATAATATGGAAAATCATTATTTTGCGCGTATTCAACAATTTTTGTACAAGATATCTTCCAGTGGACGAATAATGTATATTTTACATTAGCACTAAAATATACTATATAATAATATTATACTTTCTCCACATTAGATACAAATAGTGTATAAATACATAACATTTTCATTTAAAAATTAAAGAGTTCAGCTTAATACTGGTCGAGAGTTCATATTATATGCAGTTTGACTCTCCCTAAAAAAAACGCAAAAAACCGGTTAAAACTTCAATAAACGCGAAAAAAGTCGCTAAATTAAAAAATTCTGAGTAAAATGAAGTGTAATAGTAGAAGAATGAAGCACACGCCGTATTAAGAATCAACAATTATTGCAAACTGTTTGTTGAAAAATAAAGTAAAAACATATCTAGTGCTAGTGCAGTGCCTGGCTAAGGCGTCGCCTCGTGAAATTTATACCTCAGTCTCTATGAAGGTTTCCCCTCCTCTTAAAAAAAAAGATTGGATGTCCGACATCGACAGCAATGCCCACCTTACGCTGGCAAATATATCAATCAATATTTTTATTTAAAAAGTTCTAAAATATTTTGGATCCGTACATTAGCTGTACATTAATGCAATAAAACAACAATGTTCATTCATATATATGCTGCAACTGCAACCGTACTCATATTATTTCATATTTTGTTCATACCCCTATAAAATATTTATCCTTGATTTAAATTCACCAGGAATGTATCAGTGACCTGGTAATGGATTTCACCTAAATAATAAAAAAGGACTATGGTTACCCTACTTCGTTTTCTGTATTCGGTGAATTTCTGTAGGTAAAGTCGTTTTAATTATGTATAAGTACTTCCATTCGGTATAACGTTAAATTCGCTTTGAATTGCTAATATCTGATAAGCGATATAAACATTTAACAAATAACAGAGGTACATCGGAACAGGGATATGCTTTAATGAAATATTTAACCACAAAACTTCGTGAATATGGAAATTAGGGAATGAATTAGTTGTATTTATTAATTATTATAGCATATATAAATTTGATACAATTAAAGTGAATACATTAATTACTCAATGACTGTATGCATCAATTTTGTGTAATGTTGTTGTAATTTAATAATTACCTGTTATAAGTTATATTAATAATATATAATATTAATAATACATAATATTAATATTACATAATTTTATTAGTTCTAAATAAATACAAATATTTGATTTAATTAAATAGATATGTTATAGCGGGATGAAATGAGAGGTGCTGATTTTGATTGGTTTCTGGGTCTCTTTCTATACTATACGTTCAAAGTGTGGTTAAAATTATTTGTTACCAGATCCGGATTCAGAATTTTTCAGGGACTTCATTTGCAGGAAGTTGTTTGCTATTATGCTAAATTTAGATCCTGATATTCACTTCATTGCGTTCTGCGCACAATTTATTTATTTATGTATTGAACATGGTTGAACTTCTTTTACAGTTTCATGCATACTCGGTAAAATAAATCTAATGGATTTAGGTCTGGTGACCTGGGTGGCCGCATAATTGAAGCTAAGCGACCGTTCCATCTTCCCGGATATTTCAAATCTGGCAATGCTCACACCTCTCTCTCATAATGTGCAGGGCATCCGTCGTTCTGTAGCCACATTGTCAGCCTCGGGGATAAACGAAAGTATTTAAGTAAGACCGGTAGGTCATTTTGAGGAAACTCCAAATAATTGACTAGCGTTAATGCTGGTTTCAGTTCGAATGGGTATACCGCTCGACCATTTAGGATGCCTGTCTGCAAATTTAGTATAAATTGGTATTGTGGCCGATTTTTTTTCATCAAGTGAGGATTTAACCCACTGCTACCTATGCAGAGTATGTAAATTTACAAAGCCATCTCTTCTGTACGATGATTCGTCAGATTACAAAATTTTATTTAAAAAATCTGAATCCTCTCGTATCATCTGCAGCATTCACCGGCAAAATGCCACGTTCAAGGGATAGTCTCTGAGTAGTAGAGTTTGCATGCATTGTACGTAAAGAGGATGAAGTTGGTACCGTTTTAAAATCCTATGCACTGTTGTTTTAGATACGCCAGTGCGTCGTGACATGGTACCACAGACGAATGCGACGAATGCCTTGACTAAGCAATACAATTAAAAACTGGACTTAGGGCTATTCAGTCTCCGTTAAACGTAAACCGTGGGTCAAACTGATTTAGTTACCATGAAAACAATTGTACTTTCAATGATTTGGCAGTAGTGACGGACTGACAATGCTGGTGTAGTGGTGATCGCTACATTGCCCCCGGTCCAAAACGCCCCCTCGATACCAAAAAGTGCTTTCTTGTAAGTATTTTAAGATTGGGTGCATACAAAAATCCGTATGATTTATAATTTTAAATATTTCAAAATTCAAAAACATAGATTTAACGTATTGAGGACCTTCATGGATATGTGATATGTGCCTGCGCCGCCCCTCGATACAAATCGCCACAACCACCAACAAGTATCAGTCCGCCACTGTTTGGAAGATGGTTAAAGCTTAACGCAGGCCGAAAGTAATGGCCCTTTTTTGTTAAAAATTTTCACATTCAAACAGCTATATTTGTTTTCTAACAGGAAAACCCAGAATTTTTAAACATTTTAGAATATAATAATAAGTAAGCAAGTTTCCCTTGGCACTTTTCGTTACACCATCAAAGGTCAAATTCAGTAGACGTGACCTTGGTGGAACCGAAATTTAATATATATTTCTTCCCAGAATAGCGTCGTCGTTATCTAAAAACTCCTATACACGTTTGATAGCACAACTGCTCTAAAATACTCTCCAAAAAATAGAATGATAGGATCCTTACTTTGTGACAGTGGCATGCAAGATACTATCCTAGAGTAGACATTTTCAAAATTTCAAAAAGTGCCCATATCTCGAAAGGTTTACGGTCCAGTTCCAGATCTCATTTTAATATATAGGTGCGTGTACCAAATTCCAAGTTAATATCTTAAACGTGTGCTTAATAAAGTTACAGACCGACAGACAGAATTGTTTTTCGTTTAAATTTAAAATCTCGACGTGTCACGATATTTTAAACCAACGAGAAAAAAAATGAATTGTTTTTCTAATTACTTCCGCTCGACTACGTAGATGTGCAGGTAATTAAATATTTGCGTAACTGAAAGTTGAACAAAGGTTAAATTCAAGTTTTAATTTTGTAGGTGATTTTACAAAGGGAAGGCCGTCTATCTTCATTTGCAAAACTCGTTTCATTTTAGTTTAAGGCGCAAAGTGAAAAAACGCGGTACGGCATTATTACAGCGGCTTTTGATGTCTAGCCTAAAGTGTACAAACAAACAAACAAATAAACCATCTTGTACATTTCACATTTTGGTTATTTACTTTTAAAATGTCATTTAATGTCATCCTTTTACGTAGGACCCTACAATGACATATTATAGAGAAAGCTTTTTGTTTTCCAAGTAACATAATAGGTTAAATGTTATTCAGACAAACATTACCTTTATTAACTACAAATGAGGCTGTGTTCGAATTATTTGAACTTTTATACAATTGATCAAAATAAGTTAAATATTGTTAGTTATTATATAAAATACACGAAATCAATAATTTATTATCTATTTCAAGTAATTTTAGTTAGAGTGTAGCAAAACAAAGTGAATTACAATTAATAATAACGTTTATTTCCTCATTTCGAAAATATACATATTATCTATCCATCTTTACCAAAAACGGGTTGAAGATAGCAAAAAAACTCAAATTACACTTTTTGTAGATTATTTTTATACGAATAATTTACACTGATTTTAATTCCTAGCATAAATATTCGCAAAGTTATGAGCAATACAATTCATTTTACAATTTTCGGGCCAATTTAACTATTTTTATACAGTTTTTTCAATTTAACAAGATATTGAGGTTAGTGAAAAAATTCATACGACATTTCTTGTGCCATTTTTGGAACAAATTTTTTTATTTCTAATTAATTTTTTACAGTAAATGCATTGAAAAATGTGACAGTGATAACCATTATCGATCGCTAATCAAATTAACTTTAATATTTTGAAGACTTATATATAACATTTATCTACTCTTATTAGATTATATATTAATTAATCAACTACTTTTGAACATGTAATAGTATCCATAAACAAATAGCGTGATATATTATAATAACTCCCTAGTGACTTATTTTTACACCAATCACAATTAACTTCATGCCTAGCCAATTCCGTTAGTCGATTTGCTAATCCACCGGCGGTTAGTTATAAATAGAGATTTATTAGACTCTTTTGTAGTGAGTTGATTCCTTTTTCCTCTCAGGGAAGACATTAAAACTTGATAACTGTTTCGCTCTAACAAATCTAGCACATCACGAAAATCGCGATCGAGAATGAATATATCTCTAAGTTTCAAGATATTAATAATGTAGGGTCTTTTAATACCTCTCATAAAATTTTTACATCATTACAAATTTCTTGAGCAACCTCTAGGTAATCAGATCTATTTATCGTACACATGGTGAATGGCTTACATATAGACACTTTTTTGCCCAGAATATGATTTCCCTTTATATAGATTATTGCTACTTTTCTCATGTCGTAGATATGTACCATCACATATAGACACTAATTTATCACATATATCATGTAAAAACCTAGCTATTGAAGCAATTTCGTTAAGAGTAAAGTCTCTTGATTTATTATTAATGCCAAAGTGTACTGGGAGAATATCCTTTCAAAACTATTTAAGACAGAATGAATCGAATTGTTGACCTTTTCGCTTACTTCCATATGACTGCTATTATATTATCTGAATTATCTGATCTTAACTTAAATAAAAATATTATTTACGCTTTTAGTACGTTTCGATTTTCAGAATTTGACATATTTGACATTATGCTATTGAATCCTAGTCTCAAAGAGAACGTCTCGCAAATTATTTTTTGAAAATGAAATATAACTTGTGAGTAGATAATACTAGTTTAAACTGCACCAGTACTGTTTGTAGGGGTTCCTTTAATCCAGGAGATTCATAAATAGAGAGAGCACTTGTGTGACATGACAGTGTGTCTTCCGATAAAGTTTGAGTACTTGGGGTTATTGTTGGTTGTTGATCAAAGTGCAAATCCTTCGTCTTAAAAAATGTCGTATGAGTTTTTTCGGTAACCTTAATCTTTCTGTTAAATTGAAAAACAGCTTAAAAATAGTTCAGTTGGCCCGAAAGTTTAAAATAATTATTTCAATGGTCATGACTTTGAGTATTTTCGCTAGGAATAAAAATTAAAAAACGAATTGTTCGTCTCAAAAAAATCTACAAACTATTTAAGATATATTCCAGAAGGTAGCAATCGACAGTTAGAACAATGTGACTAAAAAAAAATTCGTGTTACACCTACATTTTTTGGCCGAAAATTCCATTTTTAAGATTTTAGAATTTATTTATTGGAGTCAGTGACCTTAAAAGACCTTTAAAGAAATTTCGTCGATACATAATGTGGTCAACTACCTTCATGATTTCTTTCCGAATTTTAGCGCAAACACAAATTGAGAAAAAAAATAAAAACCAAGAGAACCCTTTTTTTACCCTGTGGGAGTGGAGGGGGGTTGGAGGTCACATGAACTGTGACTTCCTTATTTTTATACCCCCACAACCAATATATCAAATTTATTTTGAATTTCGAGAGTGGGGGCATTTTGCCATTCTTAACAGGGGAGACCCTTTTATATTAAAATTTTTACGTTGTAGAAACTACATAAGAAGCCACCAAAATGGAAAAAACAAAAATAAAAAGAAACGTTCATCAAAAATTATGAAAAAAATTTAATTCGTTCTGTAAATTGAATTTTATTACCTACCTATATTGATATTGTCGGTAAGTATATAAATAAATAATAAATAAATGACCGTTTTTTACTCAGTTCAATATTCATTAAGTAAACCACTTTGAAATTTTATTTAATAATTTTGGTGACCGAAGGTTAAATATTTTTTCAAATTGTTTATATTGCACATTTTGAAAGATTCATCATCTCAATTTTCGTCCGCATTTGATTTATTTCAGTTGAATAATAAGTATACATTATTCGTTGAATTTGTTAGTCTCGCGCCTCTCAAATTATATTTATTTTGAATGAATTAGTATCTATTAGAAGTTTCTCTCTAACTTTCTTACAGTCTAGCCGTACTTTTTTTCCTTCTTCAATTCTTTGGGACTTCCTGCCACATGTATGTTTTCTTTCTAAGCGGTGCTAAGGGAATCTACAAAATATATCACAATTAACCAGTATGTTACTAGTAAAAAACCTCTACGCCTGTGACGTTTACGTCAAAGGATCAGTTAAAGGTTGGTTTTTTATAAATAAACAACAGAAATAAGTATAAAAACTTGAAATTAAATATTTCACCGACGTTTCGGAAATCTGATCTGTTTCCTTTTTCAAGGTTTTTTTGAAAAATCTTTTTTGCTGTGTATGACAAATACACAGCTCTAAGAATGTTTGTTATATTCAATATCCATAGATACTTACTATTTACATAGAACTGTTGATATAGTTAACAGTTTTTTAGTTTCTATACAATGTTAAGTTTGTGAAGTTCTTCTTTTAACATTGGCAGCCAAGTTGTACAGACATCTACGGAACAATTCGACACGCAATTATCCTCATTCAATAATATTTTCGCGGATTCTTTAATTTTTCTTTTTTTTGCTATCTGCCTCTTTTGTTAAAATTTTTGCCGAGTCCCAGTTTATTCTATGTCCGTTCTCCCACGCGTGTTCGCAGATCTTGGACCTCTGAATTTCATTTTTTCTGATATAAATTAAGATAATACCACAAATAACATTTAGACAATACCTAGCCGTACGTAGTACTGTTGAATGTCATGAAACGTAGAGATTTTAAATATGATTTTAAATATGAGGGAAAAAATATCTGTCGGTCTGTCGGTCGGTCGGTCTGTAACTTTTCTTGTGCACACGTTTTCTCAGCAAGGTATTGGGGTTAAATAGGGGTAATTAAAAAAATTGGTAAAGCATGCTGGTTGAGTACAGTAACTTGAGATTCGGTGTATATACTAGTCAAGACCTAGAATTTTCCTATAATATTTTTAACCCCCCCAACCAACATCTCTCCATTATTAAAGCGTTTAATAGAATCAAATTGAGAAATTCACTTGAAATAACGTAAGTATTATAACGACATCTAGAATTCGCTAATATTTTGAGATCATTCCGTTGAAGAGTTGGGAGTTAAATAGTCGTTGAATTTGTTAGCCTCGCGCGTCTCAAATCATATTTATTTTGAATGAATTAGTATTAGAGGTTTCTTCCTAACTTTCCTACAGTCTAGCCCTACGTAGAACTGTTGACAAGAAGTTAAATGAAAGACATCTTGCTAGTACGCTTTGTATTTGGGAAAGATAATATAGTCCTCTCCTCATTTTCGCTAATAGATTCGAAAATTTTGTTGTTATTTTACACATTATTCAACTATCACTGGTATTTTTATGAATTTGTACTATATGATGATAAATGTCTCCATAGATGTCCTGCCTCCAACATCCCAGGATCGGAGCTCTCTATCAAGACCTCCCCACGGATAGTTAGTTAATTAAAGTAGGAGGTTCTAAAAACTCTTCTGAAGCGCGACTAAACTCCGCACAGTTATTGGTACTGCCTTCTTTGTGGTGCATTCTGCTACATTTACCCTCAGGCACATTATGTATGCAATAAATCTAAAAACTTTAAACCGTGCTAGTACTAGTTAATGGAAATTATACACAAATTTATGTTAACGGAATGGACATGAAAAATGATTATATAAAATATTTCTGCATACGCCAGAATTATTTAGTATTAAATACACAAAATAAATTAAAATATCAAACGAACATTATTTGGGTTTGAAAATCCTTTCCGGTAATGTTAAAGTAAATAAAACGGGTATTTTAATCCCCTAAAATACGCATTGCCGAATAACCAAAATGTGCATATTTATTAGAGCAACATTAATTAATCAATAAATCAATAACGATTGATACAGGGGTCCAAAAACCAAGCAGCAAGTATCATACATAGCCACTCAGTTAAAATATCCTGCGCAAAAATCGAAAAAGTAATTTTTATATTGAGTGATTTGTTGGAGTGCCTTGTTTGTCCAGCCCTCTCTAGAACCAAATCTTTATCGTAAATTTAGTTATAAAGATTAGGTAACTGATGCTGATATTTTGGATTTTAAAAGCCGGTAAATGTAATTTGATTTTCCAGGCGTTATTAAAGCTAAAATTCCAAAATATTCTATTATTTCAGATAAAGTTACAAAATTTACAATACAGAAGTAGTAAAACATCTGTACAGTAAATGAAGTATTCTTGGAACAAACACCCGGACGTTTCAAAAAACTTATCTTTAATTTCAGACTTGCTAACGCTCTAGTTTACTCCATTCTCTTCACGCTTCAGCCAGATGGGCACACCAAATATCTTGCCCAGACATTCGATGAGGTATCTCAGCGAAAGTGAAGTGCCGGTTTAATATTGCAAGTAACGCGAAAACATGTCTAGTGGTATCATAATCAACTTATTAACTAAGTATTTTTACTTCCACATCCCACGTAGTGGAGTAGAAGTAGAATAATCGTGAAAAAATATTCAATTTTTTTTTTTTTTTTGGTCGAAATAGGCTTAGAATGTCATGAAACGTAGATATTTTAAATATGAGAGGAAAAAAATTCTGTTTTCCTGCCGGTTGGTGTGTAACTTTTCTCAGCAAGATATTGGGGTTAAATAGGGGTAAATAAGGACAAATAAGTAAAGCGTGCTGGTTGAGTACAGTAACTTGGGATTCGGTGTATACACTAGTCAAGACATCGAATTTTCCCATAATATTTTTAACTCCCCCCCCCCCCCCCAACCACTACCTCTCCATTATTAAAGGGTTCAATAAAATCAAATTGAGACATTCATTTGAAATAACCTATGTATTATAACGACATCTGGAACTAGCTAATATTTTGAGATGATTCCGTTGAAGGTTGGGAGTTAAATATAGAAAAATAAGTAAAACTAGCTGGTAAGAATTCAGAAAGTTGGGATTTGGTGTATATTCTAGAAGCCAAGGCCTCAGAGTTTTTTTTTTTAATATTTTAATATACAATTTTAATGGATCCTGGATGGTAGTATTCAGCAGCGCCCGGAAGATGCCCGGATATGGAATATGCAGTGCTCGAATATAGATTCGGCAGTGCCCTAATTTGAATTCGACAGCGTTCGGAAGTTACCTTGGTATTTGGCAGAGGCATAACATGGATTCGGCAATGCCCTAATATGGATTCGGCAGCGCCCGTACATGGATTCGGCACGGTCCTAATATGGATTCGGACCAACTATTTCCACATACTTGAGTGCAGACAGAGTCAAGATGGTTAATTTTAACCAGACTTGGATGTTAAATTTAGATGTGGAAGTAGTGATTCCTTAGGCAGCGGTTTATTATATTCGTTAATGTACGTAACAATTGGCAACCCATTGAACATTATTTTCAACATGGATGTAATAATTTTGATAAATTGTTTGTATTTTGTTCAAGTAAAGGAATTGCACGCCTTTAGAATCATGTAATTTTTTATTGTTTGAGATCTAGGCCATGGCTTTAGGTTCTATTTGCATCATAAGGTGGCATGGAAAATTATCCGCTATCTTTATTCAGGAGGTATTGACATTAATTTTACTTGAAATGCTCAATTTTCCATTCTATTTACTTCTCCACAAAATTATAGGAGTTTATTTGTAAAAAAAGTTATTCGTTGTGGGATTATTTTGATATTCAAAGCTTGAAATATGCAGGTATTTCTGGAATTACTCGATTTAACTGTCGAGTGAACGGATGTAGGTTGAAATATTAAATTTTATCCTTTGGAATTACGAATTTAAAACGCATATCTTATTTTGTGGTCTCGAGGTTTTCTAATTCACCACGTCGAACAATTTTCGACTTTAAATAGGCCTTTATTAATAAAGCTCCATGGAAGCAAGTATAATTTAATCACATTTAAATTAAGAGGGATTTATTACTTGGAATAATTTATACCGTAGGAAAGACGAAATATATCCAAATACATTGTTGGTAGGAAAAACCGCGAAATTCATTTTGTCAGGCAGATTAATGAAAATATGTAAACACGGCGAACAAAAGATGTCATTTTCAATATTGGAAATGTTAATGTTCCCGTGTAGCATATAGGACAAAAGTTACGAGTTTTTTCCAAGGTCGTCGACATGAAAGCATCAAGGATCTTGGATTTATTAGTACCTACTTTTATTTTTTACCATTTTAAAGGAATGTTCATTTCAAGAAGTAGTTAAATGTTTTGAAATGAAACGTTCTCTTAACTACCTCTCAAATCACCTCTTTGAAAATTAAGGACGTTATGTTAAGATAAACGAGGCCCTGTAGGTAAAACCCAAACCACTACTTGGAAATAATGTTATAATTAAAATTATTTCGTCGTTGTAATGAGAAAGCTGTTTAAACATCTTCAAATATAATAATAACCTAAGAAATAAAGATCACAGCCACATTGTAACACTTTGTAACAACATCCGAAAGGAATGTTCCAAAACACAAGTAAAACTATACTGAAATAAGATGGGCATTGTAATATGCATATTATCTGAAAACTCTTCTTTGAAACCATAAGTCGAACACTGAACTTTAATACATCTCAAAAAGTAAAGAAAATTGTAAAAGTACTCAAACTGTTAACTGCCAGTAGTTTATGATCCAACTACTACCGGTTAGCAGTATTTTGATTACCTAGTAATCAGACAATGTTTCTATAAAATAGTACTGTTGTGGATTCTAAATAATAACACAAGCCTTATAACGTATTCTTGCTAAAATTTAGTTGTGTACAGGGTGCCCCAAATTGCTTGATTTTGGCCGGTTTTCCTATTTTCAGACCAGGTAGAGAAAAACTGACATATGAGTCTAGAGCTAGATTTTTGTGAAAACGATTGGTGAAAACCGCATTTCGATATCTCTAACCGTTTCTGAGATATCGGCAAAAATTGACATTTGGCAGATTTCGAAAAACTGTCATAACTTTTTTATTTGTGAATATTTGTTCAAACGATAAAAACTTTCTGCATGCACTTTTTGACGTAGAATAAGATGCATTTGTCAAAAAAATATTACGCTTTTCAATTGTTCGATATCAAAGCTAACTTTTTTATTTCAAATGGAAACCATAGTTGGCTTTGACTTTAGAAAACAGGAAAAAAAAATAAGATTTCCAAAAATATATATGTCAAGATATGTCTAGTCATCCTTGCTGCCAATATAACACATTTCTCTTTAAAAATTACGTTTTTTTAACATTTAACATTTTAACCCAGTTGCCCACACAAAAACGGTTGCTTTGCATATCTAAAAGTTAGTTTGACAGTAAATAAAATAAGTGTTAAAGTTGACATCTGTTATAATCTCTCTGCATTATTCCAAAATGTATGAAAACTTTGGAAAATGCCAGATGTTTATATGCTATATTGAATCAGGCCGAAATTCTGAAGATGCATTAAATCTATATTTCGAACGTTACCCTGAACGCCAGCAGCCAAGCGAACAAATATTTCCTAGATTGGAAAATACTTTGATGAATTATGGATCATTTGTCAAGCCCAGACCTAAACAGTATGCTATTGAAGGTAGAAACGAGGTGGAGGCAGAAGTAATTGGAGCGGTTTTAGAAAATCCTGAAATTTCTACCAGAGGAATAACTGTAACTAAGGGTGTGAGCAAAAGCCGTAGCCAAAACATTCTCAAGAAATATAAATATAAACCTTATAAAATCAGGCTCATCAAATATTCCCTGGTGATCAAGAACGCAGGGTTAATTTCTGCAACTGGTTCATCAGAAAATGCAATGAAAATTAAAATTTTCACTGAAAAGTCATTTGGACCGACGAAGCAAGAGTAACCAGCAACGGAATATTTAATCGACATAATCGGCATCGTTGGTCGGACCATAATGAGCACGTTTTCCAACCTAGAAATATGCAAGGACGATTTGGTTTCAATATTTGGATTGGAATAGTGGGGCAACGAATGATTGGACCTTTTATTTATGACGAAAACCTAAACGCCCAACGGTACGTTAATATTTTGGAAAACATTGTTGAACCATATTTATAAGACTTGCCCCTTGCCGATTTGGTACGAAAGTTTTACCAACAAGATGGCGCACCTACAAGGAACAAACTAAATCAAATGTTCGAGGATCGGTGGATGGGAACAAGGGGGCCCATACCATGGCCTGCAAGATCTCCGGATCTAAGTCCTTTGACTTTTTTATTTGGGGTTTCGTCAAAGACCAGATGTTTAAAACCATACCAGAAACGCGTCAAGATTTAGAGCAACGAGTGAGAAATACAATCGCTGGGATAACACCTTTACAACTCTTAAATGCCGAGAAATCAGTAAAGAAGAGATGTCAATTGTGCATCGACCAAAATGGTAGACAATTTGAACACTACTTGTGATACTTCAATCGTTAAAGATTTGTTACCTACTTAATGAAATATATTTAATTAATAAAATTAATTTAATAGGAAAACTATTATTTTCATTTGAATAATTGAAACTCTTGTTTTCCATGGCAAACTCTGCTAAAATGTCATTTTTAAAGAGAAATGTGTTATATTGGCAGCAAGGATGACTAGACATATCTAGACATATATATTTTTGGAAAGCTTTTTTTTTCTTGTTTTCTAAAGTCAAAGCCAACTATGGTTTCCATTTGAAATAACAAAGTTAGCTTTGATATCGAACAATTGAAAAGCGATATATTTTTTTGACAAATGCATCTTATTCTACGTCAAAAAGTGCCTCTAGAAAGTGTTTACCGTTTGAAAAAATATTCACAAATAAAAAAGTTATGACAGTTTTTCGGAATCTGCCAAATGTCAATTTTTGCCGATATCTCGGAAACGGTTAGAGATATCGAAATGCGGTTTTCACCAATCGGAGTTTCACAAAAATCGAGCTACCTGGTCTGAAAATAGGAAAACCAGCCAAAATCAAGTAATTTGGGGCACCCTGTACATCCAAATGTAATATTTGTGACGTAATTTTTTTCTCAAAATATATTGCAAGTGTGTAGAAAGCAAAAGCTGGTGTTATTGCTCAAGCAGAAGATGGTTGGTCAATGAGACAAACTGCACTTAGGTTATAACATTAATAAAAATTCGGCATTGAACATTTTAAAAAAGTGGAGAATTTACGGCACGATTAGTAAACATCCTGGATCAGGCCGACGAAGAATATCAACTGAACAACAACATTTGCAATTGGTGAATACATTAAGAGAACATCCATTGTACTCAAATTTTCTAGCTGGTGATTAATAGAAGTTTTAAATAGAAACGGGGTAGTAACCAAATATTAATAGTTAATTTTTCAATTTTTTAATAATATTTCTTGTAAATTAATTAAACTGTTTACTCTTTCTTTTGTTAAATCTTAAATGCCGAATTTTTGTTAACGTTGTAGCGCAGTGCAATTTTTTTCATTGACCATCAATCTTCCACTAATGCAATAAGCCTTACAATATCCCCTTTAAAATAAAATATAAAAGAGTCATAATATCTGTTTTATTTGCTCTACTCATTAAATATTCAAATATAGAGTGGACGCCAAAAAGAAGCGATCAACGAAAAAATGGGAAGGATGACAATAATACTTAACATGTCATTAACGGAAGTCTCAAGAAAAAAACGTGTTTTATTTTTACTAAAAACAAAGAATATGTACCAGTAAACCAAGGTGTGCCACAAGGTTCAATATTGGGACCTCTTATTTTTTACGCTGATGATAATCAGCTCTACTATTCTTTTAAATGGGCTAATATTGAAAATGCTTGTAGGCTCATTAACCATGACAAAACATCTCCCATTAAAATATATAATGCTTTTTGTTTTTCCGCTAATGCAATAAAATCCAAAGTAATGTTAGCAGGGACACCAGAGGTAAGTGTGTGGACGTCAACATACAAATTAACAGCGAGCATCTTGACCTCACAAATCTATCAAGGAATTTAGGTTTATATATTGATTCAGGTCTAAAATTTACAGAGCATACTAATTATATAATTAGGAAATCTTTTGCTAACTTATAATTAATTTTGGCAAGTGAAAATATTCTGAGAAAAAAAATTAAAACAGCTTCATGTGAAGTTCTGGTCCTCTTTCATATGAACTATACTTCAGTTGTGTATTTCCCTTTCTTACGCAAAGTTGATGCCCATCGATCACAATGGTTACAAAGTAGTTGTGTTAGACTAATTTGTGATATAAGAAAGTACGATTCGGTATCCTTGAGTTTGAGAAAATTGATTGGCTTAATATAAAGAACAGAAATATTCTCCACAACTCTTCATTTTCTTACAACACAATATTTACTAAGTCACCTCCTTACTTGTATGCCAAAATTACATATAGAACAGACGTACATAACTTAAATATAAGACACAAATCAACTATCACCATCTCAAGACATCAAACTGCCGAATTTCGCTGCGAATTCTCTTATCGTATGGCTTCTCTTTACAATGAGATTTCTGAAGATCTCAAGGTACTCCCACATACAAAATTCAAAACACAATTTAAAAAAATATATTTCTTTTGTAGTAAAACTTCTAACCATAGGCTTGCTGTCTATTTTTAGTTAAAATACTGTGAAAGAAATGACGCAAGAGAATAATATTTAAAATGTAAATGACAAGGAAATCTATTACAATTTTAGCGAAAAATATACACTGTCACTCAAAAAAAAAATTAATAATAATATACCGTGGAGGAATATGATGTTCATTGCCCAAATGAATAAAATAGCGTTAACGTTAATTAGTGACCACAGTTTTAATGAATTTGAATAATAAGTGTGCCTAATATGGAAATACCTGAGATTTTTTTTTAAAGTGAATTCTTTTTTGTTTGCTTATACTTCTAATGAGTGATTGGTTTTCCGCAAAGTAACTTGCTTGAAAGATATTCTATGACTACTCTTGAGGATAGGCGTACGTACTTTTCTCAAGTATTTTTGTTTAAATTACTACACAATGATTTTGACGCACCCGAAATAATTAGTAAGCTTAATTTTCACATTCCCAGATTAACCTCTCGTAATCACCAAGTTTTCTATTTACCTACGCCGCGTTCCAACGTACTAAATAATTCACCTTTATACACGATTTGCAGTACTTATAAAAAATTATGTAGTGACTTCGATATTTTTAATTGCAGCCTTGGTGACATAAAACAAAATGTTCTAAATTAAATAACCAGTGAGTATCTTTGTTTTTCTTAATTTACTTTGAATCACATATGTGTATATATGTATACATAGTTTTTATATTTAAACATTTCCCATGTTATTTTTTCTCTCTCTCTTCGTATCATTACTTATTCACAGTTTGTTAAGTAAATTTTTTCTTCATTTTATTTTCCTTCTATGTTGTTGTATATTATGTAATTAATGCTTTGTATGCCTTTATTCCTGTTCTGTAATTGGGTATCTTACCCGCTGAACAGTGTATGCAATAAATAAATACATAAATAAATAAATTAATAAATATTCTTTATAGGATTTTGCATACAGCAGAAAAAGGTATCTACCAGAACTAAAATAAAAATCATTTGTAAAATTATTGATTTAGAATCTTTGCATTCTTTCGATAACTTGAATTCTGGTTATGCTAGCAACTAAAATGCTAAAATGAATTTGTCTTCCTTGTTGGACAATTCTCATTCTAACACTAGTTTCCATACAGCGCCCTACGGCTATGCGGAGTAAACCAGTATCCACATAACCCCCTACAGCTATGTAGATTCAGTCAAAATGAGAACAAAGGCCTAAAATGAATTTATTTATATACCTCGTCTTTTGGACAATTTTAATTGCTAACATAACCAGAATTCAGGTTATCGAAAGAATGCAAAAATTGTAAAACAATAATTTTACAAATAGTTTTTGCAAAATCCTATAAAGGATATGTTTCATTACAAGTATAAGCAAACAAAAAATAATTCACTTTTAAACGTGTATAGAGCATATAGGCTCCATTACTAGCTAGGTAATACATAGGTGAAAAATCTATTTTCTTTCAGTCAGTGAATGTCAAACAATGTCAAAAACTTGGTAATTGTCTTGGTTTTTGCATGGAACATCGTATGAGTGGCTTTGTGCCTTTCTGATGAGCTCTAGAATAAGGGTGAAATAGGTTTCAATGGTTAAGCGTTTCCAAGAAAGAGAATGATGGATTTCATGAAAATGTAATCCATTTGAATGAAAAATTTTCCAAAAGACGAGGTATGTAAATAAATTCGTTTTAGGCCTTTGTTCTCATTTTAACTGAATCTTCATAGTCGTAGGGTTATGGGGATACTGGTTTACTTTGCATAGCCGTAGGGCACTGTGTGGAAACTAGTGTTACAATGAGAACTGTCCGACAAGAAAGACAAATTCAATTTAGGATTTTAATTGCTAGCATAACCAGAATTCAGGTTAACGAAAGAATGCAAAGATTGTAAATCAACAATTTTACAAACAGTTTTTATTTTAGTTCTTATAGCTAGTTTTTTCTGCAGTTTGCAAAATCCTATATAGAATAAGTTTTATTACCTGAGATATATTTTAGTCGAGAAAATTTATAAGATGGTCGTCCAATAGTAACTAATAAATAAGCAAAGTTTTGTGCAAATACGTTTATGGTTTTTTAATATAGTTTATTCAGAAGAGTGATTTCTCTTCTACTAAAGCAAAGTATTCTATCCAACAGTTAAATAAAATTTGAGACCAAAGTAGTTTTTCCCGAAAGGAGCAGAGCAAATTATCCAGTGAGCGGTGAAGAGTTGACGATTGAACACTATAAAATAAATTTGTACACAGTCTCTATATTTTGATGAATTTATAATAACAAAATATTCATACTGTATTAGAAATCCGCGGTGAAATTTCCTAGCAATTAGTGGTTTATCCCAATATTATTTATGACGGTCGTAGTTAGTATCGTGTAATGGACAAGCAATGGAACAATTACTCACTAGGAGTATTAAGTTATCAATTGATAATTAGACAAACTGGGTTATTAATACAAGGTGGCCAAAGTCTGCTCAACCCTCTGCTATCTCATAAGCAAGTCATTTATCATTATGATATTTTGCAGTACATGTTAAAGGGTGGTATTATGATTTATAAGGGTCACTTTAGGGTCATACTCAAGTTTATGGTAGTTGATAGATGACAAAATACTAAACATTATTTTTATTGTCTTGTTATAATTATTCACTTGTAATGTAAACCTAATTTTATAGTTTGCCAACTAGTAAGTTAACGGAAATAAATTGGAGAAATGGAGATATTCATTTCGACGTTCGAAATAGGCCTTACAGTTTTCTGGACTGTGATGGAGATGCTAACTCGTGATATAATATTTGATTATACTAAACAATTATTGAAATACAAACTTAAATTCCCCCATATAGAGAGACCGTTATTGTCACATATATGAGAGAGGTAATAAAAGAAATAATATTGAAAAACAACAATTTATTACACAAAATTAATAGTACAGGCAAATTAGCCATTATTTAGGGTAACAAAAATTAATAAAAGGATCATCTCTGGCATTTAAGTAGGTAATAACCTGGAGAATGAGATGACGGATTCTTTGCACTTCCAAGTTCCGGGAAAATTCAAAAAAATTTGGATAAAATTTTTGATTTTCGGTTTTTTTGCTGTAGCGGTCAAATTAATAAAAATAGAGAAAAAAGTTCCCAACAAAAGTTGTAGCTCGTCTCTTTCTCTACAAAAAAGTTCTTTGCAAATTTTTGTCTTACTACGGGCTCATCGATCGATAATTCTTACTATTCAGAGGCTCTTAAAAAATGAACATGACATAAAATGTAGAGAAAAGTCTCAGGTTTAATGTGGAACTAATCACAAAATTCATTAAAAAATTTATCATAGAGAAAAAGTGTCAGAAGATGGCTTAGTAAACTTTGTACACAGATTTATTCATATCTTTGCCGGGAGTCGTTAGAATGATAATTCATTTTGCTTATATGTTCTTATATAATGATATATTAATCCAATTAACATTTTATTGCAATTACTTTTGTTGGAAAAATGTACCTTGCGATCAAAGTAAAGGGTATATTTCTCATCGATCAATCACCTCCACCTTTGGAGCTCAATTCGCTATATCTTAATTAATAATAATAGCATAGTCTTAATTTTTGGATTATAAGTACAATGAAACATATTATTTCGAATCACTTAATTTTTTTAAATGCGTGCAGTACTTTTTGAATTTGTCTACATTATTCATACACGTTCAGAAAATGCACAATTATACAGTAAAACATATACAACTTATTTGTTTCTTAACATTCTTCAATGAAATTTTCACGAAATTTAGATTAAAGTACGTTGAATCGAATCCATGCAGTGAAAAAGCACCCATTGTTACGGGAGAAATAGGAGGGATGCATAAAACTCAAAGATACGAATAAATCAAGTGTATAAACTTTACTAAGCCTTCTTCTAACACTTTTCTCTCTATAATAAAAATTCGCATGGATTTCGTGATAGTTCCATATGAAAGTTGAGACTTTTCTCTACATTTTAGGTTTTAATTTTTTTAGCGGCACTGAATGGTAAGAATTATCGATCGATGTGTCCGGTCGTACGAAACTCCCAGAGAATTCTCATGTTCCGTGCACTTGGGAACGGTTCAAAACTACAAGCGGAAACTAGATTTATCTCCTAAACGGCTTAAGTAAGATACAAATTTGTAAAGACCTTTTTTGTATAGAAGGAGACAAGCTACAAATTTTGTTGAAAACTTTTTTCTGTATTTTCATTATTTTAGCCGCTAGAGCAAAATAACCGAAAATAAAAGTTTTTCCAATTTTTTTTAAATTTTCCCGGAACTTGGAAGTGCAAAGAATGCACCATTCCATTTTACAGGTTATTATCTACTTAAATCCCGGAAATGATCTTTTATTAATTTTTGCGAGGTATTTACAAAATTTTGCCTTCATGGCCTGTAATATAAACAGGAATTACAAAACATTTATGATAGATGAGTGAAAGAATTAAACAAAAATTGAACCTCTTTTAAAATAACACGCCCACCCGGTTAACTGACCCTTATTATCTACATCTGAAGATGTAGTTTCTACAAACATCAAAACTCTTGAACACAACACTGGAGTGACCCTTATTATTTACCTCTGTTGATGTAGTTTTTAGAAACACCAAAACTCTTAAACACAACACTGGAATATCAACGCTCGACGGTTGTTTCGCTAACCACTTTAGTTCATCGACAGATGATTAAATATATTAAGTTTTCATCAGTTTGTACAGTACGATCGAGAAAGAATGAAGGTGAAGTTACACAGAAAAGTCACTAAAATTATCAAAATTGATTTCTATTCTACGTACATTATTAAAACTAATTTCCTATATCACTAGACTAGGGAATTACTGAAATACTAATGGCCGCCATTTTGTGATCCGCCTTTCGAATGTGTTATTTTAACTCTATATTTTGCGGCGAATTTGTTTGTTAAGATGGAGACGAGTTTATATTTTACAAAATTATCTTATGATGTACAGGATAGGTGTGTGGGGAAACGGAGGTGCTATCAGTTTAAATTCCTATATATTAAATAAAGAAGACTTTAGTACAGATGCCGATGTATTTCCGAATACTACACATATATATTGTGATGGCATGGTTTTTGAAATGAGTGCATAATTAAAAGAATAAGTTAAAGGTATTCAAGAGTCGAAGCTAAAGAAGTTGGTGTGTTTTAACCTCAATTTTTCCTAGCTGAGAAATCGAGGTTCGATCAGTTTCCTTTTAACATCTTGGGAACTGGGTTTGTTATCCCTGTACACTCTGATAAGTGTCTAAAGTGACGTCACACACACACGACCTATATAAATCACCAAGTCACTGTCGCCAACGAACAAATGTTGAAAGTATCACAAAATTGTGTAAGTGACACACAAAAAACCTTTAGAGAGCGGAAAATTCAGTCTTTCTCGATCTCCCTGTATTTAGTTTTAATTAATTTTTATCAAACAAATTAAAATCGTATTAAAGGGCATCGATATAATTAAGAATTATATAATACGCACTCTATAGGATACTCTTCTCAGAATTTTGTAAACCGTCTCATTTTAGACATTTTTAATTTTATAATTCCAATTTAGTTGACGAATACTCGTCTGCATGAAATAAAGTAAAAAAAAATGAAGTACATCTAATCTATTTGTGTCATAAACCCGCGACTCTTGAATTCCGAGTGTATTCTATTTTTCTATTTTAGACCTTGAAACTTTAAGTTTCTTAACTTATGAGAAATGAAACGAATCAATTAAATTTAACTACTTTAATAGTCAGAAAAAGACACAAACAATGATAGAGCACGTGACGTCAGGGTGCAGGTAAAGTGTACAAAAAGCATTCGTCAGAATAATAATGTAAAAAATCATTAAAAGTCCATCTGACGTATAGCAAAATATAAAGCAAAATTGTACACAATAGGAATACGTATAAAGTAAATAACGAAACTAAATTAAACACGGTATGGCCAGAGCGTTATAATCAAATAATATTTACGATAACATAATTAAGCTCAACTAAATTACATATAGACACACAATAGGAAAATAATCCAAACTGTACGTAATATTAATGGCAAAAAGATGGCCCGAAAATTAATAATTTCGACATAAACTTGTTCGTTAGTTTAACACTGCTGCGTTTTTATGCCCAAAACACACGGGAGATGTCTAAAAAACGCGACGCAGCCATAACGTTCAAATGAAGTTATTCACGCACTATAGTCTTCTCATGGTGTACGAGAGGTCTTAATGGAACACTGGATACAATAGGAAATATTACTGGCCAAACGTGGAATGAAGTAATGAAACCATCAATAATTCTGCATGGTTGCAAGCGACTTCAAACAGCAACATTTGCATCACGAGAGGTCTGACCACATAATAGGAGAGTGTACTTACAGTTGATTCGACGAAAACATTGCCTTGCTGTAGCTATGGGAAATGGTACGCAATAAACAAATACATATAACTTAACATAACTACTTTACTTATTCAATTAGCAGTTATTAATCACTATATACAGATATTTACAAATATATGGCGGCTTTAATTCTTACAGCCTACACGGCCAAAGCCGCCTATACGCTATTTTTCCGGCGTCTCCTCTAGCCAGAGTCGGCTTCTAATATTGGCTAAACTTCGTTGTACAAGCTCCTACGCTATTCGTCAAGCATTTGTCATGACTAGCCGATAAGATTTAAATGCGTATAATGCTAGGATCAGTATCTTATAATTTAAATTTAAATAATAAACAGAATAATCGCGCGCTTTACAAATTAACTTATAGTGTGTTTCAAAACTTGAATGTTACAACATTTATTGATCATTTCAATTTGTAATATTGCAAATATAAATACAACCAATATTTAACGTTTATAAGCATAATTAAATAAACAAATATACAGCAGAAGTTACCTATTTGAATATGGTTTTCGAACCGAACGGGTAGCAACTAAACCATATTCGTTACTTCAAAATGTGTTAATGTCTTTAATATAATGTGTCTATGTAGTATTTCAACCGTTGGATGTTAAATTCTTATGACATTTTTAATAAATTGGTGATGATTCAAGTTTCCATGGTATAATTGCGAGTGTCGCTAAGAGGATTTTCTCGTCTGACATTTTTAGTCCTCGGAAGTAAATTTCTAACTACCATGTAACAGTCACGACAAATGCTTGTACAATAGCGTAGCAGCTTGTGCGATCAGTAGACGATATACGCGCCGACTCTGGCAAGGAACGCTGAAAGATGGCGTAGATGCGGGTGGCCGTGCAGGGTCGTAAGAATTAAAAGCCGCCATACAATTGTAAATATCTGTATATAATAAATAATAACTGCGAATAGAATCAATAAAGTAGCTATTTTAGTTATATGTTCCGTGTTATAGTGTAACATTGCCTATAGTTACAGCAAAGCAATGTTTTCATCGAATCAACTGTAAGTACAGCAGACTTTTATATTATGTATGCCTCTCGTGATACTAATGTGGCTATTTGACGCCGATTGCGACAATGCAGAAGTATTGATGGCTTCAATACCTCATTATACGTTGGGCCAGTATTATTTCTTATGGTACCCAGTGTTCGATAAGACTTCTTGTATCTTCTGAGAAGGTTATAGTGCGTGAATAACCTCGTTTTGGTGGCGTAGCTATACCGTCCTGTTATTTTGACATATCCCGTGTGTTTTGGGCATAAAAACATAGTGTTCAACTGTCGAACCAGTTTATGTCGAAAATAGTAACTGTCGGGCCATTTTTGTTATTATTTTACGTACAATTAGTAATATTTTCCTTTTGTGTGTCTATATGTATTCTAGCTAAGCTTAATTATGTTATCGTAAAAATTATTTGATTACAACGCCCTGGCCAGATCGCGTTTAGTTTAGTTTCATTATTTACTGTATACGGCTTCTTATTATGTGTGCAACTTTTACTTTGTCTTTTGTTATATGTCAGATGGACTTCTAATGGTTTGTTTACATGGTTATTCTGACGAAAGTTTTTGTAAAGTTTACTCACAACCCTGATGTCAAATTGCTCTGCTTTGTTTGTGTATTTTGTGTAAATCATTAAAGTGAGTTTAATTCAATGATTCGTTTTATTTTCCCTCAAGAAATTATCACGTTATAACCATGTCGTATGTACTCATATGGTTTTCAACAGAATTATACATCGAGCATTTGTCTGCAACAAAATTGTACTGCAGAATTGGAATGTGAATGAAACTCCTAAGATCTTTTAGTACAGAAAAAATATTAGAATCTATGCGATTCTAAATTGTTTTTATTTAAGTTAAGTTCGTTGTGTTGAAATTAGGCAAGGCAGGCAGCGACTTGTTGTTTTGGAAATGAAAATTATTATTTTGAGTACTTTTAGGATTTCTAATATTTTTATTTATTTACTATTGATTATTCAAGAATTCGTAATACTTATATAATTCAAAGTGTAATCATTTTGATATTTAATGCAATTAAATTCTCTTTTAGTAACTGAAGGAGCTATATTTTTGTCCTATTTTGGGTTGGTTCACAAATCGAAGGTAAAATTTAAATTATTTTTGACAATCAAAACGAATAGCTTGTTCCCTACGGAATCAAATTACAAAGTTAGTACAATTTGTCTTTCTCTATTATTTTAGTAAAATCTGAGAGTATCAGAAAGCTATAACAAAATGATTTATTGATCAATTTTACAGCAATAAAAAATAAACTAAAATTTTGAACATTTTTAAGAAAAACTGGTTAAATATACTTTAAGATAAATTTTTTCGTTTATTTTTATTTGAGAATGGCACCACAAATAGATTTACACATTGTCTATTTAATGTAAATAGTACATCAGCGAAATACAGAATTAAGTAACTGTATCTTTTCAACACAGGAACACGGATATTTTTCCAGAAACTAATGTTCACCATTATACAGTTTTGCACAACTAACAAACGTTAGACATGTAACAAAATACCGCAGTTTATAGACAAAACCTGCACAACAACCGCCTTTTTCTAAATCACGAATGCGAACTAATTTATTTGTTTTCTTTTTGTTTTGTTTTACCCACAGAGCTCCGCCTGTCTAGTGTGTTTTTATCGTGTTTGCGTTTTATTGTAAGTTTTCCTATATTTTATTAATATTCAATAGTATAAGCAGAGATAACAATGTATGATATAGAAGTGAAGAACAGATCTGTATTCAAACTGGAATTGTTTTAGCGTTTTATAAAAATCTTAGTGTATATCTAAGTAGCTAAGAATAATTGTAAGCGACATTATGTTAATGGCAGCTAAACAGATTTTTCTAAATGAAACAAATGTACAATTATTACGAAAATCATTTACTAACTCTATTACAATTGCACTTTTCTAGGTAAGAGAGATGAAATCGAGCAAATAAGCACCACAGTTGATGAACTTTTCAACTCTCTTCTGGGTGTTTTCCGTAACTCTGAGGAGTATTTCAATAGAAATTTTTGTAATTTGTACATGAATATTGGCTGAAAACGTATTAAGAGTTCGTGGACGATTGATATACGCCCTGTTTTCAGATATTCCTATAAAAAGAAGTCTACTGCGGATAAATCTGCCAATCTTAGTGGCTCTTTTACTTCCACGTTCACGTAGTGCATTGGAAGTATAGTAATCATAAAAAAAATTCGAAAATTTCTTTTCATGAAATAGGTTTAGAATGTCATGAAACGTTGAGATTAAATTTGAGCGTAACTTTTTTTGTTCGCATGTTTTCCCCGGAACAGTTTAAGATATTGACTTGAAATTTTGTACATATATTATAACGAGGTCTGGAACTGGATTGTTTTTTGAACATACCCGGTGAAAGGTTGGGAGGTAAATGAAGGCAAATAGGGGGAAATACGTAAAGCAAGCAGGTAAGAGTACCGAAACTTGAAATTTGGTGTACGTACTAGAAGCCAAGGCCTCAATTTTTTTTATAATATTTGCCATCCCCCCATTATCCCCTCACTACATTATTAAAAGTGTTGATAAAATAAAATTTAGATATTCACTTGAAATTTGTTATACGTATGTATTATAATGACATGAGGAACTTGATTATATTTTGGAATTATACGTTTAAGTGTGGGGGTTAAATAGTGGTAAACAAGGGAAAATAAGTAAAGCAAGATGGTAAGGGTTCAGAAACTTGAAATTCGGTGTACCTATGTACTAGATGCCAAGGTCTTAGATTTTTTAATAATATTTTTCGACACCACACCACCCCTACTCCATTATTAAAGGGGTTGTTAAAATGGAATTGAGATATTCATTTGAAATTTGGTACACGTATGTATTATAACGACATCTGGAACTAGGTTATATTTTGAGATGATTCCGTTGAAGGGTTAAATAGGGGAAATAGGGAAAATGAAGTAAAGCAAACTGGCAAGAGTACAGAAATTTGGGATTTGGTGTATATACTAGAAGCGCAGGCCTCAGGTTTTCTTTCTAATATTTTTCAACACTCCCCACCCCCACCACCTCCACTCGATTATTAAAGGGGTTGATAACATAAAATTGACATATTGATTTGAAAGTTAGTACACGTAATGTATTGTAGTGATATCTGATTGAGATGATTACGTTGAAGGGGTGGGAGGTGGTAGGTTGTGAATAGAGCAAGCTAAAAACTTCATTTTTAACGTATATGATAGAAATCAGCGCTACAAATTTTTCTATGACATCTGCGCAAAATGTTATTCTATTCTATGACCAATAATTTTCACAAACTAGAGTGCAAATATAAGCCTGGGAACATTTCATCCACTTGCCGCAAGTTATTTACGATTTGTGAATTTAGATCTTAAAAGATTTGCACGATCGAGTGGTGTAAGATTATTTATAATTTGAATTTTGCATGGATACATATAGAAATCCGTGTGCTGAATTCGTCTCGAAGTTTTGTCAGAGAACACCAACCGCGCTGCAGGTGTCTGTGTTGACGTTCTTTGATAGAGTGGTACATCTGCACGAAATCAATATTTTCAACTAAGCGATAACTACATTGGTGACGCCATCGAAATGAGTTTCCATCTGCAGTACTTCGACCTCGCCAAAACCGCCGAGGAATCGTTTTCGAAAAACAGCCTTACAATTCCTGTATGCTCTTGTGGCGTATATTGCTCCATAATAAATTGTATATATCTTTACTTTACAACACACGTAATGGAACTAACATGTGTCCCTACTGAACTTAGATCTACCGCATCCGTTAGAATTCGATATACTGGCTGTCAACTGTCCACTTAGAATTTTCGCCGTATCTCTTCAAATAACGGAGATATTTTGCTTAGACATATTCCGCATTTTCGATATTTTCCGTCATAACTCTAAAAGTAGGCCATGGGTTTCAAATGTCTTTAACGATTTTTCAGCTTAAAAAAATCGTCAGTACTTTTGTAGAAATAATTTTTTTGCACGACCGATATTAAGTGAGATGTTCTCGAATGCTCTGATAAAATTGACTGCCTGTATATTCAGTTCTTGTAAAGGTTTGTTCTGGGCTAACAGTAATATCGTTTACAAGCAATTTCAAGAAATTTATCCATATACTTAGTTACTTGTTGCAGAAATATAAACTGTCAAAGTAGCTGGGGTCGACAATGTCACTGGTGAGGTGCTCAAGTTAGTCGGTGAAGACAGAATATGTAAACTAATCTGAAAAACAAGCAATTGGGAAGATTAAAGAGCCTATACCTTCATACTGTTACATAAAAATTCAGAGACTGATATTCTCGATAACAACAGATTGCTGGCATTAATAACTTAGTTTAATTATTCTGTATATTTTTCAATCCATAGATAGATAGATAGATAGATAGATAGTTTATTTGTTTTCAACATATACATATATACATAAAAAAACAAAACATACATACGTATACGAAAAAAAAAAAATGCGTCAAATACAAAGTTAAATATATATATATAAAAAGAAAGACACTAGACAGAAAAAAATTCGTTCAATGTGTAGCAGTTTCTTTCCAACAAATAATTTTTAAGTTTCCTTTTAAAAATGTAAGAGTTCGATAATTCCCTGATTTCTTGCGGTAGGTGGTTAAATAGTTTGCAGCCATTATATTGTATACTTTTTTGATATAAAGAAGTAACATGAGGGTCAGGTTGGAAATCTGATTTAAAACGAGTGTTATGATCGTGAGGGACAGCATTTTGTGTAAATATGGATCTATTACTTCAGCATTATCTGGTTTTAGCAAGTAGATTTTGCTACAGGGCGCGGTACTGAATTTAAAACAGAGCTGTATTCTGTTACCAATCCTGACATCTATAGTAAGAACGTGATGCTGTGTATGTTGGAGCGCCGCGCCGGACAGAATCGAGTAGCTACAGGTGGAGAAAAGATTTTTATCTTGACATTTATAGATAATATTATCATCTTAGTTGTATCTGTATAGGTCAATAATAAATGAGGTTGTGAACAAGATGAAATATCTTGGAGCAGTCATAGACAATACTGGGATCTACGAATGTGAGATTTAGGCGAGTAATGCAGATGGCAACGTCAGCAATTTTCCAGTTGAGCATATCGGACTTGACAGAAGTATCATCAAGTGCACAACGATCAGAATTGCTAGCACTCCAATTTTGTTCATTTTTCTTTATGCGTCTTCATTACACACTTCATTATTCTGAAAAAATATATATTCAGGAAAAAATCTGAGTACGTTTAGCTTCTTATTAACTTAAATTAATTGGGTAAGTACCTATGCTGGATTAACTGGTTATGAAGAGACAATAATCAAATTGTTCACATAAAATTCACATTTAATTAGTTAGAAGCCAGTTGGTGAGGAAAGCGTCTAGTATAAGTAAAATACTATACGAAACTGTACGAAATATGCATAATTACGTTTTTTAGTCAAATAGTGTAATATTTTTAACTTAATACTTTTAGTGTATTATATCCTCGCCATGGAACAAAAGCAAAGTAATTATTTCGTACTATTAGTATCATCTTTATAAATATTTTCAATCATGTACTAATTAAATATTAATGAAACGTTAACATGATTTTGTTTTAAGGACGGGCCTGTTATCCAAAGCAAAACAAAACAAAATGTTAGAGTTTACAAGTTAGTCAAGGGTGTTTGTTGTGCATATTAGTTTATGACTTTATAATACTCAGGAAACTGATCTAAAAACTGTAGTATTTTGTTTCATATTCAACGTGTTCTTAATTATGTGTAAAAGTGTACAATGGTGGAAAACTATTTCTGAAAACACATTCCCTTTGTTGCATTGCAAAAAATACAATGTCGGTAAATATTTAATTCCATATTTCTTAAATGCTTGCAATAGTGAAGACTTATGCAAAGTATACTTAGAAGAAAAAGTTATTTAAACAAGTATGAACTGCTATAACATGTAATTTAATATAACTATTTAATTACTTGATATAGGAATATAACGAAAAATACCTAAGGCCTTTTTTCCTCACTTATTTAACGTCGCCTCGAACTATTTCCGCTACTGACGCCTTTCACTGACACTAGAATATGAGCTACGCCAACCTGGAAATTTTGCCTCTCTACCTCTATCGAAGAGTAGAGATTTTTACTAGTCTAACATTTGATAGACAAGAAACCGACTGCTTCACATCTCCTCCGAAAGATGGTATATCCGTTATGTAACTCTCGCCTAAATTTTCATACCTTCTACGTATGCGCTGATATGGAAGTCGTTAGAAAATGGAACGAGAACGTTGTATTTCCCTAGTCTAGGTGACTCATCCAAGTACTAACCGCCCTTGACGTGGCTGCAATTTCGAATTATTACACCTGAGTTTCTGTAAATTCAATTTATTAAAATTGATTCTACTTAGCTATATGTATTTATATTTATTAATATTTAGATGCAACTTATTTTTGCCACATGTATTAATTTGTTGTGAATCTTCTTGTTAGTTAACAGGGTCACTCAGTTCTTTAGTGACTGAATACCAAAGAGTTTAACAAATAGAGGAGACAAGCTCCATAAGCGTAATGCATAAGCAGCCGGTAGACTGTAGTCTTCTCATCCTTCTTACACAGTTCGTTTTCTCTTTGTCGCACAGTACATGAGGGGAGGTAACGATTGCAATGCAATGACAGTATGAGTAGTATGACGTCACAGACTACCCCCCAGACTGGCAACATCCTTTGGAAATTTATCCAACAACCATCTTTATCTAACAAATGCTATGCCGTAAATATCTATCTTCATTACAATAACAAAAGTCAAATTCAGATGTCGCTACATCAGATTCCCGCGTCGACGCCAAATTCTGTCACTTGTCATTTTAATATTATGAATTATTTGTTAGAATAATTTGTACTTTATTAATAATAGGTGATATTCTTCTAAAAATTGTTGCTTTGTGTGTGCGGGCCACGTTGCTGTTTAATTTTAAAAGAATAGTGAAGAACATAAAGAATATAAAAAAGATAGTCGTGCATCGAAAAAGAAATTGTAAACATTACAACGTAAATAAATGCCACAAATAAATAATTATAGACAATAAATAAATGTCTATTGTGCTTTAAATTTGGTTTTTAATTTTCCTATGATGAGTAAATAATTACACATTTGACACTAAAATTTGCGATCAAAAACAAAGCACTTCCATAAAGTAATAAAAAACAGCACTGCACTTTGATCGCAAATTTTAAATGGCAAATATTTGAACTTGTGCATATCCTGGGATTTTTCGATCAGTTTAAATAAAAAAATGTTTATATTTCTTTACATTTCCGATTTAGCTATAACCATCCCGAGAAAATTTATTATTATTTTTAAATGTTTCTACACTATAACATTTTATATCTATTTCCGTTCAATAGTTTAACGTATCATTAACAGAAATAGATGTAAAATGTTGTAATAGTGTGTTATGTGGGAATATTTAAAAGTAATAATTATCTTCTTTGACGATGGTTAATAAACCAAAACGTATATAAGGAAATATATGCATTTTTCATTCAAACTGACCGAAAAATCCAAGGATATACATCAAGTTAATTTGATACCAACTGTCAAGAGAATAAAAGCATCTACTAGTTTTTATCGGAAGTTTCAAATCTCCCGCGTCTGCATAGCTGTGTCGCCCTCTGAAATTGGCTTGCAATAATCAGTGAGAGATAGAACGATAAAAGCGTTCTATCGCCCTCTAATTATAGGATAACTAATTTGCATTTAGTTGCCGGTCTGGGGGGTAGTCTGTGATGACGTGCGCTGATGTCATAAGTCATAACTTTTCAGACCTGAGGGAAAACAAATGGCCGCCATTGTGTAATTCGCCGATCGAACGTGTTGTTTTAACTGTATATTTTGTGGATTCTGTGACGTTTTAAAACTTAATTTTGGATTATTTAACATCTACAATTATGTTTAATCAATTCATGTGGCGAATTTTGTTTGTTAAGATGGAGATGAGTTTATATTTTACGAAATTACCTTATGATGTACAGGATCAGTGTGTGGAAGAAAGTTGGTGCTATCAATTTAAATCGCTATATATTTAAATAAAGAAGACCTTAGTACAGATGCCGATGTATTTCCGAATATTAGACATACATTGTAATTACATGATTTTTTAAAGGAGTGCATAGTTAAAAGAATGAGTACAAGGCATTGAAAATACGAAGTTTATAACCAATTTGTTAGTAGTTGGGTGAAAGAAGTTCTCTCCAAGAAATTTACAAGATAACAGCTTATTATCGCAAAGGTAAGGATTAGTTATAAATTATAAATCATTTTCGCCATGTACTTGCATAATTTAAGGTTGTTTTATGAATAATTACTAACACAGATCCATTTTTTAGGTTATGGTCTCACTACATTGTCAACAAAAACATCATTCCTTGGATTATTGCAGATCCAGTCGATCCAAATGAGTTGTTAGTACTCATTGTAATTGTGTTGCAGATACAGGCAAAACACGTTCGCTAGCCTGATTTGCAATTTATAAGGTACAGAGTGAGGCGATGAGACGTCACTCCTTTTAGTTTTTTAGCAGTAAAAATGGCTATGGCTAAGCAGTTAACCATTGTGCGATACAATCCGTAGATTTTGTAAAATTACTCATGAAAAGAAACAAAGGACTTAGTTATAATAAGGTAGACACAATTTATCTGACGGTTCACTCATCGTCTATGGTATATTTATGCACGGAGCTGTGCAAATCATTGTAATTTCTGTAAGAACTTTTTGTCATGTCATATTAATGTTATTATTGTCTAATTTATGTATTTTATTAAATATTCTCCTTTCCTTTTATTGTTTTATTTATCAGTCATTACTATCGTTAGCAGTAAGTTGAATGCTGACTACTCTGAACTTCTACATTCATGTCTGTAAATGAGAATTAAACAAAAATATATTTACTAAATATATAACTGTTTATTATCAACAAGTTTAACATTTCTAATATAACTTAGATGGCATTTATACTAAATTCATCGAGTGATCTGTATTGTTTTAAAATATCGTGTGGTGTTTAAAAACTACTCAATTCTGTTGTTTTACATTACAAAACTGTGAAAATGGACTTAAGTCAGTGTTTAGACTCAGGTTTCAAATATTAAAAAATTCAGCACTGAGTAGTTTTTAAATAACCGCAATATATAGTTTAAAACAATAGGTACATTTAGTCCGCAGATCATCGATGAAAACTATACTTTGAACTTTCACTCTTAATTTATAAACTTCACCAGATCTTTATATAATATGTAGCTTTTCTTTCAAGTTTTTCTTAAATTGTACCATATTTAAAATGAATGTCTCAGCAACATTTTTCGTGATAAACAGATTAAACGTTATAAACAGAAGAAAAATTTGAGAAAACACTACTTGTAATTGTAAAGAAAGCCGAACGCTATTCAAAACAAAGATTAAAAATTGACGGTATTTGTGAAATCAAAGCGCTGTGTTGCTTTGTAAAACAGAGTGGAGAGAGAGGGTACGAGGTCTGCGACAAGGACGAAGAGCCTAACGTTTCCAAGACAACCAAATCACAGCATGCTGTGACCAAATCGCGACTCCCGGCAAATCCACGGCTTGTCTTCTCTAGTTATTAAACTCTTTGCTGAATACAGTCATCAGCATACAGCAGAATGCTATGCTTAATATCATCTTAAATGACATTTATAAAAAACATAAATAATGAAAGTCCAAGCACAGACCCCTGTCGAATACCACTATGAAGAATATAGCAAACTTAAACTTTCTTTTATGGCATTCTAAGCTTATCTCAATATAAAAAAATCGGTAAAGGTATTTACACAGAACGTCCCTCTTTATTTGTGCATAGCGGTCACTCTAAAAAAATTAATAATTACGAGATGAGATTGAAAATAATAATCGGAATATAGTTGTCACTATTATTACAAAGAAAACCTGATAAGTTTTGGTCAAAAAGATATACAGAGTGCTCATCCAACAAGAAAAGTTCAATAATAAATGACAAGTGCCAAATATGGAAGGCTTGCGCAAATACCTTTACAAATGTCCACCATGAATTATTTCTTGGGATTACCACCCTGTACATTTTTCAATGGAAGTATAATAGGTGCATATGCCAAATATTATTGCCATCTGTCACATTTTCAATTTCACATTCACGTAGTGGGGTGGAAGTATAGTGGTGGTTAAAAAATTTCACTTTTTCAAAATGCAGGTAAAAAAACTTTCAATTTTTTTGGCTTCTGAAATAGGTTTAGAATATCATGAAACGTGGACATTTGAAATTTGAGCAAAAAAAAATTTTTTCCGTCCATTCTAGTGGTAAAATTTTTACTTCCCTCGCATACCGAAGGGAAGTATTATTGTATTCGAGAAAAAATCACCCTCCGAGATTTTTTCGGATTCTGACGTTTCAGAACACGTAGATTCCGAAAATATAGGTTTCTCAATTCCGTCAGTCTGTCTGTCTGTCTGTCTGTTGGTGCATTAACTAAAAAGGTAGTTAACCCTACTGTCAGCGAAGAACTGGTAGAATTTTCACTCAAAAATATACAGGGTGGACCGTCTAAACGGAATAAATAGTGAAAAAAATTTTTTTTTGCTCAAATTTAAAATTTCCACGTTTCATGACGCGCTAAACCTATTTCAGGAAAAAAAAAATTTGAAAAAATTTTTACCACTAAAAAAAAATTTTTTCTTTGTTCATATTTATAATGTCCACGTTTCATGGCATTCTAAACCTATTTAAAAGAAAAAAAAATTTTGAAAATTTTTTACCAACATTTGTGAAAAAATTTTTACCACCAAAATAGATGAATTTTTTTTTTCTCAAAATTTAAAATTTCCACGTTTCATAGCATTCTAAACCTATTTAAAGAAAAATAAAAAAAAATTTAAACATTTTTGAAAAAATTTTACCACAAATAGATGGAATTTTTTTTTCCGATTTAAAATTTCCACGTTTCCATGGCATTCCAAATTTATTAAAACAAATTTAAAAATGTTTTAGAAAAATAAAAAAAATGAAAACATGTTTTAGTAATCTATTTATCACCATTATAGAATAGACGAAATATTTTTTTGCTCAAATTTAAAATTTCCACGTTTCATAACATTCTAAACCTATTTCAGAAAAAAAAATTTGCAACATATTTTCACCAATTTGGAAAAAAATTTAACACTAGAATAGACAGAAAACATTTTTGAAAATTTGCTCTATATTTTAATCACCACTATACTTCCACTCCATTACGTGAATGTGGGATTGAAAATGTGAGAGATGGCAATAATATTTGGCATATCCTATTATATACTTTTATTGATTAATGGCTTCCCAAGAAATAATTGAGTCATGCATGGTGGACATTTATAAAGGTATTTGCGCAAGCCTTCCATATTTGGCACCTGTTATTTAGTATATTGAACTTTTGCTGTTGGATGAACACTCTGTATATTTTTTTGACCAAAAGTTATCAGGTTTTTTTTGTAATAACACCAATAATTATATTCCGATTATTATTCCCAATGTCATTTCGTAATTAATAATTTTTTTGAGTGACTGTCATGCACAAATAACGAGGGAAGTTCTGTGTAAATAACTTTACCGATTTTTTCCAATATGGTAAATAAATGTCGCAATTTTTTTTTTCCGAAATAGGTTTGGAATGTTATGAAACGTGGAAATTTTAAATTTGAGCAAAAAAATTTTTCATCTATTCTATAGTAGTGATAAATAAAAAAAAATTCGAAAATTTTTTAAAATTATTCAAAAACATTTTTAAATTTGTTTGAATAAGTTTAGAATGTCACAGAAAAGTGGAAATTTTAAATCTGAACAAAGAAAAAAAATTCCATCTATTTTAGTGGTAAAATTTCTTCAAAAATGGTAAAAAAACTTTCTAAATTTTTTTTTTAATAGGTTTAGAACGCTATGAAACGTGGAAATTTTTGAATCGAACAAAGAAAAAAAATTTCCATCTGTTTTAATGGTAAAAAATTTTTTTTAAATGTTGGTAAAAAAATTTTTTTTTTTGAAGTAGGTTTAGAATGCCATGAAACATAGAAATTTTAAATTTAAATAAAAAAAAAATGTCTTCATTTAATTTAGTAGTTAAATTTTTTTCAAAAATGGAAGGAAATTTTCAATTTTTTTTTTCTGAAATAGGTTTAGCACGTCATGAAACGTGGAAATTTTAAATTTGAGCAAAAACATTTTTTTCATTATTTATTCCCCTAGGACGGTCCACCCTGTATATTTTCCAGTGAAAGTTTAACCATTTCTTCGCTGACAGTAGCGTCAACTACCTACCAAATTTGACTACTCTCCGTCAAGTAGTTTTTCAGTTAACGCACCAACAGACAGACAGACAGACAGACTGACGTAATTGAAAAACCTATATTTCCGTAATCTACGTGTTCTGAAACGTCAAAATGCGAAAAAGTCTCGGAGGGTGATTTTTTCTCGAATACAATACTTCTCTTCGGTATGCGAGGGAAGTATAAATGGTATTTTTTTACGATTTCTATACTTGCACTCCATTACGTGGGTCAGTCAAGTCATGTGACTCGCTTAAGCGTTCATGGGTTTGATCACATTCGAGTCATTAGCCTGAGTTCTAACGTGAGTAGGATATACGGGGTTTTACAGCTTAATAATTCCAGGTTTACACTAACAATGAGATAACTAGGTCCCCGTGTATCGTATACATTTACATGTGGAATTTTACGGTGGTATTTTTAATCCTTTGTCACAACTCTTTATCTCCGTTGAAATTTATTCTTCATGAATAACCATGCAGAGTTCAGTCGGTATTACATGCAGATTTTACGGACAAACTTTGAAGATAAAGCTTTAAATATTTTGGAAGCTAATTTAATTAACTCATAAATATTTAGGTGTGTAATTGGCAGATTTTGCTTTGAAATTTAAGTACTAAACTTGGTATTTTAATTTTGCTGTATTGTATAAGGTTAACATTCCCGTTAAATAATTTACAAGTAGTCTAGAAATAAATTAAATTAGGCTGTGTATACATTTCTTGTAATTTTACTGAATGTTGTACAATATCTGGGCTGAGAAAAAACTCGGTTAACTGAAATGCGTATATCGTTCTTTATATATATATTTAGGTATAATGATTGTAAACGTTGTAAATGTGAAATTAAAAATTTCTTGGAATATTATTTTCATATTAATTCATATCAAAACAATATATATAGTTTTTAACACTTGAAGGCGCCATAATTATTATCAAAATTGAATCTTTGTTTAATTTATATTAATAAGTCACTTTTATTTAAAAAAATATCCATTGAATCTGAACAGATTTACTTAAAGACTCCTAATGACTTTCTACAAATCTTAAATGAAGTGTTCTACCACTTTCCTTTGCCGTCAGTATTTTCAACTCTAAAACATCCAATTGTTAAGAAAAATTCGTTTGACAGTATTTCGACTATACAGGATCTGCCACTTAAAACTCCCCAGATTTGTAACTTCCCTATTTTTTAAGCTAAGACTATGTTCGGCACATCAAATTTTAGATATCTTTAAGGCCTTTAAGTATGCATACAGAGTGATTTAAAAAAAGATATATTAAAAAATTATTACGAACTGAAACTTAATTTCCTTGAATATTTCTCTTCCCCCCCTGTACATGAACTGTGTTAATGTTTTCTTATCAAAGTTTTAATTAGCTTCAATTTATGTTATTACGTCATATTCGATATTCTCTTTCGTTTTAGAGAAAAAAACTTAAAAACTCTCTTTGACTCCAAATTGAATTCTCATAAAATAAATTTGAAATGAATGTAAGTAATAACTCTAAGCTTTATTTGTAAGGATTAATAGGGCCACATTTTTTTTTAAATAATTTAAATAGCGAAATTTAAGTACCTAGATTTTTTACGAAATGACTCAATTTAATTTAACCTATATTTCTATTTAAAAACTATTCATTATAAAAATACAATTTATAGGAAAGAATTCAAAGAAATTTGGCGTAAATGAAATTCTGCATTTATTTTATTGATTTCAATCTTCATATTAATCGCTAACTTAACATTTTTATTTTGCTACTCTTGAAGAAAAATTTGTATCTGAATTTGAGTTTCAGAAGACACTCGCTTATCTAAAAATGACGGTTTCTAAAGCGCTGTACATTGAAATAGGAAAAACAACGAAATTAAACATATTTTAAAAATTGCAACAGTTATTTCACGTAGAATTCTTTATGCTTTTTATAACATGGAGGCGGTCTCAATTTGACTATGAATTTTTATTTGTTCAATCATTTCTCTAAAGTGGCTTTGCAAAATGTAGAGTAAGGCTCGGCGCTGGCCACCTATTAGTATTATCAAACTAGTGTAATATTGAAGAGACTAGACAGTGCTTCTGAAGCAGTAGGCCTAAAAATTGATGCCAGAAAAACACAACAGGTCCCAAATTTGCTAATAAACGAACAAATATCCCTGGGTAATAACTACATAGAATAAGTAAGCCCATATAAATATAATAATAATTGCAACATTTTTGTACATTTACATAAAATTGGATACATAGAATGAATCTGATGTTAAAGCTTAATATACTAAAATGACAGATGTTTTCTTTCAATTTTATGAAACTAGTTACACAAGAAGCCACTAAAAAGCAGAAATAAAATTGAAGTTAATTAACTTTCGATTTTGTCAGTAAATATTAGGTAATAAGGGTCAATTATAACTTTTAGTAACCGTTATCTTTAAGGGTATTTTCATATTTTTGAGGTAAATAGAGTCTGCTGAGCGCTCGTGTGATTTTGACTAAAGTTGCGATTTATCGCACTTAAAGATGCGTTCGGAATGTTTCGAATTACTCGAGTAATTTTAAATCAAATATATGAAACAAAAGGAGTTCTCAAGCGAAAAGTTTTTCGTAAAAGCTCCAGTATTTTTCAATATCTAAACAGATATGTGATGGTGGTTAATAATTGACTATTCCTGGGAAGAAAATGCTGTTCTTTGTTCCACTTTAATTGGCTGCAATTTGATCAAGAAAAAGAATTTTTTTCACCTTAGCACTCCGTTATTGAGCAAAAATTTGCTTTTAGTCTTACAAAATTTTCCAAATAAAAAAAACTATTTTCAAATAGGTGTGGCATAAAATCAAAATGATAAAAAGGAATATCCCTCCGTAATTGTTTAGGTACAATAATAGTGCACTTAAGGAAACTAAGTTATAAATTTGATTTTCTTCTTTCAAAATTTTACTATTTTACGTATACAGGGTGTTTCGTGAGTGACTGGCCATACGCTACTGAGGGGTACAGAATCCTAAGACGATTTAAGAATGACCTTTATTAGATCTCTAATGCCTCTCATTTCTGATATGCAGCGTGTTTTCTATGTTTTGCCATAACTTAGTATGTTCTTAACGGCTGTAGCAAATTATTCCAAATTTAATAAATATGATTTGCTAATAGAGGTCTACATAATTCAGTATCGAAAACAAAAAAAGAAATCAGGTCCTGATCCAATTTTTTTAATTTTGAATATTACCTAAAAAACATCATCCTCTATATGGATTTTGGCAATGTACAATACAAATTTATAAAATAGTCTAATAGTGTGCCTAAACCATGTAGGTAGTTAGTTTTTTTGGCACACTTTTAACGCCTCGAGAATTAACAGCTGAGTTTCACAACATATCCATTTAAAAAATTTTTGGTTTATTTTCGGTCACAAAAACATCAGTAACTACATGGACGACGTTAATTTTGTGGGGAAAGATTTCATTTTAGCGTCTGTTTGTTAGAATTTGCTACAATGATAAAAAAAATGTAAAAATATGTAAATATCAACAAAAGTAAAAAAAAAAAAATTAAATATGTGAAAATGTGAACAAACGAAATTTTTGTTTATTAGACCAATACGAAAGAGTAAAAATTATATGGACCTGAAATAACTGAGACTATAAAGCTCTTAAATAGTTAGTACAATCAGTTAATTCTCGAATCATTAAAACTGTAAAAACTGACTAAATAGTTCAATTAAATTATTATAATATTATGTTGAGGTTGGAGACAGACATTTTGAAAAATTGTTGTAGTCATTTTTTTATTTATTTTTTATTCGTTACATTTTAGGTGTTCTATTTTAATTTCGTGTAATATGTATTTTTTTTTACTTTTGTTGACATTTACATATTTTTACATTTCTTTTATCGTTGTAGCAAATTCTAACAAACAGACAGTAAAATTAAATCTTTCCCCACTGACCGAAAATCACCCAAATATTTTTTAAAGGGATATATTGTAAAACTTAGCTGTTAATTCTCGAGGCGTTAAAAGTGTGCCAAAAAAACGAACTACATGGTTCAGGCACACTATTAGACTATTTTGAAAATCTGTATTGTACATTGCCAAAATCCATATACAGGATTAAGTTTTAGATAAGATCCAAAATTAATAAAATTGGCTCAGGCCCTGACTTCTTTTTTGTTTTCGATGCGGAATTATGTAGACCTCTCTTAGTAATACATATCTATTAAATTTGGTACAATTTGCTAAAGCCATTAAAAAACTACGACCGATCTAAATTTTGGCAAAAAATAGAAAACACGCTGTATATCAGAAACGAGAGGCCTTAGAGATCTAATAAAGGTCATCCTTAAATCGTCTTAGGGTTCTGATCCCCCCACTAGAGTATGGCCAGTCACTCACGAAACACCCTGTATAATCTACATAAGGTTATACAAGGTACTGTAACTAGGATAAATGAGCGCGGTTGATAAATAATTCAACAAGCTTTATTTCATAATAATAATTGGTAATGTTTTCTTTTTTTAAAGATAATTGTTTGTAACAAATTAGGATAAAACACATTTTTTCCAAAAAAATTTGATTTTCTAATACTATCAATCATTTTTCAGGAAAGTAATATATGTCACTCGATTTAATATTTCAAAGAGCACAAAAAATTTAAACGAATTTTTTGATAAGAAAACAGTTTAAAGAAATAAATCATCAATTTCGACTTTCATAAAAACGTAATGTTAATAAAAACAGCATTTTAACAAATAGCCTTGTCTAACATTTTTCATAAAGGGCTATATACTGTTGAAAATTGAATTATCTTTCAATTTCGCAATGAATATTCTTGTGAGTTTTTGAGTTAATCACAAAAACCAGCATTAAAATTTGCCATTTTGGAATGGGGTGAAAAAAGCAAACGTTAAAAAATTATATCCTGGTGTATGTATTTACAGGTTGAATTTGATTAGACTTCAGGAAAGTTTCATGTTTCACGTTGTGTATTTAACATTTTCTTACAAAATTAATGATTTTCAGAATATTTGCAAAAACAGATTTTTATTTTTTTCCCTCGCCCCAATAGCTTATATGGCTATCTAAGACTTCCTTACATGTTTACAACACTCTAAGCAACGGTTTACTGCAATAAAATTTCAAGTCACGTCTATGTCTAAGTCAAAATCTAAGTATACCTCAGCATATTACGTTGAAAAATATATTAGGTCCATCATTATCAAAACATTTTGTATAAAATGAAAATTCATGTAAAACCTCTTATTTAAAACTCTCACTGTATGCTTACTTCCTTAGAAGATTATTCCCTTAATACAGGCAACCCATGTACATATTGTTCAATTTAAGGGCCCTGTCATTCCCTTATATAAATTGCTTTACATTTAACCAAGCCTCCCCTATTGTGGTTTGAGAAATAAGGCACCTCATAAACGGCATAACCCAACCAAATAAAATTTATCAGGGCGCATTTACGTATGTAAAACAAACGGCACAAGTCATGGAGCTTAATAATTTTCATGGCTATATTTTATATACCATAAACCCCCAGTAAGGCACCCCCTTTTAACCAGAGCTTGCGTGATTATGTGTAAATTTGTCTTTAGATTGGTGTTTGTTTAGGAATCCGGAAACTACGCTATATCCTATAGGAGCTTGTCTTAGTGACTGTGCATCCCATAAGCATTCACGTTTCCTAATCCTGAAAACCGGAAACAGTGCCGTTCGTATTTCACTTATGCATAACCTCATTCAAAAATGATAACATGGAGAGCACTACGTAAACTATAAATGTAATGGGAATAAAGGTACTCGGTTATAAAGTGTAAAAATTTTATTGCCTTTGAATAAAATAGAATTTGCCAGACTAAATGCATGCAATTGCTTATGTATCTTCCAGCTCGACTTCCTCAAAATCATTTATTTAGCTAGGATCATGACTTAAAATACTCTATAGTAAATAAAACTGACATCGGTAGTCTTACAAATTCTTTTGTGACATCAATAAAGCCCGTATGTAAGAGCACCATTTTACAATTTGTGATGGGTGAACTGAGATGCATTTCATTTTTTTTTTATTCACATGTTTGATGTGTAAATATGATGCAATCATATCTTGTTAATGTTATGATGACAGAACTTGATAGAGTATATACAACATTATACCGAGGATAACAAGAATATTCATTCGTAGTGGCACAATAATAAAAGTTAATAAGTTGCTGTAAACGTTCAATACATCGTTACATGCAACCGTGACACGCTGTTTTCATGTTTCTCATGCACGTAAGTTTGTACAAATTATCTAATATTAGGTTACTCTACGGAATATTACACCTGGCCATCATTTTAATTAAACATAAGTTAAATATTGACTCTAGTTCACTTTAAGTATGCCTAAGATAACATGATTTCTTACATGATTTTTTTAAACAAAATTAGTTACAAATTTATTTACAAATTGATTTAGGTGTGAATGAATATCACAAATATATTTGAAAATGTACTAATTTGTCTATTTTCCTGCTGCTTCGCAACAGTGAATAATCACGCTGTTGCAAGACTGACCGCAGAACAATCTATGTAGAATATGTATCTCAGCGAACCTTATGATAAACGTATTTGTGTGGTTGAATTGCGTTGTGCGAGTGAAGATCGCGCGCTTGCCACTGTATGTTTCAAGACGATTTCTTGTACGCCTCAGTTTAGGATAGTGTTTAGTAGTCGGTCAGTCAGCTGAACGTTGTAAACTATACGCATGTACTGTCGCGAAGCTTCGATTGTGTTTATCAAATATGTTTCCTAGGATTCTTTTTCAATGTTCTACAGACCGATAAATAATAGACATCCCGGGGCTGAAAAATTTGACAGTGCTCAGCTTTATTATAAAACAACAGGCTCTCCTCTTGAAAAAACAAATGCACTAAGACATATAGCATCGGAACATCATCAAAACTGTACAAGTTGTACTGTAAATAATTTTGAAAGAGAAAATACTCTAATTTAATAAAAATGATAATCAAATGTAGTATTCCGTCGAATAAATTGGACAGTCCGCTGTTTAGAGAATCCGTGAAATCCGTATTTACTTATTTACTTATTTGTCTAAAATTTACAACTGGTCTAATTACAAAACAAGTGAAAGTTGTATTCGGGATTAGTTAATTTTCGAAACAGTCTTATTAAAAATATGTCAATAACATTTCAGAATATGATTGTTATATTTTTTAAGTTGCGTAAAGTTACTTCGAAACACTGTATATTTGGATATCTTGTATATATTCATATTTGTGTGTCCTTTTGATGTAAAATTATATTATAAAAAAGTTTTATATAAAACTTGATAGTTTATATGTCTCTGACGACCGCTATATATGACGAATATGGTCCAATTTCATTCGTGAGAATTCTTTCACGCTATTTCACATACGTGCCAAATTTGAAATAAAAGTCCATTCGCCTACGGAATACACTGTTGAGGTACGGATACTTTTTGAGTTCCTGTAGGCAGTGTTTAAGAAATTGCTAATTTAATTTTTTTAATTCCGTCGCTGTTTAATTAATTTAGCAAACATTTGGCAAATTGTGTTTGTATTCAAGAAAGATATGTTGTTAGTGTTGTTGAATGACGAAGGAAGTTCTAGATAGAGAGAGAAAAAATATATAAACTATCTACTAAAATCCAATTCAGCCGGTATGGCGAATTGATATGGCTAAATTTATATTATTGAAGGGAGTGAGATCTTACAAATATCACAATTAATAAGCAGTCAAAAACGAGGTAAATGATGGATAAAACAAATTAAGCAAATACGAAATAAATAATGATCAATAATTCTAACACGAACCAAAATATATTTTCTAAGTGTTCTCAGTTTAAAAGACACTTTCTGGACACATCGTTTAATAAAATTTTGTTTAACTTCAAAGGCAGATAGCGGCTCTTCCTGTAATGACTCTTGCTAATGACTCTGAAGAGAAAGGAATCATTTGCTTAAGGGAGATCTTACCAATATCACAATTAATAAGCAGTCAATAACGAGGTAAATGATGGATAAAAGAAATTAAGCAAATAGGAAATAAATAATGATCAATAATTCTAACACGAACCAAAATATATTTTCTAAGTGTTCTCAGTTTAAAAGACACTTTCTGGGCACATCGTTTAATAAAATTTTGTTTAACTTCAAGGGCAGATAGCGGCTCTTCCTGTAATGACTCTTCCTAATGACTCTGAAGAGAAAGGAATCATTTGCTTAAGGTCTACAGTGGTTGTAAAAGGTATTAACTCCAACATTCAAACCGATGGTGGAAATTCATTACTTAAATAGAGGTTAGTGATGAGCAGGATATCTCTTAATATAGATAGCGAGTAGGAGACCTCTTAAGATTAACCTCTGGGATAGAGTTTTATTTACTCCAGAGAAATGAGCCTCCCTCTCTACACAAGATCGAGATTCCTTCTTATCCGAGGGAGTAGTAACTTATAAGTATTCCTTTACGAAAGTCGCGATAAATGGTAGGAGATAGCATTATTGGATCAATGATACTAAAGAACGACTAGTCTAAAGACTGAATACCAAATAATCAAGAACGTAATTGCAGTAACATTAATGGTCTTATATCTACGAGCTAACAGTAAAGTCTAGCCCAATATGGGCGGCTACAATCAGCTTCTGACTGAGAGTAAGTGACAGTCATTAAAAATGCAGGAAACAGGAAACTGCACTAAGTTTTTCACAGTCAGGCCGCGGACAGGCTTCGCGCTTTGGCTGGCAAGCAGTGCTGTCCTCTCCAGGGAAGGCTGCGTCCAATTTACTTTTGGGCCCAGGGAGTTAGCCCTCCAAACTCAATGGGTAAAATTGGCTACTATTGTTGATATAGTGAAAGTTTTCACTCTACTTTGAAAAAGGATTCACGACTACAAAGTAAGGACTAGGCAGGAAATAGAAAAAATAATTCACCGTTAAGAGAAAACAACGTGAATGCAAGCGAGCAGAATTAACAGTTACTGTTTCGATAAAAATTTCAACAAATATTGAAAATTAGAGGAAGGTTTTAGGTGTAGGTGTAAATGTTCTCAGTCCTGGTCATTAAAGGGATTAAAATATTTTTATTTCTCTTGCGTACCTAAAGGAAGTAATGTAACTGCAATTTTGACAAAATCATTCTCCGAGATTTCCTCGGATTTTCTCATTTTACATCATGTAAATTAGAAATATTAAGGGCTTTTAATTATCAGTCAGTCTGTCTGTATATGTGTTTGTTGGAGCTCTATATAATATACTATTTGACAGATACATGTTGGCATCATCTGATACAGTTTATGAATGCTAAGTTTAAATCATGTTTAGATAATGCTGATATAATTTCAAATGTTTCTTAGAATTACATTACAATAGTTCTCAAATTAGTCTTTCTCAAGTACGGACCAATTTCAAATATAACACATAATACTCCGTATTGTTTATTTAATATCTACGGAGATATCCACTTAACGTCAAGTCAAAACGATGAACTCGATAAAAGATATTGTGTTTACTTCATCAAATAGACATAAAGTAAATAATAATCAGGTTGCTTAAGGATTTCTCGATAGCTAATAAGGAAAGTTTGGAAACCGAGTTCAGAGTAAATATTAATTTTGATAATGAAGAATCATTATCTCGCAGTGAATACACGACCGGTTCGGATCATATTTATTTATCCAGTCGTATGTTACCATTTCACGTCTTTAAAAAAGATAAAATTGTGATAAATTGGTTTTTGATTTTACTTGTTATATCCTACATCCTATTCAAGAAGTATAATATTATAGTAAATACAGTATATCCATTAAAGAATATGCCAAATTTCACAAGTATGTTTCTTGAATAAACATAAAGTCATGTAGGTTCATTGGCCAGCACTAAAGCACGTTTACTTTAGTTATGGAGTGGGTTGTAATGATAGTTGTCACACTATTATCTTTCACAAGCATCATATATGAACACTCGAGTGTCATAATCAAGTACCTCTAATTACCACTCTGAATACAATTCTATTTGGAAAATCCTAAAAATTTTGAGGAATGTATATATCTAACCTATAAAATATTTTAATTATGTATTTTAACCCTTTCGGTCATGACTTTATTTTTAGTAGCAAAATTTTTCAACTTGGCTAGTAGTTTACTTGATTTTTTCTAAGATATTTGATATTTGATGTCAGGCTTAGTTTTTGGAAAATTGAATGTGCACTATAGTGTACGCCATGGCTCTGTGTGTCGATTTTTATTTAATAATTGAATTACTTGACTTCTTGAAAAAATACTAGAAATATTTAAAATAAATCATTCACTATGACATTGTAAAATACAATTTTGTTTTTCACATTTTATACAATGTATGTGTGTTTGTGGCAGAGGGAGTAGGTGGACGGGCCACTGCAGGTCCTTCATCAGTGGTGTCGGATGCAACAGGCTCTTGATCTGGTTCTACCACTTCGTCGTCTACCACCTCCCAGGATCTAAAGTGTAATATGTTAGCTTACAATTTGTCCAAAAATTAGAAGTTCACATATCTTTACATTTCTTCTTCAGGCTCTCCCAACAATAATCGTTGTCATCACTAAAATATTCTACGTCGGATGCGCCAGTATCCATAATATGAAACAGTTTCTTTTCAGTCAGGGGCCTCTATGAAAAAATGTGTGTCATAATTTAAAAAAAGTAAGGTTATGTTTATCGTATAATGTTGTGCCCTCTAAATCACAATGGCTACTATAGTGCACACACTTTCAAAACTAAACAATAATGTAAAACAAGAGAAAGTCCTTGAATACTATTTCACACTCTAAAGTAAGACTTCATAAACATAGGGAAAAAGCAGTACGACGATTTACTAACAAGAAGTGATTATAAAATGACATTTATTTGAGAATTGCAGGTCACTGCAATTTGAGTCTTAGAGGTCGTTGCAATTTTAATTTCTAAATTATTGTTTCTGGTGTCCAGGTGTTGCTGATAGGACAGTCAGTTAAGGAATGCATTACGTTATAGTATTCTACGTTTAAAAACTTAAAATCGAACTCGATTTTTTTATTTTAATTTCCCAACTTAATGTACACTGTAGCGTATGCGGTGACCGAAAGGGTTAAAGCTGTCGATTGTTTCGCTGCGGTACAAAACTAGCCAATATGCTACCAAAGATTTACATTGCTCATACCATAACGTATTGCACTCTCTGGAAAATCTGAGAAGTTGGGGCTATAATCCTCTCAAGCAAATTTACAGAAAACTTGTCAATGATCATTTTTATGGAGAGAACCCAAATTTATATCAAAGAATATGTGAAGTACTTAGGTGTACACTTCAACCTATGATTAATGCTCGATGAGCTAACTAAATGTGTGTAGCGTCTCTGTTCAGGGATCTGTGTTCGGTTCTCGTTAAGATAGCTCAGTAGACACAACGAAAAATTAATATACACTGTTATGAACAGGCTAGTTTTGAAATAGGCGGGACCGCTTCAACTGCTTCACCGCTTTCAACAGCCTTTCAGTACCATAACAAACTCCACTAGTGGACTATATTCAGCAAATATGTCAACAATCTTATGTATTTAAGCTAGCGGCAGTCCATTAAAAAGCAACATCACACAAATCACAGAGCTTCATTTAGAGTAAAGTATACCCTACCACATCAAGCGTTGCCTATTTCTCGGCAGCCTAGCTACCCATAGCATTTACGACCATACCTTCTATAATCCAAACTTCTTTTCATAATAATTTAAGAATCTTTTACTTTGGTATCATCTCTTCATTTATTCTTGTACTTTTCTATTGCTTACACTAAATTACACTCTGCCTTATCTCATAACGTTTTTGCCCCTTAAATTAAATAGCTTGATATCCGCTCATACTGTATCAATATGTATTGTTTTTCTTCAGCTAATGTGACCAATAAATGATAGAATACAGGATAATAGGATGGTGATTATTTTGGAGAGCATACTTTCTGTAAAATTGAGTTGTTAATGCGATGAGCTGTCAGAAAATTCTTTAATAAAAAACGAAATTTTGTGTTATTTAAAGAGAAACGATGCTCTACAATTTACAGTAGATTCCGAACTGTATACATATGTTATGATTATTAGACTTCTTCCACATCTTCTTCATAAAATCAAGGTGCATCTGTAGAATGTTAATTTATTTCTCAATCATAATTATTTATGAACGTCAATATGTGGCAATGTGTTTACGACAAATTTTTCTAACTTGCGTTAAATGTTACGTCTCCTTAAGGTACATATCTAAGCACATACAAGTATAGTGTTAAGTATTAAATATTTATTTGGAAAATTTTCTTTAACATTAATTTACTACTAACTCAGTTTAATTAAAGCCAATTTATTATTTTATATATCCCATAAAACGCTAAATTAATTTCATAAAAATAATCCTTCAGTAGACGTTAGAATTTAAATCAAGCTATGAATTATTGATGATTGGTTTTACATTTCTGAAGATCTACACAAATAAAGTGAGGGAATTGACGGTTCGATTCTTATTTTATGCAAGTACACGTTTACTTTGGGCCTACAGAATCTTACCATTAATGAGCAGAGATATATTTGCAGGTACATTCAAAATATTTCGAACATAGTCTTTCTTATATATAAGTACGGCTTTAAAAAAGGCACGGTGATAGTGATAGTGCATATAGTTTATTTATCTTTATATTATGAATGTTTATTTCTATTAACTTTATCATAATTAACTTTATAATGAATAGCAGCTACTAGCTAATTAATTTGATACTATAACTATCTATAATAAGTAAATCCTTCAGGAACTACGAGTTTTCAAGACAAATTTACTTTTATCTCTTAATATAATACCTACAATACAAAGACAATCTACTGTATATCTCAAAAGATTGTGGAGAAAGGAGGGAGAGCGTAATAAGCATTTAAAGTCGAACGTCCAGTACCCATTATTATTAATACTCCTCGCAAATAAAAACGCAGACTATATTGCATTTCTACATTTCTAAAACTGGTAATATCGCTCGTAGAGAAACAAATTTCATATCACTGTGTTGATCGAATTCTAAACGACTTTCGAAAGTCAAGTCCGTCTGTCTGTCTGTTTATCAGTCCGTCCATCAGTGGCGTAGCTGAAAATCTCGGGGCCTCCCCGCAAAATGTATGGTCGGGGCCCCCACAAAATAAAAAACTCACTTAAATTAGAAAGTTTTTCGGCAGCGGCGTACATTCTCTTTGGCAAAGTCTTCGATGATGTGATCAGTATCTAACTTCCTTGCTCTCTCTTTCTCAATACTTAATACACATAATGCTGACAGTCTTTCTTGTGTCAGTGAATTTCGTACAAACGTCTTAATACGCTTTAATTTTGAAAATGACCTTTCAGCTGTAGCAACAGTAACTGGTAGTGTTAAGAATAATTTTATGGCAATGAAAACATTTGGAACACTTAACAGTAAAGTTTTATGATTTTTTATAGAGAACATAGCAAAATAAAAGACTGAAGAATCCGCAATTTCTATTGTTTGTGTGCTCAAAACATTTCTTAGTAACAGAAGTTCGCGGGGAAAATCTGCCGATAAATCTTCAGAATAATTTTCAGCAAGATTGCTAGCTTCCAAATAAAGCTGATCGTCATTCAACTTTGATAATTTTTTGGGATTCAAAAAGGAAAATCTCTTTACCACTTCGCTCATCCCAGAAAATCGGCCAACAATTTGTTGAATGACAATATCAAGGTTGGCATAAAATACCTCTACTTTAAAAGATGTTTCGGAATCTGTAAGTCGTTCATCTTCTGCTAATTTATCAAAGAACTTTCTAACACGCCCTTTGCTCTTTTTTGGAAATTCTTGTTCTAGACCCCATTTATTTGACAAATTCGAGGCCTCTACTAAAATTAATTAAGTATGTACAAAATAACTTTTTATCAACCATTATTATTTTAAAATATTTATTTATAATACTAACTATTGAATTTTGATGTTTAAGATTAATGTAATTTTTAATTTCGATGATATTTTCGCATCATAAATTTCTAGACTCGGGGGCCCCCAGCTGGGAGCCCCCCCGCACCGCGGGCCCTGCGGGTCCGTCCGCTACGCCACTGCCGTCCATCCGTCCGTCCGTTACATTTCTTGTAAGCATTATAGCATAAAAATGAAAAGTCCGATTGTATTGAAACTTGGACAGTGAGTTAGTGTTAGCTGAAGGAAAACTTTATTGTTTTTGAACACAATTAATCAATCAATAAAAAAGTTAAAGATTATTTTTTAAGAGACATAATTTTTTTATGTTCTGTAATTAAACAAAAAATGTCTAAAACTAATATTTTTTACAAAAAAATGAGAATAGCATTCTATAGAATGTAAACAATTATAGAAAAGTGCAGCATATCGGCGAAGTGCAGACGTAATTTTAGATTTTTATTTTTTTTACAAGATTCTTGATTGAGCTGCACGTACAAAACAAGATTATTATATCGATCTACAATACCGAGAAAATATGTATAAATATACATGTTATCGTATTGTTGAAAAAAATAAAGCCATAGTTACCTTATTCGAAGTATTGGAAAGAACGTACCTGAAATAAATGATTAATATTTAGTATACATTGTCATATCTTAGAGAATACATTTTTACAATTTTATTTTAGTGAAGTTTTAAAAATATATATACAGGGTGATTTACCACAACATGCGGAAAATTTATAAGTAAGTTGTCCTCACCGAAAGAGTTTAAAGAATGAAAAATTTAAAAAATGTGACAAAAAAATTACCTTATTTTTTTGTAGAAGTGGGCCGCCTATGTCTTTAACTAATCTGACCGGAGATAAACTGGTCATACGTAAACAACTTCTGATCGCTTGAGAAAGACACGAAGTGGCGCACGCGTAAATACGAGTAAACAATTGAAGCGGTTAAGGGTAAACAAATTCCATGGTTCGGTAGCTACAAGTTTTAATGCAAAAAAATGAACTAGATTATTTCGGATCACTCTAAAATTTTGCAGGAGTTTCCCACATAGAAAACTAGTATATCATAAATTATTTTCTGCATGTTTTGGTAAATCACCCTGTATATAAAACTGAAAATATTTTCAGGCAAGAAGAGAACATAGTAAATTATAATACCTATATAATTTAATTAAAAAGTATATTATAACCTTACAAACAAATTTTGTGCGAAGAAAAACACATTTATGAAGAAATCCTTTTCATAACTGAACCCAAATATCGAATAAGAAATTACTGTTAATTATAATACTGAGACAACTATTTGAATTCTGTAAAGGATATTCACTAGAATACATAAATGACTTCAGTTATGCGTAAAACAATCTTTCCACAAACTGAAATATGAAAGATGTTGCTCGATGCAAACGATTTTTTCTCTTTCAGGAATTTTGAAAGGGAGTGCACGTGATGTAACATTACATTCTAAGTAACTTTTACGATCTAAACAATTTTCGAAATATTTTGACTATACTCGAATAAATTTTAGATGATTATTTTTTTTTATACTATAAAAACTAATTCAGACCCAAATGAAATTGATTTAATTCAACTTCTGAACTGATCGCAGAGTGCATATTTATTTATTTTTGAATGGGGGATCCGGTAAATTTTTGTGAAAAATTAAAAGAAATATTATTTTTAGCATTTTTCAAGTATAACCATATATCAAAAATTAATAATAATAAAGTTAATAAAAAACCATTTCGTAGATAGTTTATGTTACTGTAGAGTAAGAACCGATGTCATAAAAAAATTTGAGGCGTTGGTTCTTAGCAAATACGCCAAATGAAGTTTCTGGAATCTTATTAGCTTGCACTAGTTTTTTCCCCAGTTTACATACCCCCACCACCCCTTTAAAGAAATCATCTCAATCAGATATCATTATAATACATACGTATATCAAATTTAAAGTGAATATCTCCATTCTATTTTATCAACCACTTTAATAATGGACTGAAGGTGGTGAGGGATTTGTAAAATTTGATAAAGAAATCTGGGATCCTGGCTCCTAGTATATACACCATATCTCAAGTTTCTGTTCTCCTGCCAGCCTGCCTTACTTATTTTCCCCTATTTACCGTTACTTACCTCCCACCACTTGAACGGAATCATCTGAAAATATAATCTAGTTCCAGATGTCGTTATAATACATACGTGTACCAAATTTCATGTAATTTCATCAGCCTCTTTAATAATGAAGTGGTGGTGGAGGAGGGGTTGAAAAATGTTATAAAAATATGAGGCTTTTGCTTCTAGTATTTACACCAAATCGAAGTTTCTGTTCTCCAGCTTGCTTTACTTATTTTCCTCTATTTACTCGTACATATTACCCGAACTCTTCACCGGAATCGTCACAAAATATAATCTAGTTACAGATGTGGTTATAATACACACGTGTACCAAATTTCAAGTGAATATCTCAATTTTATTTTATCAAACCCTTTAATAATGGAGTAAGCGGTAGTGGGCGGAGTTGAAAAATATTACAAAAAATCTGAGGCCTTGACTTCTAGTATATACATCAAATCCCAAGTTTCTGTACTCTTATCAGCTTGCTTTACTTACTTTCCTTAATTTACCCCAGTTTAACCTCCAACCCTTCAACGGAATCATCTCAAAATATAACCTAGTTCCAGATGACGTTATGTATTACAAAAAAAAATTTAAATATTACAAAAAAAATTTGAGGCCTTGGCTTCTAGTATATACACCGAATCTCAAGTTTCTGTACTCTTACCAGCTTGGTTTACTCATTTTCCTTTAGTTACCCCTATTTACCCCCAATCCTTCACCGAATATGTTAAAAAAGTAATACAGTTCCAGATCTCGTTATAATATATACGTGTATAAAATTTCAAGTCAATATCTTAAACCGTTTTAGAGAAAACGTGTTGACAAAAAGAAAAAGTTACATATAGACAGACAGACCGACAGGCAGAATTTTCGTTTTCGCTCAGATTTAAAGTCTCGACGTTTCATGACATTCTAAACTCATTTCAACAGAAAAAAATGAAATACTTTTTACGATTACTACTATATTTCCAATCCACTACATGGATGTGGAAGTATTTAAGTGTACTGTAAAAAAAAGCGATTTCCATGATTTAAAAAAATTGTATTACTATTAAAATATCTCGAAAATCAGTGATTTTTTAATGTTGTTTGTATCATAGATAGATACATGCATATTGGTGCAATTTATATAAGGCAAGAGAATTTACATAAGCAAGTATAATTAATATACTAACATGAGGAGAGACGTGATACAATATACCATAGGAACTTAGTAATAAGTGTATAAAAACCAATTAAAAGAATGTATAAAACATGTAAGTACAACAGTCATTGAACAAATTAGGCATAAAAACTTATTAAGTGCATGATACAACATAAATAATATAAAAAAATGGAGTAAGGGTGGTGAGGGGTTGAAAATTATTATAAAAAAATCTGAGGATTTGGCTAATAGTACATACACCGAAGTTCAAGTTTCTGTTCTCTTGCCGGCTTGCTTTAGTTATATTCCCCTATTTACCCCTATATAACCCCCAACCCTTTAACGGAATAATCCAAAAATATAATCTAGCTCCAGATATTATAATATATACGAATACCAAATTTTAAGTGAATATCTCAATTTTATTTTAGGAACCCCTTTAATAATGGAGTGGGCTTGGTGGGGGGTATGGAAAATATAAAAAAATTTGAGGCCTTGACTTCTATCACATATATATCAAATTTCAAGTTTTTGTGCTCTTACCAGCTTTTTTTACTTACTTTCCCCTATTTACCCCTATTCACCTCCCAACCCTTCACCGGATATGTCCCAAAAACAATCCAGTTCCAGATCTCGTTACAATATATACATGTATAAAATTTCAAGTCAATATCTTAACCCGTTCCGGAGAGAACGTGAGGACAAAAAAAGTAACAGATCGACACACAGACAGAATTTTTTTTTTCGCTCAAATTTAAAATCTCGACGTTTTATGACATTCTAATTAATCTATTTCAAGAAATAAAATTTGATAATTTTTTTTACGATTACTATACTTCCAATCCACTACGTGGATGTGGAAGTAATATAGTTAATTTGCAAAATATCCAAACAAAACATACATATATAGGTTGAATGAAAAAAACAAATAAGATGTGTGATTGAAATTAGAATTTGAGTTGAAAGTTAAATTTGATTGAGATTGCTGTTTAATAGTTTAAAAACTCATTATTGCTGTAAAAGGCGACTTTTTATTTTATTTTTGAATTGGATATGGCTTAAACACCTTATTGCAAGAAGAATAGCATTGTAGAATTGTATTCCTTGCTAACATGTACCAATTTGCGTCCTGTTTAGACGATGAAAATGAGTATTTACATTTTTCTTATTCCTGGTGTTGTAAGAATGAACTTGACTCCTAATGGTAAATGAGCGTTCGTAATTTTTTACGTAAAGTAGACACTGGAATATATACGTATTTGGTACAGTCATAATCCCAAGCCTAGTGAACTGTTCATAAAAATTACTTCGAATGTAATGTACCCTCACATATACCTCTTTTCATAATTCATGGGATTGCGGCCAGGGAACTTTTAAGTGGGACATCCTGTATTTTCATACAGGTATGTGTATGTATAATGTATATGTATTTATACCTATATATGTGTATAATTTCTTTCATTAAACTACATTTTTTTATTTAAAATTAAGAATATACGAATACCTATTTCCTGTAGAAAGAACTTGGATCATACCTGCCATATAGGGTGATCGATAGAGATCTGTATACTATAGTAATTTATACATGCTATGTTTGAGTGTAATTTTGCAACGAAAGGCACAGAAAAATAAGATATAGTAGCCGTATTATTCATTTAGTTTCTGTGTTATTTAAAGTAACTAATGTCAAAATAAATCTGCAAATGAAAAGTTACTAAATATCATCTGTATGATTATTGTCATTTACACTTGTGTGCTTGTTAGGAATATCATCCACGTATCGATTTTAAATATCAAAATAACGTCGGAAATTAAATTTACTACCCACCAAGAATTAATTAATAAATGCAAAAGTTCCACCTGAAATAAAAACGGTTCTGAAAGTTAAAAGTGGAAAATGGCACTTTCATAATACTTAAACATTACCGAGTTTCAAGCTATGGCCTTAAAAACTGTAAAAAACTTAAAACTTAATTTATATCAGTTATAGGTTTAGCAATGTAGAGGGCAAAAATGCCGTGATACTTTCACTGGCCAGCCAGGAACTAAATTCAAAGTAATTCATCCCAACTAGCAAGCACTCGGGTCACATCGTAGTTGCGCTCTTGATACGCCACTAACAGAAAGCACCGTGAAAGTGAAATGATGCAAGGAGAAGTCGCTGATGGCGCAATACACCGTTAAAGCGAGCCTTGTGTTTCAGCAGGAGCAATTTGCAGAATTAGAAGATCCAAAGTAGAAAAGGTTTTACAGGGTTTTACTGTTTTAGGGACTGATTTTATTGAATTTCCAGCAACACAATTTGATATATACGAGTACAAATTAAATTAAACGGGCATGTAAAGCTTTTCCGTTCCGTATGTTTTATTTCCTATTGTATGCGTATAAATCGTTGTTGTGACATGTGTAGCTAATAAATTTAATTATTTTCTAATATCCTCGTAAAGATTTTGAACATGATTTGTTGGTCTGATTTATGCTTTTATCAATATTCCATAAGGGTTCAATCGCCATAACTATAGTTTATTGGGAAGATTGAAAATAATCTCTTTTAATTATTTGATAAACGGTATATCAGTGTGCATGTCCAGATATAGATAACACAGGTTTACAAAACAAAACAAAAATTGTCTGGATCTGGGGTCAGATCATACGTTTCTTGTGTATTTTTCGACGCTGAATTCGAATCTATTTTTAGTTTTGCTCTATCACGTCAGGATTTTGAGATATGCTAACCTAAAAGTGCGAATAACACGGTTTTTTGACATATTTGGGGTCATGTAGTTTTGCGAATTTTCTTTTCTCGAAAAGCCATGTATGGGATCAGGTATGAATCGTTCTCTTTAAAATGCCGTAGAGTTTGCTCAAATATCTTTTTTTTTTTCGATGAGATATAAAATTTTTAAAATTGTCTGTTCATATCATATCTTTCCCAATACATTTAATTTGTAGGGAAACCTCATGGTCATTATTTAAATTGTAATATCTCGACGAAAAAAAAAAGAAAAGATATTTGAGCAATCTCAACGGCAGTTTAAATGTGAAGACTTGTACTTTAAGATCCCACATACGGTTTCTTGAAAAAAAATTCTCGAAGCTACTTAACGTCAAATATGTCTAACTTTTAGGTTAGAATATCTCAAAATCCTAACGTGATAGAGCAAAACTAAAAATAGATTCGAATTCAGCGTCGAAAGATACATAAAAAAACGTATGGTCTGACCCCAGATCCAGACAACTTTTTTTTTGTAAACCTTCGTAATTATCAGATATCAGTCATTATGAGCGACCAATAGCAAAAATTTTAGCTTCTGGTTTCTGAAGATATCTAAAGATTAGGATTGAAACGTTTACTTTTCTATTTTTATTGTTACCGTCTTCTTCGCTTCGTATGATAAATAAATAATGAAATATTTCTTCTTAGCTAGGGAGCTAATGGCAGAAATTTTTATATGATTTTATTGTGTGAGTGAAGTTGAACATTGTAAAGATGTAATAACAAAAGCCAGAAAAACCATTTCAGTCATTAGGGGCGTTGCAGATTTTTTAATTAACAGTAAATTAAACACGCAATAAAAAAACGCTCCTGTGCGATTTTATTGTGTCAGCCACTTGTTTTATACGTTGCTTGTCAATATGACATTAATATAAATGCATGTTTAAAAATGAATTATTATTTGTTGGCTCATAATTGTATTGAAACATATTCTTTATAAAATTTTGCAAACAGCAGAAAAAATAACTGTCTAAAAGAAAACCTATGTGTAAAAATATTAATGAAATCTTTGCATTCTTTCGATAACCTGAATTCTGGTCATGCTGGCAAATTAAAACCCTAAAATGAATTTGTCTAATTTCTTATTTGACAATTCTCATTCTAACACTAGCATCCACACAGTCCCCTACGGCCATGCAGATTAAACCAGTATCTACATAACCCCCTACGATTATGAAGATTCAGTTAAAAATGAGAACAAAGGCCTAAAATGAATTTATTTATCTTCCTTGACTTAAAAATTTCTCATTCTAATCTGTTGTTTTTATCAGTCAATGTCAAATATAATTATTTCACACTAATTCATAGAAATTGTCTTGGTTTTGCATGAAACATCTTTATGAGTGGCTTTATGTCTTTCTGATGAGCGCCAGAATAAGGGCGAAAAACGTTTCAAAAGCTAAGCATTTCCAAGAAACAGAATGATGAATTTCATGAAAATGTAATCCAATAGAATGAAATTTTTTAAGACAAGGTAGATAAATAAATTCGGTTTATGCCTTTGTTCTCATTTTAACTGAATCTTCATGATTGTAGGGGGTTATGTAGATACTAGTTTAATCTGCATGGTCGTAGGAGACTGTGTGGATGCAAGTGTTAGAATGAGAATTGTCAAATAAGAAATTAGACAAATTCATTTTAGGATTTTAATTTGCTAGCATAACCAGAATTCAGGTTATCGAAAGAATACAAAGATTTCATTAATATTTTTACACATAGTTTTTCTTTTAGTTAGATAGTTATTTTTTCTAGTGTTTGCAAAATCCTATAAAGAATATGTTTCAATACTAATATAAATGCAGTCGACTGAAATGTATATGTCTGCGTTTTCTTGCAATTTAATTTATTTTATTAATTTATGATATACTAAAAATTAAGTGATTTTATTGTCGATGTATCAAAAGTTTCACAAACTGATAAGAAACGATAAAACAAACTTCTGGCACCTGTGTACTGCTGCGTTTAAAGCGGTTGAATTTTCAGATATGGGGTAAGAAAAGGCTTTCATATTATTTTGTTATGTCAACCACTTAGCAGGAAGCTTCCTTTATATGTAATAAACATAAAAAAGTAGTGGCTGAAATCTACGATGCTGATTTTTCATTGGCTGACATTTCTAAATAATTACACAAGCCCACAAAAAACAAAAGGGGGGGCTGTTCTTTTGATTAGAACTGTTTTATCCCATATTTTCCAACATGCTGAAACCGATTCTGATATAAAAAAATCTACTGCATCAGTTCTTGTCCAGCACCCCTTTTATTCCCTAAAAAGTGCAAAATAAAGATCTTTATCTGAGATTCTGATCTAACATTTCTGAAGTATTTTGACGCGCTGAAGTCACTTCTGGACAAAAACAATTTTCTGTTGTATCGAGACTGAGACGATAGAAATTTTGTTTGCCCAAAATTGGCTTCAGTGCTTCAAAATACTTCAGAAATGTTAGATCAGAACCTTAGAACAAGATCTTTATTTTGCCCTTCTTAGGGAATAAAACGGGTGGTATTAATATAATTTTTTGTCCAAAATGGGCTTCAGCACGTCAAAATACTTTAGAAAAATTATATCAGAACCTTAGGACAAAACCTTTTTTCTCCTTTTTAGGGGATGAAAGGGGTGGTAGACAAATACTGATGCAGTTTTACAGTAAATTTTTCTGAATACATGTCATTAAATTTAATAACTCCTTTCCTATTTTCGAGGAATGATGTAAGCCACACTGTAATACTATCCTGTTAATTTAATTTTTTCTTTGCTTTAACAGAAGTAGATTGTTATGATAATATAAATAATATAAAATATGTTACGTTGTAAACGTACAACATGTACTAAATTATTTCTTTTCTTCAATCTGTCTGACTGACGCTGTATCTCTTTAAACATTAGACTTGCAGTAAAAATGTATACACAAAAAACGTAGGAAACTTTTGAACTTTGTTTTCATCATTTTTCTCATATGATCGAGCGTTGTTTAATTTTTTTGAGAGAAACAATTTTTTGCTCCCTTAAATCGAGATGGCGGTTTGCGCCTCTCCCCACACCCACGGTCGAAATCTTGTGTTTTTTATCAGGGCCTTGACTTAAACCATAGTTACTACTCCACCTTTTGAAGGGCAAAATCCCGGCTGATTGAACCATTTTCTTACTTTGACATTTTTGGAGTAAATTGGGAACATTTCTGAAAATCAGCAACGTACACGTCAGCTAATGTTGTTCTCTACTTATGCATATAAAAACTAACAAATTATAACCCATGCGAAGTACAATGAAATGACTTAGTAGTGCTCTTATTTTTGCAAGTTAACAATTCATTTTATAAAAAAATCAGAGACAGCCAACCTTTTTTTTATTTGTATACTCGGCAGCTGCTCTAATCGATCAGTTATATCAATATATTCATTCCGTATTATTGTTAACTACAATGAAATCATATACCCGTAGTGCCACCAGCTGCAGTCGAGTCGTGTCTAGCGAAGCGAGCAGCGCCGCAGTTGTAGTTAAAGTAACTAGTAGTGAAGTGGTAGCCCCACAACGAGATTAAGGAGAGAAGAAGAAATCCTAGATGTCTTTTTCAAGGCGATAGAATTAAAATATAAATAAATATCTCCCTCATTTGGAGGCTCATTTGTTTATTTCATTATTTTTTTTATTACTGTTTATATGTACTTTTATCCTACTAATAAATTATAGGTATTCCCTTTCAGGAACAAATCAGGATGAACAACAATGTGGAGGACAGTGTTATGGAAAACGACTCCTCGAGTACCATTAGCTCCAGGAGTGCCACGCCGTTTTCCGAGATAATCGTCAAAGATGCGATCATTCATAAGCTCCTTGCAGAGAATGATTCTCTCAGGGAAGAGATTAAAAGCCTAAACCAGAAGCTGGCCCAAATGAGTCATCAAATAACCACACAATCGAGGGAACTGTTGGACGCCCAAAAAGTCCAACACAGAGAGCTCCTCACCACCATTCAGGGCTCTGTCCCCCAGGCCTCCAGCCCCATGGAGACGAGCAGCAAGGACAAGCGAAATCCTAGCTATCCCTATGAATTACTGCTACTAGTTGATTTAATCAGGAGTGTTCTCCTTCAAACAGAATTCCACCAAAGCATGTAGGGCGGAGTACCTAAACATAATAAATAATTTCCTTCCTTTTTATTGGGTATTTTGCCACTGAAAAATATATAAAAATCTTTAATGAAAAAACCTCTGCGCTAAATGGATCAAACAGCGGTTGGTACTTCTTCTCTCTCACCTAAAAATATATAAGCTAGAACAAACAAAACTGAAAATGAAAACAAAATTAAAACGCTCAGTAAAAGTCTCCCATGAGTCGAAAATAGTATTTTATTAGTATTAATGTATATTAGCCCTGTAATTTGAACTAATTAGAATTATAACAGTGAAGTAATCGATACAAAGCTATTTATCAACGAATATTGAATAGTAACATTAATTTATAATACTTGCATTGACAATAATTTACAACAATAATTTCATGATAACAATGATATTGAACCTATAGATTAAATTGAAATTGAATTTTAATGGAGAACAACACTAAATATTCTCGAATCAGGCAGCGCCTCGTCAACCGGATGGAATCATCTATAGATATTTAACTAAACTTAGTGTAAAACATTATCCCAATTACAATAAAACTATTTTCACGATTTATGCACATGCACTCAATAAGAAGTACTAATTGAGATTACATGTGATTATTTTTACCATTTTATAATTTTCGAGCCCCCCAGGAGTCTTCTATCTATTATGTCTTATATTTCTAATTAAATATAAGTTGTTATTACCGAACTTAACAGTTTTTTAGTATATCAGGTGTGCCATATTGTGTTCTCTAACTCTTATTGTACTTTAACACTTGAATTGCCCAACATTTAAGTACATTGTGTGTGTGTACAACCTGTTTTCTATATCCCAAACTTTATATCTCCTTTTACTTCCACATGCACGTAGTGGAGTGGAAGTATGACCATAGTAAGAAAATTCTCTCAATTTCTTTTTCTTGCATTAGATTTAGAATGACATGAAACGTCCAGAATTTAAATTCGAGCGAAAAGAATTCCTGTCTGTCGATCTGTAACTTTTCATTTGTACGCACGTTTCTTCTGGAATGGTTTATTATATTTATTTTAAATGTGGTACACGTTTGTATTATAACGAAATCTGGAACTGATTTATTTTTGGGATTATTCTGTGAAGGGTTTGGGGGGATGATTAGGGTAAATATCGGAAACTAAATCAAGCAAGCTGGTATAGTATTTACAAAGTCAATTGGAACAGCAGTGAACTAGAGGATTTTACGGGGTATTGTCAATGTATCGCTTCACATTGAATGAGAGAGCACAGAATTATACAGATTTATATTCACCACTCCTTGTCTACAGTCCACGTGGAATTGATCCGCATGTCACATAGAAATATAGGTGGAATTAGATGCTTAGCGAATTTGATTTGTCAACACCAACCTTGTTGAGAGTTTTTGCGTGCCATAATATATAAAACAAAAATACGTATGAACTATTTGTATCGTATGATCTGTACGAGGCACTGCAGTACAGTCAGGCAGCGTTAAAAATTACCTAATTCTAGTGAATATTTGAACACATAATTAGTTTTATTACTGAGTTTGAGTGATTTTTTGCAACTAATTGTTTAAAATGGCATTTTGGAGGCCTTCCGATAGTGGTGACAACGAAACGGACGATTTTGATACAGAGCCTATACAAGCGGAATTTGAAAATAAAGACTTACACGTACAAACTCAAAGGGTTATTTTGAATATTTACTCGTGTTTAGAAGGCGAAAATATTGATTCTTCATATAATGAAATTGTGAAGAGGATTTGTGAATTAAATAAATTTAGCCGTACTACAATTTATAGTGTTATTAGAGCCGCGGATGTAGTTGATAATTCTATTAAACGGAAAAGAGTTGGACAAAAACTTAAAAAACTCAATAACGCATCCAAAGATGTCATTCGTCGATTTGTGTATAACTTTTGCAAGGAACAGAAGGTGCCCGCATTAGAAATAATTAGGGATAAGTTACGTGACTGTCCAAATTATAACTATAAATCATTAGATACTTTGCGAAACGTTTTGCTCGATTTTAGGTACAAAAAATTGGACAAACGAATGGTAGTTATGGAATCAGCACGCATCGTTGATCATCGACACGAGTACCTGCCTAAAATAAAAGAATACCGAGATGCAGATAGAGATATAATTTATCGTGATGAAACATGGTATGACACCCATGATATAGTTCAATACGGTTGGGTAGATAACACCAAAAAGTGTAATTTAAGTGCTCCATGTTCTAGGGGGAAAAGAATTATAAATCTACATGCTGAAAGTAAAAACGGTTTTATTCCAAATGCGTTGTTGTTGTTGTCTGTTAAAAATATCAAGCAATCCTCTGCCGACTACCACAAGGATATACAGCCGAATTATTTGAGAAGTGGGCAAAGGAACACTTGTTACCAAATATCCCACCAAATTCTACAATTGTTATGGACAATGTGTCATACCATTCGCGGCAACACACAATAATTCCGAACACCAACACAAGAAAAGGATTCATGAACGGTAAGGGCTTGGAAATACCACAAAAAAACACAAAAAGGACTTTATTAGAACTGGTTGGAAAGTAATATTTTAAAAAGTAATATACCCTTGAAGAAATTTTTGAAGCACACATCATACTATTTTACGTCTGCCTCCATATTATTGTGTTTTCAACCCCATTGAAACGGTGTGGGCTGATGTCAAAGCAAGACTACGCTAATATAATCAATTCCCACAATCAAGTGACTCTGTCATAAAGAATATAAAGATAACAGTAGACGAAATAGGCAAAGACGATATATGGAGGAAGTGTGTATCTCCTGCGATAAAAAAGGAAAATGAATATTCTGTATTACCACCCATCAATCCAATTATTATTAGTGTAAATACCGATTCAAGTTCTGAAAATTCGGATAGTGACGAATAATATATTGTTTATTTAAAATCCGTAGACAAAGCTTTTTTGCAATTTGGTTATTTAACTTCAACCTATTTCCGCTAGTGAGACCAACTACCGATGCCAAGAAACGAGCTCTCCCTTTAAAATTTTGCCAAGTCTTTCCCTTATAGAATAGTAAAAATTTTCTACCTGCCTAACACCATGATACTGCAAAGTTCATAGTATAGTGGCCTAACATTTAATTAACAAGACAGTCGCTGCTTTACACCCCTTTGAAAGGATTATATACCATGTATGCAACTCCCGCCTAAGATTACATAACTTTGCCACTAGAAAATAGAACTAGACAATAGACGTAGCCTTAAAATATCATTTATGTGACTTATCAAATGTGATACACACATTATCTCATGAGCCACTTCTATTGAATAAAGGTATTATAGAAATCCCTTTCTTTAACAATTAAAAAACAATTATTTAGTATTTAAAGCATTTCTACATTTCTTCCGCCACCGCCTATGTCCCATAAGGGAGATGCCGACTTTACTCCGAGTTTTCATGTTTATGCTGTCCCAATTGAGATTATATATACTATCTATACAGAATACAGATCATAGCGAAAGATCTGGCTGATTGGCCTTGACCATCACGACCTCTATGTGTCTATTGTGGCACTTCTATTTGTTTTTTCTTACAGATCCTTATCCAGGCTTGATCCTTTATACTAGACATCGAATTCTGTTGATAAGAGTGCCTTGGTATAGCTATCAGCTGGTATACACCAAATCCTAAGAAGCTAAGACTTCAATTTTGCAATACCCCACACCAAAGGATTAATAGAATAAAATTGAGATATTGAGTTGAAATTTGGTACACGCAAGAATTATAATGACATATGGAACTAGATAGAATTTCGAGATGATTTCGTTGAAGTGTTGGGAGTGAAATAGGGGTAAATATGTAAAGCAAGCTAGTAAGAGTCCAAAAACTTGAGATTTGGTGTATATACTATAAACCAAGGTCTTCATTTTTTTTTATGATATCTGCGATCACTCCCGGATGGGAAATCTGAATGTGGAAGTAGTGATTCCTTAGGCAGCTGCTTCTTATTCATGTCAAAACTGCCCTTAAAAATTCCAGAGTATATCAGAATTCATACAGAACTCATTAAGAAAATAAATACCTTCCATGGCAATATTATTTTTGAAAAATGCACGTTCCCATATAACTACTGAAAGTGTTTTTAAATAAAATTTCTCTCAAAAACTTCCAATAGCATAAAAATGAAAGTGAATTAAAGAAAGCAATTCGTATTAAAGGAAAATTTAAATTTATTGCCCTAAATTCCACTTTCGTATGCAAATTCTCCATTGTAATTAAATTTCTTTTTTCCGTCATCTATTTTACAAGGAGCCTGTAAATTTAATAAACATGGGCTTTACAAAAGATCTTTTTCTCTTACTTGGATAAAAGAAAAATGTAATTACCCACGCCTTTAAAATTTATTTTCTGGAAATAGAAAATTGAAGGGTTAATTTATATGTAAATCTTTCTCGACAAATTTCATCACAACATATTCTCACGTTTTCTTTCGACTTTATACGATTTGATGGCTGATGTAGGTTTAAATTATGTCGGCCAACAGATTTAATGGTACCTAGTAATCTACAGAGCATGGTGTGTATGGAATAAATAAATTGAAACAATTAGACTTTGTGGTTGAGAGTGCCCGATTGCGAATATTTATTTGAATAACATCGACAATTGACTTTTAACTGGTGGCATTGATATTAGATATACAGCCATATTGTCTAAGAGAAAACCGATGTCTAAGGAATCACTACTTCCACATCCAGATTGCCCATTCGTCTCTCTAAACGCAAACATCTTGACAATATTTACACTCTAGTATGTGGAAATAATTGGTCATGCAATTTTAATAACATAATATTCGAGGCATCAGAAAATATGAGGCGTTGGCTTCTAGCATATGCGCCTAAAATTAAGTTTCTGGATTCTTATGTACCAAATTACTTTGCTTATTTTTCCCTATTTACTTAACCCACCCCTTCAACTCAATCAGATGTCATTACAGTACATACGTCTACCAAATTTCAAGTGAATGTCTCAATTTTATTTTATTAACCCCCTTAATAATGGAGTGGAGGTGGTGGGGGCTTGAAAATATTGACTTATGGTATATAAATCAAATAAAACGTTTCTGTACTCTTAACAGCTTGCTTTACTTATTTACCCCTACTTACTCCCACCCCTTTAAAGGAATCATCTCCAATTGTAATATAGTTCCAAATGTCTTTATAATATACACACATACCAAATCAAGTGAATATCGCAATTCTATTCCATCATCTCCATTAAAAATGGAGTGGTGATGATGGAGGGGTTAAAAAATGCATTGGCTTCTAGTGGATACACCAAATCAATAAAGTCTCACTTGCTACGAGAAATCTCCTTTCTATAGCGGATCTCATTTGTACAATCTACTACCAGCAGACCTTAAAGACTTACTTGTCCATGCTTTTAAAAAAACCATAAAAAATTTCCTAACCCCCAATTCATTTTACACCACTGGTGAGTTTATTTTAAAAAGTGTAACCGAGAAGTCAGTTGACTAGACTAAGTAATAATTTTTTTTTCTTTGTGATATGCTTTTAATGTGTTTTTATATTTTTAATGTGTTTCTTGTATTTTTAACATTTTTTACATTATATTGTAATACCTCTCCTCCTCTCATATATGTTCCTTAGGGCCAGTTATATAGAAACAGTTTAAACTAAGGGACAACTAAACGAGTTTAATAAGATAAACTAAGATCAATTTTTTATGCGTTGTATATTGTAAATTAAAACGGAGTTTGGATAAACACACTTTTGTAGTTGTTTGAGAAACACAGATTTAAGAATTTTAGGGAAATTTGTTTCTGTTATCATGGCGAGCAATATTGTGGGTTTTTGTCATGGCAATAATGGGCTTTTCCCTCAATTTTTTTTTATTGTGTTATTGGAAAGAGCCTATCAAAATATTACTAAAAATGAATTTTTATTTTTTTTCTGAGCGCATAAAATACCACAAAAAAAATACAAATGTTCCGTAAATGAACAGCAGTTTGAAACGATAGCTTTCGGGCGCCAATGTGACGTCATCATAAACTGCACCAATCAGTATGAGATTAAACGGCCGTCAGAATTAGCTATGAAGGTGCATTCACAAAGAACCTCACTTCTCTGCCTTGCTTTCCACAACCTGCAATTCTATTGGTGCCTGAAGTACATTTATGAGGAACTACCAATAGAATCTAATATTGCAAAGTGGTAACGCTTAATTGAGAACGTGCGTTTATGACGCCCATTGACAGTGCCAAGAAGTATCTGTCATAAATCACGAGAGTGCAGCCCAGCGTGTTTACTTCTTGTTTGGTGTTATAGTATTAATTTCTTTTAAAAATATGAGTAAATGTGAAGACAGATTTGTAAAAGGTCCACTAAAAGAAAGAACAATATATACATACGTTAAAATGATCTTCGCAACAGAAAAATCCAGGAGCAGTATAAACAATACCTGGAACTTTTGCAACTTTCCACCATAATTTTCGAATTTCCAAATTTGTTGGAACTCGCAAAAATAACTTCGTACTATTTTCACTATTATTTGGACACACTGGTACAAAACAAACATTTTTAAGTGGCATTTTATAATTAGAAGAGAGCAAAATTAATTTTCGTATCGAACGTAAACAATAGAAAGTGAGGTTATCGAATAAAGTTTGAACATTTCAGTACAGCGTTGCCAAATGAAACTGGCATTATACCATATGTGAACCAAATGAACAAAAATAGAGAATATAAATCTGATATATAGATTTTAGAAACTCATACAGTCAAAAGTTGATACAATTTTTGCTTTTATTTAGTGTCAGAGAAACGAAGAATACGTTGTAACGAAAAAATGCGCTATTCAAAGTAGACAATTGATAACGGAAATACGATGTTCATGTAAAAAGACATACATCTGGCAATAGAGGATCCTCATTAAGAATACGACTTTTATTGGTCTAATCAGTGTGACGTCACGCATGGCGCCTTAAAACTTACGTTTCAAATTACCTGAAATAAAACTGATTTTGTAATGTAAATATTTGGTAGAACGTAAAAAATTGGAAGAAACTAAATTAAAATAAAATTATATTGCAGTTTATTATATGGCTTGATTATAGTGAAGTAGTAAAATTCAGTTATGCGGGAAAGGCCCATTTATGGTTTGTGATCTTGTAATTTATAATGTCAAGTTATATTTTATGATTGCAGGTCTTTACGATTAGCTTGTATCTTTGTAATGTGAACAAGTAAGTATGACTGAATGGACTATGTTAGTTATATTTTTTTTAAATTATAGGAATAATTTTAATTAAATAATGAAAATGTTACATAGGTTAGGATTTTTTATCGCACACCCTATCAGTAATAAATTACATGTTGTTCTTTGACAAGCGGAATCTTTAGAAAAAATAATTGTCATCCCATACCAAGAAATTCTTTATTCTCCCTCGTAAAACTCTAAACTGGAATTCTCGGAATTTTTAATATATTCTACCACTTGAAGAAAATCATCATCAGTCAAATTCCCGAAGTATTTCATGATGTTGTGTATAAAATTATCTGACTATCTCAGTTTAAACTATCAATTTTGGTGGTTTGAGGTTAAACGATTTAAAACTGAGTTTATCTATTAATCGAATTTGATACAACGGAAGAATTATGTTAAACTAAGTTTTGCGCTTAAACTTTCCTTATACAACTGGCCCTTATACTTTATATTATTATATCATAAACTGTAAAATGTAAGTGCCTTTATACTTTGACCTATCTACTATCATTGTAGCCACAAAGATCAATAAATGTATCTATCTATCTATCTATCTATGTATGTACTCTCACCAGCGTGCTTTACTTATTTTTCTCCTATTTATCCCAACTTAACCCCCAACTCTTCAACTGAATCGTCTCAAAGTTATAATATAAACGTGTACCAAATTTGAAGTGAATACCTCAATTTTATTTTATTAATCCTTCTAATAATCGAGTAGGAGTGGTAGGGGAAAAAACTGAGGACTTGGCTTCTAGCATATACACCTGATCCCAAGTTTCTATTCTCTTACTAGCTTATTTTACTTCTTTGCACATATTACCCCTAATTAACCACTAACCCTTCAACGGAACCATCACAAAATATAATCTGGTTCCAGATGCCGTTATAGAACATACGTGTACTAAATATCAAGTGAGTATCTGAATTTTATTATATCAAACCCTTTAATAATGGGGCGGGGATTGTTGGGGGTGTGGAAACTATTATTGGAAAAATCAGAGACCTTGGCTTCTAGTATATGCACCAAATCCCAAGTTACTATACTTTTACCAGCTTGCTTTACTTATTTTCCCTTATTTACCCCTCCCTAACCCTCAACTCTTCACCGGAATTATTTAAAAATATGAAGTGGTTCCAGATCTCATCATGACACATATACAGACTGTCTATTTTACGAGGGCTACACCAAATATCTCTCTTAATATCTATTGTAGAAGAATAAAGTTTTAGAAACAGTTATCCCATTTTTTGTGAGCTATATTTCAGTAAAAAGAAATTTGAAATCCATAGCCTACTTTATGAGATATATTACAAAAACCTGAAAAATAGGAAAACCACAAACGGTTATAGCTTCCTTATTTGAGGAGATACGAAAAAAGTTAAAGGAATGAAAGTTGACGGCAAAGACAATAAGAATAATAACGTGTAACAAAAAAATCGAAAAATGCAGTTGGCTTTGACATACGCTATTGTGCAAAAATGAAAAATGCGTATCTCAAAGTAGGCCATGACGCCATTAATTTCGTTATTTTTTTCTCATTCCAACGATATAAAACATGTCACAGAAATTTTAACCGATAGTATCAATATTTAATATTTTACGAATACCACAATTCATATAATTGAATCGTAACAATCAGCTGTGCCACAATTAGTGAAAAACAATGTATACAGTTATTAATAAATTTGACAGATTGTCACTGTTGTATGTTGTATGTTGCGTTGTCGAGTTCTAAGACAAATTTTATATCAGTAATTATGGTGTACACCAATAATAACAAATTCGATATGATTAGCATTTATTGTCAGTGCAATTTTGACGCTGAGATGGCAGTCACGGTTTACGGAGATAGATTTCCAGATGCTCCGCAGCCAAATCGAACTATGTTTAGGAAGTTAGTTCAAAATCTAAAAACGCACGGTTCATTTTCAAAAAAAGTAGTAAGGCGAGCGCATGTTGCGGATAATGTAAGAAAAGTGAATAGAGTAATGAATTATGTTAACCAAAATGAGGAAACCTCTTTGAGACAAATTCAGAGAAACTGTCGCATAAAAAAAGACAGTGCAAGAAAAATATTGAAAAAAAACGGATTTCGATGCTACAAAATGAGGAAAGTTCAGCATTTAAATGAGGGAGATAAGCCAAGGAGAGTAAGATTTTGTAGATGGTTATTAAATAAGAAAAGGAATGACGCGCTGATATGTAGCAAAATTCTTTTGTCGGACGAATCAAATTTTTCTAATAATGCATTTTTCAATAGAAATATGCATTATAAGTGGACACGAGAAAATACACATTGGTGCAGAGAGACTGCTTTCCAAGAAAGATTTTCTACGAATGTTTGGTTGGGTCTTTTAGGGACTAAAGTAATTGGACCTTATTTTTATGATGGCAAATTAACCGCTCGTAGATACCTTAATTTCCTGCAAAACGAATTTCAAGATTTTCTTTATGAATTAACAGTGGCAGAAAGATTAAATTATTCATATTTTCAACAAGATGGGGCTCCACCTCACACTGCTGTAATATGTACAAATTATTTAAATCAAGTTATGCCAGATAGCTGGATAGGCACCTATGGACCCATTCTATGGCCAGCTCGATCACCAGATATTACTCCCTTGGATTTTTTCGTCTGGGGTTACATTAAAGACAAGGTATTTCAAACTGCCCCTGAAAATATTGAGGACATCAAAACCAGAATTCGAAACGCATGTGAGGCAATTACTCCTGAAATGCTCCAAAATGTAATGCGTGACGTGTCTCGTAGAGCACGTTTATGTGTCAGAATGCATGGTGCACAATTTGAGCATTTGTATTTAGAAAAATAAATACACACAATTTTTTTTCAATATAGTAGTAGGTAGTACTGTTATACATAGTTTTTCGTTTTTTTCTTTGGATGTTCGTTTTGTACTTGTATTTTTATTTATGAGACATTTATTGGTTTGTATTAAATTGTAATAAATAATTACGGAATTATAATTATTATAAAGTGAATTTTTACTATTATGGCACAGCTGATTGTTACGATTCAATTATATGAATTGTGGTATTCGTAAAATATTAAATATTGACACTATCGGTTAAAGTTTCTGTGACATGTTTTATATCGTTGGAATGAGAAAAAAATAACGGAATTAATGGCGTCATGGCCTACTTTGAGATACGCATTTTTCATTTTTGCACAATATCGTATGTCAAAGCCAACTGCATTTTTCGATTTTTTTGTTACACGTTATTATTCTTATTGTCTTCCGTCAACTTTCATTCCTTTAACTTTTTTCGTATCTCCTCAAATAAGGAAGCTATAACCGTTTGTGGTTTTCCTATTTTTCAGGTTTTTGTAATATATCTCATAAAGTAGGCTATGGATTTCAAATTTCTTTTTACTGAAATATAGCTCACAAAAAATGGGATAACTGTTTCTAAAACTTTATTCTTCTACAATAGATATTAAGCGAGATATTTGGTGTGGCCCTCGTAAAATAGACAGTCTGTATGTATCAAATTTCAAGTTAATATCTTATGAGAAAACATGCGCACAAAAAAGTTATAGATTGACCGACAAACATATAAAAAATTGTTTTCGCTCAAATTTAAAATCTCGACGTTTTATGACATTTTAAGCCTATTTCAACAAAGAAAATTTTTGAAAAATTTGTTACGATTACTATACTAGCACTTCACTACGTGGAAGTGAAGTAAATTTACATCCACAGAGAGCAACGCCTGAATGCAACTTTCATTCATTTCCTAATAGTCTTATTAAAAATTTTGTGCTTCTAATTAAAATTTAGAAATATATGGCTCGTTGATATAATGAAACATACATAAAACATGAGATGTTATTTACCTGTGGCGTTCACTCTATATAACGGATATTACTCAACTTCAATAGATGGTATTCCACCATTCTTCTACATTTTAAATTTCACAAAAGTTACCATTTAAGTATTTGCAGTCGACAACGCCAAAGTGTTGCCTTTCATTCATCTCGTAAGTCTTATTAAAAGTGCTATCATAACATTTTAAAGGAAATTTGACACACCACTTAATATACGTAAAGTTCGTGCAAACTTAAAACACACTCTATATTTCCATTTCCATGTCTTCGTACTATTGTGCAGTTAACCAAAACTTTAGTACCATTTTGCTCTAAGTGATAATAAAGCAGAGTCTATATAAAACATGAGAGCTTGCATGCCTATGATTATCATCCTGGATAGCGTATGCCCATAGTATTCTACCATGCCATTTTATATATTTTGCTTTAATATAAACATTTTAAGCCTAATAAGAATTATTGTGCTTACCGCATAATCTACGTAAAGTTCATTCTGACCTGTAAGACACTGTATATTTCAGTTTAGGTATCTTGCATGTCCTATTTTTGCACGCTTAATACGTTAAGCGCCGTACGTACCAAAAAAAAAATATTCTTGGAAGCGTTAAAGTAATTTTAGCTAAAATATTTATGATATGTTAAATAATGAAGAATCCTCATGTTTTTTATTTCTTTTTTCAAATTACTTTATAACTAATTGCTCATTAATTGCATGCATCTGTTGAGATGCATCGGCCCCATAGAAAAAAAGTCGGTACACTACGTGCTATGCAAAATTGAAAAAGGAAAAAAAGACGAGTAGTTGCTCAAAAAACAAAAAACCAATACTCTATAAATGTTTGGAATGTAATATGTATATTTGCGTGGAATGTTCTTTTTCATTATGCATAGTTCATATAAAAAATAGAGCTTGCTAATTAAACATAATTGCTATATGTACATTTAGCATCCTTATAGATGCTACAGGCCAGTAAGTAAATCACTACGTGAGCATATTGAAGGATACACGCGGCCCATTTATCAAACTTGCTATGCATCCCTGAAGATGCACATGGCGCTTGACGTGTTAAGTAAAATCTCAGTTAATAGGTAACATTTTACTTTAAAATTATGATAAAATATCTATGTAAAACGCGATAGATTATGAGCTGCTAGCGATCACATTGTCCAAGCCAATATCGTCTTTCAATAAGAGGAATATTACACCGTGCTTACATAATATGTTCCAAATTTAAAATACAAAATTTTAATGTGACAGAAGCTTTCGTGTTTATATGAAATGAGTCACACAAATTTACACATGCATGTAGATTCAAACATACATACATATATAGTTCTTTATTTGATATTTGGTTTCAACGGACTATAACACGGAACTATGTAGAAAATTTGTTTCCTGTGATATTTACTACTAATTTTTCTCCGGTTATAATATGCCTATTTGATTCAATCAAATTGGTGTAACAAGTTAGTACACATCGAAACTTTAGCCAAAGTGTAGGTAACTACTCTAAGTTAATATTAGCTTCATTGTTATGAAGGTGATAAGGCTAGCTAAGTACATTGATTTTATATAATAATTAATGTGGTTAGAGAGATGAGCGCAATTTTACTACAAATCAGCAGAGAGGATAAATTATCGTTTTTGGGAAGGTAATAACCTCTTCATACCGCTGTTGCAAGACAGTGGAGGGCACCTCAGATTAAAAAAAAGGACATGCTAGCCGGGTGATAGAAAATGGTAACATGATATTTGGGGGACCGAACATTGGTCAAAACTCAATTTTCAGTCAATTCGGTCACTGCTGTGAATTTTGAGAGCATATTAGAAATTCTAATTTGTTTAATCTACGTAAAGTTCTTTCGAAGCTGATTATAGTTCCGATATCTTACACGTCAACCATAACTTTTCCTCCAAAATTAAATATAACACAGTTTGTGTGAAATAGCATAGTTGACACGGCTTTGGCGATCAGCCTCTATGATGAATATGTTCCATTTTGAACAAGAACTACTCTAACATGCTATTTTATATACGTGCTAAATTTGAAGCAAAAAATTTAATGCATCATCATCAAGACGGTCTACATACATACAAATGCACAAATTCATTTTATTCGATACCTGAGTTCAGCTTGTTGCGAAATGAATGCTGTACTTCTTTTCCTACGATGATTATAAAATACTTTATCTGCTTCTAATATATCTATTTGATTTAATCGAATAGGTAAAATAACATAGCCCCACAAAAAAAAGTTCTTGATCGGGATGACTGACCATGGTATTCCTATGCACTTCTCAACGCTGAATCCGAATTCGAGGTCAAAGAATTCGTGTACCCTTTAAATTTTCGTGTAGAGGCAAGAACACTCCTTCAATAAGGTAAACAATTTATGAATGTAAATACCTATCATTAGGGAATGAATGGGGACATTATATCTCTCATACTCTCCTTTTCTAATGCGATAGGCTTCAGCGAGGTGGTAACAATACTCGTTAAGGCGTTGATACACCCTCTGCACTCCTTCTATACCCTTCTAGACATAGAATTGTGTCATAATAGCTTCTAGCTTAACAAGCTCTTGAGAATGCAAAGGAATCATAGTAAAGGCTGAATACCGCTCCGAAACTAAGCCGCCTAAAGGGTATAAACTACCCTCTTCTGGATGAGTATCGCAGAGGTGGAGGGAGATCTAAGAGACCCAGTGTTCCTTATTTTTACTGCAGAATGGCCGCAATGCATTAACGAGAATCTCCGTCAATTGCCTTGACCGGACCCTGCAAGGGGCGAAAACTACTCCCCAAACCCCCAAAAAGGTAATTGTTAATTATAAATTAAACACTGCTTTTAGATGAATCAATCTGTATATTATAAATACTCTACATATGTTTCGGCTTATTAGGCCTTTATCAAGAGTATTACATAGTGAATACTACTACCAAAAAAGGTTTGGAAAACTTATAGGACCGTAGGGCCGGATAGATGCCCTTTAGGATTTTTAATTCTGAGGGGGAAGATAAACGGGAATTCATTTATGTAGATTTTTTTTCCACTCTAGTATTCAATGCATCTCTATATCCCTCATGGTGTCACGTGTATTTCATGTCTTTTTCATTCATAAGCTCCATTTAATCTTCAATCATACTTGTTCCTCTAAAATTCTTTTCCACTCAATGTTTATAGTGAGTGCTGAAATGACTGTGTAATTGACCGTTTTTGCTCACTTTTCTATTTTCTAAAGTTATATTTGACACAGTTCTCCGAATGCAACTATTCAACATTTGAAGGACATCTTCCAAACCAGTCATCAGTAGCCTAAGATATTGCATGTCAAAGAATAGTGAAAAATTTCCTGAAGAGGTCCTAATTTCCTTACAAATCCCGGAAGGGACAAATGTCGACGTCTTCGATGAATTTTCTTGTGAAATCATTTCCTAATTACCATATTATATTGATAAAAAATATTTTAAAATGTTTTATTTGTGGTTCGATTCTGAATTCTTACTTTCACCGCTACAATGTATTGTAATTATGAACTAATTACTCTTTAAGATTTCTTTAGATAGCATTTTGGCTCAAGTGAATTACAAAAACGTATTCCTTTATTCAAAATTATTAGAATTCAGCTTCGACACCTCGTATCTTAGTGAACATGCACGTTAGCGCGTTAGAGCATATGTTTATTAGATATTAATGAATTTAAATTATATCCATGCCAAACTGATCCATGCAGTACATCACTTTTAACATATTTATAAGTTGAATTTAATTGTTAGCTCTTACATTCTATTTTATAAATTTTACACTTCCAACAAAATCACTTCCAAATTATTAATATCTTGCACAGTTCCTTTATTTCATCAAATTTATAATTTTCACAACAGTTTCTAAAGCTTGTTTGCTTGCTTTAATCGTAGTAATTTAAGTCAATATAGCCATTTTACTATTGAATACAAATCAAATAATGACAACAATTCTCTTTGTATTCGTTTGAACAGAAAATTGTTAATTAAACTTTTAATCTCGCTGCATTTATTGCAGTTTGATTGAAATCTTTTATTAGATTTTTAACTGCCTACCTAAAATGTTTTGCTATAAAACAGTCATTCGACATTTCTCGTGATTGGTGGTATTAACAGTTGCTCAAGGGGTTGTAAAGTTTTATGTCACTTCCCTAATTTTTACCATAAAATTCTTTACTACTCTTCGCAGATACCTAATTCCACGTAATGTAATAACCCATTTGCTTTAGGAAAACTCGTTGCGTTAAAATAACCGCACAATTTAAATAATTTTTCCAATAACGCTTAATTAAAAATACGGCTTTAGATTTATAATTCCATGGAAGTGGCCAGATTACTAATGTTCGAGTATGATTTTATTCAATCAGAAAATATAATGCCTGGCGGTGTGGATGATATATCTATTTTATCTCCACATCTACGTAGTGAAGTGGAAGTATAGAAGCTCTAAACAAAATTCAAAATGTTGTTTTGTTGAAATAAGTTTACAATAATTGTTAATTATAAATTAAACAATGCATCTAGGTGAATCAAACAATATATTAAAAATACTCTACATATATTTCGGCTTGTTAGGCCATTATCAGATGTATTACAAAGTGAATACATTTATAATATATTGTTTGATTCATCTAAAAGCAGTGTTTAATTTATAATTAACAATTATAAGATAAGATTTTAAATCTAAGTGAAAAAATATTTTCGTCGGTTGGTCTGTCTGTATCTTCCTCTGTGCACACGATTACCCTGGAACGATTTAAGATATTGACTTGAAAATTGTCATTATAACGAGACCTGGAACTAGATTATCTTTTATACTTATTCGAATGAAGGGTTGGGGTAAAGGTAGGTGTAAATCAGCAAAGCAAGCTAGTAAACTTTGGATTTAATGTATATACTAGAAGCCAAGGTGTCGAATTCTTTTGTGATGTCTGTTACCGCCACTTTGCTATTAAAGGGCTTAGCAAAATAAAATTAATATAGTGAATTTAAGCTGGTACATGTATGTATCATAATGAGATTTGGAAATGAGGTTATATCTTGACCTTCTTTCCTTGAAGGGTTTTGTAGGTAAATAATCATAAATAGGGGTAAATAAGTATAGCAGGCTAGTAAAAGTTCAGAAAATTGAGATTTGGTGTATGTACCAAAAGCCAAGGTCTCAATTTATTTTATGACACTAAATTCGTGTAATAAATTTCAAGGTCATTTAAAAGTCAATATCTAAATTTTATTTTGCTAACCTGTTTAACAATGAGGTGAGGGTTGTTGTGGGGGCGGCAGATGCCATAAGAAAACTGAGACCTTGACTTCTAGTATATACACCATATACCAATTTTCTGGACTCTGGTTAGGTCGCTTTACTTATTTACTAATATTTATCCTCAATCCTTCAACAGACAAAGCTTAAAATAAAATCTAGTTCCACATCACGTTATAATACATACGTACGTATTTTAATTTTATTTCGTTAAAAGTGTGGCGGTGGCAAACGTCACAAAAAAATTTGAGAACTTAGGTTCCAGTATATACACCTAAACCCAAGTTCCTGGACTATCATTAGCTTACTTTACTTTTTTAGCCCCATTTATCCCTCGACCCTTCAACGGAATAAGCTCAGAATATAATCTATTTCCAGATCTCGTTATGATACATACGTGTGCCAAAGTTAATATCTTCAACGCTTGGAGGGTAATGGGGTGCACAAAAAAGTTACAGACCGACGCACAGTGCTCAATTTGCAAATATTAGGAAGACAAAATTACACAAATGAAATTTATCCAACACTCACAATTAATATGTACGCCGATACCATAATAACCAAGACATCATAAACTAAGAGAATATTTGGTTTATACCGTACATCTACAAAGTTATGACCCTATAAATTATTTAAGGAAATTTACCACCGATACTAGTCCAAGCAAGTTGTTAACTGCATTCAAGAATTTGAAACTATTGTTGTGTGCTATTAATACCTGTGTCCATCTATCGAAAAAATGTCATGGTAAGAAACTGAATGAGAGATCTTATGAAAATGTAATCCATCAGAATGAAAGAAAAATTTAAGACAATTTAGTTAATTAAATTCATTTCAGGCCTTTGTTTTCATTTTTACCTGAATCTTCATACCGTAGGGGGTCATGTAGATAGCAGTTTCATCCGCTTAGCCATAGGGGACTATGGATGCTAGTGTTATAATGAGAATGGCAAATAAGAAATTTAACAAATTTATGTTAGGATTTTAACTTGCTAGCATATCCAGAAGTCAGATTATTGAAAGAGTGCAAAGATTTCATTAATATTTTTACATATAGTTTTTCCTTTAGTTCTCATAGATAGTTTTTCCGTTGTTTGCAAAATGCTATAAAGATATATGTCATTACTATAAGCAAGCAAATAATAAATAATTCACTTTTAAATATGCATAGAGTATATAGGCTCCAATACTAGTGTAACAAAAGTCAAATTAAGGGAGCCAAGTCCGGCCCTGTCGCAACAGAATAACCGTATTCCGATCTTGGTAACATTTTAAGGGTCGAGACTTTAGTAAACTATCGTAAAATACCGGTCATAGATACATCTGTTTTATGTTTCAAACTGAGTTATTTTAGAGCCCAGGAAACGTGCTTTGTTAACTTTACTCTTTATTAGGTAGTCGACGTTAGCCACTTGTAAACAATAAATAACCATCCAAATTATTTTATGTCCAATTCGTCTTTCTTTCTTGAAGTTATGGACACTTGTTTAAATACGACCGCACCGGGGGGTCTAGTTAAATTTTCTAGACTAAGGCAGTTGAAATAGGATTCCAGAAACATATGTAATAGACTAAGACAGATACACCAAATAAGGCAGATTTTTTCCCCTATACAAAGGCAAAGCAAGGAACAAAAGGTTTTTTTCCATCTGCTGGACTGCTATTAAAATGTTAACTTAGGCCATATGATAAATACCATGGTCCGTTAGGTAATTTCAAATCGGGGTATGTTTAAAGTAGAGATTTTAATTGGTCGAAGGTTTAAAGTATACTGCCCACTTTTGAAACGTCTTTTTTCTATTGAGATAACATCGTCACTCTTGGCTTAACATCTGTTCGGTCATCATCTACCTACAGGGTATAGTAAATTCTCGTTTTACGAACCTTTTTCAATTTTAGAGTTAAGTATATTTATTCAGTATTTTGCCGGTTTTAATAAGCAGAAAATTAACGTGTTGTAATTGAACGAAAAGTATTCGGCCGCGATTTAGCTAAAGAATTGAAGTTGCCGCGGACCATTTCTTTTCTTGATATAGTGTAATTACTGTCTGTTAATTTATTTAATCGTAAACGTTTGTGATTGTCAATTTCATTTGCTTTCATTTTCTTCTGTAAATATAGTGGTTTAAGTGTTTTGAGAAATCACGTGTTTTATTTGCTTGTTATGCAATTGAGTTCAAAGTTTGTTTGTGAAGTAACCTGGTTGAGGGACACCAAAAGGATATAAACACCTAAAAGGAAAAGGGTTTGATTTCGATGGATATACTTTAATATCAACGGAGTCTGCAAAAGTAATTGGGACACTCCGTACTCTGCCCATGGTAATGTCTGATTAAATCATGTAATTAGAGGAATAAAACCCCAGTTATTACACTAGTTAGCTAATAGATAGGTGAAGATGTGTTGTTTTTTTATCAGTCGATGTCAAATATAAATATTTCATACTTATTCATGGATATTGCCTTGGTTTTGAATGAAACATCGTTATGAGTGGCTTTTTGCCTTTCTGTTGAGTTCAGAATAAGAGCAAAAAACGTTTCAAGGACATTGCCAAGAAACTGAATGAGAGATTTTATGAAAATGTAATCCATCAGAATGAAACAAATTTTTAAGACAAGGTAGGTAAATAAATTCATGTCAGGCCTTTGATCTCATTTTTCACTGAATTTTCATACCGTAGGGGGTCATGTAAATACTAGTTTAATCTGCTTAGCCGTAGGGGACTAAGTTGGAATACTAGTGTTATAATGAGAATGTCAAATAAGAAATTGGAGAAATTTATGTTAGGATTTTAACTTGCTAGCATAACTAGAAATCAAGTTATCGAAAGAATGAAAACATTTCATTAACATTTTTACATGCAGTTTTTCTTTTAGTTCTCATAGATAGTTTTTTTACACTGTAAAATTCTATAAAGAATATGCTTCATGTAATGAAAGTTTACCAACTTCCAACAACTTACCAACTTTTTTTATAACATATTTTTAATTTCATTGCAGATGTGGTCATTTTCGTAAGAGAATTTCCTATTTGATTTCCTGCGGAATGAAATGTTATTGGGTGATGGAGCATCTGTAAGGGCAATAGACAAGGTGACTGAATGTATCGACCATGGAAAGAATATTATTACGAGTTATTAGGAGAAAATGGTAAACTTCTCCGAATTATTACGCTTTTCTTGTGTAATTTGCTTAAGCGCTGGAGGTCCCACAAATTTAATGTATCTTTGTTTAAAACAATACATACACGTTGGTGAAACGGCCAGTTTATGTGAATCTAATGTAAGTTTTAGTAATAGCGGATAAAGAACTTTGAAAATTGTAACCACTACTCGAACATTTTTCAGAATAATTAAGCTAGCAACTCAAACCGTATCTCATGGAGGTGGAAAATGTGTTGTTGCTTGCGTAATAAAAAAACTGTCTTCGTACAGTACACCCAAATATAATCTACTTATGAGTAATATTCGGCATTTCTCTGCTAAGTGGTCTGCCTAGTCTGCCAAGGAAATTGTTTGTGATGATAGTGATGGCGAGTAATTTTTTTGCCTGCTTACTTTTATTTTTATTACCACTGATATATATGTTTGTATATAGAGGAATAAGTTTTCAATACAAGTTAAATTACAGCATGCTTTAATAATATTTCAAGAACTATCTAAAATTGTAAAGTTAACCATTTTGCACCAAAAACATAAAAAAGAGAATTGAAATAATTTCGTCCTCCCAGAAATATAAAATTGTTCGCTGTACCCCTTCAAGAACCACCCCTTAAGAGCTTATATTTATTTCACTACATTTACGATACATTTTTTTCGTAGACTCACAAATCTTATTCAAGACGTTACGTAAGTAATTTTAAAATAATATTTAACTTTCAACACCCTTAAAATCCACCCCCTTCGCGCTTAGAATTTTTTTTTCTATTTTTGGTGCATTCATGGGTAAAATATTTTCGTACTTAAAAGTTTCAGAATTTTAGAAATAAATAAATTTTTTCAACTTCCTCTAAAACCACCCCTTTAGTGTCTAAATTTTTTTCAATATTTTTCCGTTTATATAACAAATGTTTTCTGTTCATTTGCAAATTTGTAGAATTTTGTCCAACCAAAACTTGAAAATTGACCATTGTGTGGCGGACAGACTGTTATTGAACCCAGTAAAACGATCACTTTGACAAATATCCAATTTACTATGAAATTAAATTCAGACAAAGATCCCATGAAAACATCATCTTTGAAACATTAAAAAAGACTTATACCCACCTTTCATCAAAATCTGCGTGAAAAATTATTTCACTAAAAATTACCAAAAAATTTTTCATCTCGAGGACGACGGTCGATCGCCTTTGGGCTCCGTCGTTCGAAATTTCAAAAATACTCAAAAAATTGACTTTTTCGAAAGTACCACGAATATGGTTTTTCGAAAGTACCACGAATAAAATCGCACAGGGCGAAAAACTGCTCCATTCGGCAAATTTTTCGAGTGTAGAACGAATTTCATTTTTGAAAGTACCACAAATTTAGTTTTTCGATAGTACAATAAAGAAATTTGCACAGGGCGGAAAATCGCTCCTCTAGTCAAACCTTTCTAAAGTACCACGAATTTGGTTTTTCGAAAGTACCACGAATTTAGTGGTTCACAGGGCGAAATTCTCAGTCAGGATGTAGCGAGTAGCTATTTTAAACGTCAAAATTTAGGAAAAAATCAATGGGACGGGACGGTTTTTTAAATAAAAATCCAAATCCTCATTTAATTATCCTTAAAGTGGGATAATAAAAAAGTATATTTGGGTTCGATGCCGTTCGATGCATGGGAAGTAACGGCTTGCCGAGTAGTAGTGCTCTCTGATGTTTGCCTTATATACATTATTACATACGGTAAGTACTGAATATTTATATTTTTTACACTTTATGAATTATTTCAATAAATGAATATATATTTTTAATTCGATTTCTTATTGATCCACTAATTATAAGATTGGTGACCGATGTGCGATTCTGTGGCGTGAGTCGGACAACTACTTACTATGGGTCAGTTTTGATCCCGTCACGTTCGTGTACTTGTCCGAGTACTCATGGAGTTCATTGACCGTCTTACTTATTAAGAAGTGTTTCTGAGAAAGTGCTAATTATAAGATATATTCATTTGAAGTGCACCGCTCGACATCAGATTTCGCCGGAGAGAACAGAATGTAGCAACCACAGTAAGAATAATTTTGTCTATTTTCGTCTTGGGGGCTCTGAAGGGTAACTTCAATCCCCCTTGTGAGTAGAGTTCATAGGCCTAAATTATATAAAATCATTGTCATGTCACTCAGCACAAGGGTACTAGGTACATCTACAAGACCACCGATCAATAGACCGAATTTTTTTCACTTAAATTTTAAATTTCTACATTTCTAAACCTATTTCAACAGATTTCTTTACGGTTGGTATCCTTACACTCCACCACGTGGATGTGGAAGTAAATTGCAAGAGCTTTATTACACCCGACATAAAAGGTCCGTTACTTGTATCTAATAATTCGGCTGCACCTAGATAATACTGTTTGTCAAGGATACATGTGCTCAGTATTTAATTGCAATAAATTTAACAAGATACGATTGCAAGAAGGTGAACGGTTGATCTTTTTAGATGTTTGTTGTTTATTTCCAAGTGCACCAATCCCTCGAGCATTACAATTTCTTAGGGATTTACTCAGATTAAATCATATTTGTCAAGAAGTGGTTAAAGAATGTACCTAGATAATACTGTTTGTCAAGGATACATGTGCTCAGTATTTAATTGCAATAAATTTAACAAGATACGATTGCAAGAAGGTGAACGGTTGATCTTTTTAGATGTTTGTTGTTTATTTCCAAGTGCACCAATCCCTCGAGCATTACAATTTCTTAGGGATTTACTCAGATTAAATCATATTTGTCAAGAAGTGGTTAAAGAATGTACTGACCTTTCTTAATTTCGCGTGAAACAAAATTGTTTCCAATTCAACAATACGTTCTTCGAGCAACATGCGGATATTGCAATTTTAAAAGTTCTTTATATTAAACAAAAACCTATTAAGGCTCGGAATTAACCCAAAACCTGTTGTAATGTTTATACCAATTTCCAGCAGAAAAAAAGCTGTAGTAGGAAAATGCTTTATAATAGTATATTAATCAACGGACATATAATGATGGCTATTGTTCACGAGGGTGAAGTTTAAGAAGACACGAGCCGCAGGCCAGTGTCGTTAATCACTAGAGTGAATAGTAGCCATTATATGAGAGTACAATACTATACTTTGTCCACCACTATTAAATATTTAATCTTTATTTAATTCATTTCTTTTTTTCATTTCTCCAATTTAAGAAAGATTTATACGCCAACAAGTCTAATGCGGCGATTTGTGCAGCTTTCCTAACCTCCGAAGATGTCAAAGAAATCTGGTCATCACTGTCAGTATCCATTTATTTAATTATATTAGTCCTTTCGAATAATATGTAAAATTATCGTAAATAACGACGTTTAAATCTCACAAATTTTGACGTTTTAAATCATTAACAAAATTACGCTTTGACACATTATCATGGCTTACTAATAAAATAATACAGTTTGTAGGCACGTAGGAAAATGACTTCAAAAACAATGTTGGACATTGCCTTATTAATGTAGTTTTTGAGTGTTCTTTAAAGTACATCTTCGGCATGTACCGTTTGAGTGCTTCCTAGAAAACTTAGAGCGTCAACATTTGTTTTTTGGTTTCTTCCATTTTGACATTTTAAATTTTTAGTACAAAGTCACTAACGTGATTTCTTATACACAACTGACCGTCCTCATTATTCACTGGTGAATAATGAAATCTTTATTCACTGCAGGGATTAATGGATAGCATTATCATTGAGGAACCACATACATAATGAGTATATTATATAATAATCGTGAACAAATTTTATTATTACTGCAGTAAAACTATCAGCCGATATCCTAAACTCTTTCTCTTGTATGTTGAAGAAATGGGTATTGCATTCTTCATCACAGAATGTGGTCGGGCTAGATAATTTATTTAAGAATAAATGCTATTCCAAATATCTAAAATTATTATCTACACTTAAGTTACAAAGATACCTCTATTTCCACATAAAATACGTCTATAAAGTAAATTACATTGTTACCAATAAAGTGACAATAATTTATTGTCTCGCGTACGCCAAGATGGAATTGATCGCTAACATGTACACAACGTGTCATTTTATACTCTGAGACAATTTTGTCAGACAGCTTATTTTTACCATTATATGTGTAAACCGACTACTGCTTATACTCTCATGAGACCATTTGACGGTAACATACGATAGTATTTTAAAATTTAAATTTAGGTAAGGTCGGCTAGCTTACGGACTGGTCATTGAAATATGGGGGAGAGATTATTTAGTGCTATCTATCGTAATTTTAAGTGTAGTGGAAAATTTATATTCGTTTATAGTTTATATTTATTATAGTCGTTTACATCAGAGATAAATTTGGTTAGCTTCCAAAACTATTAGCTTGTTCATCATTTTATCACTTCCGTTTTTGTTTCATAGTATGTACGGACTGGGTCATAAAATTATTACAATTCAAACACAACATAACTTTATACAGGGTGTTTTAACGAAATGAATCGGTCGGTATAGGAAAAGTTATGTAACAAAAAATTTTGAAAATTTTGGGAGTTACTAATGTCAGTGTGGTCAATCGAACCAAAATAACTACAAGCATGTGGTACTTTCGGTTATACTGGAAGTCGATACCAAGAATACCCTATACTTAAACCCAGAAGTTTCGGAGATATTTGACGTTTTATAAAAAAATTGACGGGTGCAACGGTTTGTAAGAACCCTTATGACATTCTTCCTGTAGGAGATCCTCATTTGCTTCTTGACACGTAAAAAGAACACAAGATGAGCTACTCTATAATAGAAATAAATTCCATAAGATTATACCAAGTGTTTTATTTACAATTTGTCAAATTCGAACCTCAAATACTATTTTAGTTCAAACGGAACACCCTGTATTTTTTTAACATTAGATATGTAAAATTAAATTTCCCTTTTTATTATAGGAATTGTAGGGGTTAAAGTTACAACATTTTGAAATATTGGCGATTTTCTTAAATGTTCGTATTCAAAAGTGATTGCTTATGTTGGTTTTTAATGTATTATATTTATCTAAATTTTCAATTCAGCCTGGAAGCATATTGTAAAATCTAGAAACACAGGACGGTAATAAAAGTTTCCTTCACGGTTTCTTGGCATCTAGATTTATTCTCTCTTTGTCTGGTTTGTTAATCGTGTGTTACACAGGCTCAGGCTTAATTTCTTATTTAATTTTTAATTCGATGATGTGTTTTATATCACTTTGAAACATTTGAAACCCTTGTTAATTAATGTATTGATTTAGCTACTGTTAATGTTTTAAATCTAATTTTGTATTATATAGGGAGTTTCATAGGTAAAGTAAAGTATTTTTATTCAAAGTACCTATTTACAATTGTAGTTTGTGTTAGTGAATTATGCACTACTATCAGGACCGAATAAACCCACCCAAGCATTTACATGCTTGTATTGTAGCGTTCCTTCTATCCTGTAGTAGGCGCTGATTGTTAACTTTAAGTGAGTTTTTGTAGAACTAGGTGAGGTATAACATAAATACGAAATATATCTTACTTTGTTTTATAGAAGAAAAATGTATGGATGAACAGTATAGGTGCATAGTATATAGGACTAAAATCAGTCTGGAAAATATATTTTTCGGTGTAAATTAATAACCATTATGAGAAAATGCGTGTAATGACATAGGTAAATTTATTTTAAAGCTATAAACATAAAATTCGCCTCCGGTCTCAAACTACTGTATTTTTCTATTGTGAGATCCAATTTGGAACACGCATTTGGTCATCATATTATAAGACACATATAGATAACTTAGAAAATATTCAACGCAGGTTTTTGAAGTATTTCACATTTAAAGTTGATGGAACATACCCGCCTATTGGTACTCCTCAGTCTGAATTATTATCGAGGTTCTCATTTGTATCATTAGAAGATCGCCGTAAAGTCTCTTATCTAATTTTTCTTTATAGATTGATACATAATATCACCGACAGCACTTATATACTTAATATGCTTCCTTTTCATGCTCACAGAATTGCTTCACGTCAAACAGATTTGTTTAAACTAAACACGCCCAGGACAACTATAAAAAAAATTTCATCACTTCAAGGTATGTGTACTGCGTACAATGATATACACGGCCGCGTAGATATTTTCAACTGCAACGTTGCCTCTCTAAAATTGTGTATCTTTAATAATAATTAACTCATTATTGTTCATTACTGTAACAATTGTACTTTGTGTTGCTGAAATGTTCTTATAATTATTTCAATATTTTACTTAATCGATCTGCTTGTACATATATGCACATCTTTGTTTCTAAATGTATATTACTCTTTTCCTTTTTTTTGTAATCTTTTTTGTCCTATCCAATAATTGGGTCTCTCGACATGTTGGATAGCGTATGTAAAATTAAAAAAAAAAATAAAATAAAAAAAATTGTTTTAAAATATTACTTATTATTCTTGGTTATGCCTACTGATAGAACAATAATGTCAATATCATCCTTTACTGATTCTAAATAAATTCGTTCATCAAAATTTTTCTTTATACTTCTTATAGTTAAATGTATTATGCTAAACATACATCAATTATATTTGTATGTACTAATGTTTCTACCTCACCTTGTTCATTTATTAACTGCGGTAAAGCTAACACAGCATAAATATACCATAAAACACAAGGAATAGAAGAGTGTTAATTAAACAGAGTATACTTAGAGATAAAAACAATATAGTATAGTGCCACTAGCTAATTTTAATTAAACAAATATTTCATAAAATTGCCTTAAAAAATAACCAAATAAGTGTATGCATATACAGATTTGAAAAAAAAATAGTAATGTAAATTTAAAAACAAAGAATCGAACTGCGTATAATTTTAATAACAAGAAAATGAAAAATAAAAATCGGTAAAGGTCTTTACACAGAACTTCCCTCGTTATTTGTGCATGGCGGTCACTCTAAAAAATTAATAATTACGAAATGACATTGAGAATAATAATCGGAATATAGTTATTGCTATTATTACAAAGAAAACTTGATAAGTTTTGGTCAAAAAATATACAGATTGCTCATCCAACAGCAAAAGCTCAATAATAAAAAACAGGTGCCACATACGGCAGGCTTGCGCAAATACCTTTACAAATGTCCACCATGACTGAATTATTTCTTGGGACGACCACCCTGTACATTTTTCAATAAAAGTATAATAAGTGTGTATGTCAGATATTATTGCCATCCGTCACATCAATCCAACATTCGTGTAATGGAGTGGAAGTATAGTGGTGGTTAAAAAATTTCATTTTTATTTTAATTTTTCAAAAATGTTAAAAAAAAAATTAAAATTTTTTCTTCTGAAATAGGTTTAAAATGTCAAACATAAAAATTTTAAATTTGAGCAAAAAGGAAAGTTTCCACTAATGGTAAAAGAAGTTTAAGATTTAAAAATATATTTTTTTTAAATAGGTTTAGAATGTCATGAAACGTGAAACTTTTAAATTTGAGTAAAAAAAGTTTCCATCTATTCTAGTGTTAATTTTTTTTCCAAACTGGTAACAAAATGTTGCAAAATTTTTTTTTCCGAAATTGGTTTGGAATGTCATGAAACGTGGAAATTTTAAATTTGAGCAAACCAAATTTTTCGTCTATTCTATAGTAGTGATAAATAGATTAAAAATGTTTTCAAATTTTTTTAAAGATTTTTCAAAAACATTTTTAAATTTGTTTGAATAGTTTTAGAATGCCATGGAAACGTGGATAGTTTAAATCTGAACAAAGAAAAAAAATTCTATCTTAGTGGTAAAATTTTTAAAAAATAGTAAACAAAATTTCTAATTTTTCTTTTAAATAGATTTAGAACGCTATGAAACGTGGAAATTTTAAATTTGAAGAAATAAAATAAAAATCCATCTATTTTATTGGTAAAAAAAAATTCAAAAATGTTGGTAAAAATTTTTTTTTTTTATATTTTCAAAATTTTTTTTTTCCGAATCAGGCTTAGAATGCCATGAAACATGGAAATTTTAAATTTGAAGAAAAAAAAATAATTTTAGTAGAAAAATTTTTTTCAAAAATGGTAAAAAAAAAATAATAGTTTTAGAATACCATGAAACGTAGAAATTTAAAATTTGAGCAAAAAAAAAATTTTTTCATCTTAAAAAAAATTTTTCAAAAATGGTGAAAAAAATTTTCAAAAATTTTTTTTTCAGGAATAGGTTTAGCGTGTCATGAAACGTGGAAATTTTAAATTTTAGCAAAAAAAATTTTTTTTTATCTTGGTAAAAATTTTTTCAAAAATGTTGGTGAAAAAAATTTTCAAATTTTTTTTTTCCCGAAATAGGATTAGCGCGTCATGAAACGTGGAAATTTTAAATTTGAGCGAAAAAAAATTTTTTTCACTATTTATTCCGTTTAGATGGTCCACCCTGTATATTTTCCAGTGAAATTTCTACCATTTCTGCGCTGACAGTAGCGTCAACTACCTGCCAAATTTGACTGCTCTCCGTCAAGTAGTTTTTTGGTAAATGCACCAACAGACAGACAGACAGACAGACAGACTGACGGAATTGAAAAACCTATATTTTCGTAATCTCCGTGATCTGAAACGTCAGAATCCGTAAAAATCTCGGAGGGTGATTTTTTCTCGAATACAATACTTCCCTTCGGTATGCGAGGGAAGTAAAAATTAATTACTCCCTAACCTTTTGCATAATAAGCTGTTTTGTTGTCATTCTCGCTTTTTCGGTCGGCGTCACCTTGACTTTTGATTGTTGAATTTTTGAAGATTTTCCTTTATTCGATGAAGCACTTCTCTTCTTTTCAGCTTCAAGACTGGACGGTCCGCTATCTAGATTTTGAGAGTTTGCTGGAGTTTTCTCGCTATCAGATTCTATCCTTTTTTAGATATACATTTAAATTTTGAGCTTTTACTGTTTTATAATGCTCGTATAGTTGTTTCTTTATTTTACAGTCTTCATATTATGTAAGATCTTCAGAAAATGCAACACCCGAATCTTTCAGCTTAGAAACGTTCTTAAATATCTCCGATTTTTTTAGGTTTGTGACAAGTCCAAGTAGAATTATTGGATTTGCTTCATGACTATTACGGTTAATTAAATAACAGTTATTAGTCTAGGATAGTTTCAAGTTGACATCTAGTTTATTTCTAAGAAATGCAATCACTGTATCAATTATGGTTGTTTGTTCTGTCTGTAGGCCGTAGATAATTATATTATTATTATTTTTATTCACGTTCAAGTGCCACAATTTTTGCTTCCAAGTTTGAATTTTCCTCTTTTAGATTAACTAGTTCTTCCTTGAGTTCTGTGGTATTTGAATCGATGTCTTTTTTCCTCTGCTTAATATCTTCTTTGAGAGATAATAGTACCATCAACAATTGTGTGTTTGTCACAATTTCCAAATCTACCGGCTGGTCTCCAACTTGCATATTTGAAGCTACTGCAATGAAGTGTTTCTTCTCCTCTGTGAGATTAGTGTCTCGTAGTGCGTGTTTTGCTTTAAACTTATTTGAGTTTTAATTTTTGCACATGAAAAAGTTATCTCTGCAACTGATAAGACCGCTTATAAGTATACCCGTATGTATTTCTAATAATGGTTAAAATGTCTAATATTTCTTTGTTACGTACACTTATATAGATTTACGTATTGTTCAGCCATTCATTTAGAGTTCATATTGATTTTGGCACATTTATTGATTATTTAAATATACTCTAATACTTTTTTAGCACTTTTATTGGAGAACACTAACACAGCAACCTATTGACTTGACTGGCAAGATGAAATGTAAGTGGAAACGAAACAAAATGGTGATGAAGGTCATGCCCACTCACAAACTGTATATGTGGCATATATTTTTCCCTAAAATAGTGTAGTGCGTCAATAAGAAATTAATTAAAAAACGCATCTGTCGTTTCATTAATTGACAACCTGTATGTATACATACTAGGTATGTAAACAGAGAACTTGAAAGAGAAAGGCGTAACATGTATATTTGAATATGTAAAATACCGCTGCCTAAGGAATCACTACTTCCACATCAATATTTTCCGTCAAAGTCTTTTTGAAAGAAAACTCCTTGACTATATTTGCACTCTAGATGTCGAAATAATTGGTCATTGAATTTTAATAATATTAGACGCTGGTGTCATAAAAAAATCTGAGGCGTTGATTTCTAGCATACACCTACTTCAAAAATGAAGTATCTGGATTCTTTATTAGCTTGCTGTACTAATCTCCAAAATTTACAGCCTCCCTACCCTACTATCCCTTCTACGGAATCACCTCAATCAGATGCCATTACAATATATACGTGTACTAAATTTCAAATGAATGTCTCAATTTTATTTTATCCTCTCTTTTAGTAATGGAGTGGAGGCGGTGAAGAGTTGAAAAATGTTATAAAGAAATCTGAGGCCTTGGTCTCTAGTATATAGACCAAATCTCAAAATTCTGTGCACTCATTTTTCTCTATTTACCTTAACTTAACCCTCCCCTGCCTCAACCAAATCGTCTAAAAATATAATCTAATTACACATACTATTATAATACATACATGTACCAAATTTCAAATAAAAATCTCAATTTTATTTTATCAACCCTTTTAACAATGAAGTGGGGTTGGTGGAAGTTGAGAAATATTTTAAGAAAATGTCAGGCCTTAGCTTCTAGTATATACACCAAGTTCCAAGCTTCTGTATTCTTACCAGCTTGCTTTACTTATTTTGCCCTATTCACCCCCATTTAACCCCCAACCCTTCAACGAAATTTTTTCAAAATATATTCTAGTTCCAGATGTCGTTATAATATATACATGTACTAAATTTGAAGTGAAAATCTCAATTCAATTCTAATAATGGGTGGGGAGTGGTGGTAAGATGGGAAATATTAGAAAAATTTTGCGACCCTGACTTCTAGTATACCGGGTGAGTCACGAATTGCGCTCGCCCCGATATTTCCTAAAATATTTGGAATAGAAAATTGAAATTTGGAGGCCTTATTACACGACTAAAATGCCATCTTTTCAATAAAAAATCAAGTTTAGTGCACATCCAGTTTGACCGGAAATACCCACAACTTTCGATTTTTAAATGGAACACCCTATATGTTTTTACATTTTTGGAATCTAGAGGAAATTTCGAATACAATACATCCATTTTGGTCACTTTTTGATAAACATTAAACATTTTATTAAAAAATCTATTTCTGAATCCAGAGTGCTGTGGTGCCCAAAATATATTTTAGTTTGTGTGCTACGTTACTATAAAAATAAAAAGAGCAATATGATTGCATTACTTAATTCTCTAGAGGCGTTTAAAATTTTTAAATGTGATTTTTACCCACTAACTCGGTTTTTTAAATGGGAATTTAATCGTTCACCAACATTTTTAAATACCTCATTTTCATACGAATCTAATGATACCAAAATTTTGAAAATCCGCTCATAAATATTTGAGATTTAAGCTAAAATACAATGCAACCAAGCTTTTAGAAACTTGCGGCTAATAGATAATAGATTAGTGGGCTTTGGAAACTAAAATGGCACATTTCTGTGTAAATCTGGTAACCTAATAACATTGGAAAAATCATAGTAGCCATTGAATGTAATAAAACAAAATCAGCTGTCAGACAGATACAAAATAAAGCGTTGCGGAAATCTCTTTGAGTAAAAATTAAAGAAAATGAATAATTGAAAAGGTCGATGTTACTGATATATGGAGAGCGTCTCAAAAATTCAACTGCAGCTGCAGAACTGTATCAGCAACGATATCCCAACAGACGTCATCCAAGCAGACACTTGTTTGCCATAGTGGAACAAAAATTAAGAAACGAACCCAATCAACAAGATGACCATCAAACATTTATTGTAAGTGAGGACAAAGAAATTGATGTATTAGGATTTGTGATGGTACACCCAACAACATCAACAAGGGGATTGTCAATGGAATGCGACATTAGTCAGTCTTCGGTTTGCAGAATTTTAAAGAAACATAAGTTTCGGTCTTATAAATACCAAATACACCAACATCTTTATGGAGATGATAACGACAGGAGGCTAGTATATTGCAACTGGTTCTTAAATGCAGTACAACAAAACCCAGGTTTTCCTTTTCATATTTTATATTCAGATGAAAGTAGATTTACGAACCAAGGTATGTTTAACAGAAAAAATACCAGGTACTGGGCACAAGAAAATCCGAGGTTGGTAGGGCGGGGGAATATTCAGGAAAGATTTGGGTTTAACTGTTGGCTTGGAGTTGGCTACTATGATTTTTCCAATGTTATTAGGTTACCAGATTTACACAGAAATGTGCCATATTAGTTTCCAAAGCCCACTAATCTATTATCTATTAGCCGCATGTTTCTAAAAGCTTGGTTGCATTGTATTTTGGCTGAAATCTCAAATATTTCTGAACGGATTTTCAAAATTTTGGTATCATTAGATTCGTATGAAAATGAGGTATTTAAAAATGTTGGTGAACGATTAAATTCCCATTTAAAAAAACCGAGTTAGTGGGTAAAAATCACATTTAAAAATTTTAAACGCCTCTAGAGAATTAAGTAATGCAATCATATTGCTCTTTTTATTTTTATAGTAACGTAGCACACAAACTAAAATATATTTTGGGCACCACAGCACTCTGGATTCAGAAATAGATTTTTTAATAAAATTTTTAATGTTTATCAAAAAGTGACCAAAATGGATGTATTGTATTCAAAATTTCCACTAGATTCCAAAAATGTAAAAATATATAGGTGTTCCATTTAAAAATCGAAAGTTGTGGGCATTTCTGGTCAAACCGGATGTGCACCAAACTTGATTTTTTTATTGAAAAGATGGCATTTTAGTCGTGTAATAAGGCCTCCAAATTTCAATTTTCTATTCCAAATATTTTAGGAAATATCGGGGCGAGCGCAATTCGTGACTCACCCGGTATACTCCAAATCTCAAATTTCTGAGCTCTTGTCAGCTTGCTTTACTCATTCTCCCCTTTTTACCTCTACTTTTACCTCTATTCCCTTCAACAGAATCATCTCAAAACGTAATCTAGTTCCATATGTCGTTATAGTAGATACGTGTACCAAATTTCAAGTGAACATCTCAATTTAATTTTATCAGCCCCTTTGATAATGGAGTGGGGGTTGTGTAGGGGTTGAAAATGTTATAAAAAAATCTGAGGTTTTTGCTTCTAGTATATACAACAAAACCTTAGTTTCTATACTCTTACCAGCTTGATTTGCTTATTTTCCCCTATTAACCTCTCTTTAAGCCCCAACCATCCACCAGATATGTTTAAAAAACAATTCAGTTCCAGATCTCGTTATAACACATAGGTGTAGAAAAAAAAAAGTTACAGACCTACAGACAGACAGACAGACAGAAAATTTCTCTTTTTTTTTCGCCCCAATTTAAAATCTCGACGTTTGATGACATCCTAAACCTGTAATGAAACATACTCTTTATAGGATTTTGCAAGCAGCAGAAAAAACTATCTATGAGAACAAAAAGAAAAAACTGTTTGTAAAATTATTGATTTACAAACTTTCTTTCGATAACCTGAATTCTGGTTATGCAATTAAAATCCTAATATGAATTTGTCTTTCTTATTGGACAATTCTGATTCCAACGGTTGTTTATACACAGTCCCCTACGGTTATGCGGAGTAAACCAGTATCCATATAACCCCCTACGGCCATGAGGATTCAGTTAAAAATCCTATGAAGAATATGTTTCATTACAATTTTAAGCAAACAAAAGATAATTCACTTTTAAATCCTAAACCTATTTCAACAATAAAAAATTTGGATTTTTTTTTACGATTACTTCACTTCCACTACACTACGTGGAAGCTGAAGTAATTATGATTTTCCAATTAAAATCCTTCTAGAAATGCTTAGGGTGGTTCGGAAGTAAAAATATATTTGTCCACTTTCCACAGATAATATATTGCCCGTGGATTTATTTATATTCAATAAGCTTTAAAAGCAAACTGGCCACATATCAATCCCTCGTTTACTTAATTACATTTGAAAAACCTTATTTTATTGCTCTGTCGCAGGATAATTAGTGAAATATGTTGCAACTTGATCATCATAAGAACCTTCCAATAACGTGTCAGATGCCCACTACGTTACTTTTTTCAAATAAACGAGTGGTTAACTCCAATGATTGATTACCATTTGATGTGTTCAATATATTGGTTTTCTGAAGTGCTCTTAGCTCAATGGAGTTCCAGACGGATGGAAACAAAAACATTTCAGGAAATAAATAATATACAAAATCTTATTTACACTTTCAACTCACTCTTGTGTTGAGATAAGTGTAGCAAATGGGGTCTGCTATTAATAACGCAGATATATGATAAAGCAACCCACTTATCCTTCCCTAGAAACTGATGTGACTTTATTTTTCAAATATTCAGATTTTTTGTTTAAAAACACGTAAATGTACGAACGGCTATGAAATTTAACATAGATCCATATTTAAAAATGAATGATTATTTGTTTGCTTATAATTGTACTGAAACATATTCTTTATAGGATTTTGCAAACTGCAGAAAAAATACCTATCTATGCTCATGGCCGTAAGGGACTGTGTGGATGCTAATGTTAGAATGAGAATTGTCAAATAAGAAATTAGACAAATTCATATTAGGATTTTAATTTGCTAGCATAACCAGAATTCAGGTTATCGAAAGAATGCAAAAATTTCATTAATATTTTTACACAATTTTTTTCTTTTAGTTATAGATAGTTAAGTATTTTTTCTGCTGTTTGCAAAATCTTATAAAGAATATGATTCAGTACAATTATAAGCAAACAAATAATAATTCATTTTTAAACATGCATAGAGTATATCAGCTCCAATACTGGTTAGCTAATAGATAGGTTAGGTTGTTTTTATGAGTCGATGTCAAATATAATTATTTCACACTTATTCATAGAAATTGTCTTCGTTTTGCATGACACATCTTTATGAGTGGCTTTATGTCTTTCTGATGAGCTCCAGAACAAGGGCGAAAAACGTTTCAAAGGCTAAGCATTTCCAAGAAACAGAATGATAGATATCATGGAAATGTAATCCATTAGAATGAACAATTTTTTAGGACAAGATAAATAAATAAATTAATTTTAGGCCTTTGTTCTCATTTTTAACTGAATCTTCATGATCGTAGGGGGTTATGTAGATACCGTAACCGTAGGGGCTGTGTGGATGCTAATGTTAGAACGAAAATTGTCAAATAAGAAATCAGACAAATTCATTTTAGGATCTTAATTTGCTAGCATAGCCAGAATTAAGGTTATCAAAAGAATGCAAAGATTTCATTAATATTTTTACACGTTACAAGTTTTTCTTTTAGTTATACATAGTTATTTTTTCTGCTGTTTGCAAAATCTTATAAAGAATATGTTTCAGTATAGTTCCATATTGTTTAATACTCAACAATATTTGTTTATTATATTTATTGATATCTTGTGTAGACAAAGCAGCTCTAAAGTTTTAGTATACAAATGACAGGAAGTTGAAGTATAGCTTTGGTTAAAATATGGCTTCAACTGCAGGATGACAAAATTTTCCAGACCATTCCTTGGCGCACCCTAATTTTTTACTGAGTGGCAGCCTGTCATCCGCTGTAACCTAAGTATTAAGTTTATTAAAATGGCAAATCAGAATCTTTAAACTAAAATCGTATAAATTTATAGTCTTTGACGTAATCTAATAAATTTTTTAGTACTTATGAACAATTACTTACTGATTATAAAAAAAATTAAATTGGCAAAAGTTACTAGTGAGAGAAAATAAAAAGAGCTTTATTTGGTTTGTCAGTTCTTAAGTCACTTTTAACATCGGAAATGTTTATGTTTTCGTATATGGGGTACAGTTACCAGTTTTTGTTCAAGGTCAAAAGATAGCGGTGTCGCGGTCGACTGAGACTATCGTATGCAACGGCTGATATACGCAAAGTAATATGAGTTGCATATATCACAGGGCGTCCAGTTACCAGTTTTCAGTTAAGGTGAAAATACAGCGGTGTCGCGGTCGAGTGAGACTGCGTATATGCAACGGCTGACATACGCAAATGTAATATGGGTTGCATATATTACAGGGGGTCAAGTTGCCAGTTTTCATTTAAGGTGGAAATACAGCGGTGTAGTGGATAGTAAAAGTTGAAAAAGTTTATGTTTTATGTATGGTGTTATCATTTCCAATGTCCCGATGATTGCAAGGAGTGCGAAATCTGTGAATTTTTAAATTAGCAAAGAAAAAATCGATATTTTTATAAACCTCTAAAGTTGTCCTCAGCATTGAATACATTTTTCACACTTAAGAAGCTGAACACTTTTTCTGTACGCTAAGAAAATAAACCAACATTATATCTTCATTTACACCGGTAACACCTCTGCGTTTGGCCCAGTCGTTATGTTGGCTAAATTTTTCTTAGGTAGTAAGTGTAAACAGATACCATTTGCTTCTTTTCTAATTTCTTCCGAGATATAAGTACCAATTTTCATCCATTTCTCACAACTAATTATTATTTTCTACCTGTATTTGTTGTTTATGTGTACAAACTAATAAACAATAAGTAACAATCAACACCATTGCAACCATTTCGTAACCTTCTTATTTACGATGTTTACAAATATAAAAATTAATTTGTCAAATGGATTGTCAAATATAAAAAATATTATTCAAATAAAATGTGATTAAAAGAACTTTTTCTTGCGTAACTAATGTGCATAATTACACATTAGTACAATAAATAACTATTATAAACTTCTTATAGTAAATGTATATTTATAAACAATTATAAAAAGAATTGTTTAAAATATAGAATAAAGAATATTTTTTTATAACATAATTGTCGTCTATATCTACAGACAGTTGCCATATTGACAATGTCACTAAACACAATTTCGTATATTTTTCTTTCCCCCGAGTTAGGGGGAGTATTTCATTAAATCTGCCTTTTGCATACGAGAAATGTTAAATTCATTTACATTTAAAGCATGCTGCTAGTTATCAAGAATGAAACGCATAAATTAATATTTCAATTACGAAAAAGTATACAACATGAAAGTACCATCATCACAATATCTTTGATATCTATCTATTTGTCAAGAGCAGGATTAAACACAGGAAATGAATTAACTGTACTTTCCCTTCGAGCGGGCATAAATAACAAATATTTGACATTAACGTTAACGAAATCTGAGTTTCATTCTAGTTTTTCCGAGCAGAAGACCTACTGCGATATTAATACTAGGAAACTGTATTTAAATTACTGACAGTTTTTGTTTAGGATGTATTAATTATTCGTATCCAAAAATAGAATCTAAAATGCAGAGTGCCTTCAATTGCATAGTAGTACAGTAAGTTGGAGATCTCTATTTTTATAGCAGTTTTAAATTAAAATGTATTTGGATAGCTTGATTCGAAATGGGTCATATTTCGAAAAAAGAGTGATCATTGGAACGTGCAGATCGTTAAATTCAAACCCAATATCCCCCAATAACGTTATTTTGTTTGCATACCAGCCGAGGTACGGAGAGTTGAAAACGTTGATATTTAAGCAAAAAACACTTATTTTTCAAATGTTTCAAGCAAATTGTTCACATTTTAAAAAAAGTTTGTCATAACAAAAAAGTTAGCATATGAAATCACAAAAATAAATCCATGAAATAAAAATTTGTTTAGACTCATTGTTATCGAACGTAGTCTTGAAAAGGTTGCGCACTTCAAACAGTCAAAACTCTGGTTAAAAACTTTTGAACATGTACCTTGAACCAAGTTAAAGCTTATTACAGTGGCTTAAAATTGTCCTTCGGTAAATTTTGATGTTTGAGAAATCAAGAATGATACAAGGAAAATAAAGGCAAAGTTTTGATTTTTTATTGAAAGAAGTGTCTTTTGGTTCCAGTAAATTCCCAATTGAAGAAAAAAATTACAATCGTGTTTTTGTTAGTCATCGAATAATTTAACACAGCCACACAAAGAAAATATTTTCTGTACTTGGGATCTGACCATGCTCAGTATATGTTTTTGGGGTCGCTGAATCTGAATCTGACCTCCATCACATCAGGATTTTGCCATAACCTCAAAAAATCCATAATTGATGTAATATTCCAAGCTTATGTTACACTTATAATGTATTATAGGTGATGTACAATTTTAAATATAACGTACAAACAAACTTATAAAATCATCTGTATTGAACTGGAAAATATTAATTATTGTTTTGAACATAAATAATGTTAGTTTCATTAATAAATTTCCAGTACTTGCTTTACACTTATTTTTTAACTGTAGGGGGTAGCTTTCACCCTCTTAAGGGTAGGAGCAATAATTTTAACAACTCATAATAACAGCGCGCCGTGTCAACATGGTTGATAACGTTAGTAATTTAAGGTCTGACTCGTCTGAAAATCGATATTTGCAGATTATAAATATTTAGTCGAAATTCAAAAATTGAAAATGACTTCAAGATGACGAATAGGTTTTGTCATTTATGGACTATTACTATGAATTTCTACTGTTTAATTTCAGTGGGTTGCAAGACAGTTTGATTTAAAATTACGAAATAGGAATATTAGCATAATTTCTAAATTTACACTTTATAGAATGTTAAATCATTTGAAACGGGCGGGAATTGGCGGCATTAAATAGAGCATCTTCCTCCCTTTTCAACGATATAGCACATGCCATATTTATTCATTGGAACTAAGCGAGTAATTATAAAATCTTTTTTAAAACCAATACATTTTTTTAACTAGAATCATACTTATGGAGAAATATGCTTAAATAAAACGATAAAAAAATTCAGTATGTTCTTCAAATCTTTACTGTATTCAAACATTAACGCAATTAAAAAAAAATAAAGTAAATTCAGCTAATAAAAAAATTAAAACTAAAATGAATATAGCACACAGAACATTTATATTTATCTAATCCTCAAAATAATTTTTATGATATCATATCAAATGTTCGAAATATCCACTGCGATTTTTTATGCACAATTGAGCAATACTGACAAATGGATATTGTCCTTAAATTAATTGACAAAGATGTATTAACTCTCTGAGCAAGGAATGACATTTTTATGGATGACATCTATATATTGGCATAACTGCGAATGTTCTTTCCGTAATTGCTCGATGTTGCTTTCCTGATTATTAATTTTCTTTGTTAGTTAAATTGACTTCATTCTTCTTAATTTTGTTAAGGTAATGTTTGATTATAGTAAAGATTTGAAGAACTTACTGAACTTTTTAATCGTTTTATTTAATCATTCTTCTCCGTGGCATGTATGATGCTAGTTACAATAAAATGTATTGGTTTAAAAAATGTTCTTATAACTACTTGCTTAGTTCCAATGAATACATATTGCGATTATTCTTTAAAAACAAACTTTTTAACACCCTAAAGAGTAAATCTTAAAATACTGTGAAATTTAGATAAAATCTCGTTGAAATACTCTGTTTTGCAAAAAGGCCTTAGAATTTTCGTCGTTTCTCTTCAAATAACGGAAATAGTGTTACGACCCGCTTGTCTATGACTATTACAATAAGGGGCCACTTGGCCCGCGAGAGGTTTTCCTAGTTGGAAATTATCAAACACAAATTAAATAGTAAATAATAGTTATTAATTAAACAATAAAAATGTTTGCAGTCAAACAACAAAGTCAGAAATACACAAATATAAAATAAACAGCAAATAATGTTTTCTTACCAAAGGCACATGTTATTAGAGATGGGTCCCCAGATGGACTCTCAGAATGGACTGCCCGAATGGACTGCCACTGCCCATTCATTCTGGGCTATTTGTATGATTGATAAATGCTTGATCAGCATATTCCCTACATACGTAAAGCGCTCGGAAACTAACGACCTGATGTTATTAGTTAGTAACTGTAATCTGATACTCTACGTCCTTTAATATGTTATAAATGTTTTAATACTTTATATTTTATATATAAGAAAAAAAATGATATTGAATTTAGTTTATTTAGTATAGATTTAAATTTGGAAATTCTTTAATTTAGGTTTTCTATTTTTGTATTTATTTATAGGGAATATGATAATAATATATTTTGCCAAATTTTCCGTCATAAATCTTAAAGTAAGCCATGGATTTCAAATGTCTTTAAACCATTTTGTAGCTTATAAATTGGCACAATTTTCGTACAAGCAGTTATTTTGCACGACCGACATTAAGTGAAATATTCTCGACGGCTTTGATAAAATGGACAGCCTGTATTTGGAAAGTACACTTAAATATTTGATTTATTATCATGCAAGAAGCGATAAAAATGAAGCTTGTCAATAGAAAAGCCCAACTACATACTGGAGCTATATTTATTTATTTACAAAATGTCCACCTTTCATCTCAAAGGGGACTCAATCACCCGAGTATTCATCAGACCTAACATGACGCGATTTACACAATAGTGTGCGGCCCTTCCCGCGATTATTTTATCACCAGTAGCAAGTTTGCTGGTTCAATTCCATTCTGCCTTCATCACCTTGGCTTTAACTCGGCGTAAATTTCCCTTCCACTCCATATTTCACAGCTTTCTTTGGGTTTACAATACCCTCCATGCTGTCGCCGTCGTATTTCCATTTTCTAGGGCAATTCGGCTAGAGATTTTGGAATCAACGAAAGCTCGCGGCTACCTTCTACATCTGCATATGAAGTAAGGCTGATGCTGCTCTGCCAACGCGGCAGTGTAATATGTTAAGTATTTTATCACATATACGTCGTCTTTTTATCGTGTTTTATGTCCGCAGATGTGCTGATAGCAAGAATGTTTCTGACATACCACACGAGTACTGCATATTGGAGCAGCTACTTTGCACATATCCTCTTTGATAGTAATAAATATACAGAGTCATTTAAAAGTGTGTAAATTTCTAATGATGTTATTAAACATTTACATTTTTAACAAATACTATATGCTGTATAGCTGACTACATACATTTAATACACATAAAAACATCAAAATTTTGCCACTTACGAATAGATGGGTGAGTGGGACATGCTCCGTTTTTGTAGAAAATGTTAAATAGCACAGTGTAGCATTTGAAAAATCTACATTAATAATTTCAGTTTGAATACAGTAAATTAACCCATTAGTTCATTTGTTTGATAGGCAACCACTCATACTTCGAAGGGCATAGCAGGTTACATATCTGAAATTCTCAACAAGGAAAGAAAGCGTGTTTTCTTTTATGTATTATTTTTGAGTCGGAGGTGTTACTCACGTATTCTTGTTATTGAGATATTACATAATTGTGTAATTTAGTCTTTTAAATGCAAAGCCCTTTGTTGGCGCATTTTTATTGGCTAGAGAAAGTGTTCTCTAGATGTTCAAGTTGGCAACGCGGAGAACTGTCAGCAGATTTCCATCGAGGAGATTCATTTTTCGACAGCGACGAGAGAGCCGAAGGCGGCGGTCCCGGTTTTGTAGTGAAGAATTTGGGTTTTACATCGTTAACACTGAAAAGGGATTTGATTTGATGTACCCAGTGTTTCTTTACCATCCTGTCAGAAGCATTTTGTAAATTCCAGGAAGGAATTTTCTTGCTTGTTGTAATCTGATCGCCACGTGCTCGTGAGTTATGCAATACTCTCTATAGGAGGTAAGCTTTTATTTTACTTAGCTGGTGTTCTATTTAGTTCTTATTTATTGTAAATATTACAGAGTGTTTGGAGGGACTGGCCCTTTGAAAATAAGTTATGTTTGGAGAGGCTTGTACTCGGTATAGGCATATATTTTGGAGAGGCTTATGTTCAGAATGAATGGTGCTGCCATTTTGGTTATGTAAGGGGGCCTAGTATTGTTAGAGGAGTAATAGGAGGAAGTCTATTACTCGGACATTTGGTTTTATGTGGATTCTGCTGACAATTTGAGAAGTTTTGGTTGGAGAGTTGTCCGCAGCAGTCTCCAAGAGATTTTGGCAGAGTTTTGGGAGTGACACGGAATCATAGTCGTAAGCAACGTCGAGAACATCTTAAGAAGTGGTGACAGGTCACGCTGCAGTTGTCAGAGAAAACGCCAAGGCTCTAACCAGGTTTTACTGTTTCATTTTAGTTACATAATTTTAGAGAAATTTTTATAGTTTCATTCAGTGATTTTTTTGTCAAAATATTAAAGTAAATTACACAACGATTTTGCAACTACACACCTAGTATATGAAGTATCTTAAGATTTTTTACTGTATGTAGCGCATGGTACCACGTGATACTAGTTTACTTTCTACTATGTCATATATGAAGTATTTTTAATAGAACATATTCTTTTAGGTCAGTCTGTAACATTCTAGTGCACACAGCGAGCATTGCGAAAATTAGCTCACAGGATCTTGTTTGTTACGTAATATTTTATTGATGAGCTGTAATTTTAATCCATTGTGAATCTTTAACTCGCTCTTGTGAATCTAAAACTCATTGTTGGTATCATTTAAGCGTAGTTGCATTTCTATAAAAAGAGGTCAAATCACTGAAATAACTTTAGAAGGGGTCATTACATATGTTGCATTTCTTTTGCACATGTAGATTAAGTTTAGGGAACAATTGGGGAACTATTTGTTTTTTATTGTGGTACATCTCATGTCTGTGTTTTAATAAATGTCTAATGTCTACACGTTCTTATTATTTGCACTGATACTCCTGATATTTGTTTAAATTTTGAGATTTCATAGAGTAAAGTAAGAGTTTTGAGATCATAGAGATATTTTGAGAATTCCATCGCATGGTTGCTAGTAACTTAATTTTGTTCCGTGCTGGCAAAATTATTTAAGTCACATTACGTAACATACAGCCGGTGGCGCCCTTTTGAGTGTCCACACACAATCCTAACCCACGGCCTATGCTCTCCAACAAAAATCGGCTGCCGTCCGCACCGGAATAACATGTTTTAATATTTAGGTATCAAAATATGTTACAACAGCAACACAAAAAAAAATTCTTTCTGGCCTGGGGATCTGGTCATCCTCGCTGTATGCTTTTGGAGTCGCTGAATTCGGATTCAGAAGTCTGTTTAACTCCATCACATCAGGATGTTGCCATAACCTCAAAATACCGATAATTTAAGCCGTTTCGACTTCTCTTCGCATAAATCGCTGTAACTTTTTCTAGACAAAAATAACCTCATCTTTTTTAACAAGTTTGATTGCAAATTAAATTTCTAATCCAATGATGTGGAGCACGATATTCTTCCGGCGTTTTCTAAGTGAGATATCGGCCGCCAAAGTAAGAGGTCCGAGGATTTCACTTCTCGAGCAATACGGTCCAGCCTTCGAGGGCCATTTCTGCCAAGCGAGAGTTAACAAAGATCTGAAAAAATTCAGGGGTACGTAGAAATATGTAAGAAATCTGAGGCCGAGGCATGCCTTCGATTTCGAGATATAAGCGCTCGAATTCACGGGAAGATAACTATCGAATTTTTTTTACCGATTCCCCTCGAAAATGAAACGAGATACAGAGCTGCGGTTTATTCTATTCGATTTCCCTCGCCTTCCTACATACCTCTGAATTTTCTAGATGCTTTACCTTAGAAATTTTGCAAAAAAATTAAAGTGCCAGCAAAAATTTTAAAAAACTTGAAGGTATGTAGGAAGGCGAGAGAAATCGAATGGCGTAAACCGCAGTTCTGTATCTCGCTTCGTTTTCGGGATGTATCCACACCAACCTCCAATTTGCGCCAAATGATTTCTAACATCTTTCTATGTTTCCCCGAATTTCTCCAGATTTTTTCTAGCTTTAGTTTGGTAGAAATGGCTCTCGAAGCTGGGCCGTGTCGCTCGAGTAGCGAAATATTCGGACCTCGGACTTTGGCTGCTGATAGCTCACTTAAAAAGCTCCGGGAAGATATCGTGCCCCACAACATCAGATTGAAAATTTAAGGCAATCGATATAGTACAAAAAAGAGGAAATCGTTTTTGTCTAGAAAATGTTAGGGCGATTTATGTGAAAAGATGTCAAAATAGCTTAAATTATGGGGTTTTTTGAGGTTATGGCAAAATCCTGATCTGATGGAGTTAAACAGACATAGGATTCGAATTCAGCGACCCCAGAAACATGTAGTAAAGATGGTCAGATCCCCAGGCCAGAATGATTTGTTTTTGTGTGGCTGTGTAATAAATATAATTACTTAATACATAGAACAACATTGTTTTCATGTAAATTATATTCTGGCATAATTAAAATAAGAAATTAACAGAAACACACATGTTTGAAATATAATTTCAAATTATTTTGATATAGTTACCCGACTCCGTCCTACCGAAAATATTATAGGATGTAACGATTTACAGCAGGTACATACCCTACCAGAGTCCAACTTAATATTGTCAGTGTATCATGGAATATCCAATTCGTCAATGCTCCACAAATATATAAGATATGCATATCTTGACACAAGCAAAACAGATTAAAATTTTTTAATTTATCACTGTACTAAATATTTATTTCTTTAGCCAACACTTCTAAATTTCTACTGCTATTGTGCACACAAATTTTATGTACGACTCTGTGAAATATCAGCCATGCTAACGAGACAGAGATTATGGTCGGTTTTTATGGCTTTTCTATGTGCATTAAATATGTGTGGTCAACTATAATAATTTTTTTAAAAGTGAATTATTTATTATTTGTTTGCTTATAGTAATGAAACATATTCTTTATAGGATTTTGCAAACAGTGGAAAGAAAAGCTATCTATGAGAACTAAAGGAAAAACTATATATAAAAATATTAATGAAATCTTTGCATTCTTTCGATAACCTGACTTCTGGTTATGCTAACAAGTAAAAATTCTTATTTGCCATTCTCATTTTAACACTAGCATCCAACCTAGTCCCCTACGGCTAAGCAGACTAAACTAGTATCTACATGATCCCCTACGATATGTAAATTAAAGACAAGGTACGTAAATAAATTAATTTCAGGCCTTTGTTCTCATTTTTAACTGAATTTACATATCGTAGGGGATCATGTAGATACTAGTTTAGCCTGCTTAGCCGTAGGGGACTAGGTTGGATGCTAGTGTTAAAATGAGAATGGCAAATAAGATTTTTTACTTGTTAGCATAACCAGAAGTCAGGTTATCGAAAGAATGCAAAGATTTCATTAATATTTTTATATACAGTTTTTCCTTTAGTTCTCATAGATAGCTTTTCTTTCCACTGTTTGCAAAATGCTATAAAGAATATGTTTCATAACTATAATAATTGTTAGAAGTAGCTTCTTTCAATAGGAATATTTAATCCGGGTCCAACTATCTCAGGTACATAATTTAAAGTTAGGGAAAATCAAGGATTACAGTTTGAGGTAACATCGTGAATCACCTCGTAGAGAAACATTTGTCTTGACAGAAATATTACGAGCACAATGGACTTGCTAACTATAGTTTTCTCTACTATATTTTACACTTCTGAGACATGGACTATTAGGGAGGCAGATAGACGACGCATTGATGTTTTCGAAATGTGGGTCTGAAGATGTTTGCTGCGTGTTCCTTGGACAACTCATAGAACCAACATAACAGCTCGACAAAGGAGGCAGCCACAATGGATGGCGTGAGATTGTAGATACATGAAGCACGGAATGAATAACAAATATAATTTTTATTCTATTTTATTCCTATTTATTTATTTTATTGTTGCTAAGGGTGATTTAATATTTCCTACATTCTTGGGTATTTTACTTTCACAATCACGTTATGGAGTGGAAATATATACTTAGTTAGGGAAATAGCGTGCAAAATTGACGATGAAAAGTTACCGTCTGCTACTCAGTGATCGAAGAGAACATATAACCACGAAATTTTTTTCTCTCTGAAAATTTTTGGTATGGTGGAAGAATATGGAGGGGGGGGGCATTTTTTTTAAAACGAATGGGTATTGATATCTGTTCTCATAGGTCGTTAGTATATGTACTTGATATACACCAATTACACTGGCATACGAAAATTCCACTCGGTGCGCAGTAGAGGGAATTTTAAAAAGAGAATTCATTTTTTTAAAATTTCCCTCTATCGTGCACCGAGCGGAATTTTCGTCTGCCAGTATAACTGGGATATGTCAAATACATATACTAACGACCTGTGAGGACATATATCGATAACCATTCGTTTTGAAAAAATGTCCCCCCCTCCATATTCTCCCACCATACCAAATATTTTCAGAGAGGAAAAAATTTCGTAGTTATGTGTTCTCTTCGATCACTCAGTGGCAGACGGTAACCTATCATCGTAGATTTTGCACGACATTTCCTAGACTAATAGTAATCGTATTTTTACTTCCCTCGCATACCGAAGGGAAGTATTGTATTCGAGAAAAAATCACCCTCCGAGATTTTTTCGGATTCTGACGTTTCAGATCACGGAGATTACGAAAATATAGGTTTTTCAATTCCCATATCTGTCTGTTTGTCTGTCTGTCTGTTGGTGCATTTACTAAAAAACTACTTGACGGAGAGCAGTCAAATTTGGTAGGTAGTTGACCCTACTGTCAGCGAAGAAATGGTAGAACTTTCACTGGAAAATATACAGGGTGGATCGTCTAAAGGGAATAAATAATGAAAAACATTTTTTTTTCCTCAAATTTAAAATTTCCACGTTTCATGGCATTCTAAACCTATTTCAGATTTTTTTTTTTATTTTTTTACCATTTTTGTAAAATTTATTACCACTAAAATAGACGGAATATTTTTTTTTTGTTCAAATTTAAAATTTCCACGTTTCATATCGTTTTAAACCCATTAAAAAAAAATTTTAGAAAATTTTTTCACTACTTTTGAGAAAATTTTACCACTAATACAGACTGATTTTTTTTCCTTTGTTCAAATTTAAAATTTTCACCTTTTCATGGCATTCTAAACCTATTCAAACAAATTTAAAAAATTATTTTTATTAAAAATTTTTTTGAAAAAAATTTTTTTGCAAAAGATTTTAATCTATTTATCGTATGGAACAGATGAAAGAAAATTATTTTTTTGCTCTAATTTAAAATTTCCACATTTTGACATTCCAAACCTATTTCGGAAAAGAAAATTTGCAACATTTTTTTTACCATTTTGGAAAAAAATTTATCACTAGAATAGATGGATTTTTTTTTCCTCAAATTTAAAATTTTCGCGTTTGACATGACAGACATTCTAAACCTATTTGAAAAAAAAAACATTTTTTTCGCCAACATTTTTGAAAACATTTTTACCACTAAAATAGACGGATTTTTTTTTTCTTTGCTCAAATTTAAAATTTTCACGTTTCATGGCATTCTAAACCAATTTCAAAAAAAATGCCACTGTAGAATAGAAGGAAACTTTCCTTTTTGCTCAAATTTAAAATTTCCACGTGTCATGGCATTCTAAACCTATTTCAGGAGAAAAAAAAATTGAAATTTTTTTTAGACATTTTTGAAAAATTGAAAAAAAATGAAATTTTTTAACCACCACCATACTTCCACTCCACTACTTGTATGTGGAATTGAAAATGTGACAGATGGCAATAATATTAGGCATATGCACCTATTATACTATTATTGAAAAATGTACAGGGTGGTCATGCCAAGAAATAATTCAGTCATGGTGGACATTTATAAAGGTATTTGCCCAAGCCTTCCATATTTGGCACCTGTTATTTATTATTGAACTTTTGCTGTTGGATGAGCACTCTGTATATTTTTTTGACCAAAACTTATCAGGTTTCTTTGTAATAATAGTGATAACTATATTCCGATTATTATTTTCAAGGTCAGTTCGTAATTACTAATTTTTTAGAGTGACCGCCATGGACAAATAAAGTGGGAAGTTCTGTGTAAATATCTTTACTGATTTTTTTTGTTGTGACAGGTTTAAAATGTCATAAAATATCGATATTTTAAATTTGAGCGAACAAAAAATTGCTATAGGTCTGTCTGTAGCTTTATTTGTGCTTGCCTTTTCTCTGAAACGGTTTAGGATAATGACATGCATAACTGCATTATATTTTGAGTTGATTCTGTTGAAAAGGTGGGGAGTTAACAGGGATAAATAGGGGGAAATAAATCTAGCAAGCTAGTAAGAGTACAGACTCTTGCGATTTGGTGTGTATACTAGACGTCAAGGACTCAAATATTTTTTATTGACATATGCATCCTCACCACCACACCCCCACTCCATTATTAAAAGAGTTAACAAAATAAAATTGGGGTATTCGCTTGAAATTTAGTACACGTATTTATTATTACAGCAACATCTGGAACTAGAAGAAAATAAGTAAAGCAAGCTAATAAAGCTCGATAAAGTTGGGATTCGATTTATATTTCGGTAGCAAATGTCTCAACTTATCTTATAACTTCTTCCGCCTCCACTACCCCCTCCCAATCTATTATTGCAGAAGTTGAGAAAATAATATGAAGATATTGACTTGAAAATTGGTACACGTATGTATTATAACAAGATCTGCTATATTATATTTTGAGTTTAATCTGTTGAAGAGTTGGGGGGTTAAATAGGGCTAAATAAGTTAGGTAAGCTAGTATTGTGCAGAAACTTGAAATTTTGTGTATATGACAGAAACCAAGGTCTCAATTTTCTTACGACATCTGCCACCTCCGTGACCGCCTCCAACATTAACACATTATTAAAATTATGATTTAGTGTGTATGTATTAGAAAAAAGTTCTCAAAAAAATTTTGGCATCAGCCACCGACATACTGGTTGGAACATACGATTTCAAAATGTATTTTTAATATTCTATGTGCAATTATTCCCACGTGCTGGAGCGCAAGTGTTCCAGGATAGTTTCTTTTAAAGAAATTTTCAGAGGGACGGAGGACCTGCATCCTTATTATCATTTAAATGGTAGTTCGATGGAGCAACCTGATGGAATGAATGAATAAGAAGCCAAATCATTCGAAGGAGAATAATGGAACTTCATTAAGTTAAATAAAATTGCCTATATGATATTTTTTACAGATTCTTGGAGTATAACCTCGGAATTTCATTGAATAATGATAAAAATACTATGAAATTTTTTATAAGCTATCTAAAATTAAAGGCACGTGTACCAATTATTATAAATTATTAGTTTCAAAAATAACCAAGCAAATAAGTAAGATGATGATACTAAGTGATGAGTAAACTATGTAATAAAGAAATGATAGCCATTTAGAAAAAATGTCGTTTACTGAAGTTTTGGAAGCTATTAAATAGTTTAAATCAAAATAAATAATAAATATATTAAACAAACTTTACAGTGAAGCTGAGAAACACCCTACAGAATATCTCATACCAAACTGAAATTTACTGTAACTAACATCGTTAGCCACATGAAACGACAAGAGCGAAACATCAGAAGGGTGAAAACAAAATTACACATTACAGAGACTTACTTACACACCAAGCAATTCAAGCAACTGATTCCTTCAAATTTCACGGAAGGAATTAGTTATTCAAATGTCACTTCCCCTCTTTCACTCTTTCTCCATTCACCTACTGAATGAATAATAATTAGTAATGACAAAAGATGGCCCAAAACTAGGCAATAAGGTCAAAAAATGTGTTTTGCCTTCAGTAACGAGCATTTAAAATATTTCGTCACTCAATCGTTGAATGGAATTTAGTTTTTATTATTTATAAAGAAATCCCAGAAAATTATTGTATATAATGTTTCATCTTACACCGAAATCACAAACTTTTAGCAAACTAGCTGGTAAAGTGCCACAAATAACTCTTAAGCAGTATTCCAAAATTCTCTAAAATGTATCGACAAATATTTGTTAAATGTAAAACAATCCCTAGCGTGAATTCAGATTTATACATTTCACATGAATTGGCCAATTGACCTTTAACATCAGTTTCTAGTACGTATACATTTTAAAACAGTTCTTTTTCACTGTGTACTTACTACTCTAAACTTCGAAGACAACTTCGTAAATAAATGTTTAGAAGCTTCACAAAGTTTAATGGTGTTATTTACAAAACAAGAAAACTATTGTTTTTTTATTTGGCATGGAAAATTGCAAATTAGTTACAAGTCTAACATGGCTAAGATAAGATACGATCAAAATGTTATGTCTAATTTTAAATTCCTACAATTTTTTCTACTAATATACCTATATTAGAATATGAATTAAGAGTATTAAGTCTACAAGGTATATCCTAAGTGAGGCAGATAACAAAGTATGTTTAGATTTGAAAGTCTTGATAAATGCCTGCCTTGCCAAAGTGTGTTTATGAACTACTTCATAATAAATTAATTGGAGGTAAAACATTTTATCTAAGATCGACAGATGAAGTAGGCTTTCTCGTTTATATTTGACAATGGACAGGAGCTATGAGTAATGTCACTTTGTCGTTAATTTCCTTTGACAACAAACGAAAATATATTTAACTTTTGGCGTTTATGCCACATCCAGACTTTTAAGTCCTTTAGGTAACACATTAAATAGTTTTATTGAGAGATGTAAGTAAGGATTTGAAAATGTACATAATCTATATTTGGGTAATTTTGAATTTGTTTCTGTCCTAACCTAGTGATGTATGTCTTTCTGGTGACTTTGTATCCTATTCTTTAATTTCTTAATATGACACAAACATTCACATATGTAAATAGATGGTATGGTTATTAGAGAGTTGTTGTTATTATAAAGACTTTTAAAAAAGGATTTACAATGGTCATCATATTTAGCATTAGTCATTATTCTTATAAATTTTATTTGTAATATAAATATGCTCCTCACATGGCATGATGACCCCCATACTATCCATTCATACGTCATTACGCTGTGGGAAATACTCATAGATAGTGTGTTCTGCTGTTTGCAAAATCCTATAAAGAAGATCTGTTGTTTTTATCAGCTTACATTATTGAAAGAACTGAACTGAATGATATTTCATTAATATAAATTATGGACAGCACACGACCCAGTGGCATTCCACAATCCACATTAAAGAGCTTTGATACTCTACCATTAAACAAAACACATTGTTGAGTATCCGTAAAATAAGACATAAAAATGTAAGGCTTTTCCTCTGATCCCCTAGTATTTAAATTTTTGCATTAGAACACCACGAGTAATCGTATAAAATGCCTTAGACATGTAGAATTTTGCAGTGCAGAGTTTAAACTCCTTAAAAGCGCTTAAAGCTTTCCATACATTTCACAGATTGTGCCAACAGTGGATCTCTTCTATATATGGTGTAATTAGTTTCATGTCATTAAAAAAACTGGTGGTAGGGAACGATAAGACAAACAAAAAAAAACCTTATATAACATGGGGTCTAAAGCTCATAGTTTTGGAGAAAAAAAACAAACATCCGCAAATTTTCAATAAAAATTTTTGAGAACTGCTGGAATATTGAGGTAGGTTTAGATCTAGATCTGATCTTAAGAAAACTATACTCTAATTCTTCCGTGTGCAATATTATAGATACTGTGGGTGTTTCGTTATGGACATAAGTCCAACCCCCGCCGTTCGTTCTTTTTGTTATTTTTGAATTTCGCGTCATTGTGTATTTATAGTTAAGATTTATTTTATTGACTTCGTTCAAGTTGTCAAATTCTTGATAACGTACAGACACAACTTACTTGTTCTTTTTGTATTTCTTTTTGGCTTTAGTACCAAGTTTTTATTTTATTTTTCTTTACTGACAACGTTAGTTGATAGTTTAGTGTTTAGTGTTGAACGAAGTGCGTATGTACTTAATTCGACGCACCGAACTGTGTATTGATGCAGATGCAGAGATTTTAAATCATTTAGGCAGGTAGTAAGCTTTTAACCCAGGACACTCATTTATGTTACAAATGTTAATAAACCACATTTAAATTTTCTAAATTATAAACAATCCAATATTTTGTTCCAAATAAAAAAATACACATGTAAAGAAATGCTCTGTTTAAACCTCTATGGCCATTATTTGCTTGCAATTGTGCACGAAGAGAGAACGAATTATTTACCTCTTTATAATTGCCTCAGTTCAGTTGAGGCGGTCCATCAAAGGCGGTCGATGATCCAAGGCTTTTGCGTGTGCCGACCAGCACTTTTTTATGACAATTTAAAAGTTGTATAATTGGGAACTACAAGTCCATAGATCAAGAAAAGCAGTGGTTCTCAATTATTGTCTACCATAATATTAAAAATGTTGACCCAGATCAGTTTTTTTCAAAGTGCCCCTAGAGGGAAAAGTCATAAAGGTTTTTTGTTTGTCTAGTCGGTCCCCATTACCAGTTTTTTTTAATGACATGAAACTGATTACACCCTGTATATAGTTAACTTTTTTTTTAATGACATGAAACTGATTACACCCTGTATATAGTCAACTTGAGCAACATTTAATAAGTTGTTTTCCAAATATTGTAGCAGTATATGTCTAAGAATAACTCGATGATAGATATAATAGAGATAGGTGTATAACTATCAGTATTATCAAAGTCACCTTTCTTGTGTATAGGAGTAACTATTGATTTTTTGAAAATATAAGGATAAATTCCGCATTCCATACACGTGTTTATTAAATGTGCAATAGGCTATACATATATATCACCGACTAATTTAAAATTTTCACTGTTAATACTATTATACATATATTTAGATTTTGGTACAATTTTTTAATTGTGCTACAATAGTTTTAGTTTCCAGATCACAAACTGGAAATGGGAAAAATGTATATATTTGGGCTAAGTGCTTTCATTAGAAAATATGAAAGCTTCGTGTCACCAACATTATAAAAATGAATCCTTAAATTATTTCTAATATAAAAGAATAATCTGAGAATTCATCAGCTATTATGTTAGAAGTTACAAACATATTTTTACTTTTTCTATTTTTGTTAATAGTCTCTTGGAAGTTAGAACCCGATGATTGCTTGACTCTAATTTAGCTTGCTTTGTTTGGTTTTTATAATATTCCTTTAAAGTATTATACATCTGCAGATCGATATCACTTTTGGTAGAAAAAAATTATATGTTGAAATTTTAGTTCATCCAAAGTTAGTTTGAAAATCATAAAAAAGGCCGATAAAGTAATACTTCATAACATAAGTGTCGACCGCCAATTTTTATAATCACTTTTTAATTATTGTTAATATTGTTTTACTACTTTATATTAATTGATAGGTCTGATGTAAATTATTTATTTATAATAAATAATAGTAGTTTAATGAAAAACTCCATAAATTATTCAATGAAAGTAAATAAATATCATTTAACCTGCGGTTATGTCACCGGCAATATTAAGAATGGAGCTTATAAGGGACTTGTAATGGTGAGCCAGGTAAACAATCGATTACTTTCGTTTGGCGTTAGCGCATAACATATCTTACTAACTATATTCGTATACGGATTTCGTTTGCAATATTCAAGTACGAGGCCTCCGGTGTTATCCTATCACAAACAGGCTTTGTAATACCTCATCCTGGTAGCAGCGCTTCAGACTGAATTTTTAAATTGACAATAAAAATACTATACACTATTTTCAAAAGAAAACATTGGAAATTATTATGTTTAGTCTTTACTACGATATTCTTGATTTCAACATAAGAGATGACCACCCACTTACACTAAACAGCCTGTATATATTAATATAATATACCATTGGGGGCGATATCCTTAAGGTAATTTACGGATGATAGATGAACGGACGCTGGAGAGTATTTGCAAATGATTTATACATGGAGCATAGGTTCATGATTCGATAAGTTTCGCAGATGAGTGGTTTCCGAAACCCTATAGAGAAGCTCTGCATCTGAGATTTAGTTGAGCACTAAGATTTTTAGGATTTTAAGGGTTCAGATATTTTTCTTGTAAAAGAGGGAAAGTTAATATAACGCGTAAAGGAAGAAATATACTGGAAAAGAACGTGTCTGAGTAACCGATACCTTCACTGATTTTATGTATGATGGTATAGAATTAAACTGCTTGGATAGTGGGCCAGGATTTCTTTGAAAATGTAATTTTGAATTTTAGGAACATATAAATTCTATTCCTTAAAATTTTGCTGATATGATAAACATTACTATTTTTATTTTTTATATAAATAATATTTGTCGATAAATTAGCACTCCAGACATTTGACTTGAAAGACAAATATTTGTTTACACAAAAACCTCAAGACAAAGAGATGGATAGATAAGTACATCTTCCTAAACCGACGTAAAATGTGTCATATAAGTACTATTAACAAATTTAATGTATAGTATCAGGATGCATGTATAGATAGAGATACAAAACTTAGAATGTAATTTTACACTAAATCTACAACGTGCGCATATCAACGTATTAATATACAAATTGAAATTCTTGAAAATTCTACATATAATCATTAAAAAATTCAACCAAAATGTAGTAAGCATTTATTATAAGCATGTCTTCAAATTTGTCCATATTTCTTTATTGTATCGTATCTTAAAGTATGTATATAATTAATTTCAGTTATGGTATCTGGTATCCGGGTATATGTTATTTTCAATAAAAATAAAGCTTGTAGTTATATGTAAACAAGAAATAACTCATTTGCAAAAAATTTAGCATATTATAATTTTTTTAAAGATGATTTCTATTCCTGCTGTCATACACGTGGCTTCTATCATAATTTGAAAACAAATAAGTATTCCACAGAAGAAAACTACGGACTCATATACAGTGGCTGAATAAGGAAAATATTTTATTCTACAAATATTCGCTTGCAACTGTTTGTTTATGCTTTAATATATTTCTCAATTATCTTTTTTGTAGCACAAATATTTTGTTTAAGTATATGATTTACTGCATCCCAAAGGATAATATTATATCTTAGTATGAATTTCACATAGGTATAGTAAGCTATGAAGGCAACGTGGACACAAATATTTTTTATGTCACTTTCAAGCCATAACAATACTTGGCTATAATATTTGTAAGATCAACAGCATGGGTCTTCTGGCTAAGCCTAGTATTAATATTGATTTCCAAGAAGGTGTACTGGCATAGCTGTCACTGTACCAACTGCAAATGCATTAGCTTGTGCCTTACCCCTAGCTTGAAACATCTAATGCTGATACGACCTGTTCTGCTAGAATTAAGAAACTAGATGATGTTAATAACCAATGTGTAGCAATCAGCTTATTGTACTACATACTCACGAGGTATCATATTTAAGTCATTAGTATATAAAAGCACAGTAATGGTTCTAAGTCTGACCTTTGCGCGATACCGATTTTTATTTAATTTTTCTCTATTCTTGTAGGTCTTTATAACTGTGTATGTCTTTATACACTTCAATGAAATCTATTACGTAAATATGATAACAATACAAGCGTATAAGAGAATAGATTTAATGACAGTTTCAAGTACATGCAGTTACGTTCTTGTGCTTTCTATTTCATAAAAAGAAATGGGAAAACCAAGGCACTTAGTAAAATGCACTAAAACGAAAGAAAGAATATATGATCTGAGTGAATTAAACCAGGATCCTTGGAGACCTCATACGAATGGGTGAATGTGAACTAAGATAAAAATTATCTAAACAGACAAATCAGAAATTACTTTGCTGATGTAGATCAATATATTTAAGAGGCTGTCGCTAGTAAATGTTACAATAAAGTTAACGCAACAAAATTGTAAACATATTAATCAACATCTGTACAATGATTCTTTATTTGTTTGATTAGATAATTTTGATCTCAGTTAACATCCTCCCATCCACACTGGGCTAGCTAGTACCACTGGTCTAACTAAGTCAGGTGATATTTAATTTCCATCGTTTTTGAACATATCAATAAAAGCAAGTTTTTAAAAAAATTTTTATCCATTTTTATTTTTCACTTTTTAGTCCATTTTAAATAAAAGTTTGATTTAACAGTATTTTTTTTTACTTATACATATATTTTTTGATTATTTTTATTGGTACAATATTCTAGCTGACTTCGCTGTATATTAAGTGCGAGAGTTTCACGCTATCTGCCTCTGCTGCCTGTTAGGCTCGCAGCCAAACTAAAGACATCTCTGTGATCCCAATAGCTCAACGTCTTGGGGGTCGTCCTCTCTACCGATAGCTATGTGGCTTTTTCAAAATAACACACTAAAAGTTCTGACCAGTGGATGGTGAGCGGGGTGGGGTGGTGGTGGATAGTTTAAAGAGCCCCCTTTCAAGTTTTTCTTGAAAAACTAGAAAACTACGCCGTCTAGCCAAAAAGTGTCTATATACAATAATAAACTACCTGAAATTTCCTACAAATAAATTTCTATTCATTTTTTTTTTCTAGGATTAATACTTCATGAGATACAGAGGGTGGAATAATCACGAATTTAAAAAAAATCTACATAATGAAACATTAATATTGTTTGAACTAAAAAAACAGAAAAACTGCATTACTAATAATAAGCAAACATTATCTTACACCTTAACATTTGAAAAGTCAGCTAAACTGATGATGATGAGTTTACATCATCATCATGGTCGTCCACATTGTCGTCTAATGCTGCACCATTCATGCACATACTATGGCATGTGCCGCACTCCATGGAATGCCCTCTTTTCGGCAGCCATAGCGTCCCCCACACCCAGTATATCGACAATACAGTTCAAAATCGCTTCAGGAGCTACTGGATCTTTCGTGGTAACTGGGGTTAACAATCCATCTTCTCCTCGGTTCCATTCCCACTAGTTCGGGGGTAGGGGGTTATTGAGCCATCGCTGTATTTGAAAGTAAGTAAGCGAGCCGATGTAACTAACAAGAAATATTTGTAAAAGATAGTTAATATATCTGTAAATGAACACTGAAAGAGTGTTGTTGCACAGCTCCTTTGGTTGGTGGCAGTGTGGCTGGATCAGGTTTTGGCTTTGTGGATGATTTTAGGAACGCAGCATATCGGTGTTTATTTAAATCTTGCTCATCTGCAGTCGCTTGGTAGATCGCTAAAAATATCTTCTCACCAGCTTGCATGACCCCTTGTCTGGTGGTGTAGAGGAGTTAGTGAAGATGTCGGGCATTTCTCTCATTTGGATGGGAATCTTGCTGAACAGACTAACCATTCCACCTTTGCTTCTACTGTAAATAGCGGAGGTGGTGTCGTATCCGTTAAGGCCATAGAGATGGAGGATAGTTTCAGCTAAATGAAGTTGTTGGAGTGTGCTCGTTGAAAACAATTTTGATTCCACCTTCCCCCTGCCAGGCTTCATGACATACACGTTACTACCTAGTGATGCCAAAGCAACGAGTAGAACAATCAAGTCTATATCTTCCCCTATTATTGTGAACTATAACTTGTTGAGTTAAGCGGTTGGGGGGTGTGAAGGTAGTATATGTATTGTCTTAGCCAAAGATATTTGGGAATACGAGCAACTTCTGTTTCTAATGAAGGACGGTTTTCTGAAGGCCATTACAATTTTTTTTTAATTCACTTCCACTGTTCACGATCCATAAAATGTAATTTTATATAGATTTAAACATGTATGAAATAATTTAGATGTACTATTTCTTTTTAATATCTTTAGTAAGCGATAAGAAAATTAACTAAAGATGTCTTGAAAAAATAAAACAAAAAGCTAAGTTCCATTTAGAAATATTTGCTATTGTTTGCAGTAAAGGTCTTTCAAAAATATCAAAATTTTTGAGGATCACTGGCTTGGTTATCAATTTCAAATCTAGGCCAGTAGAATTAGCTCATGGGAAGGCTAATCTTAGATGAAATTCCTTACAGGTAACCACATGGTATATTCGATGTATTCATTGATAAGGAACATACCTGTGAATTTCCTCCCATTTTAGAGTGGGGGAACATTTTTTAATTAACGTCTTTTTGTGCAAAAATCACGAAAAATCGAGTTTTTTAAGCATAGCTCTAAGCCAATTGACAATAGCCATATTTGATGTTATACGATTCGTAGGTGATATAAAGACAGTTCATTTGCCACCCGAATAATTTAAATCGGTTAATAGTTTTTTTAAATAATCGAAAAGAACTGTCGAAAAAATCGAAAATTTCAATAATTTTTAATTCCGTGAAAAATTTTCTTGTATCCTTAGAACTTGGTGAAAATATGTCTTATGTAACCCTGAAGCTACCATAAAATTTTCATCAAAAAATATTTATAGCTTTTCGAGATAATTCATTTGTTTATAAAAAAGGTCTGAAATGTTTAATTCAATCTGACCCAGTTCCCGTCATCAAAAATGACTCATCCGGAGCTCATTTTTTTCGTTGTGACGTCTAGTTTACGAATACATCGTTGGCATAATGATTTTTTAATATTTTCATCAACAAAATGGCATTTGAAAAAGTACGACTTTTTCGGGCAGAGTTTTTTGCGAATATCTTAATAACAAATTAATGTACTGGCATAAAACTTTCATATTCTGGTAGCTCGTATTTTTACACGAATTTGAAAAAAAAAATTATTGTTGTAAGATGTTTAGAAGCCGAGATAATTTTTTTAGTTGTTAATTACGCCATTTGTTTATTTATTAACATAAACATTTGAAATTTACATAGTAACTAGTTGAAGACTTGATTTTTGTAACTCAGTGAACTGTCATGTATAATGTTATGTATTAAGGCACGTAATGTCAATTTTTGACGTTTCTGTTTTGGTGAAAATTTTTGCACGTATTGATACTCTTCGTACTGTTTATTACTGTTTTAACTAGTAGATGAAAGTAGCAACGTGGTATCTGTGTGAGAATGTACTAACTGTCTTTTCCGATTTGATCAGTTAAACTTCAATTTTCAAATATACTGATTAACAAATTGGTGTGCTCGAATTAGGGCTTGTTAAATTCTCGCGATTTTACCCAAATAGCTATGACCTCAAGAATTTCCAGAGGGGAAGGGAACATAGATGATATTTCGATGGAAATTGTGACAGTAGATACCGTTTACCAGATTTTAACTCAGACAGTCTAGTCATTTTACTGAGTTAAAAAATTCCTGTTTATCCCTAAAGGAGGCAGAGACTTAAAACATATCGACCATTTTGTTTATAATATTTCATGCTGCCTCAAGTCAAAACCACATGCACAACTTTCATATATTTATTTGCTTCTATAAATGTACAATAGTCCAGGGATTGAGCATAAAATCTAGGTGAAATAAAATTAATTAATTATCCGTACATTTTGATACTTTTCCGCATCAACTCCAACAAGATACCACGTGGCCGAGCTAAATTTTCACAAAAATGCACCGAAATTAAATTTTGCCAACTCTACACACATATATGCTGACCGCTCCTATAAGCATGATTTTACTGTAAATAATTGCTTGCTATTGCTTGGTATTTGCACACCGTTTTCTTTGCTTACTACTTACTGCTGTTTTTACCGATTTATTTATTTCTTTGCTTCTTACTTTTGCTGTCAATTAAAATGTTGATACCAATGTACCTGACACATTTAAGCTCTGGTTATTCCGTTAATTATTTATTTGGTTTTCTCTTCCATTGTATTATTGAATTTTATATGTTAATAAACGTTGTTATCTACCAACACGTGTTTTTTACTGCTGAATGTGAGTGAAAGTCTAATTTGCCATCCAGGACCCCTGGGCCTAACCGTTTCTCCACTGTAGCTATCCCAGCCCTACTGCAACAGGCGCTCGAGATAACCGAAATCACGCTCAGCGTGATGAAGGAACACTTCCACTTGTTTATGGGGGACGGAAGAAAGGACGTCACAATATAATATTTAATAATTTTCTTACTTTTTATTGGGTATTTTGCCACTGAAAAATATTTAAAAATTTTAATGAAAAAACCTCTGCGCCAAACGGATCAGACAGAGGTTGGTTCTTGAATACTTGACGATAGCTTTCATTTTCAGTTTCTAGTTTATTACATTGTTCTAGTTTATATGTTTTTAGGTGTGAGACTTTTTGAAACAGTCAAGTATTCAAAAACCAACCTCTGTCTGATCCGTTTGGCGCAGAGGTTTTTTCATTAAAATTTTTAAGTACTTTTCAATGGCAAAATACCCAATAAAAAGTAAGAAAATCTGAATATGCCACAAATAGACAATTACAGACAATATTTAATAATTTATTTGAACATCAATCATGCATACACCTTCCCCTTTTGTATATCCGCATAAACCCAGTAAAAGGTACGTACAATACAAATCAAATTTATACAGTGTAGTATATGGACTAAGGTAAAAAGGTAAAAGTATTTTTAAACGTATGCTATGAACCACAATCATGCTCTTTCATTAGTTTGTTATTAAGTACTCATTCGGCACTCCGCTCCTCGAATAGAAGGCGAAAAAATGTTTTATTTAAATTGTTTATAACAAATTTATTAACAATATTTCAACAATGTTAATACGGTAGTTAATATTTCATCGTGGGACCCCAAATTTAAAAAAAAAAACGTCGAAATGGCATCATAAATGAAGCAGACACATCGATTTTTTTTTGTCGGAATTTGAAGTCTCTTGACCGAAAACGTAAACGTGGACACCTGAGGGCGGGACACAAAGACTTATTCAGACTTTAGTGTACAAAAATTGACCTTACGACCCTTAATACATATTATACGTGACAGTTCGCTGAATTACAAAAATCAAGTCTTCAACTAGCTACTATGTAAATTTCAAATGTTTATGTTAATAAATAAACAAATGGCGTAATTAAAAACTGAAAAAATTATCTCGGCTTCTAAACATCTTACAACAATAATTTTTTTTTTCAAATTCGTGTAAAAATACGAGCTACCAGAATATGATAGTTTTATGCCAGTACATTAATTTGTTATTAAGATATTCGCAAAAAACTCTGCCCGAAAAAGTCGTACTTTTTAAAACGCCAATTTGGTGATGAAAATATTAAAAAATCATTATGCCAATGATGTATTCGTAAACTAGACGTCACAACGAAAAAAATGAGCTCCGGATAAGTCATTTTTGATGACGGGAACTGGGTCAGATTGAATTAAACATTTCAGACCTTTTTTATAAACAAATGAATTTTCTCGAAAAGCTATAAATATTTTTTGATGAAAATTTTATGGTAGCTTCAGGGTTACATAAGACATGTTTTCACCAAGTTCTAAGGATACAAGAAAAATTTTCACGGAATTAAAAATTATTGAAATTTTCGATTTTTTCGACAGTTCTTTTCGATTATTTAAAAAAGCTATTAACCGATTTAAATTATTCGCGTGGCAAATGAACTGTCTTTATATCACCTACGAAACGTATAACATTAAATATGGCTATTGTCAATTGGCTTAGAGCTATGCTTAAATAACTCGATTTTTCGTGATTTTTGCACAAAAAGACGTTAATTAAAAAATGTTCCCCCACTCTAAAATGGGAGGAAATTCACAGGTATGTTCCTTATCAATGAATACATCGAATATACCATGTGGTTACCTGTAAGGAATTTCATCCAGCGGTTTTTCTAATTCTACTGGCCTAATCACTTCATTTCAACATAACAATTGGAAAAACTTTCAGAAATGATGTTCAAATAAATTGAAAATTCTGATAATTCAATTTTTAATTTGTCAAATCATAACAATGATCTATAACGTTATAATGGATTCCATATTATTTATTCCAGGTGTTTATGGGTGTTATCCTAAACAAACATACTTTGTCTAGCACCATTGCACTTAGATATTGTACAGACATTAATATTCGGTTTAAACCTACTTCATTTAACATCAAACTTCATTTTATACCATTAAATCATGATTTTTTTAAATTCGCGACTTTTCTACTCTCTGTATCTCGTAAAGCGTTGATCCTGGAAAAATATGGATAGCAATTTATTTGTAGAAAATTTAATGAAGTTTAATACTGTATATAGAAAATTTTTCTCTAGAGAGCGTAGATTTCAAAAAAACGTTAAAGTAGGACCTTTGGACCTTTAACCTACCCCCCCCCCGCGCTCTTCATCCACCGATCAGGACTTTTAATATTTTATTCGGGGCACTCTCCCCGACAACTATATCAAAATTGGCCTCTACACGAATTATTTTCCCTATTCGGCCTTTTTTGGGTTCCGCTGACTGGAGTATAATGCGCTATTCCTTCCATGGCGTTTTTGACTTAATTAGCAAATTGCCAATTTTCTAATCTGTATTTTTTGTCAAATATCGTACTCAAAGTTTCCAGTATTCGCCACGAGGGCTTCAAGGTAAACCATCTTTTATACTACCTCAAAATCATACCTACCTTAGTTTTTGCACGTTCATGATAAAAGCGGCAGCTTTTACGAATATTTTATTACGTTAAAATTTCAAGAACAGCTTTTGATTTTTTCTTGAGATCTACATTTATCTTTTCAATTTCTTTTTAAATTCGACTCTAGAAAAAATGACATTCCACGATAGTGGAATAAATATATTCTCTAAGAAATGATTAGAACTAATTAATATCCAAAGCAGTAGCTTCCTTCGCTTATAAGTTGCTCATTCAGAAAGCGCTAATAAAATTTGAATTATACTCTCTTTGCATATAAATTCTATTTTACATCTTACTATAATCTTATTATTTGCCTTAGCGCCGTACATAACATGCCATTTCACAACGAGTTATCAAAATAAGATATTCCACACTCGCGAATATTAATAATGTGTGCAGACTGCATTTGATGGTCGATATAGACATTATATACGGAAGCGTAATATGATATACGACGTGGAAGTGAAATATGATAATGTAAATTAACAGGGTTAGTCAATATGCGTAGGAAAACCGATAGAATTCTGATAGGAACCGCATTAATAATAAGCTTCAAATTAAGATAAAGTGATGCCGATATATTTTCCTTTAGAACGGCTGGAATGCTTTAGAATTATTATGCTCTAGGTATATGATTTAATATATTGGGGATCCATATATTCAGCTTTGCCGATAAAAAGTTTTATTAAGATAACTTTAAAAAATCGCTCTTAAATTCGGCGAAGATTGAGTTTTTGGGCATGTACGCTCTTTCTCTTTTCGTTGTAATTTGCGTTGGATATGAATATTCGATTTATAAATTGTGTATATGATACAACAATGAAATACAAATACTGTCACACAGTGACAGAAAATTATTGCAACAATCTCTCACTAGTGACTTATTGAATATTCTCTCACTAGTGTTTAACTCATCACATTATACCGGGTGAATCACGAATTGCGCTCGCCCCGATATTTCCTAAAATAGTTGGAATAGAAAATTGAAATTTGGAGGCCTTATTACACGACTAAAATGCCATCTTTTCAATAAAAAATCAAGTTTGGTGCACATCCGGTTTGACCGGAAATGCCCACAACTTTCGATTTTTAAATAGAACACCCTATATATTTTTACATTTTTGGAATATATATAGAAATTTGAATACAACACATCCATTTTGGTCACTTTTTGATAAACATTAAAAATTTTATTAAAAAATCTATTTCTGAATCCAGAGTGCTGTGGTGCCCAAAATATATTTTAGTTTGTGTGATACGTTACTATAGAAATAAAAGGAGCAATATGATTGCATTACATAATTCTCTAGAGGTGTTTAAAATTTTTAAATGTGATTTTTACCCACTAACTCGGTTTTTTTAAATGGGAATTTAATCGTTCACCAACATTTTTAAATACCTCATTTTCATACGAATCTAATGATACCAAAATTTTGAAAATCCGCTCAGAAATATTTGAGATTTCAGACAAAATACAATGCAACCAAGCTTTTAGAAACATGCGGATAATAGATAATAGATTAGTAGGCTTTGGAAACTAAAATAGCACATTTCTGTGTAAATCTGGTAACCTAATAACATTGGAAAAATCATAGTAGCCATTGAATGTAATAAAACAATATCAGCTGTCAGACAGACTCGTGTAGTTATAGGCAATCTTGAGCTATCAAACATTTAATAATTGTGAGCGCAAAGAACGTTACAATTAAGTTTAGCATAGGTATGTGGAGGTAAACACAATTACATCCACAAGGACATTTGCAATAGAATGCGACATCAGTTCGGTTTTCAGAGTTTCATTTAAATGAACATAAATATTGGGCCTATAAATAAATAAAAATCATTTCCGTTTGAACAATTAAATTTAAACTAGGTAACAGTAGGTATCTTTAAAATAATTAATATAATTAAACCATAAATTGACATTTATAGATATTGTTCAAAATGTCCACCATTTTTTTCTATGCACAATTCGGCTCTGCGTACAGTTGCTTGAATGGCTCTACGCAATTCAGCCGGCGTTATTTCATTAAGAGCCCGTACAACTTTATTTTGCAGCTCTTCACTGGTACTTGAAGAAGTTTTATAAACTTTATTTTTGAGAGTGCCCCATACATAATAGTCGAGGGGTGTTAAGTCAGGTGACCTAGGAGGCCACATGATATGACCTTGATTTGCGATAAGGCGTTCACCATGCAAGTTGTTTAAATATTCCATCACTCTTCTGGAATTATGTGGGGGAGCACCATCTTGTTGGAAAAACAGATTTTGTAAATAGGCAAGAGGAAGTAAGTCAAGAAATTCTGCTGTCTGGTTTTGTAAAAAGAATAAATATCGTTCGCCAGTAAGTGTTCCATCAAAAAATATGGGTCCAATTATTCGATCTCCAAGTACTCCAAGCCAACTGTTAAACCCAAATCTTTTCTGAATATTCCCCCGCCCTACCAACCTCGGATTTTTTTGAGCCTAGTACCTAGTATTATTTCTGTTAAACATACATTGGGTTGTAAATCTACTTTCATCTGAATATAAAATATGAAAAGGAAAACCTGGGTTTTGTTGTACTGCATTTAAGAACCAGTTGCAATATACTAGCCTCCTGTCGTTATCATCTCCATAAAGATGTTGGTGCATTTGGTATTTATAAGACCGAAACTTATGTTTCTTTAAAATTCTGCAAACCGAAGACTGACTAATGTCGCATTCCATTGACAATTCCCTTGTTGATGTTGTTGGGTGTACCATCACAAATCCTAATACATCAATTTCTTTGTCCTCACTTACAATAAATGTTTGATGATCATCTTGTTGATTGGGTTCGTTTCTTAATTCTTGTTCCACTCTGGCAAACAAGTGTCTGCTTGGATGACGTCTGTTGGGATATCGTTGCTGATACAGTTCTGCAGCTGCAGTTGAATTTTTGAGACGCTCTCCATATATCAGTAACATATCGACCTTTTCATTTCTACTAAAATTATTCATTTTCTTTCATTTTTACTCAAAGAGATTTCCGCAACGCTTTATTTTGTGTCTATCTGACAGCTGATATTGTTTTATTACATTCAATGGCTACTATGATTTTTCCAATATTATTAGGTTAACAGATTTACACAGAAATGTGCCATTTTAGTTTCCAAAGCCCACTAATCTATTATCTATTAGCCGCATGTTTCTAAAAGCTTGGTTGCATTGTATTTTGGCTAAAATCTCAAATATTTCTGAGCAGATTTTCAAAATTTTGGTATCATTAGATTCGTATGAAAATGAGGTATTTAAAAATGTTGGTGAACGATTAAATTTCCATTTAAAAAAACCTAGTTAGTGGGTAAAAATCACATTTAAAAATTTTAAACGCCTCTAGAGAATTAAGTAATGCAATCATATTGCTCTTTTTATTTTTATAGTAACGTAGCACACAAACTAAAATATATTTTGGGCACCGCAGCACTCTGGATTCAGAAATAGATTTTTTAATAAAATTTTCAATGTTTATCAAAAAGTGACCAAAATAGATGTATTGTATTCAAAATTTCCTCTAGATTCCAAAAGTGTAAAAATATATAGGGTGTTCCATTTAAAAATCGAAAGTTGTGGGCATTTCCGGTCAAACCGGATGTGCACCAAACTTGATTTTTTATTGAAAAGATGGCATTTTAGTCGTGTAATAAGGCCTCCAAATTTCAATTTTCTATTCCAAACATTTTAGGAAATATCGGGGCGAGCGCAATTCGTGACTCACCCGGTATATGTAAAATCACCATAGAAATAGCCATATTCTATGCCTGTGATGGACAAAGTTATTTTGACTTAAGTATTAGATGTGAATTTTTAAATTCACGGTGAATAGTTTTTGGAGAATTTCATTATTATACTCTTCGCAAATACAAAACGAAGAGTATATTGCATTCAATCGGCACATTTTTAAAATCGGTAATATTGCTCGTAGAGAAAAAAATTTCATATCACTGTGTTGGTAATCTGGTAATCTCAACAATTTTCAAAATGTCCGTTCGTCCGCCAGTCTGTCCGTCTGTCCATCTGTCTGTCCGTCTGTCTGTCCGTCTGTCTGTCCGTCTGTCCGTCCGTCACGTTTCTTGTAAACACGATAACTTAAGAACGAAGAGTCCAATTGTATTGAAATTTGGACAGTAGGTTAGTGTTAGCTAGAGGAAGAACGCTATTGTTTTTGAACAAAATTGATCAAAAAATAAAAAAGTTGTAAATTTTTTAATTAAAAAAAAATGTTTACATACATTTTTGTTTTGTTTTGTAAATAAACAAAACATGTCTAAAACTAATATTATTTACAAAAAATCTGCGAACAGTATCCTATAAAATGTGCAACAATTATATAAAAAGTGCAGTAAATCGGCGAAAAGTATAACGGTTAGCTTGTTTTCATTTACTAATGTTCAAGAATTTTATTTCTAAAAGAGATAGTAAATATTAGCCAATTCATTTTTAGTATATTAATTATCGGAGATGAAACATTTTTTATGCCAATTCTACAGCGGAAAACTGAATTAATCAAAATCAACTTAAGGCGATTAGATTTCGAGAAACAACTTGGCTAATTTAGATTAAATTATAAAAGTTCCTGGACTCGCATGTGCAATGCGGTGATTTCCTACATTTTTCATCGTTTGCCAAATTTCACGAATTTGTTACCTTGCCATACTTTTAACCGCACTCTTATTTTCCCGGAAGTCGATCCAATTCACAGTAATATCAATTTTCATATTGATTTGTGTTATCGCTTCTACAAATTTACGGTTTTTAGAAATGATAAATGGTTCAGTTCGCACTGAAGTATTCATTTTATTATATTGGCCAAGATTTTTCATCTTCTCACTTAAGACTTTGTGAAAGAAATCCTTGCTAAGTAACACATTAATAATCTACGCTTCTATTGCAGACTCTTAAGCAGACTATGATTCATGGAAAATAAAATAATTGATAATACGATTTTAATAGCAATTACAGGTGTTCAGTCCTGACGAATAATATTATCTCTCATAAGAACATATAAAGTTAGCCATAGCGACCATATATTTCAGTAGCATTTTTTACCGTCAATCTCACTCATTCCAACCCCAACCCAAAACTTACAAACATTGGATGGAGTTATTCCAAAAAGAATCGAGTGCCATTTGAAACTTTCTAGAAATCATTTAAATAGCTAATAATAAAAAAATATAAGTAGGTGTTTGCATATCAATTTACTATTGTATATTTTTATGCTAAAAATTTGACTACTTGGATCTTTTTATAAGATCTAAGTTACAGGTATGGCAACAACGTGGAGCCTCCACTTAAAAACTGCAAAATGGCGCTTGGTTCCTGTTGAAACAACGCTATCCATATATCATTCAAGAAAACTTGAATCCCTTCGTACCAAGCGATTGTTACATTCACACTTTATCGTTGCATAAAATTGAGATTAATCATCCTCGAGAGGTGTTCCGCTTATCATGGTCGGTATGTCATTATGTTTTATATACAATTTATTAAAATAGATATTGAATATCTTACCTTGGACCAATTGAACTCCTTAATCAATATATAGTATATACTATACACACGTACTAATCGAATTCAAATTTTATTATTGAACTAATTTTCCGATTCTGCAATGTAGATCGGCAACTGATGTGAAATTCGTATGTTTCTTCGGGTTTGTTTAGGGTACTGACTACAACACAGAAACTGACGAGGTTGTCCCTAAAAGTACTTAAGAGCTATGATAACAAAAATAGTACGAGGAGCAGCAAAGTTGCAGTTGATGGTGAGTAGAATTTTTTCTTTCTAAGAGTTGTAATGAATCACCCTATGAGTGGGAAGTAATCGCCAAATGTTACAGAAAATATTACTTACGCCTCATCATAATACATTTTGTGGTGCCTTTCAGACGCAATGTAGTAAGATCACCCATAATACCGCCTTAGTTTCAGCGACTGAAAATGAGGTTACATAACTTTTCGAAAATCTTCAGACAATAAGCTATGAGTACGAACTAAGTATAAATTTTAACCAAATGGAAATTATGATTTCCTTGAGACCTTGATAACACTGTAGCATCAGAAAAATATCACCAAACACAAAAAGATGAAGCTTGATAACATCCTTCATTCTTCTTTATATTTGTAAAATATAGATCGTTAGGAAGGCAGATAGATCACCTATATGGATGCTTTAGAGATCTGCATATTCCTTTTACGAATTCCTTGAGCAGCGATCGTAGGAAAGTTCATATCTTCAAGTAAGGATTCTCCAGCGTCACGTTGATCCACATGCTATAATATTTTTATCGAAATTGTGTTGAATTGTGTCTAAAGAGAGGATACGTCTACATTAACTGATATAAATTAGTGTGGTAATTAAGATTGGTAAAAATTTGGTTGAATATAAAAAAGGTCTGCGTTTAGTGGTAGAGATTGGGTTAATTATAGACTAAAACAACCTTCAAAAGAGTAAATAATACATTTATGACAAAAACTTTAGTTTAAGTTTAAGCTATGCAAATTACTGAAAACTGATACATAATGGATACGGTGTTGAACGATTATTTGTAGTGAATAATTAATTACTGACCGTCAAGTTATATAAATGAACTTAAAAAGTACAGATTGAGTGAAGTGAGTAAAAAAATAGTGTGAGAAGCGAGCGGAAGAAAGTGAACTAGGGACCATAAATCAGGTGAAAGAAAGCAGGGAAAAGATATTAATTTGCTATGTAAATTAATTATTAATTCTTAAACGTAATCTTAAAATAATTTTTCACACTACGAAAACATTGACCGAGCAATAATATACAGGGTGTTCAAAATATTCTCTCAGGTACCATTCTTCTTTTCATTTAAAAATGTTTTTACCGCGGTAGAGATAATATAAACAATTTCTTACAGCAAGCTAAGATAGGTCTTGGAGAACAAAAGAAATGGACACACTAACACAAGACGTTGAATTGAGAACACACAAATTACTGGTACAAAAAATCAACGGCGACAGGAACTGCACACATCAACGCGACGAAAAACCTACTTAAACAAGTAGCTAATTGTACCGAAGGCCACTCAGATTATTTCATGCCCTTCATGAAAGCATCCTTCCACGAACTAGAGCCCCGCTGCAACCGACACAGAACTAACACGGTAAATATGAAGCCGTTCATCAGAGATCTGAGAAGAGCATACGCAATAAAATACGGAGACACGTCCAAAGACGAGTCACATCACAGCTATTAAAGAAAACGCTAAGACTGGACAGCAACAAACTGAAGATGCGGAGGCCAACATATGGATAACAACAATCAAGAGAATTATGAACAAACTAGACAAGGACCATATACACTAGGAAATGATGAGAAAACAAAAGAAGGATTACAATGAAGATATATCTAGCATATACACACTGCCAAATTCAGAAAGAGAATAAACAGGATACTCAGAAGAAGATAGACATTGATATGATCACAGATGGATACTTGGAAGAAGCATCTCAGAAGAAACTACACTTCTTACCCTACAATCCTGCACCATGCGACATGTAGTTCCCGCTGCTGGCAACATGTCTCAAATGTCTTATCATTTTTCGTTCTAAATTATCTAGAGCTCTTATCTTGCAACCGATTGGAACTCTCTCTTTAATATTCGTGACTTAATTACGAAAAAATCTGCCATGGCCGATTTTTGAAATATGGAAACCTGAAGACCGTTAATGTGTATAAGTGGCCATATTTTATAAAAATTTTACAGATAAGCAAACCAAGACAAGAATTCTTGGTGTAAACGTCATACCATAGCATAGGTTATATAAGGTTTACAGTTTTTGCCGTAATATTTTTGCCTTGGGCTGTACGTGGTTTAGTGTTCTTGGTTGATACTTCGTAGTGTAAGCCTTTGGTTATGTGAGGTTTAGTGTTCTTGGTATAGAGTTCTTGGTGCAAAGTTCTTGTCTTAGGTTTTCTGAGGTTTAGATTTCTTAGTTTAGAGTTCTAAGGTTAAAGTTCATGCCTTAGGTTAAATTGATGTAAATTTCCTATTGTAGTACTACTAGCCTTCGGTTATGTTTCTTAGGTTATGTTAGGTTTAAATTTTTTGGTGTCAGTTATTTGAGGTTTAAAGTTTTTGGTGTTAGATACTTATTGTATTATTAGCCGATGAAAAAAAATGTTAATATTAAATATATTAGGTTATATAATGCACAAAATTAATGAATTTCCATTTTGGATCTACCGTCTTGAATTTATTACTAGAACTTGACACTGAAACAATTTGAATATAACAATAATATATGTAATCTACATTTAACTCTCTTCTCTTTTTGGTATCAGTCTACATGCTTTATACAATATAAAGTACTCTTGTACCTGACTTACCATAAATTGTATTCTACATGGCGAATAAATATTTCTATTTCTATTTATATTTCTGTTAAAAAAAATCCCAATCGGTTGCAAAATAACAGCTGTAGGCAATTTTGAACGAAAAATTATTTTTCTGGACCACTGTGCGGCGTAAAACTGGATGTTAGGAATAAAGGACAGTTAAAGGTTCAAAGAAAACCAAATTGCTAGCGGCAAATCGACGACCCGCCAATGTCGTACTGATGTTAGGAATGGATGAGAAAGTGTTTTGATGAGATCTTGTAAGGCAACTAATGCAATGCTGTCAGATGTGCCATACAACAGAGAGAGGCGGTTTGAATACTCCCTGAGGTAACAAAACGTCTTCAAGGCATGGTGAAGCTAAGTAAAATCCTAAGTACTCATATCAAATTTACGGTCAGATAAACAGTCACTAAGCAGTAAGATAATTCTAAATTCAGTAAAATGTAAAATATGTATTTGCTTGCGAAGTCAGTAATAAGGGGGAAAACAAAACATTACTGTTGAATGCTGTTAAAAGATTTTTATTATTTCCATTTCTTATGATTGTTTGCCATACTGCAATTGCCAGAGTGCTTTTTCTAAAATATCACGACGCGACGTAGGGAGCTTCTATATATTACCTAACTATCGAAATTCTGACACATTTACTTGTACTTTTTTATGTTGACTCACAACCTATGAGCTTTGTTCCCAGGTTTTCATTTACACAAATAAATCTTCCGCATCATATACTTAATTAACAAGTCCTTGTCTAAGGCTTCGGTTACATTTAAGTCAGGTCTTGATCCGTAAGCTCATGTAAACATGTGTAGCGAGGACAAAGACTAACCAGAGCCTAGCCGAATAATCGAACGTCGCACCTCACCGCAAGCCGCTTAACTGGGCACGTCGCGTCGTTTACTTCAAAGCTCGCTCTGTACGGTACCGTATACGCAGAGTGACTTAAATGTTACTATTAAGCTGCCTAGTGTATCGTAATGAGCTAAAGTTCAGGAGACAATCGCAACTCATACAACAGCATTTGTTTGTTCAAGACCAGTTCAGCGTAGTCTTTGAGTAATTTGAACACAAGAGAACACACGCTAGAATTGTTAAGCAATAACTGTAAATTTTATTTTTCAAAGGAGTAATATTAATTTATCTATTGTTTACAAGTCATGTAGTCAAAGTTCAATGAAAGTCAGCCCTATTCTTTTTCAGTTTCAGCATGTTGGTCAGTAACAAATTAGAAGTTGTCCATGTCCTAATTTATGTCTTGGAACAAGCTATCTCTCTTTGTAAAAACAAACCTGTTAGAAATCCGATTACTTCCAGTTTAATTGGGTAAAGTTTAGGTGTTGCGCACAGTGTGACAGAATGGACAAAATTCGTTCTAAGGCTCAATTCTTGAGATATCGACTTGAATTTTTTTTTTTTAAAACTCAGGAGTCTGGAATAGGAAGTCACTGCGCCTTTTTTGGAATTTTTTGTTTGCATGAGAAGGTTAAGGTGATTCAAGGTCAGATCCGTATTCTTAAAATGGAACCCCTGTTTTTTATGGCAAATTCGAATTGTTTGACTAAAAATAGACTATTTTTGTTCGAAACATTTTTTTTGCAATTGTCATTTTTTTCAGTTATCCGGCGAGGAAAAATCAAATTTTTAGAAATTTGCGATTTTTTTACTCGAAAAAGAAGAAGTTTGGAAAAAAAAATGCAAGAGGCACAAAGAATTTGGAATCATCTCGGCAACATTTCCAGTTTTTTTTCGGAATTATCCAATGCGTTTTGTAGCAAAGAGCATTTTGTTTTCAAGTGCATCAAAAAGGGCATTGGAAAATTCCGAAAGAAACTGAGAATATTCCCGGGATAATTCTAAACTCTTTTTGCCTCTTTCAATATTTGTTCAAGCTTCTTCTTTTTCGAGTAAAAAAATTGCAAAGTTTTAAAATTTCGATTTTTTCTAACTGAAAAAAATGACAATTTCAGAAAAAAATATTTCGAACAAAGGTAGTCTATTTTAGTCAGACAATTCGAATTTGAAATAAAAAATAGGGATTCCGTTTTAAAAATGCGAATCTGACCTTGAATGGCCTTAACCATGCAAACAAAAAAAATTCTAAAAAGTCGTAGTGCTCCCTATTCCAGACTCCTTTCTGAGTATTTTAGAAAAACATTCAAGTCGATGTCCTAAAAATTGAGCCTCAGAGCGAATTTTCTCCATTCTGCCACACTCTGGGGCGCATCAAACCGTGTGAAATTCTACTCATTCTGTAGTTTGCAGACAAGCGACTGCTTTGTGTCACAGTATTGGAATCTTAAAATTAAGCAGGGTGTAACGGTCACTTTTTGTAAGAACACTTAGTACCTTAAATTAGATAAAGCGCGACTATTCTATTTAGTATTTGAATTTAAATTATACGCGTTCAAATTTTATCGGCGAGTCATCGCAAATGCTTGACCAATAGCGAGTAGCTTGTAGTACGCAGGAATATTCCTACGCCAAGTTGGGCAGAGAGACGCGAGAAAGATGGCGTAGAGGCAGGTAGCCCGTGTAGGGCTGTAAGAATTAAAAAGCCGCCATTAATTGTAAATTTATGTATAATAACTGCGAATAGAATCAGTAAGGTAGTTATTATAGTTTATATGTTCTGTGGTATTGTGTTCCATGGCCCATAGCTAAAGCCGGGCAATGTTTTCGTCGAATTAGCTATAAGTACAGACTATTTTATATTATGTATGCCTATCGTGCTGCTAATGTTCTTGTTTGGAAGCCGATTGCGAAAATGCAGAATTATTGATGACTTTCAACACCTCATTCCACGATTGGCCATGCAGTAATATTTTTTGTTGTATTCAGTGCTACCGTCCAGTAAAGACTTCTCTTACCCCATGAGAAGACTATACTGCGTGAATAATTTCATGTGAACGTTATATTTACGTAACTATATCGCCCCGTATTTTGACATCCCCCGTGTGTTTTGGGCATAAAAACATAGTGTTCAACGGCCGAACCCGTTTGTGTCGAAAATATTAATTGTCGGACCTTTTTTATTGTTAATTTTATGTACAGTTTAATGTACTTCCTTTTGTGTGTTTTCATGTAAGTTAATTGAGCTTGTTTATGTTAAAGTAAGAATTCTTTGTTTTACCGCTCTGGCCAGATCGTCTTTAGTTTAGTTTAATTATTTACCGTATACGGATTCTTATTGTGTACAGTTTTGCTTTGTATTTTGCTATATGTCAGCTGGATTTTTAATGATTTGTTTATATGAATATTCTGACGAAAGTTTTTGGTAAAGTTTACTCACAAACCCTGAAGTCAAGTGATCTGCTTTGTTTGTGCATTTTTTGTATATCATTAAAGTAAATTAAATTTAATGATTCGTTTTATTTTCCCTCAAGAAATATCTTCGTTTCAAGGGATAGAGTAAATATCTATATTCACGGTATGTATTTCTTCCTGAAATTAACTTTGAAGAGATTGAAATAACTTTTTGGCAGAAGAATGATAATTCAGAGCATCGTTTTTCATTCGAAGATAAAGTACCTTATTTTACACAAACTCATAGCATAATATTTTCAATTTTTTTGGCACTGTGTACAGAAATTTACAGTCCTATCAAAAAACATCCACCTTTGCTGCAATTGGGGTTTTTATATGTCTAGGAGGTGTTCAACTGGAACTAATCTTTCGAGCAACCTCATTTTATGTGGCGACTACAGTACCTACCTGAAATTTGTCATACGATTATCATCATTCTAATATTTTGCATCGCATTTACTGTTATAATTTCTAGGTATATGTATGTTTAAAAGTGAATTATTATTTGTTTACTTATAATTGTGATGAAACATATTCTTTATAAGATTTTGCAAACAGTATGAAAAACTATGGATGAGAACTAAAATGAAAAATTATCTGTAAAAATATGTATATATGTATTTTGAACATTCATTGTGTTTTTGAAATACGTTAACAAATGTAGTTTACTCGCGGAAACAATAGAACATGTCACCGCAGGATGCGCAGCTCTAGCCGACATTGCCTACTTGGGTAGGCATAACCAAGCTAGGAAAGTTGTTCACATAGAATTTGCCCGGTTGTGTATCATTTATTACTACGAATAAAAATAAAACCGGATTATGTACAGATATATCGTGGTCGATGATATTAGTGAATTTGTATTATTTATGTAAAATATTAGTTTTGACGTACGGTTAAATAGAAAAACTTTTTATAATTTCGCGAGACAAATACTGGATTTTCTTACTGGATATCATAAGAAGTTGGGTAGGAAAACTGGATATTTCTCAACTGCGGTTTGTTGACTGTAAATTAGTAATTCAAGAGGGGAAAGGACATGGTAATGCTACCGCTTAGTTGTAGAGATTCTCTCCGCACATTACCAATTAAATAAACAGCTTCCCACAAATGGGTTCAGATATAATCCCGTCTGTGGAAGGTAGAGGAAAAGGCAGTCTGCAGTTAAGGGAGTGTCGAGGATTCTGTTTATGATACTCTCACATACATGCATATATGAGCATTAAGCAACTACTTTACTTAATGCTATACAGGGTGATCCATATTCGTGAACTATACGAAGTATGTGGAGAATGAACAATAACATAGATGTAAAAATTTGGCTATAGTCCTAATGAGGTATGATCTATTCAACGAAAATACTTTCAATTAGTGACATTTCCGGTTATACCGGACGTTGACTCAAACTTTGTTATTTTAAACAGAATGTCCCATTTTAATTGTTTTGAAAATTTAAAGAATATTTTGTAACAGATTCCCTATAAAAATATTTTTTTAAATTAGCAACTTATTTACTACACAAAAGCAGCAAAGAAATAATTTTTAAATAGAATCATACTTAACTAACACCATTAAATAGAGGAAAAAAAAAGGTGCATCTAATCATGTGTCATATTGCTATATCCAAAATGCATGAATATATTAACGATTTTCCCATTTTATGATAGGAATGATAGATAATGAAGATTCTATAATTTATTAATAATGCAAATTATATTCGGACACATCAGTTAATAGTCATTTATGCACCAAGTGCGTTATATAGATTATAACGCCCGCAGGTTAACATGATGCAGCTCGAGGGCCTTTGGCCAGAGGGATGCATGTTGTCTGATGGACGTTAATAATGCTCGTGGGGCAGACAATATTTTATTATTCACGAACAATATATTTTTTTAACGAAAAATTAACTTTTAGTAGTCTATGACATTTGTTGATACTTCGACGTGTATTAATTGTATCTGTCACTATGTTGTGTTCTTTCAAAAGTAACCTAGTTCAATACTGCTAGCTTTTTCTTTTTACCTTTTTTACCAGGTAGTTTATGACATTGTTAATATTTTGACGTTTGCTGATGTTGTTGCCGCTGTTGCTTTGCTTTGTACGTAGATAATATGTTTAACAAAATAAAAGGAAAATTAATGTGGAAATACCACAAAATATTCGAAACAATGCGGGAAAAGCCACAGAAAATGTATTGCCGGTCAAATCCAAACCATTATACGATAAGGAATATGAAACATTTATATTTTGTTTGTTTCTCATATAATATGCATGTAAAAAATAAACTATTCAATATCTGGTCCATCACATCTAATCATTTTAGAATTATTTTATTCATTAAACGTGAGGTAGCACTCTGGATATTATTTGGGTCCAAACCTTCAAATGCTCTTCTAACCGTGTCAAACAATTCCTCTCCGTTATTTGACGAGATACGATAGACTTCACTTTTTATGCAGTCTCACAGTTAGAAATCAATAGGAGTCAGGATAGGAGACCTGACAGGCCAAATCCTTGGGCTGAAAGGCCTTATCCACCTGTCTTCGAACATGTTGTCCAATACGTTACTAACTGATCTAGCACAATGATCTGGGGCTTCATCGAGTTGGTAAAAGCAGACGAAATATTGATTATTAGATAAATTGTCTAAACAGTTCATTACGTTTTACATTTTTTTTATATACCGGGTGCCACAAGTAAGTGGCTCATCCTTATATTTCCTTTATTTTTTAACTTATTCATTTGGAATTTGGGGTGCATAAACTACCTGTAAAAATTTTTGGACATAAAAATTGGTATGAGACCATTTCCGGTTTACCCGGAAATGACCGCAACTTTCGAATTTTAAATGGAACACCCTGTATATTTTTACATATTTGGATTCAAGACAACATTCTGAGTATACCCTGAGAATTTCGCGAATTTTTAAGTCGATGTTCAGTTTTTTAAAGCATTTTAAGATATTCATCTAGAGTGCTTTGGAATACCAAAATTTGTTCTACGGCATGAAAAGTCCAAGGGAAAATTATAATTTTTTATTTAATTTCACTAGTAACCATTTACGAAGCCTCCAAAGTTGAACATATTACTTTTTGATCGAAAACTTTTTTTTATCAAATGGGAAGGGTGTGGCTCATTGTGTTCAATAAATTATAGATTTTTTTCTGAATTCATTGATATCCATTTCAAATCTATGCAATTTGTTTTTCTATTTTATTTAATTTGTTTAAAAATAAAAAATCTACACAAAGTAGTGGCTCACCCCTATAACTTTTTTATTTTTGAACATATCAAATTGAAACTAGAGGGCCTAGAAAACTGCATTTTTTAACATATGAAGTAATTTAATACCACTTCCGGTTTCGCAGGAAATAACCCTAAATTCTAATTTTCAAATGGAACACCCTGTATATTATTACATTTTTGGATTCAGAATGAATTTTTGAACATGTGTGGTGATTTTTATAAATTTATGGCAAGTTGTTATTTTTTATAGAAATTATAAATTTTAATCTAGACTGCTATGAAATAAAAAAATACGTACTTTGTCATTTTAGATTGTACAGAAAAAAATAATTATACAAAGTTACTATTATTAACCATTTTGTAGGCATTTTAGTGCAAGTAATTTAGTTTTTTTGAAATAACTCTTTTTTTCAAACGGGACGGTGGTGGCTCATTATATCCATTAAATTGCCCTTTTCTACGAATCCATTGACATCACTATGCTAGGGTTTTTATTAACATTTATTTAAAAAACTGTAAAAACAGATTGTACTTGTGGTATTTTAAATCTACAGTTATTATTATAGGGCTATCAAAAAATTTCGCATCAAGTTACCTTTGCATTTTAAAGAAAAAAAAAAACGTATGTTTATTATTATTTAAAATTCTAAATCAAAATTTTTAAATAACAACACATTGTAAGAAAATTTAATCAAAATTAAAATATTTACAATTAACAAAAATTACAAGTATTGTTCAAAGTGGCCTCCCCCAAGAGCTATACACTCTCTTGCTCGATGTTCTGTCACTCGAATGACGTTTTCCAATATTTCAGGTGTTATAGTATTGAATGCAGCTCTTATTCTATTTTCTAGATTTTCTAATGTCAAAACTGGTATCCCGTACACTCTATCCTTGAGATATCCCCATAAATAAAAATCCAAACAGGTTAAGTCCGGAGACCGGGCAGGCCACCGTACTGGACCATGAGTTGCTATCACTTGTGCTAGCTCAGTGAGATAATTTAAGACAATTCTGCTATTGTGCGGAGGAGCACCCTCTTGTTGAAAGTATAAGTTCCTAAATCGAGCTAATGCTCGGCAACTTCATCCCTTATCTCATAGTGTAGAAACTCGGGGTATCTTTCACCTGATAATATTCCTTGAAACAAAATAGGCGCTACTATGCGGTGTCCATAAATTCCAGCCCATACATTTATGCCAAAACGTTCTTGAAAATTATTGGTTCTGACTAAATGTTGATTTTCTTGAGACCAGTATCTAGTGTTGTGTCGATTAAACATTCCATTATTTGTGAATCTAGATTCATCTGAGAATAACCATTCTCTAAAAATCTGTTATCTTGTTCACATTTATTAAGTAACCACTCACAGTATTGTACCCTTCTATCATTATCAGCTTTTCATAAAGATGCTGGTGTAAGTTGTATTTAAGAGAATGATAATTGTGTTTTTTTAATATGCGTCTTACAGTTTCCTTATTTGAATCCAATTCCTCTACGATTTATCTCGTAGAAGCAGTTTGATCATAGTTTATTATGGCTAGCACATTAATTCCCATTTCCTCACTTACTACGAACGTTGGGTTGCGTACCCTTGGTTCCCGCCGCATTTTCCTTTCCAACTTCTTAGAATAATGTCGGGATGAACATATTCTTTCTGGAAATCTTCCATTATAAATTGGGCAAACCGGAAATGATCTAATACCATTTTTCATGTCCAAAAATCCATTTTTACAGGTAGTTTATGCACCCCAAATTTCAGATGAATAAGTTAAAAAATAAAGGAAATATAAGGGTGAGCCACTTACTTGTGGCACCCGGTATATATATCTTGCTCTAATCCAATTTCCGTTGTAATGTGTACCACTGTTTATTATCCATTGACAAACAGAAAATATTGAAACTGAAGTTTTACTAACAATTCCTTGGTCGTATGACATGACGATTTTGATTATCCCAAAAATGCGGTTTACTTCTCTGAAAATTTCGAATCATCTCTACAAATATTTTTTATGAAAACTGAGGATCTTGTGTGTGGATGAATATTATTTCACAAAATTCTGTTCTTTCCTGTAGATCGCCAGGATAAATTCTTGCGCAGTAGTAAATTTAAAATTTTGTTTTATCAAAATCATCTGACTGGAGCTGTAAGAAATGCCCAAATCCACTACCGTTGAACGAATCGAATGATTGAGATTTGCACTGAAATAGGCCAAGACATTAATTTCATTATCTTAATTTGATGTTATAGGTCTGGTTATTAATCTTTCTACGTGTCGGCTGTCAAATCTAACGAAATTCCCCAGCAATCATCTAAACCGTTGTGAATTTGTTGATGATAATTCCGGATACATTTCATTAAATTTTCTACATGTTCTACTAATTATTTTGGTGCACTCTCCATAAATAAATATAAATTAAAAATATCCGAGTTAATCATTATTTGCCATTTTTCCAACATTAAAACACAACACGAACTAAATGTAATGAAATACAGCAATTTAAATACATATCTGTCACATATGTTGTGTCTTTTCAATAATCAAAGCATACTCTTTAGAAAATCGCAAACATCTAGAGAACCATACATTTTTGATACAGAAACATAATATATGATTAGATACCTTTTTTTTCTATTGAATGGTGTATTTAATTAAGTATGGTGAAATTTGAAATAAATCGACTTTCTGCTGTTTATGTCTGGTCGACATCTACCATTAACTTTAAAAACTTTTTGCTGACATTTTCGATTTCCTTTACATGGCGAATATAAAAATCAACGTATTATTATCTTGTATAAATCAGATATAAATTTTTATATTATACAACTTTATTGTGAAAATTTAAAAAAAAGAAATAATACCTCAGAGAATATTAATTTCAGATCTAGGGAACCTTCAACAAAAGCCCCTTAAATTTTCTGTAAATTCTCAAAGAAAATAAAAAATGTGGGCCTTCTGTTTTAAATAACAAAGTTTGGGTCAACTTCTAGTATAACCAGAATACCATATTGAAAATATTTTCGTTGAATAGACCACACCCCGTTAGAAGTATAACCAAATGTTCACATCATTATTATTGTTGTTTCTCCATATGCTTCTAATAGATGACCAAAATGAATCACCCTTAATAGAATCTAAATTTGAATCATTGTTTGATAATGATGTAAACCATCTAAACTAGTCACAATTTTGTGTAAATATAGCGATAAAGAACATAATAGTGTTTTATTAGTTGTCTGAGTTTCTACAGTATTTGCAGTTTTTACTAACCTGATGTTAGACCTTTGAAAAGAAAGGAGAACGCAGAATTGATCTGTGTAAAAAGAATCAGTAAGATGTGTCTAGGCACAAATGCAGAAAATGTAAATATTCTAAATAACACTTTTATTACTTTATTTCTTATTCCAGCTAGTACGTGCTTTAAGAAGTCGAACAATTTACAACTTCAGCAGGCAACAACGAGCTTTTATTATGTCGGAAGACTCGCGAAAAACTAGATGAAACACTATTTCTCCCGTCTCTATAAATATCGTTGTAATACGACTACAAATACTTGGGTTGTCTCTGTCAGCGAATAGAACTTGAATTTCTGATTAGTTTAGAAGTGTAGTGTATTCTTTCCATTAGACGCAGATTTTAAAGCGTTGCTTGATTAAGTTTTGGAAATTTACCTGCTGTAAAAGTGTTTTGGAACTGTCATTAAATCTCTTTCAGGTACGCTTTTGGAGGTATTCTTGCATCTTGATATAAAACACCACTTAATATATGACTCAAATATATTGACCCCTCACTGCCTATTACTTAAATAATATTTTAGATACAGATAAAGTACGCCATTTTTTATACGAGGAAATGTTTTCATAATTTCTTATTCTAAAACTTTGCAGTTATTCTCACGTGACCTCATGTTTATATTTACCATTAAAAAAAAATTGATAAATTACTTACCTGTAAAATGTAAGCATTTTCAGAACAAATAATTGGTACATATTATCAAATATTAATTTAGTTATCAAGCGCAATAGATGATATTATTACAAGCTTGCAATAATATTGTCTATTGCGCTTGATACTAAATCAATATTTGATATATAGTGGAGTCAAATAGGTGGAAAATTTTTGAAGATGGAACGCGACACGGTGGAAGATGTTTGTTTTGGTAAGAATAATGAGATTCCGAAATTTCTCCCTCCGCGAAGGGGTGCAACTATACTTTTTTGGCCAAAAAGTGGTATTTTGGATATCTTTAGGGGTGAATTTAGAAAAAAAAAATGTTTATCATCAGTTCCATAATGAGTTAAGGAACTAAAATAGTGACCTTTCATTGTCAATGATCAGGGAACTTCCAGTTCAACATTGGCGACGATCCGACCATCTCCCTTCCTGATATAGATGTATATAAATATTTGAAAAATAAAAAAAATTAAATTTCTGCTAGTTTAGTCAAGTCTTGATCGATTCGGCTGAAATTTGGAGACGAATATTTCGCCGACGTTTCGGAAATCTAATCTGTTTCCTTTTTCAAGGCTTTTTTGAAAAATCTTTTTTGCTGTGTATGACAATACACAGCTCTAAGAAACGTCGGCGAAATATTTAATTTCAAGTTTTTATACTTATTTGTGTTGTTTATTTTAAAAAAACCAGCCTCTAACTGATCCTTTGAAGTAAACGTCACAGGCGTAGAGGTTATTTACCAGTATCATACTGGTTAATTGTGATATATTTTGTAGATTCCCCTAGCACCGCTTAAAAAGAAAACATACGTGTGGCAGGAAGTCCCAAATAATTGAAGAAGGAAAAAGAAAATTAAGATAATGCCACAAATAACATTTAGAAAATATAATTAAGTATTACCTTTATACTCAAAGATAACTTAAAGTAAGTGAAGACATCTGCTTGTATAAATGTTAGATAGGCCACCTTCAATGGTTCGCCAGGCAACTTTCAAATTAGGTACCCTTTAGCGTAGGCAACATCTTGGTGGAAGTAGAATTGGAACTCCTGGTTAGCGTCACATCATTCAACATGGAGATATTAAATACCTGTGTTGCCTACCCATTTCGGCTTTAGAATTTGTATACACTTTGCTCCGTATTTTGTTAGTTGTAATTTAAATTCATGTTACTTAATTTACACAAGAATATTCTGTCCACGATTTACCCTAGAGATTTGAAATTGCCGCACCTCATATTCCTATTGTATTTCATCATTGTTTTTTTTTGCTAACTTGTTTCATTGTCAAAAGTTTGTGTTTTCTTAATCCGTTCGTTTTTTATCATTGTAAATGTAGTGTTTAAATATTTTGAGAAATGGTTTCTTTTATTACTCGATACATAGGCAAATTATCTGGGTTGTGACGATGGTACAGGGAAAGGATATAACCACCTGGATAGCAAACATTAAGAACATTCTCAACCTTGATACTATACTATAATATCGATGGAGTCTCTAAAGTAATTGAGACACTTCGTACTATACCAAAGATAATGTCTAATTTAGGATTTAATTAATATTACCCGGTTATTACACCACCGTCGATTTTAATTTGTACTTTATCTACTAGTAATTATTAAATTACATATATAAACAATACTTTAAATAATTAATAGTGAGTAAAACCAACGCAATATACCGGTAATGGATAAATACGTATATGTATGTAAATTTATGAATAATTTTAACATAAAATAAATTATTGTTTATTGTTTATCAGAGTTATTATTATAATGAATTAGTTTTAATTAACTCTTGATGTATGAAAATGTAATTAAATAACGCCCTGACTATTTCTAAATCGCGATATTAAATTCACAAATGTATGGTTTAATTATATTTGTTCATTTCAATTACAATTTTTTTTTATTTGAAGCAAACATTGCCATCATAATTTGTTATCTATATTACTTGACTTTCCAAGCTCATTGTTATATGTTGTTACTATTACTTATTTATAGTTACCTTATGCCAGATATTCCTACATTCTTTTCCACATCATATGGACAATCAGCAGCAAAATATGTCTCTAACGGTAGCTGAATATATCAGAATTGTGTCCCCACAGAAAAGGGAATCTAAGATATTTTTCTGCATTTTCTTTATTTAGTACACGCTATACTAAATAGATCATTTTCCTCCTCCTTGGCTGACTATTGAAACTACGATAAATGTTATCAGCACGTATATATTTATTAAGAAGAACAATCTGACTTATGGTTTATTAAAAGAAAATGGAGAATCATTAACATTTTTAGTAATTTTGTTGAATAAACCCATTCATGTGGATTTCTGCTTTATTATGGCCCAAGAACTCATAGAGAAGATCAAGTATTACGCAGTTTGAAGTAGCGTCGTTATCTGTGCAATATTTTGAATATACCAAGGGAGATTTGATACCATATTCTGTAGGAACGACGGGACTGGTATTATCAACAAATTTGCAAGAATTTTTTTTGTGAACATTTCTCTTATCTGATTTAGTCGTTATTCTAGACTGGCCTAAAAAATAATTATAAATTATTTAATGTTCCGCTCGACCAAGATTGCTGGACATCTTCTTGGACAAGCATAGATCAGACTGAGATCGGTATTTTCCTTATAACTTTAAGTAAGTACTGTGTAAAAGTAATCGAGTAGAAAAAGTTTTATTCTCGCAAATTTCAGATGCCAAGTAACATTGGTCTAGCAATATACTTACGCTTAGTTCTTCCCACCTTTAAAAGAAGTATTAACAACTGTTACATTCACATCAAAATTGAGTTGTCCATTTTTACTGGTACATAAAACATAATTTTTATTAAAGTACAAATTGACATGTTTATGATCAATTTCTTGGGAGTAATTAGTAGATAAAGTTTCATCTTCAGCTGGGCTAGGTAGCTAAAATAACAAATTCATTGTTATTTTCTTAGTTCGTACTACTTCTATCTAACTTTCATTAGAATAAGTTACCACAAGAGATGATATTATATTTAGGTAAATAGCTCAAGTAGATATAGGAACATCCTGTGATGTTTGCTTGCATCAAGCTAATAGGAGTCCAGAAACTTAACCTTTGGCGTATATGCGAGAAGCAAACACCTCAATTTCTTTACGACATCTACCTCAGATATATTATTAGAAATCTATTCAACATACTACAGTGCAAATATAGTTAAGATGCTTTCTTTTAAAGAGACTTGAATGGTAATAGCTAATTGCAGAGTAGTTTTGAAGGTGTAAGAGCAAATATACAATCCATAACAACTATTGCAAAATTCTAAAGTGTAACAGGCTAATTCCAGTAGATACCACTAGATGGAGCCTGTTATGTGTCATGGTCTCTTGAGTATGAGGTGTAACGCTACCGGCACAGAAGCTCCGCCCGCTAAAGATTTTAACATCCACATAAATGACATACCTACCCCCACGGTTATAGGACAACCCCATGTATGTATACTTTATCCTAAACTTATTGTCGGTATAAAATATGTCGGCATCTTTGTTCTATACCGCACAAAGTTGCCGACATTTTTTATACCCTTAATAAGTCTGAGATAAACTATACGCAGACGACACTGCAATCAATACTTCTTCCAAAAACCCGACATTAATAGTAAGCATCTTACAAATCCCACTCAATACCACAAATTCACTTTTCAACGACTGGGGACTAAACATCAACCCCACAAAAAAGGCAAATGTATTTTGCAAAAAAACTAACTAAAATTCAAGAAACAATCAAAATGGACAATAACAGCTTAATATGGCAAAACCATACAGATTACCCAGGAATCACACTCGACACCAAACTACTTTTTAACTTAGAAATAACCAAACAGATAAATAAATGCTGGGCATCCACTTTCAAATTATACCCCTCTAATCCCCCCCCCCGTGTATCAACCCAAAATTTTAAATCATACATTAGACCAATTTTAACCTACGCAGCCCCAATATGGTACACATTTATATCTCCATCTTACTGAAAAAAGGGACAAGTCATCCAAAATAAACGTTTTCGTGTAGCATATCAAATTCTCAAAATTACCCCCATAAGAGTCCCACACAATATCACAGGAAACCTTACATTAGAGAACAACTTTGTACCCAATTTCGCCGACAAACTTCATAACTAAATAATCCAACACTACAGAACCCACAGACTACTAAATGTTCAACATCCATCCCTAAACTACATCTACACCCCATACCGTCAATAATAATTGTGCCTAAGACTTATTTAAAAAAAAAACATAAAAACAACAAAAGAACAAAATACAAAAAGAAAACGAAAAATCACAAAATGAAACATAAAAAAACAACAAAAAGAAACAAATAAAAGAACCAATGCAGATATTTATACAATACAACCAAAAGACAAATTAAACAATTTACTAACCAACATAACATAATCTAAAAAACCGCTGTCTAAGGAATCACTACTTCCACATCCAGATTTCTCATCCAAGTCATTTTAAAGGAAACATCTTGACTATATTTGCACTCTAATATGTGGAAATTATTGGCCATAGAATTTTAATAATATTTGGGGCAGATATAGAAAAATGTGCAACGTTGGTTTCTACCATATAGGTACGTTAAAAATGAAGTTTCTAGCTTGGCCTACTTATATTGCACTATTCACAACCAACCACCTCCTACCCCTTCAACGGAATCATCTCAATCAGTTGTCATTACTATATTTACGTGTACTAACTTTCAAGTGAATATCTCAATTTTATGTTATCAATCCCTTTAATAATGGAGTGGTTGGGGGTGGTTGGGGTGGGAGGTGGTGGTCGAAAAATATTAGAAAGAAACCTGAGGCCTTCGCTTCTAGTATATACACCAAATCCCAAATTTCTCTACTCTTACCAGCTTGCTTTACTTATTTTTCCCTATTTACTCCTATTTAACCCTCAACCCTTCAGCGGAACCGTTTCAAAATATGATCTAGTTCCAGATGTCGTTATGATTTATACGTGTACGAAATTTCAAGTCAATATCTGAATTTTATTTTATCAACCCCTTTAATAATGGAGTAAGGGTGGTGGGGGTTGAAAAATATTATAAAATAATCTGAGGTGAGGCTGCTAGTACATACAAAGAATTTCAAATTTATGTATTCTTACCAGCTTGCTTTACTTAGTTTCCCTATTTAACCCCCAACCCTTCAACGGCATAATCCCAAAATGTATTCTAGTCCCTGATGACAATATAATATATACGTATACCAAATTTCAAGTGAACATCTCAAATTTTTTTTTCAACCCCTTCAATAATGGAGGTGGGGGAGAATGGAAAATATTATGAAAAATTTGAGGCCTTGGCTTCTAGTACATTCACCAAATTTCAAGTTTCTCTACTGTTACCAGCTTGCTTTACTTATTTCCCCCTATTTACTTCTGTTTACCCCCCAACCCTTCAGCGGATATGTTCAAAAAACAATCCAGTTCCAGATCTCGTTAAAATACATACGTGTATAAAATTTCAAGTTAATATCTTAAACCGTTCCAGAGATATTCTGCGCACAAATAAGTTACATACCGACAGACAGAATTTTTCTTTCGCTCAAATTTAAAATTTCGACGTTCCATGACATTCTAAATCTATTTCACGAAAAAAAATTTTGATTTTTTTTTTACGATTATTATACTTACTTCCAATCCACTACGTGGATGTGGAAGTAATAGCGCCAGCCTCAGAGCAAAGATATCCTACTACATTTTAACACAGGGTAAACACCAAGTCCAGGTAAAAAGCCGATGCAGTTGCATCAACTTAGGAGCCGGCTAAAGTATGTTAGTGCCGAGCGCGTTTGGTGGTGACTATCGTGTACTGGTTTCGATCCCCAACTCCGACACTAGCAATGTTGGTGGATAATGAATGTTGTTTGCATTTTTCCAGTTATGTAACCCCATTTCGGATAGCCTAGTCTATGGATGTGGTGGTTGCTACTATATGTGACGTGTTTATGAGTTCTTAGAGCTTATGTCGGTCATGGCATCCCTGATTGGTTTGTAATGGCCGTCACAAAACTAATGTTTTGTGGTAATAAGCAAATGTTATACTTAACGCGCGAGACTTGTCTGTCTTCGTCCTTTTGCAAATAGGGAAACTATAGAGGTTTAAGACGGAAATAATACTTTTTTAACTATCATTCTATATTTACTTGAGGTTGGCAATTGCTATAAATTAAATACTCGAGTGTAAGTGAATCCTGATATTAAATATAAAGCGAACACAAACTAACGGCTATCGCTGTTATGTCATGCCTAAAATTATCATACTTAAAATTATCATATATACAAAAACTAGCTTTTTAATAACTAAAAATGAGCGGCATTCAGCAATAAAAAAGAGATTATAAGTGTTTTAATGCACGTAACATTCCAATTCATTGCTAGATAGTTCGCACAGATAAAACTATGGTTTTGTGCAAAAGTAAAAAATTGCATTATTTTTTAAATTAATGCAGACACTAATGTTTCATAAGGAGGTTTATTAGACTTTTCTAATTCGCGTTCGTCCGCTCATTGTCATGATAAATATTATTTATTCTCTGTACCTGGAAAATTTTGATAATGTTTTATACAGTATGTTCCCATTAGTTTATTTTCTGCCTTTCTTTATTGCCCATGCATGAGATCCATATGTAATTTCTGCAATTTTCTAGAACAATCAAACTTCAAATATACAAGGGGTGAGAGAAAGAATATTTTTCAACTTTGTTTTGCTTTCAAGATTTGTGTACGATACCGACTTGTTACTATTTGGGAGAAACTTTTCATTTTTAACTGACTGTGTAACCGTGTGTGTAGCGGCGGGCTAGGTATAAGGAGTAAGAATACCAACATCGCGTGTGCCAGTCAACAACGAATAACTACAGCCGGGCTACTTCACTGGCCGGCGTGCCCGAGTGCCGTCGCATCGGGCGAGTTTGCTGTTGCTATGAGTTATCATATCTCTCGCACTACATAAATGTATACACCTGGCCCGCCCGCCACGGTATGTTTACTTCGTTTATTCGTAATCATTACATTTTCTTACAAACTATAGAGTATTATTGCTCGACGGTGGTTATTTGTTTATATCATAGGAACAAAAATGCATTAAAGATAGAGACAAAAATAATTTTTAGCTGTTGAAACCATAAGAAATGAGTTATAACAGCTGTATGGCTGAATTTTGAGACATTTTCAAATATAAGAAAAAAACAATTATATCTTGAAAACCATGAGACTTTGTATAGAGGTCATTGATGCCAAATATGTTCCAAGTGGCCTCAGCTATCCGCCTCTTTCGTTTGGCAAACCGTCCGTCAGGCACACTATATATTCATAAAATAAATATTTGCTGAGCATCTTCATAAAATATTACATTTCTTAATGTATATGTTTTATTTATTATCTATTAGTTCTCTACTGAAACTGTATCTGCTCCGAAAGCATTTCAGTAATTTTAGAATGGAAAGAGTTGAAATAGAAGGAGCTGAGGTAGATTAAACCAGGAGACGAAAAGAAATACAGGAGTATCTGAAATCTGGACGGATATTACATTTTATAACGAATACACCAGACGCTGCTCTTTCGATGAGCTACAAACATTCTAAAGAACGAGGGCTTTAGGCCCAACCATGGTAAAGTGTGGAAGACATCGTTTTTTACAAATTTTGGGGTGCTGAAAACGAATCCTTACCTGTTTTGGAGAAGGACCTTGGGTACATATTAAAAAGCAACCCTTATTTGGGGTGACATTGAAATAGATATTAGAATTTGCCACTAGAATTAGAACTACAAGAGGTTGTGTGATTAAAGATTTCTTTTTCAATTAAAACCAATAAAAACTAAAAAGATAAAATCCACTGCCTTTGGTGGGGATAGGTGTAAGAGTATTCAAAAGTAATCACATCATAACCTGATAATAGATACTTAGCGAGGAGTTTTTTTTAGTAAATAAATGACCGTATATTAGATATTGTAACTTACATCATTCTTATGGGTGGTGAAGGGTGAGGGAACGTGGGGAGAGGGGGGTGAATATAGAATTTTTGCTTCCTTTTCTACTTAACTAATGAAAATATTTTGAAAGAATTTCCTGCACCAAAGAATAACTTTTTGTTGCAAGTTCTAATATCAATTTCAATTCCACTCTCAAATTAGGGTTGCTTCTTACTGTTTCTCCGATGTTTTTAGCCAATTCGGATGTCAGATTCATATGCAGCACCACAGAATTAGTAAAAATAGATGGTTTCCACACGTTACCACGGATGGGCCAAAATAAACCATTTTTAACAATGTTGTTTACCGTTTACATTTAAATTACTAAATCTACATTTTTAAATGGTCACTGTCCTCTCTTCGGTGAATGTGACCAAAGATGGAGAAGAATAACGAGAAAATGATACCGAAGGGTTGCCCATACCAGAGCATAAATACGCTATCTCTCTTCCTTTCCAATGTTATATATCTTAGGAGTGTAAAGACAGACGTGCGTTTAGTGCCAAATTTGCATTGGTAGAATTTAATGTTGTCGACTTTTACCAAGCCAAACGTCTTTACATATAATAACAAATAACGAAGACCTATTGTCTGCGAGTTCCCGTATCCAATAGTACGGTCCATAGTTTATCCCTTTTGTTAAAAACCTTATGGTATAGTTCACAAAACAAAAGTATATATGTACGTCATATTCTCTTGCCTTCTAGATAAGTAAATTCCGAATTTCTCCTATACCATCGCGTAGTCCAACAAAACTTGCTTACTCGGGAGGTACTTGCCGAAACAGACGATGCTGAAGTCTGAAATGTAGATCGCACAGCTTTATGTTACTGTTGATGTCTGTAGTTATCACGATAATTGAGATTCCTCAGTCATTGAACCGATTTCTCTCATACATTTTTACATTTTTTAAGAAAGATTTTCACCTACTCTCACCAACTAACCTAAGCGTTTCGGCTGTAATATTGTCGATTCGAAACGTTTTTAGATTTTTATTTGTGGCTCTCGTCATTTCCGGCTTCAGTAAAGAGGAGTCGTATTTGTAGTCCTCCTGTCAGTTAACTACTATCTTAGGATGGCCACTTTCAAAGCTTCTGCAGAATTGCCGCCTAACCTCAATATTTTATTCTGATTAAATGTTAAACTACTGAGTGTCAAAGAGAGAAAGAAATACGTAGAAAATTATCTACCTCTCGACCTCCTGTCAATGAATGACATTAATTTCAGTTAAAATTGTACTATAATAAGCTTTGAAATGCTTATATTCACTTTGGATCTTTTAATGAATAAAAATAATCATTAAGGAATCTTAAATAGTTGTAATAATACTACACAGTATATAATTTATTATTACTTGTCTGTAGAATTATGACTACACAGAAGACCTTCACGTGAATAGAAACTATTCTTCGTTTATTCTACTGCAGTATTTTCATAAGTAAAAGAGTAATCGGAAAACAGTAATTTAAACATAGCTGTTGGATCGTAAAAATGTTATGAGTTATGTGGTTAAACTACTTCATATTGTTTATGGAGGTTACTTTATGAGATTGTGAAATTTATAAAGTTATCTTTTACCATCGTTATTCAATTCGTATGTATGAGTTCTCTAAATGAAAAATTAGAGCCGTACAATTTATTTAACAAAATTTAATATGATGTTTTCAAAACTTCCCGTTCCCAGGGAAGTATAATAAGTCACTCACAGTTTATGCTTTGTAAATTTTTTTTTTTTAATATTAATATGTTTATGGCAACAATGAAGGTGTGCGGTAAAATTATGTATTACAATACGATAACAAATGAGGCATACGTTTTAACCCTTATGTGTCTAAGGCCTTCCGATCTGCGTAAAGACCTAAGTGGGGTCAGTAGGGTCCCCCAACATTTTTTTGGTTGGTAAATAAGCTTTCATGAGGTACCGAACATAGTGAAACACCTACAAAATACTTATTAAGCATTTTTATTACTACCTAGCTAATATTAATATAAAAAATTTAAAAATCTGCTGAATATTTTTAAATGAAAATAAACATGATTAGTCTTTAGTGTCACAATCAATACATATAGTGGTAGTAACTGTTCTGTGGTGGTCTTCGCACACAAAATTTTACAAGCGCTACAGATCACTTTACTTCCTTTGTCTTGTTTCCTGGAACACTTATAACATCTACCGCCTTTCCTCCGCTCACAACATTTAACATTAATGCCTAAGTGGGGTACCTCACTATTTTGTTTTTAATATCCAACAACGGCCACTGAATCACATGCATTGAATAAGAGATAACCTCAGATGTCAATTGACAAATAGCTGAAAGCATGGTGGCCAACTCGTTCACCAAAAAAAGTTGCAGCAAAAAGTTAGAATGTGGGGGACCCAAGTTATCCCGCTCAGGCACATAAGGGTTAAATAATACTTTACCTCAAAATAGTAATAAATAAATACACTACAGTGAAAATTGAAGCCAAAATTACCTAAACAACATAAAAATCAGTCCATCCTTGAAACTTTGGTTGTCAGTGCTACTCGATATGTAGTTTGAGAATCCAAAGAGTCCCCAAAAATTTGAGTAGTGTAAATGAGATTTTCGGGGGAAGGGGGGGTGGGGAGAAATTTTTGAAAATGTACATTTTTGAAAGTAGAGATGTGGGGAGTACTTTTCTATGTTTCTTGCATGCTCAATCAATGAGAACAAAATAAAGTCGTTAGGCTCAACCTTTAACGGAGAAAAATGGTTCAAATAGTGGAAAAGTGAGAAAATGATAGGTAGGCAACTAAAGTATTTTCATCATAAAATCATCCAAAAAATCACCCTTTGAATTTTTCAGCATATGCACATCAACACGTATATCCTATTCGCTCACTCTTTTAGTGGTTGCGGCACCGCAAGTACAGTTTATGGAAAAGGGAAAAAGAACATCATCAAGCTGCTTGAGACAGAACCTGGATTGCGCCACACCATGCACGTATTCCAAACAGCTGCAGCAACTCACAGTGAAGTAGAGAAGAGTGACTCTTTTTTTGAATATTTATGACTCCAGAGATGAGAAACATACGTTAGATGAACTACGGTACGTAATGTTCCAGAGATCACTCACTAAAAATGCAGCAAAGCTGGAATCATTTTCTTCTACATCAGCAAATGCTGCACAACATTCATATTCGTACCTTCTATCAAGTACAGTTGTGGCTCAGGAATGAACTGGATCCACAACAGTAGGGTTGGGTTCATCGTGGCCATGATTTGCACCCAATCAGTACAACCCTCAACGCTCCTCCACAGGCTATCTTTACGTTAATTTCCTGTGCGTGCAAGGGAAATTGCTCCTCTTGCCAGTGCTCCTGTGTAAAAAGCGGCGTGGAATGCTCAATTTTGTGCAAAATTTATGAGGGAGGGGCCTGCACGAACAGTTGCACCGAAATTGCAGTTTTGTCAGACGTGTTACCCGTATCAACAGAGGCCTTTGATCAAGATTCAGACTTTGATGACTTCACTAGCGAAGAGTATAACATGCTCGATGAATAAAATACGTATTACCAAGTACTACACACTTCATCTAAAAATTCTGTAAGTACTACATTAATACTGCACTTCTCTTTGCTTTTTTTAAAATCTCTTGCGTTTTATCGTATTTTTATTATTAGAACCATTTTTATCCGTTAAGGGTTGATCCTATCTACGTGATTTTGTTCTCATTCGATTCAGCATTGAAAATAACATAGAAAACGGATCCCCACACCTCTACTTTCAAAAAGTACATTTTCAAGAATGTCTCACGCCTTTCTCCCCCCAAAAACCTCATTACCATCCCTCCAATTTTTGAGGACTCTTTGGATTCTTCAACTACATGTCGAGTAGGAGTTAAAACCAAATTTTCATGAACGGACTAAGTTTTATGTAGTTCAAGCCCTGTTTTTACTTTGCCGTAGTAAGTCTATTATGAAAGCATAGAATTTAAAAATGAGAATTCAATTGCTATCCCGTTCAGGTAAACCGAATAATAATTGCAGATGTCCTCAGATATTCCTTAGTGCAAGATTTGAAAATAGTCAGACTGACGAGATATAGACATCAAAACACGTGTCTGTGAATGTTTTCGTGTTTGATATAACTGTTTTTTTTTGGTGCGTTTAATTTCTTATGGTACCATGAAACAGAATGATCTAAATTTATACAGGGTGTTTTTAAAAAGTATGTCAATCACTTAACCACGGACTCAGCATGTCAAAAGAAGTTGATTCAGCCTAATTTACCTCTATCCAAAATCGCACCCCTATGAATATACAGCCCTCTAAAGTTGGGATTAAAAATATTTATTTTTTTAATATTGTGCAAATGGCTGTAGATATCTTTTTCAATTTCGGAACACTGAAATGTATGTCAAAGGGTAATAGTTTAAAGTAAAAACTGTTTAAAATCAAATTTTCTAAAAGGCCGATTTGGGGGTAAACTCCCCTTCCCTCCTACCCCCTCTTTTAGTGGTACGCCTATGACTTTTTTGATATATCGCATTTTATATAATATTTAATTATAAAACTTTTTTTTATCTTGTTTTTTTTTCGTTTAGATAACCATTTTCAAATGAATCTGGAAATATTAAAACCATTACCACGCCTTTGTAGAATAACACAAATAATGTTTAAAATTAATGTAGATGATGATCAAAGGCACCTGTGAAAATTTAATAGGTAGTTGACACCTGTCATTTTTGTCAAACTGCTTTAATAGATATCAGTTATTAATTGTTAACAATGGCATTTAATATGAGTTATTCTAATACCGAAATGGTGGATATGATTAGAATATTAGGCGAATGTAATGGAAATGGTTCTAGTGCAGCTAGGCGTTATGTGGAAAAGTTTCCAAACCGTCGGCATCCTGATAGACGTACATTTTTTGCAGTCGTGCAAGGGAAACTGGAAGTCTATCAAATGATCGTGTTGGGAAGTCTGGCAGACCTAGGACTGTGCTAGTTCCAGAGGTCGAAGAGGAAATTTTAGATATTGTATCAGAACGGCCTGAAAGCAGTGTGCGTAAAATAGCTTCTCAGGTAGGAGTATCGTATTATTCAGTATGGAGAACATTAAAAGAATAATTACTAGTTCCATTTCATATACAGACTGTTCAGGCATTGGAACCTCAAGATTACGGTTCTCGAATGGAATTTTGTAACTGGCTTCTCAGAAAAAATGGAAGAAATGTAAGTTTTGTAAACACCATTTTGTCAACTGATGAGGCCTCATTTCATAGAAATGGTATTACAAATCATCATAATTATCACATTTGGTCTGAAGAAAATCCCAATGCAAAGATAGAAACGCATTTTCAGCGTAATTTTTCTGTTAATGTTTGGGCAGGTATTGTTGATAACCATCTAATTGGACCTGTTTTCTTTCCACGTCGTTTAAATGGAGCTGACTACCTAGATTTTCTGGAAAATGAATTGCCTGAGCAATTAGATATTGTTAATCTTAATATTAGAGAAAACATGTGGTATTTACAAGATGGTGCTCCACCCCATTATAGCCTGCAAGTCAGGCAATGTTTATCGGTCCCCTGATTTAAACCCAATTGACTTCTGTCTTTGGGGAGCTATGAAGGAAAAAGTTTATTCTGTTCCAATAGAGAGCGTTGAACATCTCCGACAAAGAATTCAACAATCAGCCGAGGAATTTAGAAACATTCCTGCCGTGTTTCAGAATGTGAGATTTTCGCTTCTAAAAAGGGCAAGGTATTGTGTACGACAAAATGGAAATCATTTTGAGCACATTCTGAAATAAAATTTTAATGTTCGATATTTTTTTATTTTATTTTTAATTTATTTCATTATTTGTTGTTTTACTTCTAATATTATTTTAATTTACTTTGTTGCTTTAATGATTGATGTTTTAGTTTCTGTGATTTTTATTTAATAAAAAAACCTATTTAAACATTTTTTTAATTTTACAATTTATGATAGCAATGCACATCTTTTATTATAATACCAGTAACTTCAAATGCCAAAATTACACAGAAGAACTTTTTTATTTCATATGTTCCACTTTTCATAATGGTTTTAGTATTTCCAGATTAATTTGAAAATGGTTATCTAAATGAAAAAAAAAACAAGATAAAGAAAAGTTTTATAATTAAATTTTATATAAAATGCCCTATATCAAAAAAGTCATAGGCGTACCACTAAAAGAGGGGGTAGGAGGGAAGGGTAGTTTACCCCCAAATCGGCCTTTTAGAAAATTTGATTTTAAACAGTTTTTACTTTAAACTATTACCCTTTGACATATATTTCAGTGTTCCGAAATTGAAAAAGATATCTACAGTCATTTGCACAATATTAAAAAAATTAATATTTTTAATCCCAACTTTAGAGGGCTGTATATTCATAGGGGTGCGATTTTGGATAGAGGTAAATTAGGCTGAATCAACTTCTTTTGACATGCTGAGTCCGTGGTTAAGTGATTGACATACTTTTTAAAAACACCCTGTATAACATTATAGTGACAGTCACGCTGTACGTAATGTTGCATATGTTCTTTCTTTTAACCCAATGTTAATCGTGGGTTGTAGCCGGAAAAGTAGTTGTTGAGAAGAATATATGTGTTTTAGCAATTATTTTAGTGATTAATTATTTACGAGTATTTTTGCTAATAATAAATATAATTATTTCTCATATTTCTATTTTTAGAGAAGTTTTACATTGTAGGTTTGCATTTACGTTTAGCCATATTTATTACATCTGATATTGCAACATTTTAGCAATATATATTGCTCCAAACTGTTAATGCAAATATTACTTACATTCAGTCCATCAGAAACATATAAATAATAGCAGAATAATAAGTTTAAGAACAAATACAACGAAGTAAGTGGAGGAACAAGGGGTGGACACTTACACATTTTTACGAGTTTTAAGAACAATAAACTGTTATCATTAAAATTACATAATGGCTAGTATTAAACTCTGTTATGATCCGGTGGATAATAATTCGATGGGATACGGAAGATAAAGCTTAATGTATTGCTACATTAATATACACTACCCGCCAAAAGTTCTGCATCGATGTGGTTTCTTCGAAAATATATATTTTGCAGGAATCCATGCTAAATAACGAAAAAGCGGTTGTGTTAGGCGAAAAAATTATAGGATACAAATAAGCGATGTATGATTTCTATATTTTCATTCATTCGTTTCTGTTACTTGCAAAAAATAATTTTTTTCAGTAAAATCGTGAATTTTTCATAATTTAAGGTCTAATAGTAACTAAAATAAGTGTTCAAAAAATAATACAAAATTAAAGAATGTTAATAATATTGTGCATTACTAAAACTTAATCAGGATTTTTTCAAATTTTGTTTCACGGCCAATACCTAAAAGAGGGTTAATTCCAAACAAAACAAGAAACAAGAAAAATACGACATTACATTATTCATTGTTTTGCACATAACTTCATTATTTTTAGAGTTGTAGGAACGTAAGTAAATACTTTTTTTTCTTTCTCTTTTTCGATTAGGTTAACATAGAGATAATAACTTTTTCAACACCTACAGTTTGTCGTGGCTATACGGGCTACGTTCCCAAAGCCATTTCCCTAGGGAAAAATAAGAAAAAGTAAATATAGTTGTAAGACCCTTAATTTCTACCATATGTATTTTTGACTCTCTCAATCTGTCGTTTATGAAAGAAAAATTATTTAAGCTAGGCATTCGCGGAGTTTTTTTTACAGTGGATCATGTCATATTTAACGGACAGATCTTTTCAGGTAAAAATCAACCAAACGATTTCAAAGGAACATGACTCGGTGCTAGGCCCTTTGATTTTTGTAAACGACTTACCATAATTCATATCAGAAGGAGACATCACCATGTTTGCCGATGATAACTCCTTTAACTCCGAGCCTTAAGGAGCTCCTCGATGATGGTATGGCTGTTATGACAGAATTTGATAACTATTGCTGCAGAAATAATTCATATCAGAAGGAGACATCACCATGTTTGCCGATGATAACTCCTTTAACTCCGAGCCTTAAGGAGCTCCTCGATGATGGTATGGCTGTTATGACAGAATTTGATAACTATTGCTGCAGAAATAATCTCATATTAAACCTCGAGAAAACCGTGTGCATGTATTTCTCACAAAGAAAATCTTTACCTTCCGACACTCAGTTAAATTTTAACAACATGACCCTGCCATTTAGCCCGGATACAAAATTTTTAGGTCTTTGAATAGATACAATACTAAGCTGGGATATTCAAATCGATGAAGTGTGCAAAAAACTTAACAAAGCATATTACTGTATACGCAAGCTCAAGAACTCCCTAGATACTGAGGCTTTATTGCAACTGTAATATTCAATGGCTTATTGCCATATATCCTACAATATTATAATGTGGGGACGTGAAATTTACAGCGAGTTTTTGTATGCCAAAAGCGCAGATTTATTTTTAATCTTGATTTCACCACATCATGTAAAAACTATTTTAAAAGTCACAGAACATTAACAGTACCATCCATATACCATTTTTCTTTATTAAAGTACATTAAAAGTAACATTGACCAATTCAAAACTGTTGCAAGTTACCATAATTATAATACTCGTCATGATGACTTATTAGCTCTGCCCCATCATAATACCTCTCATTTTGAAAAATCACTTAATTTCTCTGGTATCAGTTTTTACAACAAATTACCAAGTGTGATTAAGGAGGTCAACAATTTTAACAAAATTAAATCTAGTCTCAACCAACTTTTACTTGAGAAATGCATATATTCGTGCAATGAATTTTAATCTGTATTTGTGTCATATTTGTTGTTTATTGTGTTTTATATTTACTACGTATTGTGCCGTATTGCATACTGAATTTTGTACGTTTTTTTTTCTTCTTATTGACGTTCACATCTGTATTGTAACAGCCTAAGTGATATATATAAATAAATAAATAACTTCAGACTGATTACTTTAGAGACATTTGAGATTTATAAACATTCGTGCGCCGCGGCGGCGCACAGTGGGGCAAAAAGCTACATTCGTTTACAAAAATCGCCTGCCAGCTCAAATTTTGACCAAATTTAATAAAAAATTTAAATTCTCGTGAGGAATGTAGCTTCATCGCCCAGCTGCTACAGTTTTGAAATAAATAAAACATAACCCAAGAAATCAAAAATAATACTAGACGACTTTTGTACAATATTTTTCTGGGTTCAAAGTCCTATGCCTGCTGAATTTTTTTTCTTTAATTTTGTGACGATTAATATATTTTTCATAAATTCTTTTCTATGATTTCTTTAGGTTAGGTTAGTAGGTTTTTATTCTGCTTAAAATAAAATCATTCTTTCGTGTGATTTCTTTAGGTTAGATTAGTAGGTTTTTATTCTGATAACTAATTGTTAATAATTATTAGCGCCGCAGGCAGTATTAGCGTAGTAGACAAAGAAAAGGGGGGTGCGGGTGGTTATTTTTGTAACAAGTACCTAAAATCATGTTTTTTGGAACGGATCGTAGCTGTTTCCCGACGAGGCGAAGCCGAGTCCTGAATAAGTTTATGTTTTACGTATGGTGTTATCATTTTTTAACATTAATATACATAGTTATGAAAAGATCTGAGAGAAAGAATAATGGGAATCCATTAACTGTTTGAGAATTTAGAAGTATTTCTGTTTTAACGACTTCGTTGATTACTCTACATTGCGCACGAATTAATGAACAGGAACTCTTATTCAAATTCTTGCCAGTTTTTTATAACAATACATTTTCTTTATAATTTTATAATATCCCTGTAATTGTTGATAAATAATAAATGTGTTATTGGTATTATTATTATGGCTATGCCTTCATCCCGCTGCGCTGTAGGAAAGTACAGTTTAAGGATTGATCTCGATATATCTCTTCACATTATTACGCCTAAGGGTGCCAACATGGCACCGTCAGAATTGAAAATAATACATTCTAATAATCAGTAATTCGCATAAAAACTTCAGACATGCCACATTGGAGTTTGTAATTGCAAAAATGTAGACTTGCTCTACTTCCTCTCCTATTTTTGACAAATGCGCAGGCTATAATAAATGTAACAGTGCAGTAGCCCATTTGCGGAAGGTGACTATCAATATGGCTGTATAACAAATATTATAATTAAGTAGAGATTAATCAACTGATTAAGTTCAGTTCTCCACCTACTTTTTGATATTGATTTTCAATATCTACCTTAAATTGTAACTTGATTAAACTACAAAGGGTTGCCAACTGAAAAATGTGTTAAATAATGTAACAAAAGTCAAACTAAGGGAGCCAAGTCCGGCCCTGTCTGATAGAACCACCGTATTTTCTTACTTCTGATTTCGGTAATATTTTAAGGGTCGAGATTTTAGTACAATAAAATACCGGTCATAGATACATCTGTTTTATATTTCAAACTGAGTTATTTTAGAGCCCAGGAAACGTGCTTTGTTAACTTTACTCTTTACTAGGTAGTCGACGTTAGCCACTTGGAAACAATAAATAACCATCCAAATTATTTTATGTCCAATTCGCTTTTCTTACTTGAAGTTATGGACACTTGTTAAATACGGCCTCGCCGGGAGGTCTAGTGAGATTTTCAGGACTAAAGCAGTTGATAGGGAATTCTAGGAACATATGTAATAGACCATAAGATAGATAGACCAAAGAAGACAGATTTTTTACCCTATACAAAGGCAAAGCAAGGAACAAAAGGGGTTTTTTTCCATCTGCTGGACTGGTATTAAAATGTTAACTTAGTCCATATGATAAATACCATGGTCCGTTAGGTAATTTCAAATGAGTACGGTTTAAAGTAAAGAAGATCATAATTGGTCGAGGGTTTAAAGTTTACGGCCCACTTTTGAAACGTATTATTTCGATGTAGAGGGTATCGTTACTCTTGGCTTAACTTCTGTTCGGTCATCATCTACCTACAGGGTATAGTAAATTCTCGTTTTGCGAACCTTTTTCAATTGTAAAGTTTAAGTACATTTATTCAGTATTTTGCCGGTTGTAATAAGTAGAAAATTAATGTGTTGTAATTGAACTAAGAATATTCGGTCGCGATTGAGCTAAAGATTTGAAGTTGCCGCGGACCTTTTCTTTTCTTGATATAGTGTAATATTACTGTTTGTTAATTTATTTAATCATAAACGTTTGTGATTGTCATTTCCATTTGTTTTCATATTTCTTCTGTAAATATAGTGGTTTAAGTGTTTTGAGAAATCACGTGTTTTATTTGCTTGTTATACAATTGAGTTCATTTATATTCAGTAAAGTTTGTTTGTGAAGTAACCTGGTTGAGGGAAACCAAAAAGGATATAAACACCTAGAAGGAAAAGGGTAAGCACAGTTCTGTTTTCGATGGATATACTATAATACCGACGGAGTCTGCAAAGTGATTGGGACACTTCGTACTCTGCCAATGGTAATGTCTGATTAAATCATGTAATTAGGGGAATAAAACCCCAGTTATTACAATAGATTTAGGAGACCATTCAAATTATATACATTTATATCAAGAAACCAGTGATATAAAATTTCCTCGAACACTCAATAAATCCTGACTTCTCTCTGTTGATGAGTTTTTTAAGAGTTAATATGTCCATCTGGGAAGCAACAACATATAAGTCTGACAAACTTGATTCTCAGTCAATATAATTTCTTCGATAGTTTCATAATTTTACAGAAATGACATACGGGAATCGATTACTGACATTATAAAACGAATTTACAAAAAATAAAATTTGTTCTACGACTTTATGGAGCCCAGAAATTGGCTAAATTATTTTTGAAAAAAACCTAACCTAGAAAAATGCTATTACTTTAAAGCCATGTATTTATCTTTAAAATTAATAAAACCGTTACAATTCTTTCACAGCATGATAGTGCAACTCTCAATTAAAAGAATGAACACAAGATCGTTACTGTAGAACCCTCCGTGGAGAAAGTCTATCCGATTTTCAAGAACTCCTTTTTTTCGAAAAATCGATATATCTCGAAAGTAAAAGATATTCTTCAATTTTTCAAAAACGTACTTGCCGAATTTCGACTGTTTTTTCGATATATCTCGAAGGGTGTTATCACAACTGATACTTAAAAAAATAGCAACCGAAAGAAGTATTTAGGTCCTACAATTTTCTCACTATAGGTTTTTCAATTAAAGTTATTGTTTTTTGATTATTTACGAAAATCTGGTCTGTTCAACTTTTCGAGTTCGAGTTCGTCACTTCAGATCGAGTCCATCGAATCACACATCTTTCTTTGAATTCTTTTTTTGTTTCCGGATATGAATTTTGGTAAACTTAACAATATGCCGTGATAGGTTGATTGGGCTAGTATTCTAACATTAATGACCGCAAAAGCACCTACTGTTTTCAATAACTAAGATGTTCGGTTTTGTCACAGTCACAACAGATAAAATAATGAAAACTTACACATAATCGAAAAAATATAACTAGCGATATTTCTAAAGGTGTAAAATTCCAATATTCTGTCATTGTCATGTTTTTATTTGATTTTACTTTTTAACGATTTTAGATTGCCTGTAATTTACTTACTCTCTATATGTCGACAATTTTAAACACGAAGAAAACTGTCTTAATGCAATTTTTTGGCAGAAAGAAATTTTACACTGACATAAATGTAACATTTAACCAATTAACACTTGTCCCAAGTTCAACAACAAAATTTCTTGGTATACATATTGACAGTGATTTGAGCTGGAAATACCATATTAGCAATGTTTGTCGAAAAATAAGTAGTGGCTACTATGCAATCTTGCAACTAAAAAATGTTTTAGACCAAAACTCACTATTAAATGTTTATTATGCACTCATTAATTCGATACTGTCGTATAACGTCATTTTGTGGGGTGGCGCTTCTGAGAGTGAGAGGATTCTAATTGCTCAAAAACGAGTCATTCGATTAATTTTTGACTTACAGAAAACTCAGTCATGTAGAGTATTTTTTAAACAACATGCTATATTGACGTTTCCTTGCGTGTATATATACAATTGTCTCATATATACAAAAAAGAATATAAGCAAGTATGAAACAACTTCTCAACCACATAATTACCCTACTAGACATGGTAATCTACTGAAAATACAGAGACGCAGAACAGCACTCTACGAGAAGTCTCCACTGCTGGCCGGAGTAAAATTTTTCAATTCCCTACCTCCCGAAATTAAAGAAAAAGCCTCCTTATATTCTTTTAAAAAGGAATTGCGAAATTATTTAATAAATGGTTGTTATTATTCAGTCGACGAATTTTTAAATAATAATTGGGTACTTTTAACTACTTAAGAAAAATAAGTGTTTTACGATATATTTGACTATCTATTTATTTCGATGTTATTTATGTATGTTGGTGCAAGTATCGTCATGTACTATATTTTATATATTTTATTTATTATTATTGTTTTTTGTTTATGTATTGACATGTCCTATATCGTTATACTATGATCGAAGGGATAAATAAATTATTATTATTATTATTATTATTATTATTATTATGCCTTATATAAGTAAAGCTTATTCCGTCTATATTTATCTATCGAGGAGGAGTAAAATTCTGACGCTAACCTAACGTAATCTAAAATCTATGTATTTAGAGAAATTTCATCTGCGAATACATTTGTTGGGCTCTGTATACTATTGATGGCATAACTTAATCTGATATTAATAGAGGACGTCATTATGACCGACCATGAATGATAAATACAGAACTTGATTTAATCGTGTCATGTTTCCTGTTGAATATAGCATTGATTAAATCTACCGAATTTACATGAAATTACAAATTTTACTCGGTTCGACTAAGTTTGTTATTGGAGTTGTGCAATTTCGAGATTCAACACTACAAGTACGTTAATTATTAAGGAATATAAGAAAATTTTCCCTACACCAGCACATGTGAACTTGATTAACTTCCTTTATTACTCTCGTGATTCGTATATTTGGAACATAAAAATTGTTAAAACGTGACTAGAATATGTATAGATATGTACCATCTACGTCAAGCTCCAATTAATTAAAGCAACTAGAGTACTCACATGCGATTCGTGAAATTCTGCACGTAAATTTGAATTTTATACCTAGCCTTCTCAACTAAGTTACAGAGTATTGAAAATACTTTAATATAATATAATAATACCTCTATTTTCATACGACATGTTTTACATGCATAGAATAATGTCAACAGGAGAATAACAATACATTAAACATATGTAAAATAAGGTGTTAATGCAATAAATAGTAACGGATACTTATTTGTAAGAGCAAAATTCTACAATACTGATATTACAAAACAGATACTGTAAACTATGCTTATAAATAAACAGTTAGGTACAACAGGTTAGAGCAGACGATATGACCAAACACATAAATTATACAATACATGTAATCTATGTGAATGGAACAAAGAGCAATAAATGTCTAATAAATGCCGGTGCACCACAAGGTTCCATATTAGGGCCGTTCATTTATCTTATCTTTGCCAACGATCTCACTCTATATATTCAAAGAAAATACAATGTTCATATTACGTGCTACGCCGATGTGTATCATCAACTTTTCAGTGGTTCAAAAAAGTCCTGACGCAGTAAGAAATACATCTAAGGATCTATATAAAGACATCATAATTTGGTCAGAGAAGAATCGGCTTATGCTTAATAAAGAAAAAGCAAATATTGTATCATTTAGGTATAATATTGAGCAAAACTTTAGCGACGAATTTCTAATAACAGATTCTGCTAACATATTGGGTATTACGTTCGACCGAAATTTGACGTTGGCTGCTCACATAGATAGCGTGTGTGTGATGCTCAGTAAAGTTTGTTATGGTATGCGCAACTCAAAAAATCATCGCGGTAAAAATTCTATAATGACATTCTATTATACTAACATACATTCTCCTCTGCGTTATGGAATTATGCTGTGGGGATTGAGTACTACTTATGTTAGTCGGGCATTTATTATTCAAAAACATGTCACTAGGATTATGGAGAGTTTACATCCCCGAGATTCATGCAGAGGATATTCTAAGGCCTTAAGAATATTAACCCTGCCTTGCTTATATATTTACGAAATCTGTTGCTAAGTTTTACTTCCACATCCACGTAGTGGATTGGAAGTATAGTAATCGCAAAAAAATTTTCAAAAATTTTTATTCGTGAAATAGGTTTAGAATGTCGTGAAACGTCGAGATTTTAAATTTGAGCGAAAAAAAATTTTCTGTCTGTCTGTCGGTCTGTCGGTCTGTCTGTCTGTCTGTCTGTCTGTCTGTCTGTAACTTTTTTTTGTCCGCACGCTTTCTCCGGAACGGTTTAAGATATTGACCTGAAATTTTGTACACGTATATATTATAACGAGATCTGGAACTGGATTGTTTTTTGAGGAAATCCGGTGAAGGGTTGGGGGTTAAATAGGGGTAAATAGGGGGAAATAAGTAAAGCAAGCTTGTAAGAGTACAGAAACTTGAAATTCGGTGTATGTACTAGAAGTTAAGGCCTCACATTTTTCTATAATATTTTTCAACCCCCCACCACCCCTACCCCATTAATGGGGTTGATAAAATAAAGTTGAGATATTCATTTGAAATTTCGTACACGTATGTATTATAACGATGTCTAGAATTAGATTATATTTTGGGATGATTCCGTTGAAGGGTTGGGGGTTAATTTGGGGTAAATAGAGGAATATAAGTAAAACAAGTTGGTAAGAGTACAGAAACTTGAAATTCGGTGTATGTACTAGAAGCCAAAGCGTCAGATTTTTTAATAATATTTTTCAACCCCCACCACCCCTACTCCAATTTGAAAAGGGTTGATAAAATAAAATTGAGATATTCATTTGAAATTTTCTACACGTATGTATTATAACGACATCTGGAACTAGATTATATTTTGAGATAATTCCGTTGAAGGGTTGGGGGTTAAATAGGGGTAAATAGGGGAAAATAAGTAAAGCAAGCTGATAAGACTACAGAAACTTGAAATTCGGTGTATGTACTAGAAGCCAAGGTCTCAGATTATTTATAATATTTTTAAACCCCCACCACCCCTACTTCATTATTAAAAGGGTTAATAAAATAAAATCGAGATATTCATTTGAAATTTGGTACACGTATGAATTATAACGACATCTGGAACTAGATTATACTTTGAGATGATTCCGTTGAAGGGTTGGGGGTTATTTAGGGGTCAGTAGGGGGAAATAAGTAAAGCAAGCTGGTATGAGTACAGAAACTTGAAATTCGGTGTATGTACAAGAAGTTAAGGCCTCAGATTTTTTTATAATATTTTTCAACCCCCCACCACCCCTACCCCATTAATGGGGTTGACAAAATTAAGTTGAGATATTCATTTGAAATTTCGTACACGTATGTATTAATAAGGACGTCTGGAATTAGTTTATATTTTGAGATGATTCCGTTGAAGGCTTGGGGGTTAATTTGGGGTAAATAGTGGAATATAAGTAAAACGTTGGTAAGACTACAGAAACTTGAAATTCGGTGTATGTACTAGAAGCCACAGAGTCAGATTTTCTTATAATATTTTTCAACCCAACCACCCTTACTCCAATATGAAAAGGGTTGATAAAATAAAATTGAGATATTCATTTGAAATTTGGTACACGTATGTATTATAACGACGTCTGAAACTAGATCATAATTTGAGATGATGCCGTTGAAGGGTTGGGGATTAAATAGGGGCAAATAGGGGAAAATAAGTAAAGCAAGCTGGTAAGACTACAGAAATTTGGGATTCGGTGTATATACTAGAAACCAAGGCCTCAGATTTCTTTCTAATAATTTTCAAACTCTACCACCTCCGCTTCATTATTAATGGGATTGATAACATCAAATTGAGATATTAACTTGAAAGTTAGTACACGTATGTATTGTAGTGACATCTGATTGAGATGACTCCATTGAGGTGGTAGGTTGTAAATAGTGGAAAATAAGTACGGTAAACTAGAAACTTCATTTTTAACGTATATGGTAGAAACCAACTCCTCAAACTTTTCTATGACATCTACTCCAAATATTATTAAAATTCTATGACCAATAATTTCCACATACTAGAGTGCAAATATAGTCAAGATGTTTCCTTTAAAGTGACTTGTATTTGTGATTAGGAAATAAAGATTATTATCATTATTAATAAGATTAATTTCATGGGAAAATTTCATTGGTCCATCTAATAAAGTACTCATCAACAGAATATAAGGTGTTTTCTAGAAGACAATTTCTTAAAACTTTTTTGAATTTAATTAAATTGCATGTTTGTTTCATGTTGTCAGGAAAGTGATTATAAATTTCTATAGACATTATTTTTGGCTCATTTGCTGTGAGTGACAGGTGATGATTTGGAATTAGCAAATTATTTTTTAAACGTAAATTATAGTTTATTTTTCCATCTGAAAAATGTGTCACTTAGAAGGTATTCTCTTTCACGTAAATAACACAAGCTAATATATAAAGAGAAGGAACTGTTAGTATTTTTAAATTAATAAACAACTGTCTGCAGGAATGACCCATTGTTTTAAATAACGTTGTTCCTTCCTTGTTCCTTTTTTGCGATATAAGCAGATCACTACCTTTACTTGAGTTTACCCAGCATAATGCAGTAGTTTAGATGTGAGTTCACATGCGCGAAATAAAACATTTTAAGTAAACCTAGGCTTAGGTTATTGCATAGTTGCCAAATCACGTAAGACATGGTGGGCATTTTGCCACTTCTTCTCCCTCTTCCATCAGATCATCTTAACAGATGTTTTGTGATCTATACAATGTTATTATGCTAGGCCTTCCATCGGTGTATACCACGTCCAATTGCCTCACACCGTATGTCGTGGCTATCTGCTAGACGCACGTCATTATCAGCTCTTTGGTGATATCATCTCAATGATTAGTCATTTCCGTCTTTCTGTCCGTTTGTGTGTCACAGGTTCTTTGTTTTTTTAATGATTGTTATAACCGCTACCCAGACATAAAATAATATCTTAAAGATAAAATTTCCCCCTTCTATTGTATGCAAGCGGGTGTGAGTTTTTTTCACGCATCCCATAGTGTGGAATGTCTCTAAATGAAATTGTCTACCATTGTTTATTTGTGGCATATTCAGATTTTCTTACTTTTTGTTGGGTATTTTGCCACTGAAAAATATTTAAAAATTTTATTGAAAAATTTCCCTCTGCGCCTAACGGATCAGACGGAGGTTGGTTCTTGAATACTTGATTGTTTCAAAAAGCCTCATGATCGCGACGTGTTCCATCCTCATTCGTTGCATTTTTCAGGAGATTGCCAACGGTTTCCTGGACTTCCGTGTATGTAATTTGCATAAGACTGTATTTACATTTGTTCGAAAATTTGAATTATTATTAATTATCATAAACAGTTTAGTGAATCCATTTGAAGTTTATGGTAGTGTGTTATCAAGTTTAAAAGAACAATATCCTACATTTTAGTTGTTTTTTTAATTGAAAAAATATAGCAGGCAGGAAGATTTTTACAAAATTATGATAAGGGTAGTAAATATCTCCACTTTGTATATATGCTAGGTGGATGAAGTAATTTCGTTAGATGCCTTTTCATTAGTAACTGAGATGTGCCAAATTTCGTCTTTTTCATAATAGGTTATTTTCAGATAAAAAATTTAAACCGCTTTTTGCACATCCCCTTGGGGGGGGGGGGGTTGTAGTTGGACAGGAAACGCTTATTTTGAAAACTTTTGTATGAAGAATCCAGTTTCATTTTCGATACGGAATTAGTACTTCAATTTTGTGCATATTACTATTGGACACCCTGTATATAGTATTATCGCGAGGTATTATTTGATATTGGTTAGAACCGCTGAAAGTCGAGATTTGCTTTACAAGGTGTAAAATATATATACTAAACAGGTAGAAAATAATGGCATTGAATCGAGTGAAATATCGTTTAAGTTAATAAATCTTGTTACAAATTGAATAAAAACGAATTAAAAATTTATTTTAAAATAAAATAATCACCCCGACATAGTTATGTTGCATTTCACCCCAATAATAGAGATGTTAAAACAGATTTTAAATTGAACTGCGTTTGATTCAATTAAAGTTTAATTAAAAGCTTAATTGATTCATATTTCATTATACATAATCAAGTACCTAAAAAACGGGGATTAATCAATATTGAAACTACTGTCTTTTATGTTTATTTTTCCAAAATTTAATTAAATGCCGCTGAAAGTGTAATTACTGCTAATTAATTTGCGACAGAAGTAAAATTGCACAGTGAAAAGCTTACGTTATGATAACAAAAAACAATGTTCACTTATGTTTTTTTTATTTTATAATTTACTAACATACCTATATACCGGTTCTTCAGATTGAAGTATCTCTGAATGGAGGAACCGTAGTTATATTGAAAATAATTTAAACCCCTAGCGCACTCTATTCGTAGCGATTTTTAAAAACACACTCTACGTTAAGTATCCATTAAAATCAACTAATTAACAGTTATTAAAAATTCTAAAATAAAGTTTCACCCAGTCATCAGGCTGATTGTGCATTTTCACCCGAGAGTGAAGTGTAAAAATAAAAATAACGCATAAATATAAGTATTTAGAACCAGCTTTAAATGTTTAAAAATGAGTTATTATTTGTTTGCTTATAATTGTATTGAAACATATTCTTTATAGGATTTTGCAAACAGCAGAAGACAATAACTATCTATAACTAAAAGAAGAGTATGTGTAAATTATTAATGAAATCTTTGCATTCTTTCGGTAACCTGAATTCCAGTTATGCTAGCAAATTAAAACCCTGAAATGAATTTGTCTAATTTCTTATTTGACAATTCTCGTTCTAACACTAGCATCCAAACAGTCCCCTACGGCCATGCAGATTAAACTAGTATCTACATAACCCCCTACGATCATAAAGATTCAGTTAAAAATGAGAACAAGGGCCTAAAATTAATTTATTTATCTACCTTGTCTTAAAAATTTTTCATTCTAATGGATAACATTTTCATGAAATCTATCATTCTGTTCCTTGGAAATGCTTAGCCTTTGAAACGTTTTTCGCCCTTATTCTGGAGCTCATCAAAAACATCTTTATGGGTGTTTAAAAATGAATTATTATTTGTTTGCTTATAATTGTATTGAAACATTCTTTATAGGATTTTGCAAACAGCAAAAAAAATTAATATTTCTACACAAAGTTTTTCTTTTATAGATAGTTAATTTTTTTTTTTTGCTGTTTGCAAAATCCTATAAAGAATGTTTCAATATCTTTATGGGTTGCTTTATGTCTTTCTGATGGCCTTTGTTCTCATTTTTAACTGAATCTTCATGATGTAGATACTAGTTTAATCTGCATGGCGGTAGGGGACTGTGTGGATGCTAGTATTAGAATGAGAATTGTCAAATAAGAAATTAAACAAATTCATTTTAGGATTTTAATTTGCTAGCATAACCAGAATTCAGGTTATAGAAAGAATGCAAAGATTTCATTAATAATATACACATACTTTTCTTTTAATTATAGATAGTTATTTTTTTCTGCTGTTTGCAAAATCCTATAAGGAATATGTTTCAATACAGCTTTAAATATTTTTAAAATTGAGGACATTCTCAATCCTACCTATATGTATGTTATTTCTATGTGTGTTCAAACATTACTCTGAGATGTGTTAAGCAATTTCTATGAAATTTGCAAAAGAAAGATTACGACTCGGTAATGGTCAAGTGTTAATTCACCAAGTTATGTCTAATATGCGGTAAGCTAGAATCGGAAAAAATCGAGAACTAGGCCAATGCTCAGTTATAATTTCATCGAAATTGCATTAAAATTACACATGCATACAAAAAAAATTTTTTTCCAAATTACTGACTCCCCTAACCGTCATGTTTTTTGACTTACTGAATCTGAATTTTGCATTAAAAATATGGGTTTCACGGTTCAGTTCTCCCCTGAAACCAATTATGAGAGGTCTCAAAAGTGGTCTTTGGGTAGATAGCGAAAAACTGAACCATAAAACCTATACTTTTTACTCAACATTATAATTAAGGGGGTCAGAAAAATATTTTTTTTGCATTCCTGTGTTAATAGTTAGGTATTATTCTCGGAGTTGCTGATCTTTAATTTTATGTCAAAAGTCAACCCAATAGGGCTACAATAAGTGCAAAACTTTTACAGTGCAGATTTACGTACGTTTTACACGGAATCTTGAAGAAAATTTCATTGTGCAACATTATACCATAATATAGTCCTAAATAAGTGTCCCCCATACTTAAATGATAAAGTGAACTACCGCAGTGATGTTCACACCTTAAACTTGAGATTCAGAGGAATATCACCTCTATCTCATAGAACTTCTTTATAACGTAGAAGTTTCTCATATAACATATTTCGGTTATATAATAATGTACCTTTTGGTTATAAAAATTCTGGGTAACCTAAATTCAATGTACTATTCAAACAATTTATTTTATCTCTGTAAATAAAATAAATGAAATAATAAGACCCCACGTGCTTTACATCTAGTCATTTTAGTTAAATTTGCATATCCTAACTTAACTTAATTTTGCAAGTTTCTTTTGTTCTCATTTCCTTATTTAATGACGGTCTTCTATGGGGCTAAAACTGTGATCAATATTATATTGTTTCCTTGTAGCCATAGTTAGATTTAAGTATTATGTGTTAACAATATATTGTACTCAATTTTTATGGACTACAATAAACGTTATTATTATTATTATTCTCTGATAACGAGCCTGATATTAACCCTATAGTATTGACGCGGGTTCTGTCGAGTCCGCGTTCACCTTTAATTGTCTGTAATTTGGTGGGCATGAACTCATATCTTCCTAACCTTGAGTTTACAAACGAGTACCTTGTAGTGGAACTAAGTGCAGTATGTACTGCGATTTAGAGCAAATAATTAATTTATTGATTTATAAATTTAAATTAACATATACTGCGATTCCAAGCCGGGAATAATTGTTGCGTAGAATACTGACGCGAGAATTTAAAACATACAGATTTAAATAAACAACACATATTTGTATTTATGTCCATCTATTTATAACGATCAATTATTTAGATTAATGGGAACAACTGCATAAGTATCATCATTATTCACAAAATTTCCAGGGATAACAATACAGTATAGCTATAATTTACTCTATGTATTTTAGTCGAAATAAAAACGTTATTTGGGAAGTACTTAGCAAGATTTATTGATTTTATAAAACTTTGACTATTGCCTGAAATTTTGTTAGTATATGTGAATCACAAGTATATTGAAATCTCAGCAAAGATAGTTAAATAATCACCATCTCCTGTAAACTGATATAAAGATAGAAATATGTATACAGTATAAGTATATGTATACGGGTTGAGAATCTCCTCTTAAAAATGTTTTGAAGCCTGTTAAAGACAATTCCTTATTATACTAAGATCTCCAAAAAATTTAAAAATTAGTAATATGATTCACATCAACTGACGGATGGGAAAATTCTCTATAAAAATGGTGCCTTACCAACTTTTCTCGTAAGAGCTACAAGTGATTTGTTTTTCGTGAACATCGAATAAAGAACGTTTCCTTAAAAATATATAAAAATAAATTTAAGGGAGCGCTATATGACAACTCTGAAATGAGTAGGTGAAGGGAAATATTTAATTATACAATAGTGTCTGTATATATTGATAAATACATAAAAAATATAGCCTGTTTTGTAATACAACTGACTGACATTTAAGCATCCCACCATTGAAATAAAATTTATATTACAAATTATTTTCTTAAAAATCGCCGGTCTTCTCTTCATTTTTATCATTATTTTTTCTTCTTCATCGCCCTCCCCTTCACTTCACAATGTCACTTGTTACTTCATCCTTAATAGGTACAGTAAGTATGTGAAGAGGGCTATAAGGCAGTACAGTAGATCGAATACTCCCTATAAAATGAATAATTATCTTAACTTTTGGAAGAATAATGTTTTGACAAGATACTATTACTTCTCTTCAAAATATAACACGTACTTATTGTACACCTGTGGATTCGATGTAAGATTTCATTAAAATGTGTTGAAAATATTTCATCTTCAATAGTTGATAGACTCGACCTTTACTTGGTGAAAATCCATTATCACTAATGAAATAAAAAACACTAAACTATTTTTCACGTTTTCACATGTATTACGTCAACATGACGATCGTTTCGCTAAAACATGTAGTGTTACAGTGCGCTCATCTGATGAAGCTAATGTTTTAGCGAAACGATCGTCATGTTGACGTAATACATGTGAAAACGTGAAAAACAGTTTAGTGTTTTTTATTTCATTAGTCATCTTCAATATTTGGTATCGAAATATATACATAACAAGTCGGTGCCATGTAAAAATAATCAAGATAATTAGTTACCTCTTCACCGTCTTGTTTTACTTTAAAAATATAAGTACATGATACAACAATTTCAAGGCATGTTGCATCAGTTAATTGCGGTCTAGTCCACTGCTACTAAATATACATACCCCACTGGGCTACTGAAATGAATATATAATCAAACGCTGATACCTTCCTCTTTAAAATGTTGTTTCGTTATTTCGAATAATTTTTCAAAAGTTACGCCAGTTTCATCCCTAACGATGCGTTATGGCAATTTCAATGATAAATTAAATATGCAATTCTGAAGTGCATTTGATGTGAACTATGCAGATTCGGAAAATGTTTCTTTGAAATATTGTAGTAGTTTCAACGATTTAACGACCGTCTACAATAAACGTGTCTACAGCTGCCTATGTACATGTGGTGGGGTGAGAAGGTGAGGTAATGTACGATGTAGGTTGCTTCGCTATCGCTTGCTGTCATCGCCATAGGTAAACGAACAGTTTCCAAATGTGTATTAAATTTTGTACTTTCAAAAGTTTTCACGTATTTTATTATTTATCCCAATTTTATTTCAACTTCCGGTTATGGTATCCAGTACCCCTACAAACTCTTTTTTGTTATCTTATACGCAATTAAGGTAAAGAACCGCTGCCTATGGAATCATTACTTTCAGATCCAGATTTCCCACACAAGTCTCTAAAGGAATACTTTTTGACTATGTTTGCACTCTAGTATGTGGAAGTTTGTCATAGAATTTTAATATTTGGAGCAGAAATCATTAAAAAAAATTAAGGCGTTGGTTTCTAGAATATGCGCCAAACATAAAGTTTCTGGACTCTTATTAACTTCCTCGACTTATTTTCTCCAATTACACCCCCTCACGAAATTATCCCAATGAGATGTCATTACAATACATACATATACCAAATTTGAAGTCAATGTCTCAGTTTTATTTTATCAACCACTTTATTATACAAGCGTCTAGGGAAACCGAAATGCGGAAGCTTTTGCGCATTACCTTGTAGATGTGTAATAAATTCGCGCAAGTCGAGAAATTGAAATATTTCGTATTATTTTGTGAAAAAAAGGCGGGGGGACACCCTCCGCACCCCCCTTTTCTTTGTCTGCGACAATAATACTGCCTGCGGCGCTAATAATTATTAACAATTAGATATCAAAATAAAAACCTACTAACCTAACCTAAAGAAATCACACGAAATAATGAAATTATTATATAAAAAGAAGGAGAACCTAAAGAAATCAGAAAAGAATTTGTAAAAAAATATATTAATCGTTACAAAATAAAACTCAGCAGACGTAGGAATTTGATCCCGGGACGTAGGAAGACGTAGGAATTTGATCCCGGAGATCCTTCGCACCATAAGCAAAAGCATTTTTAACATTAACATTAACAAACTTTTTATTCATTATAAATAAGAACATATCAGGTGTATAGAAAAAGGTAGGTACATTCGTATAATAATATAATAAAATAATGTATGTACAAATCGAGGGGTTTAAACCACCTATTGTGGCAACAAGCCCCCCGATCCGTCGATGTTGTGACGGGTGACCTACGATGACCTGTTGTAAACAATTGCACTGAAACCAGACACTTATAACAATCTATGCCTATTTATTTTTGAGTATTTCCCCGGGAGGAATCAACATACAGTGTTTTGGACAGTGTGGGTAACGCTTACTGTACGCAGGAAAATATTGTAAAAAAACTGTTTTTGGAGATACAAGCGAAAGCGTTACCTATGCGCTAACCATGTGGCTGCGCAGATAAACACTAGAGCAAAGCAGAAATAGTAAAGAAAATGATCACATTTTGCGCATCTCGAAGTATTCGCATTTCGGTCTCCCTAGACACTTACCTTTGGAGTGGAGGTGGTGGAAGGGTCGAAAAATAATAGAGGGAAATATGAGGCCTCGGATTCAAGTAAATACATCAAATCACAAGTTTCTGTACTCTTACCAGCTTGCTTTACTCATTTTTCCCCTATTTACCTCTACTTACTCCCCCACCCCTTCAACGGAATCGTGTCAAAATATAATCTAGTTCCAGATGTCGTTATAATACATACATGTACCAAATTTCAAGTGAATATTTCAATTTAACTTTAACGGCTCCATTAATATAAAAAAATCTGAGGCCTTGGCTTCTAGTATATATGTACTCCAAATCCCAAATTTTTGTACTCTTACCAGATTGCTTTACTTATTTTCTCCTATTTACCCCTATTTACCCCCAACCCTTCACCGTATAAGTTCAAAGAACAATTCAGTTCCAGATCTCGTTATAGTACATACGTGTATAAAATTTCAAGTCAATATCTAAAACCCTTCCAGAGATACCGTGGGCACAAAAAGAGTTAGAGACCGACAGACAGAATTTTTTTTGCTCAAATATAAAATATCGACGTTTCATGATATTCTAAACCTATTTCAATATAGATTACTATACTTCCGCTTCACTATGTGAATGTGGATGTAAAAATATATTCGTTGTGTACTTAAATTGAGTAGCATCACCTAAATTTGTACTCTATTTGGACAAAATGTTAAATGATGTTTGCAATTGGCCACTTTCAACTTCAATTTCTGCTGGTTTATTTCAATATGCTATTATTATTTTTATTTCAAAATAAACTCATAGTGAGCAAACTGCAGCTTGCTTATTGTACAGCATTACGGTCTTGTATTGTTTTCTTATTTGAAAAATGTTTGAGTGGCCACTCTTTATTGGAAAACGGATTGATTGGAGCGTAGAGCGAGAAGTGATTTGATTGTGTGAAAAGAGGTAATAAGGAGAGTGGAAAGTATTATGGGAAATCTTTATAAATCAGCTTGTACAGTGGCGTAACCTTTTCCATACTTTTTGCTTTGTTTGTATACACATCTTCTTAGAGTAATATTTTGGGAGTAAATATATACTTATTAATGTATCATCTTAGTTATGTCTGAATAATTTTCTAAAATAGTTAAGCTACACGGTGAGGTATGTAAAAAGACACCATTGAGTCATCCTTCACTTTAAGAAATTCATTAGGTGCTAATGCTGTTACTTTAAGAAATATATATTTCTAATAATCTCCTCATTTCAATACATACGTAAGATAACGTGTCTTTAAAAGTTAACACCCTGCTAATACAAGAGATGATGAATTAACGAGGTCATTTAGTAAAATTTGATATTGCATTTTTAGTACGAGTATACAAGGCAATCGTCGAAAAATTGCAACACTGAAAAGTTGAGATCAACGCGATAAGTAGTAGAAATATACTGCTTTAAACATGAACCGATGCGCAGGAAACTCTGACGTCACTTACTCCCAAAACTTGGCTCGAAAATACGTTTATGTGCGATGCCGGTTATTTAAAAGCAGACTCACCTATCAATAAGAATATCTGATCAATAATGAATGACAAACAGTGTCAAAATTGTATCATGAATAAGATTTAAAAAAATATTTATTTTGTAATGGATCTAATTAAAAGTTACCTCACTGATAGACTACAATTTGTTGAAGTTAAGTCCGTTAGAGGCGAGGCGGGAACTATTAAATACGGTGTGCCTCAAGGCACAGTCTTGGGCCCTTTACCATTTAGTATATACATTAATAATTTTTTCAATCTTAAAATCGAGGGAACTGTAATAGGTTTTGCGGATTATACCAACATTTTTTTATCAAAAGGATTCTTGTGGTCAAATAATAGAAAGTGCTGAAAGAGACCTCAGTGCCATTAAAGAATGATTTGGCTATAAACTTCTCACAATATTTTTTTTTTAAAGCAATATTTGCCTTTCTGTTTTAATAAAAGGTGCTTACTAAACTTCACAAAACTAAAAGTAAACAGTGAGAACTTGACTTTTGAAATTAATACAGACAGTACAATAAAGTACATCGGCATTATATTTGATAAACATTTAAAATGGGAACAACATATTAAAAAAGAAATACTACAAAAGAAAATAATAAAAATTATGCTACATAAAAATAGCACAAACCCATGTGATGAAACATACACAGATGATAAACTGTTAGATTTGAGACAATTATTTTTCCTAGATGTAACCACTACCAACATGAAAAAATCATGTTTTAAAAGAATTGATCATATGCATGATACAAGGTATAAGAAGGAAAATTATAAAATGCCGGCAAGTAATAAAAACATTGGTCAGTGTAATCATTGTCATGTTGCTCCTAGGTTATTTAATTATCTACCTCAGGTAACCAACTATATCACTGAATGTATTAAAAAGTAAAACTAAGAAATTTCTATTAAATTGCAATAGATCAGAGATAGAGAACTTTGTAGAAATGATATAACTACACAATCTCATAATTTTGTTATAACTTTACATTCAATAAAACAACAATAACTGTACATAACATGTGTACATTTACTTTTTATTGTACTAAAAATAATTATTATAAGTACATGTAAATAAGTTTTAATTTTTTTATTTCATTTAATGAATTTTTAATTCATGTTAGTTAACGTTTTTTAATGTATACATATTAGAAACCCCGTTTAAATTAATCATTTGAAGTACGTGCAAATGGATTAACTATCCTACGGCCAGTCTTAGACTTTGTGGGTTATTCAGTTTATTTGCGACTATACTAACTTTACATTCAATAAAACGACAATAACTGTACATAATATGTGGACATTTACTTTTTTATTGTACAAAAAATTATTATTATAAGTGCTTGTAAATAAGTTTTAGTTTTTATTTCTTTTAATGAATTATTAATTCATGTTAGTTAACGTTTTTTAATATATACATATTAGAAACACCGTTTAAATTAATCATTTGAGGTACGTGCAAATGGATTAACTATCCTACGGCCAGTCTTAGACTTTGTGGGTTATTCAGTTTATATGCGACCACTGTAGAAATAGTTAGCATTTATTTTAGTACTGTATTGGAGGTATTATAGAATCTTATAGTGTTACTGAATTATTATTGTTAAACTTTTTTTATGAAAATAAACTGTTATTATCATTATACAAAAAATTCTAACACAAGAAGAATAAAGAGAAAAGTAAATTTTATAAGAGAACGTTCTAACATTATTTAATCACATGTATAGTAGTTAATATTATTCACACAATTCGTGTTACTTTATATTTTATTTATATCAGTTATTTGCAAAAGCACAATTGGAGATATATTAAATTACTATAGAACTAAATGACGCCATACAGCTGTTAATATGAGAACGCGTTGGTTAATTATGAACTCTATAGAGACTATTGAAAATTATACTTCTTTGCATTTCGCTTTAAAATCACATGATCTTTCAGAAAATATAATAAAAAAATATGCTAAATGAGCCTATTGGACACATACCTTCATTAAGCAAAATAATGGCGAATTTTGTTCAGTAATATTGCTAATTTTTTCAGAATTTTTCTGGACTCAAGTTGATACTTTTATGTCCATAAATTTTTGACTTTGCAAATTTTCCCTGAGGCATAATTTTACTTCCGTATCCACGTGGTGGAGTGAAGATGTAGTAAACGTAAAAAAATGTGTTTTTTTTTTGTCTAAAATAGGTTCAGAATGTTATGAACTGCAGAGATCTTAAATTTGAGTGACAAAAATCGGTCTATCGGTATGTCTGTAACTTTCTTTTGTGCGCACATATGTATTATAACGATATCTAAACTGCATTTCGAACTTATTATGTTGAAGGGTTTGGGGAGTAAACAGAGTAAGTAAGTGAAACATGCTAGTAAAATTTCAAAAACTTGTAATTTTGTGATTATACCAGAAGCCAATATCTCAAATTTTGACCACTGAAATGAACAACTCTCATACTTACTAGAAGTAACATAATGCATAAAATCAAATATGTTATATAAAGTAAGTTTCTATCTGTGGATATGCATAGTAGCGGCCTCGGACGCACTTATGATTTTTTTTCGAATAATGATGATATCTGTAAAAGTAATAAATGTACCTACTTACCAACTGAAAAGTATTAATCCACGGTGGAATAATAAACTTACAGAAGAAGAAATCGCCAGTGTTTCTAGGCAATGAACATAAATTATTTGTTCTTTTTTAAAGTTTAATTTCTTGCATCTGGGGTTTTCTAAATTTTTAATTTAACTTTTATACAAACATCACATTCAAAAGTCTATGTTTGATCTACGTAATATTTACCGTAATCTCAAAGATCACTGAAGAGTAAAACACTAAATACAATTTTTGAGATTTTGAACAATATTCACCTGCACAGTTTCCGATGAAACAGATCTTAACATGTTACCCAGCCAAGATATAAATAATTATAGGCTGTAATTGTATGACTAATTAAATATTTAATTAATTATTGAGTTTAGGAAATTGGCTTCTTTCCGTTTCGCGCCAAGTTGTCTAAGCTGTAGGAAACTCTAGATAACAGTGTCTACGCATATATTTGCAGTTAGTAGTTGGATGTAAATCCAGGAAAATACAGTGTTCTCTTTTTATCTGCTTAAATATCAGCGCATACGTAGAAGGTAACTTTACGCGGGCGTTGCATAGCTGACATATACCATTCTTCGAAGGGCAGTCAGCTCCTTGCCTATTAAATGTTACTAAATGTTAGGTAAATAAAAAACATCTACTCTTCGATAGAGAAGAAGTTTGGCAAAGTTTACAGAGAGCCCAGCCCGTCTCCTGGCTTCGGTGATTGGCCTTAGTACCGGAAATGGGACGACGTTAAATAAGTGAGGAAAGAGAATTGTTTTAAATACTTTAAATGCATACACTCAAGAAGAAACACTTCAAATACTAGGAATTGAGTTGAGACAGTCACCGAAATAACGTATCATACATATATACTTTTAGACCAGTGACTTTAATTTATAAAAGTGTTGTTGCTCTTAGCACGCCAATTTTTCTTGTAAAAATAGTAAAACACTAGCCATATTACGGAGAAAATACTCTCAATGTAATTCACCCGCCGCTAAATTGGTTATTGCAAAATTACTGCAAAATTCATAATTGATTATATGCTTTTTTCTTTATAATCTCCATTCTAATCATCCGATTTGAAGATTTCAAAACTCATTTTACTCAGGGATACATGTTTTTTTTAAAGGAAATTGGTTCCATTATGCTTGAATAATAAATACTATTTTCACATAGCAAAAACTGGCGAATTTTTGCAAATTTTAAGTTCTGTATTCAAAGTTGCATACCTATACGAATTCTTCAGTTAGATTGCTGAAACTATTGTTACATACAAGTGTGTGAATTTGTTATGTGAAAATAGTAAATATTATTCAAGCATAATGGAACCAATTTCCTTTAAAAGAACATGTATTCCCGAGTAAAATGAGTTTTGGAAAGTTCAAATCGGACAGTTAGAACAGAGGTTATAAAGAAAAAGGCTTATAAACAATTATGAATTTTGTGGTAATTTTACAATAATAAATTTAGCGGCGCGCGGAGGGTGAATTACATCAAGAGTAATTTTCCCGTAATATGGCTAATTTTTTATTATTCTTACAAAAAAGACGGCGTTGCTCTTAATTTATTTTCTGGCCTAAAATCATTGGTCTATATATAAAAATCCATACTTGCGATGTATTCTTGAAATAAGTCTAGTAGTTTACGAGAAATCATCTAGGATATGCAATTGTCTCGATATAAAATTTTTTTCTTTAATTTTAATACTTTTTCAGGTTGGCACTCCGTATACAGTAAATATATTAGACTGACCTGCAAACATGCAGAGAAATTTCTCTCAATGTTTTAAAACTTACATTTTACCACGAAATTAGTAAAGTAAATTACTCATTTGTAAAAGACTTTGGTACTTAGCTAGAGTTAGATCCTATGTAAACTTTCATCAATAATTATCAAACTTGAAAGAAGCTACATAATAGGGACGCGTGAAAGAGGCTTATCGGTAAGAGAAATTTCCCGTCGATTGAGCCAAAGTGTTTTAATATGTTGCGTAAGGCAGTCGCCAATGAGGCACCAAACTTACACAGAGAACAACAGAATGTGCAGAACGTTACCCAGAACTGGCATCCTATCAAGGATATATACCTTCGGCAACAAAGCATCGGGTTACGAATATAGTCTTTAGAGTCGAACGGAGATTTTGTTTGTGAAAATATATGATGGATTCGGGAGGGCCAATGATGTGGAGAAAGAGCCATTATTGAATTTGCTGCGAAGGCGTTACAAACTCAATAGTCGGAGAGCCAAACAAGCTCTCGAGCCTAGGTCGTCGAACTTAGATATCAATTTTTTAAAGAATAAAAGAATCAGAGTGTTTTTATAATGTATTTTATACTCAATATTTGCAGTTCCAGCTAATCCAAGTACGTGCTCTGAAATAGTGAGGCGAAAACAAATGTTCCCAGAGGTATTTAATAATTGAGGAGCATCCATGCAAAACCAGACATGTCCATAATTAAGTTGAAATGAGTTAGTGATGAATTTTTAAGTATTTTCTTGATTAAAATCCATTGCCACAGTCAGAATCGCGCAAAACCGAATATATTATATGCTAAAATCATAGTAAAAACATGAAGTCCAAGCAAAACAGTACATGTCCAAACATTACAAAGTGAACAAAAAGTTTGTTCAAAATGGTACATGTCCAGTGATAATTCTTATAGGAGTAATATATGTGCCACCAAAAGCAGACTTGTCCAAATATGAAATTTATCTGTAATGTCGCTTTTCAGTTTCTGTATGGTTCTGGATCGTCTCGATAAAGGGCAATAATAGTAACTAAATGTTTATAAAAACATTTGTGCTACTATAAATTAATAGTTACCCGTGTCTCAAAGCGTCAATATAACCTTCAAATTCTAGTGTTTTAGTGTGTGCGATCTTTTGTGTTCTGTGCAATTGATGTAAATAAAACAAATTTAACTAATAAATAAGCTATGAATGTGTGCGTGGGATCAATAAACGTGGGTTCGAGAAAATAAAGCGGAGGGATGCATTTTAATTTTAAGTATATGTAATATGTAATTTTAAGTATATGTTTTAAGTTGTCTTCTGTAAGTTCATGTTTTCATTCTTTTTGCGAATTTTCTGATACTTTTTTTATAAAGACTTTTAAATATTACAGTTGTATTAAATAAAACAAGAAAAAAAAACAAGTCCATTAATTAGTCTGTGCATAACATGACATGTCCATTGATCAGTCCGAACAAAAGACGACATATCCACGCCGTCCGAGCAAAACAAGACATGTCCAAACAAAAAATGGCGTTATTTTGGTTGTTTACAAAAAATATCATTATATTCAAATGACTTTTGCGTTCAGTACAAGCTGAGAATATATTGCAATAGAAATTTCGAGCCTTGAACATGCAGACTCTTAATGCAAGAAAATTTGCGATTATCTCGAAATGACTTTTACTGGACATGTCCGGTTTTGCATGGATGCTCCTCAATTCTGCTTTCCAAAGAAAATACTGTTCAATAGTTCAAAGATCACGAGGGTATCATTGGCCATGAAACTCAACATATAATCGCAGGAAACCAAATCCTGGTGAAATACATACATTATTTTTTAAAATGGGTAGTAGTGGGAATGACGGCGAATATATTTAAAATATTTTGAAACATACAGGGTTTTAGGCGTCACGTCATATTCTTTTGTTTATTTTTAATGGGACACTTTGTACATAATTACATATATGAATTCTTCTTTTAAAGACGATGCGAACAGTAGGCATGCTATTTGATAGGTCTGAGTTTACTGGGATGTAATTTTACAATCTAATTTATGTGAAAAGTGGTGAATAAATACCTAGTTACGAGACTGTTATCAGATCAATAAAAGTCGCAACAAAAGTACGTGAAAATCTAATCTAAGGAAAGTGACGCCGGAAATGTCAAAACTTCCAGTCGTCATTATTTGGTTATTTATTATTTGTTCGTTACAACCTTTTTTTCTGATATATTTAAAAATAATGTAACTAAAAAGAAAGTTGCCCTATAGATAAAAACCAGCTTTCAATGATCCCCCATTTTTGTCTTTTTTGACAAAGTTACTACTAATTTTACTGTACTGAAAATTATTTAGCCTTGTGAAAGTTACGCATTTCATAAAATACTTAAATTAATCAGACGTTGATTTTAAATATTTTGTACTTTAGTCCTATTCTTTCCTGAAGGAAATTTCTTACTCTGACTATAAGAATAAATATTATTTTTGAAATCTTCTTGTTGATTTGGGCATAAAACAATTTCAGATTGATTTTTATTTTTAATAAATCTCGAGTTGTGTTACTTTGTCATCAAATCAGTGATAGATAGATTCCTGATTCACGATAGCATAGCAGAAAGCTCTTTCAGGGCTCACAAAGTTAACCTGTTTTTGACATAGCCTCTCCCAAAACATGGTACCGACCCATTACAGACCCATCAAATGGATGTCGTTTGAATTTTCATTAATAGAAGAATAGTCCAGTACGTGGGTATCAAAAAGGGGTGTTTGAATGCAAAAGGTGGGGTAGTAGTGATTTTTTAGTATGTTGTTAGGCTTGGGGCCCTAATGAAAAATTCAAGTTTTCGACCTCGAGGCGCATGCGCTCTGGTTTTTTGATAATAACTCAGAAACGGTGGCTTTCACGACAAAATATGTTCTATACAAAGTTAAAGAGGACAAAATTTCCCACAATTGTTGTTTAATTTTTTTTTTGTAGCACACATATGTTAGGAGTTACAGCTCTGTGAAGTTGCACTATTTGAAAAAAAAAGTATTATATTTTGTTATTTGGCTGTTAATAACTAAAATAAATAATTTAAACAAATGCCAATCATATTGAAATAATTTTTAAAGAGACTCTACTTTAATTTTATTTTAATAGGTTGCCCTAAACCTTAACGGATAGGCAGGTAGCGAGAGAACAGCTGCTGTCTAGTAGGTATTGAGAGAGGGTCATAAATGACCTTCAGTGCATCAAGTCTGTATGCGTCAGTGTGCTTATTGTCTAGCTTGCAGAAGGGTATGCTGTTATAATGGAAAATCCCCTAGTTGATTTGTGCTTTATTTGTGAGAAAACTTTAAGTGAAAGTGACGTCGTTGTAAAGGAAAGAGGTGTAAAGACACTTTTAAAATCGAATGAGTTACGAGGTAATCGCGCACATACACGCATTTTGAGAACACTATCTTCTGTAACTGTGCATGGCGCATGTCAAAAAAATTATATTAATGACAAACTGATGCCGCGTATTGTCGTAAAAAAGATAACGAACCTCAAGTAGCGTCGACATCCCGCAGATCTAGTATACCGACTTTTAATTTTAAAGCACAGTATTTTCTCTGTAATGAAGAAATTACACCGGACTTTTTAAATAATCAAAAAAAAAGAGGATATCACTCATCTCATCGAGATTTCGTTTGTATGGTGCAACTATTGGGAGTGAAAACTACGAAGTACGGGATGATGACTGGGGACGGGAAATAATAAAAATAATTCAGCATGTGGCAGACTTGGTTGCAGTAGATGCAAGATATCATATGTCATGTCAAAAGCGTCTGTATAATCGAGTACCATCGGGAAAAATAGAGGATATCGGCCTGCAACTAATGTTGACGAAGCGATGGAATATATTTACTCGTATCTTACGGAGAATTCTGAAGAATATCAATTTTCGCTTGGTGACGCTTTTAGGACGTACCACCAAGTACAGAAATGGAGAGGCATAGAGAAAAATCCTGAAGACTGAGGTTGGAATCATGGCGCTTACGGGCTCACTCCCATAACAATGGCGGAAAAACCAGCTCCCGATTCCTTATCAAAATCGGGATCTTGTAACTGCAAAAAGGGGTGTAGTGGGACATGCAGCCGCCGAAAGGCTGGACTTAAATTGTGGCTTCTGCAACGGAGAATCTTGCGGAAATATGCCGGAAATCCGCATTGAAAGCGAGGACGAGGATGACGACATTTTTCAGGTTAAGGACCAAAACTACGACCAGGATACCGACAATAACCAACCCGGACCATCGAAACGTACCAAAATGTAGTAGAAATAAATTTTTGTAACGCTCTAAAATCATAATTTACTATTCTTAAATTTAAAAAAAAATTCGATATACTTTTCGCCTTTAACTTTGTTTACGATAAGTATAATACTGTTAAATGACAAGTGCCTTTTAGTTTTTTTTTATGATTATGTACAAATATAATGATATATAATAAGAATAATAAAATAAAACTCAACCAAAATGAAGTTTTCGCATTTTTTTTTTCAAATAGTGCAACTTCACGGAGCTGTAACTCCTAACATATGTGTGCTACAAAAAAATTGTTTTAACAAAACATGTAGGATGTTTTGCCCTCTTTTACTTTGTATAGAACATCTTTTGTCGTGAAAGCCACCGTTTTTGAGTTATTATCAAAAAACCAAATTTTTGTACCTAAAATCCAAGATGGCGTCTCGAGCGCATGCGCCTCGAGGTCGAAAACTTGTATGGTGCAACTATTGGGAGTGAAAACTACGAAGTACGGGATGATGACTGGGGACGGGAAATAATAAAAATAATTCAGCATGTGGCAGACTTGGTTGCAGTAGATGCAAGATATCATATGTCATGTCAAAAGCGTCTGTATAATCGAGTACCATCGGGAAAAATAGAGGATATCGGCCTGCAACTAATGTTGACGAAGCGATGGAATATATTTACTCGTATCTTACCGAGAATTCTGAAGAATATCAATTTTCGCTTGATGACGCTTTTAGGACGTACCACCAAGTACAGAAATGGAGAGGCATAGAGAAAAATCTTGAAGACTGAGGTTGGAATCATGGCGCTTACGGGCTCACTCCCATAACAATGGCGGAAAAACCAGCTCCCGATTCCTTATTAAAATCGGCATCTTGTAACTGCAAAAAGAGGTGTGGTGGGACATGCAGCTGCCGAAAGGCTGGACTTAAATTGTGGCTTCTGCAACGGAGAATCTTGCGGAAATATGCCGGAAATCCGCATTGAAAGCGAGGACGAGGATGACGACATTTTTCAGGTTAAGGACCAAAACTACGACCAGGATACCGACAATAACCAACCCGGACCATCGAAACGTACCAAAATGTAGTAGAAATTAATTTTTGTAACGCTCTAAAATCATAATTTACTATTCTTAAATTAAAAAAAAAATCGATATACTTTTCGCCTTTAACTTTGTTTACGATAAGTATAATACTGTTAAATGATAATATTCAAGTGCCTTTTAGTTTTTTTTTATGATTATGTACAAATATAATGATATATAATAAGAATAATAAAATAAAACTCAACCAAAATGAAGTTTTCGCATTTTTTTTTCAAATAGTGCAACTTCACGGAGCTGTAACTCCTAACATATGTGTGCTACAAAAAAATTGTTTTAACAAAAAATGTAGGATGTTTTGCCCTCTTTTACTTTGTATAGAACATCTTTTGTCGTGAAAGCCACCGTTTTTGAGTTATTATCAAAAAAACAAATTTTTGTACCTAAAATCCAAGATGGCGTCTCGAGCGCATGCGCCTCGAGGTCGAAAACTTGGATTTTTCATTAGGGCCCCAAGCTTAACAACATACTAAAAAATCACTACTACCCCACCTTTTGCATTCAAAAAACCCCCACGCACTGGACTAGAATCCAAATACGTAATAATGTACCAAGAGTTCCATTAAAAAAAACGTCACGTTATCACCCTTCATACTCATATAACAATATTTTTGAACTATACGCATTTAAGACTTCACACGCGTTGCTGAAAATTTTCGATGTATTTAAGTCAGGATATCTCGAGAGAGCGAGGCTGAGACACCCTGCTTGCTACATTATCACTTGAGGTGAATGTGAAAAGTAAAATAAACAAGTAAGTGGTATACTCTTCGCCGATTTACTGTACTTTTTATACAGTTGTTGCAGATTCTGTAGGATACTCTTCGCAGTTTTTTTGTAAATAATTTTAGACATTTTTTGTTTAAGCACAAAACATATATATTTTTTAATTCGAATAATTAACTTATTAACTTTTATATTTATTGATCGATTTTGTACAAAGTGTTCTTCCTCTAGCTAACACTAACTTACTGACCAATATTCAATACAATCGAACTTCTCATTTTTAAGTTATAGTGCTTACAAGAAACGTGACGGACGAATAGACACACAGATAGACAAACAGACGGAGGTACGGCCGTTTTGAAAGTTGTTTAGAATTCGATCACCAACACAGTGACATGAAATTTTTTTCTCTACGAGCGATATTACCGGTTTTAGAAATGTGACGATCGAATACAATATACTCTTCGTTTTGTATTTGCGAAGAGTATAATAAGTGAACGATTTTGAGCAGCTTATACATTGCTAATATTTATAATAAACAGACACATACATACCCACACTATATACCACCGACATATGTAAAAGTTTAATGCACACATACATCCAATTAAATATAATTTACTGTATTTAGGAAAACATCAGTGGTATAAAATAACATAACTCTTGATTTTAGGTTTATATAAATTAAAATGGTTATATATTATGTCTAATTCAAGAGGAATATAATTATGTAACTCAATAAGTCCCTGGAAAGGTGATTTTTCAGATAATATAGAATTATTCGATAATATTAGGAAGTTCAGCCTTCTCAGTTATGGTAAGAGAGGCTGTTATTAAAAAGTTGTGTATACATTTTCTTCACGGAGCATAAGAATTTACATATATAAATTATTGATAGAATTGAAAGTGTTTTACTTGGCTTAAAACTAGATTTACAGCTTTCTCCTGGATTTAAGTTGAAAATTAACCGAACAAGTTTTTTCCAAATAAAAATTGTGTGCGTTTAGCAACCGCAGTCTATATATAAATAAAATGTTTGTTTTTCCTGTCAATCTGCAATTAAACAAAATAAAAAAATCCATTGATAAATATACAGAGATCAATGCTAAAGCATACTCTAAAATCATTTTATAGGACCAATTTCTTTTTATTCAGAAAGCGCCTCATTAAACATTTTGTGGCCCATACATTATTATTAATTAACCTCCCTTATGTGCTATATGGCACATCTAGTAGTATCATGCCATTTTTCGTGGTTAACTGTGAGACGTAATGCCTCACCAAAATTCTACCCATCAACGGACGTTTAACTCTCACCATATGGTTTTCGCCGAATTTAATGGTTCTATATTATTCTCTCTTCGGTTAATCTAACCAAAAAGATAATGGGATTGTGGCGTGTGACGTTTCCCTTACATCTCACCGCCACATCATTTGGCCCACTAAGTATATATACGAGCGGCCATGTTGAGTTCGTTAGAAAAGCGTATTAGGCAGTGGCTACTCCAGCCTCACTTGATTTTATTAATATTTTATACCTTTATACTAGTTCGGCTACTATACTTTGGCCGACTTGAGGGATATTCCCAAATTTTGCTCAACACACAATTTTCCAATATTTCCAAGAAAAACTCCAAGGCATACATTTGGTTTACTAGCCTATCTATTCCCATCATGTTTAGGCGGCATTTATGTGCTCGTACTACAATCTTAACTTTCGTTTTGTTGACAAAGACTTTAGTTGATAGCTACGACACCCTCAGCACACTACATCTGAACTGCAAATACTAAAAACTGTACTGTCAATCTAATAAAATATAGCCATATATAGCGCCTTTATCAACTTTGACGGATTTAGCGTTGTAGGGATATTCAATGCTCGGTTTGTCAATTCAGTATTTCTTTACACTTCTATGCAGCATAATTAATATCATTCTATTTTATTCAGTGCTGGCGTCTATTGTTGTGCTTGCATTATTATAAAATGAATAATGTTGAGGAATATGCAGTCTAAGGATTAGAAAATGAATCATGAAAAAGACAGTTAAATTAATTATGTAGTTATATAATAAATGTATCGCTTGATCGTTGCTCCTAAATTCAAGGGAGTCTAAATATAATGTATTTGATAAGATGTTAAGATTAGTCATCATTCAGGATTAAAACCTTCATACTATTTGACATATTTTCATTAAACACACTACACTAGTGTTTTTTGCTAAATTGATACCAGACAACGCATACGTATTTAATATTGCTTCTTATAGATAGCTCATACACTGATTTTAAAGTATTGACTACCACAGGTAACACGGCAACCTACTAACCCAAGCCGATGTAAAATAAGTTTGGCATCAAATGTTACACTAAAATATTTGAAACGTTATATATTTCTAAAGTGGGATTACTAATTGTTTATCAAAATGCAATAATTGGATTTTAATAAAGATATATTACAACATTAATAATTGAGTTAGCGATATATTTGTTAAATATGATGAAAATATTACAGATTTACTGAAATACACTCCCTTTTGAAATAAGAGCCGAGGCGCGACGTTTCGAAAACTTATTTTTTCATCATCAAAGGAAGTTTCTCTCTTTACTTCCGGACCATAATATCCCTCTATATTTTTGTACTAAGTCATCTCTCAATCAGTAAGTGGAAGATGTTATCCAATAGGGACTGTTATTTTACTGGGCTTATGAGAAACTTTCCTTATCATATTACATTTATATTGCAAATAACATAGGCGGAAAATCTATATTGAGAGGCAAATCGTCCTTTTTATTTTCAACGCCCTGATAAACGTTTCACTATCCATGAATTATTCTGACATGATGCTATCTCTAGCAGTTGCCATCAGGCATACGATGTCAGCAAAGTTTATTGCAATCAGTTCCTTATTAAGGAGCGAGCGTAGAGACGTCTGCATATACTCGTATTTCGATACGCAAATGCAGCAACGTCGGGCGCGGTTAGTACTTGGATGGGTAAGCCTCTCCAGGGAAACACAGCGTTCTCGCTCCATCTTCTAACGGCTTGTATATCAGCGCATGCGTAGAAGGTATGTAACTTTAGGCGGGGGTTACATAGCGGATATACCATCCTTCGGAGGGGATGTAAAGCAGTCGGTCCCTTCTCTATTAAATGTTAGGCAAGTAAAAGATCCCTACTCTTCGATAGAGAAGAGGTTCGGCAAAATTTCCAGGTTGGGGGTAGCTCGTCTCCTGGCGTCGGTGATTGGCCTTGGTAGCGAAAATAGGCCGACGTTAAATAAGTGATAAATAAAAAAAAAAAAGTTCGTTATTAACACAAATCCAAAGTTTTGGGGGGGCCTCCTCCATGGTGCCCTCCCTCTGCTTTTCTCTGAAGCATTAACAGTTCCATAATATTATCCTCTCTGTAACTAATATCGCAAAAATATGATAGAGAATACGATGTATTACTGGCTATTTGAATTATTCCTTTAAAGAGATTCAAACAATACATTTGATGGGTCTGTGATAAGTAGGTACCATGATATGAATGAGTTTGTACCAAAAATATCTCAAATTTGAGAGCTTACTCTGACGTAACTATGCAACATCTGGAGATCTAGTTTACGCCAAAAATATCAAAAGGTATAGACTTTACGATACTGTTATGAAATTGGCTATTTTATACACGATGAATCAGGAATCGCAAAATTTACTATTTCTTGGGGATAGCCCAGCCCGTTGGACGACATTTCCAATGATATAAGGTGTCATGGCTTCAGAGATGTTTAACACAATTCAAGATTTATCAAAAGATGACCATCAATCTTCAATTCTTTTAACAGATTTTCCGTGACGTCGCTATTCAGATTCATTAAATTCAAGAAAATCGAATAAGCTTTGATCTCAAGATTTTGCTTATTATCAACTCACCATTTTCGTCAGAGTCGTAACAAATGCACGTGGAAATAGAGTGCTTAAAAGGAGTGCCGAGAATGCAGAAACTTCCAATCATGGCATAATCAAATTTGCTCTTACAAAGACGTCAAATTATAAGGAATAGGCTTTAAAACAGATAAAACAAGTTTTTCTCTACAACTATTATTGTTGGCATATTTATAGACACCGCAATTTTGACTCCTTCCACCTCAGAACAGAGGGTCAGAGGTGAAGTCCTTGGCTCGCGACCGCGGAGTTCCGGATTCGAATTCGAGCCAGGGCGTTTAGTGGTGTTTTTAATGTGTTACCCAGACGGCAGTATTGGGTGACATTAAAAGTCAGCGGCACCTACAGGACTATGTCATATGAGTCGGTACTAGTGGCTGCTGGGATCCCTTCTCTGGCCAAAGAGCGGCTGGAAATATGAGAGGGAATAGAGAAATGAATGGCCAGAGATAGGCTCTTCCAAGGTTGGCAAAGCAGATGGGACACCTTATTGAAGGAAGATGGACGAAACGCCTCATTACTAACGTGATAGTATGGGCGGAGCGGAAACATGGGGAGGTGGCCCAACCAGCAAATTTGTTTTATAATTTAAAGGTTCTATGATTATTTTGTTTTATTGTTATTTTATTAATGCTTTTAAATGCCGATTGATTATATTAGAGTTTCAGAAAATACTATTTTGTTGTCTGCAACTGAACTATTTTATAAATTTGTCATCAAAACATTTCTACAGCAAAACTATAAAATACCTTATAATTGATAATGTCTGAAATTGTTTATTTGTGGCATATTCAGATGTTCTTACTTTTTATTGGGTATTTTGCCACTGAAAAATATTAAAAAAATTTAATGAAAAAACCTCTGCGCCAAACGGATCAGACAGAGGTTGGTTCTTGAGTACTTGACTGTTTCAAAAAGTCTCACACCTAAAAATATATAAACTAGAACAATGTTATAAACTAAAAACTTAAAATCAAAGCTATAGGTAGTTAACGTTTCGGAAGAGAATCTACTTCCGTTCTCAAAACTTTTTTAGCCGTCAACTATGACAGTTCTTTGTTTATGTATTTCCATAGTCACGTGAGACATTTATTTGAAAAATCCAAAATTTGTGAACACGCGTGGGATAATAATCATAGAATTAAATGGGACTCGGCGAAGATTTTGGAAAAAGAGAGCAACGGAACTAAAAGAAAACTTAAAGAATCCGCGATTATTTTATTAAACGAGGATAGATGCGTTTCTAATTATTCAATAGATTTTTGTACTAGTTGGTTGCCCATCCTTAGAGACGAAGTAAGTAAAAATAAGAAAAATATAATTTAATGTCTCACGTGACTATGGAAATACATAAACAAAGAACTGTCATGGTTGATGGCCAAAAAAGTTTTGAGAACGGAAGTAGATTCTCTTCCGAAACGTTAACTACCTATAGCTTTGATTTTCAGTTTTTAGTTTATAACATTGTTCTAGTTTATATATTTTTAGGTGTGAGACTTTTTGAAACAGTCAAGTACTCAAGAACCAACCTCTGTCTGATCAGTTTGGCGCAGAGGTTTTTTCATTAAAATTTTTAAATATTTTTCAGTGGCAAAATACCCAATAAAACATTTTTTTGCGATTACTATACTTCCAATCCACTACGTGGATGTGGAAGTAATAAAAAGTAAGAAAACCTTATAATGGAGTTAAGAAATTATTTTATAAGTGTTTTCATGACCAAGTTATAAAATATTTCAGCTTGTAAAACTAAATCATTTTATAACGATTTTTTAATAAGGTTCAGCAGAATTTTTAGCACCGTTATAAACATGCATTCGAATTATTTTATAGTTATTTTTTATCATCTTACAAAACACTTATTTTAAAGATCTATTTGTGACAATTTTGCTTTTAAGAATAAATGTTGTTCTAGGGCTTGTTATATAATTATTACATAGCATTGTATTTGCTGTAATATGGAAACAGTCATAACAAAACAAAATTGTTTTACTTGAGCATAAAAATGTGGTGGCTGACAATATAATACAAACATATTTGAGAAAATAGATTTCTTGCGTTAGCTGTGTATATTTAGTCATAATTAAAGTCTGTCTTTTAATGAATATTTTAAAAAAGTTTCTCCCAAAATTTTGGTTAACAACATTGACAAGAGCAGTGCAGATCTTGACAGATCGTATAACGGCGAAACTAAAAACATCAGATTTAGGACAATGGAGAAACTTAAAAAGTGGTTGTAAAAATATTAGGTACATGTATTAACAGAGTAGTGGTTTTGGCAATAAGACACGGTTTATACCGCCATAAAATGAAACCATGCATTTCTCTCACTGCACTGTTAACGTATCAGGTCATATGCTAAAGTACTGTTGTCTCCACTAGTAACAGTAACTGTGTTTTTGCAATAAATAAACCATATAAATAGACAGCTCTGTAAATAAGGTGATTTACTGCTACTAATTTCTAGGTTATATTTATGCAAATTGAACCAATTCTGTTTCCATGGTTACATTTACAACTCAGTCCTAACAGATTTATCATAAAAGCTACAAAATTATCAGGAAAAGGAGTGATCTATTTTATAAGTTTCACAAAATGTTACACTAAGGTGCATTATTTTATAGATGTTTTATAGGAATCCTCTAATAATTTAAATATCATGAAATGCTTGCTACTAACACAAAAGTATTTTATAGACGAAGGCCATTTTGAAATGCCAGCATTCGTGATGGTAAATATGACAAGATATGAAAATATAAAATATCAGATATTTATTAGAATTTATGGAGTCAGAAACGTGTTAAAACTATACAGTTATGACTACTAAAACAAATTATTGTAAGTTACATTGCAAAACATCTCAAATTCATAAAATCGATATTTATAACATTTCAATAACTATTGGAAATCATCTATAAATGTGAGGCCCATTGAAAATGTATTCAAAATATAGCCATAGTTCACAGTAAAATTTTCTCCTCATCAAAAATTGCAGTCGTTGTAAGCCAGAACAAGTCACTTAAATCATTATTATAGACTGCAAGGTACCTAGTATTAAATCACAATGTCATTTGCTTTTAGTGTCAAAATACTTCTTCAACTTTTAGGATACATTTTAGAAATCATTTTATTTTATTAATGTGTATAAAGCAGTATTTTTTAAATAATGACTATTTATAAGCTCTTATAAAATAGTTGTTTAGTTGTTTTATAGCAGTAGTTTAACAAACAGTGAAGTGTGTTTTATAGTACAATTAAATGAAGCTTTAATAAAACTGCTATATAGTGATGCTACTAAATTTTCATAAGGCATCTGGAAATGTGTATATAATTATTTTGTAATGGTTCCAATAAGCGTTACAAAATATCAATAGCGACTGAAATATTTTATAGGATGGTGCCAATTTTGTATTTATAGCTGCTGTGAAAACGTTATGAACGTGTTTCTGAGAGTAATGTTGTTTTATAAAATTTGTGTCGGAAACATTCCTACAACTTTTATAAAATATCAAATTGCTAGTAGGGGGGGATATCACCTCACTTAAACTCCGACTGGGCATGGGTGCTTTGCAGAGTACCTATTTGATTTCGGCAAGATTAACAACCGGGAATGCATAATCTGTGGTGAAAATGAGCACATTATGTTCCGATGCAACAGATGAAGGAAGAAAGGGTACAGGAAGTGGCGGGAATATAGCTATCCCCCGAAAATATTATCGGAGTAATGCTGCAGTCTGCGGAGAACTGGCAGAGGATCGAGGCTGGTATCAGCAGCTTCCTGAAACGGAAAGAGGAGGATGAAAGGGAAGTGAGTTGGAACCCTTAAGATGAAAGCAACAGCTCTATTGTTAGAACGACCCGCTGATTTGATGCAAACAAAAGTAGTTTCATATTAGTAGGATACACTGAAAAGGTGAGGAGTTTTAGCCGGTAAAAATTCGGAACTACCCCGCGCTAAATGTTGGAGTGTATTGTTGAAGATTTTTCCCTCCTAGTAGCAGTGGACTGGACCGTTGATAAGTGACACAATATGTTTAGTTGCTGTTATCTTTCCTGAATTCGAGCCTCAGCTGCGATAGATCGCAATAATGATGGTCGTTGTGTGCCAGGATGTTAAAATAAATAAGACAATTAGAAAACGGTAGCTTTGAAATCAGAGAAACAAATTTTAATTGATGTCTCATGTTTTCTTTTTATGATAAATTGACAAGTTCTCGTTACAAATTCATCCATATTATGGTACCAATCTATCACATTTCTGTCAAATAACAAATCGTGCGAAACGTTATTAAAAGGAAGATTCAAGTGTACTATAATACACCTTATGTTCCATTTCAAAAGATATGTGTAAATGGATCAATAATTTCAAACTATACCCCTTTATGCCCTATTCCACCCTGTTTTTGAATATTCTCTATATCTTTGATAGGAGAACCAAGATATTTTGGACGACACAAGGCTGAATAACTTTAGAAAGACTATGCTACCTATGGAAATCATTTCCAAGTAATGTTAAATAAGGGAGAATGATTTATCTCGGTTTGATCATTTAACAAGTTATTCAATCGTTTATTTTTATTAGCTTCTAATCATTGTAACAATTATAATCTCACTTCAATCCTTTACGATAAACGTGTAAAACTTCGAAATCACTGTTAAAAGAATATTTTTCTTCTAATAAATGATTTGCATATGTGGAGTCTCTTTTGTTCTTAATGTAACTATTTTTATGCGCATAGTGACTTTTCTTGACATTAATGCATGTTTGTCCAATATATACCCCAGGGCAAGAGCAGATAGTCAACTTATAGACTGCTGATTTATAGTCTCTTTGGGTTTTGTCTTTATTATTTTTAATGTATTTTCCTAATGAATTATTATCTGTCTTATAAGCTATACCTATTCAAATTTCGTTTTTTTATATATGCCGAAAATTTTCTGTTGTGGTGCCTAAATACGTGAGCGTTTTGGATAAGACAAATAATTAATTAGGATAATACGTACATTAAAAATAATAAAGATAAAACTACAAATCAGGAGTCTATAATCTGACTTGCGTTTCTTGCCCTGGGGTATGCATTTGACAAAACAGCATGAATTTCAAGAAACGTCACCATGAGCATAAAAATAGTCACATTAAGAACAAAACGGATTATACATATGCAAATTATTTATTAGAAGAAAATCATCTCTTTAAGGATGATTTCGGAATAATACGCGTAGAGAGTAAAGGATTAAGATTATCTTTATTAGAATGTTTGAAAATTAATAAACATAAACTATTGGACAATTTAAAAATGAATTATTATTTGTTTGCTTATAATTGTATTGAAACATTCTTTATAGGATTTTGCAAACCGCAGAAAAATTAACTATCTATAAAAGAAAAACTTTGTGTAGAAATATTAATGAAATCATTGCTTTCTTTCGATAACCTGAATTCTGGTTATGCTAGCAAGTTAAAATCCTAAAATGAATTTGTCTAATTTCTTGACAATTCTCATTCTAACACTAGCATCCACACAGTCCCCTACGGCCATGCAGATTAAACTAGTATCCACATAACCCCCTACGATTATGAAGATTCAGTTAAAAATGAGAACAAAGACCTAAAATGAATTTATTTATCTACCTTGTCTTAAAAAATTTTTCATTCCAATGGATTACATTTTCATGAAATCTATCATTCTGTTTCCTGGAAATGCTTAGCCTTTGAAACGTTTTTCGCCCTTATTCTGGAGCTCATCAGAAAGACATAAAGCCATTCATAAAGATGTTTCATGCAAAACCAAGACAATTTCTATGAATAAGTGTGAAATATAATCATTTCACACTTATTCATAGAAATTGTCTTGGTTTTGCATGAAACATCTTTATGAATGGCTTTATGTCTTTCTGATGAGCTCCAGAATAAGGGCGAAAAACGTTTCAAAGGCTAAGCATTTCCAGGAAACAGAATGATAGATTTCATGAAAATGTAATCCATTGGAATGAAAAATTTTTTAAGACAAGGTAGATAAATAAATTCATTTTAGGTCTTTGTTCTCATTTTTAACTGAATCTTCATAATCGTAGGGGGTTATGTGGATACTAGTTTAATCTGCATGGCCGTAGGGGACTGTGTGGATGCTAGTGTTAGAATGAGAATTGTCAAATAAGAAATTAGACAAATTCATTTTAGGATTTTAACTTGCTAGCATAACCAGAATTCAGGTTATCGAAAGAAAGCAATGATTTCATTAATATTTCTACACAAATTTTTTCTTTTATAGATAGTTAATTTTTCTGCGGTTTGCAAAATCCTATAAAGAATGTTTCAATATTGGACAATTTGTTTAATGATCAAACCGATATAAATCATTCTCCCTTATTTAACATTACTTGAAAATTATATACATAGGTAGCATAGTTTCACTAAATTTATTCCTAATCTGTTAATATTATTTGTATAAAATATTCATTGGGGTTCATAAATACTTTTTATAATATAAAATTATCAAATTTTCAGTATTTAAGGTGATAGTTTATAGTTTGTAAGTTAATGTAAACCACATTGTGTTCGTTAAATTAAATTTTAATTTGGATTTTCATCAAGGAAGGGCAGAATCAATCAACTTCGCATTTAAATGAATTACTTATCTTTCTATTTTATAAGTATATACTTTTCTACAACAAACTGATACTACCCTAAAAGTGTGGTAGCGAATTTAATTTGAGTATTTTCATTCTGTTGAATTTAAATGACATATTTTTTTGAAACAGCGTGTTTATTACACGCCACACATAATGAAAACGTAACCTTGCCTCTAGATAAAGCAAATACAGGATCGACTTTTACCTACTCTACATATGAAAAAATTAAAATAAACGGGCCATAAAAACGAGTGTTTAACGGTCTCACGGGACAAACGCCGCGCACCGTACAGTAATTACACCCATTTTATATCACAAGTTGGCAAACACAAATTGCCTCGCAGAAATTACCAACCTGCAAACAAGTGGTGTAAGTGGTCGGGCTGTAAACAACGTGATCACAAGCACACTGGCAGTCCCCCAAATGATGGCCCGTCATCTCGAACATGAGCTCAGGATCGTCCATTTCAGCATCCATTCCATCACCGGCCGCCCGTCTTTTGGGATGGCCCTGAATGACGTTGGATCTGCAAAAGATTACATTGTGGTCAGAGGAAATTGCTTTTCCACACCTACGTGCAAAATAAATATCGTATTTCGTAAAGTGGAAAGAATAATTCCTTGAGTTTCTGATATTTTATGTATTTTACTGTAAGATATTCTAAATATAAAGCCACTGAAATGGTGAGATTTTATTTTAACTGGGAGAAAAGTAAATGCAATGCAATGTGTCTGAAATAGGCATAAGGTGGACAATTTAATTAGCCCCTTTAATCGTACTGAATATACTGTATCTAATAGAATTGAAGCGCGAAGAGGAAAACGTGGACTATTTTGTTTTTAATTATTTTACTTCGAAACTGATGCGAGAAAAATTACTTTGCATCATAAAAGTGAAGATTGCAAACTGAGATGCAACTACCAGTAGCTGTAATTACACGAGTATTGTAATAATATAGTACATTGTAATTCAAGTGTAGAAGTATACAGTATTGTAAAATAACTAGAAAAATTGGAACACGGAAGATGGAGAATATTTCAATCGTACAAGTTTTGCAATGCTCCTTGGTAATATTATGGCATACTATTTTGTAATCTCCGATGCAAAAAGGAGAAGTGTTATAAGTTTAAAGCCTTTGTCTGTGTATGTGTGTGTCTATCTGAATAATACAGAAATCATCCTTCTCGGAGAGATCCTCCCATCTCTCGGCATTGGGCCCATATGTGTCACCTTTCTCTTCATTATGCGTATGTCTATCTGTGGCATTCTGGCTCCAAGACGACAGAACCAATTTCAAAGCGGTTTTCTTGGTTCAAAAGCTAGTATTTACGAAATGGTTCTCAGCCATGTTTGGTGGATAACCGGTATGCAATTTCCAAGATTTTCAGGTTTTATTGCAACGGATGTTGTGTTCTAAGAAATGGCGAAGGATCCGGTATTATTTTACATACTAAATTATTCGAAATGCAATTAAACAGTTTTACAAAATATAATGAACTTGGTAGGTTTAACTTACAAGATTACAAGATTTTGTAATAAAAGGAATTTGAAAAAGTATTAAGGCTACGTATTTTGTCTAGTGACCTACTTCTCGTTCCATCTTCTAGCGGCAAAGTTGTGTAATCTTAGGCGGGAGTTGCATAGATGGCATATAATCCTTCCGAAGGGGCGTAAGGCAGCGACTGTCTTGTTTATTAAACGTTAGGCCATGATACTATAAACATTGCAGTATCATTATATTAGGCAGGTAGAAAATTTCTATTATTCTGTAGAGGAAAGGGTCAGTAAAATTTCAAAGGGGGAACTTGTTTCCTGGCATCGGTAATTGGTCTCAGTAGCGGAGATAGGTCGACGTTAAATAAGCAAATTTCAAAAAAGCTTTGTCTATGAACTTTAAATAAACAATATTTCATTCGTCACTATCCGAGTTTTTAGAATTTTAATCGGTATTTACATTAATAATAATTGGATTAATAGGTGGTAATACAGAATATTCATTTTCCTTTTTTATCACATGAGATAGACACTTCTGCCATGTATTGCTTTTGCCTATTTCGTCTACTATTATCTTTATATTCTTTAAGACAGACTCACTTAATTGTGGGAATTGATTATATTGACGTAGTCTTGTTTTTCAGCTCACACCATTTCAATGGGGTTGAAAGAGCAATAATATGGAGGCAGACGTAAAATAGTATATCATCGTGTGCCTCAAAAATTTTTTCAACGGCATATTAATTTTAAAAAGAATTTTGCTTTCCAATTAGTTCTAATAAAGCCTTTTTTGTATTTTTTCTGGTATTTCCAAGCCTTTACCTTTTAATTCAATGATATCGCCTTTTCTTGTGTTGGTGTTCAGAATTTTTGTGTGTTGCTGCGAATGTTATGACGCATTGTCCATAACAACAAAATTTGGTGGGATATTTGGTAACAGCGGTTCCTTTGCCCACTTCTCAAATAATTCGACTATCATATCCTCGTCGTAGTCGGCAGAGGATTGCTTGATATTTTTAGCAGACAACAAGAACGCATTTGGAGTAAAACCGTTTTTACTTCCAGCACGTAGAATTATATTTCTTCTTTCCCCAGAACATGGAGCACTTAAGTTACACTCTTTGGTGTAACCTACCAAACCGTATAGAACCACATCATGGGTGTCAAACCATGTTTCGTCAAGATAAATTATATCTCTATTGGCATCTCGATTTTCTTTTATTTTACGCAGGTACTCGTGTCCATGATCAACGATGCGTGCTGATTCCATAACTGCCATTCGTTTGTCCAATTTTTTGTACCTAAAACCGCAATCGAGCAAAACGTTTCGCAAAGTATCTAATCATTTATCGTTATAATCTGGATAGTCGCGTAACTTATCCCTAATCATTTCTAATGTGAGCACCTTCTGTTCATTGCAAAAATCATACACAAATCGACGAATGACATCTTTGGACGCGTTATCAAGTTTTTTAGGTTTTTGTTTCCAACTCTTTTCCGTTTAATAGAATGATCAACTATATCCCCGGTTCCAAAAATTGTAGTACGGTCAAAGTTGGTTAATTCACACATCCTCTTCACAATTTGATTATATGAAGATTCAATATTATCGCCTTTTAAACACGAGTAAATATTCAAAATAACCCTTTGAGTGTGAACGTGTAAATCTTTATTTTCAAATTCCGGTTGTATAGGTTCTGTATCAAAATCGTCAGTTTCGTTTTCACTACTATCGAAAAGCCTCCAAACTGCTATTTTAATCAATTAATTGCAAAAAATCACTCAAACATAGTAATAATACTAATAATTTGTTCAAAATTCACTACAATTAAGTAATTTATAACGCTGCCTGGCTGTACTGCACTGCTTCGTACAGATCATACGATAGAAATGGTTCATACGTATTTTTTGTTTTATGTATTATGGCATGCAAAAACTCTGAACAAGGTTGGTGTTGACAAATAAAATTCACTAAGCATCTAATCCCATCTATATTCCTATGACAGGCGGATCAAGTCCACGTGGACTGTAGACGAGGTGTGGTGAAAATAAATCTGTAAAATTATGTGCTCTCTCATTCAATGTGAAGCGATATATTGACAATATCCCGTAAAATCTTCTAGTTCCGTGCTGTTCCAATTGAGTTCAGAAATACCATAGCTGTATGTACATTATACAGTACTGATTGTATACCTACATTTTACAAAACTTATAGGGAATGCTAATATCAATCGGTGCAGAATTCAACAATGTATTAAATTCTGTGAAAATATACTGGGGGCTCTATTTGAAAAAATTGACTTTTGGACGCTTGAACTAAAACAATGTTCGACTGTGAAAATATAATACCCTGTATGATATTCTAAAAATATAAGATAATTTTTAGTTAGATCCTAGGGTACTTGTATGAGTTTGAAAAGAAAGTCTCTAAATCGGCCACAAGATGGAATATATCGATTTTTTTTGGAAGGGTAGGAACCATTAAAAATCTCCAAAAATATTAATTACCTCGAAAACTGGTAGAGATTATATTATGGTACATAAACCCAAGCTAAAATTTTATGAGGAATCCAAATATGGAATAAAATATAGGGTGTTCCATTTAAAATAACAAAGTTAGATGCTACATCCGGTGTAAGCGGAAGTAACACATGTATAAAAATATTTTCGTTAAATCCGCCACATCTAAAAACCCCCTTAGCCCACTTTTCAAATTTCTAAATTGAACAGATCCCAAGAAACGTCTAATAACCCTGTATGCATTATGTCCATTACTTCAACAGTGTTATTTTCCATTCACAAGAAGTAAATTTAAGTTTGTTTAAGAATAAAGTTTCCACTGATTTTAAAATCCTAAACATGATATACATATAATATTAATCAACTTTCGGTAATAAGAAAGTTTTCGAAATATTTTTTACCCTTTTTGCAAATCCCGACAGAATAGCGCCATCTATATTTAGATGTGCAAGTTCATTCCAGATAAAGTACGTATTTTTTCAAAAATATATCTTCGAGTCGTGGGTTCGACATTTTGAAACCACCTTTGGAGAAGCGGGATTCCAGAGTAACAGTTTAACAACTTAAATTATATTTAGTAGACCTTTAATTATATATGTTGCGGCCATTCAGTAAGGGTTGGTGTGTATTCACCGAAATATGTCGAGATTTACTTTAACTCAATAACGCTGCTGTCAAAACTTTTAATATCGTATTTATTAGACTTTTAATTATATATGCAGAGGTCCCTCAGTAAGGGTTCGTGTGTGGCTATTCACCGTAATATGTCGAGATTTATTATAATTCTATATGATGATACATTTTATTATATTAAAGAATGAAAATCCTTATAAAGATTTCACATTCATATTCCTAAAGTGCACATTTTTACTCGCATATTCAATAAACGTCAGTGTGCGCCAAGAAAATATCACATCAAATTGGACGTGAGATAACTACTAAATTTAGCATATTGGATAAAGCGGCATAACTTCAAAAATGTATGAATCAGGTTTTTATTCTAAATGTAAAATCAAGAGCATATTGCGATTTTGTCAGTGTACAGGATATACCTACCTGTATATAGGAGTTGGACTGAATAAAAATGTGGAACATACATAGTTTTATTTTGCATATTTCTGCATTTTATTTTAACAGTAATTTATACAACAGTACAAAACCATTCATAGTATATGAATTTAAACTAATCCTAACTTAACCTAAAAAAATATACATAGAAATTATGAAGGCTCTTAGATTTATCATACAACAAAATTTACTGCTGCTAAGCAAATGAGACCAATTTACTGCTGCAATAAGTTTCATAACAAAAAAATGTTATATAGAGGAGAAAATTGTAAAACATTAGAACTAGAAGGAGGTAGAAAAAGGTATGAACATGATGAGAATTAATGCGTGAAATATGGAAGATCAATTCTTTCAATCTTTCATTGTATTCTATTTTAGTGTACCTAACTTTATCTAAAAAATGCAATACAAGGGACTCACGCTTTTCGGCAAAAGTAGTAATCACATTATTTTGAGGAATCCTAATTGGTGGATATGTATCTTCAACTTTCAAGCTTAAGAATTTCATAAAGAGACACTGGACGTTCTTCAATTTATCGATGAGTATTACAACCAGATTGCCAGACAAGTGAGGCATACTCACGCTTAGACCCTGAGAAAGTATAATAAAGCAACTTTAAGGTTTTAGTACAATTAAAATCATGGTTGTTGCGTAAGATGAAATCTAACATTCTGCATTCATTTGGAATGACAGCATCAAAATGATTAATAACATAAACACACCACACATAGCAAGCAACCCCCAACTTGAAAATCAAGGCTGTCCGCTAGGGGGTTAATATGAATGTTAATTTATTATCAAAGTTTACACCTTGGTTCCTTGAAAGTAGGTGGTCCATTTAGTACGTCGGCGTCATTAACATTACAATTATTTATAACTTAAACATTGCACTTTTCATCGCATCATGCAGATAACTTAGGTAAATTGTTTTGAAATTGTCAGTCAGTAGTATCATAAATCCTGTGCAAGTTCCTAACATCTTCGGTATATATTAAAAAGTACACATCCACTGATGTCGTTAGTAAAAATATTAAGGGAAATAGGTCCAAGTATTGCACACTGGGGTACTCCTCATGTGGCTATATATTTAACACAGTATCCATTATAAGACATGAATTGAACTCAGTTGGTTAAGTAACTGAAGAAATTGAAGCAAACCAGCAGATATTCCAAGTTGAGAGTCAATTGATGCAGCAATGTACTCACTAGCACAAAGGTCATTACGGTGGAGCGACCATTCATAATGCGATGTGGTTACATATATATCTTTTGTTGAAGTGAATAAATGTTCATGCAGTAGAATTTTCAAAACTTTATCGAAGTTACATATGATAGTTATTGGCCTGTTATAATTAGTAATGTCATTTCACCATTTCACCATTTGTATACAGGATACACTTTGGAGTATTTTCGAATTTCCGGAAAAAAGTGTTTCATAAGACATACACTAAGAATTATGATGAGGGGATATACAAAACTGCTCACACAATTTTGAGTAAAACAGACTTGCATTCCATCAATCAACAGTAAGTTAAGATTCAATTCTCTTTTTTTTTATTTTCAATTTTTAATTCATTTTCGTTATTATCGTTATTAGTTATCACAATTATTATTGTGCAGAAAATATTGTTAGTATAAAATAAAAATATGACATATATTTTAATTTTTCTGTCTCAAAAAAATTATTTGCGGAACTGGAATTAATTCCACTGTTTTGAACTGATTTGAAATGTTCAATGTTTCTTATATTAAATACCTTCCCTGTTTGACCCATATGTCAGTTATTGCATTCTGCACAAGATAATTTATAAACCCCGGATTTTTTTTGTACTTCATGTTTGTCATTTTAGAGAATATTTGATATTTTCTGGCTAGGTTTAAATGTTATTTGAAGGTTATCGACTTTATACTATCCATGGAATTCTGTCTGGCATATGTTAAAGATACATGGTTTTTTCAGGAATTCTCATTAATTTTTGAGTAGATTTTACTAATTCTAATAGTAATAGTAACTGCCGTTGACTTTCCGGAAAGATTTTCTAAAATAGAAGATTACGTACGATTAGTAACATAATTTTATAAACATTGTAATTGATATAATTAATCATTTTCCCATTAAAAGTCTTTGGCGTTTTATTGAACACTAATTCTAAATGACTGGCTACATGCTGCATGCTCCACCTTTGTTTTGAAACAAAACTATTATACCATTGTTTGCTCAATCGTAACAAATGATTTGCAGCAGCACGCTTCATTATACTCTTCGTTGTACTTCATTGATTTTCAGCTCACACACGATAGAGGTTCAACATTCCATAGGTAAACGTTCTGGAATATACTGGTTCACATTTATCACTTCGTTTAAAATTCACTTTCACTTTTTCAGGGTGCATTTTTTACAGCGTCTATATTTAGCTGATGTTAAAAGTACAATTTTCCACTACAATATTCAAGAGCCATGTCATTCAACCTTACAAGAATATATTATACAGGTGGTTACTATAAAGACAAAGGTTTGTTACAGTGTAACATTGAAATTTGTGTCTTAGCTTATGGCCTTACAGGGAAAGCATTTTAATTAGTGTGCTATATTCTCAAACGGAGAAAAACGGTTTTTTATTTATTTTCTGAAATTGTTTTTGTTTCTTTGCGTGGATCACTATATTGTTGTTTTTCACTAAAACCTAGTTACATTAAGAAATGAAGTCTGCAAGAACAGAAAAAACCTAAGTAAAATATAAAAAGAATGGCCCCCGAAATGCCGCTGAATATTTAATAGTTTACTTCACATGTCAAGAGTCTGCAAATCGAGAATATACTCAAGTAAGATAAGGCCTCCAAAATGACCCTTGGTAGATATTTAATAGTTGCATATCTCATGTTTGTTTGACTTCGTTGGAAAGTCGATATTTGACATAATTATTAAGTAAACATAATAATTATATCCTTAGTTTCTGACACTTAATTGAGAATATTTCATACCATTTCAGAGACAATTGTACTGAAAATTGATTCAAAGTGTTCTTATGTTTCATGATTTTATTCATTTACAAGCATCGATAAAAACGATATTAATAATATCCTTTAAACTATATTCTTTAGACACCAAATAACATACGTCATGTAACGGTTATAGATCGAAGGTTGTGCTAGCCACTACCGAAGTTCCACAAGCCTCTAATCTTAAACCTCTACCGGTTTTGCTGTTTATTAATGACTTATTCTGCAGAAGTATGGGACAGCTCACCTCAAGGATACAACTTGACTTACTGATAATTTACGTTAAACCATTATGTTTTTAAAACATTTTAAAACGGTGAAAGTAAAAATGTAGCAGTCCGTTACGAAAACAGGACTGTAAACCGAATTCTATGCTATCACAGTGGATCCTATCATCAAGTTACATGTTGGCAAACTGGCATAATGGTAACTTACATGCCATGCCTATTATGCAAAAAAAAATATTTTATATAATCTGGCCATATCGTATATTATATAAAAATCACCAATTTACTAACTTTGTCGTATATGTAATTGTTTTCAGAATGAAATCATCATTGTCAACTCTAAGAACCAATGAACTGTCTCGAAAAACAAATTTCTTAAGTTTAGTTGAGGAACTTTTTTCCTACCGATAATTAATGTTGACTTAATTAATAACTTTGCAAAAAAATGCCTGGTAACTTGATCGGTTCTAAATTGCCGAAAGGTTGTCTTAAACTTACTGTGATAAGTCGCATAGCAGGTATTTAAGGCAAACGGACATTCAAATATGAGATATAAAATATTAGGCCGATCTCGTGGTTCCATATATGTGACAGGTGATAAAGAATATTTAACATGTATAGAATATATTTACATTGAATATTGATTCAATTAATGGTGAAATTTTTGCGTGTGAAAAAATTAACGTTAAATTTTTCAAGGAATGATTTTCTTAAAGCCGTAGAACAAAAGAGTTTTCAGTTTTAAATACCAAAATATTCATAGAGTGCTGTCAATATACTTATTGCACCCTATATAATCTAGATGCTTCAAGAGCTAGGTATTAACAGAATTTTTCTAAAACACTATGTAGGGTGGAACAGATAAGTGACAACAGGCGATACTCTACTAGGCTACCCAATACAAAAAAGAATAACTTCGTACTTTACTTTTTTCTCCCTCGTAATAGATCCTTTTTTGTTGCCATTTGAAAAAAAAATTTTTACTCTACATAAAATATTTAGTACACAATAGTTGAAATCTCTGCTGTTTTAGAGATATTAAAAAAAAAAACGTTCCCAGGTTATTTTAGAAAGAATATATTGAACAACCTGTCAAGTTAGAGCTGCTGGACAATTAGGAAAAGAGAACGCTCTATATTTGAAACTTTTGAAAAATCTGAAAAAATGGAAAAATTCCGGAGGTATGATTCTATGACTATGTATTTTTGCTTTAAATTGCTGGATGCAATTATTTCAATACAACACAGTTCCCAGGGAAGACAGCGATAAAAGCGGAACAAAAATAATCCTTACGTTAACTTTTGATTTTTTGGTAAGTTTTTAGTAGTAGAAAAGTATGTTGAAAAGTTATTAAGGCCATTGTGGGCAGAACATAAAACAAAATGGCGTCGAATTTAGAAACAAAATATTTTTGGATATATACAAAAGCTATCGTGTAGATGAAAATGAAAGAACGAGAAATACCTTGACAAGAAATTTCGTACTTACAACGGTTTGCTAATTTTTTCATAATAATTTAGATTCAACAGGAATGTGCAATATAATTCATGTGTATTAAAATCTGAGATTGTTTGTAAACATAATCTCAGTAGTAAATGTTCAAATTTTTTCCAAGTTTTCGATTTGCGGCGAGCGAAAGGTAAATATCAGTTCGCTCAATCATATATGGTGAAATTGTTTGTGATGGTCTCGACATATGAGCAGGTACAAAACTTTCAGGGAAACATCTAAGCGGCGCTTGCAGCTCGCGTACGTATTTTAGTCATTGTATAGTAATAATTGTTTAAATTATTTTTCAATCCGATCATTTTTCCAAAAGTTATTAAAATCTCTATACCGATACTCACGGAAATGGCTAATTCTAGCGTTCCAGCGGTGGCCGGAAACCCTATAACTTTCATTCTGATTTTACGTGAAAACGGTTACTTTAAAGATTATATTAAAAAAATATATATTTTATCTTCTGGCCAAGGTGGTATTCATAACTTTTTAAAGTACCTACTAAAAAGCCAAAAGTTCTTATACGGATTATTTAATCCTATCTTAATTCCCTCTGAGGACTGTTAATATGGCCAAGATGACTTCTGAAATTCATAAATCTATATAATTATGAACCTTTCGATAATAATTCCAAATCATATAGTGGAAACTACCTACATCTAAATCGATTCATCAATTACAAAGATAAATAGTAAGAGGTAAACAGGCAAATATACCTGTTCCATTTTGTCAATGATTTTGTGGATAAAAAGTCGTTATTAACCCACTTTCTTTAGTATATAATACACCATAATTAAAGAGATGTGGAGATGTGTAAAAATGTTCAATTATTTAACCAACTTTCACAATTCTTATTTTTATTTCTCCTTTAGAATAGTCTCGTTTATTAACGAACGACATTTGTCAACAATGTTCGTCATAAAAATGAATAAATCAAAATTTCTAACTATAATTTAGATCTGGAATATGGAGATTACGTATTACTCGAACCTTCGGTGCATTTATAAAGTATTCTCGCTATGCAGTGTGTCTGAATAGTCCCTGATTTGAAACAGATTACGTTTGTTACAAATAAAATGCACGTTCTTGCTCTCAAATATCTGGTGGCAGAGAATCATAACTAGAAAATATTCCGTACGCCACCAATATAACGATGTGTAAAATGTAGATTTTGCTTTGAAGTGGTTGTTTTCTTTAAAAATGAGAAGTTATTGCCGTATTTGTTATTATAATACAAGTATATTGAAAAATAAGAAAGATAGAAATTGTATACATCGTCATTTCACAAATTACTGTGTAGAGATCGCTATAATTTTTCAGGAAAGAAAATAATATAGTCGACTTTCATCGTGCATTATTTCAAACCTTGGCTTATTATTTACAGAGGTCCTAAGTAATGCACAATAAAGGCCGACTACATCATTTTCTTATCAGAAAATTTATAGAGATCTCTAAACAATAATTTGTATAACGAGGGTGTGTAGAATTTCTGTCATTCTTATTTTTACAATATACGATGAGTTTATCTAGTTATAAATGTTGATCAACTGAAAAAGGAACATTATGATTATTGCAATTTGCTTATTATATATACAATACTACTGTTGGCTGTAAAAGATATGTTGATCTTATAGTGACTATATAACAACCTTTATGCGACAGTCCTAAGGACTATTTGGTCGTATTTTACTTTACTTTATGACGTCCAATTAATATAAAAGTGGTATGAGAAGTCGTGACAACCCTTTTCAAACCGTCCAAATCTAGTCATAAAAGAGTTGTAACATAGTGGTTATGTCTAAAAGGAAGTTGTAAGTTGTATATCGTAACGACGTCGTTACGTTTCTTATAAGACTAAAAATGTTATTTGGTTGTCACTATTGATCAAATATTTTTATTGATAGGTGAGTTTGCTTTCAAGTAACTGGCTTCGCACATTAAACGTATCTTCGAGACAAATTTTGGGAGTAAGTGACGTCAGAGTTTCCTGCCCATCGGTTCAAGTTTATAGCAGTATATTTCTGAAAGTACATCACATTTATCTCGAATTTTTAGTGTTATTCAACGATTGCTTCGCAAAAACGTACCTACTAAAGAATGCCATATGAGATTTGACTAAATGACTCCGTAGCTAAGCGAAGGAATAGAGGTTATCAGTAATTAAGCCCTGCACTGGCTAGTACTCTTAACGCCTTGTTTACATAATATGGTCCAGGTCATTTGATATCTGCGTGAACTTTGTGCACGAATTAAACAGTAAAAAAGTCATAAATCAGTAAAATATTTGTAAGCTGAATTTCTATGATGTAAACAGTCTTATTTCAAATGAAGCTTACAAAGTAAAATTCTGTTTATTTTCATAGGAAATAAAATTGTTTCAGTTAATCAACATGGAAAAATATTAATTATTCTAGAAATGCATTTTAAATATAACTCAAAGTACTGTCTAGATTATTAGTGAACAAGCAGACTGTTGTGATATGCTACTATTGTTCCGCGATTTCTAGTGCGAATTTTGTGTGTTTACATGGTAAACAAGAAAACGCCAACGTTTATTCTTCACCTCCTTTGGTTGCTGAACAAGGCAAATATTAATAAAATTTAAGAGGAAATCGATATATCCATTATTCTTTGTCGCCAGCTTTTATTATTGCCAAGGAGCTTAATGCATTTCTCCAGTACTGCTCATTTCGTAATCTTGACAAAAAATTTCATTCTTTTAAGTTTCCACGCTACTATAAACATATCTGATTATATACATCGCTTAAAATAATTATTTTGTACTACGAAAATATATAATTTAACTTAAGTACAAAACTGTTCCAACACCATTAAAGAAAAACTTGTAAATAATTTTATTATCTTTTGTGCTACTTCCACATCCAGGTAGTAATGTGGAAGTATAATAATCATAAAGAAATTATCAAGCCTTTTTATTGAAATAGATTTAAAATGGTGGAGATATGTATCTGTCTGTCTATTGGTTTGTCTGTTTGTCAGTTGGTCTGTCTGTCTCTCTGTCTATAACTCCTTTTTCGTGTGCACGACTACTCTGGAATGGTTTCAGATATTCAGATGCATGTCGTATATCTAACGAGACATGGAATCAAATTATATTTTGAACTTATTCTGTTTCAGAGTTGGATGGAAAATGGGAGTAAATAAATAGAGCGAGCTAGCAAGAGTCCAGAAACTTGGTATTTTATGTATATATTGCAAGTACAGGTTTCAATTCTTTTATGACATCTTCCACTTCATTATTAAAGGGATTAACAAAATAATATTGTGGTTTAGTGTGTGTACGAGAAAAAAAAGTCCTCAAGAAATTTTATTGCATTCACTACCTACATTACCATCTTAGGGCAGATGATTTCAAATATTATATTATTAAAATTTTAATTATTTCCACATACAGAAATGCAAATACAGTATCACCATATTTTTGTTTTAAAGACACTGGGATAAGAAATAAGGATGTGAAAGCTAGAGACAACGTAGTAAGTTACATAAAAATAATTTTGATAGAAACAATTGCATTTATGTATATGACAATTTATTTAAAATGAATACAATCGTTTAAATAAATTTAAATTAAAAGGCCAGCTGTTATCTTCCATGTGCTCCTTGACAATATCCAAGACGGAGTAAATCTTGAAACCTTAATTTCTGGTGTGATCATTACAATTTCTTTCATTCGATTCCCCGATATTATTGAATCTATTCGGATCTTAGACTAGGAAAGATAGATGGTGAGGACCCGTAACAGCGCATAATCCACGCAAACAAGTTGGGCCTAAAAATGGTGTAGACGCCATTGCGGTGGTGGCACACAAACGGTAGAGAGCAAAATGAAATTTTCCAATAGAAGTGATTTATAAGTGATTTAGTTCTAATTTATGTAATGTACCTACATGATGGTATCATATTCTCTAAACTACTGTAAAAATCACAGCGGGAAAAATGGAAAGGAGTAACGCTTTGCAGGTAAAATATATGCAGTTTTCACTTTACGTAGTTAAATTAACTGTAGGGCTACTATTTATTTAATTATGTCCGTGTGCATGCAATGATAATGAGAAGCATGGTATATCATTTTCTGGTATGCAATTTGCACGTTATTTGATTGAAATTTTCATTCATCTTTTCTTCATTGAATATAGAACAGTGCATCCGAAATGACACTTTTTCCATGGGCGTAGGTATATTGTTTAAGGTGTTATGTAGAATAAATTCTAGTATGTAAGATATGAATAAAAATATTTGTGATAATGAATACATATATAGTAGCCATTATTCTATGCTGATGTAATCCAATCATTTTTTAATTATTGAATATAGGTAGTGAGATGGTTAGCTGTCAACCTCCAACTGGGCTGAAGGCAATAAGTGTGGCAAAAGACAGGTTTTTTTTTTTTGACAAATCCCGCCTACTGGATACAACTGAGAAAATCATAAAAGTGAGATAAAAACAGCATTCAAAATTAATTATAACTTGTGTAAATATAAATCCAACGTCTGTCTGTATAGGTTTGGTTCATATTTACAGTGGATGGCCTGTTTCCTTCTTTTTTATACCTACTTGATATAAGTACGTAAAAGTATATTATAACGAGATCAATTTTTTCATCATAGTAGAAATTAAAAAGTTTCTACAAAAATCCATTTAATTCTAACATGGTGAAATCAAATATATTATCAACTTTCACTCATTACACAATAGTCTTAAATATTTGGGCAATAAAAATAAAAAAGGTTTTGACTGTGTAGTCAATCTCAGTGGCATCATTCAAGTAAAAGTGAATTCTGAAATATTCAAGCAAAATATTCGCAGGCCATATTTGCTTCATTTTAGAATATTTACAATAACTGCGCGTTTCTTTGTTTTGTCTGTTTTTTTATGTCAATACACTACGGTGCAATTACTTTTGACTAATAAATTATTACTATAATATACATTACCATACAAGGTGTTTGAAAAGTCGATGCAAAGCCTTACGGAGTTGACAAGGTAAATCATATTTTAGTCTGCATTAAGACAAATACACTTTAGTACAATCTTAAATATTTTGAGATTTTCTACCGTAAGACTTTCTACTAGGCCATGTTTGGCTTAATGCAGTCTAATTCATCTCTCCTATCACCTCCGCAAGGGTTTGCATCGACCCTCCAAACACCCTGTATGTATTTATTAAAAGGAAATTTGGTAATAAATGCTATAAAACGTATTATTACATTTTAATTTATATTCCTCTATTTTCTTAGGTTTCCAAACGATCCTGATTAACGCAAATTACTTATGGTTAGAAAACAGAAATTAGTAGACCAAATTATGATAGGCTTTTTATAGTATTCATTTGAAGATTTGAAGAAATGGTTCTACCAAACGGAGGGAAATAAAATGAAATTATTAAATGAAGCTGTGCCAACAATTTTCCTAGCTCCAGCTACTTGCAAGTAAAGAAGGCGAGCATCGTTTCTTGAATAATCTTATTTTTAACAATGTACGCCAACAGGCAATCAGTCGTGATCTGACTTTTGTTTTTATTTGCGCATAATATTTTTTTCTTGTTTTAGAGAACAAAAAGATGCCATCATATGACATCAAATATATAAATGTATATTATATGAAAATGCTCCTAAGTAATAATATAGGAAAATTATTTGTATGTTTTTGAAATAAATGTTTTGTTGTATTTGCATCTAGCTGGGTGTTATCTTCTATAAATATCTGTACCCAATACATTATGTATTATTTTTTATCACACAGATAATTGAAACACAAATAAAAAGTGTATGTATATTTTATGTAGCACTAATAGTAATCAAGGTACGTATTCTAAATAAAGTAACTGAATTTCAGTAAGTAAGAAGTTTATGTATATTTTATGTAGCACTAATAATAATCAAGGGACGTATTCTAAATAAATTAACTGAATTTGAGTAGGTATACATTCAGTCTCAGAAAGATACAAGTGATAGCTTAATTAACAGTGAAAGGAAAAGTATTTGACTGACACGTTAATTTTTGTTTTTATTTTTAATTATCACACCCGACTTATTTCGACATTTTTTAAAATGTAATGTCTCGAATTGTTTATAATAAATGACAATAGTGGGGACAACCAAAAATATATATCCACAATGATGAGAGCTGCCAAATAAAAAAGATCGACGTGCCCAATAGTTTTGCCAAACACTTCAATTCCAATGAATTTATTTCATACTTTTCAGACTCACTGTATGCACAATTTGTCGAATTAATATCCATTGCACACATTAATGTAATATGAAGCTGTTTCTGGAAAAAATACCAGTATTGTATCGTTTTATTCCTTTGAGATGATAAACTTGACACCTACATATTGTACATATGTTCCGCCACTGGCGCTTGCTCTCTGGTGGCAGGTTGGCACACCATTGGCAGTAGCGTTGCGACTCCTGACAATATATATCTTTCCTACTCTAAGATTCGGATAGACGACGGATTTGAAATCACCTCACAAAAGTATTTTAGAGGGGTCAGATCTGAAGAGCTAGGTGGCCACTTTGATAGTTCCTGCCTACTCAAATCTTTTAAAAAAATGTAAAAAGTCATCATTCTATTCAGAAGCATTAATTGGAGCGGGTAACCTTCTTCTGACTTTTCAATTTTTTTTTTAAATTACTGGTGTCATCGCCAATAAAATAGTTCGCCTCATTGTTACTCTTTATGCAATCACTGTCTTCTAACTGGATCATTATGCAGAGCGCGGAATATGTACTTATTATCTCTAACTCTTGCTATATTGTTGTGAAATTGAAGAGAAGCTTGTACTGGTATATTCATTCAATCATAGGTAAATTTGATCATTTTCTTAAGTTTATACAAAATGTAATCATAACGTACAAAATAATATATTATACATAAATGCGTTCCAAAGAATGATAAATATTAAATAAATGTATAAAACATTTTAACAAAAATACAGTATAATTAGTGAGTTGCAAACAGGTTTCCAACTAAAACTGTATCGATTCTCCACCACAATACTATATACATTGTTTATTAATAATTGGTACATGATTTTACAAATCCACTTTTGCTTATATCTTTCCATAAAACATATATATGACTTTTTTATATTTCCTTAATATATATCTCTATTTACAGCTTCACATTTGAGGATATTCTACATTTCACGAGAGATGCGGATTTCCTTCATGTCTATATACAACCTTAGAAGCGATGTGGAAACGAAAATACGTTTTCAATATATACCTATTTGTGAGTCTAAGAAATTGCAGGAATATGCGATCATGCGTTTCTTACTATGTATCGATACAAATTGAATAGAGCACAACACTTTTTTCACACTGAAAATAAATTACATTAATAGGCGATAGCTGAAATTCGGCATCCTAATTACTTCTAACGGAAAGACATATTATACAGATATATAAAATAATAAAACGTTTTTATGTCCTACGTACATCCATGTTTAAGACGCCTTTCAGTGGTCGCGCGAATTTTTTTTACTTTAGTGGTCGCACACGGTCTCAGACACCGGTTTAAAAAAATACGTTAAAAAGTAAAAATTCAGAAATAATTTTGAAGGTACCTCGAAGCTATATCTATGTAATTAATAAATGTTAAGAATTTTCGAAATATTTACACAGAGTGTGACGTTTTATTCACCCGTCACACTCTGACACTCGAGCTTTGTGCTGTCGGTGAACGGTAAGCTCGGGCGCCACCTTTACAGTTTTTTACGTGGTGTAAAGGTCCCACACTAGCCTCCTAACGCAGCCTGTTGCAGTAGGGTTGGGATAGCTACAGTGAAGAAACGGTATGTCCAGAGGGTCTAGGGATAGTAGACTTCACACACACACAGTAAAAAGCATGGTTTAGTTTAGAATAAAAAAAATATTTATTGTCTCTTTAAACCTACTATTTACAATACTATTATTTATACCTTAAACTATACAGAGAACCAAGAGGTTAAAACTGGAAGCTAAGCTACGGTGATATGGTTCTAGCTACTGTGACACAGACGGTTAAACGGTTATTAACAGTAATGGGGCAATGAGCAAGAGGGGGGGGGGGGGGGGCAGAAGTGCAGGGTTACAACACAGACGGTACGGTACGGTTATCAGGCGGGAGGAAGCAATATTCAACAGTTCATGCGATACAATTTATACAAGAATACGTTATTCGTAACTTGGCTAGTGTTTAGTGCCCCAACACTCAAAGTACTAACATAATAAAATACACTGGTCGGGAGTATCGGCGGTGTTTCGGGTGTCCAGAGGGCCGACGTGACTGACTGGTCGAATAACTATACCAGAGGGGAAATCACGGGACCCACCTTCTACCAAATATCCCCCAGTAATAACAACAAGTGCTAAATAATAACCCCAAGAAAATAAAATGGCAAAATACGCAGGTCGGCAGTACGGACAGTATTTTGGGTGTCCAGAGGGCCAACGTGACTGACTGGTCGAATAACTATACCAGAGGGGAAATCACGGGACCCACCTTTTACCCAAAAACTCCCAGTAATAGCGACTGGTACACAGGGAATGCTTCCCTTCACAAAATACCCCTCTAGACGTCTCCAGCCACATTCAACGTTCCCTCAACTAACTGAATAACTACGAAAGTTTAGGAACGTTGCAGAGCGGCGGACGCCTTTTATCTGAAAAATAAAACAAAATATAATTTGTAATTATGGCACTTCGCACCAGCCAAGTTGCTTACCAAAATTTCAGCTACTTACTTCCTCACAGCTGGGTTAGTTGACAAACGGTTTCCTTCCTACTTCTAGTTACGTCTAGCCAGTAGACACAACTGAGCGAAGTGACTACAGTAGGCCAATGCCGGTGTCTTGTCTCGATGGAATCAAATATTGTCAATAGTGCGTAACTAGCGCTACCTAGCGGATTAACTCCTAATTACTGCTTTAATATTTCTAAGTAAATAATCAAATTCAACAATATTTACGATTTGTCCCTACAGTATAAAATCTTAATATTCTAAATACAAACATAAACGGCGGTTTGTGTTGCAATTTCCATAGTAAAAATTACACTTTGTACCTGCAGTAAAAATATTGGAAGTATTATTATATCTTAATATTCCAAATATGAAAATAAACGGCGGTTTGTGTTGCAATTTCCATATTAAAAAATGCTTCGTTACATAAGTAAACCTTAATTTTCCAATGTACAAAAAAAATTAACGAAATACTGGCTCACACCCTATATATACTTGAATAACAGAAATAAAACTTCTCATATAATCTTTGTTAAAGTAAACCTGTCTTCTAGAAACATAAGGGAATCTATTTTTGTACATAAAAGTCTTTGGGTTCCTTCCAAAAAAAAGCATGCAGGTTATAAAAATCATGAAAATATTTATAATTTTCTTTCCTTGTTTTTACATTTTTGGGTGGACAATGTTTGCTCCATTTCGTTGTTTATCTCTTCCCATAAAATATGGTGCACTTCCATTCATTTCCCCACCTTCATTTTCATCAAATTCCTGTTCTGTATCGCTATCTTCTGATCTTTCATAAATGTTGTCTTCCTGCCCGTTTCTTCTTCGTCATCATTCTTCTCCACTGGGTACTTCTTCGAACAGCCTCAATATCCTTTCTTGCTCTTTGTTAGGGTCAATATTTATATAAAGTTAGGGAAATAGAAGGTAAATACTTACCGAAATATATATTTTTCAATGAATAACCCAAAACAACTGACAGAAATTTTATCTCACTAGTGGTCGCACCCGGTCTCAGACACCGTGTGTGCGATTACAGCAGTTATATGGACACATGGCATAATAATAACTACAGCAATGTATAGACGAGAAACTTTATGAAAGGTACACCAACGGAAACGGATGGGTTTATTCGATTATTTGAAATATCACAAATTAACAGTTGCGCCGGTCTCCTACACCGTGCGCGACCACTGAAAGGTTAAGACGTCAATTTATTGCTCGCAAACCAAAGTCCAGCAATGACTTAATCATTATTATTCTCTTAGGACTGACTGCCCATGAGCATAAGTTGATACATTTGGGATCTGAATGAGAATATGAACATTTGCTGCCAAAGACAATATGGTAGTTGACGTGTGTAAAATCGCGACATACCAAAAACGCTTGAATGAATGGTGCAAAATAATTGGTAAAATTCATCCCCCACCGCCCCTAGGGGCTCAATTCTCGAACTTATTGATACATTTTCCCATGAGAAATACTTTCTCCTAGTAATTTCCCGTGAAAATTACTAATTAAACGTATGTGTTTACTAATATATACAATTTTCTGTCAATGTTATCAAATGTCTGGTTCTACACGTGTTCCTAAGCAATGGAAAACCATTCAATTAGTAGTTTGTTTAGATGTGGCGAAAATAGTACAGGGTTGACCACTAATAATAGGCCATAGTGCAGGAGTAGATTCTTTGGGCCAAAATATGAGGATATAACTAAATATGCTTTAGTAAAATGTTACTGTGGAAAAAGATACTGGGTGCCAAAATTCAAATTATTTTTTCGTTTCTTTGCAATAACTCAACAGCCTGTTGACTGATCTTCGCCAAATTTTCTAGAGGAACTTTACATCACGTTAGATCATATCAGTTTTGTGAAAGACAATTCAAGTTTAATGAAACAACGTGTATTTATTGAAAGGTGTGCTTTTGTTACGTTTTAGTCATGTACGACATTTAATCATTTTATTTTTATCTTGTGTTCCTCGAATTAATTTCTTTAACTTCTTTATTTAAAATGCCTCGACATAATAATTTTTCAAATAGGGAAATGAGGGATATGATATATATGTGTTCACGTACAAAAAATTTTTAGCGGACGTGATGCAGCGAGGAGATACTCATTTCAATATCCAAATAGAATACAGCCAGACTATAAGATTTTCAAAGCTCTGTTTTGTCATTTGGGAGAAACGGGTTCATTTCGCCATAAAAATGATGTAGGACGACCGCAACGAATTACTCTAGAAGAGAACTAGAAATTTTGGTTCATGTGGATGAAGATTCTCAAGTCAGTCCAAGTCGTTTATCAGCGACAACAGGGGTGAGTAAACAATTAGTTCTAAAAGTCTTACGTAAAGAACACTTCTACCCATATCACTCCACTCCCGTACAAAAGTTACTTCGAAGGGATCTTCCACAAAGGCTACAATTTTGTCAATTTGTTCTAAATAAACACAACAGGGATCGAAATTTGGTTAAGAACATTTTATTTAGCGACGAAGCAACTGTTACTCGCCTAGGCATTTTTAACTGGAGAAATACTGGGAAGTAGAAAATCCTCATGCCGTTAAAGAAAGGCAATTTCAGCACAACTTTAAGATTAATGTTTGGTGTGGTATTATCGGCGATCAGTTATTGGGACCATTTGTTCTTCCTCCAAATTTAAATGGACAGTCTTATATATTTTTTCTTCAAAATACTCTTGCTGATATATTACAAGCTTTCATGCTAGACATACGGAAAAGAATATGGTTTGTGCAAGATGGAGCTCCCCCCCATCTCTTTAATAAAGTCAGGACTTATTTTGATGAGACTTTCCCACGCAGATGGATCTGTCGAGGAAGTGAATTTGCTTGGCGACCAAGGAATCCTGATTATAATCCTTTCGATTATTGTGTGTGGGGACATATAAAGTCCTTAGTCTATGCAAATACTATTATGTCAAAAGGAGAACTGTGGGACAAAATACAAAAGCCAATTATATTAGACGACAGGAAAATATTTTTTTTTCAATGTAAGAAAATCTTTTATGAAAAGAATTAGAAAAGGCATAGAAGTAGGTAGAGACCATATCGAAAATTTACTTTAAGTTGCAGCAATAAGGTTTTTGCATGGGAGGAAAGTTTATATAATAAATACTTATGTCATTAAGTCAACTTTTACGTTACTTTTTTGGTCTTCTAATAAGATTAGATCCTTATTTTACACAATCTTTTGATTTATGTATTTATCTCAATACCATGAAAATACTCCATTAGTTCATAAGAAAGAGAGAAAGAGTTTACGCTGTTATTACGATTTAGTTTTCCCTTTTTTTCCTGTTTTGTACTTGTTTTTAACTGGAGAAATATCCATTACAGGGAAGTAATGCCGATAAATAAAGGCATTTTCAGCACGACTATAAGATTAATGTTTGGTGTGGTATTATCGGCGATCAGTTATTGGGACCATTTGTCCTTCCTCTAAATTTAAATGGACAGTCTTATCTGTTTTTTCTTCAAAATACTCTTGCTGATATATTACAAGCTTTCATGCTAGTCATACGGAAAACAATATGGTTTGTGCAAGATGGAGCTCCCCCTCATCTCTCTAATGAAGTCAGGACTTATTTTGATGAGATTTTCCCACGCAGATGGATCGGTCGAGGAAGTGATTTTGCTTGGCGACCAACGAATCCTGATTACAATCTTTTGGATTGTTATGTGTGGGGACATATGAAGTCCTTAGACTATGCAAATACTATCATGTCAAGAGAAGCACTGTGGGATAAAATACAAAACGCAACCAATTTTATTAGCGGACAGGAAAAGGTTTTTTTCAATATAAGAAAATCTTTTATGAAAAGATAGAAAAGGCCTAGAAGTAGGGACCATATCGGAAATTTACTCCAAGTTGCAGCAATGGGGTTTTTGCATAGGGGGAAAGTTTATATAATAAATACTGATGTCATTGAAGTCAAGTTTTATGTTATTTTTTGGTCTTCTAATAAGATTAGATCCTTATTTTATATAATCATTTGATTTATGTATTTATCTCAATACCATGAAAATACTCTATTAGTTTCTAAGAAAGTGAGAAAGAGTTTACCTTGTTATTAGGATTTAGTTTTGCCTGTTTTCCCTGTTTTGTACTTTTATCAATAAATACAGTTTGTTTCATTAAATTTGAATTTGTCTTTCAAAAAATTATTCAAATATTTAACGGCAATTTCCTCGAAAATGGTTGGAGTTATCAAGTTCTAGCAAGTGTACCATTCATACGTGGAAATGACATGACGCCCTGGGCTGTTTATGTGTTTACTAGTTTTCTTCTCTGTCAGATGGTCGCCCTGTATATTTTTTTACTAGTTATCAGGTGCCTCTAAATCGATGAAATGTCTCATATACCTCTCATGGGTATAAGAATAACTGACCAGGGCATACATTTTGTTTATGATTCTTACAAGATCAAGAACTAAGCGACTTTTCCTAGCATGAGCACTGTGTTAATCTGCTTATATCGATTTATTCAAAGATCGTTAAATTACTTAAAGTAATAGATACGGTTTGCGTTTACGGACCTAAAAGTCTATTTTAAGCATATCAACATTTTCAACTTTTCACTTTTATATACATTTATAGAAAATCAACTCAGACACCGTGCTAAATTCAGAATCAGATTTTAAGAGCTTAGTAATAACCTTGACACGTGTGCCAAGCATTTATTTATTTTACAGGAACCGAGCTTAATTTATCAGACTCAGAGTATATTTCCCACATTTATTATATTAAATTATATTAAATGAATGCCTAAAAGTAAATACGCTAATGGAAAAATGATATACTTTGCTTAGAAATCCCCCTTACTTTATAATAAAACAAATTCCATTGAAAGCTTTGAATGAAAATTTGCATATTGTGTAAATTCACGAAGTTTGTTATACAGCTAAGTAAAAAATCGAGAACAAACTTACAAAAACGTTCACTTTCACACTTCGAATTAAAAAGAAAACTTTGTGATAATTTTCTTGAAGTATATATTTTATATAAGGGGATTTTGATGACTAATACTTACTTTTCGAAATACGCCAAATCTAGAGGCAAAGAATAAGAAAAACCGCTGCCTGAGGAATCACTACTTCCACATCCAGATTATTCATCCAAGTCACTTTAAAGGAAACATCTTGACTATATTTGCACTCTAGTATGTGGAAATTATTGGTAATAGAATTTTAATAATATTTGGGGTAGATGTCATAGAAAAGTTTGAGGAGTTGGTTTCTACCATATACGTTAAAAATGATGTTTCTAGTTTACCGTACTTATTTTCCACTATTTACAACCTACCAGCTCAATGGAGTCATCTCAATCAGATGTCACTACAATACATACGTGTACTAACTTTCAAGTGAATATCTCAATTTGATGTTATCAATCCCATTAATAATGAAGCGGAGGTGGTAGAGTTTGAAAAATATTAGAAAGAAATCTGAGGCCTTGGTTTCTAGTATATACACCGAATCCCTCATTTCTGTAGTCTTACCAGCTTGCTTTACTTATTTTCCCCTATTTGCCCCTATTTAACCCCCAACCCTTCAACGGCATCATCTCAAATTATGATCTAGTTTCAGACGTCGTTATAATACATACATACATACGTGTACCAAATTTCAAATGAATATCTCAATTTTATTTTGTCAACCCTTTTCATATTGGAGTAGGGGTGGTTGGGTTGAAAAATATTATAAGAAAATCTGACGCTGTGGCTTCTAGTACATACACCGAATTTCAAGTTTCTGTAGTCTTACCAACGTTTTACTTATATTCCTCTATTTACCCCAAATTAACCCCCAACCCTTCAACGGAATCATCTCAAAATATAAACTAATTCAAGACGTCGTTATAATACATACGTGTACGAAATTTCAAATGAATATCTCAACTTTATTTTGTCAACCCCATTAATGGGGTAGGGGTGGTGGGGGGGGTGAAAAATATTATAAAAAAATCTGAGGCCTTAACTTCTTGTACATACACCGAATTTCAAGTGTCTGTACTCATACCAGATTGCTTTACTTATTTCCCCCTATTGACCCCTAAATAACCCCCAACCCTTCAACGAAATCATCTCAAAGTATAATCTAGTTCCAGACGTCGTTATAATTCATACGTGTACCAAATTTCAAATGATTATCTCGATTTTATTTTATCAACTCTTTTAATAATGAAGTAGGGGTGGTGGGGGTTGAAAAATATTATAAATAATCTGAGACCTTGGCTTCTAGTACATACACCGAATTTCAAGTTTCTGTAGTCTTACCAGCTTGCGTTATTTATTTTCCCTTATTTACCCCTATTTAACCCCCAACCCTTCAACGGAATTATCTCAAAATATGATCTAGTTCCAGATGTCGTTATAATACATACGTGTAGAAAATTTCAAATGAATATCTCAATTTTATTTTATCAACCCTTTTCAAATTGGAGTAGGAGTGGTGGGGGTTGAAAAATATTATTAAAAAATCTGACGCTTTGGCTTCTAGTACATACACCGAATTTCAAGTTTCTGTACTCTTACCAACTTGTTTTACTTATATTCCTCTATTTACCCCAAATTAACCCCCACCCTTCAATGGAATCATCCCAAAATATAATCTAATTCTAGACACCGTTATAATACATACGTGTACGAAATTTCAAATGAATATCTCAACTTTATTTTATCAACCCCTTTAATGGGGTAGGGGTGGTAGGCGGTTGAAAAATATTATAAAAAAATCTGAGGCCTTAACTTCTAGTACATACACCGAATTTCAAGTTTCTGTACTTTTACAAGCTTGCTTTACTTATTTCCCCCTATTTACCCCTATTTAATCCCCAACCCTTCACCGGATTTCCTCAAAAAACAATCCAGTTCCAGATCTCGTTATAATATATACGTGTACAAAATTTCAGGTCAATATCTTAAACCGTTCCGGAGAAAGCGTGCGGACAAAAAAAGTTACAGACAGACAAACCGACAGACAGACAGAAATTTTTTTCGCTCAAATTTAAAATCTCGACGTTTCATGACATTCTAAATCTATTTCACGAATAAAAAATTTTGAAAATTTTTTTGCGATTACTATACTTCCAATCCACTACGTGGATGTGGAAGTAAAAAGACAAAATACTGTAAAAATGTTGTACCATTGGATATATTTAAGAATGAATACAGAGAAAAGACGCTTTTAGTTAGACAAAAATAGGAAATATAGAATTCTGATCAATGAATCCTTACGATGGCTATAACTTTTTTTTTTTTTTTTGGCTATATAACTTACTCTTTTAAGAACCGTGCGCTGTATATCAAGATTGAGGGAAAACTCTTTTTAACATTGGAAATGTTAATGTTCACGTATAGTGTATAGGACAAAAGTTACGAGTATTTTCCAAGGTCGTCGACAAGAAAGTATCAAGGTCTGATGATATAATATCGAGCGAGAGCCTGTTACTATGTAGGAAGCGATCGATATTATATCGCCTGTTCAACAAAAGGCGGTACGGAGAGAGCAAATCTTGCAGTATCGAGCCGGGACGCATCAGTGCTGCTGCGGCGGACGAATAAAGAAGCGTGATGTAATTTATTACTTAACCTAGTATTCATCATCAGTTGTACGGTTGGCGCATAGGTAATGTTCTCACTTGCGGTGCGAATGGTCCCGGGTTCAAACTGCTATGCCTGCTGATTTTTTTCTTTAATTTTGTGACGATTAATATATTTTTTCACAGATTCTTTTCTATGATTTCTTTAGGTTAGGTTAGTAGGTTTTTATTCAGATTAAAATAAATTCATTCTTTCGTGTGATTTCTTTAGGGGTGGTTAGTAGGTTTTTATTCTGATATCTAATTGTTAATAATTATTAACGCCGCAGGCAGTATTAGCGTCGCAGACAAATAAAGCGGGCTGCGGGGGGTGTCCCACCGCTCCTTAACATTGGAAATGTTAATGTTCGTATATGGGGCCAAACTTACGAGTTTTATCCAAGGCCGTCGACATGAGAGTCGGGATCAGATGACGTAATACTGAGCAAGTGTGCACAGTATGAGTATGCGCAGAGAACATGAAGTAATAATGCGGTTGTGGTCAGCGCCAATCGTAGTGGCCATGGATTCACAAAGTTTGACAAATAGCGAATAGTTATTTTTGTAACAAGTACCTAAAATCATATTTTTTTTTTGGACAGGTCGTAGCGGAATAAGTTTATGTTTTATGTATGGTGTTATATGATAAGGGGAAGTAAGTATGGAGTTAGTTCAGCCTGGAAAAATGTTGATGACCGTGGTATGTCAACAAATATCAAAAAAGCCACTAAACAGGATCCTTAGCACTCATCTATGCCCGTATTAGATCCCCAAGAACCTCTCACTTAAGATTGAATCATGATTAATCATCTTTAGTTTGTCTATGGAAACTACACAGTGCTTATAAAGATAGGAAATATCTGACCTTGTTTCTAATTGGTGAAAGGCAAGTTCAGGCATTCAAAAACTAGTAAATCAGAATAGATTTCTTTCCAGGTCCGGTAAATATGTTAAAAGCCAGCGAAAAATTAAATACTATTTTATTAAAGATATTTTTATCTATTTTATAGATTCTTGACGATCAATCGAAGAAGGGTTTACAAATAGATTCTAAGCGGGTACAACTTTCCAATAGATATATTTTCACAAACTTTGTTACCATTTATAAAATGAATGCAACGGTTTTGCGAAAACCTTTTTTTTTCACACAAAAATTTAGTCCATTTTCAAGTGACTGTGATAGAAAAAAACGTATTGCTCAAAGTTGACCAACTATTAGAAAATATTGTTTATTTAATTCAGATTCTGATATGGGATAACATATAGAGGCTATTCAAACAGATTTTCTTTGCTAGAAAATCATGTTTGTTAGTTACTTTTTGTTTATTCAATCATAACATTAGAATAGTTTATGCGATTGGAATTAAAATCTTTTGCATGTAGAGTATGATTAGACGCCTATCCCCTGTCAGTTTCATCAAGCTATATCAGTATAGGGATAGTTTCTTCTACTGGAGAATATAGCGAACGCAACATGGATTAAGTTGTGTTAAAATTGGTAGTTAGGAATATTCTGAGTAGTTGATAGAAAATCTAATATCAAAAGTTACAATTTCAATGTGGTAAATTCAATTGAACTGATAGTAAGTTTTATCGGATTTGCCACCTTGAAATTTTAACTTTTGACATTAGACTTTCTATCAATCTGGAGTATAGTTTTATATCGCATTACTGGTTTTTCTAATTTTCAAATAGACGCAAGGAAGTTTCATTCTTTAATTAGGGTGAAGGCGCGGGTATCAGAAGTTAAAGATTCCAAATGATGAATACAATAGGGCTGCCATAATTGCATAAATTTTGCAGACGTACATGAAATTGAACCACTAGAAAATGTGGAAAATGTGGGAAAAACATGTGAAGAAAATTGTTTAATGTTTAAAAAATTCTAAAAATTGTAAGGTAAAGTTTCACCGTCGTTCTGTTAAATGAAACTTATTACGTAGTATCGGTGAAAAGATGAACAAATAATAAAATAGAACTTGACTCAAAGCTGCTTGGCGCATGTGATGGCCCTATTGGGATCACGTTATGATAAATGACGCCTTGCTTCCATAATTGTTCGAAAACTTCACAGAATACATTCTAAATACAGTTGAACAAAATCAACTACAGTATGAGAATTCATTGCATCTCCTCGAAAATTAGAAAAAGCAAGAATGCGATAAAACAGGTGCATAACTTCTGAACATCTAAAAACTAAGCAAAACATACAACACGGAAAAAAATTGACAGGACTTCTTCCCGTACACTTTTCATAACATCCAAAATTTTCTGTGCACATTGTATTTATTATTTAATAACAAAGGCATACAAAAAGGGTCATGTAGTCAGTTACAGTTATTCAGTTAGTCTACACTGTGAAAAGAAATTATAGAAATCGCCTAAACCATTACAAAGAAATCATTAAACGAACATGAAAACAAATATACCGGTCGTACGAAAAACCTTCGCCTTTTCCAAAAAATTGAAAATAGGTTGATAATAAGAGAAAAAGAATAAATAAGCATACTTATGGCAAAAACCCGAAACAAATTTCAAGTGAAAAGTCACCTGCACTACCAAATATAGGAAAAAAATTATAAAACTATATTCGGCAATTTTTATTGGAAAACTTTGCTAATATGAGTTGTTTAAAATAAACAAAAATCTTAAGTATAAAGCTTGCTCAAATTTAAAACAGATTGAAATATGCAGAACAGGAAAAAGCAGAGAAAGAGCGTACGAATTACTTGACTATTTTACAGTTCACATTTTGTTTGAAACAAAACATGGTACACGAGAATCATTTAAAATTTTATCTTCGAACTTGCAATTTTAAAACATCATTTTTTTAAGTTTTGTTGTATTTTGTAGGTATTTAAATTTTTTGGGCAATTTTGAACAACTTTTATTAGAAAAGATTTCGGATCAAAAATTCGATTTCATTATATTTTAAAACTTATTTCGGTATCATAAGTAGATTTGAATTTAAAAGGACGAACTGCGTTTTGGCCATTAGACTCTAAAGTGTTCTATCTTTGAGATCATTGATCATTTTGTAATTTAAACACCGAATAAAAATTATTTTCTACCTTTTAATGCAATTCAGTATTGAAAGAAAACCATTGTTTAAGAACAATTTATTTATTTGTTTATTTATTACTTTTTAGTTTCCCCTCTACCTCTTTTTTTTAATCAAATCATTTTGTTTACTATTGTGAAACTCTTTCATTTGATACCCGTATCAAGGGGGTTGTAAACAAACCGGTAATCCGTCATTTTGTTTCGGCTACCATATTGGATTTAGAATGACGTCACATAGCTTATTGTATTCAACTTTATATACCCTTTCATTTGATACCCACATTGATGAGCATGTCAAGAAAAATGTAATCTGCCATTTTGTGGTGGCCGCCATATTGAATATACTATATTGTATTGTCTTCAGAGCCAAAGTTGTGTGCAAAATTTCAGCATGATTGGATATCAGGAAGTGGTAAAAAATTCGCTGTATATTGCAAACATCCTTAAATTAACTTTTATGTTACGACTTTCTACTGTTTATGTAATTATAAATCGATAATAAATACTATAATAATTCACGACAATTAGAAATATTTTAATAGAAAATTTGAATGTGTTTAAGAGACAAATTTCCGTACGTAGGTACATATTAAAATAAAATAGTATCATTTCTAACTCAATTATTTCATCACAGGTCGTTGTTTATCATGGTTGACGGCCAACAAGTTTTGAGAACGGAAGTATGTATTCTTCCAAAACGTTAACTGTCTTCAGCTTTCATTTCCAATTTTTTTTGTTTATAACATTGTTCTAGTTGATATATTTTTAGGTGCGAGATATTTTGTAATAATTAAGAAATCAAGAACAAACCTCTGTCTGATCCGTTTGACGCAGGGGTTTTTTCATCAATACCATTAAGTGGCAATATACCCAACAAAAAGTTAGGAAATCTGAATATGCTACAAATAAACAATTATAGGCAATATCTTGACTATATTTGCACTCTAGTAAGTCGAAACAATTGGTGATAGAATTTCAATAATATTCGGGGCAAATGTTATAAAAACATTTGAGGGGTGGGTTTCTAGCATATACAACAGAAATGAAGTTTCTGGACTCTTATTAGCTTGCTATCCTTATTTTCCCCAATTACACCCCACTCCACCCCTTCAACGAAATTATCTCTATCAGACGTCGTTACAATAAACAGGTGTACCAAATTTCAAGTGATTACCTTAATTTTATTTAATGAACCTATTTAATAATGGAGTAATGGTGGTGGGGGATGGAATATGTTGTAAAAATATCTGAAGCCTTGGCCTAAATATATACACCAAATCCCAAGTTTCCTTATTTCTGTACTCTTACTTGTTTTACTTATTTTTCCATATTTAACCCCCAACCCTTCAACGGAATCATCTCAAAATATAATCTAATTACATATGTCCTTATAGTACATACGTGTGCCAAATTTCAAGTGAAAATCTCATTTTTTTTTATCAACCCTTTTAATAATGGAGTGGGGTGGTGGTGGAGGGGTTGAAAAATTTAATAAAAAATCTTAAGGCCTTGGCTTCTAGTATATACATCAAATCCCCAGTTTGTGTGCTGTTATCAGCTTGATTTACTCATTTTCCCCTATTTACCTTCATTTAACCCCCAATACTTCAACGGAATCATCTTAAAATATAATGTAGTTCCAGGAGTCGTTACAATGCATACGTGTATTTTACGTGAATCTCTCAATTTTATTTTGTCAACCCCTGTAATACCTATAATCATGGAGTGGGGTAGTAGGGGGATGGAAACCATTATGAAAAATCTGAGGCCTTGACTTCTAGTATGTACAACAAATCCCAAATTTTTGTACTCTTACCAGCTTGCTTTAATTATTTTCCCCTATTTACCCCCAACCCTACACCGGACAATCAATCAAAACAATCCAGTTCCAGATCTCGTTATAATACATACGTGTATAAAATTTCAAGTCAATATCTCAAACTGTTCCGGAGAAAACGTGCGCACAAAAAAAGTTACAGACAGACAGGCAGATCGACAGAAATTTTTTTTCCCAAATTTAAAATTTCGGCGTTTCATGACACTCTAAGGCTATTTCAATAAAAAAACAATTTGAAATTTTTTTACGATTACCCACTATATCTGCAACTCACTACGTGTATGTGGAAGTAAAACCAACTACAAAAACGATGGTAACATTTTGTGAGTATGTTCTAAGCGTTTTTTCATTAACTCAAATGCATTCCATGAAATCACTCACGCTAATTTTGATTAGTCTGTTGAAATGGAAAAAGAATCTTTCGGCGCTAATAAAGACCGACGATTACAGGTTCAAAAAGGTCAAAGTTTCGGGGCATCTGGTTCGAGGTTGGTATTTATTCTGTCCCATGATAAACGTTGTGTGGCCGCTTTAACAAGAAACACGAATTAAATTTGATTTATTGCGTTGTTTTTCATATGCAACTTTTTATTACATGAGAGTAATACGCGACATATTTCTGTACTGTGAACATATATATCATGAAGATTTGTCTGGACATGTTCATGGATATGTTAAAAAACGTAATTATTCACGTGAGATATTGTAATTAAACGTATTGTATTTTGTTTTGTTTTGTTAGTTAAATCTGACTTGAGAATAATTATTTTAAAAATTGTTTCATGGTTCACGCATAAAATTTACACATTATCTGATGCTTACACAGGTATTACGTTTTTCAAAAATTCTTATCAGTTGTCATCAAAATACATTTTTTTACTGTAACCAGACGTAATAATACACTTCCAACTTTAACCGGAAGTACTCTTATCTTTTTTATTTTTAATAGAACTCTATATATCAGACATCGAGAAATTTCAAATTTACCAAATTTTATGTACTTAACTGCAAAAATTCTACAACTCTGGCGGCAATATTGGATTTGCCATATTTAAATTTTAATGCAATTCAAACTAAATATGAATATTGTTTTTCAAAGTCAAACCCACAGTAGGCTGGTCGTAGCTTAACGAGAAAACAGTGAGATCACTGGCGAACAATAGTACCTTATAGTGCGTAAAAAATACTGTTAATGCAAAGCATTATTTATTGTCCCTAGCGCATTCGCCAAATTTGTAATTAAAGAACTTATTTCTAATTTTATTTACTTTACACTAGACGCAGCTTAATGAAATTATAATGAGACCACCGCCAAGCCATACTCAAGAGGCAAAAATTTCATGCAAATCACGCAGGCCAATCCACAGTAGTAACTGAACAGGAGTTGATAAGAAGAAACATACAAGTCGAATTGGGAGTCTTCTTCCTTCTCATTTTTGATCCTGTACCGTAAATTCCAGCTCCAAATCTTTGTTCTATCTTAGATTCGTCTACATGCCAGACTGTTTGAGATGATATTTGGAAACAGTTTATTCTATTCAGTCTTTCATGTCTGATATTTGAATTTGCAATTTTTTGCTCAAGATATACTTTTGGACTATCGTCTCGGTAGGCACTCCTAGCATGGGATCCGCCTTCAGTTCTAAGTACAACTTTTGGAACTCTGTTCAGTGCTGCTGTCTTATTGGTGTAGAGCATTGCATTAGTCTCTACACCACTGAATGAGCTTTTCTTTTAATAAATATGTGTGGTGGTGGTGGTGGTGGTAAATCCAGAAGCACTGATACAGCTGTAGGAGCAGCTCTTATGGCCCCCGTGACGCACAGGTAAACAAGCCTTCATATGCCACGTAACAGCCCTATTGCTCTCAACTGTACTGTCCTACACTGAACTGAACTTGTGGTAGGTACCTTGTGAAACATCTTGAAAATAATTGTTAATTATAAATTAAACACTGCTTTTAGGTGAATCAATCTATATATTATAAATACTCTACATATGTTTCGGCTTATTAGGCCTTTATCAAGAGTGTTTACATAGTAAATACTGTCACTATGTAATACTCTTGATAAAGGCCTAATAAGCCGAAACATATGTAGAGTATTTATAATATATAGATTGATTCATCTAAAAGCAGTGTTTAATTTATAATTAATAATAATCCACTGTCTTAATTCACCATGCTAGAGTTCCGTGGGTTATCAGGACTCTTACTACTAGTATATAACCAAGTCATTTTGGGCTTTAACTCCCAATTTCTTCTACACACCTACCTGCACCTTCTGAAGGCTATTGTTGCTTCCTGTGTGAGATTTTCGATGTGGGCATTCCATATCAGTTATTGGTCACTGGCAAATGGAATTTCTACACCGTTGAGCACTGGGAGTTTTAGGCCTTCCAAGGCTCTTTTTCATTCAAAGTGACGACTATAGTTTTATGGGGATTTATGGAGAGTTTTTCCTCCTTACACCGCCAGTCTTCAATATTTAAAATACATTGTGAACACTCTGATATGTTCGCAAATCTCCCCCTGACAACTATTACTATATCGTGAATATATCCTAGGCAGTAAAAGCCTTCCACAGTTAGGAAGAAAGGGTTGCTCACAATAATGGAGATAATATTCCTCCTTAAAGGTAACCTGCACTCAGACTTGCCTAGATTGAATACTATTATCCTCGTTTATAGCATTGCTTTAATATACTGGCAGAGCACCATCGACTCTCCTGTTTAATACCTAATGTATTCATTAAGGGATGCATTGTTGCGTTATTAAAAGTTTCTTCTATATCTAGAAAATGAGCCACTGCCATTTCCTTGTGATCTAATGACTATTAGTAGCCTATTCAAACCATCCAGTGCGAAGTATGTTGACTTTCCTAGGTAGTAGGCATACCGATGCTCAGTATGGGGAATTTCGCTTAGTATTTCTGTCCAGTAATCTTTCCAATGTTTTAAAAAAGTAAGAGGATAGGCTTATGAATCTATATAGCTTGGGTGATTGGTCTGAATTCTTACCTATTCTTGGGAGGTAGGTGACCTTCACATTCCTCCATATATGTGGTATGTATCTTCATCTATCTCCATTACAAACAGATTTACATAAATGTATTATTAATACATCCGGACCCTCCCTGGAGCAGGACTGGGAAGATTCGATCCATCCCAGGAAATTTTAATGCTTGGAACTTGCAAATTGGGCTATCTGATTTTATCGCGTTTTATTACCTATTTAGTCAGTCTGCAGTCCATAAGTCCGGCTTTTGATAGGAATGTCAATTGTCCTCTGAGCGCCTGAAAACCAGTAATCCAGGAAACTATGCTTCCATGAGCAATTAAATACCTTCCGTTAATTTTTTGGTAAAAATTTCATCACCCTATGGATTTGGAAGACCGCTAGGTCGTCATTGACCTACTCACAAAACTTGCTAATGCTTTAGTTTTCTCTATTTTTCTTAAAGCATCTGTGACATGGACATTTAGGGAGGGAATCAGATGGCGTATTGATACCTTAGAAATGTGGATCCGGAGACGCTTGCTACAAGATGTGCTGCCCCAACATCTCAATTCTCACGGAAATTCGTCCCGCAAAGCGATTCTCCATCATCGTGTTCTCTCAAATCTTCTAAATTTTTGGTTACGTCAACCAGGGAGGACAATATAGAATGGTCATTGCCCAGAAAAAAATAGATGGCAAGAGACACAGAGGACGACTACCAAAACGTTGGACTAATGTTACCAAAGGACTAACGGGAAGAGTTGTATTGAGACTATGCACCCAATGGGCAACCGCGGTAATTGGCGTGAGGGTATACAGTAAAGGGAGACCTACTAGAACATTAAAGGAGTCAAAAACATCGTAAATAGAAAGGAGTACAACGGTGGAAATAACCGCTTTAATAAAAGCGGTCACTAAAATTAAAATAAAATTTCACCGTGTTTTTAAAGGCGATTCAATATTTTTCCAAAATTCAATTTAATTACTTAATTTTTCACATGCGCTTTCAGTTAAAAAGTAAAATTTTGGATAGAAAATTTTGAAAGTTGCGAACAAAACTCTGGATCGATATTGCCGCTGTTCCAAAATGTTTGTCTTTAAAATATAAATTCAAGTACAATTATGATGAGTTAATTATGTATCAAACATAGGAATTTTTTCAATTTATACCTTTTCTGCAATATGCATTGTATTTAACCACTACCTAATCCTAAAATGTCCTAATATACGTACGTATTTTCTGAGCTTTAACTCCCAAGAAAACTGAATTAATAATATCAAGATTGTTTGGCAATCTTGATAATATTAATTAACAAAGTCAGTGGCTCGAAAGTTACAAACATCAGAATTATGACTATGGAAGCAATGGCAATCAACTTTATTTTACCATGAATGTACAAATATTTCCCGCTGTCAGCCCACTGTTAGGGAACTGGAACTTTGGAATAATTAGAATTTTAAACAGTTGAAATTGTGTTAGGGGTAATTTATTTTGTAGGTCCTTTGTGCTAAATGCGAGCAAAATTGACTAGCAAAACGTCATATTCTAAATTATATAAAGCACCGAGGCTTTAAGTATGAATTTCATCTAAAAATGGGTATGATTTATTTACTCAGAAAACTTTATTAAAATAAGTTTTTTACACGACTTGCAGTGAGTTGAACTCCTAAGAGCTCGGACAAAACTCAAAATACGAATTAGCTACTTGAAATTTGACACAGAGGATACTAATAATTAATCATACGGTGCGGTAAAACTGTTATTTTGAAATGACGGATATAAAATGAATAAAAAATTATTGCAATTTCTGTAAAACATATTACAAGTACATTTTTTGTCTAACTTACAAGTTCAAATTAATATTTTATTTTTCAAAGTAACTGTAGAGTGACTAAATTGTTAACTAATTGAATCCAAATTCGTCAGTGTCACTGGAATATACTTCCGGTTTCTCTGAAGAGCCCCACTTAACTCAAACTCGGATCACATCGAAAATTGTTTCACTTAATCTTAAATGTTTGTTTTCTTAAAAGTTTTCTTAACCACTTCTCAAGTCACCTAGGTAACTCCTTGAAAATCCAGAATGATTTTGTGTTAGGTAAAGAGAAACGAGGCCCTACAGTTTATAGTGGAGTCCGAACCATATCTTGGGGATAATTTTATAATTAAAATTATTTCGCGGTGAGCTGGGATTGAACCTGCTTTGCTAGGTATGCCAGTATGCAAGCTAGACGCGGTAAACCGCTGAGATACGGTCCCCTCTATCTGGTAGCAATAAACTTATAAAACTTCGGCATAAAATGATTCAAATTTTCTCCTAGTGGCGACCAAATACTTCGTTACAGTCAGAGGTAAAAAAAACTGTAAAATACGTCTTGCACAGTATTTAGTTTTGAAGCTTATTCTGAATATTTTCGACGATAGCTTTTAAAGTTCCATAGAACCCTTATAGTTACGTCATTCTCGTTTGTCGGTCCGTCTGCATGTCACGACTATGTTTCTTAAAATCTTGAGAATAACTTTTCTTCGGATACCTCCACTATATGTAAATCGGAGGTGATTTTTTTCCACTCACCCCATATAGTGGGATGTCATTAAATATGTATTTGAAAATGAAGTTGAGGTTTCTTAGAGGAAACTAATTTTTAACAACTATTAAAATGCACAAACCTAAAATTAAAACATACATTTGGATCGAATTGATACTTTTTAAACATAAAATTTTAAAATCATCTAATAAAACTATTTGAATTCGGTTTCAAATTGATATGGGAGACACCTGTTCTTGAAGAGTAAAATAATCAGGCAAGAGTCATGACTGCTTGAGCATATGCGACAATGCAATCTATGTGTAGAAGTAAATCGTGAACATTTTGAGCAACTGCTGCGAATTTGAATAATTTAACCTACTGCCAGGGCAACTCATTTTAGGCTACCAGTATATTAACAAAGTATCTGTTTTTATAACTCCACAAAAAACTGTATTGACGGAACACCCTGCAAATATCTACAAATGGTTACTTAAAATGTGATGCTTCATCGTATGGATCACTTTTCAAGATTATTGTCAACGAAAAATCTCTTTCGGTGTCGCGACGCCACAGATGCCATTGTCGTTAGTAACATTTGAAATGTCACAGCCTCCTTTACCCTGTTTACTTTAATCTGGAGGGTTGCCATTTTAATTGATTATATTCGCGTATTAATTTACCCCTTTCATAATTAGTGAAATTTACCCTATTCTGACAATACCAAGGAATGATTGTCCATCTTGCATCTGGCCTATCTTTATATCTATGCTCACCTCATAGAGTATTGTGCCACGTATGATCTAGATGAATTAGTATTGTTTATACGTGGACCCCTTTTTCCCTGTCAGGCTCACTGATTCACCACGATGATCTAACTTTTATGACTAGACTTTCCACTAATTAGCAAATAAATAAAACACAAATTTTCAACCACACTTAAAGAACTAATTTACAATAAATGAACACGAAAATAACCGGTTAAAAATATAAGAAAGAAAATGGAACTTAGAATTTAGGCAACAGTAATAAAAATAGACCGTAGTCCCGTACTTAAGCAAAAACATTAATCGGTTAAGTTACTAAGACGTCAGTGCCAGCGACAATTTGAATTAGGTAAAGTTTAATTTGAAATCTAATGACACAAAGTTAAGTTTTAGAACAAAATCTCAAAAACACAAATATACCCGGTGACACTAAATTACTTCGTCGAAAGTAAGACAATGTTAACACGCCGAAGCTAAACCGAAAATTTTGCTTATTTTCTCTCAATATTTCTAGAGTCGAATTTTGGTAAAGCATGGCGGGGTATTTCTGAATTATTCGGACCAATGAATGCAGACCCGCCCCTTTCTACAACGGCAGCTTGAGTCCTCTACCGTACAATATTGAACAAAATAACTTTCCATAAATATGAAGCACTAAGTCAACCTGGCATTGGCGTTATCTACAGTAAATATGGTCAAAATGGCTTACTCTAAATATAAACCATTCTTTAAGTAACAACTTAAACTATTCTATATCTACAGCTATCTAATCTTCCCCAGTCATTTCTATCGTCTTGATTCCTTCTGATTTTTGTCAATTAAGGGAAAAACCAACTGGTTCACCACCTAGTGTACAGTAAGGTTGGGAATCCTGTACCAAGTGCAGCATTTATGAAACTGACTGCGATAAAAAATTTAAATATTCACTTAATGGGTTTGTGTTACCTAAAAACGATTTGATATTGACCGTACAAACCTTCTCATGCTCAGGCGTCATGGGGTTTGGGTTGTTAACTGGTAATAGAACACTTCTGATGTAGAAAACACGCTACAGAATACTTTATAGTTATTTCCGAAATGTTTTTTTATTTGACACGAACAGTTGTTAAAATTATAAATTTATGCAAGCTTATTTACTTCTAGAATTTTTGTAAAATTGCATTGAGCCGGCGACTTTACAATCCTGTTAGGCCCAAAAGCTGGCCTTCTAATTTTCTACAAAATCGTGTTATTCTATGAAAAGCGATTTTAATTTCTTTAACTGTATATTACATTTGTTACAGAAAGATAAAATAAAGTAGCCAAGAATATCTAACGGAGTTTTATATGAATTGCCCTCTGTACACACACCTCCCGACGGAATTTTTTTGGGCATGTAAATTAGTATTATACTAAAAATTTCTCTGGGATAGCTTTACTTTAATGAGAAAATAAATCTGTTTATGAAAATATGAATGTCCGATTTTACAAAAATCTTTGATGATCTACATTCTGGTTAAAGTACTAGCAATTAAAAAGTCTAATATTAATATATTTACAAAACACCTAGTCAATCATAAATGCAAATTTAATTAAAATTTTAACTTTATATCTTTGCGATTCTCTGACAATCTACATATGGTTGTGATAAGTTATCAAAAGAATCTAGAAATTGGAATGCAATATTTTCATCGATAGATTTTTTTTTGTGATTTTCCATTGGTTATTTCTTCCACTGTTTGTGAAATAATGTATACAAAATATCCTGTATAGTAAAATGATTAGTGTTGCATGTAGCTTAGTAGAAAGATTTATCTACGCGGATGCAAAGCTGTATTTTCTCTATAATTTGATATTTATTTACACATCTCTCGTGGCCGAAAACAATATCCCTAAAATTTGTTATTACATTTGTTGACAAAAATAAGAGTACGTGATGTTTCTAGATATTTTCCAGCTTATTTGTGCTTTTGAAACACAACCACCAACAAATGTTATACTTTAGCGTGATGAGGTTAAACACCTTACATAAATATTATGCAAAATGATTTTCTTTGAAAGCTTCACAAAGTTCTCTTATTCTCTGTGTTTCTGATTTTAGGCACGTTCCAACTATTTTATTCCTTTTAGCTGGCGTAATGCTCATAAAATCGATGACGTATAGACAAAATACAGTCGAGACTTCTAATCGAAAAAACATACGTGCCCGTGTAACCTCGTAGCGATATTTTCTGTCAAATTGTATTAACGCTGAGGAAATTAAATCATCTCTAACATAATGTACCAAACGAAAAATTTGTTATTTTGATAAATGAAAGACATGAAATTATTTTATTGGAACAATTATTCAAACTTGCATGAATACTGATATGTCAATTAGAAATATATAGGAGTCATGTGACGAACCTAAAGCGTAATCAATGCTATTCATGGGGTTATAATTATTGCCACAAATAGTTGATGAAATAAAACAGGATATCAACAATAAACCTAATACACACGATACGTTTGATATAGTTAGTTGAGTTTCCACAATATGTCATAATAGTTATCTGTTTAAGAGAAACACGTTAGAAGATGGTGTCGAACAAATAAGTCGTCTTTGCAGCACATCATAGACACGAAATTGTGGAAAATTGTGGATATTGTTCTATATGAATGTTTACTAGGAAATTAATATATAGATAGTAACTGGGTCATAAAAATCAATAATCTTGATAACATTTGACATATAGTAGAAAAAATTGAGTAAATATAGTTGGTCTAACAAAACAACCATTTCATAAAATTCTTCTACTCAGCAACTTTATATTTCATAAAAACTTATAGCAAAACAAATAGATGTCCTAATGTTTGAGACCAAGCTACATATTCCCATCGTGTTGACTATCCCTTTTTCTATTTTTGGTATTACTTAAGAGGAAAATGCGTATGTTTTCAGTATTTTTTATTATTTTATTTGGGAGCAGTAATCCCTTTTATTATGATCACGTATATATATATATACATAGCAACGAAGCAAATCAATCTGATGTACACTTTATTTTATTTACATTGTGAAATATGTATCCCCGACTCAGACAATTCCAAAGACACCCCTCGCTTATGATTCAGTACTCTTTGTAGAGGCAAATAGTATACGGCATTGAAGGTATCTTTCTAAGCTTTTAAATATCGTTTATAGTCAAAACATTTTCACGATATTGTATGTCATTGAATCCTGAAGAACTTTCAAAATATCTGTCAGCTTGTCTCTCCGCGACGTTTGCTGTGAGCATGATAGTTTAAGAAGGAAAGTTCAACTGTCTCGAAATCTGCGTAATAAGTTAGTGTTAGAAAGAGCAAGTAATCTATTGTTCTTGAAAAGACATATCAGTAAATATGACAGTTATGTAATATTGTAAGAAAACTACACCTTAAGAGTGCTCCAGCCATTAATTAAATTCTACAAAATCTACAATAAGAAAAATAATACGTAATATTTAGACGAACGTTTCACAATTTAAGCTAATATCATCAGAGATATACCTGAAAGTATTGGTAATTGTAACATTAACACATACACATGTACTTAATGCTAACTATTACAAGTAGTAGGGAACTGAGCCGTATGAAGAACGCCTGCAAAATGAGGTCTATATCACTCGAGGACATAAAGAAACTGAACATGGCTTCCCATAGAAAATCACCTGCCGCATTCGAGTTTTAAGTTCACGTGAAGATTCGGCATTACGAACACCCCCTAAAAGTCAATATTACCCCAAAATCGAAAAATCGAAATCAGACATTTTTTAATACTTCTCTAGTCATATCTTCGTTATTAAAAAAAAATTCGAGCTAATTTTTTGCTAAATGATTGTTAGTATCTGACTACAACACTGGCGCTGTTAAATTGTATTCCATTGTCTTCCGTTCTGAAGGAAGTTACAAGTTTATAAGTCGTCGTCGGTTTTGTGTAGTGATAATTTGAGTCATCAAGAAACGATTGTTATTTGTTGAAATTTAAAAAGAAGTCAGCGACAAGATTTTTTCAAAAATACCATAATTGTTTTGAATGAAGATATTGTGTCTCTAACTTTAGGGTAAAAAAGTTATAGTAAGTTAATGCAATTCAAATGGTTTTCAGTATCATTGGCGCATTCGCCATATTTTAGAATGCGACACGTTTTTTAGAAATATACATACGGTACGAACCGAGAACCTCCTTTACAAATTTTTAAAGTCGGTTAAAATGGGTTCCATAATTTCATCCCCTAGAATGTCATCACATATATTTTTTTTAATTTTACTTGTTAATGATGAATTCGTTGAATTCAGGTCGTTTTCGCCTGCTGCGCAATTTATTTCTCTGAATTTTTTATTACTCTATCGCCTATTTATGACTTATGTTTCTCTAAGGATGCCCCTCGTTGAAAGCACGAACAAAATATTACATATTCGATAACCTTCTATATAATTTATGACAAGCGGGAGATACCTTCATTTGAAATTTGTGAGTTGGGTTTGCCAGGGATTGCTTATAAACTTAAAATGTTCAATATTATCCAATTCTATTAGGCCGGGAGACAAATGCAAAAATCAAACTCATTTGGCAATAATGTGTGGGGGGTGGCCTCCTGGTGATATTTGTTAATGGACGTTAACGTGACTTGAAATAAGTGATAAAAATTTCTGTAAATTATAAAATTTACCCTAAGCAATACAAAATAAATGGTCATTTAGTCAACCACGGTGCTAATATTTGCAGACTGATTCACGGGAGTATTGAATTGGGTGCTTCACTGATATCGAGTTAGATAATGTTTTCTTAATTATACCTGAAATATAATCTCTGTCTTTGTAACTGAAAAGCGTGCAAAATCGGGTATTTAAAGCACTATTGGTTTAAAGTTGCTTAGGTAACAACCAATTTTAAACAATGATAAATACACAGGTATGTAGCAACCAAGCAAGACAATTCTAACCGTCTCTATGTTACCGATTAAAAACGAAATTAAGAGATTACCTTGTACAATTAATCTACATTAATTAATTTTACTTTGCAGTGCGGGTATAATAAGAAATAGCGTATAATACACATGTATAAGTAGCCTTTAAAGCCCATATTCCTTTAGAACCCGCCTCGCTACGCTCGTCGTGCCCTAAACCCGTGCATGCTATAAAGGCTTACTTTTACAATTGTATTATAATATACCATTTATTTTTTATTAAAATAAAAAGGATTAATTTTGATGTTTCCTGGTCAGCCAGCTTGTAACTGTTTCGTTTCGCTAGCCTGACTATTAATATTAATAATAAGTTTTGTCCACGACTAATAAATAATGTACTCAATATGTATGTCTTTCCTTAAGGATAATGCTATCCATTATTCTCTGCAGTGAATAATGATTTCATTATTCACTGATTGCAGTGAATAATAAGGACAGTCAATTGTTTGGAAGAAATGACATTAGTGGCTTTTTACTAAAAATTGAAAATGTCAAAATTGTAGTAACCAAAAGAGAAGTGTTGTCTCTCTAAGTTTTCTAAGAAGCACTCAAATGACGAAGAAGTATTTTAATAAACACTCAACAACTACATTAGTAAGTTCTTTTCAAAGCATCATCTATTTCTATTAGCAACACGCGGAAATCCCCAACATTGTTTTTGAAACCATTTACCTACTTGTCTACAAACTGTATTATTTTATTAGTAAGCCATGCTAATGTGTCAAAGCGTAAATTGATTTGAAACGTCAAAATTTGTGCGATTTCAACGCCAACGTTATTTACAATAATTTTACATTTTAGGTACTCAAAAAGGGTAATATAATTAAATAAATCGGCACTGACAGTGAAAACTAGATTTCAAAGATACCGCCAGAGATAAAGGAAGCTGCAGAAATCGCCTCATTAAACTTGTGGCCCGAAAAATCGAGAAAATTATATATGATGTCTGATGACATATGAATTTTTCCTAAATAGGAGACATTGAATAAAGATGAATTAAATAAATTGTGACATTCAAAATTACCTGAATGCCACTTGTTAATTTTTATTCTAATAGCAATGAATTTTTGTAGTCTTAAACCACAATTCAGTAAACTTATTATTTAATTTTTCAGTCCAATCCCAAAGCCCTAGTCTTACTGAATCTGGAAGAAATTGTGTTCGTCAATCCAACTTTAAATTATAAATTAGCATACAAGCGCCATCTGTTACTTCTCTTGATAAACACCTACAAGTCATCTGGTACAACAAATATTTAAAAGAAGAAATCTGTATAAGTGAATAAATCCCAGAAATCAATAAACAAAATTATAAATCGATAATTCTGATTAAATTGGAACTCATGAATGCATAGGAATGATACAGTACAGTAATTGTGTAGATTTGTATTATATTTAAAGAATGATTTATGTTCCCACTACCAGCGACATCTCGCGTATAGAAGTGTAACTAGTTTTTTTTAGAGATCAAACACGGTATCCGAACAGTTCGTGATAGCCATTTTCCTTTTGACTTCGAGCAATACAGACGTGTCTGTCCGATTAACACCTCATCTAGTGTGGAATGAGGTGTTTAAGCTGACCCTTCAGTTTTGATGTTAAGCTGACCCTTCAGATTTGAAGCTAAGTTAATCCTTAAATTGGGAATTTTACCATACATTTGGCTTAACTGTGTGCCAGGAAAAATTGGGTGGCTGCTATAATCCAGGAGAACCAGACTATTTGCCAAGGAGTTTTTGTAATCCAAGGTTGGAGTGTCTTGGTATGGAATAGTCCTCGCTGGATGAGAGCACCAAGTTGTTTGGTTTGGTAACAGTTCCGACGTCTAAATTCTTAGGATCTCTGCGGAGTCAATGATCGAGTGGTAGTAACACTAGAAGATTCAGTAAGACGAGGACCAGGGTTGGTTACTGCAGAACCCAGCCGGTGGTAATTGTATCAACTGAATTTGCTTTTCAACATTTCTTTTCAACGTTCAACTTTCAACGACATTATTCAACTTTCGACAAACTTTTATACATTTCTAAATTATTTTATGTTATATATTGCCTTCAGCTAATTATTAATTTTCTTCCATTTAATTATTTAATTACCGCTTAGCGATAATTTGTCATATTTTGTAAATTTTTTGGTCTTCAACCTAGTCAAACTTATTAATTAAATATATAAACTTTCTGTAAGGAAGTAGCTACATCCAACCATAAGGTGTAACATTTCAATTAACCAAAATTAATCCATTTCAAATTTTATAATAGAGTCAATAAACCAGATATATTTAACTTAGTGTTGATAATTTCATGAGTATCTATAACATTAATTATCTCTGAGTAGTCACAGTCGTACAATTAGACAAGTACGTTATAGATGCTTCTTTTAATATGACTACTGGCGCCTAACCTAAAAAAAATAAAGTTTTTCTTGAATAATTTCCGAACCACGACCCAGTCTCCACTATCTAAACGAGAACCGGGCAACCTCAACTTCCTAACCTGCTGGGGGCAGAAGTTGGTGGTACAAAATATTAAATATTTAATAGTCGTGGACAAAGTATAGTACTCTACTCGCATATAATGGCTATTATTTACTCTGGTGATTCACGACACTCGCCTGCGGCTCGTGTCTTAAACTTCACCCTCGTGAATAATAGCCATCATTATATGCTCGTTGAATAATATACTATTATACGATTGTTTTAATTTCTATTAGTCCTATGAAAAAATGCATCAGTGGAAAATTTTTTGCAATTATCAAAACATTTTTTTTAAATGTTTAGAATATAATGAAACATGTAAATTTTAAAATTGAAGACATTTTTTTTTCATCATCTATTCTAATGTAGTGGTAAAAAAAATCCATTCTATACAAAATTTTCGAAATTTCAATTTTTTTTTCTATTTTAAATTTTGAAAAAAAACATTTTTTTTTTAAATAGGTTTAGAATGTCACGAAACGTGAAAATTTTAAATTTGGGGAAAAACTTTTTTTTTCCAGCACCCATTTTACAAAAAAAAATAAAAATTTTCAAAACTATTTTCAAAATTTCAAATTTTTTTCTATTCAAGAATTTCAAAATGTTTTTTAAATAGGTTTAGAATGTCACGAAGTGTAGAAATTTTAAATTGAAGCGATTTTTTTTTCCATTATCTATTTCCTTTAAACCGCCCTGTATATTTTCTAGTGAAAATCTAACCATTTCTTCGGTGGCAGTGGCGTCAGCTACCTACAAAATTTGACTGTTCTCCGTCAAGCAAACAGACAGACCGACAGACAGACAGGCGGAATTGAAAAACCTATATTTTAGTTTTCTACATGAACGTGAAAATCTGAAAAAATATCGGAGGGTGATGTTTTCTAGAATACAATACTTCCCTTCGGTATGCAAGGGAAGTAAAAATCTGATCGATAATGACAAGGCAATGTTAAAATTGTATAATGAATAAGATCTAAAGAAACATTTATTTTATATAGAAAAATTTAGTATTTTTGGAATATAAAGAGAAAAGTAAATTTCATAAGAAAGAAACATTCCAACATTATTAAATTATATGTATAGCAGTTAATATTATTCACAAAATTCGTGTTACTTTATGTTATATTTATATCAACTATTTGCAAAACCACACTTTGAGATATTTTGAATTACCGTAGGAGTAAACGACGTCACATAGCTGTTAATATGAGAGTGCGTTCGTGGTCATGAAGACTGTGGAGACTGCAGAAAATTCTAGTTTCTTGCATTTCGCTCAAAATCAAAAGATCTTTCAGAAAATATTATAATAAAAAAATATGCCAAATGAGCCCATTCAATTGCAGCATATTATTCGATGAATTGAACAACCAGCCACAGTCCTGTTTGTGACAAGTTGTGCAGTCTTAGTTTGTGGCAGTTAAATTCTGTGTCTGACAACTACATGGAATTTACAAAAATTGCTCTTAAAATTTCTCGAAAATGATAAATCGAGCGATAAAAATGCATAATAAACTTTTTATTGATAATTGTGCAAGCTTCAATTTTAATTAAATGAAATGTTCTCATTGGATCAGTGAAAATGGAGATAATTGCAAGAGACCGGTTATGAAGGTCTTGTACGTATTGTCTATTTAGAATGGTTAATGATTAATAAAATGCATAGAAGTTTCTTTGTATAGAATTTACATTTAAAGTTTTCCAATAGAAACCAAGATAATCACAAAAAACTCTAATAATAAATTCAGTCAGACTGACGAATTCCAAGAGTTACAAGTTGCCTGATCAGAAAATTTCGAAAGTAGTCTTTTTCTCACTGTTATTTAAAATAAAACATTACATAACTCGATAGCGTTAAAGCACCCCACAGATTGAACACGCTTATATAGTATATATTCGGTAGTATCACCACTGTTATTGACTGCATGCTCATTTATTTTGTATTTTTTAAACTAAATTCTACAATCTCCAAATATTTTTATCACTTAGCTTAAGTGACACTAAGATAGCTGCCCGGTGAGCACCAGGCTGCCACACCCACACATTATTGTCACCGATTAACCTATATTACCTCAACTTCCCGTACCTAATGTTACTCCCTATTTGGCACTAACGATCAACGGTTGTCAAGAATTAATTTTTAAGACAGCCGGTATACATAAATCCAAAGCTACACCTTTTACGTTCGATTGTATCGGCAAATACGATACTAACACAAGCCTAAAGGTCGGACTATCTGCCAACAAATGGCGAGACCAGTAACCATTTAGATAATTTTACTTGTATTTTTTGCACTGTGTGTGTGTATTGTGAACATTATATATAATAAATACGATTATCTTTAAGTTTTATCTTATTATTGTCTCCTCTCTCACGCTCACTCTAGGATTTGTAATACTTGGGACCTCAACCGAGTTCGATTTTTCATTTTAGATCGTAACAGTTTTATTTTTCCTATCTACAAAGTCCTCAAAAATTTTATTACAACCCTCTAATAAATCTAAAATTTGCTTTACATGGTCCTCATTTTAGGCAAGTATACGACCAATGCGTCCACTTAAATGCCAAACTAGAGAATCTAGTCTTTCGATAAGTGTTATGGTCAAAATATTTTTGGAAGTTTTAGTGACTGTTTAAAATTGTGGTACAATTTTATAATTCGGGGATGGTATCTAAATCCATATGCGCTTTAAATATTTTACCTTGAGACTCTTGTTGAAAAAGTCTATTAAATTATATAAAAGGTCTCTAGTTTTATCACCAGCCTTTACTTTTACGCCTCGAATGTTTAGCTCATGAGTGAGAAATTCTCTTTCTAAAAGTGCTGTATTGACTCCAGCCATGTTGTTCTATGAATATCTTTTAGCTACTTTTTACACACAAAAAAATCTACTCCGAATTTTAAAAAACTATGTAATTTACAAAAAAAAAAGACTAAAGCATAGTATACCAACTGGTACTGAAAATGTCCTGTACATCCCTACTATATGTCTTATTATTATTAAAATTGTCAGAATTATCAAAATTGTCAAAATTGTCGAAATTGCTAGAACTACTAAAATTACTACTAGTTGAACTGCGCTTGTTCACAAAAACTAACCTCTAGGCGAGCCAGACGGTTGTGAGAATTAGATCTTTCTTGTCGTCACCACTCCACCAATCTCTCTTCGGAATAAGTCGTGGCTGGTATTCGGGCAACACATTTTCCCGAATAATCCTTAAACACTTCTCCTTAGAGAGAGGAACTGCTAAATAACTTGATAGATCTCAGATATGTGCTATAAAGGTAACTATACTCTCACCACTCTGTTAATTTGTAATACTTGGGACCTCATATCAGTAACCCGCGTTTGATCTTTCATTTTAAATCGTAACACTACACAGTACTATCATTATAAAAACAAATTTTGACTTAACCAACTGACCGACCGTCTACCAGTCTTTATGTAATTTAAATGGTGACTTGTATGAGGCAGGTTGTATCTTAACTAATTTAAAAAATTCGAAGCTACGATGTAGGGAATATGTCGTTTTCCCTTTAGCAAGCGGAAAATAAATGACTGCGCTTCTTGACCTATTTGCTAGATATTTTAACCTCTTAACACTTTTAATCGTTATAGTTAAAACTTTATCAACGCTCCAGATTTTACGACACAATTTTCTGCATCGTACGCTCTATAAAAACATTATTAGGTGCTCTTGCCGTTAATAAACCCGTTTCATGAATGTTTCTTAGCATAGAAATTTATGATACAGATATTAATATTTCATATCGCCAACTTTTTAGTTACTTTAAAGGTCCATTATATATCTTTCACTTTGAGAATATAATTTCTAATACTGACTGCATTTATTTTTATATTAATTGCATTGTGAGTTTGACTGTGGTATACTATTAGTAGAGGAGCTCGATGGCTTGTTCGGCATGTCATCGTTTCATGATCTATTATATACCGTGTGAGTCACGAATTGCGCTCGCCCCGATATTTCCAAAAATATTTGGAATAGAAAATTGAAATTTGGAGGCTACACGACTAAAATGCCATCTTTTCAACAAAAAATCAAGTTTGGTGCACATCCAGTTTGACCAGAAATGCCCACAACTTTTGATTTTTAAATGGAACACCCTATATAATTTTACATTTTTGAAATCTAGAGGAAATTTTGAATACAATACATCCATTTGACAAACATTAAAAATTTTATTAAAAAATCTATTTCTGAATCCAGAGTGCTGTGGTGCCCAAAATATATTTTAGTTTGTGTGCTACTATAAAAATAAAAAGAGCAATATGATTGCATTACTTAATTCTCTAGAGGCGTTTAAAATTTTTAAATGTGATTTTTACCTACTAATTCGGTTTTTTTAAATGGGAATTTAATCGTTCACCAACATTTTTAAATACCTCATTTTCATATGAATGATACCAACATTTTGAAAATCCGCTCAGAAATATTTGAGATTTCAGCCAAAATACAATTCAACCAAGCTTTTAGAAACATGCGGCTAATAGATAATAGATTAGTGAGCTTTGGAAACTAAAATGGCACATTTCTGTGTAAATCTGGTAACCTAATAACATTGGAAAAATCATAGTAGCCATTGAATGTAATAAAACAATATCAGCTGTCAGACAGACTCGATAGGTATGTGGAGGTAAACACAATTACATCCACAAGGACATTTGCAATAGAATTCGACATCAGTTCGGTTTTCAGAGTTTTATTTAAATAAACATAAATATCGGGCCTATAAATAAATAAAAATCAATTCCGTTTGAACAATTAAACTTAAACTAGGTAACAGTAGGTATCTTTAAAATAATTAATATAATTAAACCATAAATTGACATTTATAGATATTGTTCAAAATGTCCACCATCTTTTTCTATACACAATTCGGCTCTGCGTACAGTTGCTTGAATGGCTCTACGCAATTCAGCCGGCGTTATTTCATTAAGAGCCCGTACAACTTTATTTTGCAGCTCTTCACGGGTATTTGAAGAAGTTTTATAAACTTTATTTTTGAGAGTGCCCCATACATAATAGTCGAGGGGTGTTAAGTCACGTGACCAAGGAGGCCACCTGATATGACCTTGATTTGCGATAAGGCTTTCACCGTGCAAGTTGTTTAAATATTCCATCACTCTTCTGGAATTATGTGGGGGAGCACCATCTTGTTGGAAAAACAGATTTTGTAAATAGGCAAGAGGAAGCAAGTCAAGAAATTCTGCTGTCTGGTTTTGTAAAAAGAATAATTATCGTTAGCCAGTAAGTGTTCCATAAAAAAATATGGGTCCAATTATTCGATCCTCACGTACTCCAAGCCAACAGTTAAATCCAAATCTTTCCTGAATATTCCTCCGCCCTACCAACCTCGGATTTTCTTGAGCCCAGTACCTAGTATTATTTCTCTTAAACATACCTTGGTTCGTAAATCTACTTTCATCTGAATATAAAATATGAAAAGGAAAACCTGGGTTTTGTTGTACTGCATTTAAGAACCAGTTGCAATATACTAGCCTCCTGTCGTTATCATCTCCATAAAGATGTTGGTGTATTTGGTATTTATAAGACCGAAACTTATGTTTCTTTAAAATTCTGCAAACCGAAGACTGACTAATGTCGCATTCCATTGACAATTCCCTTGTTGATGTTGTTGGGTGTACCATCACAAATCCTAATACATCAATTTCTTTGTCCTCACCTACATTAAATGTTTGATGGTCATCTTTTTGATTGGGTTCGTTTCTTAATTCTTGTTCCACTCTGGCAAACAAGTGTCTGCTTGGATGCCGTCTGTTGGGATATCGTTGCTGATACAGTTCTGCAGCTGCAGTTGAATTTTTGAGACGCTCTCCATATATCAGTAACATATCGACTTTTCATTTCTACTAAAATTATTCATTTTCTTTAATTTTTGCTCAAAGAGATTTCCGCAACGCTTTATTTTGTATCTGTCTGACAGCTGATATTGTTTTATTACATTCAATGGCTACTATGATTTTTCCAATGTTATTAGGTGACCAGATTTACACAGAAATGTTCCATTTTAGTTTCCAAAGCCCACTAATCTATTATCTATTAGCCGCATGTTTCTAAGAGCTTGGTTGCATTGAATTTTGGCTGAAATCTCAAATATTTCTGAGCGGATTTTCAAAATTTTAGTATCATTAGATTCATATGAAAATGAGGTATTTAAAAATGTTGGTGAACGATTAAATTCCCATTTAAAAAAACCGAGTTAGTGGGTAAAAATCACATTCAAAAATTTTAAACGTCTCCAGAGAATTAAGTAATGCAATCATATTGCTCTTTTTATTTTCATAGTAACGTAGCACACAAACTAAAATATATTTTGGGCACCACAGCACTCTGGATTCACAAATAGATTTTTTAGTAAAATTTTTAATGTTTGTCAAAAAGTGACCAAAATGGATGTATTGTATTCAAAATTTCCTCTAGATTCCAAAAATGTAAAAATATATAGGGTGTTCTATTTAAAAATCGAAAGTTGTGGGCATTTCCGGTCAAACCGGATGTGCACCGAACTTGATTTTTTTTTGAAAAGATGGCATTTTAGTCGTGTAATAAGGCCTCCAAATTTCAATTTTTTATTCCAAATGTTTTAGAAAATATCGGGGCGAGCGCAATTCGGGACTCACCCGATATTTTTATAATTTTATGATTGAAAATGATTCATAAAATTGACTTTTGGCGGGGCACCTCCCAATTATGGAGTAAGAGTCAAACTCTTTTCCGTTTAAAAGAATGATCAACTACATATCCGGCTCTAATCACCCTATAAATTGTAGTACGGCAAAATTTGTTTAATTCACAAATCCTCTTCACAATTTGATTATATGAAAAATCAATATTTTCGCCTTTTCAATACGAGTAAATATTAAAAATAACCCTTTGAGTTTGAACGTATAAGTTATTTTCAAATTCCGCTTGTATAGGCTCTGTATCAAAATCGTCCATTTCATTGTCACTACTATCGAAAGGCTTCCAAATTTCCATTTTAAACAATTAATTGCAAAAAATCACTCAATCACAGTAATAAAAATAATAATTTGTTCAAATATTCACTAGAATTAAGTAATTTAGAACGCTGCCTGGCTGTACTGCACTGCCTCGTATAGATCATATGAAACGAATAGTTCATACGTATTTTTTGTCCTATATATTGTGGTATGCAAAAACTCTGAACAAGGTTGGTGTTGACCAATCAAATTCGCTAAGCATCTAATCTCACTGCGGTAGATGGAAATATCGCAAGGTATGGTTGTTGTGTTAATGTCTATGTGTACGTGTCCTAGTTGAGTGGTATATAGAATAGCAATAGCTGAACTACGCTAGGACGTTAATATAAATAAGGCCATTAAAGGCCATTAAGAAAAAAGACTAATCTTTGGATATAATATCAACCGCAAAAATATCGGGAGACGATTTTGGATTACCTTGTATATTATGAAGAGTCCAATATTGATCCTCGTGGGATACCACAATTTGTTGTCTTGTAATTCAATATTCGTGACTTGACATTGGTCTTTACATAAGTAGACATCTTGCAGGTTGGGAATGTCCAATTAATCAGCTTAATATTTTTTGTCTGTCATACCCAGTAAAATAGGTTTCTACCTTTTAAATTCAACTAACCAGCATGCACGCCAATCATATTTATATATTCACTAAGTGGTAACTAAACGATAAAAATAATCAGCTTGTATAAATACTTGCACCTACTATAAAAAACCATTTTGCAAATCTTCTAGTAATGTTTCCGCTGATAAAAAAATCTCATCTTAGTTATAAGGCATTAATAATATCTAGCTAATACAAATAAGGTAATTGCACGCTAGCTCCTACAGTATTGAATAAATTGGCAGCGTTTTGTTTTGTCCGTTTATTTATTTTGTTTTGGCATACTCATAAAATGTTGGCGAATTGCCGGCGAATCAAAAATTGAAGTTAATTATTTCTCTCATTTTGATATTTAAATGATCGCAGACGAAATATTGCATGTAATTTGAGTGTCGTTGTATCTCTCGATTGGTTGACCTATTCACTGGTATGACAACAAGGCGCTTAGCGCCCCAATAGCTATTAGGTTGTGTTAACTGTTTTTAATAAAGTCCAATATCTGTGAGGAGTGTGCTTGAAAACGTTTATGAAATAAGCCGCTCGATATCCTATCAAGTACTTATTTTGTTGAAAATCGTAGAATTCGTTGAAACTGTAAGACTGCGAATACGATACGATAACACGATAACGTTGCGAATTAATGTAGCTAAGTGTAATGCAAGTTTCACTCCACAATATCCGCGAAAAACCACCTGATGCCTGAAATACTTCCACGAACAATTTATTAAACTTGAACAAAACTCCGGAAATCCATATTTCAACTGCATCCGAACGAATACTGTATACATACATTTTCGATATCAAATTTGTTGAACTAAAATTGGTTTTGAATCCACTATTCAGCAATACTTCTAATGGAATATCACAGCTAGTTTATTGTTGCTGTAGAAGTTTCCAATACACACTTTATATGTGGAAAACCTGTGATATGTTTCGGTTATTTATATACTTGAATATACTTTATTTAATATATGAACAACAATTTACAATCACAGGCCAATTTACCTACTACCATTAGTTTGTTGCATATAAATACACTCATTAAGATATCGTCCATTATCAAAGTAATTGTACGTATTTTAATGTATAAGTTCCAACTACAGACAAGGTTGGACAACAAAATAAATCGTTACAGCAAACTGATAATGGGATATTGTAGAACATATCTTAACTAAGGAAGGAAAAATAGTCCGAACCACCGCCGACTTTATGGGGCGAAATGGGGAGGATTTTTATGAGCGAAAAACGGTTCTTTGCTATTTCTGGCTAAACTACTCATCCTATGGAAAAAAGTTAAATGTAAGACTTGTAGGTAATAAATTATTATTTATTTATTTATTTATTTATTGCATTGTAAGTTACAATTCATTTTTTTATATGCTTACAATTATAATTACAATTAGCATAACTTACAACTACAATTACCTGGCGCCTAAGTCACGGGCACTTGTTTTGCGCTTTATATAGATCTACAGATTTTGTAGAAAGCAATTTTCCCAATCTCAAAACCTCAAAATTTTTCAAAAAATACGCAATAAACCGTTGTTTCAGTGTTTTATTTTTTCTTCTACAAAAATAATTCGATTTAGCTCGAACTTGGTGAAAGTATACCTTTTAGTGTCCCCCATAAGCTCTATTATTTGCGGACTAAAATATTCAACAGTCGTTGTTTAATTCAATTTATAAAAGATGTGAAATTTTCAACTGCGATTCCTCATAAATGTACTTGTCGGACAAAGTTTGGACAGGGCTCATTTTTTTTTACTTCTGCTTTCAATGAATAAAAAAATATACAGTGCAATGGAAAAAATTGCCGGAAAGTCGAAAAATCCGAAAAAATTACATTTTTCGTTGTATGTTTTATATTTATTGTCAAACATTTGTCATTCTTCATTAAAATTAATATAATTTTGTAATATTAATGTATGCTACAAAAAACAAGTAAAGTAATTAATAATTAACTACATTCCTAACCACGTTTTATTTATTAAACAAACAAAAGAGTATGATCTTGATTTCTATGCCTTCTACTGTAACTGTACTGGTACGGCGACATATAAACGACCGCATTTTTATCTATTTGATAATCTGAATATATTTAATTTTAATTTTGATTATTGATAACTTTTAAATTATAAAAATTGATAAAAATTGCTTTGTTAATATTAATTATTAAACATGATATAAATAATTTTTTTTCTAAAAATGATAAATGTGTACTTTTTAATAAGTGATATTAGTATATTTACATTTTGTAGTTAACATACAATTATCATACATAATGCATACAATAATTGTTGTGTATTTATCAAGTCCCGCTCTTTTTCTAGAATGTGATGGTTCTTTTTCATCTGATTCCACAAAATTAACAGCTTTTCCAGCACATTCCATTTCCACTTCTTCTGAGTCACTGTCATAAATTGAAAATCGTTCAATTTCCGCCTTTGAACAATTTTCTAAATTGTAACAATTAGAACATAAATTGGTACATTTGAAAGTTTTCTACAGCTTGCAGAAGAACAGCCCTTTTCGCAGCTGCAACAAATTGATTTAAGGAGGCGATCTGGTATCAATTTATCCTCAGTGATGATAGTTGGTTGCACGATTCCTTCCGCTGATCTTTCCCCGCCCCCATCTGTTGCGATGATTTCATTTACAAGCCATGTTTGGAGCTGATAATATGCCCTAAAACAATGTTCTATTCAACTTACATTATATTCGACTATGTTCCAAAACTTCCCTAGAATAATATTGAAATTGAAAAATTGAGAAAGAAACTAATTCGGGCTTTAGCGAAGCAAAGCAAATTTTTTGATTGATTAATAATTCAAACGTGGTTTTTTAATTAATGTTTGTAACATATATTACAAAACCATATTTTAAATAAATACTAACAAATTTTTGACAATAATTATAAAACATACTTACAACGAAAAAGAAATTTTTTCGGATTTCTCTATTTTCCGGCAATTTTTTCCATTGCGCAATAGGTATTTTTTCTATTTATTGAAAGTAGAAGTAAAAACAAAAAAATGAGTCCTGTCCGAACTCTGTCGGACTAGTACTAGTAAATTTCACTTTTTTTATAAATCGAATTAATCAACTATGTTGAATATTTTGGTCCACAAAAAATAGAGCTTATGTGAGACACCAAAGGGTATACTTTTACCAAATTTGAGCCAAATCGAATTATTCTGTCGAAGAAAAAAATAAAAAACCGAAAAGATGGATTCTTGTCTATTTCTCGAAAATTTTCAGGTTAGCATAAAAATGCATTCCACAAAAGTTGTAGACCCCTTTCCTACCTACAACTTTTGCATTTACCTTTTTTCGATGGGATGTGCAGTTTAGCCAGAAATCGCAATCAACCGTCTTTCACTCCTAAGAATTCACCCCATTTCACCCCAGAAAATCGCAGGTGGTTCGGAATATTTTTCCTTCTTTAGTTGTGATATATTCTAAAATATTCTGCCATTAGTTTGCTGCAAGGACTTTTTTTTTAGTTCTGACACTTATCTAGCCTGACCTACTACTTTTTTAACTCCCCTTGTAGTCCAGATGATAAAGAGGGCGTAGAGGACATGGTCGGGTACAGATTTATTTACTTCAGGGCTGTGTTAGGAGTAGTTAGGATATAAACATACTGAAAATCCCCGGTCCTACAATGTGAATATAGAATGTCACTTCTTTTGGTTCTTCATTTGTATCTCGAAAACAGTACATCGTATTGCATCGAAAATAAGATTCTATTCAAAATTAAAGCTGATCAAATTTAATACTAGATTGTTGTTATTTTTTTCTATTCCCAATATATTTTGAGATATCCGCCAACGAAAATTTCATATTTTCGAGAAACGGGTTTTTCGCTTTAGCCCAGAGTTTTACAGCAATTGGTCCAATCAAATTAGATTTTTTCGTGTCAAGCGGGCCATCCGCAAGATAAAATATGGAAAAGATAGGAAAATTTCCGTAGAATTTAATGAGCGAGGTTTGGACAAGCGGTCCCTAGCAGAAGTTATTCAAAATGAGGTCAAAAGAGGCCCAAAAACAGTTCTTTTGGCGTTTAAAAAAAATGTATACTTTATATAGAAAAAAGTTTCGTATAAAATTTGTAGAACTTTTTAACAGCAATAAAAGCTTTCTTGAAGAGTTGTACTAACATGTGCATTTAATGCGTGTATTGTTAAATTGTAAATATGCGAAAAAATGACCAAAAAATTAAATAAAATGTTAACCCCAAAAAGTTGGATTATCTTTTTAGTGTAAAATTGTATCGGAATGCCATCAGCGCCAGTAGATAGCTGCTAATTCTCTACAAGTTTAAAGATAAAAAATTTACTCTATGACCTTTTGGAGCTGAGTGTGCATCACAATTTCTCGTACAAAAATGTTATGTATTTAATGTACAGCAATATTTTTTAAATCTTACTTGTGTATTAATTCTTGTAATGTTATTAGCACTACTTGTAATTTTTTTTAATTTGTAATAACATGTATGTACAACATATATACAGGGTATCTCACCGGGAACTGAATCGATCGATATAGAGAAAATCACGCATCAGAAATTTTTGAAAATTTATATAGTTACTAATGTCGGTGTGGTCAATCCAACTAAAATAATTAGAAGTATGGGGTACTTCCGGTTATACCGGCAGTCGATATCAACTCGCTTATTTTAAATGGAACACCCTATATATTTTCGACTTTTCGAGATGACAGTAAAATTCTGAGTTCAGGCATACCTTATATCTAAACCCAGTAGTTTCGATGATATGCAAGAACCGTTATAACTTTTTCTGTGTAGGTCATCCTCATTTGCTCTTTGGCACAGAGAAAGAACACAAGGAGAACTACGTGCCACAACAGAAATAAATTCAATAATATCATACCAAGTGTTCCGTTTTTCGCGTTAAATTCTGTCAACTTCAAACCGCGAATACTTGTTTAGGTCAAATAGAACACCCTGTATTTTTTTACGTCAAGTTGTGTAAAATTGAATTCCCCTTTTTCTGATATTAGCATTGAGGGGCTAAAGTTTTCAACTTTTTGAAATATTTGATTTTATTAGAAATTCATGAATTGTTGTAATCATTTCATCAAAATAGCCATGATTAGAGACAATCAGTCATTATCATATGTCAAAAAATGCCAACACGTTTAAATTACACCCACGAAGACTTTCTAAATTTATTTATTATTTATGGAGAATGTGACAAGGTAATATCAAGAACTTGCAGCACATTGGCTACTCGATATCCAGAAAAACGGAAACCGTCAGCAAACACTGTAATACGCGTACTGGAAAATTTGAAAAATTATGGCTCTGTCAAGGCAAAAATGCAAAGAAGAAAGCCTATTGTTGATGGCGAAAACATTGAAATAGTCATTCTGGGATATTTTTATGCCCTTCCAAGGATGTCATTAAGACAAGCTGCTCTGGAATCGGGATTATGCAAGGATTCAATTCACAGAATCTTATTAAAACATAAGCTTCACCCGTTTTCATTCCATATGGTTCAAGGATTAAAAGAAACAGATTTCCTAAGAAGAAAGAATTTTTGTGAGTTTATTCTAATAAAGTCTGAGGGTGACGATTCTTATTTGGGAAATATTATATGGACAGATGAAGCAAAATTTACTAAAAATGGACTTTTTAATAGACACAATTCGCATTATTGGAGCGACTCAAATCCTCATATGATCAGAGAGCGAAACTTTCAGGAAAGTTGGCAGTTCAATGTTTACTGTGCAATAAGAAACGATAGAGTGGTGGCATTACAATTTTATCAGGAAAATTTAAACGGTAAATTAAATTTTTTCTTCTGCTAATATGAGGTAATTTTTTGTTATTTTTTTTTAGGTGAAAGTTATCTGAATATCTTACAAAATTTGAATAATAACTATTTAGAAAATTTACCTCTCGCCGAACAAAGAAACATTTTTTATCAGCACGACGGTGCTCCCCCACGTAACGCATATTTAATTAATAATGATTTACAAGAATCTTTCTTATGGCCTCCTCGCTCACCCGACTTATCAGTTCTGGATTATTTTATTTGGGGAACTATTAAAAATAAAGTTTATGAGAGCCCATTAACAACCATTGAAGTTTGTATGCAGAGAGTAACAAATGCATTTCAAAACATATCACAGAATTCAATTATAAGAGCTACCCATGAGGAACTAATCCAAAGGTGCGAAAAATGTGTCGAGGTTCGAGGGCGGAACTTTGAGAAATTATTAAATTGAAATTGAATCATGTTTTAAATTGATCTTATCTCTGCTACTTTAGTTCATGCCATATCTTAAATTCGATTAATACGCATATTACAGTGTTATGTTATTTTCCGTTTTTGTGGTGCTCCCCCACGTAACGCATATTTAATTAATAATTATTTAGAAGAATCTTTCTTATGGCCTCCTCGCTCACCCGACTTATCAGTTCGGGATTATTTTATTTGGGGAACTATTAAAAATAAAGTTTATGAGAGCCCATTAACAACCATTGAAGTTTGTATGCAGAGAGTAAGAAATGCATTTCAAAACATATCACAGAATTCAATTATAAGAGCTACCCATGAGGAACTAATCCAAAGGTGCGAAAAATGTGTCGAGGTTCGAGGGCGGAACTTTGAGCAATTATTAAATTAAAATGGAATCATGTTTTAAATTGATCTTATCTCTGCTACTTTAGTTCATGCCATATCTTAAATTCGATTAATACGCATATTACAGTGTTATGTTATTTTCCGTTTTTGTGGATATCGAGTAGTAATCGTGCTGCAAGTTCTTGATATTACCTTATCACATTCTCCATAAATAATAAACAAATTTAAAAAGTCTTCGTGGGTGTAATTTAAACGTGCTGGTATTTTTTGACATAAGGTAATGACTGATTGTTTCTAATCATGGCTATTTTGATGAAATGATTACAACAATTCATGAATTTCTAATAAAATCGCAAATATTTCAAAAATTTGAAAACTTTAACCCCTCAATGCTAATGTCAGAAAAAAAGAAATTCTATTTTACACAACTTGACGTAAAAAAATACAGAGTGTACATTTGCCCTAAACAAGTTTTCGCGGTTTGAATTTGACAAAATGTAACGCGAAAAACGGAACACTTGGTATGATACTATTGAATTTATTTCAGTTGTAGAACGTAGTTCTCCTTGTGTTCTTTCTTCGTGCCAAAGAGCAAATGAGGATATCCTACACAGAAAAAGTTATAACGGTTCTTGCAAACCGTTGCACCTGTCATATTTCTTATAAAATGTCAAATATCTTCGAAACTACTGGGTATAGATATAGATATAGATGCTACATGCCTGAACTCATTGTTATCTCGAAAAGTCGAAAATATATAGGGTATTCCATTCAAATAAGCAAGTTGGTATCGACTTCCGGTATAACCGGAAGTACCCCATGCTTCTAATTATTTTAGTTGGATTGGCCACACCGACATTAGTAACTATCTAAATTTTCAAAAATTTCTGATGCGCACTTTTCTTTATATCGATCGATTCAGTTCCCGGTGAAACACCCTGTATAGACAAAGAGTAACTTAAGAGTAAACTTCAAACAGAAAAAAATTAAAATGTATGATATAGTTATTAGTATGATTTATTCAGTATATTGAATAAGTAATATAAAAAGAGAAGGGTAGTAAGGCCACTGAATCGAAGTCTGTCATCCACTACGCGCATTGCTGCTTCGAACAGAACATGATTTTACGAAGCCCAACATTGTTTGGCTTACAGTGCGGTCAATGATTGCGAATAATTTTTTATATTAAACTGTAAGTCTTCAACTAATATATGTGCAAATTTTACCCTTAAAATCGGTAATTAAAGAAGTACCGAAAAAAAAAAAAATCTCAGCTCCAAAAGGTCGTACAATATTTTTTTTATTAGCAACTGTCGATTCACACTCAAAAGAAGTTTTTGCGGTTAAAATTTGTTTCAGATTTTTGGTAATTTTTTCACATATTTGCAATTATTTAACAATGCGCGCACTAAATGCACATGCTAGTACAACTCTTCAAGAAAATTTTATTCCCGAAAACGTTTCGGTAATTGGTCAGAAACCCGAGTAAATAGAATTCTAGAGAATCGTCTTTATCTTGAAAAAATCAATTATTACAGAAACGGAACTTGCCATTTTTTAATCACGGTCTTGATGCACTCGCCAAGGATATACTTTCAGCGAGTTTCATTAAAAATATGTTTTTTTTTAATATAAGCAATTGAAAAAAGTACGATTTTTGGTGGTATTTATGATATAAATAATTTATTTCTAAATTTATAAATATCGAATTGAGCTTATTTTATTGTTATTAAAACGTTTTACAAGTTTTAAACAAACTTTTTTCTGTAAAAAGTTTAGATTTTTTTAAACGCGGAAAACTGTTTTGGGCTTCTTTTGACCCCATTTTGCATAACTTCTGCAAGGGACCGCTTGTCCAAAATAAGTTCTTCAAATTCTACGACATTTTTCCTATCTCCATATTTTATTCTGCGGATGGCTCGGTTGGCAAATAAACGAGGTATTTTTGACAATTTAATTGGCCTAAATGTCCTCAGAGTAAAAGTTGTTGGGAATTAAATTTTCTTCAGAATGAGTTATTATTTGTTTTTTTAATCTTCAATGATCAAAAACTATAGCAATTTGAAATGTTCGGATAAATTTCGAGATTCCGGAAAGAAAATCATGCACTGCACTTTCTCTTTATTTAAGGGTTACATACCCAATAATTTTCTTGCGTTGTTTTTTAGAATGGCTGAATATTTTAACTTCCCAGCTTGTACGCAAGTTATTGCAATGGGCGCGAAAATAGAAATCATCATTATCAATACGTTTCTATGATTCAAGATCACTAGAATATTTTTCAATTACTTTTGAAAAGAAGTGTATATGTTTGTAGCAAGAATTATTGAAAAATTTATTTTTTTCTCATTACATAAGAAGCTTCAGGGAATGATTGTGTTCTTTGTTATTATGATACCTAACTATTTTCACTATGCATTAATTCATTTGGTGGGTCCAAGACATTATTATTCTATTTATTCTCTTCAGCACAGAAGGTATAATAAAAGCAAGTTTTATATTTCTCCATAAGTATTAAGACTAGGTACATTAATTTGCCATGAATATTTGATCCTAAAGAGAATAATAAAATCTTTATTATTTTAGTAATTACTGTGGACCTCCACACTTTTTACTGTTTTCTTTTTCTACCCTCTCATTCTCCCACGGCTCCGCTCATAAGCATATATTTGCTTTGACCTCTTCTGGGAGAGATATTTTGCTACTTTACGATCCTAATTTGACCTTTCTAGGTTTTTAGTGGTAGTAAAAACAATTATTAACTATATAAAGGATTTTAACAGACAATAAAGGATTTCAAACGTATTTACTTAGAAGTCATTCAACGGTCTGATTGAAAACTAAAAATAAAAACCGCTGCCTAAGACATAGCATCCAAGACTTATTAAAGGAATGCATTTTGACTATATTAATTTGTACTCTAGTATGTGGAAATGGTCGTCGATAGAATTTTAACAAAAGGGCGTTGCCGAATGCCAGCTAAGTCTCCAAAACTTCCAGGCATTGCCTAATACCAAGACAATTTCTGAACGTTTCCGAATATATATTCGGGCGCTGCCGAATACAAATTAGGGCTCCGCCTAATCTATATTTGTGCGCTGCATAGATCATATGCCGAAGACCAGGGTGACTTCCGGGCGTTGCCGAATACCAAACCAACTTCCCGGCGTTACTGAACCTACATTAAAACGCTACCGAATCAATTCAAAAGTAACTTCCGAGCGCTGCCGATTCCAAATTTGGGCGCTGCATAATCCATATTCATACGCTGCCGACCACCAAGGTGCCTTCCGGACACTGCTAAATGTCAAAATAATTTCCGGATGTTGCCAAATCAATATTCGGACGCAGCCTAATTCATATTGCGATGCTGCCGAATCCATATTTGGAGGCTGCCGATTAGTAAGGTAACTTGCAGGCGCTGAAGAATCCAAATTGATTGCAAGATTTGACATTGTAGAGTGTTTAAGGGGTCGTTCGGCTCTGAGCCGACCTAAAAATCTTTTGTGAATTATCCTACAGTTATTTGTTGTCCAGGACTCCCAAGCTTTTGCAAAGCTTCTGATTTTCCTTGGGGCTAATTTCCCTATGTCTTTAGGCGTTAATATAATCTTTTCTAGGTACTTTAGCCTACTGCGGACTAGCATCTTGCATTCACAAGGAATAAGCTCCGCAGTTTCTATTACAGTACCACAGTATCATCTGCCTTGTCCATATTCTTGAGATGATATCTCAAGGGGCAATGGCCTGTTAAAATGCCTGTCATCAACCTTAAGTCGGACTTATTGAGTTCGAGAAGATTTGTGGCAATTTCTGTCGAACAAGTTATATGAATTTTTTCGCTTGTGTTTGGCCTGGGGTATTCCTCCAGTAGCACTCTTTCGTTTCCTTTTCCCATTTTAGTATCTTCTCTGTTATGTGCCCCTTAGATAAGCCATGAAATGGTTCGGCCCCACAAAATGGGACTTGAGCATCTTTTTTTGCCAGGGCGTCAACTAATTCATTTCCTTCTATTTCCTCGTGCCCTTGTACCCACATCAAGGTAACCTTGTTGTTATTTGCCAGTGGCTTCAAGGATTGTCTGCGGCATTCTACTTATTATACATTAGTTTTAATTTAGTCAGCCATTTTGATAGTAATTGCAAAGGAAACCAATGATGAATATGTTGTGATATATAGTTAGATTCCGTACTGATAAATTACATTTAACTATTATAGTATGAAAATGACATACTTCCAAATGAAAATTTTGAGTAATAGAAACTTGATTAATAGGTGGATAAAACAATGTTGCTTTGGTAACATATAACACACATCAACTTTCATCTCGATCAGTTATAAAATAAAGAAGCGACAACCGAAAAGTGATCCCATTGACACCCGGTATAAATATATACGTCAAATTTATAACACACCTCCCTTTCTGTTGGGTGTGCTTTCCATTACATCAGAACTAATAACAATATAATTCTCAATCATAAAACATGTTTTCTCGACCTACAATTATAATTGAATTGCCTAAAAATATTTTGCCCAAAATGGTATTGAAAAACGCTTTTCTATTTATAATATAGTGTTAATGAATAAATGTGACGTTGTCTTACTGAAGAGAGAAAAATACTTTGTTGGCACTATTTTCGAATTTGCATATTTTTGGCGGTACTTCAAGAGTAAATGTAAACATTCAGTGACATGGTGTTTATTTAAACAAAACACAATTAATTATCTCTATATTTTCATCAATTTTCATCCAGAAATATTTTCTTTGTGTCTTTACTTAACAAATATATTTAGAAATATTCTAGTCAATCTTCATACCAGATTGCTGCCATTAATAGTAGAATAAGGATATACATTGCTTATACCTTCATTGGAAAATACTTACTGGGCAGGTTGACTTTGTTAAGACTGAACTTTTGATGTTCGATGTACTATTACTATTAGAGATTGAATCACCGCTACATCTAGTTTTTGTTATTCGTCGACTATATGAAAAAAAAATGCTGCTGTGGTGAAAGTTGACAATACTAACGCCGCAAAAGTAAAGTAGTCAAGGGTGTCAGTCAGGGCTGCGTTTGCCACTAATCCTCTTCAACATCTAAAGTGAATATCTGCTGAAGCAGTTATGAGCGAAAATAAGATATCCAAATTTTGGTTTAAGTATACTATACAATAAAACAACAAGTAGACTGAACTGTAGAGCGAGTAAATGAAAACCACCCAGGCATGGTAAGGATAAGTGGCAGTAAATTAGATAGTGTACGTTGAATCCCTTGGAAACGATACCGGAAACTGCGAATATGAGTTTCGGCAAAGGGTACAAATGGCGAAGTCGGCAGCTCCCCAGATGAGTAAAATTTGGCGTGACAGGAACATCACAAGACGCACAAGAATAAGACTTGCTACCGCTCTAATTTTGTCCATCTTGGTTTAGGCCTCTGAGACGTAGACCGTTAGGGAGGTAGATAGGCAGCGTCAATATGCTTACGAGATGTTGGTCTAAGGATGTTTGCTACGAATTTCCTGCTAAGTTCATCTCACCAACAGCTCAATATTACAAGATGCGTCCACCAGGAACACTTTTCAGCATCTTGTATTATCATCTCTTCTCATATCTTTGCCACATCAACGGGAGAGAGGGCAATATTGAAAAATTAATGATCCTGGAAAGACCAGATGTCAAGAGGCGCGGATGGTGTCTTCCAAATCGGACTGAAGTCACTAAGGAGTTAGTGGGCTCAACAGGGATCCACGACAGATGGGTGAGACCGCACGGTGGTCAATTTCCAAGTTGTAGGCGGACAAAATTCTACAAATTTGCAAATGAAGAGAAAATATTCGTTAGAAAAGCGGAAAAATATTGAAAAAACTTTAGACGCTGAAGGGGCGGCTTTTGAGAGGTTTTCAAAAATTTTGTAGATACGATAACATTGTCCCGGTGAATACACCAAAAATAGTAAGGAGCAAGGGGATGGTTCTTGAGGGGTTGAAAACTAAATATTATTTTAAAATTAACTTTTGGAATAAGATTTGTGAATCTGCGAAAAAAATGTAAAGTAAATGTAGTGAAATAAATGTAAGCTCTGAAAGAATGGTTTTTGAAGGGGTGCGGCGGACCATTTTGTATTTCTAGGATGAAATTATTTCAATTATCTTTTTTCTGTTTTATGTGCAAAATGGTTTACTTTATAGGTTTAGGTTGTTTTTGAAATAACATTATGTTGTAAATTAACTTGTATTTCGAATTAATTGCTCTAAGTAGAGAGATGTAAAAGTAGGAAATTGTAATTTTCTGAATATCAACAAACAGTTCCTCGTACGGTCACCAGTTCAGGTGGCGGCACTCGATCGGCGAAGTTAAGCTACGTCGGTCGGGTCCAGCGCATGGATGGGTGAGTTCTCGTTCAGGTACGTCAGTCTATGTCATGAGCTGTAATAGCCTTGAATGGATTGAGACGGCTTGGCGAGAAAATAGAAACGAAGGGCTGATAACTTCACCAAGGAGCTCCTTATCAAACAGACTGAAAGTCTAGTAAGGACATGTCTTGATAAGGAGCCATAAGGTACAAAGTAGGAGTACTACGATGGACCTCTACTGGTCGCATTAGGCAAGGCCAATCGCCAGCTCCTCTAACTAAAATCTCATCTATGGTCAATGGAATCTGACAAAGAGGAAAAATAGTAGCATGTTTTATGTTTTTAATCTCTGCGCCTTTTAGCTCTTTCACTGAGTTTATTAAACAATTTCCTTGACCGACCAGGTGTTTTGGAAGTTGATGGCTGATTAGGCATGTCACCTATCATCTTTTCCCGTTCTCTAAATTTAATTTCGCGTTCCAACCATGAATCATTAGTTTTTATAAACTTGACCTTAATCCTACAACTTTTCCGCCACATTTCAGAAATTTAATATCCATTTTTTTAAAATATTGTTCATTATTGCCTGTTCTAAAGTACCTCTATAATGTTGAACGTTAACATGCAAGTACATCATATTATTTTTTCCTCTGTGTCAGATTCCATTGACAATACCTCAAAGAGACTTCTCCGTGTTATAACATAAGTAAATAAAAGTAAAATCATGATTAAAGTTGCAGATGGTAGCAGCTCTTTTTTCATAAAATGATGAAGCAATAATAGCAGACTTTAGTTCTTAAAAGGACAAAACTTAAATCAAGATGAATGAAACTATACCGCTGCAAGAATTTGTATATATTGGGAGAACTACAATTCCCTACTTTTACATCTCTCAGTACTTAGAGAAATTAATTTTAAATACAAAAACAAAACAGAAAATCGATAATTGAAATAATTTCGTCCTCCTAGAAATATAAAATTGCCCGGTGCACCCCTTCAAAAACAATCCTTTAAGAGCTTGCATTTATTTCACTACCTTTACTTTTTTTCGTAGATTCACAAATCTTATTCAAAAAGTTACGTAATTTTAAAATTAAATATTTAATTTTCAAACCCCTTAAAAACCACCCCCTTGCTCCTTAGAATATTTGTACCATTTTTGGTGTATTGATGGGTACAATATCGCATCGGCAAAGTTTCAGAATTTTAAAGTAAATAATTTTTTAAAACCCCCTCAAAATCCACCCCAGTGGCTGAATTTTTCTTAATATCTTCCGCTTTTCCAACAAATGTTTTCTATTCATTTGCAAATTTGTAGAATTTTTTCCACCTAGAACTTGAAAATCGACCACTCTGTGTCGGCCGTGCTCTGCAGCAAAGGGAGGTCAATTAGAATATCGCATGAATCATAAGAAGAAATATTCCGCAACCACAGAATTGGCCATAAAACATTCTTGAAATATATCGTAGCCCAATATTTCCTTTTTAACTTTAGATATTAAAAGATATAATTCTTACATATTACTATCTTGAAACATATGAATATTTTCATAACAGAACTTACCAAACAACCGTTGCCTAAGGAATTCCACATCCAGATTTTTCATCAAAGTCACTTTAAAGGACACATCTTGGCTAGATTTGCACGCTAGTATGTGGAAATTATTGGTCATAGAATTTTAATATTATTTGGGGCAGATGTCATTGAAAAGTTTGAGGCGTTGGTTTCTACCATATACATCAAAAATGAAGTTTCTAGTTTACCCTACTTATTTTCCCCTATTCACAACTTATCACCTCCCACCCCTTCAATGGAACCATCTCAATCAGATGTCATTACAATACATACGTGTACTAACTTTCAAGTGAATATCTCAATTTTATGTTATCAATCCCATTAATATTGGAGCGGAGTTGGTGGGGGGAAATCTGTAGCCTTGGCTTCCCAAGTCCCAATTTTTTTTACTCTTACCAGCTTGGTTTACTTATTTTACCCTATTTACTCCTATTTAATCCCCAATTCTTCAACAGAATCATCTCAAATTATAATCTAGTTCCAGATGTCATTATATACATACGTGTACCAAATTTCAAGTGAATATCTCAATTTCATTTTACCAACCCCTCTAATAATGGAGTAGAGGTGGTGAGGGGTTGAAAAATATTATAAACAATCAAAGACCTTGGCTTCCAGTACATACACCGAATTTCACGTTTCTGTACTCTTACCGGCTTACTTTACTTATTTTGCCCCATTTACCCCTATTTAACCCCTAACCCTTCAATGGAATCATCTCAAAATATAATCTAGTTCCAGATGTCGTTATAATACATACGTGTACCAAATTAAAAAATATTATAAAAAATTTCGAGGCCTTGGCTTTTAATACATACATCAAATTTCAAGTTTCTGTACTCTTACCAGCTTGCATTACATATTTTCCACTATTTACCCCTCAACCCTTCACCGGATATCTTCAAAAGACCATTCAGTTCCAGATCTCGTTATAATATATACTTATACAAAATTTCAAGTCAATATCTTAAACCGTTCCGGAGAAAACGTGCGGACAAAAAAGTTACAGACAGACCGACAGACAGAAAATTTTTTTTTTTTTCGCTCAAATTTAAAATCTCGATGCTTCATGACATTCTAAACCTATTTCAAGAAAAAAAAATTTTGAAAATTTGTTTACGATTACTATACTTCCAATCCACTACGTGGATGTGGAAGTAATATGTTGAGATAATAAACATATCAATAGAATTACACATAAGCCAAAAAGTATATTAAATATATTAGGTTTTTATAGCTTTTTAACTAGACGGTTTATGATATTCCTTCCACCCTTACATAAAAAAGGATCCGATAAATAAATTTTAATATACATTTCTCCTACCTCGATCCAATAGTCCGGATACTATGTCCTCTTCTAAATCCATGATCGTCGCACTTAAAGTCTTTTATCGCACAATTTTCAACACCGCGTCCTTCATAAAAAGGTCCTCTATGGATATTAATAATTTCAGGGCTCTGCATTCTTCTCAGCGAAGCCGTTTTCTCCATTTCCCTCAGGATCCTCTGATTTTGTTCGCAAACGTATGTGTGCTTCGGACGCTGCTGGGAAGGATATTTCACGCCTTTCCTATCCAGGCTAACTTGACTTAAATTAGTGCTTTCCAGTTTGGGTAAGGAGGTAAACGAACGATTTAACACTATAGTTTGTTCACTTTTACACTGGTCCGCGAAACGAGTTTTTGGAGGGTGGACCGGGTTCGCGGCACAGTTGCACATTTCTATGTCCTGGGCCTGAGGGAAACGATTCACGTTCCTTTCCGGGCTGTACCTGTAAAAGAGATAAATTAAGGGGTAGATTTAAGTGTGAGATATAAGGGCGCGCTATTTTCTTTTTAGGAGCGCTTATTTATGCATTAAACTTTTAGGCGGTGTTTAAAAACACACAATATAAGTGTTTCTCAATGATGTCGAGTTCACTGTTTTTAAGATTAAGGATTATGTTATAGTAAAGCAAATCTATTTTCTAGGAAATTGTCTTACTATAGCATTTTTCGTTGGAAATTGTTATACACATTACAATAATAGGCTATTGACTATGTACAGGGTGGGGAACTAAGAATGGATGCCGGCCGTATCTCAGAAACCAATCATCGCACAAGTTTAGGAAAAAAATTACCTTTAGTAAAGTGACCCTCAAAAATTGCTAAAAAATATTTTCGAGTTCCTAAAATGGCCGCTAGGGGGCGTAACAGCCATGACCGAATGGAAAATTAGGTTTTTCTCTGTATTTTGCTCAATTAAATGGCATTGAAAATATGTGCATTCAAATCCAAAGACAATTTAGAATCTTTTTAGTTTCCCATTTTTTTATAACTTCAAGAATAATGTGGTGGAGAGATGCCAATAATTTTTTTTAAATGTCGATTACTTGGATTAGCCTTAACGGAATTTAACAAACGTTGAATTCAATACAAAATAATTGGGAGGAAAACCATATTAGTTTTTCATTTTCACTTTATTTCTTGTCAACATGACGATTGTTTCGGATATTAAGTACTGGTATACTAATTTTACAATGCACAAACTATATGGTTTTATACAATTTCGACCTAATCCTAATCTTAATTATTGCTAAGCAGAAAAGTAGAATATAATTTTAATTACTAAATGGAAAGGTACATATATTTCTAAGTAATTTATTGAATCTAATTTTAATAGTCTAAGTAAATGAATTTAGTAAGGGAGATGAGTTTGTTTCGATTTGGTCATTTAATAAAATATCAGACAACTTCAGTTTATTTATTTCTAGAGATTCTAGTAAATCGAGTTTTAACCCTTTCTTTCTCGGTGTGTAAAATATTAAACTCTTCGTTGAACACGTGACCCACTTCTATTAGGTGATTAGCATAAGTCTGTTTTATTACTGGTGTAACTTCTTTTGTGTTCTGATAACCGTTTACCAAAATTTCTTCCTCTTAGTCGAATATATACCTTAGGACAAGCACCACAAGTCAACTTATAGACGCCTGATTTATTTTCTGATGAAATTTTGTCTTTTGCATTTTTTAAAGGTTTTCCTATTGTGTTATTTGTTTTGAAGGCTGCATTAATATTACTTTTTTTTTTAAAGAGGAAGTTTTTCTTTTGGGTGGCCGATGTAAGTGAGAACTTTGAAACCGTTATTTTGATCTGTTAATGTTGGATATACTTCTTTAATGGCTTTATTCAAAGATTTTTTCAAAATGATCTATTACTTCGGGTGTTGTAACCATTGTTGAATGCACTTTGTTTTATTATTTGTAGTTCTTTGATATAATTTTCTTCCGATAAGGGGACAGTCAAAAGCCTTTGTATCGTGGTGTTGTATGCTGCAATTTTGTGTTGGCGAGGATGTGCTGAGGTGTTGTGTATTGTTATGTCAGTGTGGGATGGTTTATGAAAAATTGAAAAATCGTGTTTTTTGTTGAGTCTCTTAATAGTCAAATCTAGAAAGTTAATGGTGTTTTCGTTCGTTTATTAAGATTAGGACTAGGTCGAAATTGTATAAAACCATATAGTTTGTGCATTGTAAAATTAGTACGCCAGTACTCAACATCCGAAGAAGCCAATGTGTGGCGAAACAATTGTCATGTTGACAAGAACTAAAGTGAAAATCAAAAACTAATATAGTTTTCTTCCCAATTATTATCATGGATTTTCATCAAGTAACGGCCCAATCTGTTCTATATCAATACAAAGTGCTTTTCTTAGTCTATAGACGACGCTGTAGGCTTTTTTCATTTGATTATTACCGTCGCCGCTAGAGGGCGCTATTTGACATGTCAACAAATGTCTCATTTTTTCTAAGAAAAATTAAATGGAATGGTATGTTTATTTTTACACGGTCAAATAGAGAATAAAAAGCTTCAGATGTCAGTGAAAATCGTAACTCGATAACTTTTTTCTAACAGTAGGTATTAGCAAGCAAAGTTCAAATTATCAATTATTGTCCGATCATACCGACGAAATTTGCAAAATGAAGAAACAACATAATATATTGAGCATATTCAGTAGAATATATATTATATAATATAAAAATGAGCAATTAATAACAATGACAACAAATCTAATAGTAATAATAATAAACAATGTATCAAATCAAACTTTCAAAAAGTAAACGAAGAACACATTATATCGTCGTATCATCGTCATAATAATATGCAGTATGCAGACGAATCTGCGCTGGGTGCGAGACGTCCAACCTCAGGGTCGTTGGTCTGTAAATGTGTGATGTGGTGTACAAATAATTGGGCCTTTTATTTCCAATGAAATCTTAATGGAGAACGTTATCTAAGTTTTCTTAGAAACGAATTGCTACTTGTTTGCTTGCTACTGCATAAAGCGCCCTTCATAGACTAAGAAAAGTACGTACTTTGTAATGAGACCAAGTTTGTTAAATTTCGTTAAGGCTAATCGAAGTAATCGACATTTAAACAAATGTTTTTTTGACATCTCCCCATCACTTTATTCTTGAAGATACAACAGTGGAAAACTAAAAGGATTCGAAATTGTCTTTGGATTACCATGCATATATTTTTTAATGCCACTTAATTGACCAAAATACAGAGAAAAACCTAATTTTCTGAGTTATGGCCGGCCTCCCCACCCTGTACAAAAAAGAGGGCGTGAGGAACAATTGCGTTAGAGCGGTTTTATTGTTTTATCCGTCAATTGGTCACCTAAAAATGATAAAATCACAGAATGCTATTAAATTTAGGGGTGCGTTTTGAGGACGGCTCTTGTTTTTTTAATATAGCTCAAAAACTAATCGGAATTCGAAAAAATTACAAGAGTACTTTTTTGTGGGAAATTGAGAATCTCAACGAAATAGCTTTCTGTGACTATTTTTGTATGGAATATAAGCATAAACAAATCCGCAAAAATTGCAAACATTCGCAAAACTATTTTCTTTTTGCGTTTCTCTTAGCAGATATACAGCGGTGATATGGTGGCAGTTATGAAAAGTGAGACATACTGTATATAGGGATTACTTCAGAGAAAATAAAGTAGAGATTTCAACCGCCAAATGAGCTTTAAAAAAGGATTCTACAAGGAAAATTGACCGAGATAATCCCGTTCCAATTTGGCTATTTTTTGTCGATTTTTACCGCTCTTGCCTCTACCAATACCCATTTTTTACAGTTATCAATGAAAAATTGTTATTTTTATTAAGTACAATGCAATTTTCAAGTTATAGCATAGTAATAAATATGTTTTTTAAGTTGTAACATTAATTTGTTGCTGAAAAAGAAAATAAATAAATAAGGAACACAACCTTTGACAAATTTTTTTCACTTGTTGAGATTTTTCCGACTCGAACAATTTGTGTTATATCAGTTTTTCTATTTCAATACTATATTACTGGTTTTCTACCTAAAATGGGTTTGTAAGGCCACCGTGTGTCATTCAAAAGACTATCGAAAAGTACAAATTTTACTTTGTTGCAATTAGCTCTAACAGCGGACGTCACAAAATTACATGGACAGCAAGTATTTTTATAAATGCGGGAGTGGCAAGGAAACATTTTAAATCCCCGGCAGTGGAGTTGAAAAGTAACAAAAAATGAATTTATGCCGATCCCCATAACATAGCCTCCTATGTCTGTCCGTTCGTCTGTCTGTCCGTCTGTATGTTCATCTGTCTGTCTGTCCGTCTATCTGCCCGCCTGTCTGTTCGTATGTCTGTCCATATGTCTATCCGCCCGCCATGTTTCTTATAAGCACGATAACTTGAGAACGAACAGTCCGATTGTATTGAAATTTGAACAGTAAGTTAGTATTAGCAAGAGGAAGAACACTATATCTTGAACAAAATCGATAGATAAATAAAAAAGTTATACATTTTTTTAATAAGGAAAAATAATTTTTCATATTTTCTTTATGTTTTGTAACTAAATTAAAAATGTCTAAAACTGATATTTTTACAAAAAAACGGCGAAGAGTATCCTACAGATTGTGCAACAATTATATAAAAAGTGCAGTAAATCTGCAAAGAGTATAAAGGTTATCTTGTTCTTTTTGATGTGTCCATCATCTCCATTAAGACCGCCATATTAGACCCGCCATGCCCAAAAAACACATCCCATTTCTGGTTTGGGACTAGCACCCACAATCTACCAAATGTTATACTTTTCTGTCGAATGGTTTTATAGATATAGCGAAAACAGACAGATAGATAGATGGAATTAAACGACCTTAATTTTCGTATGAAATGTTTAAATCCGTAGAAATCTCAAGTGATTTTTTATTACAATACTTGCCTTCCATAAGCCATGAAAGCAAAAACTGCAATGTGAAGAAATTTTTTTCAATTTCCCTTAAATCCTCTCCCCAACCGGAGAAAATATAGTATAGTTGATTGTTTATGGAAATCCGTATGGAAAACGGCGAAGATGCCTAATCGGGAGGAGCTTTAGCGACCCTGTACGTCTAACAGCAACTGGTCACAAAAGGCTTGATGCTGTCAAACTTGCTGTGCAGAAAATACAAACCAACTAGGATAATTCCTATATTGCAAAACGTCAGACAAGACGCTATGAATATCAAATACAAAAATTAGGAAACTGTCACTAGATCTAAGATTTTGGTCTTGCGATTAATATTTATGAAACTGTCAAATACATATGTTCTAAATGTTTGACGGCAAATTTTGTATGCCGACACAGTTCGAACTACATCTCAGTCAGGCAAAGTGTCAGAAATGATTGTAATATGCAAGATATTCAAATAATTTTTATGTGAGAGTTCCGCAATCGCCATTACTATATCAGTGATTAGTCACAATTAAATTAAAATTCTATCATACACTTAGCAGTGTGATATAATGGCTCAATATAACGCCTTCCGAATTCCATGAGACAGGCACATTCAAAATTTATTTCTTTGAACATACTGCCCAGCGGTGTATCGATTTTTCATTAGATATGTTAATTATAAATGTCTTCCCTTATCATTCATTAACCCAGCACATAAAGGGGATCATTAACGTTTGAAAGAGGTCAAACCTGATTATTAATGTGTTGTACATCACAATTATTTAATGTGTGGAACAGACGAGCTCTTGCGCGGTACTTACAATGATTTTGTGGCAGATAAACCTATACAAGAAAAGTAAAAGTGTAGTATAGTAAAAGTTTATTCCATTTCATCTATGATAATCGCGTTTAGAGTAATAAAGGAACATAATACGGAATTTCCTACATAAAATTGTGCAGTCCTAGTTATAAGTCAATATAACATAAAAGTGGAGTAGAAAGTCACTTTAAAGATCGTTGAGGTGAAATGAGTAGGAAAACTTTTATGTAAGTTTAAGGTCGCAACGAAACATATGTTTATAGAATTTGACAAACCGTAAAAAAACTATCTATGAGAACTGGAAAGAAAAACTACTCTGCAAAAATATCAATTTCCAATTTTTGCATTCTTTCGATAACCTGCGTTTTGGTTATGCTAGCAATTAATATTCTAATATGAATATCTATTTCTTATTTGACAATTCTCATTGTAAGACAAGTATCTCTATAGGCCACTACGGCCATGCAGAGTGTACTAGTATCTACATGACCCCTTGCGGCCGTGAATATTTAGTTAAAAATGAGAACAAGAGCACATAGTACAGGCAATGAATGCAACGTTTTGTAAAAACCTCACAAAAATTAATAAAAGGATCAACTCCGGGATTTAAGTAGGCAATAACCTGTAAAATGAAATGATGCATTCTTTGCACTTCCAAGTTCCGGGAAAATTCAAAAAAATTTTTGCTCTAGTGGCTAAAATAATGAAAGTACAGAAAAAAGTTTTCAACAAAATTTGTAGCTCGTCTCTTTCTCTACGAAAAAGGTCCCTTACAAATTTTTGTCTTACTTAAGCCGTTTAGGAGATAAATCCAGTTTTCCACTTACAGTTTTGAGCCGCTCCGAAATGCGCAGAAAATGAGAATTCTCTGGGAGTTTCGTACGTCCGGACGCATCGATCGATAATTCTTACTATTTACATCCGCTAAAAAAATGAAAACAACATAAAATGTAGAGAAAACTCTCAGCTTTAATGTGGAACTAATCACAATATTCATGAAAAATGTTATAGATAAAAAAGTGTTAAAAAATGGCTTAGTAAACTTTATACAGTTGATTTATTCATATTTTTGAGTTTTATGCATCCTGATTCTCTTCCGTAACAATGGGTGGTTTTCACTGCATGGATTCGACTCCACGCGCTTTACCCTATATTTTGTGAAAATTTCATTGAAGAATGTTAAGAAACAAATAAGTTGTATATGTTTTACTGTATGATTGTGCATTTTCTGAACGTGTATGAATAATTGAGACAAATTCAAAAAGTACTGCATGCATTTAAAAAACTCTTAAGTCATTCGAAAGAATATGTTTTAGTGTACCTATAATCCAAAAATTAAGACTGTGCTATTATTATTAATTAAGATATAGCGAATTCAACTAGAAAATTTGGAGGTGATTGATCGATGGGAAATATACCCTCTACTTTATATAAGAATATATAAGCGAAATGAATTATCATTCTAACGACTCCCGGTAAAGATATGAATAAATCTGTGGATCAACTGTACAAAGTTTACTAAGCCATCTTCTGACACATTTTTTAATGAATTTTGTGATTAGTTCCACATTAACGCTGAGACTTTTCTCTACATTTTACGTTATTTTCAGTTTTTTAGGGACTCTGAATAGTAAGAATTATCGATCAAAGAGCCCGGTCGTGCAAACTATAAGTGGAAAACCCGATTTATCTTCTAAACGGCTTATGTAAGACAAGAATTTGTAAAGACCTTTTATGGAGAGAGAGCGACGAGCTACAACTTTTGTTGTGAACTTTTTCTCTATTTTCATTATTTTGGCCGCTAGAACAAAAAAACGAAAATCAAAAAGTTTTTTCCAATTTTTTTTAAATTTTCCCGGAACTAGGAAATGCAAAGAATGCATCATCTTATTCTCTAGATTATTATCTACTTAAATCCCAGAGATGATCTTTTTATTAATTTTTGTTAGCCTAAATGGCTAATTTGCCTGTACTAACACCTTTTCCATAAATAATTAAAATCTACTGCAAACAACACTTTGTGTTTCTCTGACAACCTACTTCTAGTTGTGCTAGAGACCAGAAGATATTTACATACCTTGTCTTTAAAAAAATGTTCATTCTATTGGATTACATTTTCATGAAGGATGTGCTACCTATCATTCTGTCTCTTGAAAATGCGTAGCCTTTGTATAAATTGCTCCCTAGTGCTGAGCTAAACGGAAATATCGCACATTATTTGATAATTAGCCTTATTTCTCGTCATTCAACTTCGTCGTATCACTATGCATTATTATTTTAAACAATTGTTTTGTTGCAGATGTTAGTTCCATTGTCAAATTTTAAGTTAAACTATTTATTTCAACAATACTTTAAACTAAAGTTTTAACTTCTATTTTTTCCTAATCTCTCTTTTAGCGGTTAAAATAAAAATGTGTATTACATCGTTTACTAAGTTCGATTAAAATATTATTATTATTCCAACATTTTTGCAATGAAGTAAAATATAGGGTCTAAACCTAAGAAGGAATTTTCGTACTAAAGCAACATTTTACTGGAATTTTCCGTAACATTTCAAGACGTACAGTTAAATAGGTTCGGAATAAATCTGTGTCAACCATCACTCAAATTTGGATACACCAGATTTTCTCTTTGACAAAGATTTCTTTAGATTTCCTCTCATATGCTGGAAATTTCCATGAGATTTTCTTGAGGATTTCTCCGCGGTATGGGCTCCTGTCGCGGAAGATATTTATTTCGACAGGAGAATTTTCAGAATAAGTTTTTCGCATTTTTTTATATTTGGCTGTGTCGTCCCTATCAGAATGGAAAAATATATTGTTTGTAATGAAGTAGCAAGGAAAGATAGATATCCGAACTAGAAGTTCTTACGGCGACTAACCAGGAACGGCTTAGAATATTTCTGCATACAATTATTTCTTAAACTGAATAAATGCCTCCCGAAGTAATCACTAAATTTTTCCTAATTCAAATGCAAAATAAAAACTATTAAAACTATAAAAACTCAATAGTAAATTGAGATTCCTGAACATTTTATTTCATCTGCTAATAGAGCGATTAACAAGAAATAGAAATCAAAATTTTAATTTGAAATTTTCAGTATTGTTGAAATAAATAATGATTTATTTTAAAATTTCTTATTAAAACCATATCGCTGTGTTGGTGATCAATTTCTGAACAACTTTCAAAATGTCCGTCCACTTGTCCGTCTGTTTGTCTGTCTGTATGTTCGTCCGTCCGTCTGTCTGTCTGTCCATCTGCCCGTCGCGTTTCTTGTAAACACGATAAATTAAGAACGAAAAGTCCGATAGTATTGAAATTTAGAAAGTAATTCAGTGTTGGCTAGAGGAAGAACACTGTTGTTTTTGAACAAAATCGATCAATAAATGAAAAAGTTATTAATTCTTGAATTGAAAAATAAAATTTGTTTTGCAGTTAAACAAAAAATGTTTGAGACTAATATCATTTACAAAAAAAGCTGCGAAGATTATCCTATAGGATGTGCAACAATTGTATAAGTATAGCAAATCGGCGAAGAATATAATAGTCAACTTGTTCAAAAATAAATTGGTCATTCTGATACTATGGAGTTGAAGGGCCAAGAAGCAGTTTTTAATTATGCCGTGAAAATATCGAGTGTCTCAAAGTACGGAAGTAGTCTGTGCGCGATATTTCCGGTTCGCTTAACACCGTCAAGTAACTTCATCTTGATAATTTTCCAATAATTAATGTGACTAAAGGAATTGTAACACATTCAACAACGAGTTTAAATATTAAGAAACGTTCAGTGCAAATTTTCAAGTTATTATGTTCCTTAGCTTGTTTATAAAAGACCATTACGCAAGAACTGTCATATTTCGGTTCCTATGGGTGCAGATAAAACTTCCATTTTTTTAATTGTTCATTTTTTTGTGTGCTTTTAACGAATACCAATAATTTTTATTTTTAGGCAAGGTATTGATGTGTAAAATGCGTTTGTTTCTCAGAGATATTAAAAAAATTGAAATGAATTGGTTGTAAAAAAATTAAAATTTATTTTCGTTCATATCACCAAAAACAACATGAGGAAATCTATAACCTGAAATAAAAATTTCTGATGTATAATTTCATCTCCCTTAACAATTTAATTTTCGAATTTGCAATTATTTTCTAGGCGTTATTATAAACATTTAAACGTGAAACTTGGTTTGATGATTCAGCTCAACAATGGCTATATTCTTCTAAAGTGTCGTTTAAATATGTGCGTTATTGTTCGGGTTATCATCAATTGTTTAAGAATGGCCTACCTAAAATGTTTTAATGTTTTGTAACTTAATAAATTGAAGTGGTTCGGGTAAATCTAGTTTTCTTCGTAATTTCGTTGTGAACAATTTGTCTCTTTGTTTATTGAGATACTGAGAGGTGTTTAAGAAAAACTGCTTTGAATATTATTTTGTTTACACAAAGCTTTTCACTACGCGGATTTAGTCCAAAATTTTTCACTACACTCTTGTAAGGTTTACAAGTTTCGGCAAATAAGATAATTCCTTATTAAGCAATTTAGACCGTTAGTTTTATTACATTGTATACAAACTGGTGAAAATTGTTGATTTTTGAATTTAGCTTAAGAAAATGATTTTACCTTTAAAAACACCTGCTTGAAATTTACACAATTTGGTGGTAAATAATGAACGTACACTTCATAACACCTCCTTGATTTACTCTTGATACTATCTCTCCTATCTATTACAACTCTGACAATTTTTGTTAATTAATTTGTAAGACTTAATTTTGAATGCGCAGCATCTGCATCAGGATCAATCACTGACATCTCATAACACCTTATAAAAAAAAACAACTGAAGTTTAAGATCTCCTTTATGCATAAAAATTTGTCTGTCATTGAAAAAATTGTTTTCGCATTAAAAAATCTGATCCAGGCAGTTAAAAAATCATTTTTTCGCTGACAGATCAATTTTTATGTATAAAACAGATCTCAAACTTAATTAGAGAAAAAAATTAAGGTTGTGTTTTTTTTTTTATTTTCAGAGAAGATCTTACAGTTCAGTTGTTTTTTTTATTTCCCTCACATACCGAAGGGAAGCATTGTATTTGAGAAAAAATCACCCTCCTAGATTTTTTCGGATTTTCACGTTTCGGATCATGTAGGTAGATTACGAAAACGTGGGTTTTTCAATTCGGTCAGTCTGTCTTGTCTGTCTGTCTGTCTGTCTGTTGGTGCATCAACTAAAAAAACTACTTGACGGAGAACACTCGAATTTAGTAGGTAAAAAGAGATAATTGAAAAAATTTCTCTTTACTCAAATTTTTATTTTAAGCCCATTTCAAAAAAAATATATTGAAAATATTGAACAGAAAAAAATTTTGAAAATTTGGAAAATTTTTAATAAAATGGGTGAAGGAAAATTTTTTTTTGCTCAAATTTGAAATTTCCACGTTCCGTGACATTCTAAGCCAACAAAAAAAAATCCTTTTTTGAATACTTAAAATAGAAAAAAAATATTTTGCTCAAATTTAAAATGTCCACGTTTCATGACATTCTAAACACATTTCAAAAAAGAAATTTGTTTTGAAAATTAAAAAAAAATAAGTTTTCTTACCACTACAATAGGGTAAATGGAAAAAAAAATCTTCAATATTCAAACTTCCACGTTTCATTATATTCTAAGCCTATTTCTACAAAAAAATGTTTTGTAAATGAAAAGAAAAAAATTTTGAAATGATTTTCCCCCTACCACTATATAGTGGATGATGGAAAAAAGTTATCAGGTTTTCTCTGTAATAATAGGGCTAACTACATGGCGATTGAAATTCTCATATGTCATCTCTTAATTAATAATCTTCTAAAAGTGACCGTCTTGAATGAATAAAGAGGGGAGTTCTGTGTAAATATCGATTTTTTTAAGGAGGCGCTATGAGATGCCAGTGATTGATCCTGATGCATTGATGCCTATTCAAAATTAAGCCTGACAAATTAATTAACAAGAATTGTCAGACAGACATATTTTTTTAAAAACGGTTCATTATTTACCACAAGTTGCGTACATTTCAAGCAGGTGTTTTGAAAAGTAAAATAATTTTTTTTGCTAAATTCAAAAATTCATAAAAAAATAAGAATTAACAAACTTTTAATAGTCTGGCGGCCGCAACATCTTTTCTACATGTATTGCAGCCATTTTCACCTTTTATATTTGAGGTGTTTGATGGGGTACTTTTTTGTCATGTGATCTCGGTCTATTAGTTTTTAAACTCATAATAAAAGTAAGAAAACTTTTGGTCTAGAATAGCAATTTCACAGTTTTACATACCGCTGTGAGAAATATATATATACGTACCGTTGTATTTCGTGCATACTTTCTTGCGCTTTGTAGGTTTCATAGTGGCTCTTCAACAGTAGTTCGGAACTTTGGTTAACATTATGGCAGTGTCCTTCGGCATAAGAGATTCTTTCTATGTTTTGGTTTCCGTCGTCGACGGAAGTTACCGGTAATAACGTCAGACCGATGTTTTGATAATCCCCGTACTCGTTGTCGTTCGGACTGGCTTGTGTAAACTTGGAGGATTTCGTTACCTTCTGGGTCTTCATAGCTGAAAATAAATATTTCGTTAATAATACCACATTCTGCCTCGCCGTGAAATGTTCTCGTTCATCTATGAAATATGGTAATTTGAAGGAAGCGCTATAAAATATACATTTTATGAAACCGATCCGTTGCCACTGATCATGCTGTTTGTAGAATTTTTATTCGCGGGCAACTTTGGCTTTTAGTGGTTGTATAATAAATACACGATTTTTTGTTTGCTTTAATTATGTAACTTCAAGGTTTAGGGGTTTCATTTGTAATAAAAATACTTATGTATAAAATGAATATAGGCATTATTTATATCGACTCGAAGTGTAAAGAAACTATAATATGTGGATCAATGTTTTTCCAGATTGGAGATACTTATCTCACATTCAACACTTACGAACATATCCTTAATTTTAAAATTAAGTAAACCATATGGGCTAGTTTTCTTTATAGCTATATGTTTATACCCGTCAACATTTGTAATTAGAATTAGAACGCATCAAATATTAAAGTTATGTTAACGTAAATGAAAATGGAAATTTGGCGAGGAAAGTAAATGAAAAATAATTTAAGACAATTATATTTCAATGGGTAAATTTGTATGAAGGTAATAATTGTTTCTTACTTTAACTATAACTGAAGGAGTGTTCATTGCTTTGTAGTCCAATCAATTTATACAAGCCCTTGCAAGAATTGTTAGTAGGACAAGAAAAAATTGGTAATGTAGATAAAGAAAATTATGGAAGATAGCGTCGTATTTCCCCAAATCTTTAATGGCGAACTTAACCAAAAAAATTCGTAAAATTTAATTACTTTGTTAATTACTTTTTATTAACGCAACTTACAAATTTCTTATGTAGTAAAAATATAGGTTCTTGCTAGCTAAAAAAGCAGTTTTTTTCCTGTTGCGAAATTTTGCACATGTTTCTTGAAATTTCAGTTTAATAAAAAACGCTTTTCTAGAAATGATGCTCTTGGTCAGAGAATTATCGTAGAGTCATCCTTAAAAGCTCAAAATCTTATTTCAGACCTGTACTACCATGTGCAATTAAATAAAAAAAAAATTATTTTTAAATTTTCGATGTTAAAAATGGCACTCAAAAATGGTGCCGATTTTAAGGTTAAGTATTTCTGATGTATTTTTTTTAAATATACTATTTATCGAAGCTGGACTAGTGACAATCAATAGTCCCCATTTCTCTACGTATTTAAAAAAAAATATCGTACGACCATCTCGACCTGAGATAATTTTTTTTTTTTCAAAAATTCCTTCCGTATTCCTCGTTTCCTCAAGCACGTAACAGGTGTTTTCGTTAATTTCCTCGTTTTTTTTTATTTCCTCTTTCAAAATTCATGATTTGGTGGCCATTTCTCGATTTTCGTGTGTAGGAGTTAATCGTGGGACTTCGATTTTGATCTGAATGATATCATCATCAGGTGGGTTTTTAAAAATTTTTCGTTGTTGTGTTTCAGAATTGCGTGATAATGATGTTAAGGTTGATAAAATGATCCTTCCTTCGTGTTCATTTATCTTCCATTACATATGCGCGCCGCATATGTACACTCAACTACGACGTTCTTATTTTGATGGATTTCACCAATAAAATGATTGCGAATATTTTCTTTATTGTAGACGAAGTATTGAACAACCAATTTTGTAAATTTCAATGTCTGTAATAAATAGAAACGAGTGAGAAAGAAACAAAGCTCAGCTTCAGATCGTACGATATATATTTTTAATACGTAAAGAAATGGTGACAATTGATTGGTCACTAGTAGAGTTTCGATAAATATGAAATTAAAAAAACTTTTTTTTTTACAAAAACCGAAATTTCAAGAAAATTTTGCAGAATTTCGCAACAGAGAAAAAACTACTCTTTTAGCTGGCAAGAACCTATATTTTTACTGCATAACAAATCTGTAACTTGAGTTAAATAAAAGTATCTAACAATTTTAAAAAACGTTTTTTCTCCATTTTTCTCTATATTTTGTGCACGAACCTATAACTTGTTATACATCAATCGAAAGATAACTTTAATACCAACTTTTTCATTTCACTTTTTTCGATTCCAGCTCATTTTTTTTTATTAGAGCAAAATCGGTTTTTTTTACTATTACAAATTTTTTAGGTTAAGTTCCCCATTAAAAATTTGGAGAAACAAAACGCTATCTTCCTTAGATATTTTTTTCTACACGACCATATTTGCTTCATCCTACTAACAATTTTTGCCAAATTAACAATGCGTTTTCGTAGATTGATTGGACTATTGGTGTTTCTGAAATTGTTTTAATTATTAGTAATACAAGGCGGATTTTTGACATCTTATATACTGTCTCCTTTGAAGATTATATCAAAGTCTTCATGGTAATACAACTTATCAGTATAACAAATCACGACTTTATGAAAGAACTTGAAAAACTTTGAAACTAGTTTGAATTCAATTAGATTTCCGAATGGAAATTAACTACATTCTAATCTTGATCGATGTACAGAAGAGGTGCGTTTGGAATTGAACAATTTTCTTTAAATCAAAAAACTTTAAAAGTTCAGTAACAGATATCCTTCTTGATACTAAAGATAATGGAAGTAATTTTTAAACGCGGTTTCTTGATTAAGGCACTTCGATTCGATTAATTTCAATTTGGATAGTAAATGTTCTTTCTTTGGACGTTCAATTGCGGGCTTATCTCAAATAATAATTTAGAAAATGAGAAACTTTACACAATCTATAAAAGATGCAGTTTTGCAACTAAAATAATTTGATAATTGACATACTTTTGATTTTAATAGCTTCACCATTTCAGGAAAATATATACGCATAGAAAATACTGAAAGATATAGAAAACTGTTTGAAATTATAAAATTTACAAAAAACGTTTTATTTTTCTAATCATATTTCAACATGAAGAAGCTTCTATTCAAATATATGGTTAATATTTATCTCGCAAAGGACAGTAATCGTGAAAAGTCACAATGTTCTAAAATTCAGTGTGATACCCATTGCCAATAACACATTGTCGTTATCTTGACGTACTGAAAATAGTATTGATTATAATATGCTGGCGTCAGTAAAACTTTTCACCTCCGAATTCTCGTTCATAGTATGAATCTTCGTTACTCTTTCTATAACGTCTTTTTAAGACTATGCAAATTAATGTCAATATTCCGCCAATACCAGGTCTTTATTTGAGGGTGATTCCCAATGTTTCTGGAGTGCTGGACGTATCTATAAAAACTAACAGGGCAATCCAATAGAGAATCAAATTATGACAAAGAGAGATAGTGTACAATTTTTCATGCAATATTAATATTCTTCAAATTATAACGATTTAAAAATTTAATTTAGCATTGAACAATTGATACTTCCAGTTAGTCCAGTCAACGAAGCCCAAGAAATGCCAAATAGAGTAAATAATTCGTGTAGTGGCCCATTTTTTGGAGTTGTCGGGGGGAGTGCTCTGAATAACATACTAAAAGTACAGGCCAGTGGATTGTCTGCGGGGGGGGGAGTATACTTTAAAAATCCCCTATTAACGTTTTTTGAATAACATGAAAGCCACGCCCTCTAGCGAAAAAGTGTTTATATATATAATATTAAACTACCAATTTCCTACAAATAAGTTCCTATTAATTTTTTCTAGTATCAATACTTTTTCCAAATAGCAGTGGTTGAAAAATGTTCAAAAAAGTTTTTTCTTAAAAAAGGTTTATGAAACGTGAAAATATGAAATTTAAGTGGAAAAAAATTTTCTCATTATCTATTCCCTTTAGACGGTCCACCCTGAATATTTTCCAGTAAAAGTCTTCGCTGGAAGTAACATCAACTACCTGCCAAATTTGACTGATCTCCGTCAAGTAATTTTTTAATTGATGCACCAACAGACAGACCGACAGACAGACTGACAGACAGACAGATAGACAAACATACAGACAAAGAGACAGGCAGACTTATGAAATTGAAAATTCTATATTTTCGTAATCTACATGATCGGAAACATGAAAATCCAAAAAAATCTCGGAAGGTGATTTTTTCTCGGATAAAATACTTCCCTTCGGTATGCGATTTTCCACCCTCTGTATCTCGTAAAGTATTAATCCTAGAGAAAAATTAATAGGAACTTATTTGTTCGAAATTTCATTTGTTTTAATATTGTACCTGAATACTTTTTCGCTAGAAAGCGTAGTTTTTGAGTTATTGAAGAAAAATGTGAAAAGAAAACTTTTAAACTACCCCCTACCCCCCGCAGACCATCCGCTGGTCAGGACTTTTAGTATGTTGTTTTAGGCACTCCCCCCAACTACTATACAGAAATTGGCAACTACGCGAATGTCCCCTATTTTTCCTTCGTTGATTGGATTAAAACTGTTTTCGTAAATAACTCAAAAACATTACATTTGATAAAAAACTGAGATAGAATGAAAATGATAAATATTTCGTCCTTTTTAATTTCTGTATGATGAACAGTAAGAAAAGTGTACTTCGGTCATTATGTTGGTAGAGGTCGACATTCACCTGACGTTAACGAGTATTTGGGGCTTTAGTGGGGGCGGGGGGCGCTCAATGGTGAATATGTTTTATGTTCTATTCTATTAATGTTTTTCGTGGTTCATAATGAACCCGCGTTACATGGCTTTTCGCATATTTCTCGATATAGTGTTACGGGTCAAATTGAATTTAAGAAATACAAAGTGAAATTTGACTCTAAATTACAATTAGTTCTTAAATCTTAAGGTCGGCTAGCTCTCTCACGAGACTCTCAGAGGTGAAGATCGTTTATTTTTAACGATTTCAATTTTGCCATAAGTTGAAATGAGCGCCAGGTAATTTCCTATAAATTCCAGCCCCCTTAGATTGAGTAGGACACACCGATTATAAAAAAAGACTACCAAAAACCGTGTTAAATTTAATTTAAGTCAAAACACAATAGAAATCTATTTAAAATAATTATTTACTTTACATACAAAATACAATTAACAATGTACAAATCGGCTCAGTTTTCTGAATATTATTAATAGGAGATTATTAAAAAAGAATCTTATTCGCTAGATCTACGATTAGTAATACTATTGCACCAATAACTTACAAATAAAAATATTCTACTTTTTTACAAAAACCACTATTGGTTGATCACTTATATTTTGTAAATGAATTGTTAAAAATATACTGACGATTTACTAACGATCTCTAACGATGTACTGTCAATGATTTATAGTTAGGTTAAATTAAAATATGTTGCTCTATATTGACGCTGCCAATAAACAACGTAAACAAAAAGATTGATATACCTTACAAACTAATGATATAACCATAAAATACCTGTAATTGCGCAGTTACTCACATGTCTTATTTTCACATATGCTTAATTGAGTAACTAATAAAAATATTTGACCATAAATATCATATATATATATATATATAGAGAAATAAGTAAAGATTAAAATATAACGGCAGATTATTAATACACATAAAACTTTTAGTTATCCTGGTAACATTAGAAAAAAAAAAGGTACTCATCCGGTATCCAGCGTTGAGCAAAAATCTGTTAGTACAGGTTACTATGCTGTTGTTACTGCAAAAAACCTCATGTACACCTCAGCTTCAGTATCTCATCAACATTTAAATCCATGTGACCTCATAACCAGAAACCATGTGTCTCAACTGTGACATGTGACCATACCAAAACGACGACTTCAGAAAATGGCGGCACGGGACCTTCCAACAATCGATTCACCAATTTCCAAGTCGATAAAAACTACATAGACATACACAGCTTATCAGCTTCACAATTTTATGTAACTTAGTATCACTTGAGTACAATGTCTAATTTTCCAGATTTTCCAAATTATTTCAAATTACCCAAATTATCCAAATTACCCAAATTATCCAAATTGCCTACATAAAAGAATGACAAAAATTAGGAGTCAGTATTTCCAGAAAATTCAAGATGGTGCTTACCCGCAAAATCGTCAGGGCACAAACAGGTATTCAACAATGTCGTATTTATTGCCTATTTAGAAGTCCTCTATAACAAAATTTGGCTTCAAACAGCTACACACAATTAGGCCTTCCAAATGTAAGAATTTTATAGTATAATCCCCCGTAATTAAGTTGGGGTTGCTTTTACAAGCAATTATAAAAATCTTGACTAATCGGCTTGACGACTCAATAAAGAAAAGGAAGAGCACGCCGGTTTTCGAAACCAACCGTTTTTTTTTCCTAATCACCTGTTTTTTTTCTGTTTTAACGACCAATCACAATTCAACATCTCATAGGAAAATACCCTAGGAATTGATAAGTAACAGAAAATTAGTTCCAGCCATAGAATGATTAAAACTCTCCTTAGAATAGAAACTAAGATGCGCAAAACCCATTATTAGACCATATAAACAATAAAATAAATAAAACCACGATTTAATGACTTTAGTAATGTTCCATTTATAACCAAATGTTGGTAGCACGTTATTCCCTAACTCTTAAATATGACAGCTGATCAAGGAGTGGTAAATTCGAATGTTTACAACCTTATTTGTTTAACTAAATGAGGATTCTCCACTACAGGTGAGAGCAAATAGCATTAGCTTGAACAATTACAAAAAGTCAAAAAAATATATGCCCGCTCGTAGTTATTACTAAATTTCGTATGTGCGTTTATCATTTTTAGGTTAACCAACGAAATTTCCTTCTAACAATAACACGGAAAATTACCTTAAATGAAGTTATAATAACACCCCAGACATAACAAAACAATGAACCTAAGTTATTATGACTAAAAATCACATAGTGAACATTAAGGTTCTTGGAGTATTCTTACTGAGCCATCGATAAATATGAATACACATTATTTTACCTGGTCTCCTTGCTATCAACAAAAGTAAAGAAGAAAATTCATATCCTTTTTTTCCTCAGGTACCAACAGCAACATTAAAAAAAACAATCGTATCCTCACTAATTTTTAAGTTTATATTCCCACATACAAATATATGGGCGGAATCTAATTTAACGTCACAATAGCTAATTCTTAATAGAAAATTTTTCGACGTGAAAATTATGAACTGTTGTAGAGCGAATTGTAGAGCTATGCAACCACCATTTTTTTTATATAACTTTGAACCTCACGCTCATGTCAACAAGCTCAAAAACACAAGCATTAACAATTTAAGCTACTAAGTAGTTATGAATATTTTATCTATTATTAATTTTCTTAAATTTTCTTTTCCTTCAATCACTTGGAGGATAAAAGTCATAGTATTTTGTTTCTAACATTGTTCTACGTGATCTTTAAAAACTAACGTTTCAGGTCAATTTATTTACTGGACGGTTTCGTTAACGATGCTATAAATCCTATAAATAAGGCAGGATAGTCCTCAGTCCTTGTAGGCGTGTTGATGAGAGATTGTGCTAACTAAAGGCATATTGTGGGAAAGCCCAAGTAAGTTCAATTGGGTTTAGGTCCGGAAACTTTGGTGGATACCTCAAATTAGCAATTCTATTGGTGTTAAGTTGACTTAAAAATAATAGATATTAAGGTTGGGCATTATTTTATAATATAATAAATTGTTACAATAGTCCTGAATTATCTTCTACCTTCTAAAATGTGATCTTCTAAACCAAACGCTTCCTCTGTTCAGAGAGTTCCTGTTATGCGTCCTAATGAAACTTTCAGATATGTTCAGTAGTCGCCGAAGAATTATTTAATGATAAAAGACAGTAAAGAAGTAATGGAAGTATTTACGCAAAACTTCTACCTTTATTCATCATCTATTATTTCTTAAATATTGTGTTGGGTGCATGACCAATCTGTATATTTCTTTACTAAAAGTATATCACAATTCGGCTTGGCCGGTATCTCAGCTTGTAAACTGGCGTACCTAGCAAAGCGTGTTCAAGCCCTGCTAGTTGCGAAATAATTTTAGTTATATAATAATCCCCAATAAGTGGTATTAGAAGTCCACTATAAATGGTAGCTCCTCGTTTCTCTTTGTATCAGACAAAATTATCCTGAATTTTCAGAAGCTGGTAAGAAAACATTTTCACGAAACATTTCATTTTATTTTCTCCAGGAAATAGTGCACGTTTCAAATATTGCATAAATTCATCATTCCTCTATCTTATTTTTTTTTAGACAGCCCTCCCTATATGTTTTTAATTAAAAGTGTAAGAAGTCTCTTTCTGGACAATTGCGTTAACTACATATAAAATATCATTGTTCTGAGGCATTTTTTTTCATAATTTCTTTTAGGGTATCCACTAGGGTAGTTAAAAAAAAAATCTTTAAAATGTCAATATTTTGTTGACATTTTAAAGATAAATAAAATAACTGAGATGTATCATATCATTGTTTAAGATGAGATTAAATTTACAAATAATTAAAGAATAATTAATTAATAAAATCATCTTGCTCTTTATCTGTCAGTTGGACTTCGAGATGGATTTCTTCGTACTGCATAATCTCTTCCATGTCCCCATATTGTTTTGGGCTGTCACAAGAATTAAAATTGCCTATATTTTTCACATATTTCATACTCTCCCTTGTTTTGGTAATCAATGTGCTTGTTCTGATCGACAGGGTCACTTATGACATAATTAATTAATTTCAGCACCGAATATTTTTACCTATTAAATCAACATTGGTTCCTGTCAAATACTTTTGAATATTTCAAAAGGCATTTCAAACCTTTTACGCTTAAACTCCACATAATCATCGAAGCCTCCAAACTGGATCTAAATAAACTTTTCAAGTATTTAATCCATCTTGTAGTATTCATTTAATACTGCAGCATCATTTGTTTACGTTTCTGATTACAAACAGAAAATATTTAGTTTAATAAATTGACTGCCGTGCCAATTAATCGTTACATCATTATTTATGAAGGAATATTTAATTGACATAAATAACGGTAAATGAAATACTGTTATAAAATATTATTTAGTTCAAATGAAAAATCTCTCAATTATATATATAACTCGCATTATAACTACATTTACGGATTGACATAAAAATAATGATTGATTAAAAATTGTATGAAATTAATAATGAAAATGTTGAATTTCATTGAATGACAAGGAAATATCGGTAAGTACATTTTATAATAAGAGAGGCTCGCAGATGTTAAAATCAATTTCGCACAATTTGAAATGTCTCTAAATTCCTCCCTCTCGGCAGAGTAAGTGCTCGCGGCTCACATATCCAAGCGCAATCTGGGCGGTTTTTTTGTTCCACCTAGCTTCCATTATTGCAATTTCTTTGTGTGTTGAAAAAATACGGTGTAAGTGAGGAAGAGGAATGGATGAAAATTATTTAAGCTGTTTTCTAGGACTTACTTCGCAATCAATTATTTTCCATGGTTTGCGAGATGTACACGAAAAGGATATGTGATATCGATAATTTATATCTGGTTGTATTTGCCTTTGCCTAAGCCGTATTCAGAGCTCATTATTTGAAAAGTCGAGCTCATTTCTAATTGCTGATGCAACTTGAAGGGTATACGTAACGGCCAAAAACGAATTATCCTCAGTGTTATACTGAAAATCTAAACGGATAATGTCCATTTTCCCTACTCCCTCACTGAGATTGCTTTATTCGAAGTAGTGTCCTGCTGCCAAAAGCTTGGACACTCCTTGCAGCTTATGGTATGACATTCCGTACTGCGTGAAATTTGGATTAACGCACGAGTATGTGAGATGCTCATAAGGAGCGAATGCTCCAATTGTGTTGCAGTGTGCCCCGTGACAGAATACCACAGAACGTGTCCGGCCTAGCGCACTCTGATTGTAAAGCAAACTAAGAGACAAAAGTCGACTAACCGAATAACAGACAAAAGAATCACTGACAGTATATCCACGCAAAAACCATCATGTGGAGCGACTGCTAAAAACAAGACAACCTGCAGTTCCCATTCCTTCAATACAAGACGGGAGAGGCAACTAATAACACTAATGAAGCGTGACAACAATTTACGCAGCTCAGTCAGATCTAACATAAATAACCTACAAGACACTTCTAGTGCATTCTGCGAGTCGAATGAACCTAGAAAAACATGAATTTTTCTTAGCCTAGAGAGACTATGTGCTCCCCTGCCGAACACGATGGCGGTGGTTGAATCTCTCTGCAAGGTTATCCCACCGCCCCAATGGCGGAAAACCACCCCCGAAAGAGGTAAACCGTGCATCCGCCGTCTCCTACCAGCCAAACCTGTGTTAGCCCCGTTTTTGAGGATGTTGACCACGATGGTGATGTAGAGACCCCTTCTCGACCCTCGCCAACCCCCAAACGGCCAAGAACCACCCCGAAAGGGGTGGCCGAAATAGGCTGTCTTCTCGGCTAAACCCGTGTTACTCCCCGTTTTCGAAAATGCTGAGCTCAATGGTGATGTTGGATCTTCCCCCCGAGGCAAATCTACCCCTCAAATGGACAACAACTGCCCCTTTGAAACTCAGATCATTGAATACGTACCGGATGATGATTACAGGTATCTTGATATTTTTGTCGGCTTGCTGAGCGAGAAGAGGTCGCAAATTTTTTTTCATGCTCAGCATCCTCGAACATTGGGGGTAACACGGGTTTAGCCGAGAGAAGACGGCCTATCCGCATTTCACCCCTTAAGGGGTTGAGGAGGGGTCTCCACATCGCTGTCGTGATCACAGGTTTTGGCTGGATGCGTGGTTTATCCCTTTTGGGGGTAGTTTTTGGCTATTTGGGGGGAGGGAGGGCTCGGAGAAAGATTTAACCACAGCCATTGTGTTCAGCATCTCCGAAAACGAGGGGAAGGAGGGACATAGTCTCGATAGGCTAAAAAAAAATTCATGTTCCTGTCCGACTCACAGAATGCACTACACCATAGACTACTACAGACGCCAATCAGGGTCTAATCAATGCACAAACAGAAATATTGCTTATTGTGGAGCAATTTAATATCAAAATTATAATAAAAGTTTTAGGAGCTGTAATTAACAAAGAATTAGATTACATCATGACCACCTTGTAAAGATATATTAGTATTATTTTAAAAAATAAAATAAACCATACTTTCTGATAGTGAGGCACATTTTACAAATCCGTCCACCATAAAATCTGTATACAGGGTGTCGCGCTCTGTTTAGACAAGCACTATCTATAAAACGGTGAGACATGGAAAAACATGTTAAATGGGAAAGTTATTCTATTTAAAAATATGAATTTAATCATTTTATTTTCAAATGTACAAGGCGCCTCAAAGAGGCGATAGGTTATGCAACTTTACTTTTTTAAATGGAACACCCTGTATATTTTTATATTTTTGTATTCCCCTTTTATTTCCGAACTGTGTCTATATCTACTATTAATCATTGTTGAGATACTAGCAGTTCAATTTTTGGGATAACATTTTTTTATTAACATAGGTAATAAGGAATAATACAATACAAAAAACAGTTATGATTATTACAAAAGATACAAAAATTGTCGTCATATATTTCACACAACTCATACCTCCTTAAGAGTTCTCGTGTATAAGAATTCCTTATAACCGAGGTTTTTGGCAGCAATAATCTCTGCTTATGTAATGTAAGCAAGGCCAGCCTTATTAGTTTAAGAAAATGGAACATGGAGGAATCAAGATTAAACTGTTTATATATTGTAAACCTTTAGTGATAGGTATAGGATATGGTTAATAAAATTTGTTCGGCAATAAAAGGAGAATCCAAAAGTATGAAAATATACAGGGTGATAAATTTGAAAAGGTAGCGTTGCATAACCTGTCGCCATTTTGAGGCGCAAGGAGAATTTGAAAATAAAGTGATTAAATGCATCTTTTTAAATGCAATATTTCCCATTTAACATACCTTTCCATGTCCCACGGTTTTCCAGATAACGCTTACTTAAATAGAGCTGAGAAACCCTGTATATTAACATCAACGAGCTTATACATCCAAAACTACTTTAAAAATGATGTAAGGTTTTAAAAATCAGAAGCTGATAACAATTATTTCATACATAGCTACGTATGATATTCATCGTATCTACTACCAATTTCAGCAACAAAAACAACTGGGTAGCTACAATAGATAAATCATTAATTCTGTAGATAACAATGTTTCGGTACCTCTTTACCAGTTAAGGGTCTACCTAATACCAGTTTGTGTGAAAACTAGTAAGAAAAAACATGAAAGATTTAGACCAGTACACAATTAAATAATAGATACGACGTTATTAAAATGCTAACCATTGATCACGGGTTGTAACATCACTACAAGTCAGCTTTCTGACATGGGAAAAAAGAAGTTTGTGGAACACCTCCCTTACATGGTAAAAATTGTTTGATCATATTAGGATATATTAGTTTATTCAAAGGACACACCTTTGTTTTGAAATTACATATGAGAAACAGTGATATTATATCATAAGTGAATAATTTACCTAGTTTACCAGAGCCTAAAAAATACTACCTATAAAAATCCGTTTAAAAGAACATTGCTTACGAGTTCTTTAATAAATCAATATTTCGCTCAATGCTCTTGATTCTCATGTGAACCTCTTTAATGTGCTTGAATATAGTTGGCATCTTATGAATGACACAATGGTACCCTTATTTCAAACTATTCTACATTTTCTGCAAGATATCACCATCTTAAAGAGCTGCGGATCATGAATAATTGTGCCAAAGGAGAAGTTTATGTTTATTTTCATATTGTAGATATAAGTGGTGTAGCTGGAAAGAAATAAGATACCTTGCATGAGATTTTGTAGTTTGATGGGGAAAAAATCTTGTTCGAATGTCTCCTCCAAAAAACATAATTTAATAAAATATGTCTATAAAGAAGAAGGGAGCGGTGCATACTTAAAACTAGTTTACATGTGTACAGACTAGATGAAAGAGAAAGACCACCAAAACATTGGGCTAATGCCACCAAAAATCTAATGAAAAAGGGCTTTGATGAGGCCGTGTGCCTAGCAGACACATGGATGGCGCGAGGTTGTCGGATATGCTGTACAGCAAAGAGGTCTCAACTAAAACCTTAGGTGAATCATGAAACATGTGCCAAGATGTTAAAAAAAATAAGAAGAAGAAGAAGAAGAAGAAGAATATACGTTACTTTAACTAGTATTTCATTCCATTTTATTAATATCAAATACTGGGATCCAATTCTTTAAATTGTAGGAATGAATTTTCTTGCGAAAATTTTCTAAGGAAATCTGCAGAATTGCCATTCTTGAATCTCATAAGAATCATATTCCTATGAGAATGGCAGTGGAACATACGCCATGTTTTAAGATCGTACAAGTACTTGCAACAGAAAATGAGCAGATTGGATTTTTGATAACACTGATGATATTGATGATAGTTGACAGTTGTTTATGTTGTGAATATCAATTATCTGACGAGCAAGGAACATTGCTACCACCGGAGGTTTGGTAACTACCAGTTGCAAAAGATATAATGGCACTAACACCCTAGTAGTTTTGCAAATAAAGATGTAGTAAGTGCGGTTAGGAACTTATCCAGGATATCTATTAGATGCCTCAGATAGTCTTTGGTTAATCTGAAATGTTTAACAAATTGCCTATCTTTTAATTTAAACCGATTTCCATCGTTAATAAAATGCTGCTTTCATATACCACGGATGCCTCAGCATCTTCCAAATTTTGGTAAATTATGGCTTCAAGTTGAAAATTATCCATCATTACTCTGTAAAAGAAACAAAATAACGCCTATTATTAACAAAATTTTATGTTCGCTTATTCAACCATCGGAAACCATAAATATAACCTAAAAGTAAAATTCGTATGAAAATTTTCGAAACCCCAGTCAAATACCATTGAGAATATTTTCCGACACTATCAAGAAAAATATTGCCTATTATATTTTCCAAGATACAACTAACACAAGAACCTGAGAAATTGACGTAAATTTCTCAAGAGAATCAATGCCTACGATTTCAAAAATTGAGCTCATGATGTGCAATATCTAATATACGAGTCACATGATGGGTCACAGAAGTATGGCAACGCTCGGCGGCGGAAAATAGTGCGGTGCAGGAGGACGAACCAAGTTTGCAGTTGTAATCGCTTGGAGATTTTTTTGTTCCGTTGGTTTTTAAATCAAAACCGAGTTATTATACCACTAAAAACATTTTAAAGAGGACTACCATAGCCAGAGCGCGTTGATCCCCAATTTTTAAAGAATGCGTTTTCTTTATTGGAAACGTTTCCGATCAATGTGATAGAGAGGGGGAAAGAGAGAGAGAAATGTAAAACTGATCAAAATTAATCAAATAGTTTCCCATATGACACAATTAGTCCAAGAGGTTGCATTGAATTTCAAAAAGTCATTTCCTACCGACCAAAAATAGCTGAAAACGTTAGTACACATTATTTTAAAGAAGAAAGTGAAGTTGAACTGGTCCACCAATGGGCCGTTCTAAGGGGTGAGGGGGTAATGATGCAATAACAGAAATAAATTTCTAGGTCATTTCCAACCGGTTTAATTTTTTTGCGTAACAAATGAACAGAAAAATGCTTCAGCTGCGCAGAGAAAGGGCTGATATGCATCAGATGTGCCCTCGAAGTGTACAGAAAGAATTTTTTTTTCAAGTGATTTCCTACCTCATCAACTTGAAATAGACAATAGCTGATATCATAAAGAGTGTGAAAAAATTGTTCAGCTGCATGCTTAATGAACTAAAGAGTTTCACACTTTTTGTATTAGCTATCGTATATTTCAACTTGATGCGGTAGGAAATCACTTGAAAATGATATTTCTGTACACTTCGAGGGTACAGCTGAAGCATTTCGGCCCTTTTTCGGCACAGCTGAACCTTTTTTTCTGCTAATTAGTAACGTCAACAGTTCGCGAGAAAAAATTAAGGCGGCTGGAAATTATTTCTGTTGATTTCATCATTCTCCGCTCCTCCCAGGGCCAGCTGAAGTTCACTTTCTACTTTAGAATAATGGGTACTAGGGTTTTCGTAGGAAATTACTTCTTGAAATAAAACGCAACCTCTTGGACTAAATGTTCTTTAAAACCAGTTTATTTCTATCTTACAGAAATTTTAAGTCAGAAAAATCTGAATTTCAGATATCTGATGCATATCCGACACGTAACTTAAATATTTTAATAAACTTCTTGCACAGGACTATTTTTGTAAAATTATTTACCTATGTAAACTTATTGATTTAGACCGGTGTCAGTTTGTACCCTTTAATGTACTACATGAATCTAATCCTGTAACCGTACCAAAGATTAGAGAACTAACAAGATAGGAGACGGAGAAGACCAAATAGACGAAGACAGTTGTGAACTCCAAATTAAAGGGACACGACATCCAGCGGAAACGGTTTCGGGATTTGTTGGGTGCGCTTTAAATGAATTTGACCAAGCTTACTGAAAGATAGGTTAGCTTATTAGAATCGACAAATGCTACGTCACGTACAGACCTCGATGACAACCGCCTGTGGCTGGTTTTTCCTCATTTTATAGATAAAAGTTTCAAAATTATTCTTTCAATGTTGAATTCTATCCTAACCAAATAAATACCTTACATATAAACATAGAAATACTTCATGTGACATATATTACAAAGCCACCTGTTTTTTAGTGACCTTGGGTACTGACAGTCAGCTGAGTTCGATCGTTCTATTAGACCAGTGATGTCCATTTTTCACTATTGGCCACTCTTTATTCTGTTACCTTCTCCGTCTGATTGTCACATTGTGGCAACTGCGCGAGAACTCCAATTTAAATGTCGAGGTCAATGGCCCCATTGCTAAAAGATAAAAGGTTTTCCGCCGGCTGTCCTATCTTGTTAATTCTCTAATGTTTTACCGTACAGTGGATGGGGAGAGATAGAGTAAGCCTCTTAAGCAGATACCTTCTCCGTCTAATTGTCACATTGTGGCAACTGCGCGAGAACTCCAATTTAAATGTCGAAGTCAATGACCCAATTGCTAAAAGATAAAAGGTTTTCCGCCGACTGTCCTATCTTATTAATTCTCTAATCTTTGGCCATACAGTGGATGGGGAGAGATAGGGGCTTAAGATAGACCACTGTTAAATGCTTGTACATATTACTACAGATTTATTTTAGAATTTTTAATCCATAATTCTGTTTATTTTCTAGGGGAGCTCCTCTCGCCCCTTGCTAAGGTCATTTGATGCTTAAAACATCCCTTTACTCACCCTACATGTGAGAGATTGCATTTTATACATAATTTGTGATAATAAATAAAACAAGTGTCCGTACTAAGTACTATCATACATGATTTCCCTCTTACGCGTATAACATATAACCCTTTCACCACCCCTACGTTCCACCCTATCACTGTAATGGCGTATCCCCATGTTTTACGAAGTACATAACTGGTTATCAAAATATGAGCATGTTTGCTGTTATACATTGACACCTTTGTATTGATGTGGTTAACCCTTCCACCCATATGAGTGGTGTGGCAGTTAGAATCTTAAATATGTACTGCATTTTAAAAAAGATAATTTTTTAAAATATCACAGGTTTACAAAAATTAAAAATGGTTGTGATCTCTCAATCTAGAACATGTTTCCTTTTGTATTTATGGATGCTGAAACCGAATTTTCAAAAACCGTATTTTTGCAATAAAAACCGGCATTTAAACGAAATCTACGCGGAAGAAAATTTCTTAATTCTATTTATACACACAAAAATACTTAAGGCCCTTAAGGCATGATAGGTTTAGTCCTTGGAACCCAACTTTTTTTTGTTGATCTGTACACAGACGTCTATGCACAGATCTACAAAAAAATATTCCGTTCCAAACACTAAACCTAACATGCCTTATGTATTTTGGGGTGCTGAAAGTGAATTGTCCCGTTCAAAAATTTTCTACCGCGTAGATTTCGAGTAAGTCCCGGTTTTTACTGACAAAACCGTATTTGGCAATAAGAATTGGGATTTACTCGAAAACTACGAGGTAAAAAAGTTTTTAAATGATTATTCGATTTCAGCACCCATAAATATAAAAGGAATAATAGTTTAGATCGCCAGCAGTGGTGGCCTGTGACTTTTAGCTATGGGTGGGCAGTAGTGGTTGATAGAGAACGCCGCAGGCGAAATTTTTTTGAGACTTCAAAGTTATCGGTTAACCTTGACCTTCCTTTTTTTTAAAGTTCAAGGTTATTGGATAACCCAATAGTAATCGAGTTAAGCGTACACTTTCACAACCGAAGTTGGAAAAAAATTTACCGATCCCTCGCGCGCGTCGGATTCGGCTCGGTGCATGAAACTTCATGACCCACTGAAATAAAAAACTACTTAAATAAAATAAATGAAGGAATGAATGAACAAAATAGGCTCTAAAACAAATCAACAAATAATAAATTATAAATAAAAATGAAATTTATGATCAAACCGAATATCGGTTCGGTGGACAGAATTGAAATTCATGTTCCATTAACTATTTAAAATAAATAAATGAAGAAATTAATAAACAAAATAGATTCTAGAAGAAATCAACAAATAATAAATAATAAATGAAAATAAAATATCTATGATCAAACCGAATATCGGCTCGGTAAAATAAATAAATGAAGAAATAAATAAAAAAATAAATAAAATCTCTGTAAAATATTGGAAAGTATAAAATGAAGTAAAAATGATCTATAACTTTATCGAAAAAGGTTGAAGTTTTCTTTACAGATTTTACAAATTCTTTTTCTATTGAAATAATTGAAATAATATTTAAACGCGATTGCGACATGCTGTTCCTGGTCAAAATTTTATTCTCTGCAGCGCCGAAAAGCTCCTCTCAACCGAAGCAGATGTTGCGGGTATTGACAGAATTAAAGATATTAATTTATACATTTCTGGAATTTCGGTTTGCAAAGAGTTAGAAAAAATAAATTTAAGTTTATCCACCAAGTCTACAGAAGTGCCCAAGATATCTTTATCCAAATATATTACCCTTAATTCGTTTTTTAATTTATCTTTCTGAAAAAAAATCGGACAGTTGTTAAACAAAGTTGGTAATAAATTGGCTGGAAATCGTTTATCAAGAACTGTAAATTTACTTGTATCTAAAAGACCAAAAAATTTTAAATTGTCCATATCAGAAAATCGTACTTCAATTTGCATTATTATTATTAAATCCAAAATTTCATAATACAAGCGTTTATATTTAAGTTGTCATTACTGCTTCCTGGAAGATTGAGATCAACTTTTCGTTTTTTGGTGGTGAACTTAGAACACTAACGGTGTTATCGTAAATATTTTCAAAATAGTTATCTTCATTTCGATATTTTTTTATTGTACTTAAAAGGTTGTCCATTCGCGATTTACAAAATAAAATATCCCTAGATATATTTTGAATAAAAGAATATATTAAATCTGCCTGTGTAATAACTAAATCAAAAACTTGAAGTAAAAAAAAGTTATTAAAACCATTTAAAATTTTAAATATCCAAATGCTACCCGAATTCTCAAAAACTTCAAGCAAAGATTCCCGATGTTTTAAAACCGTGCTAACAATACGTGATTTGAAATTCCAACAAGTTTGCGCATTTCGCGGGATTTTACGTGAGCAGATATTTTAAAGAACGCTTGCTGTTTTGGTCGATTTTGAAAAATAAACTGGAAATTCCAGAAAGTGTGGCGAAAAATATTTTACATTCTTGCACATAGCCAACTACATCTTGCAGAACTAAATTTATTCGATGACCATAACAATGAGTGAACAACACGTGTGGAGCAATATTTTTCACTTGCGACTGTAACCCATTTAAATGTCCTGACATTGAGGATTCTCCATCATAAGTTTGTCCGACAAATTTTCTCGTGAAATTACATTTTTCAAATTGTTCATTTACTAAATTTAATAAATCAACAGATGTATGTCCCTTACTTACATAAATAAAACCCATAAAATGTTCCTTAATATTACCTTCGTGCGTATACCGAAAGATAACTGATAACTGAGAATGACAAGATAAGTAATCATTTATTCAATGTTAAGATATTTAATACACTGAACTGAACTTGTGGTAGGTACCTTGTGAAACATCTTGAAAATAATTGTTAATAATAAATTAAACACTGCTTTTAGATGAATCAATCTATATATTATAAATACTCTACATATGTTTCGGCTTATTAGGCCTTTATCAAGAGTATTACATAGTGAATACTAAAGTCTCCGACGTGCTTATTCTAATTTATACCTAACAGTGTTTATATCTTAATCCATTTATGACAATCTATTTAAGACTTAATTTAAAATCCTTAATTATGGCAAAATTTGGAGTGAACCTAAACTGATTATGTAAATCAATGGATTCTTCTTATCAATTGGTTTATTATAGGGGTATTCAAGAAATTTTGCTGGTCGTTCGTGGTACAAGGGCTGTACTTGAAAGATTTTTTGATTTCTAATTGTTCTAGCAGATCTGAACGTTTACCTCTTCTTTCTGAATGAAGTAAATTTAGGTTATCAGTATCTATGAAATGGTTGTTTTCAATACAGTGTGTTGACATTCCTGTATTGTTATTGTTATTTAAGATAGATTTTGTATGTTCTTTTACCCTGTTTACAACGCTTCTATCACTCTGACCGATATAGACAGCATTACAATCTTTACAATTAATTTTATATACACCAGATTTATCCATTTTATATAGCTTTCCTTTGTTATTAACCAAAATGTTTCCTATATTTGTTTTGTTCACACTTATTGTAGAGATACCTAAATTGTTTAATTTTCTAGAAAGTTTGTTACTATATTTCGGAACATAATTAATAAAACTATATTTTGTAGGTTTGTTAGGCACAGTGAAAAATTCTTTTTGAAGGATTTTGCGTTGTTTGTTTTTGACCATGTTATCTATTAGTGACTCGTTGTATGCGTTATTTCTTGCAATTTGTTTAATTATATTTAATTCTATATCAAAATCACTTTGATCTAATGGGAAATTCGTGAGTCTATGTATTAGACTATGAAAGGGTGAAATCTTAGTTTGCCATGATTGCTGCGAATTATAATGTATTCCTGTATCTGTAGTAGTAGGTTTGCGGTAAATGCTAAATTTCAGCTGATTGTTATGTTTTTTTATATTAATATCTAGAAAGTTTAATTGACTATTTTGCTCTGATTCCATTGTGAACTGAATTTTACTAATAAAAGAATTTAAGAAATTAAGGTAATTACTTAGGTTCCTTTCCGTACTGGTCCATATACAAAAAACATCGTCTACATATCGAGTCCAATAAAACACATGTGTATTTAAACTGTCATTGCTACTAAAAATTAAATTTTCTAAGTTTGACATAAATATTTCAGCTAACAAAGGAGAAATTGGTAAACCCATTGGTAGCCCGTCTTTTTGTCTAAAGAATTCACCATTAAACTGAAAAGAGTTTTGTTCAATACAAACACTCGAAAGATTTTTTAACTCTGTTTTTTCGTTTTCACTGATTTGTGACTTTTCTATTAAATTACTTAAAATTAATTTTAGTTCTGTGAGCGGGACTGAGGTGAACACAACGTCAAAGGAGATTAATTACCTAATTAGTCATTTTTCATTTTCCAGTTTGATTTTGATATATTATCGAATGTAAAGAGTGCTATTCAACAATTCAAAATTCAATATTCATTATAAGTTTAAGTTTTCTCCAGGCGAGGCATGCCCTCCCTAGATATAAATTGCCTAGACGGACAGTGTACGACATAGACATACGTCCCGTGTTGATACGTGTTGCAGGCGTAATATCGAAGAGAATGACCAACATATGCGTAGGTGTAGTATAGCAAAATTTCAGTGTCCCCTGCCAATCCTGGTTAATTGCAGTTTAGGCTCATGTGCATAAAATATTAGCGGCAAGCGATCCGGTATTAAGATTAAACGAATTCGTAAGTGAACTTGGTGGAGGCGGATTAATATATAGTAAAACATAAAAAATATTATCATAAATAAAATAATTTTTAACTTTATAATCTTTATATTAAAATTAATTAACGGCAAAATTTTATGATGAACTACTACTTGTCCTCGGCGCTCTTAAATAATTGGGTGGGCACTGCCTACCCTGCCATCCCTGACGGGCCGCTGTTGATCGCCAGATCACAAACTATTGTTTTTAAACCTTTTCAATCAATATATAATTAGCCAGAAAGACCACCTGCGCTAATAGTTTGTAATAATACGTATAATAAAGGCAGTTATGTACTTTTATCTGTTGATAAAAAGAAAGATAGGAATAGCGCATTGAAATAATAATAAACGAAATAATAAATTCACAAAATTTCAAGCAAAATTTGGATTTTGAATTATAAATAACTACAACTGGAAAAGTGACATTAAATGATATCAAATACATCACAGTTTCATGTTTATCACACTCGAAAATTTGAGGTGCATACAAAGAGGAAAACAGCGAAAATCACATGTCATATTTATTTCCCGTTAAGCTTTGAACAGCAATGAAAAAAGACCCACTCACTCTTTTATGTCATCCGTGATATTTTTTCAGAGGTCCCAATATTATCGTGAAATGAATTTTATCGAGTTCAACTCTTCAAACTTTTTATATTAGACTTTTGTGGAATAATGATAAAAGCCAAACAATTTCAGATGCACCAAATTTGACAAGTTCTCTTTGTATTTAAAACTTTTTTGTTGCACGGCAAACATAGCTGAATCGATAATTAATAATAGGAGAGTAAAGTATAACTCTTCTTTGAAACAGAGGTGGCCTTTAATAAATTGAATTCTTTCCTCTACAGCTACTCGCAATCTCAATCCCTGAAGAATGTTTATAAAATTCCATTTTCAGTTCTTTCAGTTGGGGTCTCGTCGTAACGTCATAGGATTTGACAAAAGCTAGTTGATTTAATACATCAGTTGACTTCGCAGGAATTCATTTCAATTGTTTCATTGTGCGAATTATTTATTACTTTGTTCTTATATTAGTTTCTTTCAAAACACGACGATACACGACCAAGAAAGAGGCAACTGAGGACAAGGTCCATGCTATGGCTGATATATAGGGTATGTGTAGAAATCAGTTCAAGAAATAGAGCTAGGGTATGTTATACTTTTTACTTCCCTCTCCAAATAAAAATAGCGGAGATGTTCCCGTAGTAGAGGGGTGGAATGCGATGGAATGGAATGAAACGGAATACATTGGGATGGATTTGAATGGAATGAGATAGGATAGGATGGATTGTGGTGAGGTAAAATGGGAAGGAATATCATGGATCGGATTGGAGAGGGATACGAAGAGATAAGATAGGATGAGATGAGATAAGTTAAGCTGTGAAGAAATGAAATGGGTAAGAATGGAATATGTGATAAAATATAATGAAATGGGATAGAAGGACACGACCTGAGATAGGATGACAACCTGAGATCACGTGGGATGGGATGGAATGGATGAGGTGGGGTGAGGTATGGTGGAGTGGAATCGGATGAGATGAAATGGGATGGGACTGAATGAGATGGGATATAACGGGATGAGACAGGATAGGATGTGATGGAATGTGATGGGACGGGATGGGATGTGAAGGGATGGTATGGAATGGAATGCGATGAATGGGATGATTATGGAATGAAATCATGTAGAATTGGACTATTTTGTCAAATTAGAGAATGTAAATTTTTCAACCGAGCACCGTAGCAAAAATAGGAAAACTGGAAAATTACTCATGATACTATGTATCTAGAGAAATGCCTTTCCTGAGCTTATTATACTGGAAAATAGTTATTTTATTGATTTTTGTCAAAGAAAGGACAGAGCAGAGCTAAGCGGGACCATCGCACTGCAAAAAGAAGCTTAATAAAGCAAAGTCCTCTCTAGAGGGATTTTCTTACATTGTATTATTATTATGAAATATTAAACTATGATCTGCAGATATAAAAAATACTTTCTTTATGTTTTTTATTTGTCATCGAAATCTGAAATATTGACCATTGTATAACACAACTTGGACTGTAATTTTAAAATTTATGTGTACAAATTTAAAAGTGACCACCTGCAAGTTCTGATAAGAACTGAAATTGTGGACGTAAAGATTGGCCGGGTGAGCAAGCTGAAATTTGCTATTTTTCTTAACTGACAATTTTAAAATATATTATTAATTTTACAAACATAGTTCTTAAGAATTCCAACAATCTGCGTCCAAACTTCTGTGGACAGTGTGTATTATACATTTTTAATGCAATTCCAAAGATAACTTTCAAAAAACGATGATATATGACTCTAATAATATGACAATCATAATAAATCTTGCAAATATATCAAAACTCGGGGTATAAGTTTGTAATCTTGCTAAATGATGATATATTTATCTGGGTATAGCTTTTCAAAGATATATCACATATGTGGAAGACCTGTTGTAAACTTGCAATATTAATAATTTGTCCAACGATAATAAATCTCGTATTTACATATATTTATATAATATACCATGTAGCCACAAAAAAATTATGATTAAAGTGAATCATTACTTCCACATCCACATAGTAGAGTGGAAGTATAGTAATAGTAAAAAAAAATTCAAACTTTTTTTCTGTTGAAGTAGGTTTAGAATGTCACGAAATGTTGAGATTCTAAACTTGAATGGAAAAAAAAATCTGTCTGTCTGCAACTTTCTGTAACTTTCTTTGTGCGCGTTTTCTCTGGAACGGTTTAAGATATTGACTTGAAACTTTGTACGCATATGTATTATAATGCGATCTGGAACTCAATTCTACTTGGAACTTGTACGGTGAAGAGTTGGAGGGTAAATAGACGAAAATAAGTAAAGCAAGCTGGTAAGAATACAGAGACTGGGAATTTGGTATATATACTAGAAGCCGAGGCCCCAGATTTTTTTCTAATATTTTTCACTGGAAAATTTGGATGTGGAAGTAGGCAGCGGCTTTTCTCAAATTGCATACAGTTATCACATGTTCCTCATAGTATTTTGTAAACAGCAGAAAAATGATATATGAAACTAAGAATGAAAATCTTTCTATGTAGATATTAACTTCCAATCTGTGCTTCCTTTTGATAACCTACACTCTTGCTATGCTAGACACTAAAACATTATGGAATGAATTTATTCACAAAATAACTATCTATTCAACAAAATCTGAAATAAAATTAAAATATCAAGATTAATTTGTAATTTGTAATTATCTGAAAACCAACGGCTGGCTATGTTTGAGAACAAAGTAATTTAAATTGAATTTATTTAGCAAATAGGTATTTCCCAAAACTGTTATATTCAAAAGAACTCACCTCGACGTATTATCAATGAATTTCTTTGAAACGCTTAGTCTTTGAAACGTTTTTCGCTCTTGTTATAATTTCATCAGAAAGGCATAAAGCCACTATCAAAATTTTTGGTGCAATAACCAAGACAAAATTTTAAAAAAATCACGTAGAAATTAAATTGCGCTAAACTTCTTATGTATATTTGTGGCATATTTGAAAGCAATCCATAAATTTCATACTAAAATATTAATTTAAGATCCATTTAGACTAAAATATCTCATGATTGAAACATTTCCTTTGCATGTGTAACTGACATAAATGTCGAGTTTGGCTGCTCTTGGAATAATATGTCAATGAAAGTTAAGATGTGTGGACTTAAAATTTATTAAAACATTTATTAAATATTTATTAGTCTAAACAATGTTTTTTAAATAAACTTTTCGTTTTTTCGTGTTGTTTCGTAAAAATACAATTCGTTAATTGCAAATAATTCACTAATATAGATAATTACACCTTGCTACAATTGAACTCGTTTTTCGAATAATCAGTCATAGGTTTTTGATTTTACAATTTAATATAAATTTCCCCCTCTTTTGTACTATTTAGCCTTTCAGTCGGCACGATATAGTTAGAAGTTTCTTGTCATAAAACTAGCAGCTTTTATCGTAAAAAAAGAAATTGAGGGTATTTTGATAATCTACAAAAAATAGAGGATATTATTTTTGTTAAGGAAAGAATTTTCAAATAATAAGGTATAATTTTCTCGAAGATAAAAATTCGATAAAAGTATTTACAGAGAACTTTCCTCTTTATTTACCACCTTTTATTTATTCCTTATTTTTCTATAAGATCACCCTATTTATTTTTTATTAAAAGTATAATAACTGTCTTCCTTGGGAACTGTGTTAACTGTATGCCAAAAATTATTGCCGTCTGTCATATTTTTTCATTATTTATTATTATCTGACAGTCCATCTTGTATATCGCCCAGTAAAAGTATGCCCATTGGCTGGCAGTACTTCGCTGCTCTCCGGCAAATAGGTTTTTAGATGAAGCTGCAACAGACAGACAACAAACCGACAGACAGACAGATTGACGGAATTGAAAGACCATCATTTTCGTAATCATTGCCCTAAGCGTGAAAATCTGAAGACATTTCGGAGGATAATTTTTTCACGAATATCATATTTCGTTTCGTTAGCCAGGGAAGTAAAATCTTAGAAATATTATGCGACTATTCAAATACTATAACTATCATAGTAAATTCTTATCGTAAAGAAACAAGAAAGAAAAAACAAACCAGAAAACGATTTTAGTCATAATCATATAGAAATAATCAAACTGTCTTACATTTGTCTCATTGTTTTAGTAAATTTTTAATTTGACGGATTTTAGTTATTCGTAAATTGTACTTACTTGTGTTATTATTGTATATATGTATTTTATAATGTTCGCAAATTATTGTAAAATGTTTGTAATTTATTGCATTTTTTACATCTTTTTTCACTTGACATATTCTATCCAATTTTTGTAATTAGCACACAGAATTAAATAAATATATCTATCTATCCATGTCAAAAGTAGGAAAATATGACATTTCAACTTCGAAATTCGACAATTGAACTGAAGTGTATCATTTCAGATTGGACAGTGGCCAGTTTTTTTCACTTTTCAGGTTGTAAAGAGGGCATTTGTCAACCTATGTTTTCTAGTGGGTTTCTTTCAGTGGAATGAAATATAAATTATAAGACATAGAGCATCTTTATTTATTAACACAAACCTGAACACATGCAGGGCAATTCATTCTACAAATACTAGCTTAACAAACAAACTGACACTTTGACATTTGCCCTCTGTTATTGTTTATTGCCTACTCAATAAAAACATAAAATGCTATTTAAGGATTTAGTGAACGGTTTATTGGCTTTTTGTTCAATAAGGAGGATGATTGTGAATAAATTATTATACAAACCTTGAAAAGTTTCATTGCTGTATCTTATCTCTCGACAACAATGAAACACTTTCCACCTCGGTATATAATATATTAGTATTACCTACAAAAAGACACTATATACATTTTTTGTAAAAACGAATATTTACAGAACTCTTCTCTAAAAAGTATGCAAAAACCCACTCCCTATTATTTCCATTCCCTGCATCCAGCAGTAGGTGAAACAATTTTTTTTCTACACTACTGCAAAGTTTGAGCCAAAGATTTATTTTTATGTAACTGGAAATTAGTTTTAATGCGTTTTTATTGCCTAACCTATAACTTAGTAAGTTTCAGTGAAACACAATCTTGCAACTCAATTTAAACCCACTTCCAGATGTCGTATCAACTTGAAATTTTGCATGTGAATATGGTACACATTACATAAAATTTGACTTCTTTTTATAGGGTATCCAAGACGCTCGACAATTTACTTCTACTTCTAATAATAATTGATATCTAGGGATTTTTCAGCTTAAGGTAATAAATATGTGATTGAAACTCAAAAATTTTAAATGATGGCGTCAATGTGGTGGATATCATATCATGTATCCTCTGATTCTTCTGAAAATCGGTATCTTTGAATTACTGAATCGCAGTAAATAAATATTTAGTCGAAGTTCAAGAATTCAAAATGGTGGTTTTAATGAACGAATAAATTTTATTATGTTTGGGGGGGGGGGGGTTTCGAATAATCATATTGGTTTAAGTGAGACAAAATTTAAAAAAAGAAAATAAATAAATAACTAAATTGAAGAAAATAAAAACATGCTTCTAAGGATCAATTGAAACTGTTAAAATAATAAACTAAAATCAATAAAAAATGTTAATAACAATTATAATTATGTTAATAGTAGGAAAAGTCTGGGGCTCTCCAAATACTTAGAAAAACAGAATATTTCACACATCGAGCTCCCCAGGTTTTATGTTTCTTACCATAATAATTGTTATTATTAGCATTATTTTCTTCCTTGTAGTGCATATTTTAAATAGTTTCGGATGGTTTGCAAAGGTGTGTTTTTTAATTTCTTTATATTATTTATTTTTCCTGTACTAGTAGTGAATAAATAATGGAAGAATCATGAATAGCCAATACATAGTAAATAAAGAACAATAGTTCTATATAACTATAATGTTGAGATAATTTACATACTGATATAATATCGTACGAACGGCATTTTGCAATTGATATAGAAGTATAAATTCGCGTACTTATTTCTATTTACTAGATTCCTACAAACTTTTGTATACAAATATCAAAAATAAATAAAGAGAAACTTAAATATATGCGCTTTGATGTTATTTGCAGTATAACAAACTGAGAGTCCATAGTTTTCAAAAGATATTTACCTCACTTATTTCAGTAAACAGTTTCATATAAAATATGAATTCAAAGCGGGAAATAGATAAACATCAGGAGAAAAGCAAAATTTTTATGCGTTGGTAGTTATCGATAGTGCTTTCAGTAGCGTACAATTTACAAATAGTTACCAAAATGCATTGATTTAACAGTTTTTCTACTACTCTTTGAAACAATCACTAATTTCAATACTAATTTAAAAGTTGTAAATCAATATTATTAGAACAAAATAGCCATTCACAGTAGATACATGTTATACTATCCTGATGCTGTAACTTTGCATGCTTACAGAGTATTAGGCATCACCTTGCGTAACAGGTATGAGTTTAAACATGAGAACACTTTAAAGATGTCATATTTTGTTTTCTCGTATTCTAAGCTTGAGTATGCTTCACTTGTCTGGTAATCTGATTTCAACACTCAGCAATAAATTGGAAAACTGAAGATATGTATCCACCAATCGGGGTTCCTCAAAATCAGTTACTTGAAAAATATGATATTATTACAGTCTTTCCGAAAAGCGTGGGTTCCTTGCTTTGCATTTTTCAGATAAAATTATGCATAATAAAGTAGATTTAGTGAAAAATATTAGGATAACTGAACTTTTATGTTCCATTTTTGTCATTCTCATACCTTTGTTAAAGTTTTCTCCTCTTTTTAACACCTATACCAGTTATGAAACTCATTGCAGTAATGTGGACATTTTTGTCTAGCAGCCGAAAATGTTATTTACTGTATTATAGTCCAAACGCCTTCATAATTTCTACTTGTACTCCTAATTTAGATTAGGTGAGGTTAAGTTAGTTTAGATTCCCATCCTATAAATGGTTTTGCAATGTTGAATGATATACGATTTAATAAATAAATAATTAAATATACTGGGTAATAGTTCCATTTAACATTTTCTTTCCTCACATATAAAGTTTTATTAGTACAGCAGGATTGAAGTCGTTGATTTTTTTGTATTAAATAATAAGATTATTAACATTTTGTGCTAACATGAATAAAAACACAAATATTGTGTAATTTATAAATGCAAGAGCACAACCCTGACACGATATTAAACTACCGAAGGAGATGTTGTTAATGTTTTATGACCGAGAGAAGACATTTCGAATATCCTTAGTGAGAAATACACAACAAAGCTCAATATTTAATTTGTCGTTTTATTGTCGACCATCTCCTTTCTACTTGAACAACTACCAATAACTATTATTTAATTAAGGAATAGCAATGAACTTTACATTGCTGGAATCGGCATGAATTGCAGAAGTTTTTAGTATGTTGGTTAACTTTTCAGCGATGATTTCTTTTAAGTAAACTTCATTCAAATATTTGTTTTATTTTTTAAGAAGTAAAACATAAACTCGTCTTATTATTGTAATATAGAAGCTAAGTTCATGAAAACGCTTTCACTATAAGGAAACATCAGTAGTAATAACAACAAAAAAACCTAAACGACTTGTGTCTGTAACTTTTAAACGTCTTGGATAAAAACAGAAGGGGTTGTTTTAATTCTAAATGACCTCGCCTATCGGCCATTTTCATTTTGACCACCACTTCTGAGACACCCTGTAATCCCAAGTCTAATTTATTAATATGAAGTCAAATAGAATGTGTGGTAACTTTTTTTGAAGTTTGTTGTCATACAATCAATTTGAAAAGTTTTTTCAATACGTTTAGTTCAATATAGAAATGGTTGTATTGTAACGAAGCGGTTTTTTTAATATCAAAATGTAATTTAAATAAATATTATCCTTCATTACTTGCTCCGCTTACCGTCAAACATTTTTGCTTTGCAGAATAAAACCGTGTCCGCGATAATCACTTATTTAGAAATCCGTCATATAATTAATTTTTATTTTACCACCGACATCCAGGGGAACCTAAATGTAGTATAAACAACAATAATTATAAATGTCTCACAGATTAAATATCTTAACCGCAGTGTAGAATTCTACCTTAGGTAGGAAATATAAAAAGCCAGACTGCGAAAAGATTGCTTGAAATCATAATATGTAGGGTAATTACAAAAATTAACACTAACGGCGCTGAGCTGGCCGCGTAGAACAAATCATTTTTCATTTGAAATCGGTTTGAATTGCCATTCTGTACTGATCCGCTTAGCTGTTTACCACGCAAATATATACCAACCACCGCATCCAGTAAGTCATACCGATTTGAGCCACCGTTTCTTGTCAGAGTTTTCTATATTTACAAAGATTACTTTACTAGAATACGTATACAAAAGTGATAATTTAAAACAATTTCGATTTATTGTATTAAAATAATATTATCGTTTTCCGAACTATCGAAGTAAATTTCAGGTTAAATATAAATCATTATTAAAATAGTTGTGTTCTGTCAAGAGCTTGTTAGATACTCAAGAATTTGTCCATATAGCTATGTTCCAAAATTTTCCTTAGGCCCGTACCTTGGAAAAAAGAAAATAGATGATATTTCTGGAGAATACCAGAAAACTGTTTCCATTCCTGTTACTTTAACTTAAACCGATTTTCCAATTTAATGAATTAAAATAATCGTTTTGTTTTAACTTCTTCGTATTCTTACGAATTAAAATAGAATCTGTTGCTTTATATAATTTTTGTGAAATTTGTTGTAGTCCGGAAATTTAGTACAAAATCTAGGTATACCGTAAATACATTGACTATTGTAATATTTTGATGTAGCATTTGAAAAAGCTACATTAATCATTTCAGTTTGAATACTGTAAATTAACCTTGATTAATTCATTTTTTTGGGTATGTAACCCACGATCTGGAATCCGATAGTAGATGGTTGCCTATCTTGATGAGAAATTGTGGGTAGTAAACATGTTTTCTTTAAGCATAATTTTGACAGAGGTGTTACTCACATATTCTTGTAGTGGAAATAATACATAATCGTGTAATTCAGTCTTTAAATTGCAAAGTCCTTTGTTGGCGCATTTTTATTGGCTAGAGAAAGAGTTCTCTAGATGCTCAAGTTGGCAACACTGAGAACAGGAGAAATGTAGAGTACATTTCCAGCTGGTTTTCGTTCTTCGACAGCGACGAGATTAGCGGAATGGCGGCGGTCCCGGTTTTGTAGTGAAGAATTTGGGTTTTACATCGCTCACACTGAAAAGGGATTTGATTTGATGTACCCAGTGTTTCTTTACCGTCCTGCCAGAAGCATTTTGTAAGTTCCAGGAAGGAATTCTGTTGCTTGTCGTAATCCGATCGCCACGTGTTTCGTAGGTTATGTAATACTCTCTATAGGAGGTAAGCTTTTATTTTACTTAGTTGGTGTTCTATTTAGTTCTTATTTATTGTAAATGTTACAGAGTGTTTGGAGGGACTGGCCCTTTGAAAATAAGTTATGTTTGGAGAGGCTTGTACTCGGTATAGGCATATATTTTGGAGAGGCTTATGTTCAGAATGAATGGTGCTGCCATTTTGGTTATGTAAGGGGGCCCAGTATTGTTAGAGGAGTAATAGGAGGAAGTCTATTACTCAGACATTTGGTTTATGTGGGTCCTGCTGACATTTTGAGAAGTTTTGGTTGGAAGGTTGTCCGCAGCAGTCTCCAAGAGATTTTGGCAGAGTTTTGGGAGTGACACGGAGTCGTAGTCGTAAGCAACGTCGAGAGCTTCTTAAGAAGTGGTGACAGGTCACGCTGCAGTTGTCAGAGAAAACGCCAAGGCTCTAACCAGGTTTTACTGTTTCATTTTAGTTACATAATTTTAGAGAAATTTTTATAGTTTCATTCAGTGATTTTTTTGTCAAAATATTAAGGTAAATTACACAACGATTTTGCAACTACACACCTAGTATATGAAGTATCTTAAGATTTTTTACTGTAAGTAGCGCATGGTACCACGTGATACTAGTTTACTTTCTACTATGTCATATATGAAGTATTTTAATGGAACATATTCTTTTAGATCAGTCTGTAACATTCTAGTGCACACAGCGAGCATTGCGAAAATTAGCTCACAGGATCTTGTTTGTTACGTAATATTTTATTGATGAGCTGTAATTTTAATCCATTGTGAATCTTTAACTCGCTGTTGTGAATCTAAAACTCATTGTTGGTATCATTTAAGCGTAGTTGCATTTCTATAAAAAGAGGTCAAATCACTGAAATAACTTTAGAAGGGGTCATTACTTATGTTGCATTTCTTTTGCACATGTAGATTAAGTTTAGGGAACAATTGGGGAACTATTTGTTTTTTATTGTGGTACATCTCATGTATGTGTTTTAATAAATGTCTAATGTCTACACGTTCTTATTATTTGCACTGGTACTCCTGATATTTGTTTAAATTTTGAGATTTCATAGAGTAAAGTAAGAGTTTTGAGATCATAGAGATATTTTGAGAATTCCATCGCATGGTTGCTAGTAACTTAATTTTGTTCCGTGCTGGCAAAATTATTTAAGTCACATTACGTAACATACAGCCGGTGGCACCCTTTTGAGTGTCCACACACAATCCTAACCCACAGCCTATGCTCTCCACCAAAAATCGGCTGCCGTTCGCAACGGAATAACATGTTTTAATACTTAGGTATCAAAATATGTTACATTGATACTACTGATTTTCAATATTAACTCTGACAAAATACGACATGGCTGGTGATCTCAACGCGCATCCCGCAGTTCGTCGATCCCCTTTCAAAACCGACTTCATTTCGCAGACAGCTCCTGTTAGACCGACATCAAAGAGGCATTACCGTTCCGACCGCAGACCGATTCAATCGTGTGCACAACAACCAGTAGATAGTAAATGACTTTAAATAATTTAAGGCTAATCAAACTTATAATAATTATAATATAATATAATAATTTTAATAATTTATAGTTGAACCGAGATAAGAATAGTATGATTTTAACTGATACCAACGATAAGCTAAAGAAATTATCTGATATGAATTCATTTTTTTTTCTTGCTTTTTTGTAGTTTCATCGTTTCCTGTCTATTCTTTGGATTTAAGAATACGTACACCAATAACCGTTGTATTTATTTAATATCAGTTTTATTCGATTTTACCCAGTTCTTCAAATATACATGTGCATGCTTATTATTGTAAATATTTGCTTGCTACTGCCTGATATTTGCGTACTGCTTGGTTCACCGCCCACTGCTTTCTTACTTACTGTTTTACCGCATAACAGTTTACCGCTTTACCGCTTCAACGCCCGCACAGTTTACGCTCTATAAAATGCTTGCTTACCACTGCCAGTTTCCAAAATAATAACAGTAATTAGTAAGTCTATCATCTTCTCACCTCCTGGTTCCTTGTTTTCCTATTAATCATAGGTTTTCATGTAAAATAAAATAAAATGACATATCTTAAGGTTTCTTAATTATAATGACTCCGCAGAAGTATTTTTGGTACCTGACCGTTTTTACTGTTTTTGTGAATTTTATTATGTTTAATAAACTTTGTTATTTACCGACACGTGCGTTTTACTGTTGAATATGAGTGAAAATCTAATCTGCTGTCCAGAACCCCTGGAGATAACCGTTTCTTCACTATACCAGCCCTACTGCAACAGGCTGTGTTAAGAGGCTAGCGTGGGACCTTTACCCCACGTAAAAATTGTAAAGGTAGCGCTCGAGATAACCAAATATAACCGAAATAGAGCTCAGCGCTAAAGTGAGACTTCCACTTGCAACTGGAAGAAAGTACGTCACAGTATACACTAACCAAGACTAATTAAATATTATTTAGATTTACGAAGAATCTAGCAAAAATTCCCATGAAGTCATAAGATTATTCCAATTACGTTTCTCAATTTGCCTCTGCCAAATCATAAGACCTTAATTTATCTAATGATTTACACAATTATGGAAGTCCCAAAAAGCTGAAGCGTTAAAAATAGCTTACGGTTGCAAATGATGCCAATTCTTCTTTGGTACTGAACAATGTTGTAAATAATTTCAATTAATCTTTACAGAAGTGATCTCCTGAAACAAATATTTCCTACTCGACTTGTCAAAGAATTTTAAAGAGAAATAAGTACCGTTCCTACAAAGTTCATTATCTTCATCATTTAAGACCTGGTGATTTTGAGGGTCACATAAATTTTATTGCCGAATTGTTAGTATACTGTGAAGAAAATAGGAAGAATTATTTGAAAAATGTCTTGTGGAGAGATGAGAGCTGCTTCCATAATAATGGGCTTGCGACAATACAAACCGCTCATTATTGGTATCAAGATAATTTGAGGTGTGTACGAAGAACCTCTAATTAAATAGTTTTTAAAGTAAATGGCTGGTGTGGAATATTAAACGGATACATAGTCGGACTTTATCTATTTCATGGAGCATTAAATGGTGCTAGATGTTTGAGGTTCCTACAAGAGCAGCTGCCAAATTTATTCAAAAATATTCCTCATCTGGTTGTATCAAAACGGAGCACCGGCATATAATTTAAGAACAGATACTTGCAACGAACATATCCTGGAAGACGGATATAAATTAATAGATTAATCCTGTGGCCAACACGATCACCTGACATAACTCCATTAGATCTCTTATTATGGAGACATCTAAAAAATTTAGTTTATAGTGAAGCAATCAATGATATGACGGGTCCATGCAACAAAATTTATGCGAGCGTTGCCACAATGGATAGAAATACTGTATATATTTGGGAAAGTATTAATTTCAACTTGCAAATAGAGTCACCAAGAATATCTAATGCCGGGCTTTTACAGAATTTGAATAATTCTTTTCGTTATCGGGAAAACTGCTTGGGGAGCTTAATGTGAATCACCCCGTATATACGTGTTCTAGATGAATGATGGAGTGGCTAAACTTCGTCAGGACCGTAATACAAATAAACTAAAAAATTGTAAAGGACATTGTCGTAAGTTAATTTATACACCGTGTATTTTTGTCCATTCACGTACGTCTCCCGTAATAGAGATTGATATATAATTTTCCTTCTCATAAATTCCGCATGATGAATGGACGGGGAACCGTAATTGGGAGAATGACGATTATTTTCTTTCATCTTTTAAAATGTTCAATTTCAGAGAAACATGATGTCGCAATAATTCAGCCCAGTAGGTACTTCTAATCACAATTGCTCTAATTAGAATAAAATATAGAGTTTGCTTTAATGTTTTCCATTTATTTTACGTAATACAGCGATATTTCTGTTTCACTTCAGTTAAATGAGGAGCAGATGTTCGAGGTAATATCATTAATATCATCGTATGCAGAAGCTCGTATTTTACGTTATTTAAAATTAATACTAGGAACTAATAATAAGCAAGCTAACCATTATATTCATATGCATATGCATATGCATTACGCAGGTTATTAATGAGCCAACTTGTGATATTCAATTTTCATCAACCCTTATTGACCCTATTTCTGTAACTAATCATGATTCAATATTTAATACCGGGGTAATTGATGCAGGTAACATTACTGATCACTTCTTGGTGTTCTGTAATATTAAATATAACGTATCAAAGGTAAACCAAAGGTTTCACACGTATAGAGATTTAAAAAACTTTAATTATAGATCATTTGGTGCGTATTCGTTTAAAACTCCTTGTCACAATATAATATATTATACATCAATGATATTGATAGCAAGGTAGAGTTTTTAACTAACAATATAATATATCTTTTTGATTCACATGGTCCGATTCGAACGGCAAGAATGAATAATAAATAAACGTTTCGTACCCTGACTTAAAATTATTGAAATCCCTTAGGGATAAAGCGTATGTTATTTAAAAATAATAAAACAGATCAAAATTGGCATGATTACAAGGCATTACGTAATATTCACCTGGCGTCAATTTGTAGGGAAAAAGCAGCGTATCTAAATTATATTAATAAAAATGATTCTAGCAATTTTTGTAAAAGTTTAGAAAAAATGAACGTTAAATCCGAAAAAAATATTGTACTACCTGATGATATATTGAATTTCAATAAAATTAATCATTTCTTATTTTAATAATAATACCGCAAATGATGATACTGTAGAATATTACAACAATACAACTTTCAATAACAACTTATATTTCAAATTTCATACCGTTGAATTTAATTTAGTGCTAAAAATTACAGGTAGTCTCCAGTCCAACTCTTATGGATTTGATGAAATCTCATTACAAATGCTTAAATCATGTTTATCGGCAGTAACATCTGTATGTTACTCATATAATAAATTGTTGTATTTTTCGGGCCAACTAGAAGACTGCAATTATTTCTCCGATACCAAAAGTAAATAATCATTTACTATCCATTAGTTTACTACCTGTACTTAGTAAAATTCTTGAAAAAATAGTATATCAAGTTGAAAATTATTTTTCGTCAAATGGCCTTTTCCCAAAAAATCAATTGGGGTTTAGAACTAGACACAGTTGTACTGCTGCGCTAGTAAACACATCGGATGCCCTGGTGAAACATTTAGATTAAAATCGGGCAGGCGCACTCACCTTATTAGACTAGTCGAAAGCATTCGACTCTATTAGTCATGAATTAATGTATACTAAATTGAAATATCATAATTTCAATGAAAATGCAGTATTATGTTTCTCGTTTTATTTGTATAATAGACACCAAAGAGAGCGTACCAAATTTGGTAAATCTGAAATTAAGTTAATTTAGTTTGAAGTACCTCAAGGTTCTATATTGGAGCCACTCTTATTTTTATTTACACATCAGACACTTACCGTCATATTAGAGGTGTTTTAAAACCTTCATATGCGCAGAGAGATAATCCGTCCTGTTGACTCAGTTACACTCCTTAAATTTTTTTTTTTATTGCTTACAATTTATCCCGAGTTCTTGTTTATGTATACAGCAAGGCAGCCTCCAGTGTCTTGGAAAACATACTTATAACTCATATTAAACATTGCCTTTTGCGCATTTCGCGGCTCATGAGATTCTGAAACACCTCTACTCATTGCAATATACAAACTTATGCTGACAATACACAACTGCTCTATAGTTTTCATCGAAACGATTATAATCTTGCAGTTATGTGTATTAATGCTGATCTCACTGCTGATGTCTTTCTGATGAGCTTCAGAATAAGGGCGAAACACGTTTCAAAGGCTAAGCATTTCCAAAAACAGAATGATAGATTTCATGAAAATGTAATCTATTAGAATAAAACATTTTTTAAGACAAGGTAGATAAATAAATTCATTTTAGGCCTTTGTTCTCATTTTTAACTGAATCTTTATGATCGTAGGGGGTTATGTAGATACTAGTTTAATTTACGTGGCTGTAGGGGACTGTTTGGATGCTAGTGTTAGAATGAGAATTGTCAAATAAGAAATTAAACAAATTCACTTTAGGATTTTAATTTGCTAGCATAACCAGAATTCCGGTTATCGAAAGAATGCAAAGATTTCATTAATACTTTTACACAAAATGATTCTTTTAGTTATAGAGAGTTATTTTTTCTGCTGTTTGCAAAATCCTATAAAGAATATGTTTCAATAGATGCTATTGCGCAAAATCCGAATTGTCCATACCTCAAAGTCTTAAGGCAAACGCATAATCACCCTTGTATATTTTGCCGTGGTGATGATTGCATTCAATGAAGAAAATGATCAAGTCATTCTAGATCAAGAAGAAATCCTGGCATATTATTGCACTTTGCAAAACGGGTGCGAGAACACATGATATGTTCGCACACGTGACGGCCGTGTTATGGTTCTTGGGTAATGCAAGGCATCAAGAACAGGTCAAATATCCAAATACGTTGCTTTAGATAATATTATTGGTGCGGGACATAGACTACCACAGGAACTTGAACCTCCAGTTGCATAGCAGCAATTTCGTGATAACATCATCTTGAAATATTCTGTGTATAGTTGTTTTCGATTTTTGTTACTGCTAGCCGTCGAGAAAATATTTTTTTTTGCATGGTGTCCTCATCGAATCTTTTTTTTTTTTTTCAGTCTCATGAACCCCTAAGAATTCAGTAAAAATCAATGGAAAGGCCAATTCAGCACGGCACTTATATTTTCAATGATACGATGTATTTTAGATTTTTGCTCTTGTGTCAATAATCCGAAATACATTGCATCTTTGAAAAAATATGTAGCGCGCCGAATCGCCCTCGATTTTGGTAGTATACTCAAGGGCTAGGAGAACTAAAAAAACAGGTTTTAAGAGAAGTTTCTTCATTAGAAAAAAGTATCACAACCTTATTCTTGAATTAAAAAAAACTGCAACGAAGCCCTTGAAGACCCACGGTGTCAGCAACACGAGTAAGAAATATGGTGCTATTTAAGAATTAATTATGCAGTTCTGAATTTTCATAAAATAAAAGCTAACTTAAAGGTTTCTTTTTTCAATTTAAAAACGCGATTTTGTGATTTAGAACGATCTTTAAGGCTCCATATGTCAAAACGACGACCTTCTCCGACCTTAGCTGTATTTGATCATTTGTTCAAGGGGTTAAGAACAACATTTTTACGTGGGTTAAATTAAATTTCACGGGAGGCAAAAATCCCATATATGGTGTGCGGGGTCCTTTCAATAATTCAACGAAGAGTCTCATGTTTACAACTAGTTTTTCATTTATCATCTGTTTTACGTAAAACAAAGATAAAATGTACTGCCGCAAATATTTGTTTTCTTGTACGAAGCGAGATAAGATACAAATCATACTGATTGTTGAAACGTCGTAAAAATTGGACCCAAAAATTTATATCCGCAATGGCTATTTTATCTCAAACTAAATTTGAAGTTGGTATTTGAAAGTATCGCCGTCTAGGTAAGCTAGAAAAGTTTTCGAAACGATGCCAAACTTATTTTGCTTTAAACAAACAAATAACAGTGAGCAAAAGGACCTTGTTTCTATCCGCTAAAATTGAATTTCATAAGAGTCCTATCAAAACTGCCTTGAAGCGAGGGTCTCTCATAAAATATATAGCTTTCAACATCTTTAGTTGAAGAGCTTAAAATAAATATGGGCAGTGACGTCTTGACAAGAGGGAGGAAAATGATGGCAAATAACACCTTGAAATGTTTTATTTTTTAAAATGAACTTTTGTAATGTGTGTCGCTAAGAATGAAATGTGTCTACTAAATATATTATCGTGTAATTATAAATTTTGAATTACATTTGTATTTATTTAATTATTCATGTTGCGAATAAAATTGTGTTGACTACAATAACACAGGTCTACAAAAAAAAATGTCTGTCTTTGCAATCAGACCCATCATTTCTTAAGTATTTTGGTGCGCCGAAACCAAATTTGGCAAAAAAGAATTTTTTACTGCGTCAATTTTTCACTACACCCCCATATAACCCCCATAAAAAAATTCTTTAATTATTTTTTATGACCTTTGTATGGGTTCTTTGGGTCGCTGATCATGAATCTGAAGTCAAGAATAAATTTTAACTTAATGGCAGCTGTCAACAAGCTGTCAAGTGTCACCAAGTTGTGAAAAGTTAATATTAAATGGTTTTTTAGGTCGCCCAATACAAATCCGAAGTTGATAAAGTTGATCTCAAAATGTTGCATTCTATAATTTGGTATGGCATTGGCATTTGATTTTGAATTGCTGGTCATTGAAGAGAGAGGACCAAAATAGAAATCATAGAAGTAAATCCCGTATTAGATAATTCAAAGAACAAAAGGGCCCACCAAAACAAAACAAAAAAATTAATAAATAAAGAAAAATAAAGTTAGTATGTAAAAATGGACGAGCGTGTGAAAGTGCACAAATTTCTTTAATAAAAAATAGCTCGAAATCCGCAATTTTCCATCATTTTTGTAGGTTTTATGGGAGTTAAATGCTAACGTAGCCAATGAGAATATACAGACACGTTACATCTAAGCTGTAGTTTTCTGCACATAGGATGTTGACAAGAGAGCATAAGTGACATCTGCAATTTCTTGCTCACAAGAGACCTTTTGTATCAGTACCGCGAAGGATGCCGTAGGCGGTGATATTGTTATTGAACCAAGTAAAACGATCCATTTGAAAAAATATATCCAATTTACTAGAAAAGTAAATTCAAACAAAACTCCCATGAAAAAATAATATTTAAACCAGTAAAAGACTTTTAAACACCTTTGGCATCATATTAAATCGAAATCCACGTAAAGAATTATTTCAGTAAAAATTACCAAAATATTAACTTTTTTACATCTCGAGGACGACGGCCAATCGCCTTTGGGCTCCGTCATTCGAATTTTCAAAGGTACTCCAAAAATTGACTTCAATTAACCAATTCAATTCAAAAAATTCGCACAAATTTGGTTTTTCGAAAGTACAACGAATAAAATCACACAGGACGGAAACTGCTCCGTCCAACATATTTTTTTGAAAGTACAACGAATAAAATCGCATAAGACGGAAAACTGCTCCGCACAACAAATTTTTCGAAAGTACAACGAATTTGCCTTTTCGAAAGTACCACGAATTTGGTTTTTCGAAAGTACAAAGAATAAAATCGCATAAGACAGAGAACTGCTCCGCACAACAAATTTTTCGGAAGTACAACGAATTTGACTTTTCGAAAGTACCACGAATTTGGTTTTTCGAAAGTACAAAGAATAAAATCGCATAAGACAGAAAACTGCTCCGCACAACAAATTTTTCGGAAGTACAACGAATTTAATTTCTCAATCTCAAAAAATTGTTTTTATAAAAATACAATAACAAGACGTAAATAAAGCAGAAACCCGCTCCGTGAGACGAATTTTTCGAAAGTACCACGAATTTGGTTTTTCGAAAGTACCACGAATTTGGTGGTTCACGAGTCGAAATCCTCCGTCAGGATGTAGCGAGTAGCTATTTTAAACGTCAAAGTTTAGGAAAAAATCGATGGGACGGTTTTGGCAATAAAAACCAAAATCCTCATTTAACATTCCTCAAAGGATTGGAGCATAATCCCCACACGAAACTCCAAAAACGTACAGAAAAATAGTCGAAGGGTCGATTCCGATGAACCCAAAATCCTTTTATCCCGGCTCGGGCGGACAACGCCATACTAATCGGTCGAAGGTGAGTCGACGGAAAGAAAGTATATTTGTGTTCGATGGCGTTAGTACGTTTATAAAAGCAAGAGAACCAACGAACTCACATAGATATCTTCTTTAAGCATCCTGACAATCATTTCGATAATTTTAGTGCAAAATTCAAAGTGAATAATTTTCAAAAAGTTTCGCATACATTTTACAAATATTACTAACTGGGAGTCTGAATCTTTTTGTACAGTCGATTGTCAGTTCTCCCGACGCTGGATGAGTTACACTCCTACGGGGGATAACGGCTTGCCGAGTGGTGGTGCTCTTTGATGTTTGCCTTATACACATTAGCAAAGTATTGAATATTTATATTTTCTACATTTGATGAATTATTCCAATAAATGAGAATATATTTGAATTAGATTTCTTATTGATCCATTAATTATCAGATTTGTGACCGACGTGCGATTCTGTGGCGTGAGTCGGACAATTACTTTCCGCGGTCACCTCTGATCCCGCCAAGTCTGTGTACTTGTGCGAGTACTCATAGAATCCATCTACGGTCTTAATTATTAAGAAAGTGCTAATTATAAGATATATCCATTAAAAGTGCACTACCCGACATAAGATTTCGACGGAGAGAGCAGACTGTAGCAATCACAGTAAGTATAATTTTGTCTATTTTCGTCTTGGGGAGTCTGAAGGGTATCTTGAATCCCCCTTGTGAGTATAGTTGATCAGTATCGTAGCGGCGACACGGCTCCGGCCTAAATTATATAAAATCCTTGTTGTGTCCTTCAGACCAAACGATACTAGGTTCATCTACAATATCATACCAAATTTGTATTCAGATTTTGTTGACATGAGGAAATCAAATGCCAATGCCATACCATATTATAGAATGCGACATTTTAAGATCAACTTCAACAACTTCGGATTTGTATTGAGCGACCTAAGAAACTTATGAATATGCATTTAATTTCAACTTTTCACATCTTGGTGATACTTGACAGCTTATTGACAGCTGTCATCACGTCAAAATTCATTTATGACTTCAGAATTATAATCAGCAACCCAAGAAACTTAATAATATAAATTTAATATCAACTTTTTACATCTTGGTGAAATTTGACAGCTTATTGACATCTGCCATTAAGTCGAAATTTATTCTTGACTTCAGATTTGTGATGAGCGATCCAAAAAACCCATACAAGGGTCATAAAAATTAATTAAAGAATTTTTTTCAAAGAATCTCCTCTATGAAAGTTATATGGGGGTGTAGATAAAAATTGTCGCGGTAATAAAAATTTGTTTGGCCAAATTTAGTTACAGCGCATCACAATTCTAAAAATGTAATGTTTTGTAATTAAACAAAAAATGTCTGAAACTAATGTTATTTACAAAAAAACCGCGAAGAGTATTCTGTAGAATGTGCAACAATGATATAAAAAGTGCAATAAATCAGCGAAGAGTGTAATGGTTAGCTTGTTTATACCTATTTTTCTGTTTCACAATAAAGTTAGTAAATAAAACAATGGTATCTTGCGTTGAGAGCCCTGTACAAACACTAAATTGACATTTATGAAGAATATTCTTTATTATGTATGTACTTAATCAATCTACAGTAACAGGCATTTTCATCTCTTTTAGAAAATATAGAAAATAATTGGCCATATTCATGATATCGTTTTCCTTGTGAAAGTGGAACTACAATAGATCCTAAGAATTTCTAAAAAGATACCCTGACAAAATGAACTAATAATTACCTTTCTTAGAACTGGCGCAATGTAGTCAATGATGTGAATAATAATTGAACAACGGATGCCATCGGGACCAGCAGCGTTTTTCACTGCAACTTTCCTTAAAATTTATTTAATTTTGGTAATATCTATAGAACTGTAAAATATGCTTGAGTTCATAGAATTTTCTACTATGGTAGATTAACAGAAAATATTGCTGAAAGAAATTATTAAGGAAGTCTGTTGAGAAGTATTGCAGGGCTCCCAGATAAAAGCGCAATATCTAAAAAAAAATAACTTTAGAGGCTGATGTATCAGCAATACAGCAGGGTAGGGTGGTCACCCTGTGCCCTGAACAAAATGTTTATGTTTTACGTGCAGTCCCCTCTCTGCATTTAATTGGTGGCGAAAGAGGCTCACACGGCCGACTAGACAAGTTCCTGGGGAGTGAATTCGACAAATTGGAGCTTTGGATGTATGCTGGTGAAGACAAATACGCGTCTTAATATAATAGATTTAATGATTACATTTAGGTACACTTACAACCAAATCCCACAGAAATAATATTACACACAATCAGTATACTTAGATGTGTGGCCCACACTTAACCTAACACAAAATATACGACAGCTTAAAAACGAATAAAATCTTAACTAATAATATGCACTAAATGACCCCCCCCCAAATATACTGGCTTAGACGATTACATTAAAATACTGAATAATAACATAAAATGAACAAAATAATGTGAACTAGGTAAGTGACAATAGGTTAAATTGACTAATGTGAAAAATTTGCAAGCGTGGTGTTCAAAACTACTAAAAATTTAATCGGTTATGTGCAAAATATTTATTGACAATTTACATTTAATGTGTAAAATATTAAGTGCAATAGGTGGAAAAACTGTAGTTACGTGGGTCGAACGCCAGCAATTTAGTACCGTAAGAAAACTGACGGGTTGTCTATGCCTCACGTAGAAGGTGGCAGGTGATATCAGGCTCCTCGTTAGGCTATTTAAAGACCCTTACCTCCAGCAGGTTTCACAATGTAACCACTAGTCCTACCAGGGGAGCGTAACTTCCAATGGAACCAGGCAGGACAGTCTCACCGGTACAACTCAGGATTCCAAACTCAACCAACAGCTTGCCAACCAAGTTTGAGCAAAACCAAGGTTCACATACAGATGTACAAATCACCAAAAAGGTAAGACGTAGGGTCAAACATACAGGATACGATACCAGTAGAAGTCCAAAATAAAATTGACGTAGGTAAAGGTAAAAGTGAAAATGAAACTAAAAAGAGCAAAAAGAACAAAAAGCCCTGCAATAAAGAAATAACGAGCATTACAAATCTATTTTCTAAAGAGATTCCAGAGGTATACCTTAGATGTTAAGTGGGCTTAAAGAATTCATTTGCCATGTGCTTCCAGCAAGTTGAAAATATCAAAATAAAATACTCCTAAATTTGTCAACTACAGCACTATATGCCATTAAACGAGCAAATTCACAAAATTGCTATCCACGTGCTCAGTGACACAACTTATCTTCGGCAGACAAACGGAAAAAATCACCAAAATTGGCCACGACGGAAACCTCTGTCAAAATCCGAGAGTGACTAAAATCTTCATGGGTACGTTCCGAATGAACACTATACAACATAACCCACAAGTCTGATAAATCTCCCTTAATAACGTCTATATTCCACACATTAAGTATTTCGTATATAACGCCCACCTGGGTGTTTGTTAGTTTACAGGTGATAACGTTAATGTTTTTTTTTAAGGTTTAAGTTCGGCAAGTAATGTTCTTGCTCGTGATAAGGGTCGTGGATCGAAGATCTTAATGAACCAATAAAAATAGTGAATACTAATGGGCGCCAAGTGATTTACATAATAATATTACCCTAACTAAAATTTATGATAGCTCAGCCAAAAATCACTAAATAAATCTGAGTTGCAAATTTATAATGATGTCAAAATTAAAGAACACGGACCTTAATTGTGTATAAATAAATATATTAACAACAAATATCTAAATTACAAAAACAGTGGTGTACAAATATTTTTCTATAACGTGCACGTTACCCTTGCAAGAGCCGGAGTATTTGGACACCGCGAAATCAAAACAGCTAGTCGTCCAAACACCCTTACTATAAACTTTAAAAAAAATGTAAGACTCTGATGAAGGTATCAATATCACAAATAATAAACAATTGGATCTTTACATTACCTTATATAATCCCTGAACTATAACTACATATATACTTCCTTTAAAGGTGAAACGAGGTGTCGGTTTCAGGCTTCTCCCGGAAAATTCCGTACTAAAGATTTTCAATACTTCCTAATTTCCTGACTGTTCTGATTCTCTAGGATTCGAGACTATTTCAAAAGTTATTCTTAGTAATACTTAATTTTTCCCAAAATATTACTTTTACTGCTTAAAAGTAAGCGGAGCCAAACAAAAACGTCTCCTCGTGCCGATTTTCCCTAACATCAACAGGAGACGTTTATACAATTATGCAAGGTTATCTAATATCCAAAAACACATATAAATAAAATGCTAAAGGGGGTATCTTTGACCAAACAACCAATTCTTAATTAGACTCCCTCTTAGTGGCACTATGGGTATATTTTATCCGCAAATTACGAAATACTTAATTAAAACTACCACACGGCCGTTACCTTGCCTTTCATACTTCTGTCTAGAACGCTCGTTCTTTTTTTTAAAAACCTGACCGTTTTTTACTTATTTTCTTATCGCCTTTGAAGAGCAACAAAACATAAGGCCTTGTACGCTCGCCTACAGATGTCTCCTAGAGTATCAAAAAGTAATATAATAATTGTCTATAGTCCAAGAACTCTTGTTATTTTACGATTTCTTAAAATATCGTAACACCACCAACACTTACAAAAAAAACGAAAAAAAAAAAAAGATTTAAACAATCCTAACCTAATCGACTTTAATATCTTTGATATGAACATAACCATATGACTTACGAGTACTAAAATCTTTGAGCTCGTACACATTTGTAGAAATTTTCCGCACTACTCTACATTTCACATACTTCGGCGCCAATTTTGCCGCATAATAATCCGCTTTGCTTGATAGAGTGTAGTTTTTCTTCCAAACTACCTGACCTGGTTTCAAACTTAAAGGTCTTCGCCTAAGATTATACTTTCCGGCACTGTTTCGATACGACTCAACCAAACGTTCCCTAACTTGACTAAAAACTTCGCGTAAATGTTGAACATGTTCCGATAATTGGTTTCTACCGCCAAATTCCAAAATTCCATCGGGATTGTCGACAGCGTGCATCTTTCCCGAAATATGTGGTTCACGACCAAAATTCAAATAAGCAGGACTGTAACCCGTTATCTCATGTACCGCCGTCCTTAAGGCAAAGCCGATTTTTGCTAGATTTTTATCCCAGTCGCGTTGATCTGTATCGATATATGACCGAACCATTGTTCCTATAACTCTATTAATTCGTTCTGTCGGATTTACATGTGGACTATAATTAGCATTAAAAATTATTTCGCAGTCATATGAGCGTACCATCTTTTTAAAAGCTCTAGACACATATTGTTTGCCATTATCGCATATTAATCTTTCAGGGGCACCATACACAAGAAATACGTCGTTTTCTACGTGTTTGATTAAAGCGGAACTAGTCGCGCTTTTTAAAGGAAATAACAGTGCATATTTGGTAAAACAATCTGCTATAACTAAAATATACCTATTCCTATTACGAGATATTGGTAATGGACCAATTAAATCTGAACAGACAAGTTCCCAAGGACGTGACACACGTCTAATACCCATTTCCCCATAAGGCAACCTCTGATCTGGTTTTTGTGCTTTGCAAACATTACATGAGCGAACATACCGAGTGATGTCAGCATGCATGCCAGGCCAATAATATCTCTGAGCGATTCGCTTTTGAGTTTTAAAGATTCCTAAGTGACCAGCATGAACCTCATCATGGTTCTCACGACAAACTTGTTTACGCAAGGATTTTGGAATGACAAGCTTCCAGTCTTCTTCCTCGTCATAAGAAGCATGACCGTAATTGACAAACTTATATACTCTATCGTTCCGAATCTTAAATTTAGGGTATTTATTAGGAAAATTCAAAACATTACGCTTTAACTTATTATACCATTTATCCGACTCATTTGGCAAAACATCAACATAACAAATTGCACGAGATAGTGCGTCGGGTACAACATTCTCTGCCCCTTTGCGATGAATAATTTCGAAATCATAACCTTGTAATCTCAATGACCAGCGCGCGAGCCTACCTGAAGGATTTTGTAATTTATACAGCCATAACAATGAATAATGATCTGTGATGACCTTGAACTTTGTTCCCTCAAAATATGGCCTATATTTCTCTATACCGTATAATAAAGCAAGACATTCAAGTTCAGTAGTTGAGTACTTAGCTTCTTGGGCTGTTAAAGCTCGACTTGCATATGATATAACTTTTTCCCCTTCTGCAAAATTTTGAACTAGTACGCAACCAAGACCGACTTGAGATGCATCACATTGAAGAATAAACTGTCTACTATAGTCCGGACATGTTAGAATTGGTGCCGAAATCAAACATTGCTTAATATCATTGAATGCTTTATCACATTCAGAACCCCAAATAAATTTTGCATTTTTTCTAGTTAACTTAGTAAGTGGCGAACTACGTGTCGCGAAATTTGGTATAAATCGTCTGTACCATGATATCATCCCTACAAATCTACGAACATCTTTAACGTTTTTTGGAACCGGATAGTTCAACATACATTCGACTTTCACTGGATCGGTATTTAAGCCGTCTTTATTTACTAGAAATCCAAGATATTTCAACTCCTCTTTCATAAAATGACACTTCTCGCGATTTAGAGTAAGACCAGCCTTTAATAGTTTGTCTAGAACCCTACCCAAAATGTTCATATGAGTTTCAAAATCGGGTGATATAATAATAATATCGTCGAGATAAACAAATACCGACGTCTCCAGTTCTGCGCCTAACACATTTTCTAAAAATCTTTGCCAAGTCGCCGCAGAATTGTGTAGACCGAAAGGCATGCGTTTAAACTGGTACAGCCCACGACCTGGAACTGTAAATGTCGTCTTATCTTTACTATCTTCGTCTAGTTCGATCTGCCAATAAGCAGACTTGATATCAATTGAAGAAAGATACCGTGCTCCTCGTAAACGATCTAAAATAGCATTTACATAAGGGAGTGGATATGCGTCTTTACGAGTAATCGCGTTTACTTTTCGAAAATCAACACAAAATCGATAATCCCCCGAGGATTTTTTAACCATTACTACTGGTGAGGACCATGCTGAATTCGATGGTTCTACTACGCCTAGTTTTAACATATTATCTATTTCATCGTTAATAATTTTTTGTAAATACGGAGATACGTTATAGTACCTTTGTTTTATAGGTTGACTACCGTCCGTCTCAATTTTGTGCTTGACGCCTTTTGCGCATCCTAAACCTGAACTCATTTTGTCAAAATATGAAGAGACCATATCATTTAACTGTTGCCGTTTTTCATCATCTGCAACCTCCAATGCACATGACTCCAACTTATTCGTAACATTATTACCAAATTCCCAACTATTTTTTGTAAAATTTGAAGTTATGTCCATATCGCGCCAAAAATCAATTCCAAATATAATTTCTACAGCAATATCTAAAACTACTAAACACTTAATCAATTTCAATTTCCTATCTAAAACTATCGGAATATTAACTACTCCTAGAACGTTACACGTTTCACCGTTAGCTACTTTCACTACATGGGAATAATTTTCTAACACTAGATTAAAATTTTTTAATTTATCCCATCCTAAGTTTCCTATTATGGTTTGTGTAGCACCTGAATCAAGTAAACCTACAAAATCTAAATCGAAAATTTTTACTTTAAGATAAGGTCGAGGATCGTTGTTAATTGAACTGAACATGCTATCTATGCGATTCTTTTTATACTGTACATGAACAAAATCTACCCAAGCTTGCCAAGAATCATCAATAGGTACCGGGTTTGAAATATTACTTATGACCGACGACCGGTTGAACGACGACCGTAATTTCCGTTTTTTGGAGCACAATCACATTTATATTTAGTGACTCCTTGTTTTCCACACCGAAAACAGAAAGGACTAACTTTAGGTTTGTTGCATGTAGTAAAGCTATGACCTGATTCATTACAATTCCAGCATTGAATACTGTTGAGTCTTTCTATATGTCTATTACCTACTAATGGTCGCGAAGTGCTATTCCCCTCATATGCCAAATCTGGTTCTAATAAACTGACCCTACTCCTACTACACGATCTATCTTTCGCTTTTGCTGACATATTTCTCGAATATTCAAGTTTTTTGCAAATTAATCTCAATTCATTTATTGTTCTATATTCGCTCAAACTTAACTTATCGATGTAATAAGGTTCCAGAAGTCTTCGAATTATATTTACTTTTTCTTCCTCCGATATTTGTCGCGGTAATCTATTAAACATATTTGCAACCCGTGCGAAAAATTCTCCTACCGGTTCAAAGTCGCCTTGGTAGCTTTTCCTAATTTCTTCTAGAAAATCTGTCTGAAAATCGTCCGCTAAAAATTCCTTTTTTAATTCACGAACAAAGTCCGACCAAGAGTTTACTGTAAGACGTATGGACCTATACCAACTTTTTGCTCTACCTTCTAATAAATCAATCACCGAACTAAACAATTCGTCTTCAGAAACGCCTCGCGCTACGCGATATTCTTCAACTTGTTCGAGAAAAGCGTTAACACTTATTGATCCCTTGATTCCCGTAAAACGAAAATTCCATTTATATACTGGATCATGTTGAACTAATTTTTTATAACTGTTTGTTGTTGGTGGTGGATCGATATTAACCTCGTTTTGAACAGTGTCCGCGTTTTCTTCTAAATTAAGTTTTTCGTCTAAAGTTACCTCTAATTGACTTAACTGATTTTTTAAATCTGCTATGCTAGCTAGTAATTGATCATCTGGGGGTGCAAGTCTATTTAAGCGAGAGTACAAATGTTTAAGTTTAGTATCGACATAACGCGCATCATTACTATTTACAGAAATGAAGTTATGATAAGCAATATAACTCTCCAACTCAACAACTTTAATATTACAAACATCAATTTCGTTGGTGACATCGGGTTGAAAATCTTCAGCCGTTTTAATTTGTCCAAATGATTCGTCTCTAATTAAATCTTTTAATAATCGGCGCATTGATAAAACAGTTTCACCTCCAAATTCGGTATAACCCCTAACTTGTAATTCATATTCAAGTTCATCTCTATTTAACCTAGATAAATCCATTTTTGTTCACAAATCTTACTATGTCTACGGAAATCGAGTGCTTATTATTATTATTATTATTCTACCTAAGCAACGAAATAAACTAATTGCCTGTTTCTAATTGGCAAATTTTTTAAATCTAGTACACTCGGCAAAAGCAGCTAACATAAATATAAAAAGAAACTGGATAAAAATTACACACACAAAAAACAATACCTTGATTAAATTTACCAAGTCGAAATAAATTCTCTAACATATAACTATAAATGGTTTTTAAAAGAAATAACTTTATTAGTGATAGCCAGTCGCGATAAAATGAAACATAAAAATATCTAAATACCAAAATGAAATATCTTGTAATATAACATACAATATTTCAACATTTATACGCGAAATCCTAGGAAATAAATGGTTTTTATTATTATACACCAAAGAAAATATGAAACACAAAAAATTATCTTTTATACCTATCAAGAGTCTTTTTGTTTGAAAAAAATTTTAACAAATGTAGATGCTTATAATTAATTACTAAAGCAACAATGCATAAAATGTTAAATAATAAGATTAATCTTTGATACTACAGGGTTATCCAAAAATATTGATAATTTGCAAATTATTGTACACAAGAAAGAAATTCGAAATCGATGCAATTCGAGACCCCACGCAAGGGCGCTAATTTATAACGCCCACCTGGGTGTTTGTTAGTTTACAGGTGATAACGTTAATGTTTTTTTTTAAGGTTTAAGTTCGGCAAGTAATGTTCTTGCTCGTGATAAGGGTCGTGGATCGAAGATCTTAATGAACCAATAAAAATAGTGAATACTAATGGGCGCCAAGTGATTTACATAATAATATTACCCTAACTAAAATTTATGATAGCTCAGCCAAAAATCACTAAATAAATCTGAGTTGCAAATTTATAATGATGTCAAAATTAAAGAACACGGACCTTAATTGTGTATAAATAAATATATTAACAACAAATATCTAAATTACAAAAACAGTGGTGTACAAATATTTTTCTATAACGTGCACGTTACCCTTGCAAGAGCCGGAGTATTTGGACACCGCGAAATCAAAACAGCTAGTCGTCCAAACACCCTTACTATAAACTTTAAAAAAAATGTAAGACTCTGATGAAGGTATCAATATCACAAATAATAAACAATTGGATCTTTACATTACCTTATATAATCCCTGAACTATAACTACATATATACTTCCTTTAAAGGTGAAACGAGGTGTCGGTTTCAGGCTTCTCCCGGAAAATTCCGTACTAAAGATTTTCAATACTTCCTAATTTCCTGACTGTTCTGATTCTCTAGGATTCGAGACTATTTCAAAAGTTATTCTTAGTAATACTTAATTTTTCCCAAAATATTACTTTTACTGCTTAAAAGTAAGCGGAGCCAAACAAAAACGTCTCCTCGTGCCGATTTTCCCTAACATCAACAGGAGACGTTTATACAATTATGCAAGGTTATCTAATATCCAAAAACACATATAAATAAAATGCTAAAGGGGGTATCTTTGACCAAACAACCAATTCTTAATTAGACTCCCTCTTAGTGGCACTATGGGTATATTTTATCCGCAAATTACGAAATACTTAATTAAAACTACCACACGGCCGTTACCTTGCCTTTCATACTTCTGTCTAGAACGCTCGTTCTTTTTTTTAAAAACCTGACCGTTTTTTACTTATTTTCTTATCGCCTTTGAAGAGCAACAAAACATAAGGCCTTGTACGCTCGCCTACAGATGTCTCCTAGAGTATCAAAAAGTAATATAATAATTGTCTATAGTCCAAGAACTCTTGTTATTTTACGATTTCTTAAAATATCGTAACACGTAATTCCATTAACAAAACAATAAGTTTAATTCAAAACAACGGTCTTGAAAAGGTTATAATCGAGACGTTCGGAACTCGCTTCCTAAGAAATTAGGTACAGTTCCTGTATGTTGCCAGCAACGCGTTGCCAGGATCAGCAACACTATGCGTGACTCACATGGAGCACGAACGGTAAGCAACCAGTCATACTATATCTAGACTCGACTAAAACGATAACATATTACGATATTCAAATTTAATTGTACAGATACGAAAATAGACTGTAACAGAAGTTGGAAAATTATTGTGCAGTGCCGGACTGATCTAAAAATTAATATCATTTCATAGAAACAAATCACACTGCAGATAAGACATATTAAGTTAATTTCTATAATTTTTGTGAACTATTGAAATAGATTCTAGAGGTTTCTTAAACCTCTATACGGAAATTCACAAACTGTATATTTTCTTTTGCACAATATGTAAACTCGATTAAAATAATAATTCAATAATACTGGGGTTAGTTTTCTGCGATTTTTTAATTTGAAATCCCCAAGTTGTTCATTTCGTTCTGCCCACAGTGCAACTTGAATGCAATGAATTTACTCCGAGAAACAAAAGATATTTGGTTATTGGCAAGTTTACATAAAGTAATTATAGAGATACAGCTCCCACGAGAATTTGAAAATTATATCTTCAATATACTTAATGGAATTTATTGGAAAAAAATGTTTTTCTCTGTCTCACTTTAAGAGGATGCAATTCCCCAGGGATGCATTTTTTGACTAAGGTAAGTTGGGTTATGCGGGCCCAATATGAACTAAGGAATCACAGGTTCCCGTTCGGGAACTTAATTCTGGGACACTCTGTATATACTATTATTGATATTAGCGGAAATTATGGATCCCTATAACTTCTCAGAGCTGCAACTAAATATAGGGGTAAGTTAGTTTAAACCATTAAGAATAAGCGTACAGTAAAATTTTAACTATAAGGATTTAACCTCGTTCCTTATTATGTCCACTTAGTTACGAAATACCTTGTATAACTAAGCAAATCCTAAATTCGACACCATTTTCAAAACGTATTTAGCTTGTTAAACGCATTTCAGAGAAATCCACCTTTATCCACCCTTAATAAAATATACAAGCGCAAAGTCTCAATACTACCGCACCCTACATACGGATTGAAATTTATTAATTTGTACAGAGATTTACATTTAAATGATGTAAAATGCAGTAGCTCCAATAAAAATTCCGGCAATAAAGAGGATTAAAGAATTTCACTGTGTTTTGGAATTCTTCTGCCTAAATAAATACATAGTGTATTCCCATTGCGAGATGGGATTGCCCGGCTTTCGAACAAAAACAATATTCCAAAACTTCAGGCTGATCGGAAATTAAAACAGCGAAAAAAAATATTGCCCTCTTCGATTAAACGTTGTATTGTTCTTTATGTTGTCTAAAGTTGAAAGCTTTATGCGACTGATTGGCGTTGTTAACTAAATGAAAATGTCATAGTATCTGCTGGGCTTTGATAATCAATTTCTTTGTGTTCTTTGTTTCAATTTTTATGCCGCGTTCTTCTAATACCACATGTTACATACCAAAACTTAATTTGGTTTTTAATGTCATTTTATTTTTAATTGCAATTTAATTTTACTACAAAAAATACGTCACGTCTAAAGACATGCTGAAACTGTGAAATTATAAAACTTAAAAGAAAGTGACAAATTAAATTCAAGCAGTTATAAAACCGCTGCCTAAAGAATCACTACTTCCACATCCAGATTTTCCTTCCAACTCTCTATAAAGGTAAACTTCTTGACTATATATGCACCTTAGTATGCGGAAATAATTGGTCATAGGATTTTATTAATATTAGGGGCAGATGTAATAAAATTTTTTACTGAAGTTGTAGTTTAGCAAGCTTCGTTAAGACATTGAAACTGAACTTGGTTAACTTTCAAGTCTGACATGATATTTACAAAATCTGCAAAATGTACAGGGGATAGAAATAAAGAAAAGTTTAATATTAACATTAATATTCCACAATAAAATGGGTTTCGTAAAAATGCGAGAACATTAGTCTAGGTATCAAAATTTATCAAACACACAAGTGTTACAAAAACGATGCTAGACGTCGCACAGTGGAAAAAAAGCCTTTTTTTGGACAAAAATCTGCCTACAAGTCAAATCTTAATCAGTTTTGATCTACTTTGGCTTAAAATGTAGATTATTGGCTACACTTTCAGAGTATACTGCCTAAATTGCAAACCCCGATTTTCTAACCCCAAAAAATGTATCAAATATGAGAGTAATCACTTTTTTCTATTTCTACAAGTCAAATCTTAATCAATTTTGCTCTACCTTGGCTTAAAATGCAGGTTATTGGCTACACTTTTAGAGTATACTGCCTAAATTGAAAACCCCGATTTCTTAAAATCAAAATAAAAAATTCGACAAAACATAATTACCCTACTCAAAATTTTATTAACATGTTTTATAAATTACTTTCAGTTATTACCATATTTTATTATAAAAAAAATTTTTTCGAGCCAATGAATTAAATTTTACCCACAAATAAAAGAGGTTTGTAAATTATTAAAATAAAAAAAATGTGTACTATAAATAACAAAACTCGAATCTTTTGTTGGCAATAATTATCGTGGAGATAATTATATCAAAGACACTAATAGTATATCTATCTAATATCTATTTAAAATATCCAATCGAATATTTTATTGTTATTAGTTATCTTGAAGGTATATTGGAGATGTTAACTAGATATTGATAATACCATCAGTCTACCAAATGTATTATTATAGATTAAAGTGCAAGCTTTATCACATTAAGCAGGGATTTGAATAATTATTGTATTTTATAAGTGAACATATTCTAATTTTGTGCAGATATCAAAAATTATGGATGCGATATTATTCTCGCTTTTGTAAATATTAACTATATCCACAAAATTATTAATATTAACATTGTTTCAGGAAATTGATTGAGGAAGCCGTTACTCTGTGGTAATCCATAACAATAACGAAATTGAGTAAAACACTACTATGTTTTTTACCACTATATTTGCACAAAAACGTGACTGCAGTTTCAACCCTTTTTAGGTCATTTTTAAACAATGATTCAATTAAGAATGAAATACAAAAGATTTGGTCCCTATTTAAATATGTTTCTAGTTCTACTTTCATAATTATCTAATCTGTTTAATTCTAGAAACATATTTAAATAGGGACCAAATCTTTTGTATTTCATTCTTAATTGAATCATTGTTTGAAAATTACCTAAAAAGGGTTGAAACTGCAGTCACGTTTTTGTGCAAATATAGTGATAAAAACATAGTAGTGTTTTACTCAATTTCGTTATTAACATTGTATTAATTTATAGAAACAGATTTGAAGAAAAGAATCTTTAAATTTCAATTTTAAATTGTTTTATATAAATTAAACATTGTTACAAACATTAAATATGAAATCAAGAGAAAAAGTTGTTTGGAATGGTAATAAAAAAATATTAAAAAAAAAGATTTAATATTAAATAACATTAGGGATACATCTAAATTTGATGAAAATCAATTCACGATGATACAGAAAAAATTGATCAATTCTTCTATTCCTGACTATGACCGAAAATTGAATAACGTAAAAAGAACAAAACCAGCTTTTCTTACAAAATAACAACAATTTTAAAAAACTGATTTTATTATTGATTTTGATATTAACAGAAACATTTGAGACTTAATCTCGCTCTATCCATCTCCACCTAAACTAGGTCAACCACGCCTAACATACGAAGAAGGGGCTCCAAAAACTAATAAGAGACTAATTAAAGATCTTTCTTCATCGGTCTCAAAAGATCAGGAAATCGGGGTTCACAATTTAGGCAGTATACGTGAAAGGGTAGCTAATAACCTGCATTTTAAGCCAAGGTAGATCAAAATTGGTTAAGATTTGACTTGTAGAAATAGAAGAAAGTGATTACTCTCATATTTGATACATTTTTTAAGGTAAAAAAAAACGGGGTTTGAAATTTAGGCAGTATACTCTGAAAGTGTAGCCAATAACCTACATTTTAAGCCAAGGTAGATCAAAATTGATTAAGATTTGACTTGTCGGCAGATTTTTGTCTAAAAAAGGCTTTTATTTTCCACTGTGCGTCGGTCGGCGTCGAGACGTAAAAATGCAAGAACATGAATTTAGATATCAAAATTAATCAAATACAAGTTTTACAGAAACGACGCAAGGCGTCGGTCGGCGTCGAGACGTAAAGATACAAGAATATGAATCTAGGTATCAAAATTTATCAAATTCAGAAGTTTTACGAAAACGACGCTAAGTATCGGTAGACGTTGAGACGAAAACATGGAAGAATCTGAATCTAGGTATCAAAATTTTTCAAATTCAGAAGTTTTACAATAACGACGATAGGCGTCGGTCGGCGTCGAGACGTAAAAATGCAAGAACTAATATTTAGATATCAAACTTTATCAAATTCACAAGTTATACAAAAACGACGCTGGACGTCGGACGTAAAAATGCAAGACTATGAATCTAGGAATCAAAATTTATCAAATACACGAGTTTTACAAAACGACGCAAGACGTCGGTCAGCGTCGAGACGTAAGAATGCATTAATATGATTCTAGGTATCAAAATTTATAAAATTCAAAATCAAATTTGGATTTTTCAAAAGGTATGCGATGTAATAGCACCGAACGCTTTCGTGTCCAAAAAAACAAGCGGATTTCTAAGAGTTACACAAATCGCTGCTGGACTTCCGTATTACCTTTACATCTTCGATTTGTCAAACAATTTCAATGTTAAAAATTAATGCATTGGTTTCTAGCACATACGCCAAAAATGAAGTTCTGGACTCCTACTGATTGTTCAGATTTCTTATAAAAGAATCTGAGGCCTTGGCTTCAAGTACATACACCGAATTTCAATTTTCTGTAATCCTGTCAGCTTGCTTTACTTATTTAACCCTATTTAACCCCTAACACTTAAACGGAATGATTCAAAGATATAATTTAGTTCCAGATGTCATTATAATGTATACGTATACCAAAAACTGTATATCTCAATTTTATTTTATCAACCCCTTTAATAATGGAGTGGGGTGGTGGTGGAGAGATGGAAAATATAGAAGAAATTGAGGCATTAACTTCTAGTACATATACACCACATTTCAAGTTTCCATACTCTTACTTTACTTATTTTCCCCTATTTACCCCTATTTAACCCCCAACCCTTCAACGGAATGATCTTAAAATATAATCTAGTTCCAGATATCGTTATAGTACATATGTGTACCAAATTTCAAATGAATATCTCAATTTAATAATGGAGTAGGGGTCGTGGGGGTTGAAAAATATTATAAAAAGTTCTGAGGCCTCGGCTACTAATGCATACACCGAATTTCAAGTGTCTGTACTCTTATCAGCTTGCTTTACTTATTTAATCCCCAACCCTTCAACAGAATAATCCCAAGATATAATCTAGTTCCTGATGTCATTATAATATATACGTATACCAAATTTCAAGTAAATATCTCAATTTTGAGCCATTAGCTTCTAGTACATACACCAATGTTAAGTTTCTGTACTCTTACCAGCTTGCTTTACTTATTTCCTCCTATTTACCCCAACCCTTCACCGGATATGTTCAAAATACAATCTAGTACCAGATATCGTTGTATTATATACGTGTACAAAATTTCAAGTCAATATCTTAAACCGTTCCGGAGAAAACGTGCGGACAAAAAAGAATTACATACCAACAGACACACCGACAGAAGGAATTTTTTTTTCCCAAATTTAGAATCTCGATGTTTCATGACATTTTAAACGTATTTCAAGAAAAAAATATTAGAAATTTTTTTGCGATTAAGTACTGTACTTCCAATCCATTATGTGGATGTGGAAGTTAAGCAACAATATTTTAGGCCAGGAGCCAAGTATTTTTTTTTGACAATTGAGGCGATACTGGTTTTTTTAAACAGCTTTGTTTCGAGGTCATATAAAAATGTACGAACTGCAGAGGTAACTGAACTATCTTTAATTATGAAAATTGGGTACCTAAATCGGGATTTTGTGCAATAACTCGTATTCTATTGATATCACGCCTCAAATGGTGGTATCGAACATCAAATTATCTACAAAAAAGGTTATACAAGCACATTTTTTTCTAACCAATAATTTCCGAGCAGTAGCCGAGCAAAGTTACCAACGTTGATAGTTTTAGCACGTAATGGCTAAGAACAGTCGTATGGAAACCGAATAAAGCGCTGAAATTTTCTTTCATTCGGAGTTAATAGTACATTAATTGGATTGGTTAGGGAAAAGGATAAAGTAACTGACGTTTGTTATTTGCATTTGGTGAAAGGAGTATTGATAACTTCATACGAGGTGTAGTCAATTAAATCATATCGCATATTATTACACGTACATATTAAAAACAATGTTTTTATGTCTAATCCAAAAGATAAATGTTAATTTACTTGTTGTTCTTTCCATGCTGTATCTCTTTGGAGAGGAAGGTCTGTAATAGTCGGTTTCAGGCGTTGATGTTGAAGGGTTTATTTCTACTGGATTAGTTTCATTTTGTTCATCATCGTCAGAGACGTCTTCTTCATTCTCCTATCTCACTTCAAAATGTTCCATCATTACACATATTGGCCCATCTTGGTCTAGAGTGTCCTCCTCAATGTCAGTAATAGTTCAGAACTACTGATCCCGACAGTTTCCACAAATCGCTGAATATAGCAATCCCATCTTCCGGCAGCCGCAACCTACTTTGCAGTCTCTCCTACATTTGCAAGCGATTATCATTACAAGTTCATCTGAAGCAGTGTCCTTCATGGTGGTAATACGCACCAGGCTATTGGAGACGCTTTTCCAACCCCATTCTTGCTAGTTCTTGCTATGTCCACATCATTCTTGAATCTGAAGCTAGATTCTCAAGGATGCTGATGTGTTTCTGCTTACGTGGGAGTCGAAGCTGCGAGATTGCAAGCAGTCTTAAGAGGACCTTTACTTTACCGCTCGTCTCTACCTTGACGACGATTGAAAACAAAGCTGTTAAAAAAAACCACTGCCGCCACAATTAGTCAAAAGGGATTTTTTTCTCCCTGTCACTGGACTATTCATATACCAGAAATTTTAAATAACGCCTGACCAATGTCAAAATATGTGTGACGAAAGCTTTCCGAATAAAATGTTTTTCAGTTCTATGGAAATTAGAAATTTGTCCCTATATATATAATAATAATTTAATTTGCAATCAGAGTATATCCACTTTATCATAAATACTTAATTAAATAAAAATTACAAAATGGAGTTGAAAACAATTCAAGAAAGCTCAAAGTTCAGCTCCAACAGTGATACAGATACTTTGCAAATACATGAACACTACATAGTGAGTTAAAATCATTCTCACGTAACAAAGGAAAGTAAAACTATATTTTTTATACTGAAAATAGAGAAAGGAAGAAAAAAATTAAAAAATAGGATAGACAGCCAATACGAGCAAGAACGTAATAAATAAGTCTAGTGTCAGGTATTAAAAATAATTTTCTTAAATTGATTTTTAAATGAGTTTACTTTTAAGGACTTAAGCAATATATTTAAAACATCTTCCAAACGTTGCAAATTTGTGGGGTGGAGATGTAATGAGGCCTTTAAATCTTAAAATTAAGGTGTGGACATCCGTTCTATATTTTATTTTGTTATACAAATAAGGGGGACATTAATTGATGTTAATGAAACAAGACTATAAAGTGGAGTTTTCGTCTGTCCTGCATGCTTAGCCAGTTTGAATCTTTAATTTATATGACACTGGCTCAAACTTTTTAGTGCCATATATGAACCGCAAATACGATTTTTCTATTCGATTAGTGTCTAGTTTATTTAGACACGGTCCATATATAACGTCACAATAATGGGCTCGTTCCGCATTTTTCTTTATATTAATAATCGAAAGTAGAAATTTTTTAAGCCAATTTTCAAATTTTGAGGCTTTTATTCGAACGTTTAAGCCTTTAAATAAATTACCAAAGTTGGATGGCTCGAAAACGGGGCGGAGCTTCGCGTGACCTCACTTTGCATATGCTGATAGGGCGACAGTCAAGATTTAATAAGCGTGTAGCTCGTGTTATTGTGTAACTTTATGGAAACGGTGTTTGATAGTTAAATTATATTTTTGGAAACAAACACCTTTTTTCATCAAACGTCAGATTAACTCATCTCAGGATATTAAAGTTTGGCGGATTATAATGGATTATTGACTATTATGGTAAACTCAAACACTTTCACCCTATCTAAGGATTGGATATACTCATGAAGCTGAAAGTTTGACAGCTTAACAAGATGATTGAATACTATTGAATACCATAGAAAAATTACCAAAAAAGAATGATCGGTAACAAGCCCATTAAAATGGCTTAAAACGAGAGAGTCGGTAAGTTTTATTTTAAGAGACTGTGATATTAAGTGGTGATTTGGAAATAACATTTTTAATGAGGCGTAGGCTTTTTGAATTCTTCTCTTTACATGTTTTTAAAACATAGATCTGTATATAATTCTAGTATTTGGCACTTTGGGCATATTGTAAAATCTCGTTTCCCATTTTAATTAAAAACTTATTCTCAATTTATCGTCTACATTTTCCAAATACCAAAGCTGATGATTTTATTGGGTTCAGCTGAAGTTTGTGACGTTCAGAAAATGCAACCAGGCGTTCCAATCTTCATTTACAATAATTTTTGCCAGATCTACATCATCTGGTAAGAATGAATAATAAAGTTGTGTATCATTTGCATAAAGAAGTACTTTGCATTCTTTTAGGCAGGACGTTAAAATACACGTGTATACACTAAACAGAAGTGGGCCAAGTACTGAGCCCTACGGAACACCACATGATACACTACCTTTGGACGATTGACTAATATCAGTCTCTACAAACGAAACTCTACTGACTAAAAAACGATCTAAAAGCCTAATTGCACTCTCTGAAAAACCAACGAAGTATAAAATAGACAGCAAAATTTCGTGGCTAATTGTATAAAAGGCTTTCGAGAAATCTAAAAGTGTCAATACCGTAATTTTACCCTTATGAGTAGCCCCAATGATATCATCAGTTATGTTCAACATCGCTGTCGCACAGCTAAAGTCCAGATTGATTCTGAATATCATAAGTATTCAGGTGTTCTCGTATCTGGTAATACATCATTTTCTTAATGAGTTTCGGTAGAACTGGAAGTATACTTATTGGGTGAAGATCATTACATGACAGAGCATCTTTCTTTTTTGGCAAAGGTATTACGCGAGAAATTTTCCAACTGTTAGGAAAGACACCGTCAAACAGACACAAATTTACAATGTTTGTAAGAAAACTTAAAATTCTTGCGCAGCATAAAAGAATCGTTTCTAGGTTTATCTGATCTGCACCCATATCAACACATTTTATTTCCATCAAGTATTTTTTAACTGTTTGAGTTAAGACTGTTGTAAAATTAAACAAAGATTTAAAATTGGCTTTAACATTATTACTATAAAGTTGTAAGAGTTCCAAATCAGCAGGTGTTTTATCTGAAGAAAATTGCAAAAGGTTTAAAATATTTCTGTCTATATGTTTTAAGTTTCTAATTTTAATATTTTAATAGAATTACTTGTGACAAATCTCTAATTTCCACGGAATTGAAAAATATTTTATTTGAACAATTTCAGCATTGATATAGAGTAATAAAATAATTCCGGCATCGATTTAAAAAGTATGTAAAATCTAATAAACGGCAAATGCGAAACTATTTGCAAATTTAAACTTTAATGTTTTTCGATAAACCCTAATAAATACCCTCGTCTTCATTTACTTCCTTATTTACATAGATGAAATTAGTGCTACGTCAATGTTATGTTAAATGCCAAAAGTGTCAATGTTTATTGAAATTAGCCTACTTTACATTTCCGTACGAGTCTTTATAAAGTTTTTCTTGTGACCAATCTCAAATTTCCAAGGAACTAAGAAATAATATATTTGACAAACTTCTGCCATACACGTACCAACATTAGTATAGAGTAACAAAAAATTCTAATATCGATGTATAGAACGTGTAAATTCGTTCATTTTCATGGTTATGTAGGCCCGGCTAAATAATATATGAACCGTTTTGTGAACGTGTGTTTTTAAATATCAAAATGTATTCAAATAAATTTCAATGAAAATAATACTTTCTGATGTTGATATCATTGGCATGAAATTTAGTTCTGATTTGCTTTCATTTTTGCGATAATATATTAACGAAGTTAATGAGCCCTTAGGCTTCTCAATAGCATGTAATCAATAATTCTCTGTGGGTTGGTAAACTCAATTATAGGAAGAGGCGATACTCAGTTCTGTAAATTGTAATATTTTTTTACATGTTTTTAGAATAAAAACAACTCAACAGAATATAGCAAATCGCATTAACAGGATAACTTCTATGGGAATTGATTATGCAATGTTCATGTAAAAATATTAAGTAATTATTGCGGTTTTTACATTTTTGCATATTTATGTTTGTCTGCCCAGTAAATTGTTTATGCACTTTCAAACGACCTTTTGCCAAAATTTGTCAAGGAAGTAGAGAGTACCTTCTGAAATTTATAAAATTTAAAATTATGGTGCAAGTATGGGAGCCAATATATTTATATAAAAGTGAAACCCATGTGTGATAAAATTATACAAACAAAGTTGTAATGAATTAAATTTACTTTAAACTGGATAGCTTGTTAAATTTAAAATTATTGTATCAACTTTGGTACATATATGCAAAATATTGTAATTGAACCTTATCCATTATACAAGCTGATGTAAACTGTCATGTTTATAAAAACTAGTTCAATTATAATTTGATAGTAAAATGTTTCTAAGGTTTTCTATTAAACACACAAGAATGCAAAGATGTACAAAATATTAATACTACGTAACATAGAGCATGACTCTATTTGAATAGTAAAAACAAGAATAAACCGACATTTTGCGTTTCATTTGTCCAACATCGTTCTAATTACAGTCCTCACAACTAATTTTGGAAATCCCAGAACTTTGATTTCATTCAAGTTTGCCCTTTGGGTTGAATAAATGTTATCACAATTTTTCTGATGCGTCAACAACAACTGTTATATCTAAGTTTTTAAAAGTTGCACCCATAGCAAAATATTTTATTTCCATCAAGTATTTTTTAACTGCTTGGGTTAAGACTGTTGTAAAACTAAACAAAGATTTAAAATTGGCTTTAACATTATTACTGTAAAATTGTAAGAGTTCCAAATCAGCTGGTGTTTTATCTGAAGAAAATTGTAAAACGTTTAAAATATTTCTGTCTATATGTTTTAAGTTTCTAATTTTAATATGTTAATAGAATTACTTGTGACAAATCTATAATTTCCATCGAACTGAAAAATATTTTATTTGAAAAATTATTTTTAATCACGGGTACACTGGGGTTCATATGAGATTGACAAAATTATTGAATTTTTTGAAAGGTCAGGGACTTTCGCAGGGTTACTTTAAATCTACGTTTTCTAATTAATTCATTAACTAAATTTGCATGGTGCAGATTACCCACAGCAATTTCCTCAAATAAAGCTTTCTCTCTCAGGCATTTCACCCAAATCTCTGATCAATCAAAAAGAAACTTAATAGACGATATTACCGGTTTTAGAAATGTGCTGATCGAATGCAATATACTCTTCGTTTTGTAATTGCGAAGAATATAATAATTAAGTGAAATGGCTACTTGAATCCATATCAAAGTTTTATACTTGGAATCATAAGATTTAGGTACCTACAGTTTTTACATGTATTTCTAACTTCAATGATCATTTTCGACAATATACTTCTACAGCATTTTAGGGACCATTTTTTTAAATTATTATTGGAAGATTTGTTTTCTGGATGCCTATCCGACAAAACTCTTAGAAGAACCAGATAGGAACTGAACATAAGTGTTAAATTTTGTTACAGTATCTTTGAAAATGGTAGAGCAAATTTTAATGTCTTGTTCAGGAGATTAAATGCCTCTTTATCAAATGACTTAAAAATTATTTCAACAATGAATAACCACCTGTCAAAATAGTCAACAGTGAAGAAGAATATTTACCCAATGCACGATCAAGTTTCTCAGTAATTAACTGTAATGGTTTCATCAATAAAATTAACAAAATTAAAAGAAGGTGAAATTCAAACAATCTTAGGAATTTACTCAAATGAAATATTATCAGTAAAGAAGTAGTTAAGGAACATTACCTTACTATATTTTACATGAAACAAAATTGTTTCCAATTTAACAATAAGTTCTTAGAGCACCATAAGGCCGGAGCAATGTCACCTTTCATTGTCAATCTATTCATGAGCAGGTTCGAAATAGCACCACCTTTAGCTATTTCATATACGCAGAAGCTATGCACTGTTAGGCGAGTATTGCATATTGGTATTCTTTGTGGGGGGGCTTTATTCTATTAATTGTCAGACAGGTAAAGAATCCCTCACATTCTCAGATTTTGGGGTTTTTCCTATGTTTGATGTAAAGTAACAATTATTACAGCTTGGAATTACTTTACAGCATATGTTGCATCCTGTCTTCTTGATTATGAACCCACAAAAACTGTCATTACTTGAATTTTCTTTAAATTGTAATGTTTCATTACAAATAGTTATATGCAACCCTAATGACTACAATAAATTAAAATCCCGTAACCATGTTTCCAGTTCACCAACTTCCATTGTTAGAATCTCACTTATTTACATTTCTAAATATCGACCACCGTATATCAAGATTCCACTTCGATAGATTTCACATTAAAATTTCAATTAGAAATGACATTTCAAATTTATGCCGATGAAAACTACAAAGTGAAAAATGTGTGGCAGAATGGCGCTACAGAACATTCGAAAAAGGAAAAGTAAGCCTATCAGGAAATGAATCTCTGAAAAAATACATAATAAACGAGACTGGAATGAGTTCAACTCAGTAATTGACAGTATTTGATAGATGCTTCAGTTGGCAAACCATTTTAATGAACCAAAACAGCGTTCGATCACAACATTGTCACATTGATATATTATGCAGCGAGAACTCTCATTTATTATTAAATTATGTAGGCTCTGTGTAAGGTAAATATTTTTCAATTGTTAACAGCTTGAGGGCTCTCGACGCTGAAAGTGATAAAATACAAATATTTTGTTTTAAAATTACTTGGAAATTCGGAAATCTTATTTAGTTGATGTACTCGTATTCCAGACAATGAGAAAACAGGCGGCGTATAATTCTTCATGTAAATATGGGATTATCTTGACTGAGTAGCTTCAGCAATCTGTTAATTTTCTTTTTCTGCGCTACTATGTTTTGTGTACTTATGCCAAGCAAGAATTGTATACAGAACCGTGCATTATTTCTTTCATTTTTTCAATAATTCTCAGACCAAACAACAATTAAAGATGTCATGTAAAAAGTCAGATTGGAAATTAACAAAACCTCAACACAAAAAATAAACCTTTCAAAGAGAACAAAAAATTATATTGACTGGCTCGAAGCACTGGTTATTTCTTTTCCTGTAAATTCATTGTTCTATCGTGGATTAAGAGTTTTCAGTTAGGCAGGTAGGTAATATATTTGTTTTACTACAGATATCATCATTATTCGTAAAAAATCACAAGTGCGTAGGGGACTGCTGTAATGAACAACTTTCAAACTTACTAGATGTAACATAATGTAAAAGATAAAGTATACCGGGTGACATAGAAGTATGGGAACAGCAAAAATACGAATCCTATTAAAAAAACTTTAAATACAAAAGTTGTAGGAACTTTTCCCGCCTATCTGACGGCAACCTTGACTGTGAGCTTCAAGATCATTTAAAGATCAAGTCAATTTCTTCAAGTGGAATCTAACCCTGAAAATTAAACGAGCGGAAAATTTTATGTTCGGGTATGACTTTCTGTACCTACAAAATTGACCTCTAAAGGTCATCTTTACTTCACTCCTGAACTTCAATTCACTCTTGAACTTCAATGTTGCAACAGCGAATGATAGATGTATGCGCTGAGATTACACCAGGGTAGCTATTCTGTAATTTCAGTGAACGTGAGCATTTGTCGTGAGAGAAGAGAGCTCATATCACGATCCCTTCCAAGGGAAAGAAAAATACTATTCTGTAACTACAGTGACTACGCGGAGACGTGAGGTGATTCTTCCAGCGTTGCCAACAGTTGCTTCTACATTTCAACCAATAGAATAACCGCAACGCCATAATCAAAAGTCGTGCGTTGTATGGTGGGAAATGCATCTGACATTTAAAATAAGTGCAATATCTGTTATTTTGTAAAAGTGACATAATTTTCTGTTAAGAATAATAACATCAAAAATTCGTTTCAACCCGATGAATAGTGCCTTAAAATATATTTTGATTAAACGGGTGGAAAAACAACTACAGCTTCTGTGGACCATTTACAAATCAGTTCACAAAAAGATGCCAAAAAAAGTGGGAAAGAGTAATGACCACTTTAAATGCTGTCCCTGGAAACTAATAAAAATAATTCGGAGCAATGAAGAAAAGTAAATTTAATTTGGATTTGGATTGTACCTAATCTGATTTTTATAATATATTGCACAATATGCACAAGCATGTTCTTTATTTACTTAATTATAAAAGCCCTATCTGCTAAGCCGAAGGGATTGCTTATGCAATGAAGTTGTCGTGTTCTTTTTGAGGATTTTTCTAGCAATCTGAAGGTCTTATAGTGCCTCATTGATAATTTAATACATCGGCAATATTCATCGCCCTTTAATTCCTACAGTTTAATAAACACAAAACTCATTGTATGATCTAACAGAAAAATTAGTTCAAATAAACATATCATACCACCGACATCTAAATAAAATGACAGTTTGCCCAAAAGTGAGGTTATACTTTCATCCTCTCACGCGTGAACGGTCCCGTTCCCTACAATTTACCAAGAGAAGCAAGTTCCCCGATTTTTGGCATGATGTGACCGCTCCCACAGTTACAGAATACGCTATTATGGTTTTCAAGAGAACTCCGCCCACTTTCTCATGAAAACATGTGCTCACATCACATCACACCGATACAGAGTAGCTACCCAGAAATAATAAGAAGTACATGATAATTTTTTGTATCCATTTAGCTCACTGTCAAACCGCCAATGGCGAAAAATTTGAACATCTGCTGTAATTACAAGACAAGTACGGGAACAGCAGGATAAGTTGAAAATTACGAATCCTAGAAAAAACTTAAAACACAAAAGTTGTAGGAGATTTCCCTGGCTTTGACCTTGACCTTGACCTTAAAGCGCACTTACAAAATTATGGTGTAAAGATGAACTTTAGAGATCGAAACACATATCCGAACGTAAAATTTTTCGTTCGTTTCATTTCCGGGATTAAAAGTAGAGGGTTCTATTTGAAAATATCGACTTGACCTTAGAATGAATTTGAAGGTCACGGCCAAGGTCACGTCCAAGATCACCGTCCAACAGCCAGGGAAATTTCGTGCTACTTGTATTTAAAGTTTTTTTTCTAAGAATCGTATTTTTCAAGTTATCCTGCTGTTCCCATGCTTTTACACCACCAGGTATACCTGTATTACGTAGACCAAATTTCTGTCTGTGGGTATAGAGAGCAGCGGTCCCCGACGCACTTATGGTTTTTTTTTTATAATAGTGATTATATCTGTGGTAGAACAAATGGTAGAACAAATAATGTACCTACAACCTAACTGAAATTATTAATCCACGATCCCACAATAAAACAGAAAGAGAAATAGTCAGTTCATTGAGCCAGTGAACGTAAATTATTTGTTCCTTTTAAAGGTTTATTTTAACTTTTTTTAAATTTTTTATTACGAGATTAACTTAAACCTATCAAGTTCAAGATATTTTTAGAACTTAAATACATTTCAGAACATTAATTTCTATCTGTCTATCCAGATAATTGGGCCGTTTCTCGCATACTAAGCGTCACACTTTCTTATTCGTCCATTCATTTTCATCCAAATCTCTTCTTTCCATCGCTTCTATCACTCCCTCCATTCATTATCTCGCAGGTCTACCTTCTCTTTCTCTTTTTGTGGGGTACAACTGCCTTAAATGTCCATACCACAGCAGTATTTCTTTTCTATGTCGTTTATAATTGTTTCTTCCGTGTTCATTCTTTCTCTTATTTCGATGTTTCTTATATGTTACGGCTTCTTCTCAACGCGTCCATTTCCACCGCATCAGCCGTCACTTATAATTTTTTTTTCGTTATTTCCCACGTTTTTTATCCAAATGTTACTATGCTTTGAAGAATGCTTTTATAAATTATTTTTTTGTCTTCTGTTGTTTATATCTCTTCGGCGATTTCCCTCAATTGACATAATGGCTCCTAGATACTCACTACAGGCTTTTATTTTCCTTCCATTTACATCCATGTCATTCCCTTCTTTCCCGATTGCCAAGTATTTGATTTTGTCAAAATTAATTTATAATCCCTATTTTTCATAGGTCTCCCTCAATTTTCGCATCATGTAGTTGCTGTCATCTTCATCTGACACAACAACCACTTGATCATCTTACAGGTATTCATCGTTTACACACATGCCTATATTCCTGCGACGATTGGCCTGATATTTTTTAGAACTGTTCGAATACATTTTAGAACATTCATTTAATATGTGAAATAACACCGGATCCCTTGCCATTTCTTAGAATATAACGTTCGTTACCGTGAGTGTTTAACAATGAACCTGTGACTGGGAACAATTTGGCACACAGTTAACACAATTATCAAGGAAAAACTTTTGTCGAAGTTTATACAGGATGGTCGCTCTAAAAAAATGTACTAAGAAACGATAGTGGAAAATGATGTTTTTAATGTCTGATATACTTTTATGAAGAAATATACAGTATTGCCAATTAGAAATGAAGGAAGCAAATTATATTTATAATGTAGTTGTCATTATTGCCAGGAAGAAAATTGATATACTTTAAATGCGGTGGGCATCCTATTTAAAATACAAATAATAAATAAAAGGTATTGGTACCTTGACGGTCTCTACTTGGGTAGAGAGAGAAGATTTATTGTAAATGTCTTTACAAATTCTTTAATCGTAAATAAAATATTTCATCGATCAGGAAGTCGAATACTTTTGGCAATGAACATGAACCTGATATTGGTCAAGAGTTTCCAATCAGCAGAACGTATTTTGAATAACTGCGTGTAAACATTCGATTAATATAAATATAATATTAGATATATTTCAATATTTGCTGAAATTTAATTTGGATTTTGTTTTTTATATCGTAAAAATATTCCACTAGAAACGATTTTTGAAATTAGTTTTAGAATAACAAGCATTTAAGTAAATATATTTATAATTTATCGATGTAATAAAAACAAATACTAGAATCGCTTGAAACATAAATGGAAACAATTATTTATAATTGCTTCGACAACGAGTCGGTAAATGTTTACGTTTGGTGTCGTACACAGAATTGAACCGTTTTAAAAGGATGCAGTTTTAAATTTGTTTCCAATAAAGTGTGGTAGCGTACCTTTAATTTGTGATTTGTGTAAAACAACCACAGCAACAATTTCAATTTTCATTCGCATGAAGATATGTGCAACGATGTGATTCATTGCTTGCAATAAATGTTATACCGGTATAAAAGTTGGAAATCAGTATATCAGAATTGAATTTATACTGCGTGCGGTACAAGTTCGTTCCGGCGTCTTAGCTCCACGAATGGCATTTAGCATGGTGGTCTCTTATCCTAAGGAGATTAAGTGGGAATTAGAAAGAGGCAACATTTTCAGGTAAAAACCAAGTTGGCGGCAATTTTTGAAAAAATGGTACCTATCAAATTCAGTTAAAACGAGAATAAAGGCCCAAAATGAATTTATTTACATACCTCGTCTTTTGAAAAATATTTCATTCAAATGGATTGCATTTTCATGAAATCTATCATTCTGTGTTTTGGAAATGCTTAGCATTTGTTCTCATTTTAACTGAATCTTCATAGCCGCAGGGGGTTATGTGGATACTGGTTTATTCTGCATAGCCGTAGGGGACTGTGTAGAGACTATCGTTAGAATGAGAATTGTCCAATAATAAAGACAAATTTATTTTAGGATTTTAATTGCTAGCATAACCAGAAATCAGGTTATCGAAAGAATGCAAAGATTGCAAATCAATAATTTTACAAACAGTTTTTATTTTATTTCTCATATATAGTTTTTTTTTCTGCTTTTTGCAAAATCCTATAAAGAATATGTTTCATTACAAGCATAAGCAAATAAAACATAAATAATTCACTTTTAAAAATTGCGTTAAACGGTTTTCATTGTTTCATCCGTTATTTTGTCACCCAAAAATGATAAAATCACAAAATGCTATTAAATCTGGGGACGTATTTTAAGAAAAGTATGATTTTTTGTTTCTTTAAATATAACTCAAAAACTAAACGGAATTCGAAAAAAATACAAGAGCATTTTTTTGTAGAAAAATTTAATTTCCTATCGAAATAACATTTTGCCACCTTGAAAAAAAACATTTTTTATATGAAATATAGGCATACCCTATCTGCAAAATTTGTAATAAGTCGCGACAATTTATTTTTGTTATATTTTTGTTTATAACTTTCTTCTAGGCAGAGATAGGTATAAGGATTACTTCAGAGAAAATAAAATAGAAATTTCAACCGTTAATACGAGCTTTAAAAAGAGGTTCCACAATGAAAATTGACTGGGATATTTCCGTTCAAAGTTGGCTATTTTTTGTCGATTTTTACCACATTTCTTATATATATTAATATATTTTAACAATTATTAATCAAAATTTGTTTTTGTTTTATTGAGTACAATAGATAATAGTTAAAGTTATGGGAGAGCAACAAACATGTATTTTAAGTTGTAAAATTAATTTGTTGTTGTAAAAGGTAATAAGTAAATCAATAACCCACAATCTTTGACAATTTCTTTTCAGTTATTGGGATTATTTCGATTTTGAACAATTGTGTTATAGAAGTTTTTCTATTTCTACGTTATATTACTAGTTTTCTATCTAAAATGAGTTCGTAAGGTCATTCAAAAGACTTACCTCCAACAGCAAAATTACATGGGCAACGAGTATATTTACAAATGCAGCAGTGGCAAGGAAACATTTTAAATTCCCCGCAATGGGGTTGGAAGAAAACAAAAAATGGATTAATGCGGATCCCCGCAACCACAGACTTTGCTCGAGCGGATAGCTTGTGGATGCTTAAAAGGCTGCCGTAGAAACGGTGGTTGCAGGAAATTTGGTATTAAATTCTCAATTTTTGCAAAGAATGTACAGGAGTCAACTAGGACATCTGTTTAATTTGTAGGTACAAAAAACTCAAAATATTATTCCTTGTATTATTTTTTTTTCTTTTATTGCGATAATTATTACAATTTACAAATTAAAGTAAAGCATGTTATTTATCACTTAATAGCATTAAACAAATAGCGTTATACCTAATAAAAAATAGGGTCTGTCATTGAAAAGTCACTACAAAGGGGAAAATAAGCGACGGCGCTAACAAAATGAAGAGGAAATTGCCAAATTTGAACGACAATATCTCAGTCAATTCTCATCGTAGACTTTTTTCGGAGCTCATCCCAATAGTCTTGGAAGGCCTTAAGCCCCTAGTGCTCAACGGTGTGGAAATTCCATTTCTCAGTGAGATAAAATACCTAGGAGTCATTTTTGACCAAAAACTGACATGCAATTCCCACATCGAAAAAGTCGCACAGAAAGCAACAATAGCCCTCGGAAGGTGCAGGCAGAAGGGTAGAAAAAATTGGGTATTAAATCCCAAAATGACTCTATGGTTATATACTAGGGTAGTAAGACCCATGATAACCTACGGATCGGTAGCATGGTGGACTAAGACAGTGCAGTTGGGAGCTGTAAGGCTGTTAAGTGGCGTACAAAAGCTTGCTTGCATGTGCGCCACGGGAGCCATAAAAACTGCTTCAACGGCTGCACTGGAAGTCCTTCTGGACTTGCCACCACTACACATATTTATTCAAGGAGAACCTCGTTCAGTGCTGCATAGGCTAATGCAAGACCCTACACCAATAAGGCAGCAGCATGGAATAGAGCACCAAAAGTTATACTTAGAGCTGAAGGCGGATCTCATTCTAGGAATGCCCACGGACATTAGAATCCCAAAGTATAACTTTAATAAAAATTTCAAAATCATAATACCAGACAGGGAAGACTGGACAAACGGTCCTCCAATACCGGCACAAACAGTCTGTTATACAGACGGCTCTAAGACAGAACAGGGAGTTGGAGCTGGGATTTATGGGATAAGGTCAAGGAAAATACGCCACAATATTTCAGGCTGAAGTAGCCGCAATACAGTGGTGCGCAAAGGAAATTATAAGGCAAGGAACTGTAAATCAGTTGATTTCCATTTTTTCAGATAGCCAGGCTATGCTAAAAGCAATCGGTTCCATGCAAGTCGAATCGAGACTTGTATGGGACTGCATAAATACCCCTATAGACCTAGGAAGTCAGAATAAAGTGACCGTAGCGTTAGTACCAGGACACAAAGGACACAAGGGAAATGAAAAAGCTGATGAACTGGCCAGAGAAGGCGCGGATAGTGCCCTCATAGGACCCGAAACCTTTTGTTGTGTGGCCAAGCCATGCATACGGGCATCCATTAACAAATGGGTGCAAACCAAATCCCACGACAGAGACAGGCTAAAGAGCTCATTAAAGAACGATCGGCCAAATTTACGGAGGACCTGTTATGCCAAAATAGAAAGGCCATTAGAATAATAGTGGGTCTTCTAACCGTCCACTGCCGACTCAATAGACATTTGAGTCTAATGGGTCTGGCAGAGGACGCAACATGCAGATTCTGCCAAGAGGCAGAGGAAACCTCAGTCCACGTATTGTGCCATTGTGAAGGCCTTGCTAGACTGAGATTCCAACTACTTAGCGAGGAAAAACCAAAAACTGACGGCTACACTAAGGGACTCTTATCAAGGCTGTGGAGTCTGATACAAAGGACAAAACTGGATAAGAAGCTCTAAAGAAAACAATCAGGAGCACCACAATAGATTCATGGGGGTCGCGGTGGTCAAGGCCAATCAGCCAGCTCCTCCTTCCTAATCTAATCCAATCTATTGGTTGAAATCTCTACTTTATTTTCTCTATACCTATCTCTGCTCAGAAAAAAGTATAAACAAAACTGCAAAAAAAAAGAAATTCGCGATTTCTTGCATTCCTTGCAAACTTGTTTGTTTATATTTCATATAAAAATGATCGCATGAAGCTACTTCAATGGGAAATTCAATTTTGTATAAAGAAGTACTCTTATTTTTTTCAAATTCCGCTTAGTTTTTGTTAAAACCAAAATACCACCCTTTTCACCCTGTTCTCAATATTGCACCCCTAAATAATATAACATTTTGTGATTTTATCATTTTCAGGTGACTAACAGAAACAATAAAAACACTTTAACGAATTTTTCCTTACTAAATCACATAGTAGCATATTCCCTTTAATTTCAAATAGTCTTTATAATAATTATATTTCGCAAGTCATCTGGACGAAAAATGCTTATAAGATAAAACATAAATTGAAACATTCACTCTCTTATTTAATATGCTGGAAGATTTTTGTCTTCCTTTCACAAAAACAATTCTAACTTGTGTTCAGGATGTACATTAGCAGAAAATTATCTTCAACATATTCAATTTCAGTCTATTGGCATTTTTTAAGTAGAACTATTAGAATATTAGATATAGTATTTGTAAACAAATGGTCACCATCTTCGTACTTGGGGGAAACTGCTGCCATATCCTAATCGTTATTGAGCCTCCTTGAGGTAAAACACAATCATGGCGAATAGCATCCTGTGGAGTTGTACTGTATTTACCTTACAGCGTACAGCACCCACAGTTAATTAAGCATTAAGTAATATGAAAGCAAAACTATGCCTTATTTTATTAAAGCCATTAATTTTTAAGTGTAATATTCATGTTTGTAATAAGATATAAATTAAGACTGCATTCATGTCCACTATATAAATTATTCAAACATAAAAAAAATCATCATAGTTACTGTATTCTTATGAAACACGTAGTAAATATTCCAATAAAAAAGAAATATCCTTTAAATGTCGAGCAATCAAAGAAAATTTCATCAAAGTGAAAGCCGGAAAATCTTTAAGAACAAAATATCTACAATGAAAAGAACCGATCCAATACAACTTATAAAAAGTGGAGCAGAAATTGTTCACATCAACAGATGAAAAGGAAGGACAAGCAAGAATAAGGCTGTTCAAGCGTGTGGATCTGACTACGAGATAACAATTAGGCTTGGATAAATCTCATATTATCTTGTATACAGAATAAAGAAAAATGTATTTAGAAGTTTATGTAATAAATACAAGGGAAATAATTATATTACTTATAAAAAATACTAGTTATTTCAACCCTTACAATAACAAAACTTATCAGAGGTAACATGCGTCTGCCTCCGGTCTATCAACGAAATAAACGCATTTATTTTCGATAATAGATAAAACTGCATATACGACTTTCTATAAAACTTAGGTTACAATCTAATCTAATAGTTACATTTAAAAAATTACTTCCTGTATTATTGTATAAACACTAAACCATAGCAATAAGAAAATGGTTTTATTTGCTTTTGTCTAATTAAGAAACTCATTTTCCCACATTGTAATACACTTTTGAAAAGAGAATTAAAGGTAGAATGGAATATACAAAAAATCCAATGTAGCGTAGATATAACAGTCAATGGATCAAAAACAAAAACTAGTATTTTCCTTCTCTTAAACCGATTGTACAGATATTTAAAAAATGCTTCTACAATTTGCATTTTAAAATTTAAAACAATTTAAATTCAGAAAGATGAGGGGAGTACCCCAAATCGAGAACCACCATCAAAATGCACAAAAATTCTTCATTTCACTGCCTTTCTATTTTTTGTAATAAAGGAGACATATGCAGCCACAATTTGGCTCCAATAGTAAATTGGACTCTATCTTTTAAAATTGGACTATACCATGTGATAATTAGATACTTACTGTTTTCTATAAACTATGCTTTACTATAATTTTACCGCAAAATGTAATGATTTTGACAAAGTTCACTAAAATACGAAAATATACACTATAGTCTCTCGAACTCGAACGCGCTATTAGACACGATAATATGCAAAATTATATGGTAGAATAGGGCCTATTGAAATTGTGCAATATTAATTGAACATGCTGAACGCCAGGGTAATGTAAACTGTCCTGTTGTATGTAAACTGTTATGTTCTACATAAACTATGTTTTATTATAATTTTAGTATAAAATGTTACTGAAGCTTTTGATGAAACACACAAAAGATCACTGTCTGAGGAGTAACTCATTCCACATTCAAATTTCCCTTCCAATGCTCTTTAAACATCTTGATACTGCATATATTGTACTCCAATTTGTATAAAAAATTGCTTACAGAATTTCAAGAGTATGATATTTAAAAACGTGGTAATAGGGTGGCTAATAAGTGGGACAAAACCTGGAAGAAATGCAAATATCGACCAAAGTTACAAACATACTTACCCCCCGTTTTCGAGAGAGCTGAACAAGAATATGGCGGTTATTTTGCATTCTGACTCTTACCACCCCCTCAAACGACCAGAAACCCACCCCTTTTCTTGGTTGTCATATAGCATTGCTCGAAAATATTGGTTTAACGGGGAAAATGGTTTTGTTTGCATCAGAAGTGATTGAAGGGTGACGACAATGACAACGAGAGTATCCTAACAACCCTTGGGGGCTGATTCTATCCCATCAGGGTGCTTGGAGTGGAAAATTGATATTACCTAAATTCCTATCCGCCAAGGGGGTGGAAAATTGATACCAACTACATTCTTTATTTAACGGTTTACACCTCCATCCTCAGGGATGCTGGATATGAGACAAATATTGTCTGCTTGGTGGAAAATGACTGGAACTCTCATGCAATTAGATAATCAACGAAAGGATGATAGCGTGAAAAAGCTGTGACGACCCTCTGGAATTTATTCGGCCTTGCCACTGGTGGAAAATCAATTTTTCCCCCCTTGTAGATTAAACTACTAACCTCCCCGTCTTCAAGAATGCTGATGAAAAAAAAAAGCCGGTGTCTAAGGAATCACTACTTCTACATCCAGATTTCTCTTTCAAATCTCTTTAAAGGATACACCATGAACGTAAAATAATTGGTCACAGAATGTTAATAATATGTGAGACAGATGTCATAAAAAATTGTTTCTGAACTCTTATTAGCTTGCTTTACTTATTTCCCCTATTTATCCACCCCACCCCCATCCCGCATCTCAATCAAATATTATTACACTACATACTTATTCCATATTTGAAGTATATTACAATTTTATTTTATCAACGACATTAAAAATGGAGCATTTTCTCTTATTAATCCCTACTTACCCCCACCCCTTCTACGGAATCATCTTTAAATATAATCTAGTGCCGGATGTCGTTATAATACATACGTATACCAAATTTCAAGTGAATATCTCAATTTCATTTTATCAACCCTTTAGTAACGGAATGGGGATGGTGGAGAGGTTGAAGAATACCGTAAAAAAATATGAGACCCTGGTTGCTAATATGTATACCAAATTCCAAGTTTCTGTACTTTTACCAGCTTGCTTTACTTGTTTTTACCTATTTACCCCTATGTGAAACCTCTAGTTTCAAAACTTTCATTCTCCTATTTCTACGAAAATTGAGCCATTGATGCCGTCTTCTAGAGAACGCTGAAAGCTATACAGTGATGACGTAAAATAGTTGCAGAAGTCGCATTCTCACATATAAACTTAAAACTAAAATTCGATGTTTGCTGCAAAACTCACAGTATCCACCGTCCAATAATAGATTTGTTTTCGGATCGTGTGATGTTTACAATTATTATTTATTTATTTTATTCACATATATTATTCTTGTAAGTTTGTTTGAAATAATGTTTTTAGAGTAATGGTTGCCTTCGTTTTATTGAAAAGAGTATGTATGAAAGTAAAACCTGAAGACAAAGAGTAGCAGATAGCTATTAAAATCAGATATCAAAAATTTCATGCACTCAGTTGTTTTAGTATTATTTTTTTAACCATAATTTTTTTACGTGTATGTGGAAGTAGTATCCGTAGTGGTCAAAATTACTAAACTTCCCCTCCACTACGTGCACATCTTAATGTGCAGTATCGAAATTACAATGTAGAGTGTGACTTTCAGATTTCGGATCTATTTTACTGGTCCAGGAAATACATAATTTTAGCTTGCAAAATTCATGGTAGTTCGGGACATAGGCTTGTTTTATGTTTTTCGGGTGGCTGAATCTGAATTTTCAACTTCCCACCAAAAATTACCCCCGCAACCCCCCCCCCAAATTTTGTTAAAAAGAAAAAATATCATGTTTTTTTGAAAAAAAAGTAGACAAAAGTTACGATAAAAAAGACCATATGATATTTTTAGGTAGGGCGAACGGGTAAGGCGTTAGCACGTCTCAGAACATGCGCCTCAGTGCGGTACGCGCGCCGGGACATCAGACGGTAACTGTGTGATTTTCGCCGCTTTCGCGACCTTGCCTCTTTATCGCTGCCTCCCATTTTGTTAGTCATTTTAGTCGAGAATTATGCCCCGGTGCAGTGTTGCTGATTGGCGCATAATTAGACGATTTGCGCATAATTTGATCGCCAGATAATAATTTTCGCACTTTAAATAAAATCGCATAATTTCCGCATATTCCCACAAAAATCGCATAAATGCGAATAATTTCAAATCCCTCTAACATTCTACAAATATTTTGCGAAAAAAAAAAACTTTCTTTTAGTTTTATAGGAAAAGTAGGTGCCTGTCAAAACTTCATGTCATTTTAAACAATAAATCAGAATAAATCCTTTAACAAAAAGCAAGAACATGAAATTTTCATTAGTTATAAAAGTCTATATTCTTTAAATATGTAGATGTGTTCTTAATTTTCAACTTGCCTGAAAATGGGTGAGGAAAAGTTGGGGGTTGAGGCTTGAGGGACTTCCAGATGTTGAAAAATAAGGAAACCTAAAGGAGGGGGGGGTTAAAACAAAACATAAAGGGGGTGAAGGGAGAGCAAACGTGCGTAACTCGGCGTATGATACCCTGAGTCGCCAATGAGCATGCTTCAAGGCACGCCAGCGCCTCCTACGTTAGTCCTACATCAAAATATTTTAGGACGTTTTTTGTTGCATATTTTGTCTATATTTCAAATTTGGAGGTATTTTATTACTAGAACCAAAAAAAATCGATTGTTTTAAATTAATTAAAAGCATAAAGTAAGCCTATTTCTAGAACTACCATGAATTTTGCAAGCTAAGGTGCTCATATGGTCTCTATTGCCTGGATTATACGTAATATTTCAGTTCAACTTTAAAGTAAATTGTGGTGTATTCGAGCCAAATGTTAATTAAGTGCATATCCACATTCGAACACACCCGACTGCCACGCAACTTCAACTCGTTAGACATTATTATGTTTATGTAACATATTCATGTTTAAATTTCCTACTATTATTTTAACTGACTGCTTTTTGTTTTGATTGATAAGTAACTCTAGATCCCCTATAGTTAACTGTTTGACGAGGGTGATTTACAAATACCTATTATTCCCAATGTCTTTTTGTTGTATTGAAATTCAAATCTGATGAAAGTGGTTTCATTTATATTGATATGTTTTACTATTGGTGAAATATTATATTTGATGTATAGTACGAAACCACAATTTTCATGCATTATATTAATATATTTTTGTTACTTTGATATGTCAAAGTTTTTTAAATGAGTTGCCTGTGGGGTTTCTGACGGAACTATGAAGTCTATGTGCTTTGTATCCATTGAATTTGGTAACAAAGTATGTTCATTATTATTATATCAATTATATTTAATCAAATATGTATGAAAATACTTTAAGAATTAATAGTAAATGTCAACAAATGATATCTTTAATATCTGATGATTTCATTTCACACACATATTTCATTACAAGCCCAGTCGTCGGGAGTCTTAAGGTGTCACTGTTATATGGCTGCATTTTCAGAATAAGTAGTTTTATCGGTGTAGAATACGATAAAAAAAGTTTACAGTTGTAAGGTGCCGGCGACCCCTAAAAAAATCGAACATATTGGCCGAAATTCGGTTCTTGGCCAATAACTCGAAAAATAAAAAAAATATATCAAAGAACTAATAGTACTAGGCGATAGAGGAGGAAATTTCACATCAAAAACGTACATGAATTTTTTTTGCATGATCAAAAATGTAGGCTTAAATTTTTTTTTACGCACGAGAATGGAACGCGGCGACACAAGTACGGTTCGCGAAGCGTGCGCGGTCTCGGACGCGCTACACTAAATTTCTTGTAACTTCTGAACTAATTAATGAAATAGAGCTCAACAAAGCTTAAATTAAACATGTGGCTATTTCTACAATCTTTAAGATAAGAATCTGAAACTTTCACATATTACTCTTGAAGTAAAGTACAAGAAGATCCGATGAGCAAAGAAAATCTCAAAAAATTATTTTTGAAGATGTACACTTCCAAAATTTCAAAATCTTGAGAAAGTGATAAAATTTAATATGTATAACTAACTTTAACTACCTATTACTTTGGTTTAAATCGCGTTATTAGCTTTCTGTAGGTGCGATTTTTTAAGTTTGAAATGTGGACTTTAAGACGTTTTAAGAGGATTTACCTTAAAAATTAAATTACCTTGTTTATTTTACGAAAATAAGAGAAAAATTTTTCTTAGCTCCAACAAAAATTATTTGGCATACCTATCCATCGGATCTTTTTATGCATTACTTCCAGAGTAATATGTGAAAGTTTCAGATTTCTATCTTAGAAATTGTAGAAATGGAAGAGCATTTACCTATTTCATCGGAAATCTCTTTATGTTCCGACTTCGTATATGTACTATTCCTACATACATTCATTTTTATATTTGAAAATGGGATAATCCAATAGCCACATGTTTCTCGTTTCATTTAATCTTTGTTGAGCTCAATTTTATTAATTAGTTCAAAAGTTACAACAAATTTGGAGCAGCGCTTCCGTGACCGCGATTGCTTAGCGAGCCGTAATGGGCTTGTTCGGCATTTTTTTTTTTATTTCATAAATCGAAAGTGCAAGTATAAATTAATGGATCTGCAAAAAATCAGAATCTTATTCGCACGTTTAGTATCTTAAAAACTATTACAAATTTCCATCTCGCGAAAATGAGGCGTGGCCAGGCGCTACGTCACTATACGCATAGACTCGGCGATCTCAATAGGCTTGATGCTCCTTATTGGTTATAGTTATAAGTGTTTTGGAAGTATTGTTTGTTTTGCTTACTACTTGACAGTAGAGGAGTACAATTTGGTGAAATGTCAAAAAATTACAATTTTCTCTCGCTCCTGCCGGAACGAATTTTCGATTTCGACCCTGCAATTTACGATTAGAATTCATCGCCGACCTTCTTCTTTCCGTAGACACATAGAACGAACTTCCACTCGACGTATTTATTTAGTTACCAGCGTTTAAAAATTCTATGTTTTTCGACTTTTCAGGTTAAATTTGAAAGGTCTTAGAAAGCCATTTTTTACGTCACTTGCGTATAGTGACGTCACAAATGAGCGCTCGGTTTTTGCAACTATTACTAATTTCAACTCCTTATATCTCGAGAACGGAAAAAGTTAATAATACGAAATTTTAAGTGTATAATGAGAATATCGAGTACTATATGAAAAAGTAGAAAAACCATATACAAAGAATATCATGGAACAAGCCCATATTAGCCGGACATACACGAGAGGACTTTTTATAGCATCGGATCCAACGGATCAGATCCCGCGATCCATAGAGGAATTGATCCGTTGGGCTTGATCCTTTATTTTGCCCACTAAAGTAAACATCAAAATCTCTCACGAATTCGCGGGCCATCTCCTTTGGCGGACTAGATCCGCTCATTTTATTGTAAAAGGTGCATATCCGCGGCCTTTCAACATGTTTGAAGGACCAGCGGATTTCAATCATCGTCATAGATCGTGATCATCATGTATAAAACGAAATATAGTCGCAGCGGGTGTTTTTGGTATTTATTATTTATTATCCTTCACTTATTAAGAACTCTACCAGTTCAGCGTAAGCTTCGTTTTTAACTTTTTCCCGCTGAGCTTATTTTCCATAAACACTCATGTCTTTTATATATTTCTATGAACGTTTCAACTGTAGTTCTATTCCATTTCATGTTCTTGATAAACTAATAAACAACAACAACAAATTTCAAATGTAACATATAGTACGGAAAATAGTCCTGTGAATTTAGAACGCGCGCTGCAAGTGTTTACTTGTCCGACGATATGTTACTGGGGACGTACGGAACGGATCCTACGGATCTTGTCCGCTGCGACCGATCGAGCAGTTGTCGGATTTGAATCGGTGGCCCTCCGTTATCCACACACCAGTGGACTTTTTTGCGGATAAAGCTAAAGGCAAATAAGATAGGCAGGATAGGAGATAGGAAGTTGGATAAAAAAAGGAACAAAATAAATTGAAAATGTCAATACATCAATTATAAAAGTCAAATTTTAAATTGTTTTACTTTTTCACATTTCCATTTCTTAATTTTTCTGTTTTCTTATCTCCTTCGTGTAAGTATCTTCTTCTTTGTGTACGCCTATTTTTAGCTCCTATGCTGCTTTACCAATTTAGTATCACCACCTATTATGCTTTTTATTCTGTTGTGTTCTATTGATATATATTTCTAACGAATAAGTTAAGGAATATATATCAATAGAACACAACAGAATAAAAAGCATAATAGGTGGTGATACTAAATTGGTAAAGCAGCATAGGAGCTAAAAATAGGCGTACACAAAGAAGAAGATACTTACACGAAGGAGATAAGAAAACAGAAAAATTAAGAAATGGAAATGTGAAAAAGTAAAACAATTTAAAATTTGACTTTTATAATTGATGTATTGACATTTTCAATTTATTTTGTTATAGTTAATAAGTTAGCTAATTAATAGGGAATTAGTGAACATCAAATTAATATGTTTATAATACTTTCAACCAATTTCATTAAAGATATATTTTATTAGGAGACATATTTTTGTATTTTCATGATAAAATGAGAATTTTATAAATAAAACCGACTTTTTGGCCCTGAAGATAAGAGAATTGAGAAAATTCAATGAATTATTTCACATATACGTATAGTGAAGTCAGAATAATATATTTAAAAGTAAGCTTAAGTCGTTTTTGTAGGAGCGATGTTTTTATACACTCAGATTTTTATCGGTTTAATCCAAATTAATTTAGTTGTCCTTTATTATTTGTTTTTATATGTATTGTGTATTGATTTTTCGACTATTCCTATTGTCTTATTGCCTTTTAACGAAAATAAATTGTTATTATATTATTATCATTACTAATACTGTATTTCGTTGTAATTTTTTATCAATTTCAATATTTCATTACAGTAATCTATTCAAATGTGCTTACTATTATTATAATTATAATGACTGTTCTCTAATTTTATTATTCCTTATTCTGTATCTATCCGGAAGAAAAAGTCAACAAGCAACAAGACGAATTATTGCAATATAAAACTGCGGATAAAGGTAATCCATAATAACTGTAAGTACATAAGTTCTAACACGCAGTAATTTTTTCATGCTATTTTTCTCAATTTAGGGGCAACTCAATTCGCGAAATGGATTTTTATGCAATAAATATGATCAAGTAAGAGCAGAAATGGTGGTTTCCACAGATTTATGTAGCGCCAACGTAAATAACAAAAAGAAACCCGTTCGGGGCATAAATTGAGGTCTGCGCTTTCACGCATTAGCGGAATGCTTCTGATTAATTACGTCTCCTCTAATATTCGGTTCAAAAGATGAATTTAATGGAAATGGGAGATCTCCAAAAGTTGTACCTTTCAGATTTGTAAGCTCGGTCTGCGGGATAACTTCGTGATTAAGGACATGAGTCTAAAAATATTTATCATTATTTATCAAAAGGGCAATCGAAAAATTATTTGAATAAAATTCACTATACAGGGTGTCCCACTTTAAACTCCCAGGGCCATTTTCTCGACGACTGAAAGAGATATTCGAACTCTGTAAAAGGAATTCTCTAGAATGTATAAATGACTTTAGTTTTGAGTGAAAACGGCCTTTCTCTTTATTGAGATATAAATAGCGTTAAGACGCAAAAAAATTAATCGATCCCAGGAACCTTGAAAATAGTAGGTGCATGTGAAAGGGCACTCAGTTCTAAGAATTTTTTATTATATGAACATTTTTTGAAGTCAATAGTTTTCGGGATATTTTAATTTCAATATAATTCTTTTTTAATGACAAATATTGTCACAACTTTTTTAAATCAAATTTTAGACGATGCGTATTTCTAGACGTTTTTCATAGTAAATTAGTCTGATTTAGATATTTAATTTGGTTTCGTTGCTGGTGCTAGAGTGACCAGATCGAAGGAGGTCAGCTAGACTGCCAGATTCATCATGTCTAGCCACCAATCTACTTACAGTGGATCTAGAAATTTGCTTTTCGGGATACTTGGTATTTAAAACATCATATGCTTCCTGATGAGTTCTCAGCCTATCACCATATCCAACCATCATCGAAAGTTCTACGCGTTCTCTTTCACTTAAACGTGGCATTGCATTAACTAGTTTTACACTGTCTCAGAAGTGTCATAAAACTGAGGTTCCACACGTGCCAGGAATAAAAAAGTTATCGATACTTTACACAAAAAAGCCTGTTTCTCTCTATTGTTAAGGTTATTGTTTTTTATTATTTTCTTTGTTTTGTTTTTATGTCAAATGTTTTCATGCTAGTTAAAACAAAAATGAAGGCAACAAGATTTATCAGTCCATAAGAAATTGGAACAATACTCGTGAATTTGCGAAATGGAGCTATTTTTACATAAAATGTCATTTCTCCAGAAGAATGGCTCAAGTAATATCATTTTTTTTGCATCACCAGAAAGCTAAAGGAATATACCACCAAAAACAGTAAACAAAAATGTCTGTTTCTATTAAAAAAAAAAAATTATGATGACGTCATAACTCAAAAACTAATGACGTCATAAATTTTGGTATAGTGACAAAATGTAGCATTTATAAAACTAAAATCGACGTGTTCGAGCATTTTTTTGAAAAATGACACGTACCAAAGATATGAATTTTGAGCTTTTCTTTAAGTTCATACTGTACACCTTTCTTTTTATAAGGCTTTCGCCCCAGTTTGATTTTTAAAGATTTTTATTTCGCTAGATGCCTCTAGAATAATTAACTTTTTCCTAAGCTAGGAGCCTTAATACACATTCAGCCAAAAGGTAGCAAAAGTTTTTATTTTTGACTGTACTCGTGATCAACAATAATCCTATCCTAGTATCGCAATTATACAGTCTCTTTTACATCTCAACGATCTTGGTGACCCCGCGTATTCCGCAAACTTTTCCCCGCTACCAAGAAAGACTTGGCGAAATGTCAAAAATAGCTATTTTGATTCTCTCATGGCTGAGTTTCCAATTTCGCCAGTGCAATTTACGATACCGACAAAATGTCAATTTTCTTCTTTCTATAAATACATCTTACGACCTTCCATTATATGTATTTATTTACTTATGACCATTTCAAAAGTTGACATTTTTGACATTTTACTTATACCCGAGTTTAAAAGTATCCACCATAGCTCATCGCGTTAAACGATGACTACTTAAGCGGACTCCCGACTTCAAGTTCCGTACCTGACTAGTTTTTATTTTTTTTTTCACTTTTTTGCAGATATTTTTGATACTAAAATTCCCGATTGCTTACTTCTACTCGATTAAGACTTAAAGTTGACATAGGCGAGAAGTTTATGTTAGTGAAGAGTAAGTTATGCACCATTCGAAGTCATATCTCAGGAATCAGCCGGTCTAAGATCGAAAATAGGTACTCAAGTATTATTCCACTTTACACTCGTCTCTTAAGAAAATAGCAAGAAGCGTTTGCAAGTAATAAGAAGAAATGTGACTGTTTTCATCCGACATAGGCAATCTGATGCTAAAGAACCGAATTTCAAATATCTCCCATTCCGTACAGTAAAGAAATCTGTCATTTAATCACTCCATCCGTAGAATATATAAGAACAGAGAAATTCCTAACAACTTCTACCTTAACCATATTTACAATATTAAATAACTTATTTCTATCAATTTATTGCTACTATTATTCTAGATGTGCCATTGACGACTCCGCCAAAACAGGAGATATATGTGTAGTCACGCAGAGTGTGCATAATGATTTGCATATTGCACTTTATTTTGATCAAGAAAGTAAGATAATGAACAAATTGGAAAATTATCATCCATAGTAAGTGACGATATTTATGACATTTTAAATGATTTGAAATTAAGTTAGTTTACTATTTTTACAGAAAATTACAGGATATAGATATCTACACTCATCTATCTCTGTTAAAACATATTGTAAGGAAAGGAAACACAAAAACCAGGAGCTATGTATTTGTGCGTCGAGTGGTATTTCCTTATGATTACTATAAGTTGCCCCTTTTAGAATATATATGAGTATTATAAATTTATATTTTCGTTATCATATATGCTTACTTCTAGTCGACAGTGCTTTCAAACCAGCTTAGTATTAGAACTATGCTTGTGATCAATTATCTTATCACATTACATACTTTTTATATAGTTCTTTTGTTCCTTTGTTTGGTGTTTTCCACATAAGAGGTTTTTCCTCAAGACAACAGCGTGATTTATTATTTTACATTATACTCATCCAAGTATATGTCTAATCTAATAATCTGCTATATATATATATTTCGACGTCTCTTATTTGATATATAAATAAGTTGCCATCAATACGATTGTTATTTTACAAGAGTAAAGTGTCATAACAATACATGTTCATTAAACTTAACTTAATATTTAGAAGCAATCAAACTTTCTCATAGTGTCTATAATCCAGTCAGTAGGTAAAAAAAGACTTTTGTCTTATAGAAAGTGGAGCGGAAAACACTTTAAAATATGTTGCTTAGGTTTGAACTCTGAGGAAAAATCGAAGGTTTCGACCTTAGAACTAAAGGTGCGAGCCGCCATTTTGGAAGAAAGGTGCAAATAATTGTTGTTTTTTTTTCAAAAAACCTCTAACATATCAATCCCAACGGTTGATACAACAACAAAAATGTTTATGACAAAGTTTCAAGAAGAGATAATTCGTTATATTTTTTATGTATACATTATTTGTATAGTGCTTACATTTCAAATTTTGCCACACAAAATAACTTCGTCATCTGAAGTAGACACGATTTTGAGAATAAACACGTCGATTTAGTTTTCGAGATGGGACTTCAAAACCACTGTTGGCTGAGTTTTGTATTCCACCCCTTGAACCCCAGCCACCGCAATTTTATAGTTTCAAATGGCAACCCCAATCGTTTTATATTGCTTAAAAAGTTCTATCCGTTGACCAAGAAAAAATTAAATTGTTCGATCCGTTTCTGAGAGTTGGGCCTGCCTACCCCACATGCAAATGCGGAAGGAGTAGGTGATGATAGCAGACCTCCCCTAGTTCTGGCTGTAAATGTTCAAAGTGAGCTCCATTAATTGCTTAACAATAATACAGCCTTCGCACGTCGCATCCCTCATCAGGAGTGCATTGTCTGTTTCTACACGGAAAAGGTGATATAAACGAAATTGAAAACTTTATACCAGTAAGCCTATTGCCATCCTTTTCTAACATTTTTGAAAAAATATTGTGTATTAGAATAATACAATTTTTTAACGAAAATGAGCTCTTTCTTTCTTAAAAGGAAAAGACATAAACACTGCAATATTTGAATTTATAAATGGGATTTTAACTGCCGTAGAAAATAATGAAATACCCTTGGGCATTTTCTTAGATCTATCCAAAGCTTACGATAGTATAAATCATGAATTACTTATATACAAACTTGAGAGGTATGGAATAAAATCAACAGCCTTATAGTGGATAATATCATATTTAGAAAACCGATACCAGTATGAAAAATCAATTCATTTGGTAAAGAAGTGAAATCTGTAAAAGGGAAAATTAAACTAGGAATCCCCAAGGGCAGTATAATTGGACCATTATTATTTAATATATTTATTAATGACATGTAATTTAATGAATAACAGTCAATACCAAATAATTAATTATGCAGATGACACTATACCCCGCTAATAAAAGTCAAGCAATTAAAATTACTAATAGACGAAACAAGCGAAGTATTGACCATAGTACAAAACTGGCTATTAGAGAATCAACCAATTTTAAATAGAGACAAATCAAATTTCATAATTTTCAGTACGAATCGTTCAAAATTAAAACTTCCTTCAAATATAAATATAAACCATGACAATGTAATATTAACATCAGAAGCAAAGTTTTTAGGAATAATTACCGATTGTACATTAACGTGGTCGCAACATATAGAAGATCTAAGGAAAAAATTGAATAGTATTGTATACAGTTTAAGAGTTATTAAGGTGGTATCATATTCAACGCTGCGTACAAATTATTATGCTTGCTTCACATCCAAACTAAAATATGGCATTCTGTTTTGGGGCGGAGCAGCTGCTGCAGAAGTAAATAAAATCTTTATAATACAAAAACAAGCCATTCGTATCATGCACGATGTAGCCCTAAGAGATACATGTAGAGGTAGCTTTAAACAATATAGATATCTAACAGCTGTGGCAATGTATGAGTATTTAATTTTTAATTTTAAGTATAAAAATAAATTCGATCAACACATGAGTAATCATGATTACAATACAAGACATTTTAACTATAGTTTCCCTATACACCGATTAAGCATGTTTGAAAATGGCCCAGGTTATACTAGCATTAAATATTTTAACATATTGCTAAATAAATTAAAAACATCATAAATATTAAGCAATTTAAAGGAGAAGTTTTTAATTACTTAGTCGAGGTAGAGCCTTATACAATACATGAATATATTAATTATGAAAAATCATATTTGTAATTCTTATAATATTTAATATTATTTTCTTAACAGTGTAGAGTATTATTTTTTGTTTTTTAAATAATCATTTAATTCCTTTTGTCTGACGTATTTCAACCCACCTTTATTACTGTATGTGCTTTACTGTAAGATATATTATACTGTGGCTGTTTGAAATAAACCATGTCATTATTATTATTATTATTATTATATTTACTGATTCTGAAAGCTGTAAATAATTAACCGCTGACATTTTCTTATTTCATTTTTTTTAAATAACTGTCTATTTGGTTAGAAGTTAGTGTCCGTAAGAAGTTAGTGTCCACCTTGTCTCTAAAGATAACTGAACAGACATGGTGGTATATATTTGTAAATAATAACTAAGGGTCTCGACAAAAAAATTGCGAAGATTACCTGATATGAAAACGATAAGTGATTTTCGAAAAATGGCAACTTAAACTTTCGTATAAGGCGAATTTCGTGGAAAATTGATATTACTTTAGGTTCAAATTAAATAATATTCACACTGTTTCAACCTCAGTTATTAATATGTCGGTGAGTAGTAGGGAAGACACGGAATGAAACGTAATTTTTTAAATTTTTCTTCTTCTCCAATCGTATGTTAATTCTGTATTTAATTACTTCTGCAAGTTAACTTAACATGTAATTTCTATAGTAAGTGATGAAACATATTCTTTATAGGATTTTTCAAACAGCGGAAAGAATTCTAAATGTTGACTCACTAACACCCTGTATATTATCACCAAGCATTTTCAAGGAGAACATTTTGTTCTCATTCTATCTATAGTAATGTGACAATAAGGACAGTTATAAGATAATTTGTTTTTACGTTTTACGAACAACTTCTAAGATCTATTCCTTTTTAAGATACGAAAACCTCAAGCCGATTTAACTAAACTCGAAATAATGCTCTGTCCCGAAATTATTTATATGGCTGGTACTGCAGTAATTTCTTACAAAAAAGTAATTTGCTTAAAGCTACAGCGACTTGCATCGCATTAATCACCTACTCCAGTGTAAATAAAAATGACTAAAAGGAATGAGCCATGTTTGAGGGCATTAATTAGTAAACATAAAACGTAACTCTTTAATTAATAAACAAGTACAACTAATATTTACCCAGAAAATTGTTTGCAGCCAAATTTGCTAAGTTTTTATTTCGTTTTGCATGCTTGCGAAGACTTTTAATTAAATTTCAGTGGTATACGTGTATCTTTGCGCAATATTTCAACTTTAACAACAGTCTAGATAATTAACGAATTATAGAATTGAAAGGTTTGTAAAAATGTAGTTGCTAATTTCTACCAAATCAGACGGCATTGTAGGCGAACACAAAAGCTTTAAACGATTTTCTTTACAAGTAGTTCCTTTCGAGAATTTGGCGAAGGCGCCAGGGTCAAATTCAAAGTTTCCCAGAAATTGCATTAGAATTGATAGTTTGATATTTTTGGGACAGCTAACACTGATCTGACGTCAAAAATTAAAAATCTAAAATGACGGATTTAACTTTTGTGGTCTGATATGAAATTTGATGCATTGAATATAAGGCTTCTGATGTTAATACAGCTATCTAAGGAATCATTACTTCCACATCCACACTTGACACCCAAGTCTTTTTAAACGAAAACATATTGATATAATTGCACAGTGTGTGGAAATCACTGCTCATAGAATTTTAATAACGTAATCTTTGAAATCTTCTACTATAAGGTGGTAGCTCTGGTTTTAGCTAGAAACAAATTTTCATCCACAGTTATAGTACTTTTACGGTAAATTTACTACTAATTTCACTGGAAATTACATACCCTTAACAAAAGGTCTCATTTCAGAAAATACTTAAATTTAGCATTCGATGATTTCCAAATATAATATGAATATCTTTCTTCACTGCAGTGCGCTTCACGATTCCACGGAAAATTTATAAAATAATTGAAGATTAATCATGTTTTTGAATAAATCTTGAATTTTGTTAAATAATATCTCTGCACCCATGACAGAGAGACCCATGATATCTTATATCGCTGGAAAGTCCTTCCGAAAGGCTATCCTTTTTTAGTGTTATAATGTACAGAACGTTTCACTCGAAAGAAATAACAAATAGTAATTTATAAGTTTCCTAACTCACTCGGCATAAAAATATCCAATTTCTTTAGATCCCTTTACAGCATAATAAATTAAAAGTGTCTTGACAACTTTTGGTGCAAATTAGATCTGAAGAAATTGTACAGTTACGTCACAGTGAGTTCACAAAGACATGATCTTGGTACAAGCTAGCCAATATCATGGTATCAACCTATTACAGACCCATATCGCTCGAATCGTCTTTAAAGGAAGAATTTAAATACGTAATAATATACCGAGTGTTACGTTTGAAAACCTAAGCATAAATGAATCACCCTGTAGATCTGAAAATAATTTCAAACTATAGCCCTTTATGCCCTCTACTACCCTGATTTCAAGAATTTTCGATGTCTCTTATAAGAGGACCAAAATATTAGGACGACATGAGGCTGAGACACCTTGTACATAAAGGTGGAAAATTATCTTTACAATTAATGCTTCAATGATACTGTTTTCTGTATATCTTTCTACAACAGTTGTTAATGACTAACTTACCTGCATATTTTGATCACGAACTCAGGTTTCTAAGAATATGGTTATTAAATCTATTAGAGACAGAGTGGTTGATATTTGCTAAAAGAAATTGCATAGCCTATGTTAATCTATAATACCTAACGATTCTATAAATAAAATTCATTTCAGTGAGATTAAAACTTATGCAAGGATTTAAAGTTTAGAATCTTTATCTTACATCAAAACATATTTTCGAGCACGTACCAATAAAGTTCGTAGTGTCATCTAGAATCAGGGTTTTCTGTTGCTCTAAGATATCATATTTCACTACAATTTATTGAAGACATTCACTGCTATTAGTTATTAATTTGCCTTTTTTGACGTCGATATTTAGGCTAAAGATGGAAAGATTATCGTTACAGATGCCACTGTGGTTTGGTAAAACTTGGGTTCTAAAACCAAAACTGATCTACTTGTCATATCTTTCAGTTGTGAGACCCATGGTAACCTATGCATCATGTGTGTGGTGACCAAAGACTGAGAAAATACTGACACAAAGAAAGTTGCAGAAGTTGCAACGCTTTGTCTGCTTAGGGATTACAGGAGCAATGTGCTCCCAATCCACAGCAATTATAGAGGATATACTAGTCCTACTTCCTCTACTTCTGCATGTAAGGAAGGAGGCAGCACTCAATGCTCCAAAGCTGCAGCAGGTACTCTCTTTCAAATCAGGCGATCTGGTTGGTCACTTACGAATTCTGGGGTTAATTCAATTGGAATCCACGACCAAACCCACTGACTCAATGCCAATCAAGCAGGACTTTGAATGTTCGTCAGATGTGCTAATTGAGAGCAGTCAGACGAGCAGATTCGAAGCCCTGCAGTTGGAGAAGGGGTCACTCATCTGGTATAAAGATGGATCGAAGATGACTGAAGAAATTGGCGTGGGCGTAGCGGGGCCTAAGTGCATGCTATCCAGAGCTCTAGGCAAGACTCAAACTATCTTCCAAGACTAATCAATGCCATAAATCTATGTGCCCAGGAATGCACAAATAAAAGCATTCGAAGGGCAAAGGTCGATATACTTTCAGATCGCCAGCAGCGTTAAAAGCTCTCAGGTTGGATACCTTTGTGTCTATAATTACTTGGATATGCAAGCAATTCCTGAAGCAACTGACAAAAAACGTTACCTTGATGTGGGTCTCAAGCATGATGGAATAGAAGGAAATGAATTAGCCGACGCCCTTGCAAAGAATAGTGCTGAAGCCCCGTTTTTGGACCCGAACCTTTTTGTGGTTTATACAAGGGAGGAGATCCTAAAATGTGAACAGAAACAGAAAGAATTCTACTGAACGAATACGCCAGACCAAAGACAAGCGAAAAAGTTAATCACTTATTCAACAAAGAATGCCAAAAGGCTCCTCGAACTCGAGAAATCCGTCTTATGGCTGATAACAGGCCTCTTGACATGCCAATGCCCCTTGATACATCATCTTAAGGATATGGGCAAGACAGATACTGTGATACTGAAAAGAAACTGCGGAACATATTCTTTGCAAATGCAAGATGTTTGTCCCTACTAGGCTAAAGTACCTAGGAATTAACGTCTGAAAACATAGGGATACTAGCCCTCAGGAAAATCACAAGCTTTGTAAGAAGCTTGGCAGTCCTGGGTAATAACTAATTGTAGGGTACCTAATTCGCAAAAGAACTTTTTCCACTTTTTACTTCCCTGGCATACCGAAGGGAAGTAATGTATTCGAGAAAAAATCACCCTCCGAGATTTTTTCGGATTTTCACGTTTCAGAACATGTTTGTCGATCTGTCTGCCTGTCTGTCTGTCGGTCGGTTGGTCTGTTGGTGCATTAACTAAAAAACTACTTGACGGAAAACGGTCAAATTTGGTAGGTAGCTGACGCCACTGCACCGAATAAATGATTTGACTTTCACTGGAAAATATACAGGGTATACCGTCTAATTGGAATAGATAATGGAAAAAAATCGCTCAAATTTTAAATTTCCATGTTTCCTGACATTCTAAACCCATTTTAAAATAAAAAAATAAAATTTTTGAAAATTTAAATTGAAAAAAAATGGAAATTTTGAAAATATTGTATAAAATGGATGATGTAAAAAAAAATTAATTCAGTCAAATTTAAAGTATCCACGTTTCATGACATTCCAAACATTACAATTTTTTTTTTTGAAAATCAAAAAGAAAAAAAATTTGAAATTTTTTTTTTCTCAAATTTAAAATTTCCCTGTTTTATGACATTCTAAAGATATTTCAAAAATAAAATCGTTTTGAAAATTAAAAACAATTTTTTTCCCACTACATGGAATTTTTTCTTTTTCAATTTTAAAATTTCCACGTTTCATTACATTCTAAACCTATTTCAAGAAAAAAAAATTTTTAAATTTTATCCCCCACCACTATACAGGGTGATTCACGTAGGCCATTCATTAGAAGTTTTTCAACTTGCAGTTGGATTAGAAACTTGAAATTTGGTATGCAGCCATAATCGGTCATGCCTGTTCTATCTAAAATATTTTCAGTCCTCCAACTATACAGGGTGTGCCAAAAATTGGTACCAACTTTCTTATTTTAAATAGAAACCTATATTTTTCTTTACATGGTTCGATTGGTCTTCTAATTCTGAGTTTAGAGAACCTAAGTTATGGTAACTTATCTATTACAATTTTTGACATATGTCCAATTTTTTGAAAAAAATTGCCGCTGTAGTAGTTTACGAACAAATTTGTATCTCGCAAACTTTTCAAAATTATGAAACCAAATTTGTGAAGCAATTAGCTGGAAGTCCAGGCTAACTTCTGATGTCCCTTCGGTGGTCCCATTTTGTACCATATGGGCGCAGTCAATTTTCAAATGTCGCAATCAAAAATTGTCAAAAAGTCATTTTTTTCAAATGGCACCTACTATTTTTTTTCATACCATTCGAAAGAAAATTGAATTTTAGAGTGAGTTACTTAAGCATTCCCTATACCTAACTTCACCCCATGTCGAGTTATTCAATAAAAATCAAGAAATATCTTATCTTGCCGAGAGATTCCTTACTTCATCAAGTATGCCATGGAAACAAAAGACAGTTGTAATAATTTTTAAAGAAAAATATGGATTCTTATTTAATTACACACAACACCAACAAATTATTATTAACGAGCAAGAACAATGTTGACGAAATTCTGTCAGTGAAAACGGTGCACACATTGAGCATTTGTATTGAAATAATTATTTTGTTAATCTGTTTATTTGTTGTTATTCTGTTGTTATTATTTATTATTGCAATACGATTTTTGGACAAAAATTAAAATGAAATGATTGTTTCCAAAGCCCACTACCCTTGAGAAAAAAAACAATATTTTTTTCAAAAAATGCCATTAACTCAAAAACGACTGTAGATAGACATACACAATGTTAATAAAAGTGGCCCTAAAATTCAATTTTGCATTGATTTCTGGCATCAGAAATGGTAGGCTAGATGTGCTACGCAATCTGTTGAAAGTAGAATAATAGAATATTTGAACAAAAATATGGTGGTCACATTGAACATTTACGTCAGAATTTCGTCAACATTGTTCTTGTTCGTTAATAATAATTTGTTGGTGTTGTGTGTAATTAAATAAGAATCCATATTTTTCTTTCAAAATTATTACAACTATCTTTTGTTTCCATGGCATACTTGATGAAGTAAGGAATCTCTCGGCAAGATAAGGTATTTCTTGATTTTTATTGAATAACTCGATATGGGGTGAAGTTAGGTATAGGGAATGCTTAAGTAACTCACCATAAAATTCAATTTTCTTTCGAATAGTGTGAAAAAAAATAGTAGGTGCCATTTGAAAAAATTGACTTCTTGACAATTTTTGATTGCGACATTTGAAAATCGACTGCGCCCATATGGTACAATATGGGACCACCGATGGGACATCAAAAGTTAGCCTGGACTTCCAGCTAACTGCTTCACAAATTTGGTTTCATAATTTTGAAAGGTTTGCGAGATGCAAATTTGTTCGTAAACTACTACAGCGGCAATTTTTTTCAAAAAATTGGACATATGTCAAAAATTGTAATAGATAAGTTAATATAACTTAGGTTCTCTAAACTCAGAATTAGAAGACCAATCGAACTGTGTAAAGAAAAATATAGGTTTCCATTTAAAATAAGAAAGTTGGTACCAATTTTTGGCACACCCTGTATAGTTGGAGGACTGAAAATATTTTAGATAGAACGTGCATGATCGATTATGGCTGCATACCAAATTTCAAGTTTCTAATCCAACTGGAAGTTGAAAAACTTCTAATGAATGGCCTACGTGAATCACCCTGTATAGTAGATGATGGAAAAAAAATATCAGGTTTTCTCTGTAATAATAGGGCTAACTACATTATGATTATAATTCTTATATGCCATTGCTTAATTAATAATTTTTCAGAGTGGCCGCTCTATATAAATAAAGAGGGTGTAAATAACTTTACCGATTTTTTATGCAGTATTTCAGAAACCACCAGAAGTTTTACCTCTTTGACTATAAGTAGAGAATCACTTGAAAAACATTTTGCACAGTCTTGCTTTTAAGTGATTCACTTTGTATTTTTAATATATATAAGAATATTTTAGCAGACCTGTTAACGTGCATAATGATACTTAATTAATTTTTTTCATTATTTCGCCCCCGAATCATTTCGAAATGGTTTGCAACCAATACATTATTAAAACTCGTTATTCTATTCTCTAAAAATATCAGATCGTAAGGTAAAACTTTTTTAATCACATAAAATTAATCCATGAGAATCGCGATTCCAGCGTTAATGCTTTTGTTCAATTTAGGTATAAACTGCGGTGAAGCTTTAGAGTACCTACTTGAAAAACTTTTATAACAAAAGAGTGCGCAATGAAATAATAAATTGTTTTATTTATCTGCTTGTTATTAACTCATTTTCAAAACATATATTTTAGCAGTGCATCGATGAATAAAACCGATACCACCCGGTCACTGTTTTTCTGCAATTTTTCTTCATCTGAAGCCGTAGCACACATTCAGATCGGTGCGGTGCTTTTTACCCGTAATGGCAAAATTAATCGAACGGGGACCTTGCCTGACAGCTGCAACTTCCCAACGGAGACAAAAAATACGGAATTGTTGTTTGCGATTTATCTATGGAATTAGAAAGCAACCCATTAGTTATAAACAGCGGAAAAATAAATGGTGTAATTTGAAAAATCGACCAAGTATCACGTTACTTCTCTATCGATAATCTAGTGTCAACTTTAAAGTCGCTCCGCACCTCATTTTTATTAACTTCAAGATTGCTATATTTTAGCATTGTTTGCATTAACTGCTTTTTGTGTTCTTAATCAATTTTATAATTACGTTTTTTCCTCTACTTGAGATAGTAGTTTTTATGACTTCTAATTACTTTACGTTGTGTTCTTGTGACCCTATAATTCTTAATTGTTTTTAAATTAAGTAGCCATTTATCACTGCCGTATGCAAACATTATTATTACCTATGTATTGCATGATTAAATGTCTATCCTATTCTATTCTATAGGGAAGCTACTGTAACGGATCCGAAAAACGAAATCAAAATTTGCAACATATTTTTTATGTTTCAAGGTTACTAAAGTATTTCCCAACTATTTTTGAAAATAAGTGTGTGAGAGTCTGTGTGTACGTACGTACGTGCGTGGACACTTTTTTCTAGCATGAGATCTTGCAAATAAAAATGATTTCGACTTCGTTGCGGTACGAATTGAAACGTATTAACGCCAGTATGATTTGAAAGACATTTCATCCAGTTCGGTTCAGCCGTTCGTTTGTTTTAACAAAAAAAAACTGCAAAAAAGTGGACTTTGGGATTCAGTCGATGGTAATTTGAAGTACCGGATATTTCTATAGAGTCTTTTAAAAATTATTTGGATCATTACACCCAGAATATTTATAACAATAAAATGGAATAAAATAAAATAAAATAAAAATATGAAAAATTCTGTGTTATTATTAATATTCATAACATGCTGGAAAGTTGACCGATTCTACATCAAGGGCCGCACAAATGCAAAATTAATGTTAAATTTTATTGAATAAGTTCGAAACTTCTTGAATTCATCGTCATCATCATCTATGACGCTATAACCCTGTACGGGTGTTGGCCACTCAAAGTTTCCTCCCACATTCGTCCATATTCCTCGCAGCTGCTCTCCAGTTTCCAAATCCAATTTTAGATGCGTCTTCTGATACTCCGTCCTCCAATCTGAGTTTTGGCCTTCCCTGTTTTCGCCTTCCTCGTAACTTACCATTCATTATTTTTTTTGTATGTACATATCCTGTGCTCGTTCTCTATGCCCTGCCTATTGCAATCGCGATGTATTAATCTTGCTTATGATGGCAGGCTCTTCGTACTTTCTTAATATGTAGTTCGAAATTATATCTGCGGCGCCATATTCCGTTTTCACATGTTCCTTTAAATATTGTACGAAGGACTCTTCTTTCGAAGATTCGTAGAAGGTCAACGTCTCTCTTACTAATTCCTCATGTTTCTCTGCCGTAGGTATCAACAGGCAATATGAGGGTTTCGTAGATTGCTTATTTTGTTTTTCTACTTATGTTGCGGTTAGAGAGTTGCTTACGTAGGGCATTGTAGCATTTATTGCCTAGCATAATCCATCTTCCTATTTCTGCATCGCTATCGTTCTTCGTATTCACACAGAGCCAAGATAGATAAACTCTTGTACGTCTTCAACATTATCTGTGCCAATCGTAAAATTTTGACTGTGGCGTGGTGGTTACTGGCACGATTCTAGTTTTTTCCTCGTTTATTTGCATGCCGTAGCTGTTGGCTGAACCTGCAAGTTCCGTATAGGTTCTTGTCATGTCCGGCAAAATCCTGACAATGATATATCGTCGCGTATGCAAGAAGTTATATTGATCTGGTTATTATCGTGCCTCTTGTGTTTATGTTGGCATATCTACTTTTCCAGGCATATGTTGAACAGGAGGCACGCCAGCGCTTCCCCTTGACGGAGTCCGTTTCGTACCGAGACGTTATTTTGTATTTTTCTACGGTATCTAACATTTTTTATGATCATAATTACCACATCAACTAGTTTTCTTGGGACGTCTAGGCTGTACAGAGCCTCGTACAGTTTAGCTCGTATAATGCTATCATAAGCAAATTTAAAATCAATGAACATATGGAATGTGTCGATGTTGAGTTCCTGGCCTTTTTATAAGATTTGGCGGAGGATGAATATGGTCGGTCGTTGATTCGAATGGCCGGAATCCAAATTGATACTCTCCTAGGAGCTGTTCAGTGTATGGAAGTAATCTCCCATATAATATGTTGGAGAACAGTTTGTATGCTACGTTCAGTAACTCAATACCTCTGTAGTTTTTGCAATTTAGCGGATCCCCTTTTTATGTACAGGACATATTATTCCCATATTCCCATATTCCACTCCGCAGTTCTTCTGTGGTTCAGATCTGCTCGTATATTGTGTGTAACTGACCTATTAGTTGCGCACCTCCCTGTTTGAAGAATTCTGCAGGGATTTGGTCGCTGTCAGGAGACTTATTATTCTTGAACTTTTTAAGAGCTTCTTGTATTTCGATTATAGTTGGTGCTTCTTGTTCTTCCTCGTTCACTTCTCTCAGATTTTCTACATTTATGTTTACATCTGCGTTTGCGTTAAGCAGCTTGTCAAAATGTTGGACCCATCTACTTAGTATTAGGTTAGGGTCAGTTAGAAGATTTCCTTCGTTATATTTACATAATATGGTTCTGGGTTTAATTCCCTTTCTTTGATCGTAAATCTCTTTATAAAATGATTTGGTTTCGTTCGTTTCTCATAGGCTCTCTAACTGTCTGTTTTCATATTCTCGTTTTTTTGTTCTGTGGGTCCTTTTCTCTCGTTCGCTTGCACTTTTGTATTTTGCGACATTTGCCCTTTTTCTCCTCTGGATCATTTCCTTGTAGATGTTGTTTTCTTGTATCAATACTCCTTCACATTCCACATCAAATCATTCATTCTTTTTCTGTTTCTTCTATCGACCTATCACCTCTCAGCCCGTTGCTAAAAAAGCCGACTTCTTTCCCATCTCTCTGATGCTGATATATTTTCCTCAGTTGGTAGACTTACCATCAATCTTTCTTAAGACTGTTTTAGTTTTTCATTATTTTTTAACAGCTCGGTATTAAATCTGGATATTGTCTCACCTTTCAATTCTTTAACATTTGGTATTCTGACTCTCATTCTCGATCTTAGCAGGAAATGGTCTGAGTCAATGTTGGCTCCCCTGCAGCTTTTTACATTCAATGAGATTTGAATTATGGTGAGCGTCGATTAGTAAATGATCTATTTGGTTGAAAGTGTTTCCATAATTTTTTCATTCACTGAATTTGAATATAGAGATATATATTTTAATTTTCATCAGTACGTGTGTATTGATTTCACTCACATCAACCTCATTCAATATCTTTAAAAGCTAAAATATTTAAACTATTAGTTTCTTCACTCATTTATTAAGTCGTTTCCATCTGAAGCAATGAAACTTTTGGACATTATTTCTGTGATTATTCAATGTCGACCGATTGAAAACAAATTTAAAATAAAGCTCTAAAATATAACAGTACACGTGACGTAAAAGATTGAATGCTTGCACTATAATATTTTATAATATGCTTGAGTGGGACATGACTCGAATCTGCATGTTCAATTTCCCTACAGATTTTATGCAATGGCGTTCACTACCCTGGGAACATTAATCCAAAGGGACTGTCGTAAATAAAATCTGAAATTGAGTAAATCACAAGGAAGTATCCATGTGGATACGGGATATACACAGAACTTGTGTGAGAGGAATATAGGGCACGCAATGACATCAGTATGTTTTTTGTCAGAGAGAATGTCAATGTGCCTAAATATTTGGAAATAAAACGTAATAGTTATCAATACAATAAGAATAAGAAATAAATATTTTTAGACAATTTCTGCTACCTCACGAGTACAAATAACATTTTGTGTTTAAGTTCTATATGTGATTTTTTTAATCAAAAACTTAAGTGTCTCTGTGTATGTATGTATATATGGGAACATAAGAACGCTAAAACTAGCGAATGGTTTTTTATGGAATTTGGTACAAAGGTGATAGAATCGTGCATGAGCTAAGTTCTGGTGCAGACCGAATAACGTTTAGTGTCCCTTTGACACATGAACTTTCTTATTTTCCAACACGGTATGCATTTTTTATACTTGTCGAAAGTAGATGTTATTCTTATTATTTCAACGGCATATCACACTACTCCTTTCCGTTCATTTTCCATAAAAAAGGATTGCTCCAATCATGTGACGACGAGTCGTTTTGAATATTATGATACCTATTATTTCATCTACAGACGCGACGGTACACTTACCCAATCAAAGTATTCTACTATCGTAGTTGATGTCAGTGTCAGAGCTTGCAGACAATATTGCAGACAATTTTTAAGTACAGGTATAGTGCAAGCAAATAAATTTAAGTAAAGACAATAAATGCTAGTTTTACTAAGAAAAAGAACAAATCAATTACTCGGATTTTCCAGTTGTTTAATAGTATCATAAAACAACAGCATTGTGAGTTTTTTGGAGAACATTTTAGGACTGAGATGCTTGAAATCAGCTGAAATCCTATTATAAAATTTTGCAGAGTTAAATATGAAAGAGGGCCGAAAATGTATAGTTTTGTACTGACGAGGGATTATGATGTTTTTAAACCGGATATTAATATTGTGGATATCCGTTGAAAATCTTAATTTATTTAGGAAACACTGAGGTTTCTTTATAGTGATGATTTTATGATAGAATGTTCAGCAGGGTTTAATCCTTCTTTTCTCAATATTAAACCACCCAGTCTCGATTATTTTAGTAGACACATAATCTCGTCTATGTATAATTCGTAAATTAAATAAATACAAGAATTTTGAATTAGTTGAAGCCATTTTGCGTTAGCTTCAAGTACACATGTTTAAAAATGAATTATTATTTGCATTGAAACATATTCTTTATAGGATTTTGCAAACAGCAGAAAAAATAACTATCTATAACTAAAAGAAAAACTTTTTGGATGAATATTAATAAAATCTTCGCATTCTTTGGATAACCTGAATTCTGGTTATGCCAGCAAATTAAAATCCTAAAATAAATTTGCCTAATTTCTTATTTGACAATTCTCATTCTAACACTAGCATCCACACAGTCACCTACGGCCATGCAGATTAAACTAGTATCTACATAACCCCCTACGATTATGAAGATTCAGTTGAAAATGAGAACAAAGGCCTAAAATGAATTTATTTATCTACCTTTCATTCTGATGGATTACATTTTCATGAAATCTATCATTCTGTTTCTTGGAAATCCTTAGCCTTTGAAGCGTTTTTCGTCCTTATTCTGGTGCTCATCAGAAATTAGGATTTTAATTTGCTAGCATAACCAGAATTCGGGTTATCGAAAGAATGCAAAGATTTCATTAATATTCTTACAAAAAGTTTTTCTTTCAGTTATAGATAGTTATTTTTTCTGCTGTTTGCAATCCTATAAAGAATATGTTTCAATTCAAGTAGACATGTCATACACACTACAGCACATGGCATAATTGAGATGTGATAACAACAAAAGGCTTCGCATAGAATAATTTTAGTATTTTTATTCAGAATATGTCTGTTGGTACATATCAGTTTTAAGAAGCAGTACTACTTCCTAACGATAGATGAAATATGTGCAGAGAATCTTAAATTCACATCTAGAATAAAGCCTAAGCTTTTAGCACTATCCGTGAAGCTTAAAATTCATTGCCAACAGAAATTTTCACATATCTGCTAACTCGATTTTGTGAAGCAATTCGCCCAAATAACATGGACTTTGATTAACTGGTATTAACATTTGGACAAAATATGTTGGAAGCTTGCAGTAAATTTTGAGTGTTCTGGTTAATATTTTAACAGGCATATCTTTCCCGTCAAATGCGTAGTAAATTGGCGTTTCATCGGCACAGTAATTTGTAGTAGAAAATCAATAATTTTCTCGAATGATTTTCCATGCTTCTTCGGTCTCGGGTCATTGTATTCATCAAGACTGGCAACCTTAGGTAAGGGCATAATTTACTACCGTTTCCATGTTGCTGGAAAGATCTGTGATTCGACACAAAAATTAGAAATATGCGTGATATAGGGCAAAATTACAGAACAACAATATAAAAATATGTCGATGTCAATTAAATCATTACCATTTAATTGCCACGTGAGTTTTATACTACTTCATTTATGAGAGAAATATCAAAGTTATCTACATTTGTTAGTCTGTTATTTTTATAACAGAAAATCGTAACAAGATCAGGGGTATTATTACCACGTTGTACAGTTTGTAAGAAGAAGCGATTAATCATCGTAGGATTTTGCTGATAGGTACTCTTCTATTTTGCATGAATATCTAAATTCTTTGGTCTAATCCATGTTAGATCTAATTTTCTGATATTCTTCTTTTTTCTCTTTTTATTGCATATATTTTTGTAGTAGTTCCAATGATTAAAATTATTATTTTTTTTTATTTTTGGCTAGTGCTTTATTTCTATGATTCATTAATCTCGGTGAGCCATGGTGCTTTACGTTTAGTAATTCTTACCGTACCATCTCTTAACCAAGCAGGCTTTGTTAAGGGACGTGCCACTAGCGAATAAATATTGAATGTACGTCAACTTATCGAAAAGGTATGAGAACATCATGTGCCTATGTCTCATTTTTTTTCTGGAATACATTAAGGCACTTGACAATGTGGAATTGAATAAACTATGGAACCTCTTATTAGATATGGGAACACCCAATTATCTGGTCTCTATTATTCGTAGACGGTATGAAGGATATTCGGATTTGGTGAATATTGACACTACTAACTCCGACAAATGTAAAGTTGACAAGGGCGTCAGACGAGGCTGCATTCTGTCACTACCTTTCGCTAACAATCATAGTGAACACGCAATGCGACGACTGCTGGAGGAGTGGCAAGGTGGAATAGCTATGAGAGAAACTAAGGTTGCTAACTTCAGGTTTGCGAATAGTACTACCTTGGTTGCAGGAAGCCAGGATGAGCTCATGCACCTGCTGCTCCAGACAATAAGCTCTGAGTACGATTTGAATCTAAATTACAACATAAAAATTATAATTGAAGACCGAACAAATGAAAACCGTCCAGGTACATTAAGGATAGCTGATTGTGAGGTAGTTAACAAGATGGTTTATTTTGGAGCCGGAACCAGAGAGAGGACAGGATAAAACCTTCGATTATCCGGGAAAACCTGATGGTAAGAGGCGACGAGGCGGACCACCAGAACGTTGGGTTGGCGCCACCAAAAAGCTTATGGGAAAGAGTTTTGATGAGGCCGTGCGCCTAACAGGCAGACGCAATAGATTGCGTGAGGATGGTGGACACGCTATACGGTAAAGGTAGGAAACTGGAACAATACATGAATCACGAAACTTCTGATAAGACTTGAATAAAAATAATATAAGTTTTGCAAATTATTTTTCATTCTTATTAGTGCCCATTTTGAATTTTTAACTATTGATAATGGATTCGGTGTTAGCTACTTTGAAAATTTCAAGCCACCAATTTCAATATTATTTTATCTATAAGCATTTGACATATCCTCGTATATTTTGATATAGATTTTATTCACCATATACTGAAGATAGCTTGTGAAACTATTAGGAGACTATCGCCGAGCCATACTCAGTTCACAACAGAGCATTGAAATCGGTTATGTTGTTCCAGCAATATGATTGAACAAATGTAGAAAAACATACATGCGTTTTAAAAATTTTAGTTAAAAAATTTTAATTTATCAAATCACCAAAAGTTATTTCTAAGCCTGGGGACAATAAGAATTATATGTAGCTCCCCCGTGACATTAAATTGGCATTTATTAATGTACTGTGAGCAGAGATGGTCGCAAAAGGGTTCAGTCTACTTACCGCCGCGGTTCTATTATGCGCTTTTCTAAAGTTTCGAAAGAAAATCCAATAAAAGAAGGTGTTGCTGGTCGGGTTAAAGTTTCTGGACTATTTCTACATTCAGCAGATCGCAAGGTAGGCAGCTAGCCAGCTTCACGAAAACAATTCGTTGTATTTCAAATCAAAACTCAGACTGTTCAAAAGTTCTAGAATTAATTGTTTAAAACTTTAAGTTTACATAAATTCCCTAACCACCACTTTTCGTGATGGTTTGTTTGAAATTATTGAACTATACAAAGTTTTGCCGGCAAAACAACAATTGTTCTGAAATATTCTGTGAACAAATTAATGATGATTTTTGTTGATTTGGATATAATATATCAAATTCATTAGATACAAATACGATTGTAATGCTTCGTTATAATTGTAAATGCAATGAAGGAAAATTAAAAAGCACATCTGTGAATATATAAGGGAAGTACCATAATTGCCAAAAGAGTCACTCCAATATTTTTTCAAATTTTCACTGTTTTTCTGCCTGCTGGTCTGTTGTCTGTCCATTGACGCTATATCTACAAAACTATTTGACGGAAACAAATATTATTTGGTAGATAGTTGATGCTACTGCCAAGAAATGCGATATACTTTATTTACAAGTATTGGTAAAGGTATTTACACAGAACTTACCTCTTTAATTATACCGGGCGGTCACTCTAAAAAAATTATTAATTAAGAAACGACATATGAGAATAACAATCGGAATGTAGTTATCACTCTTATTGTAAAGATAACCTGAAATTTTCGTCAAAAAAATATAGAGAGAGGTCATCTTATCGCAAAAATCTTATTTCTTCCAATGCCTATATCGGGTATCTCTTTCAAAACATAAATCAGTTTTCCAACTGCCATATTTAGTTGTTTATATTTTCACCTTCCATCGACAAAGCCTTAGAAAAAATTTATATTTTCTACACATTTTACTAATAATTACATATTGATGAAATTATAGAACCCAGGAAACGTCTCCATTGGCAAAAACTTTAAAAATCCATGAAAAGAATTATTCGAAACTGCATTAAAAATTTAAAAAAAAATGGAAAACCACCGTTTGTAACAATGTTTAGTTGTGAGGGAGCGCCACCGCAAAATAATTTTATGTGGAAATCGCTAAGTTCAACAAGGCGGACAAATTTTTGTCGTCTTCTTCATCCACTATAACATGATATAAATTTGTCCTGCTATTTAGATTAGAAGGAGTTCAATGAACAGAAGTAATTGTTTTCTAATTTTATTTTTAATTATTTATCCTTTAAGACGTCGAGAATGAGAAAATTGGCCCACGAAAACGGTTTGACCTGCAAGGTTTTTCTCTTAACCCAAATAACCCAAGATTTTAGACGTGCTGAAAACGATGCCATTAGCCGTTCTGCGCCATTGTTATTGAACCAAGTAAATCGATCCACTTGAAAAAATATCCAATTTACTATAAAAGTAAATTCAGACAAAAATCCCATGAAAAAATAAAATTTAAACCAGTAAAAAGACTTCTAAACACCTTTGGCATCATATTAAATCAAAATCTACGTAAAAAATTATTTCAAAAAAAATAACCAAAATACTGACTCATATCGAGGACGATGATCAATCGCCTTTGGGCTCCGTCGCTCGAATTTTCAAAAGTACTGGAAAAATTGACAATTGACAATTGACAATAACGAGACGTAAACAAAACAGAAAATCGCTCCTCAAGATGAATTTTTAGAAAGTACCACGAATTTGGTTTTTCGAAACTATCACGAATTTGGTGGTTCACAGGTCGAAATCCTCAGTCAGGATGTAGCGAGTAGCTATTTTAAACGTAGAAATTTAGGAAAAAATCAATGTACGGTTTTTCCCAATAAAAACCAAAATCCTCATTTAATACTCCTCGAAGGGTTGGAGCATAATCCTTATTCAAACCCCTAAAACGTACAGAAAAATAGTCCAAGAATTCAAAGTCGGATGGTCGATTCCGACTAACCCAAAATACTTTTTATCCGCTCAGGCGGACATCGCCATAGTAGTCACTCGAATGCGACTCGGCGGAAAAAAATTATATTTGGGTTCGGTGCCGTTAGTAAGTTTATAAAAGCAGGAAAACCATCGAACTCATATAGATAGCTTCTTTAAGCATCCTGACAATCATTTAGATAATTTTAGTGCAAAATTCAAAGTGAATAATTTTCGAAAAGTTACACATACATTTTTCAATCATTACTAATTGGGAGTCTGAATCTTTTTATACAGTCGATTGTCACAGTTCTCTCGACGCTGGATGAGTTATGCTCCTACGAGAGGTAACGGCTTGCCGAGTGGTGTTGCTCTTTGATGTTTGCCTTATATACATTAGCTAAGTATTAAATATTTATATTTTTTACATTTTATGAATTATTTCAATAAATGAGAATATATATTTTGAATTCGATTCCTTATTAATCCACTAATTATAAGATTTGACAATTACTTTCTGCGGGTCGCCTTTGATCCCACCACGTCTGTGTACTTGTCCGAATACTCATAAAATCCATCGACCGTCTTAATTATTAAGAAGTGTTTCTGAGAAAGTGCTAATTATAAGATATATTCATTAAAAGTGCACCGCCCGACATAAGATTCCTACGGAGAGAGCAGACTGTAGCAATCACAGTAAGTATAATTTTGTCTATTTTCGTCTTGGGGAGTCTGAAGGATATCTTGAATCCCCCCTTGTGGGTAGAGTTGATAAGTATCGTAGCGGCGACACGGCTCCGGCCTAAATTATATAAAATCCTTGTCGTGTCCATCACACCAAACGATACTAGGTTCATCTACACCATCACGTCACAATTTTGAGGAAACCTAACCTAATAGTGCTAAAAAGTCTATTTATGCCTATATTCGTGCCCTAATAATTGGACAACGATACGAGATTGAGTAAAACGGACCAGACCATCTTATTCAGCTGTCCAAAAATCTTCAAAAACCAATAGTAACAGTAAAAAGACATAACATAGTATATATACACAACTAAATCGGACCTAAATAGGGTTTTGATGCGCTGAGTACAACGACAAGGGGGACAAAAAAGACAAAAATTAAATTAAAAAACAAAAAAGCACTTTTAGGTTGTTTTCTCAAAATTGTGAAGTGATGACACAAAACGGAAAACGGCACATGTTCAGCACGTCAAAAACGTTCGGAATTATCTATTTAGGTTAAAGAAAAAAAAACAGAAAACGTGCTTTTTTGCAGGACAGTGTAATTATTAAAATAATTGAAGAATTACTATGAAATTCAATAGGGTTGTGTTCATGTAGCAAACGAAGCGATCGGTGTAGTTTACGACCTGTAAAATGTTTGCATATCTGATCTGATGGAGACATATGACAATTTCCAATAGCGATTGTAATCATAATATGAGTTCAAAAAATCAATTTAAAAGTGGTACCATAATTTAAGAAACAATATTACCGTTTCAAGAAACTATTCATAAAATATCGACTCTGCAGAATTATACAATTAAGAAATTGCTATTATCACTGCTGAGTTGAGCGCTGGCACACTAAGCGAGTATAAGGTACACACCCAGCAGGATGTGAGAATAATTGCATGATTTTCAAGTTTGCTCAGCCATTTTGAATTTTGAAATTATAATGCCAAAATTGCAATATCTGCTTAAATATTTCTGTAATTTCGTTACTTGAATCGTTAACGTTATAACAGTATTGAAAATTCTTTTAATAAGATATAAATTTTGTTGTTTTTTTTTTTTCAGAAATGATTAAGTTGTACACGTTTTTAATGGGTATTTTAAATCGACTATCTTTACATAAGGTGCATTACAAAAGGTCATATTTCTGAAGTTAAGGTGGCCATTTCCTAGAAAGAGATATTCGATACGGAAATATTTATTATTTTTGGCCATAGCTTTTTTAGTACGTATATTTAAAGAAACAATCAAACTACCTAAGTAAAATCATAACAAGAACATTACTATGAATTACCACTCAATAATTTCAGTAGTTTGCAAAAGAGTTAGATTTAAATTTAAAGATTATGACAATCTTTCTATTTCGTAGTTTTAAATATAACTGTTTTGGAAACTACTGGACATATTGAGCGAAACTTCATAGTAATACTCTAGTTATGGCTCTGACTACGTAGTCTTGTAGTTTTTTTATATATGCCTACTAAGAAATACAAGTCATGGCTTAAAATAATAAATACTTCACTATCGGCTGTCTTTTTCTAGAAAATGGCCACATTAAGAAAAATTCCATAATAATGCAACCTTTTCATCAAAATGCACTAGACTGTCATATAAAGTATACTTTATAAGTCTCCGGCAATTATTCTGTTTGATTTTCATATTTTTTTTATGAATATTATTAAACTTTTTATCTGGTTATGATATACATATTTGATTTAAACAATAATAAAGAATATACAATTATATTTAACAATAGATACTTAAGAAAAATTCCTTAGAAAGGACGATCGGAAATCAAATGATATACATCTAGTCAATATCGAATTTTCAGGTCTCTCCGATCAATAAAAACATATTTACCAACATATTTGCCAAATACCTGTCGTATTTATTGATTGACATGAGTATATAAACAAACAGACCATAGAAGCGTCAACCGAAAATCAAATAGCATCTTAGAGTAAATATATTTTAGGATCACATAAAACGAAGTTCTACTTTTGCTTTTACGGTGAAGGTTAGTGAATTAAAATTTATGTGAAAAAGTTAAGTTATATACGAGTATAATAAAACTGACATTCAGAGGAGAGAAAATAATTCTAAAGAAGCGTAGAAACTTACTACTTCCAAAAATTTATTTAAAATTTATTAGAATAACTTTGCTTTTTCTTTCATTTTCTGAAGGCTAAGTAAGTAACATCTCTTGATAATTTAAGAAAACTGATATGGCATTTACTTAAAAGTATATTGGAATAGCAATGAGAAGTTTGATGTAAATAATTTCAGAACATAATAGAAGTTATATCAATAAAAACCATATTCAATAAAGGGTTTCCCAGGAATATGGAATATTTCCTAGAACTATACTATTCGAGGCTTTTCCCTTTGAATGTTAAATCTTGAAGAAACTGTTGCACCTTAACTTCTAAACTACTGTATAGATTGTAATAAAATTTACACACCACACACAATATGTGCGTATGTATGTTTGCGTCATTTCAAACAGATACATTTTTATAACTTGCGATGACATTCTTAAATTTATTGAAAAATTTTCAAATAAACCATATGCTCATTATAATAATCTATTATTAAGAACAATTGATTTTACTGGTAAGTGGTCAGAAATATTCATTAATAATTTGTCTGTCATAGTTGGTGCTTAAATTATATTCATTATGTCTGATATGCTTCATCCAGTTTGTATTTACATTTGTATCATTTGTTTATCGGGGGTGGGAAAGATAGTCGTTTGTCTTAATGGAGGGAACTCTAGTGACATTGTGTGATCTGAAAAGAGAATTATGTGCAAAAAACAAATAAAAAACATGATGTTGTTACGTATTCGTAAATATTTCATAGTAATTAGCCGTTCTAATAGACTAAGTAGGCTCTGCATTGTGCCGTTCTCTGGTGTCGAAGTAGGTAAAATACTTTAGGATTCACAAATAAAGAAAGAAGGAAAAAAAACAAGAGTATCAATTAATCCGATATATGGCAATGGCGACTTGTAGCGATTAAAAGTATGCAATTGAAATAAATCGACGTAATTTACGGATATAATTCATAGAAATTAATCATTAGATGGTATTGTTGTTTGGTGTTTAGTGTTGACCAATTTGTGTACATATCATCGAAGTTCTCCACTGAGAGGTTAAAAGTACTAGTTGCTAAGCTGAGAGATAACGTCTCCATATCATTTAGGGTTTCGTAATGATTGGAGGGGAGTTGGTTTATTCATATAGTATTCAAACGATAGAGGGTTGTTATACCTCGAAATCTCTTCTTTTTTAAGGCGTTTCAGTTTCAGTTTTAGTTTAACTTCATCTTAGAGCTTAGATAACCTGATAGAGTACGTAATCTAAGAGGAGGCCCTACCTAGCCCTTATAGTCTTGTTGGTACCTGTTTGACAATCCTAAGACGTTATTCTCTGGTAGAAGGATAACATACGTTATGTAATCAGTGAATATTGTACGCGGGGAATAAAATATAGATTCCAGTTTCGCCGCCGGAACCCTTATGGTCATAGGTATCCACGGGAAATATTACTCCAAGGGAAAAGGATAAGTTCCGTCTAGCGGGTTCTAATAATCTATTTGGTTGTCACTATATGTTTTTGGTATATAGACAATGTCATATTTCACATTTCATGTCATATTTCATGTTTCGTATTTCATATTTGTAATAATGTATTTGAAATTTAGTAAGTTTTAAGGTTAGCTATTCCTTTAAGTGTAAGTCTCCTAGAGAAATATAATTTTTCTATATAACCCTTAGGTAATAAGAATATTGTCAGTTCGGAACTTTGTGTGACATTGGGTGTTGTTCTGGGGTGTATTCCGGAGTAATTAATAATAATTCTGACACGTCCAAAAGTCTTCACTCTCGCGAGAGCAGCTCTGTCGTGCACGAACTTCGAGTTGTCCTTTTAATGTTAGTACAACATTTTGTAATTCCCCCCCTGTCTAAAGTAGACATAAGTATTCGCAATATACCTTTCTATATTTTAAGAATAATTAGTGTTTTATTAAGGACCTACATCAGAGTCAATTTTAGGGATTCAATTACTCTTACATATCAAACGTTTGGGATTAGATTTCAGAATTCCTTGGCGCCCATTCCTTTTGTTAAAGTTGTAACATTTAAACATGTTAATATAATAAACCCGCTCCCGTCTCCACTGGAAGCTAAGTCGAGAGCCTAAGCCCAAATTTCTTCCAGTTACTTAGGGACAGAAACAAAACACGAACAGAGTAGAAGAAAAAATAGCGCCCTGACGTGGGGCCAGATAAGTATTTTTTTGTATGCACAGGCACATATTAATGATTTGATATTTACAGAAATAAAATTAAAAAAAGTTGTTCCAGATAAATTTAGAAAGATAGGTATAAAGTGTTAATTTTTTTCACGAGGATGCCCTTCGGTTTGCATAATAGCTCAGCAACATGGCAACGGTATGTCGACAATGTATTGGGGTCGCTGCATGATATAATAATAATACTAATAATAATACTTTATTAAACCCTTTTTTGCCAATTACAATGAAATGGATTAGGTACGTCAAATGTGGGCTAAGGCCACGGTTAATACATAAATAGTATATAAACAATAGCACAATAATACATCAATAGTATATGAACATTGACAGACAAATAAATGTAAAGTCATGTATAAATATATTAATAAAATATGGTAAGTATAGCAATTAAGTATACGACACACGATACATAAACAAACAGACAAGATACTACAATACATTGGAGAAATGAACAATATTTAAGTGAATTTTTTACCTTAAAATGGTTTAAGATAAACCATTCAGTCAACCCTACCTGTTTTTAACACAATATAATTCAAATTCGCTAAGGTTGTAGAAGCAGTTTTCAATTAGTAGGGATTTAAGAGAGTTTTTAAACTTCAGCAATGGGCATAGCTTTCTAACTTTTTCAGGTAGCATGCTGAAGAAATTGGATCCCGCATAATCAGGAGATTTCTTGTAGAATGTATGCGTAAACTTTTCAATATGTATGTGGTCCTTTTTGCGTGTTGTATATGAATGAAGGTCACTATTTTTCAAGTAATTATCTAAATTTTTATAAATATGCTGTAATAATTTGAATATATACACCCCCGTAAGAGTTAAAATTTTATTATTTTTAAATGTATCCCTACATGATTCGCGAAACGATAAACCAAATATAGGGCGAATTATCCTATTTTGCAGGATAAACACCCGTAGAACGTCTGTTGCTTGTCCCCACGATACAATATTATAGGAGATCGAAGAATACACCGTGGCATAATAAAAATTCAGTAGAGATTTTACATCAAGAGACTTTTTTAATGTAGCTAAGGCAAAATAAGCGCTGTTCAATTTGGCACAGACGCAGTCAATCTGATTACCCCATCCTAAGGAGTTATCAATTGGGGTACCAAGAAATTTTGTAGACGTAGTAGATGTTATGTCAAAGTTATTTACATTAAAATTTAGATTTACCACTTGTTTTCTGTAGGGATTTGTAAATTCCATACAGACCTTTTTGCTTAAATTGATAATTAGGTGATTTCTTGTACACCACTCAGTGAAAGATTTTAGTGCTCTACTTGTAAGAATATTTATTTCCTCTCTAGTTTTTGCAGCTAATATGATTGTAGTGTCATCAGCGTACATAAACAACCTCCCCTCCTTAATATGGTAAGACAGATCGTTTATGTACAGAAGAAACAACAACGGCCCCAGAACACTCCCCTGGGGAGTTCCAAGCTCAACATTAAATTGGTCAGAATACAGATCTTCAAGTTTTACAGCTAACTTTCTATGTGTGACATAGGAGATAATCCAATCATTCATGGACCCGCGAATTCCCATACAATTAAGTTTTCTTGATAGGAAAAGGGGATTGATAGTGTCAAACGCGCGGGATAAATCGAAAAAGACACCTTGGACCAGATTCCCACTATCTAATTTGTTGATAATATATTGGGTAAGTTCCGTCGTGGCAGTCTCAGTTGAGAGCCCCTCACGGAAGCCATGTTGACAATTAGTTAATATATAATCATCGCTACTCCAGATTTTGAGACGCATGTAAAAGTTACGGAATCTGTTCTACAAAAATTATTAAGTTCCGGCCTTACAGTGAATAGTGAGAAATGTGAATTTCTCAAATCGGAGTTAAAGTATTTAGGATATCTAGTTACGAACGATGGATTGAACACGGGTCCTAGTAAAATAGAGAGTATGGTTAGTTATCCCGTTCCCAAATGTGTTAAGGATGTACGTCGTTTTATCGGAATGGTATCCTGGTATAGGCGATTCATACCAAAATTTTCATTACGTCTGTCAGCTTTAACTAAGTTAACACGAAAGAACTCTAGATTCGTTTGGTATTCAGAATGTGAAGCTGCGTTTCAAGATATCAAACAGTTGTTGATGTCGGCTCCTATATTGGCTTGTCCCGACTACTCAAGGGAGTTTATTTTGCAATGTGATGGTTCTCAGGTGGGAGTAGGATGTGTGCTCACTCAAAATATCAATAACGAAGAGAAAGTTATCTCATATGCCAGTCGAACCTTAACTCCCCAGGAGTCACAGTACTCTACGACGGAAATCGAATGCTTGGCTTTGGTTTGGAGTATAGAAAAATACCGCCCATACATAGAGGGAGTAAAATTTTCTGTTATTACGGATCATTCTGCGCTACCACATTTCTTGAATTAGCAGCGACAAGAGTTGATCTCTTCAAAAGACGCTCTATCATGGGTTTGCCTGTATAATCCGAACAACATGATTTATGATATTTAAGGTTTTTCGCGACATAACCTTGTAAATTATTCTCGAGTTTCAAAATTACCCTGGCCCATTTTCATCTCGTAGTATTTTTCGAAGATGTGATACCTCTGATAAACGAGACAGTACAGACAGATTTAGTTTTCTGACACAACACACAATATATTCTGAGCTAACACTAATCAAAATGTAGTAACAAGGGAATCCATTCTAATGTCTATTCTGAAACAAAAGAAAACTCTCGCATGATAATTGCTTACCCCATTTGGAGGCCCATGGAATTTTAAACTATACGAAATAATGAAAATCTGTTTATATTTTACACACAATGTGAAGAAATATCCTTCAGAATAGCTGTGATTAACTGTCTTGTTGTTTTTTTGAAATATATCTCATTTTAGACCCCCATAACATTCAGTGAAACAGTTGTTACGTAAAAAATTTAAAAAAATGTAAAAATCAGCACACACACAAACATGCTTCTGTATTTTAACTAGAATTTTCGTCATCGCCAAGTATACTTAAGTAACTGCTATAATAAAGAACTTTATTTGCCTCTTTTAGTAATAATTTGTTCAATATATCACATAAATCAGCTTTTAAACTAGCAATATCAAATATATTTCTTTTGCAGTCTATAAAGTAAACTTGATGACAATTCTGAGATAGATCATAAAAAATTCTCATAAAACTGCTACCCCTAAACTAATATTAAATCACATCAGATTCTCGTTGGATATTTTTACAGACAAAGTAAGAATTAGGAAGTTTAGATGACAATTTTTATTCCTTTTTGTTTCCGAGTGAATTCTAATTATTACTTTCTGCCAAGGAATAACCGAGATATAATCCTTCTCAAGTTTTCCGAGCAATATGTCTCTTCCTATCCATTTTTATTTTTTACACAAACCGTCAAATGGAGATATCCCTAGTTTAATATTACTTTAATTCATGTTATTCCACGCTAGTCCTGTGGCTTCACGCAATACGTTTTCGCTTAAAAAGCAGAAATAAATTATTTTTGTAATCTGTGGTTCTTAACGATATTCGTGAGGGCTAGAGGTGTTCCTCATGTCTAGTTCTTGTATCACGGGCACTATTGTTAGAAATGGTGAATTTTGGCGTAAGAAATAGTAATAATAATAATAATAAAAATTATTGACTCATTCGACCATTTTACATGATACAGGCTAGGTCAAAATTATACAATTGCAGCAATAGAAAAAACAAATAAAACAAATAGTACATGCATATACATACAGTTCGAAGTTTTACATTTAGATTACCTACTAAAGAAAGTTAAATTAAACATTCTTAAAACTCTCAACACAAAAATTGAACCTTCAAGAAAAGAAGCAAATAACACAGCCGCACAAAAAAAAGTTCTCCACCACGAACCAAAATATATAGATTTTTCGACTCTGAATCCGAATCCATAGTCCAATGGTCCTGCCAGTTTCTTAAATAAAGTGCCATTTACTGAATGATATTATACAAAATTTTATGAACCAAAAATAAAACATGGCGCTTTTGCCTCTTTAACGGTACCGTTAAACTTTAGTGGCATGTACAAAGTCGCCTCTAATTTTAAACGATGTTGGTTAAATTTAACCTTAAAAAAAGTATACAGAATACCAGTGACCGTTAACTTCATTCCGCTAATTATTTTAACAGTGACCTTGTCGTTAAAGCTAACAAAAATGTTACAGAATAGACCTGATAGAGTGTCAATCGAGTATCCAAGATGTAGCCCTGGGGGTTCCCCAAGGCTCAATATTAGGCCCTCTGCTATTTTTGATATATATTAACGACCTGCCAATTATATTCAACATGGTGTTACCACGATGTATGTAGATGATACCACTGTCTCGGTATCAGCTGTCACACAGGAAGAACTGTATCACAAAATTTCTGTTACACTTGACGATGTACACGCATGGTGCCAGAGAAATAGGCTCATTTTAAATGACGAAAAAACAGTTTTTATAAATTTTAATTTTAGGAGAGCATTAACGTCTAGTGATAACATAACTTTTACCGAGTCAACAAAATTTCTAGACACCTACATAGACAGCAGATTAATATGGGAATTGCATATAGATCATATTTGTAAATTGCTAAATAAAGCATACTTTGCTGTTTTACAGCTAAAAGATACAATTGCCCAGACGGGTCTATTAAGCGTGTACTATGCTTTAGCTTATTCACATCTGTCATTGAATATATTAACCTGGGGACGTTCAACTCATATACAAACAGTTTTTGCGTCCCAGAAAAGGTTACTAAGATTAATTTTCAATATAAATAATAGAGCTAGCTGTAGGCCATTATTTAAAAAATACAATATACTTACAGTCCCTAGCATCTATATTTACAAATGTCTGGTATTTGCAAAAATTAACTTGTGTACATTCTCCACCTTTGCAGATAATCAGCTGTATAGTACAAGACATAAAGATTTGTTGGTGATCCCAGTGCATAAAACAGCGACATTTCAAAATTCACTACACTATAATTGTATTATATTTAACAGCGTTCCTAAAACTATGAGACAATTAAACTTACCGTCATTTTAAAAAGAAATAAAAAAACTTTTAATAACAAATGTATTTTATAGTGTTGATGAATTCCTAAATAGATAAAAATTTATTTTTTTTTTAATTTCCCTGTCTATTTTACTATATTTTTACATTAAAAGAGTTTTTATATGAGGTTTGTTTGTTTTATACGTATTATACATATACATATTATACATTCTTTTATTATTTTACATTTTTTTGTATTTATGTGTTTTATAAGTTTGTGTTTTTATGTGCCTTATTTTAACTTTTAATACTATACCGAAACATAAATTAATTATGTTTTTAATTTGTACGAAGTAACTTAAGTAAATATTGTTTTATTGACGTGCCAAATGTACGTATTTGTATCTAAAATTGGTTAAAAAAAATAAATTCTATGGCCATAACGCCCGCTCATTATGTCCGTGGTCATTATGAGCGTCTTTATGGTAACCGTATGCAAGGTATAACTAACAAATAATATGCTCTTACTCTCTTAAGAGGTTTACCTGATGGCTCCTTTTACCATTTGAAGACTGTAAGTTATGGAGGCCAGAAGCAGATGTATGAAATAAAAAAACCGAGAAATTCAACGGTTTGATTCGGAATAACCATATCAATTTGCGCTTTTATTAAGAGACTTGTTGTCATCAGAAACCTCTGATAATAACAAGATTTAAAGATAGACTATAAAAATTTAATGTTCGGCCCCAAGGAGTAAACCTATCATGCCTTAAGTATTTTTGTGTGCTGAAACCGAATTTTCAATTTAAAAAATTTTCTACTGCGTAGTTTTCCAGTATACGGTTTTTGACAATAAAAGCCGAAATTTACTCGAAATCTACGAGGTAAAAAATGTTTTATATTGAAAATTCGCATTCAGCAGTCAATAATACCTAATGCATGATAGGTTTAGTCTTCGGAACGGAACATTTTTTTGTTAACCTATGTAATCAGTCTCAATTTCACTTGATCTGCCATTGTAGTATAGTATCACTTTCCCTACTTCACCTGGTTTTTTCCTTGTTTCGAATTTCTGCTATACTCAGCAAAGGCGCAAAATTTAAATTCAGAACATCCAGAAAAATACACATGTTACTCATTCAGAATTACTTCGAGTAATTTATTGACTACCACAGACCTCAATGTTCTCTAGCTGAAAATAATAATAATATAATAATAATAAATCGTCTTTATTTTTGTAAGTGAAATACAAAGAAAATGTATTTACAATATGTTAGAGATGTTGGGGGTGCTCGGTGACGTTTAGCCAAAGGCTACTCTTGCACTTAACCTAGCATTTTGAGGACAATGGTAAGTAATAAACTAATTCTAAATTAAACTAAAAGTAAGATGTCTAAGTACACATGCTAATCTTATAAATGAAAGAAAATAGAAAAAAAACATTAATTAGGTAGATTTAATGTGAAATTTATACGAAGTTAGTACTTAAATTAATTTGATATGTATCTATAATTTATATTTACTTATCTATTAAAATACATGTTTTTTATAGATATACGAAACTGATGCTGTGACATCGATTTGAAATTTTCGGGTATACCATTGTACAATTTTAAAGCGTTATAAGAAAACGACCTTTGAAAGATGGTTGTAGTATGTTGGGGCACTGTAAGTTTGGAGTGAAATCTAGTACTAATATTGTGTATAGAATTTCTAGGTATAAGTTTTTGTCTAAGATAAACTGGAACGGAGGTCAGTAAAAGTTTGTGAATAAAAGTTAAATAGTGATAGTTTGTTTGTTCCGTCATTTTTAACCATTTAAGTTGTGAGAATTTGTCAGATACGTGATCAAATTTCCTCAGATTACATACAAACGGACAGCAAAGATTTCGTACTCTTTGAATGCGATTTTGCGTAAATTTATCCAGGCATGGAAAATATACAATGTCACAATAATGAAAAATAGGTATACGAGTGACTCACAAAGTTTTTTCCTTACTTTATAATTCATTATATATCTGTTCGAATATAAAACTTTGAGTTTGATGTAGGCCCTTTGAATTAGCTTAGACACGCGTGAATAAAATCTGAGTTTTTCATCAAATATAATCTTGGGAAAATTGCAGTACGATGTCATCTATCATTACATTTAGCTCATTTTTTACATTTATCAGCTTATTGTCAGAACAAAATAGCATAGCTACACTTTTATTTGGATTTAATTTTAAATTGTGTTCTGCAGCATACGTAATGATTGATTGAAGGTCCTCGTTAATTGTACGAGATGCAGATTGGGTTTCAGAGGGATGAAAGGAGTATAACATCTGTGTATCGTCTGCATACGATTGAAGATGTGAATGCTGAATTTGTCTTGAAATATCTGCAGTGTACAATAAAAATAGTAGTGGACCGAGAATTGAGCCTTGTGGTACGCCCGAAATAAAATGTTTTGCGGTGGATGTTTCATGAGCCACAGTTACTCGTTGGTAGCGATCGTATAAATACGACTTAAAAAAGCTTATGGCTGTTTCATCAAAACCGTAATAATGTAATTTATCGCACAGTAAATTGTGATCAATGGTATCGAATGCTTTTGAGAAATCTAATGATATAAGAACTGTCGCAAGTTTTTTATCGCGGGCTTGTAGAATATTTTCAAGTAAGTTTAATAACGCTGTGGTTGTACTATGTCCTGCGCGAAAACCAGACTGATGCATGGGGAGTACCATGTTTGCCGATAAATATGCCGTAATCTGACGTTGAACGACCTTCTCTAACATTTTTGACAAGACAGGTAAAAGACTAATGGGACGTAAATCAGAAATTATTTTAGGATCATTTATTTTGGGTAGCGGACGAATAAGAGCGTTCTTCCACTTCGTCGGGAAATAGCCTTCTTCTAAACATATGTTAAAAATGTGAACTAAATATGGAGCAATAACCGGAAAGCATAATTTAGCCATTTCTAGAGACATTTGATCGTCACCACTGGCATTAGATTTAAAAGTTGACATGATCTTATTTATTTCTTTAATATTGGTTGGAATAAATGAAAACACTAAATTCTCGCTAAACTTAGCATTTTTGTAAAAATCTGCAGCCTGAGCAGAGTTATTTCTAGTAAATACTGAAATAAAAAATTCGTTAATCTCCGAGGGGTTTTGTAAGTTAGGTAGAGTAGCTTCGGCTAGACTTCGCCCTTGGTATTATGTATGTATTAATACTAAATAAAGGCAATTTATTATTATTATTATTATTATTATTATTATTATTAATTCTATATCATTTTTAAAACGAATATTTAGGACTTTCAGACCTCTTCAAATTTCTTTCTGGTTTTTCTGCTTTTGAAGAAAGTTTAAATATGCTAGTTTTTCCCTCCTTATTGACGCTAAAGCATAATTGCGTAAATTTTTATAATTACTCCAGTTTTCGTCATTTTTGTGGCATTTATACTTTCTTAAAGCTCTATCGCGTTCTTTCAAAATTAATTTTAACGTGTCTGTCATCCACGGGGCATGAGGTTTATTAACTCGAGCAGTTTTTACAGGAGCACCTGGAGAGTGGAAGTCTTCCACTGTTGCCGAAGTTACGAGGCGGATAGCACAACAAATAAAAGTGAAGTGGCAAACAATATTTTATATCACCTGAGTATCTCTGAAGTTGTTTTTGGTACATCGTTAGGGGGAAACCAGGCAAACATGAATAACGAAACTCACGACAAATATGTTACAATAATTCTAATTTCACTATATAAATTATACACTATCCATAGAAAAACTCTGTATTTTTTATAATGTAGATAGATCCTCATCTACTTTCCTGGGGATATAAAATCACCTACGTCCCATGAAACAGTGTCGTAAGAGCATACTTTCTATTATAATGGGAGAAGCAAAGATAACATAACCCTACGCAAAGTGCATAATTCATAAGATAATCCACCAGACTATGCGAGATTATTTTATTTAACCATCCACTATATCACCCAAGCCGTACAGTATGATTGATGTTGAGCTTTTGTTTGTTTTAATTAATACATAACTTGAATTAATATAAGTTAATTAATATACCGCTATGTTTTTACTGTGGTCTATTTAAATCCTGTCACGGTTTTACTGAATCGATTTCTGCGCAAATTCAGGCCATTTTTAAAAGTTACAATTAAAAATGTCAATCAACTGGAATTGCTGATTTTATAAGCGTGAATTGAATTAAAGTGGATCGAAGCCGTATTTATTATTTAAATTGAACTTGTTAAATTTTATCATATATCTATAATCACTTACTAGTGAGGACTGTTAAGCACTGTTACAAATAGTGTAAAATTTATTTTATTATAGTGGCATTCAATTGCAGAATTATAATTATTTCAAAATTATTTACATAGTATGTAAACGTACATCTACTAACATTTTTAAACATAGATTTACTTTTGTGATCATTTACAAGTAAGGTGAAGGGAAGAAATTAATTGTTGGCAAAAAAAGTTAAATTGCGTTATTTGGCGAATAGAAGACACAAGGCACGATTGGGTTATACAGTACATATACATGGTGATGTTCCAATACATGTGGTGAACAGCCTAGAGGTTTCGATTGACAAATGTAGCAAGACAGTTTTAGTTTGTCGACTATCAGTATTTTAACATTTAAAGCTTCAACCCCCGCCCCGTGACGTATATAGTTTTATTATTTTAAAACATCGCGTCGGTCCGATGCGAATGGCCCATGTTTATTTGTCGATCAGGGTTGGGTCTAGGAAATGTGTCATCTCGTAAATATTTTCTCGCGTCTAATAGAATGACTATGTTACAATTATAATCTTTATTTTATCTTAACTTCTACATTTGATAATATTTAAAGTTATTGATTAAGTTTTGTAATAGCTGGGGTTTTCTTCTTCTAATTATATGAATTAATTAGACATTATCATTGGCGCAGTATGGAGTGTCACTTTTGTAGACCCCGACGATATTATGATCTATCAAAATCCCTTTCTCTTCTAGGTGGTTATATCCCTTGTTGGTGTCTCTCAAATAGGTTACTTCTCAATTGAACTTTACAGAATTTAAAATTAACTCATTTACGTATGAAGCAAATAAAACACATGATTTCTAAAAACCCTTAAACCACTATATTTACAAAAGAAAAATGAAAACAAATGAAAATGAGAATCACAAACATTTAACGATTAAATAAATTAACAAACAGTAAGTACACTATATCAGAAAATGAAATGGTCCGCAGCTAGTTCAAATCTTTCGCTGAATCGCGGCCGAATACTCTTAGTTCAATTACATCACATTGATTTATTATTATTAAAGCCGACAGAATACTGAACAAATGTACTGAAACTCAAAAATTGAAAAAGGTTCGCAAGACGAGAATTTACTATACCCTGTAGGTAGATGATGACCGATCAGACGCTAAGCCAAGAGTGTCGATATTATCCCATCGAAATAAGATTTCTCAAAAGTGGGTGGATCACCCAAAACTTCCACCAAATGAAAAGAAACGCTTCCTGTGTTAGGCTATCCCCCAACAAGTTACCTACGGACCATGGAATTACGGAAACTGACGTTATGTGCACCACATGGTGACATACCTTAAACATCCCTAATCTTCTATTATCCTATGTCGGCCTATCTATCACTTGATGCCACTACGGCAGTTGAAAAAAAAAACATTTTTGTCAATACTTGACTTTTGTATGGGGAAAAAATCTACCTCGGTTGGCCTATCAAGTTTATTACTAACATTATTACATATATTTTCTAGTGAATCGATTACTTTACTCCTTAAAGCTATATAGGACCCCTACCGTGACGGTTCGACGTATTTTATCAACTGGCCTGGATAAACATGTGTTTGACCATTTTTTTTAACTTGAAATAACACGACTCTTTTGGACATAAAATAATTTAGCTGTTATTTATTTCTTCCCTGTAACTAATCGTCGACCCAATAATAAGAACTAAAGGTAAAAAGCATCTGCACGAGGCTCTAAAGTAAAAGAGATATTTCTCTGACAAGTATTTAACGTTGTTGTACTAAAGTCTCGCCCCTGAAATATTACTGATGATCTGAAAGAAGAAAATATTCTGTTCGCGATAGGGTTGTACTTGACTTTCGTTACAGTTTCTTTATCCATTCCTGGGAAATCTTTACTGTAATACCCTTGTCCTCTGACAGAAAGTATTTCGGGTAAGCATAGAACTAGTTAAAGTAAACCGGATTCTGCCATGATGTCTGCCAGATTCCGGACACAGGTTTATGAAATATAATGAATTTCGTGTAGTATGGTAGAAATGATGGAAAAAATTCTCGGTACTGGTTTTCTTCTCTATTTGCTTATTTAACATCGGTCTGTTTGCGCTACTAAAGTCAATCACCGACGCCAGGTCATCAGTTGCCCACAACCTGGAAGTTTTACCGGACCTATGCTCTATCGAAAACTGGGACTTTTTATTCACCTACCATTTCATAGACAGTCCGAAGGATAGTATATTCACCATGCAACTCCCGCCTAAAGTTTCATATCTTCTACGTATGAGCTGATATACAAGTCATGAGAAGGTGGAGCGAGAACCCTGTACAATGTACAAGACTGATCTCCCATCCAAGTACTCACCGCGCTTCGAGTTGCCTGGTCTTTCATATCGAAATATCAGTATAGCCAAAACTCATCGATTAGTAGGGAACCGAGGCATCTGAAAAACGTCTGCAAGGAGAGGCCTAGGCCTAAACCAGTCGAGAACATGCAGAAATTGAAAATGGTTCCCCATAGAAAATCACCTGCCGCATTCGAATTTTGAAGTCACGTTAATATTCGGGATAGCGAACACCCAAAAGAGTCAATTTTACCCCAAAATCGAAAATACACATGTTTTAATACTTCTCAAGTCATATATATCTTCCTTATTAAAAACATATTGAGCCAATTTTCTTTGCTAAATGATTGTTATCTGGTTAAAACACTGCTGAAGGAAATTACACGTTTATAAGACGCTGTCGTTTTTGTGTAGTTACATTTCGAGTCATTGCGGAACGATCGAAATTTGTTGAAATAAAAAAAAAGCAGCTACAAAATTTCGCTAAAAATACCGTAATTGTTTTTAGTGAAAAGATTCAGTGTAAAAGAAGTTATAATAAGTTTGCTTTTCTTGCCGTATCAAACGCTTAGCATTGCACGTTTCTTGTAAGTACGGTAACTTAAGAACGAAAAGTCCGATTTTATTGAAATTAAGAGAGTAAGTTAGAGAAGAAACTTTATTTCTTAATAGAATTGATCGGTAAACACAAAAAGTATTAATTATTTAAATTTTTTTAAATGTGTCTTGTAATTAATCAAAAACCATCTAAAACTAATATTCTTTACAAAAAACTGCGAAGTGTTCTATAGAATATGCAACAATTTTATCTAAAAAGTGCAGTAAGTCGGCGACGAGTTTAATGGTTAGCTTGTTTAAATTACATTGAAGTCTGGGGAACACACGTAGTTTGATAATTTCGTACCTCGCGAAATAATAGGTACTTTATCGTGAAACTGCTTTTACTTTATGAGCAATATCGTCACTACTGGGATATTTTGCACACCATATATATTTGCTTCAGTATGAAGAAGTGTTCTAATTTCAGCCACAGTAAATAATTCGTTTTTGGCAAATAAAGATTTTTCCAGATTTGGTAGAATGTTACAAAATATGTAAACAATAATACTTTTTCAACACTTTAATTGCATCGGGTATGTAAAAGTTTTATCATGCACAAAATGTGAGACTAAAAGTCGTTTGCTATCATGTGTCCAAAACCTTGAATTCTGTGTAATATTTTACTATTATTAATTTTTCTAAATTTCATCCTGTCTACTAAATGAAACCACACCCGTAAGTTTTCTGTTGCCTTTCTGATCACGTTCTTTGCAGCAGATAAAATAATTATTTGATAAAATTGCCGTTGTTTCTGATCTTATTTTTGGCATTTGACCGTCTGCAGGTTGCTACTTTTATCGTAGTAGATTCTTGTATAAGATCTTCTACACTGCATATGTCAGATAGGATTATTCGAGAAATAAAATAACCTCTCTTTAAGATGACTCTTTAGGACAAAATATTATAACTTTATGTTGTCACAAGATATTTAAAAAAATTGAATTAATAAACAATAATTGATAGTCGTAAACGCAAAATAGTCTATATCTCCAGTTTTAGTTAACGGATTGAAGTCTATCTAGGTTCAAAATTTTCAATTTTTTATTTTCTTTCATTTGTCGACATTTGCATTTCGTGGAGCCGTTCCTAAGCCGAGATATTTCATTTGTTTAGTAACAATTGCAGTTGGTAAAAAACAAAAAACAAAAAAGCGCCAAGACCACAGAGAAATGGAAGTTTTTATCAATATTTATCGATTACCGCGGGTGGAGAGTGCAAAAAATGACATGGAAAGTCGTACATCCTCAATAGATAAATTAGCTTATTTGTTTAAACTATTGCAAAATACGTGAGATATCGACACAAGAAAAAAACCGTAAATTCCATGAAATGAAAATGAAATGAAACATTTTGACACCAATAAAGTATCCGTATGACCTTTTGTTGAACAGAAAAAAAATTGTTAATTTAGGACCCTCAATTTGTTTATAACAATTGAACTGTCAAAGATCAAAGGTCACTGCAAACGACGTGTATTGATAAAATCTTCGGAATTACTCTTCTAAGCCCATTGTTTGTAAGAAACGTAGCTGAAAGACACATATTTTTTTAAATAACTATGTGAATATGTAATAATCTATCAAATTGTTCCATTTCGTTTATAATTTTCTATAAGCAAACCAAGCTAAGTCAACTAATACAAATAAGGTTTGTAAGAACGAATGGTTAAATAAACAAGTTAACCATTATATTCTTCACCCATTTACTGCACTTTTCATATAAATGTTGCAAATAATATCTGTTTTAAGCATTTTTTGTCTAATTACAAAATAAAAAAAATTATTTAAATACTTGATTAATAAATTTTTAATTTATTCATCGATTTTGTTCAAAAACAATAGGGTTGTTCATCTAGCTAACACTGAATGAATTTTGTTGCAAAAGGCTGTTGCTTAGAGGTTCATAAACTAATATACGATTCAAATGTATTGATCCTTCACTTTAACTGCGAATATCTCGGAAACGGAGGAGCAGAAAAATTTGAAAAAATTATGTGTTCATTATGAGTCTATAGTAAATCAATAGCTGAAATTTGAATGATGTACATTGAACGCTTTTGAAGTTCTGCTGAATTATATTGAAAAATGTCCTACTTTTTAAGGAAATTTTGACCATACCAGTTTTAAATCCATTATATCTTGTAAAATATGTATACTATGTAAATGATATTTTAGACACTGATGAAGCACGGCATTTTTTGGCGAGGAAATTTTTTCATATTTTTTATTTTAAAATTTTGCAGTTATTCTCAAAAACGTGACGTCATGTTTATTCGGTTATTTATCAATGTATTTAAAAAAATTTTGATAAAATAGATAACTGTATAAAATGTAAGCATTTTTAGAAAATATAATTAGTATACAGGGTTGGGCAATAGTCCCGGAACGGCTCGATTACAGCCGAACGGAACCTCCTATCAACGTCGGGTTTTCGACACTGTATTCAGTGACATTTTTAGAACTTCTTGACATGTATTTCAGGACCGTGACGTCATTACGTTCGGAGGTGTGACATAAGTGTCAATTTTTTTAAATGAAACACCCGGTATATTTTTCCATATTTGTATACTTTAAGGAGTCCCAAATTCAACGATGTAGCGTTTGTATGGATTCTGTTATGTAATGTAGTCTCAATAAGGGAAAATTAGAAATTACAATCGTAATTAACAGAGAATAGTTTTATTTTATTAAATGTTCAAATTGGAATCCTTCCACTGCCTGACAATGTGCTAGCCTGTCCACAAATTCCCGCTGAACATTTTGAAGGGACTGAGGTGTAATATTAACAGCAACCGCTAGAATTCTTTCTTGAAGCTCTTGTACCGTGGCAGGTCTTGTGCGATACACCACAGACTTCAAATGACCCCAGAAAAAAGTCAAGAGGGGTTAGGTCGGGTGACCTAGCTGGCCATTCGATATGACCCCTTCTACCTATCCGGGGAAAGACAGTGTCCAAAAAATCTCTTACAATTCTGGCATAGTGTGGCGGAGCTCCGTCTTGCTGGAAGTACACGTCATTTGCGATCACCTGAGGATTTTCGCGGTTGGGAAATATCTGAATTAGTTAAATAGGTATCAGCAGTTAAATTACCATTTAGAAAAAACGGCCCTATTACATGTGTTCCAATTATGCCCGTCCAGACATTTTGTTTTGTGGATGTTGTGTGTGCATTTCTTCCATCCAATGTGGATTCTCAGCAGACCAATAGCGACAATTGTGACGATTGACAAATCCATTTAAACAAAATCTGGCCTCATCGGAAAACAAAATGCGATCTACAAACTATGGTGTCTCGTCTAAGAAATTCATAATTTGTTGGCAAAACTGCATTCGACGATCAGGGTCATCTTCCGCAAGTTCCTGAAGTAAGCTGACTTTATAGGGATGTATTTTATTTCTCCTGAGCATTCTTCGAATAGATCTTTCACTGTTACCAGTATCTAATGAAAGTTTCGGAATTGACGTTTTAGGGATAATGAGAACAATTTAACTATGACCTGTGTTTTTATTAAATGACTACAAAAAAACTTGTTTACGTGGGTCTTAGTTTTGTAAAAAAAAATGGTAAAAAAAGAGTGTCTTTTTTGGATACAGCTGTTTGGATATCCACTGCTCTCTGTTAATTACGATTGTAATTTCTAATTTTCCCTTATTGAGACAACATTACATAACAGAATCCATCCAAACGTTACATCGTTGAATTCGGGACTCCTTAAAGTATACAAATATGGAAAAATATACCGGGTGTTTCATTTAAAAAAATTGACACTTATGTCACACCTCCGAACGTAATGACGTCACGGTCCTGAAATACATGTTAAGAAGTTCTAAAAATTTCGCTGAATACAGTGTCGAAAACCCGAAGTTGATACGAGGTCCCGTTCGGCTGTAATCGAGCCGTTCCGGGACTATTGCCCAACCCTGTATATCAAATATTAATTTAGTTATCAAGCGTAATAGATAATATTATTACAAACATGCAATGATATTATCCTTTACGCTTGATAACTAAAATAGTATTTGATATATACCAACTCTTTTTTCTGAAAATGCTTATATTTTACATAATTAACTATGTTATAAAAAAAATCTATATTCATTGTTAAATAACCGAATAAACATGACGTCATATTTTTGAGAATAACTGCAAAATTTTAAAATAAAAAAATTGTGAAAAAATTTCGTCGTACAAAAAATGCCGCGCTTTATCGGTGTCTATAATATTATTTACATAGTATGCATATTTTTCAAGATATAATGGATTTAAGACTGGTATGATCAAAATTTCCTTAAAAAGTACGACATTTTCAATATAACTTATCCAATGTACATTTTTTAAATTTCAGTGATCGATTTAGAATAGACTCATGATGAACACATAATTTTTTAAATTTTTTCTGCTCCACCATTTCTAAGATATTCGCGGTTAAGGCGAGGGGTCAATACATTTGAATCGTATATTAGTCTCATCGAATTTGGTAAAAAATTGACGAGATGTAATTTTTTTATACTTTAAAGTTTTGTCACACCTATGCAACGTGCATGTGTGAATTCAATCGATTAGCAATCTTAACTTTGATAGGGTGCTAGTCAGTTGGGTTTTGAGTTTGAAAAGATAAACGTCAAGTACCGGTGCTACGCTGTCCAACTCCTCCCCTGGAGGTTGGCTCCCCAGGGGTGATGAAGGTGATGAATGTGATGATTAAAAATGTAATTAGATCTTGGTTTATATTTCTTTGTTAATAAACTTGTACCTTTGTTTTCTACCGCCGGTAATGCTCTGTGCGAGTAGCATGGGGAATACCTGTGGACGTCACGCTTTTGGTCAATAAATAAGCCAAACAACCCTAAATTGGATTTGACCCGTGATATAAGAGAATATCATCCAAGAATTACTTAGTGATGAACTTTAAATAATCCGTAATACATCTGTGTTCTTAGAAAAGAAACCATTTATGAATATAATGTTTTCAAACATAATGTTTGCGTACTGATTGGACAGTATATGTGTTTCTTCTTCTATCCGTATCTCCTACAATTCATCATCTTCGACGTTTTTCTGTAAAATAATATTTTGTCCGCGACCGTTTCATGATATACCAATTAGCAATTAATCATTAATCACTAGTGATTAAAAATCACTGGCAGGTATTTCTTCGACGCAACTTTTTAGTACAATTTATGGTCAGTTTGTGAAACGTTATATAGAATTATTCGTTAACTGTCATAGCTACAATTGTATGAACAATTTTACTGTTTTTATGAAAGGAACCCGCACATTTCTTATAGAAAATGTCTCACAGCTAATTTAGCTGAGATCTCAGTATACTGTAGATAAAATCAAAATTTCTCATGGGCACAAGGTTGACAAGTTTTCCAGATATCGTTTCTTATGGCAAGTGGCCGGTGAAATTTCCTGGAATCGATATATGTTATTCCTCTCGAGCTCCTAATCAAAAGTTCTCCTGGGCATAAGGTCAGAAAATGGACAGTTTTCCAGATATCAGAGGTTGCTGAGTAGACTTTGCACCCTGGATATCTGGAGAACTGTGCATTTTTCGACATTGTGCCCATAAGAACTTTTTATCAGTAGCTCGAGAGGAATAACATATATCGGTTCCAGCGAATATCAATGAGGGCCACTTCTCATAAGATATCTAGACAACTGTCCATTTTAAGACCTTGTCCCCAGGAGAACTTTTGATCACTAGTTCGAGAGGAATAACATATATCGATTCCAGTGACTTTCGCCAGAGCAGGCGGGGGGCACTTTCCATAAGAAATGAGCATCTGCAAAACTATCCATTTTCCCACCTTGCGCCCCTGAGAACTTTTGATCAGGAAGAAATTATCTACAATATACTGCGATTTCAGCTGTTTTAGCGTCCATAAGAATTGTGCGGAGTCCCTTGTCAATAGGTAACTTTATGTAATATTTTAGAAATATCATTTTTTGTCACACAATTTCGTTTTTAAATTTCATTGAGTATGCCGTTATGTATCAAAAGAACAGCTTGTTAAAGTAAATTTAAACGTCAACGTTATTTGCAATAATTTTACATATTACTCAAAAAGAGTGAAAGTAAAATGGATACTGGCAGTGAAAGCGGAATTTCTTTGACACCGCCAGAGGTAAAGGAAGCTGCAGAAATCGCCTCGTTAAACTTGTTCCCCGAAAAATCGAGATAATTATATAATAGATGGCGTATGAATCTTCCTTAAATTTGAGAAATAAAAAGAAGATAAATTAAATAAATATCAAATATTCAATAGTCGTGGATATAGTGTAGTATTCTACTATCATTTAATGGCTATTATTTGCTCTGATGATTTACAACACTTGCCTGCAGCTCGTGTCTTAAACTTCACTCTCGCGAAAAATAGATTAGATTCTCATTGAATAATATACCATTATTAAGTATTCGTAAAGAATATGCCAATATACCAATGGATTATAAGAAAATACTTTCAGGCATCGTATTGTTGAAAGGTTGTTGTTCACATCAATATATTCCATTTTAATTAAAAACTTAATTAGTTTTTAAAAAATCACAATACTTTGACCTTTTTGAAAATATTGCTTAAGAGAAGGCATTTATAAATATTTTGTACAAAATTAAAAAATATTTAAAAAACCTCTATATGGCACCTCTACCAGAGAACATACACCATAGAGAAGCGACAGCAAGGCTTCCCGCGTTAACCGTTTTTGTATGCGCATGTGCAAGATAGGTTGTGTTGTTGTCAGTTTCACGTGCTTTTATTACGTTAAAGAACCAACCACCATTGGTCCTCTGGTTAGTGGTTAGAGAATAAACCGCCAGTGGCGTGTTCCTTACTCAGGTTATTACTTCCGTATTGTTAGTGCGTTAGTGCGTATGTTGATGTGTAGCCGAGTGCACTTCATAATTAAAGTGAAAATTAAAAATGTCTGGTTATTATTGTGCTTATCGTGGTTGTTCTTCGAAAAGCGGCGAAGGATTAAGTCTTTTTAGATTTCCTAATGAATATGAAAGATAAGTAATTATTATTATTATATATATGCATCTAACTTTAATACTATTTGTTATATTGCGATTTAAGTATTTTAAAAAGTGGTTATGCATAAATGTTAAAACGTTTTACTTCCACACAACGCCGGATTAAGGGTAACTGCAGGGATCTGGCTCAATCATTTTTATGAGACCCATTTTAGCTCTGATATGGAATTCTTTTTTTATTAAATTACAACGGGTCCGTTCGAGGCTCGGGGGCCTCCTGACGAATCCTACAATTATTTTTGTTCTAATCTGAAATTTGCAATTTTAGGTTAATTCTCATTTCATTTACATTACCGCGGGGGGTGTCGGGGGCCTGGCGCAGTTGCACTATTGCATCCCTATTAATCCGACATTGCGTCCACATAGTATAGTAACGGTAAAAAAAAAATTTGCTCAAATAGGCCGCTCAGAATGTCAGGGAATATCGATATTTTAAGTTTGAGAGAAAAAGATCTGTCTGACATCCGTCTGTATTGTTTTTTTTTTTTTTGGGTATACGATTAACTACTCTGGAACTATATTGACTTGAAACTTGAACCTGTGTATTATATCGAGATCAGATATACGTACCAGATTATTATTTTGGTTTTATTCCGTTGAAAGGTTGTGGGGTAAATATATGGGAAGTAAACCAGGTAAATGAGCAAGTAAGAGTGCACTTTAGGAGAAAGTCATAGAGGAAAAAAAGTCTTGTATTTTAATAATACATTGAGCAGAATTTTGTAGGTTATTTTTTCTCGTAACTTTTTATTGTCACTGCAATGCTGGTGAAACATAAATAAAACATCTTATGTCAAATATATATTAGCGATAATAAGTATGTAACTTACAGCAAAGTAAAAGTAAAAAAAAAAAGTAAAGTATAAAAGGTATAATGAATGAAACATATTCTTTATATAATTTTGCAAACAGTGGAAAGAAAAGCTATCTATGAGAACTAAAGGAAAAAACTATATATAAAAATATTAATGAAATCTTTGCATTCTTTCGATAACCTCTGACTTCTGGTTATGCTAACAAGCAGTAAACATTTTTTTTTATTTGCCATTCTCATTTTAACACTAGAATCCAACCTAGTCCCCTACGGCTAAGCAAGCTAAACTATTATCTACATGATCCCCTACGATATGTAAATTCAGTTAAAAATGAGAGCAAAGGCCTGAAATTAATTTATTTACGTACCTTGCCTTTAAATTTTTTTTTCATTCTAATGAATTACATTTTCATAAAATTCATTCAGTTTCTTGGTAATGCTTAGCCTTTGAAACGTTTTTCGTCCTTATTGTGGACTCATCAGAAAAGCCTAAAGCCACTCATAAACTAAGACATAAGCGTATAATAAACTAAGTATAATGAATGTTAGAACCTTTATTATTTTTTGTTTGCAGGGCTAGAATTTGGTTAGAGGCTTGCAACAGACAAGATTTATTGCCGAAGGTTATGACTGTAAACAAAAACTATAGGCTTTGTGAACAACATTTTGAAAATAGGTATATTTCTAAAGGAGATGTGAGAAAAACTTTATTGCCTGAAGCAATACCTACACAATTTCCTCACATTCTCAGAAGAAGTAGGCAAGTACAGCTTGACGAAGAAATCCTGGAGGAGCCTATAAAAAAAGTGACTATTTTGTCAGGTATGTACGGCATACTTTGTTTTAAATATGTCCAATAAAAGTATATCTTGATATTCTAATGGAAACTATATACATTAATTGTTTTCTTTGTCCAGATGATACAATTGTTTCTCCACTTATGGACAGAAAAGTTAGCAGCCTGTCTTCAACTTCTCAACAACCGAGTCAAGAATCTTCCTTGGCTGTAGATGGTGAGTTGCTCCAAAACTAAATAATGGATGTATGCCAGTATAAAGCACATTCATATTTTAATTTCTAAAGTTATTTCATATTTAATAAGTTCTTTTTGAGAAAAAATCACCCTCCGAGATTTTTTTCAATTTTGTGTACCTACCTTACTGTATTTTTGCCAATTACAAATATTTCATGTAATTGGTTTTAGTGTTGAAATTGGGATATCACTTTTAAGAACAGCAAATTTAATTTTTTTTCTTTTGTTTCAGGTCCAAGTACTTCTCGAGATATTAGTTCGGACGAGCCTATGGTTCTTTTTGATACATTCAAAGATATTAAACAAATTTCTCCACCGTTACTTTCACCTACAACTTCTACACAAACAGACTCTATATTGAGTAGTAACTCATCACGAAAACTAAAATTAAGAGCGAAGATAAGAAGTTTACAAAGAAGTAAGACCAAACGAAAGTTGTTGAAAGAATACGAGAAAAACTGGACACTTGAAGATTTTAATAAAATATGTGATACCTTTCTAAGCAAGCCTCTATCAGATATAGTAAAAACACACGCTGCTCTGAAAAACAAAAAACCAGTATCTCGAAGATATTCTTCACAAATGAAAGAGTTTGCTTTATCTCTCTACTTTTTAAGCCCTCGAGCCTATAACTATCTTAGCAAATTGCTAACTCTTCCATCGAAAAGAACCCTACAAAGAATAACTCTGATCTCCTGTAAGCCAGGTCTAGACAATTCCTCCATATTTAAGGCCCTTGAAATTAAAACGAAAACAATGCTGGAGCAAGATAAGCATTGTGTGTTATGCATCGATGAGATGTCTCTAAAATCTAATCTTTTTTTTGATACAGGCCGTGATAAAATTGTCGGTTTTGAAGATATCGGAGAAGAAAGAAAAGGGACTTCTATATCTAAAAATGCTTTGGTCATTATGGCTAGAGGGCTTTATTCCCCCTGGAAACAACCAATTGCGTATTTTTTCGTTGGATCGCAGCTTGAAGCAAAAAATCTTAAATCAATTATCACAAAATGTGTTTGTAAATTATCTGATATTGGTTTATATGTAGAGGGCGTTGCAAGTGACATGGGCTCAAACTTTATACAGTTAGCAAAATTGTTGGGAGTCACTACAAAAAATGTGGAATTTCAGATAGAAGGGAAGAAACTGGTTTATATTTTTGACCCATGTCATTTGATTAAAGCCACCAGAAATAATTTGCTAAAGCACTCTTTTCATTTTAATGGTAAAAAGACATCGTGGTCATTTATAAAATATTTCTATGAGCAGGACAAAAAACAGTTTTACAGATGTGCACCCAAGCTTACCAATTCCCATATAAGTCCTTCGAACTTTGAAAAAATGAGGGTAAATCTGGCTACACAAGTTCTTAGCCACACTGTAGCCAGTGGAATGAACACTTATATGGCTTTGAATGCACTTCCTGCAGATGCTATTGGCACAATTGAAACTATTGATATGTTTAATAATCTTTTCGATTTATTAAATTCATCTTCCTTGCGGCATTCAAATATATATAAAAATGCGTTTGATGGATCTGCATTTCAAAACGATTTCTTAGTAAAAGCCCTCACATTTTTGAAAGAATTAAAAATATTTAATAAAGACAATAAAAATATAACCAATAAAGTTAGATTTCGCAAATGTTGGATTGTAACCATAAATAGCGTTTTGAAACTGTGGGAAAAGCTTTCTAAATTAGATTTTATGTTTTTGAAAAACAGAAGGCTGAATACTGACTGCATTGAAAATTTTTTTGGAAGTATGAGACAACAAAGTGGCAATAACGTAAACCCGACCCCTATACAATTTCAAAGGGCATTCCGTAAATTGTTGTGTCAAAATTATTTTCACTCTAATGGCATGAATTGTAAAGACGATTTAGATAAATTATTAATAAATACAAAATCTACGAACACAAGTAATAACATGATTAACGAAGAGAAAGAAAAACCTTCTAAAGCCCTTGTTCTTCCTGATTACACATATACAAAAGAAACTATATCCGCCCAAAATGCTTTTAGTTATGTTTGTGGATATCTTTTAAAAAAGTCCCTGGAAGTTCACTCTTGTGATATTTGTAAATCTTTTGGAAAGCAGTGCGAGACTCTTAATTTAAATAATTTATTAACTTACTTCAAAGCCTTTAACGCAGAAAAACATATTTTTGGAAACCTCCAATCACCCCCTGAGGAATTTATTAATTTTATATATAAATTAGAATGCATGTTTAATGCCCAATTTGAGGAAATATGTACTGGAAGATCCGTTTCTAATGTGTTATTTCACATAATGAACAACATTGATTTTATACATCCATGTTCAGAATTCCCCAAGGAATACGTAAAAAAGTTATTTATAAGAATGAAGATTTTTTATTCCATTAAGTATACAAACAGGGATTTGAAAACAACCAAAACAAACAAAAGAGTAAAAAGAAAAATTAAAATTTTGTCACATTTATAAATAAAAATCTGTTATCTAAAACACGTGTTTCTTTTATTTTTTAAAATAGAAAAATTGTGATATTGCACAATAAGTATTTCACCTTAAAATATGTTTTGATAACGTGTATGCGCAATATATATTCTACTGTTTTATGTGAATGTAACTAATTGATATTTTAATAATATATAAGGGACGTTTTACCGCCATTGGGCCACCTACCTGTAAACAAATAAAGAATGTTGAATTACGTAAACAATAAAATGAATTTTCCGTTTATTTGAATCTTCTTTGGAAAATAATACTGTTTAAAACATAAACTATTATTTAAGTATATTATTCCATATTATTATGTGATATAGTAGCTTTAGAGTGCATTATTGCTATCAGTGTACATCCAACTTAAAAGTTCTCTCAGTGTACTAGGTTGTGTTTCACTCATGTTCAATGCCATTAGAACCAGTCCACCAAATATCAAAGGTTCCGACGTTACTGTCGCTTCTCTATGGTGTATGTTCTCTGCCTCTACTACGGTTAGATTAAGGTAAGCGGAAGCAAAGCTACATCTAATGTTAGGGCCGCAGTTATAATACGGTAAAATGGATAGGTAGGTATAAGAATGGTAAAATTTTTAGTGGTCGATAAGCAGGGCCTTTAGTCACAAGCGGTGAAATAGGCGATATTACATATTGCAGGAGAGAGGAAGCAATTTCCAAATATTTTCTCTGTAATTGAGAAATTAATACCCAGTTGCAACTGCTAGAAATGTGCGCAGAAGTTCTAGTTATTCAAAGAATGTATTTTCGTGCTGTTCATTTTATTTCTGTGGTAGGTATAGCAAAGTATTGTGAATATTACGTATAGGAAAACGATCAATTTTCGATTGCCTCTTAAAACACATATCCGATATAATAACTTTAATATTAGAAAACTTCAGAATTTAATAAATAGAGGAGCAAAATCTATCACTTGTAATAAATTATGTGGAAGATATACCACCGATATTGCATTCTCAATTTAGATCGATAAGTAATTTTTCTCTCAGTGCATTTTGGCGGATTACTTTGGCTTTTTCTCTTACTCAATACGGTGCAACGTATCTCACGAGACTTTTAACATCACACTAATAATATGTGAGGTCCCAGAAGGTATTTAAAATATCATCTCTCCCAAAAGAGTTCCAATCTTCCATGCTCATTATATTTCGTCGCTTCGTCGCAGTTTGTTTTCTCTCCGTGGTGTTATAGTTTCTATACTAACACGCTCGCCTACCTTTTATAATTTGTTCCGATAAGTTTATTATTTACTGAGGTAAGTAGTTTCAAAACAATTCCATCCATTTTTATAGTCAAATCCAGCTATTTTTTTAACAAATCTAAATCAAAGTAATAAAAATAATAGTAATAATAATAAGTAGTATTGCTGTCTCGGTAGTTACCTATAGTTTTGGAATTGTCAATAAGCTCCAAAGCGACATTGTGAAAATTTACACTAAGACTAGGATATCCTAACAATGGGCGCAGAAACGAGCACTCTCCTGACAAAGGTGTTGACATTAATGACGTCACACTTATGTGGAATGTGCACATTATTACTGACAGGGAAATTCGAACGAATCGACCATACGTAGCATAGTGAGACAAAACAGTAGTGTTCCACCCAAATCAACTTACAGATCGTGAAATTGGAGATTTTAAGATGCTTTTTTTTTAATATTCGTTATGAAATTCTCTACCAATCCCTTCAGTCGGATATTCGATTTTCGTTCCCAATTTGTTATAATTTTCATCTAGAAATGTATTTTTACTGAAAATATGAGTTCTTTTAATGAAAATTACTGTCAAAATCACAAATTTATAAATATTTTCGATTTTTTAATTTTAAATTTTCATTTTATAAATAAGCAAATGATTGATCAAATTTAAATAAATATCAATTATGGAACTAATTAATTTTAAAGCACTTTAAGTATCACTTTTTTTTTCCTTCTTCAATTCTTTGGGAGTTCCTGCCACATGTATGTTTTCTTTTTAAGCGGTGCTAGGGGAATCTACAAAATATATCACAATTAACCAGTATGATACTGGTAAATAACCTCTACGCCTGTGACGTTTACGTCAAAGGATCAGTTAGAGGCTGTTTTTTTTTAAATAAACAACACAAATAAGTATAAAAACTTGAAATTAAATATTTCGCCGACGTTTCGGAAATCTAATCTGTTTCCTTTTTCAAGGCTTTTTGAAAAATCTTTTTTTGCTGTGTATGACAAATACACAGCTCTAAGAATGTTTGTTATATTTAATATCCATAGATACTTACTATTTACATAGAACTGTTGATATAGTTAACAGTTTTTTAGTTTTTTTTGCAATGTTAAGTTTGTGATGTTCTTCTGTTAACATTGGCAGCCAAGTTAGAAAAGGAAACTAGAAATGAATTACCATTTTCAGATGTTTTCATTAAAAGAGTAAATGGTACAATTGAAACAAGTGTTTATAGAAAACCAACACATACCAACAGATATTTAAATTTCAACTCAAATCAGTCGATGCACGTTAAGAGGGGTGTTGTAAAATGTTTGTATGATAGGGCCAAAATCATTTCTTCTAATGATGAAATACTAAACAATGAGAAGCGGTTTATAAAGGATGTTCTTATTAATAACCAATACCCTGCGAGTTTTGTCGATAAAACCTTCATAAATATTGAAAATGGTAATCAGGTGCGACAGAGGCCTGAAAAACGTTACACAGCGTTAATTTCTTATGTATGCGGATTGTCCGAAAAGTTGCGCCGCATTGGAGATAGATTTGAATTAGGACGGTATTTCAAACAAGCAACACTTTAAGATCTATTCTGACAAAGACGAAATTGAAGAACCACGAGCAAAATTCAAAAAATTGCATTTATAGTATTCCATGTGAGTTCGACAAACAATACGTGGGTTATTCATCCAGACCTTTTAGTGTAAGATTGGGCGAACATCGAAATTATATCAGAAAAAATGAAATTCAGAGGTCCAAAATCTGCGAACACGGGTGGGAGAACGGACATAGAATAAACTGGGACTCAGCAAAAATTTTGACAAAAGAGGCAGATAGCAAAAAAAGAAAAATTAAAGAATCGGCAATAATATTATTGAATGAGGATAGTTGCGTGTCGAATTGTTCCGTAGATGTCTGTACAACTTGGCTGCCAATGTTAAAAGAAGAACTTCACAAACTTAACATTATATAAAAACTAAAAAAACTGTTAACTATATCAACAGTTCTATGTAAATAGTAAGTATCTATGGATATTGAATATAACAAACATTCTTAGAGCTGTGTATTTGTCATACACAGCAAAAAAAGATTTTTCAAAAAGCCTTGAAAAAGGAAACAGATTAGATTTCCGAAACGTCGGCGAAATATTTAATTTCAAGTTTTTATACTTATTTGTGTTGTTTATTTAAAAAAAAACAGCCTCTAACTGATCCTTTGACATAAACGTCACAGGCGTAGAGGTTATTTACCAGTATCATGCTGGTTAATTGTGATATATTTTGTAGATTCCTCTAGCACCGCTTAAAAAGAAAACATACATGTGGCAGGAAGTCACAAAGAATTGAAGAAGGAAAAAGAAAATTAAGATAATGCCACAAGTAACATTTAGACAATATCACTTTTTTAATGGAAATAATGGAATAATTTGTAATAACGTAAGTTACATGCTTATTTTTAATTTTGACAGCTGCTAATTAACATAATATTATATTTGACACTAATTTCTTATCAAGTATCTCCCAAATCCATAGAAAATATTTAGATTATATTTAGTCTAGCGCTTTAAATTTTAAAAATACTAAATGATACATTCTTCATTAAGTTGACTGACAATTTGACAGCTACCAATAGTCTTTAATTTAAATTAATATTAATTATGGAACTAATTAATTGTAAATCACTTTAAATAGCTCTCTCTCTCTCTCTCTCTTACTCTCTGTTTCACTTTAAGGGAAAGTCGAATATTTTAAGATAAAGTAAGATGCTCGTGCTTGTTCTTAAATTGGACCGAAGTCTGCAACAGCTGCCTGGTGAATCGACGTGCAGGAAGTGCAGAAGATCGTACTATTGTGAACGGTGCATATTCTAAAAAATGTCCTGGAGTAGGAGTCTCTGTGATCCCTTGTTCAGGTCTAGGCTTTAATTTTTCATTGGATATCATCATTCATCATCATATGATGTGTGTACCATACATGTGACCAAAGTAAACAAACGAAAAAGACACAAACGCTGCCAATTTAGTTAAGTTTTACTACTGCTTGAATGTACATTGTGACTGTACGCCAAACAACGCGTATTATAGAAAAGCAAGCAGAAAATAGTGACGACGTCTTTTCATCAACTCTCAATATACTAGTAACAAAAGTTTCAGGGCGTTATTACATTACTAGATTTCATTGTGTAAAAGCAGATGCACACAAGAGTGCAGTACTTTAACTTTAGTTGCCATGAGAGATTAACATTCAACTTAAGTTACTCATAGATACTGCCTAGACGTCAATTTTGCGTTGTCAAATGTAAGCAATGAAACCTACTCTATATCTAGAGTAGAGATTTAAAAATATTGCTGTGTGATTCTTTGGTATTATCATGTTTCAATTATTATGACTCTTTATATGACTCTTGCATAACGGAATTTGTTAAATCACGTATACAGAAGGTGCAAAATTCATGTCTTAGATTTATTTTTGGTACAGGTAGAAGACAACCGATATCACACACTCTCCAAACTGCTGGGCGGCTCAACATGTCTAATAGACGTAAATTACATACATCTGCTTTATATCATAAAATTATAAAGCTAGAAACTCCACCTTACCTGTATAAAAAAATTTGCTTTAGGAGAACTGCCCACAGAGTTAACATTCGTTCAAAAAATTTATTAACAATCCCTTCTCATAAATCGTCATTTTTTAAACGATCATATGCGTACAATATCACAAAATGTTATAACGTCATAATTCCAGAAAAGCTAAAAACACTATCAATACCAAGTTTCAAGAAGACTTTTAGAAGCATCCTATTTAACTCGCAATTTTAAGAACATTTTAATTTAAATTATAACATTATTGTATTATCTTCCGGTAAATATCTTGTATATTGAAATTATTTTTTTGGTAACGTATCAAGTAGAAATTAATTACATTATATCCATTCTATTAGGGCTAAATGGAAGAACAGACGACTATTTAATAGTCGAACTGAATTTATGCCCCTTTTTCCATTTATTGTTAAGTATACTTTACACTTTATTTTTGAAAAAATTGATTTATTCTAATAGTGTAAATAATATGTGTTTTTATTGGAAAATAAATGTATTATTATTATTAATATTATCTCGATCGCATACAATTGTAATTTATTATACCGACAAATTCCTTAGATTTGTTATAACTAAAATAGATATGGCTGTCATAGTTTTTACGGTATGAAGCAAGAGATCTCTTTTGGCAAATGATGTAAAACACATAATGGGGTCATTTAGTCAAATGTCACATTATATTTTTTAGTACGTTTATACGAGGTAATCGTCAACTAACTACATCACTAAGAATTTGAAATCGATATGATAAGTAGTTGCAGAAATATATTGCTTCAAATATGAACCGATACGCAGGAAACTCTGACGTCACTTACTCCCAAAATATTCCTACAAGATACGTTTAATGTGCGAGGCTGGTTCTTTAAAAGTAGTAATCTATCTAATCAATAGCAGGCAATGTTAAAATTGAACAAGCTAACCGTTATACTCTTCGCCGCTTTGCTGCACTTTTATATAATTGTTGCACATTCTATAGGATACTCTTCGCAGTTCCTTTGCAAATAATATTAGTCTTACATATTTTAATTAGTAATTAAAAGACATTAAAAATAATTTCTATATATAAAAAATTGTAACTTTTTTATTGATCGATTTTGTTCAAAAATAGGATTCAATTGGGTTTTTCCTCTAGTTAACACTAACTTACTGTCCAAATTTCAATACAATTGCACTTTTCGTTCTTAAGTTATCGTGCTTACATGAAACGTGACGGACGAACGGACAGACAGACAGACGGACGGACGGACGGACAGAGAGACGGACGGATGGACATTTTGAAAGTTGTTCAGAATTCGATCATCAACACAGTGATATGAAAATTTCTTCTCTACGAGCAATATTACCGGTTTGAGAAATGTGCCGATCGAATGCAATATATTCTTCGTTTTATATTTGCGAAAAGAATAATAGAGAGAAAAGTACATTTCATAAGAAAAAAACATTCTAACATTATTGAATGATATGTATAGCAGTTAATATTTTTATTCACACAATTCGACTTACTTTATATTACATTTACAACAGCTATTAGCAAAAGCACACTTTGAGATATATTAAATAATCATAGGTGTACCTGACATCACACAGTTGTTAATATGAGCGTATCTTAATTAATTTTGTAGTCGATAGAGACTGTAGAAAATTCTATTATTTTGCATTTCGCTCTAAAATTTAAAGATTTTTCAGAGAATATGAAAAACAAAAAAACGTTAAATGAGCCCATTCTATACGTACGGTAATGAACATCAAGAAAGAGAGACATACGCATTCTGTTTCTTCATTCATATATTGTTTAATAAAAACAGTTATTGTGGCAGAGACCGATCATCCAGATTGCACTTACATATCTTTTCCTTTCTAAACATGTGATCTAGGTATTGTGACCTGTAACTCTAAGTAATATGATTTACGAAATGAAATCGCGACACAGTTTTATTGATTTGCACTTCTTAACATAACTTAAGTATCATCATAAAATAATTCATTTCGCCAAATATTTTTGTCAGTGTTACTAAAGCCAAGGGTTCAAGTGCATCAGCACTCTACCCGAGTTTGTATTGTACAGTAAAATTTATATTCTATAATTCAATATATTTTCAATTTCTATTTTCCCCATTTCGCTCAAGTCTACGTGACTGGGCAGTTTAAAGTTTCACTTACTAATGATACATGCTGCTGAAATACACACACCTAATATTGCCAGTAATATTCATTAACAGCTTTTTGTAAAATTTTTACCATTATTCAATAAATTATTGTTATAAAACCTCATAATTCCTATACTAATAATATAAAAACAGCTAGCTAACCGTTATACTCTTCGCCGATATACTGCACTTTTTACATAATTGGTACATTCTATAGAAAACTCTTCGCAGCTTTTTTGTAAATAATATTAGTTTTAGACATTCTTAGTACAATTACAAAATACAAAAATCGGTAAAGGTATTTACACAGAACTTCTCTCGTTATTTGTGCATGGCAGTCACTCTAAAAAATTAATAATTACGAAATGACATTGAGAATAATAATCGGAATATAGTTATTGCTATTATTGCAAAGAAAACTTGATAAGTTTTGGTCAAAAAAATATACAGATTGCTCATCCAACAGCAAAAGCTCAATGCTAAATAGCAGGTGCCTCATATGGCAGGCTTGCGCAAATACTTTTACAAATGTCCACCATTACTGAAATATTTCTTGGGATGACCACCCTGTATATTTTTCAATAAAAGTATAATAGGTGCATATGCCAGATATTATTGCCATCTGTCACATTTTCAATCCAACATTCACGTAATGGAGTGGAGGTATAGTGGTGGTTAAAAAATTTCATTTTTTTTTAAATTTTTCAAAAGATGTTGGTAAAATAAAAATTTTTTCTTCTGAAATAGGTTTAAAATGTCAAACGTAGAAATTTTAAATTTGAGCAAAAAGGAAAGTTTCCTTCTATTCTATAGTAGTGCTAAAAAAAGTTTAAAAATTAAAAATTATGTATTTTTTAAAATAGGTTTAGAATGCTTTGAAACCTGAAAATTTTAAATTTGAGCAAATAAAAGAAAATCGATCTATTTTAGTGGTAAAAACTTTTTGAAAAATGTTGGTGAAAAAAATTTTCAAATTTTTTTTTTCTGAAATAAGTAGATTTAGAATGTCATGAAACGTGGAACTTTTAAATTTGAGCATTCTGGTGTTAAATTTTTTTCCAAACTGGTAAATGTTGCAATTTTTTTTTTTTCAAAATTGGTTTGAAATATCATGAAACGTGGAAATTTTAAATTTGAGCAAAAAAAAATGTTTCGTCTGTTCTATAGTAGTGATACATACATGGATTAAAAATGTTTTCAAATTTTTTTAAAAATTTTTCAAAAACAATTTTAAATTGGTTTGAATAGTTTTAGAACGCCATGGAAACGTGGATAGTTAAAATCTGAACAAAGAAAAAAAATTCTATCTTAGTGGTTAAATTTTTTAAAAATAGTAAAAAAAAATTCTAATTTTTCTTTTAAATAGATTTAGAACGCTATGAAACGTGGAAATTTGAAATTTGAAGAAATAGAAAAAATTCCATCTATTTTAGTGGTACACAAACTTCCAAAAATGGTAAAAAAAAATCAATTTTTTTTTTTTGGAATCAGGCTTAGAATGCCATGAAACGTGGAAATTTTAAATTTGAGCAAAATTATTTTTTTTCACTATTTATTCCGTTTAGACGGTCCACCCTGTATATTTTCCAGTAAAATTTCTACCATTTCTTCGCTGACAGTAGCGTCAACTACCTACCAAATTTGACTGCTCTCCGTCAAGTAGTTTTTTAGTAAATGCACCAGCAGACAGACAGACAGACAGACAGACAGAGAGACAGACAGATTGACGGAATTGAAAAACCTACATTTTCGTAATCTACGTGTTCTGAAACGTCAGAATCCGAAAAAATCTCGGAGGGTGATTTTTTCTCGAATACAATATTTCCCTTCGGTATGCGAGGGAAGTAAAAAAAAAAATTATGTTTAAAAAAAATTATTTATTGATCGATTTTGTTCAAAGACAATAGGGTTCTTTCTCTAGCTAACACTAACTTTCCGTCCAAATTTTACTCACCCTCAAGTGACTCTTCAAAGGCATTGTCTTACCGAAATTTGCAGCCCCTTCCAGAATCAAGATTATGTTATTTTCATAATTCATTTCTGTTATTTTTACTGTTACTATATAAAGTTTAGTGTACTGCTCTTTAAAGACGAACTTTTATTGGTACTTTGTTGTTACATCAAGGAATTTAGCTCTGTTGATTCCCATTTTAAGTTTTTGATGCGTTTTGACGACGTTGGTGATGTTCCCTCTCCATCAGCTTAGAGTTCTGGTCTGAACAAGGAATTACAGAGACTGTAGTTCTAGTTTCTGTTTCCGATTGTGCGATCTCTTGTACATATTGTCTGTCATGGCAGTTCCAGGGGCTTCTAAAATTACTGGTACGACATGGCTTTTGTATTCAACATTCATAGGTCTTTATACTTTTCAACTTAGTTTCTTTGAGCATTACGTTGGTATCTTTTGAGAGAGACATATCGATCAGCAATGTACGCCCCCAATATTTTGGTTGTTTTTGTATTTAAAAGCTTGTTTTTTTTACGCATAAATTAGACAACAATAAGCTACTTTTAGACTAACAGGAATGAAAATATCACTTCCGGTTGAACCGGAAGTGACATAAATTTTTGTTTCTTAAATGGAATGACTTTATTTTTATATACTTCTATCATTACGAAGGATATCGTTAATAAATGTTTAATGGCGAAAAAATTATAGTTTATGAATCATTATTTCTGATTATTAAAAGAAATAGCACAGTTCCATTAAAAAAAATTCCATAGGACCCCTTCGGAAATGAAATTCCGTTTTTTTGAAAAAAAAAACTAAAAGTACTGGTACCTATCAGTAATTCAAAGAACTATTTTCTTCTTTACAGACAAGTCTGCAACCTTACTAATAATTTCCATAGCCTACTTAGTAATTTTCTTACATCGCATTCATCTGATGCGGTCATTTTGAAAAAATTAAAAAATTGTTCGTATCTCACTTATTTTTTGGAATTCTTTACATCTGAAAAAACTGTTGCACTTAGAAATTTATGCTTAATGAGAAACCATAAAAAAATATAGTCATTCCATTTAAGAAAAAAAGTTCATTTCTCTTAGTCTAAAAGTAGTCTATTATTGTCTAATTTATTTGCACCAAAAACCAAATTTTTAAATACAAAAACAACCAAAATATTGGGGGCGTACATTGACTCGTGGCCACACGGTATACGACGGCGATTTGCACGAATTTCCCTGTCAGTTATATTAGACACGTGCCACATACGTGTAATATCTCTGATGTGGTTTCATGGGTATATTTATAATATTTCTGCGGTACTGGTATATCGCAATGCTTACACATGATTTAAAGCGGCTTTACATTTATGCAATGCAATGAAATGCATGGCATGCAGAACTTTGCATGAAAATTTTTGAATGTCAAATACACTTTACACTACTGCAATATGTTGTGAAATCTTTGGGACTACCAACCAGACGAGAAGAAATACTTTTATGATTATGTTTATTGTTTATTTATTTACTTTACAATCACTGAATCACTATAAACAGAAAGAGAGAAAATCAGTTGTTATTCCCAAAAGAAATACAGAATAGGTTATACATAGTATGTTATGTTTGTTGCTTAGTTCCTTTAATGCGTGGTTGGCAACCCAAATAAAGTAACTATATTGCATCTGCAACGCAATCAAATTAGAACACGCGCTAATTCAATGCAATGAAAAATATTGCCATCAGCTGATCAAACTAGCTGGATGTACGCATGCGTGCAATGAAAATTTGCATGGCACATGCAATATTGCATTAATGTAAAGTGGCTTTTAGTGGATATAACTGGTACCAAGAGTATATCTTGCCACCGCGTTGGGTCACTCAACCAGTCTGATTCGGGATCATCCTCTTGTGTCATATAGTATTAGCTCTGTTGATAAGTAAGTATTATCATTATTATGTTTCTAAGTCTGAATTATTTTTGTCATTTTTCATTGCAGTTATCCAACAGGCGAAAACGTATTTTAGGACGAAGAGTCCGAAAATATTCATTAAATCTGATAGTGTTGATTATATAACAACTATCATATACAAACTTTTTAATGTATCTCTCTGTGTACCTACCTATATGTTTTATGTTAAATTATGCTGTGTAATATGTTTCTATCTCTCAAATATCTTTTTTCCATATTTGATGTTTTTGCTTAAAATTACAATCTGTAATTGGAACCGTCTGTTTTTTATCAATAAATAAATCTGTATATTTTATGAACAATTCAAATAATGAATTTATCATTTATTTTTTTATTTCCAGTATTACCCCGATTAGAATTTTAATGATAAAAAACCGCTGCCTAAGGAATCACTACTTCCACATCCAGATTCTTCATCCAAGTCGTTTTAAAGGAAACATCTTGACTATATTTGCACTCTAGTATGTGGAAATTATTGGTCATAGAATTTTAATAATATTTGGGGCAGATGTCATAGAAAAGTTTGAGGAGTTGGTTTCTACCATATACGTTAAAAATGAAGTTTTTAGTTCACCCTACTTATTTTCTACTATTCACTTCCCACCCCTTCAATGGAGGCATCTCAATCAGATGTCACTACAATACATACGTGTACTAATCTCAAGTGAATATCTCAATTTGATGTTATCAATCCCATTAATAATGAAGCGGAGGTGGTGGAGTTTGAAAAATATTAGAAAGAAATCTGAGGCCTTGGTTTCTAGTATATACACCGAATCCCAAATTTCTGTACTCTTATCACCTTGATTTACTTATTTTCCCCTAGTCACTCCTATTAACCCTAACCCTTCTACGGAATCATCCCAAAATATAATCTAGTTCCAGATGTCGTTATAATACATACGTCTACCAAATTACAAGTGATTATCTCAATTTTATTTTATCAACCCCTTTAATAATGTAGTAAGGGTAGTGGAAGGGTTGAAACATATTGTTAAAAAATTTGAGGTCTTGGCTTCTAGGACATACACCGAATTTCAAGTTGCAATACTCTTACCAGCTTGCTTTACTTATTTTTCCCTATTTACCTCTACTTACCCCCACTCCTTCAACGCAATCATGTCAAAATATAATCTAGTTTCAGATATAATTATAATATATAAATGTACCAAATTTCAAGTGAAAATTTTATCAACTCTTAATAAGGGAGTGGGGGTGATGGGGAGAAATAGAAAATACTAATAAAAAAACCCGAGACCTTCGCTTCTAGTACATACACCGAATTTCAAGTTTATGTAGTCTTACCAGCTTGCTTTACTTATTTTCCCCTATTTACCCCTATTTAACCTCCAACCCTTCAACGGAATCATCTCAAAATATAATCTAGTTCCAGATGTCGTTATGATACATATGCGTACTAAATTTCATGTGAATATCTCAATTTTACTTTATCAACCCCTTGAATAATGGAGTAGGGGTGGAGGGGGCTGAAATAAATTATCAAAAAATCTGGGGCCTTTGCCTCTTGTACATACACCGAATTTCAAGTTTCTGTAGTCATACCTGCTTGCTTTACTTATTTCCCCCTATTTACCCCTAAATAACCCCGAACCTTTCAAAGGAATCATCTCAAAGAATAAGCTAGTTCCAGATGTCGTTATAATTCATACGTGTATCAAATTTCAAATGAATATCTCAATTTTATTTTATCAACCCTTGTAATAATGAAGTAGGAGTGGTGGGGGTTGAAAAATATTATAAATAATCTGAGACCTTGGCTTCTAGTATATACACCGAATTTAAAGTTTCTGTAGTCTTACCAGCTTGCTTTACTTATTTTCCCCTATTTACCCCTATTTAACCCCCAACCCTTCAACGGAATCATCTCAAATTATAATCTAGTTCCAGATGTCGTTATAATACATACGTGTACCAAGTTTCAAATGAATATCTCAATTTTATTTAATCAACCCTTTTTATATTGGAGTGGGGGTGGTGGGGGTTGAAAAATATTATAAAAAAATCTGACGCTTTGGCTTCTAGTACGTATACCGAATTTCAAGTTTCTGTACTCTTACCAACTTGTTTTACTTATATTCCCCTATTTACCCCAAATTAACCCCCAACCCTTCAACGGAATCATCTCAAAATATAATCTAATTTCAGACGTCGTTATAATACATACGTGTACGAAATTTCAAATGAAAATCTCAACTTTATTTTATCAACCCCATTAATGGGGTAGGGATGGTGGGGGGTTGAAAGATGTTATAAAAAAATCTTAGGCCTTAACATCTAGTACATACACCAAATTTCAAGTGTCTGTTCTCTTACAAGCTTGCTTTACTTATTTTTCCCTATTTTCCCCTATTTAACCCCCAACCCTTCACCGGATTTCCTCAAAAAACAATCCAGTTCCAGATCTCGTCATAATATATACGTGTACAAAATTTCAAGTCAATATCTCAAACCGTTCCGGAGAAAACGTGCGGACAAAAAAAGTTACAGACAGACAGACAGACCGACAGACCGACAGACAGACAGAAATTTTTTATTTTTTTTCGCTCAAATTTAAAATCTCGACGTTTCTTGACATTCTAAACCTATTTCACGAATAAAAATTTTTGAAAATTTTTTTGCTATTACTATACTTCCAATCCACTACGTGGATGTGGAAGTAAAATTAAGAAGATGAAATCAAAAAATGTTTAATAAAATATATATTGCCCGTTACGAGCTGATGACACTAAAATAAAATTGTTTACGTATGCTGCTTTAGTACCTATATTAGATTTATTTATTTTACAGCTGAATTCGAGTCCCTTTTATAGCAGTAGAAAACTTAACAAGGTGGATTGCTCTACCCAATATGATTGATTCGATTTGTTGGTGTTTAGGTTTTCCGGAAGGCACGATACCCTAAGTCAACAGGGAAAATAAACTTGATCCCTAAATTTATTACTTACAGCAAATTGTTGGCGAACTACTAGACTGCCAATTAAATAGATTCTTGCAAGCTGCGCTGAAAATGGAAAGTAGCTGCTGACAACATGAATAAATAAAGTTGCAATTATCTGTTAACATCAAATTGCAAATTATCATTTTACATAAGATAAGGCGTGATTATGATGGATCGAGAAACCTTATAACTAAATAGCTAATCAGACATATTGTTTCTAGGATTTGGCAAACAACAGAAAGGCTATCAATGAGAATTTCCGATCTTTGCATTCTTTCGATATAGTGCAGTAAAAAGAGACCACATCAACGATGAGATATGCATTCTAACAGCACTATTATATTTTCATACGTTCTGGGGGATGACCAGGAGTATATATCTGCGTTTTGAAAAAGCCTATTTCGTTATTTTTTTTGAACAACGTTTTTTAGGTAAAAGGTGAATATCTCTAGTTCTAGAGGTCCGATCGGGACAAACTACAAACCAGAAACCTTCGCAATTAAAATTCCAACAAACCTGCGTTGCTATTGGGTAATTTAAATACGTACATAACGTGCAAAATGGAATAAACTTGATAAAAAGCGTTTTCTTTCCATTTTAATGCCCAGGGACGTCAAGGGTTCCCTGAAATTTTGGTGTCCAAATAACGAACCTTGTGGACCCTAGGGAATATGTTATCTGAAATTTAAATTACCCGCCATTTTGTGTAATTAAGTCCAAAATGGATTTTTTTTTCAAAATGTAGTTCTGGACGCCAGCTTTCTGATGACCGTAATAAAAATCATTTCGGCCACTTTTTTGACATTTATTTATAGACTAAATGAAAACAAATATATTTTCTAGGTCATTTTGAAAATATTTTTAATAAATTTTTATCAGAAAAGAAAGAGAATTGTGAGAACTTTAATTTTAAATGTTAATTTTCGTCCATCTGAACTCGAGATATTTAACTTTTAGCATTTTGGTCAATTGTTAATTAACAATTGCATAGTCTTCGCTAATATTTGAACTGTACCATTTTAAAACATATGTACTACATATGAAACGTCCAAAAACATTTTTAACTTATAAAAACTAACTTCAAAGCGTTTACCTTTCATTTTTGTTACTTATCCTGAATAGCTCTCTTATAAATTTATTTATCAAAATTACCTATCGTTTTGTTGCACCGTACTCGATTATTTCTGACGTAAGTTGGTGGTTAACGTATCAATTTAGGGGAATTTAATATTCTACTAACTTCTCGTTATAAAATTATAATCTTGACTAATGTCAAAAATCTATTCTGTTCAGAGGCAACTCTGTTTTTTTGTGTGTGCATTTACTGCTATTTATGTTTTTACAAAATGCTAAAAGTTAAATATCTCGACTTCAGATGGACGAAAATTCATTTTTTTTTTTTAATTTAAATTCTCGCAATTCTCTTTCTTTTCTGATAAAAATTTTTCAAAAATGTTTACAAAATTGCCGAGAAAATCAATTTTTTTGTAATTTGGTTTATAAATGAATGCCAAAAAAGTGGCCAAAATGACTTCAAAAGAATTTTTTAATGTCATCGGAAAGCTAGTGTCCAGAACTATATTTTGAAATAAAAATTTTCCATTTTGGACTTAATGGCACAAAATGGCAGGCAATTTAAATTTCAGATAACAAATCGTCGTTGATACTGCAATAGAAACTATGTCAAGAATAACGAATTTTCAGGACAGGAAAAACCATACCGTAAAGAGCAGAATCAGTTCAAGTGATCCAAAATTTAATTAGTGTATAATGGATAGATACTCTTTAGTTTATAACAAATGGGTGTTAACTAAGAATTTTTTTGTTTTCAAAAAAGTGAGCTTAAATAAGATATTTTGCAAGTAAAAGTTCGATAAGGAATGTTCACATAGAACCTATTAATTATCAACGACTTCATATCTTTTATAACACTTTTCAACCCCTCTACCACCCCCACTTCATTATTAAAGGGGCCAATAAAAAAAAATTAACATATTCACTTGTAATTGGAAGAAAGGAAGAAACAGTATTAACCTACGCTGTTGCCACTTTTAAGAGGGGCTAACGGCTGAAACTCTAAACATGTTCAGGTGCTAGGCGTCGATGTGAATATATCCTTTTCTTCAACGTACATTATTTTGCTATTTATATTTCACTCTATCTTATCATAGGGATCGATCCAACTTTTCTAGCTGCCAGCAGTGTATATATAAGCCAAAACCTCAGATTTGTGTATAACATGTTTTAAACACCCCCACCCCCCACCACCAGTTTCATTTCATTATTAAAGGAGTTGATAAAATAAAATTGAGATATTCACTTGAAATTTGGTACACGTATGTATTGTAGTGACATCACAAACTTCATTTTTTGCGTATATGCTAGAAACCAACGCCTGAAATTTTCTGTGAGGTCTGCCTCAAATATTATAAACATACTATGACAAATTATTTTCACATACTAGAGTGCAAATATGGTCAAGATGTTTTCCTTTAAAGAGAGTTGGATAGAAAATCTGTTTTAGAGGATTCTATATGCTGTATAATTTAAATATTCAGCTCCAAAAATATGTTTATATTATATTATTGTATATAAATATATCCACAAATACCTACTACTTGTTAGGTTATTAGTTATCCTTACCCAAGTAACGTAATTGGCTATTTTCAAAAAGTCAAAGGCAATACAAATTAAACGTTTATAAATGAAATTTACGAGCCATATCTTTTGTATTTAACAAATGTACCCAACGTTGAACTGAGGTTAAAGAAGTCAATAAAGAATGTCTGGAGGGGAACACTTGACGCAGAAACAGAATCACAACTGATGTGAAAAGTTTGAAAATAGTAGATTTAATCTTAATGACCCAGTGATTCAGTGCGTAACTTGATTAAATATCAGCCAGCTGCTGTCGGATTTCCAGCGGTTGGGGTACGTACACGAATATACGAAAGAGATTATATTGAAAACATTGAAAACCAAAAAATGTATCAAAGATAAACGGATAATCTTGGGCGTGACAGTTTATTTTTATTATTTTAAATAATACCTAACTATGAAGACAGTAATTTTTATTTTATTTTTGTTTAGCCACAACTCCCCAGATATGATCCTTTATTGAGCAGGAGTTTTAGGAATATAAAGGTTCACGTGGAAGATTATCACGAGATTTTCTCTAGTGTCATTGATTAACTTTGTTAGTGTAATTCAGAATTACATCAACAATATAATTCTGAAGAGTTTCAAAACATCGTTTGTAAAATAATAGAGCTATTAAACGTATTAAGTGTTACGATATTTTAAGAAATCGTAAAATAACAAGAGTTCCTGGACTATAAACAATTATTATATTACTTTTTGATACTCTAGGAGATATCTGTAGGCGATAAGGAAATAAGTAAAAAACGGTCAAGTTTAAAATAAGAACGAGCATTCTAAAAAGAAGTACGAAAGGCAAGGTAACGGCCGTGTGGTAGTTTTGAATAAGTATTTCGTATTTTGCGGATAAAATATACTATAGTGCCACTAAGAGGGAGTCTAATTAAGGATTGGTTGTTTGGTCAAAGATACCCTCTTTAGCATTTTATTTATATGTGGTTTTGGATATTAGATAACCTTGCATAATTGTATAAACGTCTCCTGTTGATGTTACGGAAAATCGGCACGAGGAGGTAAGCGTTTTGCATTAAATAATCATAAAAAGTAATAACAATATGTATATTTGTTAGTTATGGTTGATAAAATATTAAGACGAGTCATTATTATCTTTTTAGGCGTTTTTGTTTGGCTTCACTTACTTTTAAGCAGTAAAAGTAATATTTTGGGAGAGATTAAGTATTACTAAGAATAATTTTTGAAACAGTCGAAAATCCTAGAGAATCAGGACAGTCAGGAAATTAGGAAAGTATTGAAAATCTTTAGTACGGAATTTTCCGGGAGAAGCCTGAAACCGACACCTCGTTTCACCTTTAAAGGAAGTATATACATTTAGTCATAGTTCAGGGATTATTTAAGGTAATGTAAAGATCCAATTGTTTATTATTTGTGATATTGATATCTTCATCAGAGTCTTACATTTTTTTAAAAAGTTTATAGTAAGGGTGTTTGGACGACTAGCTGTTTTGATTTCGCGGTGTCCAAATACCCCGACTCTTGCAAGGGTAACGTGCACGTTATAGAAAAATATTTGTACACCACTGTTTTTGTAATTTAGGTATTTGTTTTGTTAATATATTTATTTATACATAATTAAGGTCCGTGTTCTTTAATTTTGACATCATTATAAATTTGCAACTCAGATTTATTTAGTGATTTTTGGCTGAGCTATCATAAATTTTAGTTAGGGTAATATTATTATGTAAATCACTTGGCGCCCATTAGTATTCACTATTTTTATTGGTTCATTAAGATCTTCGATCCACGACCCTTATCACGAGCAAGAACATTACTTGCCGAACTTAAACCTTAAAAAAAAGCATTAACGTTATCACCTGTAGACTAACAAACACCCAAGTGGGCGTTATATAAGTCATGGTGTTAGAGAAACAGACTTATTTTAAATGATAAAAAAAACTGCGTACTTTCATCTCCAGAGACCTACTCCTAGCAACTTTACGATTAATGAAAATATAACTTACTCAGAGTCAGTAAAATTACTTGGTACTTTTCTCGACCACAAATTATCCTAGTGTAGACATGTAAACCATGAGTGTCATCAATTAAACAAAACTTATTTAGCGATGTTGCAGTTAACATTAACTCTTTATAAGGATAGTTTAATTATTATCTATTACCCTACGGCATACTCATATATCGTTTAATATTATGGCACGGGGTCGAGCTACTAAATTTGAAAGGGTTATTATATGTCCAAAAAAATATTCGATTCATCTTTCATTTGAAAGTTAGCGAAACCTGCAGGGGTTTAAAAAAAGATTAATTCTCATAGCACCATCAATTTATACTATAAAATATCTCGCGTTCACTAGAAATAACTTCAGTCCAAAATAAAAGCAAATTTTCATAATTATATAACGAGACTCGGTGAGCATTTGTGTATACCCAACTACCGCACAAATGCATTTAATCAACCACCCCCCTACAATTGCATCGTTATGTACAATCCACTTCCTGATAAAATTTGCAATATTTTTAAATACAAGTTGCTTAAAAAAACTGAAATAATATTTGGCTGTGAATTGTTCTTATACTGAAAATGACTTTGTTAAATTAGATTGTTAGATTCTATATGTTTTCCTAACATCTAATCCCTACACAAAGAGTATATTCCAATGGTACCACTTGTTGTCAACTGGCTGTTTCTGGATCATCTGCTATTTAGCACATGGTCCTGCGCTACCATTGCAATCTCTCCGTATCTCCTTTCAAGCCCGAGTCACTCAACCACTTTGTAAATGCCTCCTTGTCCACTGCTGGTCGGTCAAGTTCATGGAAAAATTGTCCATGCATGTGATTTGCACAGGGAACATCTATTATCCTCTTTTTAATGCTGCATTTAATTATCCTCTTGGCGACCTAGTCGATGGTTACGGTTCCCATTATTATTAACAATAACTATTCTATTATTATATAGGGTGTAATTGGTTTCATGTTATTTAAAATATTATTAATGGTGAGTGTACGATACAGAATTTAACTTTGTTTACATTTATATGAATTTATTTAGAGACTATGATGAATTGCTGAACTACGTCACAACCTTGCTAGTTTTTGTAACGTTCTATCGCTGCTGAGAAGAACCTAGTATAATTAGACCGAGCTCCCATGACAAGAAAGGTACCCCATCGAACACCACAAATTTGAAAGGTGAAAATGGTTACAAAATATGTATATGTTACGCCCTCTATACCATACAAAAATTGTTAATAGTTATTTTTTATTTTTTTATTTGCCTAAAAAAAATGATTTTACGTTTCAAAACACTTGAAATTTTCTCAGTTTGTGGTAAATGATGAATCACTTAAATAAAATTGATCTGTCTGACAATATTTGTTAATTAATGTGACAGACTTAATTTTTTATAAAGCATTTTTTTAAAATGAAAGTACGCTTCATAACATCTCCTTGATTGTTATTTTGAAGTGAACTTTAAGATCTCTCCTATTAAAAAAGTATTATTATTTGTTTGCTTATAATTATATTGAAACATATCCTTTATAGGATTTTGCAAACAGCAGAAAAAATAACTATCTATAACTAAAAGAAAAACTTTGTGTAAAAATATTAATGAAATCTTAGCATTCTTTAGAAAACCTGAATTCTGGTTGTGCTAGCAAATTAAAATCCTACAATGAATTTGTCTAATTTCTTATTTGACAATTCTCATTCTAACACTAATCCATACATCCAGAATAAGGGCGAAAAGCGTTTAAAGGCTAAACATTTCCAAGAAACAGAATGATAGATTTCATGTAAATGTAATCCATTAGAATGAAATTTTTTTAAGATAAGGTAGATAAATAAATTCATTTTAGGCCCTTGTTCTCATTTTTAACTGAATCTTCATTATCGTAGGGGGTTATGTAGATACTAGTTTAATCTGCATGGCATGGCCGCAGGGGACTGTGTGGATGCTAGTGTTAGAATGAGAATTGTCAAATAAGAAATTAGACAAATTCGTTTTAGGATTTTAATTTCCTAGCATAACCAGAATTCAGGTTATCGAAAGAGTGCAAAGATTTCATTAATATTTTTACACAAAATTTTTCCTTTAGTTATAGATAGTTATTATACTCTTCGCAAATACAAAACGAAGAGTATATTACATTCGATCGGCACATTTCTAAAACCGGTAATATTGCTCGTAGAGAAAAAAAATTCATATCGCTGTGTTGGTGATCGAATTCTGAAAAACTTTTAAAATGTCCGTCCGTCCGTCTGTCCATCTGTCTGTCCATCTGTCCGTCTGTCCGTCCGTTTGTCTGTCTGTCCGTCTGTATATCCGTCTGTCTGTCCGTCCGTCACGTTTCTTGTAAGCATGATAACTTAAGAATGAAAAGTCCGATTGTATTGAAATTTGGACAGTAAGTTAGTGTTAGCTAGAGGAAGAACCCTATTGTTTTTGAGCAAAGTTGATGGATAAATAAAAAGTTGAAAAAATTTTTTAATAAAAAAAAAAAATTTACATAGGTACGTACTTAATTATTTTTATGTTTTGTAATTAAACTATGTCTATGTCTAAAACTAGTACCATTTACAAAAAAGCTGCGAAGAGTATCCTATAGAATGTGCAACAGTTATATAAAAAGAGCAGTAAATCGGCGAAGAATATAACGATTAGCTTGTTTCTTCTGCTGTTGCAAAATCCTATAAAGAATATGTTTCAATCTCTCCTATCTATTACAACTTGTCTGTCTGACAATGTTTGTTAATTAATTTGTTAGACTGAATTGTTTATAATGTATGTTTTTTCTTTATGAAAGTATAATTCATAACACCTCCTTGATTTTTTATTTAAAATGAAGTTTAACATCTCTCCTATCTATTACAACTGGTCAATTTGACGATTTTTGTTAATTAATTTGACAGACTTAATTTTCACAAAGCATTTTTTTAAATTAAAGTACACTTCATAACATCTCCTTGATTTTAGTTTTAAAATGAAGCTTAACATCTCTCCTATCTATTACAACTGGTCTGAAAATATGAAGGTAGTGTTTTGACGTGGCCATTGTAAAAGCTTATTTAAAAAAAAACGTTGTCTCGTCGCAATTTTGAAGATTTCAGATGGGAATGAAAATACAACATCTAGATAATTTGTGATTATTGAGCAGTAAAAGGAAATGTTGCATCCATTAAGACATGAGGTGAGTGAGATTTTATATTTGTATGTTTAATTTTTAATCATTCCTAACTTTGTAATGCATCAATAATATCAAGATATATGGGCATAATAACCCAGTCGGCTAAAGTACGCTTGGTCAGACTGTCTATCGTGTACTGGATTCGATCCCCAGCTTCAACACTGGCAATGTTGGTGGATAATGGATACTGTCTGCGTTTTTTCAAATGTGTAACCCTCTACAGGACCTAGGCTTTGGAATTGGGAGTTGTCTACTATGTGTGGTGTGTTTATTTTTATATGTTGATATCAAGAACGTAAATCTAAAATATCTGAAAAATCATAATTTATTCATACACCATACCATTTTATTTCTGAATATGAATGCCATATGCTGTTTCTACCTAGCGCATCCGCCATTTTCAAAATCGATGTATGAATATCATTTACAGGCGAAAGCGGTAGATACCTGCTTTCACCTTGACTAAATGTATTGAGTCTTCTATAATACCCAATACGGGTTTATGTAAAAATAATTTATCTCAATTAAGTGTTAGGTACAATTAAGCATAATTAACAGCGATATGAGATCTTAAACTTATTGATTATCCGGATTAAAACAGAATTGGACCTTTCAAAAACGTAAGCTATTAATTTCAACATACCTATCTTACTTTTAAGTCATTTAATAATTAATGAAAATTTCCCGTATCAAAGTTATTTTCTGCACAAAATCAAGACCTTTTGAAGTAATTTATCATGTTTTATTCATTAATTTGGACAAATTTATATGATTAATGATACTTTTAGTTTTATGTGAAATATGGCTAGTAAGTTGAAGCTTTTTAAACTGTTTGTCGATATATCAACATATTCTAGTTGATCTTAGAGGGCGAACTGAGGTGAATATATGGTGTTTATGCTTAAAAATGTTCGTGGATGTACATGAAGTTGTATGGATATTGCTGGATGTCACTTGAGGTCTCCGTATTTGCGCGTGCGTTGTATTCATCTTTATGTTACTACACAAATGACGAGTTTCCAGTTGCAATTGGTGTTCGAAAATTTCATTATTTGAAATAACAAGTTATTGCGCTTGCCTCGCGAATAAAACCGTTAACGTAGTTAACAATTTAGATATATCTACAGATTTCAATTATATTCTTCAGTACACGGTAAACACGGTAAAAACAGAATATTTTTTGTTAGTTTAAGTAAAAATATTTTGTTGATGTTTATTGGCTAACTTAAAAGAAATTATTACTTATTGGTTCTAAGAAACTGTCATTTTAGGAGCATAGTGGCATAATTCATTTAATAATTGTTTAAATTTGATACATAATTTGTTTCGCTTAAACAAAAACTTGTTTAATTTCAAAAAAATAATATGATTAAATAAATGTTTATGGTAAACCATACATTTATTCACTCAGCAGACGTTTTTTGTAGAATATGAAAACGGGGTGTTCCGCAATAACAGAAATAGTTATTGCTTTGAGCCGCTTTTGCTTAGCTTTGTATATAAACAATGACATTTATTTAAAAATCATTACTTAAATATTCAAACAACAAAATATTTTCTTCTTCGCTGACTTCACAAAACAATCATGCGGTATTACCCTATCACAGCAATTCATCCCGAACGCCAAGTGTTGTACATGTTTCCGCCATTATTTACAACGTTGAAATAGATATAGGCCTGAAGCAGTGTTTTCTTATGTGTAGTTTTATGTATAATATTAACTGTTTCAATTTTGAATATATGCATTAATTCATATTTCACCCTCAGCCCGGACCATAGCGCAGTGGGGCTGAAAAATACCATTCAAAATTCTCTACAGCCTTTAATTTTTGTCCAATTGCTGCAAAACTGTCGAGGCAGATTTTTGAAAAAAATTGGAATTGTAGAAATTCTAGAAACAAATGCGTGGCTACCTAGACCTCTAATTTTTTTAGGAGAAAATAAATTATGTAGAAAGAAATGTCAATTATTTCCGTTCCTTCAGATTTGTCGGTGTTCTTACTTAAAATAAAAGCAACACCGAGCAATTACTTTTTTTTTTAATTCTTTGGGACTTCCTACGACATGTATTTTTTTAACCAGCGTTCAGAGAATCTACAAAATATCACAGTTAACCAATATGTTACTGGGAAATAACCTTTACGCCTGTGTCGTTTAATCTAATCTGTTTCCTTTTTCAAGACTTTTTTGAAAAATCGGTTTTGGTGTATATAAACACAAATAAATAAATAAGAGTTTATTGTGTAAAATATACATATTGGACACAAAAGGTTAGCAGTACATTATGCACTGATGTAAAAACTACTAACCTAAAAAAAACATGATACAATATAAAAACCTGGTGTAAACACATACTTTAAAACATATTAAAATTAATATTCAAATCGTTGCTTAAAACCAGAGTCTTAAGTTGTTTTTTTAATGTATTTTCAGACAGAAAGTGATACTGCTGGTGCAGATTATTGTAAACGTACATTGATATATATGTAAAAAATGAACGAAAAATTTCATATTTAGGTCGTAGTGTATGTAAGTGGTCGTTAGTATATCTCAAATTCCGATTGTGAATAGCATTTCTCATGAGAAGTTTATCAGATAGATAATCGAGTTTTTTCAATGTGATCACTTTGTATAGCATAGAGGTGAAGTGGACGAAACGCCGTACATATAATTTTAGTAAATTTAACTCTCTAATATAAAGTGTAACGTGTTCATAAAACGAACTATTAGTAACAAATCTGACGCAGATGTTTTGTGTTTTTTGTAGTTTATATGCTTCTGATACGTTTAATAAAGGTCCATAGACATAATCACAATAATTGATGTGCGTTAAAACTAACGATTCACATAGCAGTAGTTTAGTATCTCTGCCTAGGATGTTTCTCAGACCTGAAATCTGTTTAAAAGAGCAGAAGCATTTTCTAGATACTTCCGAAATATGAGGAATAAAGTTTAAGTCCTTATCGAGTGTCAACCCTAAGTTTTTAACCTTATCAGCCTGTTCAATGATTACGTTGTCCACTGACAGCTGAAAGTTTGAGAGAACTTTTAATTTATTTGAAGTACCGAAAACAATATTTTTACTTTTATTTGGATTTAGAACAAGTTAGTTTTGTGCGGTCCAGTTTTTTATTTCATTTAAGTCATAGTTGATGCATGTTTCTGCGTCTTTAGATCCCAAAACATCAAACGAAAAATAGAGCTGAACATCGTTAACATACATATGAATAGAACAGTGACGTGTGACGAGAGGTAGGTCTGCAGTATAGATATTAAATAGCAAGGGCCCCAGTATAGAACTCTGAGGCACTCAGCTCTAACAATGTTTGTTATATTCAATATCCATAGATACTTACTATTTACATAGAATTGTAGATATAGTTAACAGTTTTTTAAAATTTTTATACAATGTTAAGTTTATGAAGTTCTTCTTTTAACATTGGCAACTAGATTGTACAGACATCTACGGAAGAATTCGACACGCATCTATCCTCATTCGATAATATTATCGCTGTTTCTTCAATTTTTCTTTTTTTGCCATCATAGACAGCAAAGGAGATTTTTCAAAAAGAGCCTTGAAAAAGGAAATAGATTAGCTTTCCCAAACGTTGGCGAAATATATAATTTCAAGTCTTTATACTTATTTGTGTTATTTATTTTAAAAAAAGCAGCCTCTAACTGATCTTTTAACGTAAAATTCACAGGCGTAGAGGTTACTTCCAAGTAACATACTGGTTAATTGTGATATTTTGTAAATTCCCCGAGCACTGGTTAAAAGAAAAAAATGCATGTGACAGGAAGCCCCAAAGAATTAGAAAAGATAATGCTACAAATAACATTTAGACAATACAGAGGAATCATATCTGCTGCACCCGATAATTCCATTTCTAAATTAGCAGATTGGTCAATACACGCCAGTTTACAAAGTTTGAAAAAAAAATAGTCTTGTATATAAAATAGGTTTAGTTTAAATGCAAGTTTGTACGTGATAAACTCTTCTTGGACAAGGGATGTTTAGCTAGCTATTTCAACTAATTTGTTTTTTACACTTATTATTGCATGGTATCTCTTTACATGTTAGTACAGACATCTACGGAAGAATTCGACACGATGATGAACATAATACTGTGCTCATTGGAAATTGTTTATTTTTACGACAGTAAATAAATTCCACGAGTCTCTTAAAAAACATCCAAATATATCCTAGAACAATACTCAATTAATATAAGCTGCAACATGTTAGACTATTGAGTTTTGCAGTTTACTTATTGTATTTTGGGTTTCTTGTTTGTATAAAGACCCCATAGTAAACATCCTATTAATTTTTCTGTCATGATCCCTTGATTAAAACGTTTAATTATAATTAGTTTTTGATTTAGGTGGCAGGGGCCATTTAGGGACAGTTGAGCCTAATCTGCGAGGACGTGTCTCCCGGATTAAATAATTTACAGTTTGCTTTATCAAAAAATGCCGGTATGTGATGCCAGTTTACCTCTTGATTGAAAATAAAAAGTGTATTTCTTATTTGCTGATATAATGTCCTTGTGGAAACACAAAATGACTTATAAATTATATCAATTACGCTTTAAGAGACAAACTAAAATAAGTAAGTTTTTCAGTTTTTTTCAGCGGTCAACTTTATAATCTCATTGTGCAATATTTTTAATTAATTGTTCGTTTGAATAATAAATTCATACTGGCAATCTTCGACGTCAGACTCCAACTATTACTAGTTTGGAATAGCTTTATTAAGATTACTTTGACAACATTTTACAGTAAAGTCAAATATCTCACCAAATCTACCTAAAGTTCATTCTAACCTAAGAAGCATAGTATATTAGTTCGACATCACATTTTTGCATTTTAGTGAGCTTAATCAAACATCTCTAAAATTACAATAAAATTGTTTATAAACCACACCATCATTTACACGTCTATGGCTATTACTATATATGACGAATATGGCATCAATACAATTTTTGTGCCATTCGGGTGGTGCGTGAAGTGTGTATAATTTAGATTTGGACAACTATTAATCAACATCCCTTTTACGATATTTTGGGAAAATGTTCATCTTTGTGCCGCTGTAACTCATTATCTATGATGTTATCTGGCTATACAAAAAATGTACAAAATTTTGTTTTCTTTAAATTTGTTATAAGGTACTCTTGTCGAGGGATCCACCATTGCACAGTGGTCCAAAATCAGAGCAAAGTGGACAAAAATCTGATTATTATCTAAGTAAGTCAGGAATGACGTACATATCACGAGAAAAATAGTGACAAAAATTATATAAATCTGGGGTGGGTTTTAAGGGGTGGTTATTTGGCAGTTACTATTCACACGTATTTTTTCATACAAATTATTCAAAATGACTCATGAAGTATGAAACAAAATAAAATAAAATATCAAACTCAGGGGTGGCTTTGCAAGGGGTAGTTTTTTGAAAAAGTGAAAATTTATGTATTTTCTTGTATGCATTTTATTCAAAATGACTCATAAAATACGAGAAGAATAATGAAAAAATATCAAACTCAGGGTGGCTTCGTAGGGGTGGTTTTTGGACAGTGAACATTTATGTTTTTATGCATGCATTCTATGGAAATAGAATACGAGAAGAGATAATAGAGTACGAGATAAATAAGGAAAAAATATAGAATTCGGGGGTGTCTTTTAAAGGGGTGGTTTTTGGACAAAATGACAATTTGTATATTTTTGTACGTGTCAGTGTCAAGCCACTTTCCATGCTTCTGGCGGGATCTTTTTCGATTGCGATTGCATTTGTCCAGTCTTGAAAAAACTTTGTTGCAAAAGTCAAATGCAGCGTTTCATATGCGAACGAATGCTTGCGCATTCCCTGCCTTCCCATAGTGATTGACTAGATAATCCAGCACATGAGCCTTCTGTGCTACTCGCATTTCACAAGATTTTTTGACGAAACGTCAAACAGTTCTCTTCTTGTAGGTATTCTAAAATAAAAAATTTAATTCTGTGGTTGCTTAAACTAGATTAGTTTAGAGTGGGGGTGATGCAATCGCTGCAATGTGTACTATATGTGCAAAGCATTTAGTCTCCATAATATAGCGATTGCCATACTACTGACGGCAACAACCTCGAATAAAAATGTATTTAACCGCGGCATAAAGAGATACCTAGAGTATATTTTAGAGTGAAAATCTCCGTGGCTTTTAGTGGCAGACTCTCTTTAGGTCTAACAGAATTTACGAAATGCCAAAGAAATTACGTTTATAAAAAATAGTAAAATCAGCCGCTTCAAACCAAAATTTGTGGAAATATTTTACAAGTAAATAAAGTACTTGCCTTAAAGTTTTTGTTATAAAAATTACAAACGAAAGGCACAAATATTTGAAGCACAGTCACACGTTGAAATCTGCCAAAAAACTGAAGTAAAATCATAATTTAACAATTATTTATGTTTGAAGGGTTATCGCAGGTGGATTTCTCTAAAAAATGGGTCGATATTCCAGGAAAATTTACCTGAGATGTACCCCAATGTAACGTGAAAGCTGTATAACACACATAAAATTTGAATTTTGTCAACTTTTTATTTATTTCAGACCACAGAGTTAGTTTGAAGAAAATCAATTTTTGCGCCTTTAATTCAAGATGGAGGCTCGAGCGGCAACCCATGAAGGTCGACCACTTGGATTTGTCATTAGAGCCCAGACCTATATAACATATAAAAATATAGGAACTCTCCCACCTTCTGCAGGGTAAAAATCCCTACTGACTATAACATAATAAACCAGAGAAATGTTGAATAATAATTTACCCACGACATGTGTCGCCAAAACTTTGAAAACACACCGATATGAAATTGTAAGTTGCCTATTAATTTTTGAATTCGGCAAACTTTCTTATCCTGGTAATTTTTTAATATCAAGGGTATTTCTGATATTACGATTTAATCATGATAAAATCTTTTTAAAGTACATTATTGAAACAAAAAAAATTTAATATAAAAATATACATATTTTTTACCCATTATAGAGCATCACCGCGAGAAGCATTTTTCTGAAAACACGTAAAAATAATGTAATATTTTTTAATTTAATGACTTTTGGAAAATACATATCTGGATTCACAATATAGAGGATTTCTGTAGAAAAAAATATAATATATTTGTTTCATTAAATCAAATAGATATGATAATGTAATTTTTTATTGAAAAAAATATGTAATTAGAGAAACACCTCCACTCCATTAATGACATATGAGGAGTGAATAATTGAAACCTTGTACGTATATAAACGAATAGTATAAAAAAGTATATTTTTATTCAGTCTACAAACACATTGTCTTTTGAACATTTTCAAGATACTAATTTATTTTCTCTTCAGGACCACGCCTATTAAATGGTGTTATTGCTACCCAAGTTGCCCATTAGGGTGCGTAGCGTTAGAACTTTTACTTTCTGTTTACCTTATGCTTTATCAAGCTGAATATATTAGAGCCTTCAGCGATATATTGATTGATTTTGTTTCAATTTAGGCACTTTAAACAAAAGGCGAGTGTAAGTTGCAGTCGACCGTGAACGATTGTAAATACCTGTTTGATTAATATTTTGCTCTAATATGGCACAATTCGTTTTTACGTGGTGCCACTGAAATTAAGTACATAACCAATGTATATTTTGGTTTCATTATTCAAATACATATTGACATTCACATTTCGTTCGCTTGCAATTTACATTAGTTTCGTAATTATGGTCTTATTATTTACTATATCCTATAAGTGAACGATCAAACCAAGAGGGGAGATGAGGGAGGTCATTTTTAAATCAAAGTAATCATGTATGTGATTATCTAATTGTTGACCGTTTAAAAGTTACTTCAATTTTTGCACTTTTGGTTGAAATCACGTGATGCGCCGCTAAAAGAACCATTAAAAAAATGGGTAAAAGTATTTACACAGAACTTCCCTCTTTATTCATACAAAACGGTCACTTTAAAAAATTATTAATTAAGAGTTGACATATAAGAATTATAATCGCCATGTAGTTAGCCCTATTATTATCGAGAAAACCAGATAACTTTTTTCTATCATCTACTGTATAGTGGTGGTGAAAATAATAAGTTTCTGGACTCTTAGCTTCACTTATTTACCCCTATTTACCCCCAACCCTTCAAAAGAATAAGGTCAAAATATAATCTAGTCACACATCTCATTATAATGCACACGTGTACCAAATTTGGGTGGTGATGGGGGTGGAAAATGATTGTTATTTTTTTTCGGGAGAAGGAAGCACTTTGGAAAAAAAACACCAAAGGACAAAAGATGCTTATTTTTGACCAAAAAATGTGCCTGAATTTTTTCAGAATTTTTTTGGCGACATTTACGCGACCCTTTGTGTTTTGCCTCTCTCTCGGAAACCGCGGTCACGTGACATTCCGTTAAGGGGAAAAAGATAGTTACAGATGCCTACGATGGGCTCCCGTACTATTACCATACTATCACTAGTACGTGGATGTAAATGTAATATATAATTTATAATGTAACATTTGATGATATTTTTCTCTTGACGTACTATTAATATCGCAACTAAGAAAATATTCGCAATGAAATTGAAATAATAAGTGGTGCTCCTAAAAATGCTTTCAATCTTTTTACTTACAACATAAAAAATGTAATGAATAAATGTGATAAATATGAATGTATTAAAATATTATAAACAAATTAATAATCTATAGATTTGAATGAGACTTGATCAAAACATATTTCTAACCTAGCTCCACCATCATGTCAACTTATTAATTTAAACGGTTAAAGAAAAACAACCCACTTCTATTAGATCGTTCATACTTTAAGTGATTCAAGCCATGGGGCAAAATTATATTTTTTTATTGCTACAATTTTTATGGCGTCTATTTACTTTTGGTCATAAACTCATAAACGTCTCTTTAAATTTTACATCAAACATAAAAATATAAATGTAGGTTGAAAGTTAGCAAAAGACACGAGCCACTATTCCAAATTTAGATTAACAAAATATGTCATCTCAATGTATGTCATCTTATTTACCATACAACTTAATTCTCTTGGTGATGAATGAAGTTGTTTATAAATAATATTCACTAGTATAATATAATGTGTGCATAGTATAATATCCACATACAAAAGTAGGAATACAAGAAAATTATCTCGAACATTATTTAGAATATCATGAATATGTACAAATTAAAATCCAAAAGTAAGAAATACATTTCTTTGGTACACACCAATAACTATCTTGAAACAATAAAAATTAAACAAAAAATCGAGGTGTTAGAAGAAAAACAGTAAGTTACAAAAGTTAGATCGTGTTGTGTGGTGTTCGATCACAGCAACGGCATTGGCAATGTAGATGGGAAATGGATGTGTGTCTGCGTTTGATTTCGAATGTGTGACTCTCTTCTGAACAGCCTTGGCTTTGCGTGTAAGTGTTATTTAATATATGGGGTGTGTTTATGTACTGAATAGCTCTCAAAATACCTGCTTTCCTCGCAAAATGAAACATATCTGGACTAAATATAGGTGCCCCACTTAAAACTCCTAGAGCAATTCTCTTAAGCTCAAAGAGATATTTGTATTCTGTAAGAGGTATTCACAAGAGGACATAAATGACTTCAGTTTTAATTAATGACATGTTGGTATTAGATCATTGCAAAAATTCGTCAAGATAGCTCAATGGATTGCTAAAATATTAAGTAACAGTAGCCTTATTTCAACGTCTTCGTGATCTACCCCGCTTAAGAGACCTTTATGAACGATGTCATGACATAACTCCACTAGTAGAGTACATTTAACAAATTTCTCCAGAAATTACACAACCGAATTATTGTTCACTAAAAAACAACATAACTTAAATCACAGAGCACTATGCTCCATTTTGAATAAATGCTATTGCTATTGCTACATCAACACATTTTGATAAACTAATAGTCAAGCTGTGTTAAACTGAATTAAATTGAATTGAAATATTTAGCAATATCTTAATTTTGGTACTCTTCAGATGGAGCTTGGAACAGATTTTCGGAATCATGTTTATTGAAATTCATTTTCAGATTTTTCATCTAAGAACCGCTCTAGAAACTTAATATTAGCACTTCTATACACGTATTTCAATTCAAATGATCAAATTACATCTAATCTAAGTTTCGCTTATTTCAATATTAAATCAAGCCCGTGGGTATCGTGTGCTGAAATCTCCTTTTTCTTTTTCTGAACTTCTCTCGAAGCAAATGTAGGCGTTGTGATCTTTCCATTATACAACAGTCCAACCGGCGACTTCATTTTTTAATTATTTATTTCCTGAACTTGGATTTAAATTAAACATTCAGTCTTTACAAAATGTAGTTAAAACTCTGAGGCTAACGAACGCATTCAATCTTGTCTCCATTCTATTTTGACTGCCTGCTGTGATGCCGTGGAAATTATATTAATATACCAAAAAATGACTGAACTCTAACGAATACGATTATTCAGACACACTAATTTCCGAAAGTTACACTTTTACCAACTTCCGTTGATTGATAATCTTAAAATAACTGGCAAATGGTAGTCAGTTACTTTATGGCCAACTTTATATTTTGAGCAGTTATTCAGTTACAAACTCAATTACCTAAAGATTCTTCATATTTTTAAGTTAAGTATTCATTATTGTACTCTTTACTTCTACTTCCACGTAGTGGATTGGAAGTATAGTAATCGTAAAAAAAATCTTTTTTTTTTTTCTTGAAATTGGTTTAGAATGTCATGAAATGTCGAGATTTAAAATTTGAGCGAAAAAAATTTTCTGTCTATCGGTCTGTCAGTCTGTAACTTTTTTTTGTCTGCACGTTTTCCCAGGAACGGTTTAAGATATTGACTTGAAATTTTGTGCACGTATATATTATAATGAGATCTAGAACTTGATTGTGTTTTGAAGATATACGGTGAAGGATTGGGGGGGTAAATAGGGGGAAATATGGAAAGCCAGCTGGTAAGAGTACAGAAACTTGAAATTTAGTGTATATGTACTAGAAGTCAAGGCCTCAACATTTTTTATAATATTTTCCATCCCCCCACCACTACCCCACTCCATTATTGAAGGGGTTGATAAAATAAAATAGAGATATTCACTTGAAATTTAGTATACGTATATATTATAATGACATCTAGAACTAGATTATATTTTTGGATTATTCCGTTCAATTGTTGGGGGTTAAATAGGGATAAATGCGGGAAAATAAGTAGACCAAGCTGATGAGAGTACAGAAACTTGAAATTTGGTGCATGTACTTGAATCCAAGGACTCAGATTTTTTTATAATATTTTGTAACCCTCCCACCACTCCATTATTAAAGAGGTTGATAAAATAAAATTGTGGCATTCATTTGAAATTTGGTACACATATGTATTATTATAACGACATCTGGAACTAAATTATATTTTGAGATGATTCCGTTGAAGGGGTGGGGAAGTAAGTGAGCCCTCAGATTTCTTTATAATATTTTTCAACCCACCACCACCACCACTCTATTAATAATGGGGTTGATGAAATAGACTTGAGATATTCACTTGAAACTTGGTACACATATGTATTTTTTGTTGAAGAGGTGGAGGGGGTGTATAATTGGGAAAAATCAGTAGAGCAAGCTAGTAAGAGTTCAGAAATTCATTTTTGACGTATGTACTAGAAACCAATGCATTAATTTTTAACATTAAAAATATTTAACAAATTGAAGATGTAACGGTAATACGGATGTCCAGTAGCTATTTGTGTAACACTTGGATATTCGGTTGCTTTTTTTGGACACGAAAGCGTTCGGTGCTGCTACATTGCATACTTTTTGAAAGATCCAAGTTTAATTTTGAATTTAATAAATTTTGGTACCTAGAGAATCATATTCTTGCGTTCTTACGTCTCGACGCTGACCGACGCCTAACGTCGTTTTCGTAAAACTTGTGTTATCTAAATCTATGTTCTTGCATTTTTAAGTCTCGACGCCGACCGACTCCTAGCATCGTTTTTGTAAAACTCGTGTATTTGATCAATTTTGATTTCTAGATTCATATTCTTGCATTTTAACCTCTCGACTCCGACCGATGCCCGGTGTCGTGTTTGTATAATTTGTGTATTTGATAAATTTTGTTATCTAAATATATGTTCTTTCATTTTTGCGTCTCGGCGCCGACCGACGCCTAGCGTCGTTGCTGTAACTTCTGAATTTGATACATTTTGATATCTAGATTCATATTCTCCCATTTTTCGTCTCGACGCCGATCGACGCCTAGCCTTGTTTTTGTAAAACTTGTGTGTTTGATAAATTTTGATACCTAAATAATTAATGTTGTCGCATTTTTACGAAAACCATTTTTTTGTGGAATATTAATATTAATGTAATATTAAACTCTTCCTTATTTCCAGCCCCTGTACATTTTGCAGATTTCGTAAATATCATGCCAGGCTTGAAAGTTAGTCAAGTTCATTTTCAATGTCTTAACGAAGCTTGCTAAATTGCAACTTCTGTAAATTTTTCCATGACATCTGCCCCTAGTATTAGTAAAATTTTATGACCAATTGTTTTCGCATACTAAAGTGCAAATATAGTCAAGAAGTTTACTTTTAAAGAGACTTGGGAGGAAAATCTGGATGTGGAAGTAGTGACTCCTTAGGCAACAGTTTTTTTATTATTTCTTTAAATATTTTTAAAATGGTGGCCAAAAAAATGCATTTCGCTCACTCACATTTTTCTAGATATTTGGTATATCAAAAAGATAACAAAAACGAACTAAAAAATTCAAACTACGTCTTTATGGGAATTAGTTCCACCTATCACCTATTTCTTGCATATATCTTCTATATCTGTGGCACTTATGATGATGAATCAGTGGGTCAGATCGGTACGCATATTTGCAATTAATTTTAATCCTACGCATCCGCAACTGCCAATCCTGAAAAATTAAACTAGTATGGAATATTTTTAACTGGTTACTCCAAAATGAATAACAATAGTGTGCAGCATATACAAAAATATGTGGCACCGCGTAATGCATATAATTGTAGTTTGGACATTCTGTCATTAATTTTGTGTCATTTTTATAAAACTTCGTTGAATCAACCAACAGGCAGTTGGCAATAACAAATTATTTCTGTTAAAATACATGTTTTAAAATTACCCAACCTCGTTATGGCACATACTTGTGAATGCACCACTTTGTAACCATATAACCCTAGGCTTACAATATTTGTAGTGTTTGTTTAAAAAATCACAACGAGAAATAAAAATTATCTCTGTAATTCATACAAAGCATAAACACAAATCATTCAAACGCTTTTATATCGAAATTCTCATATTTGCCAGCTATTATAAAATGCAAAACGCAGTTTAAAATGAAAATCGATTTGTTAAATTAATTATTGAGATATGAAGCACCCATAAAATAGTATAATGTGTAACAAAGAGGAAAAATGATATATTCCCCGATGACACACGGTAGAAACTCGACAGTGGTTCACCAAATACAAGGGCGGCTATTTTATAATTTCAGTAAAAGTGAGCATTTGTTATAACAAGATTGAGCTCACGTCATTTTCTCTTCTTAGGGAGTGTTAAATAATATTATGTAAAAACAATGACCATGTGGCGATGACAAGATTACTACTATTCTTTTTCCAATTGGAATAGCTCTCGAGATATCCGCTAGCGAAAATCTCAAATCCAAGAACGCTATTTTGCCTCACGCTTTTCAACAAACTTTGTCTTCTAGCGCATCAGCCTTTAGTTTCATAACAATGTTCTTACACTAGAAATTGTGGAGCATTCATTACATTTTTTTTTAAAATGAGCTATTATTATTTGATATTTTATCTTCAAATGATGAAAAGTTAACACAATTTAAAATTGAGAGGCTTTCGAAATTCCGAACGAAAACCGTATATTGCATTTTCTCTTTATATAACTTTGAAATAAAGATCTGTCTAAGGAATATTTTACTTTTCATAGGCCTGTTCAATGATGTCCCATTCAATGGGGTGCGTGGAAAAAAATTCACTCCCGGTGCACATATAGTGGAAGTAACCGAAAATACATTTTCTTCTGTAAAAAACACATGTGACATGCAAACGGACATGACAAAGGGTTATATGGAACCTTAAAAATTACACCTTAAAAACATATTTTGTAAATTTCTTGACAACGTTTACTTCTTGTGCGCCCCCTCCGCCCCTATCGTTCACTTTGTCATATTTTTTGCAACCCCTTCAGCAATTAAATCGGAATTATAAAATTAATAATGTCTAGGACTAACAGTATTTACAAAAAGGGGAAAGTATCCTATAAAATGTGCAACAATTATATGAAAAATGCAATAAATCGCGAAGAGTACATTGTTTAGTCTAGTTTCTTGTTGTCTAGCAATTATCATAAGAATACTGAAATCATGCATTTCGTGGGTCAAGAATAAGCCAGAAAAGTGTTATTCTCCTCTAATAGTAGAAAAATTGTATGTTTTCAGTCCGATCTAACAAAGTCTATGCGCAGACCCAGGCTCCAGGTAGTTATGACGTAAAGGCCAGAATCAGCTTTGCGCAATATGAACTATATAAATATTTTCATGTGCAATAATGCAATATCTCACCTTATAATTGTAACTAGTGAATTCCAAATTATTTAAAGGGATATGGCTCCGAAAGAGTTATAAGTCATACTTTGATGAACCCGTTGTTGGATGCACAAACACTAAGTAACTCTGCCTTATTAGTATAATAAGAATATATCGTTTGCATTTGTTCTAAATGGTCCGAAGTTAAACGAATGTCACTAAATATCCACTTGTGTTGTGAAAGGGATCGTTCAACGTCTACCGATGTAATCGGCGCATATTTAAAATAAGTGTATTTTCTTATAGACGGCAGATTTATGTCCGGTATTGAACAGTCCACTTCTTTGCCACACACAAAAATGTTGAATAACCGGGGTGGTTTATTAACACTGTATCTAGTTTGTATCTCACTGTCCCAACAACACCCCCTGATACTCTAAAAATATATTGACGTAGATCAAATATAATATTCATTGCATCAATTACTGTATACTGATCTGTCTCCGGCTTACGTTGAAGATCGCATCTGGCTAGAGGGATTCGTGAAAAATATATAAATGTATATAAAAGTTCTACACCGTTAAACCACAATTCCAAAAAATATTGAATCCACGAAAGCATTATTTTATTTAATGGAAAGCCACCCGACGCCATAATAATTTTTTCCGGCGATTTCGGTAGAATAGGTCGAAATTATTCGGTAAATTTCGTAAATTTTCGGTACATATTAACATAGGTGCATTTTAACACTTTAATTATACGAATTTTTTTTCTCTCTGGAAATATTGGAGGAGGAACTTCTCCAAGTCTTTGAACCAGCTCCTAAGCTACACAAGAGCCCATAAAATCTATCATAATGTTCAATGTTTACAAGATTAGTCAGACTTTATTTGTATATCGTTTATTATTAAATCGGTAGAATTTCAGAATAAATCGGCATTTCGGTAGACTTCATCCAAAATCGGTAGATCTACCGAAAATTCGGTAGCTGTGGCATCACTGCTAACAAATCTATAGCGTTGACTCCCTAATGTGCTTGTGCATATGAAACAGTTTCTCATGCCATTGGTCGTTCTGTAATAAAATAATAACAAATGTTGGACCTTTTTTATCTTAAGTGATTTCTGTATGTTTAAAGTCTTCTGTAAAATATAAAAATTTTAGGCTTCCTATACTATTACCATTGTTTACCCTATCCTATTTTCTGTTGAAAAAAAAGTAGAAAGAAAGCGGTAAGAGTGGCGGAGTCTATGTGGTGTCGAAAATTCTCCTTATATTTTATAAAATATAAGGGCCTTATATTATGTGCACCGATAAAAATAATATTTTAAGCAAAAAATTGGTTAATATAGTTGGTAATTAACAAATAGGAAATACTTACATATTCTTAATTGATACAAAAAGTTAAAGTGTTGAGTTTATATATAATGTACGGCCGAAATCTGGTGTTTATAATTCACCAGTTTCTGTAAACATCTCTTATATCTACTTGCTCAACTGTATCAAATAAATAATTTCTCCAAATTTCTAATAATAAATTATTTATTTATTATTTTAGGAGTTTTATGCTATACTATTTATTTCTTACTGTAAAAGTATTTGTTTCCTATAAATAAAGTATATTATTTGCTTATGTGAATCTCGAGTCAAAATGTTATATTAATCTGTGTGTGAAGACCGTCTCTGGCATAATTACTTTTACGCCGGGGTCTGCTTATGAGTAAAACAAGCTAACCACTATACTCCTCATCGATTTACTGATTTCTATATAATTGTTGCACATTTTATAGGACATCCTTAGCAGTTTTTTTTTTTTTTTTTGTAAATAATATTAGTTTTAGACATTTTTTGTTAAATTACAAAAAGTAATTTTTTTTGTATTTAAATCATTAATACCTTTGTTATTTATTATTCGACTGTGCTAAAATACAATGGGGTTCTTCCTCTATAGCCTAATTGAAACGAGAAACTGGTGGCTATTGGATTATCACATTTTCAAACATAAAAATTAATGTATGTAGGAATAGTACATATATGAAGTCGAGACATAAAGAGATTTCAGATGAAATTGGTTCTACCATTTCTGTAATTAACTTACTGTCCAAATTTCAATACAATCAGACTTTTAGTTCTTAAGTGATCGTGCTTACAAGAATCGTGACGGACGGACAAACAGACGGATGGACATTTTGAAACTTGTTCAGAATCCGATCACAACACAGTGATATGAAATTTTTTTCTCTACGAACAATATTACTGAATGAATGCAATACACTCGTCGTTTTGTATTTGAAGAGTGTAATAATTATGAAACATTAGTTTCGCATTAATGATTGCTGCTTAATCTGTACAGCCGAAACCTTTGCTATAGAAAGGGCCTTAATTTGGACAAATGAAAATAATAAGGGAGACATTATTTCCAATTCAAAATATGTTTTGCAAGCTATCAACAAATTCAGTTTAAATTATAAGAATGCCATAATTTGCAACATCAAAAAGCTATTCAATAACCTTAGTCAAAATCAGATATCAGTAACATATATCTGGACAAAGGGCCATGTTGGAATAATAGGGAATAAAATTGCAGAACAGGCAGCTAAAGAAGCCACTAACTTTCCGAAATATACTCAGTGTTAACAAATAATGATATTATCCAAAACATAAAACAAAACATCTGGAATAATTGGGAAAAAATATGGTTAGAAAATGTTAAGTCTACTATGAACCCCTACGTGTTAATACATCCACCCCTTCCTACACCTATTCTTATATATCAAAATGCAGTTAGCAAACAACATTCCTTAACAATTACTATACTCAAATTGAACCATGAATGCTTTCCGGCACACATTTTTAAAATAGGTATTAGAGGTACTCCATATTATACTTGTGACAACGTCTCCCTGGGCGATTTGAACCATATTTTCTTTTCCTGTACCAGTCATTCAAAAACTAGGAAAGATTTTGAAACTTGTTTAATAACCTTTAATGTGTACTTTCCCACTAACACAGTTTTCCATTTAAGTAAGGAAAATAGAGAAATTTACGATACCATAGTAGCCTTCTTGCATAGAGCTGCAGTATCGATATTTTGTTTTAATCAACATAGATCTTTTGTGACTAATGGACAGTTCCAACGCCAATAAATTTCTCACACCCAAATATAATTTAGATTACATTTTATGATTAATTGACATCTTGTTTACAAAATGAATTGGGTTATAATATTCTAAACTGAAAAGTGTTAATATATTAATATTTCTACTGGGATTATTTAAATCTGCCTTCATTTATTATTAAAATCTATAACGCGAGCTAATTACATCCCGCCATAAAAATCTATTCAAACTGTACTTTGCTGCGCTACTGGGATACATCATAAAGTGCTTTGTATTTATAATTCAGCAAGTTGTAATATCACCAAACGTGAATTTTATATAAAATGGAAAAACAGGTTATTTTCTATACAAGGTGGTCCAAAGGCATTCCCAATATTTTTACGGCTGATAATACATCCAGAAATAGACGTAGTCTTTTATAAACTTATTTCCGAAAACGAATAATAAGGGAGATAATAAATTTCAGTTTTTCTGCAATATCTTCCAACTCTTTTATAATTTCAAATTCATAATTTAAACTTACAATCCAGTAAATAAGCCGGTAAAAAGTGTAAAATGTGGAAAAGTGGCACAGCAACGATTTGAAAGATTTCTTTTCTCACGTGACCTTAGACCCCCAGGCACATTCATCAACATTGATCCCTGCATTACCTCAGAAAATGAGAAGGTTGGGGGTGTTTGAGTACCCATAAAAAAAATTATAAAAATAATACTTCGCCTCGGAAATAGGCTCTAGGAGGTTTTTTGGTTCGCTCATCACGAATCTGAGACCCAAATTGAAGAATTCCATATTCCAGTATGGAACTCATGCCATTTTTTAATGAGAATATAATTCATAGGTCTCATGGTACATTTTTCATTAATTTCATTGGTTAAAATACCAAAACAAAAGAGCAGGCTATCACATCGCTGATAATTTTATCACCGCCTATTGACTGTCACTTGTTTTTAATGAATAAAACAATAGACGCGTCAAAATCAGAAAATAGAAGGTTAAAATACCAAAACAAAAGAGCAGGCTATCACATCGCTGATAATTTTATCACCGCCTATTGACTGTCACTTGTTTTTAATGAATAAAACAATAGACGCGTCAAAATCAGAAAATAGTGCTCTTAGACAGAAAAATGTTTCAACCAGTAGATCACCGTCGACGGGGAGATGCTAGCGAGGAAGAGATTCAAAAGTTAATTGAGAAAAAAACACCAAAAAAATACCAAAATTAATAAAGAATCTCAGTGGAACCAGTTCATGGAATTTTGCGCTTCAAGGAGAATCAAAATAATGCAAGAGACTATGATTCCAGAAATTGCATTAATATTAAGAAATTACGCTTGCAACATGAGAAGAAAAGACGGTCAAGAATATAAAGAATGTGCTGTCAAAACATTATGGAACTACGCGGCAAAGATTATACAAGAAAAATTCTTCACTGAATGTAATATCAAGTTTAATCCATTTACTGACATGGAATTTAAAGAAGCAAGGGTAGCTCGCAATTCTAAAAGAAAGCGCAACTGCAGGAAATACAAGAAAAAAGAAAGGTTAGTGCTGTTGCTTTTACACTAGAAGAATGTAAAATACTGCAAAAAATCTGGGACGAGAATAAGTCTGAAGGCCTTCAAAAAAAGTTCTTTAACATTGTCACTAAAGAATTGGCATGGCGTGGTAACGAAGCTGCATCTGCATCCATTTATCACTTCAAGAAAGAAACTGACAATTCTGGAAACTTTACTAACCGAATTGAATACAATTCAGTATTTAACAAAACGAATCAAGGAGGGGACAAAACTTGTTGTGATAGCAAATGGTTAATACCTAATACAGTAGATCCCGATGTGTGTGCAGTTTAGTTGTTTCTAAAACTACTGGGAAAACGATCAGATAATGTAACGACCGATAGATTTTTCCTGACACCAAACAGAAATTGGAGATTAGGAAGTATTACCACGTGGTATAAAGACCTTCCCGTAAGCGTTAAAATGGACAAAATAAACCGCTCAAAAAGTGGGAATTGATACCACCAACAAAAAAGTGACAAATCACTCTTATAGATCAACAGCTGTAACCCATTTGGCGAACGCAGATATACCAGAGCAACAAGTCATGAAGATAACTGGTCACAATAACTCAAAGTCCTTAAAGCCTTAATTACAAATGCAATCCCCACGACATTCTGAAATAGTAAATAAGATGAGAGGGGTTGAAACATCTAATAGTGTTTCAGTTTCCCATGCCAAATGCGATAATCCACAAGTTGTATATCAAAACTACAACATTTAACATTTAAAATATGTACTGTAATAAATAAATAAATAATTATTGTACTGATATATATCAAAGCTGTACATTTAACGTTGAAAATATGTATTGTAATGAATAAATAAATAATTATTGTATTGATTGTAATATTTACTGTCAAATTGACAGATCGTTTAAGATTTTTGACTTTTTAAAAAATTTGTTTTTTGTTAACGTCCATTATATTCTCTCACCAAATATAACACGTGTTATGATTAATAATCGGTGATACCACTATTTAAAACCTATAGAAAATTGAACTCGTGCTTCGCACTCGGCCAATTTTCATCGGTTTTACCTCGGGCTATCACCGATGATAATCATAACACTCTAGTTATATTATCCCCTAAAATTTCACTTTTTCGGACGAAAATTTAAATATGAATATTTTGCAACGGAGGTATGCTCCAAGGGATTTTTTGGGTCGCTTATCACGATTTCGAGGTCCATATTCCAGACTGGAATACGTGCTATGGAAAATTCAATTTTTTCAGAAAAAAAATTAAATATTAACGTTCTTCCACGAAAATGAGCTCTAGGGATTTTATTGGTTCGCTGACCACGATTTTGAGGTCCAAATTTGATAATTACATATTCCTAACATGAAAAATTCCATTTTTTTCAGAAAAAAAAAAAATCCACGAAAATATACTCTAGGAAGTCACGATAATGAGATCCAAATTTAAGAATTCCATATTCCAGACTTTAATACGTGTCTTGAAAAATTCCATTTCTCTAGAAAAAAATTAAGTATTAGGTACCGTTTTTCCGTGAGAATGTGCTCTAGGAGGTATTTTTAGTCGGTAATCATGATTTTGAGGTCTAAGTTTAAGACTAGAACACGTGCCATTTTTCGAATTTCACTTTGAAGGAAAAAATATTTATAAATATTACGAGTATTTCAAAATAACTTTTAAAGTCAGTTTCACTTTGAAGAAAAAAGTCATGTATGAATATTACGAGCATTTCAAATTAAAATACATGGCAATTTTATAAACACTGCAGAAACGCATGCAAATTTTTTCTTCTTTCAAGTAAGATAAGTGATTAAAAGAACAATTTTTATAAAAATATAGCATTTATTGTATTGGTACAGAAGACGGTATCCTGTGTAACAAAATAGTTATTCATTTACCTTTTTTTTTATATAATTTATACCATTTGCATCAATCATAATCTGAATCATATACGAGAATAGGTAATTCAGGATTTGTTAGTTCTTCTTCAGTGTTACTTTCATCTTCCTGTTCATCTGATCTTTCAGCCGCACAAATCGATTCATTTTCCATTATGTCTGCAGCTCCAGGTGCCTCGTAATTATTTCATTTGTTTCCAGGACAAAATTTACAAGTTTGAAAGCAATATACGCCATTCTTGCGACCACCACAAGCTGCTCAGCATCCAGTTTGGCAGCAACACATTGTAGGATCCAAAATCTTTTTTAGTGCGGGCGATTCGGTCATCCTTGCGGAATGCAAGACGCCGTCGATCGATTTCCAGCCCCATTCAGTTGGATTCAATGGTGTGGTTTTGTTATGATGAAAATCCGTTAAGAAGCCGATCCAAGATTGGATTTGGTGGTACACCCGTTTAAGATGTTCTCTGAAACCATTCACGGCGGGAAGCCACGTTGCTCTATATTTACCGTATTCTTCTTCGTTGAATTCATATTTTGTGTATTTTCTTTCAAAAGTATTATATATTGCCCTGCGCAGCTTTTGCTTCGCAGTCAAATTTAGATAAGATTTATTTAATTTATAATTATATCTCTAACAAGCAATTTATTCCACCGAAAAAACGTTAATATTAATTTTTTTCTGAAAAAATGCAGTTTTCCGTGGCACGTATTCCATACTGGAATATTTAATTCTTAAATTTGGAACCCAAAATCATAATCGGCAACCAAGGAAAACCTTCTAAGCCACATTTTTGTAGAAAGACGTTGATATTTAATTTCTTTTTGAAAAAATTGAATTTTCCATAGCATGTATTCCAGTCTAGAATATAGAATTCTTAAATTTGGACCTCAACATCGAGATTAGCGACCAAGAAACCCCCTAAAGCACACTTCCGCAGCAAAATATTCATATTCAAATTTCCTCCCGAAGAAGTATGATTTTCATCAAAAAATGGCACGAGTTCCATACTGGAATATAGAATTCCTCAATTCGGACCACGCATTCGTGATCAACGACCCAGAAAACCTCCTGGAGGTAATTTTTGAGACGTAATATTAATTTTTCTAAAAATTTTTCTGATAGCTACCTTTTGGGGCACTTAAACCCGACTAACTTTCTCATGTTCAGAGATAATGCAGGGGTTAATGCTGACGAATGTTCCTGGGGGTCTAGGGACTACATGAAAAAAATGACTTTTTCAAATTGATGCTGTTTCACCACTTTCCACATTATCCGGCTTATTTTCTCCAATATTATTCATAGGCCATCTGGATACAAGTTTACATGGTATCAGTCAAACCCTCTGTTCTGTTTTAGGTGTAGTTTTAGGGGGTAATTGTCAGTATTTTCGTCATAATATTTAAAAAAAATTTCAAATTTATAAAAATTATTGTAAAAAACTAATTCTTAGATCATTAGATTTGAAAAAGGTATTCTTATTGCATTTCGATAAACCAAGCCGTTCTAGAGTAATTTGTGTTTAAACAAAAACGTGCCTTTTCAATATGTTATAAATAAATTCTCTTACACATAAAGAAGGTATGAGCAACGATATGAGTTTATAAATTTTTGTTACTAATTAAGGTATACAGAACCCGAGGGATTCCAACAAACAAATTTTAAATTTGCAACAAGTATAGCTACTTCATTCAGTGTATAAATGATTATGACATCTTGTCGATTAATATTTATTGATAATTTATAATTGCAGCCCTTTGTCCTATCGGAAATATCAAATATAGTAGTATTAATAGATATAAGAATAATATATAGATTAAATTTGTTTCTTCGTATTTCTAGGAGAAATCCTGGATAGCATATAAAATAAAAAATAATATACTGCTGGCGGGATGTCTATTAATACGTCACTTGCCAATAGATGGCCCGCACGCATTTGTTGGTGACAGTGAAGCGTTCCCCTGTCCCTAGAGGGTTTTGTCTTCACGAGATAGATCGCTGCTAATACACGTTAGAATTAGTCAAGCAGACGAAATGCCAGTAAAATGTTACAAGCTAATGCTATCAGATTCTGTTAAACCCATTTTTTTAACTTTCATTAAAATAAGAGATTAACAAATACTAAAGACAAAAGTCCATATTGTACACAACTAAAATATTTATTTTTACTCAAATTAAACCAACTTACCAAGTACACTTCTTTTCTCTCAAATTAGCTACAACTCGAGCTTGTGCAAGACGAATTTATTTCCTAAAGTAAAATTTGACCTAAACAAACTAACACACTAACATTGCAAGTTAAACAAAACCTTTTAAAAAATCAGAGTCCGGCATCTTGTATATACATCAAATCCCAAATTTCTGTTCTTTTAAAAGCGTGCTTTCCTTATTTTCCCCTATTTACTTCTATTTACCCCCCAACTCCTCACCATGTAATTTCAAAATACAATCCATTTCCAATTCTAGTTATAATACTTACGCGTATAAAATTTAATTGAAGTTAATAGTGATATACTCTGCGTAAACTGGTTATATATTATTGCAGTGGGTCATTTTGTAAATTGGACATTCTTTGGGATATAACGAAAAAGGGAGAGAGCAGCATTTGATGAACAATATACTGAGTGGATAGACGACGATGCACAATGTCTATAAAAAATTACAGGAATGATGAGCTTGAGGTTTTATTTTTCTTAACGCCAACAAAATTTCATTGTCTGAAAACTAAACTAAACTGATTGATGAATTCGTATTTACTATAACCAGCCACTCCGTTCAATTGCACGGCTTTTGTTTATGGCCAACTTTGAAGAGAGAAGTAGAGAATACGTGTGAGATTGATGTTAACTTCACTGATATAGGACCGGAGTTCTTCGAATCCTCTCGAAAACTGCCCAATGCGTTACGTTGTTGTATGTTCTTTAGTTATTGCAACATTTGCAATAATTTAATTATTATTAAACTGTTACTTTTCAAGATACTTAATACAAATGCAATTTATTACTTTTAGGCTTAGTATATGCATCATTTAGGTACATTTTCAGAAGTAAGTTGGAAAATAGAAATTTCCAGAATGAGTACAACGTTGGAATATAGCTTTCCCAACAACGCAATGTTACGAACAAGATTTATTCGACGAGCATCTCAAAATTGAAAAAATAACACAGCCACACAAAAAAGAAAAAATATTTTTGGACTGGGTTTCTGACCATGCTCACTATATGTCTTTGGAGTCGTTGAATCCGAATCAGAGGTCTATTTAACTCCATCACGTCAGAATTTTGCCTTAACCTCAAGGAATCTATAATTTAAGCGATTTCGACATCTCTTCACATAAATCGCTGTAACTTTTTCTAGACAAAAAAGACCCCATCTTTTTTGTACCAGGTCGATTGCAAATTAAATGTCCAATCCGATAATGTGGAGCATGATAATCTTCCGAAGCTTTTTAAGTGAGATATCGGCCGCCAAAGTGAGAGGTCCGAGGATTTCGCTTCTCGAGCGATACGGCCCAGCTTCGAGAGCCACTTCTGCCAAACGAAAGTTAGAAAAAATCTGAAAAAATTGTAGGGTACGTTGAAAGATGCGTGCCTTGGTTTTCGAGATATGGCCGCTCGAAGTCACCGGAAGGTGGAAATCGATATTTTTTACCGATTTTCGAGGCTATATCTCCAAAATGAAGCGAGATACAGAGCTGCGGTTTTCTTTGTTCGATTTCTCTCACCTTCCTACATACCTCTGAGGGTTTTCAGATTTTTGCTGGCACTTTCATTTTTTGTAAAACTTCTAAGGAAAGGCATCTAAAAAATTCAGAGGTATGCAGGAAGGCGAGAAAAATCGCATAGAGTAAACTGCATCTCGTTTCGTTTTTGAGATACAGCCTCTGGACGTGGCAAAAAAAATCAATTTTCATCTCCCGGTGATTTTTAGCGGCTATATCACGAAAGCCAAGGAACGCATCAACCTCCTATTCAGGCCAAACGATTTCCTATATCTTTCTACGTAACCCTGAATTTTTTAAAATTTTTGCTAGCTTTCTTTTGGCAGAAATGGCCCTCGAAGCTGGGCCGTATCGCTCGAGAAGCGCAATCCTCGCACCTCTCACTTTGGCGGCCGATATCTCACTTCAAAAGCTCCGGAAGAATATCCTGCCCCACATCATCGGATTGGAAGTTTAATTTTCAATCGATCTACTGCAAAAGAGATGGGGTCATTTTTGTCTAGAATAAGTTACAGCGATTTATGTGAAGAGATGACGAAATCGTTTAAATTGTGGGGTTTTTGAGGTTATAGCAAAATCCTGACGTGATCGAATTAAATAGACCTCGGAACCCCAAAAACGTATAGGGAGTATGGTCGGATCCTCAGGCCAGAAAGATTTTTTTTTGTGTGTCTGAGTAATGAAACAAATTATTATTCTATTATTTCTTTCGCAAATATATAAAGTATGGTGGTGTTATGGCAATTACTTGTTTTCAGGCGGCGGTATTTCAATTGCCTCTGGAGACGTATTTTTCACAAACAAGAAAACTCTTGAACGCAGCACTCGATGATGCTAACGTGGTTAACTAAAATCGAGTGCTGTGTTCAAGAGCTTTGGTGCTTGTGGATATTTCAGGCATTAAAACGCTTATATTCGATTGTTATTAAATTTGGTATTGACTTAAGGACTTTGGCTATAAAAATATAATTATGGATAATATTGAGAAATTGAGGATCAATTTATTTCTGCCGAGGTTTAGGACGCCGCTAATGAAATAACTGCAAATTGATTACCAGGAAAATTCAAAATGAAATATAGAAGAAAAGTGACGTTAAGTTTTTTTATTATTTGAAAGGAAAACCATACAAAATTTTCCGAAAACATTTTATTGCATATTTTGGAGAGAATGTTGACATTTTTCAGTTTTCTGCTCTTTGGGCACACTGTGCAATGTTAAAATCTATGCTAAAATGCTGAAGAACTAACGTCAATATTAGCAAATATCACAAGTTTTTTGAAGCGTCAGAGAATTATAGATTTCAAAAGTCTAAAGTATTAACCAGACTTAAATTCAAAAGATTCTTCGTGGTACCGAGGACTAGATAGTAATGATTTCAGTACCTAAGTAGAATTTATTTGATGAAAAATAATAGTTATGATTTGTTTTAGATTGCCATTATTGTTGGTGTAGCAGGAGCTTGCCAAAGAATTTAAAAAATAAATACAGGGTGTGATTAGTTTCATGTCATTAAAAAAAACTGGTGGTAGGGAACGACAAGATAAACAAAAAAAACCTTATATAACATGGGGTCTAAAGCTCATAGTTTTGGAAAAAAAAATAAGCAAAAATTTCCAAAATACTTAATAACCTAATTTGAGAACTGCTGGCATATTGGGGTAGGATTTATTGCCCCGCGTCTTGTCGCACGAGATACTCTGACATTCCTGCAAATAAGTATGCCAATAAAGCAGTTAAAAGCGACCGACAGAGGACATCGTCGTGTTTTTTGCTTCTTCGCAGCCAATTATCCTGTTAGGCATGCTATCTCTCCCTTGTAATATTTTCAAGTAATAATTTCAGTTTTGTCCTTACTTGGTAAAGAACGTACGCATGACGTGACGTACCCAGTCCTTGGTTTTGTCTGTTGCTTTACTTTTTGAATTTTGTGCCACTTGTGTTAAGATTTATTTTATTGACTTATCGTTCAAGTCGTTAGTACTTGGTTACGTAAGACACTACTTCTCGTTCGTGCTTTTTGTGTTACTTTTTGGATTTTGGACCAAGTTTTTCGTTTTGTTTTCTTTATTGATAACGTTAATTCACAGTTTAGTGTGGTGTTTTAAAACGCAGATTATGGGAGATTACATTTATCCAGAGCTCGCGGATATGGACTTAGTACATGGAGAAAGTGGTGGAAATGCAGCTGGTGCGGAAGCGCTTTAGAACAATTGCAGCGACGTGTTTTAATGTGCATAGAAACCATAAAAAATGATCCTAATTTACCAAATGTGTTAAACGGAGTAAGTATGTTATTAGTTCAACGTACCGAAATGTGTATACGTGGAGATGGAGGTCATTTCGAACAATTTTTGTATAAAATTCAAAAGAATTATTGAGTTATTGGGTGTTACCTATTGGGCATTAAAGGTATGATTAATTATTATTATTAGTATTCGTTGCCTTGTTTTTAACTGTTTATTATTGTTTACATTGATTTTCGTAGAGACCAAGACTTGACTTTTAGTTTTCGATACCTGATTGGGAAAAATTATGCGCTCAACTCGTTAAAAAAATCAGATTTTTTCCTAACTTAAAATACACAACTATTTTCTGTTATCGTTTCTCGGACGTCTAACTGTTCGTTTTCCAATTTCATAAAACAATTAGTATTTTTTATGCTTTTAACACAATGTTACAAATGTTAATAAACCACTTTTAAATTTTATAAATTCTTATAAACGACGATAAATGCTACAATAGCTTTGTTCCAAATTAAAAAACACATGTAAACTAATCCTATTTAAACCCCTGCGGCCATGCTATGCTAGCGTCGTGCCGAAAGAGAAGGAATTATTTACATTTTCATAATTAGTGGTATAAAAAGTTCGATACAAATAATCCCATCAAAGTGCCGCACTTCTACCGACGGGAACACAAGTCGGGTATTACAGTTTTTTATTATTTCTAATATTCGGAACTATAACATCCATTGACCCTGAAAAACAGTGGTTCTTAAATGTTTCCTACCTTATCATTAAAATGTTAAACCTACGTCAGTTTTTTTCAAAGTGCCCTTAGATAAAAAGGTCATATAGGTTTTCTGTTTGTCTAGTCGGTCCCTATTACCAGTTTTTTTAGTGACATGAAACTAATTACACCCTGTATATTCACTAATCACATTAAACATAAAAATGAGTTTGTGATGGTGAGAATTCCTGATACTAAATCTAAAATAAAAAAACGCATTAACCATTCCAAATGGTGTTTCCGAAAGTATAGATTACCTAGATGTACACTGTAAATATGTAAATCTACTTCTTTTTAATCTAATAGACATAGTTAATGTGTTACAAAAATGGAAAATGTTCTGTATAGGCGGTTGGATTGAATAATTTAGCCAAAACCCAAAACAGTGGCTCTATTTTAGATCATCTGAACGCTACCTAATTAGTATATGCCCCATTGTTTCAGACATTCCTTTGCCTGAGTACTGAAGGCGCTATAGCTGTTAGAATAAATGTTAAGGTGTGGTGGTGGAAAATCTACTATCATGACAGATGAACGTATGGGAAAATGAATTAAGAATAAAAAAAAATTGGCGAACAAGATCATAATTGGCAAGAACGTGTTCCATGGGAGTAGACGATACTAAGAATTTGGCAAAAAAGTCCTAGTTGGCGAAGAATGTACTTCCATGGTTATGCCATGCCGCAATTACCTCCAATTCTGCTACCGATTTAGCTAATATAAAGATACGTGTTATTAATATTTAAAACAAATGAGTTTCCAGCACTTGTTCGAAAGATTGTTATTATCCGTGTACAAAATTTGTGCAGGAAATATCATTTCCCGCACGCTTGTAGAAAAAATTGTTCTTACAATTATACAGCAATCGCAGCAATTCGCAGCAATCATGGCAAATTAAGATTTCACCCTTTCATAGTCTAATACATAGACTGACGAATTTTCCTTTAGATCAAAGTGATTTTGATAGAGAATTAAATATAATTAAACAAATTGCAAGAAATAACAGATACAACGAGTCACTAATAGATAACATGGTCAAAAACAAACAACGCAAAATGCTTCAAAAAGAATTTTTCACTGTGCCTAACAAACCTACAAAATATAGTTTTATTAATTATGTCCCGAAATATAGTAACAAAATTTCTAAAAAATTGAATAATTTGGGTATCTCTACAATAAGTGTGAACAAAACAAATATAGGAAACATTTTGGTTAATAACAAAGAAAAACTAAATAAAATTGATAAATCAGGTGTATATAAAATTAATTGTAAGGATTGCGATGCTGTCTATATCGGTCAGAGTGGTAGAAGCGTTGTCAACCGGGTAAAAGAACACAAAAAATCAATCTTAAATAACAATAAAAATACAGGAATGTCAACACACTGTATTGAAAACAACCATTTCATAGATACTGATAACATAAATTTACTTCATTCAGAAAGAAAAGGTAAACGTTTAGATCTGCTAGAACAACTAGAAATAAAAAAATCTTTCAAGTACAACCCTTGTACCACAAATGACCAGCAGAATTTCCTAAACACCCCTATAATAAACCAATTGTTAAGAAATATCCTTTGATTTATATAATCAGCTTAGGTCCACTTCAAACATTCAAATAATTAAAGATGTTAAATTAAATCTTAAATAGCTTAAGTCATAAATAGATTAAGACATAAATACTTTTAGGTATAAATTGAATATGCACATCGGAAACTTTAGTATTCACTATGTAATACTCTTGATAAAGGCCTAGTAAGCCGAAACATATGTAGAGTATTCATAATATATTGATTGATTCATCTAAAAGCAGTGTTTAATTTATTAACGATTATAGAAAAAATAACTATCTATGAGAACTAAAAGCAAAACTATGTGTAAAAATATTAATGAAATCTTTGCAGTCTTTCGATAACCTGAATTCTAGTTATGCTAGCAAATTAAAATCCTAAAATGTATTTGTATAATTCCTTATTTGAAAATTCTCATTCAACAACTAGCATCCACACAGTCCCCTACGGCCATACAGATTAAACTAGTATCTACATAACCCCCTACGGTCATTAAAATTCAGTTAAAAATGAGAACAAAGACCTAACATAAATTTATTTACGTAACTTGTCTTAAAGAATTTGCATTCTAATTGATTACATTTTCATGAAATCTATCATTCTGTTTTGGAAATGCTGAGCCTTTGAAACGTTTTTCGGCCTTATTCTGGGGCTCATCAGAAAGGCACAAAGCCATTCATAAGGATGTTTCATGTAAAACCAAGACAATTTCTATGAATGAGTATGAAATAATTATATTTGACATTGACTGGTAAAAACGATAGGTCCTCACCTATCTATTAGCTAACTAGTATTGGAGCCTATATACTCTATGCATGTTTAAAAGTGAATTATTTTTACTTTTAATTGTATTGAAACACCTTCTTTATAGGATTTTGCAAGCAACAGAAAAAATAACTACTTATGAGAACTAAAAGAAAAACTATGTGTAAAAATAGTAATGAAATCTTTGCATTCTTTCAATAACCTAAATAATTTATGAGTGGCTTTGTACCTTTCTGATGAGCTCCAGAATAAGGGCGAAAAACGTTTCATAGGCTAAACATTTACAAAACATAATGATAGATTTCATGAAAATCTAATCGATTAGAATGAAAATTTTGTATGACAAGGTAGGCAAATTAATTAATTTTAGGCCTTTGTTCTCATTTTTAACTGAATTTTCATGACCGCAGGATGTTATGTAGACACTAGTTTAATATGCATAGCCGTAGGGGACTGTGTGGATGCTAGTTGTTGAATGAGAATTTTCAAATCAGAAATTATGCAAATGCATGTTAGGATTTTAATTTGCCAGCATAACCAGAATTCAGGTTATCGAAAGAATGCAAAGATTTCATTAATATTTTTACACATATTTTTTTTTTTAGTTCTCATAAGTAGTTATTGTTTCTGCTGTTTGCAAAATCCGATACAGAATATGTTTCAATACAGTTAAAAGAAAACAAATAATAATTCACTTTTAATCGGTTAACATAATTCCATAATTGTTTGTAATTCAACTATCAATCACTCTTCTAAGACGATCTGGTAAACTACAATCATTCCTGTGCAGGAAGAAATCATCTTTAGTTTCAAATAAATGATTTATTTCTGCATCGGAATATTCAAGGGTCGGGGATAAATTGTGTTTCTGATTCCTACATTTCAGATGTGGGACGAATCTAATTCGCTCGTAACCCTCACGCAATGTGTGTTCTGTATTTTATTTCGATATAACTATATTATAACTATACAGGGTGTTTCACCGAGAACTGAATCGGTCGATATAGGAAAAAGTATGTAACAAAGAATTTTGAAAATGTTGGTAGTTACTAAAGTCAGTACGGCCAATCAAACCCAAATAATTAAGCATATGATACTTCCGGTTATAGAGGAAGTCGATACCAACTTGCTTATTTTAAATGGAACACCCTATATATTTTCGACTTCGAAATGACCATAAAATTCTGAGTCGAGTCATGTAGCGTACCCTTATTATACCTAAACCCAGCAGTTGCGGAGATATTTGACGATTTATAATAAATTTGACGGTTGAAATGGTTTGCAAGAACCGTTATAATTTTCTTCGTGTGTTAGATCCTCATTTGCTCTTTGGCACGTAGAGGGAACACAAGATTAGCTACTCTCTGCAATAAGAATAAATTCCATAATGACATATCAAGTGTTCTATTTCTCACGTTACATTTTGTCAAATTCAAAATTGAAGAACTTTTTTAGTTCAAATGGACCACCCGTTTTTCTAGTACAGGCCTTGTAGGGATAAAATTACAACCTTTTGAAATATTAGCGATTTTCTCAATTGTTCAAGAATTTTTAGTAAAAATTAGAATCAACTTAGCCATGACTAGAAACAATGATTAATATCAGTTCTTCCCTTATGTCAAAAAATGCCAGCACGTTTAAATTACATCCACGAAGACTATCTAGATCTGTTTATTATTTACCAAGAAGATTATAAAATAATATTAGTAACATGTAATACATTTGCTACTTGATACCCACAAGAACAGAAACCATCACCATACACTGTAAATATTGGATAATTTTAGAATATTTGGCTATGTCAATATTTCAGAAAATTGTAACTTTAACCCTACAATGCCTATACTAGAAACAAGAGAATTTACTTTTACATAACTTGGTATGAAAGAATATAGGGTGTTTCATTTGGACTGCAAAAAGTTTTTGAGGTTTGAACTTGACAAAGAGTAATATGAAAAATAGAACACTTGGTATACTATTATAGAATTTATTTTTATTGTAGATAGTAGCTCATCTTCTGTTCTTTCTACGCGTCAAACATCAAATGAGAATCTCCTAGACGAAGAAACTTACAACGGTTCTTGCAAACCGTTGCAAACGTCAAATTTTTAATAAAACGTCAAATATCTCCGAAACTGCTAGGTTAGGGCATAGGGTACGTACAATATGTACAAGTATCGCCTCAAAATTTTATGGTCAATTCGAAAAGTCGAAAATATGTAGGATGTTTCATTTAAAATAAGCAAGTTGGTATCGACTTCCGGTATAACCGGAATCACCACATTGTTACACCCTATTTGGCACTAACGATCAAGGGTTACCAGGAATGAATTTTTTAGACATCCGGTATACATAATTCTAATCCACACCTTTACATTGGAATTTATCGACACTTGTTTGAAAGCCTAGAGGTCAGTCTATCTGCCAACGTATAGTGAAACTAGTAACTATTGAGATAATTTTAAATAACGTTTATTAAGTGAATGGTTCTCTTTTAAGGGTAAAACAAAAGTAAAAGATATTGATTGATATTGATGTAACATCTTACTAGACGCATATTTCATATGTCCAGTTTGTATAAATCCAGAATGCCGATAAGAAAGATCGTTTTTCACTTACAAACCTCGTAATTTGGCAACAAATCCACTGTTATTAAAATATCAAATTATTCGCGTAGTACGCTGACAGGAAAGAAATTTTAACATTTTTCTCAAATTTTAAATAGCACCGGGATAGAACGAATCACTCTCTTTGAATACAGAAAGCTTAACGAATAACTTGTCTAGTGTAATTAAGTCAATAGCCACTTTAGGCGAATCGATAATTAATATCGGATAGAGATTTTAATTTCACTTGTGATTGTAAAGTATTTTTAAAATAATATTTTAATCTATCGATTATTTAATCGGAATTAAAAACAAGTTTTCAACGTCGAGATAAATCTGGGTAAGTTATAATTCTCTTCACTGTTCAACCACATGCTAGTTTTGAGGTTAGCTTTCCTCTAATAACACAGACCTGCAAAAACAACACTTTTCTTTTTCTTTAACTCAAATCGGTGACTCCGAAGGTTTTTCACCTGTTGAACACGATGCAGTTTTGCACCATCACGTCACAATTTTGAGAAAAATTGACCTTAAAGGGCTAAAAAGGCCATTTCTGCCTATATTCGTACCCTAATAATTCGACAACGATAAGAAATTGTGTAAGACGGCTCAGCTCAGCTCTCCAAATTCTTCAAAAACCAATAGCAACAAATGTAACAATAAAACAAATAACTAGAGAGGGAGCGAACATAATTTTAAATCTGAGTTTAGCAAGAAATACGAGAATTTTTGTCGTGAGTATATATACAAGTAAATCGGAACTAGCTAATTCCATAGGATTTTGATGCGCTGAATACAATGACGTTACCCATTTTGCACTATGAGATCAGGATTTTGTGAGAACATAACCTCAAAATGGATGAAATAACATTTTCCTATTATTATATAAATACTATTTTATCTCCAGTTTGAGGTTATGTTTACTCAAAATGCTGAGCATGTAGAGCAAAACGAGTAACGACATTGTCTTCATAAGACTTTATCTTATGGAGTCACCTATTTAACTTTACTTGCATATACTCAGGAACAAAATAATGTTTGCGATGTCTATGGTTGCGTTATTTTAGTTATTACTATTGCCTTTTAGAGATCTTGGACGGCTGAATAAGATGGTCTGGTCCATTTTATTCAATTGGGGCACGAATATAGGCAGAAATGGCCTGTTTAGCACTTTTAGATTAAGTTTTACCAAAAGTGTGTCAGTGTAATTTATATTTTACGGTAGACGTTTTTGTATGGACTAGTTTTTGTATGGATTACGTTTTCGTATGGATATGGTTTTTGGATAAATTACCATGTGGCCAACCTTGTTAATAATCATTCTGCAATTTTTGGATAAACTGCTAGAACTGAATTTTGTAGAACAGATTTGGCATTGTATTTAGTGGGAGAGACGTATTTTTTATGAACGAATTTCGTTTACCTCATTATCAACTTAAGTATTGGAAGATACCTAACTATTAACTGGAGGCTGTTTCTTCATGGCATCGCCAGACACTACCTGGTATTGGCGCCTCCTCCATTATTCAAAAGATAAGTTCAATTGTTTAACTCTAACATATTTTATATCATATCACTACCCAATTTTACATTTAATTATTTAATTTAACTTTACCAGATTATAATTTTCTTTAGATAGACTATTAATGTATTTATATTTAATATATTTCATTAGTAATTAATTATTTCATACTATTGTAATAGTTCCACTAACGTCCACCACATATTGGCATTATCTAAAGATAATTAAGATTGTCTTTTTCATCTCCATATAATGTTAACATGGTTACCGAAACACGCGCCTAGTGATAGCATTCGGAAATTAAGTCAGAGGTACCAATAGTGCATCTTGAGATATTTACAATTGTCGGTTATAAAATCGAATTTTGCAACTGAACTTACTTTTTTATGTGAAAGTGTATTCCAAACATTGTTCCCTTAATTTTTGATACGCTAGGAATAAATTTCAGGAATCAAATTACCACACCAAAACACTTTGTCTATGTTTAATTTGGACACATAATTTGACTGTACAAAATAATTCAAGCATTGGCCGGGTCATAATTTCACCAAGCACTGCGCTCTGTATTTGCTTTATAATTACTAGAATTTATGCAATTCTGTGCCAGCAATGATCCAGCATTATGTGTTGTTGATGATTGGCCGCTCACATAGACATTGTTAACAAATATGTAAATTGCACAATAAATATCTCAATACACAATATTCTACGTTAATTGTAACCTTACTCGGAAAACTGTTATACACTAGATGAGGCAGAAGTTATTTGCAAATATAATTGAAAAAGGTCTGCGAGAATATATTTATTTATTTTATTTATTTTAATGCCTTATTTATATTAACGTCCTGGCGGAGTTCAGCAATTGCTGCTCTACCACTCAACCAGAACACGTACATATAGACATCAACACAACAACCGTTCGACTCGAACTCAGGAGAGATAACAGCAACTGGACATGTTGTGCCACTCAACAGCGGTCTAGGTCACTGCTACCGTCTCGGTAACACATGAAAAAGCGCCACTAAACATCCATACCCTGACCAGGATTCGAACCCGGGACTCCGTGGTCGCAAGCCAAACATATTTGGCATTGCTCCACTGAGCTGGATATATGATTTTTCAATGATGTCATGATAAACTTAAAGTACCGTTAAAGTTTTTTAATAATATGCAAGTACTGACTTCAAACTTGTCAGCAAAAGGTATATTTATAGTAGCAATATACACGAATTTCATTAAAACTTAATCAGCGAAGTCAATGTTGATGTGTTAAAATCTTACATAAAAAAGTTATTTGTAACCGAACTGACTTTGTTTTGTAGACATGGATGCACCATCTTTAACTTAAAGTATGGTTTGCCTTTTGAAGTTCGTACGATTCAGAAGTAAAAATATGTACACATGTTTGGGATGAATATTCATATTATTGTTTAATATACCGGGTGAGTCCCGAATTGCGCTCGCCCCGATATTTCCTAAAATATTTGGAATAGAAAATTGAAATTTGGAGGCCTAACTACACGACTAAAATGCAATCTTTTCAATAAAAAAGCAAGTTTGGTGCACATCCGGTTTGACCGGAAATGCCCACAACTTTCGATTTTTAAATGTAACACCCTATATATTTTTACATTTTTGGAATCTAGAGGAAATTTTGAATACAATACATCCATTTTGGTCACTTTTTGATAAACATTAAAAATTTTATTAAAAAATCTATTTCTGAATCCAGAGTGCTGTGGTGCCCAAAGTATATTTTAGTTTGTGTGCTACGTTACTATAAAAATAAAAAGAGCAATATAATTGCATTACTTAATTCTCTAGAGGCGTTTAAAATTTTTAAATGTGATTTTTACCCACTAACTCGGTTTTGTTAAATGGGAATTTAATCGTTCACCAACATTTTTAAATACCTCATTTTCATACGAATCTAATGATACGAAAATTTTGAAAATCCGCTCAGAAATATTTGAGACAGAATGCAACCAATCTTTTAGAAACATGCGGCTAATAGATAATAGATTAGTGGGCTTTGGAAACGAAAATGGCACATTTCTGTGTAAATCTGGTAACCTAATAACATTGGAAAAATCATAGTAGCCATTGAATGTAATAAAACAATATCAGCTGTCAGACAGACTCGTGTAGTTATAGGCAATCTTGAGCTATCAAACATTTAATAATTGTGAGCGCAAAGAACGTTACAATTAAGTTTAGCATAGGTATGTGGAGGTAAACACAATTACATCCACAAGGACATTTACAATAGAATGCGACATCAGTTCGGTTTTCAGAGTTTTATTTAAATGAACATAATTATCGGACCTATAAATAAATAAAAATCAATTCCGTTTGAACAATTAAACTTAAACTAGGTAACAGTAGGTATCTTTAAAATAATTAATAGAATTAAACCATAAATTGACATTTATAGATATTGTTCAAAATGTCCACCATTTTTTTCTATACACAATTCGGCTCTGCGTACAGTTGCTTGAATGGGTCTACGCAATTCAGCCGGCGTTATTTCATTAATTCATTATTTCATTAACTTTATTTTGCAGCTCTTCACGGGTATTTGAAGAAGTTTTATAAACTTTATTTTTGAGAATGCCCCATACATAATAGTCGAGGGGTGTTAAGTCAGGTGACCTAGGAGGCCACCTGATATGACCTTGATTTGCGATAAGGCGTTCACCATGCAAGTTGTTTAAATATTCCATCACTCTTCTGGAATTATGTGGGGGAGCACCATCTTGTTGGAAAAACAGATTTTGTAAATAGGCAAGAGGAAGTAAGTCGAGAAATTCTGCTGTCTGGTTTTGTAAAAAGAATAAATATTGTTCGCCAGTAAGTGTTTCATAAAAAAATATGGGTCCAATTATTCGATCTCCAAGTACTCCAAGCCAACAGTTAAACCCAAATCTTTCCTGAATATTCTCCCGTCCTACCAACCTCGGATTTTCTTGAACCCAGTACCTAATATTATTTCTGTTAAACATACCTTGGTTCGTAAATCTACTTTCATCTGAATATAAAATATGAAAAGGAAAACCTGGGTTTTGTTGTACTGCATTTAAGACACAGTTGCAATATACTAGCCTCCTGTCGTTATCATCTCCATAAAGATGTTGGTGTATTTGGTATTTATAAGACCGAAACTTATGTTTCTTTAAAATTCTGCAAATCGAAGACTGACTAATGTCGCATTCCATTGACAATTCCCTTGTTGATGTTGTTGGGTGTACCATCACAAATCCTAATACATCAATTTCTTTGTCCTCACTTACAATAAATGTTTGATGGTCATCTTGTTGATTGGGTTCGTTTCTTAATTCTTGTTCCACTCTGGCAAACAAGTGTCTGCTTGGATGACGTCTGTTGGGATATCGTTGCTGATACAGTTCTACAGCTGCAGTTGAATTTTTGAGACGTTCTCCATATATCAGTAACATATCGACCTTTTCATTTCTACTAAAATTATTCATTTTCTTTAATTTTTACTCAAACAGATTTCCGCAACGCTTTATTTTGTATCTGTCTGACAGCTGATATTGTTTTATTACATTCAATGGCTACTATGATTTTTCCAATGTTATTAGGTTACCAGATTTACACAGAAATGTGCCATTTTAGTTTCTAAAGCCCACTAATCTATTATCTATTAAAATGTCAAAAAAAAAATTGAGGCATTGGTTCTTAGTATATACGGCAAAAATTAAGTTTCTGGAATCTTATTAACTTGATCTACTCATATTCCCCAGTTTACATCCCTCCCCCTCTCTCCCACCCCCTTAATGGAATCATCTCAATAAGATGTCATTATAATACATACGTGTACCAATTATCAAGTGAATATTTCAATTTTGTATTATCCTCCCCTTTAATAATGAAGTGGAGGTGTTGGGGGTTATAAAAAATATGATAAAGAAATGTTAAGTTTCTGTATTTTTACCAGCTTGCTTCATTCATTTTCCCCTATTTACCTCTACTTATCCCCCCTCCACCTCTTCAACGGAATCATTTCAAAATCATAGAAAAAAATGAGGCCATGGCTTCTAGTTTATACACCGAATCTCAAGTTTCTGTACCCCTACCAGCTTGCTTTACTCATTTTCCCTTATTTACCCCTATTTACCCCCAACCCTTCATCGAATATGTTCAAAACATAATCAAGTTGCAGATCTCGTTGGAATACATACGTGTATAAACTTTCAAGTCAATATCTTCAACCGTTCCAGAGAAAACGTGCGGACAAAAAACGTACAGACAGACAGGCGGAAATTTTTTTTCGCTCAAATTTAAAATCTCTTATCACATTCTTAACCAATTACAACAAAAAAAAAGATTTTTTTTTACGATTGCGATACTACGTGGATGTGGAAGTAATTTTAGGTTGATTTGAAAAAAACTGAAGAAAATACGAGGGTGCGTAGGTCAGAGGTGTGGAAAGACGGCAGTTTTCACCAGCAATTAAATGTGCACATTTCAATTCTAAAACGGCTACGGAACCCTATTGTGTGTGTCCAGCACGCTCTTAACAGATTTGTTCATATTATAACCTATAACGTTATTTTAGGACTAGACGAATATGTCAAACAGACGTATTATCACTGGATTTATTCTTCATCACAAGACGTCATAAGCTGGAAGCACACTGAAACATACCTTTTTAAAATATTAACAAGAACACGTTTCAGCACTACTTGGTATATAACACCATCTGAATTCTCAATTTTTAGGTGTTTATAATGAGCTAATAGATAACTATTCATGCAACTAGTACGTAGATTAAGCCATTTTATACACGTAGCCCAGGGTTAGAACTTGAGATATAGAGTAAGTTAAGAGCTACAAGTGTAAAAATGGCACTATTACATACAAGAGTTGCATACATATGTTTACCAAAGCCCTTCTAAGGGTTTTTTAATTATATTTTTATTTTAGAACATTAAATTGAAAAACTGTTTAGCAATATCTCGTAGAGATTAAGATTAAAATGTTATGAGGATAGCGCCTTGTTAAGATTATTAAATGGAAATAAGGACTAGAACATCTTTATCAGCAACGTGTGAAAGGTATGTGTTTATAGTTTCGCTTTTCATAGAGGGCGTTGAAGAAATGCTTTAAACTCATAAAATGCCAGCATCAATTTACGTCCATTAGTTGTCAAGAAAGAAACAGAAATATGCAAATCTTAATGCAAATTGCCTTTTCATTTAATTTTAAATGTCTTAAAAAGTTATTGATTTGAAAGTCATTGTAATCCAATTTTAAAAACTACTGTTGATCAAAATTGTATGCAATCATGTGTTTTAGTACACCTGTATTCATTATTTCACTAAATCAACTTACTTATCTATTTAAATAAAAATCTCCACTATATTTATTGAACCTTTCAGTTTGCCTATTAGATTCTTACTTTATATTAATGTCTGCGACAGATTCATCTAACATTTGTCACAATATCGACATATTAATTTGATATCTTTGTCTGGCTATGTGTAATTGTCACTTATTATATCCCTAGTGCTTGAATTATTTTCGAATATTAATTTAAGTTCGTGGGATATTCGGTAAGAAAATTCCACACCTAAATATGTATTTTGATGTAAAACCCAATGTCAAATTTAACAGAAAAATGTCCGGGAAGATAAAAATATCCGGAAATTTTTTGGGCTGCTATGGTAACTTAACAAAGAATAAGCCGCTGATTGGTTAAAAAATGGTGGTTTGAAATTTTCATTGAAATTTAATTTAACTAAACATTGCTTAATATCAGCAAATATTTAGTATTTGTTATATGAATAGATTTTTTAATTATATTTTAAATAAATGAGCAAGAACGTACAAATATCTAGCCCTAAGCGTTTCGTAGAAACTGTGAAATATACGTTGTTCAAATATTTTCATATTATAGAACTACATGTGTCAAGAAAAGCATATCATAAGCAACACCTCACTATTTGCTGTTATGGTTTATCAGTTGTATTGTATTTTATTTTTCTCCGTATTTTGGGCACTGTTGACGAGTTGTTTGTGCAACAGTAATTATGAAGGCGAATTCGGCAAAGGCTGTTATTATTTAAAAAATAATCGTTTCTTCTAAGTAACAAGTTGTCATTAATACATGGTAATTTTAAATTTAAAAACTTAGCTATAATCTGTTAACTTACATGGTTAGACTTTTCAAATATATTTAAATTAAGAACCTTCCAAAAATTAAAGGACTAGAGATACCCAAAAAACATATTATGTGTACAATTAGTACTAGATTAGTCAGTCGTGATTTGTCACCCGTACTGTATTTTATTGTTCTGCATATTTTGGGCACTGTTGATTATTGGCAAGATAGTAGTTATGAAAGTACTAAAGACTAGTACAAGTTATAAAATAACTCTTTCTTTTAACTAACGTAAATTGTCATTAATGTACCCCAACTTTAAATTTAAAAAAATGTTGTTAACTTACCGAAAATTACGTATTTTTAAACTAACTTCAACATTCTACAAAAACACATTAAATTTATCTAACATCTAGGAAAAATTTGGTCTATGCACCACTATCTGTTAAACACACTTATAATTCATTAGAGTCAAACTTCGCGAAATTCATCTCAAAATAATCGCGCGCGATCTCTAACTCCGGGCTCGCAGGATACTCCGGTGAAATCGGTTCCTCGCAGCATCACAGCGCGGCTACTGACTCCTGTAGCTGCAGTAAAATCTGAAGCTGAGCTTTTCGTACTTTGGCGAAAGTGCGCATGTGTCTTCTTGGTAGCTCTGACCTGTTTGACACCTCTGCTCCTAGTAGAGATGCCGCTTCTGACCCTCTCCGACTTTTCTTTTCTTTTACGTTTTCTCTTGATAATATTACTCGAAATTTGGTTTTATTATGCTCACTCAACTTCAACTTGTCACACGCTTTCTTTTACATATCTATGAAATGATCTTTTTAGATAGAAATATTATAGAAGTTATTGACTTTCTGCCTTCATATTTTTTCCTCTAACATCCACCTTTGGGTTTCACGACTTTGAATTTATAGCGAGTGGAATATCATATCCAATTTTCAGACAATAGGGCGCGACTGTAATAGATCTACTTATTTTACCTTTTCAGTGGGTTATGCCGTCATTAGATGCAATGTAATTTATTGGATATTCTTCTTTGTTTATAAAATAGTTATAAACAGTCACTCTGTGACTTGTGTAGTTAATTTTTCGAAAACACATATCTTATTTTCATCGGATTAAAAATTTTATTACACATAATAAGGTTAGGGAGGAACTAACATATCACATGTGTTTGTTTGTCATTACTAAGCTTTCTAGGATCTGAAGATACTGACAAAATTCGCAGTAGAGTGTTCATAAAGAATATGTATTAGAAAAAATTGTTAAAAACTTTATCAAAATTTCAAATCCTAAAAATGAAAATGGAATTGTATCATAGATAAACTAATAAATTAACCAAACTTATTGGAGAGTAACGAGTAGAAGTGGTAGTCGAACGTGACCAACTGTCAATAACTATTTGATTCATAAAATTTACCAGTCTTATGATCACCGTATTTATTTTCCTTCTATTTACCCCCACCCATTCAACGCAATCATCTTAAAATATAATCTAGTTTCAGATTTCGTTATAATACATTTTCTTATTTACCCCTATTTAATCCCCAACTCTTCCCCGCAATTAATATACGATTCAAATGTATTGACCCTTCACTTTCACCGTGAATGTCTCAGAAACGGAGGAGCAGAAAAACAGAAAAAATCATTTATGAGTCTATTCACTGAAATTTGAATAATGCACATTGAACACTTTTGAAGTTCTGCTAAGTTATACTGAAAAATGTCCTACTTTTTAAGTAAAAGACCCCGCACGGAACATATGGAAATTCGCCCCCGGTTAAAGTGTTTGATACTCGGGGATATTATCCAAATATCGATGATGATCAAAAGTCTCTATGGGCTCAAGGTCGGAAATTGGACGGTTTTCCAGATATCGGGGGTGTAAATGGGATGCTCATTTCTTGTGGGAAGTGGCCCCCACTCCAGTAAAATTCGCTGGAATCGATATGTGTCATTCCTCTCGACCTCCTGATAAAAAATTCTCATTGGCACAAGTATGGAAAATAAACAGTTTTCTAGATATGGGAGGTGCAAAGGGGGGTGCTCATTTTCTATAGGAAGTGACCGCCAGTGAATTTCACTGGAATCGACATATCTGGAAAACTGTGCACGTACCGGCCTTGTGCCCATGAAAAATTTTGATCAGAAGGCCGAGAGGAACAACATATGTCTATTCCAGTGAATTTCACTGGGGGTCACTTCCTATAAAGGAAATGAGCGCCCCGCTTTGCACCCCCCATATCTAGAAAACTGTCCATTTTTCAAACTTGTGCCCCTGAAAATTTTTATCAGGTCAAGAGGAATAGCATATGTCGATTCCAGCGAATTTTACTGGAGCGGGGGCCACTTCCCACAAGAAATGAGCATCCCCCTTTACACCCCCGATATCTGGAAAACCGTCCAATTCCGGACCTTGAGCCCATAGAGACTTTTGATCAACATCGATATTTGGATAATATCCCGAGTATCAAACACTTTAACCGGGCGCGAATTTCCATATGTTCCGTGCGGGGTCCTTTTGACCATACCAGTTTAAATCCATTATATCTTGGAAAATATGCATACTATGTAAATAATATTTTAGACACCGATAAAGCACGGCATTTCTTGTACGAGTAAATTTTTTCATAATTTTTTATTTTCAAATTTTCAAGTTATTGTTAAAAACGTGACGTCATGTTTATTAGGTTATTTATCAATGTATTTATTTTTTTTTTTAATAGTTAATTATATAAAATATAAGCATTTTCAGAAAAAACAGTTGATATACAGGGTGTTTCAGTTAAAAGTCCTTAGGCCATTATGTCTAAAATTAATAAAGATATTTAATTTTTGTAAATGGCAGATGATTGATACCAAAGAAAGGTTTAAATAACGGTGATTAGAATTTTTCCTCAACAGCACACAGAGATGGCGCTGCGATGCAAAACTATTTTTTGATGGCTGGAACCTTGAAACATAAGTCATGTGATTAAACAATAATTTGTGAATAATTTTGATGGTATAGAGAATTTACAAAAAACAAGCCGTTTTGGAGTTACATGAGTTTCTTTCATTAATGCCAGTACACGTGAATTTTGATAAATCCCTATAATTTATTTATTATTTATTATAGAATATTGGTTACCAAACACTTTTTTTCAAGATAAGGAAAGTGATATAATACACTATCATAAAATTATGTTTACCACTTCCGGCCAAACCGGAACTAACATGATGAACCAATATCCATCTTCCTACATATTACATTTTTTTTTTCTTCTAATAACTCTTCCAATAAAACGGCTCCCAAAACTTAAAGTAAGTAAGACAACAAAGAAAATACACACTAACTTAGAATGGTAATGAAAAATCTACTTAAGAGATATTAGTAGGATTTGATTTAATTTTAAGTTTGACAGTTATTAAACAAAGCTTGCAGTTGGTGCATTTCAATCATAGTTTCAAACAGAAATAGTGTACTTAGAAACAATTCAAAGCAAATTAATCCAAATAAGGCAATGAAAAAAAATAAGTTTAAAAAATGGTTAGATACACCAATGAAGATAAGTTAAATATGATTTTAATATACGGTGAATGCAAAAGAAATTAACGACAAGCAAAACGATTGTTTTGTTTACGATTTCCAAATAGACCTACACCCGATAAAAAAACATTTATCATGCTGTTTAAAAATTTAAGAAACTGGGGTAGTTTTAAGAAAACTATTCGTAACAGAAATAGGCCAGTTAGAAACGATGAAAATACAGCCTTGGTGTTAAATAGTGTTGTCAACAATCCTCAATGTTCTCTCCGGAAATTGGCATCGAAAACTAATCTGTCGATATCTTCGTGCCATAGAATATTAAAATCAAATAAATACCATCCATACAAATTAAAATTGATCCATCATTTAAGGCCTGGTGATTATGAACGAAGATTACATTTTCTAGCTGAATTTTCAGTTCTTTCTGAAGAATGCCCAAATTTGGAGCGATGAAATCCGTTTTCACAACAACGGAGTTCTGAGTAAGCATAACTGCCGATACTGGTCACAAAATAATCCTAGATGGATGAGAATTCATATATTATATTACCATATCTATTCCATGGGACTTTAAATGGAAGAGAATATGAGACATTTTTGAGAAATGTATTGCCAGGATTATTAGAGACTATCCCTCATAACCAGGAGAATATTTGGTTTCACCAAGATGGTGCACCACCCCATAACTCAGTACTAGTCAAAGATTGTCTTAATGAAATGTACCCTCAGAGATGGATTGGTACTAATGGAGTAGTCAGATGGCCAGCACGATCACCTGACTTGACTCCATTAGATTTTTACCTTTGGGGGTATTTAAAAAGTGTAGTGTACATTGAACCCATTGAGGATATGGCCGATTTGTATAATAAAATATATGCAAGTGTTGCTGCTATAAATAGACATACGTTACAAAAAGTTTGCAATGAAGAGTTACTGAAACGGTACAATATGTGTATTCATGAAGAAGGGAGAAATTTTGAACATTTAATATAATAAGTACCGACTAATAAGAAAGAAATTAGTTTAATTTCATTTTTAATAATATTTCGATAGTTTTTAAATGTTTATTTATAAAACTTTTGTTTACGTTCTTTACTGAATTGTTAATATAAATTTAGCCCATTCTAAATTAGTGTGTATTTTCTTTGTTGTCTTACTTACTTTAAGTTTTGGGAGCCGTTTTATTAGAAGCGTTATTAGAAAAAAAAATGCAATATGTAGGAACATATGGATATTGGTTCATCATGTTAGTTCCGGTTTGGCCGGAAGTGGTAAACATAATTTTATGATAGTGTATTATATCACTTTCCTTATCTTTAAAAAAAGTGTTTGGTAACCAATATTCTATAATAAATAATAAATAAATTATAGGGATTTATCAAAATTCACGTGTACTGGCATTAATGAAAGAAACTCATGTAACTCCAAAACGGCTTGTTTTTTGTAAATTCTCTATACCATCAAAATTATTCACAAATTATTGTTTAATCAAATGACTTATGTTTCAAGGTTCCAGCCATCAAAAAATAGTTTTGCATCGCAACGCCATCTCTGTGTGCTGTTGAGGAAAAATTCTAATCACCGTTATTTAAACCTTTCTTTGGTATCCATCATCTGCCATTTACAAAAATAAAATATCTTTATTAGTTTTAGAGATAATGGCCTGGGGACTTTTAAGTGAAACACCCTGTATATCAAATATTAATTTAGTTATCAAGCGTAAAGGATATCATTGCAAGTTTGCAATAATATTATCTATTATGCTTGATGACTAAATTAATATTTGATATATACCAATATTTTTTTCTGAAAATACTTACATTTTATAAAATTAACTATTTTAATAAAAACTTTTTAAATACATTGATAAATAACCGAATAAACATGACGTCACGTTTTTGAGAATAACTGCATTTGAAAATGTAAAATTATGAAAAAATTTCTTCGTACAAAAAATGCCGTGCTTTATCGGTGTCTAAAATATGATTTACATAGTATGCACATTTTCCAAGATATAGCGGATTTAAAACTGGTATGGTCAAAATTTTCTTAAAAAGTAGGACATTTTTCAATATAACTTAGAAGAACTTAAAAAATGTTCGATGTACATTATTCGAATTTCAGTCTTTGATGTAGAATAGACTCATAATTAATCATCAATTTTTTCTACTCTTCCGTTTCTGAGATATTCGCGGTTAAAGTGAGGGGTCAATACATTTGAATCGTATATGAGTTCAAAATATAATCAAGTTCCAGATTTGATCATAATACATTAGAGTACCAAATTACAATATCTTAAACCGGCTCTGAGAAAACGTACGCACAAAAAAGTTACAGACCGACCGACCAACCAATACCAACAAACAAATATTTTTCTCACTCAAATTTAAAATCTTCACGTTTTATGACATTCTAATTCTTTAATAGTGAATTATTTTTAGTTTGCTTATACTTGTAATGAAACATATTCTTTACAGAATTTTGCAAACAGCAGAAAAAAACTATCTATGAGAACTAAAATTAAAACTGTTTATAAAATTATTGATTTACAATCTTTGCATTCTTTCGATAACCTGAATTCTGATTATGCTAGCAATTAAAATTCTAAAATCAATTTGTCTTTCTTATTGGAAAATTCTCATTCTAACACTAGTTTGTACACAGGCCCCTACGGCTATTCAGAATAAACCAATATCCATATGACCCCCTACGGCTATGAAGATTCAGTTAAAATGAGAACAAAGGCCTAAAATGAATTCATTTACATATCACGTCTTTTGGTTCAAATGGATTACCTTTTCATGAATTCTATCATCCTGTTTTTTTAGAAATGCTTAGCCTTTGAAACGTTTTTCGCCCTTATTCTGAGCTTATCAGAAAGGCACAAAGCCACTCACACGATGTTCCACGCAAAGGCCAAGACAATTACCAATTTATTTGACATTGTTTGACATTAACTGAATGAAAAAAACAGATTTTCTCCTCTGTGTTACCTAACTAGTAATAGAGCCTATATACTCTATACATGTTTAAAAGTAGCCGTAGGGGACTCTATAGAAACTGGTGTTAGAATGGGAATTGTCCAATAAGAAAGACAAATTGATTTTAGGATTTTAGTTGCTACCACAACCAGAATTCAGGTTATCGAAAGAATGCAGAGATTGTAAATCAATAATTTTATAAATAGTTTTTATATTAGTTCTCATAGATAGTTTTTTTCCTGCTGTTTGCAAAATCATATACAGAATATGTTTCATTACAAGTATAAGCAAACAAAAAATAATTCACTTTTAAACAGTATAGAGTATATAGGCTCCATTACTAGCTAGGTAACTCAGAGGTGAGAATCTATTTTTCTTCATTCAGTTAATGTCAAACAATGTCCAAAAAGTTGGTAATTGTCTTGGTTTTTGCATGGAACATCGTGTGAGTGGCTTTGTGCATTTCTGGTGAGCTCAGAATAAGGGTGAAAAACGTTTCAAAGGCTAAGCATTTCCAAAAAACAGAATGATAGATTTCATGAAAATGTAATCCATTTGAATGAAAAATTTTCCAAAAGAAGAGGTATGTAAATAAATTCACTTTAGGCCTTTGTTCTCATTTTAACTGAATCTTCATAGCCGTAGGGGGTTATATGGATATTGGTTGTGTTAGAATACGTTTCATTCTAATTCTGTTTTGCCTATAAATTTGCCTGTAGAAGTTTCCTGAAAAAATCCTTGAAGGGGTGTAACGGTTTTTATTTTTGCGCATATTTAGGTGCCCTCTAATTTATTTTTACGTCAGCGGTTTTTGAGATATGACATCATCGATTATTTTTTAATTGCGACCTACATATTTATCACTTTCTGGTACAGTTTTTTATTTTCTTCTCAGCCATATAAAATTTTGTACGGGTTGCTTAAGAAAAATTATGGTAAAAGAATAAAAATCATATTATTCCATTAATGCGACAAAACTTGATACAAATTATAACAAGCAACAATACGAGATGAAAAGTCATTCAAAGGAAAATGAATAGAAAAGAAAAGCACTTCGCTTACAGCAACTGTTCTAAGTGTTCCCTATTTACTAATTGACAACAACCAAGCCTATCTACTACGCCTCTTGTCGAATTTACCAGAACATGTTGGAGTATCTGCACTATTTCATCACGAATTCCTTGTCTTAAGTTTGCCAAATTATTGGGTCTATTTTGATAAGCTTTATTTTTTATGTAAGAAAACAGAAAAAAGACAGTACATTTTTTTTAAATTATGACTGAAGATCGACCAAATGATAACCACTTAGATAAGTCTACTTAGGAGCATTTTGCTAAGACCCGCTTGCGAGATGGGAAAAATTTGGCATGACAGACATATCACGAGGCGTTCAAACATCATCAAACTTGCCAACGCTCTAGTTTTTTCTGCCTTTCTTTAGTCTTCTGAGAAATGGACTATTATGGAGGCACATTCGTGTATTTAGCGTATTGATGTTTTCGAAATGTGGGTCTGAAGACGTTTGCTGCCAGTTCCCTAGACAGCCCATCACACCAACTGTTCAATTCTCCAAGAAATATGTCCCTCAAATACATTTTCAACGTTATATTTTAACAAGTTCTCTATTTTTTGGCCACATCAAGCGCAGAATGAACAATATGGATCGGTTGATTATTCAGGGAAAAGTAGGAGGTGACGAGGACGATCATCAAAGTGTTGGGCTGATGTCACCAAAAAGCTAAAGAAAAGAGTTTTGATGAGGCCGTGTATTTAACAGGCAGCTGCGATAGATGGCGTGAGACTGTCGGGTATGATATACAACAAAGAGTGCTCAATTAAAACCAGAACATTATATTGTCACAAGGAAAATACGGCTTAGGGTCGCAAGTGCGCGACGTCCACAGGTATCCTACATATTACTCTGTTGCCCAAAGCTATACTGGCGATACCTATGGCTAAAGCCACTTTAATTCGTTTGGTACACGAGAGGGCTTGATTTAGTTATTGAACGAATACTTTGTGAAATAAAACATAGTGATAGAAAACAAGTTTATTAACAAAGACTCAAATATAAATAAAGATCGTACTTACATTTTAATCACTTCTGGGAAATCACTCCCCAAGGGAGCAGTTGGGCCAGGCAGCACCCATACTGAACATGATCTTGCAATACTCAGAACTTAATTGACTTTTTCACTCTTTCCCTACACCGTGACTTTTTGCAATTCAGCATTTCCGTCCTAGTGAAATATGCTTCATTTCAGCAGTAAAATTTTTTAAATAATAGAATGTAATAAATTATATTCTTTATTAAACAATGCTGTACCGGGTGTTTAAAATAAATCTTAAGTACAACCTGAAAATATGAAAAACAAAACGTCGGCCAAGATGTTGTGATTAAAAAGAAGAAGAAGCGGAATATGTTTGACCTGAACTGCACGAAAATGTGTAGTAGGGCTATATGTAGCTACACTACTGTAAAGGATAATTCTAACTCCACTAATTTCACACCTTAATATACAACGTAATTAATTTTGTAAACTTAAATGGCAATTATATCATAATTAAAAAAATTGATGCTCAAGCTTCGTTACCTTGCGTCTCAATAATAAAAATTTTTTAGATACTTGTCTCCTTATATTCATGGAACGAATATTTTGCATTTCTTCGTTGAAACATCTTATCTCTTATAGTGTGTTTAACTTATAGTTTAAGCGGTACATCGAGAAAATCGGCAAAATCTGACGGTTAATGCAGAAAGCAAGAAAATTTGCATGTGATTTGTACACATTCATTGTATTAAATTTACCCGCAGCACCTCGATTTCCGGACATGTAATTCCAAAATGGCGGCCAATTTGTAAAAAAGTAACTTTTATTACGATGTAAAAATTGCGTTATAATTGGGGTGATGATATGATGATATAATAGAAGCATTTGAGTATATTGCTAGCCCAGGTCTACCCCCTACCGAACGAATAAATATTATTCCCTCCTGCAAAGCACCTTTTTAAGGAGCCCCAAGTAAGAACAAGAAATCCAGTTGAAAGGTGCATCGGTGTTTGGAAAATGCGATTTCCTATTCTTTCCTTGGGGATTTGACTGAAGATCGAAAGTAGAAGCCATTGTTGCAGCAACTGCCATACTGCACAATATAGCATGTTTGCGGCATGAGGAAATACCACCAGTTGATGACCAACAGCAAGAAGCTATTAACATTGTCAATGAAGTGGTGGTCGAGAATATGGGGGATAACAGGGTGATTGGCAATGATGCAGTCACATTACAGTTAATAAACTATTTTAATGGACTTCTGTGAAAAATGTTACGTAACAGTCTTTTAGATTATAAACGCTCCTAACACCCATTGTACATCATATGGTGACGAGTATGTTTGTTCGTGAGTGTAAAAAATAAATAAATATTTTAAAAATTAATTTTTTATTTTAAGAAAACTTAGCTTTTACTTAATATCGTATAAAATGTGTAAATACAAATAAATAATTGATATAATAAAAAAATATAAAATGAAAGTAATTTTCTAGAACACGGCCCTCTGCAATTATAAGAGGTGAATTTGTAGGTTATTTATAACTTCTTGTTAAGTAACGTCGCCTTTTGAATTTCTAATATTTTCAGTTTTGCTCGATGATATTGCCTCATAAGCTCTATTTCCACATCTGCTTTCCTCTTCATATTCATCATCTCCAATTCATGCTTTTCTCTCATAAATTTGAGTTTTTGGCATTGTTCTTCTTTGATAAAACGTGCCTTTGCTGCTTCTACAGCAGATTTTGCATCTGCCCACTGGGAAACTCTGCTAATTGCAGCTTCAGACTTGCATCGAGTATTCTACTTAAGGACGTTAGACTTACTTGCCCTTATCATGGCCGGACTATACTTTCACCAATTTCCTGATTAATTTTGACTTTGAGACACTACAAAAGTAAAAAAAAAGTGTAAGAAAATCTGTGACGTAGGTACCTATTATTTACTTTTGCTAATTTCTACTGTAATTTCTATCTGCGGCTGAATTTCTTTCCTGTTTTCGGGTAGAACTACAGTATGGAACTGCGATGGGCTTGAAGTGCAGGCATATACTGAAAAGGAAATAACTCGAATATGGACTTATGTAAGTAGTGCGTACAACTTACTGTGGTCTCCTAAAACGTCGAGAGATACCGCTTCTTCAATAATTATTTCGTTCAAATCTTCTTGGCTTGAAACAGACTTAAGAGCTTGATTCTGTCCATCGGATTGCTCCATTATTGCTGGAATAAAATGTTGAAAATGATTTTCAAAAGAAACTTATTATTGTAGACTAACAATTTTTAAACAGATATGTTCGAAATATATTTGTATCAACTTATTTGTATCTGCATCAAACTGTGAAATGTCTCCATCAATTTTGCTCGAGCCAAGAAGTTCTTTGACTTCCTCATCCAGTATCGTAACTTTGGTTTCTCGATAAAGACCACCACCAGTACCTCGCACATACAATTTTTCATCAGGGAACTTCTTTTTCGTTCTCTTTTTAATATCATTGTTTTTTTTAGAACTTTTTCATTACGGGAATTCTCTCCAGAAATTCTATTAAATTCACTTTTTATCTTTCGCCAAGGCTCTCCTTTCTGGAAATTTGCTTGGGAATCATAAAGCTTGAATTCGACGATATTTCTATATTTTCTTACCGAGTAGATTAATATAGACTCCTCTTTGGCAGAAAAGTTTGCAGATCTTTTTCTATCATTCATATTCTGTCAAAACAAAAACTAAGGTTCACTATTGTATTGTAAAACTCTTGAATATGAATCACAGGTAACTATCATGAATGCCGAATGTCTAATGTCCACAAACTACCCACTAGTTTGTGCTAATGTCACATCACAAATTCTTCAAAATCTACAGTGTGCAAACGCCGACACTACCAACTGACATTTGAAAGTAATAGAACCTAGCACTACTGAACCCGGATGACTTACGCTTTACAGAACGGGAATATACCTGAGTTCCGGTTCAGTTTGAGCCGTGGCTCAGTTGAACCTACGCGGTAAAACTAGCCCTTAGAGCAGCATATCAAGTAGGTCAAATCTAGGACAGATCTGATGTTTTGAAAAGTCCACCAGAGTCAAGTAAATGGGGATGCAAAATTATTGAATATGGATGGAAGCCCATCTGGTCCAAATTGCCAGGAATCTGGCAAGGTTGTAGAGAGCTAGAAAAATGCGGTTGTTCAAGCGATTGTAATACCATGCGTTGCCTATGCAGAAAAAATGATTTCCCCTGCACCCTTAAGTGCAAAAAATGCAAAGGAAAACGTAGCAGCAAAAGGTATAGGGCCTTCTACATTTATTAAAATACTTTCTTGTTAATTTCTTTTTTTTAATTACAAGCCATATGATTCCAGTAGCGATGACGAGGTTAATAAAAGCCATCTTTCTAACTTCAGAATTGTATTTTTGTTATAATTCCTTTAGAATTTTATTTTTTTGACGTCACCATTGAAATCAACGACCTTAAATTATACTTAAACGATACCTCACATAACATATTTTTTTTTAAATGTTAAAGTTTAAAATAGCCGCCGAGTTTTTAAACAATTTCTATTATTTTTGCACTATGACTATTTTTGTTACATTTGCTAACCTTAAAGCGTTCACCTATAGTTTGATAACAGTCTTTGGATATATTCTTCTTTTGTTTTAAAACATTTTACCCGAATTTTTGAAAATGGCTGCCATTTTTGTCTATGAGGTCAGGGGTCAAAGTGGTGCGGGTCAAATTACTTCTATAAATATACAAAGCATACATGCCAAAGGACTTGCTTTCTGCATTATTCGTCAGATTTTTATGCGTACCGCTTATACTATTACCATCGTACAAATATACGAAAATAATCGTAGAAACCTACGACTATTTCCTATTTACACTATAAAATATTTAGAGTTAGAGAGGTGCGAAAGCAGCTAGATTAGGTCCTTCTTTTGTACGTTCTTTATCAAATAAAGAAGTTTATTTAAATATTCTGTGTAGGTGTAGTACGCTATAAAATCAATGAGGAAATATTCGTTTTACAATACGAATGCGAAAATTTAACCTGAGACGTAGTCACAAAAGTAGCAACAGGATATTTTTACATTATTGAATGTAAATGCAAATTATTTGTCACACCTATTTTCCATTGTTCAGCCTTAAGTGCATTTCTGGAAATCGTATTTTCGCTCATGAATAATAAATCAAGGGTTGGAAGGACTAAATGTTCAATGGGATTAATTAACCTAGAGACGGCAGTATCTATTAATTAAATTTCAAATGAAATGAGTCGAATATTTTGTTTAAGTAAATTAATGTAAAGTCACTATAGCACATCACGTTTATATGCCATTATGTATTTTAGACCATAGCGTGTAAGTAACTATACAGGGCGTCCGATTTATTACGAAACTCCATCAATGATTAATAATTGTATAAAAAATTGACGAGATACGTCGGTGTCTTATTCTTGGAGGGACAACTTTTGACATAAAGCGGTTACCTAGTTATTATTAGTTCTCTCTTTCATGTCATATATAACCAGCCTTTCAAAAAGTTTACATGGAACCATGTGTCGAGTGAAATATCATATGAAAGGCACTTTAACCTTGGTAACGAGTATGGTTTGTTTCTGCACATTGGTCGATTCATCTTCGAGAAATTAGATAACAAAAGTTTCAGAAATCTCAAGATATAACATTTCCTTCGACGGCGACACCTTAAGACAAATTATTCAGCAATGACGTCGAATAACTACATATGTTGCAGGCAGGTCGTAAAAATTTCCAGCAACGTTAGTGTTATAGTATTTACCAACTCAATTTGTACAGCACGAAACTAAAGGATCTTACGGGGTATTGTCAATATGTCGCTTCACATTGAATGAGAGAGCACAGAATTTTACAGATTTATATTCACCACCTCTCGTCTACAGGCCACGTGGACTTCATCTACCTGACACATAGAAATATAGGTGGGATTAGATGCTTAGCGAATTTGATTTGTCAACACCAACCTTGTCTGCATACGGTAATACATAAAACAAAAAATACGTATGAACTATCTGTATCGTATGATCTGTACGAGGCAGTGCAGTACAGCCAGGCAAAGTTATAAATTACTTAATTCTAGTGAATATTTGAACCAATTATTAGTTCTATTATTGTGCTTGAGTGATTTTTTGCAATTAATTGTTTAAAATGGCATTTTGGAGGCCTTTCGATAGTAGTGAGAACGAAACGGATGATTTTGATACAGAGCCTATACCACCCGAATTTGAAAATAAAGACTTACACGTTCAAACTCAAAGGGTCATTTTCAATATTTACTCGTTTTTAAAAGGCGAAAATGATGATTCTTCATATAATCAAATTATGAAGAGGATTTGTGAATTAAGCAAATTTAGCCGTACTACAATTTATAGGATTATTAGATCCAGGGATGCAGTTGATCATTCTATTAAACGGAAAGGAGTTGGACAAAGACTTAAAAAACTTGATAACACGTCTAAAGATGTCACTCGTCGATTTGTGTATGACTTTTTCAATGAACAGAAGGTGCCCACATTAGAAATGATTAGGGATAAGTTACGCGACCATCCAGATTATAACTATAAATCATAGATGCTTTGCAAAACTTTTTGCTCGATTGCAGTTTTAGGTACAGAAAATTGGACATACGAATGGTAGTTATGGAGCCAGCACGCATCGTTGGTCATCGACACGAGTACCGGCGTGAAATAAAAGAATATAGAGATGCAAATAGAGACATAATTTATCTTGACGAAACATGGTTTGACACCCATGATGTAGTTAAATACGATTGCGTAGATCACACCAGAAAGTGTAATTTAAGTGCTCCATGGTCTAGGGGAAAAAAAATATAATTCTACATGCTGGAAGTAAAAACGGTTTTATTCCAAATGCGTTGTTGTTGTTTACTAAAAATGTCAAGCAATCTTTTTCCGACTACCACGACGATATGACAGCCGAATTATTTAAGAAGTAGGCAAAGGAACAGCTGTTACCAAATATCCCACCAAATTCTGTAATTGTTATGGACAATGCGTCATACCATTCGCGGCAACACACAAATTCCGAACACCAACACAAGAAAAGGCGATATCATTGAATTTATGAAAGGTAAAGTCTTGGGAATACCAGAAAAAATACAGAAAAGACTTTATTAGAACTGATTGAAGAGCAAAATTTTACAAAGGAATATGCCGTTGAAAGAATTTTTGAAGCACACGATCATTCTATTTTACGTCTGCCTCCATACTATTGCGTTTTCAACCCCATAAAACGGTATGGGCTGATGTAAAAACAAGACTACGTCAATATAATCAATCCCAATAATTGAGTGGGTCTGTCTTAAAGAATATAAAGATAATAATAGACAAAATAATCAAAAGCGATATATGGAGGAAGTGTGTATCTCATGTGATAAAAAGGGAAAATTAATATTCTATATTACCACCTATCAATCCAATTATTTGCAGCCCGTCTCCTCTAGGTCTACTGGACGGAGACAAGTGCAGAGCGCGACAGCTGATATAGTCGGGAGCGGGTTGTGGGTTCGTTATGTTTTTTACTTATGTGATTACGATTAGGTAAACCTAAATTGGGTGCCAGTCAATAATCAGATTGATTATTGACAAAAAAAAAACAAAAACTAACAAATGAGGGGCAGAATAAAGAAAGGAGTAATAAAAAAACTGATCAGCTAGAAATAGGTTTAATAAGCGTAAACCTGGTAGATACAAAGAAAATGTATACTACTATAATAATAAAATTAATAGTTATAAGTATATAAACAATATGGCGGTAAAATATATATAAATAGGTATATAAAAAATTTTAAATAGAGATTACGAGAAACATATTCCTCAAAAGAGGTTAACACTAGATAATAAGACATAGAAACACGCAAGTCTACACACAAAAATACTATGCTATTAACACCAAAGAACACTAAAATATCGATTTAATTAATTGAAGTTTTAACTAGTGAGAAATCCTGTATTTGGAAATTCGCTCTCCTGCAATTCACCGTACTGACAAAACTAGTTTGACAGCGTTTGATTTAGGTAAACAGTAAACTAATATTTAATATATTATTGTAACCTATGAAATGCACAATGCACTCGCAACGTTATAGCCTGAGGTAGGTGTGAGCACATCAAACTATATATATATACATATATATATTACTAATTAACTCATTATTATAGCCATAATCACGATTTTTGTCGGTACCAGCAAATAACAGCTGTTATTATAGAGGTTTACACAGTGCATCTGCCCTGAATGGAAAGTTACTTTAATATGGTATTTATGACAGTTATTTTTATTATAATTAGACTAAACTACTAGCAGTATCTAAACCATTACATCAAGCTTACTGTAAATTCACTATTTGCATGCGGCTGTTACAATTGGAATTTATTCTTAACAAAACTACCCTCTTGTGGGCGATAACCAAAAGGACGTACGCATGTAGGGCTACCATGAAACGTGTAGTTCTTCAGTGCATTAAAGAATACTGCTCCGTTCCCACAAAATCTTCCGGAGATAGGGAAATAATAAAAAAGCATTTACTTACAGGAGTTTCTCGTTACGTGGCAGGACTTTGCGGATATTACTAGGCACAAACCTCCAAATACGGTTAATTCCCAAGACTCTTGGCGTATTAGACAAAAACAGGCTTAGCAGGTGGGTGCGTATTTCCAACATACAATTATACCGTCAAATTCCCATCGGTATTGATAACGATAACCATTTGTGAAATGAGAGATGTACAGGACAAAAAGGTATGGCCAAAAACTAACGTGAAAATCAGAACTTAGAGTTTCACCAAAAATCTCACATAAAAATCTGACCATAAGAGCCTAAAAATAATTTCTGTGTAAAACTTCGAGAATTAAATAATTTATATCTCAAAATATGTAAATAAAATTTGAAAAGAGTATTTACCTTAGGTGTTCTTAGGCTTAAATAATTTAATTTAACACAACCAGGGCCTCACAAAAATGTGCACATGGCTCCTTAGCTGGCACCAAAAAAGAGAGAATTTCTTTTTTGTCATAAAAACTCAAGTCTACCAATCTTGATACCAATAATAAGATAGGGAATTTGATTTCAAATTACATGCTTGGAAAACACACACATATCAATTTTAAATAAATTGGTAATTTATTACTCATTGTTTTAGAAAAATGGAAATACAAAAAAAAACAAAGGGCTACAGAATTATTACCAGTAACACTACCAAGGGTGTTTTGAGTTGCCTATCCTAGATATGTTTTCAAGAAAAATTCAGCCAATCCTTTACACAGTGAGCCAGTAAACCTCATACACTGTGACCCACTAAAGTGACGGTTACATATTATTAATGTAAATACCGTCTCGAGTTCTGGAAACTCGGATAGTTACGAATGAAATATTGTTTATTTAAAGATCATAGACAAAGCTTTTTTGCAATTTGTTTATTTAACGTCGACCTATTTCCTCTACTGAGACCAATTACCGGTGCCAGGAAACGAGTTCTCCCCTTTAAAATATTGCTGAGTCTTTCCTTTATAGAATAGAATCTACCTGCCTAACATCATGATACTGTAGCATTTGAAAAGGCTACATGATTAATTTATATAGATTGGTGGTAAGTTGACTCTTAACCAATTCACTTGTTCGAGCAGAGCGGCAGGCAACCACTCGTACTTCAAAGGGACCTAGCAGGTCGCATATCTGCAATTCTCAACATCCAGAAAGTGAACGTGTTTTCTTTAAGTATGATTTTGAGTAAGAGGTGTTACTCACATATTCTTGTAGTTGAGATATTACACAATTGTGTAATTCAGTCTTTTAATTGTAAAGTCCTTTGTTGACGCATTTTCATTGACTAGAGAAAGTGTTCTCTAGATGCTCAAGTTGGCAACAATGAGAACTGTGAAGGAAATTTCCGGCTGATGGTTCGTTTTTTGACAGCGACGAGATAGCTGAATGGCGGCGGTCCCGGTTTTGTATTGAAGAATTTGGGTTTTACATCGCTTACACTGAAAAGGGATTTGATTTGATGTACCCAGTGTTTCTTGACCGTCCTGCCAAAAGGATTTTGTAAATTCCAGGAAGGAATTCTGTCGATTGTCGTAATTTGATCGTACGTGTTTCGTGAGGTTATGCAATACTCTCTATATGAGGTGAGCTTTTATTTTACTTAGTTTGGTTTCTTATTTAGTTCTTATTTATTGTAATTATTACAGAGTGTTTTGGAGGGACTGGCCCTTTGAAAATAAGTTATGTTTTGGAGAGGCTTGTACTTGGCATAAGCATATGTTTGGTGCTGTCATTTTGGTTATGCAAGGGGGCCCAGTATTTAGAGGAGTAATAGGAGGAAGTCTATTATTCAGATATTTGGTTTTATATTGGTCCTGCTGACATTTAGAGAAGTTCTGGTTGGAGTGTTGTTCGCAGCAGTCTCCAAAAGGTTTGGGCAGAATTTTGGGAGTAACACGTAGTCGTAGTCGTAAGCAACGTCAAGAACATCTTAGGAAGTGGTGACAGGTCACGCTGCAGTCGTCACAGAAAATGCCAACGCTCAGACCAGGTTTAATTGTTTCATTATAGTTACATAATTTTAAAGAAATTATTACAGTTTCATTCAGTGATTTTTTGTTGAAATATTAGAGTAAATTACATAACGATTTTGCAACTACATACCAAACATGATGAAATATCTTAAGATTTTTTTTTGTAAGTAACGCATGATACCACGTGAAACTAATTTACCTTCTACTATGTCACATATGAAGTATTTTTAATAGAACATAATTATTTTAGATCATTCTTCAACATTCTAGAGCACACAGCGAGCATTGCGAAAATTGGCTCACAGAATCTTGTTTGTTACATAATATCTTAGTGATGAGCTATAATTTTAATCCATTGTGAATCTTTAACTCGCTGTTGTAAATCTAAACTCATTGTTGGTATCATTAAAGCCGTAGTTGCATTTCTATAAAAAAGATCAAATCATTGAAACAATTTTAGATGGGGTGATATACATATTCTGAATTTCTTTTGTGTATATAGATTATGTTTATGGGATAATTGAGAAACTATTTGTTTTTTATTGTTGTACACCTCATGTGTGTTGTAATAAATGTCTAGTGCCTACATGTTCTTATTGTTTGCACTGGTACTCCTGATATTTGCTTAAGTTTTGAGATTTCATAGAGTAAGGTAAGAGTTTTGATGTTACTTTGAGAATTTCATCGCATGGTTGCTAATAACTTAATTTTGTTCCTGGCTGGCAAAATTATTTAAATCAAATTACGTAACATACAGCCGGTGGCGTCCTTTGAGTGTCCATACAATCCTAACCCACGGCCCTATGCTCTCCAACAAAAATCGGCTGCCGTTCGCACCGATGTAACACGTTTTAATATTTAGGTATTAATATATGTTACAATACTGTAAAGTTCACAGTATCATGGCCTAATATTTAATAAACAAGACAATCGCTGCTTTACATCCCTTCGGAAGGATTATATACCATATGTGCAACTCCCGCCTAAGATTACATTACTTTGCTGCTAGAAGATGGAACAAGAGGTAGGTTACTAAACAATAGACTTAATAAATCATTTATGTGACTTATCAAATGTGATAAACATATTTTTTCACTAACCACTTCTATTGAATAAAGGTATTGCAGAAATCCCTTTCTTTAACAATTAAAAAATAATTATTTAGTACTTAAAGCATTTTTAAATTTCTACGCCGCCGCCTATGTCCCATAAAGGAGACGCCGAGTTTACTCCGAGTTTTCGTTTTTATACTGTCTCAATTGAGTTCATATATACTATACTATAGGTAAGGTGCACGATTTGACAGGTGACCGATCCAGCTGATACAACATTTTCAATGGAAACATTTGTGGATGTTATTTGTGAATGATTTAAATTAATTAAACAGTTTTAAGTGCATGAAAACTTTTGATTTTAAATAAGTGATATAATAGAACAATAACTGTGATTTTGCACGAAATTTTTAAAATAAATGTAGGTATGTCTTTTTTGTGCAGTAGTAAATTGTTGTAGTAATATAGCCAGGGATCAAGGAATTAGATTTTTCTGGTAAAATAAATGCCCTTAATATGATAATATATAAATTATTAATTAATTTAAACAGTAACTCAATTGCAGAATTGCCTCTATATATGGCCCAAGTAGAAAAAAATTATGAATTATTTGAAGAAGACTATTGTAGATAAATTCCATCAAAGGTGTAGGTTTACCGGAAAGTAAAGTACGTTTTACTAGAATGTGTTCTAAATATTTTAATTCGGGTAGTATTCATTAATTGAATTCAGTATATAAATATGTTAAAAAGACATGTATTAAATTTAAGAAAACCAGCAGTATTATCCGACGGTACAAATCCCGATTGGATTTCATAAGAAAAGATGGGATACACTTACATTACAAGCTCTTTACGATCTCAATGGTCAGAAAGATTTCAAAGAGGAAAAAGATGAACTGAAAGGGTACCGAATGACAGACAAAGATTTGAATGACCGCAGCGCAGGAGATTAAAAAAAATTGTATGACATGGAGAATTTTATTTTTAGGGTTTAAGGGGAATATTTTTTATAATGTATAACAATCTATGATTACAGATGGAGAAACGTTTGTATGATACGGTATAGACGTTGAAGAATCACAGAGTTGAATATTTACAGTTTATGTAACAGAATTTATACTTTATTTTACCATATAGAATGTTTGTTATATTATATTATGTGAATCAATTAATGTATAACATATTTTATTCTATTTGAGCAGTATGAACTATAGAAAAATAAATCCCGCCACCAAGTGGAAGGATAACGCGGCCGAATGGCTAATATTTCAGACAGAATTAGAAAATTTCTTAACAATAATACCTGAGAATTTAAACCTAGCCGAACAATATCAGATGTTTATTAATGCGGTCAACGACGCTGCCACATCAGCTATACCTATTAAAAAACCTTTTACCCCATCCCCAGACCTGCCGATATGGTGGGTTGATCAGTGCTCAATAGCATCAAAACAACGTAAAGAAGCCCTGAATAAGTATAAGAGGTTATCAAACCTGGATAATTATTTAAGGTACAAAAACTTAGACGCGCGTGCTATGGTCCTAAAAATATGGTCCTTTTTCAAAAAGTTAAATAACACAAAATATTCACCTAAAAAGCCTCAGATTTCTGAGCAAATACTAGAGTATATGTTGGACGCATTAGCACCACCTTTTTGTACAAAACCTGATTGAACATAGAGGACGCAACGACACCAAGAGTAGAATTATTAGAATTTACTATGACCGAACTTAATATGGCCATTAAAAACACAAATAGTACAGCTCCAGGCAAAGATTATTTAACCTACAAAATAATAGAAAACCTCCCACATGCTGCAAAGCAATTATTACTTATGACTTTTAATAACTGGTGGACTAAAAACCAATATATCGACACAATGAAGGAAGTAATAATTTGCCTTATAATAAAGCCTAATAAAAATGGAAATGACCCATCATCTTTCCGTCCAATATCCCTCATGTCCTGCATTTTAAAAACATTTGAACGAATGATCAAAGCAAGGCTAGAGTGGTATCTAGAATATCATTCGCTACTTCCGTCAATATGGCTTCCGAAGGGGCCTGGGCACAATTCATGCCATACCTCAATTAGTTACTGATATACAATATACCTTTTCACAAAATAAATACTTAGTAACATTTTTTATAGACCCAAAAGGGGCATATGATGCAGTGGACCTAAATATTTTGAATGATATTTTAAAGTCGATGAAAATAGATAGTAATTCAGCTACAAGTATAACGGAACTATATAGAAATAGAATAGAATAGAATAGAATAGAATAGAATAGAATAATGTTTATTGCTGAGATTTGTACATATAAATATAATATATAATAATAGGTGTATAGAGAGATACATAAATACGTATATAAATAAAGATGGCAATAAACATGATAGCCTCACATAAGCATGTTAATGCTTGATCGTGAGTATAAAACAAAAAATGTTACATATATATAAATATAATATATAATAATAGGTGTATGGAGAAATACATAAATACATATATAAATAAAAATGGCAATAAACATGATAGCCTCACATAAGCATGTTAATGCTTGATCGTGAGTATAAAACAAAAAATGTTACATATTACTAATATACCTTAATATTATACAGTGATAACTGAAATTATATATATATATATATAAAAGACATAATTATAATAATAATATATGTATACATACATACATACATATACACATATAAATATATACATATGTACACATATATGCACACACATACACACACATATACACATACATACATACTTACACATATAAAAGTAATCGTTTGCATTATTTTCTAAAATTAACAAAATAAATCAATAATACTGGGATATTTCTGGTTAACTTGCTTTGTCGTCCTTAGTTGTCAATCATGGCATGAATGTTTTTTCTTAATGTACCCTTAATATGCTCACCCAATTTCTTTTTAAATTTGTGTCTTGATTCTATTGATCTCATCTCTGTGTCTAAAGAATTATAGAATTTTGGACCTAAATAGGCGAAGCTTTTCTGACCTATAGCCTTTTTCATATTTTCATTTATTTTAGTATTTTCCCTTTGTCTTGTACTGTACACATGATTTATTTTTGCTAGATAATTTTTATTATTGTGTTGTTTAATATTGCAATGATAATAAAACAACTGTCTAATATCCAATACACTTGATTCCTGAAATATTGCTTCACTTGAGTAAGTTTGCTCTCTTTTAAAAATTATTTTAAGTATTTTTTTTTGTATAATTTCTAAATTTTTCAGGTGAGTTTTTGAAGCGCTACCCCAAGCCACTATACCATAGGTTAGGTGAGATTCTACTAATGAATAGTATAATACTTTCAGTTCATTTATATCTAAAACTTCACTTAATTTTTTAAATTTGTATAGAACAGTTCTTATTTTATTTATTACATACTTGATGTGCATATCCCATTTTAGGTGGCAATCCATTTTAACTCCCAGATATTTTATTTCTTTTGATGGTTCAATGCAAATATCAGCCGAGTTTCCTATTTTTAAAGGACCAATATCGGGATAAGTTGAGCTGTTAGAGCAAAATGGTACATAAAATGTTTTGTTAAAGTTTATCGTCAACAAATTGTGATCGAACCAGTCCTTGATGTGACCCATATCTCTTTCTACAATTTTTTTTAAGTTAGCCCAGTTATCTGCACTGTAGTATATGGCCGTATCGTCCGCATAAGTAATAATTGTGCCCCTGGTTTGGGTGGAAAATAGTCCATTTAAATATATTATAAATAATACAGGGCCAAGTACCGTGCCTTGTGGTACACCAAATTCAATTTTCTGATACTCACTTATTATGTCTCCAATTTTTACACATTGATATCTGTCAGAAATGTAACTTTTAAAGAATTCTAGGGCACAATTTCTTATCCCCATATCTTCTAAGGTTTCCACAAGCATGGTGTGATTCACAGTGTCAAATGCCTTCGCGAGGTCGATGAATACTCCAAGTGATGGTGTACCTTCATCAAGGGCAGCGTACACTTTTGATGTTAATGCGAGTATAGCATCTTGGGTAGATTTTCCCTCGCGAAAACCATACTGCTTGTCTGAAAGAATTTTGTATTTCTCGAGGAATTCATTTAATCTAATTTTAATAATTTTCTCAATAACTTTAGCAAAGTTTGTAATCAGAGATATGGGTCTATAGTTAGCGGCTTCCGTTCTATCACCATTTTTAAATATTGGAATAACTATAGATGTCTTAAAGGCAGACGGAAAGTGTCCTTTTTCCATGCATCTATTTATTATATATGTAAAAGGTTCACAAATAATATGTGAAATTTGTTTCAAAGTTTCTGCCTTCAAGCCATCTATACCTACACTTTTATTATTTTTTAGTGAAGATATGGTTGTGAGCACTTCATTTCTGTTGACAGGTTTTAAAAATATTGAGTTAATAACAGTGTTTTTTCTACTCTTATATGTATTGTTTTTTTTAATATTATTTGCTAATTTTTTTCCAACGTTTATATAATTATTATTAAATATATTGGCTATTAATTTAGGGTCTTCAATTTTTTCACCATTATTATTTTTTATGAAATCAATTTTATTTTGCTGTCTTGGTTGTCTACACAATTCTTTTACAGTTTCCCATAAATGTTTACTATTATTTTTATTTTCATTTATTTTGTTTTTATAATAGTTCACTTTTGCTTTTTTAATTAATTTTGTAACCAGATTTCTATAATGTTTGTATTGTTCCTTTAATAGTTCATTATTAGGTTCATTTAATAATTTATGGGACATTCTGTCTCTTGTATTAATTGAATTTATGATACCGTTTGTTATCCAACTTTTGCGTTTAATTTTGGTATGTTTTATTTTTACATTTTTTGTGCAGATGTCTATATTGTTTTTAATTATTTTTAAAAAAATATTCGTTGCAGATTCTACATCTTCTTCATTGTAAACGTCATCCCAAGTGACTTTATTTAAACAATATTCCAGTTTTTTTAAATTTGTCTGTTTTATTACTCTCTCATTACTGTTATTATTATTTAATTTGCCGTTAGGATATAATATTACTTGCACAGCTATTATATAATGATCAGTTACGGTTGTCTGTATAATCAAAGGCAGAATATAGTCCAGATTTGAATTGGTTTTAATAAATATATGATCAATACAGGAGTTTGTTGTATCTGTACACCTAGTAAAATTATTTATCGCCGATATATATCCATATTCGTGCATTATATTTAGATAATCGTTTACATAATCTGCATTTTTCAAAATATCGATATTTAGGTCACCGACAAAGAAGTAATAATCCATTCCGTTATTGCGATTGTCTAAATATTGTTTTAAATTGTTGTTGAATTCGTGAGGACACGTTGATGGAGGTCTATAGAAACAAGATATAATAATAGTTTTATCTTGAAAACTAGCTTTTATTTCAATTAAATTATTATTACCTATTTTTATAATATTCGATGAAAATTGAATGTCTGATTTAATATATATTACTGTACCATCATTTTGATTGTATTTTCCTTCATTATATATTAAGTTATATCCATTAATTTGACATAATTCAATATCAGGAATTTCCCAGGTTTCGGTGAGTACGAGACACTCAAAATCAAAATCAAATTGATGCAAGTAGGTAATAAATTCGTCTAGATTTTTATTGATACTTCTTATATTGTTATGTACTAGTTTAAAATTGGGGAAACAGTTGTTTACTTTTAGAACTTGGTTACCTTCATCACAGTTTGCTAATATTTCAGTTTTGATTGTTTCTATTTCAAAGTTCTTAATATATGGATCCATTTGGGTATATTTTGGGTATATTATTTGAGTAAACAAAACTATAAAATAGGACTTTAAACGCACACAGACACACAAAAAAAACAAAAATCACAACTATCCTAAAATTAGATATTAAAAATAATATCTCTGTAATATAAAAGATATTAAATGCTTAGGTTCAGTGTGAAAAGTTATAAAAGTTGGTATATACCCAATATTAGAGAATTAAAATGTGTAGAGAAATTGGATATGTAAACAGAAGCACAAAAGAAAACTTGATACCCTATAAAATCTTATTTACTATCTAATTTAAAATATTGACTATTATAGTACAAAACTAACAAATTAAATTACGAAAATTCTAGCGAAACATTTAAAAACTACTTATTAACCGGTTGGCGATTTCTAGTTAATACCTTTGTTTCTTCTCTAGTATGCCTTTTAATTGTACCAGTTTTCTGCGTCTTCAATGCAAATTGAGGTGTGTTACGATTGGCTGGAGTGGTTACTTCTAGAGTTTGTTTTCCGTTTTGTTGATTTAGTTTACTTGTTGGTATTCGTTGTTTTCTGTATTGGATAATGTCTTCAATGTCAGATAGCTCTTCTGGAGTATATATATCTTCATCTATATGCAGTTTGTTTTGTTTTATGTAGCAGTTTGTGTGGTTGTCCTGTCTCGCTAGTTTTAAATGCTTCCTTAGAATTTCGCTTAGTTCTCTTTGTTGTTTAGTTTGGTCATGAGCAATATATATTCCAGTTCCTCTGAGTTTGGGGCCGTTTTTTATAACTTCCCTTTTTTTAAGATAGGACACAAACTCTACTTTTATTGGATTATTCTCCTTCTTCCCCAGGGCGTATACGTTATTTAGATCCGATATCGTAATAGTTTCGTCCACTATTTCACTTAATTTGTTGCAAATGTGCTCCGGTGTTGAGTCTCCTTTTAAACCATATATTACTATGTTATTTTTCTTTCCTCTCCTCTCTAAAATCTCAATTTTTGTCTTTAATTCTTGATTTTCATGTTCTAATTTAATTAATCTATTGTTAAATTCTTCTAATTTTATTAGCAGTTTTGCTTCTGTAGTCTCGACAGTTTCTTTTAACTCTTTTTTTGATGTGATAAGTGCATTCAATATTTGCTCATTTGTAACAATTTGATTTTCAGTCATTTTATGCTTGTGTAGTGTGTGGTCTTCTTTAGCCGTTTCTTATCTGTGTGTGATGTATTGTTTGTTAGTTTTAGCTCACCAGATGTTATTGCCTCTTAATTGTGCAGGTTTATTGATGGTGGTGCTGTTGCACTTGTACTGCCCTTGTCTTTGTTACACACGTGTTTGCCACTTGACTTCGAAACAAAACTTTCTATGTCCTATGTGCTACACTTCACTATTGATTATTGTTTATTAATTGTAATATATTAACTATAATATTATATTAAATTGCACTGTTTTATAGGGATTATTTTATACTATAGTCCATTTAATTTATGTCACAATCGTACAGATTTAAACCGGTGTTTTATGTAGTTTAACCGGGAGCCTCCCGAAATACGTCCGCCCGCCCGAGGAACAAAATAACTAAATGAAATAGAACAATTTTTATCAGAGATCACAATAACAAATTATTTGGGCCTAGAGTTATATCTCAGCGATTACCCCAGGGGGCTATATTCTTAGTCCAATTCTATTTAATATCTATACTGCCGATTTGCATGACATATTTGATGACTCCATTAAATGTATACAATATGCCGATGATATATGTTTATACTCCATACAGAATACATACGAAAACTGCGTGACACAGCTAAAGTACATAATGTACTGTTTAATAGATTGGATAGTAAGTCACGGACTTAGCCTCGCTCCAGAAGAATCCGCGATTATAAAAAAACAGACTCCAGAACTTTAAAAATAAAACAAAAATTGACCAGACTTTTTGACTAAGGACAAATAATAAGATTTGTATTGGTAAAAGGACATATAGGGATAGAAAGTAATGAAATCGTTGATAACATTGCAAAGGAATCGACAAATCTTATTGTAATTGAACCAACTACTGACAAAAACGATATAATAAGGGAATTCAAGGCCCAAGTAGCACAGATTGCTTTTTAAAAACGCTATGAATATCTACTCCACCTTTTTATAAAGCTTAATACTTTATAATTAAGAGTTAACAACAATAGTCCAGTATTAATAAGGTATCTATATACCCAAAATAGGCGCAGTTTATACAGCCTCGGTAAACTCTGTAAAAGGTATATAGATACTTAAAATAACATTATAGCAACCTCTTTGTTTCGACTTACCAGCTATTATAAACCATGTTATATGACTGCTAAGAAGTTGTTATATAATTGCTGCAAATAAGTTTCTATGCGGTAAAAATTGCTCTAAATGTGAGTTACTGTTTGCAATTATAAAGCATCGATATTACAGTGTCTTTAGCAGTTTCACACACACACATACATTATAGTTGATATATTCTTCTGGGATGATGACGCAAATTGTTATGGCAACTTATTAGGAAGCTGAATGAATATTGCCTGCGAATTAGTGTATGCTGTCATTCGTAAAAAACTAAATTTGTCATGCGAAGAAAATTTTTCTGTTGAAATATGCTATTCTACTTTGAAATAAATAGACGCGCCTCCAAAATTCCTTGAATTTGATAATGTTGAAAATTATTAAAAAAATATATTTTAAATTTTTTTTCCGCGGAATTGTTTTAAAATGATGAGCCACATATATTGAACACCCTACTAGTGATTGCTGTAAATATTTTGTACAATTTTCCTTTTCAAGTGATAAAAAGTTAATTATACCTCGAACCGGTAACAATGGCCGCCCTGTCAGATATACTTTTAGAAAATACAATATGGTTCCCAATAAGTATCGAAAGAAGGTCACTACAGAAGCTGTTATAAATTCTTAAAACGGCCCTTTGGCTGTCTAGAGGTGATATAATAGCATTTTTCGAGGATTATAAGATATTCCAATGAAACCTTCATCGAGCTCTCTCGTAATCAGTGGCATATCCAGAGAAAGGTGAATTTTATTTGAAGAAAATACACATTTTATGTAATAATTGAATTCATCATTTTGATTTTGAGGGATATGATTTTATTACTTTTATTTCAATTTCAGACCTATATTTTTTATTGATTTTGGTAGATTTTTGTAGTTTGTAATGATAAAATGATTGCATAAAATTTTTTGCTACATAACAAGAAAAACTCGAAAGCAAATCAAATGACATTGGAGAATTATCACTTTTATTAGCACTAATATCGTATATACAAAAATATCACCAATGGTATTAGGTATATTATATCAAATAAAATTGAGTTGTCGAGGCATAGGGTCCAGTAAGCTGAAAGAAAATACTTAACCAAGCATCGATCAACCAGGCATTAAGTTTCATTTCCATACATTTGTGGCGAGCATTCCATTACGACGTTTGTTTCTTGTGTTTTTTAAGATCTTATTTATTTTACCGCCCTGGCGGAGTTAGCCATATAATTCCATCACTCACCCAGAACATAAGCACACAACATACAAGTACACAACAACCATTCCTTGTGACATTCCTATATGCCGCAGCTGAGAGCTAGTACTCTAGCTTAAGGCAGCTTACGTGTTAACTCAACTTTCCTCCTGAAATAACCACTTCGCTTTGTCTTTCTCCAATACTTATGCATATTGTAATGTAACACTTAACAACAAACAGCACATGAGAAATGTACGGAGTTTCAATGAAACTATAAGCGATTTTTTAAAGGTTATAAAGCGAAGTAAGTTTAGCTGTATAAGAGTTCTATAAAGACGGAAGATTGTAACTACATAGCTCCAAAGCAGAATTTCAATTGAATAAGCGCTTTATAAAATATTCCTACAACACGTAAAATGCATTTATAAATAATCTATATTAGGGCTGACGTAAATGGCATTTGGATTACACAACTACATTGCTGCAAATTTTTGCTTTAAAAACCTTTTAATTTCAATGTTATAAAGCCATTATAGAGAAACTGCCAAACTGTAAAAGAGATGTATCCATGTTATATAGAGGTTTATGCATCTGTTATAAATATACATGGCGTGTGTCTGTATAATAGACCTTACTAAGCCTTTATAAATTAAAAAAAAACTATATAAGATGCTTTAATAAAGAAGATTTATATTTATGCTGTGAAAGCATTTTATCAGCAATCTTATTCCGCCGAGTTACTTTATAAGCAGTTTAGTGCTGAATAAAGCTTCAATATAACTAATTTTCTGTATAAGTTGCCATAATGTATTATTTACAAAGCTTTAAGCGTAATAAGAGGACGATTTGTGTTACTTGGGGGGGAAAGTAAGGAAAGATTGGGAATGCGTCTGGACGGATTGTCAGGTCAACAAAAAACCCCTACGCACTTATACATCCTACCCTCCCAAAGAGTATCCCATACATCGAAAAATACTCCACTCCAAAGTTTTATTCTTCTATCATAGCTAGGCTCAAATTGAATCACGGCGCCTTTCCTGCACACCTGTGCAGGATAGGCCTTCAGAACACTTCTACATGCCCATGTGATAACACGTCCCTGGGAGACCTTAACCATGTATTATTTGCATGTAAGAAATATTCTGCTCAAACAGACAAATTTTTAAATGACCTGGTTAATCTCGAAATCAATTTACCAATAAATATAACAAGTCTACTAAGTTATAATAGAAAGGAAATTTTTGACCTAATCGTACATTTTATTAGAACAGATAACATAAACATATAATATTAGCAACAATATAATTTTCTGTGGCTGAAATTTTTTTTTTCTGTAGCCAAATATCTCCCACACACACACCTCTATTTGAGAGAGTCTATTATTGTTACCAGCATACAAAACAAATTTTCAAACTGTATTAAAATCACTAAAAATTTTTATTTTAATCTTAAAAATAATCTATTATCGGATTCATTTTTTTAAATTAGATTTTAGTTACATTGTCAACATACGAAGACTTTATATTTTTCCCCCCGAAGTTGGTTGATGACGTCACGAGCATCACACCTATATGGAAGTCGATGTTGGAGATTTTGAACAATTCATTAAATGGTATAGTTTATTCCACATTTTATAAACTTAACTTGTACTCTTTTCTTTATTAACTTTTATACTCTTTCCTCGTAAATTATTAGAGAATTGAAACAGTACACTTGTATGTAGCATATTCGACAACTTTTGTTATCGAATATCTCGAACACGTGTCGACCAATATGCAAATCTATCAAATAATATATCACTCGACACATGGTCCCATTTAAAATTCTTGAAAGGGTGAATTTACGGGGGAGGGAGAAACAATGACAGCTAACCACTTTATATCGAAAATTGTCCTCCCAAAAATAAAAATCAATGTGTCCCGGCAATTTTTTATTGAATTAGTTTTTCAAGGGTTATTGAAGGTGTTTCGTTTTAAATGGAATACCCTGTGTAAATACCTACTCATTATACTCTTCACAAACATGAAAACGAAGGAACGTATATTGCATTGATAGGTACTTCTCCAAAACCGTAAATATGTTGTAGAATTTTCATGTCATATTGTTCGTGATCGAATTCTAAGCAACTTTCAAAATATCCATCTGTCTGTGTCCTCTATTGTATTGATAGTCCATTATAGTTAGTTAGAGAAAGCACCTTGTTGTTATTGAAGAAAATTAATCAGTAAACAAAAGAGTAAATAATTATTTAATTTATAAAACTAGATAGTTATATCCAGACATTAACATCTTATAAAAAATAATTAAATGATCTGACATGGGCGCTCGCTTTTACTAATTACCTAAAATGTGGTTTTTGGCTAATAATTTCCACTCAGCAGTATTATTCTCATAGCATCCTAGTAGTATTTATTTATACACTACTTTTTATTCACACAGAATTGTTTCGAGTTCTAGACAAAATCTCAATTCAAATTGACTCAAACAATTCCAAAGCTTCCAGAGACCATATTAACATGGAACAGCTGGATATAAAATTTTTGATATTTTTGATATACATCTTTGTTCAAGTTCCGCTGATAATTCACTTCACAATTTAATTATTTTAGTAACATCCATCACGTGTTAAATGTCTCGTGAAAAATACCTTATGCTTTTGTTCTATAAAATTTAATTAAACCGATATGTTGAGCGTTGTGTTTGTAGTTTATGATTCCGTACATGTTTCGATGAGAAAATTGCTAAACCTCTAAGTAAATGTTTGACTTATCTGGTCACGTACGTGCACATCCACCATAATCTGCAGAGAATGACTGCAAAATTATAAAGATCCAAGAATAAGCTCGATGAAATATGGGTTAGTGTGTCAATACGTAATAATTCAATAGTTCAGGGAGCCAGGGATGTTCACGGGTTGAAGTTGGAAAGTAAACAATTGATAGACGGTTGCTCCAATTATTATCGATACACTCGAGCCAATATATTTAAACGAGAGATATATAGGATGTTCCGAAGCTCTGTGAACATAGAAGTGAGAATTCTTTAGATTAGAAATACATTATTTTCAACAAATTTACTTTTAATTATAGTTTTGTAATAAAAGTACCCGAGCTAATATTGCAACTTATTGGATAAATGTTTAAGAAGCGTGATTGTGACTGTCAATAACGGTCGTTGCTGTATTATGAGTCGTGAATTTGTCTCTCTAAAATTACTCCAGGTTTGAAAACCTTAAGTGACCTGCTATATCACATGGACGGCATTAAACAGAAAGGAGCCAAGCCACAAAATTTAAAGACCAACCCACAGAATTTAAAAAAATTGTTTCTTAATTTATTTAAATGTAAAATATCGTAATGTGTGTTCAGCTGAAAAAGTCCAACTCATTTTCCAAATAAGAATTTAATGGTGTAGTCTCTATATTGTAATTAAGATGCAAAACCTTTCTTTGCAAGCTTGTTTCTTGATTTTAGCTGAGGGTGTTGGTTCCTTTCTGTTTAATGCTGTCCACATGGCCTTACTCTACTTGGTTTTTTTAAAGTACGTCTAAAAAGTAAATATCAATAATTATGTCACTCTGCAAGACTTATAGCATTGGATCGTGGTCAAAAGTGTCCACACAGTAAGTTATTTATCCAATGATTGTTATATGTATAGCAGTAGTTCACTGGTCCAATGAATATTATAAAATTATATAATAATAACATTTTTCACGAATTATTTTCAACAAATTAATATTAATACGTCTTATAAAAAAGATTATTGTATAAAAGGAGTATAAACAAGAGTAAACAAGATAGCCATTATACTCTTCGCCGCTTTACTACACCTGTTACTACATTTTGAAAAAAAATGTAGTATACGTTTAGCATTTTTCCGGTGGACCGTCGAAACCCGAAAAAAACGTCGGATCGATGTGAAAGTCGTATCTATCGATTCGAGAGCGAATTTAGAAAATTCCGTCCGCCGGTCAGTCGGTCGGTCTGTCTGTCGGTCTGTCACGCCCAGCCCCCCTAATCCGTTTTCGGATTGCGATGAAACTTGGGTGGTTAATAGGAGGTCTTTAGAAAACCTTAACGCCGGAAGCTCGGCTCCGTTCGGAAACCGGAAGTACCCGATATAGACGTTTCGAGTTTTTCGAGAAAAACTGAATAACTCGATAACGGGTAGTCGGATCGAGACATTTCAAAAAAGAGATGGTGCCGCTGGCAAAGCTCTACAAATAAGTATACCAGAGGCTATGTCGAAAAACAAATGAAAATTGATTTTTTTTGCAAAAAACTGGTTTTCTCGAAATCGGGCTAGGAAGCACGATAATTGTCCAAAATATTGATCGATTTCGATGAGACTTGGTGGGATTAAGGGCACCCGGCCACAAATCAAGCTTATTGCTGGCGGCCCGAATCCGTTGACCGCGAGTATGTTTTCCAGGGCCGAGTATGATTTTTCAAAGAAATTAATAACTCCCGAACCGAAGGTCCGATTTTGATTTTCAAAAATGGAAATTGTAGGGATCGATTAGTACTATTAGTTGACGTTTGTGAGAAATTTGAGAAAACAAAAGCGAATCTACAAATCCTGGAAAACTTGATTTTTTGATAAATTCTACAAATTCCGAACAGTTTCCTAATAAAAATCGAAAATTAACTATTCCGTCGATCGATCTCTATAACCAGTATAAGGCACGGACCTTTTTGGACAAAAAATCTGAAATAGAGTTTTTTCGAAAAATTTAAAATAAACGAGTTATTTACGAAAATGCATTCCATAGAATTATTTTAAAAAATATTACAAATTGATGTGATAATGTTATATTTAAAATATCATCATTCATTTAGTTATTTTCATTTACTAAATAAAAATAGAACCGATGCCCTTTCCGTGTTTCAAAATGTAGTTAGCTTTTACTTTAGTCAATGCAAAAAGAAAAAAAGAAAAATAAAATATGTCAAAACACTGAGTCATCTTGCGACCCTCTGCTGAAAATGTAATGAATAATCCCAACAAATTGAATAAAAAGCATATCAAAATGTAGTTCTTTCACTTGTTATATAATTGTCGTACATTATATAGGATACTCTTTGAATGCATTTTTTAAAGCATCACATAACTCGTCAGTAATTTGTCGAGGAGTGAAATCCAATATCAATTCCATCGAAACTGAAAATAATTGCTAAATAAAATCCTTCCATTTGACGAGTACCCAACCAAATTAGGGCATGACACACTAACCTTTCAGCTCAATGTTAAAAATTTAAACGGGCTCAGTATCCCACTGCATAATTAAAACTTGTATAATTAATCCCACTGCACCGCAAGATTAATTCTGAATTTTAGTTTAATCGCTGACCCACATCTATTTTTAAGCAGTTTGTGTTTTGTTGAAGCGCCAACTTCTACTTATAATATAAATGCCTAATGGATTCAACACCAAAATAATCCGGAAGCCACAGAAACCGGAACATTATCCTCTGTCTCGTGCACAACACGCGGCCCTGCTGTTTATATAAACATTCAGCTGATATCGTTGCAGCATTCACTTGCTGGTAGCACTTTGTAAAACATATCCAATTCGGAACACATGCTATTGATGTCTATATAACACCCACTACATATCACTTGTTTCAAAATGTATTGTTGTGTTGTTACTTGTTGATTGCGGGAAGAATTCTGGAACTTTGGGTGATAGCTGACGCTCCGTTAGAGTTACGGCGGGAGGATATAATTTATCACAAATTAATAACGCGAAGCGTGGGTATAACAATGATTTATGTGCATTTGCCTTACTGCTTGGGGAGACACTCATAATATCCTTTTTATTATAAAAATGTTTGCGTGTTTTTTAAAGATTAATAAAATGTAGTAGGATGTACCCCTTAAGCTCCAGGAGGTCACAATTGTGACTTCCTTATGTTTATGTTCCATAAAGCTCAAAATGAAGTTTAGGTGCGATCGCTCCTGAACAGTACAATTATGACAAGTATTACTGGCTGCTTGCAGTGCATAATGGTCACAGTTTATGGTTTGTATTTATGCAGGGAGGTTTTATGTGATTGTGGGATTCTGCTAAGATGTCAGCCAAACGTAAGTAATCAATTTTTTGCTTACAAAACGCGTTTAAGAATTGTTCTATAGGTGAAATTATCTAAACAAAGTACAATTCACTTGGTAACATAATTACCAGCAGCTTTTCATAAAAACATGCCGTTTAGATTAGGTTTTAGTTTGACATTCACAATTGTCACCACTGGGAGCTAACACTTGATACCACAGAGTATTATTATCAATTTTAAATAATTTTCTTTCTATTTTACAGGACATACTATTGATCTGGAAAGGATACAAAATAATCCTGATGAACTGTACGAATTATGAGATGAAAGTGGGTCTGATTTTAATATTGATAAAGCTGATGATTTGGAGGAAGATGCCTCTTCATACGAAGATCAGGAACAAAATCCAGAAAATAACAGTGATTCTGATAGTGTTTCGGATAACAGTGAAGCTGGAAATTCCGACAGTACTGACGATAATGAGCCTTTGGCTAGGTCTGTGGCTAGGATTGTAAAACCTCATTGGAAACAGGGTACTTTCGCCAGCAAAGATGATGCAGTGGACGAAATGTATGTAGATGGGAATGAAATACTAACTTCCTGGCAATATTTTCGAAGATATCTAAATAATGATTTTTTTAAAATGGGAGCCGAATAACAAAACCAATGGATTTCTTAGATTTTCGGTTAAATCTAGGGGAATATTTACTATCTGGAGCAAAGAAACGTTGTTCAAATGAGGAAGAAGAGCAAATCTTAACTGAAGAAGAGCAAGTCTTAACTGAAGAGAAAGAAAACGAATGACCAGCAAAGAAGAGAAAAATGGCAGGACCAATGCCTTGTCTTGATAAGAGATATGATGGTTTCGACCATTGGCCTACAAATGATGATCTAAAACACCCGGCCCATTGCAGGGCTGACAATTGTTACATCCGATCTAGGATAAGGTGCACAAAGTGCAATGTTTATTTGTTTTGTAACGAAACTAAAAATTGTTTTTTAAATTTTCATAAGAAAAAATAAACTTTCAATATTTATAAAAATAAGATCTTCTATTATTTTTATTTGAAAATATGATTTCACATTTGTTACTATCAGTCTTGACTCCCGAAAGGTACAATTGTGTACGTCCTGAAAATCCTATCAAAATATTCTGATTTTTTTTAAAAGTATTTTTAACATTAATTTTGAGCAATTTTGTCGACAAAATATGATTATCACTTTTATATAGCAATTTCAATTTTCTGGGAGTCTAAGGGGTACAGGGTTATTCATTATATTTTGTCCCCTCCCTTTATTTCTGTTATTATTGGAGATAAAAATAAAATTTCGTGTAATAGTTGTAGGATTGTACATTGTACGATTGCTTGCATAGGTCTGGTGATATAACAATGAAGGTTGTTTTTTAAATGAAAAACCCTGTATACTTTTACATATTCGTTTACTTACTATGTAAGTGAATAAGGAACTAATTTGTAAAGGTATTTTTTTTATTTCATATGTTCAGTTGTATCTGAAAGACGATAATTCCACAAAGTGCCATTAAATTCAGTCTTGGATTTTTGAGAACGGAGTTTTGTCCACTTTTTAGTTTTTTTGACTATAACTCAAAACTATACAATTTTAGAATATACACATAATAAGATGTCTTGTAGAGAATGAAATTTCCTGTCAAAGTGGCACATTATAAAGTAAAGAAAACATTTTTTAAACAAAGTAAATCAAAATAACTATTTAAAAAAAAACGAAAAATTACAATTATTTGTTTTCTTTTTAATTTTTTGTATAACTGTTTGCGGAATAGATTTAGGTATAGGGATTGGTTCACAAAAAAGAAAGCTGACGTAATTCCCGTCAAAATGGTGACAGACAAAAGTATTTTTGATAAAAATTGGCTAAGATACAGTCGTTACGATTTTACCACTTTCTACCTTTATGCCATGTTATTTTTAATTTTTACACGCAAAAGTTATTTTTATTTAATGCAAAGATTATTTTCGGTTTACCAACGATAATGATAAAGGTATTTGTTTCAAATTTTGATATTCATATGATATTAGACATAAAAAAAACTTTAATGTTGTACTAATTTATAGCTGTTTCAAAGATACTTTTTTGAAAATTACACATGTTACATTAATCTCATAATGTTTTCGATTTGAATATCAATATCTTCATTAACATCGTTTTCGACATCTTCGTCCGTAACTTCTGGAACATCAGCGTTATAAATTCTATCATTATCTTTAATATTAAAGATCATCTATATATCAAAACATTAGTACAGCATTAAGTTTCTTTATGTCTAAGATCATATGAATATCAAATTTTTTAACAAATACCTTTTTCACTATCATTGATAAACCGAAAGTAATTTTTTGTACTGAATGAAAATAATTTTTGCCCGCAAAAATTAAAAATAATATGGTATAAAGGTAAAAAGTGGTAAACTGGTAAAAAGTAGGTAACTTTCACTGACCACTTTGACGAGAATTACGTCAGTTTGTGAACCAGTGTCTATACCTATATCCACAAGGATTGAAAAAAAAAATTAAAATTGGAATATCTCGTTTTTTAAATAGTTTTTTTTATTTATTCTATTTAAAACATGTTTTGGCTTTATGAAATGCCGTTTCGATAGGAAATTTGACTCTCTACGAAAAGCTGATGTAATTTCCGTCAAAATGGTGACAGACAAAAGTAATTGGCTCAGATACAGTCGTTCAAAATGTTTACGATTTAACCCCTTTTTACTTTTATGCCATGTTATTTTTAATTTTTACACGCAAAAGTTATTTTTATTTAGTACCAAATTTATCTTCGGTTTATTAGTGATAATGATAAAGATATTTGTTTCAAATTTTGATATTCATATGATCTTAGACATAAAAAAACTTTAATGTCGTACTAATTTATAGCTGTTTTAAAGATACTTTTTTTGAAAATTACACATCTGTTATATTTATCCCACAATGTTTTCGAATTGAATATCAATATCTTCATCAACATCGTTTTCGATATTTTCTTCCATAACTTCTGGAACATCAGGAAGTTTGGTTGTGCTGATTGGCATTAATCCATTTTTAGATTTTTTCAACCTCACTCAAAATGATTAAAATATTTCTTTTCCACTATTGAATTTGGCGGTACGTCCTCAAGCCGTGATGTTTAGTGGCATCAAAAGTTGGTTGCAAATGGGCTAGAGAAAATTTTGTGCTCTTCGATAATCTTTGATAAACTTGTAAGCGACAGCTACTTAAATTTTTGGTCTCAATGCCATACAGAGAAATTACAATGTATTCAGATGCAACACTGATAAATTTTATCAATATATTTCATATTAAAGATTATCTATATATCAAAACGTTAGTATAGCGTTAAGTTTTTTTTTATGTCTAAGATTATATGAATATCAAATTTTTTAACAAATATCTTTATCACTATCATTGATAAGCCGAAAATAATTTTTGTACTGAATGAAAATAATTTTTGCGTGTAAAAATTAAAAATAACATTGTATGAAGGTAAAAAGTGGTAAACTGGTAAAAAGTAGGTAAGTTTGACCGACCACTTTGACGGGAATTACGTTAGTTTGTGAACCAGTGTCTATACCTAAATCCACTCAGAAAAGAGTTATACACAAGAATTGAAAAAAATTTAAATTGACATATCTCGTTTTTTAAATAGTTTTTTTGATTTATTTTGTTTAAAACATGTTTTAGCTTTACAAAGTGCCGTTTTGATAGGAAACTTGATTCTCTACAAAAAATCGTATTATGTGTATATAGTAAAAATATAGTATTATATCCAAGTCGTCCGGCTCCTAGTGAAAACATATTCTTAAATACTTACCATGATATGATAGAAGCTGATAATTTTAAAAGTTAAAAAATTATATAAATAAATATTTTCAAGAAAAAGCTTTTATTTAAAAAAAAATGTACTCTGGAAACCAAAAGCTTTGGGGACGGTCATATAGCACTATTGAAAATTTGATCAATTGGCCGCCTCCAAAGCTTTCGGTTTCCAGGTGCATGAAATTAAAAAAAATATTTTTTACTTTTTAGTATATTCTTTTTTAAATAAAAGCTTTTTTCTTAAAAGCACTTTTTTATATAATTTTATTTTTCACTTTTTAGTCTTTACTTATTTTACGGACAAACGGACAGACAAATCCCTATCACCTGATACCCACGTCAAGGGAGTTGTGAAGAAAAAGGTAATCCGCCATCCTAAGGCATTCGTTATATTGGATTTAGAAGGATGTTACATAGTTTATCATATTTTACTCGTCAAACCCTTTCCTTTCATACTCATATCAAGGGGGTTGTGAAGAAAAACATACTCCGCCATCTTGGGGCGTCCGCCGCATTGAATTTAGAATGATATTACATAGTTTATCGTATTTTACTCGTCAAATCCTTTCATTTGATACCCATATCAAGGGGTGGTGAAGAAATAGATACTCAGCCATCTTGAGGCGTCCGCCATATTGAATTCAGAATGACGTCACATAGTTTATTGTATTTCACTCGTCAAATCCTTTCACTTGATACCCATATCAATGGGGTTGTGCAGAAAAAGATACTCCGTCATCTTGGGGCGTTCGCCATATTGAATTTAGAATAACATCATATAGTTATTCGTATGTTATACGCCAAACTCTTTCATTTGATACCCATATCAAAAACGTTGTGGAGAGAAAGGCGATCCGCCATCTTGGGATGTCCGCCATATTGGATTCAGACCGATAATGGCTATACTATGTTGCATTGTCGCCGGAGTTATACACGTGTGCAAAATTTCAAAGCTCGAGCTTAATTAGAACTAGTCGAAATTCAGCTTGCAAGATTTGACCTAAACAAACACTAACAGTGCAAGTTAAATAAAAGCTTTTAATAACATACCAACAGAGCAAACGAAAAGGAAGAACGTTATATTTTGAATTTTTGTAATGGTAATTTTACTATAATTTATTTTATCAAAATTAAAGGTCAAGTGTAAATTTAAAGTTTTTATTACTGCGTCCGTATTTCTACCAGATTTACTATAAATCAAAGCCACGATGACTAAAATCATGTATTCTGGTATCCTTCTTGAGATGTCTGACTATGTAAAAAATTTTCTTTAGAAAATTCTGAAACTACTTTATGGAATGCACCACGTGAACTTGGAAAATGTTACTCAAAATTTCAAAGGACTTTGAAAAAGAATAACTAAAGGCCATATAAATTATTACCGGTACATGAGCTTACAGAATATCATTTTGTCAGCAAATGCTCCAAAGAGTGGATGCAAACACTAATTTTCTGAAATATGTAACACAGATCATCGTTATTTACAACAGGAGTTTTCAATAAAAAAAAAACAGACGTTCGTTTGGGAAAAGAAATCAAGGACAAAGAAGAGTTGTTGAAATTAAGAAAACGGTTAGAAAATTGGTTAAAATTTGGTGTGGAATTTATAGAGATAAAATTGTACGGCCAATTTTTTTCAATTTTATCCTAACGCGGGAAACATATTTAGAAACAATTCTGCCAGAGTTAGCAGATATTTTAGAGGAACTTAATGAAGTAATTTGGCAGCAGGAAGGAGCGGCCCCACACAGTGTTTTGGAAGTTAGGGAGCATTTAAATGGTCAATTTGACCTTTGTATTAGTAATGGCGAACCAATTCCATGGCCACGAAAGAGCCCTGATTTAACACCTATGGATGCATTTTTGTCGGGGTATTTAAGGGACAAAATGAATTATGATTTTAATTGAAATGCTGAAATAATTAAAACTAAAATTACGAAAACAATTTAAGAATTAAACAGGGATAATAATAGCTCTATTTCTAATTGTTTAAATAACTTAAGAAAAAGATATACATTTTGTATTTTAAATAACGGTGGCCATATTGAACAATTTCTCTAGTTGGTGAACCTAATGCTGATGCTGTTGTAAAATTTTCGTTGTTATTTTATGTTATAAAATATTGTTTATCTCAGGATTTTATCTTACTTCCACATCCATGTCGTGAAGTGGAAGATAGTAATCATAACAAAAATTTCAAAAACGTTTCTCCTTGAAATAAATTAGAATATCATGAAACGCCGAGATTTTTATTTTGAGCGAAAGCCAAAATTTTGTCCGTCGATCAGTCGGTAGTAATTTTTTTTGTGCGCACATTTTCTCTGGAACGGTTTGAGATATTGACTTGAAATTTTATACACGTATGTATTATGATGAGGTCTGGAATTAGACTGTTTTTTGAACTTATCTGGTGAAGAGTTAGGGGGTAAATAGAGGAACATAGGTAAAGCAAGCTGGTAAGAGTACAACAATTTGAGACTTGGTGCATGTACTAGAAGCCCAGGTCGTAGACTTTCTAGTATTATTTTCCATCCATCCCCCCATTCCATTAAAGGGATTGATAAAATAAAATTGAGATATTCACTTAAAATTTGGTATACATAAGTATACATTATAACGACATCTGTAATTAGATTATATTTTGAGTTAAATAGTGGTAAATAAGGAGAAATGAGTAAAGCAAGCTGGTAAGAGTACAGAAACTTGAGATTTGGTGTATACCGTGTGCAACAGGATCACGGTATACCCCCCTTTTCTTCTTTAGTTTTGAACATAATTGTTTGAAACTTAGGATATACTATATACATAATAGGCGGCACTTTTTGGCATAAAATTGATTTTTTTTCACTTCCGGTTTCGCTGGAAGTGACACTAACTTTCGATTTTTAAATGGAACGCCCTATATGTTATTGCATTTTTGAATTCTGCATAATTTTCTAAATCCAATGACCCGTGTAATGCACAAAATCCCGTTAAAAATACTAAATTACGTGATTTATGAACAAATAAAATTAACTAAAATTGTTTTTGGGGCAAAACTTAATTTTTTCAAATGGAACCATATCGGTATCGTGGTACCATTTGTTAGTACTATTAATAAGCAAATTATTCATATGTCGTATTAAAATGTGCGATATATAAAGTCAAATGTACAGCTAAAAGAAAATAATAAAATACAATTTTGTTCTAATTAAATGTTAAGAAGTAACTAAGGTGGCTTTGAAAATAATGAAATATTTAGCTTGTCAAACATTTATTGGCTTAACGGCGTTTTTATTGTGTTTTTAAAAATTGTTTAAAATTCTTGTTAATTGTGTTCAAAATGCCGCAAATTTATACAAGAAATGAAAAAGTGTTAATTATTTATGGGGAAAGTAAAAAAAAGCAATTGCAGCTTTGGACCTTTATGGCCAACAATATCCTGATAGACAATGTTCAGCAAAAAATTATTTTAAACTTGTTGAAAACCAGTTCCGAAGAGAGCCCAACAATGATCCCGAAGAAAACTTCATTATTGACGAAGAAACGGAAATTAATGTTTTGGCTCGAATAGAAGTTGATAAAACTGTTTCTTTAAGGCAAGTTGGGTTTATATTGAACATTAGTCACCAAATAGTAAGCCGAATTTTGCACAAATACCACTATAAATATTTTAAACACCATTTGCATCAACATTTGTACGAAAGTAATTACGAACGTGGGATGGAATAAGTATTGCAATTGGATTTTGTATAACAACGTGCAGCCAAACAATGATTTCTTGGGACTGATTTCATTTTCGGATGAATGAAGGTTTACAAATTTAGGATTATTTAACCGACAAAATACAAAATATCTGTCATAAGAAAATCTAAATCTATAACTTTAAAGTGCGGTTAGGTTTCAATGTTTGGCTTGGAATAATCAGTAGTAGAATTACACAGGCCTGTATGAAATTTGTGATGACGTGATTTTTGCTTGTTAAGCTCAGTTTTTATATAGAAATAACTAATTAAATACCATTGGGCTCCATCACCCTCAGAATTTTTTTTCCCAAAAAAGAAGAAAAAAATATTAAAAACATCTTCTTTTACATAATGGCAATGTTTTTGCTTCTGTTCCTGTCGGCCATTCAGTTCATTTAATGAAAATTTAGAGGAATTACTTTTAAGAATACAAGATAAAGATCACAACTGGGAATTGTGTGGAGATCTAAAAATTTTAGGCCTTCTCTTGGGTCAGCAGTCTGGATTTACTAAATTTTCATGTTTCCTGTGCGAGTGGGATAGCAGGAACCGAGAACACCATTGGATAAAAAGAGACTTGCCACAAAGAAAGACTTTAACACCTGAAACCAAAAATGTAATTCGCGAAAGTCTTATTGACCCTAAAAAAGTTTTACTTCCACCACTTCACATAAAATTTGGACTTATGAAACAATTTGTTAAGGCATTAAACAAAGAAGGAAATTGATTTAAATATTTGTGTAACACATTTACGGCTCTGTCAGAGGCAAAATTAAAGGAGGGAATCTTTGTAGGGCCGCAGATTAGGAGCTTGATGAAAGATAGAGAATTTGAAAATGTAATGGAAGATAAGGAAAAACATGCATGGAATGCTTTTAAAGAAGTTGTACATAAATTTCTAGGGAATTATAAAGACACAAACTATGTTGAGATCGTTGAAAATATGCTGGAAAAATTCAGGATTCTTGGTTGCAATATGAGCATAAAAATTCACTTTTTACATTCCCATTTGGACTATTTCCCGGAAAATCTTGGGGACGTGAGTGAAGAGCAAGGTGAAAGATTTCATCAAGATATTAAAGAGGTGGAAAAAAGATACCAGGGGCGCTGGGACACAAAAATGATGGCCGATTACTGTTGGACATTGAGGAGAGATCTTCCTTTAGCTGAATATGACAGAAAAACAACAAAAAGAAGCTTTTCTGAAAAAAGAAAACGGTTTTTTAAGAAGCGTAAAGAATAAACAACTATTCCAAATTGTTTCAATGTCTATATCTTGTATGTTTTTGTATTTTCCTCCTTAATATGTTATAAAACTAGCTTAAATATGAAATAAATCGTGTTTTTCTAAATTTCTTGATTTTGCTGGTTTGAAAAATAACCTTACGTGATACAAAAAAACTGAAAGCAGATTTGAAATCAGTGCTACCCAATTACCAAAAAACAGTTAAAATTTTTAAATCAACTTTGAAAATGTTATCAAATGCAGGCCTGTGTTATTGGTCCAATAATATTTGAAGGACCTCTGACTGGTGCCAGATACTTGAGATTCCCGGAAATTGAGATTGAGGACATTTTAGATGAGTTACCTTTAGATTTAGGACAGGGAATGTATTTCCAACAAGATGGCACTCCTTCCCATAATTCAAGGATAGTAATTGATTACACTGAGATATTCACTTGAAATTTGGTACACCTATCTATTGTAATACCTGATTGAGATGATTCCGTAGAATGTGTGGAGGGGGATATTATTGAGGAAAATAATCAGAGCAAGCTAATAAAAGTCCAGAAACTTTATTTTTGACGTAAATGCTTGAAACCAACGCACAGTGGGTCAATTTCAGGCATTTCTGGCCAAAATTCAAATTAACCGATTTTAAAAGATTTCCGAGAAGTGGCTAATAAATAGGCTTCTTGGTAAAGGTGACTGTTATACTTAGGGGAACAGAAGACTCTGAACCCAATACCTGCTTCATTTGCGTTCTATGGCTCGAGAACGAAACATGCGTTATATGTTAAATTTGTGCAGTAAATATTTAGTGTTTATCGAACAGTAATTTTTTGTTTCTTTGTCTTCAATTAAATGAATGTGTGATACAGAGCAAGGTAAGAGCTTTATTGTAAGCAGTCAGTTGATTTTCTTTGCCATTTGGTACCTAAGTTACAACCTTTTATCGAGTAAGCCTTTTTTACCATGAATTTTGATGAAAATGAAACTTTACGCTTACTTCCCTACGCTTCCGCATTGTAGTTTCTTTATGATATTACATGCAACATGTCCTGTGAATTGCATCTGCCTTTAGCTGCCACGTTTTGAGTTAAGGCATTTTAAATACGTTGATACAGGTGCAAAATATTAAATTACAAATGTAATAATAATTATTACTGATATTGCAGTCGCTTTCATTCAATTTGTTCACTAATCACTACTTCAAAGTGAAATTTACTCTCAATACACAATATCTCGAATGCATATCATCCTATACTTTTCAACCCCTATTTTAGATAAGTAAGCAGATGCAATTGGCAAAGAACATAATACCTCCTGTTTTGCATTTCTTTCAGATCCTAGCGCCCATGTTATGAACCCAAGCGATTTAGTTATTCAAGATTCGGAGAGAAAATCTGAAAATTCAAAGAGAAATGATAATAAAGATTTGTTACCAACTAGGATTTGTTATACTTTTTTGGTTTCATCGGATCCTTTTATAAATATAGAGATAGAAATCTCAGCTGATTGTGAAGAGTCACATACATCTCAAAGCCAAAGTAGTTCGAGCGAACTGCAAAGTGACTGCGAAAGTGACTATTAGTCAACGATTAAATTTATTTTAACATTGTAATCCTTTGATTTTGTAAAATAATACATTACTGAAAGTTTTTTTTTGAGTTGAAATTTATTATTATCCTAAGTTTTCACATTTTATCAATGAGTTTCGATTTGCACAACCTTAAACCAAGCCCTATTTATCAGTGAAAGCTTTTTACAGTTTTTCCTCCAATTCGGAGGTAATATTCTATTCGAATCCTAAATTTCACAATTTCATACACTTATTTCAATTTCCACCCCTTGAAACCCACCCCCATTTATCGATGGATTTTTAAAATTATTTATCCTGTAATTGCCACCTGATATTGGGGCGTTTCCATGACTTTCACAATTGTGGCCAAAAATGTTTAAATCTGACCCTCTGTAGCTGTGCAAAGGAAACAACGAATCTATTTGTCACCAATTACGGATGGTATTACGTGCCGGCATCTAGGTACAAAATCTTCATACATGGAGCTGAAATAATTGAGTCTGCGATGTTACCAATCGGTCAACTCTCAGAAGAAGCTCGGGAGTCAAGAAATAAAGACCTTAAACAATGCATGCAAAACCACACTAGAAAATCATCAAAACAACTAACGACCGAGAATTCTCCTGTTAATTTCGTCCGACCCGTTCATCACATGCCCCAAACGAGGTCAACAACATTACCTTCCGAAGTATTAAGTCTACTAGCAATACCAGAAGTACGCAAACCTTCAGCGACTTCGATATAAACACCACAGGAAAGCACCTCCGAAACCAGTACAGGACAGTAGTGATTAGCTGTACAAGTGTGTATTTTTGATAGATCTTACTTTATTTATTATTTCTGTTCAAAAATCTATAATATATTTATCTTTTGAATGACTATTGACTCTTTTTATTCCACAATGTTAACAATATATAATTTTTTTGAATAATTTTCTAAAAACACTGAATAAGTAATGTCTTGAACTCTTACATATCACTCCCAGGATGAGAAGGTTTTTAAAAATATTTTTTTTATAAATACCTAAGCGCAATCAACACGCATGCCAAGTTTGTAAAAAATCGCGCGTTATTTATATTCTCAACCTTTAGAACTCACCCCTAGGGGTTGTTAATTTTTTCTCCTTATTGTTCTCATAGAAATTTAGGTATCAAAAGTAGGTAAACTGAGTTTCAAACACACTACGGTTGTTTATATTTTCAACCCCTGTAAATTTTTTGTTCACTATGTTTCTCTTAATGACCTATGCACGCTAAGTACATTTGCTGAGATTCAGAATTTTGGCCAGAAATTTTAGATTTTAACCCACTGTGCAACGCCTTCAATTTTTTAATGACATCCTCCTCTAATATTATTAAAATTTTATTACCAATTATATCCACATACTAGAGTGCAAATATAGTCAAGAAATTTTTCCCTTAAGGAGACTTGGATGAAAAATCTAGATGTGGGAGTAGTAATAATTCCTTAGGCAACGATTTTTACAAGAATTCCCTGCAAGCAGGTATTATACTGACTTAGTGTCATTAATTAATTATTTTTATCCATCCTTGTTAAACTAGATAGGTTGCGTCATATTATTATTTTCTGCAATTGGATCGTCGACATAACACCTATTCAAATATTAATTAAGTAATTTGAAAATGTACCTATTGCACAACGTAGTTTCTCAGTAAATTATTCGTTAAGAAATTTAATTTATGAATAAGGTGAATAATCTATAGTCGCAATGTGGCATTTTGTCTCTTATGATGTTTGTTCATGGTTTCGCATTGTGTGAGTCTCGCAAGCCATGCAATATCTGAAGGATCTACTCGAATTAAATAATATTAATCAAGATGTGAGAGAATATTGATCTCACTAAAATTTGTATGAAGTCTACAATTTAATGATATGTTTGTCGAGTAATATATAATATACTGTATTGCAAATATCTTCTTGATTAGGTTCGAATCTTAATCGCAATTGTAACTTACATGAAATTTATTTCATGAAAATTTTGCTTTATATTACAAAAACAAAGTGACATTTTCTTATAAAATAAGTTATGAACACGACAATGTTCTATTATAAACAATTTAACAATTTGAATGTTCCTAGTTCTATCTGATAAACATTGATTTGAATTTGGGCTTAATTCCAGTAGCGCACAGATATGAAATTTTACATCAGAATATTAAATGTAAGTTTGTTCTCTCTTACAAAATTAAATGTAACATGAACCTACCTTACGAGTTTATGATAGCATAATACATGTATGTACACATATTTCACACATAAATTTTTATAAATCTGCACAGCACTTTCAAGTTTCCAACTTTAAACTTTTACTGAGTGTTCATAGTTTCAAAGTATATGGTAAGTATTTTTTCTATATTTTCATGTGAGAGACGATTTTTTTCAACAGCAAATATCCACTCGAAAATGGTCTATCGCATTCCACAGAAGTAAAGGAAGCATATCTAAAGATATTCATAGGCCCTGATCAAGGAAGGCATCTGGTTCTGTCACAATTTTTTTACAAGTGGCAAATACGCCAAGCCTGGATTCCTTTGTAAAACTGAAACCCACTTTTTTTATATAACCTCACCAATTTCATCCGGAATTTCATTAATTGTTTTTTGAACAGTATCTAGCTTGTTAAATGTTTCTTCCAAGGATAAATTTGGACATTGCAGGTTTTCCATAATTCTTGTTATTATTTTAGAACGTCCGAAATAAATTTGAAGTCATTTTTAATATTTGGAATATTCATTAAATCCTTTGCATTCTTAATCGCAGTAGCATCTTCATTTAAGGTTTCTACAACTCCCTTTAGAGCAAAATGCATAAAATTGTGTTCATAGCAAAAAAAAAAGCGAATTTCATTTTTAAGCCGTCACCAGCGCCCTCTATACATTTTTGAAATTTTAACGTACTAAAAGTAGGTTTCAGATTAAGCAAGAGCAGAGTACAGAAAACTGTGTTCATAGTAAAAATAAAATGGTTATAATAACGCTTTTCCGTGGACACATTGATATGTTAGGATGTTGGCTGTAAAACACCCTGTATATATAATTTGCTTATTTATTATTTAACTGATTGCAACACATTATGATGACGTAAAGCTTTTTAATGAAGATTGCTGCTGTAAATGTTTTACCTCTGCTCTTAAACGTAATTTTCTCATTTAGTCTTTATAGGTGCACGCTTTTAGAAACTTTTCACGTTTCAAGCAAATTTTAATTTCGCGCTAACCTTTTTATATCTATTAATAATGAAAACCGTCCCAAAAGCCTACTAGTTTTAATTACTAATCAGTTTTAAGTGGTACCATAGCCCAGTTCCTAGGAAGAAAATTGCGGCAAAAGCTCGGAAAAAATCATCCTTATGATAACTGATTTTTTGGTTGGTTTTTAATAGCAGAGAAGTATTTTAAAATGTTATCAAGGCCAGTGCCGACGGAACAGAATATAGAATGGCGTTAAGAATTGGTTTGAATATAACTTAAAAAATATCGTAGAGATGAAAGTTAAAGAGCAGAGAATTCTACCAAAAAAATGCCTTTAAAATATGAATCAAACTTATGGTCACGAGCCAACGACTTTATGAATGCGTTTTGGTACAAGAGATAACTTTTCAAGAAATAATCGGATCGTAATAAAGAAAAAAAATTTTAAAGCGCTGTTATTACTACATGATAACACATACCGGGTGTAAAAGGATCATGGTATTCCTCCCTTTTCTCCTTTAGTTTTGATAGTTGATTTAAATTTAGGATACTACATACATAATAAGTGGCACTTTTTAGCATGCAATTGATTTTTTTTTCAATTCCGGTTTCACCGGATAAATACAAACAAAATTACAGCTAAAAGAAAATAAGAAGATACAATTTTGTTCTAATTAAATGTTAAGACGTAACTAAGGCTTTGAAAACAATAAAATATTTAGCTTGTCAAACATTTGTTGGTTTAACGGTGTTTTATTATGTCTTTAAAAACTGTTTAAAATTCTTGTTAATTGTGTTCAAAATGCCGCAAATTTATACAAGAGATGAAAAAGTCGACATGTTAATTATTTATGGGGAATATAAAAAAATGTAATAATAATAATAATAATAAACTGCTTTATTTGCTGAATAACTTTACATTAGTTTTAGCATTGTCAAAGTATATAAAGAACAGACATACATAGAACTCACAACAAATTCATATAAAATATTTTAGAAGATACACTTAGGGCTAAAATGACAATCACATACACTGCTTTTACAAATTTATAATAAGACAATATTAAGTTTTATAAGTTAAAATAATAAAAAAAGTAAACTACCGACAAATTAATGAATAAAGTTAAGATGCAGTAAATAATAAATATATATAATTGACGACTATTAGTTATGGTGTATCAAATACTTTATCAAAATATTCTTCGATACTATATGGTACTAGAGTGGTGAGTAGTTATTTGATCTCTATTTTGAATTTGGAGAAAGATAATTCCTTTATTTTGTTAGGCAATTGATTGTACATTTTTATAGCCATATACAAAAAACTTTTATGGGTTTTTTCTAGTCTATATTGGGGGAGAACTAATTCGTTAGATTTTCTAGTCTGATACTTATGATTGATACTTTGTTTCTGAAATTGTTGTTCTTTTTTTTTTAATGTAGATTAGACAGTGATATATGTATAATGCCGGGAACGTTAAAATTTTTAATTCAGCAAATAGGGGCCTACAAGTAACACGTGATGTATTGTTAGTCATTGCCCTAATTGCCATTTTTTGTAGTAGAAACATTCTACTCCATTCGATCGAATTTCCCCATATAAGTACACCATAAGACAATTGTGGTTGAAATAGTACGATAGATGCTATTTTAATTATTTCTATTGGAACATATGACGCTATTTTACGTAGTAGGAATACTAGGCTTGACAATTTGTTAGCTACCATGTTGATGTGGTCTTTCCAATTTAAGCTTTTGTCTAACATTATACCCAGAAATTTTGTGGATTGATCATCTATAGAATTTCTTAACGTAAAGCGTATATGTATTGTTTTATCTTTGTTAAGAGACAATCTATTGGCAGCGAACCAGTCATCAGCACGAGTTTGAGCTGAGGCATTAATTTCATTTAACTCTGTTATATCTGTCCCTCTACTATACATAGTGGTGTCGTCAGCGTATTGTATGCTATTTACATTGTTCATATAATTTGAGAAATCATTCACATATATAAGAAATTGCAGCTATCGACCTCTATGACCGACGATAGACAATCCACTCCATTATATTCTAAACGTGTTGAAAACCAATTCCGAAGGGAGCCCAACAATGACCCCGAAGAAAACTTCATTATTGACGAAGGAACGGAAATTATTATTTTTGGAATAGAAGTTGATAATGCTGTTCTCTAAGGTAAGTTGGGTTTGAATTGAACATTAGTCACTAAACAGTAAGCCGAATTTTGCACAAATACCACTATAAATCTTTTAAATACCAATTGCACTTGCCATTTGTACAAAAGTGATTACGAATGTAGGATGGAATATTGTAATTGAATTTTGTATAATAACGTGCAGCCAAACAATGAGGTTTTGGGACTGATTTTATTTTCGGACGAGTCAAGGTTTACAAATTTGGACTATTTAACCGACAAAATACAAATTACTGGTCACAAGAAAATCAAAATGAATTACGAGAGGGTAACTTTCAAGTGCGGTTTGGTTTCAATGTTTGGCTTGGAATAATCGGTAGTAGAATCATTGGTCCATTTATATTTGAAGGACCTCTGACTCGTGCCAGACACTTGAGATTCTTGGAAAATGAGATTCAGGACATTTTAGATGAGTTACCTTTAGATTTAGGACAGGGAATGTATTTCCAACAAGATGGCGCTCCTCCCCATAATTCAATGATAGTAATTGACTACTTATGATGTTGTCCATGAATTTTATTTGCTCATAAATCGCGTAATTTAGTGTTCTTAAAACGGGATTTCGATTTTTGTAGCATTGCACGGGTCATTTAGAATAAATCGGAACCCTCATGGCACCCTTAAATGGAAAACTAAAAATTATATTACAAAAAGAATTGATGTTTGAAATGTCACTTATTTGGCATCGTTGGATTCAGAAAATTATGCAGAATTCAAAAATGCAATAATATATAGGGTGTTCCATTTAAAAATCGAAAGTGTCACTTCCGGCGAAACTGGAAATGAAAGAAAATCAATTGTATGTCAAAAAGTGCCACTTATTATGTATGTAGTATATCCTAAATTTCCATCAAATATCTTCAAAACTAAAGGAGAAAAGGGGATGTACCATGATCCTGTTACACCCGGTATTTTAATCAAAATATTTGTTTCTTTTATTGAAAGACAAATGTACTTTTTTTCTGTTTTAGAATCTACTCCGTTATATTATCTATATCTTGAAATATACTCGGTAATGTAACATTTCTCACTGGTTGTAGGATCATCATATGTCACATATCGATTTCATGGTAGCCAAAAATGTGCAAGTATTCTGGACATAAAATGAGTGTATTTTATAATTTATAAAATATTGATTTTAAATTGACCTCAAATGACTAAAAATTAACTTTGACCCATGAATAAAAATGCAAAAAACTGACAGCTTCCATTTTTAATAAGCAATATCCCTTTCTTCATTATAATTTGGGTTGCCAGGTATCTCTCTTGTATTTGACATGCCTCATTCTGAATGGTGTACGAGTTTTTGTCCTGAGCATACTCCTTAACTAGTCATGTAAATGTCACTTTCTTCTGGCTGATATACGCGCTCAATCCTTGGATAAAGAAGTCATAAGCAGATTCCAACTGTTATAATATACGATTCAAATGTATTGACCCCTCACTTTAACCGCGACTATGTCCAAAATAATTCACTGTAATTTGAATAATGTACATTGGATATTTTTTAAGTTCTGCTAATTTATATTGAAAAACGTCCTACTTCTTAAGGAAATTTTGACCTTGCCAGTTTTAATCCATTATATCTTGGAAATATGCCTACTATGTAAATAATATTTTAGATGCCGATTAAACAAGACATTTTTTATACGAGGACATTTTTTTATAATTTTTTATTCTAAAATTTTGCAATTTTGCTCATGTTTATTTAGTTATTTATCAAGTTATCTAAAAAATTTTTGATAAAATGGTTGATTACATAAATTACAAACATTTTCAGAAAAGAGAATTCGGGTGTATCAAGTATTAATTAAGTTATTAAGCTCAATAGATAATATTAATGCGAGAGAGAGAGAGATGCATATAAGATAGCGGGTCGACAGAACGTCTAAACAGACACCTCACCTCTTGGGATCAAATAATTTATTTCTCTATTTACTTACTTCAAATACAATTAATTAACAATTGCAATTATTTTTTTGTTTTGTTTTCGGAATAACTCTTTATGTGATTAGAAGTGAACATCCGAAAATGAATATTCGTCTCATCTCCTAAGATAACTGAACAGCCATAGCGGCACATTTTTCTAAATAATAACGAGGAGTTTGGACAAAAATGTTTTAAAATATTACCACATGTAAAAAAGTATTCGTTCATGCCATACCAAAACTTTACACAAAAATAATGAGAGGTTTTTGGGATATGACCACTTAAAGTTTAATGTGACGAGAATCTCGTTAAAAATGGATACATTTTGTGGTATAAATTAAATAATTTCCATAACATATTAACCTACATTATTAAAATATCTATGAGTGATGTACAATTCACACGTAAGGAACATACTTATTATTTTATCAATTTTTTTCGCTCCTTCGTTTTTGAGATATTCGCGGTTAAAGTAAGGGGTCAATGCAATTGAATGATATATTAGTTCCCGGCTGCCATCCCTTCTCTTGATGTATAACCTGTGACCATCTGCCTTCGGATGGTGAATTCTGTCCACTGTTAGGATCTTCCTTGTTATCGTATCCATACATCGTGGTAACTCCATGTTGAATACAATTTGGTAAATTCGTTAATGTAACTGAAATATATTAGGGGGCCCTAATATTGAGCCTCGAGGAACACCCACAGTTACTTCATTAATATTCGATGGAAATTTATTACACTTTATACTACTTTATTCTAACATTTGATTATACAAATAGGAGTTGATACAACTCAGAAGACAGACACTAATGGTGTCCTATGTTTTGGGTACTAATATAGTTCATCCTAAAGAGAGTTTGGAGTTTGGAGTTTGTGGGAGGGCAGTCACATTTAGGTGACCGCAGCACCTAGGCCCCATTGGGCCCCTTGTACGTCCTCCCGAGGGATACAGGATTCCACCTAGGCCTCCAACCATCCTAATCTTGTGAAGAAGGTGGTGATGCTGCCTAGGGGAATATCCCTCAAGTCGGCCAGTGTAGGCCAACGTTCTCCCAAAATGGATTCTCTGCTAGAGGAGACTGCCGGGCACTCACAGAGTACGTGTTGGACAGTCTCGTCTTCTTGTTCACAACCTCTGCATAGGGGTGTGTCATTTAACTTCATGTTGTAAAGGTGCTTCCTCAGCTGGCAATGACCAGTAAGAATTCCTGTCGCGAAGCGCAGGTTCCTCCTGGACATTCCCAGGTAGATCATCGTTGTATCCTTGTCAGGGTATCTAAGCAGATCCCTGGCCAACTGACAACTATGAGTTTCATCCCACAGTTTTTTAAATTTTCTGTGGGTGTCTTCTTTAATCATTAGCATTATTGCTGAGGTCGGCAGTATGTTGGAAGGGCCAGGTCCAAGTATACTTAGACTGGCTGCCTTCTTAGCCAGACTGTCAGCTTCCCTGTTGCCTCTGCACTGTGCATGCCCTTTGACCCAGCATAGAATGACACTGTTCATGCTGGAGGCGCCCACGAGTGCCTGATGGCATTCCCATACTGACCCTGTTGTTATTTTGTGTCTATGTAGGGCCAGTAGTGATTGTCTACTATCAGTGTAGATTCTTATTGTTTTTCCCGTTATTTGTCTACGGGAAATTTCTTTTGCGGCTATGGTTATTCCCGCCAGTTCTGTTTGTATTATACTGGCTTGTTTGTCCATAGCCCATTTAATTTGAATTTGCAGGTTCCTGGAGTATACCCCACAACCTGTTCCTTCTTTCTTTTTCGATCCGTCTGTGAAGATGTTAACTGTTCCTTCACTGACGGCCTCATTGCTACTGTTGGTGTGTATTTCATAGGGTCTATCAAAGATGAACTGTGGAGAAATACCATCTGCACGTACCTGCAGAAGTGGCATTTGTTTAATTGCCTCATTCCACAGCCGGCATCTGGTCACTCCACATCCTATGTTTGGCTGTATGCCAACGGATTTGAGACGTGCCATAGTAGTTAGGGCCACCTCTTCTAGATATATGTCTAGTGGTGGCAGGCACAGCATCACTTCCATTGCTCTTGTTGGTGTTGTTCTCATAGCTCCAATTGTGTTTAAACAGGCTACTCGTTGTACCTGGCTGAGCTTACGTTTCGCTACAGTCTGCTGACTCTTAGGCCACCAGACGATGGCTCCATAGGCTATCATTGGTCTTATTATAGCAGTGTAAATCCACATAGCCACTTTGGGTTTCATTCCCCAGGTTTTCCCTATGGTTCTGCGGCACTGCTCAAAAGAGATGTAAGCCTTCTTTAGTCTTCTGTCTAAATGAAGATTCCATGTTAGTTTGGCATCAAAAGTTACTCCAAGGTATTTTACTTCTGATGCGAAATTTAGTGTGGTATTTAGGAGAACGGGGGCCGTCATTGGCCCCAATTTCCTTTTCCTTGTGAAGAGGACCAGCTCTGTCTTCCTGGGGTTGACCGACAGAGAGTGTTCTCTGCACCATCTTTCGATTATTCTCAGGGCCATCTGCATTCGATCACAGAGGACTCCTTCGAATTTACCACTAAGCAGTATCGTTAGATCATCTGCGTATGCAATTGTGTGGAATCCCTCGGAGTTGAGGCGGCGCAGGAGGCTGTCAAGAACTAAGTTCCATAGAAGAGGTGATAAGACACCCCCCTGAGGACAGCCTCTTGCAACCATTCCTCTAACAGCGATGTCTCCCATGTTAATCTGTACCGCTCTTTTTGAGAGCATGTTGGATATCCAGCCACTTACGATCGGAGAAACGTTCCTGCTCGTGAGGGCTGCTGTAATTTTTGGAAAGGTGGTTTTATCAAAAGCGCCTTCTATGTCTATGAAGACACCCAGGGTGGACTCTTTATTGTCCAAAGACTTTTCAATCCGACCACTAACCGCATGAAGGGCGGTGTCGGTGGATCTGCCCGGGGTGTATGCATGCTGATTGGGATGTGTGGGATTAGCAGTAATCGCAACATCCCTCAAGTATCGCTCACATAGCTTTTCCATCGCCTTGAGAAGGAACGAGGTCAAGCTAATGGGTCGGTATGCTTTGGGGGTAGTATAGTCTATTCTTCCCGCCTTTGGTATGAACATTACTTTGGCTTCTCTCCACACCTTCGGAATATAAAGGTGTGCTAGGCACGTCCTGAATATTGCTGTCAGGTGCGGCACTATTTCATCCAGACCCCATTGTAAAAGGGCTGGATGAATGCCGTCAGTACCTGGTGATTTGAAGGGGGAGAAGCCCAGTATTGCCCATTTAATTCTGTCTTCACTCACAATTTGTTTGGCAGTTTGCCAGTCCAGTTCGGTGGGTTGAGTGTCGGTTTCATCTGGCCATTCCTTCCGATCTGTCACTACAGATTCTGGGAAGTGAGTTTCCATAAGCAACTCTAGGCTTTCATGTAGGTCGTTGGTGCTGGTACCATCATCCTTTTTCAGTAGACCTAGGTGATTGTCTTTGTTTTTGGCAAGTATTTTATGTAGCCTAGCAGCCTGCGAGTAATCCTCGATCTCCTCACAGTAGGCTCTCCATGCCTCTCGTTGTCTCTGCCTGACTAGTTTTTTGAACTCTCTTTGATTGGTTCTGTATAGCTCCCAATCTGCTTCAAGTTTTGTCATTTTCGCCTTGTTGAACGATGTCCTAGCTTGTTTCTTGAGGTCGGTCAGCGTCTGGCACCACCATTTAGTGGCTTCCCCAGGCTGCTGTTGTACGGCCTTCAAGGGACACGATGCTTCGTAAGCTTTTTTCATAGCGGTTTGAACAGTTTTAACATACTGCTCAATCTCTCCGTTGTTTTGTGGCACCCCATTGTGTACATCCCTCAGGTTCTCCCTGAGTTGACGTCGATATTCATCTCTGTCAGTGTCTCGGGGGTTCCTGAGGAGTTTTCTTGGTGCTTTGATTAATTTAATGCCGAATTCAATCCAGCGGTGGTCTGACATTGAAGCAGCGTCAGACACATGCCAGTCTTGGATCGAGTTGGATATACGGTTTGTAGCTAAGGTGATATCTACTATGGTTTGACTTCTAGAGTTAATAAATGTCGGTGTACAGCCTTGGTTAATTATATTAAGGTTATTACCGATTATATAGTCGTAAAGTGACTTACCTCTAACATTGTTGTCTTTGTTGCCCCAGGTTACATGGTGAGCATTGGCGTCACATCCCATGATTAGTTCCCATTTCTGGGTGAGGCAATGAGTTACCAGGTTCTCCATTTCCCTTGTCGGCGGTGGTGTTGCCTGGTCCTGGGGGAGATACACTGATGCTATTACGACTGTTGTTGGTTTGCCTGATATTGCACATTCCACCCTCACGGCCGTGAGATCAGAGGTTGAAAGGTGTTGTAATGGCTGGATTTTGATGTGCCGGGGGGCATAAATCGCTGTCCTCGGCGTCATTGTTGGTGAGCTGAAAATAACTCCGCTTAGTTTTGTTAAACCAGATATTTTAGATTTAACTATCCAGGGTTCTTGGATTAGAGCCAGTGTATCCTGCTCCACATCGAGTCGTCGGCACAATGTTGCCGTTGCCGCTCTACTGTGTTGCAGGTTGCACTGGACTACTCTTACCTTGTTTGGCTCAATCTGTGGCGAACGTTGTCGCTCTGCCGCAGACTGTGCATGTTGTGGTGGGCGCTGGCGCTCATCCACTGGTTGGTGCGGCGAGCGTGGCCGCTCTGCCGCTTGATTGGCTAAGGTTTTATTATCCATATGGGTTATTTGTTGATTTCGTCCATCTGGTTCCCCACCCGCCACGGAGCCCTCTTTGGGGATGTCGCACGGCAAGCCCGTGCGATCACCAAGGATACCAGATGGATATAGCCCCCAGAGACAGGCAACGCTGTGAGAGGGTGGCGCAAACCTGACTGCCGAGGCGATCGACAGCCAGATCCACGGCCCCCTACGCGCCCCCTGCCGCCAGAGACTCACCCTGCCGGCCCTCTGACGGGACGACGCAGCCGGTTGATCAGGAGTGGGTTAGCTCCCGACCGCCCGTCTAGCCGAACTCCGGACCAAAGTGGCGTGTTGCAGGCACGGCCCACTCAACCACCAGGATTCCTTCATCCGACGACACGGGTCGCCACGCACGGCACAAACACGTGGGGGCTGGTTACTATGGGATGTCGCCCAAATTCCCATAGGCATCGTTAGAGGTACCCTAACCCTGGTACCATTCAGTCCTCGGCACGATGGCTTACACCTTGACTTGGGGGATGTTTTTCGAACCTCCCGGTCTAGATCCGCCGCCTTTTGTTTAAGCAGTGTCACCTCGTGCAGGGTGTGGTTCTTCACCACATGCTTACCAGCACCTCCGAAGGGGCATTGGTGAAGCTGGCGGACGGTCCTGGACGGTGATAGGCTAGGGCAAGAATGCTATATTCGCGTCAACCGTCCCTGGTGTGCGTCAACCCACCCCGGTAAACCCAATTAAGGGGCCGAGTGAGCCGACGCACTCCTTGACACCTAAAGAGAGTTTGATAATATATACTAAAATATACTCATTACCAAGATACAGCGCTATGTGATTAATAATGCTCTTTCTAGGCTCTATTCATTCCTACATTTGAATTTAATATCTCTCAAACACCTGGATGTACTGAATTTTTTTGTTGAAATAATGCAATCTGCAGATGGATATTAAAAAAATCACCACAGTCACAATTATGGGTTTTAAGAAAAACTTATTTGGATGCCAATTACCAGATCTAATCAATGCTTTTGAATCATTTTCATTTCCTAAAACTGTACAGAGTGATCAAAATTATTTTTCAATTAAGAACTTTTTAAATTGAATTTTCTCAATTTTTCAAATGGTACACCCTATATATTTTTCAACGATGTGATGTAAACGAACATTTCCCTATGGTTAATTGCAATCATTCTCGTTTGATAAATAAATAAGTGTCAAATTCAAGAATAAACTTTAAAAAAGAGGTTTGCTCAAATAATTCATTAAAAAAATTTATATTAGGTGTCCGACGTGTTGCCCATTTTGATTGACATACGTTTTGAAATGAGTCCATTTAGTGGGACAATTTCTTCCAACCCATTGAAATGTGCAAATAGTATTTAACAGGTCCTTTACTATAATGTTTTTTTTGTACATTTTTATGCCGTTTTCGTTATTCGACAAGCAATAAAACCTCAGTTTGGTATAAATTGTCGTCTACAATGAAGAATTTATCGCACTTATCGGTCGTTAGTTACAATTTGTATCGAATTTAAAATATTTGGAATTTTACAATATGAATTTTAATAAAGCGGAACTGTTTTGGTCGAGTCAGACAGAAATTATTTACTTGCCAATAGAATTTATCACCAACGTTATCCTGAAAGAATGATTACTGATGTTAGCAGCTTCCAAAACCATCTCGATAGATTTCTGGAAACTGGAAATGTGGAATGTAAAAAAAAGTGCTAGCAATGGTTGAGAATCGCCATGTTAGTCAAAGAGAAGTGAGCTCATTAGTAGGAATAAGTAGACGGTCTGTGGTCGAATCTTAAAAACAAATAAGTTGCTTTCATATCATATTCAAATGCACCAGGAATTATCTAATGACGATTTTCAAAAGCGAATACAATATTGTAATTGGACCAGAGGTAAAATGCAAGATGGTGTCAACTTCTTCAATAATGTTTTATTCACTGATGAGCCAACTTTTCATAAAAATGGATTTGTTAACAGGCACAATTTTCATTACTATGCTTCAGAAAATCCACGCTTTTTTATGCAAGTTGATAACCAACACAGACGGTCTATAAGCGTTTGGGGAGGAATTATTGGAGAATATGTAATAGGGCCACATTTCTTTGTTGGTACATTGACAGAGCGATTTATCTTCATTTTTTGTAAAACTGTCTGCCACAATTATTGGTAAATCTCCCTGAAGAAATTCGAAATAGGGTATGGTTTCAGCAAGATGGTGCCCCACCACATTATTTAAATGCAGTTAGAGACCACTTAAGTAATACCTACCCTCATCAATGGATTGGAAGAAATGGACACACTAAATGGCCTGCTAGATCCCCAGATCTAACAAAAAATGGATTTCTTTTTATGGGGATACGTGAAGGAAACTGTTTATAGAGACACACCAACAAGAGTAGAAAATATGAAGGAAAGAATAATAACTGCCTTTAGATCTATCACACCGGCAGTTTTAGGAACGGTGGGAACCTCATTTCAAAAGCGCATAGAGATGTGTGTCAATCAAAATGGCAACAAGTGGAACATTTATTAAAAAATTTTCTAATAAGTTATTTGAAGAAACCTCTTCTTTATAAGTTTATTTTTGAATTTTGTAATTATTGCTCATAAAACGAAATTGGTTGCAATTTGCCATAGGGAAGTACTTACAAAAAATGTTCGTTTTTCGTTTCTACATCACATCGTTGAAAAATATACAGGGTGTTCCATTTGAAAAAATTGAGAAATTCAATTTAAAAAGTTCTTAATTTAAAAATAATGTTTGTCCATCCTGTACAGTTTTAGGAAATGAAAATTATTCAAAAACATTAATTAGATGTCTCGTAACTGGTACCGTAAACAGGGGTTACTTTGCACAATTTTCGTGGTTTTCTGAAAACACCTTGGATACATTTTCTTGAAATGCCTTGATATCAAACTATATGAAATATTTATGTTTTTTGTGGGTGCCCCCCAATTCTTAACTTAAAATAACAACGGAAAATATATTTTTTAAAACGTCAAAGAGTCGGCTAAGTGGCCCCTCCTTCGGGGAGACTTTTTAGTTTGATATCGCCTATTCCGTGCAAAGTAAATGTCACAAACAGGTTACATTGCCCTACCACTAGACATTTTAAAAAATATCTTTTTTTTTTGTAAAAAAAAAACACCTTGCTGTACGAAATTTTTGTTTTATTCTTGACTTGAATGATATAGAACAAGTATAAATAGAAAAACGAGACAAAAGAATAACTTCCAAACTAAAAAAATTAACTCTTAAGCTCGTAATTTAAATCTGTGAACTAAGAGGTAACTTTGCCAATGGCAAAAGTATTGTATCTCTATAGTCTAGATTAACAACAATGAAATTAATAAACTGCTACAAGGTTCATGCATAAGCAGTACAAACAGCAGTTCTCAAATCTAAACAGACTAGGGTACATACCCTTTAGCATAGCAGCATGTTTAAATAGGTAAAAAGGCCAGTTATTATTTATGTGCTGAAAATGCTGAGAACATTTTTCCTACAAGTGCTGAACCTGCACTAACATTTACCTTGTTTATACGTGAATATTGCTAGACATGCGCGGTTAATTCAGTTCTACCAACTTCCACGCAATGAATTTTTAATTCCTGGCGGGCACGGTGTGGCAAAAATGCCCCGGCTGGCAAAAAACCCCTGTTTACGGTACTCACATACATTATTCTTAAAGCCTATAATTGTGACTGTGGTGATCTGCAGATTGCATTATTTCACCAAAAAAATTTATTACATCCAAGTGATTGGGAGATATTCAATGCTAATAAGGAATTAATGGAGCCTAGAACGGGGCTTCAAAAAATGTACTGATATACATAGCGTTCCACTTAAAAAAACTCACTTGGTCCTGTAATTTCGTCTTGGCTCGCCCTGTATGTGCGAAAATAATTTCCAGTTATAGACTTTTTTGTCTAGTTAACTTGCAATTTTTAAAAAAATATCTAGCTATGGTAGAACTCGAGATATCGAGTTCTGACGCACTATTGCCCCACCATGTATATCTACATTACTATTGGACAATCGGTCACAGAACACTCGATGTAGCGGTAAGTTCATCTACGTCTAATGTATTTTGAAAATTGATATACTTTAATAGAAGTTTGGAGTCTCTTACTTTTCCTTCTTTGTCATATCTCTATCATATTCTTGTGTAATTGCAGCGAAAATGTGCCCCTGTGTACTTATTCAAGTACTTCTTATTAATATTTTGTCATTACTTTTATTCGGTAAAATTCACTACTTGTTGAGCTAGTACATTGTATACACTAATTACCCTAAAAATGTATACCTACGTTAATCCATTGTTAATACACTCGAAGGATCAAAGAGGCTGTAGGCACCTTCCTAATTATAGAGGTATATTTAACTGTATTTAATTAGGTTTGTTGATACGTTTATTATCAAACTATTCTGTGTATGATAACAAAATTTGCTTCCACATGAACAAATTTTATAATTACGCATTTGAACTAGTTAATTACTCAAAAGGCTATGATTTTTAAGTTATGCGGAATAAAATTGCACACGTTAGTTTAATAATAAATAAATGCACATCTGGCTGTATGGAAAATTTGGAAAATATGTACGTTGAATACGTTATTATGATATAACAAACAGCGGAACTAAAAAGCCATATGTAATTATGTACAGTGGCGGAGCTATGGAATAGAATGGTTGCGCAATGTACAAGAGCCCAAGCCTGCAGGGGATTCATACATGACTCTTGACTTACAAAACAGAACTTCAGAATGCTTCGTGAAACGAAAAAAGAAATAGAACAAAACGCCTTCTTAAAATAAATATTGGTGTACCCTCCGGCGATTTTTTTTTCAATATCTAGATATCGTTTTTGGTTATTTTTGAGGAAATACGTTCTTATTAAATTACCACAAAAAAGTGTTTTTAAGTAAAATTATACGGTAAGAACGTCCCTCTATGATCTTTGAGCTGTAATAGCATATTTAAAGAAATATATTGGCTTTTCTTGTATGCCTTAAAGGATTTTGGTTTGTATAATAATTACAGATTCGGAAATTGAAGTTCGTGATATGTAAACGTGTATCTGCGCAGGTAAACACGCCTTGTCCGTAGATCAACATAGGACAATAGGTATTCGCTCATACCAACACCGCTTGACCGCGTCGATCCCATGCATTCTGCTTTCAATAGCCCAATTGCTTGCTTGTTTATTCCCTATACCACGAAGCGTATTTTCCGAATCTGTATATAATTTTAGTTTTTCATAATTGGAGTCTATAGAACAGTGTGATTAAGGTGAATGAACTCGGTTTATTCCATTTTGAAGCTAATTGCATAAACTTTATTTCATAATACAAATTTGTAATATCTTGTTCGCTTAAAGATGTTTATTTATAACAACTTGGGATAAAGACACGTAATTATTCAATTTTTATCTTTAAGGAAAATAATGTTTGTAAATGATCTCATCAATGTTGCAGAACCAAATATCAAATCAACAATAATTAATTATGCAGACGACACAAACCTTTTAATAAAGGGTCATATACTTGAGGAAGTTGCGAACGCTCTCTCTCGACTGTGGCAAAATGTAAATGATTGGTTTTATACTAAATGAAGCTAAATCAAGTTGTGTGTTATTTAAAACGGATCGTTCATTATTAAAAGTACCAGAGTTGCTAACTGATAAGGTGCCAATATCAAACATCAATTCTACTAAATTTTTGGGTATAAATTTAGACAACAATATTAAATGGTTACTGCATATTGATGAAATCGTGGAAAAACTTAACAAAACATGCTTTGCATTCAGAGTTCTATCACGTTTATTTGACACGCCGACTCTTAAAACTGTGTAGTATTCAAACTTTTATTCCGTCGCTAAGTATACAATTGAGGTATGGGGTGGTTTTTCGGACCTCCACAAAGTATTCAAAACTCAAAAAAGGGCAGTTAGAATAATGTTATGAATCGTGCCGAGGACATTTTAGGGAAAACAAAATGCTCACCATACTAGGACTATATATATACTCCTGCTTACTATATTTAAAAAATCATCAGGCTGATTTCAAAACATTGAACTTAAATCATATCTATGATACTCGGTACAAATGCAATTATGCATTTCCGATGTACCATTTAACTCTAACTGAGAAAGGACCATTCTATTCCGCAATCAAATTCTTTAATGTACTGCCTGATTTTCTCAAAAACAAAATTTTTCAAAGGGATTTCAGAGGGCATGTTTTCCAATATGTCTGTGATATAGAACCATATTCAATCCAAGAATTTCTTGATTTTTAATAATTGTAATACATTTTAAGTTTTATCTTTATTACTCTTAGTGTAGAATTTTATCTTTTTATCTCTGCTATATGTGAGTGTTATGTGTCTAGTTTATATAGTTTACCCCTTTGACCTGTTTTATACATATTTTTTTCTGTAATAATATATCAAATGAAACTAAATAAAAACTAAAAACTAAAAAAAACTACTATGTGCCATTAAGTTTAATATTTCAAGAGCTAAATAAAAGTGAAAGGGTTTTTTTTGTCAGAACGAGGTTTAAGGGAAAATTTCACACGTCACCTTTTTAGCCAATCAGAAGTTTGTTTTTAAACGAACGAAATTAAGTGGAAATTTTTCTGTCAAATTATTGGCATATGGTCATATTTTCTATTACATAAAAATGGAATTTTATTTTTCATATTGAACGAGAAATATTATGTTCTTTTTCCATACTGTATATTCTTATTTAGAAACCTCGAAAATAACTTCAATTTATCTAAATAAAAATTTCAAAGTGCGGGGGGGGAGCAATTTCATATTTATCCCATTATAAACCTTAAGTCATTCAGAACTCACTGTTATTTACTACAAATGCTTCTCTAACTTCGGATGAAACCCGGGCCCCCTCAAAACCACCGGGTCCCCTCAAAACTACCAGGCCACCTCAAAAACCCCCGGACAAAGGAGGAAACACCCCCGACCCCCCTCTTGACGAGCCCGTGATATTTATTAATAAACAGGGTATTTGGTGTACCATGTCTCAGGATCAAAGATCTTCAGTTTCTCATAATATACATACTTTCTCACTTTTAATACAATATTAAACCTGAGGTTTAACTGACAATGCAGTTATTTAGGAAATCGTAATTAATTAGATTAAATAAGAAATGTATGTAACAGGCTACTGACCAACGTGATTCTGCCTGTTAATTACACATATATGTGATAAGTTTTTTATAAGAGATACAATAATTATATATTGTATTTTCTGATTACGTATTTTTTATTTTATTTTTTGAAACTTTTACAGTGTAGAGAATTTGAATTTATATTTAGTTAAATTAAATATTTTATCAATTTTGTTCCTTGTCTACATATCCGAGAAAAAGTTAATTAAACCGAGATTACAGGAAATAGATTCCACCTCATTTTACTTCATTAAATGAAAGATCCCCTTTATATTCGTGCTGTATGATATTCTGTATACAATCGCCCGCCTCGCCGCAAGAAATGTAGGAAACAAGATTTGTACTTAATCTTCGTTATGGGGATTTTTAATCGAAAATTTCCTTTATCACAGCACTAATTACTTTAGGAACAAACAGAACTCTACTTAATTAAATGTTATACGTTAACGTTACCTGACATATTTTAAAGAGCCTAGCCGAATAAGAATTGGTAATCTGCCCCCGCTCGGATCCGGTCGGTTTTTTAAATCTATGTAGTTACCCACGTAAGTAAAATCACAAACTATTAAGCCGTTTAATAGTAATAATTAATTTAAAAATTTCCGAACAAAAATCATAACTTTTGAACGGCTCGTGTTGGTAGTTGAGGCCCATTAAACAAGGACAGTTAATAAAATTTGTTTGGGTTTCGGTACATACAGGTTTAGAACATTATAAAGAGGTAGAAATTATAGCAAAATTAAGTATTAATTAAGGAGAAATAGAACAATGGACTACATGTCTAAGAGTGTATACACATTCTCGAAATTGAAAGTAAGAAAGCATGGTCAGCCTTATAGACAGAATACGATATAACAAATCCTACTCACTATACATTAATTCTGCCAGATATTCCTACTAGTTATTGGTACAAATATATTATATATTCTAGGAAAGACATAACATCACTAAGCGAACTAAAATTTGGGATTTTAATTTTCATTATAATTTTCAGAATAAAGTTTTTCTTCAAAAAATAATGTTAACATTTTAACTAGAAATTTTGAGCAATATTGACAACAATTGACTTTCACCTTTCCTGTAGTTTTCATGGCAAATGGACCTATACTTCTTGAGACATGATGTTTTAAAATTTTAATATTTAAACGGGCCGCTTTCTCATTTGCAACTCGCTGTAAAAAGTTATTTTACCGCGATACAGATAACATAATAAAAAGACTCTCTTACAGCAAGCTAACTAATATTGGTTTCGAAAAACAAGGCAAATAAAATGGACACACTAATACAGGACGTTGAAACGAGAACACGTCAATTACCGGTACAAAAAAAATCGACGGCGACGGAAACTGCCTATATGGAGCATTAAACCACCAACTGGAGGGAGAAAATATAACATCACAGGCACATACCAATGCGACGAAAACCCTACGAAAACAAGTAGCTGACTATATCGAAAATCACTTAGACCATTTTACGCCATTCATGCAGGCATCCATCCATGAACTAGCACCCCGTTACAATAGATACAACTCTAATACGGGAAAAATAAATGCATTCATTCGAGATCTGAGAAAAGAAGGTTTTTGGGGGGGGGCAGGAAACAATTGCAGTAACAACAAATATGAAAAACAGGACAATAATAGTACATCAAGAAGAAGGAGAGCATATAATCTTCCATCCGACTAACCAACAGGGAAGAGAGAACACACCACTAGAGATAGTATATAGGAAGCACTGAAACGAAAGAAATCACTACGATAGCACGATTATTGCACAAGAAAAACATGAAGCAGAACAACCAGAAGAAACATACGCTCGAACTGGGGCTATAACACCCCGCCCAGAATTAGAGGAAGCAACGCACATAAACATGTACCAAATATCACAAAGAACAGAGGAAGCCAACAGTCAAGAATTACAACACGATGACATCATTCTGGCGACATGGAATATCAGAGGATGCATAACGAGAGAGAAAAGAGAAAAAATCGATGAGGTTCTTATGATGGAATACATACACGTTGCATGCATACAAGAGACACACACGATAGACGGAACTGCAGTTACTCAAAACTACAAATGGCATCTAAGTGGAGGGACAAAGAAAAAACCAGCAGAGGAGTCGCATGGGCAATAAGACGGAACACCCCTATCCAGATAAAGACAAGAAAAGTAAACGAAAACATAACCATGGCAGACATACAAATTGGAAAGGAAAACATATGCATATGCAAGAGACTAGAAGAAATAGGAATAGAAAAATTAACACAATAATATTAGGAGACTTCAACGCGCATATAGGAAAGGACGATCAAACACATGAAGACAAGAATATCATAGGAAAAACCTTACTTCACACATGGACAAACGATAATGGAAGCTTGCTAAAAAACTTGGCACATCTGTTAGATCTAACAGTTAGAAACACATGGAGCAAGAACCTAACCTGCCTTAATACCTGGAGTAAAGGAAACATCAACTCTCAAATAGACCATATCCTAGTGGATAGAAAAATAAGGGACAGGGTCAAAAATATTAAGGCAAAACAAGCAACAAACGTCAAAACAGATCACAAAATATTATATGGAACACTAGTAATAAAGAAACAAGAAACAATGAACAGCAACAAACTGAGAATAGGGAGGCCATGCTACACATGGATTACAACAATCGAGAGGATTATGAATAAGCTAGGAAAGGATTATACACACTGGGAAAAGTTGGCACAACAAAAAATGGAATACAATAAAGAAATATCAAGGATATACACACTGCCAGACTCAGAAACAGAAGAAACAGAAAACTCAGAAGTAGAATAGGAGAGAAGATGATCACAGACAGAAACTAAGAAGAAGCATATCACAAACACCTGAAAGTAAAAAGAAGCACGAAAACCTAAAAGAAGCATCTCACAAACGCCTACACTTTCCATCCGATGAAGACAGAAGGAAAACAAGAAGAAACATCTCACAAACACCTACACGCTCCATCCCATACTCCTACCCCATGCGTCATGCGGCTCTCGCTGCTGACAACAAGCATGTCCAATGTCCAATCCAGCGTATGCAGCTGTCCGGTGGTATATAAAAGCACTGGGGGTTTGTTCTGGCACACGGTGGGATGATCGGTGGGCGATCGGGCTGCGTGGTGGAACAAATCTCCCTGCACCGGAATTGGCAGCAATGCCCATCTTACGCTGGCAAATCAATCAATCAATCAATCAATTAATTGCGAAAAAACTTAAACAAAGGTTCTAAAACAGCCACTTCTGAGGAGAAATTCAAAGATCTCTTACTTTGGCAGTATACTTGGCAGTAGACTTGAGAGCAGCCAAGTGTCAAGGTTGCATTATGACATTAGATTCGTTTTGTGGAGAAATTCCGTGACTTTACATTTTGAAACAGATTGACAGCAGATTTGGCAGCTGTCAAGTAATAATATTTTATACTGACATTGAATTCTTGATCAAAATTCTTAAGAACCCGTAAATAGGGCTTTTGTTCCTAACTCAGATACCATTTTGTTCGAGAAATACACAGATTTTATATCTTGACAGCAAGTAGACAGCTGCCAACTTTCGAGATTAATGACAATTAAAATTCCACCTGGAGGGATCCATTAGGAATTTAGTTTTGAGTACCTTTAGAAAGTTAGTTACCCAAGGTATTGGAATATCATCACAAAAGTTGAAACTATTGCATCAAAGAAAAGCACAAACAAATAATCCAAACAATAAATTTCTTTATAATAAATATAAAAATATTTACAAAAAAGTAATAGTTACTGCCAAGAAAATGTTTAATGACTCAATTTATTCTACAGCTAGCAATAAATCCAGAGCTGTTTGGTCAATAATTAATAACAACTTGAATAATAAAAACCCAAAAAATGGCATTAAGGAAATTAAAATTAATAACAGTTTGGTAACTGATCCCTATCTTATTGCGCAACATCTAAACAAGTATTTTATAGATCTGCCAGTTAAATTAAATAATGACCTTGGTGAGAATATTACTGAAATCAATTTTGATCAAAATTTAAATTATCTCACACTTTTTTAAAACCTGCTTCGGAATCAGAAATCTATAACATTATAATGAAATTGAAAAATAGCCATTTTTCCGACCTAGATAATTTGAGTTCTAGTTTGATAAAATAGTCCGTCAACTATTTAGTACCTCCACTTACTTTTTTTATAAATTTATCACTCTCAGAAGGAATGTTTCCATCTATTTTAAAGTCAGCAAGAATCTTTCCATTGTATAAAAAAGGAGATGATACATTATCTAAAAATTATAGACGAGTTGCTCTTCTGTCAACTATTGCTAAAATATTAGAATGGGTTAGGTTCAATAGAATTGTTGAATTCGCCACACAATATAATATTAATACAGATTCGCAGCATGGTTTTCGAAAGAAATGTTCAACAGAGACCGCCATAATGTCATTTTTAAATAATTTATATGAGAACTGAGATCAAAATAAAAAATGTGTAGGACTCTTTATGGATCTAAGCAAAGCCCTTGATCTAGTAAATCATACAACGCTTTTGAAAAAATTGAATAATTTTGGTTTAAGAGACAAAGTAAATAGCTGGGTAATGTCCTACCTTACAAATAGAACTCAAGTAGTAGAAGTAAGTGGAGTTAAATCGGAAAAATTGAATATTAAATTTGGAGTTCCGCAAGGTTCTATTCTGAGGCTTTCACTATTTTTGCTTTGTATCAACGATTTGCCTGACTTCTTTGATAATTTTTGAATTATGTTTGCGGATGATAATTCCTATTTGTGCTCTAGAGAATCTTTTGAATCAGCTATATCTGATGTACAAACTTCGCTAACAAAATTTGCTGATCACTTTAAATCGAAAAGACTATTCTTAAATATATCTAAAATCGGTTTCATTATATTTTCTCCTAGGCATAGTACATTTGATAAAAGTCACTTAATAAAAATAGCTGGCAAATCTATAGAACAAGTCTGTCATACTAAATTCTTGGGAGTATTCATTGACAATGCATTGAATTGGGATGAACACATTGATTTTGCAGCAAAAAAACTTTCTTCTGTCTGTTATGGATTGTACAGATTATCCAAAATATCAAACAGGGAAACTGTATTGGCATATTATTATACAAATTCTATTTCAAGGGCAACATATGGAGTTCTCTTTTAGGGCTCTTCATGTCATTTTGATAGAATATTTAAACTTCAGAAGAAGGTTGTACGTAATATTGTGCGAGTACCTAAATATACGTCCTCTATAAATCTGTTTAAAGATTTAAATATTTTGACATTGCCATGTATTTATATTCTAGAGATTCTAATATATGTTAAAAATAATCTAAGTAAATTTCTACCAAACAATTATAATCATAATTATGATACCAGGGAAAGTAATAACTTAATCACGCCGTTACACAAGTTATCAACATATGAAGAAAGCCCAAAATACGTCGGAATAAAATTGTATAATAAGATCCCAAATTACTTAAAAAGTATCGAAAATACAAAAACATTTAAAAACGAAACAAAAAAATACCCAATAGCTAAATGTTTTTATTCAATTGATGATTATTTGGAAAATTAGTAGGTGGTTTTGACAGTTTATACTATCCTATTTTTTATACATATTTACATTTATGACAAGTGTCTTTTCTGTTTTGTACCTAGTTTTAAACTATAATGAGAGCACGATTCACTAGTAAGATGCTTTATTTTCTTTTGTGATTAATCCTAGGCCAATGTGGTCCTTTGGATAATGAAGAATTCTTATTATTATTATTATAGTTTGAAAATATGAGTAGTAGATTCGGACTTACGCGATACACGTACTGGCATTGCAGATTTAGGTCATATATTTTTCGAATGTATAAGGTTCAATGCAGAAAGCGATCTCCTTTACAAAGAACTAAGTAATTAAAATGTTTGCCATCAATTAACGCTAAATAAAAAACCCATCTATGACGTGATTTTAGAATTTCTTAAAGACAAGACATGAAACTCGACATTTAGAATAGGTTAGGTTAGGTTAGATATCCCTCCATTTGTATTTATCCTAACGTATATATTTCTTCCGTTCCGTGGTCTTACTTTTTGTGTACGTTTTTACAAAATGCCCTGAGAGAATCTTGTTCGAATAGGGAGTATCCTTGTTTTATCCCAGAATCTATTCGTTATCGATGGTATAGGTTAGGTTAGAATTGGGGTATAATTAGTGAATTAATATGTACATATTAACTTCGTATCTGCATCGACGTAAGTCGCAATGGAAGAAAGAATAAATTTGATTGGTTTAATACATATAAAAATAAGTTTATAACAACACTATATTAGATACTAAATTTTAACTATAGTCAGATTGTTCCAGGCGGAGACTTAAATGTTAAAAATTTGTAAATGTAATATCGAGAATTATACGTTAAAGAAATCAGGCGAAATCAAAATGTAATTAAATATTACCAAAAGTTTTGATGACGTAAAGTTTCTGTATATAAATGAAAATTTAACGAGCCATTTCATCTGACGAATTTCGGTCAATCTAATTATTTCAAATTGTATTCTGGATTCTGCTGTAATCATAATGGAAGTGGGTGGTAACAAACAAATTTACGTTAGTATAACCCCACTTGTAATTAATCTAGTTCAAAGTCTCAATATAACGTTTGATCACCAATTCAAGGGAGCCAGTCGCTGATAAGCTGTGTCTTGTAAACGGTGATTGGCTGTTGACTTATCTCAGAAGCTCTGTTGAATTTGTACTTGAAAGTTTGAAATCGCCAAATTAATTTTAAATAATAATATTAAACTTCAGTGCCTTTATCTCGAACGAGCAGCAAGTATCAAAGAACAAATTCGTTTAAGTTACGTAAGAAAATAGCAGTAAGAGTTTATATAAAAACATCGCACTTGAATTACCTATATTAAAATTAGTATCGAGTAAAGTATGAATGCTCATGTTGACCTCATGAACGGTCGATTGAGACCTTAGATTTTAAACGTTCATAAAAATTAGTCTAGGTTTATTTTTTCAAATTCGAATGTTTAGAAGCGAATCATATTACTTTTTGCCAACCTGTGTTTGTAACTTGACCCTGCTGATTCTGAAAATTTCGCTCGAATTCGTTGTTGAACCACGATGTTGAAGCACTCTAAAACCCACCCCTAGAGGTACTTTGAGAAAGAGATGTCAGGAGAGTTGAAATGTAGTTCATAAAATTTTCTTTAAAATGCTGTAGACAATGTTATAATTCCACTAGCTCATTGGGCGCAATGTGGGGACATATTTAAAAAAAACCAAAATAGTTAATTCTAGTTTTTCAGAATAGTATTACTCCAGGAAACATAGAATATTACCTGGAAAAATAGGAGAATTTAGTTTTATAAGCTTACCTGATGTTTTTTGGGTCGCTGATTTCCAATTTTTCACTTCTCACCAAAATTTTCTAGCGAAAATACCTCAATTTTTGACAAAATTGCGCCAAAAACGAGTATTTTCACAACCATTTTATTTTTGTCAATTAAAAAAAACAACTTGTGATCACTATAAATTGATTATAGGAAGGATAAATTAATTTTTCACTATTAAGTTAATTCCTCCGGTGTCGTTTTACAGCTGTTGAAGGACCAGGCTCATCAAAGGCTCCAGTTCCTGAGCTAGAATCAATTTTATCAACTTCTGAACAACGTGGAAAAACGTCACGATACTTAATGAAACAATATCCAATCTACCTAATTTTTTTTTCTTTTAAAGAGACTACATGTTGCACACTTGTTATTTCCATCACATTTTTACGTCTAAGACAGGTAAGGAGATAGGTAAATGGACTGAGAGACATAGAGAGTAAAAGGGAGGAGAATGGAAAAGTAAATCAACTCACCTATCAAATTATCGGTATTTTCTGTCTGATCTTTCTCCTGGGTTATCGTCAGATTTCTCCGGCGAGTCTTCTCCCCCATCCATCTCCTCACCTAACAATTCTAAATTTATTTCATCAGAGTCATCTTGATCATTCTCCATCAGGTCCCCGATGTCTTCGTCTGGAGCGTTTTCACAGGTGTTGTTGTTGCATTGAAGACACATCACCGAACATCGCAGCCTGCTTTTCCGGCAGCCGCATGCTGCTCGGCAACCTTTTTTGCATTTGCAAGATATGAGCTTTCAAAACTGCGGCTGAGCGGGAGGCATAGAAGTAGTGACTGGAGATAAGCCTGCGTGTGTTCTTTTGCAGCCCCATTCTTCAGCCTTTAGCTCATTCCCCTGCGACTTGCACTTGATGGTATGTGCGCTATGAATGCTGTCCAGGTGCGGCTTCGGTAGAAGACAAATTGGCGATGTTATGCTTGCTGTTGTATGCCGTTCTAATAAAGGTTTTGTGCCTGAACGCATGTAAAGCTGAATTTCCAGCGCTGCAGCCATACAAGCGAAGTAGAAATTGATTGCCCGCGTTTGCAACAGCTTGCAAATCTGCGTTTGCTTTGAGGAAAATCTTGACGGGTGGCAGTAAATTAGGATTATTAATCAATACAGTAATACATTCTCTTTTACCTTTTCCAAACAATGGAGATATTGTGTCGCATCCGCTGAATGCATGTAAAAATAGAACGTTTTCAGCAATTACTTTTTCCTTTAGACTTAAAAGTGAAAAAACTGTAGCGACACTCTCGCTCGGCCGGGATTTAAAAAATTAATAAACGAGGCCTTACACATACCTATCAAAAGAACCAATATAGCTACGTCCTCACTAACAATTATCACTCCTGATGTATGTTTTGACGCTTCTTCAATCGACGTTTTAACAATTAATTAGTCCGCGTCTTCCTTCGCTTGGCGTACTTTTAACTTCTCGGCTTCAAATTTATTCTTTAGCATCGATATGAGACGACGTTTATTCGAGCTATTTGACAAAAATTTATCTTGAGGAATTGTGGGTATCATTGATGCATCAAAAATTGTATCCACCGATGAATGTTTTCTTGCTCTTCTCACTCTTTCCGCGAATTTCGTGCTGAGATTTTCGGCGTCCTCTGGATAACCACCAAATACGATGACGCAGTTTGTTGTGTGTTTTGATCAGACGTATTTAATATATGCATCACAGATTGAAGGAAAAGGTACGTTTCGTGGTCAAACAACGCGATGAAGAAGGAATCAAAGACAACGCGAGATAATCTACGGAGTTGCCGATGTTCGTTGCGCGCCTGCCGCGCTGTGCCTCAGAGCGCAACTTTGACGACGCACAAGCGCCTTTGGGTTTGATCTGTCGAAAAAGCATTAAGAAACTCTTTTTGTTTATTTTTTTGTATATTTCAAGCCATTTTCTTTTAAAAATTAACAAAAATTAAGTTATTTTGAAAAAAAATCGTTTTTGGCGCCATTTTTTCAAAATGGAGGTATTTCCGGTGAGATTTTTTGGTAGGAAGTGATAAATTCAGAATCAGCGATCCAAAAAACATAAATTCAGCCTGTAAAACTAAATTCTCCTATTTTTTTCAGGTGAGCCCATTATTTAGTCTCTATTACCTGGAGTATATATTCTACAACAAGTTCTGGAATAGCCCATATTCCACACGAACGAAAAGTTTGTAGGCCGAGCCGAATGCGATAAGCACATAAACGATCAGACTTACTTTTCTGGCACAGCACTCACGCACTACAGTCAATATCTTCTGGACTCAAAGTAACAAGTGAATTCATTCTAATGCCTATTCTGAAGCAAAAGATAGTATTAAAACTCACTCATGATAGTTGCTTATGACTTTGTGACGCCCATGGAATTTCAAACTATACAAAATGACGAAAATCTGAATATAATTTACACACAATGTAAGGAATTAACATTTTAACAATTATGATTAACTAGTTTGTTTTTTTTTAATATGTATCATATTAGATCCCCATTGCACATCAATGAGCTAGTGGAATTATAACTTTATCTAGCTACATCGTCTTAAAGAAAATTTTATAAACTATATTTCACCTTTCTTGACATTTCTCTCTAAATTCACTTCTTACGAAGATATTCTCGATAAATTGAATAAATACAATTTTAGGGGTGGTTTTGGGGTAGTTCAACCCCGAATTCGAGATGACAACCGAAATTTTCGGAATCAGCCGTATCGAAGAACATAGGTTGGCAAATAGTAGTATAATTTGCTTCTAAGGGTGAATTCCGAAAGCTTTTTATAAAATTGAGTCTAGATTAAATCGTCAAGAAATCAATGGCATGACAAGCGTATTACCCAAGTAATGGCCCATAGGGCAACAGCGAATTGCTAATATTATAATATTGCAAAAAAGTTGATATTGACAAAGATACAGATTGTTAAAGTCAATATTATATTTTTAATTAACTTTTGAAGTATTGTCTGTAATTGTTTATTTGTGGCATGTTCAGATTTTCTTACTTTTTATTGGGTATTTTGCCACTGAAAAATATTTAAAAATTTTAATGAAAAAACCTCTGCGCCAAACGGATCAGACAGAGGTTGGTTCTTGAGTACTTGACTGTTTCAAAAAGTCTCACACCTAAAAATATATGAACTAGAACAATGTTATAAACTAAAAACTGAAAATCAAAGCTATAGGTAGTTAACGTTTCGGAAGAGAATCTACTTCCGTTCTCAAAACTTTTTTGGCCGTCAACCATGACAGTTCTTTGTTTATGTATTTCCATAGTCACGTGAGACATTAAATTATATTTATCTTATTTTTACTTACTTCGTCTCTAAGGATGGCCAACCAACTAGTACAAAAATCTATTGAATAATTAGAAACGCATCTATCCTCGTTTAATAAAATAATCGCGTATTCTTTAAGTTTTCTTTTAGTTCCGTTGCTCTCTTTTTCCAAAATCTTTGCCGAGTCCCATTTAATTCTATGATTATTATCCCACGCGTGTTCACAAATTTTGGATTTTTCAAATTCTCCCCTTCTAGCGCAATTTCTGTGTTCACCAAGCCTTACGTTGAAAGGTCTAGATGATTCGCCTACGTAATGTTTTCCGCACTCACACGGAACACTATAAATACAATTTTTTGAACTTTGAACAATATTTGGAGGTTTGGTTCTTGATAAAACCGATCTTAGCGTGGAGCCCGTTTGAAAAACCGTTCGTACGGAAAACCTGTTCCCAATTTTTCGTAATTTATCCGATAAACCATGTATATATGGAATTACTGCCATTGACCTAAATACCTCAGGTTGTGACAGTATATTCTCTCTACTACCAATGTTCAATAACTGACTATCAACAAAACTCTCAGGATTTTGATTATTTAATAAGACAGTTTTTATAAATTGTTTTTCGTTCCTTAATATTACATCATTTAAAGAAATAATTTTGGCCCTGTCGTACAAACACTTAACAACACCTTTCTTAACACTAATATTTTGATTTGAATTGAAATTTAAGTATCTGTTTGTGTGTGTTTGTTTTCTATACACACTGGTTTGGTATGTGTTATCTAATTTTTTAATTAAAATATCTAAGAAAGGTAATTCATTATTATTCTTTATTTCTATTGTAAATTTAATTGAAGCTTCTTTTTCGTTAATCTGATTCAAAAAATTACTTAAATATTCTTTACTATAAGGCCATATAGCAAAAATGTCATCTACATATCTCCACCATACAATGGGTTTATAAGCTAGATTATTAATATTACTTTCCACGAAATTTTCCATGAAAATGTTACTTAATATTGGAGATAATGAAGAACCCATGGCCATCCCAAAGTCTAATTGAAAGTATGTTGTTTTAATGCAAAGTGTAAGTAATTCCATTATAGTTTCAATGCATAACTTAGTTCTATTCGCCAAATTCCCATCTTGTTGCAATTTGTTTTTAATTATTATTAATGTTTTATCTACAGGAACATTTGTAAATAGGCTTACTACATCAAAACTCACCATTAGATGATTATTATTAAAATGATTTTCTGACAGCTTTTCCAAAAAATGTTTGCTATTTTTAATATAAGACTCGGAGGAACCTGATAAAGGATTTAAGATTTTTAATAAATATTTTGAGAGTTTACTAGATGGAGAATTAATTGAATTCACAATTGGTCTTAAGGGGATGTCAGGTTTATGAGTTTTTGGCAAACCATAGAAATGAGGAGGCTTGCTGTGATGAGGAGCTAACATCTTTCGTTCAATATCTGTAAATTCGTTTTTGTGTTTAAATAAGATTCTATATATTATCAAGAACCAAATATTGTTCAGAGTTCAAAAAATTGTATTTATAGTGTTCCGTGTGAGTGCGGAAAACATTACGTAGGTGAATCATCTAGACCTTTCAACGTAAGGCTTGGTGGACACAGAAATTACGCTAGAAGGGGAGAATTTGAAAAATCCAAAATTTGTGAACACGCGTGGGATAATAATCATAGAATTAAATGGGACTCGGCAATGATTTTGGAAAAAGAGAGCAACGGAACTAAAAGAAAACTTAAAGAATCCGCGATTATTTTATTAAACGAGGATAGATGCGTTTCTAATTATTCAATAGATTTTTGTACTAGTTGGTTGCCCATCCTTAGAGACGAAGTAAGTAAAAATAAGATAAATATAATTTAATGTCTCACGTGACTATGGAAATACATAAACAAAGAACTGTCATGGTTGACGGCCAAAAAAGTTTTGAGAACGGAAGTAGATTCTCTTCCGAAACGTTAACTACCTATAGCTTTGATTTTCAGTTTTTACTTTATAACATTGTTCTAGTTTATATATTTTTAGGTGTGAGACTTTTTGAAACAGTCAAGTACTCAAGAACCAACCTCTGTCTGATCCGTTTGGGGCAAAGGTTTTTTCATTAAAATTTTTAAATATTTTTCAGTGGCAAAATACCCAATAAAAAGTAAGAATAACTTTTGAAGTTTTTCAAATATTATTATTAACCAGTGAAAGTAGAATTTTCTGATCTAAAAAAATAGAAAATATGAAAAATCTAGAACGAAATCACTATGGCATAAAAAGTTATTCATGGTCAAAGTTCACAAAGAACGGTTTTCTGCGAATGTCGCCCTTTTTAGGACTCGGAGGCCAATTGAGGTTATTATAAAAATGAAAGATAATGAAATTCCGCCAAAAATGATCTCTTCCATTTTTTATGAACAACGAACGGTTTAGGTAAAAATGTGTTTCAAAGTTTCCGCGCGAGGCATAATATGCTCCATTTCATATAGTCCATGCATAGAATACGTGGTTGTTCTATGTAAAGTATTTATTAGCTGATCGCTATATAAAATAAAATATACATATGTTAACTATATACAGTATGTCCCACATTTCATGACTCCTATACCACAGCACTCTTATTTACAATGTGATTTTTATAAAATTTGGGTGGAAGGTACTTATCCATCAGGAGTTTGTATCACTATAATATATTTTAAAATCCATCTGCGAGGTCTGTCGTTGTTAAGAAAAATGTACCTAATTCACCAAAATAAGATATTAAGCAAAGTTTTAACTATAAAGAAATTTCATAATCTTATTCGCTGTGACAAAAACTCACTGAAACCGAATTTTAATAACATAGTCTTGTTGGTGTTCACGTAATAAGAAAATAAAACTTCTCTTGTGCGGAAACTTTGAAGCATATTTTTGCCTAAACCGTTCGTTGTACATAAAAAATGGAAGAGATCATTTTCATGTGGAATTTCATTATCTTTCAGTTTCAGAATAATTGGCTTTCGAGGAATAGAAAGCGCGATATTCGTAAAAAATCGTTTTTTGTGAACTTTGACCTTGAATTATGTTTTATACCATAGTGATCTCTTTCTCGATTCTTAATATTTTCATGAAAACACCCAAATAAATCGACTAAAAAAAATGAAGTATATATTTTGTTAGATTAGAAGGTAAAATTTTGTCTAAAGTGACTGGAGTATATGAAAATTCGTGATAGGGGTTTCTTGAGATGAAAAATTCAAATCATCTCTCATTTTCGTGTAGATCCTAGAGGGCGCCTAACGCAATGTTTAAGGTGCAAATGTACTTAACTTTTTACCCGCAACGTTATTGCTTATTCTATTAAAAAATCCTAAACCTATCTGACTCGGCAAGAAAACAGTATACCTGATGTCATTAGCCTTAGAAGTTGGTCGTTTCCCAGCAAATAACATTTTAACAATCAGCGTCATAAGCCATTATAAGAAATATTTATGTAGTAGGCGCCGCGCCGATGCCAACAATACTTTTCGAGATATAAGCGAGAAACAAATAAAGTGACTTTCTACACGTAGTAGGTCCGGGAACTTTTAGTATGTTTACCTTCTAACTACTCCAAACACAGCCCTGAAGACAAAAATTCTGTTCCCGACCAGGACTTCTACACCCCCTTTTGAGCGTCCATTGACTGGAGGTATGATGATAGCAACAAAATTATCTCCAATGGGGACTGAATATAGGTATTTTGCAATAAGGTACTCCGTTTACTGACCAAACTTTAGGGTTAATTCCTCTCAGATGTACATGATGTCTGTCTAGGAACCCCTCAGGGCAGTGTGTTGGGTCCTCTGATTTTTCTTCTTTACGCTAATGAACTACCTGATTACATAACTTATGGAAAAATTTTCATGTATGCAGACAACACATCTATTGTGATATCAATAAATACTTTAGAAGATCTATTTTATACAGTAAATTCCGTATTACAAGAGTTTCACATATGATGCTACAGAAACAGACTCATTATAAATTTCGAAAACGCATGTATTTAAAACTCAATTAAGACACACAGTAAATAATAATGCTAGAATTTCCGTTTGGTCATCACATAAAAATTAACTTGGATACAAGCTTTCTGGGAATCACTTTAAATAAAAATATCAGTTGGTCAAAGCACATTGATAAACTATGTACCAAACTACAACAATCATGATTTGGGCAACAACATATTAAAAAAAATTGTTTGTATTCTTTATAGCGTTTTTCAATATTACACGATATAGCTGAAACGGGCACTTAATTTGTCAACTAAAACACTGATATAACTTTTAAACTATTAGAGATATCGCAATAGACATTGAGGTCGTTTTTATAGAGGTTTAATTAATCTCTAAATTAGTTGACTTCCAACTTTGTAACTATTATCAGTTATTATGCGCATTTGTTTATAAAAATTAAATACCTATGTTTTCTATTTATTTTTAAATAAACACTTGCAACTTTCAGATATTTTATCAAATTTTCTTGAAGGTTCATTACCGTATCTGCATTATTTGATAAGCTGAAAGTCATAAAAGATTCAAATACGTTGAAAACACATTTAGTTTTTATAAACAAATGCGCATAATACCTGATTAATAATAGTTACAAACTTGGAAGTAAACTCATTTGGAGATTAATTAATCCTCTATAAAAACGACCTGAATGTCTATTGTGATATCTCTAATAGTTTAAAAGTTATGTCAGTGTTTTAGTTGACAAATCAAGTGCCCGTTTCAACTGTATCGTGTAATATTGAAAAACGCTATAAAAAAATACATTTTTTTTAATATGTTGTTGCATACGGCTGTTTTTGTAATTTTTTTAAGATTTGAAAAAAAATATTAGAATTGTCAGAATTTGTTTATAACAAATTGTTAAATTAATAAACAACGAAATTGTTGATGAAAAAAAATTATTATTGAGGATTGTCAATTATGATTTTTAAGAAGGAAATAATTTCTTAACTAATTATTTAAATGATGGATAATTAAAAAAACGATTATAAACAATAAGATAATGTTTTTAAGAAAAATATTTTTATTTAAAAATCATAATATTCTCAAGACAACAAAATCGTAAAAGAAAATGTTTTAAATATAAAACTAGTCAATTTGTTTATAAACAACTTATAAACAATTGGCGTAAAAAAAATTTTTTGAACGTTAATGAATGCCTTTCTTCAATGTACAAATAGTAATATGACAACAAATTTGAAAAAACATTTTTTTACAACTTTACTTTTGTTTTTAATTTTCTGCTTATTTTAAAAAATTGTAATAAACAAAATAAACAATTTTTAAAAACTTTTATAATGTGATCTTGTTAAGTATATCTATAAGAAGGGCTCCAAGAATCGATAATTTTATAGGCCAATTATTTAAAAAAAATTGTCTCCAATGATAACGGAGGTCCCATAAAATTTCGTTAGTTAACAATGGCCTCACTTGTGGAAAAATAAACTTTAACATTTTTTTTCCAACGGGACCTTATTTTTTGAAGTGTTACGAATACATCATAATTTTTAAAAAATTTTTAATTGATATTTAATAGTATAAAAAAATGATTTCATGTGATGTACTCTCTTTTGAAGCGGCGCTCACATCCTGCAGCGGTCCTCCTCTTAAAGATTTTTTTTTGAATTTCCGTTATCGCTTATAGTGTTTGAGTTATAAGCGAAAAACTAAATCCATTTTTTTCCATCTCAATTTATTTATAACTTTTGCATTTTTTTATGTTTTAATAAAACATTTTAACGCATTTTTCTAGACGTCATTCCGAATCCACTGAGCTATTGCTCATATTTTTAGGAGCTATTTCAAGAATTAACGCCTTTTTTAACTTGTGAATTAGACTATAAGTGTATGAAAAATAGTCTAGACCAGGGCTCGTTGATTAACATCTATTGCGCACTTCTCTACTCCAAAGTTTCATACAATATCATTGTATGGGGTCACGGTACAAATATGCAAAGACTGTTGTTTTTACGAGAACGTATTATAAGGACAATTTTTAATATGAATAATATGGAATCATGTCGTGAGACGTCTAAAAATAATTAAACATTAACATTAACATGTATTTATTTGAATAAATTACTTTGTTACACACATAGTAACAAAAATAAAATAAGAATTAATTCCGATAATCATGCATATCTGACAAAAAATCGCCAAAATATGTACGTAGAGAAGCATAACCTTTTTTTTTGTTCTCAGGGCTCGTCTTTTAATAAAACTCCGAGGGCACTGCAGCCTCCTGGGCTTATTGTGCTCTCCCTGTCATGTTTCACTCCACCCACTCCAATACCCCTGTACCCCTAATCAGGTGATACAGGTCCATGGTCGGGTGGGTGCTGATGAATTCCGGGTCTGTTCGTGCTTGCCCGTAGATACCATATCTTCTGCGAGCCAGTGCCTCGCAGTTGAATATGATGTGATCGACCGTTTCCGGGTCCTTGCTGCATAGTCTGCAGTCTAGGTTGCCATCGAATTTGCCGATTGTATTTAGATACTTCTTTACTGGAAATCCAGTCAGAAGTCCCACTATTAGTCTTAACTGCGTCCTGTTCATTGTGAGCAGTTCTTCAGTTTGTTTTGCACATGGACCTTTAATGAGTGTTTTCCCATGTCGATTTCCTGGAATGTTCCTCCTGTGATTTTTGTGTTTGCTCTTGACCCAGTCTTTAATCGCCCTTCTGGCCGAGCTTTTGGAAATACCCAGCGCGGGTTCCGGGTCATAGAATGTATTAGCTGCCCCTTGTCTAGCAAGTTCATCGGCTTTTTCATTGCCGTCAATTTTGGAGTGTCCTGGCACCCAGAGTAATTTGACTCTGTTCTGCTCACCCAGAATTTTCAGCTCTTCATGGCAGTCCCATACCAGTCGGGATGACACTCTGTTGGAGGCTAGTGCCCCAAGTGCCGCCTGACTGTCTGATGCAATGGAGATCTGCTGGTTGACATATTGTCGACTTGCATTCTCGCGTACACATTCAAGTATAGCCAGAATTTCTGATTGGAATGCAGTGGCATGTTGCCCAAGGGAAAGACTTATATTTGCCCTGGGTCTTTCACCATCTATTCCAGATCCAGCTCCTGTGCTCGTCCTAGACCCGTCAGTATACCAGGTTAGGCCCTTACGTTATGCCAGGAGCTTCTTTTAACCAGTCCTTCCTATCTCCAATGGTGATATTGAAGGGCTTGTTGAAGGTAACTTTTGGTATCATGTTGTCTGACCTCATATTCAATATAGGTTCTCCTACATTGTTTATTATCCTCAAGTGTCCCCCAAATCTAGCTCCGTGGAGATTCGGGCTATTTGAGTTTTGCAGCCTATATACTCCCATTCTGGCCTCTCCCTGAAGCATAACCTTACGCTATATAAAAAGTCACCAATATGTGCTGGAATTTATTTATATAATAAATTGCCTAGGCACATCAAAGAAATTACCACAATACATCGATTCGAAACAAAATTGAAAGATTTCTTATGTGTGAATAACTTTTCCTAGTTGGAGGTATATTTTAACTTGTTATGATATGCATTTTAATTCGTTAATTGCATTTTTTTAATATATGTCTAGCTGTAATTTTTGTAAGTAAATATTTTTATAATTGCGATGTTTAACTTGGTATCAGAATATATTAACTTTCTAGGAACACTTATGAGCAACGTATATCTTATATTTTATCTAGAATATATGTATGTAAAATTATATTTGTATGTCAGTGAATGTATTGTACACTCTTCTTTTATTGAAAGTTCTATCCAATTGTTAATTTATGGCACATAGAATCAATAAAATAGTTTATTTATTTATTTATTTACCTAATATCCGAAAAATTTATAAATTACTGTGTGAATACTTCATTTCGGTGTCGAACCAATCACCCTGTATAACATGATTATAACAGACATATTATTATAGATAAGTTATGGAAGAAGAGTCTAAATAACGAAGAACATTAATAAAAGTAATTCTAAAGAAAGGGAACATCTGTAAACGATAAATTTATTCATTAAATGAATTAATTAAGGAGTAGCTTGAGAACTTGTGTGATATCACATATAAATGCTAATGCCAAATTTGGGGTAAGCGACGCTAATATTTCAGTAGAGAAAATGGACTCTTTGTGGTGTAAAACGCGGAAATGGCAGCTCTTTTAAGATGATAAATGTAAACTTTTACTTACACGTCTCCATTCATTTATTACTGTAAATATATCATTCATATTGTTTGTTGGATTTTCCACTTTATAAACGACACGCACGACTATTTCCCGAAACATTTTGCGTTACTCAACCTCAACGTTTTCTTGTCTATGATGCTGACCAGTGGTGCAACAGTAGCACGAACCTTTTTATATGTTTTTCCGGAGAAATATCATATAAAATTATATTAAATCTTTGCGTCGTTTAATATAGAGTTATTACATATTTAGGACGTTTCCTTTTCCTCTTCACAAGGTATTATTCTAGTGTCCCTCCCTGTACTGTGTGGTACACCTGACAGTATCACACTGTAATGGGATAATATAGCGATGACTGGTGACCTCTAGGGAAAAAATCGGTAAAGGTATTTACACACAGAACTTCCCTCGTTATTTGTGCATGGCAGTCACTCTAAAAAATTAATAATTATGAAATGACATTGAGAATAATAATCCGAATATAGTTATTGCTATTATTACAAAGAAAACTTGATAAGTTTTGGTCAAAAAAATATACGGATTGCTCATCCAACAGCAAAAGGTCAATACTAAATAGCAGGTACCACATATGGCAGGCTTGCGCAAATACCTATACAAATGTTCACCATGACTGAATTATTTCTTGGGATGAATTGATATTATTGCCATCTGTCACATTTTCAATCCAACATTCACGCAATGCAGTGGAAGTATAGTGGTGGTTAAAAAATTTCATTTTTTTTTTATTTTCAAAAGATGTTGGTAAAATAATTTTCAAAATTGTTTTCTTCTGAAATAGGTTTAAAATGTCAAACGTAGAAATTTTAAATTTGAGCAAAAAGGAAAGTTTCCTTCTATTCTACAGTAGTGCTAAAAAAAGTTTAAAAATTATGTATTTTTTAAAATAGGTTTAGAGTGGTATGAAACGTGAAAATTTTAAATTTGAGCAAATAAAAAAAATCGATCGATTTTAGTGGGAAAAATGTTGGTGAAAAAAATTTTCAATTTTTTTTTTCTGAAATAGAGATTTAGAATGTCATGAAACGTGAAGCTTTTAAATTTGAGCATTCTAGTGTTAAATTTTTTTCTAAACTGGTAAAATGTTGCAAAATTTTTTTTCCGAAATTGGTTTGGAATATCATGAAACGTGGAAATTTTAAATTTGAGCAAAAAAAAATTTTTCGTCTGTTCTATAGTAATGATACATAAATGGATTAAAAATGTTTTCAAATTTTTAAAAAAAATTTTCAAACACATTTTTAAATTTGTTTGAATAGTTTTAGAATTCCATGGAAACGTGGATAGTTAAAATCTGAACAAAGAAGAAAAAATTCTATCTTAGTGGTAAAATTTTTTAAAAATAGTAAAAAAAAATTTCAAATTTTTCTTCTAAATAGATTTAGAACGCTATGAAACGTGGAAATTTGAAATTTGAAGAAATAAAAAAAAAATCCATCCATTTTAGTGGTAAACAAATTTTCAAAAATGGTAAAAAAAATTTCAAAAATTTTTTTTTTGAATCAGGCTTAGAATGCCATGAAACGTGAAAATTTTAAATTTGAAGAAAGAAAAAAAAATATTTCATTTTGGTAGGTAGTAAAAAATTTTTGAAAAATATTGGTGAAAAAAATTATTTTTTTCCTGAATTAGGTTAAGCGTGTCATGAAACGTAGAAATTTTAAATTTGAGCAAAAAAAAAATGTTTTCATCTTGGTAAAATTTTTTTCAAAAATGTGAAAAAAAATTTCAATTTTTTTTTTCTGAAATAGGTCTAGCGCGTCATGAAACGTGGAAATTTGAAATTTGAGCAAAAAAAATTTTTTTCACTATTTATTCCCTGTATATTTTCCAGTGAAATTTCTACCATTTCTTCGCTGACAGTAGCGTCAACTACCTACCAAATTTGACTGCTCTCCGTCAAGTAGTTTTTTAGTAAATACACCAACAGACAGACAGATAGACTGACGGAATTGAAAAACCTATATTTTCGTAATCTACGTGTTCTGAAACGTCAGAATCCGAAAAAATCTCGGAGGGTGATTTTTTCTCGAATACAATACTTCCCTTCGGTATGCGAGGGAAGTAAAAGGCAGGACTTTGAATAAATAAATAAGGAAATAATCAGATGAGAAGAGGCGAACTGTCAAGAGAATTTAGAGAAGTTATCTGATAATTTTTTTATCAAAGTATAGAGTTTATATATTAGCTTGATAGAAAATAATTTTATGAAAATATGCAAGGTAATCACAAAAAATAATTAATTAGAGAACGATGGATGGATAGTATACTTGAAATACAATTGTTACTTTCGCCAGGGTAAAAATCTAATATACAGGGTGGTCATAATTACTCAATTTCAAATATTGCCACCCTGTATATATTTAACTAGGTGTACAATATAAATATAAATCTTTTAAAATGATGCTGCCCTCATTTGATACTCTACCGGGTGCCTACGATCTTACTAGCCAGCCTATAACTTTATATGAGATATAAATAGAGATATCGATTTCAAACTCTGTGAATTGTATGAGTGAATGAGTTGCACATTTTAAGTCTCTACCTTCTGATTTTTATTTCTGATTTAACCAGAAACAGTATAAACTTTCATGTTTTTAATGAAGCACACTGAATATTATTTAAGATGTAGATTGCTTAAGAAATTATAGGTATTAAATATGTAGCACACCTTATTATATCTATCTCTGACGGCTTTTGAGAAACTGGCGGTTGATAAATTATTCCATTTTGTCGAAAAAATCGAAAATGTCAATAATTTTTAATTCCGTGAAAAATTGTCCTAAATCCTCAAAACTTGGTGGAAACAGGTCTCATGTAACCCTGACGGAATCATGAAATTTTCTTTAAAAAATATTTATGACTATCCGAGAAATTGCATTTATTTATAAAAAAAGGTCTGTTTAATTCAATCTGACCCAGTTCCCGTCATCAAAAATGACTCATCTGAAGTTCATTTTTTTCATTGTGGCATCTAGTTTACGAATAAATTGTTGGCATAACGATTTCTTAATATTTTCATAAACAAAATGGCGTTTGAAAAAGTACGACTTTTTCGGACAGCGTAACATAACAAATCAATATATCGGCATAAAACTTTCATATTCTGGTAGCTGATATTATTACACGAATTTAAAAAAAAAACTGATTGTTGTAAGATGTTTAGAAGCAGAGGTAATTTTTTAGTTGTTAATTACACCATTTGTTTATTTATTAACACAAGCATTTGAAAAATGCACAGTAATTAGTTGAAGACTTGAATTTTGTATTTCAGTGAACTGCCATGTATAATGTTATGTTTTAAGGGACGTAATGTTAATTTTTGTACACCACAATCTGAACGAGTCTTCGTGTCCCGCCCGCAGCTGTCCCGTTAACGTTTTCGGTCAAGCGACCTCAAATTCCCACGGCAAAAAAAAATTCACAATCCTATAGATTTTGCAAACAGCGGAAAGAAAAACTATCTATGAGAACTAAAAGAAAAACTATATGTAAAAATATTAATGAAATGTTTGCATTCTTTTGCTGTTTGCAAAATCCTATAAAGAATTTGTTTCATTGTTATAAGCAAACTAGTAATAAATAATTCACATTTAAACATGTGTAATAAACGTGGGCTACACACATCTTTATATCATAAAATAATTACAATACTACAGACTCAACCATACTTATTTAAAAGAAAATTGCCTTAGAAGTAGAACGATATTATGCTTACAATATCGCGAAATATAACGTCATAATTGTAGAAATGCTAAAAACACTAACGATATCAAGTTTCAAGAAGATTTTTGGAAGCATCCTGGTCAACTCGCAATCTCAAGAAAATCTTTATTTGGAACAAGAAATTTGTTGGTTATTCTCAGGTAAATATCTAGTATATTGAAATTCGAACTGAATTATTGCCTCTTTTTCCATTAATTGTTAAGTAAATTTACACTTCATTTTTGAATAATCTATTTAATTTAATCCTTTGTAGATATCATTTGTTTTATTAAAAAATACATATTATTATATACAATATGTCCTACTTTTTACGGTAACACCTTCGTAACTCAGTTAAACAGGGGAAATTAAATAAAGCAAGCTGTTAAATTGGGGATTTGGTGTATAGAGGATGTTTCATGAAGAACTGCACATACTTCCAGGAGCGGTAGGGGACCACTTAGGTATTCAGGAGCGGCCTTCGAAATTTTCCTATCGCTCTTAATTTCTGAGATACAGGGTGATAACTGACTTTGGTCTAAATCTATTTTGGCCAGAACGTCCTTACTATTGATCGGATTTTGTTTAAACTTTAGGCACTTTATACACTTATCACAGTTGATAGATCGCTATTATAATTTTTTTAAGTTCCAGTGCTGGACTATTTTAATTCGATTTTTCCTATTCCTGTAAAAATGATCACCCGGTAATATTTTTTTAACATTCAGGTGCCAATTATAAAAGTCCTTACATCACTAAACATAAACATGTAATTAGACTTTTTGTCGCACCTTTGTTGATTTTTTTACAAGCGATTGCATTTGGCAAAAAAGAGAATTTGAAGAAAAGCAGCTTTATTTGCTTACATTAATTATCCAAATAATTTAAAATGGTCACATTAATTATTTACGAAAATTATTTAAAAATATGACAAATACTTAGAACAAATGTTCATAATGAGAACTTTCAGCTTCCATACATTTGTATTGCCGTTCAGTTAAATTACCGATAGATCTTCTAATTTGCGCAGGATTGTTTCTAATTTGGTCACTACAGAGGAAAATTCGCTGAATTAATCGATCTGTAATATTTATTGGGACACGGTAGACTTCAGTTTTGAGATAATCCTATAGAAAATGATCGACGGGGCTAAAATCTGGCTATCTAGCTGGCCAAGGATGAGGTTCCCCACGTCCAATCCATCTCTTTGCTCATTAACCAAATGCCTTCTAACCTCAATACCAAAATGAAGAGGGGCTCCCTCATGCTGGAAATATTGTCCTGTTACTTTAATATCTTGCATTAAACCAGGTAAAATATTTTGTAAGAAATCTAAATACACCTTTGTAGTTAGTCCTGCCGGAAGAATATCTGGTCCAATTAGGTTGTTATTAATCATACCATACCAAACATTTACCGAGAATGCGCTTCTCTTATTCCATGAGGATTGTTCTCTGCCCAGTTATGCGAATTTCGTGAATTAAATACGGCATCCCGTGTAAATTGGGCTTCTTTTGTCATAAAGTTGGATATGTGGTCGGTCTGTGATCAATAATCCATTGGCAAAATTCTAACCTATTTACATTTTCACTCTGTTGAAGCCTTTGCACGTGGCTGAATATAATGCTTTCTTTATTAGAATCCTCCAAACTCGCACACGAGGAACTCCTAATTGGGTATTCATTCGTCGGGTACTTACTTCAGGATCTTCCTGAACATTATATTAATGATATTTTCTTGATCCTCAACGTTTTGAACAATATTTCGTTCCACTTTTGATGATGGAAAACTGCCATGCTCCCTTGTATATCGATACACAGTTAAAAATGTCTGATGATTTGGCGTTCTTCTGTTGCATTCCTCTGCGGCTTGTCTACCATTACCATCACAAAATCCATAAACAAAAACAATAATGTTAATATTGGTAAAAAACTGTTTTTATTTGTTTATGTACAAAGTTTACATTTTCTCTGATAGTTACTTTGCCTGAATGGCTAGTTTGAATTTAGCTCTATTATAAAATTCTGGCATTATGGATCTTCATAGCAGAGTTGATCTGATATAGCCATTTCTATTCTCCGCACCGCAGACCTTGCCTGATGCCTCGGTGACAAGCTTTACACATCTCTCCACAGCTTGTATGTGGCAGGGAAAGCTTCTTATGTTCCAATTAGGGGCAGTCTCACTAGTATATTAGTGATAAAATAATATCATAAGTGGTAGATAACGACTTACAGGAACACCAGTCAATTATTTCAAAGAAGTTTTCTTCATCAAAGTTTAGTATTGGAGGAAAAAATTACCGAATTGATTTTTCTTTAGCAGAACGTTGCCTTGACTTTATTATTCGTCTCATCCCAAGCTACCTGATGTGCTTCCTGTCATCCATGACCATTGAGAGGTGAAGGTTTTCAGGATGGGCAAAAAATCATTTGCGCTCGAATATAGGTTGACGCCAATTAGCAGGTGTCGTGAAAATTGTATTATCTTAAAAACATTATATTCTGCTTAATATCAAACTAAACACAGGCATATATGCGTTCGAATTGAATAAAACTGTTTGCTTCAGTTCAAAAGTGGGACTTTCTGTGGAAATGTACAAACGAAAAACTCTACTGGCAACAGTTAACCATATGGCATGTGAGATAGACCCTGGATCCCAGCAAGCGAGATCCTGTTTACAAATGCCTGATTGAATAGCACAAATATGCTAACAGAGTTCTTCGTTTGTACACAACTACAGAAAGTACCACTTTTGAATTAAAACAAAAACGAATAGTAGTATTCCTTTTGAACTCAAATATGCCTGTTTGGTTTAATATTAAGAATAATAGTTCTTTTATTGATGAACCAAAGCATGTTTTTAAGGTAATACAAACTTCAGGATACTTACCTGTTAACTTGCGTCAAGTAATAGAACCTGTAATCGAGCGCAAATCATTTTTTGCCCATCCTGAAAACCTTCTCCTCTCAGCAGTCATGGATGACAGAAGGCACATCAGGGAGCTTGGGTTGAGATGAACAATAAAGTCAAGGCAACGTTCTGCTAAAGAAAAATTAATTCATTTTTTCCTTCAATAGTAAACTTTGATGCTGAAAACTACTTTGAAATGATTGACTGAAGTTCCTATAAGTTGTTCTCTCCACCTATTTTGCGCAATATTGACGATGATATTATTTTATTACTAATACAATAGTGAAACTGCCCCAAATTGGAACATACGAAGCTTTCCCTGCCACATACAAGCTGTGGAGAAATGTGTAAAGTTTGTCACCGAGGCATCAGACAAGGTCTGTGGTGCGGAGAATAGAGATGGCTACATCAAATCAACTCTGCTATCAAGATCCATAATGTCAGAGTTTTTTAATAAAGCTAAATTCAAACTAGCCGTTCAGAAAAATAACTGTATTACAATAACTATTTTACTAAAAATGTGTTTTTTTTAAAGAACGGAAAATGTTGACAAATTTCTAAAAAGAAAATTGAGTGCTTTCTACCTCTAATGGGGATCGCTTTGCCCGCTATAGTGATCTCGTAAGTGTTCTTTCGGTCACCTAAAGAAAATTCAGACTAATTGATAGATTTTATCGATTTTTCATTTTTTTGAGAGCCATGCGCGAACGGAAGATACTAACCGATTTAAAAAAAATATTCTTCGTTTTCTCTCTACCAAACGCGTTTCGCTCTGACAACTTTGTTGTTTTTCGGCCCACCCTAATGATTATTTGCAGACTAAGTTAGCCAAGAACACTAGTTCTACTGTTTATGAGAACAAACAAGGAATGTCAAACTATCTAGGCCCTCTAATAATTATGCAATAATAAAAAGAAAACTGTTTAATGATTTTTATTATAAAATGTACCTATCTACACTTTCTTTGGAATTAAAGAAAACTTTGGTTTTAAATTCTTTGTCAATACTGAACATTATTTACCGAGTTTAGGTTGACCATTTTTAATTATTTCGGCAATTAATGTAAGCAAATAAAGCTGTAAAATTCACTCGCTTGTAAAAAAACAACAAAAGTGCGGCAAAAAGTCTAATTACATGTTTATGTTTAGTGACGTATGGTCTTTTATAATTGGCACCTGAATGTTAAAAAAAACATTACAGGGTGATAATTTTTACAGAAATCGGAAAAATCAAATTAAAAAGTCCAGCACTGGAATTAAAAAAAATTATAATAGCAATCTATCAACTGTGATAACTCTATGAAGTGTTTAAAATTTAAACAAAATCCGATTAATAGTAAGGACGTTCTGGTCAAAATAAATTTAGGCCATAGTCAGTGTATCACCCTGTATCTCAGAAATTAAGAGCGACAGGAAATTTTCAATGGCCGTTCCTGAATACCCAAGTGGTTCTCTACCGCCCCTGGAATTATCCCAGCAAACATTTTTGTCAAAATTAGCTCCAATTCGACATGGGACGAGACAAAAACAAAAAAGTTTTGAGAACGGAAGTAGATTCTCTTCCGAAACGTTAACTACCTATAGCTTTGATTTTCAGTTTTTAGTTTATAACATTGTTCTAGTTTATATATTTTTAGGTGTGAGACTTTTTGAAACAGTCAAGTACTCAAGAACCAACCTCTGTCTGATCCGTTTGGCGCAGAGGTTTTTTCATTAAAATTTTTAAATATTTTTCAGTGGCAAAATACCCAATAAAGAGTAAGAAAAGACAAATTTACTTACCAAAGTAATTATAACGTTAAATTGACTGGAAAAATACACCTCCGATAAAAATTGACCAATTAGTCTTAATTTAGATTTAAGTTTACGTAAATAATACTAATTAATCTACCTCATACACAATTTTCTTTGAAAGTAAATTTAACGAAAACAGCAAGTGGAAAACTACTAAAAAATCTACCAAAATTGACCTCAAGGGTAAATTTCCAATAAGATCGAAATAGGTAATATAATTAGGTAGTATATACCTTTTTAGCGACTAAAAATATTTCTAACAGTCGTAGATTTTGTTGGAAATCCTACGTAATATATACCTAAATAGCAACTTATTTTTTCAGTTTTATTACTCTTCTTTGAAGTAATATTAGGTAGACAACATTGATAAATTCTACCTAGATTATCTACCTGATTTCACCAATTAAGTCAATTACCCTTAGACTGACCTTAAAGTTACTCTAAAAAAATGCAACCTGACAAATCGACCTCAAAGTAAACTTGACTATAAAATAGTAATTCAGAAGCTAACCCCTATCTAACTTGTTTGTAAAATTCATATTATTTAGGTTATTTGAACAATTAGGTACTTAGGTGGTATAGTTATTATCTAAAAATTGTTTCAGTCATTAAAAGAAGCCATTAACGTAGCATGGTTGGATAATTCGTGGTGCCAATATACAAATGAAGTATGCCAAAGGTAAAAAACAACGCTTAAGGAATCACTACTTCCGCATCCAGATTTCCCATCCAAGTCTTTTTAAAGGAGAGCATCTTGACTATATTTGCACTCTAGTATGTGGAAATAATTGCCTATAGAATTTCAATAAAATTTCATTGCCGAATGCCAGCCGAGCTTTCAGAACTTTCGGGCGCTGTCGAATACCAAGGCAAAATCTTATGGCTCCATTATGACAACTCACTCGTCAACACAATACACTAGTCGAGTTAAAATTTACACATAATAAGTCGAATTTCCCAATAGGTACTATATTCAAAATAAGGTAATATAAATAGGTTATATTTACCTAAGTAATTATTTGATATGTTAATAATACTTGCAATAAGTAAAGTTAACCAAAATGTCGTAAATTTTAGTGTAACTTGATCTGTGATAATTTCCACCTATAAAATACCTAGATTGTCATGGTAACTGTAACTTAGAGGTCTAATTAGCACAAGACGCCATATTTTCTCAGCGCAGTTGAAGTATGATTCCAAATTGTAGTTTGTAAAATGAGTGTATATATGGAAACAAACTGACGAAAACTTTAAGAAAATACATAATTATACTTATAAACTCATATTTAACAAGTATAGTGTACTTTCGGCACAAAATATTACAATAATTTTGTTATTTGGTAATAGAAATTATCTTATAGATGAATATTTTTGAGGGGCATTAGTATTTTATAGAGTACAACTGCTATTATTCACAGAAAAATTTTCGGCGCATTGATTTCAATGAGCGAGAACTGCAAATACTATCCTCATAAATTGTTTTTATTTTAGTTAGCGGCATTCATCTTGTATTGTTATTGTGAGTTAGGTATCTCTTCAGTTTTGTAAGTGACTGACAACCATATGTCGACTACTTATAGAGTAAAATATCAAATAAGTGTAAAAATCTTATTTTTTTCCACTTGGCGTCATTTTTCAATTTCATGTCCGTAAATTCTACCTAAAACTAGTCAACTTGGTGTCAAATTGACGTTGAATTTAAGTAAAATTTACATAAACAGGTATTAGTAACCAAATGTATTGTGCGACTACAAGTAAGGTTTATATGTAATTTTACCTGTTTTAGTTGATATAACTTAATTTCGACGTCGACGACCTCCACTTATGTCGATTTCACGTAGCATCAACCTAAATTTTACCAAAATATGGTTAATTCTAATTTTGCGTCTAAATTTATTATACATAATTGAGGTAGTCTTGACGTCAAATAATACTTAAATGTTTCCTGGGATGTACAGTTCCTCATGAAACATAGGAGTCCAATGCCTCAAATTTTTTTTTTGACATCTGCCTCAAATATTATTAAAACTCTATGACCAATCATTTTCATATATTAGAGTGCAAATATAATCAAGATGTTTTTCTTTAAAGAGACTTGGATGGAAAATCTGAATGTGGAAGTAGTGATTCCTTAGGCAACGGGTTTTCATTTTTAGTAGCAAGCATTTTAATTCGTTTAATTTCTGACATACCCTGTAATGTGGGCTTTATCTATAATAGTCAAATGCCTCGAACGTCAGTACATAGTTTGTAAATTCACCAAACTGACTAAAGTATCTGCGTATGTATGAGGATTTGTACTCCTGTTGTTGAAAATTTCGTTTATTAATTAGTTGAATGGCTTGGAGTGGCGGAATTTCTGTCGTGATCCACAATGATCAAAGTACTTGTTGGCAGGGAATGAATTTAATCCAGGTGACCTGTAAAACTAATCAGGACCTTGTCAAGCTTAAGGGCTGGCATTCAGCTAGTAAACATACCCCTACGGCAAAGTCCCCCTAACCGATGTCCTACGTGTCACCCAATGGTTAACAGCAATTAAATTTAGAATACTGATCCAACGCGACGTTAATTTTCAACTTATAATGAAGGACATAACGAATAAAGAGGCAAACTGGATTACACATTGGTAATAGTGGTAAGTTGTGATTGCCTGGATTTTTACCGTTGTGAAGTATACTATTGACTACTGGCATATACAGGGTGATTTTTAACCTATACGCATAAACTGAGGTCGCGTTAGCTTATAATGAATAATGACTAATCACAAAAAATCTGTAGTAAAAGTTTTTTAGTTACTCATATTATTCCGTAACATTTTTTAAAAGAAAAATTTTGACAGCTGTGAGTTCAAATTTTTTGTACTTGTCATAAAAACTGAGCTATAAATATGTCAAGACAATATACATATTTGCTATTATTAGTTATTTGTTAGCAGTTGTGCATTATGGACAGGGCTACCATCTAATAGAAAGTGTAGACTTACTGGTATTGAAAGTTCATGTGGCATATTCCAAAATTCGTTTCTTAGGAACTGTAAAAACTGCATGCTATTCATATTACCTTCAAAAAAGAAAGGACCAATGATTGTTTCATTGAGTAGCCCACACCAAACATTAACTTCTTGGAAATATTGTCCTTTACTATTAATGACCCACTCTGGGTTTTCTATAGTCCAAAACCTACAATTTTGTGACGATACCACCCCATTTGTGGTAAAAGTTGCCTCATCGCTGAATGAAGTAGATTTCAAAAAATGTCTGTTATTAAGATACTCTCCTTGGGCTCACAAGCAAAATTCCATCCGTGTTTCTTCATCACCAGGTTCCAACGTATGTAAAAATTTCAGTTTGAATGGTTTTACCTTATTCTTTTTAAGGCATCGGCGAATATTTTCTCTAGGTAAGTTCAAATATAAGCTAGCTACTCTTACACTGGCGTTTTGATTGTTGTTAAAATAAATTTAAAAGGGTCTGCTCATACCTGGGTCTTCTTTGCATATTATCCGTTCTTATAATATGCCTTGTCACAGCGCCACACTCATTAAAAATTTTGTTTATTTTAGAAACGGTACTTTTAGTGATGCTGGGCCTATTCGGGTGCCTGTTATTAAATATCTCACACATATCTCCCAAAGTTCTGTCATTATCTCCTCTAAGGCGCACAAGTTCAATTTTTTCTACTACATGTAGAGTATCCATAATTTTAACTTCGAACTAATAAACTAATACTTGATAATATTATTGATCAATTTTATAATTTCAATAACAATATACTCTGAGTATATGCATATTTTAAAGATTAGACGTCTGACTCTAAAATTGGTTTTCCATGGCACCCTATTATTATCTGCCATTACTCAATAAAAAGACAATATTGATTAACACTATCCACTTAATTTATCTTTCTATTATTTATTTTTCATGGGGTACTTCGATTTTTAGACAGAATCATATAAAAGTTATTATAAAATATATACATTAATTTTGTCATAAATCTGTCATTATTTTTTCACGAAATTTCGGATTTACCCATTTGAGATGATTCTGAATCCAGTGGTATAGTTAGATTTTATAAAAAAATCGCAAATTAAATTTGTCCATTTTTGACATTGAAAAATAAACATAGTAGTAGGTCTTGAGAAAATTGAAATTTCTCTAAATTTTGGTCATAAAGTAGAGCTCTCGATGGCCTATTTTTGAAAAAAGCCCTGTTAAAATCAGATAATAGACACATTTTTTTATAGAGGCGTTTCCATTCAAAATGGATCACTCTGAATAATATTGACATATTTTTATGTTTAGCTATCGATATTATGAAATTGTAAAAAGTAAGTTTTTCAATTTCATCATGTAGGTGTCATGACAGATCAAGATGTATTCCTAAAGCGACTCATCTAATAAAGACAAAGTAAGATATAAATATTAAACAGAACTGAACATTTTAAATGTTATGTAATGACTGAAAATGTTATGAACAATTATTTCCACATACTGGAGGGCAAATATAATATCAAGATGCTTTTGTTTAAAGAGACTTGGATGGAAGATCTGGATGTGGAAGTAGTGATTCCTTAGGCAGCGATTCTTCTTACTTGTATAAATAACAATCTACAGCTGGACCAAGATTTATCTCCCGGGTATTATATGGTAACAACACACGGAACATTATATTTTACAGTTTTAAATGTATCACTAAATTTATACACGAAATTGTATGGAATGGTGCCTTTGTAGAAAATTCTCTTCTGTGAGCTATTGTTGAACCTTTTACTTTATAAGTTAAAAGCTTCTTCTTTTATGTCCAATACATTTTAAAATATATTTTAGAGAAACGACACTCTGCACCTTATATAGAGAAAACTTACGTGCTCGAGAGATGCATTATTTACGGCTATTTCAGTTTGACGGAATCGTTTTTTTATTCCTTCAAATGCAGCACGAAATCGTCAGTATTTTAAGTGATCATCGTAAAACAATATAAATTTAACATTGACTTAGTTCAAAATTGTTAATTTGCATCTGGTATGTGTAACTTGTAATATAATAATTAAATTGTGTGTTGGAAAGCAATCTAGTAGTCGATATATATTAATTTACGATATAACAAGCCCTAATTATACCCTAAAGAAAGTTACGGCAAAGACTATATAAAAGAGATTAAAATAGATGATCAATTTACCATTGATCCTAAATAGGTAGTCAGTATTTTGTTAAATATTACCCTAAATTACTTAGGTCGGACTTTAGCAATTAACAAGAAAATGTCAAAAAATGTAAATGAATTTAAAAATTTCTAAAAACCCCGTTTGTCTCTCAAATTTAATGAAAATGAATTTACGTCGACTATCTCCAAAGGCACAGGCGGATGTTTATTCGATAAGTTACATAAATAAACATGTTACAAGTGAAACTATTAAAAACTAATAATATAATAATAATAATAATAACGTTTATTTACAACAATACATTTAACAATAGTAACATAGATTTCTTAATATTAACTTAAAACTTTGTAAATAAACAACACAACTCACGAAGGCAAAGCCTTGTCCGTGAGTAACAATAACATATTTCATATTTCATACTGGCAGAGCATGAATACATAAAAATACTAAAAATTTGATTTGTACAATATCTATAATCTTAACGGAAATTACTATAAAACTTAGCTTATAGTTGTACAGTGAATACGAGGCGAAATGAACAACAGTCTGTGCGCGGAGGCATCAGGCGTAAATATTAAGAATTAGTAACTTTAATGGAGTGTAATGCATTAATAATGTATCCTAGTTATGTCAATAGTATTAGTTATATTTTTAGTCTATTAAATCATGTATCTCTTTTCTAGGTGTGTGCAAGACGTACATCTTCAATTTTTTTTTGAATGAGTGGTTTGACATATGTTGAGTTTTTAGATTTAGAGGTAAGCTGCTATATAATTTTGGTCCGAGAAATTTGAAGCTTCTTTGCCCGATAGTTTTATTCATTATTGGAGGTATGTAAAACGTATTCCGATGTCGTGTTTGGTATGTATGTGTGAATGAATTAAGTGTGTTTTTATTTTTTTGTTGTGCGATATTGGCTACTATAAAATAAAGTTGTCTCAAATCCAATAGTTTTGAGTCTAGGAACAATTGTTCCGTTGGATAGAGTATATTTTTTTGCAGGAGAATCTTTATAAATTTTTTTTGCGTTATTTCTAGGTTGGTCAGATGGCTTTTGGCAGCTCCGCCCCACCCTATTATACCATATTGCAAGTGACTTTGTACCAATGAGTAATATACAATTCTTAATTCCCTATCATTTAGTATATTTCGAAGGAGTCTAAATTTATATAATATGAATCTAAGTTTTTCCGCAACGTAATTAATTTGCAAGTCCCAGCGTAGATGTTTATCTATAACAATGCCCAGATATTTTATTTTATTTACAGCTTGGATCTTGCATTTCTTGCCTTCATTATGGATGGTGATGAAATTGAAGGGTGGTATAGTAGATTTGTTGTTAGAGAAGGGTATATAATGAGTTTTTTGCAAATTTAGGGTAAGTAACTTAAAGTCAAACCAGTCCTTTAGGTTATTTAAATCTTTTTCGACTTTTATTTTCAGTTTTTCCCAAGTCTCATCTTTGTAAAAGATAACAGTGTCGTCTGCGAAACTAATTATGTCTCCACTACTCCGAAGTGAGAATAGAATAGAACAATTTTTTTAAATTAAGCAAACTATCAATTATTATATTTACAGTTCTACGTAAGTGGTAAGTAGTTATGGATATTGAATATAATACAACTTTAGTTCGTATTTAAATAATAGATCCCAAAAAGTGTTTTTTAACGATTCTACTTCCCCCTCTCTAAAAGTTCTATCTGGCGTACCTCAAGGCTCGGTCTTAGGTCCTTTGTTGTTTAGTATCTATACTTCTGACATATTACATTCTGTGGTAAACTGCAATGTTCAAGCATATGCAGATGACACTCAGGTATACAATAGTTTTCATATCAAAGATTATTTCCTAGCTCAAAATAGTCTTAACAGTAACTTACGGACAATTAATCGGATATCTCATCAGCATAACCTAAAACTAAATCCCAGTAAATGTAAGTTAATATTATTCGGACCTAAGAAAGACTTAGTTTCTGCTTGTGAAAACTTTAGTTTAAACATAGAGAATGAGGCTTTATATCCTGTGACCGTAGTAAGAAATCTGGGATTGAACTTAGATCACCATTTGGAGTTTTCCGGCCATGTAAATACTCTCCTGACCAAGGCATATGGCTCTTTAAAATTACTATACAGTAGTAGGTTTTCTATTGGCCGTAACTTGAAAAAAATTCTATGTGAATCACTGGTTTTATCACATTTTAACTACTGTGATGTAGTATATAGTAGTTTCATAGATAATGTAGAAAAAAGAAGAATACAGAGAGTGCAAAACTCCTGCTGCCGTTTCATATTCAGCCTAAGAAGATACGATCACATATCTCATAGTTTTTCTGGTTTAAACTGGCTGAATATGCAATTTCGGAGGAGATTGCATTTTTTAGTATTCATTCACCGTATTATATCTACTTCGGTACCACCTTATCTCTCCAGTAGGCTCTGTGCTAGATCCACAGTGCATAATAGGACTATTCGCTTTGGCCATCTGCTTCATATTCAGAGGCACTCTACCGCCGCATTTCAAAACTCTTTTACCTACTGTTCTGCAAAGCTGTATAATGCTCTCCCCTCCAGATTAAAATCTCTATCAGCAACATCTTTCAAAATACATCTAAAAATATTGCTTTTTGACGAGCAAAAATATACAAATTTTACTTTATTCTGAACTTGCGTTTTGGCTCTTCTTTTAAATTGTTGTTAGACATTTTCATTAATTTCATTAATTTCCTAAGTTGTTATTTACTTACATTCTATGCTGTATAACAATTTTTTTTCTTCTCTTGCTTGTATTTGTATGCGAATATGTATTCATTTTTATTTTTTTTTTAAAGTAGTTTCTTTATATTATGCATGTATATTGTTTTTTATCTATTAGTGTTAATGGGGTCAAGTGGCAGAATAGCCTATGCTAAGCTTCGCCCATGAAACATTGTATATTTCTTTGTTTCAATAAAGTCGTTTATTATTATTATTATTATTATTATTATATTGGTAGATCTGGGCATTAAACATACACAGCACAAAAGATTTTCTAATAAAGTTTTGAGAAAGGAAGCTGATTAGGTTCCCTAAATCAAAATAGACAAGCTTATCATAATACTCTTCGTCGGTGTACTGCACTTTTTATATAATTGTTGCACATTCTAGAGAATACTCTTTTTGTTAATTAAGAAATATTTGCGAATAGTATAATAATCTTAGTTTATATCAACGAGTGACGGACGTGTCTAACTGCGAGATGAATGAAAGCAGCCAAAGCTTGGTCCAAAACCTTATCGCATTTGTGACAAATTTATTGCTGTTAAGTTGATATATGATATATGAATAGGGACTATTGCCGGTTTTCCAATGTAACAATAATATAATAATATAAATATATAAATTTAAAGAATTTAAATAGTAACTTTTTTATTTATTTATTTTGTTCAAAAACAATAGAGTTCTTCCTCTAGCTAACACAAACTTACTGTTCAAATTTCATTACAATCCGACTTTTCGTTTTGAAGTTATCGTGCTTACAAGAAACGTGACGGACTCACGGACAGACAGACAGACAGATGGTCAGACAGACGGATATTTTGAAAGTTGTTCAGAATTCGATCACCAACACAGTGATATGAAAATTTCTGCTCTACGTTTCAGAAATGTGCCGATCGAATGCAATATGTTCTTCGTTTTGTATTTGCGAGGTGTATAATAATTTTTATATAGGGTTACTGGTAATTCGACGTATTCCTTTAAACAAGTGATCGTAGAGGCAATTTATTATATTATGAACACATGCATGCTATTTTATTTAAATTTTAACTACAAATTTTAAATAAAATATTGATTTTTTTAAGTTTTTTCAAAATATTTTAATTTGCACACATTTTTAATAGGTAAACTTTTAAATCGGTTATTTTTACAGTATATTCCAAAAGGTCTCGTTAAAATCCGTGAAGTTCAAAGTATTTTTGTAATACTGGATTATATTCTGGGTATTTGTGTCATTTTTTTAATAAAATAATTAAAGTAAATAAGTATTATACAATAATGAAACAATAATGTAGAGAATTTAGGACGTTTGTTTCCCAAATTTCCTATTAATCTTCAAAAATCTCGAAAACCGATGATTTCTCTAAAACTATTCACGACATAGCAAAACTTGCTTAGAATGCACTATTTTATCATATGCATCTCTTTTCAAGGTTCCTACACGATCGAAAAATTTCTTTACATCGTAGCGCCATCTATACCTCAATTTGTAGAAAGATCTCATCACTGAACACTTAAACCTTTTATACATTCTAGTGAATGCTTTTTACAAAATTCAAGTAGAATTTATTTTAAAGTTTATGCGATTACAATGACTCTCCGCACCTACTCCAATATCCAGCTGATCATTCATGCTGCCAGAGCGCCGTGACAATAGAAGGGCTGAGCGGGAACCAAATCGAAGTAGAATTAAAGCAATTTATTAAACTTAACCTACTCCTACCCAGTAGGTTTATTAGGTAAACCGGCTAAAAACAATGTACTAAGACTAGAAAACTGAATGATTAAAAACAATAACATAAAATAGCGGTTAACTGTACCGCATTAAATGCGTATTTGGTAGCCTTACGAGGGAAAAAAACACAAGAAAACAGTTTCAAACAATACACTTGGGATCAAATATTTGCGATATTAGTGAATTGTTAACTTGTTTTTATTTAAAAAAAAAAAATGGAAACAAAAACGGAAACACAGAAAACCGACGAAGAAAGGCAGGTATTTTCTAATTCCTTTAGTCAAGCCATACTTCATTATTTAAATAATAGGCCATTTAAATAATTTCCGGGACAACTACGAGGTTGCAAATCCAGATAATGTCATTTATTGGTGTCACAAACATTCGCAAGCCGATTTATAGACTTTCACAATTATTTAGACCCCCACTTACTATTTAATACGACAAAATCGTGTCCACACATGACAAAAAAGTTGTAAAAAAACCTTCCGGAGTAAAGCCAGTTAAAAAATTAATTGAGGAAGCCGTTACTCTGTGGTAATCCATAATTATAACGAAATCGAGTAAAACACTACTATGTTTTTACCACTATATTTGCACAAAACGTGACTGCAGTTTCAACCCTTTAGGTCATTTTCAATCGATGATTCAACTAAGAATGAAATACAAAAGATTTAGTCCCTAAATTCTAGAAACATATTTAAATAGGGACCAAATCTTTTGTATTTCATTCTTAGTGGAATCATCGTTTGAAAATGACCTAAAGGGGTGAAACTGCAGTCACGTTTTGTGCAAATATAGTGGTAAAAAACATAGTAGTGTTATACTCGATTTCGTTATAAAACCAGTTATGCAAAATTACAGGCGGGTTTGTGACTACTCTGTTGCATAAACAATCATTTGCATAGTTTCAGCCAGATTTTTGACAAAATATATCAAAATAAACTGTTTGCAATGTTACGGTCATCGCAGCAGCAACTTAATAGAATATATCTAATTATTATTATTAAAGTGTTCTTCAAGGTTTTCATAAATTTCGGAATTTTTATCAAAATGTTATTGCAAATTTACGATTATTGTTTGAGGGAGCGGAGAAGGGTGCAAAAACCGGATTTGTTATCTCTTTACCCCATCCACAATATTGTCTCAAAGATTAAAATTTTTCTCAAGTTTTGTCTAACTTTTCACTACAGAAGTCTGTACTGACTGGCCTAAAGGTGTTATTCTGATAGCAGACGAAGCTACAGAAGAAAAATCAAGTGAATCCGTTAACCATCGTGACCTGTAGAGTGTTGTTCGTGTAACCACGAACTAAATGCGACAAATTTAAAATCAATCCAAAATGGTATCTTTTATAGTAGAGTTTTCCCTTTTCAAAATGCTATAAGAAGAATTCACAGATTTCGCAATTCTTGCAACCATTGAGACATTGGAAATGATAACACCATACATAAAAAATAAATAGCTACGATCCATTCTCGATTGTGACACCGCTGTTTTTCGACCTTTAATGAATACTGGCAACTTGACCCCCATGATATATGCAACCCATATTACATTTGCATATATCAGCCATTGCATATAAGACAGTCTCACCCGACCGCGACACTGTTGTCTTTTGACCTTGAACTAAAACTGGTAACTGGACCCCCATATACAAACATAAACATTTCCAATGTTAAAATGGAACCATAGTCGATATAACCAAATAAAATTTACTTTTACCAACGAAACGGAGTGCTGGAATGTTGATAGATAATATGCTACAAATCGGCGAGTTGTGAAATTAATAATAATATAATAATAATAATAATAATAATAATAATAATAATAATAATAATAATTTTATTCATCCACTTGATCACATTACATGATATAGGATAAGTCATATAGCAGAATGCAATAGAAATAAAATAGATAGTACATACATGTTACTTATAAATAAAAATATGGGGGGTACAATTAAGAATAAAAACATACAAAACAATTAAAAAGAATACGTTACACAAAAGATAAAACATTAATTAAAAAAAGAAATAACAAGATCACAGACTATCATCACTATAATATTCGTTTAGAGAATAATCACTCTTATTTGTTAAAAGTATCTTAATTCCTGCTTTAAATCGCCTGAGATCAAGATTTTTATATTTAGGAGGTAAATTGTTGTAAGCTTTTATGGCCAAGTATTTTGGGCTTTGTCTAAATTTTGATGACTTATGCAGTGATATCTCGAGTGTTGAGCTGTTTCTTGTGCCATACGTATGGTGAATACTGATTGTATTTGTACTTAACTCAGTTTTCGCATATATTAATAAATTGAACAAGAAAATACATGGTAGTGTCAATATTCCCAATTTTCTAAACAAATCCCTGCAGCTATCTCTCCTCCTTAATCCAACAATAAATCTAACTGCCCTTTTTTGCAATAATTTAAAGATCCCGTTACTATCACTTGCAGCTCCCCAGGCAATATTGGCATAAGAAATCACTGAATGAAAGTGAGCATAATAGTAAGTAACCAACACTGACCGGTCAACCATATCTCGTAACTTATTAATACAGTAACATACTGAAGCAATTCTTTTACATATGCTTTCTATGTGTGAAGACCACGAACAGTTTTCAGAAATAAGTAAACCAAGAAACTTAGCAGTTTGTTCTTGTTTAATCGTGCCATTTTTTGTTTTTATTAAAAGACTTTCATCACATGTTGTCTGCAGCTTGCTAAATCTTAAATATAAGAATTTATTATTATTCAAAACAAGTTTGTTTTCAGTAAACCATTGGTGGGCTTGTAGAAGTGTTTCATTAGCTTTGCTTACAGTATGTTTTACTTTCTGATCAGATATAAGGAAAGATGAATCATCGGCAAATAATATCGCATCAGCTAGAAAGTCATTTACGAAAATTATATATAATAAGGGTCCCAAAACTGATCCTTGGGGCACTCCAATTGAGGTTGATAGACTATCAGATTTAACATTATTAACTTTTACATAATGAGTCCTATCAATTAAGTAACTTTTGAACCAGTTAAGCGGTTGACCTCTTATACCATACCTCTCCATTTTTTCAATAAGTCTAGAATGGCAAACTAGATCGAAAGCCTTACTTAGATCCAGAAAGATACCTATGCTTTTTTTGTTACTATCTAGGTTTTCATACAAATTGTTTAAAAATTTTATAATGGCACATGTGGTAGAGAGATTTTTGCGGAAACCGAACTGATTGTTGTTCAGTAAATTGTGCTTATTAAAGAAATTTAAAAATTTTTTTGCAACATATTTTTCAAAGATTTTAGAAAATGGACTTAAGTGAAATATTGGTCTATAATTTTCCACTTTTAACTTACAACCTGATTTATGGTGGAGTGGTACTATTTCGGCAACTTTTAACTTATCCGGAAAAAATCCTTCACTTAGAGAACAATTTAAGAGTTCTGTCAGCGGTTTCAGAATTGGCATGATACATTTTTTTAATAAATTTGTGCTAATATTATCTTCACCTGACGAACTAGAATTTTTAAAATTTTTGGTGATACATAAAACTTCTAATTCTGTTGCTGGTTCGAAAAAGAATTTAGCAAATAACAAGAATTGCGTTTATTTCCCTCTATAATATTCTCCATACGCGTTCAATGATCCAATAAGTAAATATTTATTACCACATTAATTACCTTAGACACGTTAATTTTAGAAAAAAATTGCATGCAGGTTTAAAGATTCTATTTTCTGATTGTCAACTAAGAAAATATATCACAAGAGAAGTTGTCACTTCCGAAATCCATTGGCACATCATGGCTTTCAATATCTTAGAGGGTTTACCGTTTCGGACAGTGAGACATTTATCTTATAAACAGTCACTCATCGGAGGTCAAATCGCAAAGGGGCGGAATGCAGGGCTATCCAAGCTAAATGATGCGGTAATACCAAAACCAAAGATCTATGATATTGCTTGGAAATTGGCCTGCTAAAATAAGAAATTGGGATTATTACGATGAACAACCATCGTTTTTATCTCTTCTGTATGTCAATTTAAGATGACGCTCTTTTGCACGTATGAAATGCATTTTTATTCAATATTTTACATATACGCTATTCATTTATACAGAACATCATCAAGATTACATATAAGGCATGTACTTATTTATCTTTAAATTGTCTTAGAACGGTAACAAAATATGTTCAGAATAATAAAAATATGCACGGTGCAACAAAAATATATACAGAGTGTTTCAGTTAACATTCCCTCAACCGATATCTCGGAAACTAAAAAATATAAATGTGTATTCTGAAAACGGTATCAGATTCTTATTGTTAATGCCTTCTTTAGGAAGAACAATTTACTATTATAACATAATAGAGATCTAATCTTGGACGGGGTTCAAAATAAACTAAAAATGTAATTAACACATTACTCCCTTCAAATTAGGAGAAATAAAAAAAAAAAATTCCACAGCTATGAGACTTGTAAAAAGTGAAGTATGTGGATTGTCTGAGCATAATTTCACATAAATTCACCAACATTGTTTTTGGGGCAAGACTCAATTTTTTCAAATGGAACCGTATCGGTAAAGTGGTACCATTTATTTGTCCTATTAATAAGGAATTTATTCATATGTCCTATTAAAATGTACGATAAATACAAACAAAATTACAGCTAAAAGAAAATAAGAAAATACAATTTTGTTCTAATTAAATGTTAAGAACTAACTAAGGTGGCTTTGAAAACAATGAAATATTTAGCTTGTCAAACATTTGTTGGTTTAGCGGTGTTTTTTTTGTGTCTTTAAAAATTGTTTAAAATTCTTGTTAATTATGTTCAATATGCCGCAAATTTATACAAGAGATGAAAAAGTGGACATGTTAATTATTTATGGGTAAAGTAAAAAAATGCAATCGCAGCTATGGACCTTTATAGCCGACGATATCCTGATAGACAATATCCAGCGAAAAATTATTTTAAACGTGTTGAAGACTAATTCCGAAGAGAGCCCACAATGATCCCGAAGAAAACTTCATTATTGACGAAGAATTGAAGTTGATAAGACTGTTTCTTCAAGGCAAGGTAGGTTTGAATTGGACATCAGTCAACAAACAGTAAGCCGAATCGTGCATAAATACCACTATAAATCTTTTAAATACCAATTGCACCAGCATTTGTACGAAAGTGATTACGAACGTAGTATGGAATATTGCAATTGTATTTTGTATAATATCGTTCAGCGGAACAATGATTTTTGGGACTGATTTTATTTTCGGACAAGACAAGGTTTACAAATTTTTGATTATTTAATCGATAAAATACAAAATATTGGTCACAAGAAAATCTAAATTTATTACGGGAGGGTAACTTTCAAGTGCGATTCGGCGAAACCGGAAGTGAAAAAAATCAATTGCGTGTCAAAAGTGCCGCTTATTATGTATGTAGTATAGCCTAAATGTCAATCAATTATCTTCAAAACTAAAGGAGAAGAGGAGGTATAACATACATTTTTAGCCAAAATTATGCATTTTGGCGAAAAATATCAGGAGAGCAAAGTTGTAGAGCATAAAATTTCATACAAATTTTGTCTCTTCGTTTTTATAAGCCGTTTTCGAATTTTTCATAATTTCTACGATAGAGGGCGCGGAAGAAGTATATATAAATAGGCTCTCGCGCCTTCTAACTGCGAAACTATGCGGAAGGAACTAAGACAACACATGGAAACAAAAATTGTAAAAAATGTTATGCTCTACAAGTTTGCTCGCCTGACATTTTTCACAAAATTGCAGTTTTTCCTCAAAATATAGGACAAGGCGAAAATGCGCTAAAATTCATATATGTGTATATGTTTTCCAAAAACCACACTTTTTTTAAACTACTGGGGGGGTGAAAATCGTGTTTAGACAATCCAAATGCTTCACTTTTTACAGGTCTCATAGCCGTAAGAATTTTTCCATAAAATAGCGATGTTTTGACTAATTTGAAGGGACTACATCCAAGTGATAGAAAGCGCCAAGCAATAATATTCCATTTCTTTTAATTTAATTCTCTCAATTTTGAGTAATTTCCGGTGAAATCAGCAGTGAATTTACCACCACTAAATAATTTTCTCATACCAGACAGAAAAGTTACCAAGAACCTACATCCTAGAACCAATATTAGGAAAATTACAGCAATTAAAAAAAATACAACACTAAACAATTAAACAATGAAAATCAAATTGTCTCAAAAACTACTGCAAATCTGACATTTTTTAATAATAACAACTTTGCTTTTTTAGTTCTTAATTGAATAGCATATTATATTCCAAAGCTTCCTTGTTTGAAAAACATTTTTAAACTGCAGTGTTATCTCTGGTGATGATGTTATAATAGTAAATATTCCTGCAGAAGGCACTAGCAATAGAAATCTATTACCGTTTACAAAATAAAAACATAGTTTTTATTTTCCGAGATGTCGATTGAGGGAACATTAACTGAAACACCCTCTATGCTGTGATATCAAAATTACCTTGGTAAAATATAGTCATGGAATTATAAACTGCAATCTTAGCGTATGTCCTCCTTTTGTAATGATTATATCATAGTTGTATTGAAACATATTCTTTACAAGATTTCGCAAACAGCAGAAAAAATAACTATCTATGAGAGAACTAAAAAAAAAACTGTGTGTAAAAATATTAATGAAATCTTTGGATTCCTTCGATAACCTGAATTCTGGTTATGCTAGCAATTTGAAATCCAAAAAGTAATTTGTATAATTTCTTATTTAAAATTGTCATTCAACAATTAGCATCCACACAGTCCCCTACGGCCATGTAGATTAAGCTAGTATTTACATAACCCACTACGGTCATGAATATTCGGTTAAAAATAAGAACAAAGGCCTTAAATGAATTTAGTTACCTACGTTGTCTTAAGAATTTTTCATTCAAATGGATTACATTTTCATGAAATCCATCATTCTGTTTTTGGAAATGCTTACCCTTCGAAACGTTTTCTGCCCTTATTCAAGAGCTCATCAGAAAGGCACAAAGCCACTCATAAAGATGTTTCATGCAAAATCAAGACAATTTCTATAAATAAGTATGAAATAATGATATGACATTAACTGATAAAAACAACAGATCTTCAACTATCTATTTCCTAACTAATATTGGAGCCTATATACTCTATGCATCTTTGAAAGTGAAATACTCTTTGCATTCCTTCGATAACCTGAATTATGGTTATGCTAGCAACTTGAAATCCTAAAATAAATTTGTATAATTTCTTATTTGAAAATTCTCATTCAACAACTAGTCCCTTACGGCCATGCAGATTAAACTAATATCTACATAACTTCCTACGGTCATGAAGATTTAAATATATCATAGTTTTTCAAGTTATGATCCACACTGACACCATCTGCAATAATGCACATATGTGATTTTAATTCTAGAGTTAAAATAATAATGAACTAAATTAAAGTCTATTAACGAAGTTAATAACAGAAAACGAATATAAGGAAACACTTGACATTGTCCCCTTATATGTTCAATGCGTAAGTTCACGTGCCTCCTCACGCTACGAGAAGCATCTGGAGAATTAACGACGTTATGGCTTCACATTCTTCAACAGCCCTTTGTTCAAGTTCTTGCAAATGAGATACAAAAGTACCGAAAATCCTATTTTTCAAGTACGCGATAATAAAATCGTCCACAATAGTAATCAAGATGACCTTGCAGAAAAATCAACTTGTGTATGTAAATTTATCAACTGGTGATTACAAAATTCGCGAAGAGAAGCTATATTAGTAGCATAGCTATGAGATCACCCGCTCATTTGCGTCAGTAGATAGGTAATGGGGAGACCTCGATGGCATGTGTCCATCCGGAGCGATCGTTAGTGTTGGGAGGTGGGGGGTGTTTAGGCGAAGGAGAAAAAAATTCCAGAGGCTGCTGAATGTGTTTTAAAACAGGTCTGTAAACAGATCTGTATAATTCTAAACAAGTCTGTACAAGTTCAAACAGCTTTAAAACAGGTATACTGGTACGACATCATGTCTGTTAGGTTAGATACGGTACAGCTTTAATACAGTTATACAGGTTCGACATAATGTCGTATCTGTATACCTATTTTAAAGCTGTTTAAGACCTGTTTAAACTGCTACAGATCCGTTTAACATCATACAGATCTGTTTACAGACCTGTTTTAAAATACCTTCAGCAGCCACTAGATACTTCTCTTTTGCCCAACCACCCCCTAATACCCACGGTCGCTCCGGATGGACACATGCCATCGAGGTCTCCCTATTGACTATCCACTTGACCACTCACTTGAGGTCACTGGGGTTACTTGACCGTGACCCCATAGCTATACTACTTATATTTTCTCCTGCAGTATGTGCTAGTGCAGTATTCTACTGAAAATTTCACACGTCTCTTTTTTTAGCCAATCAGAACTTCGTTTTTGTGTCGTCACCATGACAACCCAAAAAATCTCCGGAAATTTTCATCCTCCAGGGTACCCTGAACGAAATTAATAAGTGGAAATTTTTCTGTCAAATTATTGACATATGATCATATCTGGCATTTGCTTTTACTTAAAAATGGAATTTTATTTTTCATATTAAACGAGATAATTATTAAAAAAATCATCGAGCTTTGCAAAAAAACATATTTCAGGTTTAATTATCATAAATAACTTCTCATTTTGGTTTTCCTCCATATTACACTTCTCAATCAGGTATGATGAGTATTTTAATTTAGGATTGCTTTTTTAACTTCACAAAGTTCTTCGCAATATGCGCATGTTGTATATTATGTTCTTTTTCCATGCTCTATAATCCAATTTTCTTTAAAAATCTCCAAAACAACTTCAACAATAGAAATATTGAGCTTAGACTGGTTAAACTGTAAACGAAATAATTATAAATAACTAATTACGTTTAGTTTCAAAGCCATCTGACAAGTTAAATGTGCTGAAACTGAGCTATGCCACGTGTATGAAACATGAAAATATAGTAAGAAAACAACGTTCCACCTATTTTATTGGATAAAACTTATTTCATCATACACAAATAGAGTTGTCCTAAATTATTTTCGGGAATTTTTTAAGCTAAAATGGATGGAAAAGATATTATTCATCAATTATACGTATTCCATTTCCAAATAACTCTTATACTTTTAACTTTTGACACGACAACAATACTTACTAATTCTGATGCGTTTCTGTCACTTTGTAAACAAGACCCATTCATGGCCTACTAATCTTATACCTTGTTATGTTTTAGAATAATCTTAATGTCAGTTGAAATTAGTGTTTATTTAGTTTATTTTCGTGTGAAATTTTCTTACCGAATCCCCCGCGTACTTGAATTAATTGCTGGAAATTTTTCCAGGCACTTGGTAGATTACTAGTGGTAATACTCATGCTGAAGTTCATCATCGTGTAGTTGTTGAACAAGTTAAGACTAAATTATATACTGTACCTCTCAATATTGACGGAAGATTGAAAAATATAGGCCCAATTTATTCTATTTGTTTCATATCAGTTTTTAGCTTTGTAATTCAATATTTTCATTATGCAGCCTTAGATTACTTTGTGAGCACATATTTCAAATTGTTACATTATAAATATAACCGATCGGCCCTTTCCCAGTCAGTCGACATCATTCTATTAACATAAAAACTCTTTTTAAATAGGGCTAATCCAAAACTCAGACCTAAAATATATTTTCTAAGTATAATTTTATTGTATTTTCAATGTTCCTTATTAGAAAACTTTTCCTGAGTTCTGTGGCAATATCACCATCTTAAAATCAGGAATCAAATTTTACTAACAGTAAAAACAAGCTGTATTTGAGTTGTAGAAGGAAAACGCATTTTCTTGAGAAATCAATATATCATGCATTCATATAAATTCGTAAACTGTTTCTGCCGCGCCTATGAGAGGCAATTTTAAGGAAATCGTGAGATATCGCGTTTTATTTCCTATAGCGTCATGTTTCCAGTTTCCACCTAAAATCCATTTGCGCTATTTTATCGGTTAAATGCATCAAAAACCCTCTTTCAACTTGGCTAAACTTCTAATCTGCGCCCCTTTTATGCACCTAACGCAGATATATGTTAACCATTTATCCAATTTAACTAAAAGTATTGTGAAACTTTTTCCCATAAACCTATTTTAAAAACATCGAATAATGACTTGACATATTGCTAGTTCGTTTACGGTTAGAGAAGTTAGAGTAACTGCTATCTATTCCATTTAATATCGACATTCTTATGGTGTAGTTATCTGTTCCAAGATGTCACAACGTAAGTTTTATACAATGTATCGAGTATAGTCTTTTAAGTTAACATTGTAAGATAAAGGTCGTTCTAAGAGTTGGTCTAATCCATCTCTTTCCCTTTATATTGGACTTCCTCGCACAACAAATATAATGTAGCAATAAATAGGTTACTTTCAACGAAAAGATTATATTTCGTATGCTTATACAGAGTGTAACTATTTTCACGTCGTTTAAAAAACTGGTGGTAGGGAACGACATGACAAAAAAAACCCTTATATAACATGGGGGTCTAAAGCTCATAGTTTTTAGAGAAAGAAAATAAACAAAAATGTCCAAAATACTTAATAACATAGTTTGAGAACTGCTGGCATATTGGGGTAGGCTATTGCCTTGCGTCTTGTCGCACATGAAAAGCATACCGACAAAGCAGTTAAAAGCGACCGACAGAGGACACCGCCACGTAATAATTTCAGTTTGTGTCCTTACTTGGTAAACAACGTACATACGACGCGACCTACCCGTTCCTTGGTTTTGTCTGTTGCTTTTGTTCTTTTTGAACTTTGTGCCACTTATGTTAAGATTTATTTTATTGACATTATTCAAGTCGTTAGTACTTGGTTACGTAAGACACTACCCAAGTAACACAAGTCGCCCTCTTATTACGCTTAAAGCTTTATAAATAATACATTATGGCAACTTATACAGAAAATTAGCTTTATTCGGCACTAAACTGCTTATAAAGTAACTCGGCGGAATAAGATTGCTGATAAAATTCTTTCACAGCATAAATATAAATTTTCTTTATTAAAGCATCTTATATAGCTTTTTTTTAATTTATAAAGGCTTAGTAAGGTCTATTATACAGACACACACCATGTATATTTAGAACAGATGCATAAACCTCTATATAACATGAATACATCTGTTTTACAGTTTGGTAATTTCTCTATAATGACTTTATAACATTGAAATTTAAAGGTTTTTAAAGCAAAAATTTGCAGCAATGTAGTTGTGTAATCCAAATGCCATTTACGCCAGCCCTAATATAGATTATTTATAAATGCATTTTACGTGTAGTAGGAATATTTTATAAAGCGCTTATTCAATTGAAATTCTGCTTTGGAGCTATGTAGTTACAATCTTCCGTCTTTATAGAACTCTTATACAGCTAAACTCCGCTTTATAACCTTTAAAAAATCGCATATAGTTTCATTGAAACTCCGTACATTTTTCATGTGCTGTTTGTTGTTAAGTGTTACATTACAATATGCATAAGTATTGGAGAAAGACAAAGCGAAGTGGTCATTTCAGGAGGAAAGTTAAATTAACACTTAAGCTGCCTTAAGCTAGAGTAGTAGCTCTCAGCTGCGGCATATGGGAATGTCACAAGGAATGGTTGTTGTGTACTTGTATGTTGTGTGCTTATGTTCTGGGTGAGTGATGGAATTATATGGCTAACTCCGCCAGGGCGGTAAAATAAATAAGATCGTAATAGAATGCTCGCCACAAATGTATGGAAATGAAACTTAATGCCTGGTTGATCGATGCTTGGATAAGTATTTTCTTTCAGCTTACTGGACCCTATGCCTCGACAACTCAATTTTATTTGATATAATGTACCTAATACCATTGGTGATATTTTTGTATATACAATATTAGTGCTAATAAAAGTGACAATTCTCCAATGTAATTTGATTTGCTGTCGAGTTTTTCTTGTTATGTAACAAAAAATTTTATGCAATCATTTTATCATTACAAACTACAAAAATTTACCAAAATCAATAAAAAATATAGGTCTGAAATTGAAATAAAAGTAATAAAATCATATCCCTCAAAATCAAAATGATGAATTCAATTATTACATAAAATGTGGATTTTCTTCAAATAAAATTCACCTTTCTCTGGATATGCCACTGATTACGATGAAGGTTTCATTGGAATATCTTATAATCCTCGAAAAATGCTATTATATCACCTCTAGACAGCCAAAGGGCTGTTTTAAGAATTTATAACAGCTTCTGTAGTGACCTTCTTTCGATACTTATTGGGAACCATATTGTATTTTCTAAAAGTATATATGACAGGGCGGCCATTGTTACCGGTTCGAGGTATAATTAACTTTTTATCACTTGAAAAGGAAAATTGTACAAAATATTTACAGCAATCACTAATAGGGTGTTCAATATACGTGGCTCATAATTTTAAAACAAGTCCGCAGAAAAAAAATTTAAAATATGTTTTTTTAATAATTTTCAACATTATCAAATTCAAGGAATTTTGGAGGCGCATCTATTTGTTTCAAAGTAGAATAGCATATTTCAACAGAACAATTTTCTTCGCATGACAAATTTAGTTTTCTACGAATGACAGCATACACTAATTCGCAGACAATATTCATTCGGCTTCCTAATAAGTTACCATAACAATTTGCGTCATCATCCCAGAATAATATATCAACTATAATTAATGTATGGGTGTGTGAAGCTGCTAAAGATACTGCAATATCGATGCTTTATAATTGCAAACAGTAACTCACATTTAGAGCAATTTTTACTGCATAGAAACTTATTTGCAGCAATTATATAACAACTTCTTAGCAGTCATATAACATGGTTTATAATAGCTGGTAAGTCGAAACAAAGAGGTTGCTGTAATGTTACTTTAAGTATCTATATACCTTTTACAGAGTTTACCGAGGCTGTATAAACTGCGCCTATTTTGGGTATATAGATACCTTATTAATACTGGACTATTGTTGTTAACTCTTAATTATAAAGTATTAAGCTTTATAAAAAGGTTCAGCTTTAATTTATGGGCAGGGATTTGCGGTAATGAAAAAATTGGACCTATACAATTACCCGCTAGATTAAATGGTGACGTATACTTAAATTTTTTGCAACAAACATTGCCAAATTTGCTAGAAGATCTACCCTTGGCTACACGCAGAAGAATGTGGTATTTGCACGGTGGCGCGCCAGTCCATTTTAGTCTGGCTGTTCGAAATTTTTTGAACAGAAAGTTTCATCGATGATGGATTGGACGTGGCGGACCAGTACCATGGCGTGCTGGATCTCCCGACATAAATCCGATGGACTTTTATTTTTGGGGGCATTTTAAATCTCTGGTTTACCGCGATCCAATTGATACTTTAGAACAATCGCAACAACGTATTTTAATGCGCATAGAAACCATAAAAAATTATCCTAATTTACCAAATGTGTTGAACGGAGTGCGTATGTCCTTAGTTCGACGTGCCGAAATGTGTATACGTGGAGATGGAGGTTATTTCGAATAATTTTTGTGAAAAATTATGCTCTCAATTCGTTAAAAAAGTCGGATTTTTACCTAACTTATAATACACAACTATTTTCTGTTATCGTATCTCGGACGTCTGCTCGTTTTCCAATTTCATAAAATAATTACTAATTTTGTAAGCTTTCAGCACAATATTACAAATGTTAATAAACCACTTTTAAATTTTATAAATTCTTACAAACGACAATAAAAGCTACAATAACTTTGTTCCAAATTAAAGAACACATGTAAACAAATCCTGTTTAAACCCCTGCGGCCATGCTAAGCTTGAGTTGTGCCGAAAGAGAAGGAATTATTTACATTTTCATAATTAGTGGTTTAAAAAGTTCGGTACAAGTAATCCCATCAAAGTGCCGCACTTCTTCCGGTGGGAACACAAGTCGAGTATTACTGTTTTTTATTATTTCTTATATTCCGAACTATACCATCCATTGACCCTGAAAAACAGTGGTTCTCAAATGTTTCCTACCTTTACATTCAATATTTAAACCTAGGTCAGTTTTTTTTCAAAGTGCCCCTAGAGGAAAAAGTCATATATATTTTTTGTCTGTCTAGTCGGTCCCTATTACCAGTTTTTTTTAGTGACATGAAACTAATTACACCCTGTATAACAATAGTGTACTTTTCAGACGAATATACTTATAAAAATTAACGCTAAATTTGTAAAAAAAAATTTCTTCAAAAAATAATAGACCCACGAAATTAATAGAAAATATCGGTAAAGGTATTTACATAGAACTTTTCTCTTTATTTATAGAGGGCGGTCACTTTTACCAATTATTAATTAAGAAAAGACATATGGGAATAATAATCGGAATGTAGTTATCATTCTTATTGCAGAGAAAATCTGATAATTATTGGTGAGAAAATATACAAAGTGGTCATCCGACAGCAAAAATCAAATATTAAACAAAAGGTGCCGAATACGGAAGGTTTGCGTAAATACTTTGCGCTTGCGTAAATACGTGGACACTAAATTTGAGCGAAAATATTTTTTTTCATTATCTATTCCCTTTAGACTGTCTACCCTGTATATTTTCTAGTGAAGGTCTAACCATTTCTTCGCTGGCAGTAGCGTCAACTTTCTAGCTATTCTCCGTCAAGCAGTTTTTTAGTTAATGCATCAACAGACAGACAACGGATCAACACACCGACAGGCAGACTGACGGAATTAAAAACGTTTATTTTCGTAATGTACCTAGATGGTTTGAAACGTTGGCAATCCGAAGTCATCTCGGAGGGTGATTTTTTCTCGATTACAATACTTTCCTTCGATATATGAGGGATGTAAACATTACTCAGAAAATCAACGACATTGTGGAAAATGATTACTAACAAATACTTTGTGAAGAGGAACGTAGTCATATCTCCTTCTCTGAGGGCACGTTAGAGGATACAATGTGACTGAAACTCAGTTCTAATAAGCTCCCGATGATGCTAACGTGGTTAGCGAAACACATGTTGAGTGCCGGTATTCAAGCGTTGTGTTCAATAGTGTTGATGTTTATGGAAACTGTCTATCGATGCACGATTTCAACTCTAATTAAAATACATGTAATGGAATATAATTAATGGTCTAAGCTGCCTAAAAAGGAATTGTCTTACTATAACATTTTTCTTGCTAGAAAATGTTAACATTTCAAGAAGTGTAGTAAAAACTTTTGGATTAAATCCGTATAGTCCAATAATTATAAAGATTTCCATAACAAAAAATGTTATCTGAGATTTTCCTTCAGTAACTATTAGTGGAGGAATTATACATCACAAAACCATAAAAATCAGTTCTGGGAGTACCGCGCAACCCCCCCCCCCCAAAATAACACCCCTTCTGTGAAAAAAGCCTTATTTTACTGATAACTCTTTAACCGTTGAAGATATGAAAAAATTGCTCATCATAAAAAAGAAAGCTTGACTAACTGCCTAAAAAAAGTCCTGTTGTAATTTTCTTGTATATGCCATGGTTTTCGAGAACATCAATATTGAAAAATATTGCAAAATTTTCATTTTTAATGCGCACGAATTTTCGTTTATATGAAGTTTTTTTTGCGCACGGTCTATACAAAAAATTGTCGAAAACCGAACATGCTAGGAAGAAAATCAAAATGGGTTTTAAAGGGGATATAAAATACTCTTTTGTGTTTCCATTTTTGAAGGCTATTGATATCTATTAGTTTATAAAAAAATCTCTGCCTAAGAAATCACTACTTCCACATCCAGATTTTTCATCAGTAACTTTAAAGCAAACATCTTGACTAGATTTGCACTCTAGTATGTGAAAATTATTGGTCATAGAATTTTAATAATATTTGGAGCAGATGTCATAGAATAGTTTGAGGCGTTGGTTTATACTAAATAAGTACGTCAAAAATGAAGTTTTTAGTTTACCCTACTTATTTTCCCCTATTCACAACCTACCACGACCCACCCCTTCAATGGAATCATCTCAATACATCAGTGTACTAACTTTCAAGTAAATATCTCAATTTTATGTTATCAAATCCATTAATAACAGAGCGGAAATGGTGGTGTTTGAAAAATATTAGAAAGAAATCTGGAGCCTTGGTTTCTAGTATATACACCAAATCCCATATTTATGTACTCTTACCATTTACTCATTTTCCCCTATTTACTCCTATTCAACATTCAACCCTTCTACGGAATCATTTTAAAATATAATCTAATTCCAAGATGTCGTTATAATACATATGTGTCCACAATTTCAAGTGAATACCTCGATTTCATTTTATCAACCCCTTTAATAATGGATTAAGGGTGGTGGGGGTTGAAAAATATTACTAAAAAGTATGAGGCCTTGGCTTCTAGGACATACGCCGAATTTCAAGTTTCTGTACCTTTACCAGCTTGCTTTACTTATTTTTCCCTATTTACCACCAATTGCCCCCATTCGTTCAACGCAATCGTGTCAAAATATAATCCAGTTTAAGATATCGCTATACGTGTAACAAATTTCAAGTGAAAATCTAAATTTAATTTTATCAACTCTTTTAATAAGGGAGTGGAGGTGATGGGGGGAAGAAGAATAGCTTGGTTTACTTAGTTTCCCCTATCTACTAGTATTTAACCCCCAACCCTTCAACGGAATCATCTCAAAATATAATCTAGTTTCAGATGTCGTTGAAAAATATTATAAAAATTTTTAGTCTTTAGCTTCCAGTACATACATTGAATTTCAAGTTTCTGTACTCATACCAGCTTGCTTTACTTATTTTCCCCTATTTAACCCCCAACCCTTCGACGGAAGCTTTTCAAAATATAATCTAGTTCCAGATGTCGTTATGATACATGTACCAAATTTCAAGTGAATATTTCTAAGACCTTGGCTTCTAGTACATACAACGAATTTCAAGGTTTTGTACTCTTATCAGCTTGCTTTACTTATTTTCCCCAATTTACCCCTATTTAACCCCCAACCCTTCAACGGAATCATCTCAAAATATGATCTAGTTCCAGATGTCGTTATAATACATACGTGTGCAAAATTTCAAATGAATATCTCAATTTTATTTTAGCAACCCCTTTAATAATGAAGAAGGGGCGGTGTGGGGGGTTGAAAAACGTTATAAAAGAATCTAAGGCCTTGGCTTGTAGTACATAGGTACATCAAATTTCAAGTTTCTGTACTCTTACCAGATTGCTTTACATATTTCCCCATATTTATCCCTATTTACCCCCCAACCCTTCACCGGATATCTTCAAAAAACAATCCAGTTCCAGATCTCATTATAATATATACGTGTACAAAATTTCAAATCAATATCTTAAACCGTTCCGGAGAAAGGGTGCGGACAAAAAAAAAGTTAGACAGACAGACCGACAGACAGACAGAATTTTTTTTTTCGCTCAAATTTAAAATCTCGACGTTTCATGACATTCTAAACTGATTTCAATAAAAAAAAAAATTTGAAATTTTTTTTACGATTACTATACTTCCAATCCACTACGTGGATGTGGAAGTAATAAAAATATAATATAGCTACCTCTTGATTTTTTCCACTTTAAACTATTCACAGACCCATAAAAAATAACTGACTTCAATATAAGTTATAAATGCATTATCTTTTAGTCCAAGATAGTACTTCGATGCAGAAAAGGTTAGGAATTAAAATATTCACATTTACAAATTAACCAGCATGTTGAAGTTAGCCAAATTTTGGCCAATTTTTTATTGTTTCCTAAAAGTAAGAAAAAACAAACATCTTAAAAATTTGGCTCAATTTTTTTTTTCTGTATTTAAGTATATGATATAACGATTGTTTCTAATCATTTAATACTTAGTTAAGAAATTGCATTAAAAAAATATCATAAAAAATTGAATATGCAGCCTTTTTTGGATTTTTTTTAGTGAATATTTTTATCCCTAACTTTTTCTGCATGGAAGTACCACGTTAAATTAAAAGGTAATGCATTTGTAACTTATATTATAGTCAGTTATTTTCTATGGGCATGTGAATAGTTAGATGCATAAAAAAAAATCAAGAGATAACTATATTAGGTATCTTTATATACTAAAGGCCATTACAGAATTGCTTGACGTAAGACTTAAGACGTATGACGTATAATGTAAACGAAAACCAATATGTACTTTTAAATGTTCCATTACACAACCTGCATTAAGACGTAAAAGCTTACGTAGAAAGTTGAAAATTTCCGTATGGTGGAATTCTTACGTTGGCCGTAAAATGTTCAACCAATGAGAACCATTCCCGCTAAAATGAAAGTTTAACCTATAATAAATGAAACGTGTTGTCACTAACCACTGCCATTTAGTCGTGTCACTGGTTTAAGAATTTTGAGGCCTATTTTAAGTTGTCCACCACCTTCTATTTAACCAACGTTTTCTCCTTTTTCTGATTAAAAGAAACATCCCCATTAAATTTCCAGCCAACAATATAAGAGGTAATTCATCCATTATCGCCTCAATATTTAATGATTAAAATAAAATAATCCTTTCTTTATTACTTTGTTTTGGTATTGAAACCGTTTTTCTTCTAACCTAAAAAATTATCTCACAACACTGACTTGTGATTGGCTTGCCATAGAACATAAAAAAAGTATTGTGTAAAATCACTTTTTAATGTTATACATCTTATGACTCTTAAGTCTTACGGTTAACTATTCTGTAACGGCCTTAATAAATATCAATAGCCCGCAAAAATGGCAACGCAAGGGAGTATTTTATATCCCCTTTAAAAACCATTTTGATATTTCTTCCTAGCTTGTTTGGTTTTCGAGCAATTCAATTTTTTCTATAGGCCGCGCGCAAACAATTTCATTTAAACGAAAATTCGCGCGCAATAAAAATACAAATTTTGCAATTTTGTCAATTTTCACCAAAGGGGTTGTTTTTTTGGGTGGTTGCGCGGCACCCCTAGAACTGATTTTTGTGGTTTTGTGATGTATAATCCTCGCACTAACAGTTACGGAAGGAAATTGTGGTGTATTTTTACTTTACCAACTGGCCTAGTATGGTGGAAAGCTTTTGTTTAAACAAAGTGTATTCAAAATTGTGTTTTTTTGCAGTTTTTTTGTAAACATCTCTGGTTGTGTAGCCCGTATCGCATTAATGAAAGAGAATCAAATTGTTCACAACGAAATTACGAAGAAAACTAGACTTATATAAACCTTTTTGCTCAACTTGTCAAACTGCAAAGCACAAAAACATTTGAGGGAGGCAATTTTTAACTTGAACAACAATAGGTAGAGAGCCCGCTGTGTAGAGTTCCTATAAATAAGACGCCCGCGTCATGGAATTTTACCGGAAGCGACGTCAAAATGGGAGGATGCGGGCAAATAAGAAGAGGCAGCCTACTTTTTTGTTTCATTTAAGAAAACAGAAAAAAAAAACTTTGCGGCAAATTAAGTCTGGTAGCCCACTACAATCTCATTGCATACCTCAAAACCTACATTTTGACGTAAGTTTGATTCATGTATTCGATGACACAAAAATCGTGACTGGAAGTGACGTCAGAATTCCATGACGCGGGCAAAATTTGCAAAAATGAAAGTGGCTCCCTGTATGTCTGTGGTAGTACTTACTCACTCACACAAAGATTTTCATATATCTTATTCATAGGAAATCTATACAGCCGGCTCTCCACTTACAATGCATATTATTATTTTAACTAAACTTTAGAAGAGTATAAACCTAGTGAAGTTAGGCCATCGTGTAAAGTTTCAAGTTAAATTTGTCTATAGAAACGACAAGAAAACAATTGCGAATTCGGAAATGAAGTCGTTGATTATTTAGGGGTATCAGGTCGTACAACAAAGATACAAACACACCCAAATCATTGTATTATTAGTAAAATAATCTGCTGCAAAATTAAATTAAACATTCGATGTAAAATATTGGCCATTTTGCTTTTAGACATTTACTTATTTACCATTTATACCAGTTATTAAGTACGTTAAGTGCATATGTTCCTCTGATTTGTTTAAGAAGTGTATGATTATAACCATTATGGAATTTGAATTTAATTTCATTTACTCAAGATACAAAACGAAATAAAAACATCTATTAAATCGTTCATAAATACATAAAAAGGCCATACATTAAACGAATTGTAGGTACCAATTTAATAACTTGAAAGCAAAAAATAGTTACTTACATTTACAGCCATGTAGTTGGAATTCCTACATATATTTCATCTACATAATATACTTTAATCAGTTGACTAGCAATTGAACTAATAATAATCGACACAACATTATTATTACACTAGTATTAAGTTTTATATTTACACTACACTACTTATTTAATTAGAAGAGGAACGTCAAACGTATCTACACATCACAAACGACATCACAGCCATAAGTAAACGCACATGACTAATCTGTTCAATCGCCAGCCGCCAGACGCACACGTATCGCCTGTCGATTTCGTGGAATCAAGTCTGCTGTGGAGGAACACAGCAACAAAATATCGCGTTCCGTGCAACGAACACAGCATACCGAGAAGAGTCAAGGTGGCGTTGATGCCGCTAGGCCGTCTACGTTGTCACCGTACGAGGCGCTATGTTGACAAATTGTGTATTATTGTATATTGTTATGCATCTCAGTTTAGTTTAAATCTAATTCAAACGAAAATAACTTGTAATAAATGAAACAGAAATTGGTATAGTGAGTGTTAGGGTTGATTTCTGCAAGTCTGTTCGTTAGTGTCTAGTGCTGTGGTTGTTTGCTTCGTGGGTATTATGGCGATATTATAGATTGTGCAAGGTATGAACTAAAATCAAAGCACTGGTAATTACGGAGGTGAGTACTGTGTCAACTCTGTATAAAATAATCATAATTTGGGACAGTTTAACCTTAAATTGAGGTATTTATGCGTTTTAATACGCTTTTAAACTCGCTCTAAGAGAAAATTAGGAAGTAGAAGCAAAAAACGGTCATAGTTAGACAAAAATTAATTGCCTTGTGAATATTAAAATACCAACGATTTATTTAAATATTTCTATTACGTATGTGTAGGTCTACTCTACTGTATGATTTATGTTAACTTGTAAATTCACACTCCTAAGATTTCTTCATGTGATAAACTAGTAAAATGGAAATAATTATGATCAAAACTATTTTGTATACACTAATCAAATACAATGTTTACTTACGTTACATTAAACATGATTATATAGAGAAACCGCTGCATAAGGTGTCACTACTTCTACATCCAGATTTCCTAAAGTCTCTTTAAAGGAAACCATCTTGAATATATATGCACTCTAATATGTAGAAATAAGTAATTGATCATATAATTTTAATAATAGGAAGGTATAATATTTGAGGCTGATGTTATAAAGAAAATTGAGGCGTTATCTCCTAGCATATAGGTACGCCATAAACGAAGTTTCTTGACTCTTATTAGCTTAATTTACCTATTTCCACTATTTATGATTTCAATCAAATGTCATTTCAATACCTAGGTACGTGTACCAAATTTCAAGCGAATATCTCAATTACTTCCACATCCACGGAGTGGATGTGGAAAAAAAGTTTCAACATTTTTCTTTTGCTCAAATAGCCTTAGACTGTCATAAAACGTCGAGATTTTAAATTCGAGCGAAAAAAATGTTCTGTCTGTCTGTCGGTGTCTGTAACTTTTTTTTTGTGCATACCTTTTCTCAAGAACGGTTCAAGATTTTGACTTGGAATTTGGAACCATATGCAGGTAAAGCAATCTAGTAAGAAGACAGAAATTTGAGATTTGGTGTATATACTAGAAGCCAAGGCCTCCGATTTGTTTATATTTTACGCTTTCACCCTACTACCCCACTCCATTATTAAAGGGGTTGATAAAATAAAATTGAGATATTCACGTATGTATTATAACGACATCTGGAACTAGACTGTATTTTGAGATTATTCCGTTGAAGGGTTGGGGGTTGAATAGGAGTAAATAGGAGAAAATAAGTAAAGCAAGCTGGTGAAAGTACAGAAACTTGGGATATGGTGTATATACTAGAAAGCAAGACCTCTGATTTTTTATAATATTTTTCAACCTCCTCCACCACCCCCACTCAATCATTAAAGGAGCTGATAAAATAAAATTGAGATATTCACTTGGAATTTGGTACACGTATGTGTCCCCACCACCTCCATTTCATTATTAGAGAAGTTCATAAAATGAAATTGAGATATTCACTTGAAATTTGGTACACCTGAGTATTGTAATGACATCTGATTATGATGATTCCGTTAATGGGGGGGGGGGGGTTAAATAGGGGAAGTAAGTAAAGCAATCTAGCAAGTGTCCGGAAACTTCAATCTTGGCATATATTCTAGAAGCCAACGCAACGTCTCAAATTTGCCTCAAATATACTATTAAAATTTTATTACTAATTATTTCCGCATACTAGAGTGCAACTATAGTCAAGATGTTTTATCCTTTAAAGGGATTTGGATGGAATATCTGGATGTGGAGGTAGTGATTCCTTAGGCAGCGGTTTTTTATTATAATATTTGATAAATTTACCAATAGGTTGATGTGTTTTTTTACATGTGGAAAATATTTATAAGCATAATAAAATACCCACATATATTCATTCAGTGAATACTCACCGTAATCTATACGTCACTTCATCATTATCCTTCTGACTAATTAATATTTAATATAATATTGACAATATTCAGAAGGGAGTACTTATATATTAAATATTTTTAATGCAGTAAATTTTATTTGCACTTTACGTATACTATCGCTTATATTTTCAAATAGACCTTAAATAATGCAATAGTAATTTTGTCACACATATGCAAAACTATTCTTCTTTCATAATAATAATACTGAACCGTTTTTCGCTTTCAATAACGTTAAATAAAAAGGTACTTATTTACTGTTTTGAAATTATTAAATTTCTTTTAAATGAGTATTGCCAAAGATTTTATTTAGAGAAAAAAAATGCAGGCTAAAATATAAGTTCTTTCTATTTGTACATAGTATATTCTCTGAATATTATAAGGCATTTGAGCTTTTTTGTATATGTATAATATTAATTCACAAATTAAAATCGCAATGTCTGAGTAATTAGAATTTAATTTTGAAGTGATTCTTGCCAGCCTTCAAGTATGCAAATTGCTTGGGTCTAATGGGCATAAGAGTTAGCAGTGGATCTTCATCTTCTTGATAAGGCAAAATTCGATCGGATCTACATATGCTGGCTTCCAGCTATAATCACCACATGATCTGATATTAGTACAAAATTAACTACTTAATCGACATGAAAGCCTCGGGCTGTGCGGTTACATTATCAAGCCTACCATCAAAATTTGCTATTTTAAGTCACAATTATATTACATACTGAACATATAAGTTTCTCATAATCTGGTTTGTAGCTGAGTTACTTCGAGAGCTATTGTTATTATTAAACAAAAAATAAATTTGACACCATAGAATAGGTACCCTAATGTATTGAAGAAATAATCATATTGTAAGTTTTTGAATATTACAGGAAACTTTAAAGCATATTAAGTCGAAAGCATGTAAAAAAATAAATAATCTCTCCTGCTGTAAGAAATATTTCCTTGTAGTCATCTACGCCTTAATATTAAAAAAAAAACGCTTTTACTCGAAATTGAAGTCATTTGTCCCAGTCTTTGCGGAATTTAAGCTGGTATCAAATAATCCTTATGAGAATTTTTGATTTTTTTGTAGGTTTTTGTAGTAGGGAAATATATAAAAAAAATAATAGACCTCCGTGAGCGGAACGGAAAACAATAGGGTGTCAAACTTAAAAAACCGCTGCCTAAGGAATCACTACTTCCACATCCAGATTCTTCATCCAAATCACTTTAAAGGAAACATCTTGACTATATTTGCACTCTAGTATGTGGAAATTATTGGTCATAGAATTTTAATATTTGGGGCAGATGTCATAGAAAAGTTTGAGGAGCTGGTTTCTATCATGTACGTTAAAAATGAAGTTTCTAGTTTACCGTACTTATTTTCCACTATTCACAACCTACCACCTCGCACCCCTTCAATGCAGTCATCTCAATCAGATGCTACTACAATACATACGTGTACTAACTTTCAAGTGAATATCTCAATTTGATGTTATCAATCCCATTAATAATGAAGCGGTGGTGGAGTTTGAGAAATATTAGAAAGAAATCTGAGGCCTTGGTTTCTAGTATATACACCGAATCCCACATTTCTGTACTCTTACCAGCTTGATTTACTTATTGTTAACCCCAACCCTTCTACGGAATCATCCCAAAATATAATCTAGTTCCAATGTCGTTATAATACATACGTCTACCAAATTACAAGTAAATATCTCAATTTTATTTTATCAACCCCTCTAATAATGTAGTAACGGTAGTGGATGGGTTGAAAAATATTATTAAAAAATCTGAGGCCTTAGCTTCTAGGACATACACCGAATTTCAAGTTGCAGTACTCTTACCAGCTTTCTTTACTTATTTTTCCCTATTTACCTCTACTTACCCCCATTCCTTCAATGCAATCATGTCAAAATATAATCCATATTTAGATATAGTTATAATACATAAATGTACCAAATTTCAAGTGCAAATTTAAATTTAATTTTATCAACTCTTTTAATAAGGGAGTGGGGGTGGTGGGGAGATGGAAAATACTAATAAAAAACCTGAGACCTTCGCTTCTGGTATATACACCAAATCCCAAATTTACTAACTTGCTTTACTTATTTTCCCCTATTTAACCCCCAACCCTTCAACGGAATCATCTCAAAGTATAATCTAGTTCCAGATGTCGTTATAATACATACCTGTACCAAATTTCAAGTGAATATCTCAATTTTATTTTATCAACCCTTTTAATAAGGGAGTGGGGGTGGTGGGGGTTGAAAAATATTATAAAATAATCTGACGCTTTGGCTTCTAGTACATACACCGAATTTCAAGTTTCTGTAGTATTACCAGCTTGCTTTACTTATTTTCTCCTATTTAACCCCCAACCCTTCAACGGAATCATCTCAAAATATAATCTAGTTCCAGATGTCGTTATAATACATATGGGTACTAAATTTCATGTGAATATCTCAATTTCATTTTATCAACCCCTTGAATAATGGAGTAGGGGTGGTGGGGGGCTGAAATATATTATTAAAAAATCTGAGACCTTGGCTTCTAGTACATACACCGAATTTCAAGTTCTGTACTCATACCAGCTTGTTTTACTTATTTCCCCCTATCTATCACTAAATAACCCCCAACCCTTCAACGGAATCATCTCAAAGTATAATCTAGTTCCAGATGTCGTTATAATTCATACGTGTACCAAATGTCAAATGAATATCTCAATTTTATTTTATCAACACTTTTAATAATGAAGTAGGGGTGGGGTGGGGGTTGAAAAATATTATAAATATTCTGATACCTTGGCTTCTAGTACATACACCGAATTTCAAGTTTCTGTAGTCTTACCAGCTTGCTTTACTTATTTTCCCCTATTTACCCCTATTTAACCCCCAACCCTTCGACGGAATCATCTCAAATTATAATCTAGTTCCAGATGTCGTTATAGCACATACGTGTACCAAATTTCAAATGAATATCACAATTTTATTTTATCAACACTTTTCATGTTGGACCTTTTCGTGGTGGGGGTTGAAAAATATTATAAAAAAAATCTGACGCTTTGGCTTCTAGTACATACACCGAATTTCAAATTTCCGTACTCTTACCAACTTGTTTTACTTATATTCCCATATTCACCCCAAATTAACCCCCAACCCTTCAACGGAATCATCTCAAAATATAATCTAATTCCAGACGTCGTTATAATACATACGTGTACGAAATTTCAAATGAATATCTCAACTTTAATTTATCAACCCCATTAATGGGGTTGGGGTGGTGGGGGGTTGAAAAATATTATAAAAAAATATGAGTCCTTAACTTCTAGTACATACACCGAATTTCAAGTTTCTGTATTCTTACAAGCTTGCTTTACTTATTTTCCCCTATTTACCCCTATTTAACCCCCAACCCTTCACCGGATATCCTCAAAAAACAATCCAGTTCTAGATCTCGTTATATTATATACGTGTACAAAATTTCAAGTCAATATCTTAAACCGTTCCGGAGAAAACGTGCGGACAAAAAAAGTTACAGACAGACAGACAGACCGACAGACAGAAAATTTTTTTTTCGCTCAAATTTAAAATCTCGACGTTTCATGACATTCTAAACCTATTTCACGAATAAAAGTTTTTGAAAATTTTTTTGCGATTACTTACTATACTTCCAATCCACTACGTGGATGTGGAAGTAAAATATATATTTTTGGAAATAACGTTTAATATTAGTAAGAAAAATAGAAAAAATATTGGAGATCAAAATTAAAGAGCACAAAATTGGACAAAATAAATGTACTTACAAAAAATGTCGCATATACAGGGTGTTCCATAAGTAATTTTACACAGAGCAATGGCAGATACCTTACGTCAAAATATTACGATTTAACCAAACTTACCTTAGTCCAAAAGTTGATAATAACAGAGATACAGGGTGTCAAATTCAAATTATCTTTTTGTTTTTTTTTTATATTTTTTTTAAAAAAATTGAAAGAATCTATATTTTTGTATTAAAAATGCGTTTCTAGATGAAAATTATAATTCATAAGGAACGTTTAACAAAAATGTTTAAAATCTTTCATTTTATGATCTATGATTTGGGTGGAACAGTACAGGTTTGTCCCACTGTGCCTCGTATTTAGGAGGTCTCTCAGTGTTGTGTTTCAGATAAGAATATATTATTATAATTTCAGAACGTCATGTTATTGACGTTGAATACTTTTCACTGTTTTTTTGTATGTAGATATATATCCTTTTAATTCAATATATTTTTTATATAAATCTCATTACTTTAAACCTATCTCTCACATTGATCTAGTTCAAAGGGGTTAGAATTTCAACAAACCTATGTGATAGATGAGAAAGATAAGAATTCTTAAGCGCTGTGCTAAGTTTACTTTATTCTTAACCGAGAGTTTTCCTGGAAAGTGAAAACATCGACCTATTTCAGTTTTTTCTTGTGTAAGGATTGCCCGTAAATCCAACCATGACCCGATTTAGTGTTAGTCTGATAACTTTCACGAGTGTAATCTGCTCTTCGAATTATTTCCTACTAGGTAATGTAAGATCAAGTGTATTTGTTAAAGAGACGTTATGTTTTGTTTATAAAAATATACCTAGTACAATAAAAGAGGATATATGATTGAAAAAATTATACAATGAAATTTGTATACATGTCCAATTTGATCCATTCAAGAATCCATTAGTCTGCAAGTGATGTCTACGATTGTGGATAAACATTTTTGAGAAGGGGTGAAAAAGTACGTTAAATTATTTCGAAAAGTTGGAGTGTTTGCGTAAAATTTCAAGAAACTGGTTAGCCTCTAGTCTTCATTTTTGATGGAGGAGAATTTCGTGATATTTATAATTTAAAATAACCATTTTACCATTTACCACGTACTTATTTACCTGTTTTGCGTAATTCATCATAAGCAGTTTATTATATTTAAACAAATGACACGTCTAATATATTTATAATTTAACAAATTATTTTTTAATTCGTTTGCTCTTTTCGCATTCATTGATCTCAATTACAGTTTTAGAAATAGCCATTTGAATATAAACTAAACTAAAACTAAACCATTTTATAAAAAAAATTGCGATCTTTGAAAAAAACGGTTACTAATAATTTTTAATAACCATTTTTTATATACCGTACAATTTAAAAAAGACCTTTATCCTTTTTTAGTGGCCCAGTTTCATGTAGATCTACAAAATTTATACAATTATGGCAGCCCTGTTGAAATCACCATTTTGAAGAATCAACTTTTCATATAAGATTCAATAACAACTACTCCGAAAATATTTGACTGTTGTTCAAGCTGCGCACAGTGGGATAAAGATATATAATAATAGAGAAAAATCGTTCTCCGGCTCAATTTTTAAGACATTTACTTTTTTTAAAATAGTCAGGAAACATCAGTGTTTCACGTCCATTTTTTTTTAATAGTTACTTTTATGAGATTAGGAAATATATTAAAAGTATGAAAAATATTTAAAAAAATTAAAATATTTTTATTTTATGATGACAAAAATGTATCCTAAATATATTTTCAAGTTACTATATAGGTTCCTTTCATTCCGAAAATTGTGGTTCCGAGCCTCTAAAATATGAGACAACCACCGAAATATGAAGAAACACCCCTTTTAGGGTCTGTCTATTCAGCTTTCATTTGAATATTAATTTTAATAATACATTTAGCCTAATTTTATTAAAAGGGGTTAACTATAGAGGGTGAAAACTACCTCTAAAATTATGTGAAATGAAAAATGCTTGTTTAAAATTTTCGTTTTGCTACTTGCTTTCGATTCGAATCGATGGCCATTTCTAATCGAAACAGTATTATTTTAACCCACTCTTGGGGGTAAAACTACTCTTAACTACCCTTAGAACCCCTGAATTTAAATGCAATAAAAATAAAATTCAAATATCACTTTCTTGCATATTTAAGGTATTTTAAATGTATTAACAATTATTAAAAAATGTTTACTAAATTTTTTCAGCATTTTAGGGGGTAAAACCACCCCTAAATCGACATGAAGAAGAAATATGATAACAAAGTTCTCTTTTACTATTAGCTTTCAATTCGAATCAATGACAATTCTTAAACCAAAGTAAATACAAAATTTTCATTTTATTAAGACAAAATCTGTTTTCTTAATATATTACTTCCACATCCACGTAGTGCATTGGAAGTATAGTAATCGTAAAAAAAAAATTGGTACACGTATGTATTATAACGACATCTGGAACTGGATTATATTTTTTTTTCTTGAAATGGGTTTAGAATATCATGAAACGTTGAGAGTTTAAATGCGAGCGAAGAAAAAAATTCTGCCTGTTTGTCTGTCTGTCTGTAACTTTTTTGTCCGCACGTTTTCTCCGGAACGATTTAAGATATTGACTTAAAATTTTGTACACGTATATATTACAACGAGATCTAGAACTGAATTGTCTTTTGGACATATTCGGTAAAGTGTTGGGAGGTAAATAGAGCTGGAGCTAGAGCTGGAACTGGATTATATTTTGAGATGATTCCGTTGAAGGGTTGAGGATTAAATAGGGGTAAGTAAGGGAAAATAAGTTAAGCAATCTGGTCGGAGTACAGAAACTTGAAAGTTGGTGTATGTACTAGAAGCCAACGCCTCAAAAATTTTTATAAGATTTTCCATGCCCCCACCACCTCCACTTCATTATTAAAGGGATTGATAAAATAAAATTGAGATATTCCCTTGAAATTTGGTATACGTATATGTAATAATGACATCGGGAACTATATTATATTGTTGGATTAGTCCGTTGAAGGGTTGGGGGTTAAATAGTGGAAAATAAGTAAAGCAAGCTGGTAACAGAACAGAAACTTGAAATTCGGTATGTGTACTAGAAGATAAGGCCTCAAACTTTTTATAATATTTTTCAATATTTCAATATAGAAACCAAGAATTATTAAATAAAAATATTATTAAAATTCTATGACCAATAATTTCCACATACTAGAGTGCAAATATAGCCGAAATGTTTTCTTTAAATTTTTCTATGATATCTGCCATAAATATTATTAAAATTCTATGGTAAATAATTTCCACATACCAGAGTGCAAATATATTCAAGATGTTTCCTTTAAAGTGACTTGGACGAGAAATCTGGATGGGGGAAGTAGTGATTCCTTAGGTAGCGGTTTTTTTAAGCAATTTTGTTTAACTTGAAATTTTGTTATTCCGTTCATAATTTATTGGGTCTAAAGTTTACCATAACCGACATAAAAAAACAATAAAGTCTTACAACAGTAATTTTTCTGGTGATATTAAATTTTTGGCTGGACTATTGTAAAAATGCCCTATGGTTATATACTTTGATACAATTGATATCATCTTTATATTCGATTGTTTTTATAAAAATGTTTAAATAAATTTTCATATATTTTTTCTTCAAGTCAATTTAGGAGTGGTTTTGCCTCCTAAAAGGCTGAAAGTATTTAGTAAAATATTTTAAAAATTAATAATACATTTATAATACCATAAAAATGCAAAAAGCTAATATTTGAAACTTAATTCTTTTATTACACTGGAATTTAGGAGTCTTGAAGGGTAGTTAAGGGTAGTTTTACCACCAAGAGGAGGTAAAAATAATTTTTTATTGTTTAGCAATGGCTACTGATTCGAATCGTAAGCAAGTTGTAGTATTTAGTTATTTGTGTAGTAGAAAATCAATTTTAAAGAAGCTTTTTTCAGTTTAGGGATAGTTTTCAGCCTCTCTAATTAACCCCTTTTAGTCAAATTTGGCTCAATTTATTATTTAAGATTAATATTAAAACATAAAAAAAAACCTAAATGGAGTGTTTTTCCATATTTCGGGAGTTATCCCATATTTTAATATTTTGGACACATTTTTTTCATCATATAATAAACATATTTTAATTTTCTTAAATATATTTCATACTTTTAACAATTTTTTAGCCTCAAAAAATTTATACCTAATTAAATAAATCGGAGGCTGATGTTTTCTGAATATTTACAAAAAAAATATTTAAACGTCTTAAAAATTGAGGCAGAGGACGATTTTTGTTCATTCTTATATGTTTTTATCCCATTGTACTGCGCTGTCGCCATAATTTTAAATGCTCTCGACTAGAAAGTACTTCTTTCCGATTTTGCTCGCCTTATACTAAATGTAGCTTTATAAAAAAGAATATGGAATCACAACCGAGTCATATTCTAAGTCATCCCAGAGAAATCAATGTATGAACATTAAAACAAGACATACGGCTCGAACTAAGACCCTCCTCCTCTGTAAAAAATTCGCTCAAAATATTCACTGTAAACAAGGTACTTAATGGAAGTTTGTTTCTATTTCACGTTTACAAATAACGCTGGAACTAGCTGATAAATTTCACGCGTCTGTTACAAAATGGCTAACATTCAAGAAATTAGACCGATTTCCGCTCTAACTGAAGATTTGTTACCTACAACGTGATAGTAGCAGATTTTCCACAATAATTTTTTGGGATGATGCGTTCAAAGAAAGTCTCGTCAAGTAGAGCAGGAATGTGTGTCGGACATACTTCAAGGAGACACGAAAATCGTCGCTTTAGTGGAATTACTTCATGACAAAAATTATGAATGAACATAACGCACACTCAAGGCATAAGCAATTATTAAAAAATTGTTGCATTTTTGCAACGAAAGAGATTAGTACCGAAAAAGAATCTAAGATCTTGACATATCTCACAGAGGCGCAAACTAAAAAGTATCTCATGCCAAGGGTTGGTGTAATTGTTTGTAGATTTGAGGCCTGTTTCCGGGAAGAATTGTTCCAGTTTGCTTTAGACAATATCGGAGATTTGGAAATTATAGTTCCATATATACCAGATACAAAAACCAACGTACCACGAATTTTTTCATTATTATTGATATATTGTGTTATGAAATGTATATAGTAGGATTCCATTCAGCGGACACTAAGGATGGATTTTTCGTTAAACATATTAATAATGAATATACCAAGACTCCAGTTGGAATCAACACGTTCTTCAGTCCAACTTGAAGGAAAATAAAAATTTACTGTTATTAATACATTCATTAATTGATTATTAAATCTAACAAGTGAGTGTTTTATTTATTATTATCGTAACTATGCATATGTGAAAAGCTTCAAGTCGACCGGATATATGAAAATAGTCAAAGCTTAATTACAAGATTTGACCCTAACTAAAAAGTAGAATAAATAAAATCTAGTGAGCAATGAACTAAATATCTGTTAATTTTTATTAATTCATTTTCATTAAAGTTTTTTCTTTATATGACGAGTTTGAGGCTATTTTTTCTGCATTAATAATCCAATTTGTAGATGAACCTTATATGTACTGGAACATCGAAATGTAAATATTTACATGGGAAGTGGGAACAGAGATACGAACAGTTCTTGTTATTAAATTTAAGACCGTACTATTCTCATGTGTATTTTCTTTCTACTGGCCCTATATGACTACCCTCTGGCATTCACTGTACCAAAAGATATTTTGAGTAAATAATGGAAAAAATAATAAAATAATATTTACTGAACACAAAATAAATATGCATGTTTTATTTCCATAAAATTGTTATTTTTGTACAACTTTTACCACGTATAATGTTAGCGCCTATATTATTCTCGACGAAACAAGTTTAGGGTATTTTTTGTTTTATTTTATAGATAAATAGAAATACTAAAATGATTGCTGATCGTTTAAGGTTACCGTTGCTGCCACCTAGGACGAATATTTAAAAGTGAATTATTGTTTGTTTGCTTATAATTGTAAAGAAATATTTCATTACCTACGATGAAATCATTAATTTTCAAATTGACAGAATCAAAAGTCAACTATGGTTTTTGCTGTGTGCATTGAAGTTGCTGCTGATGTATTTTAATTTCATAAATTATTCGAAAAAAATGTAATGCAATAAAACAAATTAAATGAAAGTAAAGAAAATTCAATTTGTACTATTTATGTTTTGTTCATTTTATCTTTGGCACTCTGTAATAGAAGATGAATGAATATCACAAATAAGGAAACAGTAATGTATGTACACATTCAGATTCTCCATCCTATTCTCGTTAAAGGAAAACATCTTGACTATATTTTGCGCTCTAGTATGTGTTGATAATTCGTCATAGAATTATTTTAATAATATTTTAGGCGGATGTCTCTGAAGTTTCTGGGCTCTTTTTAGCTTGCTTTACTTATTTTCCGCAATTTACCAGTTGTCATTACAATATATACGCACACCAACTTTCAAGTCAGTCAATATCTCAATTTTATATATACAGCAAAGCTTGCCTTACTTATTCTCCTCTATTTACCCCTATTTACCTCCCCAACCCTTTATATTCGTAGAACAATCCCGTTCCAGATCTCCTTCACTGAGAGAAAAATTTAATAATGGTAAATAAAAATTTAATTGTAACAAATAAAAAGTTGTGTACTATTTGGGACAAGAGAACACTTTAATTGTGCTAGATAAAATAGAGTTGTTGATCCTGTTTACTTGTCATAAATAAAAGATACCAAGTGAAAGTAGTTTCCTATTGTAAATAAATAATTTATTAGTGACAAATAAACATATACTTACTGTGGTAAGTAAATAGTATATTTGCAGCAAGTAGATAATTTAAGTACTATTAGTAGTTTTACTAGCTGAATTTTATAAATTATTTAAAGGTACATTTTCACTCGATCGCTAAAAATAAAAACTCTCGATTTTTTTTGGTAGCATCTCGTAGAATTGTTTGAAAGTCCAACAAAATTATTATCTTAATCAACTTTGATCAAATTTAGATAATTTTTTTTGACTTTCGAAAAATTCTGGTGGGTGTCCCAAAAAAAAGTCGAATCTTCATTTTATGGACTATCAGTATAAATTACTGTTAAACTCTTAATTTGAAAATAATATGCAAATACATTTTATTATGATGAACACTATAAAAATTATTGATAATTTTAGGTTAGGTATCTGTGCGCGGAAAATAAAGCCTCCAATGATTTATAAAATTTAGCTACTAAAACTACAATATACAAGTAAAGGTGCAAGTATACTATAGGCTTACCGAATGAAGTAAATATATTTGTAAGTAGTGCATGAACAGTTTGGTCATTATGCGTATATATATGCATTTGATTCTTCTATTTGAAATGTTTCATCCTATATTGCATAGATTTTCCATTAGGGGAAAAGTATAAGATATCTTCCTTTAGCGAAAACTTTGTATAGGTATCTGAAAATGGTTAGGTACCTAATCAACTTTTGCACCTTTACATACCGAACCACATTAACAAATGATAAATTCTTCTATTCTGTATGACGAAATGTACTCACGAGTCGATACCGAACGAAACTCGAAGACCCACGAATTAAATGATTTAATAACCACAAGAATTCGAGTATTTGGATTGAGAAAAAAGTTGTTTTGTCACAAATCGTAGAGAAAATCTTACTAATACCTATCTTTAGAAAATTTGCTTTGATTGTGGTAGCTACATACAGGGTGTAATTAGTTTCATGTCATTAAAGAAACTGGTGGTAGGGAACGACAAGACAAACAAAAAGAACCTTATATAACATGGGGTCTAAAGCTCATAGCTTTGGAGAAAAAAAAAATGAACAAAAATTTCGCAAATTTTCAATAAAATTTTTTGAGAACTGCTGGAATATTGAGGTAGGTTTAGATCTAGATCTAATCTGAAGAAAACCATACTCTAAATCTCCCTTGTGCAATATATTAGTTACTGTCGGTGTTTGGTTATGTACACACGTCCAACCCGCCGTTCGTTGTTTTTGTTATTTTTGAATTTCGCGTCATTGTGTATTCATAGTTAAGATTTATTTTATTGACTTACCGTTCAAGTTGTCAAATTCTTGATTACGTACAGACACAACTTACTTGTTCGTTCTTTTTGTATTCCTTTTTGGCCTTTGTACCAAGTTATTATTTTATTTTTCTTTATTGACAACGTTAGTTGATAGTTTAGTGTTTAGTGTTGAACGAAGTGCGTATGTACTTAATTCAACGCACCGAACTGCGTATTGATGCAGATGCAGAGATTTTGAATCATTTAGGTAGGTAGTAAGCTTTTAACCCAGGACACTCATTTATGTTAGAAATGTTAATAAACCACATTTAAATTTTCTAAATTATAAACAATCCAATATTTTGTTCAGAATTAAAAAACACACATGTAAATAAATGCTCTATTTAAACCTCCATGGCCATTATTTGCTTGCAATTGTGCACGAAAATAGAACGAATTATTTACCTCTTTATACTTGCCTCAGTTCAGTTGAGGCGGTCTGTCAAAGGCGATCGATTGTCCTTTGACAACGCGTGTGCCGGCGAGCACTTTCTCATGACAATTTAAAAGTTGTATGATTGGGAAGTACAAGTCCATCGACCAAGAAAAGCAGTGGTTCTCAATAGTTGTCTACCATAATATTAAATATGTTAACCTAGATCAGTGTTTTAATGACATGAAACTGATTACACCCTGTATATAATTACTCCTAAGAACAGTTTAATTGGAGCAATTATTATTAAACACATGTATTACCTGTTTATTACTTGTAGAAGAGTACGTTGATAGGAACAGGTATCTGTTTTTAGAAATATCATTTTATTTATAAGAAATGTTACATCGACTTGTCCAAATTAAAAAAATATTTGTTTCCATTAAATTATTGTTAGCAATAAAAGTACCTAGTCGGTTTTTCTCAGTGTTATAGTACATGTGGGTATAAAATTACAAGTCGATATCTTAAACCGTTCCAGATAAAACGTGCGCACAAAAGGAAAGTTATAGTCAACAGACAGATCAACAAACCGACAGACAGACAGGAAAAACTTTTCTCAACGTTTCATGACATCCTAAACCTATGTCAAGAAAAAAAAACATTTTTTTTACGATTTCGATACTTCCATTCCACTACGTGAATGTGAAACTAATTTCGCACTCCTCTTTTGGAAGGAGGTTTCACTGATCCTCTGGCATTACATCAAAGAATGCAGCTCTGTTGGAGCGTTGGAGCCCGTTCCAAGTTATTGGACCCTTCTGACGACGATGCTCATCTCTGTCATATTATTGTCATATTTCAATATACAGTTTAACTCTAAAATTAAAATAACTTCAAATAATGGTTTAATCACTAGTCAAGTATAGCATTCGATGCTTTTAAGTTCCTAAAAACTACTTATTTCTTTATTTATCACACGAAATAATGAAGGTTGTGTATTTATAACATCATAAATGATATACTTTTACTATTGAGTTATCACTTTAACATAGTTTCACGTTGTATTCTCTAGAATTGCAAACAAATTCAACGTTCTTCGTGCATTTGAAACAGTATTTGATTCAAATAGCAAAGCTACTGTTGACATCCAATGAAACTTATTGATAGATGCTCAAACATTTTATAGATAATAGCTCCTTCAAAATAGCATAGAAGGAGGTCGTATGACTAGGGTACAAAATCTGTTACTCAAACAAAACGTAAGTTTAGTCAGTTGTACGGATTACATCCCCCCAAATGCTCCCACTCGAGTGTCAGTTTTCTGAATTGTAGACAGAAATACATTCAACAGACGATTCCCCATATATGCGAATTCAGCTCGTATAACTTTCCTTGCACTGAGCAAATTGATAGGCTTATTGTCAAAAATCATTTAGTTAAATACGATACCTATATGTCTTAGTAATATATTAGGTCCTCAATGTTGTAATGAAATATATAATTGCGATTCGTTTTAATTAAAACAGCTTTTGTAAATGCTATTTACAATCGCTGTAGCGTAGGTAGTAAAAGACATTGAAATGCACATTAAGTCGTTACTCATGCATTCATCGAAGTACAATGAACATTACTTAAATGCACTTTGGAAATAGTTGCTAGCATTTATTTTCTACAATTAAGATAGATTACCATTAGTGCCTCTTACGGGAGAGACCGTAGAGATTCTTATGTTTGATTTTAATTTAAGGATGTAATTTGAAATAGCAGAAAGATGCATAGCTAATAAATTGTACACTTAGGGTAGGATAGGGCTAAGTTATTTTTGTAGTCCATGATTCTCTAGAAAATGTTTGAGGGATGGAGACGTTCCATATCTCTGCTTTTAGTTAAATGGATATTATTTTTTTTAATGGTGGCTCTTAAGTTGAAACTTCTGGTGCAGTAAATATACATTTTAATTTACGCAGATTTGTTATATACATTGAATTACGTTTAATTTTTTTATAAGTTTTTATTCAACGTCACATGCTTTTCTTGCAATTCAATTTTGAACCACTTCTAATTGATCTATTGACTTTAAATTTTGCACAAATATGTACAGTGTTATCGAGAAGGAGCGAAGGTCGCGTGACACAGAAAAGTCACTAAAATTATCAAAATTGATTTCTATTCTACGTACATTATTTAAACTAATTTCCTATGTTACTAGACCAGGGAATACTGAAATGCAAATGGCCGCCACTTTGTGATCAGCTGATTGAACGTGTTGTTTTAACTGTATATGTTGCGAATTTCGCGATGTTTTAAAACTTAATTTTGGATTATTTAACATCCACGACTATCCTTAAGCATTTCATGTGGGGAATTTTGTTTGTTAAGATGGAGACGAGCTTATATTTTACGAAATTGTCTTGTGGTATACAGACAGATGTATGGAAAAAAGTTGGTGCCATCAGTATAAATCCCTATATATTAAATAAAGAAGACTTTAGTACAGATGCCGATGTATTTCCAAATGTTACACATACATATATTGTAATTATATGATTTTTGAGAGGAGTACATAATTAAAAGAATAAGTAAAAGATATTCAAAAAATCGAAGCTTACAAAGTTGGCGTGTTCCAACCTCAACTTCGAGGTAAATTAATAAGCACTGGCGCCATTTCTTATTGCCACCCATAATTAATAACTTGGCAGTTTGTATGATATAATGTCCACAAAGGTACTTACATAATGAATAGTTTGATCAGTTTCCATTTAACATCTTGGGAACTTGGGTTTGTTGTCCCCAAACCTACCTATATAAATCACTAACAGCCAGTACCATAAACAACGCCAAAAGAATCCTTTCAGAGAAGGATACTATATTCTAAAAGTTGACTCTAAGTATAAGGTATCCTTTACTTAAGCGATTCTTTTGGCGTTATTTATGGTACGGGCTGTTCCAGCCTGTACCATAAATAACACCAAAAGTATCCTTTAAGTAAAGGATACTTTATGCTTAAAGAAAACTTTTATTATAAAGTATTCTTTTCTAAAAGGATGCTCTTGGCGTTGTTTATGGTACTGGCTGTAAGTCACTGTCGCCAATGTGCAAGTGTTATAAGTATCACAGAATAGTGTGAGTGGCATGCAAAATATCTTTAGGGAGCGGCACATTCAGTCTTTCTCGATCTCCCTGTACTATCAATAACGATATAATATTTTTGGGTAAGATCCGTAGAAAATAAACTATGAGTCAAATGAGTCTGTTTACCTTCATCTTAATTTACCACTTCTTTTTTGGTAACAAGTTATAATAAAACAGTTTATATAAAATATAATGTTTACTTATTGACTCAGAGGTAAGTCAATATGGGGGAAATTTTATTTCACAATTTTTAGAGGTAATTTTTTTTAAACGGTTTGATTTCTTTCAATAATTTTCAGATACCTCAAATGTGGTTTCTCCAAAAAGGAAACGTTTATTGTTTTCAATTTTAACATTGATCTCAGAGAATTCTCATCTATGAAATTTCATCTAAATCTCCAAAAGTTTGTCAATTTCAGTAGACCTATTAGATTCGCCATTTTTGACTTTTGCCATCAGATTCAAGACCAATTATTGTCCGAAAATACTAAAATACTAATTTTAATGCAATTTCGATTAAAGTTACTACTGCGCATTCGCCAAATTCTTGAACAGAGAAAACTTTCTCATATTTTTTTCACCTAATACTAGACACAACTTGATGAAATTCTCACCAAGTCATATAGTGCAGTAGAATAAGGAATCAGCTTCGGAATCCTTTGTAACAAGGCCGGACTTTTTTCCGCTTTCTTTCAAATTGTAACAATAATATGTGATAAAATGTCCTCTTCCTACCAAGTGCAGCTGTAATAGTTATTATACAAAATTACGGTTTTTTGCGAATAACTTTCCAAATTTAATTTTACCGAAAAAACTGTTTAAACCAGTCGCAAGAGGAGACATTTTTTCGAAAACAGTGTGTAAGAACCATTTTTGTACAACCAAATCACTTAAAGACGTGCATTTGTTAATTAAAGTGTAATGGCTGATAGTATGTACGTATGAGCCAAAAATAAGGCGTGCTCCGTACAAAAATGGTTGATGGTTGATTAGTAAAAGCAAGAGCAAAGAGAATATGTACTTAATAAAGAAAAATACTTTACTTAGACCCACTATGGAGTACGCTCGCGTGTCGCAGGCAATGTATAAGCATTGGGATCTGTCCATAAAGCGGCATCGGCGCGTTTTCGTAGAAGCACGTCTCGTCTCCATTGTACTCATTTGCAGTCGTTAAGTTAAGCTAATTTTTTGACTTATTTCACTGCAATAAGAGGTTACAAAAATATTCTAAAGAAATCGTTTTAATTAGTCTAGAGTAACGATTGCATAAACATATAAAATAAATATTCATGCAGGTTGAATTAAGGGCTTCCTACTTTTAGGAAAATTTTGAAGTTTTCAAAATTGGCAATAGCATAGTGTTTACAATGCTGAGGTATAAAATTTTGCGAGGAGAAATTTTAGAAATACAGTTTAAAGATCCCTGGGACTCTCCGATGTTCTTCATAAGCTTTTTTAGTTCATCCCTTCACTCTATATGTCTGAGTATGTACGTGTCAGTCTGTGGCTTAATATCTTTTTAACGGATAATTATGATATGGTCCTTTTAATTTGAGAGGATATTACCAATAGATGTGAAAGCAGTCGATTGGATTTTTTTACATATTCCAGTGTTTTAACAAACGTATCATTTTTTTCTTTATCAGTGGAATTTCAAAGACTGAACATTGCAAAGATCTGGAATCCTCAGTGTTCTTACCTTTCAACAACGACGCAAGACAGTCGTGCAGTGTGTGACGCGTACTGGATTGATACGAAATTAATACCTATTCATTTAAAATTAGTGCTTTCGCTAGCACAAGAAAGAATATATAAGTAATAATGTGTTAATTGGATGTGAGTAAAAATTACTATCATAACATAAGGTTAGTTTGTGATATGATAATATGTGATAGTCGTATGTATATGTAGTTTAGAAAGTATAAAATAAGTTAAATTTCGAAAAACCGCTGCCTAAGGAATCACTACTTCCACATCCAAATTTTTCATCATAGTAATTTTAAAGGAAACATCTTGACTAGATTTGCACTATAGCATGCGAAAATTATTGGTCATAGAATTTTAATAATATTTGCAGCCGATGTCATAGAAAAGTTTGAGGTTTCTACCAAATACGTTAAAAATTAAGTTTTTAGGTTACCCTACTTATTTTCCCCTATTCACAATCTACCACGACCCACCCCTTCAATGGAATCATCTTAATCAGATGTCATTACAATACATCCGTTTACTAACTTTCAAGTAAATATCTCAATTTTATGTTATCAAACCCATTAATAATGGAGCGGAGATGGTGGTGTTTGAAAAATATTAGAAAGAAATCTGGGGCCTTGGTTTCTAGTATATACACCAAATCTCATATTTATGTACTCTTACCAGTATTATATACTTATTTTCCCATATTTACTTGTATTGAACCCTCAACCCTTCAACGAAATCGTCTTAAAATATAATCTACTTCAGATGTAGTTATAATACGTGTCCCAAATTTCAAGTGAATATCTATTTCATTTTATCAACCCCTTTAATAATGGATTAAGGGTGGTGGGGGTTGAAAAATATTACTAAAAAATATGAGACCTTGACTTCTAGGACATACGCCGAATTTCAAGTTTCTGTACTTTTACCAGCTTGCTTTACTTATTTTTCCCTATTTACCACCAATTACCTCAACTCGTTCAACGCAATGATGTCAAAATATAATCCAGTTTAAGATATCGTTATACGTGTAATGAATTCCAAGTGAAAATCTAAATTTAATTTTATCAAATCTTTTAATAAGGGAGTGGGGGTGATGGGGGAATGGAAAATATTATGGAATAATCTGAGGTCGTCGCCTCTAGTATATACACCAAATTACAAATTTCTATACTCTTACCAGCTTGCTTTACTTATTTTCCCCTATCTACCACTATTTAACCCCCAACCCTTCAACGAAATCATCTCAAAATATAATCTAGTTCCAGATGTGGTTATAATACATACGCGTACCAAGTTTCAAGTGAATATTTCAATTTTGTTTTATCAACCCCTTTAATAATGGAGTAGGTGTGGTGGGGGTTGAAAAATAATATAAATAATCCGAGACCTTAGCTTCTAGTACATACACCGAATTTAAAGTTTCTGTGCTCTCACCAGCTTGCTTTACTTATTTTTCCCTATTTACTCCTATTTAAGCCCCAACCCTTCAACAGAATCATCTCAAACTGTAATCTAGTTCCAGATGTCGTTATAATACATACGTGTACTAAATTTCAAATGAATATCTCAATTTTATTTTATCAACCCCTTTAATAATGGGGTAGGGGTGGTGAAGGGGGTTGAAAAATATTTTTAAAAAATTGAGTCTTTAGCTTCTAGTACATACACTGAATTTCAAATTTCTGTACTCATACCAGCTTGCTTTACTTATTTTCCCCTATTTTACCATATTTAACCCCCAACCCTTCAACGGTAGCTTCTCAAAATATAATCTAGTTTCAGATGTCGTTATAATACATACGTGTACCAAATTTCAAGTGAATATTTCAATTTTATTTTATCAACCCCTTTAATAATGGAGTAGGGATGGTGGGGGTTGAAAAATAATATAACTAATCTGAGACCTTGGCTTCTAACACATACATCGAATTTCAAGTTTCTGTACTCTTACCAGCTTGCTTTACTTATTTTCCTCTATTTACCCCTATTTAACCCCCAACCCTTCAACGGATATCTTCAAAAAACAATCCAGTTTCAGATCTCATTATAATATATACCTCTACAAAATTTCAAGTCAATATCTTAAACCGTTCCGGAGAATGCGTACGGACAAAAAGTACAGACAGGCCGACAGACAGGCAAACCGACAGACAAACAGACAGAGTTGTTTTTTTTTTTTTCGCTCAAATTTAAAATCTCGACGTTTCATGACATTCTAAACCGATTTCAGTAAAAAAAAAAATTGAATTTTTTTTACGATTACTATACTTCCAATCCACTACGTGGATGTGGAAGTAAAAATAAACAAAACTTATAAATTATAATAGTATATTATTCAACGAGCATATAATGATGGCTATTATTCACGAGGGTGAAGTTTAAAACTCGAGCCGCAGGCGAGTGTTTTAAATCACCAGAGTGAATAATAGCCATTATATGCGAGTAGAATACTATACTTTGTCCACGACTAATAAATAAGTATTTAATATTTGCTTAATTCATATCCATTTCATTTATCCTATTTAAGAAAGATTCATATGTCATCATATATATTTTTTTATATTTTTCGGGCAACAAGTTTAATGATGCGATCTTTGCAGCTTTCTTTATCTCTGGCGGTGCCAAATAAATCTCGTCTTCACTTCAGTATCCATTTATCTAATTATATTACTCTTCTTGAATACCTAATATGTAAAATTGTTGTAAATAACGTTGGCGTTGATATCGTACAAATTTTGACGTTTCAAATCAATTACAGAATTTCGCTTTGACACATTGTCATGGCTTACTAATAAAATAATACAGTTTGTAGGTACGTAGAAAAAGGGCTTCAAAAACAATGTTGGGGATTGTCCCGTGTTGCTAATAGATGATGCTTTGAAAAAAAACTTACTAATGTAGTTTTTGAGTGTTCATTAAAATACCTCTTCGGCATGTACCATTTGAGTGCTTCCTAGAAAACTTAGAGAGACAACACTTGTCTTTTGGTTGCTGCAATTTTGACATTTTAATTTTTTAGTAAAATGTCATTTCTTATAAACAACTGACTGTCTTCATTATTCACTGAAATCAGTGAATAATTAAATCATTATTCACTGTAGGGAATAATCTATAGCATTATCCTTGAAGAAACACATACATAATGAGTACATTATTTAATAGTCGTGGACAAAATAATATATTCCATATTAATGTAACGCCTTTATTAATTAACTTTCTCTATCCAGTTCTCTGTACTGTGACTATGCAATATGGTATGTCGAATATCGTTCTAAATTCAATAAGGCCCCAGGATGACGGATACACAACCCCCCTTGACATGGGTATCAAATGAAAGGTAAGTAAAAACGGGTAAATCAAAACTAAAATGAGTTTAATAAAATACGTAAAAAAACTTCTAAAAGCAGCGCGTTTATAAGTGTACTAAAAAGAAAAAATAAATTGTAAAATTTATATAGATTATATTATAATTAAAAGCGTTGAGAGCAAAATGTTGTAAGATTTAAGAAGTACATCAATGTATACTAAGGCAATTAATGATTATATTACCCAAGGACTATTGACAAAACTTTCACAGCATCTATTTGCGCTCAAAGATTTTTGTTTCATTCATCCATATTTTTATAAAAAAAATTTATAAGATTAGAAAAAAGTTCTTTTTTTCTTTTTAGTATATTTATAGAGGCGTTACTTTTAAAAAAAAGTCTATATATTTTATTTATTATTCTTATTTAAACAAGAATTTGGTTTCATATAGTCAGTTCAACATAATTAGTTCTGATTCCACATGAACTTTTATGGTTTACACACAGCTTACATTTTTATATTCACGATATTTCCCTTCTTATCAGCGTAAATATGTCGGGGGCTCAAATCAATAAAAATGAGTCAATACTTTTTTGTCAGGTTTTTAAATTTGTAATTGAACATATTGGCAACGAAGTGTCACTTGTTAACAAAATTCCTGTATGCCAGTACATATTTTAGATATCTTGACATTCTTGACAACCTCAAACATTTTGAGGACGTGAAGTTAATCTTAGGTAATGCATGAAGTGGAAGTAATGCACCCATTTAATCTGATAAAATTGGGTATGAGAATGGTAACTAATGTAAAATAAATAAGAAAAAATTCTCAGTTGAGAGTAAGTTGTCGATAGGAAGGTAAGAGATATTCGAGACAATAGTGGATGTTAAATTTTTTTCTGATATATAAACATGTTGTGGTAAATTTAATATATTATTCCAGGCACAGAAGCGGCTTGTTGGAAAGCACAAAAAGGATAAGGGACACGTATTGCATTTGCCGAAGCATTTGCCCTAGTAACATTATATTTAACATAATGGTCGTATTTAAATTGAAAAGTTTTATTACTGTTATATTTGTAAGGCGGAAACAACTTTGCGCGAATAGATAATGTAAATGTATTTTGCTGTCACATATATCGTTCGGAACGAAATACGAGTTTAAAGAAGTGATACGTACTATGTATAATGCATTGTATCTGTTACCTGTGTGGGAAAATTCATAGATATTATTTTGTCAGGTATTTTGAATTCGTTTTTTATAAGTATAGGGTACAAAATTGAAGGCTATTTTTTTATGAACCGTACACTACAGAGCTGAGGAGCTAATAAGGGCGTTGAGCAGATGACTATAGTAACCAACTGTCATAAAACATCATATACTTCTAGTACCCACTAAAGCCTCAGACATAGGTCGTATAAAAAGTGAAGGCATATGAAATGGGAAATTCTAAAAAGAAGAATAGAAAGATTAGGAAAATGGCATAACTCACGCTTACACAATATTTATATTTTATTTCAAGGTAATTACTTTTTTGACTAAACAACCAAATTCGATAATTCATTGATTTGAATTTATTAGGAACTGTACAAATATTGATGTAATAGCATATATTTTGCTTTAAATTAAAATAATAAATTATATTTAACTGTTAGTTAATCATTATTTGATCATAACCGTGTACATTCAATAATGATATTTGAAATTCAAAGCGAAATTAATTATATATACCAAATTTTCATTAGTACGAAAAACAGAAACATTATCTAATTACATATTATGTGCCAATAATTAACCAAAAAAGGTATATAATTTTAAAATATAATTAAATGCAAATGTAAATTCCCTACAACGTAAGAGTACTTTAAAGTAAAATCTGAGGAAATAAATATATTACTACCAAAAAAAATCTCGTAATTATTTCAAACTCTTACTAAAGGTTTATCATAGATAAGTACAGAAACATATATCTTTCTAAACAAAATATGGCTATATGCAACGAACAGAATTGGATTATAAGAAAGAAATGTGCACATTACGTAAAGCGTAACTGTTACAATAATGTTATTTTTAATTTTAAATTATCCTGTTACGATTAGGTTTTGTTGAACAGGATAATTTAAAATTAAAAATAACATTATTGTAACAGTTACGCTGTAGGTAATGTGTATATTTCTTTCTTATAATCAAATGTTGTTCGTGGCATATAGCCAGCAAAGTATTTTGTTTAGAAAGATATATGTTTCTGTACTTATCATATTATCAATTGTTTCATTTTACAAGGCTACTTTCCAACTCGCTGGAAAGTAGCCGTAGTTAATCCTATGCCTAAAGTACTCAATCCCACAACTATTTCTGATTTAAGATCAATCAGTACTTTATCAACTATATCTAAAATCATGGAGAAATGTTTGTACAGCCCAGTTATCGACTATTTCACGTCACTAGATATTTTACCCCTTCATCAGTCGGGCTTCCGCAAGTCTTATGGGACGAGTGGAGCTCTCTCTGATATAGTAAATCAGTTAACTAAGTCCTGGGATGATGGTGAAGTGTCCGCCCTTATACTATTGGATTACTCGAAAGCGTTTGACACCATCAACCTTAATGTAATTCTTTCCAAACTAAACTGTTATAATTTTTCTAACTTGTCAATTGATCTCACGAGATCTTATCTAACAGAGCGTACGCAAAAGGTGTTAATCAATGATAGCATGTCAGATAGTATTAAGTTATTGGCAGGTGTACCTCAAGGCTCCGTTATTGGACCGCTTCTTTTTATTATATATACAAACGATAATCAAATCCTTCAATAACTGTCACTGTCACGCTTTCGTTGATGATACGCAATTAGTTTACACATTTGCCTATAAGGAGAAATGGAAACTCTGATAAATTCTGATCTAGCAAACTCCACGATACATCGACATCCCATGATTTAAAACTTAACGTCACCAAATTGGTGGTTATGTTTTTTGGAAGTAATAAGAATACAACCGTATCTAAGAACAATATGTACCTTTCAATTAACAACACTGTCTATAGTTTCTGAGTGCAAGAACTTGGGTCTAACTTTTGACAAAAAATTAAAATTTACTACACACGATAGTAAATGAATCCAAACGTCTTATTTTGCGTTAAAGTTACTACACTCCAGTAAAACTATTCTTAGTACTAAATTAAGAAAAAACCTAACTGAATCACTAGTCTTATCCAATTTTAATTACAGCGACTTTGCGTACGGACCTTGTTTAGATCTTGCCGATAAAGCGCGTATACAACGAGTGCAAAACTCTTGCTGTAGATTCATATATGATCTACGTAAATATGATCATATTTCGCATAAAATTAAGGAATTATCTTGGTCCAACAGAAGAAATACACACTTAGCAAATTTTGTCCATAAAACTATCACCACTTCTACTCCGGCTTATCTAAAAAATGTCCTCACCTGCCGCTACACTTTCCATCGTATCAATGTTCGCTCTGCTCATACCTTACACTGCACAGCCATCTTTCGTAAATGTTTTACTTATAAAGTTGTTAAGATGTATAACTCTTTACCCACTGAACTAAAGAGTCTACCGCTATTAATGTTCAAAAAAAGATTAAACAATAGTTTTTTGAGAGTCAGTAGATTTGGATTCACTGAATAAAATCTTTAAAACACTAGTTAACAAGTTAACAAATTAATAATCTCCTATAAAATTAGAATAATTTATGTTAAGTTTAATTCCATATTTACATTCTTTTGTACACATTCTAGTAGTATAATTATTATATTTAATTGTCTATTAAATAAATGGCATTTAAGTTCTTCAGTTAGTAAACGTTTCTTGAATTTTTTTTTACTTTGCTGAGGTTAAGTGTAAGAATAGCTTTAAGCTAAACTTCGCCTCATTTGTATAGTTATAATGAACATCAAGTTTAATTAAGTTTAAGTTTAATTGTTATATTTTGTTCCTTATCTAAATAAATAAAAGCCGATTATTATTATTATAAGTCTTTAATAAGAGTTTGAAATAATTACGAACATTTTCTTGCTAGTAATATATTTATTTCCTAAGATTGTATATAATTTTCACTGCATACCCTATGGTTCAACAAAAACTTTCATAGCCAATTATATTGCTGATTTTAGACATGTTCTAATCAAATTAGGTATTAACTTGGTAAACAAAATGTAAAATAAAAAAATTGCAACGAGTTAAAAGAGTGGCCGCAAAAACCGCTTGCTGTTGGACACTTGATTGCAAGCGAAGAAATGGGTCAAAATATATGCTACTAATCTCAAAATAATCTTTGAGAAATTCCAAGATGAGCACATTCTTTAGTTTTTCGAGAAACTACCCCTTCGCGAGAATTGCCCCGATTTAAAGGCTGAATATCATAGTCCCTTGTTGAAATACAAAGACCCAAAAAGATTACGAATACAGCAAAAGACCTCTCCACTCCCAATTTCGGAGATCAGGAAGACGATGGTGACACTATGTCTTATCCCAACCTCACCAACCACCCCTAAATGCAAGAGACAACCCCCGTTTCCATTGTTTCGGGGCAGCGCGTGCGAAGGGCTTGTCGGATCAAAATATTTTTACTTACTTTCAATAAATTGAGCAATGTTGTCTATAAACCACCTCACCCAACCCCAAGGGTTGAAACCACCCCCACCCTCAAAACCAAAATACCTTCAAAACGCTTCAGCTCCATCAGAAATGTGTATACCCTTATTTTCGCAAGTGCAGCCCCGAAAAACAGGAAACGGGTGGTTTTTACATTTAGAGGTGGTTGATGAGGTTGGGGTGAAAATTATTGTCACCATCGTTTACCTCATATTCAAAAACGGGAGGAGAGGTCTTTTGCTGCATTCGCAATCCTTTTGGCATCTTTGTATTTCCACAAGGGACTATGACGTTTAACCCTCAAATCTGGCCAGTTCTCACTTAGGGGTAGTTTTTTTGAAAAACCAAGGAATACGTTCATCTTGGAATTTCCCAAGGATCATTTTGCGACCAGCATGATTAATTTTGACCTATTCCTCCGCTCGAAATCAAGTGCCAAAAACAGGAGGTTCTTGGGCCCTTTTTGCTGTTACTCTTTATATGTTATACCTGCATCCTATTCTTCATATTAAATATTAGATATTGACTGAATTAATGTTATCTGGTAAATACACGAAACAAAATTTTTCAGTGATTCTGAAAGCAAAAGTAAAAGATGCTGTTCTGTTTCACATATCTATTTTTAGTAAATCGTGCCCCGTTGTACGTCGTGGCTGTTTGGCTGGTATTGTACACTAGTTCTATAAATAAACCATTGTACCCATTTAAACAAAGTGTTTAAGGTTGAATTTAATTTTAAATTCTCAAGATTTTCTTTTCCTCTGTGTTCTAGTAACAATTAATTTACATAAAAGCGATTATATACAATGCGTTCACGATGATGCTGGAAAGCGTCGACTTCTGTGTGCAATATGACGTTTCTTAGCTTGCACGAGTCTATATTCAAGTTAGTACCAGTTTGCTCCTCGTCAATTCGAATTATCTTTTCAGTATATATGTTAATAAAAAAATGAAGAATATTGCGACAAGAAATTAAATATATGTATTTGTATTTGTTAGACAGTGAACTGTTAAGTATAACGTTACTTAATTACCGGTGTCAAAATGATTTTAACGGAAAAGTACTCATGTTTGGTTTTGGAGATAGAATTCGAACTCAAGGAGAGGAATTTATTTCATGAAGCTCATTCAGGTCGACCAGTTTCCCAATCTGCTGTAAGTAAAATAGAACGTAAACTTAAAATTTGTTTCCACGTTAGAGACTTACCTAAAGGAGTCAAACATTAAAAGTACTCGAATATGTTAAGCTGAACATACTGTTAGAAGCTGGAGAAAATCATCATATGGCGCACAGTGATTCAAAAATGAATTTTTGTGGACAACATTCGCTCTACACCTGAATTTTGCTTGAAATTGCTAAATTTTTCTTTAAAAGTATTCTCAAAACAATACTTTACAACGCGTGACTGCCCAAATTGAAGCAAATTGGCTAAAAACCTTAATTTTGATCTAGTAAAATAGAGATAATATACTCGTTACAAATTTTTTGAAAATTGATTTTCCCGGTCTCTAAGCACAAGAATTAATGCAATTTTCACAAAAACTACTTTAATGGTATTATGTTAGTTCTATAACCTTTCGGATTTTTGTTGCAATATTCACTGAAAATTTAAACTGTATCGGTCAAGCAGTTTTTGAGTTATAATCAAACAAACATATATTGAATTTTGTATATTAGTAAGATTAGTAAGATAATGGATTTCTTTAATTGATATTCAAAAAATCAATACTTCTTTATCTATCAATCCAAAAACATAAAACACTATATCATATTATAGTTTAATAAATTATGTAATAAAAACCTCGAAAACTCAAAAAAATGGCCAATTTCTCAAAATTGGACTTCTTTTGGGTAAAACTAATATTATATTCATAAGCAACGACCCAAAAATATAATATACAACCATTAATAAAACAGATATCCTAAATGTAGGAAGGTTCATCCTCGCCATTTCACTGTAAATATTCTATTTCTCAAGAAATGAGTCAAAAAACAAAAATATTAAGATTCTTATCCAATTTTCCTCAATTTGGGCAGTTAGGCGTTGTAAAGTATTGTTTTGAAAATGCTTAAAAAAAAATAGGCATTTCAAGCAAACTCAGGTAGGTGTAGATCGAATTTTGTCCACAAAAATTCATTTTTGAATCACTGTGTGGCGGTTCAATTACTGTCAAGAAATAATGATTTATTGACAGAATCCCTTTCAAATATATTTCAAGCTCCACCTTTACAAAGGCCACTTAGTTAATGAGTTGTCAGAAGATTACTTCGACCGAAGAATCGAATTTTGCGAGGAGATAACTTGTGCGATGGAAACTTAAATTTCATTCACCGAATTATTTCTCTTGCTGAAACGACATTAATTGATTGATTAATTGATTAGCCAACGTACAGTAGACATAACTGTCGCTTCCTGAACATCCGTATACCGGAATGGAGTTGTTTCCAGCAGCGAGAGCTACATGACGCATGATGTTGGAATGTACGTTGTGAAAGGTAGGTGTTTTTGAGATACTTCTTTTAAGTTTCCGTCTCCTTGCATATTCCCCTCCTGAGCATTCTGCTTCTGGCAATGGTCTATATCCTTGATATATCTTTTTGTGTTCTTTGTTTTGCTTTGCCGTTCTTTCCCAGGGTGTATAATCCTTTCCAAGTTTGTTTAAAATCCTCTGGATTATTGTTATCCTTGTGTAGTACCGCCTCCCTATTTTCAGTTTGTTGCTGTTCAGTCTTAGCGCTTTCTTTAATAAGTGTGTCATGTCTTTGGACGCGTGCCGATATTTCATTGAGTATGATTCTATTATTTTAATGATCATTTTCCTCTCTATTTGGTTCTGTCATTGCTGCGTTTTTGACGCCATGTCTCTTCAGTCAGACTCCATGTTGGTTTATTTTCCTCAGTGAAAGGAAGTATAGCTCTTGTGACTCTGGAGGCCGCTTTGTTTCTTTCCTGTACTATTGCCTTCCTTTTCAGTTGATTGGTTAGATACGTTCCTAGGTTTTCTATTCTGTTGGTGGTTCTCAGGATGTGGTCACCTTTGTACTCTTTCTGGCTGAACTCGACCTCATCTCAAGAAGAGATTTGTACACAAAATTTAAAATCGCCAATGATATTTGCAGAAAGTATTTCATGAAGTAGAGCCTGACATGTGTCAGTGTCTACATATTATAAATAGAGAGACAAGTATGTGTAGAGAAGAATTACTGTGAAAATTTCACACCACCATTTTTTAACCAATCAGAGGCTTGTTTTTTGTTAAGTTACCATAGCAACCCAAGAAATTTCCAGAAATTAAAAATTATGGTAAAAATGGGTTTCAGTCGATTGTTCTGAAACTTGGGGAACATGTTCTCCTGGGCCCCCTGATTAAAATTCTCTGTGATCGCCACTCCGACCGAATCTGATTTTTTGATCTAGAGGCGATTGAAACTGTGAACATCTGCGAAGGTCTGCTTAAATGTTCCATAAAAATTCTTAAAATCTTCAGGCTCATTTTTTGGAGAAAAATAAGCATCTTTTGTCTTTTGATGTTTTTTTCAAAGTCCTTTCTTCTCCCGAAAAAAAATAAACAATTTTTTTTTTTAATTTTTTACGGAAAATGGAAGTACTTTGAAGAGAAGGTTGAGGGGACACAAGTTGATTATTTTTACCTAAAGAATATGCCTGAATATTTTGGGATCTTTCTGAAGTAGAAAAAATTAAAATCTAGGGAAATTCTTGCTCGAAATTATTTTTGTCTAAGAAATTCTGAAAACCGGCAGGCGTGATCTTTGAACAAGAATAAGCAACCTATGCCCGTTCAACTTTTTCTTCAAAATGCTTCCTTTTCCCGTAAAAAAAATTACAAAATGATAACTTCTTTTGGTTGTTATTTTTTGCGGGAGAAGGAAGCACTTTGAAAAAAAAAACACAAAAAGATAAAAGATGCTTATTTTTCTCCGAAAAATGAACCTGAATATTTTCGGAATATTTATGGAACATTTAAGCAGACCTTCGAAGATTTTCACAGTTTCAGTCGCCTCTAAACCAAAAATCAAATTCGGTCGGACTGATGGTCAAAGAAAATTTTAATCAGGGGGCCCAGGAGAACATTTTCCCCAAGTTTCAGAACAATCAACTGAAACCCATTTTTACTATAAAAATCTGCAGGGTCTTTCCAGCAATAATTCAAGCATTTGGGATATTACAGATGATAGTACTTCACTAGACGCTAGATTTACTACTTGATTGATGCAGTAAGTACAAAGAATGGCATTGGCTTTCAAGTTAATATATGAAATAATCGATACTAAAATTGCAATTCTCGAATTGTAACTGAGAAACTATCAAATTTATTGAAATATTGGAATTTGAGTTGGGGTAACTGCCACTTAGTTTTCACAAAAAATGCACTTTTTAGGATTTATAAACTTTTTTGCTCAGTAAGTGCTTTAAAGTAAGATAATAATAAATCAACATGATTATAAACAATCACAGGGTAATATTTCCAGAAACATTATTGTTAGTATATTAAAATGAGTTCAATAAAACTGAAAACTAATTGAGACATAATGTTTACTTATCCTAAGTAAACACAAATCACATTTGCCTCGTTTAGTGAGTTTTAAGGGGCAAATGCGATTTACAGAAAATTCTTAGTTTGATGATAAATTTCACAAATTAAGTTATTGTATATTAAAACTAGTGGAAAATATAATGCAAATAGGCCGAAAGCAATCTTCTTATTTTCATATTTACTAATAGAATGGGAATACGAAAATAGTCGAAGTCAGTCAAAAAGTACCTTAAAATTTGTATCAAAACATGTGAAACTCTATTCGTCAGCCAATCGGTATAGAATACATCTGTCCTAAATGTAGAATTAAAAATACCTTTATATGTAATATAAAACCTTCAGATTGTTAAGCAACGATATCAATCTTATTTGCCCCACTTTTGTATTTACCTTAATTTACCTTATATCAACAGTGGTTGATCTTAAAATTTGATTCTTTGTCAGAACCAGTGGTTAGCTTTTTTAAATTTTTCATCCACCCTTCCAGAAGCGGTAGAAACTACCATACTCCCAGGTATAAGAACTCTTGAGAGCTGTTAATATTAATTACTTCCACATCCACGTAGTGGATTGGAAGTATAGTAATCGCAAAAAAATTTTCAAAAATTTTTATTCGTGAAATAGGTTTAGAATGGCATGAAACGTCGAGATTTTAAATTTGAGCGAAAAAAAATTTTCTGTCTGTCGGTCTGTCTGTCGGTCTGTAACTTTTTTTTTTGTCCGCACGTTTTCTCCGGAACGGTTTAAGATATTGACTTGAAATTTTGTACACGTATATATTATAACGAGATCTGGAACTGGATTGTTTTTTGAGGATATCCGGTGAAGGGTTGGGGGCTAAATAGGGGTAAATATGGGAAAATAAGTAAAGCAAGCTTGTAAGAGTACAGAAACTTGAAATTCGGTGTATGTACTAGAAGTTAAGGACTCAGATTTTTTTATAATATTTTTCAACCCCCCACCACCCCTACCCCATTAATGGGGTTGATAAAAAAAAGTTGAGATATTCATTTGAAATTTCATACACGTATGTATTATAACGACGTTTGGAATTAGATTATATTTTGAGATGATTCCGTTGAAGGGTTGGGGGTTAATTTGGGGTAAATAGGGGAATATAAGTAAAACAAGTTGGTAAGCGTACAGAAACATGAAATTCGGTGTATGTACTGGAAGCCAAAGCGTCACATTTTTTTGTAATATTTTTCAACCCCCACCACCCCACCCCTACTCCAATATGAAAGGGTTGATAAAATAAAATTGAGATATTAATTTGAAAATTGGTACACGTATGTATTATAACGACACCTGGAACTAGATTATAATTTGAGATGATTCCGTTGAAGGGTTGGGGGTTAAATAGGGGTAAATAAGGGAAAATAAGTAAAGGAAGCTCGTAAGACTACAGAAACTTGAAATTCAGTGTATGTACTAGAAGCCAAAGCGTCAGATTTTTTTATAATTTTATTTAACCGCCACCACCCCTACTCCAATATGAAAAGGGTTGATAAATTAAAATTGAGATATTCATTTGAAATTTGGTACACGTATGTATTATAACGACATCTGGAACTAGATTATATTTTGAGATGATTCCGTTGAAGGGTTGGGGTTAAATAGGGGTAAATAGGGGAAAATAAGTAAAGCAAGCTGGTAAGACTACAGAAACTTGAAATTCAGTGTATGTACTAGAAGCCAAGGTCTCAGATTATTTATAATATTTTTCAACCCCCACCACCCCTATTTCATTATTAAAAGGGTTGTTAAAATAAAATTGAGATATTCATTTGAAATTTGGTACATGTATGAATTAAAACGACATCTGGAACTAGATTGTATTTTGAGATGATTCCGTTGAAGGGTTTGGGGGTTATTTAGTGGTAAATAGGGGGAAATAAGTAAAACAAGCTGGTATGAGTACAGAAACTTGAAATTCGGTGTATGTACTAGAAGCCAAGGCCTCAGAATTTTTTATAATATATTTCAGCCCCCCACCACCCCTACTCCAATATGAAAAGGGTTGATAAATTAAAATTGAGATATTCATTTGAAATTTAGTACGCATATGTATTATAACGACATCTGGAACTAAATTATATTTTGAGATGATTCCGTTGAAGGGTTGGGGGTTAAATAGGGGTAAACAGGGGAAAATAAGTAAAGCACGCTGGTAAGACTACAGAAACTTGAAGTTCGGTGTATGTACTAGAAGCCAATGTCTCAGAATATTTATAATATTTTTCAACCCCCCACCACCCCTACTTCATTATTAAAAGGGTTGATAAAATAAAATTGATATATTCATTTGAAATTTGGTACACGTATGAATTATAACGACATCTGGAACCAGATTATATTTTGAGATGATTCCATTAAAGGGTTGGGGGTTAAATAGGGGTATATAGGGGAAAATAAGTAAAGTAAGCTGGTTAAAGTACAGAAATTTGGAACTTGGTGTATATACTAGTAGCGAAGGTCTCAGGATTTTTATTAGTATTTTCCATCTCCCCACCACCCCCACTCCCTTATTAAAAGAGTTTATAAAATTAAATTTAAATTTTCACTTGAAATTTGGTACATTTATGTATTATAGCTATATCTGAAACTAGATTATATTTTGACATGATTGCGTTGAAGGAGTGGGAGTAAGTAGAGGTAAATAGGGAAAAATAAGTAAAGCAAGCTGGTAAGAGTACTGCAACTGGAAATTAGGTGTATGTCCTAGACGCCAAGGCCTCAGATTTTTTGATACTATTTTTCAACACTTCCACTACCCTTACTACATTATTAAAGGGTTTGATAAAATAAAATTGAGATATTCACTTGTAATTTGGTAGACGTATGTATTATAACGACATCTGGAACTAAATTATATTTTGGGATGATTCCGTAGAAGGGTTGGGCTTAATAGGAGTAGGGAAAAATAAGTAAATCAAGCTGGTAAGAGTACAGAAATTTGGGATTCGGTGTATATACTAGAAACCAAGGCCGCAGATTTCTTTCTAATATTTTTCAAACTCCACCACCTCCGCTTCATTATTAATGGGATTGGTAACATCAAATTGAGATATTCACTTGAAAGTTAGTACACGTATGTATTGTAGTGACATCCGATTGAGATGACTCCATTGAAGGGGTGGGAGGTGGTAGATTGCGAATAGTGGAAAATAAGTAGGGTAAACTAGAAACTTCATTTTTAACGAATATGGTAGAAACCAACCCCTCAAACTTTTCTATGACATCTTCCCCAAATATTATTAAAATTCTATGACCAATAATTTTCACATACTAGAGTGCAAATATAGTCAAGATATTTCCTTTAAAGTGACTTGGATGAAGAATCTGGATGTGGAAGTAGTGATTCCTTAGGCAGCGGTTTTTTTATTATTTTAAAAAGACATTACAGGCAAAATCATGCAAATACACCACATATTGGACGGGAATTCTGAGTAAAAACCTTCATTAACTCCACTTTGAACAATAGCAGATAAAATACTAGAGTGGCAAGAGTCAATTAACCATTAACGTTATTGACAGATACTTGGGTGTTTACCAATTCACAGGATAATTCTGGTACTGGCTTATCCTGTCACCCTGCATTGGCAACATTAATCAATTTAATTAAATAGGGTCATTTTATTCTATGCCGATACTCCCTCCAATGCATTAGAGACTAATAGTGTGAACCTTTTTGCTCATTTAAAAATTATTCAACAACTTCTGGCCATTTTTCAGCGTAAAAAACGCAAGGGTTTGATTCACTGTATATCAATTTGATGGCTACTCGCAGAATGAATTATGTATAATTCACGGTTCCCCGAAGAATTAAAATTCAAATAAGCGGAAAACGTTTAATTTTTTTTTACAGTGTTTTCTACTCTCGGAGGATTGCGGAATTTTCTGTCACGTGCGTGTGTTAAATATTTTATTAAGTAAATTCTCTGGGGTGGTTACATTGTTTGAAAATGCGTACAACGCGGTTCATGTGTCAAATGAAATCAAATTAAGATTTTATTTAATGGCTTTATACATATACAAGGCCATTCTAAAAGTATGGTCGAATGACCCGAAAACAAAACAAACATTTTTATTAAATAGAATGAGGTGACACCATATAGAGTTCGGCACATTAGTTACTTTCAACGTTTACTAAAAATTTACATTGAGTTAACATTCAGCCGGTTTTACAATCGCAAGTTAACTTTCATGTTAGTTGACTTTTACTTGCAGGTTAACTATAACTTTACAGACACATGCGTTTTTCAATATAAAGTTAAGTGATGATTTGTAAACGAGAGGTTGTGAATAAAATTTATAATGTTGGCACTGGAAAAATGGGTAATATACATAAAATGTATGAATTTTGGTCCAAAGTCACGTCACCTGCTATCAAATATAAATGTCAAAAGCAATTTATGAGTTAGTGGTCTATTACTAAGTAAGTAGGTAGTATTTAGTCTCGATCTATTTAAAAAAGTTCTTTCACCGTATTCTTCGAAAAAGCTAGGTCTATACAGGATTACCTTGGCTACTCATCACTGCTATATGCATTTACTTCGTACATATCCATTTTCAGGCAAAATATCAAAACATTATTTTGTGACAGTTATTTTATAGGTTATAAATTGCCAGTAAACTGCCAACTTCTAGTTTACCCACACCTCATCTGCTAGTAAAGTTAGCTACTAGATAACTACCACATCGAAAATGACCAGCTATTGTAAAACCCAATTTCTATAATAACCTGAAAGTTAACTCTGACTGCAAGTTATGTGCATTGTGCATTTATACATAGTGTATTACCTGTTCTGAACCAGCTTATGAATAAAACCATAAATAAATAAATAATAAATGTTCTTTATTATTCAAACCCGGTTAAATTATTAGTACGGATGATATAATATTCAGCACACAATATTTTTTCTGATGGAGTTTATCGTAATCAATTTGGTTTGTATTATGTATTTTAAGATAATGTGCATTATTTAATATACAAAAAATAATCATCGATTTTTAAATTGTGTGAAAATAGCATAAAATATTTTGTGAAGACATTCTTTGCTTTGAAAATCGTAGACAGAATTTCGAAACATTCTTTGGTTGTATTCGGGAAGCAACTCTAAACCGCATCTGAAATTAAAACAGAGCAAATTGTTAAAATCATTGATAGTAGGTATATGGAACAATATAAATTCGGTGTCATGGGAAAGAGAAAGTTTAGAAACGAACGCTCGTTTAGGGGAAGGGTCCATAAATGTCACAAGGGAGAAGGGAGGGGGGTTGCTTTTTGCAAATATGTTTTTTTTTTTATAGTCTCTTAAATGTAAAATTTATCACAACACAACCTATAAGTTTGACATATACTTTATTAACAAATTGAATATTTAAAACTAAACCATGCTATAATAATACTGAACTAATGGAGTAGGTATAGGTATATTTAAAAAATGTGGAATACCATTCTTGCAATCAAAAAACTTTTATTAAATTTGTTTTAGTAAATATTAATAGTCAATTTGTCAGTTGATCCGAACTAATTACTATACGCAGGAGCAATGAAGCAAAAAAAACTACAGTGAAGCACATATTTTCACCTTTGTAGTCGTTGTAAATCTCAAAATATTAATAGAGAAAAAAATGCTTAAATAAAAGTTGCAACCTTTACTTCCTACAATATTGGTAATAACTAATTTCAGGGTAGAACTAATGGGAAAGCAGAAAATCAAGAAAAAATTATTTTGACCGACAATTTTCCAATATAAAAACTTAAAATGATCGTTCCATGTATACATAAAAGCAAAATTTATATTTAAACATTAAATACCCTAGTTTCACTTACCGATTCTCAATGTTATTATCTGTTTTTAGTTCTTTTACTAGCAGAAATTCATCGAATTTTGTCGTCTTTCAACAAGTCCTTTTCAGTAGTTTCACCACTTGCATTTACTGCTTCTTAGATCCTGCTCGTAGGTTTAATTGCCAAGATCAAGTAAGAGTTGGAATTTATATAAGAGTTGCTTGATCTACATTAATTGCTTCCTAAAATAGGGATTTAAAACATTACTTCATTAATTTCAAATATACATAAAAACGCATTTTTACATTTTCAATAAGTGTGAACCGTTAGCTAGGTAAGTACCAAATTATTTATCATCTCTTCTCAATGTAATTTCTCAATGTGAGATTGATTTTTTAAGGAAACCGAACTTCCGAAAAAATGTTAAATATTACTGAAACTTAATTACAAATAAGTAGCCCTGTGCAGCACAGTACATCTTTAGGATGAAGGCAACAATTTTGTAGCAGAATATATGAAATTATATTTTCTTAAATCTAATATTAATAAGTGTAATGAATCTTTTTCACTGGAATTATCGGAAATTCCCACTTGTGAAAAGTATCACATTCGTGGCATAAATAAATAACTATCAAGTACATGTACATAAACACTTATTTACTTACCCTTTGTTTTCAGACATATTGAACACTATATACAATAACCAAAGATAATCTTTGACTAAACTATTATATAAAGTCGTCTTCGCGAACAGGACTTCAACAATTTCGGACATACTGAACACTATTAACTTATTAAGTATTATAGAATGCTATCTTTGCAAAAAAATTCGAGGCAAAATGGCGCGTGACTGACCATTCTCGATTCTCCTTTTCTTTTTGTTTAGCCGTCTCGGTTGCGTCCGTTGCGTTCGGTCTGGAATGGCCAATAAATAGCATTTAGGCGTATCACGTGACTATAGATGAATGTTGGTTTAATAACATTTATAATTATAACCTATAAATGTAACTTTAATTTAACAACAACGTTAATGACAAGTGTTTTTAATATAATTTGATAAATATTACATAATAACATTATGGAGCTGTTATAGAATAATATTGCATTATGTTTCATACCAGTAATATTATCAGAGTGTTTATGAACAATATGGCATATATGTTATATTTTCAATACATAAATAATATTGATTTCTTGTAACATAGCTGTTTTAATAAATAATGTTTTTTGAATATATTAAAATAAAATTATAATTACATAAAAACAATATCACAAAAAAACATTTACAAAGTAACTTTAAAAAAATGTTTTTTAATATTTTAGTTATGTTTCATGTTTAGTGGGTAGGTTCTGACATATATATTGATGTATTCAACAGGATATATCTCAATGCTACTTTGCGAACAAAAGCATTTGGTAAATTATATTAAACTTCGAGGCATTGTCTTGTATCAGAAACTGATAGCCAGCCATGTCATGTTTAACAAACAGTTGTCAGGGGCAGTACTAGCATATATTTGGAAAGAGATAGGTACAGTTCCTAATTATATGCATAGTCGGTCAAGAGTCCCGCTTAAAATTAATATATTTTATTGCGTTATAAGCGTTTTGCCACTTTTTTTAAATGAATTTAATTGTTTTCTCTTAATCCCTCAAACCGTTACTACTCTGCAATTTCCATCAAACAGCGCTCTGCGACGCCGATATATGGGTTGGTTGAACAGTTTATCAAAAGTTGCATTCAAAGTTTTTGTTACAAATAAATGCAGTAATAAATTTTTAATAAGCCAAAACATACAGGGGTACAAAGTTGAACCTAGTTCCACAAGGTGTTTTCTATTTTACAAAATAAAATAATCCGTCTGATGTTCTCATTGCATTCATGTAGACCAATGTGTATTGAGAATAATATTTTAACGTTAACTTCTATTTTCACACTCGAAGCTGCACTATTCGTTTACCAAAACAAAAATAAATTTACGCTAAACTCTAATAGACATGCACATAACACTCGCATAGCCGATCAAATATCGATAAACACTTACAATCTCTCTCTATTCAAAAAAAGTCCGTACGTCTGTTGAGTCAATATTTTTAATTCACTACCCGTTAACATAAAAAATCAACAAAGTGTCTCTACATTCAAAAACAAATTAAAAAAGTATCTTGTAAGAATATGCTTCTACACTATACAAGAGGTTTTTGAAAATGGTAGTGATGAGTAAATCATTATTGTATAAAACTTATTACATTACACTTATTAATTGGTTTAACACTCTTATATTTTAAATTCTGGCATTTTACATATACCGGGTGAGTCACGAATTGCGCTCGCCCCGATATTTCCTAAAATATTTGGAATAGAAAATTGAAATTTGGAGGTCTTATTACACGACTAAAATGCCATCTTTTCAATAAAAAATCAAGTTTGGTGCACATCCAGTTTGACCGGAAATGCCCACAACTTTCGATTTTTAAATGGAACACCCTATATATTTTTACATTTTTGGAATCTAGAGGAAATTTTGAATACAATACATCCATTTTGGTCACTTTTTGATAAACATTAAACATTTTATTAAAAAATCTATTTCTGAATCCAGAGTACTGTGGTGCCCAAAATATATTTTAGTTTGTGTGCTACGTTACTATAAAAATAAAAAAACAATATGATTGCATTACTTAATTCTCTAGAGGCGTTTAAAATTTTTAAATGTGATTTTTACCCACTAACTCGGTTTTTTTTTTAATGGGAATTTAATCGTTCACCAACATTTTTAAATACCCCATTTTCATACAATACCAAAATTTGGAAAATCCGCTCAGAAATATTTTAGATTTCAGCCAAAATACAATGCAACCAAGCTTTTAGAAACATGCGGCTAATATATAATAGATTAGTGGGCTTTGGAAACTAAAATGACACATTTCTGTGTAAATCTGGTAGCCTAATAACATTGGAAAAATCATAGTAGCCATTGAATGTAATAAAACAATATCAGCTGTCAGACAGATACAAAATAAAGCGTTGCGGAAATCTCTTTGAGTAAAAATTAAAGAAAATGAATAATTTTAGTAGAGATGAAAAGGTCGATATGTTACTGATATATGGAGAGCGTCTCAAAAATTCAACTGCAGCTGCAGAACTGTATCAGCAACGATATCCCAACAGACGTCATCCAAGCAGACACTTGTTTGCCAGAGTGGAACAAGAATTAAGAAACGAACCCAATCAACAAGATGACCATCAAACATTTATTGTAAGTAACAAGGGAATTGTCAATGGAATGCGGATTTTCAAAATTTTGGTATCATTAGATTCGTATGAAAATGAGGTATTTAAAAATGTTGGTGAACGATTAAATTCCCATTTAAAAAAATCGAGTTAGTGGGTAAAAATCACATTTAAAAATTTTAAACGCCTCTAGAGAATTAAGTAATGCAATCATATTGCTCTTTTTATTTTTATAGTAACGTAGCACACAAACTAAAATAAATTTTGGGCACCACAGCACTCTGGATTCAGAAATAGATTTTTTAATAAAATTTTTAATGTTTATCAAAAAGTAACCAAAGTGGATGTATTGTATTCAAAATTTCCTCTAGATTCCAAAAATGTAAAAATATATAGGGTGTTCCATTTAAAAATCGAAAGTTGTGGGCATTTCCGGTCAAACCGGATGTGCACCAAACTTGGTTTTTTATTGAAAATATGGCATTTTAGTCGTGTAATAGGGCCTCCAAGTTTCAATTTTCTATTCTAAATATTTTAGGAAATATCGGGGCGAGCGCAATTCGTGACTCACCCGGTATATGTGTGTTGGTTATTTTTATTATTAGGTCCTTTTTAAATATAGATGCGCTTATTGTTTGTATATGTTCTCCGTTTATGTTATATGAAGAAATTTTACTCCACAAATTGTAATTTTACATTTTATTAATTGTATTATTGTTAATAATAGTATTCATCATCTGGATTTCCACATATAACTTGTCGCACCTGTACTATTGTATAGCAAACGTGAATAAAGACAGTATTATTATTATTATTATTATTATTGCTGAAACATATTCTTTAGAGGATTTTTCAAACAGCAGAAAAAATAACTACTAAAAGAAAAACTATGTGTAAAAATATTAATGAAATCTTTGCATTCTTTTGATAACCTGAATTCTGGTTATGCTATCAAATTAAAATCCTAAAATGAATTTGTATAATTCCTTATTTGAAAATTCTCATTCAACAACTAGCATCCACACAGTCCCCTGCGGCCATGCAGATTAAACTAGTATCTACATAACCCCCTACGGTCATGGAGACTCAGTTAAAAATGAGAACAAAGGTCTAAGTCAAATTTGATAACACCCAGAAGAGACACACCTCGTGTGCTAAAATAATTATCAAATATTTGAGGATAAGTGAGGCTGCCGCAGAATTAAAATGATCGATTCTGCTCTAGGCCAACATATAAAAATGATGTCTCCTCTTAATTAACATATTGCTACAATTTCATAAATTAAAAATTACTAAGTATTTGGATCCGCGTTCTATGCAACCCACAATACTTCTTGCTATTTGTTATTTGGTATTACCAATAATTAAGAAATAGGTGCTATGAAATATAGATATATTTACTTTTCGAATGAAACCTCTGTGTTCTGCGAGAGCTGTTAGCAAAACGCAGTTATATGGTTTAAATATGAAAATATAATATATGTGTACATACCTAAATTTAAACAGATTGCCTATGATAATTTGATGTCTGGGGTTTTAGTTACTAGAGTTTGACAGATACCTGTACATATTTCTCAAAAATTAAGTTTAGTTTATTATAATTTAATAAAATTACTTAAAGTTCGTAGATGTACGCAACAAACTGTGTCCGAAATGTGTTCGATACTCATGCGCCCATTATAGGCTGGTCTAAATGAAGGCTTATCATTAACGTACTGTCAGTTTAACATCCCTCTTATAGCAATAAACTTCTTGATTTTGCATTATATTGCATATTCTTTATTTGTCTATCTGTTTATGTCTGCCTGCCTGCTTGGCTGAATGAATCCCGTGTTGTTTGTTTGTTTTCTTTAACTTCAACTAGTTTGTTTGTCATTCGTCTGTTTATTTATTTATTTATCTATTCCTTCATGCGTTGGTGCATTCGTCTGTACGTCTATTTCTCCGTCTGTCCACCCATCTGTTCGTGTCTTCCTTTCTTCATCCGTTAATCCATACGTAAAGAAAACCATTTATCAATATAATTAATTAATTAATTTGTACATTATTCCATTCAGCCAATTCTGCATTTCGTTAATTTAGTAATTCGTTAACTTGTAAATTTATTAATTAATGTGGTAGAGCATTGATGCGTTAATGATTTCATTTTCAATTAGTTATTTAATTAAATCGTTTATATTTAAATTCATTAATTGTTTAGTTCGATGATTTGTTAACTATAATGAATTAATTAAGTCAATAGTTAATTAATTCATATATTCATGCAACCGTTCATTCATACGTACTTTAGTTTATTAATTCGCTTTTTTGTTCATTCATTCCTTCGTTTATTCGTTTCTTCCTTCAATATATCATTCATTTTTTCGCTCGTTGTTCATTGTTTTACTCATTGATCCATTTATTTATTTACATATTAAGTTATTTCCACAGAAGATTCCCAGTTACAGATGCTCATGAAGGACCCCGCTCAATTCAAATGGAATTTGGGTTTCAGTGAAATTTTCTGAAATTTTGTTATTTATAGGTATAGTTGTTATTTTCCTTGGGCAAGGCCTTCAGAAATGAATAGTTTTGAGATATAGTGTATTAGCTTTCATGTATTTGTATCATTTTATATATTCAAGAAATGTATTCTCTTAAACGATTAACTTATTTTCTAAGTCTAATATAGGATATTTCTAATTCTAATATAAGATATGAGAATGTCAGTCCGATCTTGAAATCGAGTCTATTTTTAGAACCAACTAACCACCAAGAAGTATATAATATTATCATAAACTTGAAAAATACAAAATCAGTGGGTAGCGATGAAATACCAGTCAAATTGTTAAAATATGTAGCGCAGGAGATTTCACATCCATTGGCTCACATTATCAACTTGATGTTAAGCACAGGTATCTTTCCCGAAATTCTTAAATTAGCGCAAATTAAAGCAATCTATAAAAAAGGTGATAAAGATATAATCAGCAATTACAGAGCAATAGCCTTACTATCAAATGTCGGCAAAATTTTAGAAAAAACAATATACAACCGCTTCATAATTTTTTTAGAAAATCACCAAGTATTATCAGATACCCAAAACGGATTTAGAAAAAGAAAATCTACAACACATGCTGCGTACCAGGCATTATGTAAAATCTTAAACTCAATGAATAACAAGTTAAATACGGTTGCTTTATATATAGATCTGTCAAAGGCTTCTGATAGTGTTGAACATGACATCCTATTAAAGAAATTAGAAAACTATGGAATTAGAGGGATTCCGTTACAATTAATTACATCCTATTTAAGTAATCGGAGCCAATGTGTGATAGAAATGGATGGAAACAACGAAATCTTAAAATCTGATTCAGTGCTGATTCAGAGAGGTGTACCTCAGGGGTCCATACTGGGTCCTCTGTTATATATTTTGTATACCAATGACTTACCATTAGTAATAGACAATATAGTCCAATATGCAGATGACACTTCTCTAATTATAAGTGAAGAAAGTGAGAGAAATTTGGAAAATAAAATATTTAATGCTATAGATATATTAGAACAGTACTTTACTCCTCTTAACCTCAAACTTAACACAGAGAAAACTCAGATAATTAAATTTGCTAACAGAATATCAATTAATGACACAATCTTTACAAATGGTACTACATCCTTAACTCTAGTAAAGAACACCCCGTTCTTGGGAATAAAAATAGACTCGAGACTAGACTGGAAGAATCATATAGAATATTTATCTAACAATATGGCAAAGTATTGCTATGCCCTTAAAATAATATCACAAAACATTAACGTCCAAACTGCTTTTATCGCATATCATGCCTATATTCAATCCCGCATACGATATGGTATTATACTCTGGGGAAACTCTACAGATGTAAATAAAATTTTCACTCTTCAAAAAAAATGTATAAGAAACATATTGAACATGAAACAGACAGACAGCTGCAGACAAATTTTTATAGAAAGAAGAATCCTTACCCTCATTGGTCAGTATATTTTAGAAGCTGTGACTTTTGTTTTAGAAAATAAATATTATTTAAGGACTGTGTCAGAGTACATCCACATAACACCAGAAACAAACATGAACTTATAGTGCCTAACATGCCTAACTTTAGCTACGTTCAGAAAAATGTACAATTTTCTATAATAAAAATATATAATACACTTCCAAATGAAATTATAATCCTTCCTGATAGAAACCTAAAACTACAACTGCACAAAATTCTAATAAATAAGGCCTATTATACAATGGATGAATATTTTAACGACAAAGGCATAAGATGTCTATCCTGATTTTAATTATGAATTTTAATTCTGTAACTTTTGACACTTAGTTTACGTATTTACTTGAAATTTTGTTTGTGTAAATTTTATGTCAGTAGATCTTAACTATCCTGTACTGTCCTATTTAGTATTGTTTATTTACATTGTCTCTAATATTTTAGTATTTATATATATGTATATGTTTTGACATGTTCAACGCCCACTGGGTATTTATAAGTGGTTATTTTCTTTTTTTCTCACAATTTGAACTAATAAAGACTATTCTATTCTATTCTATTCTATTCTTAAGAGAAATGATGCAAGAATCAAAAACGTTTATTTAAGTCCAATAAAGCTCACACAATTATTTTAACCAGAAAAAGTAGTAATCTATAAAAAATTGAAAGAAAATCTATTATTGAAAATATTAATTTCCTATCTTTGTACTTTTTGATAACCTATATCCTGATTAAACTAGGAATTAAAAAAACCTAAAATGAATTTTTGTACAAAATCTTATCTATTCAATAAACAATGAAAATCTAATGAAGAAATCAGTATTAATCTCTGTTTTTCTGACGACCCTCATCTGGTTGTGCTAGAGAATGTAGATTCTCAAAAGAACACAAGGATTGAAAATTAATATTTCTGTAGATTTTCTTTTTAATATTTATAGATTACTTTTTGTGCTGTTTATAATCCTATAAAGAATATGTTTTATTATAACTATATACAAAAAAAACATTTTAAATATACATTTTAAACATTAAACTTAAACTAATTTAATAAGGTGAGGTTAGCAAATTTTTCCAGAAGATAATGACTCATCGTGTATTATAAATTATCTATTTTCAAGTACAATTAATTGTATAGGCAAATTTCATCTCGGGCTTTAAAATTGTTACCTATAAACCTGGCACTCGTGGAATATCCAAACAGTTACACATGCACATAAAGGAAACCATTACCACATTACCACGTGTCAATACCTCTACACTCCAAAGGCAGCAAATTGGTGGAAATATTCGGGCCCATTTAATAAACGATTGAAACTGTGTTAGTTCAAGTGAATAGTACACATAGCGGATTTATTGTGTCACCTTCTGCTGAATGACATTCTGTCTCCTACTGCAATTAAACGCGCCACCACACGTTCTCAATCAGGTACTATTAGGCTTTTGTAGTTAAACTGAATTATTCGCCCCTTTGTTTTGCTATGCCATGGCGAACCTGCCTATTTGATTTGTTGTGGTTATCGAGTGTACCGAGTTACATCAGACAGTGTTTTTTTAGCTTATACTTTTCTTGTATGCTGGGTAATTTACACCAATTCAAAATTACAAAGTCGCAAAGAAATTAGTGAGAGTTTTAAAATATTTAAGAATTACTAGATAAACAATCATGTAAGCACTCGAGTTACATTAGTCATTATTTTACGAGTATTTTTTTTTGGTGTTATAGTTGTAAAATTATTATTTACAACGTCTTATGGTTCATCTGTTACTCCAGTTGACCTTTTTCTGTGTGGTACATCTCACAGTATCACGAAATCTGTCGAGGTAGTCTGTTAGGAATACGGTCTCACTAAACTTATTTAATGAACTTGTTACCCTTTTTACATAATTGCTTTCACATCCAGGATTTTGTTCTATTACTTTTGCCTCAAAAAGGTCACACTCGAAACTCTTTTTGCAATATTGGCACCAAACTGTTAACTGTTAAATGTTAAATACGTGCCAAATATCATTTTACTCTGTCGGATTTTCTCAATAATTATTATTATTTATTATGGTGTCCACCCTGTATAGCTCTTACTGAAAACATGTTCTTAAATTTTACTACAAGTTTACAATCTACTTTAAGGAAAATACGAAGTAATAAGTAAATAGTTAGTAGAGGATTCGACTTGAATCAGGCCCCATCCACTGATGGTCCTCTGAGGGTCTACCCGGCTTGGTCTTCTGGCCATAATCTCCTTAGCCTCATTTCTGCGGGAGGTTGATGAAATAGCTCATTTACAAGCTGGTTTCTATAGTCGGTACTTCGATTCCGATATTTCATTGAGTATGGAGTTATGATATCCATAATAAAATTATCGAGATCATTGTGTATAGTTTGATTTGAGAGATACCACGGGGTATCTGCTATCAATCTCAGAGTTCTTGACTGAAATATCTAAAGAATCTTAATGCTGAAAGGTTTCCTACAACCCCATAATTCTGTACCGTATGTCGAGACTGGTGTTAATATGGCCTTGCATATAAATAATTCATCTTTCAGGGATAACCGTGATTTTTATTTATTAACCAGTGTATTATTTTTACTTTTAGATCTGGTTGACGTTTTTCATTTTGTTGAGTATTCTCCAGGTTAATTTTTTATCTAAATGGAGTCCGAGATATTTTACCTCTGATTTCACTGGCATGTAAGCTTCGTTTATTCTTACTTGCGGACAAGTTCCTCTTCTTGTGATAAGGCTTATTTGTGAGGATTTATTAGTCTTGACGTTAATTTTCTAGTATTCGAGCCAGTCTTGTAAGAGGTTGAGGTGATTTTGCGATTTTTCAAATGCTCTTATCGAATCAGTCTGATGACAGAATTGCAGTATCATCCCTGAATGTCGCCATTAGCGTTCGCAGTTTTTCTTTAGCAACAAGATCAACTACTACCTACCAAATATTATTTTTCTTCGTTAAATAGTTACTTCCACATCCACATAGTAGTAGCAGTAATCGTGAAAAAAAAACCTTTTTTTTTGCTGGAATAGGCTTGGAGTTGGAGTTTGGAGTTTGTAGGAGGGCAGTCACAAAGAGTGACTACATCACCTAGGCCCCATTGGGCCCCTTGTACCGAGGGATACAAGATTCCACTTAGGCCTACAACCATTCTAATCTTGTCAAGAAGGTGGCGATGCTGTCTAGGGGAATATCTCTCAAGTCGGCCAAAGTAGGCCAACGTTCTCCCAAAATGGATTCTCTGCTAGAGGAGACTGCCGGGCACTCACAGAGTACGTGTTGGACAGTCTCGTCTTCTTGTTCACAGCCTCTGCATAGGGGTGTGTCGTTTAACTTCATGTTATAAAGGTGCTTTCTCAGCTGGCAATTACCAGTAAGAATTTCTGTCGCGAAGCGCAAGTTCTTCCTAGACATTCCCAGGTAGGTCATCGTTGTATCCTTGTCGGAGTATCTAAACAGATCCCTGGCCAACTGACAACTACGAGTTTCCTCCCAGAGTTTTTTTAATTTTCTGTGGGTGTTTTCTTTAATCATTAGCATTACTGCTGGCAGTGTGTTAGAAGGGCCAGGTCCAAGTATACTTAGACTGCCTGCCTTCTTAGCCAGACTGTCAGCTTTCCTGTTGCCTCTGCACTGTGCATGTCCTTTGACCCATCATGGAATGTGAATGTGAATAGACTTAGAATATCATGAAACGTCGAGATTTTAAATTCGAGCGAAAATAAATGTTCTGTCTGTCTGTAACTTTTTTTGCGCGCATGTTTTCTCTGGAACGGTTGGAGATATTGAGTTGTAATTTTATACACGTAACTATGTATTATAACGAGATCTGAACCTGGATTGTTTTCTAAACTTATTCGGAGAATGATTGGGGGTTATAGGGGTAAATCAAGGAAAATTATTAAAGCAAGCTGGTAAGTGTACAAAAGTTTGAGGTTTGGTGTACATACTAGAAGACAAGGCCTCATACATTTTAATAATATTTTCCATCCCCTCACCACCCCCACTCCATTATTAAAGTGGTTGATAAATTAAAATTGAGACCTAGAACTAGATTATATTTTAAGATGATTCCGTTGAAGGGTTGAGGGTTGAATAGGGTAAAATAAGTAAAGCTAGTTGATAAGAGTAGAGGAACTTAGGATTTGGTGTATATGCTAGAAGCCAAGGCCTCCTATTTGTAATAATATTTTTCAACCCGTCCACCACCCTCACTCAATTATTAAAAGGGTTGATGAAATAAAATTGATATTTTTATTTGGTACATGTATGTAGTATAACGACATCTGCATTTAGATCATATTTTGTGAAGATTCCGTTGAAGGGTTGGGGGTTAAATACGGATAAATAGAGGAAAATAAGTGAAGCAAGCTGGTAGAGTACAGAAACCTGGGATTTGGTGTATATAGTAGAAGCCAAGACCTCAGATTTTTTATAACATTTTTCAAGCGCTCCTTCACTCCCTTATTAAAAGGGTTGATAAAATAAAATTGAGATTTTCAAATGAAATTTGGTACATGTATGTATTATTACGATATCAGTAATTGGATCATATTTTGAGATGATTCCGTTGAAGGGTTCGGGGTAAACAGAGGTGGGGTTAAATAGAGGAAAATAAGTAGAGCAAGCTGATTAGAGTTCAGAAACTTGGGATTTGTTATATATACTAGAAGCAAAGGCCTCATATTTTTTTATAACATTTTTCAACCCCTACACAGCCGTCACTCCATTATTAAAGGGGCTGATAATATTATTCACTGATATTCACTTGAAATTTGATACACGTATGTATAATAAGACATCTAGAACTAGATTTATATTTTGAGATGATTCCGTTGAAGGGGTGAGGGATGTAAGTAGATGTAAATAAGGGAACATGAGTAAAGCAAGTTGGTAAGAGTACAGAAACTTGAGATTTGGTGTATGTACTAGAATTCAAAGCCGCAGATTTCTTTATAATATTATTCAACTTGGTACACGTAAGTATTGTAATGATATCTGATTGAGTCAATTTCGTTAAATGGGGGGAGGGGAGGGGTGTAATTGGGGAAAACAAGTAGAACAAGCTAATAAGGGTCCAAAAACTTCATTTTTGATGCATATGCTAGTAACCAACGCCTCAATGTTTTTCATCATCTGCACCAAATATTAAAATTCTATATCCAATTGTTTCCACATAGTAGAGTGCAAATAAAGTCGAGAAATTTTCTTTAAGGGGACTTGGATGGAAATGCTGGATGTGAAAGTAGTGATTCCTTAGGTAGCGGTTTTTTGTATGTATAGTGCCAACAGATAGATAGGCAACAAGCAGACCGACAGACAGACTGAATTAAGACACCTTAATTTTCGTAATCTACAGTCTAGAATGTAAAAATCAGAAGAAATTTTATTGATAGTTTTCACGATTACAATCCCTGCGGTAAGCGAGAGATTTAAAATACCCTAAAAAATATATATGCGACAATAACAGCAAAAAAAACTTTCCGATCGCTCCTCTTTTTTTATCAAGATAGCAGCAAAACTCCCCAACTAGCAATTTGATATTTTGTAAAAGTTGTTGGAATGTTTATGGCACAAATTTTATAAAACAACGTTACTCTCAGAAACACTTTCAGAACATTTCCACAGCTGCTATAAATGCAAAATTGGCACCATCCTATAAAATATTTCAGTCGCTGTTGATATTTTGTAACGCCTATTGGAACTATTACAAAATAATTGCATAAACATTTCAAGAAGCCTTATGAAATTTTAGTACCATCACTATTTAGCACTTTTATTAAAGCTTCATTTGATTGTACTATAAAATACACTTCACTCTTTGTTAAAGTACTGCTATAAAACAACTAAACAGTTGTTTTGTAAGAGCTTTTAAATAGTCATTATTTTAAAACATGCTGCTTTATAGACACTAATAAAACATAATGATTTCTAAAATATATCCTAAAAGCTGAAGAAGTTTTTTTACACTAAAAGCATATGGCACTGTGATTTAATACTAGTTACCTAATAACCTATAATAATGCATTGGTGTTTTTGCATAAAATAATTCATAACAACATAAACTGTCCTGCGATACTTGAAAAACTACCGTTTCATGTACCACATCCTGGTTCACGACATCATACAACTTTTTATCTTACCACACCTCGAACAAACGTTTTAGCATTCTCCCCCCTGTATTTTATGTGCAGTACGTACAACTACTTACAAGAAATACTTGATATATTTAATTGCTCTGTTGCCTCTATAAAAAAAACTTTAACTCTAATATTTTCTCCTTTGTATATGCATATATTTTATATATATTTTTTAAATCATTTATGCATTTTTGTTTTTTTTATATATGTATATATTCTTACATTTACTTTTTTGTTTCTATATAGATATGCCAGTGTACTTTTTTCTTTTATTTTACTATTTTATGTTTTGTGTGACTTTTTATTATCTCCATAATCTCTGTATTACAGTATTATTAGTCTAAGTGACATGTAATTATTAACACTTATTCTCATCCAGTAATTGGTCTCTGACTGTTGGATGATGTACCTAAATAAATAAATAAATAATTATTTAAGATACTTGTTCTGGCTTACAGCGACTGCCATTTTTGATGCGGAGATAACATTACTGTGAACTATGGCCATATTTACAATATATTTTTAAATTGCCTCACATTTATTGATCATTTCTAATAATTTTTGAAATTTTATAAATATGGATTTTATGAATTTGAGTTTTTTTTGCAATGTAACTTACACTAATTTGTTTTAGTAGTCATATCTGTATAATTAGCACGTTTCTGACTCCATAAATTCTAATAAACATTTGATATTTTATATTTTCATATCTTGTCATTTTTATTATCGCAAACGCTGGCCTTTCAAGCTGGCCTATCTCTATAAAATACTTTTGTTTTTACAAACCTTTTACGATATTTAAATTATTAGACGATTGCTACAAAACGTCTATAAAATAATGCGCCTTGTGTAACTTTTTCGTGAATTTTATAAAATAGATCACTCACTTTCGCGATACTTTTGTAGCTCTTATGATCTGTTAGGACTGAGCTATAAACGCAACCATGGAAACAATTGGTTCAATTTGCATAAACTTAACCTAGAAATTAGTAGCAGTAAATCACCTTATTTAAAGAGCTGTTTATGGCTTATTTATTGCCAAAAACATGTTACTTTTACTAGTGGATAGTACTTTGGCATATGACCTGACGCGTTAACGGTGCAGTTACTGAAATGCGTCGTTTCATTTTACAGCAGTGTAAACTGCGTCTTATTGTCAAAACCAGTATGCTGTTAATACATGTACCTAATATTTTTACAACCACTTTTTAAGTTTCTCCATTGTCCTAAATCCGACGTTTTTAGTTTCGCCATTATATGACCTGTCAATATCTGCACCGCTCATCTTGTTAATGTAACCAAGATTTTGGAGGAATATTTTCTTTATAAGCTTGTATACAAATTTTCATTAATAGACAGATTTTAATTATGACTAAATATAAATACACAGCTAACGCAGAAAATTAATTTTCTTAAATATGTTTTGTTGTATTGTTAGCCACTGAATTTTTATGTTCAAGTAAACAATTTTGTTTTGTAATAACTTTGTTGCTGTTTTCATATTACAGAAAATACAATGCTATATAATAAATATATAACATACTCTGAAACAATATATATTCTTAAAAACAAAATTGTCACAAATAGATCTTTAATATAACTGTTTTGTAGAAGATAAAAAATAACTATAAAACAGTTCGAATGTACATTTATAACAGTGCTAAAAATACTGCTGAACGTTACTAAAAAATCGTATAAAACAATTTAGTTTTATAAGCTGAAATATTTTATAAGTTAGTCACGAAAACATTTATAAAACTAACTTAACCTAATGCAATTATTTCAATAGAAATCTTCGAATTGAAAATCATCACAATACGACAGCCTCTCGGCCTAAATGTGGTTTTAAATGCCAGGTCAGATTCATCAATCTGTTCGATACTTCCTTGCTTTCCCCTACTGCTTTTAATTTAAAAAATAATTAAAGCCATAAAAATTCATAAATTCCAAACGTCTTGACAAAATAATTAAATATTTTTATTAAAAAGTGAATTTTTGGCATCTCAAGAGATTCTCATTTAAATTACCATTCTGAAAACGTGTGGATTAGGCACCTCCCAACAAAATCAGAGTGGTTATTATTTTTTCACGCAAGTGCCTCCTTACAATGCCAATATCCATTCAGAAACTTCGCCAGTGATTGCAATCCAATGCCTGTATAGGTGGAAGAACCCATTGCTATGCTCAAGAGGGGCTTTTCACTCGTCAATATAAATGACATCGGATAGTCGTAGGCGCTGCTTTATTGTTATAGAGTACATGAAAAAACGTGTTCTGAAAGCTTATTTCTCCAAATCAGCTGGGGCGTATTTATCAACTTCATTATTTTGAGAACAATGTAATTATGGGACATTTACTATATTTCTTCAATTATACATTGTCAATTACAGTAATTGAGTTCAAAGGTTGGCTACTGAAAACACTTTCCCTAACGTTTTAAACTTATTCTTATTATATATAAATTAACTATCTATGAGAACTAAAAGAAAAACTGTAAAATATTAATGACATTTTTGCATTCTTTCGATAACCTGAATTCTGGTTATGCTAGTAAATTAAAATCCTAAAATGAATTTGTCTAATTTCTTATTTGAAAATTCAGTGGCATCCACACAGTCCCCTACGGCCATGCAGATTAAACTAGTATCTACATAACCCCCTATGGTCATGAAGATTCAGTTGAAAATGAGAACAAAGGACTAACATGAATTTATTTACCTACCTTGTCTTAAAAAATTTTCATTCTAATGGTTTATATTTTCATGAAATCTGTCATTCTGTTTCTTGGAAATGCTTAGCCTTTGAAACGTTTTTCGCCCTTATTCTGGAGTTCATCAGAAAGACATAAAGCTACTCATAAAGGTGTTTCATGCAATATTAAGACAATGTCTATGAATAAGTATGAAATTATTATATTTGACATTGACTGATAAAAAATGTCAAATATAATTATTTCACATTTATTCATAGAAATTGTCTTGGTTTTGCATGAAACATCTTTATGAGTGGCTTTATGTCTTTCTGATGAGCCCAGAATAAGGGCTAAAAACGTTTCAAAGGCCATTTCCAAGAAACAGAATGATAGATTTCATGAAAATGTAATCCATTAGAATGAAAATTTTTTAAGACAATATAGGTAAGTAAATTCATCTTATGCCTTTATTCTCATTCTTAACTGAATCTTTATAGCCGTAGGGGGATATGTAGATACCAGTTTAATCTGCATGGCCGTAGGGGAATCTGTGGATGCTAGTATTAGAATGATAATTTTCAAATAAGAAATTAGACAAATTTATTTTAGGATTTTAATTTCCTAGCATAACCAGAATTCAGGTTATCGAAAGAATTCAAAGATTTCATTAATATTTTTACACATAGTTTTTGTTTTAGTTTTCATAGATGGTCATTTTTTTCTGCTGTTTGCAAAATCCTATAAAGAATATGTTTCAATACAATTATGAGCAAACAAATAATAATTCACGTTTAAATTCTTCATTATTATTATACTTATTTGACTTAGATAAATTTATAGCACGTCCTACATATACATTGAATGCAGTCGAGTTGTATTTATTAAATTGTGTTTACTAGTTTCATCTTAACTCCAACACATTGTATATTTCTACAGATTTGGACGGAAGATACAGAAATCGGTAAAGGTGTTTACCCAGAACTTCCCTCTTCTTTATACAAGGTAGTCACTCTAAAAAATTATTAATTAAGAAACGACATATAAAAGTAATAATCAGAATGCAATTTGACACTATTCCTACAAAGAAAACTCGATAACTGTTGGTTAAAAAATATATAGAGTGACCATTGGATAGGAAAAATAGATAATAAATAAATGACGTCAAACACCTTTAAAAATTTCAACCACGAATTATTTTTTAAGAAGACTACCGTGTATATTTTTCAATAAAAGTATGATGTGTCTTTTTTCATCATTCATTCGCTTTAAACGGTTCACGATGTACATTTTCCAGTGAAAGTCTACGAATACCTTCGCTGGCAGTAGCGTCAACTACCTACCAAATTTTACTGTTGTCCGTCACATAGTTTTTAGATATAACGCTAACAGACATACAACAGACCGACTGACAGATAGACAGATTGACGGAATTCAAAGACTTTCATTTTCGTAATCTACATGATCTAAAACGTGAAAATCCTAAGAAATCTCGTAGAGTGATTTTTTCCCCACCATCTGTAAGTGAGGAAAGTAAAAATGTTTTCATTAAATCCCCTATGCATATATTTATTAGATAGTGTCTACACTCCCGTCGGATGGTTGCCGCACTAAGCAATATCTTTCCCAAATAGGTAGATTCAAAGAAGGAGAGATATTGAGCGGCCGCCAAGGTCACCTGATTTAGCTCACTTAACATTTTTTATTGTAACTGGGTATATTTAAAATTGAGTGCATTTCAATACATCAATTAACATTAAAAATTTATGAGATGAAATACGTCAAAAAGGCAGGATGAAAGAGTATAGAATGCAGTATTTTCTTTGTGATAGGCGTATCGTGACGTGCATCAAATCGATAAATTGAACTGGCAAATGGGATCGAGTTAACTCATGCTTTGAAGATATTTTTATGAAAATTTTGGAATTTTGATGACTAGTGACGAAGTTACAAGTGTAAGAAGGACTGTATATTCTTGCAGGCATATTCATTGCTTGATGTAAGTAACTGTTCAAAACAAACTCCTTTATTTCCTGACATATTCTATTTTCTATTTTAATTGGATCAATTTTTTTAGATGGGGGGTTCTCAATCAGACCTATATGATTTTCTTAATTCCTATTTAATCATTGCTCTGGAGTATCTTCATCAATTTCTATATATAAAGTCTTCTGCAAACTGTAAAGTATAATTCGACAGTAATTTCGTTCTCGTAGTTAAATATCGACCAATATTTAACATCCTCCTTTTGCCGAACTTCTTCTCTATTGGAAAGCCCCCCCCCCTTGAAGGATGCTGCACATCTGGAAATCCTCGCCTAAATATGCATACCTTCTACGTATGCACTGATACAGAAGTTGTAAGAAGGTGCAGCGAGAACGCTGTATTCCCTAGACTCCCGTCCAGCATTAACCGCGCGACAAAATTGAAATTTAGTCAAAATTGCATTAAAATGGACAGTTAGGTATTTTCGGAGTAACTGATAGCAAGTCTGATATCAAAAGTTAAAGATTCGAAATAGTGAATCCAATCGCTGCCATTATTGCAAATTTTTTGCAGATTCACTTGTTTAACGGGTGTGTATACCAGAATTTTCTGACAATGAGTCTGTCAACGTTTAAAAATTAAAACGAAAAATATTTTCTTATTGTTTCGAATCTGCGGATCAGAATCACTCACTATTTTTATGCAATATACCTATTTTTTGTGAATATTAAATGAAAAATTTCTACAAATAAGCGAGAACTTTGCTTTAGTATGAACGCACTCTAAAAGATTATGAAATATGTCAAAGTTAGATGAATTTCCGCACCGGCATTAAAATTTCAATCTCATAACGAGGTAAATTGCATCCAGAATGTTCATCTTATGAGCCTTATTATAATTATTCAACTTTGTTCGGTTGTTAGAAGATGAAAATTTTCCGCATTCGCTTATAGAAAATAAATAATGATTGCATCCGAAAGAGAATTACCATAGGTACACAAGAAATATATTATTCGTTATTTTTACTCGATTACATTCATAATAATCGATATATATTATTTATTCAAAATGCCATTAACGGCCTTAATTAACATCCTTCAATGTTATATGTAATTGTGAAAAAGTCTATTCAATTTACATAAATGAAATCAGTTATAAACCGGATGTGTAATAGAACTTGAGAGAGATTGTGAAAGACTTCAAAATAACTGTGGCTGCCTGTTTGTTACAAGAAGTCTCCACCGTTTTTGTATATTTAAAAAGAAGGACTAAAAGAGACATAGTCACGTCAGAATCGTAATCAGCGACCATAAAAAAAACCGACAATAATTATTTTCCGAGATACGTTTAACATTAAAGCAACTTTTGAATGAAATCGAGGGCTAAAAATTGCATCTGGAGGGTAAAAAGTGACTCTTTAAGCACAATAAAATTTATGTGATAATAAAATAACATGTTTCTAGTCAATATTAATTATTTTTAAACGATTATGTATAATACATAAAAAATCACTTACTGTGTTTTTAGACTTGGCCAAAGCATTTGACACAACTGTGTTTTTAGACTTGGCCAAAGCATTTGACACAGTAAGTCATAATACCTTATTAGCTAGACTTGAAAAGGTTGGAATTAGGGGTAATTCATTAAAACTAATAACAAATTACACATGCCCACAAAAGAAAAAGTTGTTTGAACTGGAAATCTGAATATACTTTTCTTTAGTATTTTTCCCGCTGATTACGAATCTGAAGTCAGAATGGGGGGTTAATGCGCATATTACAAAGAAGAACCCGAAAAACTGTCAAGAAATGCGTTTTTTATGGTTTTGTGGGTGGTAAAATATGCATCTGCCGTGGTTGGCTAGGCTGCGTGTATTTTTCTTATGTTTTTTGCCCCACTGACCTCGAATCTATTGTTAGAAGAACCCAGGGCTAATTGTCAACATGTTGAGGAAAATTTAAAAAACCGTCAAAAATCGCGTTTTTCACTAATAAGTACTGTTTTTTATGGATGTCACTTTCTTCCATGAATACATAGCGTGTTACGATGGCCTACGTACACCTTTTTTTCCTGCTGATCACAAGTGTTGAGTCAAATTTGATGAAAATACTGAGAGAAATCAGAAAAACTGTCAAAAACCAGGTTTTTTCATGGTTGTCACGTTTTTTCATGAACGCATAGTATGTGCCAAAGGTCTGCATATACATTTACCGAGCAATGAAAACGCTAAGAAAAGTCAAGAAAACTGTCAAAAATCGGATTTTTTCAGGACACCTATTCATTGTGCGTGATATGTAGTTTTTAAGTTTTATATGGATTTTCGTTTTCGAACGCGATTATCTCCAAACGATTTGTATAAGGGGTTTCTTCGTCGTTTCGTTCCTTTTGGTTTCACTTCTCTTTGTAGCATCCAACAGTAATCTGCTAACATGTTGACATCCCATTTACCCGAAAATCGACGTTCAAAGTCTTTTAAATCTGGGGCGAATCTTTCTCCTTGCTCTTCGTTGAAGTCGTCGTTATTCTTGGTTCGAATCTCAGGCCCAACGAAGATACCTACCTCCAATTTAGCATCAGATTTATGATTTATTAAATGACTTAAATATTTAAAGCATTGACCATCTTTGTTAAGAACTTTATTTAGGGGCCAAGAATTCGTTGATTCTATGATTGAAGTAGAAAAGGCGGCATGGTTAAGTTTTAAAGACTTGTCCACAAAATTTCTCGGTAATACCAAAGATTCAGACTACAGAAACATTGTATCAAAAATGATAAAGAATTACAAAAAGTTAGGTTGTGTGATTAGTTTGAAATTGCACTTTCTCGATTCACACCTGGATGAGTTTCGAAAAAATAACGACGACTTCAGCAGCAAGCAAGGAGAAAGATTCCTCCAAGATTAAAAAGATTTTGAACGTCGATTTTACGGTAAATCAGTTGTCAAGATGTTAGCAGATTACTGTTGGATACTACAAAGAGAAGCGAAACCAAAAGGAACGAAACAACGAAGAAACCCCATATACAGATCGATTGAAGATAAGCGCGTTCGTAAACGAAAACCCATATAAAATTGAAATACTGTATATCACGCACAATGATTGGGTATCCCAAAATAACCCGATTTTTGAGTTTTCTTGATTTTTCTTAGTGTTTTCATCACTGACTCCAGATTCGTGATCAGCGGAAAAAATACTCGATAAAGGGTATAGCAGGCCATTGGAACACGCTATGCATTCATGAAAAAATGCAACATTCATAAAAAAACGATTTTTGACAGTTATTTTGATTTACCTCAGTATTTTCATCACTGACCTTCAAATTTGACTCAACACTCGTGATCAGCGGGAAAAGTTACTCAAAAAAGGTGTACACAGAGCATCATAATACGCTATGTATTCATGAAAAAACCTGATATCCATAAAAAACAGTATCCGTGAAAAATGCGATTTTTGGCAGTTTTTTCAAATTTTCCTCAACATTTTGACAATTAGCCCTGGGTTCTAACAATAGATTCGAGGTCAGCGGGGTAAGAAAACATAAGAAAAATACATGCGTATTGAGACACGCCACATGCGTATTTTACCACCCCAAAACCCATAAAAAAACGCATTTCGTCTTCTAACCCTCCATTCCGGCTTCAGATTGGTAATCAGCGGAAAAAATACTAAGGAAAAGTATATCCAGATATCCAGTTCAAATAACTTTTTCTTTTTTGTGGGTACAAAGGACACAAGAAGTTAAAATTGGTGAATCATTAAGTGAATCTCGAGAAATCTCCATGGGGATACCACGCGGTACTATGCTTGGTAATGTGCTCTTTCTTGTATACATTAACCAAATTTAGATGTATACAGGAAGGCAGAGATTGAACTCAGCAAAGTACAAACATGGCTAAACTCCAGCAACTTGAGTCTTAATATGAAAAAATCTAACTACATAACATTCTCCACCTCAGCTGTTGATCAACCTAATATAGATACTTTGAAATTTCGTCTATATAACTGCTTGGCAGATGATTCAATAAATTGCTCATATTCGGGTATAATAATTGAGCAGCATCTAAGGTGGATTGACCACTGTCATTATGTAAAAAAAAGATTCGTAAATTATTCTACAAATTTCATCAAATAAGGGACATGTTAAGCAATAAACTGCTTAAAATCTTGTATAATACTTTGGTCGAATCTATCTTAAGGTACTGCATATTTATCTGGGGTGGGGCATATAATATTGCTCAAATTAATCTTTCCACATGCCATACTGTTTTAAAGATCATTTACAAAAATGTAGATATTCTACAACATTGCTTTATAAAAGTACAGAAACTTTAAATATTAAATCACTATATGTTCACTGTTGTCTGAATTACTAAGGTACTAAGAGTTAAACATGTATTCCCAACAGTGTTCCATAACTATGAGACTAGGTCGACATCAACTGAAATACTAACAATTTCTTTTGCCACAAAGACTCACAATCAAAGACATATTACGTATCTTCTCCAAGATTTTTTAATATTTTACCACCAAGAATTAAATTAATAATAAATAAATCTCAAATTTAAAAGAGAAACTCAAAGTTATATTATGAAAAATTATTGCGATTTTTACAAAATACTCGATGATCGTGTAACGTGATTTTATTAGAACAATTATTTATTTATATTACCCCTCTATATAGGTAACATAGACACGGGATCATCCTCATTATCTCTGTAACATGTTGACTCTGCCTCTGTACTCCTTGTACATTTCTCTAGCGTTATGATAGTTCTTTGAAAAGGGGTGATGACAACACAGGCCAAATGTATTCAATACAGTAAGTTCAAGCGTGGCACCCCTTATCAAAATGTCTACATAGGTAAAATTCATTTTGACACTATGTTGTAAACTTATTTGTAATGTAACTTTAAGAAATAAATGATTTGGTTTGATTTAATGTATTTAATGAAATATATCTCATTAAATATAACTCATTTGTGTATGATGTGTGCTATTCCCACGTTTTAATTAGATTTGCGCTGTTAGATATAGAAGCACAGAATTATAATAAAATTAAATATATAATTTAGCGTATTACAGTTTAAACCAAACTTATTTAATAAAAAAATAATAATAACATAAATACGTCTGTATATGCAACATTCTCAATATTGAATTCGCATAAAGAATCACATTCATGAATTTTAATACTTCTTATAATGCAGAAAGGTATTTTCATTTCGTACATCACTGAATTCGTAAAAGATGCGCAATAATAATATATGCATTTCTTGGCATTCACGATATAATAATAAAAATAAAATTTATGTGAGCATATTCTGTATTAGAATGCAACTATCAAAGTGCCGTGGCTGCTCAAAAGCTTACGCCATATAACAAACAATTTACCTTGTAAGTAAGAACTTATATTTTTACAACCTCGATTCAAATGAAATAGTGGCAGTAAAGCCATTCACAAAGCCTATATTTTATTTCTGAGCCAGTCTGCTATCCTTATTTCATCGTGAAAAATGACAGTAGCCTAGAAATCTGATGTTCATGGTCTCATGACCAACACTTAAGCTCTAGCCTCTATCCTCTCACCAATATCTCGCAAAGAAACTTCATAAATAATGTAATGTTCTTATAAATAATAGGTGTGGATGTTGCTCTGACTCAGCGATTTCTTGCAAGTCGATTGCTATATAAATCTGCGAATTTGCAACGAGATTATATACTTGTTCATTTTACGATTGCCAACATGAATTACTCTAACGCCTGCCTGCACCTTTTGAACGTGGTTGCTTTCTAAAATATCGGTTTATTTATCCCCTTGGGGTCTCCTTTAAAATTTATACTCGAAAAAAGCTTTGCTGAAATCATAATATTTTATTCTGTTTTTAGTTTTCCATTGGAATTTTTAACATGAAACCGAATCAGGACCGGACTTGAGTTTCGTAATATTTTCAACTATGATAAATGGATATGATGTGGTTGAGGAATTGCCCTATCATATACCCCGATGTAAGTTTGATGATACACTCTATTTAAAAGTAGGATTTTATTTACAATTCTTACAGTTTTTAACCAGTACTTGAATTTACTACAAGGAGATCGAGAAGGACTGGAGGCGCCACACAGTGGGAGATTCACGGAAAACCTGGCCAAAACTCTAAATTTTAAAATCGGCAATTCAAGTCTTTTGACCCATGAGTCATTGATGCAGACTACCTGACTACTAATAACCGTTATTTTACAAGAGACAGGGTTGCTATATTCCGATCCCTTTCAGTCGACAGTTGAGTGTTGTTGAAGGAAGTTTCTCTTCGATTATTTTCATATATACACTATTAAAAACAGACTTTAATATGCCCTAATAAAATGAATCCTATACCTGGAGGTAAGTACTATATTATATTAAAATTCTATGTATAGAAACGTAATTTATTGGTAAACATATTGGTAAAAGTTTAATTGAACCATCGCGACACGTGTCAATTTTTGTGATATATTTTTTTGCTTGGACCAAAAGCTACCTTCCGGGCATTTCCGGGCAAAAAGGTGTATACGGCCTGTTAGTACAATACTTCAGCTATTTTACTGTGGAAGAAAACATCCCCCAGATACACACATGTTGGTGAAAGGAATTACAATGTGCGTTGTGACCGTTCAATTTTACTATAATAATCGTTCTCCTTTATTCCTAATAGAGGTTTTTTATAGGTTCCAAGGAATACAATATTATTTTAAATATGAAAGAACATTATTGGACGTTATGTTGTCGTCTCATTGGCACAAATTTGAGGACAGATGTGAGCACTTGGTGGCGCATGTTTCTAATTTTCCGCCGCAAAACCTTGAAATAATGAAGCATAAGCTTTCCCATTTTACTTCTGACTTTAAAGTAAAGTGGAATGCTACCCGATCAAACAGGACAAGATTTCTCACCCAAAATCAAAAGTGGCTGGATAACGATATTATTTTTCCACTGTACGCAAACCCTATTCTGTCAACTTCAGATGGGCGGTCTTCTGTCGAGTTTCTCGAAAGCAGTGAACGCTCTAAAAGCAGAAAAACGGAACAACTAAGATCGCAAGCAAGTGCTTCTAAACTGGTGTATGCCACTCAAATGAGTCTTCGTGCACTAGAAGAAGTGAATGCTGCGACTGTAGTCAAAGAAATTAAGTTCTCAACGCCAAAACGGGCTCATAAATATCGAAAAGCTTACAAAATGAGGCAAAGCAAATCAACCCTACTTTCTAGGGAGCAAGCTCTATCTGTACTACAGGCACAACTTACAAGGCAACAGTATGAAGTAATAAGAATAGCAGATAAAGAAAAATTTCCATCTTACAGAGAGATTCAGGAAGCAAAGAAGCACTGTTACCCTGAACGTGAAGCTATTACACTAACAAAAAAGAACGCTTCTGTAGGGTTGCAAGCTCTATTGGATCACACAGTTAAGCGAATTGTGAAAGTACAGGAAGAAGTTTTCCAAACACTTTCAAAAGAGCAACTTAGTAGCTTAGTGTTATTGTCCAAGTTGGGGTGTGATGGAAGTTCAGGACAAAGTCAATACAAACAGAACTGTGACTATGAAGAAGATTCATATTTGAGCATTCTTCTTACTTCTTTTGTACCACCTCAACTTATTTCTGGGGAACCTAACCCATCCAGCAATATTATAATAAGGCAAAACACCCGACCGTCTTCTCCTCGTTACTGTCGTCCCATTAGACTCCTTGTACACCAAACGACGGATATTACTTTGCAAGAAAAAGATTATGTAGAAACTCAAATTCATGAACTTCCAACTTCCGCTAAACTCGAAGAAACGGAAATCTTTATTACGCATACTCTGGTATTTACAATGATAGATGGTAAAGTTTGCAATGCTGCATCCTCCACAGCCTCTACGCAAAAATTTCATATTTGTGGTGCTACCTCGAAAACATTTAATACCATAGATATAATGTTGAAACAGAAGGTAAGGTCTCATATTATATCGACCCGGTTTTGGTAGTACTAATGATGGAAAATACAGCCCTTCGATTTTTTGAAAATCCTGAACTTTCATCCACCATTACGGGAATAAACATAGAGATTATAAAAAGATTTAAAGTAATATTGAGTGGCTACAGTATAAGTATACAAATGTTTGAAAACTATGCTTTGACGATAGCCAGATTATTTGCAGAATATTCCTGGTGTAGTATGCCAACAACTGTACACAAGATTTTAATATACAGCCCTGCTGTAATAGCCTCTGCAATACTGCCAGTTGGGCAGCTTTCAGAAGAAACCCAAGAAGCCTTAAATAAACATATAAAAAAATACCCTGAAGGATATTCAAGAAAACTCTCACCCGAAAAGACCCTAGAAAACGTTTTTAATCAACTTCTGTTATGTTGAATCCTTACATATCAGTTATTCGAAAACTTCCAAGGAGAAAAGCAAAACTGTTCAACAAGGAAGTCTTGGCCTTGCTATTACCTGCTGAAACTGGAATAGCTACAGCAAGCAAAGAAGATTCTGAAGAAGACACGGCTCGTAACTCTGAAGAAGATTTTGAAAGCTCTGAAGAATATCTTTCAGATTAAAATTTCTTCATAGTTTGCAGGGTCCTTGTCAAAGATTTTTTGTTTATAAATATTAACATCTATATGTTATTGTAGCGATTTCAAGTGCCTAAATATAAATGCATAAGTTTTATAAAATACATTTTTTTTAATCATCAGACATTTAACAAGTATTATGCAATCTATAAGAACACTAAGTTTTAGAATTTTACTCAGTTCTTTCGATTTCCTTGTCTTAAAAACCACCCTATTTTATCAAAGATATTTTTTCACTATTTTTTCATTAATTTGTGGGTCGAATTCTATGAGACGTTCTTTTGATTTCCACCCCCTTGAAACAACCCTACTTCATCAAAAAGATTTTTTCCCTATTTTTTTGTTAATTAGATAGTCAAATTCTATAAGAATTCAAAGTTTCAGAATTTTACAATTTTTTTTATTTCCACCCCCTGAAAGTAATCCTATTTTATCAAAGGAATTTTTCCACTATTTTTATCGTAATGACGAGTTTATTATGAACCAGTTTTATGTCTTTTAAAGTTTTGGCCAACTTTTCAGGCATTTCGCCCCACTGTGCGCCACTCTCTAAAGATTTTTTGTATGCCAGTCACACTATTTTGTGATATCTACAATATTTGTACGTTGACGACAGTGACTTAGTGATTTATATAGATCGTGTGCGCACGACGTCACAGATTTTAACATTTTTCATAGCTTAGGGACAACAAACCGAAATTCCTAAAGTGTTAAATAACAAATAACCAAACTTTTCATCAAATTGCTACTTTTGTGGACAGTATATTAACAAATTGCTAAGATGTGGCTGTGTTATTAATTGTGGAAGTGTGGCAATACGAAATGACGTCAGTATTTATTAAATATCATCGATTTTCGAACTAGGAAAAGTTGAATGATTTTACAGGAGTATTCCAAGCATTCTGTTAACGGTAAATTGTTGTTAATGTAAGAATTTTATTTTTAACGTGTGTTTATATTGTAGGCCACACTGCTGCAAGACCAGAATAAAGTTAGGTTTCCTTAACTCTATTAATATGAGATCCAACAAAAAATCCAGATATTAAACTGAAAGTGGTTGTGATAAAAGATGTGCTGCTAGAGCAAATTTGGTATAGAAATTAACAGTTTATATTGGTTTCAATGATAATATTCGTATCTAAGCTCGAGTTGAGCGAAGAAGAGGCTCGTGTCGAAAAGGAAAAATGTTACAGAGAGAACCATTTTAAATATAGTACAATTCAAGAGGAACTTCAAAGGAAAGTTACAAATATATAAAATCTGATGAAATCTATAAATTAAGAATGAAAGTTCAAAGTATGTCATCGATGATCTGCAGACTAAATGTATTGTTTTAAAGTGTATATTGTGGTTGTTTAAAAACTGCTGTGTTGGATTATTTAGTATTTGAAAACTGAGTCTGATCACTGATTTTAACCCATTTTCACACAAGATAATTGAATAGTTTTTAAACACCACACGATTTAATTTGAAACAATACATTCATTTGCCAGATCACTCGATGAATTGTAATTAAGTATACGTGCCATCTAAATTATATTACAAATATTAAACTTGCTGATAATGAATAATTGTATATTTAGTAGATACGTTTTGTTTTATTCTCAATTACAAACATGTATGTACAAGTTCAGTGCAGTCGACATACGACATACTACTAACGGCAGTAGAAAGTGTCAAATAAAACAATAAAAGGAAAGGAGAATATTTAATAAAACACATGTGATAGGCAATAGTAACTTTAATACGACATGAAAAAAAAAAGTTCTTCTAGAAATTGCAATGGTTTACACAGCTCGGTGCATAAATGTACCATAGACGAAGGGTCAACCACTAGATAAATTGTGTATATTATTTTTATTATTATAGCGCGAGCAGATCTGTAGGATCCGCAACACTCAGGCTTGTCGGCCCATTGTGCATTCGCGTCATGTGGGATCTTCTAGAAGAGACCAGTGCTCTCCACAAAGGATAGCAGTCTATTCCATGGTTGATCCTTTAATTCCTCCGGCTGTAAGAATTGCCTTTGGAGATGCCTATACCTTAACGCACCTGAGGGTGCGCAACTGCATAGGATATAAGTGGTGGTTTCATCCTCCACTTCACCCATCCTACAAATAGGGCTGTCTTTCAACCCCATTGTATGAAGATGTTTATTCAGAGGACAGTTTCCTGTTAACAAGCCATTTTATTTTTTCTCTAACGAGCCCAAGCAGCCATTTACTGGTTGAGTCAGTCGAGGGCTCCTTATATGGAGTCCAATAGTTGCTGAACCTTGCTGTGGCCCAGTCTCGTAACTTTGATTGAATCAGACTTATTGGCAGACCGAAGGCTGGCTCGGGGCCAGGGAACGGAGTTGTTACTCCTTCTCCTGCCAATCGGTCTGCCTCTTCGTTGCCCTCCACACCTCTGTGACCGGGCACCCATATGAGTTTGACAGAGGTGTGTTCGCAGAGTTCTGTCAAAATATTTCGACAGTTTAAAACCAGCGTTGAGGTCACTCCTGAGATTGTCGTTTGCACACACCAATATGGCAGATACTTCTGCTTGGAATACACTAGGATATCTTCTAAGTGGCACCGATATACGACACCGTGGATTGCAGTCGTGTATGCCAGCACCAGTTCCCTCCCGAGTCTTAGATCCGTCTGTGTACCACTCGAGACCTTTGTGTATAACTTTACTATGTTATGTTTCTATAACTTCCTTTGTTTAATTTATTTCTTTTTATGAGTACCTATTTCACAAAATCTACACATTGTATTGCACAACGGTTAAGTGTCTGTAACTGCATCACAACCAGAATGAGTACTAAGAAATCATCTCAATCCACAATAATCTAAGGAATTGGGTTTTTATTGACAATGCTGCAAGTCCTTAACCTGAAAAATGGATCTGTGTGTTAGTAATTATTCATAAAACAATATTTAATTAAATGCAAGTTGCGATTATTTCTAACTAATCTTTACCTTTGCGATAAAAAAGCTGTTATCCTGTAAATTTCTTGAAGAGAACTTCTTCCATCCAACTAACAAACGGTTGTAATCATCGACTTTTGAATGCCTTGTATTCATTCTTTTAACTATGCACTCCATTCAAAAATAATGTAATCACAATATATGTACGTCTAATATTCGAAAATACATCAGCATCTGTACTAAAGTCGCCTTTATTTAATACATAGGGATTAAAACTGATAACACCAACTTTTTTCCGTATACCTATCCTATAATTCATAAGCCAATTCGTAAAATATAAGCTCGTCTCAATCTTAACAAACAAAATTCGCCACATGAATTAATTAAAGATAATTGTGAATGTTAAATAATCCAAAATTAAGTTTTAAAACATCACAAAATCTGTAAAATATACAGCTAAAACAAAGGGTTCGATCAACTGATCACACAGTGGCGGCCATTTGCATTTCTTCAATATTCGCTAAACTAGTAACATACGTTTGTTTTAATAATATACGTAGAATGTGTTATGTATGTAATGATACGCTGGTTTTTCAAATTGATTTATTTAGTTAGAAATCTTTATAATAAATTCTGACATATGCTATCAAATTATATGAACTATTACAACTCATGAATGTCACCATTAAGCTGACTTGATCAGTCAAAAACGATACTTAGTGGTAAGTCAGGGCTAGACAACACAATTTTCATCATGTTTAAATTAGTCTCAAACATGCCGGCCCCCTTAAAACAACGTTTTAATATTATCCATCCTTAGGCAAAAGACACAGTTTTGTGATAGGTCGTTTCAGTAATCCTGAAGAAGATCGGACGGTAGCCACTCTCACTAAGTTGTCACGTCCTCGATGAACTTCCACAATTCGTGCTATTTTCCATTGTAGAGGCGTAATATTGTCTTCTTTGATAATAACCATATCTCCAATACATAAATTTGGTGTTTGTTGTGGCCACTTGAAGCGTTGTTGTAAATTATGTAAATATTCCCTAGACCATTTCTTCCAAAAATGCTGGCTCATTTTCTGGACAACTTGCCAACGTGACAATCGATTGGTAGGAATTTCCATCACATTTTGATCTGGTGATTGGGTTAATGGTGACCCAATTAAAAAATGTGCAGGAGTAAGTGGAGAGAAGTCTGTAGGATCATCGTGGATTGGGGTTAAAGGTCTGGAATTAACACAAGCCTCGATTTGTACTAATAGTGTATACATTTCTTCAAATGTAAGTCTAGTCTCTCCAATGACATGCTTTATATGGAACTTTACAGATTTTATTCCTGCCTCCCACAGGCCTCCAAAATTAGGAGAATTAGGTGGAATGAAGTGCCATTGGATCCCATCTGTGGCAGCAGAGTTACATATTTCCTGTATGCTTTGATCGTCTCTTAATAATTTCTGTAATTCACGCATCTCACGGTATGCACCTTTAAAATTGGTGATATTGTCACTGTAGATGTTGGCGCATTTACCTCTTCGTGAAGTAAAACGCCTGAATGCACTTAGAAAATCTGCTGTAGATAAACTGGATACCAATTCTAGATGAATTGCCTTCGTCGCCATGCATATAAATAAAGCGATATAGGCCTTTGTTATGGGTGATTTACTATGAGTACCTTGTTTGACATATATGGGACCACCATAGTCTACTCCACTGTTTAAAAAAGGCCTTGTTACTTGGATTCGACACTTAGGTAGGTTACCCATGAGCTGGGTTTGCTCTGTTTGAGCCATACGGAACCTGAAGCATTTATGACAACTGTGAATAATTGCCCTGATTATATTTCTCCCATTAATTGGCCAATATTTTTGCCGTATACTGTTTAAAACTGCCTGAGTTCCTGAATGACAAAGTTTGATGTGTTCATTTCTTACGAGAAGTTTGGTAAATACATGTTTTGATGGTAGTATTATCTGATGTTTTTGTTTATACAATACATCTAAATTTTCTAATCTTCCTCCCACTCGAAGTATACCATCCTCTGCAAGAAATGGATACAATGATCTTAGCTGACTTCCGGGCATGACTTTATTATGTTTTTGAAGATTTTGTATATCGGAAGTAAAACATTCTTGTTGAGATTTCTTGATCAAATAATAAAGTGAAGACTGTAATTCGATAACAGTCAAAGTGCCCACCTTCCTTAACTCACGATTGGATTTTATATTGTTAATAAATCGTAAACAGTATGCAGTAATTCGCTGAAGTTTGTTGAAACTGGAGAACATTGGGAATAAATCACAAGCTTCCTCTACTGCCACATGACTAGAGTTACTTAAAAGTTTAAGTTCACTTAGTTCATCTGGAAATTCTAGTTTATTAAATTCTTGTGTGGGCCAGAAATGTTCATCACTGGTTATCCATGTAGGACCATTCCACCATAGCTCTAAATGAATTAGCTGCTCTGCAAGACAACCACGAGAAAGAATATCTGCTGGATTATCACTTGAGCTTATATGTCTCCAATCGTTCATATCTGTTAGATTCTGTATCTCGGTTACTCTATTAGCAATGAATGTCTTTAACTTGTGTACCGGTGTGTTAATCCAATACAAGGTTATTGTAGAATCTGACCACAAAAACATTTCGTTAAACTTTAGGTTAAATGCGTTAACTGAAGTATGATACAGATTTGCGAGAAGAAGTGCAGCGCACAATTCTAGTCTTGGAATACTAAGTTTCTTCAAAGGTGCTACTCTTGACTTGGAGCAAACGAGCTGCATTTTATGATTATTGTATATATCACTGGAACGAATATAAATTGCTGCACCATAACTGACCTCTGAAGCGTCACAGAACCCATGAATTTGTAGATTCACCGGCATGTTAATCAGTACTCTTCTAGGTATTTTCAAATTTAATAGAGAATTTAGCTGAAAATTATACTCTCTCCATTTTTTAGATATATGTTCGGGAACTTGCTCATCCCAACTTGTTTTAATTTGCCATAACTCTTGCATTAAAATTTTCGCCTTACAAATAACCGGTCCTAGCAGTCCCAATGGATCAAATAAGTTGGCGATTTGGGATAATAGGTAACGTTTTGTTAAGGTAATATTTTCTGTGTTTGAATTTATAGTATATAAAATGACATCGAGCTCGGCATTCCAATGTAGTCCAAGAGTTTTGGTAGTTTGTGATATATCCAAGTGGAGCAATGGATCCTCTGATTTCTCAGACATTTCACTCATTGGGGTTCGTTGGATAACCATTTTCTTAGCCTAAATCCTCCTCGTTGTAATAAATTTGCCAAGTCTGTTTTCAGTTGTAATATTTCCTTGAAGTCATCTCCTCCAGTTAGAAGATCATCGACATAAAAATCTCGTTTTAATATAGCACTTGCTTGCTGAAAATGTGGTGCTTCCATTTCAGCCAATTGATGTAGACATCTGACAGCTAAAAATGGTGCTGAAGCAGTTCCATAAGTGACAGTGCCTAAACAATAAGTTTTAATTTGGTGATCTGGATGTTTTCTCCATAGAATCTTTTGATAAATTTGGTCTTCTTCGTTTAATCTAACCTGGCGGTACATTCTTTCGATGTCCGCAGTTAGGACAAAGGCGTGCATTCGGAATCTTGTCAAAATGGAGTAGAACAAACTGTCTTGAATAGTAGGTCCAACTAAAAGTTTGTCATTTAGTGAAACTCCGGTTGAACTTAATGCTGAGGCATCGAACACAACTCTAGTTTTAGTTGTCAAACTGCTTTCTTTGAAAACTGCATGGTGGGGTAGATAATAGCCAATTTGTTTGTCATCTATATTTAATTCTCGCATGTGTCCTAATTGAATGTACTCGTCAATAAATTGAATATAGTGATCTTTCAATGCTGAATTGACTGTGAATTTCTTCTCTAAATGATTAAATCGTTTAAGTGCAGTATTGTATGATTCTCCTAAAATCTTCTCATTAGATTTAAAGGGCAACTTGACGATGAACCTACCAGTCTCATCTCTAGTAGTGTTGGCTTCGAAGTGTGCTTCACAAGCGATTTCTTCAGGTGAAAGGATTTTATCATTCTGCATTTCTTCAATCTCCCAGATTGCGCAACTGTGATACGTCATTACCTTGATTACTAAAGGTTTTCCCAGAGACTACCCAGCCGAATTCAGTATTTTGCATGATTGGCATATTTTTACCTGGCCTCAGTTGCTCGTTGCACAGTATGTCGAAAAATATTTCAGCTCCTAGAAGCATTTCAATCTTCCCTGGTATGTTAAATTGTGGATCGGCTAATGAAATGCCTCGAGGTAATTTCCAATTTGTATAATTGATTAATCTTGTAGGTAACTCATTGGTAATGTTTTCTAAAATTAAAAATTCTAGCCTCCTTTGATATGAACTCACTCGTGACGTTAATCGTAACTCAATTGATTTATGTATTCTAGTTTGTATTTGATTAATACCGCTTAATGGAAGATTTTTTGATTTGGGTCTGAAGCCTAAACTCTCAAAAAATGTCTTTGAAATGAAATTTGTTTGACTTCCGCTATCTAGCAATGTTCGACATAGATGCCACTCATCTGAAGAATCTTGAATTTTAATTACTGCCGTGGCTAGCAATATTTCTCTCGGCTGACTCATATTATGCAACGCAACATTGGATTGTGCCTCGGCATTTAAATGTTGGGCAACATTTTCCTCACCTATATTTCTTGTAGACACATTTTCTATATGAATCAACGTATGATGTCTTCTTTTACATGTTCTACAAGTAAATGTTGATTTACATTGATTAGCAGAATGATTAGCTTTAAGACAATTAAAACAATCCCAATTTCTTGACGCTCTCGATCCTCTCATTTACATTTTGATTTAAAAATGTATCACACTGTGATAAAGTATGCTGAGATTTACATAGTATGCAAGCATTTTGTTGATATTGTTCTGAAGCCATATGAGTCATCTGTCTCCTTGATTTGTCTTGAAAATGTTGCTCAGGATAATGTGATACGCCATGTATTGCTTCAAGGGCAAAACATCTTTGCTCTAAAAATTTTAGAAGTTCATCTAAAATCGGCAAACCTCTTGCAGCTCCAGAATTTTTGCTTAGCTCCCACTCTCTTCTACTTGAGTTGTCTAATTTTCGTTTTAGCAGGAAAATGATTATAGCATCCCAGTGTTTGACAGGCAAACCTTGAGCTTCTAAAGATCGCACATTTTGTTTAGTCTGTGTAATTAGATTCCTTAGTGAAGTCACTGATTCTTTCATAATTTGTGGTTGGTCAAAAATAGCTTCCAAATGCGAATTTACAATAAATTCCTCATTGTTATAACGCTCGTTAAGCAAGTTCCATGCGAGAGAATAACTTTCTGCAGAAGAATTAAATGAACTTACTATTTGTAAAGCCTCTCCATTTAACGATGTTTTTAGATAATGCAACTTGTCCACCTCAGACAATCTTTTACTTTGATGAATTAACGATATAAACAAATCTCGAAACCCTAGCCAATGTATGTAATTTCCAGAAAATTTTGGTATATCAAGTAGTGGTAACTTAACCCGACTCTCATTGTCACTCCAAGCAACTAGTTGTTTGTCATCACATGGTAGATTTTGCCTTTCACGTTGCTTGTTTATTTTCTCTATCGTTGCCTTTATGAAATAGCAAATTTCCTCGACTTCTGCCCTGTCACCGCAATGTTTATCAAAATCTATTTCCTCTAAAGACTTTTGACAGGTATCATATTTCTCCATTAACTCATTTAAAGTTGTATAACGGATAGCTAACTGCTCTATATCACCATCCTCAAATTGTTTCACAAAGGTTTCGATTCTTGCTACACTTGCCTTTAAAGATTTACGATTTATTTCTAATTTATTTTCCTTCTTCTCGGCCATTTTGCTAGTGTTTTGATAGAAGGTTACTCAGTGACTTGTAATATTACTGAAAAATGTGTCTGACTTACTGCTTGTAGGAAATTCTCAATCCTCGTCCCAAATAATTGTTTGTAATAGATATATATTCGCAGGTAGAATGTTGAAATATTAGCTGTCAACTCGTTAACTCATAGACTTGTTCTGTAGAAATGCTTATAGTAGATGCCTCCTCTTGTTCTTGATGTTTCACACTACTCCTCAATAAGAATGTACTCACACTACACTGATTGTTTTCTCACTAAATCTCACTGAATAAAAAGTTCATCCGTTGACTCGAAGGACCAATGTTATGTATGTAATGATACGCTGGTTTTTCAAATTGATTTATTTAGTTAGAAATCTTTATAATAAATTCTGACATATGCTATCAAATTATATGAACTATTACAACTCATGAATGTCACCATTAAGCTGACTTGATCAGTCAAAAACGCTACTTAGTGGTAAGTCAGGGCTAGACAACACAATTTTCATCATGTTTAAATTAGTCTCAAACAGAATGGAAATAAATTTTGATCATTCTAGTAACTTTTCTGTGTCAGGTGACATTCGCTCTTTCTCAATCGCACTGTATGATAAATGAATATGATGTGGTTGAGGAATTACCTTATCACATGATATAAGTTTGAGGATACACTGTATTAAGAAATAGGGTTTTGATTACATTTCTTACTGGCAGTTCTTGCAGTTCTTGCAGTTTTTATCTCAGGAGCCCAATTCTTGAAATCGATTTTGATCTTTTTTTATTTAGTAAAAGTTTATAGAAAAGTTCCCGTTAGGTGAGACGATGTGCTTTTTATTTTTTTATCAATTGTTATTAACAAAATAGTGTTTTCTTAATACACTCATAATTAAAAGATGTATGACTCTTTTATTTATTTGAACGATTGCCTGAAATTTGATGAGGTGTTTGGAGTCGCAGATTATGGATCTGACCTCAAAATTTGTCTAAAAACAAAATGGCATCGAAAGTCTAATTTTGTAATTTCTCTTTATTTTTATTAGAAGTCTGGAGATTTTTGGGGCCCAAAATAGCGGAAAAGGGTAAATTGTTTTTATTCAAACGCATGGACTATCACTTATTACACATCCAGTGAGAAGCGTCTTCTAATTATGTGTCATTTAGTAACTTTATTTGCTTAATTATACTACTTAACATGTTAATACAAATTCGAAGCGCTAAATCCAGAGCGGTTGCTTGTGTGTAAGGAAACCTAACAAAGCCTATAATTCATGTATCAGAAAACAGAGTGAAACCAATAGATAACATTTGAACGCAAGGCTGCACCGTATAAAGCAAAATCGTATATGTTCGCTGTCAGGAACATATTATTTTTGCGAAAGCACGAAACATGCCACTTGCAGTATCCACCAACTTAATAGGGCTCGGCTTGGCATAACCTACGTGCTTTCCGCTAAATACCTAAAAATTTGATATTTTTACTTCAGTGTTTCCACGTACTAAACAAAACAAAGATTTGAAATAAATTCGATGTACTACTGTCTAGATACTGAGATTGAAAATGTTAAATTATGCCTTTTACGTTGCTTTACTTGCTTACTTGGGCTGTTGGAGACATTGTAAGGATGTGATAATAAACAAGATTTGCTAGATGAACATCACCAACTCTCGGAATTACTTTGCAACGTCGCGGCGCCTCAGGTTGTCGACTGCAGTAGCGTACCTGGAAAGGAAAATGAACAAATCCCATCTCATTATGACTGAATTGTTTCCTATTATTTTATATCGAATGATAGAGGTGTGTGTCAGAAATAGGCAGTATAATATTGTATATTGAAGGCAAATTCATTCCATTCGAAAAATTACTTGATATTTTTAATGTAGCAGTTTCGATTGAGATATTGTTTCATTTTAAGCTGTTTGATTTTCGTTTCTGTTTAATTATATACAGTGGTGACACACTTAAGATTCAAACGCCCCTGTATTTCATTTATTTTTAGAAGTAGAAATTATTATTTTGGTACAGAGGTAGAACTTCCGGAGTTTCGAGACAAAACTTGAATTTTGAAATTATGAAAATTATTTTGTATATGGTTATTTTCGTCCATGTACTAAATCTTTTCCTATACGTTCCACCAAATTAACTTTTATAGCTTTTTTGGTAATATAAAGAGCGCGTCCGGAGAATGTTAAACGATCATCAATAATAATTACACCTAAGAATTCCTTAACTTGCCAATTTTTGTTCCATTAATGGTTATTCCTTGGCTATTCACTGTTTACTCGACTATATTTGCTTTTAGTTATCATAAACTTAGTTTTATCTGTATTTAAGCTAAGCCTATTCATGTCCAACAATTTTTCTATTTCTTTAAGCTCACTGGTTAAGCATTTATAGTCGAGTCTACATTATCACCAACTAAGTATATCAATATGTCGTAAGAAAATAGTTGTTTTACGTACTTCATAATGTCATTAATATACAGAGCAAACAGGTTAGGCCCCTTAACGGATCCTTGCGGTACACCGAATACTGTCCCTTTTGGTAAGGATGTATCAATAGAGAAATTTTCCATGGAGATTCTCTCTTACCTTTAACGTTTTGCCTAACGCTAGTTCCTCTGTCAAACTCATTGAACCAACAAGGAGCTGGCTTTGAAATCAATAGCAACAATAGAGTAAATCACTTGTTCAATAGATGACTTAAAGTCATTTTCTCAACTGAATCAAGAACTAGATATCGTTAAATCGTTAACTGATGACATCAACATGGAATCTGTCTTAGATAAATACCCTACAGTAGACTACCTGCGAAGTAAACATATGAACAGCCAGAAGATCATTCTAAATGATCACCTGTGACACAAAGTATGGATCTGAGGAAAGGATACATTACATATTACAAATGCGAGACGGCTAGTTAAAAAGCATGGTGAGAAAAAGTTTTATTCCACCCAGAAGGAAGCACGTAAAATACAGGAAGAGTATCTGGGAGGAACAAAAGCCACTGACGAGAACGCTAGGAAGAAGAGGAATATAGAAGTACTCTGAGCAGTCGATGGATAGATAACACAGGCACACAAAAAAAAATGTCGAGTACAAGAAGGCAGACCTATGTATTTCCATGGATTTTGACCTGCTAAACACGAATCCGATATCCGTTTTCCCTATTGGCTCTTGCATTTTTTCCAACCTCAAAAGACACTGTAAAAATTTCCGAGAAAATGTAAGTGTAGCTAAAAATCTTAAAAAATTCAAGGATGCGTAGGATAGCGAAAGAAGTCGAATAGAGCAAACTACAAGTCTATAGCTTTTTGGTTTCCGAGATAAAGACTCGAGAATTGCGAAAAAAAGAATTTTTTTTCTTTCGGTGAGTTTGAGCTGCTTTTTCTTGGAAACGAAGTACTGCAGGAATGTCTGGTTTACGCCATTCGATTTCTTTCGCCATACTACGTACCCCTGAATGTACGTTTTGCCTGACTGGCTTTTGTATTTCTCCTAACTTCAAAAAACGCTGTAATAATGCCCAAGAAAATGTAACTCTAGCAAAAAATCTGAAAAAAATCAGGGGTACTTAGGATGGCAAGAGAAATCGAACGGCGAATTAGAAGTTTATAGCTTTTTTGGTTGCGAGATAGAGCCTCGATGACTTTGAGCTGCTCTGTCTTGGGAACGAAGGACCGCAGGGATGTCTGATTTACGCCATTCCATTTCTTTCGCCGTCGTACGTACTCCCGAATTTTTTCAGATTCTTAGCTACACTTTCATTTTTTGGGGCATTCTTACGGTTTTGAGGTTAGGAAAAATGCAAGAGCCAATCGGGCAAGACGGACACCGGATTCGTGTTCAGCAGGTCAAAATCTATGGGAATACATAGGTCTGCCTTCTTGTATTCAACATTTTTATTGTGTGCCTGTAATTCTTACGTGATCTCAACATATGGTTAGATGACAAGAAGTCATCTACAAAGTAGTTAAACGACTCAAGCCTTAATTTTGAGACGAGTATGTTAAAAATTGAAACTCAATATCAACCTCTGAACGCCAGATGAGACCAGAAGCCAGATTTACTTAACTATGTTAGTACCATTAGAGTATACTCACCGATGTAATACAGTAGCCAGATATATATCGAGAAAGAATGACGTCACACAGAAAAATCACTGAAATTATCAAAACTGATTTCTATTCTATGTACGTTATTAAAATAAAATTCATGTGTTACTAGATTAGGGAATACTGGAATGCAAGTATCCGTCACTTTGTGATCAGCTGATCGAACGCATTGTTATAACTGTAACTCTTACTGACAAGGGATCATTCTATTCCACAATCAAATTCTTTAATGTTCTACCTGATTTTCTCAAAAACAAAATTCTACTAAAGGATTTCAGAGGACAAGTTTTCCAATATGTCTGTGATATAGAACCATATTCAATTCAAGAATTTCTTGATTCTTAATAATTGGGATTATTATTAAGTTTTATCTTTATTACTCGTAGTGTAGAATTTTATCTTTTTATCTTTACAATAAGTGTCATGTGTTTAGTTTGTATTGTGTACCGCTTGATCCGTTTTATACATTTTTTTTTTGTAGTTTGTGATATGAAACTAAATAAAAACTATTAATATCAAATATCAGTTACCGTTTTTAAAACTGGAATTCCAAACAGCAGGCTCCTTAGAATCATGGTGTTTCTAGTATATTTGTAGTTATGTATACTAATTTCAATTCAGAAATAAGAAATATACGTACAATATACGTAATGTAATATGATATAATATAATGAGAGATAAATATATTCTCGTTCATTGCAAAGCTCGACTGTATAAGTTAAACCTGTTCTTTATTTTCATGATAATGTGATATAACTCGACAGGTGGACCTGGTTATACCGATTATCCTTTTCATCCTGAAAACTCTAAATAATAGACCACCAAGTTTAAGAAAGTGACTGGAAAATAAGAAATACCCTACGCTCCTGACCGATTACTCAGCCTATTCATGCTCTACCAAGTTGAACTGTTATTTGCCGCTTCTTTTTCTAAGATGTTCACTGAAAAGGCTAGATTACACGAACAAAAACATAACTTTCAAAGAGACCTAGTTTCCCTACAAATTTTCTATGAAATACATTTTAAAGCTTTTCATCTCCCCTTATTTTCAGGTTTAAGTGTATCTCATTCTCTGAGTTTCTTAACATCAAACACAAGTAAAGCGAAAAAACAATATATTTTATTTATGTTTCGCCGAAATCCATATTATAAATACTCTTAACTTAAATTAATAAAATGGACAGTATGTATTTTTTCCTGTAGATGCCAAAGATTCACATGGTATCTAAAATAGCATATGGGACTTCTTGGCGCCAGTATATCCTGCAATTTCAGAAGAGTAATTTAACACAGTCTAATATTACAATAATAATAATAATATAATAATAATAACTTTTATTGTAGTCCATAAAAATTGTGTACAATATGTTGTTAACAGATAATATTTACATCTAACTATGGCTACAAGGGGACTGAAAAACAATACAATATTGATCAAAGTTTCAGCCCCGTGGAAAACTACTTTGATACGTGGTCGTAGAAGGAAACATTTATAATAAAAAGTAATTACATAAGGAAATAAGAATAAAAGAACTTGCAAGAATAAATTAAAACAAATTAGGATATGCTTTAACTAAAATAACTAGATGTAAGGCACGTGGGGTATTATTATTTTATTTATTGTATTTACAGAGATAAAAGAAATTGTTTGTATAATATCTTGAATTTAAGTGACCCAGAATTTTTATAAGTAAGAGGGCGGGGTAAGAGAGAGAGACATTATTATATAACTGAAATATATTATATGAGAAACTTCTACGGTATAAAGCAGTTCTATGAGGTGGAGGTGATATCATTCCTCTGAATCTTAAGTTTAAGGTATGAACATCACTACGGTATTTAATTTTATCATTTAAGTATGGGGGACATTTATTTAAGACTATATTATGATATAATGTTGCACAATGAAATTTTCTCCTAGATTCCATATTTAACCATTTTGCATCTTTCAATTTATGCTCATATTTCCTAATGCCATAGATATATCTTAAACATGCCTTTTGGATTTTCTCTATTTTGTTACTATCCATTTTATCGAGGCAGGGACCATATACAACATCACAGTAGTTGAAATAACTTAGCACTAGCGTATCAGTTAGTTTGACTTTAAGAGATGGCGAGAGTAAATGACGATGAGGGTATAAACATTTTAAATTGGCGTAAGCTTTTTGCATACATTTACTTATATGTTTCTTAAACCGCAAGTCTGTGTCCATCTCGACACCAAGATTTCTTGCCACTTTAGTACATACTAAATCAGTATCGCCTACTGTAATTTTTATGTTTGCTTCCAACTGAGCTCTACGTTTACCAAATATGAGAACAGAAGACTTCATTGGATTTATAGATAATTGAATATTGATATTTCGACTAGTCTTTGCAAATCATTATTAATAATATAATTTGCTCGATTCGGGTCGCCCTGAGAAAATGAATAACATACTTGAGTGTCGTCCGCGTATAAATGTACTTTACATTGATTTAAACAGCTTATTATATTACACGTGTATATACAAAACAACATCGGGCCAAGGATTGATCCTTGTGGTACTCCACACAAAATATTTCCGTAATTTGATTTACCATTGCTTGTTTCTACAAACTGAGATCTATTATTCAGATAACTCTTAATAAACTTAATAGCACTCTCCGAAAATCCAATATAATGTAGAATATCGAATAAAATTTTATGACTAATCGTGTCGAATGCCTTTGAATAATCTAATAAAATTAAGGCTGTTGTTTTTCCTGCGTCAATATCGCCAATAATGTCATCCATGACACCTAATAATGCAGTGGCACAGCTGTGGCCCGGACGAAATCCAGATTGGTATATTGCTAGAATATTATATTCGTTAACATGATCACGGATTTGAGAATTCATAATTTTTTCCAATACTTTGGATAGCACTGGAAGAATGCTAATAGGTCGAAGTTCACTAAAGTTGGAAATGTCACTTTTTTTAGGAGGCGGAACAACACGTGATATTTTCCACGCATCTGGGAAAATACCCTCTAAAAGGCATGAGTTTATAATATTAGTAATATAGGGCAAAATATATGGACAACCTAAAAGTAACATATCAATGTTTATTAGATCCGACCCTGTAGATTTGGATTTTATTTCTATTAAATATTTATAAATAATTGCATCTGATACTGGAACAAATGAAAATAGGTGGTTAAAATTTGTTTTTAAGTTTTGGTTATAATACTGTAATAGTTCATTATCTGGAGGAGATAAATTTGTAGAATATTGCAAAAAATGTGAGTTAACTTCGTCAGGTTTATTTAATTATGTTAGGAAGCGTGTTCGTTACCGCTCTGTTATAAATATTAAGTTCCTTCAGTTTCTTCCAAAGAGTTTTGGCATTATTATCATTATTATTTATACAAAATTCAATATAACTTTGTTTTTCGTTAGCTATGGCAATGTTGGTTTGGTTTCGTAAACTTTTATAATAATTCCAGTGTTCGACGTTTTTGGTCTTATTAAATCTTTTTAACGCCTTGTCCTTTAATAATATCATTTTTTGAATGTTATCGGTTAGCCAAGCTGGTTTATGTTTTTTTATTACAATATCTTTAATAGGAGCAAGGGTGTCAAAAATATTTAATATTAATGTATTAAAATATTCAATTTTATCGTTAATATTTGGTATATTTATTATGTTTTCAAAAGGTGCTAATATTAAAAACTCTTGTAGCAAATCTAGATCAATACGCTTTAAGTTTCTAGTTTTAAAACTTTGCTGATTATTTTTAGGGAAACAAATTTTGAAAGAGCAAAAAACCAACATATGATCTGATATATTATAAATTTCATTTGTGCCACATATATAATCCTCTTTGTCATTTAAAATTAAAATGACATCTAGTAAAGTGGAAGAGCTTTTTGTGATACGAGTAGGCGTATTAATAATTTGTTTTAAATTAAATGATTCTATGCAGTCATTAAAAATGATAGATTTACGATATTTACATCGCCTCCGCAAATTATATCATTGCAAATGGGTATAAAATCAGTTAGAGCATCTTCAAATATATTAATAAAATCTAAGAAATTTTTATTTGGGGGTCTGTAGAGTGTACCAATAATATATGTTTTATTAAACATATTAACTTTTATCCATAACTGCTCTAATGTTTCATGGAATTTATTATTTAAAATTTCATACCTTAAACTTGCCCTCAGATAAACTCCTACACCTCCACCCCTTGAGTCCCTATCTCTTCTTAGCAAGTTATATCCATTATTTTTATTTTTTTTTTTTTATTTTAATGCCTTATTTATATTAACGTCCTGGCGGAGTTCAGCTATTGCTGCTCTACCACTCAACCAGGACACGTACACATAGACATCAACACAACAACCATTCCCTGCGATATTGCCATCTACCGCAGCTGAGACTCGAACCCAGGAGAGATAACAGCGACTAGACATGTTGTGCCACCCAACAGTGGTCTAGGTCACTGCTACCGTCTCGGTAACACATGAAAAAACGCCAACTAACATCCATACCCTAGCCAGGATTCGAACCCGGGACTCCGTGGTCGCAAGCCAAACACCTTCAGCATTGCGCCACCATTAATTAGCACTAAATTACTGGGAACATTATCTGATAACCAGGTCTCAGAAATTCCTATGATATCATAATTTTCTTTTACCACAAAAACCTTGAAATCTGAAAAATTATGTGTTAAAGACCTTACATTCAAAAAACAAATTTTTAAATGTCTCATTATTGCTTATCCTAATTTTACAAAAACTATAACAACAAATAGATGTATATTTCAAATATATATATAAATGATAGTAACAGTTAACTATTGTGTCACTTAATTTAAAGCAAGTTCTAAACACGAAAGAAAATAAATTCAGAAAAGAATAAACGACAGTTACTACTCTACGTGTATCATTTAAAATCAATATTTTATTGCAGGAAAAAAATACAAATTTTTCAATTCTTATATGCTAGGGTTACAAAAATAAGATTATATTATATATAGGTACATAATTAATTTTATTTAATTGTTATAATGTAATATTATTATAAATAAAATAAAAGTACTATGAAAGAAAAGTAACAAACAAATCTTAATCTGAATAAAAACAGAATATCGAAAGAATATTAGAAGATATTTGCACAAATACACAAAATATGCAGAATATATGCCTACCATATCGATAAAGTATTTACTTCGGCAAATCCGCAACATACTTTATAATTTTTTTCTGATTTTCATGCAGAATGTAAATATTACCATTTAGTGTCCATACGTTCTTGGGGCCCAGTTTATCGACAGCTTTTTTTAGCATTTCTAATCGAGATTTTGTAAGGTCCTCTCGTATAACAAATTCGGTTTTCTTCAGCATTTTCTTTTTGTAAACTTCACATCTATCTCGATATGCAATAAATCTTATAAGAATAGGGCGAGATTTTTGGGCAACGATACTACCAATTCTGTGGCACCTTTCAATAGATGATTTGGGTAGTTTAACGCCTAACTTATTTGCAATGATACCAAAAACTTCATCCTCTATATTTTCTTTCAGGGAATCTTTAATGCCATAGATTCTTAAGTTGTTTAGCCTAGAGTATTGCTCATTTGAATCAATTCGCTTTTCTAATTCCTGTAGTTTGTCGGAATTGTTATTTGTCTGTATTATAAATCCATTAATGATTTCTTCCATTTTACTGAGTCTTTGATCAATTTTTTCAAATAATTTTCCACAAATTTGATTTATCATATCTTCAGTAATCGTTGTTGATTCTGATGCAGGCTGAGATGTTCCCGTTGACGTCATTGTGTTTTTATTCATGCCTCTGGTCATATTAATGATTTGGTAAGACTATATAATAACACTCACCGTGTTGCACTTAAAACAACGCACTTTCAATAGTTTTCTTGCTTGAAATCGCTATAAAAATATGACGTGATGGTTATAAAACTGTAGAAGTATTTTGAAAATTTATTGACTGTTTTTTCCCAGTTAAATTCAATTTTATATCAGCAGAGGCGAAACACGTGTGTTTATTCGTACTTCATACTTATAGTTATAATAATACTAAAAAAATATAGTGTACTTCTCTATTGAACAAATCAGTGGCAATGAAGTATTTAAACTTCAAATCTATAAAGTGGAATAAAAATAGACTTCTTAGAAAAATGTTTGGGGAGAAAACTTTTTTACTGTGATCTTAAGTACACGTGTAAGGACGTATGACTGCAAGATGCGAGATCGGGAACATATTTGTTTGAACAAATAAAATAACAAAACATCGTTTTTATCAGACTTCTTGCAGTATCTTAGGTCGTATTGATCGCATAGCGAAAATAAAAAATGTAGTTGTTTGCGGTAAAATTTCAATAAAATCTAGATATACAAGACAGCTATTAAATAGGTACTAAACCTAAACACAGATAGAAGACCAATTGATACTTCTTTATATAATTCAATGTATAGTAAGTAGTCACTTCGGACTAATTCTATAGACGTTACAATTTCAATATTTTTGAATAGTTTGATGCAAAACGGGTCAAGAATGAAATGGTAAAAATAATATCCCCAATTTAGGGGTTTCAAAAGAGAAAAGTGATTATTGGAACATGTAGATCTTCGAATTCTGCCCTGAAAGACCCCCTTAACGTCATTTTTGCCTTAATACCCGCCGAGTTACAAGGGGTTAAAGACGTTGACTTTTAAGCAAAAATACTGATATTTCAGAGGTTTTAAGCAAATTACTCAAATCACATTTTCAAAGAAGTTTGTCAGAATAAAAAAGTTAGCTTATGGAATGAGAAACATAATCCATGAAGCAAACATTTGTTTTGGCTCATTGTGGCCGAGATACAGTTAATGATAAGTGCATTTGGACGTAGTCCTGAAAAGGCCACGTTTTTCAAACAGTGACAACTCTGGTAGTATATTACTACAGCTTGAATCTTTTGTCAAATTTTGATGTCTGCAAAATTAAAAACCATACAAGGGAAATAAAGGCAAAATTTAGATTCTTTGCACAACAAAGTACCCGTTTTTTGGCTCCATTAAATTCCAAGTTGAAAAGAAATATTTCGTATCATGTTTTTTGTTAGTTCTAACTATTATGTATACGCTCAAATTTTTTTCACCGTGATGCATTATTAAAAAGATTGTAGACTTAATGTATTTTGAAATTAAAAAAATATATATAATTTTAGCTTTAAGGTTAAATAATTTAGCAGAGTAGCATCTTCGCTGAATGTTACCACAGACAAGAAATTATGGCAATAAACTGAGGAACATGCTGCTTATTTTCACTTTTTTGATCAAGATTAGGAGATATAAGTGTTGGAATTTAACTCCTAACGTTATTTTATCTTTAAATTGATTAAAATAAAATGAATACAAAACAAGTAACAACCCCTACTAGTTTTACTTATCTGACCTTAAAGAGGATTCAATAATCTCCAAAATGCTTATTTTATTATTTTCAACTTAATTGGAAAGGAGATATTACCAAAATAAGGAGCGCTCCTCGATTCAGCAAATTACGATATTGTTCATTTGGTGATAAAATCTCGCAATATCTTCAATTGTAAAGGAAGAATCATAGTTTTTATACTTTTTTGCTATTCACGCACATTGCTAAGTCGTTGGACATCGCATGCATATGTATTTGTGTAAATATGTATATACAAGCTTATGTTACACATAATTTTGAACATAACATATACTCCTTTTATAACGGCCATAATATGGGTGCAACATAATATTTTTAATTTCTTACTTCAGATTGGTGATTGACTTAGTTAATTTTAATGATAATGATTTTTTTGCTTTAGGGGTGATCCTAATAAGAAAATTGATTGCCCTTTCCCCAAAGGGGGTGGACCTTTTAGAGGTAAGAGCAATCATTTTTCTTGTTGAGATATAAGTTTCATCTCCTAAAATATAAATACTTACAAAAAAGTTCTACTTGCTCAAGACAAACAAAATATAGCTAATTTTTCCATTGTACCCCTATTATATCAGCTCTATTAGGGGTGCAATCACTAATTTTAAAATTTTGACTTCACATTCGTTATCAGCGACTTCACAAACATATACATGAATTTTTTCAGTATCTAATTCTTAATACTTGAGTCAGTATTAAATTGTTCAAAATAATCCCCATCGAGTTCCATACAATAGTACAATCTGTTTTGAAATTCTGTACGAACATTTACGAACGAATCAATGATCGGCTTTCTCGAACAAGTCTTTCACGTAACTCTTCCTGTGATGAGAGTTTTGATGCAAAAACCTTCGATTTCAAATATCCCACAGAATGAAATGCATCGGATGACCTGGCGGGCCACTACACAAAACCTCTTCCTCCAATCGGTCGCTCAGGAAGCCAATCGTTCAAAAAATGGCGGACTGCTACAGCAAAATGTGGGGCAGCCCCATCATGTTGAAAGAGCAGTTTGCCCCCTAAAAGATTTTCGTCATCTTCGAGGATTTGATTAATCATTGGGTCAGTGTTGTTTTCTGACAGATCAAGGTAACTTTCGCCCTTCAAATTGTCAGGAATAAAAATGGTCCGACAGTGTGATCCCCTAAGGTGCCTGCACAAACATTTCATTTCTGAGGCCTTTGGGTATGACATATTCCATGAACAAATGTGCATTGGTTTCACTCCAATACCTGCAATTGTGCCTATTTACCTCCCCATGTAGTTGATGCTCAAAATAGTCACTCCTATTTTAAATACAAGCATGGGCCAGCTCTCTTCCTTCGTTGTAACCCTTGCAGCCTTGTCTCTTGATATATGTCTAGCTCAATTTAATTTGTATGACATTTAGCTGTTTATCGATAAGATCAATAATTTTTATTTTATCAATATTTGCTTTAATGAATCTCAAAAGTCGCATACATTAACAAATGTATGCGAAGATAAATCGTGTCTTAATATTAAGAAGCAATATCGAATTAATGCCGGCGCATCCGCCATAATTTCAAAACTGTCTCTAGTTTCTTTTTCACAGAATATTTTGTGCAAAATAACAAAGACTAATGATATATTAATAGATACATGTCTGTGTCTATATACAGCAATGTTCATTTTAGCCTAATGGACGACTCACAGCACAAAACAATAATAAGACTGACTTCCATTGTACAATGACCTATTAGCAATGAAATAGTCCATAAAGATGCTGTAGGTTTTCACACAAATGCAAAAAAAACTGCTAGAAATTGCATAGATTACTTTTCTGCAGCTTGCGAAATTCTATAACAAATACTTTTTTCTAGAACTATAAGCTAATAAAAAAATTATTCATTGCAAATCTTCATTTTACGAAAGATTTTAAACTTTTTCTTCAAGTTTATTTAAAATTGTTACTAAGTAGATTTTGATATTAAATTTTCATAGACAGTATTTCACTTTTCGATTTTTACCTCTATATCCACGTAGCTTATTTGTCACTCTCCATCACCACTCCCATTCCACTATTAAAAGGGTTAATAAAATAAAATTGAAACATTAACGTGAAATTTGGTACACGCATGTATTATGAGGACCTAGAGAGCTAGATTATGTTTTATGAAGATTCCATTGGTGGGTTGGGGGTGAATAGGGGTAAATAAGTAAATCAAGCTAGTAAGAGTCCAGAAACTGGCGATTTGAGGTATATACTAGGCACTTACAGATATGTATGTCAATCGTATTTCGTAATTACCAAATGGTAATTAACCGATAAAAAAACAGCGTTAGGAAGCTGTCATCCATCACAGTGGGAAGAAATAAACCATTTTTTTGGCCAAAATTCTAACACTTATGAAAGTCGTCCAAAATTAGTTGGATATTGCAGAAGAAATCATTTTAAAAATGCCATTGATTCCAGGGGGGGTGGAATTCGAAATAATTAAGTAAAATTCTGAAAAAAATTATTCACAGAGAATTCAACCTGTAAGTTAACATAGAAATAGCAACAAAAATGCCTTTATAAAATAAGGTGGTTTGAAGGGGTGGAAGTAAATGATATTTAATAAAAATTCAGAAATCTCAAAATTCTATCTGCAAGCTTATGGATTTATTCGTATTTTGCAGAAACGAATGAAAATATAGTACCAAGATTTGGAAAAATATAATACAATAATTTAAAATATAATTACAAAATTATAATCCAAACCAAAAACTAATTATTATTAACAAAATCTGAACTTAAATCACATATTTTAGAAAACATAATCCATTGTTTATCAACAGTCACTTTCATTGTCACTTCTGCCTCACTTGAATCATTTTCAGGCTTGGATCTACTCCATTTATCAACATGAAAAAAATTAAATTGAGGTTTTCATTGATGCTGATGTACCTGACGGTATTTCTGGGTTATTCTACCGATCTTTCACTGTTTTCATCAAAATACAGCTTTTTTATGCCTGTATGCTAATACGGAAATGTTGGGTAAATTATTTTCCACCGCAATATTATCCATAAATTATATTTTTCTTTCATCCAGTCAGCATTGTTGCTCAGAAATCGTTTTTCTGCTCTTCTATTTTTGTTCCATCGTTCTCCGATTTTGCTACAAACTCCATATACATTATGTCATATATCATTATGAATATTTTGTGGTAGCTCCAGCATATGTGGCTGGTTTAAAATTACATTTTCAACGTGCTGGCACTTTAGAGAAGAATTACAGCCAGATTTCTCTTTCCATATTGGATCCTACTTAATCCCTCTTCATTTTCACCTGATATAAATAATATTATTTGAAATACAGTTAATAGGATAAAAAAATGGAAAAAATGTATTATTCTTCTAAAAGTAGATTAAAACATTACATAAATTGAAATTATTTAATTTTCGTTTTTTTTTTCAGCAGCTAACACGTAGGATTTTAATACTAAATAACTCAAACAGCAGCAATGTAGAATATCTTAAATGTTGTCATTTGTTTTACAATTAAGAGTTCAAAAATTAGCACAGGTCTAAACGGGTCTAACTTTATAACTCAGCGGGAGGTTTGTTATTTAGTTTCATTGAAATAAAGAAATGATTATACATTTAATTCAAACAATATTAACCATATGTTAAGTTGCATTAAAGAGTAGATACCTTGAAGAATTTGATCCATGTAAAAGAAATTTTTTAATGTACAAAGTTGTACAACTGTGATTAAACTGACCTTGTGCGCGTGCTGTGCTGCGTGTGGGTGTGCAGGTAGTAAGGGTAGTTTAATATTTTTGGAACTTTTACCTAACTATGTACACATTTAGATATGCAATTCGAATGAGTTGATTTTTTGATATTTTGGCCAAATTTCACAGCATTCTGTCCCACTATGATCAACAGTGAAATATCTCGCAGGTTAACAGTTTCTGCCTCTGGAAACCCTCCAACCGATATGTATGCCAATCGGATTTTTGTACTTACTGTGTGTTAAGTAATAGATAAAAGATATATCAGCTTTATACAAATACTTCCACCATCCACGATAAACATGTCGACTTTCAAGAGTCATCTAGTGAAGCTTCCACCATTAAAAAAAAATTCTCATATCACTGTTTTTGTCTGTCAAGCTCTAGGAAACAGGATTAATAATGTCTCTAACTGTTACAAATGTGCCAAGTACTTTAAGGTATCAATAAAAATTAAATACCCTGTACGTATTGGTGTTTAATTTCATATGTTTATTATACGGCAATGTTAATCCTTATCTCTTAAATACAATACACTAAAAACTAATTATTCAAATTGTAATTAACTGCTCTACTGCAATGGCGTGTTAAAACTTTTACTGCTCATGTGAAATAACCGCGCCAAGCGAAATTATATAATTGCAATTTGTATTTTGTATTATTTTACCATAATATTTGATTTATGTATATAGATGAGTATGAGTTTATATAACATACACTGGAACACATTTTTATTTAAATAGTGCGGTGGTGCTAATTAAGACAAAATGCTGTTATGTTTAAATATGGTCTAAATCTTAGTTATGACATTCTCTTGATTCTTTTACTTTCCTCTTTGGGATTTCCTGCCATATGTATTTTTTTCTTGTAAATGACGTCTGACAAATCTACATAATAATACAATGAATCAGTTACTGGAAAATACCTCTACGCCCGTGACTTTTGCGTCAAAGAATTAGTTTATCATAGGAGGCCTCACCCACGAAAGGACTCTGCGTAGTTGTTACTCTGGATATGAGACACGCCTTTAACACGAGAGGAAGTTTTGGGGTGGCAACATATTTAACTAGAATACTGACGAGTTACTTTGAATGCAGGAGGGTCGGCTTCGAAGTGGAGGGTGATATGGAGTGGAGGAGGATAACGTGTGGAGTTCTGCAGAGTCCTGTCCTATGTCCAATCCTGTGGAACTTCATGTTCGATGATATTTTCCGACTACCTCAAATGGATGGGGTAAAGGCGACAGGACTGCAAGTCCGAAAAAGAAAGGTAAAAAATTACAGTTACATCATAAACTTACTCAGGGAATTGGTGGAGCAAACCTAACATTATAAAAGCAAAGAACCATAATCAACATCACTGTGAGATGAAAGTGCGTCAACTGCGACGCAACATACCCTGTAAAATACAGGGGTGCCTGGCATTTCTGGAGGCGATGAACAGGTTCAGACAAAACCAACACCACCCCAAATACAACATCTCAACAGACAACCTCAACCAAACAGGCAATGGCCCTACATCCTTTCATACAATTGTTTCAACGCCAGTTGAACATTCCAATTTTCACCACCCCATGGCCCAGATCCTACCCCCATAATATAGAAAGGCAGTCAGTAGACAACCGAGGACAAGACATAAATCCCTATAATTATGTAACAGAAATTCTCAACTTTTTTGATTGGTCATCTTTCGATAAAAGTGGAAGGAAAAGGTTATAGGAAACTTAAAACTAACTACTGATAAAAGCAGAAGCTTTTCAACATTTTTTCTTAAAACTGATCTTGATCTTCTGATTCTTCGCCGCTTGTGGCATCGTCGTCACTAAAAATGTCTTGTGGTTCGCGAGCCGCCGCTTCATCTATGTGAACTAAAGCTATTCTGTTTCCTTTCTCGATGTATGTCGTGGACACCGTCCCTGCGCACTGCGACCACGACGTGTGGCCCGGACCAAGTCCTTCCGAACTTACGCCGCTCTTCGTCGTGTGTCCTTGTTAACACTCTCTGACTGACTGTCAACTGCACCGGGGCAGTACGCGGTTGTGGAAATAAGTCTCTTTGAATGATCACCTGCCGGCGTTGCGCTTGAGCGATACGGCGTTCTCGAGCTTCTCTAGCGTTATCTATAGGTTTGCTCTCTGGTGGTATATCGAGCTAGTATAATGGGCAATATGATATTTACCTAGGAAACGCTCCCAGGCGCCGCTGTTAAATTGAGACACGTTGTCTGAAATTACGCTTTCGGGGTAGCCCCAGCGCGAGAAACATTGTTTCAGGCAATAAATCATATCTTCAGAGGTAGACGTCTGAGTCGGGATGGCCTCTACCCATTTGCTGAAGAGATCGGTTATCACGATTATGAATCTACTTTTACTCATTGTCTCTGGGTACGGTCCCATTTGGTCAATACTGATGGTTTGCCAAGGCCATGTAGGCGGGCGAGGGCGCAGAGGAACAGCCGGCTGCAGCGCGCTTGTTTTTGTAGATGAACAAATCATGCAGTATCTAATGTAATTTTTTATTTGCTTCCACATCCCCGACCAGGTCTCGTCTACCCGAATGTTCTGCGAGCACTGAATCATGGTAAGCGGTTACGATGCACTCCTGTACGTCTTTTGGTACAAGTAAAAGTTTCATTCACGTTGGTTTCAATAAAAGTTGAGACCTTGGCTATGGTATATACACCAAATCCCAAGTTTTTGGAATTCTACTAGCTTGCTTTACTTATTTACCTCAATTTTATCACGATACTCTAAACCTATTTCAACAAACAAATATTGAACAGTAGATGTGGAAGTATGAATAAAATATATAGGCGTGCTGTGCACTCTTTCATGAGAGACAAATGGCTTAAGGCCAATTTTACACCCATTCACGTCGCCGTTTTATTAATTTCAGGGTTATCTAAACAAATGAGACCACCTCACTCTCTATCATCCTCTTGAAATCCATCAGGATATGAAACCTGCAATTGTAGAGACAACCGAACCGAGTTTAGCTAGTTAAGTTCAAACTTGTATAGATAGGAACTCGAGCATGCGCTTTTAGGTGCCGATGTAGGTTGTAAGTAATTTCTCTTGAGCCGAGCATATTCGGGTGTATATGAGACTCAAGAAACCATAATTTGCCGTGAAGCGTTTGGCAATGCCTATACTACTAATTCTAATTTAACTAGATGAAAGCATTTATACATCCTTTCAAATTAATAATTTCTGCGATTTCAAACATCTTTTCAAATTACAAGTAGCAATGCAACCCACTAAATTTAATTAAATTCATAATATCTTTACCTAAAGTTGTGTTCTTCCTAAGGATACCAGAAAATTTACATGTGGAATAGTTTCACAATTTCTCTAGTAACGAGATAAATTGTTTGACTTTAATCATCTACCGAGATATTTCTATATAAGACTTCTGTTATCAGATCTAACAATTTCATTTCATTTATACTCTGCATTCCTATCTAGTAGACTGTGTTGAAATTACTATTTAGCTAATCCACATATTACTAAAGCGAGTCACTTTTCAGATATAGCGTTAACCGTACACATATATGCAGTTTGTGGCTTGATCCAATTGCCCCTTTCGGTAGTTTTATAAATTAACAGTTGATGCATTCATAAATTGTATACTTTCAAGGGTCGGTTCTTAGATAGACATAGGTAAGAAATTGAATAAGTTGAATTTTTTTTTTTTTTCACAGAAATTATGTCTCGATCATTAACGAGTGTAAAACAGTACTTCATTTATATGGTTATTCTAATTATATTACCAAAGTTTTAGTATATCTAAATTTGAATATTATTTTGTTAATAATTACAGCAATACCAAATTTGGTTTTTATGCTTGTTACCTGTTTCTTTTTAACCTCCCCGCTAGTTAAAAAAAACTGAGGTTACTGCAATTACCTTTTCTCTCAGTTAGCTGCGACTGGGTCGAGGGTTAAATTGAACATTTTTTTATTTTAACTGCGTGTCGATAAAACAAAGTTTAGGGTGCCAGCGTATTCAAATAAATTGTTATAATAAAACAGATGACTGATATTTCTGCAACTCATTCAAGAAGAGACAATAAAAAGATTTTAAAACAACAATATATTAACGACAAATATAAACTTTACAAATCTTTACAATGATGTTTAAAATCTTTAAAAAATTGAATATAGACTAATTTAACTTAGTGAATTAATTAACGTATAAGGACTGAAAAAAATTAAGCTATCAAAAAATTTGAAATTATTACAACTGGTTTACATATTTTTACCTTCCAATTGTTGATTTGCAATGATATGTTAAGGCTCTCGTAACTTATTGGAGAGCATGGAATTCCGATGTGTCAGTTCCTGGAGATGGCCACGGGTACTCGGGAATGAGGACTGCAATGTTCATGTCCTTGTCAATGAGGAGTTTCCAGGATGTCACTACGCCGGAAAGGTGTCCAGCCAGTTATGATTAACCTCCAGCCACTATCAAACTTTATCTCGTGCCTTGATCTGGAGCTTGGTTGATCCAGGGTTTTAACATTGGAAATGTTTATGTTTTCGTATATGGGGTAGAGTTACCAGTTTTTGTTCAAGGCCAAAAGACAGCGGTGTCGCGGCACAGTAGAGAGAAGACCAGTAGGCTCACTTACTCTTGAGATGTGTTATAATCGATTTTATTTTTTATGAATCCACTGCGCATCCGATATTTGTACGCTCATCTAAATATACACTGCTCGAGCTAGAAAATGCTAATAAACTGGCCAACACAATGACACTAAATTATTTTTGTTCGAAGATATCCTTGGCAGATGATTTATTTTGCGAGTGAATTTAATGTTTACTGATTAATCAATAAGTAGCGAATTAAAATTTGACCTGCCTTTACTTAATTTTATTACATAACATCCGCGTCTGACGTCACAGACTGAAAATGTATGACTTTATATTATTCAAGCAAAAATGTGTACATGGCTGCTGAAAAGGCCGCGCTACTATCGATTAGGCTGCTGCGCTTGCCAATTACATTACCTACCGTGTCGGGAGATTACCTAAAATTTGTACAGCTGCTAGCGGTAGAACACAAAAGTGTACAGCTTGCTACAAACAGGTTCCTGCTTGCAAATAAATGATGTGTTAGAATTGCAACTAACTGATATAGGTTCTCTGTTGTACAAATTGAGTGCCAATAATAATATCTCTTTATTTCAAAGTAATGTGTCGCGGTCGACTGAGACTATCATATCATGGGTTGCGTACATCACAGGGGGTCAAGTTGCCAGTTTTCATTTAAGGTGGAAATACAGCGGTGTTGGGGTCGAGTGAGACTGCTTATATGCAACGGCTGATATAAGCAAATGTAACATGGGTTGCATATATCACAGGGGGTTAAGTTACCAGTTTTCATTTAAGGTGGAAATACAGCGGTGTAGTGGATCGTGCTAAAAGTTGTAAAAGTTGAAAACTTTATGTTTTATGTATGGTGTTATCATTTCCAATGTTTCGATGATTTCAAGGATTGCGAAATATGTGAATCATTTTACATGAACAATAGGGATAATAAGGAACCAGTTCACATAAAAAAACCGCTGCCTAAGGAATCACTACTTCCACATCCAGATTCTTCATCCAAGTCACTTTAAAGGAAATATCTTGACTATATTTGCACTCTAGTAGGTGGAAATTATTGGTCATAGAATTTTAATAATATTTGGGGCAGATGTCATATGAAAGTTTGAGGGGTTGGTTTCTACCATATTCGTTAAAAATGAAGTTTCTAGTTTACCCTACTTATTTTCCACTATTCGCAATCTACCACCTCCCACCCATTCAGTGGAGTCATTTCAATCGGATGTCACTACAATACATACGTGTACTAACTTCCAAGTGAATATCTCAATTTGATGTTATCAATATCAATATCAATAATAATGAAGCGGAGGTGGTGGAGTTTGAAAAATATTAGAAAGAAATCTGAGGCCTTGGTTTCTAGTATATACACCGAATCCCAAATTTTTGTACTCTTACCAGCTTGATTTACTTATTTTTCCCTACTTCTATTAACTCCAGCCCTTCTACGGAATCATCCCAAAATATAATCTAGTTCCAGATGTCGTTATAATACATACGTCTACCAAATTACAAGTGAATATCTCAATTTTATTTTATCAACCCCTTTAATAATGTAGTAAGGGTGGTGGAAGTGTTGAAAAATAGTATGAAAAAATCTGAGGCCTTGGCATCTAGAACATACACCTAATTTCAAGTTGCAGTACTCTTACCAGCTTGCTTTACATATTTTTCCCTATTTACCTCTACTTACTCCCACTCCTTCGACGCAATCATGTCAAAATATAATCTAGTTTCAGATATAGCTATAATACATAAATGTACCAAATTTCAAGTGAAAATTTAAATTTAATTTTATAAACTCTTTTAATAAGGGAGTGGGGGTGGTGTGGAGATGGAAAATACTAATAAAAAAACCTGAGACCTTCGCTACTAGTATATACACCAAATTAAAAATTTCTGTACTTTTACCAGCTTGCTTTACTTATTTTCCTTTATATACCCCTATTTCACCCCAACCCTTCAATGGAATCATCTCAAAATATAATCTAGTTCCAGATGTCGTTATAATTCAAACGTGTACCAAATTTCAAATGAATATCTCAATTTTATTTTATCAACCCTTTTAATAATGAAGTAGGAGTGGTGGGGGTTGAAAAATATTATAAATATTCTGAGACCTTAGCTTCTAGTACATACACCGAACTTCAAGTTTCTGTAGTCTTACCAGCGTGCTTTACTTATTTTCCCCTATTTACCCCTATTTAACCCCCAACCCTTCAACGGAATCATCTCAAAATATAATTTAGTTCCAGATGTCGTTATAATACATATGCGTACTAAATTTCAAATGAATATCTCAATTTTAATTTATCAACCCTTTTCATATTGGAGTAGGGGTGGTGGGGGGCTGAAATATATTATTAAAAAATCTGAGGCCTTGGCTTCTAGTACATACACCGAATTTCAAGTTTCGGTACTCATACCAGCTTGTTTTACTTATTTCCCCCTATTTACCCCTAAATAACCCCCAACCCTTCAACGGAATCATCTCAAAATACAATCTAGTTCCAGATGTCGTTTTAATTCATACGTGTACCAAATTTTAAATGAATATCTCAATTTTACTTTATCAACCCTTTTAATAATGAAGTAGGGGTGGTGGGGGTTGAAAAATATTATAAATAATCTGAGACCTTGGCTTCTAGTACATACACCGAATTTCAAGTTTCTGTAGTCTTACCAGCTTGCTTTACTTATTTTCCCTTATTTACCCCTATTTAACCCCCAACCCTTCAACGGAATTATCTCAAATTATAATCTAGTTCCATGTGTCGTTATAATACATACGTGTACCGAATTTCGAATGAATATCTCAATTTTATTTTATCAACCCTTTTCATATTGGAGTAGGGGTGGTGGGGGTTGAAAAATATTATAAATAATCTGAGACCTTGGCTTCTAGTACATACACCGAATTTCAAGTTTCTGTAGTCTTACCAGCTTGCTTTACTTATTTTCCCTTATTTACCCCTATTTAACCCCCAACCCTTCAACGAAATTATCTCAAATTATAATCTAGTTCCATGTGTCGTTATAATACATACGTGTACCGAATTTCAAATGAATATCTCAATTTTATTTTATCAACCCTTTTCATATTGGAGTAGGGGTGGTGGGGGTTGAAAAATATTATAAAAAAATCTGACGCTTTGGCTTCCAGTACATACACCGAATTTCATGTTTCTGTACGCTTACCAACTTGTTTTACTTATATTCCCCTATTTACCCCAAATTAACCCCCAACCCTTCAACGGAATCATCTGAAAATATAATCTAATTCCAGACGTCGTTATAATACATACGTGTATGAAATTTCAAATGAATATCTCAACTTTATTTTATCAACCCCATTAATGGGGTAGGGGTGGTGGGGGGTTGAAAAATATTATAAAAAAATCTGAGTCCTTAACTTCTAGTACATACACCGAATTTCAAGTTTCTGTACTCTTACAAGCTTGCTTTACTTATTTCCCCATATTTACCCCTATTTAACCCCCAACCCTTCACCGGATATCCTCAAAAAACAATCCAGTTCCAGATCTCGTTATAATATATACGTGTACAAAATTTCAAGTCAATATCTTAAACCGTTTCGGAGAAAACGTGCGGACAACAAAAGTTACAGACAGACAGACAGACCGACAGACAGAAAATTTTTTTTCGCTCAAATTTAAAATCTCGACGTTTCATGACATTCTAAACCTATTTCACGAATAAAAATTTTTTTGCGATTACTATACTTCCAATCCACTACGTGGATGTGGAAGTAAAAATAATAAAGAATATGATAACAAAGAACCACTACAGTTCTAAACTCTGCTCAATGACAGGAACGTTTCTAACACTTTAAAGTTCAATAACTAGTAAAATATCAAATTAAGAAGAAACAAAAATTCATTTAATAAAAAACTACAAAAAACTATAGTACCTTTGGCATAGCCAAGGTCACAACTAATAAAGAAATTTTATCCAAAAAAAATTTAAACTTTAGAATTTAGTAAAAATAAAGTGTGATTATTACAAAAATTTGACAGGAAAAACTTTACTAAAGATAAGTTTGAGACTGTGGCACTAAGGCCGTCAATAAAATTGCAAAAAAAATTAGCACAAAAAAATTGGTTAAAAAAGAAATAGATATAAAATATATTAGTAATAATAATTAATTAATTAAGCCAAAAACAAGAAAATTGTTACCAAAATAGAGAGATATTCGGGCTCAATCTCCCGGGCTAATATAAATTTAATAATAATAATTTAAATTCGATAGGATCGACTTAAGTTTAAATAGAGTGAAAATTTTCTACCTGATCTCCCGTACTACTGAAAGGTTAATTAAGCGCGGTTAAATTGACTCTAGGTTTCATATTTAGACAAATTAAATAAAATAACTAAAATATGAAGTTAGGTTGTCTGCACACACAAAAAAATTCTAGGTTACTCCAATTATAGACAAATTACCGGCACAACGCATGGCAAAGATTAGGGAATTAACAAGTTAGGACAGCCGGCGGAAAACCTTTTATCTTTTAGGAATGGCGCCTTTGGCCCCGACATTTAAATTGGAGTTCTCGCGCAGTTGCGACAATGTGATAATGAGACGGAGAAGGTAACATTAGAAAGAGAGACCAATAGTGAAAAATGGACAACACTGCCCTGATAGAACGACCGAACTCAGCTGACTGTCAGTAGCCAAGGTCACTATAAAACAGGTTGCTTTGTAATATATGTCACATGAAGTATTTCTATGCTTATATGTAAAGTATCTATTTGGTTAGGATAGAACTGTACTGAATTGTAATCATATGAGTTGAAATTATTATTGTCTTCTTTTTATACCAAATATGTATGTCGGAGACGACCCCTCCGCGTTCCTCCTACGGACGCCTTTCGATACTTTCGACAGTCTTGTATACGCCTGTTAACTCATAATTCATTGAAGTCAGGAGAACGTTGTCAACAAGTACCGATTAAGGAATGTAAAGAGTAAACATCTCGAAGATGTGGTCGTGTGAACTACGAGGACGTCTGGAGCCGCTGGGAACCAGCCCTTTTCCCGGCGAGCGGAACAACATGCCTGATGATCCCGCAGATAAGTACCTAGTCTTAAGATAAACTCGGTAGAGAATAGTTGAAATCGCGGGACTGGCAGTGGTGGACTGCTAGCTCCAGTATTTTGGTGGTATTGTTTGTATTTTCAATCTTGAGACATTTACCTGTTTCGATAAATCATAAATCATGTTATTTATGCGACTATTATTTAAGTGATTTTATTGTGTTTATCAATGTGTGGCCTGAATCTAATAGATCCGCCCTAAAACGCCCCTTGCCTATCCGACATCAGAAGTGGGATCAGATCTATTATTTTATTATTGTGTGCTATTAGTGTAATCAACAAATAATAAACAGTGGCAGAAAATGGCTTTGCAAAGTTATGCGAATTTAGTTATTGTGACAAGAAATGAGTGAACAATTGGAACCTTTAGCCTCCACATCTGGTAAAATGGGTAAAATAAAACTGTCACCGTTGAGTCGTTTGCCGAGTCATTGACGTAGAATCTGGGGGTCAGTTTGTCGACTCTTTTGTATAGAGAGTTGCAATCTCAGTTATGTGAAAATCGCTTATCTTCGGTAAACCAACCAAGGAAAATCGAAAAAGTGCTTCGTGCTAAAATTTTAGCTGTACTTGGGTAAGCCAATGAACAATAATTGAACAATTCATTAAGTAGTAGAAGTCGTTCTTAGACAAACAGATCTCGCACTTGAGTATTTGACAATAGAGAACCTGTTGCATAGTATTTAAATCTAATTCGAGAACAAGAAAGCAAAGCTGTTCTGCGTTGTGCTGTGTTAATTTGCTGCTTTCAGTCGATTTGCCTAAGTTCGACGAAGGTCAAACAGACTTGTTTAAAAACATTCGACATTTTATGCAATGATGATAAGGAAATTCAAGAAACGTCCGACGCTATATCGTACTGGTCGCCATACTAGTTCGAAGCGTGCGACTTTGACATTTGCCAATTTAGTAAGGAGCTAAGTACCTTTTTCTGGACGATGTTTTATCTGCAACCAACATGAACACAATGACAACAACTTTAACCTGCTAGGACTACAGATGCGAATCGACCCCATCAGGACATGGAGACAAATTCATCAGTTGGAAAAAAACAGGACATTGCACCAAGCTGCCCCAAAAATCATTGTCGACAGCCGAGTCAGGAAAAACAAGTTGACGTCAGCGTGATTTCTGCTTTTCCCGAAGGAACGCTACATTTATAATTTGGTGAGATCTTTCCATATTTATTTGACACAGAGCCTGTTCTCTGTTCTTTGTTCTCAGGTCCGTGAAAGTATTTCAGGACATTTTAATGGCAAAAATATAATAACTCAATTTCCTTAAAGGACGTCGCGAGTGGCTTTTCCTTTTGCTTCACACAAATTTTAACCACTGTTAAAGTTTAAAAATCATATGAAATTCTATTTCACATAGGTAGTTTCAGACGCTTTTATAGCATGGTACTTACTTTAGAAAAGAGTTAATAAAACAAAATATAGGCGTATGTTTTGGTTCATTTGGTTTAATTTGTTCTAGCATTAAAAGGGAAAACGTTCTACCTCGATAGCAAACATCAGTAAATTTTTAAATAATTAACACAGTTAAATGAAAACAAAATCTGTCCAGTCTGTTATTAAAATGCAGCAATAGTTTTATTAATTTTATCCCTTCTGGACGTGTGACTATGAGATGGTTGAAAGTATCTTTAAAATACCCTAATTTATTGACTACACAAAGCCATAAAACATTCGAATTTTCTAACAGCACTTGAAAAGGTTGAAGTAAACACAGATGTAAGTTAGATATCTGTACTAGTTACAGGCCTGCATAAAGACTGGCCCTAAATTGAACAAGAACAGGACAACGACCTTTTAGAAACAAACCCAAATCCTAAGTCAAACAAATTTGGCACGGGCCTAAATAAAAGAAAACATATGATGTCTGCAACAACTTATTACATTGTAAAATCGAGGGTTATCATAAAAGTTTGTGTTTACCAGTTGTAGGTATCCTCGACATTTGTTAGTTATATTGACTGCCTAAAATGATTCAGATAATCAGAAAATTTATTAATAATGAAATTTGTTATTAGTTGTTTAAATTTGCATAAAAATAAAAATACGAGGGACGCAAAACAAGTTCAGATTCGAGCGATACTGAGGTACCGAGGCCTTGCCACATAAATTACATAGACATATCCGTAAAAACAAGTGATATAAGGAAATTAAATAATGATTATTTGTCAGAATATTTTCAAAATATGTGGTATTGAAACTAAAATTAAACGATTTTTTGACTGTTTAAAATAGGTAATTCATTCAGACCGGCACGGTAGCTCAGCCAACTAAGCGTCTTAGTGACAAGCGCGCTTAGTCAGGCTGCCTATCGTGTGCTGAGTTCGATTCCCAGCTTCGACGCTGGCAATGTTGGTGGGAAAAGGATGCTATCCGCGTTTTAGTGTGTTACTTATTTATTCATAAATCACACAAGTTATTTGTGATCAGGAGTAGATTCATGAGTGGTGAATTTCTTAGATTTTTACTACTATTGATTTATAGCCATGGCACATAATACAAGTTGTGCGAATAGTCAAGTAGAAAGTGTTATGCAAACACTTTAGAACATTTTGACATTAGTCAAATCAGGCAAAATTGTTTAGAAGTAAAATTAACTTTGCATAGTACGATGTACTGTAGCCAGATTTAGTCCAGTCGATTTGCTATTCGGAACTAAAATTCGTTCACTTGATTTACAAGAAAAAGTACACGCCAAGCTATGAAATTGTGACAATGCTATATCATTAAAAGATATCCGCAATCAAGCAAATGAGAATATTAAAGTTTCAGCATGGAAACACAGTGCTCGTTTTAGCCATGGAAAAGCCACTATTAGACCGTTTAAGGAATGCGAATTTGTATTCAGTTAAAGTAAAGAAAAAAATATTGACCAAACTAGACAGTATGTATAGAGGTCTATTTAAAATCGTTGTATGAGAAGACAGCTATCAAATGAAAAGTCTTTTGCAGAGGCAAAGGCCAGTTATATAAATTTGTTCATGACCAGGTACATGAAATGCCAGAAAGAGAATATGAAATTGTTTTTGATCCCGATGTTGCAGGCTTGTGTCTGCTAATAATTTGGCTAATTGTTTTATTTACTTAAATATGTGTATTTTTTGTGTGATTTAATAGAATTGCAAATTCTATTTAGTTGAGTTGAATGCATGTCGAGTAGAATTACAACATGCTTGGTGTAATTTGTGCTTTGTAGCAGGCAGTAGATTTGCAGTTAGTAGAGTTTGAGATACCATATGGTGTAGTAGTTAGTGATTGAGTTTGAGGAGATATCGTTACGGTGGTCTCCCATCCTCGTATGATATAGTTGTTTGTAGTTGAGTTTGAGGAGATATCGTTACGGTGGTCTCCCATCCTCGTATGATATAGTTGTTTGTAGTTGAGTTTGAGGAGATATCGTTATGGTGGTCTCCCATCCTCGTATGATATAGTTGTTTGTTGTTGATTTTGAGAAGATATCGTTACGGTGGTCTTCCAGCCTTATGTGATATAGTTGTTTGTTGTTGATTTTAAGAAGATATCGTTACGGTGGTCTTCCAGCCTTATGTGATATAGTTGTTTGTTGTTGATTTTGAGAAGATATCGTTACGGTGGTCTTCCAGCCTTATGTGATATAGTTGTTTGTTGTTGATTTTGAGAAGATATCGTTACGGTGGTCTTCCAGCCTTATGTGATATAGTTGTTTGTTGTTGATTTTGAGAAGATATCGTTACGGTGGTCTTCCATTCTCATGTGACATAGTTGTTTGTGGTTGAATTTGAGAAGATATCGTTACGGTGGTCTTCCATCTTTGTGTATAGCCAAAGTTACATTATCATGTACTATGAACCTGAGTATAGTCGTCATACTATACTTACCTGGTGTATAGTCAGGATGATCGAGCGACTTCGAGATTGGTAATTGGTTGTTTGCGTTTCAGATAAGAACTAAGTTGCAGTGCCCGAGGACGCGCACAAGGTCAGGATGGCCGTGTCGGAGACGACCCCTCCGCGTTCCTCCTACGGACGCCTTTCGATACTTTCGACAGTCTTGTATACGCCTGTTAACTCATAATTCATTGAAGTCAGGAGAACGTTGTCAACAAGTACCGATTAAGGAATGTAAAGAGTAAACATCTCGAAGATGTGGTCGTGTGAACTACGAGGACGTCTGGAGCCGCTGGGAACCAGCCCTTTTCCCGGCGAGCGGAACAACATGCCTGATGATCCCGCAGATAAGTACCTAGTCTTAAGATAAACTCGGTAGAGAATAGTTGAAATCGCGGGACTGGCAGTGGTGGACTGCTAGCTCCAGTATTTTGGTGGTATTGTTTGTATTTTCAATCTTGAGACATTTACCTGTTTCGATAAATCATAAATCATGTTATTTATGCGACTATTATTTAAGTGATTTTATTGTGTTTATCAATGTGTGGCCTGAATCTAATAGATCCGCCCTAAAACGCCCCTTGCCTATCCGACATGTATAATTGAACTAACGATTTGAAAAAAATCCATCTTGATGATTTTATTTCCGGATCAGATAGCCTCCATATTTAGTGAATATTTCTTAAAAGCACCTTTAGATATTGTCAATAATGTACTGCCAAATAACGCTCCTATTAAAGATGTACCTTACCATAACAAATCGATCTTTTTGGAACCCTTTGTAGAAGAGGAGCTGTACAATTTACTAAAATTAAAATTAAAGAGTAAACCTGATGAGATTCCCTCCTTTATCGTAAAGAAAATTATTTGTGTAATCATACAACCTATTACTTTTTTAGTAAAACTATCATTTATATCTGGAAAATTTCCAAGTAGCCTAAAAATAAGTAAAGTTGTACCTATATATAAAAAGCATGAGCCAAATATGGTTGAAAATTATAGACCTGTAACTAACCCATCGAGTATCTCGAAAATTTTTGAATATGCTTTCTTACATCTTTGTGAAAATAGTAATATTTTGACGGAAAATCAATATGGTTTTCGTTCTAATAAATCCACACACACTACTATGTATGCTTTCTTTGAGAGGCTCATTGACTATATCGAGGCTGGTGAGTGCCCTGTTGGGATATTCTGTGATCTCAGCAGGGCATTTGACTGTGTCTATCATGACAAATTATTAATAAAACTTTATGCCTATGGTATTCGTGGTGGAGCTTGGGATTGGATAGCCTCTTTCCTGAAAAATAGACAACTGTATGTATCTGTAACATACTCCTCCTATGGAAATGTCGGTAGTGTCAGCTCAGGACACAAGGTACATAATCTAGGAGTCCCTCAGGGCTCTGTTCTGGGGCCGATTCTGTTTTTACTTTATACCAACGAACTTGATACTTTGACATCGGACGCCAACTTGATAATGTATGCGGATGACCAATCTCTGCTGATATCTGATATATTAGATAATTTATTGGAGCGTAAATGCAACATTTCCTTAAATAAATTTTATAACTGGTACTGTTTTTATAAACAATTCTTAAATGCTGATAAGACCCAATATATAAGATTTCACAACCGACAAAAAAGTTGCATGGATTTAGACATTAAAATTAATGACAACAGTCAGTCAAACAGTAAAAATGTTATATTCCTGGGAATAACATTAGATGAGTGTCTCAACTGGAAGGTACACTGTGAGCAGTTAATATCAAAATTGAACTCGATCTCGTATTTGATGTGGTTTAAAAGCCATTCTATCAAAAGATCAACTATTAAATTTGTATCACGCACAAGTCGGGTCCTGACTAAGGAATGGCGTTGCCTTTTGGGGAAACTCCACCTTATCAGCGGATGTTTTTATTGTACAGAAACGAATTTTAAGAAACATGGCAGGGATTTCCAGTACCATGCAGAGATGTTTTTAGAGAATATAAAGTTTTAACCCTTGTTAATATAATAATAATAATAATAATTTATTCACCATTTAAAAAGATACACTTTGGTATATATGGCAAGTCAAAGTATAAAGATAATAAAGACAATAATAAAAGTAATAAAATACATAACAATGAAGTAAGTATAACTAACAGCTAACAATAAATAATCAACAACATTTAAATTACATGTAAATGTAGTCATTTTACTAAGACATAAAAACAACAAATTTAGCACTTTAACAGAAATTGAGACAGAACAACATTTAATGTAAATATAAAAAGTTCAAATTATAATTCTTGTGTTAGATATTCATCAATACTGTAGTAACCATTTTTCAATAATATATTTTTAACAGTATTTTTGTATTTTGATATAGCCATATTTTGCACATTACTTGGTAATTTATTATATAATACAATGCAATTATAATGAAGTGACTCTTTATATGTTGATGTCCTATGTAAGGGGATGGCTAAAATATTTTTGTTCCGCGTATTATAACATGATGATCCGATAAACATTTAAAAGATTCTAAATTGTTCTTGACATACAGTAAACATTTGTATATATAGATACTCGGCACTGTAAGAAGTTTCTTATTTATAAATATGGTCTTACAGCTCTCCCTGAAACCCAAAAAGTATCTTAATCTATGATTTGTGTGTATATGTTTACAGTAATAAGGCTAAATTTAGGACGAACACAAAGTTTCATGCTAGAAATACAAGACAAAAAGAAGAATTTCATGTTCCTTATTATAAATACAATATATCGATAAATGCACCCAACTGTCTAGGTCTGAAACTGTTTAGTTTTTTATCTAACGACATCAAACAGGCAAAGAATGTGAATAGTTTTAAACTAAAATTAAGACTATATTTATTAAACAATTGTTTTTATACTTTAGATGAATTTCTTGTAGCATAATTGCATGCTAAATTGTGACGATTCCTATACATGATTGTACTGTCTGAAAGGAAAATAAAGGTATTATTATTATATTATTATTATTATTTAAAAAAGTGCTCTTCGCCAAACTTCTAGCTCACATCGGCACGTGAAGGAATATGTCTAGAGGACTGAAATTTTAAGTGTGTGATTCTTATAAGAAATGTGAACTTTTTTAGGGGTGAGAAAAAAAGTCATCTTTTTTTTTCATCAAGTATAATAGCCCAGTCGTCAAGGTATCACTAAATGTTATATGCATGAATTTTTCAGAATAAGTATTTTTTTCTGGTGTAGAATACGATCAAAAAGCTGTAAGGTGTCGACGATCCCTGAAAAAAATCGAGAAAATTTAAAAAATATAGAAAAAAACTAATAGCAGTAGGCGATAGAGGGGGAAATTTGACATCAAAATCGTATATGAAGTTTTTTTGTACGATCAAGAATGTAGACTCCAGATTTTTTTGTTTACCTCACGAAAAAAGATTATTGAAATTAAGTTCAGCAAAGCTTAAATGAAAGAACAAACATGTGACTATTGGATTATTATATTTCTAAATACAAAAATCAATGTATGTAGAAATAGTATATACATGAAGTTGGAAGGTAAAGAGATTTCCGATGAAATCGGTAAAAGCTCTACCATTTCTACAATTCTTAAGATAAAAACCGAACTTTCATATATTACTCTTGATATAGTGTATAAATAAAAACGATTTATTTTTGAAGATGTACACTTCCAAAATTTCAAAATCTTGAGAAAGTGACAAAATTTGATGTATAATTTACTTTAACCACCTATTACTCTGGTTTAAATCGCATTATTAGATTTCTGTAGATGTGATTCTTAAATGTGAAATTTGTACTTGAAGATGCTTCAAGGAGACTTACCTTAAAAATTAAATTAGCCCTCTTTATTTTACGAAAATAAAATAAACATTTTTTTGCTGCAAAATTCGTGAATCTAGGGGTAAAATACTTCAAGAGTAATATGAGCAAGTTTCAGATTTTTATCTTAAGAATTGTAGAAATGGTAGAGCTTTTACCGATCGGAAATCACTTTATGTTCCGACTTCATATATATACTATTCCTACATACAATCATTTTAAAATATGATAAGCCATTAGCCACATATTTCTCGTTTAATTTAAGTTTTGTTGAGCTCAATTTCAATAATTAATTCAAAAGTTACAACAAATTTAGTGTAGCGCGTCAGAGACCGCACACGCTTCGCGAACCGTACTAATAGTACTTATATGTCGCCACGTTCCGTTATTGTGCGTTAAACAAAAAAGTCTGGAGCCTACATTTTTGATCGCACAAAAAAACTTCATATATGTTTTTGACGTGAAATTTTCCCCTCTATCGCCTAGTGCTATTAGTTTTTTTAATATGTATTTTTTATTTTTCGAGTTATTATCCAAAAACCTAATTTCGGCAAATATTTTTAATTTTTTTAGGGGTCGCTGGCAAAATTGTAAACTTTACTTTATCGTATTTTACACCAACAAAAATACTTATCCTGAAAATTTCAGCCATATGACATTTAGCTGATTTTTATCAATTTCTGTCTCTGACAACTCGGCTATAAGTAAGGGACACCCTATAGTTCAGGAATATTACGTTTTTATTCCGACAAAATTCATAAAGATTTGAAAATTGGTGGGTATGTTGGGAATAGCATAAGGATTACTAAACCAAAAAGTTCCCATCCCTAAATAGTATGCTTCATCCCCCAGGACGTCCTTTCTACCCCCATTTTGAGTTTTTCTAGATTATCTCGGCAACGGTGTAATTTTCAACAAAAATACCTATATATAAAATTGTTCCTTGGAAAATTCTCTATCAAAAAGGTTTCTACCATTTTTTTCCTAAAGTTAATAATAACGTGGGAACTATGGCGCAAACATAAGGGTTGGTTCCGACTAGCACTCTCTACAGTACGATCTACCTTAAAGTTTAACGTTTAACGCTTAAAATAGCAGTAGGCACTATAATGTATTTACAGTTTTAATAAATATACAACTTCCACCCCCTCACCTCTATAAAAAGACCGTGTTGTACTTATTTCCAGACCACCCTAGAGGTAAAGTACTTGGCGCGTTTTTTTTTAAGTGGTATCCCCTGTAGGCCTAATCCACTAATTATCAAATGTTAATTATAAATCTTGGTCGTCTTCCACAGATTCAACATTCAAGCATGATTGTCCATGGCAATGATAACACATTGTAGAGCAACGCAAGCCTGCTCTTCTGCAACTACACCTGTATTCGCACCCTAATTTACATGAACATGAAATAAGCGTTAAAACAGATTCGGGAGCTGGTTCTTTTATAGTCATTATTGGGATTAATATACCGCCAACTTTTTTCCACCCCCAATCGGTAGCTTTGAGTGTCACGTTTTTCCATGTTTGAATTTGGTGAAAAACTCGATAACAGTATTGCCCAGCGGCAGCAGAAGTTGGTGGAAGTTTTGACAACATAACAGTGTTGCTGCTTTACCAACTAGTCTGTTAAAAGACATAAATCTGTATTCATCTAGACTTTTTTCTGCCGAGATACAGTTGTATAAAGCTAAAATAAATCGCTCGCCCATGTTTGCAATTTCTTCATAAGTAGCTTCCTCATTGTTGAAAGTTTGTACAATATGTTGTAAATCACGTCTTTTATTAAATACGTTGATTGGATTCACTTTCCCTTTGGAAAAAAACGCCGAGGTTGTATCACAACTGCTGATGGCATGTACAAATAAAATGGCGGATTTGCAATTTTTTAAGAAAGTTGCAGATTGTAAATCTTGAGAACTGTAAATCCTTTTACAGGTATTACCCTATTTTTCTTTAAAAATTTAATGTCGTTGTCAGAGGGAGAAAGTGCAATAAGAAGGACTAGCAGGTCAATATCTTGCCCTACGACAACAGCTGTATCGCAATTCTTACATTTTTCTATAACAGTTTGTATTATTAATAAATCGGCGTCATCCGCATCAACGAACACATCTATACCTTCAGTTCTAAACCTTTTCACTAGCTCTGTAATTAAACGTTTTTTGTTAAGCAAATTACTTAGGAACTTCTGCTGAGTTTCAGAAACGACAGTATTTTCGTCAAACAATGAGGGCAATGACCTATGGAAGTGCGGAATGATGTGCTGCATAGTAACACCGAACATTTCGGTGATGGTAAATAGATAACGAATTATATGACTTGCGCTAATTACGGCCCTGATTTACCAACGTACTATTCATTTGAGGAGAAATGGTCTAAAAACCTTTTTTGTAAAGAATTTCCTGTAGAACACTTTTGTACATAGGTATTTTTGTCGTAAAATGCACCATTTCATGGATAATTTTAAAAAAGCGAAAATTGGGGTGAATACTATGTCGTAGGGGATGAAGCACACAATTTAGGGGTGAGAACTTTTCGGTTTATTATTACATATGCTGTCCTGATTATTTCCACCAATTTTCAAAACTTTATGAATTTTGTCGGATATATCGCAATTTGGACCGTAATATTACTGAATTACTAATAAACACTATAGTAGCAATCTTAAATACAACGAAAAATGTTCGTTACATATATTATCGCATACGTAGAAGATATGTAACTTTCAGCGGGGGTTGCGTACTAGATATACCGATCATCGGAGAGGATGCAAGTCAGTCGGTCTTTTGTCCATAACCCTTAACCTTTGATAGAGAGGAGGTTCGGTAAATTTATCAGTTTGGGGGTAGCTCGTCTTCTGGTGTCGGTGATTGGCCTCAGTAGCCGAAATAGGCCGACGTTAAATAAGTGAATAAAAAAAAATTCATTTATTACCACGGGTGCTAATTAATAAAATACATGCTTCTTAACACGCTCGGAACTGATTTGAAATCCATAATTTATCTTATTAGAGAAAGAAACGAACTAATTTGTTCACGTATTAATATTGTGTATTAAAATTTTAAGTCAAAGTCGTTTACTAAATGGGCCATTTAAATAAATGCTATGTCTAGAACCAGTTACTGCCAATAACATACTGCTCTCTTATCCCTTGCGAACCAGATAACTTATTGCTCATGTTTATTGTAAGTAGACACTTACCTTTTGGGTCAGGAAAGCATTTATTTATTTAATTATTTATTAAATTTTGGATATACTTCTTAAAATATATACATTTTAAATCTATATTATCCTAGAAATCCGGTTATAAAAATTTGAATACTTCCTTGTTGTAGATATACGCTATTCTACATAATATGATAAAATTTCCCATCAAAGGAGTTGAGCTAGTGCCCATAGTCAAGGAAAAATGAGCACACTGATAAAAATAAATGACATTAGCCTTACAGAAATAAATTTCCTATAAAATAACGATATCGTATCTTATCTTATGGGTTTTTTGCTTGAAGGAAACCGTTTAAGATGAATTGAGATGCTTTCGCGCATAATAGTCAGAAGACACTCTTGACTTTTCGTTTATCAGAGTCTATACAGCTTTTACCGTACATGGACAACAAAAATGAATATATTTAAATACAAGAACAGATAGGAAAGTAGATCGATCATACTAACGTCCGCGAAATAGACTGGATTTAATACCAATATGTAGTATATTAGGCAATTCGGATGGTGCTTAAAGTCTTTATGGCATACTTAGTCTTAATTTACAGGTAAACGCTATCAAGTAGACTGTTCTTACAGTAGAAATAATTAAAGTTGAAGGCTGGCTTATCTTAAAATATGTATAATTGATTAAATGGAGAGCCAATTGTCTTGTCATCAACTGCCTAAAATAATCAACAATATTCAAATCAAATTCTTCTCTACTTCCATCTATATTGGCTACAACTTTATTACAAGTAATGAAACGTCAAATAACTGGAATCGAAACTTATGTTTTGGCATGCATATATGTATTTTAAAGTTGCTAGGTTTAGGTTTGAATATCGGTTCTTACTGTACCTAATACATTCTGCATTTTGTTTATAGTGGGGCCGCTAAGCGACGAATCCAGCTACAACCTTGCACGACGTGATAGAGAGATGCATAGATAACTGGGAGGTATAGATTGGAAACTCCAATGGTAAAACATGTGGCTTTACACGTATGTCAAATGGCCATCTATTGATCAGTTCCTGTACTAATTTTTGATTTTGTATTTAAAAACGGCTCTTACCCGCTACTAAATTGGTTCTTATATCGGCTACCTTAAAAGTTCGACGACTTTCTGCAAAATGCACCCAATGAGACTTATTTAGTTACAAAGGTACGAAATTTAGCATCCTTTACTAATGAACAATAGGTAATTGTCGATCGATTGAAGGTTACACAGTACACTTTGTACTTTTCGAATAAGAAAATATATGCCCAAAGCAGCAGTGTACCAGATATTGTTATCTTTCCTCCAGATATACTGTGAAAAATACAGAGTTTTACACTTTGTAGTTTTCGTGTAAAGAAATATATTCCCAGAGCAACAGTGTACCAAATATTGTTATCTGGTGCTATAAGGAGCACTGTATTCTAGATATACTGTGATTGAGAGTGAGTACACTTTGTAGTTCTCGAGTATAATGATAATACATAAAGTATTATCGCTGTAATATATTATATAGAGAATATATCTGTAGAGGGAATATTTTAATATTTAGTTGTACTATAAATACGCTATACAGTTGAAATCTTTATCGAAAAATCTTTATAGTATATAATCTAATCTATATAGCCCACGGAAATCTATATCAATTGGTTATACGAGTAATTGACGAATTTGCCAAACTTAAAGTTAGAAGAGTAAAACTGTAGTATGTGAATTGTAAGCCCATTTTACAAAAATATATAATATTTATTATTCAAAGTAGTTTGAGTACACAACACATATCAGGTATTGTACAAATAATATAACGTGGTTACACTTGTTTAACTGACTTCTTAAAAGATAAAATTGAAGATCCCAGTAGTTCTACCATATTTTGTATTATATTAGCAGTCCTTAAAAGTCCCGGTATTGTCTGATTTTGTCCACAATTGGTGTAATAAGTCCCCTAATTACATGATTCAATCAGACATTACCATTGGTATAGTACGGAGTGTCCCAATCACTTTTGTAGACTCCGTCAATATTGTAGCATATCCATCGAAATTAAAACTGTGCTTACCCTTTTCCTTCTAGGTGATTATATTTCTACTATCTCTACTTTAAACCGTACCCATATTTGAAATTACCTAACGGACCATGGTAATTATCATATGGCCTATTGATGGCCTATGACCATTTTATATCACTAAAGCAGATTAAAAAGCCCCTTTTTTCCTTACTTTGCTTTTGTATGGGGGAAAATCTACCTTATTTGGCCTATCTGTTTTACTCTCTGTACATGTATTTTCTGGAATCCTCTCTCAACTGCCTTAGTCTTGAAAACCTACTTAGACCCCTGGTGAGTCATATTTAAACAAGTATTTGACGTGTCCTTAAGTTCAAGTGAAAAAAGCGAATTGGACATAAAATAATTTAGAGGGTTATTTATTGCTTCCAAATGGCTAACGTCGAGTACTTAATAAAGACTAAAGTTAACAAAACATGTTTCCTGGGCTCTAAAATAAATCAGTTTGCAACATAATACAGATGTTTCAATGACCAGTATTTTACGTTATTAAGAGAATTTTGTGATTCTGTATACGATAGGGCTGGACTTGGCTCCATTAATTTGACTTTTGTTACATTGGTATGATGAAAGGATACTTGAAATATATCCGAATTGCGGATTAAACTTTATAGGATTTTGCAAACAGCAGAGAAAATAACTATATATGAGAACTAAGAAGAAAAGCTATGTGTAAAATTATTAATGAAGTCTTTGCATCCTTTCGATAACCTGAATTCTGGTTATGCTAGCAAATTAGTCCTAAAATAAATTGGTATAATTTCTTATCGGAAAATTCTAATTCAACAACTAGCATCCGCACAGTCCCCTACGACCATGCAGATTAAACTAACATCTACATAACCCCTTACAGCAATGAAAATTCAATTAAAAATGAGAACAAAGGCCTAAAATAAATTTATTTATCTATCTTGTCTTAAATGTTTTTCATTCTAATGCGTTGCATTTTCATGAAATCTGTCATTCTGTTTTTGGAAATGCTTTTGAAAAGTTTTTCGCCCTTATGCTGAGCTCATCAGAAAGGCACAAAAAACTCATAAAGATGTTTCATGCAAAACCAAGACAATTTATATGACAAGTACTTATGAAAAATTACAGAAATTGTCTTGGTTTTGCATGGAACATCTTTATGAATGGCTTTGTGCCTTTCTGATGAGCTCAGAATAAGGATGAAAAACGTTTCAAAGGCTAAGCATTTCCAAAAACAGAATGATAGATTTCATGAAAATGTAATCCATTAGAATGAAAAATTTTGAAGACAAGGTAGGTAAATAAATTTATTTTAGGCCTGTGTTCCCATTTTTAACTGAATGTTCATTACCGTAGGGGGTTATTAAGATGCTAGTTTAATCTGCATGGCGGTAGGAGACTGTGTGGATGCTAGTTGTTGAATGAGAATTTTCAAATAAAAAATTATACAAATTTATTTTAGGATTTTAATTTGCTAGCATAACCAGAATTCAGGTTATCTAAAGAATGTAAAGACTTCATTAATATTTTTATACATAGCTTTTCTTTTTGTTCTCATAGATAGTTATTGTTTCTATTGTTTGCAAAATCCTATAAAGAATATGTTTCAATACAATTAAGCAAACAAATAATAATTCACTTTTAAACATGGATTAGACCTGACGGTAAGAGATTCTCCTTATGACATGATCAATTCCTTCTGCGTTTAACGCGCTACCGAGGAAAATGCGTCTCTAGACCGCGGATTATAGAAAATTCCGATATATTACTGAATATCTGTTGTAGCGGCTTGTACTTATATATGACATAAACAGCTACGTCGGTGGAAATGGCATATTGCTCCGGGCAATGCATTAACACTTGCGTCTGTAGGCAAAGCACATACCGGAAACCCGGAATTCAGCTTCGGAGTTCCCAGTCACAAGTGACTCGTCTTTATTGTAGATAAGCAGGGAGAAAGTAACATGTATAACTTGTTAGTGTCAGATGGTATTTAAGATACTCAGAAATGATAAATTATGCGTGTGTGTTACGAAAAAGTGAATTAGGGAATTTTATTGAAACTGATTCTCTGGCGGGTGTTACACAAGGTGAAAACAGAATTATTAGAAGTGTCACTGAAATAAAAAATCGGTAAAGGTGTTTACACAGAACTTCCCTCTTGCATGGCGGTCACTCTAAAAAGTTAATAATTATGAAATGACATTGTAAATAATAATAGGAATATAGTTATCACTATTATTACAAAAAAAACCTGATACGTTTTGGTCAAAAAAATATACAGACTGTTCATCCAACAGCAAAAGTTCTTCAATACTAAATAACAGGTAACACATATGGAAGGCTTACGCAAATACCTTTACAAATGTTCTCCATGACTGAATTATTTCTTGGGATGACCACCCTGTACATGTTTCAATAAAAGTATAATAGGTGCATATGCCAAATATTATTGCCATCTGTTACATTTTCAATTCCACATTTACGTAGTGGAGTGGAAGTATAGTAGTGTTTAAAAAATTTCTTTTTTTTTATTTTTCAAAAATGTTTGTAAAAAAAATTTCAATTTTTTTTTCTTCTGAAATGGGTTTAGAATGCCACGAAACGTGGAAATTTTAAATTTGAGCAAAAAGGAAAGTTTCCTTCTATTCTGCAGTGGTATTTTTTTTAAATAGGATTAGAATGCCATGAAAACGTGAAAATTTAAAATTTGAGCAAAGAAAAAAAATTTTCCATCTATTTTAGTGGTAAAAAATGTTTCAATGTTGGTGAGAAAAATTTTCAATTTTTTTTTTCTCAAGTAGGTTTAGAATGTCATGAAACGTGAAAATTTTAAATGTAAAAAATTTTCTTCCATCTGTTCTAGTAGTAATTTTTTTCCAAAATGGTAAAAAAATGTGGCAAATTTTTTTTTTTCCGAAATTGGTATCTACAAAATATCACAATTAACCAGTATGTTACTGGTAAATAATCTCTACGCCTGTGACTTTTACGTCAAAGGATCAGTTAAAGGTTGCTTTTTTTAAATTAACAACAAATAAGTATAATAACTTGAAATTAAATATTTCGCTTACGTTTCGGAAATCTATTCTGTTTTCTTTTTCAAGGCTTTTTTTGAAAAATATTTTTTGCTGTATATGACAAATACACAGCTCTAAGATTATCTGTTATATTCAATATCCATAGATACTTACTATTTACATAGAACTGTTGATATAGTTAACAGTTTTTTTAGTTTTTATACAATGTTAAGTTTGTGAAGTTCTTCTTTTAACATTGGCAACCAAGTTGTACAGGCATCTACGGAACAATTCGACACGCTTCTTTATTCAAGATCTGCGAACACGCTTGGGAGAATAGACACAGAATAAACTGGGAGTCGGCAAAAATTTTAACAAAAGAGGCAGATAGCAAAAAAAGAAAAATTAAAGAATCCGCCATAATATTATTGAATGGGGATAGATGCGTGTCGAATTGTTCCGTAGATGTCTGTACAACTTGGTTGCCAATGTTAAAAGAAGAACTTCACAAACTTAACATTGTATAAAAACTAAAAAAACTGTTAACTATAACAACAGTTCTATGTAAATAGTAAGTATCTATGGATATTGAATATAACAGATATTCTTAGAGCTGTGTATTTATCATACACAGCAAAAACGACTTTTCAAAAAAAGCCTTGAAAAAGGATACAGAATAGATTTCCGAAACGTAGGCGAAATATTTAATTTCAAGTTTTTATACTTATTTGTGTTGTTTATTGAAAAAAAAAGCAACCTTTAACTGATCCTTTGACGTAAAAGTTACAGGCGTAGAGGTTATTTACCAGTAACCTACTGGTTAATTGTGATATTTTGTAGATTCTCCGAGCACCGCTTAAAAAGAAAACATACATGTGGCAGGAAGTTCCAAAGAATTGAAGAAGGAAAACAAATTCTAAACCTATTTCAAGAAAAAGAAATTTTGAATTTTTTTTTACTATTACTATAATTCCAATCCACCACGTGGATGTGGAAGTAAAATGGGAGTTTCAATATGAAAATCCTTTTATAAATAACTGTAATTTTATGACAGACCCTATGTCAAATTTCTACTGAATGCGAACAATAATGAAAAAGTAGACGTTGCTAAGTAAGAATCGCTTAGATCTAATTTTCAATTTTTTTGTGTGCGTTGCTATTAATTTTTTATCATTTGAGAGCATTTTGAGGAGATTAAATCCGAGAAAGTCACCCAGCTCCCTTACTATAATATCACTCTCATACATTTTTGTTTTTAAGTGAATTAGATAATAAAGAAGTATTCATTTATTTACCCCGAACTTGCAGGAGAAATTAATCAATTTAGAATTAATTAAAAAATAACGTGTGTAAATGATATCCTTTGTGTATCTTAAACATGATTTGCTATATTTGGCAATACGGCGATTAACTGGCTTAATTAAATTTCCGAATCATTTGTGATTCCACAAATTGACATCAACAGGAATGATATATCCAATTTTAGAGTTAAAACCATAATTTAATATTTTGTGGGCATTCCTGAACTGACATCAATCACAAAATGATACATTAATGAATCGATGATTTGGGTATAGTTAATTTTGTATTCATTCTGATAGTAATCTGTAATGGAAATTTAAAATTTATCGTAAAATGATATATTTATTTAAAGGCATTAAATACATTTTCCTGATATACTAGATAAAATTGCGTTTGCTTTATGTGATTTACGCTTTATTGTTCCTACGGGCCAACATTATTTACTTGATACATTGTTGTATTATCGACATTATATATTATTTATGAATAAAAAGTTCCATATTATGATTATTAAGAATACATTTTTTTTAAATTCATCTACGCTCGCCGAGCGAAATTATCGTCTGTGTAATTGGGGTACGTGAAGTACATATACTAACTACATACCTATGCGGACAGATATCGATAATGTTCAAAAATTAGTTATTATATTTTTGCTTATAACTGTATTGAAACATATTCTTTATAGGATTTTGCAAACAGCAAAAAAATAACTATCTATAACTAAAATAAAAACTTTGTGTAAAAATATTAATGAAATCTTTGCATTCTTTCGATAACCTGAATTTTGGTTATGCTAGCAAATTAAAATTCTAAAATGAATTTGTCTGATTTCTTATTTGACAATTCTCATTTTAACACTAGCATCCACACATGAATGAAAATTTTTTTAAGACAAGGTGTATAAATAAATTCATTTTAGGCCTTTGTTCTCATTTTTAACTGAATCTGCATGATCGTAGGGGGTTATGTAGGTACTAGTTTAATCTGCATGGCCGTAGGGAATTGTCTTGGTTTTGCATGAAACATCTTTATGAGTGGCTTTATGTCTTTCTGATGAGCTCCAGAATGAGGGCGAAAAACGATTCAGAGGCTAAGCATTTCCAAGAAACAGAATGGTAAATTTCATGAAAATGTAATCCATTAAAATGAAAAATTTCTTAAGACAAGGTAGATAAATAAATTCCCTTTAGGCCTTTGTTCTCATTTTTAACTGAATCTTCATGATCGTAGGGGGTTATGTAGATAATGGTTTAATCTGCATGACCGTAGGGGACTGTGTGGGTGCTAGTGTTAGAATGAGAATTGTCAAATAAGAAATTAGAAAAATTCATTTCAGGATTTTAATTTGCTAGCATAACCAGAATTCAGGTTATCGAAGAAATGCAAAGATTTCATTAATATTTTTACCCAAAGTTTTTATTTTATTTATAGATAGTTATTTTTTCTGCTGTTTGCAAAATTCAATAAAGAATATATTTCAATATCGATAATCATTCATTTAAAAAAATGTCCCCCCTCCATATTCTCCCATCATTTCCAAAGAGAAAAAAGTTTCGTAGTTATATGCTCTCTTCGATTACCGACTGGCAGAGGGTAACTTTTCGTCGTTGAATTTGCACGCCATTTCCTGGAATATAGGGAGTTAGAGTCGGGTACAATTTAAGCTGACTTGTGTCATGGCCGCTAAAACGTCTAAACTAAGATTTTATTTGATGCATATGAAATGCCAGTAGTTCTCAAGCAGTTCTTTCCTGTAACAGCAATGATATCGGTAAATAATTATAAAAAAAGAGAAAAAGTGTTATCATAAAATGTTAAGATTATTAATTAACTTCGTCATTTTAGTGAAATTCTGATTATACGGTGTCCGCCATAAAGTTGGCTACGTATGGGAAAGAATTGTATTATTGACATTTCTAAAAAACTCTATTGAGGGTTCATATATGCATGTCCGACAACAAAAAAATAACACTTTGACACATGTCATGTGATTACCGGTTTGGCAGGACTGTAATAAAAAATAGTGGTGGTACCGAAAAATGGGTCAAATTGTTAAGCTAACGAAAAATTGCATTAAGAAAAAGTGCATAGAATACAACAAGAGCCCCATATATCAATTTTCAAGCAGATATGAGAAAAATGAAAAAGTGTAAAGTTTACCCCTACCATTAATTACTATCTGAAAAATCATAAATTCTTGTGTCTATTTCAGAAATATTTGTTTATTTTCGACAAAAACTTTATGTATTTTAGTTGAATAAAGGTATTTGCATGTAAAAAAAGAAACGAACCCCCAATATAGAATTTATTAGAAATCTGAATAATACAAATATTCCCATATGTAGCCAACTTTGTGGCGGACACTAGAGGTATATAGGCTCGGGCACAAATGAAACTAACAACAAAAATGAATTACCCAATTCAGTCAATAACAATGAGTTACCAGAAAAAGAAATCAAAGACTAATATTGTTACAATCCAGCAAGAACCACGGGAAGGTATGGGCAAGAAAGGGTAGGATCGTAGTATTAGTAGGGGAAATGATGTTAGTAAAAATAAAATATTTCATACAATAAAAAATATCTGAAAACTCTACGAGAATAACGAAAATAAATTATTTTTCTTTTAGCGGTAATAAATAATTCTTCTGGTTAACGAAATATATATTAAAAAAAATAACAATAATTTTAAAACAAATAAATTAAAACAATTCTGAAAGAACAACGCATTGGCACGTTTTCATAAACACTGAAACACTTGAACACTACACTTGACAAATTACGACACGTTTTCATAAACAATACAACACTTAACTTGAACAATTTATCTACTCGACGCACGTTTCAGCATTCGTGTATTAATATATAACGTAAGAAAGTCGATTTTATTAGAGATAAACAAGCGCTAGTAGTAATAAAAGATACATTTTTGGGGAAAATAAAGTTTTAACAAAACTCACGGCGCGGCTTAATAAAATAAAAATTTTAGAAAGAAAATTATTAACTTTTAATAGAGCTTAAATAAATTTTAACAAAGGTAGAAGTGATGATCGAGATCGAACTCGCAACCACCTCATTTACATTTATTGCTGCTCGAGTATCTTACTGATTGAGCTACGCAATCGTATGTTCAATATATTCTAAAACGTGTAATATGAACATACTAGAAAATTGTAAGACTTAGTGGTTTGACATTGTTCGTTTGACATATGAATATCCACTATTTACCACTAAAATTAACTTAAATATTTTATATAAAGACGTTATTCATATTTAGAGTGGTGTTGTTCACGGGAATAAATAATATTCGTCGACAAATCTCACATTTTGAGAATCGCTGAGCTTATGACTATGTTTCTCACTCATCAGTGTACATTTCATATTTTCGTCTCAAAGGAAGTGGGGAAGAATCTTGGTGGAGATACATTAACAATGTCTTTAGGCTATTGATTTAAATTGGTGTGCAAGAGGTAGTGAAAACGTATGCACAACATTAATTCATATATCGGCCGTTTTAAACTGGACCCAACTCTAGAAGGTATTCGTCAATAGAATAAAAACAGTCTTGTAGAATAAATTGCTTGATTTTTGCTTTGAACGCAGTTTGGTTTAATTCTTTGATTTGCAGAGGTAGATGATTTAAATTAATAGAGTTTTTAACACTTATTAACCTGTATCGAGGCTTCTTTGGTAGACCTGCAGAACGGGTGTTATGGTCGTGGTAGTTAAAATGAGTAACGAAGTTGCAGATATTCCTAGGTATTTCAATCAAACTAAATAGTGCAGTGCAATTAGTCTTTAAAATGAAAAATGACGGAACACAGCTATAATGAATGGATTTGAATGGTTTTTTTTGCATTAAGTTTCTAATACTGAGTACAAAAATTGTACCCTTTAAAATTTGTCGCTTTTTACTTGAAGGTGGTTCCCATCCCCTCTAGAGGGGTGGGCAAAAAAGTAAAATAGTAACCACCAAATCTGATATAGAATCAGATTGTAAGAGAAGATGGTTTATAATTTTTCATGAAAATTTATACTTTCCAAGCTACAACCCTGAGAAGGTTTTTCTCAAATAACCCAAAAGTGGTATGATACAAAAACATGATTAAGAAATTACAAGTTTTCGGTTTATTTCTGTACGATAAATAGTTCTAAAAATATTATAGTTTCAAAAATGACGCTAGACCGTTTATCAGTCGTGATATAATGTTTAAATCTCAAGTATATTTGAAACAATAATGTTACAAATACATACCGGGTGTTAGAAAAGTATGGGAACGGTGAAAAATCTCGAACAGTTTGCATCAAATCGAAAAATAAAAAAATACGTGTCAAAAAGATTTCCAAAAACTATCTACTCATACCAAAAATGACCTCCCCACCCACCAACCAGGGGGTGGGGCGAGGGGCAAAATTTCAAATGGAAACCCCTATTTTTCATTGCGGAATCGGATTCTACGGCAAAAAATACGTAAGTTTTATTCAGGACATTTTTTTCGATTCTTGCACGGTGTCGCTGTAGTCGCAAAAAATGAAAAGAATGCATGACTGTTTCAAGAGTAGCGTCTTGTGCCCATAAAAAAAGTCCAATTCAAAAACTGAGAAACACGTATTTGTTATTTTTACGAAATCTATCCAAAGACATTGGATTCGACTCTCCCACCCCCAACCCAGTGGGTGGGGTGGGGGAGAAATTTAAAAATCAGTACCAGTTTTTATTAATATATAACATTACTAACATACTCAAATTTATTGACATTTTTAAAGCAGTCTTTTTTAAAAATATACTTATATATATATAATTAAGAAAAATTTTACGAAAAATTCCTTTTTCTGTAAATAACTCCAAATAAATTGCATTAAATGAATATATGAAAATAAAGAAAAATAAAGCTTATGAAGCTATATATTAATTTGTTTTTTAAAATACCTGTAGAATTAATAGTTTCGGAAATATGACAGTAAAGTAAACTTCATATTTCTAAGTCAGATAAAAAATTTCAAAGCTTTGCCGCCTATTACCACTAGGATAGAGCAGGACATGGATTAAAATAAGAAATTAAGGGAAACTCGCCAGTATCAGTTATAATTTCTAATAAATTACGCCACTCACTCCTAAAATATTTCACGATCTAACGGTCACTACTGTTTACTTAATTTTTTATACACATGTATAATGCTGTAAAAGGGCAAGCAGAACGGCACAGGTGTTAGGCAGAGATGGACCACAGTCTTCCGCGATATTTCGAACAAGTTTTGTTATATTTAGAGTATATAGGTTATGTGCTTCATACAATAATACAGTGTGTGGTTCAGTGTTTACATTTTATTTTGATAGTGAGTGCCTAGAATGTATAATACTTTAACAGATAAGTGAAATCGCTCTTTGCTTAAGCGTATTTTATGTAGTTGTGTAAAAATATTCCGGCGGATGGTGAAATATTCGAGTGTTTTCCGTTTTATAGTGGCTGTGGTAAAGTAATATTGTGATAATGTTCAGGCCTTGGGAAGATCCTCAACCTAGCACCAGCAGAGAATTTCACGAAGATATGGGAAATGGTAATGGCTCGCAAATTACAGAGAAAAGTTCTAGACAATATTTATGCGAACATACTAAAAAAGTAGTTTTAAACGTTTATAAAAATATAAAAGAAAATGAAGGTGAAAAAGGAGCCGTGGAAAAAACGGCCTACTTAACAGAAATTTCAGAACGGTCTATCTATAGAATAATTAAGGACGTGGTACCTAATCGAAAAGTTAGATCGGATAAAGGAGCAGCACGAGCATTAGATTCGTCTATGGTGAAATTGTTAAGATATTTAATTTATAGCAAGTATATGGAAAATGAGGTACCAACGGTGGAATCAATACATATTGAACTGAAAACAAATGGTGCAGTGTCAGTCAAGGAACACTTGGGCGCTGGATAATAAAGATAGGATTTAGGTTCAAGATTATTAATAAAAGGGCAGGTATTATGGAAAGCTTTAGAATTGTGCAGTGGCATAATGAATATTTTGAAAAAATAAAAAAAATATTGAAACGAATAACGACCTATTTATTATTTAGACAAATTGAGAAAATATCAAATACGGAAACAAGGGAAAAAGATATTCAAGAATTTCTCCGAAAACATAATTTGGAATTTGAAGAAAATTTTAGGAAGAAAGATCTTTTGGAAATTGTTAAGAAGCAAAACTTCCCAAAACAATATGTGATTGATAGCATGGCTAAAGCTCAAGGACATACAGTTTTACGGTTACCCCCATACTTCTACATTTTTAACTCAATAGAACTAATATGAAGTCAGCTGAAAAGAAGTATTCGCAAAAATAACACCTTCCCAAATTTGATGCCAAAGTAGTCGACCTTACTAAAGCTAAAGTGGGAGAAATAACATCAATTAATTGGAAAAAGTGTATTCAGCAAATCAGCATGTCATTAAAATTGAAGATAAATTTATTAAGCATCAGCCCTAATCAAAACCGTTTAATAATATCTGTAGATTCAGATATCGACGATGATACCGATTTAGAAAGTGGTTGTGAAGTGTTGAGTGAGTGTAGTGATTAGAGTTTTAAATAAAATGTTATATGTGATTTGATTTAGTGTACATTGTGAATTTATCGTTTCATTAGTGTTTTACATACGCGCAAATGCAATATAACGTGATTTTTATTTATTATATGTATACATATTTTATTTGATAATTATTATTTGTTTCTTTTTCAAAACTGATTTTATAGTTATTTATTTTCTGTCCAGAATTGAATTTATTTATTTCAATTATTTGTTTGTTTTCTAGAATTTTATTTATTTAGTTAATCTGGGTTAATTAGATTACGGGTTATTGACATAAATTCAATATTTTCTTTATTTAATGAATTTAAAAATTTACTTTATTTCTTTCACCTATTTTAATAATATCGATAACTAATAATACGATAGGTATATTAAATTATTATTGGCGAAACTGAGCAACAAAAGAATATTTGGTATAATTTTAATTTAGACTAATAAAATTTATCAATGCTCCACCAATATATAAAATACTATACCTATCTTAACACAAGCAAAACAGAATAATTTTTTTAAATTTATCATTATCACTGTAACAAATAATTATTTATCAACCATACATTAAATTAATTAGATTGTAACTCACGGCACAATAACTTTAAGTACGGTCCTGAGCCGCGATAAATTACGTCGGCTTTGACACTTTTATGGCCGAGTTTTATGGCTTTTCTTGGCTTTCTCACGCCGTGTTCACTCCTTTGTCGGGAATTTTTTATTTGACTTAGAAATATGAAGTTCACATGTATGTCTTTGCCACTAAAAGTTCAGCCCCATATACAAATATGGGGCTGAACTTTTAGTGGCAAAGACATACATTTAAATCTCATATTTCTTCAAAACTATTGATAAATTGAAGCTCTCAAAATTAGAGTATATTGATAATACTATATATTAATAGAAACTTGTACAGATTTTTTTGAATTTCTATTCTATGACCAATGGCAGCAGGAAAATCCTAAATTCTATATCAAAGAATACTTCAGTACTTTCTCGACTCATAAACGTTCGAGTGCCATTTTTAAACTATCATGTTTTTAGAACGTACAGAAATAAACAAGAAAATAAAATACTGATAGTTTCTTAATCTTACTTTTGTACCATACCACTTTTTCCATAGATAAGACTTTTGAGTTATTTACGAAAAACAGTCTCAAGGTACCAATTTTTAAAGCTAAAATCGTAATCCTCAAATTGTTATAAGGGGCCATCCATTAATTACGTCACACTTTGAGGGGGTAGGAGGAGGTCAAACTTTTGTGACATCACATTATTTACATCCACGTATACCATTGTTTTAATTGAATGGAATTTAAAAAAACGTCACAACGGGGGAGGGGGGAGGTTGGTTCGAATGTGATATAGAGGAAGGGAGGGGTAGAAAAGCCATGAAATTTGCTTGATGTAATTAATGTATGACCCCTAACTTGAAAAATATAAATTTTCATGAAAAATTGTAAACCACTTTTTTCTCTTACAATATCATTCTATATTCTATATCATGTTCAGTAGTTACTATTTTACTTTTTTGTTCACCCCTCTACAGGGGTGGGAACCACCCCCAAGTAAAAATCGGCAATTTTTAAAGGGTAAACTTTTTTGTACTCAGTATTAGAAACTCAATGCAAAAAAATCATGATCCATTCCATTCATTATAACTGGGTTCCGAGGTAAAAACCTAATGAGCAACATGCATGAATTTTAGAAATGCAATAGTTTATCATTTTTTCGTTATATATGTTATATAAGTTGAGAAAGTAATGTAGAAAAGGTATTAAAAAAATGTGTAGCTTAAATAAACGACTTTGAAATTCAAAATTTTATGGGAACATACCCACGTGACTGAAAACACCACGCTATTGGTCTGACGTCATTCGGCATAATGTCTAATGGTCGTCTATCTGCCAAGGGGTTAAAAATCGTAAATTGTTTTGTGTTTTATAAATGTGTATTGATATTTTCATAAAAGAAATCATTCATTTATTTATTTACTTTAATTATTAAGTGGTAAAAATGACGGACAGTGTGTTTTTACGGGGCCAGAGTGACAATTTGCCCGTTGTTGATGTGTTTGTGATGATGACAAACTTTTTTTGCTACTAATACTGATTTTATTAGTGCAGAAATTGGAGGTACTAAAGCAACAAGGTATGTGTCATTCATTATTCTAAGCATTAATTCAATTGTGCCCATTTTTATCCTTTTACTGTAGTTAAATATAACAAATTATTTATGTACCTAACCACAAAATAGGTAAACAAGGCAATGTTTTAACGTTATATTAATTAATATTTTTCATCTTAGAATGCTTTACGTCGAGAAGTTACATTATTCCCATCGTTCTTATACATTTATACATTTTAATTCAAAGTTCCTATTAACAGAAGTTAGTAAACTTTTGTATTCCCATAAATAGGAAAGTGACCAAATTCACCATGATATATAAACAAATTATCACAATAATATTAGGGTTAGGTACGTATTTTCCTAATATTATTATAAAATAATTAGTTTTAATGGGTAAATTTACATCAAAATGATCCTGGCAGGAATATAATCTTGAGGATGACGATAATTCTGCATTTCGGTCGTCTCGTCTCATAACTCTGCACCATTTCTTCCTAACTTTATCGCGTCTAGGCACATTAAAAAATAACTTTTCTGGAGGTTTTATTGTAGTATTTGTACATTTGGGCACAATACAATATTTATAGCTACTTTTCTTTGTATTTTTCATAACACAACATAAATAATGTGTCCACATTCGCAATCACAATACGTTTTCCGTCGGTGCGATGTGCCCTATGACGTCACACACAAGTAGCGCGGAAACTTCTCCATTTAAACGCAGTTAAATTGACAGCTGCAGTAAATAATTTTTTTAACCTTTAATTAGAACATAAAACAAAAATAAAATACTGGAAAAATAATGTTTTTTAGTGATATATTCATCTGTGATGTTTAAAAAAATTATGCATTTTGCTCATTGCACTCGACTTAAAGCATATATCTTTGATTTTATACTACTTAGATTGGCCACCAATGTAAACAGTTTTTCGACAACTTTTGGAGATGAATAACAGAGGGAGCGCCTGTAACCTCGGTATGAATTATCTTCGACATACGTTCCAATTCTGCAGCCAACTGAAGGCATGTTATGACTTACTTAGTCTTTGCTAAAAGGCGGAACTGTTAGTGAAGGCTTTGATTGAAAATCAAAGGTGAAGAGCGGAAATAAATCGATTCAAATTTCCTTGGACAATATTTCGAGGATTAAAAAACAATTTTTACTCGGAAATTACTTTTGAATTGTAAATATTTCTTATTTATAATTTATTTTACTTTCTAGAATAGAAAAACATGACGTTTAAAATTAAATAAATTTTTAAGTAAATGTGTTAAGGCGCCGCGCGCCGTTTGGGAAATATATATTTTTTAATCATATCTTATTATTATATACACTTTTGCGAAATTTTATATTTATTTTTGTTCAGAATATATAATAAATTAACATTTTTTAATTTTTCTACTTCTAGTAAACCGATTCTTATGAAACTTTGCACACATACGTATAGTTCCGGTGACCATTGATTTTGAACACTTTCATGTAACAAAAATTCAAGATGGCTGTTTCAAAATGGTGGACCAACTTTGTCATTTATAGTCCAATTTGACTCAGAGTCAACATCTCAGAGTTTTCGGAGTCGCTAATTACAAATTTTTGGTAAAAATTCAGAAATCAAAATGGCGGTGTCAAGATGGCAGACAAATTTTATCATTTTTAGCCTGATTCGACTCAATGTCTATATTTGGGGGTTTTCAGGGTCGCGAATTATACAAACTCAGAAATCAAAATGGCGGCGACAAGACAACGGATAAATGTTATCATTTACAGTCCGATTCGACTCAAATTCGATATATGGGGGTTTTCGGGATCTCGAAGTACAAATTTTTAGTAAAAATTCAGAAATCAAAATGGCGGCGGACAAATTTTATTAATTAACATGTTTTAAGTAAACCTGTGTGTAACTATGTAACTAATATACGATTCAAATGTATTGACCCCTCACTTTAACACAGGCGCGGATTCAGAGGGGGGCGAAGGGAATGTCGCCCCCCTGGAGCAAAGTTTAGATAAAGAAACCTGATATAAAAATAAATTTATTTTAATGCATTTATTTTATTTTTACCAATTAAATAATTGCCGCCTCCCCCCCTCAACAAAATGCTGGATCCGCGTCTGCTTTAACCGCGAAAATCTCAGAAAAAATTGAAAAAATTATGTATTTATTATGAGTCTATTCTAAATCAACAACTGAAATTTAAATATGCCGATAACAACCAGAAGCATGGCATCAGAAAAACAAATGCAGGACTTTATGGCCCAAATGCAAAAGATGATGATGGATCAGGAAAGGAAGCGCCAGGAAGAGAAAGAAGAACAGGAAAGAAAGCGCAAGGAAGAAAAAGAAGAACGGGAAAAAACGACAAGAAAAAGAACAAAAACGTCAACAGGAAAAAGAAGAGAAAGAGAAACGACGTCAAGAGGAAAAACAAGAAGAGGAGAAACGCCGTCAAAAGGAAAATGACGACTTAAGGAAAGCTATAGAGTCGCAACAGAATGCCTTTATTTCAGCCACCGAAGAGCTCAAAAATAAGATCGAAGTATAAATGGACAAGGTTGAAGAGGAAATAAGCGAAGTGAAAGAAAGAGTAGGCAAGGTCGAAGAAGAAGTTGGTGAAGCGCGTTCAGAAAGCTGGAGAGGGTCTGCAAGAATTTGAAGCTGCGGTGGAAAGACTGGCATATTTAGCATATCCTAATGCGCCAAGAGAATTTAAAGAGCAATTGGTAGGGGGGGCATTCCTAGACGGGATAAGGGACGAGGAGATCAGGCGAGTCCTCAGGCTATCCCGACATAAAAGTAGTAGTGAAGCCTTGGTGCATGCACTAGAGGTAGAAGCCGTCTATAGAGATACTCCAAAGTCAAGAGTGCGGGCTATGACGCTTGAAGAATCACAGCCAGAAGAGAGAGACCAAAACCCTATCTTGAACGCGATTCTCAAAACGCATAAAATGATCAGTCAATTACTAGCTGCATCGAATCCTCCAAGAAGACAAGAAAACCAACAAAATAGAGAAAGGCCAAGTGGAGGTATTAAATGCTACAACTGCGGCAAGATAGGACATATGAAACGAGACTGTTGATATCGGATCTCGAGGAATGTGAATGCTGGAAACATGGAAGGGACACAGAATAATGGAAGTAGTGGAAGGCCATATGGATGGCGTATGAAATGTTACAGTTGCGGAGAATTAGGACATATCCAGCTTAAATGTCCACAGAGAAGATTGGAGAAAGTGAAGGCCGGAGAAGCCGTGAAGCTGAGGGAAAAATCAGAGGAAGCTGGTACCAGAGAGACTGTGACAGATAGGGAACATGGTACCCCGAGAGAAGTAAAGATTCCCCAGCTTCGAAGCATTCCGAGAAGTCCACTACTACCAGGACGTGGAAGTAAAGTGAAACCCCAGAAAATTGCATATACTTCATCCTGAAGAAGGTGCAAGGGAGATTGCAAGTGCTACCACCAGGAGAAACTGCAGGTCACGGGAGCAGTCAACACTGTCAAGGTGGAGGTGCCGGATGACAGGACAGATGAAGCGCTCAGACAAGAGCAACTCAACGATGTGGAAATTGGGCCTATATTGAGAGCCAAAGAAAGGGGAACTCGTCCAAAATGGAAGGATGTTTTGGCCAAAGAGTGGGACTGAAGGCACTATGGGCGCAGTGGGACTCACTGAATGTCAGGAACGGGCTGTTGCAGAGAGCATGGAAAAGCCCGGATGGAAAGCAGGTGGTTATGCGTCTAGTGATTCCCAGGAAGTGCACAATACATCCGATGGACACTTCGGTGTTAACAAGACCCTGAAGAAAATACGAGAACGATTTTATTGGATAAGAAGTCGTCAGGATGTGGAGGCTTGGTGTCGCAAATGCAAGATTTGTGCAGCCAGTAAGGGACCACAGACTGGGAGTAAGGGTGAAAAGAAACAGTTCAACGCCGGAGCTCCTTTCAAGAGGTTGGCTAACGATATAGCGAAACCATCACCAGCCAGTGACCGAATGAAGGCTCGATACGACCGGAAGGGTAGTTCAGAAGGGTTCAAGACAGGAGACCTGGTTTGGCTGTACAACCCACAGCGAAAGACAGGAAGGTCACCGAAACTTCCACCACCTTGGGATGGACCGTATACTGTTATTACCCGAATTAATGACGTCGTCTATCGGATTCAACGAAGCAAAAAGTCCAAGATGAAGATCGTGCATTTGGACAGGCTGGCGAAATACATCGATGATTCTGAGTTGCCTGATCGGGACGATCAGGCTTAAGGAGGGCGCAGTGCTATGAATTACACCCCCTTCGAACTGGAGATGATACGCCTATGTCTACTAATAGTGACTGGAAATAATCTAGAAAGAGCCATGAACTTTTCTAGATTGTGGTTGGAGAAGATTCTGGTTTAATCTAGAGGTAATTTCGGAGTATATAAGGCGCGATTACCAGCGCGGGAGAAGAAGTTTATTAAAGAGCAGTTTATAAAAGTGAACAAGTTGGAAAGTGGAAAAAGTGAGGTTAAAGTAAACAAAGTGTATTTTCAAGTATTGTATAGTCAGTAAATTATCAAATAAAGTGGTGTTTATCTCTTGTTGAAATTATTTAGAACCCACGGATTCATACAGGGTGTTTCCTAAAAGGTGGAAAATTCGCAACAATATAGATAAAAATTATTAAAATGTCCAAAACTTGAAATATTGTTCAGGACCCCTAGCTACTAATTTATCGGAAAAAAAAACTAACCGAACATTTTGAAAATAAAATCATTCTTTCACTGAACTATTACCAAAATAAACAACAACCCATCAAGCATTTCATATGCTTTTATTGATAACATCATAGCACATAAAATGTTCCCGCAATTTCTACTTTCAAATTATTCATGTCTGTAGTGTTATTAGATGTCTGCGACTCGAAGAGAAGTTCTGCGTAATACAAGTAAAAAGAATATAGCGTGTATATGACTAGTGTACATACGTCTGGAACATCACTCTTACGGACTTCTTACAATACCAACCATTTTTTGTCACTTATTCTACTGTCTTTAACACAGGAAGCTGTGTATACAGTGAAAAAGTTTCAACTTTTATGACAACTTATAAATCTATGAACATAACCCAGTGATAAATGTTTACGCGAGTTGAATTTATAATGCCACATACTTTTGCTCGTCTCTTTTGGATAGGTTTTTTGTCGCATGTTTTAGAATATAGGTATCTATAAATTTTACATTCAGATCATTTCGGTGCATGTGTGGTGAGCTTAATACGGCTTTTAAAGTGGAGCCCTCGTAAATTTTGCTATTTTAGGGTGTTATAATTAACATATTGCTTCGTCAATTTCCAACTTTTTGTATTATCCAGAAAATTTTATTTCATATGATTGGAGAGATTTATTACTGTTAGGAGCTACCTAAAAAAGGTTAGAAATTTGCCATATATTGAACCACACTGTTAGATACAAAAACCGCTGCCTAAGGAATCACTACTTCCACATATAGATTTCCCATCCAAAACTTTTTAAACGAAAACATCTTGACTATATTTGCACTCTAGTATGTGGAAATGATTAGCAATAAAATTTTAATATTTAATATTTAAGGCAAAGTTTTTAGACTAGATCTCAATATTATTTTATCAACCCCTTTAATAATGGAGGGGTGGTGGGGGTATGAAATATGATAAGAAAATCTGAGGTTTTGGCTTCAAGTATATACACCGAATCCCAAGATTCCGTACTCTTATCAGCTTGCTTTACTTATTATCCCCTATTTATCCCTACTTAGCTCCCAACCCTTCAACGGAATCATCTTAAAGCATAATCTAGTTCCAAATGTCCTTATAATACATAATTTTACCATATTTCAAGTGAATGTCTCAATTCGTTTAAATTAAGCCTTTTATAATGGAGTGGGGGAGGTGAGAGGATTGAAATATATTATAAAAAAATTTGAGCCCTTCTAGTATTTACACCAACTCCCAAGTTTCTGTACTCTTGTTTTACTTATATTCCCCTATTTACCCCTATTTAACCCCAAACCTCCAACGGAAGTTGCTGATGTCGATATATATATATATATATATATATATACGTGCACCAAATTTCAAGTTAATATCTCACTTTTACTTTATCAACCCCTTTAACAATAGAGTGGGGGTGGTGGGGAATGGGGTATAAAATGTTTTTAAAAAATCTGAGTCCTTTGCTTCTAGTATATACACCAAATGCCAAGTTACTGTGCTCTTACCACCTTGCTTTATTATTATCCACTATTTACCCCTACTCAACTCCCAAATGTCCCTATAATACATATTTGTACCAGTGTGAATGTCTCATGTTTTTAAAATTAAGCATTTTATAATAATGCGGGCGGTGGTGAGGGGGTTGAAAAATATTATAAAAATATTATAAAAAAATATGAGGCCTTGGTTTCGAGTATATACACCCAATATCAAGTTTCTGTACTCTCATCAGCTTGCTTTACTTATTTTCCCATATTTACCCCATTTAACCCCCAACCCTCCAACGGAATCATCTCAAAATATAATCCAGTTGCTGATGTCGTTATAATACATACATGTACGAAATATTAAGCGAATATCTCAATTTTATTTTATTAAACCCTTTAATAATGGAGTGGGTGTGATGGTGGGGTTGAAAATATTGTAAAAAAATCTGAGGTCTTGGCTTCTAGTATATGTACCAAATGCCGTTACTCTACTCTTACCAGCTTGCTTTACTTATTTTCCCTTATTTACCCCTATTTAACCGAAATTAGCACAAAATATAACGTAGTTCCAGATCTCGTTACGATAGACATGTGTACCAAATTTCAAGTCAATATCTTAAATCGTTCCTGAGAAAACGTGTGCACAAAAAAGTTACAGACCGACAGACCAATCGACAAATAGACATTTTTAAAGCTGAAATTTAAAATCTCGACGTTTTATGACATTCTAAGCCCTTTTTTTAATGTTATTCGGAGTTATCCATGCAGCTAGGCACAAGTTGTTATAAATACGCCCTAAGGGGATATTAACAATTGCACATATGCACGCTGCAAACACCTATACATACCTTACCCTAAACCAAAAATCGGGAAATTATATAGAAGATCCAAGGGAGGTACGTATGAACATTTCAACAAAAAAAAGGTGGAATTTTTTTTTTAGATTACTATACTTCCACTCCTCTACGTGAATGTGGAAGTAGTAATAAATAAAGGAAAATTTCATGAATCATTGAAACAATATTTCCGCGTATACGAGTATTATGAATTATGCTAAATATAATTACTCATTATAATATGGCTTTAAACATCCAAGTTTGTAAGTTATGCTCTGTGTATTAAGACATAATAATTAGTCCATCAGGATGGCCTCCAATGCCCATATGACTAGCCGGTGTATCAGGTCTGTCCAAATGCCTGCCATATGGGAACATGAAGTTAATGTATAACACGATACACCTACCTAATACTTGGTAGTTTCCGGCTCGAACATTTGTTTTTGTTGAGTTTGTAACTGGGTGAACGTTAATGGAAATTTTAGTTTCTGTTAACAGATTACTAAGTCTTTTTTTATTATGGTTTTAATTTGTGGAAGAGGTAAATTATTCAGAGTAAGAAAATAAGTTTGTGTTCCATAAATATTTCACAAGCTAATTAACATTACATGAACAATATTACATCGAGGAATTTGTTTTAACATTTAGTTATATCAGATGTATAACAATGTTATCTTTCTTAAATTTCTATGACACTCTGTCAGGGTTTTCTATAACTGGAAATTATTTTCGAACATACAGGGCGAGCCAAAACGAAATTACAGGACCAAGTGCCTCTTTTAAATGGAATGCTATGTATATCGGTACATTTTTTAAAGCCTCTTTCTAGGCTCAGTTCATTTCTATGTTAGCATTGAATATCTCCCAACCACTTGGATGTAATGAATTTTTTTATTGAAATAATGCAATCTGCAGATGGATATTAAAAACCGCTGCCTAAGGAATCACTACTTCCACATCCAGATTCTTCATCCAAGTCACTTGAAAGGAAACATCTTGACTATATTTGCACTCTAGTATGTGGAAATTATTGGTCATAGAATTTTAATAATATTTGGGGCAGATGTAATAGAAAAGTTTGAGGAGTTGGTTTCTACCATATAGGCTAAAAATGAAGTTTCTAGTTTTACCCTACTTATTTTCCACTATTCACAACCTACCACCTCCGACTCCTTCAATGGAGTCATCTCAATCAGATGTCACTACAATACATACGTGTACTAACTTTTAAGTGAATATCTCAATTTGATGTTATCAATCCCATTAATAATGAAGCGGAGGTGGTGGAGTTTGAAAAATATTAGAAAGAAATCTGAGGCCTTGGTTTCTAGTATATACCCGAATCCCAAATTTCTGTACTCTTACCAGCTTGATTTACTTATTCCCTTCTACGGAATCATCCCAAAATATAATCTAGTTCCAGATGTCGTTATAATACATACATCTACCAAATTACAAGTGAATATTTCAATATTCAAACAACCCCTATAATAATGTAGTAAGGGTAGTGGAAGGGTTGAAAAATATTATTAAAAAATCCGAGGCCTTGGCTTCTAGGATATACACCGAATTTCAAGTTGCAGTACTCTTACCAGCTTGCTTTACTTATTTTTCCCTATTTACCTCTACTTACCCCCCGCAATCATGTCAAAATATAAGTAATCTAGTTTCAGATATAGTTATAATACATAAATGTACCAAATTTCAAGTGAAAATTTAAATTTAATTTTATCAACTCTTTTAATAAGGGAGTGGGGGTGGTGGGGGGATGGAAAATACTAATAATAAATAATAAACCTGAGACCTTCGCTTCTAGTATATGCACCAAATCACAAATTTCTGTAAGTACTTTTACCAGCTTGCTTTACTTATTTTCCCTTATATACCTCTATTTAACCCCCAACCCTTCAACGGAATCATCTCAAAATATAATCTAGTTCCAGATGTCGTTATAATACATATGCGTAATAAATTTCATGTGAATATCTCAATTTTATTTTATCAACCCCTTGAATAATGGAGTAGGGGTGGTGGCGGGCTGAAATATATTATTAAAAGATCTGAGGCCTTGGCTTCTAGTACATACACCGAATTTCAAGTTTCTGTACTCATACCAGCTTGTTTTACTTATTTCCCCCCTATTTACCCCTAAACAACCCCCAACCTTGCAACGGAATCATCTCAAAGTATAATCTAGTTCCAGATGTCGTCATAACTCATACGTGTACCAACTTTCAAATGAATATCTGAATTTTATTTTATCAACCCTTTTAATAATGAAGTAGGGGTGGTGGTGGGCTGAAATATATTATTAAAAAATCTGAGGCCTTTGCCTCTAGTACATACACCGAATTTCAAGTTTCTGTAGTCACACCAGCTTGCTTTACTTATTTCCCCCTATTTACCCCTAAGTAACCCCCAACCCTTCAACGGAATCATCTCAAAGTATAATCTAGTTCCAGATGTCGTTATAATTCATACGTGTACCAACTTTCAAATGAATATCTCAATTTTATTTTATCAACCCTTTTAATAATGAAGTAGGGGTGGTCGGGGTTGAGAAATATTATAAATAATCTGATATCTTGGCTTCTAGTACATACACCGAATTTGAAGTTTCTGTAGTCTTACCAGCTTGCTTTACTTATTTTCCCCTATTTACCCCTATTTACCCCTATTTAACCCCCAACCCTTCAACGGAATCATCTCAAAATATAATCTAGTTCCAGATGTCGTTATAATACATACTTGTACCAAATTTCAAATGAATGTATCAATTTTATTTTATCAACCCTTTTCATATTGGAGTAGGGGTGGTGGGGGTTGAAAAATATTATAAAAAAATCTGACGCTTTGGTTTCTAGTACGTACATCGAGTTTCAAGTTTCTGTAGTCTCACCAACTTGTTTTACTTATATTCCCCTATTTACCCCAAATTAACCCCAACCCTTCAACGGAATCATCTCAAAATATAATCTAATTCCAGACGTCGTTATAATACATACGTGTACGAAATTTCAAATTAATATCTCAACTTTATTTTATCAACCCCATTAATGGGGTAGGGGTGGTGGGGGGTTAAAAAATATTATAAAAAAATCTGAGGCCTTAACTTCTAGTACATACACCGAATTTCAAGTTTCTGTACTCTTACAAGCTTGCTTTACTTATTTTCCCTTATTTACCCCTATTAAACCCCCAACCCTTCACCGGATATCCTCAAAAAACAATCCAGTTCCAGACCCCGTTATAATATATACGTGTAGAAAATTTCAAGTCAATATCTTAAACCGTTCCGGAGAAAACGTGCGGACAAAAAAGTTACAGACAGACAGACCGACAGACAGACAGACAGAATTTTTTTTTTCGCTCTAATTTAAAATCTCGACGTTTCATGACATTCTAAACCTATTTCGCGAATAAAAATTTTTGAAAATTTTTTTACGATTACTATATTTCCAATCCACTACGTGGATGTGGAAGTAAAAATCACCACAGTCACAATTATGGGTTTTAAGAAAAACTTATGTGAATACCAGTTACGAGATATCTATTAATGTTTTTGAATCATTTCCATTTCCTAAAACTGTACAGGTTGGTCAAAAATTATTTTTCAGTTAAGAACTTTTTAAATTGAATTTTCTCATTTTTTTCAAATGGAACACCCTGTATATTTTCCAACGATGTGATGTAGAAATGAAAAACGAACATTTTTTGTAAGTACTTCCCTATGGCTAACTGCAACCATTTTCGTTTTATAAATAAATGTCAAATTCAAGAATATACTTTAAAAAAAGAGGTTCCCTTAAATAATTCGTTAGTAAAATTTATAATAGGTGTTCGACGTGTTGCCCATTTTGATTGACACAGGTCTTTATGCTATTTTGAAATGAGGCCATTTAGGGGACCATTTCTTCCAATCCATTGAAATGAGTAAATAGTATTTAACAGGTCCTTTACTGTAAGTTGTACATTTTTTTGCCGCTTTCGTTTTTCGCCAAGTAATAAAACCTCAGTTTTCTATAAATTGTCGTGTACAACGGAGCATTTATCACACTTATCGGTCGTTAGTTACAATTTGTATTGAATTTAAAATATTTGGAATTTTACAATATGAATTTTAATAAAGCGGAACTTGTAGACATGACTTTTCTTTTGGGCGAGTCACACAGAAATTGTTTACTTGTCAGTAGAATTAATCACCAACGTTATCCTGAAAGAAGGATTCCTGATGTTAACAGCTTCCAAAACCTTCTCGATAGATTTTTGGAACTGGAAATGTCGAATATAAAAAAAGTGAAAGAATAAAACGTGTTGTGAACAAAGAAAATGAGTTTTCTGTGGTGCTGGCAACGGTTGAGTATCCCCATGTTAGTCAAAGAGCAGTGAGCTCATTAGTAGGCATAAGTAGACGGTCTGTGGATCGAATCTTAAAAACAAATAAGTTGCATGCATATCGTATTCAAAAACATTAATTAGGTGTCTCGTAACTGGTATTCACATAAATTTTTCTTAAAACCTATAATTGTGACTGTGGTGATTTTTTTAATATCCATTGCATTATTTCAACAAATAAATTCATTACATCCAAGTGGTTGGAAGATATTCAATGCTAATATAGGAATGAATAGAGCCTAGAAAGAGGCTTCAAAAAATGTACTGATATACATAGCATTCCATTTTTTAAAAAATGCACTTGGTCCTGTAATGTTGTCTTGGCTCGCCCTGAATGTTCGAAAATAATTTCCAATTATAGACTTTTATCTAGTTTACTTGCAATTTTTAAAAAACATTCTAGCTATCGTAGAACTCGAGATATCGAGGTCCGACGCACTATTGCCCCACCCTGTATACATAAAGTTGCATGTAAGTTTAAACGTTGTATGTTAATTTTTTTGGCGAATTAACTACAACTTCTCCCTAAATTCCTCAAAGGCAGTGACTATAGAATATAGATACATACCAGAATTGTGTGCCCTACTCAAGCTGAAGACCTGCAGTGCCTTCGAAGTTTATCGTAGACGAGCCTTGAGAAAAAGAAAAACTGGAAAAAGTACTTCAACTTAATATCAAGAGAAACAAATTTAAATATATTGAAAAAATTTAACTTGTGGACAGTATTAGGACTTGAAAGACGATTAATAAAGTCATCACGTAGCGTTGTTTAACAATGCAGTAATGACAAGGGTGTTCATATGATAAAACACCTACATGCTTCTTTATGACGATTGAACGTAAACACGCAGTTTTACAGCAATTAAAACATTTGTTGAATCAAGGGGTCATGTCTGTATATGCATAAATTACGAACATATTGCACAAATTTTCACTGGCAATATGTTTGCCTTTTTCATTTATGCTCAAATGGGGAAATAATCAGTCGAGTGATGTACTACTCTGATGAATGATTATTGAAGTTTAGATCTGGTATAGATACACGTAAAATTAATTAAATTATTAGGCAATATCGGAATTTTTATGAGTAGTCATTCTGTGAATATGTGCTACTATATAATTTGAAAATTTTACGTTTATATAATGCATGTTCGTACTGAATTTAAATGTGTCAAAACGATATTATAGTCTAGGTGCCCGAATATCAATTTAAAAAATCCATTATCTTACTAATATAGAAAATTCAATATATGTTTGTTTGTTTGTTTGATTGATTATAACTCAAAAACTGTTTGACCGATTAAGCTCAAATTTTCAGAGAATATTGCGATGAAAATCTGGAAGGTTATAGGACTAACGTAAATCCATTAAAGTAATTTTTGTGCTTAGAGACCGGAAAAATCAATTTTCAAAAAATTAGTAACGAGTATTTTATCTCTTATATACTAACCCAAAATTAAGATTTTTAGCCGATTTGCTTCAATTTGGGCAGTTATGCGAATACTTAAAAAAAATTAGTCATTTCAAGCAAAATTCAGGTGTAGATCGAATTTTGTCCACAAGTACACATTGTAAGTTACGAAATCAGTTACTAAGTTTGACAGCTCTAAAGAGGCCGTTATAACGTGGTAATAATCTAATAGATGCATTTTTATAGTAGTGAAAACAATTTTTTTTGTGTAAAGACTTTAGAATTACTTAGACCCAACTGTGCATTTTGACGCCCAACTTCCTTTTTCCTTTCTTCTTTTGCCTCCGATAATAATTCACAATTGTTAAACGTATAAACGTTTATCAGTTATCATTTTTCAAATTTCTGTTACATCATTTTTTAAATTAAATTATTTAATGTCAGCCTATCTCCGCCACCTAAGACAATCACCCACGCCAGGAGACGAGATATCCTCAGTCTAAAACCCACAATTTTGTAGAGGGATCAGAAATCTTTATTTGCCTAACTTGTAATAGCAAAGGAACCTTCAGTATTACATCGTACCCTGAATAGTATCCATTATTGAGTCCCCATTTAGAGTAAATAATTAGCATATAAAACTCTGCCAAGTATCTTTGGAATTTTTAATTCCATCTATCGATTGTGCATACCATGCAGCTCAATCCGGCCAAATTTAATGTATTTTTTTTTGTTTCAGCCATGAGATGCAGAAATTTAGAAGAGGTGGCGAGGTGCCGCAAACGTCCAGTGTTTTTACAATTACTCGGGTTCCCCGTAATAGAGATGGATGGGGTACGCGCGCGAAACGTCACCGTTTCGACAACTTCATGGAACCTGCAGAGTTGTACGTATTTTTCTAAATTATTGTAAATTAACAAGGGACAAAGAGAAAAAAAGGTGTCTGGTGGGGATATTACACCAACTTGTGAAAGATCACCAGGCTCTGATAGGATTTCCCGTCAAAAAAGTAAGTGATACGTATCTTCTCGTTTACGTATTAGTGTTTTAAATTCCCTAATATGTGCCCAGTCGCCTCGCTCACCAGCCGTATTGGTGCCTACGCACCACCATTTCTTGGTAGCATAGGTACGTACGTAGGACACGTCTCCATGAACGGCGAGAACATCCAATGGCACGATACCGTCAAGTACCTTGGCGTTATCATGGATCGAAGCGTAACGTGAAGACAGAACATGGAAGCGATAATACAGAAGGCGAGGACGAGGAGGAATCTACTTTACCCTATGATAGGTAGATAGAGCCAACTCAACCTGAGGAACAAGCTTACGCTTATCAGGACCCTCATTTCACTTATTTTGACCTACGCCTCCGTAACCTGGGGATACCAAGCAACCACCCACCTGAAGAGGATACAAGCCGTGGAATATGTCGCACTTAGGTGCGCCGCGGATGCACCATGGTTTGTCAGAAACGCCGACATCTTCAGAGACCTGTAATACACCCCGGTAACTGAGGTCATCCGGGACAGGGCGACAGGTGACTGACTATGACCCCAACGACGCACTGAGGCACAAGAGGCCGAAGCTCCAGATCCTGGATAACGGGTTAGTATAACTTAACCGTTTCTATGTTTCAGCCCGACATTCAGGCCACGCCGCCAGTAGACAATGACCAAAAACACTCAAATCACCCGATCCCGGGAGTATCAAGCAAACATCCAGCTCGGTACCCTGAATCTAGCCCGTGCCGGCCTCTAACGCTAAAATAAGCGTCTTAGGCCGAACACAATGCTTGAGCTACACAGCCCAATACTTCCGACGAAATCGGAGCACATGAGGCCAGTTGGCACCCTGGACTAGTCAAACACCCCCAAACCCTTCCAAACTCCGAGAGGGCTGGGCAACAGCCATTCCCTCTCACGACAGACGAAAGACGCTCCCGGAATCAGACAGATAGAACCAGGGGATGTCCGCATTTGCGGGGGGGGGGGGGTTGACGAAAAAGCGAACCCACCCCTTACGAGGCCGGTCCAGGCCTACTGCGATGATTGGGACAAAGAGCTCAAGCTCGACCCCTAATCATCCGAAACCGTCAAAAATAGAAATATTGGCGCATCAGTTACTAGGAATTTCGCATCGTCACGACGCGTCACTCCACTATGAGAGCGGCAGCTAGCGTTTCTCGGTGGCGTGTGGGTTAAATATGGGTAAATATGGTAAAATAAGTAAAAGAAGTTGGTAAGACTACATAACCTTAGGATTTGGTGTACCTACTAGAAGTCAAAGCCTCAGATTTTTTCATTACATTCTCCATCCCCTCCGCGCAGGAAGCTATTTATATACCTATATAAAACAAAAATGTCACGTACAGATCTATATCAATTGTCTTTTCTAATTGCAGATAGTCGTAGAAGAAATATTTTATGAGACTCATGCATGAACTGAACTATCTTTTTTCATGGAATTCCCGCATTCACATTCGCTTCGTACGGTCAAACTCTTCTCTTCGTGAAAAGAGTACTATTTTATGCACCTGTTGCATAAATTACTATATCAGTTTGTAGTCCTTATTATATATGCTTCGCTATACTCAAAAGTTGATGTATTAAAATGACTAAATTGCTAAATAAATAAATAAATTAACTAAGGCAATCTGTTTCTCGGAGTACATCAGCGTTCATGAAATTAAATTGCGGCGCTTTTCTTGCGGAAAATCGCGTTCGACTTCAGGTGTTTAATTTCACGTACGATTTAATTTAATAGGCGGACAACGCCATTCTAAGCTGTCTTTTTCCTGGGACTATTTCATTCGTGATTATGGTGTACGTGTTAAGTGCAATGCTGATGGTTACAGATACGTGATGGGATTTGGAATACAAACTGCATCGGGGGATCATTTAACTGAACATCTGAAGCTTTTAGAGTTGACTCGAGTTGAGTGTTACTATGTTCTCGATTGTTTGTGAATTTTGAAACTGTAGTATGTAAATTTACGACAGAAATGTCACTCTAGTCTACATAATATATAATACACTCAATTAAGATTGAGCTGTTCTAATTCTGATTTAATGTTTAGTTGATATGATATTTATTGTTGTCAAAACCGGAACTTTCTTCTAAAATTAAACACAAATGTATTATAAACATAGCTAACAGAATAACAAATTAATAGTAGGAATGTTACTTCCACATCCACTTAGTGGATTAGAAATATAGTAGTAAAAAAAAATTTCTTTTTTTTCTTTCTTGAAATATGTTTAGAATGTCATGGAACGTCGAGATTTTAAATTTGAGCGAAAAAAAAATTGTGTCTGTCTGTCGGTCTGTCTGTCTAACTTTTTTTTTTCTTCCGCACGCTTTCTCCGAAAAGGTTTAATATATTGACATTAAATTTTGTATACATATATATTTCAACGAGATCTAGAACCGGATTGTTTTTGAACATATTCGGTGCAGGGTTGTGGGGTAAATAGGGGGAAATAAGTAAAGCAAACTGGTAAGAGTACAGAAACTTGAAATTAGGTGTATGTACTAGAAGCCAAGGCCTCCAATTTATTATAATATATTTCATCCCTCCGCCATCCCCCACTCCATTATTAAAGGGGTTGATAAAAAAAATTAAGACATTCACTTGAAATTTGGCATACTTATATATTATATTGACATCAGGAACTAGATTATATTTTGGGATTGTTCCGTCGACGGGTTGGGGGTTAAATAGGGGCAAATAGGGGAAAATAAATAAAGCAAGCTGGTAAGAGTACAGAAACTTGAATTCTGTGCCTGTACTAAAAGCCAAGATCTCAGATTGTTTTATAATATTTTACAACCCCTCACCAGCCCTACCCCATGATTAAAGAGGTTGATAAAATAAAATTGAGATATTAACTTAAAATTTGGTACACGTATATATTATAACGACATCTGGAACTAGATTATATTTTGAAATGGTTCCGTTGAAGGGTTGGCGTTAAATAAGGGTAAATAGGGAAAAATCAGTAAAGCAAGCTGGTAAGAGTACAGAAATTTGGGATTTGGTGTATATACTAGCAGCGAAGGCCTCAGGTTCTTTTTATAATATTTTCCATCCCCCACCACCTCCACTCCAATATTAATGGGATTGATGACATAAAATTGAGATATTGACTCCGTTAAAGGGGTGGGAGGTTGTGAATAGCGCAAAATAAGTAGACCAAGCTAGAAACATCATTTTTAACGTATATGGTAAAAACCAATGCCTCAAATTTTTCTATGATATCTGCCCCTAATATTATTAAAATTCTATGACAAATAATTTCCACATACTAGAGTGCACATATAGTAAAGATGTAAAGTGAGACTTGGACGAGAAATCTGGATGTGGAAGTAGTGATTCCTTAGGAATATATTTAAAAGACTGAAAATAAGCCAAACATCCACAACACGGATCGCCGTGCTAATTAAAAGGTTGGACAGAGCAGGGTTAGGTCGGATTAGAAGTAAAATTAAATAAAATCACTATCTCCTTTCGCAGGATCGGCAAATAAAAAAAATTACAAAAGTATAAAAAGGTCATAAAAACGATGAGATATGCTTAGTTTTGTAACAGCAGAATTATGATTTCATATCTTCTGGGGCATCACCACTTTTTTAAGCAGTTTAGTTTCTTGAACATTTTGTAGGCTAAAAGGTGAATATCTCCAGTTCTAGAGGTCCGATCGAGTCAAAAGAAAACAGAATCTTCATAATTAAAATTATAGCGTTGGCTTTGGGTCATTTGAGTACGTATAACATAAAAAATTGAATAAACTTGCTAAAAAGCGTTTTTTTTTTTTTCATTTGAACGAAAATATAACGTTTGTTGAAAACAAAACACTGAAATTTGGGTGCCCAAATATCGAACTCTGATATGAATTTGTTATCTAAAATTTGAATTACCCGTCATTGTAAGCCATTAAGTCCAAAATAGATCTTTTCTTCTTTCAAAATGTAGATGTTGATGCCAGGTCTCTGCTGACATTACAAAAAAAAAATTATGTTATTTTGGACACTTTTTGATATTTACTTATAAGCCCAATAGAAACATATAGATTTTTTCGGCCATTTTAAAAACATTTTTGAAAAATTTCTATCAGAAGAAAAAAGAGAATTGCGAGAAGTTTAATTTTTATAAAGAAGTTAATTTTCTGAAATGGCCGATAAAATACATTTGTTGTTATTTGATTTATAAACGAATGAATGTCAAAGAAGTGGCCAAAAAGCTTAAAAGAACTTTTTATAATGTCAGCGGAAAGCTGGCTGGCATCGAGGTCTACATTTGGAAAAAAAATCCATTTTGGACTTATAGGCATAAAATGGAGGGGCAATTGTTCTTTTTTTACTTCACTAAATTAAAAAGTGTATAAGATAGAACATGTAAAAAATGTACTTTGAATAATTGGTATATACAATTCAAAAGACGCTAATATAGATAAAATGTCAAAGATATATATGATAATTTTGCATGGAAAAATTACTAATCAAGAAACTCTATCTAAACAATGCAGCAAGAGTGAGCGGCTATATAAAATTGCGTAATTTATGGTTTCAATGTTTACGTAGAGATCTCCTAAGGAGATCGTGAAGAACTAAAAATGAAATAGCAGTATAGGAAAGAGTCTCCACGCTCACTCCTATAATCATAGAAACATTTTTTATGTAAAACTTCGTCCTCTTTCTTTTGTCCCTCCTATTTTTGTAAAAAGAACAAACTAAATTATTTACATAATACCATTTTTGTATGCTTAATTTATTAAGTCAAATTAAGTAAATTTTTCACGTTATTACCACCCTTTTGAAAGTACCCTCTCAAATGTTTAGCAGATAATTTCCGACACAGAAATCTAAATGTATTGAACTAATTGTGAAAACGTAAAAAACAGTATAGAGTTTTCATTTAATTGTGTGGTGATGACATACATTTTTACCAAGTATCGACCGGGTCTACCAACTATTTGATACAAACTTTGCACAGTATCATTTCTGACACAACTTAATTTTCAAAGCACAATTTTAAGCAAACTTTGAACACTCCCTTAACAATCGGTCTAAATGTAGTTTAAATACTAAAACTGTTCCGTAAACTGTTGCTCTTAATTATAATATAATTGTAACAGAGAAGTCGTCCCTTGCTGGGCTCGATGTGTAACTAGTATCTCTGTCTAAATTAGTATTGAATAATAGCTCTTGTTTAGTGACAATTACACCGCGTGAAGAGCTTTTCGGTTGCCATAAGATGAGGAGGGTTGCTGGTGGATACTTGGCGAGGATGTCTATCTGCACAGTGTGCTTATGACGAGTTAACGCAATAGACATATTGCTAGATATAAGTATCTGATACCATCGATCAATATTCAAGACTGAGGAACTACCTGGTTTCATTTCGAATTATGTAATTTATTTATTCAAAGGCATCTGGATATTACAATCTGATCAACTTGTGCATACGATATAATTTAATGAGTGATGAGTTATAATTGGTTTTAGTGAGACACGTGCTGAGTTAACAATTTTCTCTAATTTTATGAAGGTTTGAAGGCCTATTAAATAAAATCTACACAGGGTGTCCCGCCACAATTGGGCAATACTTCGGGAACACTAAAAGTGCCTATAATTTTTTTTCTTATGGCTCCCCTCTACGGAGATATTACCCTTTAAAGGTTACATATTCAAGAAGGTTTTTTGCCTATTACTTCCAAACCGTTATGTCGATTTTAATAAAATTGGTGTACATATTAAATGACCGTTTATTTCAGAAATATGGCCCGCTTCGTGTCTTGTCTAGGAAGCCAGGGATGAAACACCCCTAATACTGTTTACCCCTAAATTGACATAAATAAAATTTGAAAATTAAGGTCACATTTTTAAATTTCTTAAACAATTTTCCAAAAAAAATTTTCTTGTTTGACATCGATAAAGCGATCCGTTTTTTTAAGAAAAAATGATTTTACTGATAAGGGACTAAGTGATACTAGTAATATAAACTACCGCATGATACCTGTGAGAAAACAATTGAATAAATTTAAACGTCAAATTTAATTAGCAAGTAATAAGTAAGTTGTAAGTAGTTCTGTAATAAGTAGTTTATTGACATGGCAAATTTTTCATCTGGTGAATATGACGACATACTACTTATGTACGGAGTTGCTGCCGGTAATGGTTCGGAAGCCAGACGGCTTTATGGGGAACATTTTTCTAATAGAGTTATTCCAAGCAGGAAAACTTTTGAACGAGTAAACCGTCGAGTACGAGAAACAGATAGATATCCAACTTAGCAATAAAAACACAAAATAAATAACTATTTAAAAAAATTGTCCTATTGATTTTTAGGGAGCGTGGAACTGAATCGAGGAGGTGACGGTGGTCTTAGAACTGTTCCTACAGTTGTACTAGAGAAGCTGTATTAGATGCTACTGCTGAAGACTCATCAATAAGCGTTAGGAAGCTCTCAGCGCAATTTAACACTTCGAAGTCGGCGGTTCATAGAATTTTGAAAGAACAGTTTCTCCATCCTTTCCACATCCAGAAAGCTCTTGCAATGTCCCCGGACGACTATCCTGCTCGAGTTCAATATGCTAATTTATTCCTGCAAAAGCAACAGGAAGGCCGCAAGTTTATTGGTAGTGTTTTGTTCACAGATGAAGCAGGATTTCGCAGGGATGGTGTAATAAATTCTCACAATCTACATAGTTGGAACGATGAAAATCCTCATGCCATTATTCAAACTCATCACCAGCAACAATTCCAAATTAACGCCTGAGCAGGAATAATTGGAAATTATTAAATAGGGCCACTTATTTTGGAAAATCGGTTAAATGGGAAAACTTACTTAAGGTTCCTACAAGAAAATCTAGATTGTTTATTGGAAGATGTGCCATTAGCAAATATAAGAAATATGACATACATGCATGATGCAGCATCACAGTCAAGGAATATTTAGATCAAGAATTTCCCCACCGATGGATTGGCCGAGGAGGTTACAAAGAATCACTATCCAAGATGAACGCATTCGGAACACCATGGAATGCTATTTCAGGTTCAGCGATTCAACTTATCTCGCTTACGAGATTCTGCTACAGGGTGCTCACATCGAAGATTTATTGTAGTTATGTAGTTATTGTAGTTATGTATGCATTGTAGTTGTAGTATCTGTTGACGAAATGTCAGTATTTGTCCCTTATCAGTAAAACCATTTTTTCTCAGAAACGGATGTCAAACAAGAATATATTTTTTTAGAAAATTGCTTAAGTAATTTAAAAATGTGACCTTAATTTTCAAAAATTAATTTATGTCAATATTTAGGGGTAAGAAGCATTAGGGGTGTTCCACACCTTTCTAGACAAGATTCGAAGTGCGCCATATTTGTGAACTAAAGATAAAGTGAACTTCATATTTCTAAGTCAAATAAAAAATTCCCGACAAAGGAGTAAACACGGCGCGAGGCACCCAAAAAAAGCCATAAAACTCGGCCATAAAAGTTTCAAAGCCGACGTAATTTATTGCGGCTCAGGACCGTACATAAAATTATTGTGACGTGAGTTACAATCTAATTAATTTAATGTATGGTTGATAAATAAATAGTTATTTGTTACAGTGATAACGATAAATTAAAAAAAATTATTCTGTTTTGCTTGTGTTAAGATAGGAATAATATTTTATATATTGGTGGAGCATTAATGAATTTTATTAGTCTAAATTAAAATTATAGCATATATTCTTTTGTTGCTCAGTTTCGCCAATAATAATTTAACATACCTATCGAATTATTATTGTTGCCCAGCAAGGACCACGAGGAGGTACGAGCAATTCCTTGCCAAAAAATGTGGGTTCAGAGTTAAGGTTATCGATATTATTAAAATAGATCAAAGAAATAAAGTAAATTTTTAAATTCATTAAATAAAGAAAATATTGAATTTATGTCAATAACCCGTGATCTAATTAACCCAGATTAAATAAATAAATAAAATTCAGGAAAACAAACAAATAATTGAAGTAAATAAATTCAATTTTGGACAGCAAAAAATAACTATAAAATAAATAAATTCAGTTCTGAAAAAGAAACAAATAAATAATTATCAAATGAAATATGTATACATATAATATAATAACTAAAAATCACGTTATATTGCATTTGCGCGTATGTAAAACACTAATGAAACGATAAATTCACAATGTACACTAAATCAAATCACATATAACATTTTATTTAAAACTCTAATCACTACACTCACTCAACACTTCACAACCACTTTCTATATCGTCGGTACCTGAATCTACAGATATTATTAAACGATCTTGACTAGGGCTGATGCTTTTTTCTAACTTAATAAATTCATCTTCAATTTTAATGACATGCTGAATACACTTTTTCCAATTACTTGGTGTTATTTCTACCACTTTAGCTTTAATAAGGTCGACTACTTTGGCATCAAATTTGGGGAAGGTGTTATTTTTGCGAATACTTCTTTTCAGCTGACTCCATATTAGTTCTATCGGGTTAAAAATGCAAAAATATGGGGGTAACCGTAAAACTGCATATCCTTGAGCTTTAGCCATGCTATCAATCACATATTGTTTTGGGAAGTTTTGCTTCTTAACAATTTCCAAAAGATCTTTCTTCCTAAAATTTTCTTCAAATTCCAAATTATGTTTTCGGAGAAATACTTGAATATCTTTTTTCTTTGTTCCCGTATTTGGTATTTTCTCAATTTGTCACGAATGATGCGAAGCATTGTCTAAAACAATTACGCTGTTTCCTTCTATATTTGATAGCAATTAAGTCTGAAACCATGCTTCAAAAATATCCGCAGTAATGTTTTGGTGATAGTTAACGTTTGATTCTTCCATTTTTTTTCCACTTAATTTGAGACCATTATGCACCCATCCATTTTCTGATCCACAATGTACAATTAGTAATCTGGTTCCTTTATTTGCAGGCATATCAACTTTACATTTCTTTGAACCATCTATCCAGCCTTTTTTCACTGTATCATGGGTATCATACCAAGTTTCATCTAAATAATAAATAGGTCGTTGTTCATTTCGATTTTTTTTTTATATTTTCCAAATATTAATTACGCCACTGCACAATTCTGAAGCTTTCCATAATACCTGCCCTTTTATTAATAATCTTGAACCTAAATCCTATCTTTATTATCCAGCGCCGAAGTGTTGCTTGACTAACTGACACTGCACCATTTGGTTTCAGTTCCATATGTATTGATTCCACCGTTGGTACCTCATTTTCCATATACTTGCTATAAATTAAATCTCTTAACAATTTCACCATAGACGAATCTAATGCCCGTGATGCTCCTTTATCCGATCTAACTTTTCGATTAGGTACCACATCCTTAATTATTCTATAGATAAACCGTTCTGAAATTTCTGTTAAGTAGGCCGTTTTTTCCACGGCTCCTTTTTCACCTTCATTTTCTTTTATATTTTTATAAACGTTTAAAACTACTTTTTTAGTATGTTCGCATAAATATTGTCTAGAACATTTCTCTGTAATTTGCGAGCCATTACCATTTCCCATATCTTCGTTAAATTCTCTGCTGGTGCTAGGTTGAGGATCTTCCCAAGGCCTGAACATTATCACAATATTATTTTACAACAGCCACTAAAAAATGGAAAACACTCGAATATTTCACCATCCGCCGGAATATTCTTGCACAACTACATAAAATACGCTTAAACAAAGAGCAATTTCACTTATCTGTTAAAGTATTACACATTCTTAGCACTCACAATCAAAATGAAATGTAAACACTGAACCACACACTGTATTATTGTATGAAGCACATAACCCATATATTCTAAATATAACACAATCGTTCGAAATATCGCGGAAGACTGTGGTCCGTCTCTGCTTAATACCTGTGCCGTTCTTCTTGCCCTTTTACAGCATTATGTATGTGTGTAAAAAATTAAGTAAACAGTAGGACCGTTAGATCGTAAAATATTTTGGGAGTGAATGGCGTAATTATAACTGATACTGGCGAGTTTCCCTTAATTTCTTATTTTAATCCATGCCCCGCTCTATCCTAGTGGTAATAGGCGGCAAAGCTTTGAGTTTTTTTATCTGACTTAGAAATATGAAGTTTACTTTACTCATTTGATATGTACATCGTCCAAATTTTATTAAAATCGATAGAACGGTTTGAAAGCATCAGATGCTTCCCTGTAACTACAAGCATTTTACAAAAAACCTTCTTGAATATGTAACCTTTAAAGGGTAATATCTCCGTAGGGGGGCGCCCTAAGAAAAAAAAATAGGTACTTTTAGTGTTATATTGACCCAAACTATACGTTCCCGAAGTATTGCACCATAGTGCCTGGACATTCTGTATATCCAAAACACAAAGTGTTTCTACAATTCGCCAGAGACTCCCCTAAAGTGATTTAGTTGTATTTTTTAATTAAATGCTACTGATTCATCATCAACCATTTCTATTTTTCTGAAACATTATTTCATGGCACGAAAATAATGTTTTACATATTTTTTTAAAGAGTGACTAGTAGTTTAACTTTTTATTTTTTATAAATATTACCCTTCAAAGGACGTTTCCAATTTCATTATGGTGCCATGCTAGCATAGAGCACCAAAATACGTGTAATTTATATGCATATTATTTTCGCTCCCGTTTTTGCAATTTAACCGCCCATACTTTATTCTGTCATCGTAAACTTTTATATCACCTTTTATTTCACGGTTAAATTGATGCGAAATGTTCAGTTAAAGCCAACTTATTGTAAATATTGGACTTTATTCCGAAAAATACATTTTATAGCGCATTTATTATAGTCACGTTCCAACAAACATAACGACCTTAAATCATAGCCCCTGCGTGTAAGTATTGACACATGCAAATCCGGTTTAAACCTAAAAAATTGCCATCACATTTTTACACCTGCAGAAATATTGTGTACCAAATTAAACACTCGTTTCTATGGACAATATGCGACTAAACTTTATATTTAACTGTATACCGTGTTTACGATTATTTTTATTTCAGTCTAGGCACCATGTCGTCACTATACCTAAATGGTGTAGGGAATAACACAAATAGTACTAGTAGGCTGGTCGTCGTAAAGTCAAAATCGTCGTTTTTGGTCAGAAATTTAAAACAGAAAGTTTATTGACTATGCATAGGAAAAATTACGCTGAACACGATAGTGATATTAAAAAAATGTAATACTCAGGCTTCATTGTTAAAAATAATGGTTTTTAACGAAATTTCTCACTCTTTGATATCTTTGATTTTTCAAAGAAAACGGAGCTTCGGACAAAAAAGTCAAGAGATAAAAAATGAGGATTTTATCAATACACGTCGCTTGAGACTTGTAGCGACCGTTCAATTGTTAACAAATTAAGGGTACTAAATGAAAAATTTCTTTTCTGTCCAACAAGGGGTCATACGGATATTTTACTGTGATCAAAATGTTGCATTATGTTCATAGAAAATATATTTTTTTTTTCTATATCGATGTCTCGCGTGTTTTGCAATTGTTTAAACAAATAAACTAATTTGTTTATTAAGAATTTGCGACTTTCCATGACATTTCTTGTACTCCCCATCCCTACAAATTAAATATTGATGCAACTTACGCAGTACGACTTTGCATATATAATATTCAAAGCGCGCTCGGTTTTAAATGCACCAAAGTGGTTTAAGGTGGCCATTCCCTAGAAAGAGACATCCGATAGGGAAATATTTATTATTTTTGTAAATGACGTAGACAGTAGATGACGGAAAAAAGTTATCAGGTTTTCTCTGTAATAATAGGGCTAACTACATGGCGATTATGATTCTTATATGTCTTCTCTTAATTAATAATTTTTTTAGAGTGACCGTCTTGTATGAATAAAGAGGGAAGTTCTGTGTAAATGCCATCACCGATTTTTTTTTAATGTCAGAAAGTCCTTCAGAAATTATCTTCAATTTTGGTATGTGTCAATAGAATATAAAACCACATATTTTAATTAGAAAAGTTAATTTATCGCTCCACCAGTGGCGTCCCTGCGAACATATCCTCTGATATTTTTTACCAAGAGAGCGGTACGCCACTGACACTTTTCCAGGCCGATATTTTTCCTGATTAGCCTGATCAGTTTTACATGAAAACGATCTCTTGCGTTTTTTCTCGTCAGCCGCTCAGTTCTTGAATAAAACAATTCAATTCAAATTCATACAGTCTGTTTTTAAACCAGGAGGAGCGTTTTAAATTTAACGCGCTAAATCATACATCTGTGATTGGACAGGCCCTCGCCAGTTTTACACAAGGCAATTGTCGTACATTTTGACATATTGTAAAAATTTTAATTTCGTGTCATAAACTATTTGGTTATAATTTCTATTTTATTGTTTGCACATTATATATCAGTTTTTAATTCCCTTTGTATAAATCTGAAGGTCAAAGCGGTTAATTACTTGGTGCCTTTGTATTGTGTAAATGATATGGATGCTGTATAAAATATCTAGAGGTCAAATGGAGGTCAATGCATTATACAATGTAAAAAAATGCACACAAAAACACTATAGTCATGTATTGTTGGTCGCCCAAAATGCCAAAAAGGTTTTAGTGTATTTTCTAGTTACTTTTATGGTGTGAATGGAACTTTCATGTTTACTCCTCCTGGTTTAAAAACAGACTATAATTACACAGGCACATACAAAAAAAAGTTGTCGATTACACGGATCAGACCAATCATTTCCGATATGTCTTGGCTTGCTGGATCCAAATCCGGTGTCAGTTTTGCGCCACTGCGTCACAATTTTAGTCTATCCTCAATAAACAGAAAAATGCCATTTTGCATTTTTGCATTTTTCTGTTTTTTGAGGATGAAGCAAAAAATGTATGAAAAAACCAATGGACTTTTGTGACAATTGAAAGCTAATTAGTTTAATACATTAACTTTATGTTGTCACAAGTTTTTTTTCAAAAAAATTAATTAATAAACAATTGAAAGTCGTAATCGCAAAATGGACTACATTTCCGGTTCTAGTTAACAGATCCGGGTTTATCTGGGTTCAAATTGGTCATTTTTTATTATCTTCCATTTGCCGATAATTTAATTTCGATGAGACATTCCTGACCTGAAATATTTCACTTGTTTACTAAGCATTTTTTTAAACGTTGGCGAGGGTTAAAGAAAAAGAAAAAAGGGACAAGACCAAATAGAGATGGTAGTTTTTATCAATATTTATCGCTTTCCAACGGTGGAGAGTGCAAGAAGTGCCATGGAAAGTCACAAATCTTTAATAATCAAATTAGCTTATTTGTTTAAACAATTGCAAAATACGCGAGATATCGACACAAAAAGAAAACCGTAAATTCTATGAACAAAATTCAACATCTTGATCACAATAAACTATCCGTATGACCCTTTTTTGGACAGAAAATTAATTATTAATTTAGGACCTTTAATTTGTTTATAACAATTAACGGTCAAAGATAATAGGTCTAAGACGACGCGTATTGATAAAATATTCATTTTTTATATCTTGACTTTTTTGTCCGACGCACCGTTTTCGTTAAAAAGTCAAAGAAACACCAAAAAATTAGATTTCTCTCTAAAAACTATTGTTTTTAACAATGAAGCCTAAACCTATTTCAAATAAAAAAAAATGTTTACCACTACTATAGAGTAGAAGGAAACTTTCCCTTTTGCTCAAATGTTAAATTTACATATTTTATGACATTCTAAACCTATTTCAGAAGAAAAAAAAATTGAAATTTTTTTACCAACATTTTTGAAAAATTAAAAAAATTAAATGAAATTTTTTAAATACCACTATACTTCCACTCCACTACGTGAACAATGAAGCCTGTGTTTTATATTTTCATATTCATTTTCAATAGTCAATAAAATTGCTGTTTTAAGTTACGACGACCGGCCTATAGCGTTGCTTAAACTCTTTATCTCGATGTCTAGAAAGGCTGAGTTTGTAAAATTAAAAGAAATTGAACGTCTTTAAAGAAACGATCGTCAATAGTTTCGACGTTCGCTTCAATACCTTTTCGATGGACCAACGTTTAATGGGGAGTGAGGGTGGCTAATGCCAAGAAATATTTTTGAGAACTTTTGTTCTCGTACACATTAAATCGCAATTTTATTTTGTTTTTTCTGAATTTTTACTAGCTTGCTTTATTTATCTACCTCTATTTCACCCCCAACCGTTCAGCTGAATCGTCTCAAAATATAATCTAGTTCCATATATCGATATAATATATACGTGTAGCAAATTTCCAGCGAATATCTCATAGCTTAAGAATAAGTGTGCAGAATCGACTATGTTGAATACCTGCTAACAATGGTGGTATACTGAGGAATAAATTATACTAATCACAGTAGGTAGTGGGTCACAAGCCCCCAAAGTGGGTTGATTTTGGGCCAGAGGCCATGGAATAATAATTTTTGATTGATTGAATGAACGATTTTTGAACCGAATGAATACCTGCTAACAATTGCGGTATACGATAGTCTGTATAATTCTGAGTTGATAAAAAAAGTTACAATGTTTTGCTGGTACAGCAAAAAGCGCGGCAAATATAAAAATTGGTCATGATCCAACCGAATGAATACCACTTCCACTTTGCGGCAAAACATTTATCATAAGTATTTGAGACCATGAACAAAATGTTACAATTTTCTCAAGGTTCAAAAAAAAAGTTACAAGGCCATTTTAGACTCAGAATTAAGCAAAAAGTTCTCGACGGAAAATGTTAAACATAGGCACAGGCCTTCGGGATATCATAAGAAATGACATAAATAAAAGTTACACTTTTCTGCCTCCCCCCATACGCCTCCAGGGGGGCCATTAAATACGGGTCCAAAATGGGTAATTTTTGGACACGTATAATTCATCCTGTGTGGCGTAAATTATACCATCCGTATACTCGTATTGCAGTTTCAGATTTTGGCCTTCATCAATACGGAGCCGGTAGTAAGTACTCCAACAGACACAAATTCTGTCTCTCTCGTGCATGTTGAGCCAAAGTGTATTGGCAGCATGCAAGTAGAGACATCTACAGTTACTTGTTGCAATCAATCGGCGTCCAAGTAGACAAGCAAGTATGAAATACTAAAGATACATATAGTCTATAACAATTATGAACTGGTTCATAATTGTTATGACTATAGGTATCTTTAGTATTTCATACTTGTTTGGCTACTTGGTCGACGATTGATTACAATAAGTCACGGTAGATGTCTCTACTTGCATGCTACCAATACAGTTTGACTCAACATGCACGATAGAGAGAGAGAGAGAATTTGTGTCTGTTGGGGTACTTACTACCTACTCCGTACTGATGAAGGCCAAAGCCTGAAACTGTAGTATACAGATTGTATGATTGTACATTGCAACAATGTAAGCATTATTTAAGTGTGCTCTTAAATAATTACTAGCGCGCTAGCTGTAGTGTACTGTTTATGTGAGTATAGATAGGAATCTTTGTGTATTTATTATGTTCAACCCTCAGGAACCAGTTCATAATTGTTATGTACTACAGGAGTCTTTAGTATTTCATTGCTGCTTGTGTATAATGTTCTATTTTAAAAACTCTCACAGGATATTTGGACAGCGCTTCATGCGCAAATTTTGCCCTTCGTCCTTTTGAACTGTCTTTGTAGAACTGACAAAATTCTCTCTGATTTTTCCTCTGGCAAAGACAAATTTCACTTTATTTAGATGTGCGTGGTAAAATGTTATTAGAGAATACAATTTTATGTCCAAAATTGAACAATTCGTACAATTAATGTTTTCAATTAGATCAACGCTTAAATGTTTTATTACCTTTAACAACATAAACTTAAGATTCGCCCCTTGCCCTCTTTGCCATTTGCATTACATTCTCATAATAGCATTATTATATACTTTGCTCAAATAAGATTTATTCATAAAGGAAAAGACTCGACTATTGTCGAATTGTTGCAGACTCGAGCTCTGCAACGAAAAAGCTTTTCAGTAATATTATGGCCCCTCATTAGGCATAGTGGAAGATTGTTGAAATACATGCCAGGTGCGAACTATATTTCTACTATTATTAGCTTGTGTATGCTTATCTAACTTCATTAGCAAACTCGATAAGAAATATTCAATTATTTTTTTAACAAAGTGCCATATATACATTGTGGACTGAATGGAAAGAAAAAACTTTCTCATTTGTGAGAAAAAAGGTATTTATAAAAAATATTGTCTGAAAAACAAGAAACTTTGAAGTTGGGAAATTGAATTTACGATATATAGAGTGTAATGAAATGTTAAGAAAATCTAAAAATAGCTTAAACCAATAGTATTTTTTAATTTTGGTCAGGAATATCATAAAAGAGAGAATAGTTTTAGAATATTCTGCAAAAAACATATCAGGTGATATATATGAGCTATAACGACCTGTAAATTTACTATTTTTCAGAATAAATTTTTTAAATATGGACGTGTTTATTAAGGCATAAATATGCTACTTTTCACATACTATATGTTCTTTTCCTGCTTTGGGTTCAACCAGTTCATTCTTTTAAATGGAAAGGTATTTTTTTATGATTTCGACGGACAATTTAATTTTCATTACGGTCTATTTAAAATCGGTTGAGAGAAAAGAGAATTACAGCAGAGTTTCTCCAAACTGAAAGAAAACCATGGAAGCAACATTTAAGCTGTAAAGTTTAACAACCTGGCGATGCGATGGAGTGTTTGTAGAATTATTGAACAATAGAGATATTCGAAAATAATACTATTGCATTTTGTATTAATTTTAAACTTAAAAAAACTGCTTCCAGATTTCCCATTCAAGTCTCTTTAAATGTAAACTTGACTACATTTGCACTCTGGTATGTGGAAATAATTGGTCATAAAATTTTAATAAAATGGTGTTGCCGAATGCCAGCCAAGCCTCCAGAACTTCCAGGTGCTGCTGAATACCAAGGTAATTTCGGGTCGTTTCCAAAATTATGACATATACGTGTACCAAAGTTCAAGTGAATATGTCAATTTTATTTTATCAATCCCTTTAATAATGGAGTGGAGGTGGTGGTGGGTTGAAAAATAATATAAAAAATATGAGGCCTTGACTTCTAGTATATACACCAAATCCCAAGTTACTGTACTCTTAGCAGCTTGCCTCACTAATTTTCTCTTATTTACCCCTACTTAACACCCTACCGGAATTCACGCAAAATATAATGTAATTCCAGATCTCGTCATGGTACATACAGGGTGCGCCAAAGTTCTGAATTTGGTCGATTACGGCTCTATATGAAATGATGGAAATATATTGTCTATAGATTATTTTCTTGATTTTCAATTCTGAATAACCAGAAAATATGTACAATTATACAGGGTATTCCGTTTTCGTTGTCCGGGCAACAACTTCGTTATTTTAAATGGAACACCCTATATTTTTTTCCTTTATCGAGTTGCTCATCTAATTATATTCATAAATCTATTAAGGTGGTAGGTACTTAAAATTAACCGTTTACGATATAAAAGAGATTTTTTGACAAAAAGTGAGGTTTACTGACAAGTTTTTGAGTACCTCTGATTTCATAGACAAGACAGTTTTCAAAATTCTGCTTATACCGTTATGTTGGGCATATTAAGGGCTAGTAGGGCAGAAACATTATTAACATTAATCTTATACAGAGTGCTGAAAAAATTGAGTTTATTTTTTCGCTAATAAAAAAGGCCGTAATTCAATTTTTTCAAATGGGACGTACTATTTTCAGTTCTGTCATCTAATGAAGTGTTAAATTATCTTTCCATTGATATATCATAGTAGGTATTTATCTTTAAAAGTTGCATAGATATTAAGGTTAATTGTCTGGATCAGACTAATTGTGTAGTAGTACAAGCAGTTTTCCATAATTAATTATTAGCCTTCTGAAATATTATTTTTTTACTTAGAATTGTTGGACAAAGAATTGAAATTAATACCAGCACGTATGTAATAAAGAATTTACTCATAATAAAAAAACAATTATTTTAACAAATGTTCAAAATGTTCACCATTTCGATCGAGACACATCTGAGTCCTCTTCCTAAATGAATGACGCATTTCTTGCAGCATCTGCGGAGTAATGGATGCAAAGGCACGTCTGATCCTATTTTTCATGTCATCAACAGTGGTAGAAGTGTCGCGATAAACTATATCCTTTACATAGCCCCGTAAAAAAAAGTCCATACCTGTCAGATCGGGCGACCTTGCAGGCCATGCTATTGCTGCGCCACGCCCTATCCACATATCATTGAAGTTGCGATCTAACCATTCTCTGACATTTGCTGCAAAATGAGGCGGAGCTCCATCTTGTTGAAACCACACTTTTTGCCGTATATCAACGTTTTCTAGGAGAACCGGCAATTCATTTTCCAAAAAATCGTGATATATTCTTCCATTTAAGGGTCCATTAAAGAAATGAGGTCCAATAACAATCGGCCCTACTACAGCACCCCATACATTTAATGACCACCTCTGTTGGGAAACTGTTTTTAATAAATGAGGATTGACATCTGAATAATAATGAAAATTGTGTCCATTGACAGTCATTTTTCTTGCTGGAACTTAATTCATGAGGTTTGTACTGCACCACCAGTTTCGATAAATCTGTCTCTAAGATTACTAAATGGTTCTAAAGGGTGTCTAAAGGGTGTCTCCTTTCAGGATATGTGGTTTTATAGACTCGGGATGCTAAGAGGCTGTTCCTTGAGCACTCCCCCAGAATAAAAATCATGTCAACCATTTCTTCCCGCGAATAATTCATATTTATTTTGAAACACTTCTTCACTGGACAAATCAATAGACAAACATAAACTAACGACAAGCTAGAATGTGCAAATACCTAATACGTTCCACTCCTGGCAAACCTAGATTTACATAGCGGGTTACAACGTGAATGAATGCGATGGATTTAAGATAAACAACGATAGATATAATTTGCAGCGATGTCAAGTTAATAACAGTGTCCACACACCAGATTAGTAAAGTGGGAGGTTGCCTATTGACTTTTTAAGGGCGAGTCAAGATGCCATATTGCGCGTCATTGTGCCTGCCCTGTGTTTGAACAAAGTTTTTCTGTATGATTTCATTTTGAATACGAGTAATATAGAACACTAAAACTTAGGTCGAAAAGAAAAACACGGGAATGTTACATAAATTACACCTTTTCAATATGAAATCACACAGAAAAACTTTGTTCAAACACAGGGCAGGCACTATGATGCGCAATATGGCGTCTTGATTCGACCTTGAAAAGTTAGTAGGCTACCTCACTCATGTTTACTAATCTTGGTCCACACCATCGCCTCGGCGCGGAGCGAACAAACTCAACACGTGGCATCAACGGATGTATCACCTCTCTGTCTACATGAGCCACCATGAGCAGTATGCTTTGAAGATTGTCGTGCCAGCTCGTAAAAGTTGAGTTTGCACGACAAACAACAAGTCATACTGTCAAAGTTCATTTATGTGATGTAATGTGATGTAAAATTATGTGAATTTCAGTCAGACAGATATTTAACCTTAATATCTATGCAACCCTTAAAGATAAATACCTACTATGATATATCAGTGGAAAGATAATTTAACACTTCATTAGATGACAGAACTGAAAATAGTACGTCCCATTTGAAAAAATTGAATTACGGCCCTTTTTATTAGCAAAAAAATAAACTCTATTTTTTCAGCACTCTCTATAAGATTAATGTTAATAACGTTTCTACCCTACTAGCCCTTAATATGCCCAACATAACAGTATAAGCAGAATTTTGATAACTCTCTTGTCTATGAAATCAGAGGTACTCAAAAACTTATCCGCAAACCTCAATTTTTGTCAATAAATCTCTTTTATATCGTAAACGGTTCAGTTTAAGTACCTACCACCTTAATAGAGTTATGAATATAATTAGATGGGTAACTCGATAAAGGAAAAAAATATAGGGTATTCCATTTAAAATAACGAAGTTGTTGCCCAGACAACGAAAACGGAATACCCTGTATAATTGTACATATTTTCTGGTTATTCAGAATTGAAAATCAAGAAAATAATCTATAAACAATATATTTCCACCATTTCAAATAGAGCCGTAATCGACCAAATTCAGAACTTTGGCGCACCCTGTATGTGTACCAAATTCCAAGTCAATATCTTTAACCGTTGCCGAGAAAACGTGCGCAGAAAAAGTTACAGATAGACAGACTGACTGACAGACAAACAGTTTTTCTTTTTCGTTTAAATTTAAAATCTCGACGCTTTATGGCATTCTAAGCATATTTCATCAACAACGATTTTTTTTTAAATTTTTTCGATTACTTTCCACCACTAAAATAAATTTAAAAAATCATTGCTACGAAGTCGCTTTCAGACATTTTGTTTTAAATGAAAACCCTAATTTTTTCTATTATTTGGATCACTGAAAATAACAATAATCGTTTGCCGCTAAATTGTTTGTTGTTTTATTATTATCTCGATTTTCTTCTTGCACATTATTTATTATTTCAGCAAAAAGGTATATAGATATTCAGTAACCCAAACAATAAAAGCAAATGGGGTGTTCCATTAAGATAATGTTTTAATAATTCTATCAAATTTTATTTTTTATACAAGTTTAGCAGTGGTAATTGCGTTGAAAATGTTCTGTGCCTTATTCTACAAACACTTGATCATATTGTTAAAATTGTACTGCTGAAACACCTTTTCCAAGACCTTGTTTCTGCTGAGAGAAAATTGGTTGTAAAGATTTAAAAAATATTAAAATATTAAAAAGAATAAAAACACTTGCTACTTTCGACTAAATTGCAAGTAGCAAAAAACGTGCAAAATGTCAAAAATAGCGTTTATACTCTAATAAAGAATGTATTTTAAAAATACAAAAGTTACAGGGCGTTACATGCCTCTTCTGGCACGTCACAATGCAGAATATGAATGTCAAATATAAACCTTTGTCGTTGGTTCAACCGCTGCGGAGTTTATTGGAGTATTTTGAAAAAAAAACGATTTTGTGAACTTATGGTTTAAGATAACACATGATCTCAATAAATTTTTTATATAGGAAATATTTATATGTACCGATAAAATGCAACATACTTTCCGTATTCGTATTATTAGGAATGAGTATAATGATTCTAATTTATCAAATGCAGTTTTCAGTGTTTTCTTTGGAAAACAGTTTGATAGAATACAGGTTTCAAACTTTTGTTTTTGCTAAAATGCCTTCAATGTGTGGAAGGTACTCAGGAGATTGTGCCATGGTAGAATATTTAAAAATTCGCCAGTGGCGTTCGTCCTTATGAAGAAAAATGGACCTAATTTTCCAAGAAACGTATTAACCAAAGTTTTAACTGCAAGACAATTTCATAATCTTATTCTCTTTTATCAAAAACTCACTAATACCGAATTTCAATAAGATAGTATACTTGATGTTTACGTAATAAGAAAATAAAATTTGCCTTTTTAGAGTACACATTATTACAGTCACAACTTTATTTTCGTATATAATGAATATATAATGAATGTAATGAATATAATGAATAGGTAACTAAGATGAATGAAGACAGGCTTTCTATTAATCACGTGACATCAGTCAGTTTACTTAACAGTCCAAATAAAGCAATAATTGACAGCAATTAAAACAAAAATTTTTTAAATTTTAAACAAATTTAACATTCTCAATGTAATGATAAGAACCATATGTACAACTTTGACGAGATTTGATCGATATCCAGTTTCCTATGTTTTCTAAAATCACACTGATATGGCTAGAAATTGAGCCACCTTTATGTATGTTCATGATGTACATACACAATATAATAGCAAAGCACATTTTCTGTGGGATTAAATTTCTATAACATCTACCTTTTAAACATAAGTTGGCCATGATAATTCAAAATTAATTTTGGTGATTTCACTATTTTAAGTTAGTAACGTTTGTTTCTTAATACTGGTTCGTTTAACAGCTCGTGAAAAAATAGAGATAATGCATACAGTATGTGAAAATAGATCATTCACTGATGCTACAAGAATTTTTAACGTACGGCATTCAAAGCGACCAAATATTCACATTAAAACAGTAGCATATAATAATAATGTGTTTAATACTTCCGAAAACGTTCGAAAACCTAGGCCAGGAAAAAAATATTTTATAAACCATGTCAGATATCTAGATGACGAACGAATAATTGAAGCGTTTAGGCTCATACCAGTATCAGAAATGGAGCACGTTATTTAAGCATTGACAAAACTAAATCATGGAAATGCTTAAAATCTAACAAAGTAATTCAAACGTTCAAACCAAAATAAATACGTACAAATGGAGTAGTGTGTTTGTAGTCAACATACCCGATACTGAGCTGCTGAAAGTCCCATTTGGATGATATATTGTAAAAGACAACGATCCCAAAAATTTAATGTCTGGTGCGCGATTTTAAATGAGTAAATTATAGGACCTTTCATCTTTGAATCACTAAGCATTTTTAAACTTTCTTGAAAAAAATTTAACTGATATTTTGAATAGACTTTAATACTGCAACTGGACGAAGCTCCAGCTCATAATATGAACGTTGTTCGTAACTGGTTTTATACAAATTTTCCCCTGAAATAGTCCAAGAAGTCCTCGTCAAAAGTGACCACTTTGGTCTCCAGATATCACACCAAAAGACTTTTACTTCTAGGTGTGTATTAAAAATTTAGTGTAAAACGGGAGGTTTCAAAACGCAACAGCTACAGGATAGAGTAAGAAAAGCTTGCCTACAAATAACACAAAAAGAATTACGGAAATTCATGCGGCACAACAAAAAGCTATAGGAAAATATATCGTCATGAATGGAGGTTATGTTGAGCAAACTATGATTTAGTTATCTATGTAAGTTTTATTGTTTATTGAATTGTTCATGAATTAAATTTGTTTAAAATTACCATTTTTTTTAATTTCCAAGTCAATTATTGTTTGATTTAGACTGCTAAGTAAACTAACTGACGTTACGTGATTAATCCTAAATTGAAAGCCTGCCTTTCTCCAGCTTAATAAACTCTTAATTACGTCCGAATATAAAGTTATGACTAATAATTTGTACTGTAAAAAGGAAAATTTTATTTTCTTATTACGTGAACACCAAGTACACTATCTTATTTTAAATTCGGTATTACTGAGATTTTGATATCAACGAATAAAATTATGAGATTGTTTTAGAGTTAAAACGTTGCCTGATATCTTTCTTTAGAAAATTAGGTTTATTTTTCTTCATAAGAACGAACGTACTGGTGGATTTTTAAGTATTTTATTGTGAAACAACTTAAGTATTTTATTGTGAAACAATGTCCTGATGGGTATCTTCCACCTATATTTAAAGAAAATCGCATTGTTAATAAGGAATCTGTGATATGGGATTCATAAAAAGTGAGACATGCTGTATATATTTTGTTTAGACATAGAAACATAAAGCTACTTACATGACACGCAAAATTAAGAATTATGTATTAAATGATGTCTAGTTCTGCATGTTGTGCAGTAACATACACGATGCTAGAAATACAATTATTAATTATTATTATGTCATTGAGAAAGAAATAAACATGAAAATTCTGCTACTAATTATGTGTTTTAATAATTACTTCCACATCCACGTAGTGGATTGGAAGTATAGTAATCGCAAAAAAATTTTCAAAAATTTTTATTCGTGAAATAGGTTTAGAATGTCATGAAACGTCGAGATTTTAAATTTGAGCGAAAAAAAATTTTCTGTCTGTCTGTCGGTCTGTCTGTCGGTCTGTCGGTCTGTCTGTCGGTCTGTCTGTAACTTTTTTTGTCCGCACGCTTTCTCCGGAACGGTTTAAGATATTGACCTGAAATTTTGTACACGTATATATTATAACGAGATCTGGAACTGGATTGTTTTTTGAGGAAATCCGGTGAAGGGTTGGGGGTTAAATAGGGGTAAATAGGGGGAAATAAGTAAAGCAAGCTTGTAAGAGTACAGAAACTGGAAATTCGGTGTATGTACTAGAAGTTAAGGCCTCAGATTTTTTTATAATATTTTTCAACCCCCCACCACCCCTACCCCATTAATGGGGTTGATAAAATAAAGTTGAGATATTCATTTGAAATTTCGTACACGTATGTATTATAACGATGTCTAGAATTAGATTATATTTTGGGATGATTCCGTTGAAGGGTTGGGGGTTAATTTGGGGTAAATAGAGGAATATAAGTAAAACAAGTTGGTAAGAGTACAGAAACTTGAAATTCGGTGTATGTACTAGAAGCCAAAGCGTCAGATTTTTTAATAATATTTTTCAACCCCCACCACCTCTACTCCAATTTGAAAAGGGTTGATAAAATGAAATTGAGATATTCATTTGAAATTTTCTACGCGTATGTATTATAACGACATCTGGAACTAGATTATATTTTGAGATAGTTCCGTTGAAGGGTTGGGGGTTAAATAGGGGTAAATAGGGGAAAATAAGTAAAGCAAGCTGGTAAGACTACAGAAACTTGAAATTCGGTGTATGTACTAGAAACCAAGGTCTCAGATTATTTATAATATTTTTCAACCCCCACCACCCCTACTTCATTATTAAAAGGGTTAATAAAATAAAATCGAGATATTCATTTGAAATTTGGTACACGTATGAATTATAACGACATCTGGAACTAGATTATACTTTGAGATGATTCCGTCGAAGGGTTGGGGGTTATTTAGGGGTCAATAGGGGGAAATAAGTAAAGCAAGCTGGTATGAGTACAGAAACTTGAAATTCGGTGTATGTACAAGAAGTTAAGGCCTCAGATTTTTTTATAATATTTTTCAACCCCCCACCACCCCTACCCCATTAATGGGGTTGACAAAATTAAGTTGAGATATTCATTTGAAATTTCGTACACGTATGTATTATAACGACGTCTGGAATTAGTTTATATTTTGAGATGATTCCGTTGAAGGGTTGGGGGTTAATTTGGGGTAAATAGAGGAATATAAGTAAAACGTTGGTAAGACTACAGAAACTTGAAATTCGGTGTATGTACTAGAAGCCACAGCGTCAGATTTTCTTATAATATTTTTCAACCCAACTACCCTTACTCCAATATGAAAAGGGTTGATAAAATAAAATTGAGATATTCATTTGAAATTTGATACACGTATGTATTATAACGACGTCTGAAACTAGATCATAATTTGAGATGATGCCGTTGAAGGGTTGGGGGTTAAATAGGGGCAAATAGGGGAAAATAAGTAAAGCAAGCTGGTAAGGCTACAGAAATTTGGGATTCGGTGTATATACTAGAAACCAAGGCCTCAGATTTCTTTCTAATAATTTTCAAACTCTACCACCTCCGCTTCATTATTAATGGGATTGATAACATCAAATTGAGATATTCACTTGAAAGTTAGTACACATATGTATTGTAGTGACATCTGATTGAGATGACTCCATTGGTAGGTTGTAAATAGTGGAAAATAAGTACGGTAAACTAGAAACTTCATTTTTAACGTATATGGTAGAAACCAACTCCTCAAACTTTTCTATGACATCTACTCCAAATATTATTAAAATTCTATGACCAATAATTTCCACATACTAGAGTGGAAATATAGTCAAGATGTTTCCTTTAAAGTGACTTGGACGAATAATCTGGATGTGGAAGTAGTGATTCCTTAGGCAGCGGTTTTTTATAAGTGATTAATATATAAAAAATCAGGAAGTAAATTGAGCTCATCCGTGTCCCATAACTTTTTTATTGTTAAAATGTAGTTTAAATTGCAAGTGGCTGAGAGTGCATACATCAGTGTTTGAAAGAATTCGTCTGCATCAAAATGAAGTTTATTTTTGCATTCATCTGCGTGGCAGTTCTCTTAGTGGTAAGTGTTGAATTATGCTTTCCATAACTGTTTAATTCCAACATTAAAAATAATTTAACTATTAAAAAGCATATCGCTTTCTTGTAGCGCCTAGATGATTTGTTTCACATGACAATGTGTTTTTCGCACAAATTAAAAGAAAATAAAATTAGTTGAATTTGGTACAGCAATGCGAAACGTAAGACTCTCAAAAATCAGGTTCTAATAGACAATAAATCATGAATTTATAAAAATCGACTTGTACCTGTATTTCTATTGTCAATTGAAAAATTCAGTCTAAAGCGTTGCTACCATTATAAGTCATTACAAAGCCTGTTTGTGATAGAATAACATCTCAGACCGTGCTTAAATATTGCAAACGATATCCGTGTACGAATATAGTTAACCAGATATGTTATGCGCTTACCTCAAATGAAAGTAGTCGATTGTTTACCTGGCTAACCATTACAAGTCCGTTACCTGCTCTTCGTTCATTCTTAATATTGCTGGTAACATAACAGTAGGTTGAATGATATTTATTTACTATTATCCAATCATTTATGGAGTTATTCATTAAACTAACATTATTTATTATAAATAAATGGATGATTCCCTACAAATATTACATTTTCATGTTACCACGTTCTCAACGTTCACGAAGCAAATTAATATTGGATTTGTTTATGAATTTAAAACCGTAACATTAGTTTTAAACTATTTCATGCATAACACTGCAAAAAATATATAATTCATAATGTTCTCTAAATATTTAATTTGGAAAAAGTCATGTCCTGTGACTGTTACCACCTTAAGCTACGTGCAATTTTATCATGAAAGTTTTTTGTTGTTGAAAATATTATAAAAATGTTTATATCACAGTTTACGAGAAATGTTGAAGAATATATACCCTTATTTTAAATTTGAGATTAATTAATATTTTCCATTTATGGCTTGTTAAATTCTGTTACCTACCAAATTTAATATCAGTCCTCTGCCTGAAATTATAATCTGATTCCTTGCTACTAGATGATACTAGGACTAGTAGTCTAATTCACATATTCAAAAAGTGTTAATTCTTGAAATAGCTCCTAAAAATATGAATTAGCGAATCGGATGCAGAAACGGCAGATGTAGTATGTAATGCTTATGGGTGTGATGTCCATTTTGGATAATATCAACTCTGTAATTCCACTTGTAATAAAAATATTGTATCTAATATATTGTAATTAAATAAATCAGACCTCTCAGTTGTTATATAAACCTATTTTTCCCAAAAAATATGCATTCATCTTTTCCAATTCCACAGTAAATGAAGAAGACGAGATCGTGGTGACATCTTAATGTTTTTTTCCTGTGTAGCATCCTCAAAAACGGGGGGCGAGGGCGGAATGCTTATAACTTACTCTCACCCTTTTGTAGGGTTGTTATCGGCCATTTACAGGGGTGGGTTACCCCGGAAAGGAATTCTAAAATTACCGCGGTGTTCAGCATCCTAAAATAGGGGATCACCAAGTAAGAGTCACTCAAACAATTATAATACGCGTTAACTCCCGTATGGGGGTGGTTTTTGGCTTTATGCGGGGGTGGGTCACCCCAACTAGAAATTCTGCCACCACCACGTAGGCATCCTCGAAAACGGGGGGGGGAGAACTAATCTGGTTGCATCTGACAATAGTCGTGCTTTCGTCTGACTCACACTAGCCACAAAATTAGAGATTATTATCAGTGATAGTTGTTAAATAGTTAAGACAGACAATGTTGCATAGCGGTGTGTAATGTTAGACGTTGACATGGCGAGCGATGGTTATTAGTATTGAAAATACTACTGGGCGTATGATATAGGGCCCATCTTACGAAAAACGTATCGAGAGCGACAGATCTGTCTAGGCCACTGCGCCGACCTTGTAACCGTACCGGATATCAAGTTTCAATAACAATCCAAGCAGTATCTCGAAACTAAAATATTAACATAAACACTCCTAAAGTTAATAATCTCTTGTGATACATCCCGACACTGCCATATCGTATGTCACTTAGTTTGCATAACTTGCTTTATTTCTTACAGAACACCGTCACTTTCAAACTAACTTTAAAAAATAAAATAACCCAATAAAACATGGACTAGCTCAATTCGATTGTGTGAACAAATATATTTAAAGTTATGTAAATAAAAAACCGCTGCCTAAGGAATCACTACTTCCACATCCAGATTATTCGTCCAAGTCACTTTAAAGGAAACATCTTGACTATATTTGCACTCTAGTATGTGGAAATTATTGGTCATAGAATTTTAATAATATTTGGGGTAGATGTCATAGAAAAGTTTGAGGAGTTGGTTTCTACCATATACGTTAAAAATGAAGTTTCTAGTTTACCGTACTTATTTTCCACTATTTACAACCTACTACCTCAATGGAGTCATCTCAATCAGATGTCACTACAATACATACGTGTACTAACTTTCAAGTGAATATCTCAATTTGATGTTATCAATCCCATTAATAATGAAGCGGAGGTGGTAGAGTTTGAAAAATATTAGAAAGAAATCTGAGGCCTTGGTTTCTAGTATATACACCGAATCCCAAATTTCTGTAGTCTTACCAGATTGCTTTACTTATTTTCCCCTATTTGCCCCTATTTAACCCCCAACCCTTCAACGGCATCATCTCAAATTATGATTTAGTTTCAGACGTCGCGTCGTTATAATACATACGTGTACCAAATTTCAAATGAATATCTCAATTTTATTTTATCAACCCTTTTCATATTGGAGTAGGGGTGGTTGGGTTGAAAAATATTATAAGAAAATCTGACGCTGTGGCTTCTAGTACATAAACCGAATTTCAAGTTTCTGTAGTCTTACCAACGTTTTACTTATATTCCTCTATTTACCCCAAATTAACCCCCAACCCTTCAACGGAATCATCTCAAAATATAAACTAATTCCAGACGTCGTTATAATACATACGTGTACGGAATTTCAAATGAATATCTCAACTTTATTTTGTCAACCCCATTAATGGGGTAGGGATGGTGGGGGGGGTTGAAAAATATTATAAAAAAATCTGAGGCCTTAACTTCTTGTACATACACCGAATTTCAAGTTTCTGTACTCATACCAGCTTGCTTTACTTATTTCCCCATATTGACCCCTAAATAACCCCCAACCCTTCAACGGAATCATCTCAAAGTATAATGTAGTTCCAGATGTCGTTATAATTCATACGTGTACCAAATTTCAAATGAATATCTCGATTTTATTTTATCAACCCTTTTAATAATGAAGTAGGGGTTGGGGTTGAACAATATTATAAATAATCTGAGACCTTGACTTCTAGTACATACACCGAATTTCAAGTTTCTGTAGTCTTACCAGCTTGCTTTATTTATTTTCACCTATTTACCCCTATTTAACCCCCAACCCTTCAACGGAATTATCTCAAAATATAATCTAGTTCCAGATGTCGTTATACTACATACGTGTAGAAAATTTCAAATGAATATCTCAATTTTATTTTATCAACCCTTTTCAAATTGGAGAAGGGGTGGTGGGGATTGAAAAATATTATTAAAAAATCTGACGCTTTGGCTTCTAGTACATACACCGAATTTCAAGTTTCTGTACTCTTACCAACTTGTTTTACTTATATTCCTCTATTTACCCCAAATTAACCCCCAACCCTTCAACGGAATCATCCCAAAATATAATCTAATTCTACACATCGTTATAATACATACGTGTACGAAATTTCAAATGAATATCTCAACTTTATTTTATCAACCCCTTTAATGGGGTAGGGGTGGTGGGGGGTTGAAAAATATTATAATAAAATTTGAGGCCTTAACTTCTAGTACATACACCGAATTTCAAGTTTCTGTACTCTTACAAGCTTGCTTTACTTATTTCCCCCTATTTACCCCTATTTAACCCCCAACCCTTCACCGGATTTCCTCAAAAAACAATCCAGTTCCAGATCTCGTTATAATATATACGTGTACAAAATTTCAGGTTAATATCTTAAACCGTTCCGGAGAAAGCGTGCGGACAAAAAAAGTTACAGACAGACCGACAGACAGACCGACAGACAGACCGACAGACAGACAGAAAATTTTTTTTCACTCAAATTTAAAATCTCGACGTTTCATGACATTCTAAACCTATTTCACGAATAAAAATTTTTGAAAATTTTTTTGCGATTACTATACTTCCAATCCACTACGTGGATGTGGAAGTAATTATCAAACACATCTAAGTATGATATAAAAAAGTACAGTAGAAAAGCACTATACAGGGTGTTCTACAAGCTTTATAACAAAATTTGACAGATGTTAGCTGGGTTAATCTAAAAAAAAAATTATCACTGAACATGGGTCCAATTACAACGAACCCAAGTGGTATTATTGAATTTCATAAAAGTTTTTTTTTTATTTTATCACTAATCGCTAATGGTACCTAATGCAAATGCTGAAAATACCTATCATCCTAGCCATCCATCCTTGGACTCCAAGAGCAGCATAGTTGTATCTGGTATTTTCAATACGCTTAAGATACTTGAGAAAGATGTATATCTGTGAATTTCTCTAAGTAAAACTGGCAGTATAGATTAACCGTGCAAAGTAAAACTGTATATACATTTTTATTTTATGTCCAATAAAGGAACTGATCATTTTCGATTTCGTATTTTCCTTCCATCGCGGCACTGGTAAATTTGTGAATAATTGGTAGAGGTAAATTTGCCTGTCAGTAAATTGGCAAACCAAATCAGTCTCGGCTGGAGTGCCGGGCAAATGCTAGACTCCTCTGAAGACCCAGAATATGACCCCCCACCCCCCTATAGACCCAAAATGGGTGTTGCTCCATGTGACATTTGGACATTCGCAAATCCCAAAGCGTCCAATAAATCACTTTAATTTCGAAACTCGAAAGACGTGACAACACTGGAAAATAGATAATAATTTCTATCCGCATCAAATTAAACGGACATGGTACAAGATTTGATTTATAAATTAGATCCAAAAAATGTTTATTATTATCTTCGTTCAATTTACATTCTAAAATCATATGTACCGTATCCCCTACTTCTCCACAATCACATAACGCATTATCTCTCTTATTAATTCTAAATAGATATGATGGTACCAGTGCATGATTGAATCTTAGTCTACATATTTTACTAATTGTATTTTTTGAATAGCAGTTTTTGTACCAGTGCTCTTTTGAAGGCAATGGCTCAATACACTTATAATAAGCCCTTTTTCGGAATTTTGATATAAGTTGTTCCATTCTCGTAAAAACATTTCTTTTGTTATAGAAGTTAAATCTTCAAATGGGCAAAGGTATTCAGTCACCTCCCCCAAATTTACAGCCTGTTTCGCCATGTTGTCAACTATTTCATTGCCTAAGATACCACAATGAGCCTTGACCCATGCTAAATGTACAATTTTGTTTTGTTTTTGTATTTCAATTATTAAATTTATTATATTAGATATTATATAGTTGCAACTAGAGAAACTTTTTACATTTTTTAATTTATCTAACGAGCTTTTGCTATCAGAAAAAATTACAAATTTTTATTGTTGTAAATTTCTAACCTGTAGTAATGCTTGCCATATAGCAATGAGTTCCGCAGAGTAGTTAGATAAATTATCATTTAGTGCAAACATAAATTGAGTGTTAGTATTCGAGTAAAAGAAAGCACACGCTGTATTTTCTTCGTTTTAGGATCCATCAGTAAATATAAAATGATAATCGGGGAAGAGCTGTTTGTGTCATTTTGTTTCCCTAAGAGGATATATAACTAAAAAAAGTACTCTTTAAAATGCATATTAAAAAATTTGGTATGTGGCCCTCAAAGCAATTCGTCTGGTAGGCTCTCTTGGTCCCAGGCCGACGCTGAACCAAATATTCTAACATAGTGGGTCGAATTGAAATAAAATTCTCACTATACATGTTAGTTGAGTTTTAACATGTATCGCTCACTATCGATATTTGGTAAGGTCCAGTTGTGACTGGATGAAATATTATTTCATAATTTTTAGTGACTTTCTGGAACGTGATTAAGTTGTTTTAATTTTCATTTTTTAATTTCAATATACATGATAAGCTGAGAACTATGTTTCTGTTTTCATTAAACTGTCAATATGTTATACTTTTCTCTTTTTAGGGGAATGAGGTACTTGCCCAAGGTGGAGGAGCCGATGGACAAGCTGGTGGAGGTGCTGGCGGAGGTGCTGGAGGACAAATAGGTGGAGGTTTCGGTATCGGAGCAAGCGCTGGAGTAGGCGGCGGCGCTCAAGGAGGCGGTGGAGGAGGTGCCGGAGCTGGAGGAAATGGTGGAGGTTATGGTAGAAAATAAACATAAGATGTGAATGATAAAACATCCGTTAAATAGAGTCAACAAGTAGACAATATTTGTTTTATTTATTTATTTTATTCTTTGCATTGTGTGAAGGGACCAAGATTTTAGAAATTTCATTATTCCTGATATATACAAACTGGGATACACTGACACAGATACTGCAGTATAATTTAAATTCGTACTTGATACTGACGTGTGAATTTTTTTCCCACATGTGACACATTCATAAATTTCTCGAAATGTTTTTACATATACATAAAAGGTACATAAACTCACACATAAAGCAGTCATACCTTGCATACTTGTACGCAGTTCTTATTGAAGCGAAGCTATTTATTATTCATTTTAACATTTTTTACTGGTAAAATCGTAATAAATGTGATGTGAAAAGCGTACATAAACACATACATAACACATAAGACACAGACATACAAACATATAGACAAGTTATTTGCAAGCAGTATTATCTATATGTACTCAATAATATTCTAAAGAGTGAAACCACTGAAAAATATAAAATGCATGAAAAAGTAGATCAACATTTACATAATAATAATAATGATAATAATGAAACTAATAATAACATATCTTTATTTCAAAGAAATGTTTTTACAATTAAAAAAATATACATATAATTGTAACATAAAATGAAAAGGTGTCATATAAACCATTTTACGTACAAGAGAGAAACGAAAATATGCTTCCTGTCTCAGTATTCCACACGAAGAATACACAGGCACACAAAAAAAAGTTACAGGAATTCTGTTTAGATTTGCAAGCAGGTCTGGGACTATGCTCAATAAACATTAATTATAATCATTTGCAATTTTGGTAGGATTACCATTTACTATAATGCCAGTTTTGTTTTATTTAGCTATGTATAGAGCACATACAATTTACTTTTGTTAAATGATTTTACAATTTTATTTTCGTATGTCTTTCTCCTTTCCACTGTAAGTAAATTATTGCACCTACTCTTTTCACCATTATACATTTCCTTACTTACACTGACTATCATTCCTAGAAATAACTGACAATAAATGGAACAAACGACTTACCTTAAGGAAGTTCGTTCCATATTATATGAACACAGTCTTTTCCAAATTTGAACACTCTGTATAGTATCACTACTTTATGTTTCCGTGCACAATTTTTAAACAATGATGATTCAGTAGGTTTTTATCGGCGCGAAGTTACATCACCCCGCTGGATCCGCCAGAACACGATTTGTGGCGATACCTCGTTTTGCTGTAGGGAGTTTAGGGAGGGTGGGTACGAAATTTGGAAAAGACTGTGTTCATATAATATGGAACGAACTTCCTTAAGGTAAGTCGTTTGTTCCATTTATTATATTTCACTTACAGTCTTTTCCAAATTTGAACACTCTGTAATTGTTTAACTAATGCAAAACGAGGAGTGTACATTTTTCTTATTCTGGCCTTAGTTAATTATAAATCAACGTGTCCTCAACCCAATATGACAACCATTATTCATTTATTTATTTACTTATTCGACGCGTAATACTGTATCTGAATTTTTTTTTTTTTTTTTTTCCCGTTGAGTGGCGATTGGAAAATTTTGCGAAAGTTTAACATTGCTTTGTCCATCCGGCGGCCGTTCTTATCCCTTCTTAAGTCTCGAGTTGTTAGCACACTTTACAGTCCAAGTGGAAGCATATGCGTACATACGGATGCATGTGTATGTCTTATAGAAGGATTCGTAAATAATTACATATTTTTGTCACTGCCTTTAAGTACTGATTTAGGCCCTCTGCTAATTGATTGTGTTATGGGGAAAAGAATACGAGTTCAAGTGAGGAATTTCTCCTTTGTCCAGTCTCTTGTAGATAATGTTTAAAGATTAATGCTATATACAATATAGGATTTTCAATTTTTTTTTCAGTTTTAAAATGGGCTGTTATCGATTCGAATTTGACTTCTTGATTATTTCTGTGATGGATATCTGCAATTCCGGCCCGGTATTGATAATTTCTTTTATTTTGATATTTGCATTCGGTGCCTCGTTGATAACGTCAATAAGTATAATTTTCATTATTACATTTTTTTTTTTTTCTATCCAAATTTAATTCTTCGACGAGGCATTAAAGAGGCATGAAGGGATGCTATGCCATTTTATATTTCGGATTTTTTTTTTCCCTTTCAAAAAACGTCTTTAAAATATCGTTTGACTAGTTCCTTCCTCTTTGCTACGCTATATTAAAAATAGGGAAAGTGCCGATTTGTGACGTGTGGGTGTTCATGGTGTTGTAAGTTCTTTTTCCACAGAATAGTTCTGAAGACACTAATAATATCTGTGACGGCTAGTCAAAATTATTGACATTATTGGTCTACAATGTTCAATGTCACCTCTAATTAGGAATGGTATATTGGTGCTCGTTTCCTCAGAAAGGCCCCACTCATAATTTTCCAATTATAGAGTAAGTTACCTCCAAAGAGGATCACTTCCATTAATAGTTTCCAATATATCGGTACTACATGGATTGGTATAATAACATGCTTTATCTGTGAAAATTTGATTAGTATTTTATTCGCTATTGAAAATGAAAGGAGAGTGTAGAGAATAATGGCAGTTGGCCCCAATAAATGACTCTGTCTCTATTGAGTGCAGGTAGGACAAATTATACGAAGTGTGAACAGCTTGCTTGTATTGGAATGAGAAGCAAAAAAGGAAAATAATTTAAAGTCGAGAACCTTAATAAATTTAAATCCTTCTATTCCATTGTTATAGGATTTCCGTCCATTGAAAGTTGTCAGCAACTCCAGGTGATTAATATGACATTTACCTTCATATTCCCTCTAGAACCTATGTGTGCATATTTCATTATGATGGCATCCTAACTATCTTTGTTACACCACCGACAATTTTGCAAGTAATTATTATTATTACTATTATTATTATTGCTATTATTATTATTGTTATTATTTGCTTAATGTAATTACAATTATTTGGAGACGTGTCAAGTAACCCATTGGCATTAACAAAAGAGAGCAATGTATTAGTTTTAATATCTCCTAACATATTTAAATCATTCAGATTTTACTGCTATGCTTGCGGCTGCCAATATTCCAGTGATTTCAGCTATTTCTCTTATGAAGCAAAATTTAATGTCGCTAAGAGGATTTATATTTGTTATTCATTCAATAAATTCGTCAGTTAGTTTATGTTTTAAAGTTTATATATAGTAACATTTGTAACTGAATCCGACAATCACAAATAACTGTTTGGATTGTAACTACTTTTTAACATAATTAGAATGAAGCCTAACGATTTTTTATATGTTTTGATGGCAGTTCATTTTCCAATTATTAATTGGTTATCAATTTACATGACAGATTATTTGGTTACGCTGAAGTTATGAATACCTATTTCATTATCTTAGTAAACGTATAGGGACCCGTGCATAAACCAATTGTCGGCAATTGTATTCGTAGATTTTTACTTGAATATGTCGCATATATCTATAGAGTTAGTAAGGGAGAACCAACTCTAAGAAATTCAGACTAACAACAATATTTATTTCTATTAATATACGCCAGTTATAACATCGAATTTATTATGTGACATATCGGTTTATGAATGAATCAATTCATCAGTTCACAGAGTTCTTTCATTACCGCGCACCTGAGCTGCCAAATTTGCTTATCTCAGCTTCTCGCATTTCTCAGATGACCTTGGTCATTGGCGACGCCAGCATATACTTTTGCTTAATTTGTGTATACTATATTATAATACTCGCCTTTCAGATTGATATTACTGAAATATGTGTTATTTGTATAATAGTATTACAATTTTAGAATATTCTAATTTACGATGTGGCGCTCAATTAAATTTGTTTAAGTGAATAATATAAATCAAGTCATCGTTCGGTCCTCCATTAGAAAATACGATAAGAGTAACTTCTTTTCAATTTTACGTCATTTATTTGTCACACTTCTATCTAATAATTATTGTACTTACAGCTAGTTTATTTGTTTTTTATTCGAGTAATTTAGTATTCAGCACTGACACTGATAAGTGATAATAGTTTTGAAAAACCATAGCTGTAAAATTTATTTTGTAATATTGTATCGATTGTATCGATTTCGGCAGTCCCGAAATTCAATTTTTGTAAAAATATCTCAAATGATCGTAAATTGGCAAGAATGCCTGGCATTTCACAACAGGCGCCGAACCGCCCCCCCCCCCTTTTTTTTACTGATAAGGAGTTTTCTCTAGGGCGGGCGTTAGGACTTTAAAACAAAGTTCCTTTTTGGTCGGTTTTTCTATGACATTCGAAATATTTCAGAAGCATTTGACTGTAAATTATTATTAGCCAGAACGGCTCCTGTACTCATGGCTGTAGTAAAACGGCCTTGCAGTTTTGGCAGTTTTGCAGTTATCCTATTCTGAAATTACATTGATTAGTTTTGGATTCGTATCGGCTGGATGAATAGACAATTTTAATTTTCTTCGTTTTTCCGGTGCATTTCCATTTAACTGAAGCATTTATCCGATCTGGAATTAAAGGATGAATATTTGTGGAGGAGCTGTGAATTTTTTTTTTTTTGACATATTTTATTGTAATAAAGACAATAAGGCAGTGTTAATTGTTTGTCTGCTAGCACAATGGCTCACTTCTCTGCTCGGAATTTGCTGAGATGACATCCATTCTCCAGCAACTTGTTGAGCAGTTAAGTAGCTCTTTCGCAAAAAAAAACACAAATAAAGTTATATAATCGATTAAAGAGTATGACGACAATGGAAAATTGTTAATTTAATACCTTATTTAAAATTATTTATCCTGCTGTTAAGTTAACTTGCGTTCAAAGACATATGTACCAATGAAACTTATCCAGGTTGACTAATTAGTTTGTACTTATAATGTGGTTAACTTTCATACCACAGAAAAAACCCTTCCTAGGAGGCTCAAAAAACCTTAAGTCGTAGGCAAATGTTGATTAATATTTATATCAATAAAGCAGAAACTGTTTCACTCACTTTTCTTTACACTTATTTAAGCTGCTGTTAAGTTAACCTGTATTCTAGCAGGACATGTGTGTCGATTAAAGCTTATATCGACGGTATTGGAGAATGGTAGAACGTGGTTAGAGCTTATACCACAGAAAGTAAATATGTTGATTACAGCTTATATAAACAAATCTGGAAATCTGGTTTATTCACTTTTTTTTTTTTTTCCCCTTTACGAGTAGTAATCTGCTGTTAATTTAACCATTTATATTTAACAGATGTGTGTCGATTGAAGCTTATATCGACGGCACTGGATTAATTAGTATGTAAAATGTGGTTAAAGCTTATACTACAGAAAGTACCTTTTCGTAGACGTCGAAATTCTTTAGGGGAAACAGGAGGCAAATGTTGATTAAAGCTTATGTCAACAATCCATGGATTGGTCCACTCATACCACAATCATTTACAATTATTTAACTGCTGGTAAGTTGACCTGCTTTCTAACAGGATGTATGTGTCGATTGAAGCTTATATCGGCGATACTGGATTGGTGTTTGGGATGTGGTTAAAGCTTATACCACAAAAATTTGGCACTTCTTAAGAAGGCCGAGCATTATCACGATTAGAACCATCACTCATAGTAACCTGCTGTTAAGTTCACTTGCCTTCTAACAGGATATATGTATCGAGTAACTAATATCTACGTTTCTGGATTAGTTTTTATGTAGGATGTGGTTAAAGCTTATACCACAAAAAAAAAATTTGGCACTTCTTAAGAAGGCCGAGCATTGTCACGATTAGAACCATCACTCATAGTAACATGCTGTTAACTTCACCTGCCTTCTAACAGGATATATGTATCGAGTAAACTAATATCTACGTTTCTGGATTAGTTTGTATGTAGGACGTGGTTAATGCTTATATCACAAAAAAAAATTTGGCACTTCTTAAGAAGGCCGAGCATTGTCACGATTAGAACCATCACTCATAGTAACCTGCTGTTAAGTTCACCTGCCTTCTAACAGGATATATGTATCGAGTAAACTAATATCTACTTTTCTCAAATCTCTTAATTTCTCTTTTTAAACTTTTGAAACTCACCAGGTTTTGCACAGTAAGAATTAAAATTTACGAAAGCTTTTACACGACTAACACGGACGACACAAAGAAGTGTTCTGGCGGATCCAGCGGGGTGATGTAACTTCGCGCCGATAAAAACCTACTGAATCATCATTGTTTAAAAATTGTGCACGGAAACATAAAGTAGTGATACTATACAGAGTGTTCAAATTTGGAAAAGACTGTAAGTGAAATATAATACATCTAGCCTATTTTTACATTCCTTTAGTACTTCGTTCTCAGTAACATTATTGGTATGTTACATGTTTTACATTTATTTTTGCCATTTACTAATTTCCGAGGAAAATATTCATTGAAAATATTTAAAAAAATATTTATAAAACTCTTTCATTGTTTATTGAGATTGCAATTTTGACAATTAAATATTTCTGCCCATGTTTGATCCTGTAAACATTATAAATAATTGGATTTATTTGTCTCATTAAGGAGGTTAAGGCGTTAGACGAAAATAATGAAAAAAATCTGAAATAAAGTTAAAAAACTTTATTAAACATAGATTTATAAAAATCTATTAAATTGAAAATTGTGTGATAAATAACACAATTTTCTGTAGAAAATCCAAAGTCATTAGGAAACTCATAAAATTAAAAAACATTTTAAACTTTTACATGTAGTTACAGGACTTTTAATAAATTTTAAAAAATAATAAAGGTTTACAAACTGTCAAATTTCTCTTTTCGTTAATGATTTTTAACTGATTTTTCAATTATGTAATGATTTAATTCTAATTTTTACTGTTTCCCATTTTTTTAAAATTATTTGCTGAAACAAATTTATAAAATAAACAGATATTTACATAAATTTATTTTTTTAATAAGTTTGGACAAAACATCCAAAAATTAGTTTTCTAAGTAAAATAATTAAACCTACTTAAAAAATTAATTGATAATAAGAACTGATTTATTTATGCCTTTATGACAATGATTATTGTTATATGTTATCGACATATAACGTTTTGTATTATGAAAAAGTTCCGATTTAGAATTCGACTTACTTTTGGTTGGGACTGTAACGTCACAACCTCCTTAAAAAATCTCCTATTGAATTTATGATTTTCACTATCCTGATTTTTTACATTATAACTTATCTTTTGTGCTGTGTGTTGAAATATGTGTATATATTGTGTTTAGTTCATATTCACAAATATTTGTTAGTATATTATCAATGCAATTTTTGGATTTTTGACATACCGTAGGGTTGTTTTTTATTGTTGCATAAACATCAAGAATTTAAAAGTGAAAATAATCTCTCTCTATTTTTATTATCATTTTTCATTTCTATATTTAAATCTCCAGCAATGAAGACTGTTTTATTTTGCTCAAAAATCATAATTAATAATAATTCTTGTTTATTATAAAATATAGTTAATTGCCCATTAGGAGGTCTATATATTATTATAACAACGGTTTGCTCTCTATTTAATGTAAACTCGACTGCAGCGCATTCAAATACCCCACTTGTTGAAAAATGTTACTAAAAAATATGAGGCCTTGGCTTCTAGGACATACGCCGAATTTCAAGTTTCTGTACCTTTACCGGCTTGTTCACTTATCTTTCCCTGTTTACCACCAATTACCCCCACTAGATGAACGCAATCATGTCAAAATATAATCCCGTTTAAGATATTGTTATACGTGTAACAAATTTCAAGTGAAAATCTCCTATTTAACCCCCAACCCTTCGACGGAAGCTTTTCAAAATATAATCTAGTTCCAGATGTCGTTATGACACATACGTGTTCCAAATTTCAAGTGAATATTTCAATTTCATTTTATCAACTCTATTTACCCCTATTTAACTCCCAACCCTTCAACGGAATCATTTCAAAATATAATCTAGTTCCAGCTGGCGTTATAATACATACGTTTACCAAATTTCAAATGAATATCTCAATTTTATTTTATCAACCCCTTTAATAATGAAGAAGGGGTGGTGGGCGGGGTTGAAAAATATTGTAAAATAGTCTGAGGCCTTGGCTTGTAGTACATACATCAAATTTCAAGTTTCTGTACTCTTACCAGCTTGCTTTACACATTTCCCCATATTTACCCCTGTTTACCCCCCATCCCTTCACCGTATGTCTTCAAAAAACAATCAAGTTCCACATCTCATTATAATATATACGTGTACAAAATTTCAAGTCAATATCTTAAACCGTTCCGAAGAAAGCGTGCGGACAAAAAAAAGTTACAGACAAACCGACAGACAGAAATTCTTTTTCGCTCAAATTTGATATCTCGACGTTTCATGACATTCTAAACCGATTTCAAGAAAGAAAAAATTTTTTTTACGATTACTATATTTCCAATCCGCTACGTGGATGTGCAAGTAATAATAACTTTATATATTAGGGCGTTTTATTACAATTTTTCAATCTGGGGCTTTAGATATTTACGTTTTGGTGATTAAGAAAAACAATAGCAATTCATCTGTATAACGTTACCATTTTTCATTTGAAACGGCTAAAAATTTAATAACAAGCACATTCAATTTTACTTTTGATTGGGTTTATGCAAAACAAACCAATCAATTACCATTGTTTTTATCTACAGGAGAGAATAGGTTCAAATAAAATGTGTTTCCATCAAACGCGTTTATATGCTTGAGCTGATTGACAAATATCGACACCTAATAGTACGTATGGTGGGTCAAAATAACATTAAAAATGATAGAATTTAATTTTGTTCTAATAGTTCTGACGTGTGGGCTTTTATATACATAGTCATAGTTTTCTTTATAGTTTTTTTTTCTTAAGAGTGCCATCTACATGACGACAAATTTCCAATTCAAGAAGTTGTCCATTAAACATTTTAATCCAAGAATTATTACACGCAAGTATCAGTAAAATAACACAATCTATATGCCGAAGTTTTGCTAATGATATTAGGATTTTCTACGACAAATCATATAAATATAGCACAGGTGATCGCATAGAACAGCAGTCGAGAGTTCTCTCTGTTACGAAAACACCTAAAACACAAACCATACAAATCAAGCAAATTAATTAAAGAAAGCTACAACACTTTGAATATTATTTAAATTACGAAAACTTGCAACAGATTTGTCACGGCATTAATTTAATTATAAAGTTCGAATAATTGTTAAATAAAAGCAAGCAAGCTGGTATAGTTGCCTTCATTCGTTTAGTGCAGGTAAAAAAAGCTGTAAAAAACGGACCATAAATTTGGCTCGTTAAGATAATTGATGTCTTACAGAGCCGTACTTAAAATTTTTGTGCACACTGATAGAAATTTAAATCTGTTGAGCAACGATGAATTTTGAGTATAAATTAGAATTATCAAATATTCTCATATTGCTCAGTTTCGGCAATAATAATTTAATCTATTGAATTATTATTGTTGCCAAGCAAGGACTATGAGGAGATACGCGCAATTCCTTGCCAAATAATGTGGATTCAGTGTTAGGTTATTGCTATTTATGCCAATAATCCTAACTTGATTTGACTGACACAGATTAAATAACTAAATTCAATTCTAGAAAACAAATAAACAATTATTAAACAAATAATTCAATTCTAGAAAACAAATAGATAATTTCGATTCTAGAGAACTTCGAGCAACGAAATTTTTTAATACGTTGCAAATATTCATTCATTACGCCACAGTACAATTCTGTAGCTTTCCATAATACTTGCTCTATTATGAATCACTTTAAAGTTAAATCCTCTCTTTAATCGCCATCGTCTAAGTGTTTGTTCACTAACTACACCTGTCGTTCTAAGTTCCATATGTTCCATACTGATTGTACTGTTGGTATCTCATTTTCCTTATACTTACTGTAAATTAAATCTCTTAACAACTTCACCACAGACGAATCTAATGCTTGTGATTTTCCTTTGTCCAATTTAGCTTTTCGATTATATGGTCCTCCACTAATTAATTTATAAATAGTTTGTTCTGGAATTTTTGTTAAGTAGGCGGTTTTCTCCACAGCTTCGGTTTCTCCTTTACTTTCTTTTATATTTTTATAAGCATTTAAAACCACTTTTTGGGTATGTTCACATAAATGTCTGGAAACTATTTCTGTAATTTGCGAGCTGTTAATAATCCCCATACTTTCCTGTCATTCTGTGCTAGTGCCAGTAGCAGAGAACGACAGGAAAGTATAGCTAGTGCTAAGTAAAGAACCTTCCCAAGGCCTGAACATTTCCACGATATTATTTTACCACAGCCACTTATAAGCACAAAACACCCGAATAATCTACTACCCGCCAAAATATTTATAAAAACACAATTGCATAAAATACGGTAAAACACAAAGGAAAATATCATGTACCGGTTAAAGTCTATTACCCTTAAGCATCACAATCTAAATATAATGTAAGCACAGATCACCAACTATATTTATTTTATAAAGCACATACAAGTATATTCTTAACTGATGAGGTTAATTTGAAATTCCGTGACACCGACAATACTAAAAGTTCGACTCTGTCGTCCCCGCTAGGTCGTAAAAGATTTTCCGTAGGGGCGAGTTGGTAAATATGAACAAAATAAATAATTGGAACAGGTGTGTTTTCGTCAATTTGTTACTTTAATCATTCCAGAACATACTTTATACATGAATAATGATGTTCTATGTATTAAGTAGTAAAATACATTTAATATTTAATATGCTATAGAGGAGTTAGCTCGAAAATCGACATGCCCCTCAATGTTGTAGTCAAATATAAGAGACACAGTTTAAGGTCTTTTATGTGCATTAAACGAATGAAGACAATTGTAAGGGTACAGATACTTGAGATTTAGTGTATATACTAGAAGCCAGGGCCTCAGATTTTTTATAACATCTTTCAGCCCCTTCACCACCCCCACTCCATTATTAGAGGGGTTAATAAAATTAAAGAGATATTAACTTGAAACTTGGTATACGTATATATTATAACCTCTGGAACTAGATTATATTTTGCGATAATTCTGTTGAAGGGGTGGGAGAGAAGTAAAGTTAAATAAATGGAAAATGAGTGAAGCAAGCTGGTAAGAGTACAGAAACTTGAAATTTAGTGTATACACTAGAAGCCAAGCCCTCAGATTTGTGTAACGAGAATTCTGGATGTGGAAGTAGTGATTCCTTAACAGCGGTTTTTATATAATTGTTGCACATTATATAGAATACTCTTCGCAGTTTCATTGTCAGTAATATTAGTTTTAAACATTTATTGTTTAATTAACAAATAAATGGTTTTATTTTATTTACATAATTTTTGCTTGTTTATTGATCAATATTGTTCGAATGCAGTAGGGTTTTTCCACTAGCTAGCACTAACTTACTGTCCAAGTTTCAGCACAATCGAACTTTTCATTCTTAAGTTATTGTGCTGACAAGAAACGTGACGGGCGGACGGAAAGACAGGCAGAAGGACAGATGAAGGAAAATTTAGAAAGTTGTTCATATTTTGAAATTTGTTGAGAATTCGATGGTATGAAAATTTTATATTACCAATACCGATATTACCGGCTTTAGAAATAAAAACTGCAATATACTCTTCGGTTATACTTTGTTGAGGAAATTAGCGATCAAGACACAGATGAAATAAAATCAGGAATAGGAAGAAAGTTGTGATTGTCTTTCTGATGACTGTGGAATGTTAATTTGCCATATTAGCGAAACATTTTTACTTACAATTTACTCTAGTTTTTTACAAAGTTAATTTAAATAAACAGTATTTAGTTCCAAACAATGTAAATAAATTTTCTGGTAAACCAAAATAGTTGAAATGTTACCTTTTTAACATTGGAAGTGTTTATGTTCGTACATCGTGGTCGAGTTACCAGTTTTCGTTTAAGGTGAAAAGACAGCGGTGTCGCGGTCGAGTGAGACTGTCGTATATGCAACGGCTGATATATGCAAATGTAATATGGGTTGCATATATCACAGAGGGTCAAGTTACCAGTTTTCATTTAAGGTCGAAATACAGCGGTGTTGCAATCGAGAGTGGATCGTAGCTGCTTGTGTGATGAAGTTTATGTTTTATGTATGGTGTTATTATTTCCAGTGTCCCGATGGTTGCAAGAATTGCGAAATCTGTGAATTTTTTTAGAGATCCTGTCAATATTTTCGCTCAAAGAAAATGATTTATATTGTACCATATTTTCAGATAATTATAAACAATTACTTCTCTCGGTATTTTTAAGAGGTAGCTAAGATGTTCAGATATTTTATATGATGTTGTTTCCATGACTAACTGGCAACTGTCATCGACTAATTATTGTTACCGCATTTTAACAATTGCCACCTTCAAATTAGACGGATATAATGAAAACAAATTTATTTAGTTATACTATATAGATTCTGAACTTATGAAAATTTACTAATTAAAATCTGTATTTTCCTACCCAATAAAGGACATTGTTTCACACTGTAATAAAAGTCATTGAGACCATAAAAACTGCACTGATCATAAAATAATAACAAGCCTACCGACTCATTTCGAACTATTGAATACGATGCAATCAGAAATAAAATTGAATTGGTATTTTTTTAGGCACTAGCTACGTCAAACTAACGATTTCTAGCTTTTTATAATTTCAAAAAAAAAATACGAACACTTTATCCGTTCCCTCTAAAGCAATAAATAAATCACGCGTTATATTATAAATCACTTCCCATATGATTTTATAGCGTGTTCTTTTCAGAGGGCATGAATTCAGCATTCTGGAAACAGTGTTTTTGTGGTGAAATGTATACGCTTGAGGCATGACCAAACGTAGTAGCTAGGGCGATGAGCTTTAAAAGTGGAAAACTTTTATCAGAGCCGCAACTATCACTTTATTATAATTATTATACAGATAAATATTGGAAAATTAATGGAAATAATTCAGTTTACTGCAATCAAACAATATTGTATTGTGTTAGTTGCTTTTAATCATACTTATACTATGTTATACAGGGTGTTTAGTATATATGTACAAATATTCTATATGATAATCTATTAACCGAGAAGGAGAAGGGTCCTATAAATATATTTTCTTGAACCAAATATTTTCTAAAAATACGATATTTTCTGGGGAGATGGTAGTACTTATCATATTAAGTTTATTATATTCTATTTAAATTCACATAGTTTTGTAAAGCAGGGTTCCCTGTGTGATATATGGAAACAACAGCTACCTAGGTTTTATACCTACCGTTCTACCTCACCCAGAACTTGGCCACCTCCGAGTGCGTAACGGTACGAGAATCGGTCCCGAAATACTCAACGTTCGTGTGTTGTGTATTTTTGTTGCCACAGGGTGTGTTTAAATGGAGGGTACTCCTGAATATATGTAAAATATTATCTATGCATGGTAATTAAATTTTATTTATTTCTTATTATGGAAAATAAATGTTAACTATACGCTTGTAATATAAACGCTCGTGTTAAGACAGCAAAGCAAAAGTATGGAAATAGTTTGTATGTACAGATATGTAACTCTAATTCACAATTTATCATGTGGGAAATGTCTGTGGAATAAGAAATTCATAAACATTAGCTGCTAGAAACTACTTATTTTAGTGAAACATGCAAAAATAGAAAGTAATTTTTATCGCGAAAAAAATTGTTACATGCGGTTGCTGCCGGTCCGCCGTTTTGTTTCTCTTTCGAGGAGAGTATTAAATTGAAGTCTTATTTATAAAAAATATAAAAACTCTAATTTGGATTTTTAAAAGGAGATTTTCTCGCAAAAAGTGGTTACTTTCGGTCCGCCATTTTGTTTTTTGAAATTAAGTACAAAATTGAAATCAGCGACCCAAATAACCTTAAATTCGTCATAGTTTGATAAATTTTGTACCATTCTCGATTTTTTGCCAGGATTTTAGGATTCTAGCCCACTGTACGCTGACTAAATTACGCCAGGTTCAAGGTGTCTTTGCAATCTACATTTCCCATCTCATTATGTTCATTACATCTATGAGAAGTAGAAAACTTAAGAAAATGCCACCACATCTATATGAACATTGGTAGCTGTCTTTCATAAAAAAATGTCAGCGCTCTCGGCGTCGGTAGCTTGAAAAAACATTTCGTGTATTTTTCGGTCTTGCACTATTTAGCTATAGGCTATCGCCACTGTATTATCAATGTGTTTGATTTTACTAGTTTTTAGGTACATTTGTAGTAAAAATTGATATAACTGGGTGCGATGAAGAGATGCCGAAATAAGTATTATTGAAAATAAATTAACCGCTATTAGTTTAATTACTGACAGTGATTAAACAAATGTGCTTTATAATAAACGAAAAGTTAGTATCATTTTGATCTTTAAATACATTTTTTTGTAGTTATAGAGAAATTTGGAGCCACTTACTTGAAATGAATCGTAATGTTTGTGAACAGGTGCCAAAATAACTACAAAAGTATAAATTAAAAATAAATTTCACTTAGTATGTTCAATTTAAAACTGATTGAACAAGATAGAAGTAAAACTGTTTTATTCTTTTTAAATGCAATTGGACGTGACAAACTTTGAATAACTATATTATGATTTTCACAATGTTTATATTTAAAGACTATTATTAGTAAACATATATAGATATACTAAATACCTCCAAAGTATTGACTCTTTTACATAAAAATTAAAAATAAAATAGATTAAAATTTATGTAAATTATAATAAAATTGAAGCAGATATCGGGGGTTGCAAAGTCAACTTTGCACCCCCGATATCTGAAAAACTGTGCATTTTCGGACCTTATACCCAATGAGAATTTTTGATCAGGAGATCGAGAGGAATAACATACATCGATTCCAACGAGTTTCACCCGGGCTGGGGCCATTTCCCACAATAAGTGAGCACTCCCTTTGCACCCCCGATATCTTGAAAATTGTCCAGAATGCCATGATCTACAAAATCCTGCAATATAAGCAAATTTGGCCGAGATCCACTTTCCATAAGAAAAGTGCGGCGCCCTTTGTGTGTTTAATCAAACACCTTAGTAACATTTTGCATTAAAATTAACAGTTTATATAAAAGCATTATAGCTTACATGCCTTTGGCGATCACCCTGTGTAAAATTATGACTCATTTTAATAGGGGGCATTCTTTTATGCTATTTTACATATGCGCCAAAAAATATTAAATCTATCAGAAGTTATTGTGTTTACAAATACGGCCTATACATACCCAACACACATACCTAGACAAACAAACAAACAATAAAGTTTTTATTCAATCTTTAAATTCAACCCGTTGTTTTCTACGACCATTATTTAAAAAAATGTCGTATTTGCTACTAGGTAATAACAATGAGCAGTGAAAATATTTATTGGCTTCAGAAGAAACCTGCCTTCACTTAGCGAGCGTGAACCTTCTTTCTCAAAATCACCCGTAAACTCTCCCTTAATAATACGCATCTACTCTATTTTTCATTACAATATCAATCGCTGCATTTTGCAGGTATATTGAGTATATTGATCAGAGCTGAAATGATGGATTACTACATTACACAAACAACCATACACCAGGTAGTACACATTCCCATATCTAGCTGAGTGGAAATCTTTTTATTTTGTTTTAATATTTGAATGCTATCAATTTCAAATTACATCCTTAGTCAGATGCGTAGTTCAGATGTTTACAATAAATATTTACCACTCTGTATCATTGTTGTATCTCACTGTATTTTGTGTCTAAATAAAGAAATAAATGATAAAATAATTTCCATTTCAATAAAACAAATTATAAAAGTATGAGTATTGTCTTAAATACAAATGAAAGAAATCCCAGTTCCTAAATAACGCAGTTAAAGTGAATTTTAATGGGAAACTAAAACAAACATTATACTCTTCGCCAGTGCCGTGCCTACCGAGTGCTGCAGGTGGCGCAAGGAACCAGGGCGCTCAAGCTCGGGGGGCACAACTCTAATCTTACATTTTTAAATTCCAATAAAATAGTATTTAAAATAAAACCCTAAGTATACTTGATGCAGGCCAAGTCCCAGTTGGAAAATCAAAAAGCGGCATTCAGGAGTCATAATTGTTAAGAAAGAACAAAATTTGCTGACGCAAATTTTATGGCAGGACGACAAGCAAGGCAGCAAAATCATCAAAGCAAAAAAGCCGTCGTCCGGATTTTTACTTTGACTTGCCGAGTGCCGTATTAGACTTCAGAGGAGTCGATATTAGTCATTATTATACTCGTTGCAAATACAAAACTAAGAGTAGGTATATTTCATTTTATCCGCACATTGCTGAGACGGTAATAATGCTCGTAGAGAAGAAAATTTCGCTGATCGGGTTCTGAACAACTTTCAAAATGTCCGTTCTTCTGTCTGTGCATGTCTGCCTATCCGTCCGTCACGTTTTTTTGTAAGCACGATAACTTAAGAACAAGAACTCTGATTTTATTGAAACTTGGACAGTAAGTTAATGCTGGCGTTAGCTAGAGGCAGAGCCCTGTTGTTTTTGAACACAATCGATCAAATTTCAATCAATAAGCGAGGGGTATAATGTTTGGTTGCAGTATTTATTAATTATTGGTTTAATGGACCAGACCCATTCCAGTTGCGTTATTTCCTAGCATTTGCCTCAGAAAGGCGGTAAATCGTAACTCACCAGGGCGCTCATTGGGGCAGGCACGGCCCTGCTATTCGCTGATTTATTGAAGTATTTATGTAATAATTGTTACACATTCTATGGAATACTCTTCATAAATAATATTAGTTTTTTAAACATTAATAATTTTAGATGTTGGTTCAAATATAAAACATAGAAAAATAACATCTTATTAAATTTAAATAATTAATAACATTTTTATTTACCGATTGATTTTATTCAAAGCTGATTGGGCTCTGTTTCTGGACAACACTAACTTACTGTCGAAATTTCAACACAATCGCACATTCCGTTCTTAAGTTGTCAAGCTGAAGAGAAAAACGTGACGAACAGACAGATATGCGGACAGTCGGACAGGTAGATGGGCAAACGGACGAACATTTTGAATGTTGCTTAGAGTTCGATCACGAACACAATGATATCAAATTTTTTTTTTGGTTGATACTTACGGCTTTAGAAATTTGCCAATCAAATGCAATATACTTCCTTTACGTAGGTGGAAATGTCTATAAAAGTCTTACTTTTCAAGAAGTCGATGCAAAATGGACGGAACATACTTGAAAGAAGGTCACTAATGGTGAAATTATTGAAGAGTAACAAAAACATTCCTTTAAATTGTTTCTTCTTTTTTTTTAGATACTGTACGATAGGATTTGACCCCGAAATACAGCAATTTAAATCCTTTGTATTCTGAGCCCAAATATGACGTTTTTTGTTTTAGTCGAAGAATGCGCATTAGATCAAAATGATCATCATTAACGATCATTAGAGATCATAAATCGTTGGGAATCATTGGGTCCCTTTGGGAACTAGTGGGAGTCTTTGGGGAACTTTGAGAATTATTGGGTAATTTTAGGAATTCTTAGGGGATCTTGAAGAGTCATAATGTGGTATATAGTAATTTTAATGAAACTCGGTATAAACATACAAAAAGAGTTTGTTAGAGAGACAGATACATTCTGGCCTAAATTTGTTGCCTTCCTTCGAGCAAATTAAATCGTTGTTAATTGAAGAACCGTAATATTTATATTAGAGTATAGTGATTCAATTGCTATCTTAGCTATTTGTCCAGTAGTAGTAAAAATACTGTCTTAACAATAGAAATGGTAAATCATCTGGAATCATTGTGAATCGTAAAGAGTGATCATATTTGCATCATTATTCAGTAATTTCAATGAATTATTATTAGCCACTATACATTTAGATTTACATCATTAATGGTCATTCGCAGTAGCAAACAATACTAATTAATCACTAGAAATCACCAATGTTTGCAACCATCCGACGCATATCAACACCATATTACCAAAGAAATCCACCCTTTATCCTCTGGAATAAACAACCTGATATGCAGAAGCTTAAGATATTAACAAACTGAAGCTATTGAGAAACTCGTATTTGTAAATAAAGTTGTCCATAGACCTTTGACTTTCGCGCTTTTTAGAAATAATTCTTCAATGATGTTACTTAATGGAACAACATTACTTCAAATTTTTAGCAATAGATGGTGGGTAACAAATTGCAACGATTATCTAGGAACCTCAATAGTTATATTGTAGTTTCCCAATTTCAGTGATTTATTAACTTCTTGCCAATTATATTTACATCGTTAATAGTGGTGGTAAGCAATACCACATAATCAATACAAATCATAAATCATTAGAAATCATTGAGAAATTTTGGGAACTAACAGAAATCTTTGAAAAGCTTAGGGGATCATTGGCAATTCTTGTGAATCTTCTATAGGGGATGTTTGAGAATCATTGGGGACCTTAAGGGATCATAATGTTTATATTCTTATGTAATAATTTTAATCCCTTGTTAGACATTTTATAATGTCTAACAAGTCACATTTCATCCGCTAAAAGAGCAATTAAGATAAAATAGAACTTAAAATTTAATGTTGAAATTTTCATTTATTGTTAAAATAAATAGTTTATCTTAAAATTTGGTAGTTATAACGAATATCTACATTTACTTAAAGCGAAAATATATCCTGATATGATGAAGTTGAAGTGCGAAGAAGTAGGTTTTAATTATACCGTTAGAAAGGCTCTGCCGGCATAGAAAATCTCATCTTTAAGTTCATGTAACATTATAACTTTGAAATATAATTCTTTCTCAGTTTATGATAGAAAAACTATACGCTCGACAAATTCTTAAATCAGAAAATTTCACGTTATTGCATCTTGTCTAGAAATCTGAAATCATCCACAAGCTTCAGATACAGATATTCACGAGAGATGAGCCTGAAATGAACTTCTGCACAATTCATCTTTGTTCGGTTGAAATGTTAGAATAATTGATTAAAAATCTCTGCTGACATACTTCTACACGTGACCACGTAGAAAATTTGTTTTCTGTTATGTACCAATTTTTAATTGAGTAATTAAAGAAGGTTGTAGTGTGGATAATATGACGAAGCCAGATATGTTATCAAATATATACGGTATTTAAACAAATATCTTGTTCAAATACCTTCTGTGTGGGTTATTGAAAGTTCGATATAATAAGTTGATTAATAAATATTTAACGTGTATCAATAATTAATAAGAATTATTTTTAATTACATGCGTATTAAAATAATTTGTGATTTTCATGAAGATGTATGAATAAGATATAAGTATGAACCCTTAAATACGTTGTGCGTTGTGGGGGTGAGGGGGCACGGAGCTATGAATTCAGAGAAGCAGTAGGAATGTTCATATGGAAGCTTTCTCCAATGTCACATGCGTGACAATAAAAAGAGTTTACTGTTTTAATGTATGTAATTATTAACTTAATAATAGACCAGTGCCAATAATTTTTGAAAAAAAAAATGCTTAGCAGTATATGGGTAGTGGAAAAATTTAGGATTAATGATATGTAAATAGGGAAAACTCGATTAGACTGCAACAGATAACCGGAAGTGGGGTAAGAGTGAGAAAAGAAGTGTTTTTATGGTAGAACGTGTTTTTTTAAAGATTTTTGGCAAAAGTAGACCTGATAACGAAAAAAGTTTAATGTAAAAGTTATAGATAATTGAGAGATATACAACTTTTATTTGAACCACTTTTTTACATGACTTAAAAAATATTGAAAGAAACACCAGAAACCAAGTTTTTAGTTTTTTAATTTTATCATCCACAAAAATAATTCGATTATGATGAAATTCGGTGAAAATGTACATTTTTATGCCTCAAAATAGCTGTAATTTTTTGAAGCGTAATACTAATTTTTTTTATTTTTTGCGAATTAAATTTGAAAATAAAGCCTAATTTTCAATGGAAAAAATTCATTAACACAGTTTTGATTTTTGAAAATTTCAGGACGGCATTTTATTCACTGACACCTCTACTTTAAGATGGTGTAAGAAATCGTACTGCTGCTATGGAAAAACATCATCAAAAATGGAAAAAGCCAAAAAAACACTTTTCTCAAGATACATTTTTCCGTAAATATCGCTAATGCTTCATTGTTCATTTAAATAAAGTGATGAAAGTGGTGCAAAATGGTAATTTTCATGTAATATGTAATTAGGGAACTTTAATCACCGTTTAAGGTTCCGACTGCTAAAAAAAATATTTTAACAATAATTTTACCTAAGAAATTGCTAAAAATAACTATTTAGGCAAGAAGCAATTTTTTTTATGCGAGGGAAAAGTTTGTTTCGCGAGTGTGGGATATGCCATTCCAAACGTGTTGTAGACTATACTTTCTCTAACAAGATTTAAGAAATTATACAAAAAAACTTCAAAACGGTAAAACGTCAAATGCGAAGCTAAACGTAAACATAGCAACCGAACCACTAAATGCGTCTTAACGGCTTCTGATTTGTCGGAAGCCGTGCGGTATTATACCATAACAGTGTGTTGGAATGGTACTTGTTCCGTCACACTCCTTAGTTGTGGAATTTGTGGTTTCCGAAATAAAGTTAGAGAAATACATAATCAAAATTTATAATAATCTAATTTTTTTGGGAATCTGCTCTACACCATCAGATTCAACACACTGTATGATTTCTTCAGGATCTTCGATAATGTCTTCGACTTCATCAAGGTCCTCAAGTTCATCAAGATCTTTATTTTCAATATTATTTTGAACATATGTTGTTGATTTGTGAAAATAAATGTGGGAATTATTTGAATTTAATTGGTTTAGCAGAACTAGAAGATCAATATCCTGACCCACAATTACTACGATTTTTGTAGGATCTTCAGCTAATTCAATAGCTGTATTAATAATTAGGGTATCGGCATCTTCTGCTTGTTTACATAAAATTCGTTCCAATTGAAATTTTTCCGACAATTTTTTTTTATTTTTTCATTAGACAAAAAGTTCTCTGGAGTAAATGGAATCTTTGTATGACTACTAATCTCAAATGTCGGGATACCTCCTCCAGTGAATTTTGGCCTTTCTTCGTACTCATTGAACTTGCTGTTGAAGCGGTTAATGTTGATGCTGTCTTTGTAGTAGTCACATCAGCTTCGGGATACCCACCAAATACCACGTAACTGTTTGCAAATACTTATCAACAATTTCATCAATCGTATCATTTTTTTTTGCCAAACTACTTTATGTTGCAGAAATCCACCATCAACAACGTGTACAGTATTACTGGAGATCGGCAATATATCAATGCTCGTAAATTCATCGTAAAGATGCGATGTAACATTTTTTCTGAGGCTATTTCCTGTAAATAGTGACAATGGAAATGGAACAAGTTCATACTCCAAATACTTTTTCATATCATATTTGCTGCAAATATTAAAAGAAATTCTTTGAAACAGTAACGGTGAAATTTTTTTAACTAAAAATGGTAATTTTTAGCAATTTATTAGATAAAATTATAGTTTAAACATTTTTGTTTTCAGCAGTCTGAACCTTAAACGATTAATTAAAGTGTCCTTATTATATATTACATTAAAATTACCATTTTCCATCACTTTCAAAACTTTACTTAAAAGAACAATGAAGCATTAGTGATATTTACGGAAAAATCTATCTTGAGAAAAGTGTCTTTTTCGTTTTTTTCCATGTTTGACAATGCTTTTCCATAGTAACAGTTTGATTTTTTACACCATCTTAAATTAGAGGTTTCAATGAATAAAATACCGTCCTGAAATTTTCAAAAACCAACACTTTGTTGTTAATGACCTTTTTCCATTGAAAATTAGGTCTTATTTTCAAATTAAATTCGCAAAAAAAATCTAAAAATGGATATTACGCTTCAAAAGAATTACAGCTATTTTGAGGCAGAAGAATGTACATTTTCACAGACTTTCATGAAAATCGATATTTTTTTTTTTGGCGAGGATAAAAATAAGAAACCAAGATATTGGTTTCTGGCGCTTTTCTCAATATTTTTGGGGTTATGTAAAAAAATGGTTCAAATAAAAGTTGTAGATCTCTTAATTATCTACAACTTTTTCATTATACTTTTTTCGATAGAAGGTCTACTTTTTCCAGAAATCGTAAAAAAACACGTTTTACCCCTAATAACACACCTTTTCGCACCCCTACCCCACTTTGGGTTATCTGTTGCAGTCCAATCGAGTTTTCCCCGTTTATATACCATTAACTCTAAATTTTCCCACCGGTTTTCAGATTTTTGACCTCTGAAAACCGGTTTGCCACTGGTCTATAAGGCATGCATGAAGTCAAATAAATTTTCATTATATAATCTTTTTCGTATTGGTTTTTTGGCAATTAATAATTTATTTGTAAATGTATTAATATCGAACGGGCTATTTTACTGTTATTAAAAAGTTCTACACATTTTGTATAGAGCTAGTTTTTGTACAGTCTCGATTTTTATTTAATCGCGAGAAACTGTTTTTGGAATTTTTTTAAACCATTTTGAATAACTTCTGCAATGGACCTCTTGTCTAAAAATACTCCATGGAATGCTATGCAATTTTTCCTATTTTTCCTACATTTTATCTTGCGGGCACCGGACACCTGTGTTGACAAAGAAACGATGTATCTTCGACCATTTGATTGGCCAAATAATTAGTCATTCCAGAGAAAACGCGTGCAGAATAAAGTTCAGACAAACACACCGACAAACCGACAAACAGACAGACGGACATACCGACAGACATAATTTTTTTAACTCGAATTTGAAACCGTTTTAAAAACGTTTCATAACATTCTAAACTTATTTCAACAAGAAACAAATTTGAAACTTTTCACTACATGGATGTATGAGTAAAATACGTGTGAACGTAACAGAAACGATGCTTGAAGCTCACTTGTCTAACTTTATGCCATCCAGTATTATGCATTGATCTTTTTATATCAATTACACTAGGCAAAGGGGTTCTGCCTTTTTATTACAACGATTTTTGAATAATACGTTATTTGCGCTATCTAATTATATATTATTGTTAATTGCTGTGAAGTTAATTATGATAATACTATACTTTAACTTTTGGTCTCAGCTATACTCCATTCAATTTATTAAAGTGTTTCAATCGCGATGAGAGTTACGCCGACATTTTACAATGCATAAAAACTTAATTAAAAAACTGCAGTTTATTTTATAGTTCATCTTGGAAATTACCATAAAACAAACCTCTGAAATCCTACTTTTAGCATCATGTATAACAAATGAAAATGTTGCGTCAGCTCGAGAGACCAGAACTAAAACGGACAAAAAGGTTAGTAAAAACGTTATAACGTACTTCGTAATTTTACGATAAAATTTTATTAAGAAACTTTTCTCTATACTTCACAATATAAAAGTTATGGGCAATTAAACCAACTGTAGTTTTTTAATTTTGAGCTCAGGAATGCTCAAATCTATTTTCGAATATTCTAATGAAAAATTCACACCTGTGTTTTTAAATCAAGCAAATGTCCTTTCTCTAGCGTCATCATGGCAACCCAGGTATTTTTATGGACATTTTTTTGTACTGGGGTACCATGGAGGGAATTATAGCGAAAATTTAATTTTAATCTTAAGTGTGCCTTGATTATATTATTGATAATTACAATTAACCACTGTTTGTTTGCTTTAAGCTATCAAAATTGCTTATTTCTTTAACATTAAAAATTATTTTAATATTCTGTTAAACATTTCATGTGTTTCTGATATTCTTCTGATACCACCTCGCTTCTAATGGTGAATATGCTAAACCAGGAGAAATGGGATTTATTAAATATGTATGTCTAATGAAAAATATACAATATTTGGACACTACTTTGTTTCATTTTTATCCATTTAGCAGTACGTATTTTACGGACTTTTGGAGTAAATATTGCTGGACAATAGGAAACAAATTTTCTTTTTCTAAATCAATGCTGCTTTCTTCAATGAGGTTGTCCAATAAGAACATAGTACGATAATATGTTTTAGCATCTGATCATTTTAAAGTCAATCGATCAAGGAGAATATATTATTGCTGCATTTCTTGACCTAAAGCGGGCCTTCGAGACAATCGGTCGTATTGTATTACTAAATAAAATGAAGAGTATTGGTATTGATGGTAATGTATTAAGTTGGTTCAAAGACTACCTATCAAATATAATGTAAATTACAAAAATTGCACTTTTTCTAGCTCCCTTAGCAATGACATTGGTGTACCTCAAGGGAGTGTATTAGGGCCGCTTCTCGTTTTAATATACATTAATGATATTTTTTTCCATAATTGTGATTGTATTAATTTATTCGCGGATGACACACTTCTTTCAGTGTCAAATAGTAACCTTGATTTGGCTCTATCAAAAATGAATAGTTCCCTAAAAATGATCAACACCTATTTCAGTACAAATAAACTAAAATTAAATATTGGTAAAACGACAGCAATGATATTAACTACACTATATAGATATAGGAACATCGAAATAGAGCAATGCAAGTTAAGCATCGATAACAATGTCATTGAATTTGTTACAGAATTTAAGTATCTAGGCTTTATGCTAGATAATTACCTATCATTTAATTCACACTTTTCATATAGCTACAAAAAAAATTGTAAAAAATTGTTCTTCTTCAGCAGAATAGCGCAATGTCTACCAACTTTCTCAAAAATTACAGTGTATAACGTTATAATACATCCGCATTTTGATTATTCTGCCAGCCTACTTTATTCCCTCGATTTAAATAAATTATCAGCATTACAAAAATTACCAAATCGTGGTATGCGCATAATACTTAAATGTAGTAAATATACAAGTATAACATTGATGTTTAATACATTACAATGGATTTCAATATCTGAGAGATTGTATTTAAACGCCATAATATTTATTTTTAAAATACTAAATAATTTGTTACCCTCCTATTTTGCAGAGTTTCTCATTTATAATAATCAAATACATAGTTATCCAACTAGAACAAATTCTAATTTTTATTTGCCAAAGTACCACTTAGGCCTTAACGACTTCAATAAATTGCCAGATGTTATTTTTAAATTACCATTTTCATTGTAACATATGTTGTGTAATATATATTAATTTAATAATTTTTGTAGGTATATTAGGATATTAGTCCTACTCAATAAAGCCATTCATTTTTTCCAGAAAGTGCATTCAACGTAATTTTAGAAACAATGACTTTCAAAAAATGAATTCGCTCCTTGTTGACGTTTTGCGCTGCCAATATTTTCATAGCCTTCCATGTAACAACAATTATTATAACTCTTTGCCTAGTTTCAGAATTGTATCTACACCCGCCAGTTTTTTTTTCGTGGTTCAGAAATAGTCCAAAAAAAATTGGTCAAGAAAGGGAGTTTCTATGAATCTGTCAAAGTACAGAAAAAATTGCCCATCAACCGGGTTACTGTAAATAAGCTCTTTTTTACACTCGATACCCATATTACAGTAAGACAACCCCTTATAGCTTATAAAACCCTCCTAAATGATAAAATCCCATGTATCACCTCAAAAAATCTGAAATATTTTTTTTTATGGATTTTTTTTGGTCTTTTAATTTGATCACAATCTACACCTGGGGTGCTGTAAAACTACTCCCAGAGAAAATAAGTCAAATGGAAATAAGTAAAAATAAAGTCCTGCGATTCTCAGTAGATTCTGTATATGATTTACGTACATTTTAAAACATAAAAAGTAGCCACATCGTCACATAATATATTATTTAAGTTAATGAATGTGGAGGCAAAAGGCAGTATCTAATTAAAAAGTTGGATACTGCCTATTGCACTCACATTTGAGGTTATTTTGGCAGTTACTGCCCATTTCCCCAGTAAGTTTTGGCACTTTTAACAGAGATATATTCACCAAAGTATATACAAAAGATGCAGCACTTGCTGCTATATGTTATAAAATTAAAATCTACTTTTGGATATAAATGTCACTTAGTCCCTTTTCCTTCTCACGGCAGTACACGCAATGATATGATTGATATGATTATATGAATTTTGATCTTGAAAAACTGTGAGTATACTCCGATGATGGTTATGTAGTACATCGCCCCACCACGTGCCTAATATGTTTTTCTGCCCAGCCGCACATTATTATTATTATTATTATTATTATTATTATCGCTAATATTATTCTCATTTCTAATTATTTTTGCTACTGATGTTGCTATTGATTGCCTTTGCCTTTGCGGTTGGTGTTAACAATTATGAAAAAGTTATTAGCTATATACTTAATCTCAGTGGCACCATATAAAAGTGAATAAATCGTATTCATACCAAAGATTCACTGATGGTGACGTCCGATTACAACTTCTACTCGCTATGGATTGCATAAAGCATGAATTAATTCTATTCTATGCGTGTAAAATATAATATTGATTGTGAGTAATAAATCCATCCATACATAACTGTTGCAAAGATACAACTTGTTAAGTTTTACATAAAAAATCAATATTCATTGTTTTGGGTTGGGAACTTACCTAGTAAACTGTAATCGTCATGAATAAGCCGGTTTCTATAAAATTTTTATTAGAAAAAGATAATGTATTATTTAATGTTATTCGGCATGTGTTTATATAAATAATACTATGATGGGCAATTTATGTAAATTACATCCTTATATCTACCTTTATATGCGTAACTTACACACGGCTTGAAATAATAAATATAAAAATTAGTCTTTTACAGGTCTAATATAACTAATATATTGAATACTCTTAATTGGTAATAAGAATAACTTAATTTCCTTGCGGACTGATTCTAATACTTCCCTTAGGTAGACGTGCGAAGCAAAGGCAATGAAGTGGCTACAAAACTCGAGAATTAAATACCTCATTGATTAAAGCAGGTCAGTATTGAGATTATTTAATTATCGGAGTAAATGTTTCGACCCGCCCGCGCCCCAGAGTTGCCATTCACACCTTTCAGGTGTACAAAATTCTGCTTTCTAAAGAAATTCAATATAGTTGCAAAAACGGAAAAATTACAGGCCTTAAGGGGGTAGTTGGAAAAAATGTAGTTATAATGTTGTGAAACTTGTACATATTTACCCTTTCCAACCTTTCATTTCAACCCTTCATTAATTTAGCAATTAATTGTTGTTTAAAAAATACATAATTTTCAAAATTGGGTTGGAAAGGGTAAATATATTAAAAAATTTCAGCCATGTGAAATATCACTTTTTAAAGCATTTCCAACATTTTGGGACTGAGAAAGTCGATTTTCGTCTCACGACGACAGAGTTACAACGCTTTCTACATACGCATAAAAATCTTCTCCATTTTCAATCAATTGCGAATTTTTGATTTCCGAACTAACGTCAGCCAATATTACTTCCATTTCTTGGACATTTAATTAAAGCAATCTACAGTATTTTTATCCTTTATAAACTCTCATGGAGCAACATGCACTTTTTCAACATTTTCAAGTAGATAAAAAAAATTCCCCCTGTTTCGCCGCTTCCTCCAAAATTTCAACAAAATATTTTTTCACGTATCTCGCGGTCCAGCGAAGAGGTTTCTTGGCGCGCAGCGGACATCGTAGACATGGTTGGTGGGTTCATTTTGCATTACTTTATAATATTGGCTATGAACAGAGAGACAAGATAATTTTTAGGGCCCGCAATTCTATAGTTGTCTCCATTTGCTTAGTGCATATAAAGAAGACCATAAAATCCGGCCATCAAAACATTAAAGTCGGCGTAATTATCTTCTGACAAAGTACTGCATATATTCAAATATGTTCAAATGTTCAAATATTTGCATATTAGAATGAACAAAATAATACCAATGATTTAAAAATCGTGTTTTCGGTAGAAACTGACGACTGAAAATGACGTTTCTGGTAAATTAAAAATCTTACTCTGCCTTGCGTTAAGATAGAAATGTCTTAGACATCCGTGAACGGATTGCTCATCCTTCGCGATATTGGTAGATAAATAAATAAGTACGTCGCTGTTTATATGTTCTCTGAGTATGAGGGTCTAGTTAGTAGTCCAGTCGGTAAAGTAAAAAATACACCAGAACCTCGCAAAAAATGCTATCTGAGATTTTCCTTCAATAACTGTTAGTGGTAGGATTAAACTTCACAATTCCAAAAACGGGAACAAATCTCAGCGGAGGGTACTTCATCTCACTTAACTTTAGTTACCTCGCTGCATTATAACGGACAATTATTAATCATGTGACCTACATGGTTTCTGTGATGCTTCTATGACTGGTTATGTATGAGTGGTATATTTTAGAGTAACACAAAATGATAACTCTGTACGCATTTTTTTGATTTGCGTTAAATCCAGGGTTTCTCCGCTTAAGCGCATCACGATTCCGCGCCTTGAGTTACGTGCTGCACTCTTACTTTCGGACTTATTTCATTTTGTGCGTAAAACTTACGTCAACATTGCTTTTAATAAAATTTACGTTTTAACCTGGATTAAATCTTCTCCGCATCAATGGAAGACGTTCATTGCAAATCGTGTCACACAAATTCAGGAAAAATTATCCTAAGTAAATTGGTATCATATTGATGGTATCGATAATCCTGCTGATTGCGCCTCGCGTGGCCTTCTTCCCTGTGACCTCTTGAAATGTTCCGCATGGTGGGCGGGTCCCAAGTGGCTAAGTTCTTTTCCTGAGCTTTGGCCTCTTAGTTCCTCTTCTACTTCATCTTCCGAGGTAGATTTAGAAGCCAATACAATCTCTCTTGTGTCATTGAACAACATGATTTCATAATGAATCTATTATTGCATTTCTCTTCTCTGCGAAAGGTTCAAGGAAGTGTAGCTTATTTAATTCGATTCACCCGCTACTTAAAGGACAAGACCAATTTTGTTCAAGGTCCTTTGATAAATTTAGAGCTACATAACGTACTACTTATCATTATAAAGCATATTTAAACACTAGTTTTTCTAATGAAATAACACAAATTTCTTCAAATAGCCCTTGTGCTAAGCCTATACGCACACTTGCCCCTTTCTTAGATCAAGATGGTATTCTCAGGGTGGGCGAAAGGCTCTGCCACACCCAGAAATCCGTTGAGAGAAAACATCCCATTTTGTTACCACGAGATCACCCTTTCACAACGCTTCTTATTAATCATTATCATAATAAGTATCTGCATCCTGGTGCGACTGCTCTTCAGGCTGTATTGGCTGAACAATTCTGGATTTTTTCTGCCAGACGCGCAATTAATCACTACATTTCCCATTGCTACCGTTGTTCACGACATAATCCAAAATCCTATACACCTCTTATGAGTGATTTGTCCACTCCTAGAGTCTGAAGTTAAACCGTTCCTTCACACTGGGGTAGATTTCGCTGGACCGTTTAGTATTACTTTTGGCAGACGCAGGGGTGGTAAAACTCAAAAGGCTTATCTATGTTTATTTGTATGTCTCGCCACTAAGGCTCTTCATCTTGAACTTGTTTCAGATCTCACGTCTGAGTCGTTTATAGCAGCATTACGGCGCTTTGTTGCACGTCGAGGTCAATACTTCCATCTATATAATGACAATGGAACTAATTTCGTTGGCGCTAATCGTCAATTGATTTAATTGACACAAAATGCCTCTGGAGTCATGCAAATCAAGTGCCACTTCAATCCCCCTTCTTCTCCTCACTTTGATAGTTTGTGAGAGGCATGGGTAAAATCAGTCAAACATCACATTTCTCCAGTTGATGGTGATCAACTGACCTACGAGGAACTTAATACTGCTTTTCACCAAATCAAAGCGGTTTTAAATTCACGACCATTGTGTCAGCTCAGTAGTGATCCAAATGATTTTCAGGCCTTAACTCCAGGTCATTTTTTAAAGCTGTCTTCACTGACAGCTCCTTCCGACCAGGAATTAATCTCTGTACCCATAAATCGTTTGTCGCGATGGCAATTGTTGCAACAAATTCAACAAGGTTTTTGGAAGCGCTGGCATAACGAGTACCTCCATACTCTTCAGCAAATGATTCAAATGAACAAATTCTACGAAAACTCCCGATATTGATACCATTGTGGTAATTAAACAGGACAACGTTCCTCCGCTAACGTAGCATCTTGGTCGTATTGTCGAATTGCATTCTGGTCCTGATGGGCAGATCCGTATTGCTACTGTACGAACGGCTAATGGTGTCCTTAAGAGACCTCTAATAAAATTATGTCCCTTATCAACTTCTCACTAATTTTATGTTATTGTTAACTTAGCTTTAGTTTCATAATTTATTATATCATGTATGTACAAATAAATGTTCACGCTGGAATAGCAAACTTTTTATTGCAAATGCTTCGTCATTTGGATGGGCGGTATGTTCAGACAACAATCACAATACCACAAAAATCAGTTCTGAAGGTGCCGCGCAACCCCCCTAGAAACCACCCCTTAAGTGAAAAAAGCCTTATTTTAATGATAACTCGTTAACCGTTGAAGATATAAAAAATTGCTTATTATAAAAAAGAAAGCTTGACTAATTGCCTAAAAAGGTCATGCTGTAATTTTCTTGTATATGTCATGGTTTTCGAGAAAATCGATATTGACAAAAATTGCAAAATTTGTATTTTTAATGTGCGTGAATTTTCGTTTATTTGAAATTTTTTGCACGCGGTCTATAGAAAAAATGGAATTGATCCAGAACCGAACAAGCTAGGAAAAAAATTAAAATTGGTTTTAAAAGGAATATAAAATACTTTCTTGTGTTGCCATTTTTGATAGCTATTGATATTTATTAGTATATAAAAATAACAATATAATATAGTTATCTCTTGATTTTTTCTGCATCTAAGTATTTACAGGCCCATAAAAAATAACTGACTTTAATACAAATTATAAATGCATTGTCTTTTAGTTCAAGGTAGTACTTCAATGCGGAAATAGTTAGGAATAAAAAAATTTACCTTTACAAATTTACCAGCATGGCCAAATTTTATCCAATTTTTTATAGCTTCCTAAAAATAAAAAAAATTTAGCTCAAAAATTCTTTTTTTTGGGTTTATATATCATATAACTATTGTTTCTAATCACTTAATAGTTAAAAAATTGCATAGTAAAAATATCAAGAAAAAATGGAATATACAACCTTTTTTGGATTTTATTTGGCTAACTTCAACATGCTGGTAATGTGAATATTTTTATTCCTAACTTTTTCCGCATTGAAGGACTACCTTGAACTAAAAGAAAATGCACTTGTGTGTGTGTGTGTGTGTGTTTCCATTATGGCTCTGGTTATAACCAATTAGCCAGATCTATGTGTAATAGTCTCGATAAATCACATGTACTCAAAACCCAAAATTAACAGTGATTTTAATATACATTAAGGCATTTCATAAAAGTAAATTTAATAATAATGATTAATTAACAATTTCAAGTATTTTTGGTGCAAATAAATATAAATATTTTTTTTTTTTTTTTTAAATTTTAATATATATTATATATATTTTTTTTAATTATTATTTTAACATTGCTTTCTTTTAATGTATGTATAAATAGGTACATATAACTTACGTTTCCATTTTTTTTAAATTTATTTTCATTTTAAATTATTTTATTTATTTTTATTTTTATTTTTATTTTTTTGTATTTTCTGTTTTTATTTTCGATTTTTTTTTAATTAAGTGTTTATATCTTTTTTTTTTTATTTTTTTTTAATTTATTTTTTTAAACTTCATGTTTTATTGTTGTTTTTTTTTTCAATACATTTGTTACTCATCTTTTTTTTTTTTTATTATTATTATTATTATTTTTTTTTCTTTATTCATTTTTTTTTTCTAAACGTGGTATTTACAAATATAATTTGGAAAGTTCTACGACTTTGTACATATTCTCTTAAAACTAATTTAAAGGTTACATCATTTACAAGTTGGATAGACCCCTGCAACCTAGATCTGTATATTAGATGCTTTTATATATTTATAGATGGAATTGTTAATTAAAATATCTTGGGTGGCTAATAATGTGTTTAAGTTTATAGGCAGTTTTACTCCAAGCCCTATCAATTCATGATACAATATCTCCCTACTTTGCAAATACTGTGGACATTCCAAAATGACATGTTGTAAATCTCCGATTTCATCGCAAATACAATTTGGGTTGTCGGCTTGATTAATCCTATATTTATATTTTGGGCAAAGAGCGTGATTAGACCTAATTCTAGACAATGTTCTAATAAACTGTCGATTGGCGTTGGTGTGAAACCAAGTTTTTTCCTGAATAGTTGGTTGTATTTGTTTGTAGTTGTTCCCAGTTGGTATATTTTCATATCTACTTTGCCAATCCATTTTAAGATTTTGTAAATATTTTTGAGTCACATCAGTTGGGGGGATAATATTTTGTACGATATATTCTCCTGTTGTTGTGGATGATTTAGCAAGTTGATCTGCGATTTCATTAGCTTGTATGCCAGAGTGCCCTTTTATCCATACAATTTCTAAATGTTTGTTGTTTAGGAGCAATTGCCTATATACGATAAAAATTTCAGCTTGTATACGATCTATTCTATTGGATGTGTTAGATTTTAATTTATCTACTAAACTCTTACTATCCGTGAATATTACAAAATTCGTTTCTTCTATTGAGTTAGCATATTCGATGGCTTTTTGTACTGCGAATAGTTCTGCTGTGTATATGGAAGCTAAATTGGGCAGTTTAAATTGCCTTGATTTTTTTGTATTTAAATGATAAAATGCACACCCTGTCTCATTATTTATCCTGGAACCGTCTGTAAAAATATATTCATAGTTTGGCCATTTTTTTTCGATTTCAGATTTAAATATTTTGTTTGTATGTGGTGAAACCTCTATTTTTAAATAGAAGGTTTCAATTTCGGTTAGAAGATCTTCATAGTTGACTTCATAATAAGGCAATAAATCACTTTTATAACACTGCAACGAATTTTCTGATATTTTCAGCCAAGAATTAACAGTAAGGGGAGTTTTCCGGGAGGTCCAATATGGAGATGTTAGGTTTAGAATCATTAATGTATGTATGTTTTTGATGCAGTCACTATTTTTTGAGACATTATGGGTAATAAATTTGTCACATAACAGTGGTCTTCTTAGAGATAATGGGGGTTCACAAGCCTCAACTTCCAATACATTGATAGGTGTGCTTTTCAACAGTCCTAAGCTTAAACGAAGGCATTTATTTTTTACTTTATCAATTTTTTGTAGGTGAATATCAGCTGCCGTACCATAAAAGATACTGCCATAGTCAATGATCGATCTTACTAATGATTTGTAGAAAAGTAAAGCTATATTGGGATCTGCTCCCCATGTACTTCTAGTAAATACCCTGATAATATTAACAGAGTTTTCAGATTTTTTTATGATTTGATTGATATGGTCTTTCCAGAGAAGTTTCTTGTCTAATAATATTCCAAGATACTTTACAGTGCTTTTATGTGGAATTTCATATGGGCCAAGTCTTGTGACTGATGGTAACTGCGTTCTTTTCCTAGTAAAGGTACAAGTGGTTGATTTAGTTTCAGATATGCTCAATCCGTTTTTGTCTGTCCAATTTTTTACTTCATCCATGGTTTGAGATAACTTTTTAATACCTTGATCTATTGTGTTGTTCTCAGTGTAAATGCAGATATCGTCAGCAAATTGGATTATTTTACAGTCATTATTAAAATTACTGCCAAAGTCTAGTGAATATATTATATAGAGAAGTGGACTGAGAATACTACCTTGAGGTAAACCTACAGATGTCGATCTAGGGCCTATCATGGAATCGTTGATTTTTATGTATATTAGTAGTCTATTACTGTACATTTTTATTAGATTATGTACTATAATTCTTGGAATGCCAACCCTTAGAAGTTTTATTGCAAGAACATCCAATAAAACATTATCATATGCTCCTTTAATATCCAAGAACACAGCAGTCAAGGTTTTGTTCTTTGTGAAGGCTAGCTGAATATTCGTAACTAGTATCGACGTTGCTTCTTGGGTAGATCTTCCCCGTCTGAAACCAAACTGAGATGATGGCAGTAAATTGTTATGTTCAAACCAGTGTTCCAGTCAATTTTTAATAAGACGTTCAAAAGTTTTCATAACGCAAGAAGCTAGCGATATAGGTCTATAAGAATCTTCATGTTCTGTAGATTTTCCTGGTTTGGGTATTGGTAAAACAATATATTCGTACCATTCTGATGGTATCGGTGTTTCGTTAAGCCAAATAGAATTAAAAATATCCAAAAGATCTCTTTTTGCGTTTTCAGGCAGGTGAAAAAGCATCGAATAAGTTATATTGTCTTTGCCTGGAGATGTGTTGTTGTTCTGTTTCAGTGCTCGGCTTAATTCTGACCTAGTAAATGGTTTTAGAAGTTCTTTGTTAATTTGTGTTTGATGTGAGTGTATGTTCGGACTTGTTATTTCATCAGAAGTTTGATTATTGACCCAAGGTGGAGACAATTTATTTTGAAATTTTTCGATCCAGTTGGACTCCTCGTTTATTGGAACTCTATTTGTTTGTTTTCTGTTTTTGTATTGGTTTAATTTTGACCACACTTCTTTTATCGGCGTATTTTTATTTAAGCTTCCGGAAAATGCACTTATAACTTATATTTGTCAGTTAATTTTTATGGTCCTGTGAATAGTTAGATGCACAAAAAATCAAGAGATAACTATATTATATTGTCATTTTTATATACTAATAAATATCAATAGCCATTAAAAATGGCAACACAAGAGAGTATTTTATATCCCCTTTAAACGCATTTTGATCTTCCTTCCTAGCTTGTTTGATTCTCGCTCTATTCAATTTTTTTTTTTCTATAGGCCGCGCTTAAAAAATTTCAAATAAACTGAAATTCCCGCACATTAAAAATACAAATTTTGCAATTTTTGTCAACATCGATTTTCTCGAAAACCATGGCATATACAAGAAAATTACAAGAGGATTTTTTAGGCAATTAGTCAAGCTTCCCTTTTTATAATGAACATTTTTTTTATATCTTCAACGGTTAATGAGTTATCAGTAAAACAAGGCTATTTCCACCTAAGGTGTGGTTTTTTGGGGGGGTTGCGCGGCACCCTCAGGAACTTATTCTTGTAGTATTGTGATGTTTAATCCCACCACTAACAGTTACTGAAGGAAAATCTCAGATAACATTTTTTGTTACTGAAATCTTTATAATTATTGGACTATAGGCCTGATTTGCGTAAATATATCTTTAGAAATAGAAATATTAAAAGAGGCTTGTTTCCATTTATTTCTTATCGTAATCATGCCAGAACATACTTTACAGAAATTCTATCTATTGAGTAATACATTATATTTATTATTTAATAAAATGTAGAAAATAAAGCATGCACCGGTCTCCCCTTACTTTAGTTCGGTCGGCAGCTTTGAGTTTTTATGTGCGGTATAAACATGGAACGAACTATACTATTCAATTTGTTATGTTTTAGGGATTATGTGTGGAAATATGTCAGAATATAACATAGTCCCGTTTGTGCTATATTTGGTTTTTTCAATTATTATTAAAATATGAGACTGGACGGAAATAGCTAGTTTTCAATTTAAAATAAGTATCTATAAGCAAACCCACTATGACTTATTAAAGTTTAAAACTCCATCTCAACTTCTACCCATGAACTTTTTTAATAATGTGTAGTTTACTGTTTAAGCGGAAATTGTATTTTGTTAGCCTCTCTGAATAATATCTAAAATTGATCTAAGGGACGGCTTTCGTCTAGGCTCGTATCTCCATTAAAATTTGCATTTATTGAGAAATAACATTTTGAGAAGATAACAAGCACTATACAGGGTGTGCAAGCTCTATTTAGACAAGCATCTGGGGAATGATGATACAGAAAAAAGTTGTTATATAGAAAAGTTATTCAGTTTAAAAAGATGCATGTAATCATTCTATTTTCAAATATACAAGGCACTTTGAAAATGCGGCAGGTTATGCAACTTTACTTTTTCAAATAGAACACCCTGCATATTTTACATTTTTGGATTATCCTTTTATTTCTGAACAAATTTCATTTATTTATTTATTTATTTATTTATTTATTTATTTATTTATTTATTTATTTATTTATTTATTTATTTATTTATTTATTTATTTATTTATTTATTTATTTATTTATTTATTTATTTATTTATTTATTTATTTATTTATTTATTTATTTATTTATTTATTTATTTATTTATTTATTTATTTATTTATTTATTTATTTATTTATTTATTTATTTATTTATTTATTTATTTATTTATTTATTTATTTATTTATTTATTTATTTATTTATTTATTTATTTATTTATTTATTTATTTATTTATTTATTTATTTATTTATTTATTTATTTATTTATTTATTTATTTATTTATTTATTTATTTATTTATTTATTTATTTATTTATTTATTTATTTATTTATTTATTTATTTATTTATTTATTTATTTATTTATTTATTTATTTATTTATTTATTTATTTATTTATTTATTTATTTATTTATTTATTTATTTATTTATTTATTTATTTATTTATTTATTTATTTATTTATTTATTTATTTATTTATTTATTTATTTATTTATTTATTTATTTATTTATTTATTTATTTACACGACTCAACAGGACGAAAGTCCCAATTACAGAGTCGGAATAATAACAATAAATATTGTGCTATGATAGAAGTAGGTATTACAAATTAGGTCCATATATACACTTTAAATCCTTAATTCTACAATAGAATTTAATTCTACAATAAAATCCTTAGTTCTGCAATAACAGAAGTATTACAAATTATGTTCATATATATTCTTTATATCCTTAATTCTACAATGAAAAATATCAATATTATTTTGTATATGATTGTAATTCCTGCACATGACATTAATAGGTGAATACATTAATAGATTCTATTAAAATATATTTAAATTACTAAAAAGGACTACTTAAAGTCACTTCAAAATATTTGTTCAATTATAACTTTTTAGGGATTTATGTGATACATTTTTTAAAAATTTTGTATCGGTCATTGCTCTTCGTAGACTAACTTTATAGTTTTAATATAATTTTATAAATAAAACAATTTCCTGGTCTGGGAGTTGTGATTTCTATTACCGAATCGAAAACAACATCCTAAAAAATTTAGCTGAGCACTATTTTCGTCTAGGTTAAAGCTTGTTTTTTTTAACTGGTAACAAGTACAATTTCGCCAGATGCAATAGTACCGATGATTGGCCGAGCTAATTATTATCGCACGTGCTCAAACAAAAAAAACATATTTTCATATGATAATTATAATATGGATTTACATCGTACCATCTAAAAGTGTATAAACAGTATACATTATTGTCAAGTAAACTTAGTGTAAACATGAGCAAGCAGCATGCTTTTATATAGATACGATGTTGTTGGTAGCCTCCGCAGTCCGCACTCAGTTTGTCGTTGATAGTGTTTGAGGTTGCACTGCAAACTCGTCTTAAGTCATTTGTGGTGGAATTGTATTGTGTGTGCGAGTGGTGGGAATTACGAATAACCATTCTCAGGCAGGCTGTTTTGTGTTTTCTCATCCAAATTGCCCTCCATTGTGAGTATTGAATTTAGTCAGTGTGGTGTGTTGTTACTTTTTCGCGTGCTGAATGTAACAATAACAAATGATACAATGTTGCGTTTATTTATAGCCTACACATGAATCGCAAATAAGATTATCACTGGCGGAACTACGGACTGAGATTAAGGAGATTTTGATAGAAATAAATAACGTGAAATGTGTATTTATTAATTTATTTATTTGTTACACTATTCAACAGGTAAAACGCAATTACAAATTAGGAAATACCAACTAATTTAAATAGTTGATTATGAATAATAAAAAGGTATATCTAAAATATTCAGTATTATCCGTAAGTACCTATATCCGAATTAAACAAAATATATTTGTAAATGAAAGAGAGTGATAAAACGCTCATTATAAATGCAAATTCTTTAAAACTGTAGGCAAGGAGCTTACTAGAAATTCCTTTCTATTATGTACTATATCATATTGGCGAGCTGTATTTTTAGAGAAAATCTGTTCTAAATACCTAATCTATGACATTTTTACCTGATTTGGTTCAATCTCCGGGAATCTATCCTTATCTCTGCTGCATCGATCTGTCGGTCTTTCTCTCTTGTAACCAGTTATCAGCAGCAAATTCAAACATCATAGCTGGGTTTAGGGGTTTTTTGGTAGTTTAATAAAATCATAAATTATTTTTATTACGGAAATATTTAGATAAATTAAACAACACATTTATTTCACATAAAAATAAAATTATTTTGGAAGTTCTCAGTTCACAAAGTAGATACCAAGGAAACTGATTTTTTTATTAAGTATTTCACTTGTGAAAATATGTCTATTTTTTGAAAATGTTACCGACGTTTTGGTGGATATTTGACACCATTATCTAGTGCTGTATTAATTTATGACGGCAATGTGTTATTTCAGATTAACCAAAGTCCAAAAATGTATGTTTAATCGTCTATTAAGATACCTAGTTGCCCTTTGGCCTGTAGAAGTCATCGTAACAAAAATGTTAATATTATATATGTCAGGTGTATGCTTGGGCATGGAGCTGTCAGTTGTCGCCTATTTAAAATGAAATTATCAGAGACGCACCATTTTCGGTCGCCTGATTTTGAGACCTGATTTTGACACAGTCCGGAGGGCACACAAAGCTCATCCAATCACAATGGAATACAAATGTCAACAATTAGAGATAAGTTACTAGCAGAAGCAGTTTAAGTTTGTTGTTAGAAAATAACAGCTTTTACCCATCTCTGAAAGCAAGACAATGAGTCGTGTGCCCTCCACGCCACCAGCGTGACGTCGACCGAAAATATTCTATTGCAATGGAAACCCAGATGATAAATATATGCCACTGGATTTTTTAGTGCCACCACAACGTACGTACAACCAGCCTATTATTGCAAATACTAATATATAGTCATATTCCATTGTCACAATACAACACATCTCTTTGTTACCTCATCGCCAGAAATGATCACTTAAAAACGATATTTTATGAATTTTTAAAACTTGCTAAACGTACAATTTGGTTAGTTTATTTTAGTTCAGCTGAAGTTTCCGCATGATACAAATCCTTTGTGGATTAGCCATCTACCGTTGCCTACCTTGTTGCCAAGGTGCCTTGAGCGGCACCTTGGAGTGAAGTATGTGTCCATGTCTATTCTCCCTAGTTGTCTAAATAACAAGAATTCTGTTTTTCTAAACGTCATACATGGGGTGCCTCAAGTATCTGTTTTGGGCCCTCTATTGTTTATAATGTGTATAAATGATTTCGTGGAATGAAATCTAATAAGTCGATCATGTTCGCTGACGACACCACTCTGCTCTGCTCAGATAAAAATATCAATAACTTAATTGAAGTCTCCTTTTAAAATGAAGAACTTAACTCAAAATTAGTTAACATCAAATAAACTAAAGCTCAACCATGAGAAAACCCAAAAGCTTATCATATCTTGTATCTAGTACTGTCTGGTTTTTGATTTTGTTTTAGATTAGGGTATAATAATAAATTAATCGTGGCTGAATGGGCTTAGCCCAAAGCCAAATAATTGGAAAAATAAATCGTTTATTTGTAGATTAACTTTAATGTTGGCATTTAGATTGACAAATGACATTTTATTTTAAAAGAATTAAGTATATAAGAAGTGAATTGAAGATATAACACGGTATTCATAATAATAAAATATATAAAATAAAATGTAGTGTTGTATAAATACGTAAAATATCAAAGTGTTTCAAAATCCTTCCTCTGAATATTCTGACGAACTCTCTATGGCTCTTACAATAATGATTGGTTCTATAGTGATATCAATACCCACAAGGCCCCACATGTTTGCTCCTTGTTTTAGTACGTGATTTATATAACTTTGCCAAATTACCAAAAGCAAAACTAAGAACTGGAAATAACTGAATTATTTAATGGATTCATTAATTTTTTGGAATAATCTCATAATTGCAATACATGTGAAGAGAACTAGTCGCACGTCCACGGTTGATCTTTCATTATGTCCTTTCCAAACTGAGTATAATAAACTAAACTTATGTAAGTAATACATTTTTAATAAAGAAAGCATACAGTTTAAATAAGAAATACAGAGTAAAATGAGGCTAATAGTTCATAAGGCAACAAACAAAAATTGAGACATTTTTTTTATTTAAAAGACTGCAGGTAAATACATCTATAGTGAGATCCAATTGAACATAGCAAAAAATATAAATTGTGGCCGCTTTAGGAATTTGAAAATTAAGTGTACTTAAAATATCTCCACAGTCAATTGCACAGTCGCACACAAAAAATTGTTTTTTTCAAAGAACTGACCATCCTACCTAATATTTTAACCTCCTGAATCCGAATTCTTCACAAGAAATATGTGTGTCTTATGTCCTCTTCTCTGCTCTCGTAACGAAAAACTGACTCAAAGTTGGTTTACATCAAATAAACTAAACCTCAACGAAGGGAAAACCCAGAAGCTTATTATATCCTCTAGGAAATGTGTAACTAATGGAGAGTATGTGAAACTTCTAGGTATCTATCTGGACGATAATCTTACCCGGTCAAATCATAATGAATATTTAAATTTGAAGCTTACGAATACTATTTTTGTCCTCAGGAAAATAAAAGCTTTTATTGATTTTAATACACTTAAAAATACTATTTTTCTCTCTTCTCCTCGAAGCTGTGTTTCGGAGTTGTTCTGTGGGGAAATTCGCAGCGTTCATTAAAATTTTTCATCTACAAAAGAAAATTGTAAGAATTCTCGTAATCGTTAACTTTAGAGAACACTATCAACCTATATTTACTGAGCAAGGCATTATGCATCTTCCCTCGATTTATTTATATATACAATAGTTTGATCGAAGTTCATAGGAATATCTGCAACTTCTCTACTCACTCCGACTACCATGAATCTAACACGCGTTCTGCGGGACTACTAAAGAACCATCGATACAGGTTAACAAAAAGTGTTAAAAACTCCCCCAATTTAAATCTATACCACCATTTATCTCTAAAAATCACATAATTAAATCAAATTGCCTTTAAAACAAAAATCAAACAATTTATTCTACCACGTTGTTTTTATTCTATTGATGGATACTTTCTAACTCCCTACTCATAATTAAATTTTTAAATTGGCTGTGATATGCACTCACTTACGGAACACCTACCATTGTTATATTTTTATATAAAATTCGGATTCGGGAAGTGAAAATATAAGGTAGGGCCGGGGGGTCCGTCCATTGGAAAGACAATTTTTTTCTTTGTGTCTGTGCTATTAAATATGATCTGCGTCTACGGATCTCTAAATTGTCTAGGGAAAACTTAGAGAGCAGTTCTTGGGGTAAATAACCAAGAAATAGTAAGGTAAGTCCCGTCAGTCTTAAAAGGCGAATAATTTAAAAAACTGCATTGAGTACGTTCTATATTTGATATATAGGTATACATTGTAGCTGAACACCATATTACTGAAGCATTCAAAGGTGTGATCCAACAAAAATAGTGTATAGCTGCTTTAATGTACACTTACATTTTTAAAATGTACGAAGTTTCTTCTGATGAAATCGAGGGTTCTATAACTTTTAGTTACAGCATGTTCGAGGTGGCTTACCAGCGTACATTTTTTACAAAACATTATACTCAATGCACAAAAAGCATTAGGACGGAGAAGTTTAGGATTGTTTAATTTTTAATCGAATAGAATATTTTGTCATGGGCTTGTACATGTACATGTACATAACTTGTCTAGTTATTATTTGTAATTCGAAATAAACATCTATCTATCTATCTACTGTAAATGCCATGGCGACATATTTCACTTCATTTAAAGGCTAATATATCTATCTATACTCAATGTGCAGTTCTAAGCAATTATTTTCACACACAACATTGCTAAAGAGTCTTAAATCGCCAGCGTATAAAAGGCAGTTAACAGAAACACTATCTAATATGCCGTTCGCAAACAAATTAAAAAAGTGGACCTAAGTTCGAACCTTGGGGGGCTTCTGATATAACTAAAAATTCGATTAAATTAACACCATGGTATACAGCATATCACTTTAGTTAGATCGGATTTAAGAAGTGTACGAAGGCTATACAAGAGGCCTTAAAATTAATTTTGTTATAAACCATAATTTGGGTAAAGAGGCAGATATGAGCAGATTTAATGAGCTGATATTTGATAAATCAGAGGCGTGATGATGGCAGAGGTCATCAGAACTGTTATTTATGGTTCTTCTTCAGGTGCCATCTGCGTGTGGAAGGTTGGCAATCATCATGGTTATTTTGATTTTGGAAGCCGCTGTTCTGAAAAGATCACATGAAAAATAGTCGAACCATAATTTTTTTTTCGCGTTAGCGATGCTGGACAGTTCTCCCGTGTCTCCGATATTCTCACGGGGGAAGCGCCAACGAATTATCTACAATTATTATTATTATTATTATATTTTTTTTACTTAAAAAACCAGTCGCCCTTCTCTCTGTCTCCGATGCTACCAGAGAGGGTACGCTGGCAGTACCAGAGACCACTCTACGCCGTAGAGTCAGTGATCACTGGGTCCGCGAATCATGTGCCCTGAGTAGACGTAACGAACCAAGGATAACGGCCTTCTGCATGCTTCCGGCTAAGATTTCTGCCGAGTTTCGGCAGGCCGGTATTGTTCTCAATGCCGAAAGCAGTGTGTGCCTCACACCACCGAGGGATCCTATTATTAGTACCACTAGTTTAACTGTGTGGTCTGGATAAAGTCTGCGGAGTTCGAAGAGAAGATCTCGATATTTAGTCCGTTTTTCCTCCTCTTTCAAAACAATGTTTGTCTCCGCTGGGGCGGAGAATTCAATAACAAACATTGTCTTGAGTTGGCGGTCGAGGAGCACTACATCAGGCTTATTAGCTTGTATTTGCCTGACGGTAGGAAATGAGTAGTTCCAGTAAATTAGGCACTGCTCATTCCCCACAACGGACTTAATATCCCCCAGAGCATATGGCAGCACTGGTGTCTCGTCTATCCCATACGAGTGCCGTAGATGATAGTACAGCACTCGTAATGCTCCATCATGTCTGTGAATATAGGCCGAGACTGCGTATACCGGACAAGCCGACAATAGGTGCATTAGCGTCTCCGGCGCCCTTCGGCAGGCCCTGCAGTTGATATCTGGGACCTCCATACCCAAGACATGACTTCGATAGACAAGTGCATTAAAGACACCGTCTTGACAAGCCATGATGAACCCTTCGGTCTCAGACTTCAGCCCAGCTGCCCTTAGGAAAGCAAAGGTCAGCTTCTCAGATTATTATTATTATTATTGTTATTATTATTATTATTATTATTATTATTATTATTATTATTATTATTATTATATTCTTCTTCTTCCTATTATTATTATTATTATTATTATATTCTTCTTCTTCCTATGCTCCTCTTTTCTTGTACTTTCCCCTGCATAATCAGTCGCAATAAGCCGTATTTTGCCCCTCATGTACGTGACCGAGATATTGTAGTTTTCTGCTTTTTATGTTATTAATTAGTTGTTTTGTTTGGAACATTCTCCTTAATACTTCGGTATTGGTTACTCGATCTGTCCACGGTATTCTTAGGATTCTTCTATATACCCACATTTCAAATGCCTCTAGTTTTTTAATGGTAGCTGCGTTTAGGGTCCATGCCTCTATCCCATACAGAAGAGTGCTAAATATGTAGCATTTCACTAATCGAACCCTTAAATTTAAGTTCAAATCTCTTTCCATTTTAGTAAAATTTGCCTCCTTTCTCTATTCTTATTTTAATTTATTGGTGTAGTCATTATAGTTGTTGATCATTGTACCCAGATATGTATAATTGCTCGCTTGTTCTATATTATTGCCATTGACAATGAGATTTTCGTTGTTTAGGTGGGTTTTTGGTTAGAACTTTGTAATTAATAACTTCTGCCTCGTAAGTAGATGATTTACTTTATACCACCAGCTCCCCAGTTATATCATAAACCTAAATGAGAAGAATCGGCTACTGAGTAGTGCCGTGATAAGGTAGTCCTAGTAGCACAACATGTCTAGACATGTTTTGCTACTGCTAGTCGCCGTTATCTCTCCTGAGTTCGATTTTCATTTGGGGCAGATGCCAATGTCATAGGAAGTGGTTGTTGTGTTGATGTCTATGTGTACGAATCAGTAATGGCAGAAACCATTGCAAATAAATTTTAAAAAGTAAGAATTAAAGTAAATAGAACTAAATGGAAACACAAATTTGCTTCTTGGCAATACAAGTTGTTTACGTTTACCTACATTTTATGAAGAAGATTCGAGTAATCTGACAAATAATAATTTAATATGTATAACAAATGAATGTGAAATACAGAACTTAAAACTTAGAATATATAAGCGGTTAGTAACATTTCGTGACATAGTTTTGAAAAATATACAGTAGCAAGTGAATGGTCGTTTTCTGTGCTGATAATAAGTCACGTCTTTGAGTAATTGTTTACAACATTTATATTTACAAAGTTTTTAAATCTCAAGGGGGCGTAACTAACTGCATTATTAAAGTATTTGTATAAAGTACTAATTTAAAAAATAATCCTGACCAGAAATTTCTATTCTCGGTCGATTGTGCACTAATTTACTCAAAGTTATCTCATAATTTAATAGTTAGTGTCAAAGTGCAGACATACATACCATAAAAGAGAATTTTAAGTATTACATTTAATATAGACTTCCGAGAATTTCCTCGAGCAACATTTGAAAATGAAAACATTCTTACTTTAGTATCTATATATCTTTACAAACTATTAACTTATATCCACACAAACAAAAAATAGATTACCAATATGTAAACATCAACATGCCAAACGTAATAATACGGATATCTACATAAATAAATATAATCTAACATCGTACAGAAAATCACCCATTTGTGCTGACAGCTATTGTTACAATAAACTACCACCAAATATTACAAATTTAAGTGAAACAAATAAATTTAAAGTTGAGCTAACACGCCGTTTCTTATCTCAAATTATTATACTCTTCGCAAATACAAAACGAAGAGTAGGTATACTGAATTCAATCGGCACATTTCTAAAACCGGTAATATTACTCGTAGAGAAAAAACTTCATATTACTGTGTTAATGATCGAATTTTGAACAACCAAATATCCGCCCGTCCGTCTCTTTGTCTGGCTATCTGTCTGTCCGTCCGTCCGTCCGCCCGCCCGTCCATCCGTCGATCCGTCCGTCACGTTTCTTATTTTAAGCACAATAACTTAAGAACAAAAAGTCCAATTGTATTGAAATTTGGATAGTAAGATAGTGTTAGCTAGAGGAAGAATCCTATTGTTTTTGAACAAAATCGATCACTAAATAAAAAAGTCCTTAATTATTTAAATTAAAAAATGTCTAAAAGTAATATTATTCACAAAAACACTGCGAAGGTTATCCTATAGAATGTGCAACAATTAAATAAAAAGTGCAGTAAGTCGGCGAAAAGCATAATGGTTAACTTGTTTTTATGCCTTATAGGATTACAATTTCTTTTGACTTGTATGCTATTTGACACTAAATAGCTATACTGTACCTATTTAATCTTCAATTCGCACTCTGTACGAACATGTTACTGTATATATCGCAGTACTGTCCCATGTATGATGTCCATGTACAACATACATGCACATATTTCACATACATTGTATGTACTTATATGGGTATGAATTCAAATATAATATTTGTATATCTGTGTATGTGTTGATTCCTTATGCTTACTCGTATAGGTACGTATAATTATGTGTGATATTTCTAAACATATTTTTAATTATATTTTAACTTATTCTATCTCATGTAATATTGGTCAAAGGAACGAGTATTAAAACTAGCATTCCATCAGCCATGATTTATCCAGTGCCAAAAATTGAGGGAAACATTTTGAATAATCAAAACTTGCGCTTTATCATCTCCAAACGATGCCAACATGATTAGCGATACGAGTGTGATAGTATTTGAATATTGTGTTAAAGTATTTTGATGTTTGTGGAAACTACGTGAGGTGCATTATTATTATTATTAATGATTCACCACTTTACCATCGCACTTGCATACAAATCACAAATACTGTTAGACGCCATTTTTAACAAAATTGTCAATCGCGTCCAGTGATGGCTGACAGATGTAAGAGTTTAATCGCTCCGAGAGTCGCCATCTCTATTCTGAAATGTGGCCGATTCCCTCCCTTATCATACTTACATGCAGGTACATAAAAACCATGAAAGCCTCTCTGAAAACTTGAGCCGCTCGGGTATGAGCCCAGGTCAAGTGCAAGACACGCGACCATTGCCAACCACATTACTGACTCGATTTGAATCAGTGTGTATTTCTTATTTCCTCTTTTACAATTAATTTATTTCTGTCTTCTAACAGTCGATCAGTTATGGTGTGAGGTGGCATAAATTAAAGCTCCCTTGCAGATTTTTTTCTGCACATAATGTAGAATCTAAATAGTTACCTGTCGTTTAGTTACAAATTGTCTAGGTTTTTCTTCTTCTAAATAAGGAATATGGATAAAACACTTTTTATATTGTGGCATAATGCAGGGAACGTATGGCTCAAATAATAACTACTTCTCTTAAGAATGTGGAAACTTTCACTATAAAGTGGTTAACACATAGCTTAGATTCTACTTCGATAGATCATGTATGCGATGGAATTAGGCAATGACTCGACTCTCGAAAAACCCCATTCAGACGGTTCGGTTTTTGTCGAACTTCTGTTGATCTGCAAGTAATCGAAAGTATGGGTGCAGATGATCAAGTGAAATTACTTCAACATTGGTTGTAAAAATGACGGCAAATGAAATGGTTAATGCATACCAATAATTTTGGATGATTTAAAGGGAGACCTCATGAAAATCTTGCTGAAAGAGAAATTACAAAAAAGCACCATTCTTCGATTCAAAATTTGATACTAAGAAGGAATAAATTAAGCGTAATAAATAATCTTATGAGAGAATTGGCTTTAGAGGCTGCAGAAGAGTACAGCATCGTTTGAATCTAAAACAGGATACCAGTATGATAGAAAAAGCCTCAGCAGAGATAAAACTGTAAATAACATTGAGATACTTAGCAACATGACATTGCTCTTGTAGATTCACTCGCCTATATACATGGTACCAAAAATTAAAATCCATAGGAATCACTTATAAAACCATTACATCGAGAAATTGACATGTTTCGTCGGTAGGAAATTTTGGTTGCATTGATAAAAATTGGTTCACCTCTTGCTTGGCTAGTTTGATTCGCATTCCCCTCACTCGATTGACAAGTTGATCAATAAAAATCGAACCATCTGAACGTACCTTAAGAACCTAACAACTGTACATTAGGTAGCAATAGAATCATTAGGCGTTTGAATTCGCACATTGAGGATCAGTTAACGTAGCTGACAATGCCCTCTGATTGAACCAGAATATGCAAAATATACTATATCTAATTTTTATTAAGTCAAGTATGAGGAAGACACTTTGTTTTGTTATTTAATTATAGAGTGTGTTTGAATAAACTCGAAATCTGAGGAAGCATGAGCTTGCACAAAATTAATGATGTTTGTTTAAATTATCAAATTAAATAATGTAACCGAAATCACTTTCTTTGTTTTCTTTTTCCAACTACAAAGTTCAGATAAGAACACTTATCTTTTTATACATTACATTAGCAACTAGACTTGCGATAGCGTAATAAGACCAACGGAGGTTACGAAGCAATTATAAATTGTTAAGCTGTTTATAATTAGTAGCCACACGCATATTTTTTTTGGACCAAAGATAAATAATGGTCCATTTAATCGGAATTGGTCCAAAACAAGTTCAATAGATATGAATAATTAGTAAGTCCTAATTGTAATTAACCATTTTCTGGGAGTAATAATTTCAAAAATCTTCCATCCCTCTGGTATTTATATCTCAAGAAATTTGATAGTGCCCTCGAATAACATTGCATAACCTACAAACTGTGACTTACGATAACAAAAAATATTTAACTATTTATGCAACAATCCTCGTGTTATTCACCTAGCTGTCACATTGGGTTTAATATTATTCGTCAACCATTAAGTAACATATTTAATTTACAGCTTAGCCTACATTAATCGAATACAACATAGTAGGTAAAGAAAATCATGGACGTACGTCGAGAAACTTCCTATATTATTTTTTATGCATAGACTTTTATTTATCTAGTAATGGTAATAGCAATTAAGTTCATTTGAGAATATTTAATTTTCATTTATTGATGGTAAATGCAGCTATTTTTCTGTCTTCCCTCTCTCTCTCACTTTATTTTCTTCTCTTTCTATCATGCAAATGTAATTTGTGTGTACTATGTAGTTAGTGCAATCAATGAAGCATTTCAGTTCAAAATACTTTCTAACAGATCGAAATCAAGTGAAACCTTTTCTAGTATGAAACAATTTTTTGGCCACTTAACAACCGACCCCATAAATTGGCCTAGCCCATATGTGACTATTATACATAGCGTCTCATTGTGATATGTGGCGTTTTTGCTCAGGGTTTCGGGTATTTATCTCCCCAAGGGCTAGATATATGAGGTAAAATGGTAGAGTAGTCAACTTTTGATTACTATTAACCATTTACAATTAGAACCCCCCTAAAGTCGTCCAGACCCAGTATGCAACCATTATATGACGTATCTCATGCGGTATGTAGACGTTTTCACTCCATATTTATTGTCAAGTTCAAATATGACTAGGAAATGAAATGCAGCCAGAATGTTGGGGGTGCAAATATTTCAACAATTCTTGGATTCCAATCAAGACTGAGAAACCACCAGCTCCAAAAAATTTGTTGCAAATAATTTTCTGCAATTGTAAGGGTAAATGTAAGAGTTGCAGTTGCATAAAAGCCGGACTGTACTGCTCAGCAGCTTGCACAATGCAGCAGTCAAACATGTTCAAACGTTGACCCATCCCTTTTAATCGCAGATAATGTTGATATGGAAGGGAATGAAGTCGACAACGAAGAAATCGAATAAACTTTATTAAGAAATGCTAATAAATGTTTTCATTTAAATCTTAATTCAATAAATTATTTTACAATATAAAATATGGTTAATTTTGTATTTATTAGCCTATTAAAAGGTAAAGTTTCGTTTATTTCAGTTCTTAATCTTCAGATTCGTAATCATCGACCCCGAGAAACCCCGAGTACTGAGTTTGGTCTAAATACCTTGATTTTTACAACTATTATAATTTTATGTCCGCCATATTAGATCCGCCATCTTGAATGTTCAAGTTTCGTCAACAAATTGGTAATCAACGACCCCAAAAATCCCCAAGTACAGTGAATACCATGATTTTTACAACTTTTATCATTTTAAGTCACCTGATTAGTCTGCCTGATAAGTCCGCCGACCGCCATATTCGATCCGCCATTTCGAAAAAAAATATGTTGACATTGGATTCACATTCAGCGATCCAGAAAGCCCTTAAATACTTAAAGGGAGCCTTCCAATTCAATTTAGTCGCATTTTATAGTTTATGCAAAAAAAAGATGAAAATTTATGAAAGTTGAGTATTTTACGAAACTTGTTTTCAATTTCCCTAATTCTCAGGGTAAGAGCAAGTCCTTTAATAATATAGACCTTTGTATTTTTGGCATAAAAAATATGATAAAAAAGGTTTCATTCGATTTCAATCTGTTAGAAAGTTTTCTGAACTCAAGGCAGTTTTTTTGCTTCATAGACTGCACTAAGTGTTTAAGAAGTAGAAAAAAAAACAATAAGACGAAAACATGTATTGTCAATGCTTCGACTGGCTAATAACATCAATACTTTGGTAGATTTAGATTGGTCCCTACCTCTTAAAAAATATTATAAACTGATCAACACACACAGTAATTTTTATGTATAGTTGTTATAAGTGTATTTATATGGGTGTATATATATATGTGTATATGTATATGTGTATACATTTTTTGTAGATTTACTTACTCGTAGTTATGTTGAAATGCTATTTACTGTCCTTGTAATTAGGCCGATCAGGCCTGTTTGGATATTGCACAATAAATAAATAAATAAATGTAAAAAGGACCAAAAAACAGCAGCAAAATGGGACGTCGAGCAAATTGACCAAAATGGCAACTTGTCATCTGCTGAACTCCGTATACCAAAATTTACACAAAGGTAAATATGTTGCTTTCCTATCATCTGATTTATCAAAAGCGTTTACTACAATAAACAAGGATTTTCTAAAATATTATCTCCTATATCAGGGGAACCGTGTTATTTTGAGTAATATCAAGCATGAACTTGAGTGATGAGTAAAACTAGAAGAATACAGTCGGTGTTAGAAGAATTGCTGTTTGAAGTTCCCAAAGATTCCATCTTGGGACCCTGTATGTTGTGTGTCCGTGGCTTGCTCAGTCACACAAGCAATACATATTTGTATTTATTTGCAGAAAACTTCACAGTAACTTTGTCGGTCAATACACCTGAGTATCAGGAGGCAGTGATAATGTTAACTACTTGAAATATGTATTGATTGTCAATTATTGTCGTTCGGTCTTCAAATAAAACACATTGATAATTAGCTCAATTACTTAAACAATTATAATTTATTTAAGGTGGCCATTCTCTAGAAAAAGACATCCGAAAGGGATGTATTTATTATTTTTGCCCATAACTTTTTTCTTAGTACGTATATTTAAAATAATATAGGAGTATCTAAGTAGAACCATAACAAGAGTATTACTATGAATTTTCACTCAATAATTTCAGTGGTTTGTAAAATAGCTGGATTTAAAACTACGAAATAGGAAGATTAACATAATTTTTAAATTTAAATCCATCTATTTTGCAAATCACTGAAATTATTAAGTGAAAGTTCATAGTAATAGTCTCGTTATAGTTCTACTTAGAGCTACTATTATAATTTTTTTAAATATACACACAGAAAAAATAGTTATGGCCAAAAATAATAAATATTCCCCTATCAGATGTCTCTTTCTAGGGAATGGCCACCTTAAACAACTACATTTTGCTATAAATTTGTAACAGCGTTACATTTTTTAAGTTCACAAGTTAGTTATTATACTGCGAAAAACGAAGAGTATATTGCATTTGATCGACACATTTCTAAAACCCGTAATATCGCTCGTAGATGAAAATATTTCATATCACTGTGTTAGTAATTGAATTCTGAACAACTTTCAAGATATCCTTCCATCTATTTGTCTGAGTATCAGTCTGTCCGTCACTTTTCTTGTAAGCATGATAATTTAAGAATTACAAGTACCATTGTATTGAAAGTTGGAAAGTAAGTTAGTGTTAGCTAGAGGCAGAACCCTATTGTATTTAAACAAAACTGACAAATAAATAAAAAAGTTGTTAATTATTTGAATTGTTTAAAAATTCTGTTATGTAATTTTTGAAAAAGATTACCACAAGTCTTCTAAAACACGTAAAATTTGACTTAAGACTGTTGACAGGACTTCTAACGAGCTGTTGCCACTCATGTTAATGTGGGCAAGGAAGAAAATGATAAATATAGATAATGTGATACTGCAACAGACACTGCGGAACACATACTTTGCGAATACAAAATGGTAATCCGCATAGTAATCTGCATTATGCTAAAGTACCTAGAAATGGCGGAATTAACGTCTGAAGGCATAGCAAAATTAGCTCCCAGGGTAATTACTATCTTTGTAAAACCTTGGGAGTTCTGCGCAACAACTGAATGTAAGGTAATTGACAAAAGACCGTATAGCTTCAGAGCAGATAATGCAGACAAGATATTTCATCGTTTCTTAAAAAATGTTCACGTTTTTCACATTTTATGAAATTTACCTGTTAATATTATCACATGTTTCCACCCTATAGCAAATCACCCTTTAAAATCCATGGGTTCAAAAATTATAACAAGAGTTAAACACTAACACACTTTATTGAATAACTTACTGAAAACTTCACGATACTTTTATTAACTAAAATACACATTTACTGATTAAGACAAACTTTAACAATGCTTATTAATTGATATTTGCACTCTACTATTCTCTCTGTAACACTTCGGACTTACCTAACCTCAATTTATTTAGAACTTTTGCGCGTGTTTGCGTTGGCTTATATACTCTACGAAAGGCATCTAGAAGTCTTATTATTACATTAATTACTTTTACCTCAGCCTTGTCCAGTTTTTCTTCAACCCTATCTACTTTTTCTTTGACCACATTTACTTCCATTTTCTCACTGCCCATATCTTATTTAATTTCATTTTTAATTCCTTCTTCGACTGTAAATAAAGCATTCTGTTGTGTCTATAGCTTTCTTTAACTCGTTTCTTTTTTTATGCTTTATTTTAAGATCGTCCATGATGTTTTTCAATTCTTCTTGTCACTTCTCTTCTTCTTGTTTTTCCGGTTGGCGTTTTAGTTCTTTGTCTTGTCGCCTTCTTTCTCGTTCCTCTTCCTGGCGTTTCTTCCCTGTTCCTCTTTCTCTTCCTGGCGTTTCTTTCCTTGGTCTATCATCATTTTTTGGATTTATGCCATTGTGACAGAAGAAAATTTCTAGGAGCATTCTATATTGATAACCAGTTAAGATTATATTCGGTTGTGACCAAACGCGTCACAACACTAAAGGTAAAAGCTTTTACAAACACTTAATAAATCCATGGTATATACATTTGTTTTTTAAATATTTCTCATTATAAATTCAAAGGCCATTTAGATTAGATTATAATTTTTAAATTTGATATTGTTATTTGTAAATTAATTTTGATAATTACATTCCAGATTAAATTTGTTAATAAAATTTATATTTGTTCGTTCAACATTTAGTTTGATTTATTATTCGCTTGCGGTATCTTGATCGTTGAGCATAATTGAACCGAGTGAACCGACTTTCACCCTGAGAAGAGTCAACCTATTGAGTACAGGTAATCATGTTAAAAATATTCTCTGGTGTGTAATTTTAGTAGATGTTAGACTTCTTGGCGCCCAATATGAGTGTGTAATTTTAGTAGATGTTAGACTTCTTGGCGCCCAATATGAATTTCCTTTGTTAATTACAAATTCGTTTTATTTCAAATTAACTTTCAAATAAAATAATCACACACTACTATAGAACATAGAGCAATATATCTACGCAATATGTGTATACTGTTTGTCCCTGAATAAGTTTACCTCATGTGAAATACGTTTTGTCTTGATCTGCCATATTATTAAATGCATCAAAAATTGTTAATAAAATATTAATTAAATATTATTATTATTATTATTACTATTTTTTTTTGCGTTAGCGATGCTGGACAGTTCTCCCGTGTCTCCGATATTCTCACGGGGGAAGCGCCAGCGAAGTATCTACAACCACTCCCCACATCCCGCAGGGTTAGTGGTTGTATATTCCAGAATCGTGTGCACTAAGTAGACGCAGGGACCCCAAGACGACTGCCTTCTGCATTTGGCCTGCCAATCATCCGGCTGATTTTTGGCAGGCCGATATGGTCTTCAATGCTGAAAGCAGCGTAGGCCTCATCCCACCGAGAACGCCGATTATCAGGACGACCATCTTGACCGAGTAGTCTGGGTATAGCGCTCGGAGCTCATACCGGAGATCTCGGTATTTAGTCCGTTTCTCCTCCTCCTTCAAGGTGATGTTTGTCTCGGCAGGTGCCGAGAACTCGATGACATACATCACCTTGGTCTGGTGGCCGAGGAGGACTATGTCAGGCTTGTTGGCTTGAATCAGCCTGACGGTCGGGAACGAGTAGTTCCAATAAATTCGGCACTTCTCGTTCTCGACAACGGACTCGATCTCTCCGGGAACATAAGACGGCACTGGTGTTTGGTCTACCTCGTACGAGTGCCGAAGATGGTAATACAGCACTCGTAAAGCCGCGTTATGTCTGTGGATGTAGGCCGAAGTCGCGTAAATCGGACATGCAGATAGTAAATGCATGAGCGACTCCGGCGCCTGATGGCAGGTCCTACAATTTAGGTCGGGGACCTCTACACCCATAACACGACTGCGGCAGACCAAGGTGTTAATAACACCATCTTGGCAGGCCACAATGAATCCCTCGGTCTCCGACTTTAGCCCTGCTGACCTCAGGAATGCGAAGGTCAGCTTTGTCGATAAACCCAGTGTCTCTATGTTGTTGTAGAAGACTCCATGCATGGGTTTATCGACGTGCTGCCTGAACAGATTTCTCTGCTCGGCAGCTTTAATTTGGGTTGTCAGGCGATTTGGCGGAAGATCAGTTACTGACTGTGCATCAGCACCTCGCCTGCCTCTTCGCCTGAAGTCGAAAACGAGACCGAGATCATCTGCGGCCCTGCGTGCTGCCTTAAATAAAAATCCGCCCACTCCTACGGTTTCATGATCTCTCACTAACCGCAGGAGTGGATCTGAGCTCCTCAAGATGTTACATGCCATACTCAGCGCTACTCTGCCATGCATGCACTCCAGGCTCAAGAGTCCTCTGCCCCCCGTTGACGTGGGAGGTACACTCGAGGAACGGACCATCTAGGATGAATGCTTCTGTGAATATGCATCATCTTGCGGGTATCCCTATCCAATTGACGCAGCTCATCTACTGTCCACTTGACTACTCCAAATGAGTAGAGCAGAATCGGAACGGCAACTGTATTAGTCGCAGACACCTTGTTCTTTCCCGAAAGTTCGGAAGACCAAATCTTTCGGAGTCGGTGTCTGTACTTGCCGCGGAGAGTGTCCTTAATTTGTTTTACGTCCTGGATGTGATGTTGTTGCACACCCAAGTACGTGTAGGTCTATCCGGCATCCAGATGTCTTAGGATGCTTCCGTCTTCCAGCTGCGCATCTTCAGGGAATAGCCCGCATCGTCCTCTCTTGAGGTGGACGGCTGCACATTTGTCCAACCCAAATTCCATGCCAATAGCCCGCGTGTACTCTTGGACCACCCTAAGAGAGTTTTGGAGTTCGCCCTCTCCGGAGGCATACAGTTTTAGGTCATCCATATAGAATAAATGGGTGACCTTGTACCTCCGGTTGCTGGGTGATCCACAATGGTTACCGCGGGTTTGACGTAGTTCTACAGACAACGGCAGCAGTGAGATGATGCAGAATAGGAGAGGACTGAGGGAGTTGCCCTGGAAAACTCCTCTCCTAAATGATACCGGCTCTGTAGAAATCCGCTGAGCACCAGATGTTACGGTGAAGCGGGTTCTCCAGAGTGGCATCAGTTGTTCAATGCATCTCACTATTGGGGCGGGTACCGCAAGGCATTGGAGCAGGTGTAACAATAATGCATGTGATGTTGTATCGAATGCCTTACGGTAATCGATCCACGCCATAGATTACGCTTGTATTGCATAGAATCCTGAGCAATACAGCAGTCTATCAATAGGTTCTCTTTGAAGCCTGCCACACCTTTTTTACTGCCTCGCTGCTCGTGTATCTCTAGGAATACAGGCTCAGCTGACCTCAAAGTTATTATTATTATTAATATTATTACTATTATTATTATAATTATTATTATAAGCTGTTTAAAGCATATGAGAACATAACTAAGTTGTAATCTCCACCGACACGGTATGCGGCAGTCTCTGTGTATTATGTAGAGAGTACGCTTGGTTACGCTGTCTAGATTGTACTGGATTCGATCCCCATCACTGGCGATGTCGATGGGTAATGAACATATTCTACGTTTTTTCAAATAGGATAGTTTTGACTTTGGATTTGGGGGTTGTCTAATATACACCCTAGTATCACAGTTATTAATAATCCGATTTTCTTCAAATTCGGGTGGTAATTATATATTGGAAAGATGAATTATTTGGCATAGTAAACATTTTTATTTTTCATTGGCGTGCGGTTTTAGGGGCTAAAAATAAGTCGATTTTTCGGCAAAAGGGTATTAGGGCTTATTTTAGACAAATTTTTCTGTCAAATTTGTATTCAGCATGTCCAAAAACCCTTAATCCATATTCTCCATGATCTCAAAAACAGATTATGGCAGAAACGAAATATTAATTAATTTCTTTAAAAAAATAAATAAGTTTTTGCTGTAACAAGCCTAAAAACAATTTATTTTTATAATTTCTGGTTTCCTCAACATAACCACCTTCCAATGATACCACACCGTTTGTCGTAAATGTTACCTCGTCACTAAACATAACGTTCTTTAAAAAAATCTGTCGTTAAGATAGTTAACTTACAACCATAGGCATTAATCAAAAATGCTTTGAACAACAAGATTGTTTTGATATTTTTCGATTCACAGGAATTGCCAAAAGTTAAATAGTGTTATTTAATTTATCAATCTTACTGATAATGTCAGAAAATCGGAGAGTGGTTCTTACAATTCAAGAAAAGGTTGAAATTATCCGCTTAATTGGTGATAATGAAAGATCTACGCTTCAGGTTGCTCGAATATTTAATCAACGTCATCGTGATCGAGCACCAATTTGGCACAAAACCGTTGGTGACATCAACAAACTGTTTCCAAGAACCGGAGCCATTTCCAAGAAAAGACAAAGAAGGTACAATTTAAATGTACGACAATATCTATCAGAATTTCTCAACAATCCAAATGGTAGTATAAGGGCAGTTGCGAGAACACTAAATTTAACCAAAAATAAAATATGGAGGTGTTTGAAACGCAATAGGATTAGGGCATTTAAACCAAAATTTTTGCATACTCTCTTAGAAGGTGATTTTGAACAGCGGTTTGAATTTTGCCTATGGTTGCAAGGTAACTATCTTAACGACATATTTTTTTAAAGAACATATTGTTTAGTAACGAGGCAACATTTACGTCAAACGGTGTGCAATCTAGTCAATATTATAGATATCGGGCAGCCGAAAATTTCAACTTTGTAATTAACTGTAAAAGCCAATACAGTGAAAAAGTTAACGTGTGGTGTGGCATATTAAATGAACAAATTGTTGGCCCCTTTTTCCTGGATAACCTCAACGCAGAAAATTTTCTACATTTTTTACAAAATAATTTAGATGATTTTTTTTGGAAACGCCTGTAACACAGGGAGAAAATATATACTTTCAGTTAAATGGTGCCCCGGCGAACAATTCTCTGATAGTTAAAAAAATTTTAAGTGCAAATTTCCTTATGAAGTGGATAGGTAGAAATAGCCTTTAAAACCGTGGCCCCCTAGATCGCCTGATATTAACCCTCGTGACTTTTTTCTATGGGGGTACTTGAGAAATAAAGTGTATGCTACTCGGCTGCGTAACAGATACAAGAGCGTTGCCGTAGGATTAGGCAAGCGTGTCAAGAAATTACTCCCCAAACTTTAGAAAAGTAATTGTTAACGGTTAAGAAGGGTTGTTGAAAAGTGTATTTTATTGGAAGGTGGTTATGTTGAAGAGACGAGAATTTAAGAAAAAGTTGTTTTTAGATTTGTTATAACAATTAAACAAAGTTATAAAAAGGCAAAAAAAGAATTTTAAGAAATTAATTAAGTTTTCGTTTCTGATATAATCCGTTTTTGAGATCATAGAGAGTACGAAGTAAGGGGTTTTTGGACATGCTAAATCCAAATATGATAGAAAAATTTATCTAAAATAAGCCCTATTATGCTTTAGCCAAAAAACCTACCTTATTTTATCCCCTAAAACCGCACGCCTATGAAATATGAAAATGTTTGCTATGCCAAATAATTCATTTTTCCAACATATAATTACCACCCAAATTTGAAGAAAATTGCATTATTAATATCTGAGATATTAGGGTCGATTTATGAAAAGTGGGACACACTGTATGTAGTGTCTTATATTGTCAAATTTGACAAGATACATGAATATTCTGAATCTCTTATCGGTGAAATATTTTTTTCTCGAAATCGGGTGGTTTTATCTGTACCAAACAACGATACCGTTTATTTTTACAATTAAAATTTAAAAGTGTTATTTAAATATTGTCTAAATGTTATTTGTGGCATTATCTTAATTTTTTTTTTCCTTTTTCAATTCTTTGGGACTTCCTGCCACATGTATGTTTTCTTTCTAAGCGGTGCTAGGGGAATCTACAAAATACATCACAATTAACCAGTATGTTACTGGTAAAAAACCTCTACGCCTGTGACGTTTACGTCAAAGGATCAGTTAAAGGTTGGTGTTTTATAAATAAACAACACAAATAAGTATAAAAACTTGAAATTAAATATTTCGCTGACGTTTCGGAAATCTAATCTGTTTCCTTTTTCAAGGACATAGAATAAACTGGGACTCGGCAAAAATTTTAACAAAAGAAGCAGATAGCAAAAAAAGAAAAATTAAGGAATCCGCGATAATATTATTGAATGAGGATAATTGCGTGTCGAATTGTTCCGTAGATGTCTGTACAACTTGGCTGCCAATGTTAAAAGAAGAACTTCACAAACTTAACATTGTATAGAAACTAAAAAACTGTTAACTATATCAACAGTTCTATGTAAATAGTAAGTATCTATGGATATTGAATATAACAAACATTCTTAGAGCTGTGTATTTGTCATACACAGCAAAAAAGATTTTTCAAAAAAAGCCTTGAAAAAGGAAACAGATTAGATTTCCGAAACGTCGGCTAAATATTTAATTTCAAGTTTTTATACTTATTTGTGTTGTTTATTTATAAAAAAAACCAACCTTTAACTGATCCTTTGACGTAAACGTCACAGGCAGGCGTAGAGGTTTTTTACCAGTAACATACTGGTTAATTGTGATATATTTTGTAGATTCCCCTAGCACCGTTTAGAAAGAAAACATACATGTGGCAGGAAGTCCTAAAGAATTGAAGAAGGAAAAAAAAGTGTTATTTAAAATTTCAAAAGTCTAACTATGCTAATGTTTAACTTTGAGGGTTTACAGGCCCAAGGAGAGGCCTCATAGAAAAAAATTACAGTTACATTTAATGTTAATTTAACCCAAACTATACCCTGAAATATTGTTTCAAATTTCTGAGATGGCTTGTATAAATTTTCTTTTTTCTTTCTATTTTACTTATAGCATAATTTTTACCTTTGATTTTTTTAATTATTAAACATTTATTTGACTGGTACAATCGTCACGTATATATTAACAATCAACAACGCTTGAACGTTTCCTCACGATACTAAGAAATTGTACTGAAAGCATTACATGCTCTTTGTTTTGGCATATTTATAAGAATATCATCTGGATGATGTAGCGAGTCATGTATTCAATTAGATATAATGTTGCATCAGATTTGGCTCTACTCTGCGAACATACTTATCTAAAGCATACAATTAATTTTTAACACAGTATTTATTTTCGTCGCAATTCTTGTTTTGAACGATTAGTTTGTTGTATGTGCCATTGCGATTTTAAAATGCGAGCTGTATACAAAAATTGACTTATGCCTAGAGGTAAAAATGATGCAAAACATGGAAATAATGTCGTGTAATAATAATTTATTTTATGGGTAATTTTATAGTGATAGGTATCATCTTCAGTTTATATATGCCTGGCTCCATCCACCAAGGGGTGGAAACCCCACATAAATCGAAAAATTTAATACCCAAAAACTATTTGACATTTTTGAACCATAGTGAACTAATTTTGAAATCACTCTTTATAAATCAGAAGTCAAAATTTAAAATTCTAAATAGCCCAATATGGTGCTTGAAAATATTTTGTAAAGCAAGCTCTTTAAACGTGCGAAGAGAATATGCATCTAGCTAACGCATTGTATTAACAAAAAACAGTATTTTAGATATCTTTTAATTACTGGCTAATTGCATACCATGGCGGATTTTATGATTTTATTGATTATTAGCATTTTTACGTAAGTGTCATAGTTCAGTTAAGCTAAGCGCTTCGTCCTATAAACGTTTCTAGGTCGTTTTTAAATGTCCATGCCTCTACAACGATTAATTCTATATTAATAAAAAATTAAATTCACTGAGGTTTATCAATTAAAATCGCATTTCTCGTTCTAACTTATATAAAAAAAACCGTTTCCTAAGGAATCACTGCTTCCACATTTTCCGTCAAAATCTGTTTAAAGTAGGGTTGCGACGATTTAAATCAATTTGGTTACACATATAAAACAAAAGTTACCTTCTTAAATGTACATCATAAATTAGGTGCCTACTTAAAAGTAGAAACATGAAGTAAACAAATTAAACAGAACCAACTGTAAAAGAAAATAAAACATGATTTACTCCAAAACAAAAATTTTAAATTAGATTAATTATTTTAAAGTTTGTACAAACTAATTTAGCTGCTTTTTCGGTCCCTAAACGATTTCGAATCTTAGAATTAATCAAACCAAATGTTGAAAATATTCTCTCAACCGAGGCTGAACTAGCTGCAGCAGAAAATAATTGCTTGATAATCGGGAATAATTTGTCAATAATATCAATATTTCTTTGGAATTTCCACCAGTCCAAGGGTTTTGGGTTTTTAAGAATTTCTTCATGAAACATAATATCGGCAAAAGGCTCAGAAATTTAATAATCAGTGGTAGTAAACCACTTTCGGGACATAATTCATTAACAGCTTCTAAAGCATGATACTTTTCGCTTTGTTTGTTTTCGTAGGGTCTAGATTGAAGGCTAGCAAATGGTATGAGGTGATACACTGGTCGTATCGGTATCTAAATATTTGCATTTGCAATAAGGTAATTTCAGTTTCGTCTAAATGCGACCCAATTATTTTAAGTTGTTCTACGACGAGTGACAAAATTGCATCGTTGCAACAGATATAGGTTTTAGTAGTGATAAGTAATCTTCAGCAGTTCTTTTTAAATAAATGTTTGAAATTTTCTGTCTTACTATGCTCTCAATTTCATTTTTATGTTCCTCGCTAATTTTGAACGGTGTGGGCCATGATTTAACGAAACCCTCTAAGCAGTCGGCAAGTGAGTTCCATCTTACGTTAGAAGGTAAAGTAAGTTTTTTCCTCCTTCTTTTGCTTATGTCGCAGAGGCAAAATGATTGTTTCGGAAGTATTTCACAACGAACGTAACGTGTTCCTTAATTTCACTAATTTCCAAATCCTTACATAACAAGTTTAAAGTGTGTGCAGCACAACCGTAAGTTGTTTAGTTCTGTTGACTCTTTAATTTGGTTTCTCATAGCATTCATATTGGCAGCCTTATCCGTTACAAAACTGCTTACTGTACAGATATAGTAGTCCTCAGAGTTTTAATTTAAGTTTGTTGCAAGTTTTGTTAAATATACAGATGTATGTGGATTTCCAGATGTGTCTATTGTGTTTACTAAAAAGGAAGACCCATTTTCCGTAGTTACAGTTGCATTTATTATTGGTTCATTGTGTATCTTGGACCATCCATCCAATGACAGACAAACTGAATTTGCTGATAAATCTTTAAAACATTTACTTTTTTCTTAGTTATACACTTCATGACTTCATCGAGCAGTCTGTTGGACACATCATGTCGAGATGGTGGTACATATCCAGGTCGTAAAAGCGTTATTGCCTGTTTTACTTCAGGTTGTACAATACACATGAAACTACTGTTTGTCGCATAAAGAGCTCTAGCGATTTGTTTATTTATTTCTTCTTTATTAGACTTCGTCGTACGTATAACAAAAGATGATAAAGATCCAGAAGTGGAGTTAGGCTCTAGTTTTCTTTTTTTACTTAATGGTGTAGAAGATAAGAACGGCAGTGGGGCACTATTTTCCTCTGCATCTTTTTATAACGTGTTCGATTGTTATATTGTTCATTTTTAAATCCAGCTACACACAAACAGGCATAGATACTAATCTTTATTTTTAAAACTAGGAGAGAATGACAAGTTACTAGAGATCTAGAAAACGCACTATATCATTTTAAAAATTTGAATCTAGCTCGTCTCCTGGCATAATTGGCCTTAGTCGCAGAAATAGACCGACGCTAAATATATAAATTAAAAAAAAGGCTCTCTTAATATTTTGTCTTACTAAAAAGTTATAAATATTAATAAAATAACACTATACTTACATTGGACACTGTTCCTGAAGTAGAGGGACCTTCATTATTTGTTTCTGCACTTTCTATATTACGCGAAGCACAGTTTTTCCAATGGACTTTCACTCGGTCCACAAGCCCTTGCATTTCTACTTTACACTTTTTACATGTAGCTCTACTACCACTTTTTCCATCAAGCTACTTGATTTTTCAATAAAATATTGCAAAATAGGATCTTTTTTCCTTCCACTTCTATTAGAGGACATGTTAAAAAATGATTTAGTATTTAAATGCTATAAATATAATCTTCTTCTTCTTCTTCTTTTAGCGGGGCGCCTGGAGGTCGCCGCACTCAGGCCTTGTGGCCCATTGTGGCACCGCTAACAGATTAAGGAGCTCCCCCGTACAGACCGGATTCCAGCCCAAAGGCTGAAATCCTTCCCACGGGAGGACTGCTTATTTCCCCCAGCATTGGAAAGCCAGTGCCGAAGTGTTTGTGCCTCAGGTTCATCAGTCCTGGGCAAGAAGTGAGGACGTGGATGGAAGTCTCCTCCTCGTCCTCACAGAACCTGCAATCGGGGTGGTCAACCACCCCTATTGTGTGTAGGTGTTTCCTAAAAGAGCCATGTCCGGTCAGGAGGCCTGTTACGGCTCTAATTTGCTTTCTGCTTAGACGCAGAAATTGCTTTGTTCTCTCCGGCAAGGGTCCTGAGATTAGGAGCTTCGCTTGCCGGAGTCCTGGATAGGAATCCCAGAGGTCAATGAACTGGGAACGAGTCCAGTTATCTATTAACCTCTTGGCTTAGAATCTAGGGTAGCCGAGAGCCGGCTCCGGACCGAGCAGAGGTTTACGAGAGCCCCTTCTGGCCAGAGCGTCGGCCCGCTCGTTACCCTCAATGTTGTTGTGTTCAGGCACCCAGAGAAGCCTGACCCAGTTTGATGAGCCAAGTTCGCAGAGGGCCTGTTTACAGTTTTGCACCAGTTTTGACTTGGTCCGATTCGATGCAAGGGCCTTGAGGGCCACGTGGCTATCGCTACATATATATATGTGTTTATTGGAGTATTCCTTTCGGATGTTCTCCTGTGCGCAGACTAAAATAGCGAAGATCTCGGTCTGGAATACCGTGGCGAATTTGCCCAGGGCATAGGAAAGCTCAGCCCTGGGCCTTTCCCCAAGTATACCCGCTCCGGTACTTTCCTCTAGCCTCGATCAGTCTGTGAACCAGACAATATCTGCAGGCCTTAGTATGTCCTCGAGTTGTCTCCAGTCTTCTCTTTTCGGGAAGACTACCTCGAAGGGTTGTGCGAAGGAGAAAGAAGGCATCTTGTCGTCACTCCTGGCCTCCAGAAGTGAGTGGGCTTCTATCGCATCAGCTAGTGCCCTTGTGTGACCTGATTGTTCTCCTCCTTTCTTCCACTGACCCCCGCATTCCAGTCTGTAAGCCGCTTTCCGAGCCTCGGCCACAATCACTAGGTGAAGGGGCGCAAGGTCCAGAAGGACCTCCAGAGCTGCTGTGGGGGTCGTGCGTATTGCTCCTATGACTCCTAAGCAGGCAAGTCTTTGGAGTTGTGTTAGCTTCTGTCGTATGGTTGACCTGGTTGTGGCAGGCCACCAGACAACAGAGGCATACGTAATCATTGGTCTAACTATGACAGTATAGTACCACATAGCCACCCTGGGGTTTAGCCCCCATGTTTTGCCAAAGGTTCTTCTACATACCCATAGGGTTGTAGTGGCCCTTTGTACTTGTCTCTCTATATGATCTCTCCAGGTCAGCTTAGAGGCCAGGATGACCCCCAGATACTTCACTGTCCTTGAGATCGTTAGAGTAGTGTTGTAGAGTACGGGTTCGACGAAACCGTCTAGCCTGCGTCTCCTAGTAAAGATGACCATTTGCACCTTTGAGGGATTGACTCTAAGGCCCTGGTCATTGCACCATCTTTGTACGATCTGCAAGGCCCTTTGTAAGAGTCCGCTGACCGTATTTGGGAATTTTCTCGAGATGATGATTGCAAGGTCATCTGCGTAACCTTGCGCAAAAAGATCCTCGTTCTCGAATTCCTGTAATAGGCCATCGAGAACGAGGTTCCATAGCAGAGGAGATAGGACGCCCCCTTGTGGGCAGCCTCTCCTTACTGAAACTTTAACTGCCGTTTCCTCATTGGCAGCTGTTATTTGCCTTCCCGCCAACATGGCCCTCAACCATCTAATGATGGTGTCTTCGATGCCATGATAGGCATATAATCACTTAGACTCACTTTCTCACTTGTTACGCTGCAGAGTAGCAAATAATGGCAATTTTACAATTATAGATACAAGGTACACAATTTCACATTATTCCATTTGTAAGTATAAACAAAAACTATCTTTGTTAATATAAGTACTAAATACATTGTTAATGTCAATTATTAGGATGTTTGTGTAAAAAAATAAATAAAATTCAAAAAAATCATGATTTTCTTTTTTAATAATCGTGATTTTTTTACTTTTTTTTTAAATCATGATTTTTATCAACCCTGGTGTAAAGGAAAACATCTTGACTATAATTGCACTGTAGTATGTAGAAACAATTGACCATAGAATTTTAATCATAATAAGGCAGATGTCATTAAAAAAGTTTGAAGCGTTGGTTCTTAGCATATACGCCAAAAGTTTCTGGAATCTTGTTAGCTTGCTCTACTCATTTTTCCCAGCTTACACCCCCACCCCTTCAACGGAATCATCTCAATCAGATGTTATTATAATACATACATATACCTTTCAAATGAATATTTCAGTTTTATTTCATCAACCTCTCTAATAATGAAGTGGAGGTGAGGGGGTTTGAAAAATATGATAAAGAAATGTGGGACCCTGGTTCCGAGTATATACACCAGATCTCAAGTTTCTCTCTTACCAGCTTGCTTTGCTCATTTTCCCCTATTTACCTCTACTTACCCCCCACCCCTTCAACGGAATCATCTCAAAATATAATCTAGTTCCAGATGTCTTTATAATACATACCTGAATATGTTAATATAATTTTATCGGAGTGGGCGCGATGGAGGGGTTGAAAAATGTTATAAAAAAATCTGCGGCCTTGACTTCTAGTATATACACCAAATCACAAGTTTCTGTACTTTTACCAGCTTGCTTTACTTATTTTCCCCTGTTTAAGGCTATTTAACCCCCAACCTTTCAACGGAATTATTTCAAAATATAATCTAGTTTCAGATTTCGTTATAATGTATATGTGTACCACATTTCAAGTGAATATCTCAATTTAATATTATCAACCCCTTTAATAATTGAGTGGATGCTGGGGAGATGTAGAATATTACAAAAAAAATTGAGGCCTTGGTTTCCAGTATATACACCGAATCTCTTACCAGCTTGCTTGATTCACTTTCCCTTATTAACCCCTATTTACCCCCAACCCTTCACCGGATATGTTCAAAAAACAATCTAGTTGCAGATCTCGTTATAATACATACGTGTATAAAATTTCAAGTCAATATCTTAAACCGTTCAAGAGAAAACGTGCGGACAAAAAAATTACACCGACCGACAGACAAAAATTTTTTGTCGCTCAAATTTAAAATCTCAACGTTTCATGATATTCTAAATCTATTTCAACAAAAATTTTGAAATTTCGATTGCGATTACTATACTTCCAATCCACTACGTGGATGTAGAAGTAATTGTATAGAAACTTTTTTCCTCAAAGATTCTCTTTCAGCTTCAACGATTATCTTTTTATTTTTTATCTCATAATACAATAATGTTCCTTTGATGCATTTACAATTAAATTGTGAAAAATTTGGTTTAATTCAAATGACAATATTTCTAAATTGAAACTCCTAGTTACTGTACTTTTCATAAAATACTTAAATTGCTTCACATTAACATCAAAGATTAAAGTGGGTATTGTATCTTCCTTGTCTCTATTTGATTAATTTGGCTATAAATCTATTGTCGCTGTCAACACCCTCTATCATAATCTTATTTATGTTTGCTCCGTATTTTTTACATCCGCGATGATAATATAATTGAGATAAAATGTCGGGTCGGAACAATAAATCATGAATAGGCTTAATTATGGAGTATTCTAATTATTAAACAGTTTGACATTATGTTCAAAGTGTATGCGATTGAATTAAAAGATATATTTTATAGTCCAGTCCTCAGAGGAATAATAGCATCAGTAGCTGGCAATAAAATCATCCTTATTAGTCCAGCAAAAATAAAGCTAAAATTTTTTTGAGTAAAGTTGAGTCGCCTTTATAAGAATGAAACGTCACGAATTGAAAATTCATATTACCTAATATCGGCTTTGAGATGGGATTTTGTTATTTGCCAATTTTTACAGCGCCACTGGTGATCAGATCACCTCAACCTACTACTATTTGAAATTCTTTGTCGATTAGTACAGAAACCATCGCAATAAAATTGTGGAAAATAAGTTGGCGCCAAAAGAAGGTTATGCAAAGTTATTTTTGCACTACTATTAACATACTTCACACTCGCATTAAAATTCTCTTTGTAAGCAGCATATGAATAATAAAGGTACATTAACCGCGTTAATTCTACCTCTTAATTTAGCCCAATAAGCCATCCAATGGCCTACATCTGACTTTGGAACCTTCAGGTCAATTAATAATTGTCCGTTTACGATTCGTCACTTAATTAATTTTAAATTATGGTATAACATCCACAATATTCAGTGTTTATACTGTTTTACTATAACAGGCGTAACGTGAAAAATATCAGCCTTGAATTTTAGGTCAACGTCCAACATCATAAACAAACTGTTGTCAAGTGACATTATGAAAAATATTGAACAGTGATAAGCCGACATCTGGTCGGAGAATTTTTTTGCATCAAATTGAGATAAAAGGCTGCTTTTTTTCTAATCGCCAGATATATTATGATTCTGAATAAGTGCCTACAATGGCGAAGAAAAATATCGTTTGCTTATTTTTTTAGAGCCAAAATAATTTTGAAAAACAGACTTTATTCGCGATAATTTTTTTTTAAGTTACAGAAAATTGTTTCAGATAAAAGTTGTAAACAATAATGTTATCAATCGACATGTTTTAACTTTTTTTCAAAATAGTGAAATCTAACCACACAATTTGAAAAAGAACAAAGAGACCAGCTTACTCCTTTCAACTCAAAATTTTTTTCGAAAAATAAGTAATTAAAATGAAAATGTAACCAATTATAGCTGAAAGCATTCTCACGAAGGTGATGTGAGCCGATTTTGAAAATATTGCGTTTTGCGTGAAAACCCGGAAAATCGTACACCGGTATACATATTCTTAGAATGAAATTATATGTTGTTACGTCTATTTAAAAGTGAATAATTTTTTGTTTGCTCATAATTGTAATGAAATCATATAAAGAATATGTTTCATTACAACTATAAGCAAACAAAAAATAATTCAAGATAATTTTTTCTGTTTACCAAATCGTATAAAGAATATTTTTTGTATTTGTTACATCTACTTTCGTAATTCAGTTATAAAAAATTTAATATGTTTCTTCTAACTTTTTTTTCATATTGGAAATTTTCAAACATTTTTAAATAAGTTTAGATTCTTTTGAAAATTCCACATTCACGTAGTGGAGTGAAAGTGTAGTAATCATAAATAAAAATTCATTTTTTTTTTCTTGAAATAGCCTTAAAATGTCATAAAACATCGAGATTCTAAATTTGAATAAAAACAGCTTTCTATATGTCTGTCTGTCTGTCGGTAACTTTTCGAGCGTAGAAGAATTTACAGACAAAATTTAAATGCACGTTGTTTTTTAAACACAAATTATTCGAGAACTGCTTGGTCTATCGAAATCCAATAAGAGTATCTTTGTTATTTCTATCGATTTGAAAATTAGTTTTTACAATAATTTTTAAAAATTTGAAAAAAATTAAAAAGTTATAGGAAAATATTTACAAGCACCCCCTAAAACTCTACCTTACAGAAGAGAAGGCTTTACAAAAACATGTAAACTAGTGTTGGGGTCAGTCAACTTGCCCCCCCCCCAGTTATTTTTTCTTCTTCAATTTGCTAGCACACATTGCTTAGACCTAGCACACCCTAGCACAGCCATTTTTAAAGCTAGCATAAATAAAGGTTGTTTTTTTTTGGGGGGGGGTTGACGCTAGCCCCCCCCAGTTATTTTTTGTCTTGAACCTGCTAGCACCCAATGCTTACACCTAGCACAGGCTAGCACAATCACTTTCAATGCTAGCACACCTACAGGGGCGATAATTTACATGGTGTAAAATTTTTCCTCCACCCCAATTTTTTCGTCAGCTCCCCCTCCTCAATTATTTCTTTGTCTTGAATTTGCTAACACGCAGTACTTATACCTTGCACACTCTAGCACAACCACTTTCCAAGTTAACGCTCCTACAGGGTCGTCGATAATATACAGGGTAGAAATTTTGTCCCGCCCACATATATATTATATTTTCTATTAATACTCAGATTACCGTACCAAAAATGATCACATATATAATAGAACATTAATATAGGGAGTTGAAACTTTTTTCTTTGCCCCTATGTACTTTTTTCTCAAATTTGATAGCACACAATGTTAACACCTAGACAACTAAACAACTAATAATTAAATAAATAAATTAAACTTTATTTCATGAATATTTTTTACAATCGTTCTAGTAATATAATAACAACCACAATAATAATAATGACATACTTAAAATATAATACAGTGGTTTTCAAAAAGTTCTCATGATGGAAATTTTTTATTATTGTTTCCATGGAAAATTTAGTTATACCAATTAAATTTGCCTATATTGGGACAAAACAGATTTGAAAACAAATGATTATGTGGCAGTTGTCAACTGTCAAATTTTATGTTTATGAGAAACAATCATTAATAGTCGCCTTGTATTTCGTGTTTCTTCGTACTTCAGTTTAAGAAATGGCTGCCATTTTCCAAGATGGCGTCCATAGCATAATATGAACTAGTGTTATTAATAATATGCTCTTGCTGGACACTGGTAGGTACTGCATATGCAATGTTTCGAATTATTTCCAGTGAAGGATTTTTTTCCTAATATGACTGTGCTAAAAATTGACCAACCCTAGTAGCACAACATATTGGACCAATATATAATCCATATAGGACCAATATATGAATATTCGTCCTATATTCATATATTGGTCTTATATCGATTATATATTGGTATAACATTGGTGCTACTAGGGAAGTAAATTAAGTGAACAATACATAGGCCAGTAAAATTAGGAAATAAAACGGTGTTCTTGACGAGAGACAGCACTGTCCTATTACACTGTTCACTTAATTTACATGGACAACTTTTACCACAATCATATTAGGAAAAAAATTCTTATTTTATGCTATGGCCGTTATCTTGTAAAATGGCGATCATCTCTTAAACTGAAGTATGAAAAACACGAAATACAAGGCAACTTTTAATGACTTTTTTGCATAAGTAATTGGCATAATTCAATTTTCCATGGAAACAATACAACTTTTCCCAACATGAGAATTTGTTGAAAACTACTATATATTATATTTTAAGTATGTCATTATTATTCATTAAATAAAGTTTAATTCATTTATTTAATTATTTAGTTGTTTAGTGGTCTAGGTGTTAACATTGTATGCTATCAAATTTAAGAAAAAAAAGTACATTGGTGCTAACAAAGTTACAACCCTCTATATAAACCTCTCTATTTCAACCCACCATTCCATATGTGATCATTTTTGGTAAGGTGATCTAAGTAATAATAGAAAATGTAATATATCTGTGGGCGGTACAAAATGTCTGCCCTGTATGTTATCGACCCTGTAGGACAATGTGGTTGTGCTAGGGTGTACTAGGTATAAGCATTGCATGTTAACAAATTCAAAACAAAAAATAACTGTGGACGGAGACTTAGGAAAAAATTTATACCCTGTATATTACCGTCCCCATAGGTGTGCTAGCTTTGAGAGTGGTTGTGCTAGCCTGTGCTAGAAAAAGAAACAAGTGAGGGGAGCCGAGCAAAAAATGTACACCCTGTCTATTACCGCCCCTGCAGGTGTGCTAGCTTTGAAAGTGGTTATGCTAGCCTGTGCTAGGTGTAAGCATTGTGTGCTAGCAAATTCAAGACAAAAAAATAATTGGGGGGGGGGGGGCTAGCGTCAACTTGGCGCCCCCCGAAAACAACCCCTATTTATTATTTGCGCGGGAAGATGCTAGCTTTAAAAATGGTTGTGCTAGGGTGTGCTAGGTCTAAACATTGTGTGCTAGCAAATTGAACAAGAAAAAATAACTGGGGGGGGGGCAAGTTGACTGACCCGTTCAGATGGCCTATGACCAAGTTTAAAATATGAATTTGATGTTTTAAGGAAGTTGGAAGATATTGTAGAAAACTTAATTTTATTATCCCCTTTTTGAGGGGAATAATAATTATTCATTTTCGGAAATAAGTTGCTATCATTATTATTGGATGTACTGTCAGTCGAAGAAATATCGGGAAATAAATTTGGATCACCTTGTATTTTCGAATGGGTATTCTAGTGATTATGATGGTGGGAGAAAAGCTAATAATATTGTAAATTGGCTTATGAGGAAGACGGGTAATTCCATGAGTTATTAAAGTAATGATTATACTAAAATATAACAATGTATTAGTATTGGTATTAAACTTTTCAATGAAAATCAAAGTTTTGATGATAATAAGCGCCTAGAGTCGTAATTTGTTAGAAAAGCTGAATGGCAAAAAAAGTGATAAAAAGTAAATAAATCATTTAAATTCATGAAGAATTTGAAAATTTACAGTACCATTAAAATTGCTTTTTATCCCTATTGGGATGATTCAGTTCATTTTCAGCAGAGGGTCGCAAGATGACTCAAATCAAATTTTGACATGTTTTATTTTTCTTTTTTTTTTGCATTGACTAAAGTAAAGGCTAACTACATTTCGAAACACAGAAAGGGCATCGGCTCTATTTTTATTTAGTAGGTAAATTTTAAATATAACATTACATTATTTTTTTGCACCTATATTGCACGGAGAATTAACTCGTTTATTTTAAAGTTTTCGAAAAAACTCTATTCCAGATTTTTTGTCCAAAAAGGTCCGTGCCTTATACTGGTTATAGAAATTGATCGACGGAATAGTTAATTTTCGACTTTTCTTAGGAAGTTGTTCGGAATTTCTAGAATTTATCAAAAAGGTCAAATTTCCCAGGATATGTAGATTCGCTCTTGAATTATCAAATTTCTCACAAACGTCAACTAATAGACCTAATCGAGCCCTACAATTGCCATTTTTGAAAATCAAAATCGGACCTTCGGCCGGCTTCATTTGTGGCCGTGTACCTTCGATCCCACCAAATCTCATCGAAATCGATCAATATTCTGAACAGTTATCATCATGCTTCCTAGCCCAATTTTGAGAAAACCAATTTTTTGCAAAAAAATTCAATTTTTATGTATCTTTCGACATAGTCTCTGGTATATTTATTTGTAGAGCTTTTCCAGCGGCACCATTTCTTTTTTGAAATATTTCGATCCGACTACACGTTAGCGAGTTACTCAATTTTTCCCGAAAAACTCGAAACGTCTATATCGGGTACTTCCGGTTTCCGAACGGAGCCGAGCTTCCGGCGTTAAGGTTTTCTAAAGACCTCCTATTAACCACCCAAGTCTCATCGAAATCCGAAGACGGATTATGGGGACTGGGCGTGACAGACAGACAGACATACCGACAGACCGACTGACCGACGAACGGAATTTTCAAAATTCGCTCTCGAGTCGATAGATATGACTTTCATTTCGATCCGACGTTTCGATAGTCCACCGGAAAAATGCAAAACCTATACTACATTTTTTTTTAATGTAGTAACAAGAAAGTATTGTTTTAAGTCATATACAACAACAATTACGGCAATGAATGTCACAATTACTATAAACATGGAAATTCGAATTATTTTTTCCATTTGATTACTTATTTGTGTTTTTCCTCGCTTTGTTAATCACTTTTTCATGGTATTCTTCATTTATTTAAAGATATGGTTTAATAGATGAGGCACTATCATGTCCAATTATTTTTATTAAATTTTGCTCTATTCCAATTATGCTAAATGTCATTTGACGTAGGAAAAATGAACTGTTCCATTAGTAAATACTTGAAAAAATATGTGGTGATTTTTGGCGTCATTTTGTTAATCAGTCGAGTTTTAATAATACATTTCAAAAGGGATTCAAAATAAATTAGCATAACAAAAGTACAAGCCCCTGATCGAATTAGGTGTCGTCGGTCTCATCGGACAAGACGGATATTACCTAGAAGATTATTATAACTCGATTTGTAATGCGCCCGACAGGAAATGTGCATAGGTGAAATTATTCTAGGCATTGCATTGTCCCAAACAAAATGAGCAGTGGCAGAAATCTATAATTAATTAATACCTTTGGGGATATCACTGTGGTTGTTTTGAGTATATCATTGATTTTAATATAATGCTTTGAGGCGTTTCAAATAATGTTCATTAAAGTTGCCATTCCCTAGAAAGAGACATCCGATAGGAAAATATTTATTATTTTTGGCCATAACTTGTTTTTCTTAGTACATACATCTAAAAAAACATAAAAGTACCTAAGTAGAACCATAACAAGACTGTTACCATGAATTTTCACTCAATAATTTCAGTGCTTTGCAAAATAGCTAGATTTAATAAATCTAGCTATTTTGCAAACCACTGAAATTATTGAGTGTAAATTCATAGTAATAGTATTGTTCTGGTTGAACTTAGGTACTCTTATAGTTTTTTTTTAAATATGCATCCTAGGGAAAACAAGTTATGGCCAAAAATAATAAATATTTCCCTATCGGATGTCTCTTTCTAGGGAATGGCCACCTTAATCGGTGGAATATCTACTAGCGCCGCGGACAGTGGCAGTGACTTTTTTTATTGTGTTGTATGCGTAGATTTGTTTTTTACTTCCATATCCACGTAGGAAGTGGAAGTATAGTAATCGCAAAAAAATTCAAACATTTTTTTTGTTGAAATAGGCTTAGAATATCATAAAACATCGATATTTTACATTTGAGCGGTCTGTAACTTTTTTTGCGCACATTTCTCAAAAACGGTTTAAGATATTAACTTGAAATTTGGTACACATGTCTATCATGACGAGATCTGGAACTTGATTATATTTTGCGCTAATTCCGGTGAAGGGTTGGGGGTTAAATAGATTTAAATAAGGGAAAATAAGTAAAGCAAGCTGGTAAAAGTACAGTAACTTGGGATTTGGTGTATATACTACCTCAAATTTTTTAATAATATTTTTCACTCTCCCCATCCGCCCCTCACTCCATTATTAAAGGGGTTGATAAAATAAAATTGTGATGCTCACTTGAAATTTGGTTCACGTATATTTTATAAGGGCAACTGGAACTAGATTATATATTGAAACATATTCTTTATAGGATTTTGCAAACAGTGGAATATGTTTCATTACTATGAGCAAACAAATAATAAATAATTCATTGTTCTCATTTTTAACTGAATTTACATATTGTAGGGGATCATGTAGATACTAGTTTAACCTGCCTAGCCGTAGGGGACTATGTTGGATGCTAGTGTTATAATGAGAATAGCAAATAAGAATTTTTACTTGTTAGCATAACCAGAAGTCAGGTTATCGAAAGAATGCAAAGATTTATATAATTTACTTTTAAACATAGATTATATATTGTGATGATCCCGTTGAAGGATTGGGGAGTTAATTAGGGGTAAATAGGGGAAAATAAATAAAGCAAGCTGGTAAGAAGGCATAAACTTGGGATTTGGTGTATCTAGTAGAAGCCAAATCCTCAGATTTTTTCATAACATTTTTGCAACCCCTCCACCACGGCCACTCCATTTTAAAAGTAGCTGATGTAATAAAATGGCGGGATTCATGTGAAATTGAATACAAGTACGTATTATAAGGACACTTGTATCTACATTATTGGGATTTGGTGTATATACTAGAAGCTAAGTTCTCAGACTTCTTTATAATATTTTCAAACCCCCACCACTGTGGACGTGGTGGTGCAAAATTGAGATATTCACTAGAAATTTGGTACATATATGTATTGTAATGACATCTGATTGAGATGATTGATTCCGTGGGGGAAGTAAATAGAAAAAAATAAGTAACGCAAACCAGGAACTTCATTTTTGGCGTACCTATATGCTAGAGTCTAACGCCTCAAATTTTTTTTATGACATCTGCCTCAAATATTATATTATTTAAATTCTTTGACCAATTATTTCCACATGCTAGAGTGCAACGTGGTGAAGATAGAAGAGACTTGGATGAGAAATCTGGATGTGGAAGTAGTGATTTCTTAGGCAGCGGTTGTATGTTTTCTTGAATAAAAAACACATTGTTTATTTTTGCAATTGTTAACAATCGTAAGTACACAAAATTTCTTACAAAATAAATACAATTTTCATAAGCATTATATTTATTTATTGTGTTGAAGCCGTTGAAATTATTATATTTATAGGTTATTGTTTGCAGCTCCTTTACTAAGACGTTAATAGTTTTGAATGCAGTGACACGGATTTCACCAATTTTCGCCGAAAGAGAGGCTAATCGTTCACATTTTACAATTGTTAAAAGTTAGTCGAATAGAAATAATAATCGTTGAGTAATTTTGGAAAGAAGAATCCACCGAAAAGTTGAAAATAAATTTATAAAAAAGTATTCCTGTAATTGCCGCCGATAAAAGAGGTAAAATGATATAATTTAAACATTTTTAACAGTTAGTCGAGTGAAAATTAGCGAAAGGTAATTTTGGAATAAAAAATATCTGGGAAAAAGCTTAAAAAAAAAATTACTCCGGTAACGGGACTCGAAGCCGGACTCTTGGGTGATCGTCGCTAAACGTCATCGGCTACGGCGAGTCCCAATTCTAAATTTGAATATAACCTCGGCGGAAAAGGCAAGATCTCACAAACATCAAATTTTCAAACATTTTTTTATTTTAACGTCTTATTTATTTTAACGTCCTGGCGAAGTTTAGCTAATGCTATTCCACCGCTTAACCAGGACGGCGAAATGAGATACGGTCACCCATCTAAGTAACGGACTCTCCCGGCGTTGCTTAACTTCGCCGATCGAGTTCTCGCCACTGAAACCATTAATATCTAAATAAATACGTCGAGTGAAAGATCGTATGATGCCTCGACGAAAAAGGAAGATTGGCATCCTTTTGGCATCGTAAATTCCGCCGGCAAAATCAGAAATTGGGCTCAGCACGAGTGAATCAAAAACGGCTTTTTTGACATTTGTGATAGGTGATACGTACTGCACGTAAGTTATTTACCAGACCACCACGAGCGCTAGTAGTATTCTCCGCCTTTCTATCGATAATAATCTAGTTGCGTCATTTTCTTAACTTTTCTGTTTTTCTTTCTGAGATTTTCATATCAAATTGGTCAAAAATTCATTTTAACTGTTCCATTGCTATCAAATCACAGACGTAGATGTTATTTTTCAGTACTATACTTGATAATTGTATTATCTGTAGATTTTACAGACATTATTTTAAAGGTGAAGGTAGATAATTCAGTTCCCAGGGAAAAAGCAGCGGCAAAAAAATACTCATGAGAGCTTTTTATTTTTTGATAATAGAATAGTTATTTATTGTACTAGTGTGTAATGATGCACATTAGTTATGGAAGAAAAAGTTAGCCACGAGACCGTTAGGTCGACTATCTAATTTTGGAACACTCAAAGTACCTGGAAAAACAGAAAACTTCACTCACCGGGCGCCCAGTGCCTTTACGTTTATTAACTTTATTATTGTTATTGTTGTTATTATTAACATTATATTCTTCTTTTTATTGCACTTTGTACCATTTTCAGCTTGTATCCAAAACCGTATTTTTTTTTTTATTATTTATTTATTTTTCTCATGTTAGAAAACGTTGTTTTATAACGTTATTTGATATTACTTTATTTTATTTAAACTTTAAATATTTCTGCCTTCAAGTACCCTATGTACTTGAAGGCAGAAATATTTTTATGATTTTTTGGAACATATAATATGCTTTTAACTTTATATCGCGGTTAGAACAACGCTATATAGCAAATTCTGACTGGCCTTTACATAATAAAAAAATTATCATATTTTTTTTACAAATAAGATTAGATACATTAATATTTGGGTTATGCAAATATCAAAATATTAGTACACTATATTGTAATCTACATTTTTAACATTTCTGTTACCAAGGCAATAAGGTTTTAATATTAGTGTTTGTCAATTTCGTCGGTAGAGATGACTCTAGATAACACAATTAATGGACATGTTTGTAATTTAAAAGTTGACAATAAAAAACAAATTTCTTGATCACTCTATATTACTTTAGTATTTTTTATACTAAATTAAATACTGCTGTCTGTTATTTTGAAAACGATGTAAAACTAATTACGCATTGTCATTATTCAGTAATACTAGAAATATTGTGAACTATGGCCGATCTTAATTTAGACTTAAAAATTATTATGCAACTTCTGGTTTTGATAAACAAGTCGTTATTTGTCGTCTTCTAACTTCCTTAAATTGAATTTATGCATCCAGAGCCTGATTTACGGCGGGGCAGTCGGGGCAGAAGCCACGCGGCCTTCACAAATTAAAGGCCTCCACAATTCCCCGGATATAAAATTTCATAACTATAGAATTTTTTGATTTTTTATTTATGATTATGAGAGTAATAAAATATATTGAACCGAAGAAAATTTTCTTTTTTTTTCAATTTCTCATAATTTTTTCAATTTCTTTAAAGCGAATATACTGTTGCACCACAATTAAAACTGCTTTGCTGCTTTTTCCAGAAATGTTTCGTAAACGACGAATCGGAGATCAGAAAATTGTTTTTATTTGTTAGAGAACCGTTTAGGGAAGAAAACATTTAAAGGGCTGCACTTTCTCCACCGCCAGTGCCTTGACGCCTTCAAATCCGGCTCGGAATTTATCAATATGTCTTAGATGCATCTCTTTGCATTACGACTTGCGTCGACGCAGCCAGGGACGAAGTGAATCTTTTCGGGTAATTCCAATTAATTGTATCCTAAATCCAATCCACTTAACTTTAAGTTGAAGGAAGTTTTGCCGAATTATACCAGTGTGAATTGCAAAATTGGCATTTATATTGTTGCGAATTTTCCACCTTTTAGGAAACACCCTGTTTGAATCCGTGGGTTCTAAATAATTTTAACAAGAGATTAAACACTACTAACACTTTATTTGATAATTTACTGACTATACAATACTTGAAAATACACTTTGTTTACTTTAACCTCACTTTTTCTAACTTGTTCACTTTTATAAACTGCTCTTTAATAAACTTCTTCTTCTGCGCCGGTAATTGCGCCTTATATACTCTGAAATTACCTCTAGATTGAACCAGAATCTTCTTCCACCACATTCTAGACAAGTCCATGGCTCTTTTTAAAGTCTTTCCAGTCACTATTAGTAGGCATAGGCGTATCATCTTCAGTTCCAAGGGGGTGTAATTCATAACACTGCCCCCTCCTTAAGCCTGTTCGTCCCGATCAGGCAACTCAGAATCATCGATGTATGTTGCCAGTCTGTCCAAATGCACGATCTTCATCTTGGACTTTTTGCTCCGTTGAATCCGATAGACGACGTCATTAAATCGGGTAATAACAGTATACGGTCCATCCCAAGGTGGTTGAAGTTTCAGTGACCTTCCTTTCTTCCGCTGTGGGTTGTACAGCCAAACCAGGTCTCCTGCCTTGAACCCTTCTGAACTACCCTTACGGTCATATCGAGCCTTCATTCTGTCACTGGATATGGTGATTTGGTCTCTCTCTTCTGGCTGCGATTCTTCAAGCGTCATAGCCCGCACTCTTGACTTTGGAGTATCCCTATAGACGGCTTCTACCTCTAGTGCATGCACCAAGGCTTCACTACTACTTTTATGTCGGGATAGCCTGACGACTCGCCTGATCTCCTCGTCCCTTATCCCGTCTAGGAATGCCCCCACTGTCAATTGCTCTTTAAATTCTCTTGGCGCATTAGGATATGCTAAGTGTGCCAGTCTTTCCACCGCAGCTTTAAATTCTGGCAGACTTTCTCCAGCTTTCTGAACGCGTAATTTCAGCTGGGTCTGGTATACTTGAGCAAGGTGTTGATCGCCATATCGTAGATCTAAGGCAGCTTCTAAAACTCTAAAGTTCCGTTGTTGGTCTACCGGAATTGTCTGGAGCAACTCCAATGCTTGGCCTCTTAAAGCCACGATTAATGCCTTACCTTTCTCTTCGTCATTCCAGTTGTTTGCACTCGCTGCTGCCTCAAACTGTGTTTTGCAAGTCATCCAGGAGGGAATTTTTAATCGCTGGCCTGATGATACCACTTGCTGGTTTGCTCTATCCCTCAACTGTTGTTTAAGTTGGTCTATTTCTCCTTCTACCTGGTGCATTTTGTCTTCAACCTTGTCCACTTTTTCTTTCACTTCGCTCACTTCTTCTTTAACTCCACTTAATTCCTCCTCAACCTTGTCCATTTTTACTTCGATCTTATTTTTGAGTTCTCCAGCGACTGTAAACAAGGCATTCTGTTGTGTCTCTATAGCTTTCCTTAAGTCGTCATTTTCCTTTTGACGACGTTTCTCCTCTTCTTGACGTCTTCGTTCTTGATCCTCAAGAATGTTTCTTAATTCTTCTTGGCGTTTTTGTTCTTGGTCTATCATCATATTTTGCATTTGTGCCATAAAGTCCTGCATTTGTTTTTCGGATGCCATGCTTCTGGTTGTTATCGGCATATAATTATCAACAAAATTTAATAATCACGTCAATATCGGTAATGGAATTGTCCAGAAAAACCTCAAAACGGCACGAAAGTCTTATCTAGAGTCTTTGTCACTTAACCTCTAATATCCAAATAAAATGTTCCAAAAATGTCGCAAAAAAATGCACTTAACACTATTTTCCTGTTCGAAAATAATCCTCGAACAATGTCCAGTAAATTAGTCCTTCCTGTGTTAGCACTAACTTCGAGAATACTGTCCCAGTCTTCTCAACACTCCCGAAAAATCCTCTTGTCAAAATTCCGCGTCTGACACCAATGTTGCGAATTTTCCACCTTTTAGGAAACACCCTGTATGAATCCGTGGGTTCTAAATAATTTTAACAAGAGATTAAACACTACTAACACTATTTGATAATTTACTGACTATACAATACTTGAAAATACACTTTGTTTACTTTAACCTCACTTTTTCTAACTTGTTCACTTTTATAAACTGCTCTTTAATAAATATCTTCTTCTGCGCCGGTAATCGCGCCTTATATACTCTGAAATTACCTCTAGATTGAACCAGAATCTTCTTCCACCACATTCTAGACAAGTCCATGGCTCTTTCCAGAGTCTTTCCAGTCACTATTAGTAGGCATAGGCGTATCATCTCCAGTTCCAAGGGGGTGTAATTCATAACAATATGTATGGGAAAGTGTCATATTCTTTTAAATGGGTCCAAAAATAATTTTTAGAATAATTTACAATTTATTTTAAAATATATTCTAATAACTTCTCTCAGATCATTGAGTAGCGAGTATACTGAATCGATCTTCTTATTTAACATGTATTATTTAAGCTACTTGTTTGTACATTCCACAACATTTACTAATTTTTATCTAAAAAAAGTTACGTACGAGTTCGGTAGGCGACGAAGGCAGACGCGTTTTAAGTGTCTCCTACAAAATCTCGAATAAAATCGGTTAAAATTATGAGAAATCATACGAAATTGTGTTGAATTAAGTCGTGGACCATTCCACATTAATTGATATAAGTTAGCATAAGTGTGGCTATTTCATATAGCTGATATTTGACTATAACATCACTAAAGGCATATACAAAAGACTCGAAAAAAGGATTAATCACCTGCAATATAACTCTAAAAGAAAGTAAACACATGCAGTCGGATCGACCGAACCCAGTGATAGATACCAAAGGAGGTCAAGTCATAAATCCATAAATTACCCTGCAGAAACAAACTAAGTGACAGTTATATGAAGTGAAATGCAAGAAATCAAATCCAAGCAGGGAGAATAAGCCAGCAACCGCAAACCAGACGATCACAGAAAGCTGAGCTATATTAATTTTATGTATTAACTTAATTTATTGACTTCGTTTATTAACTCTATTAAGTTTACTAACTTAATTTGTCAACTCGAAATCTAATTACTTCCACATCCACGTAGTGGATTGGAAGTATAGTAATCGCAAAAAAATTTTCAAAAATTTTTATTCGTGAAATAGGTTTAGAATGTCATGAAACGTCGAGATTTTAAATTTGAGCGAAAAGAAATTTTCTGTCTGTCTGTCTGTCTGTCTGTCTGTCTGTCTGTCTGTCTGTCTGTCTGTCTGTCTGTCTGTCTGTCTGTCTGTCTGTCTGTCTGTCGGTCTGTCTGTCTGTCGGTCTGTCTGTCTGTAATTTTTTTTAGTCCGCACGTTTTCTCCGAAACGGTTTAAGATATTGACCTGAAATTTTGTACACGTATATATTATAACGATATCTGGAACTGGATTGTTTTTTGAGGATATCCGGTGAAGAGTTGGGGGTTAAATAGGGGTAAATAGGGGAAAATAAGTAAAGCAAGCTTGTAAGAGTACAGAAACTTGAAATTCGGTGTATGTACTAGAAGTTAAGGCCTCAGGTTTTTTTATAATATTTTTCAATTCAATGGTAGGTTGTGAATTGTGGAAAATAAGTACGGTAAACTAGAAACTTCATTTTTAACGTATATGGTAGAAACCAACTCCTCAAACTTTTCTAAGACATCTGCCCAAAATATTAATAAAATTCTATGACCAATAATTTCCACATACTAGAGTGCAAATATAGTGAAGATGTTTCCTTTAAAGTGACTTGGATGAAGAATCTGGATGTAGAAGTAGTGATTCCTTAGGCAGCGGTTTTTTAAATAGTCGAAAGTCGGATGGAAATCAAAATAGTTGGTGTCTGCTGGATATACAGGGCATTTCAAATATTATCCTAGATCTCTTTTTTGCTTTTGCAGATTTTATTTTTGTGTTTTGCATTACCTTGGCAGATTGGTGTATAGGGTGTCTTCAAGTGTTCTCTCGGGGTTCTTTTTGCTTTTCAGATTTTATTTTCCTGTTTTGCATTACCTTGACAGATCGGTATACAGGGTTGTCTTCAAAGATTCTCTAGGGGCCCTTCCTTGCACTTCCACTATAGATGGCTGTCTACCTGTGAAACGGTTCATAAATAAAATCTTCGGCGAGCTGATTTATGTCGGACAAGGTGGATGCACTGACGCAAAAACCATGTCTGGACGCAAGCGGGCAGGAGCAGGTATACACTGCTAGATTCAGAATCAAGAAACAAGACTCAGAAGAAGAATTAAAAGAAGCATGTTAAGTTAAAAAAAGCATCCCACAAACACCTACACTTCCCATCTTATATTCCTACCCCATGCGTCATATGGCTCTCCCTGCTGACAACAAGCATGTCCCATATCCAAGCCAGCGTATGCAGCCGGTCCGACGGTATATAAAACATCCAGATTGGATGCTAGAATCATCAGCAATGCCCACCTTACTCTGGCAAATCAATCAATCAATCAATCAAAAAAGTGAAGTTCATTTCAAACGCTTTAAAAAACAATTATGAATATTTTCTGAATGCATTCAATACTTTCGGAGATATTTAACTACAACTATAATATTTCTTCTCCGACTAAGAATGAGGAATTTACCCAAAAAAATTAATCAATCAGTCATTCAGTTTTCATTATAAATAAATGAACAAAAAAAAATTAAAGATAATTTTATCATTTATACAAATGCATTATTACATTTTTTGCAAAAACCAATGTAAACAGTACACAAGTAAACAGATATTTACTAAAATGTGCACAAGACGCACTACCACCCCTATTTTCCCATTAGGGGTCAAGCTGATTAGCTCTTTGCCCCAACACATCACTGTAGACCTGGATGTAAGGGGTGGGCCTGCATTTTCGTCAACCTCACTCACAAATGTGAGCGGTGTGTGCAATGTCGGCAGATTTGCCCTGGTCCTGGCTGTTGGGCCCTACCAGCTAGACCGCCTCTTCTGGTGCTCTTCTGTATTGATTTTGCTTCTTTGCCGGCATATATTTTACGTTCGATTACTATTTTTAATCGAACACACGATGGATGGGAAAGTGATTAAGACAAAATTCAAGTGTATCCGTTTAAAATTGCAAGTATTAGAGCCTCTCCAACATGCCAAACGTCGCCTCCGGAGCCCTCTTTCAATTTTCGATAGCAATTTCAGAATTTAATAAAAGCACAAATGAATATAGAGATGGTACCATCTTTTAGAGTAGATGCTTCATTTTTCAAAACGCTATAATTAAAATCGATTTCTTTCAGAAATAAAAATGACTGGGAAAATTGGCCGATGATAGAATATTGCACAACCCTTGTGGGTTGTACCCAGCAGATTGTGTAATAAGAAAAAAAGAAAAAACTTATTAAGTTTTACTTAGGATGAGATTTTATCCAAATAATATGGTACAATACATAAAGATGAACTTGACGAATTTGATGTTCAGGTTATCACAAATTGATTTAAGAAAGTTAATTTTGTTAACTAATTTTTACTCGACATGTACATTAAGAACCAAACTAATAATATATAGGGTGTCCCAAAATTATATTGTACTTGCAAAAATAGTAAGGAAATTTGTGTCAACGAATGTTTAATGGGGTGAACGAATGTGATTAACTCTTAAAAGGAGACTTAAATAGCATTTTAAATTATATAGATATAAAGAAAGCAAAAGAAATCTTGTCATCGACTAAGGAAAAAATTTTAATTTTCTTTCTTCAGTTTGTAAATCTTACTATTTTCATGGATTATCAAGCTAGAACTGTTGCTATTTTATATAGGTGTTATTTATATAAAGAACATTTAGTCAGCTTATGTCACTTTGTTTTTTGGGTCAAGTATTTAAAATCCTCGAATACATGTCATTCGAATGAAAATATTTACATTGTTAAAATATTTTGAGCGAACTATTACTGGCACAATAAATTATACAACTACATTTATATTGTCTCATAAACACTTTAAAATAGACTTTTATAATATGGCGATTTGTTTTACCAATGTGTCGTGCAAATGGTCATACAGCTGCAGTCATCTAAACGGACAGATAGATTGGCGATAGATTTACCCGATATGTCAATGATATCTGCGTTATTTTCAGCGTGTACAAAATACTGACGAGTTGTTATTATTCTATGGTTTCAGAACGAAAAATGTGCCTTTGTGTAGAAAATACAAAAATGACTTTTTATTATGCTAACTTTATAGTACATGTTAAAGTCAATCGATTATTTATTATTACACAAATTGAAAAAGTGCTAGACGATAATACATGCGTATCATTAAGTGATTCGTAGTAAATATCAAAACAACATTCTTATGCGAGCTTGTAATATATTGTGCTCCATTTAGACCTAATGTGTAAAGTGATAATGTTTTCTCTCTATTGATTATCCCAGAAATGTCATGTGGTGATGTATCCTCAATGTTAGGAAAATCATTCCACCAACTTCGTGTAAAAACTAATAACTAATTAATTAATCTGAAAACTACAACATAGTAATATCATGAACTCGATGGGGATTGTTAATAAAGCTCAATAAAACTTTACCTGGTGCTGATTATAGTTGAGATAATAAGTTGCTCATATGCACGGTCTTGTTGAAGCTAAAAATTCTACCTATAGTACAGGAGCCAGCATCCAATGATCTGATACGGTTGTATCAGGTAGATACATTAGTAATGGAACTGGATTTATTTTAACATATCCAGTGAAGGGTTGGGGGTAACTAAAGGAAAATGAATAAAGCACGCTGGTAAGAGTACAGAAACTTGAGATTCGGTGAATATACTAAGAGCCAAGGCCTAAAATTTTTTTATAATATTTTACATCCCCGCACCACCCACGCTCTATAATTAAAGGGGTTGATAAAATAAAATTGAGATGTTCACTTGAAATGTGGTACACATATATATTATAACCAGTGATCGGAATTTGGGTTTAATTCCAGTGGCGCACAGGTATGAAATTTTACATCAAAATATTAAATGTATGTTTGTTCTTTCTTACAAAATTAAATGTCATGCGAACCTACCTTATGAGTTTATAATGTATTTTGGCATAATAAATGTATGTACACATATTTTACACATAAATTGTTATAAATCTGCACAGCACTTTCAGGTTTCAAACTTTATACTTTTACTGAGTGTTCATAGTTTCAAAGTATATGGTAAGTATTTTTCATTAATTGTTTTTTGAACAGTATCTACTTATTTTCCCCTATTCACAACTTACCACCTCCCACCCCTTCAATGAAATCATCCCAATCAGATGTCATTATAATACATACGTGTACTAACTTTTAAGTGAATATCTCAATTTTGTGTTATCAATCCCACTAATAATGAAGTTGAGGTGGCGGGGTTTGAAAAATACTAAAAACAAATCTGAGGCATTGGTTTCTAGTTTATACATACACCAAATCCCAAATTTCTGTACTCTTATCAGCTTGATTTACTTATTATCCCCTATTTACTTCTACTTAACCCCCAACCCTTCAACGGAACCGCCTCAAACTATAATCTAGTTCCAGATGTCGTTATAATACATACGTCTACCAAATTTCAAGTTTCTGTACTCTTACCAGCTTGCTTTACTTATTTTTCCCTATTTACCTCTATTTACACCCCACTCCTTCAACGCAATCATGTCAAAATATAATCCAGTTTCAGATATCGTTATAATACATACATGTACCAAATTTCAAGTGAAACTCTAAATTTAATTTTATCAACTCTTTTAATAAGGAAGTGGGGGGATTAAAAATATTATAAAACATTTTGTGGCCTTCGCTTGTATACATACATCAAACTTCAAGTTTCTGTACTCTTACCAGCTGGCTCTACATATTTCCCCCTCTTTACACCCAACCCTTCACCGGATATCTTCAAATTATTATTAGTATTTTACCTGTTCTATCTAAAGTAATCGAACGAGAAATAGATAATCAGTTACGTGAACATATTTCTAAATTCAATATATTACCAGAACTCCAGTCCGGTTTTCGCCCTTTGCATAGCTGTGAGACAGCCCTGCTGAATATTACAGATGATATTTTGAGGGGAACAGATAGGAAAAAGGTTACAGTGTTAGTGCTTATCGACTTCTCGAAGGCATTTGACACCTTAAATCACGAAGTGCTACTCTCTGTTTTAAATTATGTAGGAATGACTGAAAACGTAATTAACTTTTTTCTTAATTATTTCTCTAACAGAATTCAAAGAACTAAAATCGACAATGACATATCTTCTCCCCTTGAAATATCATCTGGAGTACCACAGGGTTCAATCCTAGGTCCTCTTTTGTATACTCTGTACACGTCTGATTTTGTAAAAGCACTTCAGCACTGTCACATACACTTTTATGCTGACGACACGCAGCTATATTTATCATTTAACCCCTCCGAAACTGAAAACGCAATAAATAATTTAAATACTGATGTCGCGGCCATTGTAAATATATCTAAGCGCCACTCATTAAATATTAATGCAAATAAAACATCTGTGCTTGTTTTTGGTCCACAAGATGCACGGTCCTCAGTATCCCAACAAGTTTATGTAAATGTGAATGGACAGCTAATTGCACCAGTTAACCACGCCAAAAATTTAGGACTGACTTTTGACACACATCTGAGATTTAAAGTTCATATTAATAACTGTATACGTGTGGCATATATGAATTTAAAAGCTATATACCAAAACAGACTTTTCCTAAACAAAAAAACCAAAAAAATCCTATGTGAGTCGTTAGTATTATCCAAATTTAATTTCGGTAGTGTAATTTATGGCCCCTGCATCTATGCTGAAGATGCCCGCAGAATACAGGTGATACAGAACTCCTGCCTACGGCTAATATTTGGTATTAGGCGTGGGCAACATATCTCACACAAGCTTAAAGAGGTAGGTTGGTTAAATATGTCCAGGCGACGTCAACTGCACTCCGCATGTCTTTTTAAAAAAATTATAGAAAATAAAATACCTGCATATCTTCATAAAAAAATAACATATAGAACAGACGTCCATAACCTAAATTTGCGACATAAAGGTACACTCACCCCTCCCTCTCATCGTACGGAACTATTCAAAGCCTCATTTACTTACCAAATAGCTAATATATACAACTCGATTCCAACGGCCATAAAAAATAAGTCTATTATATCCTTCAAGCGTCATTATAGGCAATTGTTATTAGCAGAGCAGGGTAACTCCTTGAGTTGTTGAATAGAGAAAATAGATCTGAGCATGCCCTGGACCAATGTTATTCCCTTTCCGTGTTACATAATTATACGTTACTTGCAGGTGTGTATGTATGTGTGTGTATGTATTTGTAATGGATGTCTGTATGTGTATTTGTGTATGTGCTTATATGGATATGTTTACTAGTGTACAGCTTAAGATGAAAAACAGAAGTCATGCAGCGCATGACTACCTGATCTTCGGCTTTTTCCAATAATTGTATTATTTTTTTTTGCAGAAACTGTATATTATTTAATTTTTTTATATTTGTATTGGAAATAAAGACCTTTTATTATTATTATTATTATTATTATAAAAACAATCCAGTTCCAGATCTCGTTATAATATATACGTGTACAAATTTTCATGTCAATATCTTAAACCGTTCCGGAGAAAACGTGCAGACAAAAAAGTTAGACAGACCGACAGATCAACAGACAGGCAGAAATTTTTTTTTTCCTCAAATTTAAAATCTCGACCTTTCATGACATTCTAAACCTATTTTGAGAGAAAAAAAAAATTTACGATTACTATACTTCCAATCCACTACATGGAATGAGGGATATAACCACCCCCAATAAAAAAAAATATCGATTTCGTTTTAAAGTTAATATTTTTATTAATTTTCTTAAATATTAAGTTTGAAAATAAAAGATTTCGTTATAGTAGAAGAAACTAAAAGAAACAAAAGTAAAATTCTGAAATAACCAACTTTTTTACTTTTGATATTCTGGAAAATCAAGGGTTGTTTTTGAACAACTTAAAAGTAAATCTTTTCGTACCATCGGCACCCAAATTTAATATTCAAGAAAATTCATAAAAAAAATACTTTACTCTTTAAAACGCAACGAATACAGTTTCTTTAATTAGGGGTAATTATATCCCTCCTTAAAATTGGTTTATTTTCTTTATATCTTTTTGTAACCAAATGTCTTAAAATTTAGGTACTCAAGTAACATACAGAATGTACTGAGATTCGCAGGACTTACTTACTTATTTCCATATGACTTTTTTTTCAGGAGGGTGGTTTTACAGCACCCTAGGGGTAGATTGTGATCAAATTAAAAGTCCAAACAACCCACTAAAGAAAAAAATTATTTCAGATTTTTTAACGTGGTACATGAGATTTTATCATTTAGGTGTATTTTATAACTCGTAAGGGGTTGTTTTACTATAATATGGGTATTGAGTGTAAAAAATAGCTTACCAACTTACAGTTACCCGGTTGTTGGGCAATTTTTTTTTGTACTTTAACAAATTCTTGGAAACTTGCCTCTTTGACGATTTTTGGATTATTTTTGAACCATAAAAGAAAACTGGCCGGTGTAGGCACAATTCTGATCCCAGGTTTATATTCAGCGGCTCAAAATACATAAGGGTACAGTGATCTGGTCAAGAGATTAGAAAACATTTTTTTATGTGCCTATCTAATTATTGCCAACATGAAACATTTGATTACTATTCTGTGCTCGAATTGAATTATAATATTTATATAAATATTTCCTATTTAAATAATTGACTGAATAAATCATGGAAAAAATTATGCAAATAATAATTTCACCAAAGTGTTAAATTACTTCAAGCGTTCACTGAACCAAATCTAGATGTTTTGCCACCAGTAAGTCAATAATTAAAAGTGTTATCACAATTTTTCACGAGTTCATTGCACTAGTCGGTTATGTATAGCTGGCCAAGTTTATCTATAGCTAAAATTATAAATAGCACTGTTCATCTCTAGAAAAACAAATTAACTCATGCAAATACCGCGCAATGAATAATTCTCTTGTAGAAATACATCTAATATCAGCTAGTGAGCGATAATAGTCCAGTTCTGAGAGAAAGAATAGCGCAAAAAACTGGAGAAAGACCATTTTATGAGAATTTTTTAATTTTTGGTAAGCCTTTAACAAGTTGAGGTTTTTAAGGTTTAAAAAAGTGTAAAAATAATTCTCAAGACCATCGTGATTTGAACATACACATTTTGTGTTCATGCGCTCTATACAGAAAATGCCTTTAAAAAAAGTGTAAGAAAAATTCTCAAAACCACCGAGGTTTGAACATAAACATGAACACAAAATTCTATATCAGATGCATTTAAAAAAAAAATCGTAACCGTTTTCGCGTAAAATAAAAATCAAACTTGTGGCAACAAGAGCCAATATACCAACGCCAAAAGTAGCCCTTTCCCATGAGCTTCGGCACAATAACTTTAATAACCTTGAAAACAATATTCGGATCGTAATAAAGCAAAAAATATTTTATTACTATACAGGGTGTGCCGGAATTGAGTTCCCGGACGGGAACTTGTGATTTCTGAGATCATACTAGGCCCATGTAACCCAACTTACCTTATTCAAAAAATGCATCTCTAGGGAAGTACATTTTGTTAAAATGAGACAATTTTTTTTTCAATAATTTCCGTTATATTGAATATAAAATTTTCAAAAGTTGATGGGAGGTTTATCACTATAGGCATTCTATGTGAACTTGATGAAAACCAAATATCTTTTGTTTCCCATTTTTTTTTCACAATAATTAATATTTCACTGGCTGTAATTTTTTAATCACTGTAAAATTACTGAATATTTGTACATTTTTTCAAGTCATTGAAATAATGATATCCTTTATTAATGTCAATACATACAAATGTTTACACAAGTCCAAATACAGAAAAATATAGTAAATATATATAATCATAATAATATTAAAAATTGAATAATAAGAATATAAATATATTTCAGTAAAATTACAAGCAATGCACCAACAACACAGATTTTCTTAAAAACACATGTAAATACATACAATTTTTCAAAATATTGTTAGAAATGTTACACACAGAAGGGTAGTCTTAGATGTCCAAAAATGATTCATTAAAGTATTCATTAAAATTCTAATATAATAATAGTAATATTTGTAGTATCAATCAAAAAAATAGGAGAAATTATCGTTTTTTCCCCCATTTGTATTTAACATTTACTTACAATGCTAGAATAAAATGTTCTAATAATAAAAAAGTACAGTTTATTCTAAAAGATACATTAATAACAAATGCACAAATTAATACTTTTAAAATTTTGTGTAATATCAACGAGAAATCAAAAATTTTGAATTTCTCTTTAGGTCATAGGTGCTTGTGAAAGAGGAAACCTGTCGCGTTTGAGAAACAAAAGATATTTGGTTTTTATCAAGCTTGCATTGAGTACTTGTAGAGATAGTGGTCCCATGAAAATTTAAAAATTTTATCTTCAATATAAAGGAAATTATTAGAAACAATTTTTTCTGACTCGCAACCAAGTTGTACAGACATCTACGGAACAATTCGACACGCATATATCCTCATTCAATAATATTATCGCGGATTCTTTAATTTTTTGTGTAATATCAACGAAAAACCAAGAATTATCATTTTTTTCTCTGTAGGTCATAGGTGCCTGTGAAGCAGGCAACCTGTCGCATTTGAGGAACAAAAGATATTTGGTTTTTATCAAACTTACATTGAGTACTTGTACAGATACAGGTCCCATGAAAATTTGAAAATTTTATCTTCAAAATAACGGAAATTATTGGAAACAATTTTCTCTGTCTCAATTTAAGAGAATGTTCTTCCTCAAAGATGCACAACTTGGTTGCCAATGTTAAATGAAGAACTTCACAAACTTAACATGTATAAAAACTAAAAAAACTAACTATATCAACAGTTCTATGTAAATAGTAAGTATCTATGGATATTGAATATAACAAACATTCTTAGAGCTGTGTATTTATCACACTCAGCAAAAAAGATTTTTCAAAAAAGCCTTGAAAAAGAAAACAGAACAGATTTTCGAAACGTCGGCGAAATATTTAATTTCAAGTTTTTATACTTATTCGTGTTGTTTATTTAAAAAAAAGCAACCTTTGACTTATCCTTTGACGTAAAAGTAAAGGCGTAGAGGTTATTTACCAGTAACATACTGGTTAATTGTGATATTTTGTAGATTCCCCGAGCACCGCTTAAAAAGAAAATATACATGTGGCAGGAAGTCCCAAAGAATTGAAGAAGGAAAAATTAAGATAATGCCACAAATAACATTTAGACAATATTGTTCTAATTTTTGTTACGCAACCGTGAATAGCCTTTCTATTGATCACAGTTCTAAATGCAAGTTATAGTACCATGCCTTTGGGAAAAGACATTTTTTGTCCGATTCATGAATTAATTTTTTTATTAGCTAACTTAGACTCTTCATACTGTCAAAAATATTACCACGTTAACGTGACAAGTTATTTTAAAAAATTGTTCATTTAGTGTAGTTTTTAAAATGCTGTAACATTTTCTTTGGGAAAAAAGATATTGCTATTTTACTGAAGGACCTCATTCTGAAATTATTTCAATAATTTGGAATCTGAATGAAAACACTTGTTAAATTAAAATGACGGCTGTCCAGCTCATTACACATTCTTTGTGTGTAAAAGAATTTATTGATAAAATATTGTAAATGTACGTTGCTTCTTAAACACCAGTTACTCGAGAACGGCTTGGTTCATCGAAATGCAATAAGATCACTTTTTTTGTTTCTAATGATCTGAAAATTAGTTATTTACAATAATTTTCAGAAATTTGAAAATAAGAATTATGAGAAAAATACTGACAATAATCCCCCTTGCAGATAATAATACCACATCTGAATTCAGTTTTGTTACAACTGGTGTGCCTCAAAAAAAAAACTTTAGAAACTTTCACATACACGTGTTTCGGTATCCTACACCAAGGATACACTCTTCAGTGTTACTTCTTTCAAAGTTTAAAATGTACTGAATAGTCACGCGGCACCAATATTCTTGACTTTGATGACGGTCTCGGATGATTAGGGGTCGAGCTTTGAGGTCCTTGCCCCAATCATCAGGATGCCAATTGGCATCATGCGCTCCGATTTCGTCGGAAGGAAGTTTTGGGCTGTGTAGCTCAAGGATTGTGCTCGGCCAAGGACGCCTGTTTTAGCGTCGGAGGCCGGCACGGGCTTGGTAAGGGTACCCAGCTGGTTCTTAGCTGCGCACCCCGGGATCGGGTGCTTTGGGTGTTTTGGTCATTGTCACCTTGCGGAGTGGCTTGAAGATCGAGCTGAAAGGAAGGTTAGTTATACTTACCCGTTATCCAGGATCTGGAGCTTCGGCCTCTTGTGCCTAGGAGAGTCGTAGTCAGTCGCCTGTCTGATCAGCGGATTCCCATGCTCTGCTGCACGGGCGTACAGTTTCTTCATAGTTTCTTCGCTCTGTCCTGGATGACTTCAGATACCGGGGTGTATTCCAGGTCTCTGAAATGTCGGCGTTCCTGACAAACCATGGTGCATCCACGGCGCACCTAAGTGCGACGTTTTCCACGGCTTGTATCCTCTTCGAGTAGGTGGCTGCTTGGTAGCCCCAGGCAACGGAGGAGTAGGTCAGAATGGGTGCAATGAGGGTCCTGATGAGCGTGAGCTTGTTCCTCAGGTTGAGATGGCTTTGTCTACCTATAATTGGATAGAGTAGAGTCCTTCTCGTCCTCACCTTCTGTATAGTTGCTTCCGTGTTGTCGCCGTTTAGGGAGACGTGTCCTGTGGGAGTTTGCTTCCTCACTTTCTTGAAGAGTATGGCTTTGCTCTTCTCCGCATTGACTTTGACTTTCCACTTATTGCACCACTCTTCCAGAAGGGATACTGCTTCCTGGAGATTGAGGGTGGCAAGTCTTGCGCTCCATGATCTTGCGATGATGGCTGTGTCGTCTGCGTAGAACGCCAAAGAGGTCCTTGCGGTTCTTGGCATGTCGGAGGTGTAGATGATAAACAGGTGGGGGGGACAGTACCGAGGGAATAGTCACGTACCAGGCAATACGTATTTATGCAATAATTATTTATGGTTCTAAGGAACAGGATAACCCAAAATAGATTTCGGAAATTTAGCAATACTGGTATAATCATAAAATATAATTAAATGCAAATGCAAATACCCTACAATGTAAGACTACTCTAAAATAGAATTGAGGTGAATGTATTACTAGCAAATTCGTAATTACTTCAAACTCTTACTAAAGACTTATCATAGATAAGTACAAAACATATATCTTTCTAAACAAAATACTTTGCTGGCTATATGCCACGAACAACATTGAATTAAAAGAAAGAAATATGCACATTACGTACAGCATAACTGTCACAATAATTTTAATTTTAAATTATCCTGTTCAACAAAACCAAAAAAACAACTAAAGACAAAAACACTTACCAAAAAAAAAACACTTCAGAAACTTCCACATATACAATAATTATTTATGGTTCTAAGGTACAGGATAATTCAATTATTGTATAAATACGTATTGCCTGGTTAGTGACTACTCAGTCCATTTTAAACTTTGAAATAAGTAGCACTGAAGAGTGCATCCTTGGTGTAGGATACTGAAACACGTGTATGTGAAAGTTTCTAAAGTTTTTTTTTTTTTGGTGAGTGTTTTTGTCTTTAGTTGTTTTTTTGGTTTTGTTGAACATATAGCCAAAGCCGTACTTTGAACTAATCTCTCAATGTCGCGAGGGACGGGCAATGCGTCCACCAATTCGTAAGATATCCTGTCTTGACGCAAAACAAAGTAAATTTTTTTAATTTACCAGAAATGTCATTAAATTTCTACCGAAAACACGATTTTTAATTCTCTAGTATTTATTTTGTCTATTCTAATACTCAAAAATTTGAAGTACGGTTCTGTAGGACCGTCTCGGTAGGTAAATATACCGACTATGATATTTTAATGACCTATTTTTATCGTCTTTTTATTTACATTAAATATGTGAAGACAACTTTACAGGGTCGTGAGTCAAATTATCATGCCTGAAAAATAGAAAGAGATAGAAAACAAAAGAACATCTGTGCGGAATCGTTGAATATAATTTGAATATGTATTGTGTTTAATAATAATCTTTTATTTTGCGTAAACCATTTTTACTTTTTATATCGAGATATATTATTTTTTCAGACCTCGCCAATACCATATTAAATATGTTAATCAGAGCGCAATATGTTTAGTTACGTTTTTTTTTTATGAAATTTTTATCGAGAAGTCGGCCATATTGGATCAGCCATTTTGAATAAACTTTTTTGACATCATAATCTGTTTCGGCGATCTCGAAAACCCCCAATATGTCAATTTGAATTAAGTTAAATTAATATTTCTCAACTTATAATAATTTAGTTTTAAAGAAACGTTATTTTTGTTTAAATAATTAATAAAAAAATTTCTCACAATTATATGTTTATAAACTTTCTATTTTAAGCTATGTAAAAGTGATATCAAGAGGTTTATGGTAAATCGAGGCTTCCCGTAATTATTCCGAAATAATGCATGTTTTCAACCTCTCTGGACTCCACTATACCGGGTGGCCACGAGTCAATGTACGCCCCCAATATTTTGGTTGTTTTGTATTTAAAGATTTGGTTCTTGGTACAAATAAATTAGACAATAATCGGCTACTTTTAGACTAACAGGAATGAAAATATCACTTCCGGTTGAACCGGAAGTGACAGCAACTTTTTTTTCTTAAATGGAATGACTATATTTTTTTATGGTTTCTCATTAAGCATAAATATCTAAGTGCAACAGTTTCTTCAAATGTAAAAAATTCCAAAAAATAAGTGAGATACGAACAATATTTTAATTTTTTCAAAATGGCCGCGTCAGATGAATGCGATGTAAGAAAATTACTAAGTAGGCTATGGAAATTATTAGCAAGGTTGTAGACTTGTGTGTAAAGCAGAAAATAGTTGTTTGAATTACTGATTGTAACAAGTATTTTTAGTTCTTTAAAAAAAAAAAGGAATTTCATTTTCATTTTAATTTCCGTAAGGGTCCTATGGAATTTTTTTTAATGGAACTGTGCTATTTCTTTTATTAATCAGAAATAATGATTCATAAACTATAATTTTTTGCCATTAATCATTTCCTAACGATATCCTTCGTAATAATAGAAGTATTTTTATAAGGTAAACACAAATTAAACAAGAAATAATTTTAATAGGTATAACGTTACAACCATGAATAAATTACCAAGAATAACAAAAGTATTTAAAACCTAAATTATAATAAACTATTATAAAAATTGTTCAAACTGTTCACCGTTATGATTAATACACAGAGTAGTGCGACTTATCGTTGCACGTCTAACATTCTGTAATTGTTGAGGTGTTATTTGTGCAATTTCGTGTCGAACTCTCTCTTCCAGATCTTGCCTAGTGGTTGGACCAGTCATGTAGACTCTATTTTTCAAATGCGCCCAAATAAAAAAATCGAGTGGGGTTAAGTCAGGCGACCTTGCAGGCCATCTGACTGGACGATGGGTCCCAATCCAACGATCTGGAAATAATTGATTTAGGTAATCCCTAACGATAATAGCATTGTGTGCCTGTGTGGTCCAGCCCCGTCTTGTTGTAAGTAAACCTCGTCAATATTGGTATTGGGAATTTGATTAATCTGTGGAACTATTATATTTTGGAGAAATTCTAGATATCTTGGTCCAGTTAGAGTTTCGTTAAAAATTATTGGACCTATGATATGGTAGCCCAGTACGCCTAACCAAACATTGAAGCAAAACCGCTCCTGAAACCGCCCCTGTTTCATAATGTGAGGATTATCAATTGCCCAATATCGAGTGTTGTTTCGATTAAATAACCCAGGGTTTGTAAATCTCGATTCATCAGTGAACAAAATGTTTTTGATAAAATTATCATTTCTTAATTGGCGTAACTGTAACCAATTACAAAAGTTATTCTTCGTTGCTAATCATTCTCATACAAAAATTGATGCAATTGATATTTATAAGAACGATATCCGTGTTTCTTTAAAATTTTTCTGGCTGATTCTTTGGAAACTGGTAATTCTTGTTCAATTTATCTTATCGAAATGGTTGGGTCAACATGCACTAAAGCTAATACATTAATTTCCGTTTCTTCATCCACAATAAATCTTTGTTCAATTTCTACATTAGGTTCAGTTCTAAATTGTTGCTCTAACCGGGCGAAATAGTTTCTCGGAGGTTGTCTTCTTTCTGGATATCTCCGTCCTTACAGACTTTGTACTCTAGTTGCATTACGTCGAGTCTCTCCATAAATAATGATCATGTCAACTTTTTCATCTCTTGAATAATTTTCAGCCATTTTATATTAATTTTCTTGTTTATAACAACTTTAATACATTTGCTTCAGAAAATTAGTGACTAATTCAAGACTAATTCAATTGTTGCCAATGTCTGTCATTTTCATGGCTATGTGCAATTTTCGATTTAAATGTAGATAGGTACCTTATTAAAATGATTTGTTGGCGCTTTTTTTTTAAATACTTCTATTATTACGAAGGATATCGTTAAGAAATGATTAATGGCGAAAAGATTATAGTTTATGAATCATTATTTCCGATTAATAAAAGAAATAGCACAGTTCCATTAAAAAAATTCCATAGGACCCCTACGGAAATGAAAATGAAAATGAAAATCAGTTTGTTTGAAAAAAAAACTAAAAATACTGGTACCTATCAGTAATTCAAACAACTGTTTTCTTCTTTACAGACAAGTCTACAACCTTACTAATAATTTCCATAGCCTACTTAGTAATTTTTAAAAAAATTAAAAAATTGTTCGTATCTCACTTATTTTTTGGAATTTTTTACATGTGAAAAAATTGTTGCACTTAGAAATTTATACTTAATGAGAAATCATCAAAAAAATATAGTTATTCCATTTAAGAAAAAAAAGTTGATGTGATATTTTTATTCCTGTTAGTCTAAAAGTAGCTTATTATTTTCTAATTTATGTATACCAAAAACCAAATTTTTAAATACAAAAACAACCAAAATATTGGGGACGTACATTGACTCGTGGCCATCCGGTATTACCTAACTTCAATTTTGAGGTCGCGGTCGGTGTGAAAATCAACAAATAACGAAATCGAGTGAATTTTTACCCTACCAAAATATTCATATATAATTTCAATTAGTTAAGCGACGCCAACGTGACATTTCATTTTGCAATTTTTGGTCACTGTTTTCTTAAAGGTTGTTCAAATTTTTTCAATTTTTTTTTATTATTGTTCTTTTTAAGACGAAAAAATGGTATACACTCTTTGTCACATTAGTTTAGTAGCTTTTTATAATGGGTGTGAAATTATCCACATCCACATTTTAAGGTAGGACTATAATCGATAAAGTCGTGGGCTTAGAGAATATTTTTTAAATTCGAAAACAGGTTTTTAAAATGCCATCATTTTAAATGTTGGACAGTTTGGAAATAGAAATATATATATAGGAAAACATATCAATACATTGTCGGCCCGCCTGGAAGGGTGAAATGGGGGTTGAAACACTTTAAAAATCAACAATTTTTTTAGCCACGGTAGAATTCTAATTCCAACGTAGATTAATTAAGAACAAAGAAATGCGTCAGAAAAATGCATTGAAATCATTTGTCAGCCGGTCTAGCAGGGTTAAATGAGGGTTGAAAGGTATTAAAAAATCAGCTATTTTTTTAGCCACGGTAGAATTTTAATTTTAACGTAGATTAATTAAAAACAAAGAAACGCATCAGAAAAATGCATTGAAATCATTTGTCAGCCCGTCTAGCATTGTAAAATGGGGGTTGAAATGCGTTAAAAAATCAACTTTTTTTTAGCCACTGTAGAATTGTAATTCTAACGCAGATTAATTAAGAACAAAGAAATGCATCAGAAAAATGCATTGAAATGATTTGTCAGCCCGTCTAGCGGGGTGAAATGGGGGTTGAAAGGTATTAAAAAATAAAATATTTTTTTAGCCACTGTAGAATTGTAATTCTAACGCAGATTAATTAAGAACAAAGAAACACATCAGAGAAATGCATTGAAATCATTTGTCAGGCAGTCTATCAGGGTGAAATGGGGGTTGAAAGGTATTAAAAATCAGCTATTTTTTTAGCCACAGTAGAATTTTAATTTTAACGTAGATTAATTAAGAACAAAGAAGCGCATCAGAAAAATGCATTGAAATCATTTTTCAGCCCGTCTAGCAGGGTGAAATGGGGGTTGAAAGGCATTAAAAAATCAGCAATTTTTTTTTAGCCACAGTAGAATTTTAATTTTAACGTAGATGAATTAAGAACAAAGAAACACATCAGAGAAATGCATTGAAATCATTTGTCAGGCAGTCTATCAGGGTGAAATGGGGGTTGAAAGGTATTATAAATCAGCTATTTTTTTAGCCACAGTAGAATTTTAATTTTAACGTAGATTAATTAAGAACAAAGAAACGCATCAGAAAAATACATTGAAATCATTTGTCAGCCCGTCCAGCAGAGTAAAATGGGGGTAGTGTTAAAAAATCAAATATTTTTTTAGCCACTGTAGAATTGTAATTCTAACGTAGATTAATTAAGAACAAAGAAATGCATCAGAAAAATGCATTGAAATCATTTGTCATCCCGTCCAGCGGGGTAAAATGGGGGTTGAGATGTATTAAAAATCAGCAATTTTTTTAGCTACGCTAGAATTTTTATTTTAACGTAGATTAATTGAGAACTAAAGAACGCATCAGGGAAATGGATTGAAATCATTTGTCAGCCCGCCTAGGAGGGTGAAATGGTGGTTGAAACGCAATAAAAATTCAACTGTTTTATTTCAGCCACGGTAGAATTTTTACTTTAATGTAGATTAATTAATTAAGAACTAAAAAACGCATCAGAAAAATGCATTGAAACCATTTGTCAGCCCGTCTAACAGGGTAAAATGGTGGTTGAAATGCATTAGAAAAATCGACTATTTTTTTAGCCACAGTAGAATTTTATTTTTAACGTGGTTTCATTAAGAACAACGAAACACATCAGAAAAATGCATTTAAATCATTTGTCAGCCCGTCTAGCAGGATAGAGTGGGGATTGAAATACATTAAAAAATCAACTATTTTTTTAACCCCGGTAGAAATTTACTTAATCTACATTAAAACTGAAATTCTACCGTGGCTAAAACATAGTAGATTTTTTAAATCATTTCAACCCCCATTTTAATGCGTTCCAACCCCCATTTCACCCTGCCAGACGGACTGACAAATGATTTCAATGCATTTTTCTGATGCATTTCTTTGTTCTTAATTAATCTATGTTAGAATTACAATTCTACCATGGCTAAAAAAATATTTGATTTTTTAATACCTTTCAACCCCCATTTCACCCTGCTAGACGGGCTGACAAATGATTTCAATGCATTTTTCTGATGCATTTCTTTGTTCTTAATTAATCTGCGTTAGAATTACAATTCTACAGTGGCTAAAAAAATATTTTATTTTTTAATACCTTTCAACCCCCATTTCACTCTGCTAGACGGGCTGACAAATGATTTCAATGCATTTTTCTGATGCATTTCTTTGTTCTTAATTAATCTGCGTTAGAATTACAACTCTACAGTGGCTAAAAAAATATTTTATTTTTTAATACCTTTCAACCCCCATTTCACCCTGCTAGACGGGCTGACAAATGATTTCAATGCATTTTTCTGATGCATTTCTTTGTTCTTAATTAATCTATGTTAGAATTACAATTCTACCGTGGCTAAAAAAATATTTGATTTTTTAATACCTCTCAACCCCCATTTCACCCTGCTAGACGGGCTGACAAATGATTTCAATGCATTTTTCTGATGCATTTCTTTGTTCTTAATTAATCTGCGGTAGAATTACAATTCTACAGTGGCTAAAAAAATATTTTATTTTTTAATACCTTTCAACCCCCATTTCACCCTGCTAGACGGGCTGACAAATCATTTCAATGCATTTTTCTGATGCATTTCTTTGTTCTTAATTAATCTGCGTTAGAATTACAATTCTACAGTGGCTAAAAAAAAAGTTGATTTTTTAACGCATTTCAACCCCCATTTTACAATGCTAGACGTGCTGACAAATGATTTCAATGCATTTTTCTGATGCGGTTCTTTGTTCTTAATTAATCTACGTTAAAATTAAAATTCTACCGTGGCTAAAAAATAGCTGATTTTTTAATACCTTTCAACCCTCATTTCACCCTGCTAGACCGGCTGACAAATGATTTTAATGCATTTTTCTGACGCATTTCTTTGTTCTTAATTAATCTACGTTGGAATTAGAATTCTACCGTGGCTAAAAAAATTGTTGATTTTTAAAGTGTTTCAACCCCCATTTCACCCTTCCAGGCGGGCTGACAATGTATTGATATGTTTTCTTATATATATGTTTCTATTTCGAAACTGTCTAACATTTAAAATGATGGCATTTTAAAAACCTGTTTTCGAATTTAAAAAATAATCTCTAAGCCCACGACTTTATCGATTATAGTCCTACCTTAAAATGTGGATGTGGATAATTTCACATCCAGGTACGTAGTGATACACCCTAGATTAGAAGAAAACGTTTGATCTTTAGTTTAAATCTCTAGAAGAAAACAAAGGAAGACATATACATACATAGACTCTGAAACTCATTACCCCCCTCTGCATAACCGTAGTCTAGTAAAACATAATTACTTGAAGTGGTTGCAGATTGACTGACAGATTTTAATATTTGATACATTGTCTACGGAAACTTGTCGAAAATATAAATGTTTGTCTAGCTGACTGTGTAAATAAAGATAACCATTTATTAAACAAGGCAAAAAGTTTAAAATAATAATAATTAGTACGATTATTTATTATTAGCCAGATTAGCTATTCAAGTACAGTTCGTTTACTGATAAGAAATCGAGTATTAATGTTGAAAATTAGTTATCACGTATGTGTTTATTAAAAAAAATGACCGATAAGATATTTTTAACCCGATAATAAGTCTGATTATTTAAACAAATACATCTGCTACAATGTTGGTGTATCATCTTTAATCTAGTCAAAAGTCAAACCGTTCGTTGTTAGCAACAAGATTGCTGTGATATTTCGCTATACTTCTACTAATATGACGGTTTTTTCCTTGAAGACATTCCCATGACCCCACGTAGCTCAGTTGATAGAGAGGCGGCCAATGAAGTGGTGACGAATAGATAAACAAATTTTGAGTGATTTCTTGCGTGGGGAAAAGGTGTTTTGAAGTGTCAGAAGAAATAAAAATTATTCTGCATACTGGGTGAGTCAGAAAAATAAGGATACCAGTCCAATGCATTTAGGTTCTTGTTTCAGAAATTCTTTGAACTCACTTAAAATTTAAAAAGAAATTCTACAAAGCGATAAAAATGATAACCCAGAAAATTTACTAACTTAACCTCTGTGCAGTAATAACAATATTAACAAATTAGGTGCATAAATGTACACCTAATTTGTAAATAACTTTGTTAATTTGATTTTTTCGGAAACAAATGAAAGGACAAAAAGAAAGGGGAATGAATTCTGTGTCACAAATGTGTTTAAAATGCCATTTTTGTTTTGCAAAACTATCGGAACTAGAATTGTTGCAACTAATGCTCAGAACGGAACTCAGCAGCGCGGCACACAGTGGAATCAAACCGAACTTTTGCAGACAAATTAACTTTCTGAAGGCACTTTATGGCCAAACGAGCTGATTTTTTTTAAATACTCAAATACCAAATTTCTAATCGATCCCTGCAGGTGGAATTTTCGTTGTAATTTTCAGTATAAAAAGTGTATAATTTTTTTTCAAAAAATTGATTTTCTCAGGTAATGTTTAATATTTTGACTTGAAATTTTGGGAAATGTTGATACTAATTGACCTTCATCTTTCTTGTAAATTTCAAGATTATGGGACCTATGCTTCATGAGATATGATGTTTTAAAATTTTAGTTATTAAACGTTAATTGCGAAGAAACTTAAATAAAATTTGTTCTTCTAAATCGGCCACTTCTAGGGATAAATTCAAAGATCTTTTACTTTGACAGTGTACTTGACAGCAGACTTGGCGGATTCCAGGTGCCAATGTTGCATTATGACATTAGATTCGTGATCCGTATTCTTCAAATTCCTAAGCAGAGGATTTTTTCGGTAAATCAGCTTCTTATTCCTAAATCAGATACCATTGTTCGAGAAATACATATTTTGTATTTTACAGCAGGTAGACAGCTGCCAACTAGTCATGGGTAACACTCTAAATTTTCTTGTGTTGAAACAATTACACTGACACTGCTTGAAGTGTCAACACAAAGTATCTATCAGTATCAGTGTTCAAAATGCAACACAGCAGCACTGTTTAATAATACGATGCGGGATTCGCGGATTCCCAGAGAGCTACTAACAGCCACACAAAAAATGCTTCATAACGGTTTGCCGTCTAGAGATTGCTGTCTACAAGTGTGCTTGCGAAATAAAAATTATAATTAATGATAGTTAATGAGAAACAAGAGACAAAAAACAAATAAAATATTTCAAGGGGTTTTTATAAATATCAATTTAAACATTAAGGATTAGTCCGCTTTCATTTTTGGTGTAGCTTGATGCAAATTTCTAGGTTTGTTATATCCAAAATGGATGAAAGAAATACTTTTATTTTGAATAAATTTTTTATGTTTGTGATTGCTTTGTTTCATTTAGCTACTAAACTCCATAGAAGCTTGCTCGTGCGTCTGCGTGATTTGTGATACCGCACATGAACCCTCCAGCTCCCGCCATCATGAGTGTTATAAAAGTGTCACTGTGTCATATAAGCTGTTTCAACACATGTGACACACCAATAGGTGTCAGCACAAAAGCGCCATTCAACACAGTGTTACACATCTCTACTGCCAACCGTCAAAAGTAAAATTCCGCCTGGAGAGATCGTTTAAGAATTTGGTTCTGAGCATTTAAAAAAAAAATCAGCTCGTTTGGTCAATAAGTGCCTTCGGAAGGTTGATTTGTCTCAAAAAGTTCGGTTTGGCCCCACTGTACAGCATGGTTCTAGAGCGCGCTTCGACAGTGAAAGCGCGCGCCCCTTGCATAAAGATTGTTAAACTTTTAATTGACCAGACCAAATGACGAAAATCAAAATACAATTTAATTAAATTTTACCAGGTAATTGATGTATATAGTTGTATTTCAAAAAGCATTTTTAGTTTATTAAAACACAAAATTACAAGACGTATGGAAGGAAAAAAAATTGAAAAATTCTTGTATAAAATACATATCCCTTTGATGGACACCAGTTCGTGTAGAATTTATTTCGGTCTCTCATACCTTCTTAAACTTAAAAACGTTGTTAATAAATAATATATCAACAGTTTATATTAAAGCTCGAATGCTGTAGGTACAATGCAACGGATTTTTTTGAAAAATAACAATTTACTTATTGAGACAAAAGTTTAGTCGAAAATCGTATGCGCTTTTATCAATCTCTCAAAAAACTCAACAAATCAATACTTCAACAAAAAAAATAAGGCTTTTTTTAAATGCCAGGATATTGTAGGTGAGGATCTCCTTTCTTGAAACCTATATTTTTATTATGCTCTTCGCAAATACAAAACGAAGAGTATATTGCATTTGATCGGCATATTTCTAAAATCTGTAATAACGCTCGTAGAGAAAAAAAATCACATCACTGTGCTAGTGATCTGAACAACTTTCAAAATGTCCCTCTGTCCTTCTATCACGTTTTTTGTAAGCACGATAACTTGAGAAATAAAAGTCTAATTGTTTTAAAATTTACTTTCCAAATTTTAAAACAATGCAGTAAATTAGTATCCGTTAGATGAAAAAGGCTTTTAGCCATAGAGCCAACCACTAACCTAAAAATCATTTATTCCGTCTAACCCATAGCATCACAGAAAAAAAAGCAAATATTGAAGATGAGCAAAGGGTGAAAAAACACGGACATACGCTTCTCGTCCTGTGTCTGTCGGGACATTAATTATAATTTTAGTAAATACCACTATAAATTAAAATATATAACAGGAGAAACAACAGAGGTTATGAAGCTAACCTATTCAAGAATTCATTCTCAAAATTCATAAGAAAATATTCGTTTGTTCCAAAAAACCGATAATACAGTCAAAAATTTGTGTATTATACTGACTAAGGAGAGAGAGTACATTAAAGGGAGACTGAATAGTACATTTAACTTTTTATGCTTTTTGAGAAAAAATGACAACTATCGAAAATCATTCAGGAGCGGATGAAATTGGGGAGGGGCTAGATATAATTTAGCCCCAACTTTATTGTGTGACACTTTTAAATTGATATTGTCTAAATGTTATTTGTGGCATTATCTTAATTTTTTTTTTTCCTTCTTCAATTCTTTGGGACTTCCTGCCACATGTATGTTTTTCTTTCTAAACGGTGCTAGGGGAATCTACAAAATATATCACAATTAACTAGTATAAACGTCACAGGCGTAGAGGTTTTTTACCAGTAATATACTGGTTAATTGTAATATATTTTGTAGATTCCCCTAGCACCGCTTAGAAAGAAAACATACATGTGGCAGGAAGTCCCAAATAATTGAAGAAGGAAAAAAAAAAACTTTTAAATTGATTTATGAGCAGAAAAAGTATCTTGTGTTTTTTCTCTAAAACTGTCAGTTTTTGAGTAAATCTTATCTGAACTTTATTAATTAGTAACCATTATTACCAGCATTCCTGGTATGCAGGAGTGTGCCGTGATTGTAATGTTTGTAACAGATGAAAAATAATCTAGCATGCAATGCCAGAATGACAATAATGACATTGTTGTTTTTTAGTTTTCTGTAGTTCATTGTTCTATAGTTTTATTATTTCCGTTTGGAAAAAGTGTTCCATTGAAAAGTAAAAAATGGCCATGTTTAGTAATGTGGAGTTCGCGGATATTCATTTTATTTATGGATATTCTAATGGAATTTCAAGCCTAAAACTGAACCGCTAGGCTGCCATTCTATCAATAAGAATAAGAATGCGTTAATACTTGAACATAACTATCTAATTGAACATTATATTTGAACGGTTGGACATTATATGATTATGAAACATATATTAGTAAAATCTAATTAAATTAGAGCGAATGATATTTTACTAGATTTCTATTCAGTTACAAAACCTAATATAAAAGAAGAATTTTATTTTTAATTTAAATTGTTAATAGCTTTTTATTTATTGGACAATTTTTGTTAAAAATTAGGATTAACACTAACTTACTGCCTAAATCTCAATATAATCAGATTCTCCATTCTTAAGATATCTTGCTTACAAGAAACGTGATAAATGGACAGACGGACAGGCAGACAGACGGCGGACGGACATACGGATTACCAGACGAGCGGACATTTTGAAACTTTGATTCGAGAATTCGATTCACTATTACAACGATATTGTTTTTCTACAAACCATATTTAAGATTTTAGAAATGTGCCGATTAAATGCAATATAATCTTCGTTTTCGTATTTGCGAAGAGTATAATAACAATTTTTGGGACATAGGTACCTCTTTTTCATTTTCTGTCAAAATTAAAATTAAATTTTTGTACCGTATCATATATAAATGAAACCAATATAAGAATATCCCTAATATTATGCTATCAAATAGATGGCCGGCCCATATGAGAAATTGTACGAGAGATATTTTAAACATTCAAAGACTGTTCTACTCAAGGTTGAGAGAAAATTGAAGCTTATTTTGCTTGCTAGCGATTTTAATAAACGCAGAAATAAATGTGAAATTTTAATATATTTTTAAGTACAGCATCTTAAAGTGTCATAATTTTAAAGGGAAACGAGTCTAGACTGGGTATTACCCTGGTATTACACCATTCGTCTTGAAAGGTATTTAGCCTGTTACCCTGGCCGTTTAATTATTAGACCGTACGGGGCGGTACATAATTAAATTAGTGCTTGATTACACATCTGACTGTAGACAAGGACGTAGGTGAATATTATTCGCGAAAGTGACTTTTCTGCTTATCTATTTCGACAAGCCAAATGATTCCTCAGGAGAAGTATAATTACAAAATAATGCTTTCATTGTTTTTTAACCTAACATAATCACGTACAAAAAAAAATCAAAGGTCATCTCAAAGCAGATTGTAGACTACTTAAAGCCCAGTGTCCCAACGGATACTATCTTAACTATTTTGTATATAAAAACTGTCATTTGATATTTTTGCATTTTTTGTAATTTCTAAAAAAATATCTTTAGCGTTACGCTGAAACTGTTGCATAGTTTTTCCTATCGCACCAGGAGATTTTTAATACTGGCAACTCTAAAGAATAACATTTCTCAAAAGACTTTTTGAAAAGACTTTTAGTCCATTGAAATATTACTTCATTTTGGGCAGGACAAGATTTTTTCATGTGTAGGGGCATCCAGTGTCAGTATAAAACTCGGTTTTCGGGGTTGAGAGCCCCCCGATTTGGCCGCCATCTTGAAAAGGGGGTAAACAATTTTTCCGCGATATCTTGAGAACAAATCTACAGTCTCACAAAAAATTGTCTAAAACTTTTTTTGTAGAGAATTGAATTCCCTTCTGACTTAAAGTTGGGTTGTTACCAATTGACGATATAAAAAAAGGCACTTCCGGTCTATTGCAGAGGTTGCAATTTTTCAAAACTATCTTATAATATCGTACAAGTGTTATTGCAAATTTACACCTTTTTTGCAATTACTGCATATGTGAATGAGGCAAATAATTATATATTTAATAATGTTCCGTTATGAACAAAAGGTTGAAAATGTGCATAAGGTCGTGCAATAGAGTAACAAACATTTGCAACCCGATTTTAAGACTTTTGCATTTTTTCGACCGCCGTTTTTTTGCAAATTTAAATAAAATGGTTGCAGTTGTACTTCCGGTCGTTTTTTTTTATGCAAATTCACACACAGCCTCGCTAGGCCAATCTACACGGTCTGTCAGATTTGCAAAACTTTTGCAATTTTTTCGCAGTAGAAATCCTAAATATCGGGTTAAAAATAATAAAAAAACAATATTCCGTTTACATGATTTGGTTGCAAAGTGAGATTAACATTTGCAATAACCTTTTCAATTGATATCCAAGTTTGCACAACTTTTGCAATTCTGCCTAAATAGTTATTGACAATTGTTTAAAAGTCAATTTTTAACCATGTTCCGGGCCTCAAAATAGATTGCAAATCTAGATTTATTTATGTTTATATATTACTTAGGCTTCTATCATAGTATAGAGAGTTTTGTAATTTTGTCTGGTTTTTTGCTTTAATGACTGGCCTATTGTTGCAACCTCTTTATTTATCATTTGTATACCAATACTACATATTGAATTAATATCTCACCGGTGCACATTTACACAATATGCACATATGAATTAAAGCAAATCGGGATTTGATGCTTCTAAGGATAGCTTTGCCTCCTGAGTCGGGATCTGCACTTGGGGATACACACATGTATCGCTTAGAGTAGAGGCTGCCACCTCGGCTTAGGGAGACCTGTGTAAGTGACTTAATCTGGCTCTTTTGAAAAATTATTTATTATGTTTTACCTGGTTAACTGGATTTAATTTTGTTGCATATATAAATCCAAGTTACTCACAGGTACAAAAATAATATTTATATGCTTACATACATCAACAGTAAGGTTCCAGAAATTTTCGAGCTTACAAAATAGCTAAAAAAGAGAGACATATTTAAAAACCTACCTAAACTGAAGAGGGTAGGAAGTCCAGGTTTCGTAACACACGACTTATCTAGAAAGGAAAAGAAATTTAACAATGTACTGAGGCACAAAATGATAGAGGCGAAGAACAATAATTTTGATGCAAAAATAAAAGTGAAAAAGTTTATGATAAATGGAAGAGTTTAGCTACTTTAGCTCATATAATGGTCCAATACAGGGGTTAAGGTACTCGTTACCACGGAAAATCTGCTGTTACGCCATTCAGAGACGTGTAGGGGAATTTTGTACTTGGTACAGAGAATTTAGTAGTAGGGATGGCATTAGAAGCCTATACTGGAGTTTAACTACCATCTCAAAGATGGTGTTAAAGGAGCTAAAAATCTTCAATGCTCCTGCTAATTTCTAGAATCCTGTTGTGAAGACTTTTTTATTTATTTTGCTAATACATGCAATTAATATTAAACGTGGTTAATTTAGGGTATCATCTACAAACATCGTGGTAATAGCATGGTGAACATAATTTGGTAAATCGTTAATGTAAATTGAAAATAAAAGATGGTCTGATATTAAGCACTGAGTTACACCAAGGGTTACATAATATACATAATTTAATACAATTCACTACTAATTTTCAATATTCCGTACAGGAGTTAAAACACATCCTCATACAACAATAGTTTCTAATTTCTTTGATGGTACATGGAGAGGCACAGGAACCAGGTGTTTTTTAAATAGCTAGAACTAGGTCGTTAGGAAAGGAGGAACTTATGCTATTCGATTTAGATGTTCAAAGTATTTCACTTTCTTTCTGGCGAGTCGGTGATGGAGGTTCAACGTCAATTTCGTCCCAGATTAAACATCGACCAAAATAACTCTGTTCCTACCCTTAACACAATCTTAAGTTGGGTCAATGCTCTTTGTTCAGGAGGCTCAATAATGAAGTTAAAACTGGCAGGTGCCCAACGAACAGTACACACTCTAGAAAATGTTGAGAGGGTCAGAGAAGCGACGTTAAGAAGACCAAGCCGCTCTGCTCGGAGAGACTCTGCTGAACTGCAAATCGGCAATCGCACAGTTAGGAGTATTTTGTATGGAGAATGATGTTTTCATTCATATAAGTTAGTGGCCGTGCTGTGTGAAAAGGATTAACCACAATGACTGAACTTTGTAAAGGGAATGCTTCCATATTATGAGGAGAATGAAAGCATGATCTTGTTGATGAGTGACAAAGCTCACTTCGATGTCAATGGTTTTGTAATCAGAGAGAACTACGCTACTGGGCTTCGAAAAATCCCCAACAGCTTCATCAGAAATCGCTGCAGATCTTTAAAGTTACACCTTGGTGCGCTTTAGGTAGGGTTGGAATCATCGGTCCTTACTTCTTTGAAGCTACTGTAACTGTTAATTCAGATCGTTATATTGAAATGAGAAACATCTTCCTCATGATTGAATTATGGAGGAGGAGGATTATTCGTCGAATACTGGTTTGAGCAAGATCAACGCCTTATACAGAGCAACGATTATTCTTCTTCGACCTCTGTTTCCCAACCGGATCATTTCCAGATTTGGTGATCTTCCGTGACTCCTCGGTCAACTGACTTGTCTATGTGTGATTATTTTCTATGGGGGTATCCCCAGTCATGCGTCTACGAGAACAATCCTAGCACATTAAATGAGTCGAAAGACGCGATTCATCAGAAAATCCGGTAAATCGACAGACAACTGCTGATTGAAGTGGAGGCCAATTTCCGTGAGCATCTTCAAACTTGGATCAACGAAAATAGACACCATTTGTCCTATGTAATATTCCATACCTGAATATCATAAAATGCTATGTTCTTACGCATGTTTTTCTGCCAATAAACATTTCTTCGAGCAAAAATTAGTAACCTAGTGATTATCTCAAAACGTCCGGTTCCCGTGCCCCGTTTTTTATATTTCTGTCTGTAACCCCTTCTTTAATTTTGTGAAGAGACGGTAATGTTGATTACTCGGTCGATTGTTAACATTAACTTACATACCATGTTAAGATGCATGAACTGACTGCACTTGCATTTATATCATTAGAGAGACTTAGTTCACAATTCGTTGGCGAGGATCCCACAACTCACCGTAATAAATTTACACACTTATTATTTTCTTGTAAAGTGGGTCAGACGCTTAGTGAGTGTTTTTGCAATTTCCATAAATAGCGAATTTAATCAAAGAAAACGTCTTATGAGGTAGTGAAAAGTGTGTCAAGTCACGATTTGTTTGAGAGGGTTCGCCCCCGTCCCGTTGGTATGATATGACACTTTCATTCCTAGAGGTTATTTTTATGTATGTTAATACACTTACTTTGTTTACATTTATAAATGGCCAACATAAGAAATGCACCCCTCCCAATTCATATAATAATAAATTTAAATTTTTCTGCAATATCTTCCGACTACTTTAAAATAATAAATTTATATTTTAAACTTAGTTATAGGCCATCTGGACACTCTAGTTTACATGGTATCAGTCAAACCCTCTCTTCTGTTTAAGGTGTAGTTTTAGGGAGTGATTTGCAGTATTTTCCAAATAACTTTTTAATTTTTTTCAATCTTCTAAAAATTGTTGTAAAAACTTAATTTTCATTAGAAACGAAAAAAGGTATTCTTATTCCATTTCGATAAACTAAACCGTTCTCGAGTAATTTGTGTTTAAAAAACAACGTGAATTTACAACTTTTTATTAATTTAGTTATTCTTTTACACATATGGAATCCTTTAAAATATATATTAAACGTGGAAAATAGCTAATAATCAATTATATAAATGGCTCTAAATGTCCTCCATTTTCCTTCATGCACAATCTAAGTCTTTTTTTAAGGAACGTTGAATACCCTATAAAATTCCTTCATGATTCTGTAGCATTGTAAACTCTTGATCAGGCACGTCGAGAGGGGGGGGTGTTTCCCCCCGGGCCCGGTGGTTTTTGAAGGGGGTCCGGTGTTTTTTTGGGGGCCCGGGTTTCACTCGAAGTTGAAGATTAGCATTTGCATTAGGTGAGACGAGAGAGGTATACTTTTAAATGATTAGTAATAATAACGAGTACAGAATGGGTCGTATTGTATAAAATGAGATAAATAAGAAATTGTTAGGCAAAGGAATATCTCCGCTTCCGCTTCTTAAAATTTCTATCTTGTGATAAATATTTAATGGTAAGGAATATCAACCCTTTCTCTTTAAAATTTTGATCGAGATAAATATCGATACCTGAGGAATATCACCCTCCACGCTCTTTAAAATTTTGATTGAGATTGATATTCAATTTTGAGGAATATTAGCCCCTACTTTTCAAAATAGTTATCGAGATAAATACTTAATTTTAAGGAAGGTCACTCCCCGCCTTTCAAAATATCTATCGAGAAAAATATTCAATTCTATGGAATACTTCCCCCCGCTCTTCGAGAAATTTTTGAAGAGATAAATAGTTTATTATTATGAATGCCATCCCCCCGCTCTCCGAAATTAATATTGAAGATTGGTGGAAGTCGTGTGTACTACCCCGGGCCCCGACTTTCTCTCGACGGCCCTGCTCTTGATCGATGTTTCCCTCAACTGTTCAGTCGTGTCAATTTGAGAATTATAAACTCGTGATTTTAGATAACTCCACATAGTGAGATCAAGGTGAGTTAGGTCAGGAGACCGAGCTGGCCACGCAATCGGTGCATCTGCATCCCGGCTAATCCATCTATCAGGATAGTGGTTGTATAACCATGTTCTACATGTTCTGGTATAATGTGGTGTTCCGCCTTCATGCTTAGAAACATATTTCTTCTCTTTCACAATGAGATATTACCTATCAAACAACTAATTATCCAGTAAACTGGTATCCAACAAACTGATTCCCTAGACCATGTAAACTAGTGTCCAGAAGGCCTATGACTAAGTTTAAAATATGAATTTGATATTTTAAGGACGTCAGAAGATATTTCAGAAAAGCTTAAATTTATTATCCCCTTTTAAGGGGTGTATATCTTCGTTAAATTTTTTTCGGAAATAAGATTATATAGAAAACTACCATTATTTCTCGATGTACTACTAGACGCACAAATATCGGGAGACAATTTTGCACCACCTTGTATATGTATACGATTAGTAGTAAATTTTCGAAACCCTAAGAACCAAAAAATAACTAAGGACAGTTTCACTTTTCCTATATTTTCTTATAGTACAAGAATAAAGTTAAAAAGGTGTAATAACATAATGATACGAGGTTGGCAATCATATGGGTAATAATATACATTTTACGGGGAAAAGAATTTTTCCAGTGAATCATCCACCTTAGGTACTTAGGGTGTGGAGGAATAGGGAATGCTCAATCTAAGTTGTTCCATAATTTTTATTCAACAAAGAGGCCGCTGCGCAGTCATATTATTGAGAATCACCCACTAATGGAGTGGAAAAGCGTTAGGGGATACTTCAAAGTGATTTCTGCACCGTCTCTCAAAGTTTTTTGCTCAACTAGCAGTTTTATAATTTATTTGCAACAAAGATACCGCTGTGCAGAGGTGAAAGCAATTTTCAACTCCCAGAAGGGGTGGAAAAGGGTGGAAATATCTAAATATAAGTCGGATTCTTCAACTGAAGTCTTTTACCGTGCTGAAGGATACAAATATTTATTTATAGAAACGTGATTGTTAAATGTTTATGGGCGCTTCTCACCCCCATGAATAGGAAATAAGGGTAGAAATGTGCGTTTGTGAGACTCGTGCCCAGTGAGACTTTTGATCTACTAAATCATTAGAACAACATATCAAAAACTGGAGAGATTTAACGGACCCCGGACTTCTATAAGCGGTGTGTGGGGGGTCCTATGAACTTCGAGTTCAGTACGTCAAAATTAATAGGATTGCACTAATCCAGTTCAAAGAAGAAGTAGTTTTTTGTCGTCCTGTGTTGACGCTCTGCTAATTGAATCTTATTATCTACTGTCGATGTTGAGGTCAATATAAAAATGAACAAGTAAAATTGATATTATATAGAAAGTCAATTAAACACACAACGGTGAAATTATATTTCATAATTTTTAATGACCTTTTTTTAAAAGCGATTCAATTTTTTCAAAAAAAATCATAAAATTTTCTTCAAATCCGAACTTCAGACAATTTGATAGACCAGTTAAGTCGAAGCATCTAGTAAATCCTTTAAAGAGCTATTTAATAACTTTCTTGTCGAAACCATATTTAGATACATTTGCATTTTTCTTCAATATTTTTTTTTATATAATATCTTTATTAGCAATGAGAATAAATTACATTCTATGAGCTAACTTGCTATCTAATGAGCTTCAGGCCCCAAAATGCCGTTACGAGAATCCGTTCACTGAAAGGATCGCTTATTCTTCCAACAGGTCAGCTGGCCAATGTCTTTGCAAACCTCCTGGATGGTATCTTTCTAGTAATGATTCTAGCAGGGTATTTGTGTGATTTTCCAATCGATCGTGGTGCTTTCTACTTCTAGATTTAATGACATCTTTAACAAAAGGTATTTTTAGGTCAACATGCAGTATCTGATTAGTTACATACCAAGGTGCATTAGTTAGCATGCGCAGACCCTAGTAGCACAACATATTGGACCAATATATAATCCATATAGGACCAATATATGAATATTCGTCCTATATTCATATATTGGTCTTATATGGATTATATATTGGTGCAACATTGGTGCTACTAGGGGAGTTTTAGATTGGCATCTTTGCATCAGAGCTATATTGGATTTACTTGTACAACCCCAGATTTCAACTCCGTATGTCCAAATTGGTATTATAATTGTTTCATGAGGCGCATCGTTCTTTCCTTAGACTGAAGTCTACTTGTTTAGATTTATTTGCATTTATTCTAATTCTCTATTTGTTTAACCAAGTCTGTAGCTCATTTAACTGATGTTGAAAAATGTTAGAAGCTGTTGTTGGAACTTCGTGGACAGCTAAGATGGCTGTATCATCTGCAAAAGTTCTGGTGGTTATTTCTTCAGTTGTTGGTAGATCAGAAGTACATAGAGGATTGGTCCTAAGACACTACCGTGGGGAATTCTTGCCTTGAGGGAATATTTTTCAGAAGCCTCTTCTCCTGCTTTGGTTCTGAACTCTCTATCTCATATACAGGACCTGAAGATGTTGTAATATTTCAACAGGAGAATATTTTTGATTTTGTATAATAAACCAGTATGCAATACCTTCTCCAGAAATACTGACGTGCAATATCAATATCAATATTATATTAATAAACGTGTATTAAAAGCCAGTAGTAAATATTTACAAATCTCCTATATAAATCATAAGTAATTATGCTAATATTGAATTTCGGCTTGATGATACTTCATTTTTCGTTTATGTTTCTACTATTTGCATGTCTGTCTTGCTTTATTTTTCTTCATTCATTATATTTATTTTATGCCACCTACTTACTTCTGTATTTACATATTTCTTGTGTAATAAATGACTCATACCGTATACATATATCCATATTGCATTGTATTAATTCATACTGTTTTACTTATCCTGTAATTGGGTTATAGACCCGTTAAATATTTTAAATAAGTAAATAAGTAAGCTATTTACAGGCTCTTTTATAGATTTAGTACGTGCTTACCTCAGGCATTAACTGTAGTTGTTTATCGGTCATTAAGGATCTGGCAAATAAATAAATCTATGAGAGAAATAATTAATTCTCCATCCTTGTTGTTAGTTTTGAATGTTCTCTAATATATTAACCGAAAATGTACTCTATATTTTATGGTGTAAAATAGTCGCAGAAAATAGGAAATGATCATTTCATTTGAGATATTCACCAGGGATAAGAGTCTGTAAATAATTTGTAAGGTTAACTTATTTGTAACATTAAGTATAAATAATATGTTTACGGAAGTTAATGCTACTCCTATTCAGGGTCACAATTGCAAAAAATACTGTAAGAGTCCTTATTTTTAGAATAGAAGAAGAAAACTAACCTTTACTAATTTAGTAACTCAGTTGCTACCAAAATAACAATAGAAAATGACATCTTAATCCCACTTACACTGATATGCCAAAGCATTTCATACAGTTAAATACTTATTAAGTAGTTATCTTAAAGTTAGAATAATTATTTTTTAGCGCAATGAGTACAATAAAGAAATATCAGAGATATACACAGTAGGGTGGAACGAAAAATGAGATTCTCAAACTTTTTTCGAGAATTATTACTACATAGTTATCAAAAGGCGCATTTGGTGGTTATTAATAACTGTGCAAAAATTGAAAACGGTAATTTGTTATTTTCAGATTCCTCAACGGGTGCAAAATATTAGAAAAATGCTCTCTTTCGACCATTTATTTTTTCTTAGTTATTTTTCCATTCTTTGGATATTGGTAATGCCATAGTCACCAAAAGGTGTCTTAATGTACCATAGATTACTGTGCAACATGTTTAAATGCTATTATCCACACTTCAGTTTCCTCAAGGATGTCTAAATATGCTCTTCTAAGCTATTTTTTTCACAAACACAACGTATTGATCGAATCGTATTTATTATTTTTTTCTCTACATTCAATAACTATAGAAGGATGAACACCAAGTAAAATCAGACGTTTTATTTAAAAAAACAAATAGACATGGAAAAACAAACAAAAACAGAACATGTTTAATATTTCAGTTATTATCCATTTTTAATTTCGGTTCAAATGATGGCAATATTTGTCTTGATTTTATACAGGCTTGAATGAAGCCAGTTTGGTTTTCTTGGCCACAGACAGCTGGTGATGCCTCATTTGCAAGATGCACGAATCGTTCAACAGCTTCGGTATTGCAAAGACTATGGAAAATCAGAAAAACTTATGTCTAACGCTTTAATAACACACATTTCAATATTAGCAGTCATTGGTGGCTCAGAAACATTTACGTCATTCCAAGAACTTAATTTCCAGTAATTTTTGGCCTCAAAATGTATTTTAGGTATACTTAATTCTCGTGTAGCTGTTGTCTTAACGGTTTGTGCCGTGAAGACACGTTAGATATCATATTCCTTTTCATTATTAATTTCATACTGCTAGTAAAGCTGAACAGATGACAGGTGGTGCATCTTTAATAACAGTGAAGCTTCTGCATGTTTTTCAATGTTCTGGATGCTGGCATTGCTTTCCCTTCTTCTGTCATTTTCATTTTCTTGGTTTCCAGGGTCACAGTATTTTTTCTAGATTCTAAATTCTTCTGATTTTGCTTATAACGTCCATGAAATTTTTTTAGTCTATCCCAGAAGCAAAAAACGGTAGGAATTGATGTACTTTGCCAAATCCCTTAAATTTTTGGTACAATGTTTTTGAGTATTTCATGAACACTTATATCTCTCCCAGCATATTTATATTTTAGACTATTTCAAACAAATAAATAATGAAAGTAAAGTCCTTATGAGTAGGTAACACAAGGTCACTTAATATTTTAGATTGACCAAATATCTTGCAATGAAGTTGACTTATAGTTGCCATATTAACGTAAATATTCTAACACTCAACTAAAAACAATACTTAGTAGAAGTATTCAAATGAAAGTAGGCTTGAACTTGTTACCTTCCCACCCCAGTCATAGACGCCTATCGCTTGGGTTGTGATTGTATTCGAGAGCGTTATTTGTCGCGCAATTCCCATAAGCGGCGCGATTTTCAAAGACAATGAGGAACCGGAAAATATTAGAATAAATCAAATTGACTTGGAGGGGCTTTTCATCATACTTTAATAATTATTTTAAATACTGTGTTTACCAGGAATATATTTTTTTAAATAAACCAGGGCAGGTAATAAAAACCTATAAAATAAAAAATTTCTATACTATCGGTCCCGTGAGGAATCTGAAGATGCTAAGATAGGTCGACAAGCTTTTAGGAACGATTTTTATTTATCCAAATGCACATTTTGACACCTGTGTCAAAACAATTTAACAAGAAATAATTTTTCGTTCCACCCTAATACACAGTGCTAGATTTAGAAACATAAGACAATTTTTCTTTTTCCGGAAATATGATGTATTTATTATTAATTTCAAGATTAACTGTATTTATATCTGGCTTAGGCGCTAATTTTGAACTTGACTTAAAAAAAATAAGAAGAATAAGCAAGATGATAATAAATGGAAACTTAAAAGAAGCATCTCACATGCACGTATACTTCCCATCCTATATTCCTACACCATGTGTCTTGTGGCTCTCGTTGCTGGCAACAAACATTTCCCAAATTCAATCCGGCGATATAAAAAAATAGCTATAAGTGACAGCGATGCCTACCGTACTGGCTCAAGAAACACCTTGGATTTTCTTCTTCTCATCTAACAGGAAGAATGCAGATTGTGAAATTTAACATATAGAAGTTGTAGCGGGGTGTAACAGACTGTACATACGTATTTGGTTAATATTTTGTCCTAGTATGGATCAGTTCACTCTTACCACTGAAATTGAGCATGCAGCCAAAATGCTTTATTTTACCGTTTAAAGAGGTATTCTTAATCAGCAATACTCAACTGTAGCTCTCATATATTTTGCTAATAATTTTATTACATTTCCTTCTATCAAGATTTTAAATTAGAACTGATGTATGACTTAATCTACGAATCTCAGAGGTACAGAGTATATTTTGCAGTTTCGGTATTTTGTATTTCTTCGTATTTTCCTTTGGGAGACCTGTCCACTAAAACTGTATCCGGTATCCTCCATTGGCAATACTGTCAACCATACTCTAAATATTATTTTCCTCTATCGTTTTCTTCATTAACCCTTCGTGTCCTAATTTGAAATAACCCTGGTTATAATTAGAGATGCACCGACTAGTGGCCGAATAGTCGGGAAAGCCGACTATTCGGCCAATTTTGTAGTCGGCGACTAGTCGGTGATTAGTCGGTGATTATTAGGCGACTAGTTGGCGAAAAAAATAAAACATACCTTGCTGAATTAAGAGGGCGTTTTTAATAATATTTTAATAAAGCAAAACAACGCATGTGTAAAATGTTGGAACAATTTTTTTTAAAATACTATATTTCACTACATGTACATAGTACATACTACATGATACAAAATAAACAGTAAACATAATCTTCTTACTGATAACAAGCGTTTTTATTTTAACAAATGCAAAAACAAAAATTAAACTTAAAACCAACTCGGGAACATAGAAATTAGGAACTTATGCTATTAAATATTATTTTAATCTGAACAAAATAAGATGGATCAGATACAGTATAGAAACTATTGAAACAAAATTTAAAAAAAAACATTGTTCTAGTATATATTAGTAAGTATGTAATGTATTACAGTACATCACATACCACAATTTTATATGATTGTTCATATTTGAGGTATTAGCTGCTTTTCCGCGCCCACCGCGAGAAATTAACGATTGACATTGATTACACTTCACTTTATTGCCATTGTCTCCTTCAGTTTCATCAAAGAATAACCAAACACGTGACGTTTTTTTACTTCTTTTCGACATATCTATATCTAATAGTTCTGCAGCTAAAATTCAATCCAATACACACAAAAACTAACCTTAAAACAACCGGCAAACCAAACAATATGTTCAAAGTGTAGTGAAGTAAACAACAAAACAGAAAATACGTGTACGTGACTGTTGATAGGTCCGTCGCGTCGGCCAGCGGCCTGCGACAGACGACGAGCGATGGCGCGCGAAGTTTATCGAAGAAATTGACCGCGTATTTCGCTGGCATTTAAAAATAGTCGGCTGGGTCGACTAGTCGGCTTTTTGAAAAGCCGATTAGTCGTAGTCGGCTACTGACTAGTCGGCAAGAGCCCTAGTCGGTACATCTCTAGTTATAATTATGATGAGTATTCACAACTATATCTATCCTTGGAGATTTTGAGATTTCTTATCCATCGGCAGTTGGAACCAGTATTTATGGTGGAGGCTTTTTCTACCAGTTCCACCAGTCTTACAAATAATGAATATCTTTTTCCATTTGATAATTTACTTGTAGATGTGGAGTGCTGTGTACCCCCTACAATCTACATGTGGAAGACATTGATCTACCAAATACCTACATGAAATAAAAGAACAACAAGCGACTCTTAACATTTTTGTAGATAATGAAAAAGGAAAAATTAGATTTTTTTCCAGATAGTTCACATATAATCGAGATTTACACGTTAATCAAATTCATTATCTGTGAAGATTCATTTTTGCTTACATGAGGCGGTTCCACTGGATTGCCACTAGGAGACAAAGGGTTAACTACTTCTTTAGGGTGACCACTGGGTACATTTTCATTAAAAGCATAGCAAGTTTCTTCCCGAACAAGTGTGTTAGCTACATGCCAAATGTCATCAATCAAATTCAGATTCAAACAAAATTTTGAGAACGAAAATAGAGCATTTTCCCGAAACCTTAACAGTCGTTAGTTTTCATTTTGAATTTTTGTTTTATAACCTTGATCTAGTTTATATATTATTAGATGTCCGATATTATGTAACAATCTAGTATTCAAGAACCAGCCTCTGTCTGATCCATTTGGTCGAGAGATAACTTCGTAAAAAGTAAAAGAATATTTGTAGATAATGATATGTAATAATTATTTAAATTTGTGTTTTGTGTAACCATCGTCAAACTTTAGAATTTACGTTTAAGTTTAAGATAACTTTGTTAAAACCAATTATCACGTCTAAGTGAGTTCCTAAAATAATCCTAAACATCTAAAAGTTACACAACTAACTTGTTAGATCCGCAAGCTCAAGTATTCTTATTAATTAAATAGCTTTATTGAAGTAGTTAATTTTAATCTGTACCATGAGATACGCTTTATAGTTTCATCATGCTATGTCTAGTATAAGGTGATAAAAAACAGGACTTTTTTTCTAATCGTAAATTTGGGAAATGAGATAATGATAACGGAAAATAATTCATAATATTTTTTACAAATTGTAGGATATTAGTGCTCATCTCTGATTCAACTTTAGTTTTTTCATTGCAACCAGTGCAAAGTGGGTTCGACTATCAGAAACTAGACAAAATTCCAATTTCGTCGGAGTTGCATTAAAATTGGTAGTTAAGTATTTTCGGGGTAGTTGATACGGAATCTGATGTCAAAAGTTATAACGTGAAAATGACGAATCCAACAGTACATATGCTGAGCATTAGTAGAAGAATAGCTACGGCTAAACGTATCCACATTAATTATTACCAATTCACATATATTTTTAGCAACAAGTTACACGGTACTATCATAAATTCACTGCATGTAATCAATAATTTGCAGCGCTCACTTTTTGCAATGCGCTATCAGTTAATTTGCAGAATTAAATTATGCATGCCACTTGGATAAAGCACACGCGATTATGCCACACATGATTTGAATTTAAATTATAATCTGTTGGCATGACAAATGTTTGACCAATTGGGTAGTGGTTGATGCGACAATGTTTAGCCAATAGTGGGCTGGCATATACTAGACGCCGTACATTTTAGGCGGGATGAGTTGAGTTTGCCTTGGGCTAGCTCAAAAAGTGTTTGGTTGAAAGAGACCTCGATAAATATAGGCGAAATGATTGAATTTGAAATCGCCCTAATTTGTTTAGCGTGCATAATTATTTGGTGCCCTCAAATATAAATTACCTTACGTTTAAATAAGTTGAAATGTGAATTACGTTTTTGGTACCGTTAAAATAGCAATTTCGTATTGGTTACAGCAGCAGTAAAACCCGAGTGTTTCCAGTATTGTTTTTTTTAATCACATATTTAACGTCGGCCTATTTCCGCTACTAAGGCCAAGACGAGCTACCCCCAACCTGTAAATTTTGCCGAACCTCCTCTATCGAAGAGTAGGGATCTTTTATTTGCCATTTAATAAACAATAGACCGACTGCTTTACACCCCCCTCCGAAGGATGGTATAACCGCTATGTAACCCCGCCTAAAGTTAGTTACATACCTTCTACGCATGCGCTGATATACAAACAATTAGAAGATGGAGCGAGAACGCTGTGTTTCCCTGGAGATGCTTACCCATCCAAGTAGTAACCGCGCCCGACGTTGCTGCATTTGCGCATCGAAATAAAATTATATACAGACGTCTCTACGCTCGCTGCAGTACTGTTTATAAAATGCAGGAACACACTGTGATATCTATTGCTTTCATGAATATCGTTGAGTAGCATTTGATGCTATTTGTTGGAACTGAAATTATGAGTTGAATTGACGTTGAATTTCAGACAACCTGTTAGAAAGTCAATGTAAAATTTGTTGAATTAACAATTATATTAGAAGTAATATAATTAATCGTATGTACAGTTAGGTAACTAAAATTCAGTGCATTGTTGGGAGCGTATATGCTCCTTAAATTTGTAAGTGTTATAGCAGTTTTTTTGAGAACAATAGAGTAGCTAGGCATTTTCATTTATCGGCTGCAGTATTGTGGTGAGACAGAAATTTCGTATTAAGTGCTAACCGTTTTGATTGTACGTTAATGGGCCCCAGTGTCGTTACGCGATAGGGGCATTAAGTTATCTAATTTTAAAAGGCTTTTTGATTCGGTAAGGCCTTTTAAACACGTTTGTGTTGAATGTTTTGTTTTGATTAGTAGAAATATTTACTTTTAAGTTTTTAGTCCAATACCTTTATAGTTAAGACTTGTGTAAAATGTTCCTTTCATATTTCCGCTTTCATTTCATGTTACATACAGGAGTTTCTGTGTATTTTATCTTTTGTTTAATTTGCATGCACATTTTTATGTTAAGGGCCATTTAGTAAGTTACTACCTTGCTTTGAATGTAATAATCATAAGCGTTTTTAGGATTTAAGTTCATGAGTTAAGCAAATGTAGCTGATATCAAACCTTTGCGTATTATTGTTCAGAATATATGTTGAGAATCAACGAAATTAGATTTTATCGAATTCTTAAGTTGGTTATTATATGTTTATTATAATAGATGTATTTTGTAAAGGACTTTAAGTTAATATATTGTTTTTATTACATTCACGTCTGTGAACTATTTGTTAAGTATGTTTCAATAAGTTAAAACGTTTTTCCCTGGTCTTTTCGGTTAATAAAACCAGTGGTGGCGGGCGCCCTTCTACGTTCCTTCTGTGTCTTTAACTATTTTAGAGTTATGTACAGGTTATTGTAAGCCTGTGGTGACAATCGACTATATTATATTTCGATTCAATAAATTAGCTGTCACATTATTTCTCACGCCTGGAGAATAGTTTCTATGTCACGCTATAAGTATTCAGAATTAAATAAAATATAACATAACAAAGTTAGAGAGGTTATAAATTTGATGTTGGTTTATATTGAAATGAATGATGCTTGACCTAAAGCAATTTGAACGTGCAATAACAATCACATCATCATCATCATATCTACATATTGCTAAAATTTCGCAGAAATCATTTAAACTAATCCAGAGTAAAAATTAGTCTAAAATACCAAAATTATCAAAATTATGACCTTCTTCAGACTCTGGCTCGATAATTTGTCCACGATTATGCCATTCTGACTCCGAATGCATGTACAGTGACCCAAGAAACAACTGAGAACATGGGACTGGTATGCCGACCAGGATGGTTTTTTTTTGTGGGCCTGTGTTATTCGTTTAAATGTTAGCGCAATGTCAGAATCCTAATGTAATATGTATACCCCGTAAATTAAGTTAAGTATTGTCTTATACTTAATTTCTCACAAAATGTGCATCTCACAGCCAGCAACATCAATAATAATCTTATAAAGGGGTCGACAAGCCTTGCGCACCCCTCTCCCGTTTATTTTCTTAGAACAACAATATACTTAAATGTATTTAATTAAATGTGCACGTCTATTAAACCTATTTTAGCACATTATAAATTAGCCGTCGCCTCGTAATAAAGTCAAACAGAAGTTTTCCGCTTAATTCCTCAACATTCACTAAAGGTGACAAAATCCTGGGAAAACTTTACAGTGGAGATTATAAACTAAAGTTTCTCACAAGGAACACATAATGCCGTTGCTTTTAATGGAGACGTAACGAGGACTTGATATTATTATGCATTAATCGAAAAAAATGTATTACTCGTAGTTTTATATTTGCACAAGTTACGAATACTAATTAGATGATAAGTGCAAATAACTAGCAAATTAAGTTAAACACTTGCAGAGTAAATTAGTTGAGCGCTTTACTCTATTATGTTCTTAAGCTCTATTTGAAAACGTATTGCTAGCGAAACTCGAGGAAATAATTTAAATTCTCCGAAACTCTGGAAATCTAAAGTAACTTGCACAGCTTTAAATAAAATCTAACGATTTCTTTTACGGTATTCCACGGGACCATGGGCTACAGCTACACTCATCGATATATACCTCGATTTCAGGTACTTTTGCTAATTACAGCCATATCAGTTATGAAGATGCTATAATAGCCTCAACTAACTTACAATAGCGCCTATACTTTAACAAGGACTGGTTGAAGGGCGATCTTTAAAAGTGGAAAAATTCTCAATGTATGAGGGATGGCTTTCCGCCAAAATACAAATTTTTGAATTTTTGAGCCGCGATCGGCGCCCGCTTGGCACATTCCTATGAGCGTGGTGTACAGGATTGAAATTATTTAGCAAAGTTTTCCCTTACGTTACGGCATTTAACGCAGCATGAGTTGATTTCCACACCACCTTTGACAATCCCCTCTTGGCGAATTTTTAAAAACATTTTCCTCAATCAAGTCTAAGCCACTGAAATTGGTTGATATGGTTATTGAACACAAATGTCTGTAGTGTCGATGTCTGAATTTGTATAACTCCGGCCATCGCAATTTATGCACATGGTCGTGCAAAGCAACCCCGGTTTTGCAGTGCCACAACTTTTACCGCAGTCTTCCTTACATTTGCAGATTCTCCGTCATCAATTAGAAACTGGAGCTGGTACCCCTGTAGTGTAGACAGACTAATTTTCTTTCAGTCCAATAAATGTAGTTGCAAAGGTTTTCCATGCCATACTTGCAGCTGGAAGAGTGTTTTGAAGAAGCTACGGCGCTGTTCGCTTGGGCGATGAAATTGTTAAAGGAGTTCTGTCTCCTCAGGTGCTTTCTGATTGTAGAGCATTGTAAAGTGAACGAATCTTCTCCATTTTCGTTATCCTCCGAAGTTACTATGCTAATCACAAATGTTGTCGTTTCTGTTCTCAATTTATATTTTTATCAGTTGTGAAGTTAAATTAGATTCCGCCCATATATTTGTCTGTGGGAATGTAAACTTAAAAATGAGTGAGGCTACGATTGTTTTTTTATGTTGCCGTTGGTACCTGGGGAAAAAAAGGATATGAATTTTCTTCTTTACTTTCGTTGATAGCAAGAAGACCAGGTAAAATAATGTGTATTCATATTTATCGATGGCTAAGTAAGAATACTCCAAGAACCTTAATGTTTACTATGTGATTTTTAGTCATTATAACTTAGGTTCATTGTTTTGTTATGTCTGGGGTGTTATTATAACTTCATTTAAGGTAATTTTCCGTGTTACTGTTGGAAGGAAATTTCGTTGGTTAACCTAAAAATTTAGTAATCGCTACGAGCGGGCATATATTTTATGACTTTTTGTAATTGTTCAAGCTAATGCTATTTGCTCTCACCTGTAGTGGAGAATAAGGTTGTAAACATTCGAATTTACCTCTCCTTGGTCAGCTGTCATATTTAAGAGTTAGGGAATAACGTGTTACCAACATTTGGTTCTAAATGAAACATTACTAAAGTCATTAAATCGTGGTTTTATTTATTTTATTGTTTATATGGTCCAATAATGGGTTTTGTGTATCTTAGTTTCTATTCTAAGGAGAGTTTTAATAGCTGGAACTAATTTTCTGTTACTTATCAATTCCTAGGGTATTTTCCTATTAGGTGTTGAATTATGATTGGTCGTTAAAACAGAAAAAAACAGGTGTTTAGGAAAAAAAAAACGGTCTCGAAAACCGGCGTGCTCTTCCTTTCTTTATTGAGTCGTCAAGCCGATTAGTCAAGATTTTTATAATTGCTTGTAAAAGCAACCCCAACTTAATTACGGGGGATTATACTATAAAATTCTTACATTTAGAAGGCCTAATTTGTGTGTAGCTGTTTGAAGCCAAATTTTGTTATAGAGGACTTCTAAATAGGCAATAAATACGACATTGTTGAATATCTGTTTGTGCCCTGACGATTTTGCGGGTAAGCACCATCTTGAATTTTCTGGAAATACTGATTCCTAATTTTTGGTCATTCTTTTATGTAGGCAATTTGGATAATCTGGATAATTTGGATAATTTTGGTAATTTGAGATCATCTGGAAAATCTGGAAATTTAAGTACTGAAGTAGTACTAAGTTACATAAAATTGTGAAGCTGATAAGCTGTGGATGTCAATGTAGTTTTTATCGACTTGGAAATTGGTGAATCGATTGTTGGGAGGTCCCGCGAAGCCATTTTCTGAAGTCGTCGTTTTGGTATGGTCACGTGTTACAGTTGAGACACATGGTTTCTGGTTATGAGGTCACATGAATTTAAATGTTGATGAGATACTGAAGCCGAGGTGTACATGAGGTTTCTGCAGTAACAACAGCATAGTAACCTGTACTAACAGATTTTTGCTCAACGCTGGATACTGGATGAGTACCTTTTTTTCTAATGTTACCAGGATAACTAAAAGTTATATGTGTATTAATAATCTGCCGTTATATTTTAATTCTTTACTTATTTTTATATATATATATGATATTTATGGTTAAATATTTTCATTAGTTACTCAATTAAGCATATGTGAAAATAAGACATGTGAGTAACAGCGCAGTTAACATCTTATTTCCAGGTATTTTATGGTTATATCTTTAGTTTGTAAGGTATATCAATCTTTTTATTTTACGTTGTTTATTAGCAGCGTCAATATAGAGCAACATATTTTAATTTAACCTAACTATAAATCATTGACACTGACAGTACATCGTTAGAGATCGGTAGTAAATCGTCAGTATATTTTGAACAATTCATTTGCAGAATATCAGTGATCAACCAATAGCAATTTTTGTAAAAAAGTAGAATATTTGTATTTGTAAGTTATTGGTATATTATTATTAATTGTAGATCTAGTAAATAAAATTCTTTTTTTATAATTTTCTATTAATAATATTCATAAAACTGAGCCGATTTGTACTTTATTAATTGTATTTTGTATGTAAATTAAATAATTATTTTGAATAGATTTCTATTGTGTTTTGACTTAGATTAAATTTAACACGGTTTTTGGTAGTTTTTTGATAATCGGTGTGTCATACTCAATCTAAGGGGGCTGGAATTTATAGGAAATTACCTGGCGCTCATTTCAACTTATGGCAAAATTGAAATCGTTAAAAATAAACGATCTTCACCTCTGAGATTCTCGTGATAGAGCTAGCCAACCTTAAGATTTAAGAACTAATTGTGATTTAGAGTCAAATTTCACTTTGTATTTCTTAATTTCAATTTAACCTGTAACACAGTCATGAGATTTTTCTCATAGCTTAAATACTACCGCATTAGAATGTAAATAACAGAAAGTAACGTCTGATGGAGCTACGGCAGAAGTTTCAGGCGTTTTAGAGGTGAAAAATACGGAATTCGGAAATTAAAACATGATAACGTAAGCGACAACATTCGTGAATTATAACTCTGTTGTAAAAAAACTTCAACGATGGGACTCATGTCTTTTCTTTTGTTACAGTTTTATTGTGTCCTGAATTGTAAATTCCTGGAAACGGCTCCAAACTAGTGTAGTATGTGTTATAGGGGTTTTACCATAACGGTATACGTCCAGAGAGTGATTTTCGAACTTACTCTCCAAAATATGCGTTTCCATATCTATAGATATTTGCAGGTTTTCCTCGCTTGTACTTCCACGTGGTTTCTCCTTTAGGTTTCACATATAGTACTCGTACTGTCTTGGATAAAATTTTATAAAAGGGGATGCAGAACATAAGCGAAAGGTCTTACATTTAGTTTCACGAATCTCCCCAACTCTTGTACATCTACGGCTGCCCAAATGTTAATTATTTGACTTAACATATATCTTATCACTCCTCTGTGTAGAAAGAAAATTTCAGCTGAAGAGTTACTTTCAAATTATCAATGAAAAATTAACACATGAAGTAACTCGTTTTTTTTCTGCAGAAGAATGCTACACAACTGAACTTATGTATACATCTTTCTTTAGACCAACACAACATAACATTTCAATAACTGTTTTTTATTTTCAGGTTTCTTAAATAATTATGGCACCACCAGGCATCACTAGTTCAGTGGAAAATCGTGTATCGGACAATGAACCTAGCTCAAGTGCAAAACGAAAGGACATTATAGTTTTAGACGGCGGTTTTGCGACACAATTAAGTTGCCACGTCCAACAACCAATCGATGGGGACGTTTTGTGGAGCGCTAGATTTTTGGCAACCGATCAAGAGGCTGTGATAGATACTCATCTTGATTTTCTCAGAGGTAAACGTATAAGAAATACACAAGTTTATGAACTTGGAGAGTAAATTATTTGTATCATAGTTTTTATAGTCCAGTGAGTGCATTTTGTCGAAAAAGGTGCGTTATTACTCACTTTGAACTTCACAGATTTTAACGGAACGTATTGCAGTGCATTTGAAATAAGAATAATTTACTATTATATTGAAAAGGTGTACATATTGAAACATTTTGAAAACTCAAAGAAATCAACATTTATTTTTTTAAGTAAGTACTTATAGAACTGTGATAACAACAATTATTATTTCAAAATTCAGAATTACGGATTCAAATTGTCGACTTAAATTTGAATATTACAGAATTATTCACACACTCTCCTCTACAGATCCTATCCCTTAACGGATTCACTTGAATTGTTTTTAATCCATTCGTCTGTTACTATAATTCAATTTCAAAATGATCCTTCGAGTGGTTTAATTATTTTGAATAATCATTAACACCGTTTTCGTGGACGATTTGCCTCGTTTCGCCGTCTCATTGGATTAATAAAAAAAAAGGTAAATCATAATTATTTCCTCGTTTAAAGGACCCGTATTCACGATTTGATTTTCTTTAAAGAATAACCTCGTATATCGTAGATTTTTCCTAGTCCCTAAACCGAATCAGTTTTTTACATTGTTTTAGAGTTTTGTATAAAAGTTCGTTTGTTTGAGTTGATCCTACTAATGATCGAAATATGAGGTATTTTTAGGAGATATTATCGAAAAACGAGGAACATCTACAATTTCTCCTAGATCTCAAAACCAATTCAAAAAAAGTTACAGACCGTCGCTTAAATTTAAAATCTCGATGATTCATGAATGATATTCTAAACCTATTTCAACAAAAACAAAAATGAAATTTTTGTGTACCTCTACTACATGAATGTGAAAGTATAGGCAACAAATTTCATATGGCGTAAGTTTATCTATAAATAGTTTATAAATTAACAAATCTTTTTGAAAAATAGACATATACACCAATAATGGCATGTTTTGATTTTTGTCATTTGGTCTTGTCAATCACAAATCTAAAGCTGTGTACAGACTCTACGAGGCTGCTTGCCTAGCTAGGCAGCTTGGCGAGGCAATGGTGCAAAGTATGTACCGCTCGTTGCGAGCAACCACGGTGTGTCTATACGCATCTTGAACACATTTTGTGTAGCATGCGCGCGCTCGCACTGTCGGAGCACTATCGCTCCTAACAGTTACAAAATTTCGAGCTCCGGTAGTTTTGCTGAAATGTAAAAATATTAATGAAATCTTTGCATTTTTTCAATAACCACCTGACTTCTGGTTATGCTAGCAAGCTAAAATTCTGAAATAAATTTGTCCAATTCCTTATTTGACATTCGCATTATAACACTAGCATCCCACATAGTCCCCAACGGCTAAGCAGATTAAACTAGTATCTACATGACCCCCTAGGGTATGTAAATTCAGTTAAAAATGAGAATAAAGGCCTGAAATTAATTTATTTACCTACCTCTAATGGATTACAGTTTCATAAAATCTCTCATTCCGTTTCTTGGAAATGCTTAGCCTTTGAAGCGTTTTTCGCCCTTAATCTGAGCTCATCAGAAAGGCACAAAACCACTCATAACGATGTTCCATACAAAACCAAGGCAATATCCATGAATAAGTAAGAAATATTTATATTTAATATTGACTAATAAAAAACAACAGATCTTCACCTATCTATTAGCTAACTAGTATTGTAGCCTACATACTCTGTACATGTTTAAAAGTTAATTATTTATTATTTGTTTGCATATAGTAAGTATATTCTTTATAATTGCTTTAAATATTGCTCATGGGTTAAGTTGGTAAACTTCTCGGGTCATCATTTTCACTAATTAGTCTGGGGGGCATAATTGATGAAATATATACTCCGTGGGAAATTTCATGATGAATGGATGGAACCAATTTTAACACATTCCTTATGCCTTCCATAATCATACCTCACCCAGGTGCCTTGCTAGATTTTGTGGCAGACGGCCTATACGACGACATACATCCAAGATGGCGATCACCCCACACATCATCGGAAGTTATCGATTAAAACTTTCGATAGTGTCATTCTATCAATATTTTGTATTGAACCTTTTTTATTTTCATGGAAATCCTCTATAAAAAAGGTCCTTAGGAATGTCTCAATTCGTCACTTTCTCTTTTTTGTCGTCTAATTTTAAACCACTTGTTGGATTCTTTGGCTTAACTGACTTTGGAATATGACAGGATGTAATTTCGGTCAGGGACTGCTTATCGCGTTAAGAGAACGAATCGATGGACATGAGGTAAATGTAATTGAAATTTGAGTGTCTGATTCGTCTTTCTGTTGATAGAGGACCATTACAGTACCATGCAAAGTACCTTTTCCATAAGGTGTATCCTCCAGAAAATCGATGTTATCCGTTGCACAAAATACGAGTCTTCCTTCTGTCAATTCGAAGGAATGTAAGTCTCACCACACTCATCCATGCATGCAGTATGCAGTTACCTCATTCGCTATCCGGGTTTCTAAGCGAAGTACTTTAGAAAAATAATAGAAATAGGTTCAATACAAAATATTGATAGAATGGCCCTATCAAGAGTTTTAATCGATAACTTCCGATGATGTCTGGAGTGGTCGCCATCTTGGATGTATGACGTCGTATAGGCCGTCTGCCACAAAATCAAGCAAAGCACCTGGTAAAGCATCATTATGAAAGCCATAACGAATGTGTTAAATTTGGTCCTATCAATCCATCATCAAATTTCCCAAGGGATGTGTTATGCCCCCCAACTAAATATTGAGAATATTATCTCAAGTAGATTTAGACAACCTGGAAATGTAATTCTTGATACCTCTTCGTTTTCCGGAAAAAGTAGAGGCACCAGTACAATGTGATGATAAAAACGGCTTTTCTCTCTCTTCTGCACTATTTTCCGTAATATTTATACATTTCATTAAACAATATGCAGTTTCATCAGGACATATATCTGTTAAAGATAAATAAGTTGATTTCATTTCACGAGTACAGAACTGTAGTTGACTATCGCCATTACATTAAAATATATTTATTGTCTATGGCTGCTACAGAAAGAAGTACTTAAAATGTCATTTAATAGTAATTTAGCTGTAAACTCCTCTAGTCCATTACATAAGCTTCGCGTCGCAGTTTTTATCAGTAGGTCATATTTGATGCACTATTGCATATTTCAAACACAGTGGGCTCGGGTTCCGGATGCTCTGGTTGCATTATAACAGCTTTTTATTCCCAACTGACGTATTTTACATATTTAAAGAATTTATTATTTCATGAAAATCAACCGACTACTTTTTGTTTTGTTTTGCATAAAGTTTTCGCTCTACATTTCTGTAATCTATACACATAAAATGCAAGTCTCTCTTTTAGCTTGTGTTAATTATTATACTCTTCGCAAATACAAAACGAAGAGTATTTTGCATTCGATAGGTACATTTTTAGAACCTGTAATATCGCTCGTAGAGAAAATAATTTCATATTACTGGGTTGGTGATCGAATTTTGAACAACTTTCAAAATGTTCGTCCGTATGTCTATCTGTCTGTCCGTCCGTCGCATTTCTTGTAAGCGCGATGACTTGAAATCTTGAAGTCCGATTGAAATTCGGACAGTAAATTGATGTTGGCTAGAGCAAGAACCCCCAATTTTTAAAAATATTCATCAATACATAAGAAAGTCATTAATCATTTAAATTTAAAAAAAACTATTTCTTTCTGTATTGTAATGTCTAAAACTAGTATTATTTCCAAAAAAACTGTTATTCTATAGAATGTGCAACAATTATATAAAATCGGCTGCCTAAGGAATCATTACTTCTACTTCCAGATTTCCCATCCATGCCTCTTTAAAAAAAACATCTTGACTAATTTGCACTCTAGTATGTGGAAATAACTGGTCATAGAATTTTAATAATATTTGAGGCAGATGTCATACAAATATTTGAGGCGTTGGTTTTTAACATATACGCCAAAAATTAAGTTTCTGGACTCTTATTAGCTTGCTCTACTTATTTTCCCCAATTTACACCTCCATCCCATCCCTTCAATGGAATCATCTCAATCAGATATCAGTACAAGACATAGGTGTACCAAATTTCAAGCGAATATCTCAATTTTATTTTATCAACTCCTTTAATAATGAAGTGGACGTGATGGTGGTACGGCAGCCTGTTACCAGAAACCCCTTATCAAAGCAGCGAGCTTTATTGCAGGGAAACTCTATAGATTATGAAATTCTAAGACACGTTTTCATATGACAAAAAATCCAAAAACGATACCGGCGGTTGGCAAACGACTTTCCGTCGTTTTGCATTGGCCGCAGCTGCGCAAAATCGAATAAGGTCACATATATACGCTAGATAATAATCAACACCATAGCAAGCATGCAATGACCTTCCCAATTATAACTTTTGCAAGTATAATAATTAATATGTCAAATGAACGTCAAATTTAAAAAAATATTTTTCAATATTTTTCATTAAAAGAAAGTGTTGAATACAATTTTGTATTGCACACGTGTTCTCATTTTTTTCCCCATCATTTACTTCCCTCGACAAGAAGGCAAAAGTAGCTGCCTCGCTGCGAAGGCCGTGATGACCGGTTTTTCTTCACATGTTCAAAGCTCGATTTAAACCCTTCAGGACAGGTAAAAAGTTCCGTCACCCTGAACTTTCTCGGCTCTCCCAGAACTGATGAGAAACGCTGAAATTATCTTCGCTGTAGTAACTCGAAAGTCTTGGTAACGGGCTGCCGTATTATGGAGGGGTTGAAAAATATTGCAAAGAAATCTGAAGCTTTGGCTTCTAGTATACACCAAACCTCAAGTTTCTCTACCCTTATGAGTTTGCTTTACTTATTTTTCCCTATTTACCTCTACTTTTACCAAATTTCAAGTAAATACCTCAATTTAATTTGATCAGCTCCTTTAATAATGGAGTGAGGATGGTGAAGGGTGTGACAAATGTTATATAAAAATCTGAGTCCTTGGCTTCTAGTGTATACACCGAGTCCCTAGTTTTAAAAAATTTAAGAAATAAAAATAAAAATACTTATTGACATTTGTAATAACTTTTGTTTTCGTGGCTTACTTAGGTCTTTACTGAAGATTATTTGTTAGAAAAATATTAAGCATATAGAATTAAAATGTGTGCCTTATTAAATAAATAATTACTGGTTTTGTTGTAAAATCAGTTCAAACCAGTAGAATACATTATTCTGAACAAAACATGAAGAATACACTTTTTTCGTTTGAAAATCCGTCTTAGGCATAAAAATAATTTTTAGTTGAAAGAATTGTTTCTTTGGCGGTCCCTATCGCAAACACCTTTAAACCCACTACGACGTAATTTTACACAAAGGGGTTTCTAACGGATTAAGAATATTTTACCCGTTTGTTTTTTTTTTTTTTTCTAAAAAAACACTTTTTTTTCAACCCACTTTTTTCATCCTAGAATCGGACGCCTCAAACCAAAAACAAATGTGGTTGCGTCTAAAGACTCACTTTATAGGTATACAGGGTGTCCCTGATTTAAACGAACATACTCTAATGGAAGGTAGAGCACAGCTGAGTTCAAAACACCCCTATACTTACCGCTGAATGTGAACCGTTTTTGAGATACGGGCGGGTGTTTTATGGTTTTTGACCAGAACTTCAGTTCGCCATATTTTTGATATGACTGCACATATTTAGATAACATTTGGCGTACATATCTTTTAGGTTAATGAATAGCTTAAGTGATTTTGGAAAAATTCCAGGACCAGCTTCCGTTTTTTTAATATGGCTCTTAGGATGGTTAACATCACACTGTATACTATTTTTTGGTAAATATTAAGTAGTAAACTTTTAAAAAGCCTATGGACCAGTTTATAAAATAATGTCATAATATTTGATGGCACGTTTATGGTTATTCTTCAATACTCCGTAGAAGAGGTTTTTATTTGCATTTGTTTTGACATTCAGTGTTTCTAAGCTTGTTTTAGTTTAAATTTCATTCAAAATAATACACATTCCATTTCTTTCATGAAAGAAAAATAATGTAAATGAAGAGGCTTGAATTAACAAGCACAATTTAAAAAAATGTTAAACACCTTTTGAGAATAACTTGAAAATATTAAACAAAACTTTGCAATTTTATTTTGACAAAATAAATTTATTTAGAACTTTAAATAATTGAAAAAAAAATTAAAAACGGTGCAATTAATTAAAACTGTAACAGGTTTTCAAAATGAATGCCCCCAGCGTCTATACATTTTCGAGAACGTTTTAATATGTTTTTCACTGACCTATCCACTTCCGGGTTATTTCTAATGTTATCACATACAGTAATAATTTTTTCTAGAAGCTGTTCTCGTGTATTGAACTCTTCATTGTACACCTCTGACTTGAGATGACCGCATAAAAAATAATCTAGAGGTGTAACATCAGGAGACCTTGGTGGCCAGTTTACCGGTTCCCCGCGACGAATCCATCTGTTGGTGTAATGCTGGTTCAGATGATCATGGACCGGTACAGAAAAATGGGGTCCAGCACCATCGTGCTGAAACCACAAGCCCGTAGCATTGATGCCTTCTAATAAATCTAGCAAGATATCTCTAAGAAAGTTTAAATAAACTTCACCAGTTAGCCCTTCTTCAAAAATGTGGGGCCCTATTAGATGATTATTGTAAATACCACGCCACACATTAATATTAAATCTGTATTGGGAATGTTTCTGAATCACTGTATGTGGATTTTCGGTTGCCCAAACATGTTGATTTCTACAGTTGTTAATTCCGTCACGTGTGAATTGGGATTCATCCGTGAATGGAACTCTCGATATTGTTCTTCTGTGACCCAAAATCCACCTACAAAATGTTAAGCGCAGAACGTCGTCGCCGACGTTGAACTGTTTCAACATAAAATGGACACAAATGTTCCTTCTTTAATATTCGCCATACTCTTATCTTAGGTACGGCTAACTCATTACTTATTTCTCTAACACTTATGGATGGATCATTTTCCACAACCTGTAATATTTGCTCTTCTTGTGGAAAAGCTCTGGGAACATGTTCATGCTTTGTCATTGACGGAAATTGTCCATGTCCCTACTAAATTGGTATACCTCTGAAAACATTTTGTGATCTGGTACACGGCGATTTGGAAAACGCCTTTGATACTCTCTTTTTGCAGCTCTCTCATTTCCGTCGCAATAGCCATGCACAAAAACAATATCCGCATAATCTTCATTACTAAATTGAAACGGCATCTTAAAATTTTTAGTTTTAATAACTGGTTTTTTATCACTTATTCTAATAATTACTAAGAGCGAACAGCAATTCTTATTTGTAAAATTACACATTTGACATGTACCATGGGATTTTTAATGCAACAATGTCATGTATTAATCGTATCGTATTATTATTTATTTTTTATTCGTGAAATAAATGGAATATGCTTTATTTTGAACAGAAAAAACACGGAATGTCAAAACAAAAACAATTAACAACCTCTTCTATGGGGTATTTAGCTAAAATTAATAAAATAATGATGTTAGCAACTGGATTGTGTTATTTGCAGAATGTCAAATTTGGTCTTTCAATACTTTTGAACATTTATTGAAGAATAACCATAAACGTGCCATCAAATATTATGATATTATTTTATAACTGGTCCATAGGATTTTTAAAAGTTTACTAACATTTACCAAAAAATAATATACAATGTGATGTTAACGACCCTCAGAGCCATATTAAAAAATGAAGGTCGGTCCTGGAATTTTTCCAAAATCACTTTAGCTATTCATTGACCTAAAAGAGTATAATATGTATACCAAATTTTATCTAAATATGTGCAGTCATTTCAAAAATATGGGGGACTGAAGTTCTGGTCTAAAACCATAAAACACCCCGTGTCAGAAAAACGGTTCGCATTCAACGGTAAGTATAGGGATGTCTTGAACTCAGCTGAGTTTGCTCTACCTTCCACTAGAGTATGTCGATTTAAATCTGGGACACCCTGTATATTCATTGCCAAAATTTCAAAATATTTGGATATTAGATAAGCGAGATATGAGGGTGTCTTCATTTTAAGTGAATCACACTGTATATAATATACATAAATGATTAAAAATTTATAACGATGAGCTTAATTGTGTTTGTTCTACAATTCATTTTACACAAATATACATATCATATTGATATCAATACTGAATTTACCGGAAAAAGGATCGAAATTATCCGCGCACGTTGTAGACATCGATTTTTAAGTTATCACTCCAGATATTTCGGGTAATTTTGATCCATACAAAATATATTTTCAACAATTTTTACAACAAAGCTAGTTACCTACTTCGAAGTTGCCGATCCTGCAAAACAAAGTGAGCTGCAGGCCTACTATAACAAACGTAGCCAAATTACTCAGATGTGCTAAAAACAGCCGCGACAAAATGCTGTACTATAAAGATAAGGTCCCTACAAAATACAATTAACATTAAGGGAGAACCTTAAAAATAGATCTAATCTTTATTATATGCGATAGGGAAAACGCCGCCCTTAGATGATCACCAATTCAATAAGAAATGGAAATAAAGTAGCGTATAACTATCTCAACTACAGACTCTAAATGTAATGATTGTAATGATGTGTAACACTCTGCATTGAACAAATTAATACATTCGCAAATACTACCCTGAGAGCTTCTTACAATTTATAAGATTACTAACTTCGCAATTCTCATTTAATTAATTCCAACACGTAGAACTTAATCTAACCAAAGTACAAATGTACCTTAGAGAGTCAATCTCCTTGTTTGGTTTCAGTATATTAAAGCTATTAGAATCTCCAATCACCATTTTTATATATTGTTAGTTTCAATAGACCTTCTTCGTATTCACAACGACTTACCAGATGTTTTCTGATCTATGCATTATATGCCAATGGCTGTTATTGTGTTTTAAGTCTGACAATATCACACCACCTACCTTGGTTGTCTGTTAGGTGCACGACCTAACCAGAACTCTTTCCCACCAACTCCTCGATAATATCGATCCAACGTTTTAAGCCGCCATCGTCTCCTGCAATCTGATTTTCCTTGAACTATTTACCGCTGTATGTATATGGCCAAAAAATTGGGGATTCGGAAGATACGGGTTCTTCTCAAAGTACTATCTTCAAATGGGAACCACAGCAAAGCGACTCTGTGGCGCTACGCTGTGACACCACAGGGTAGTACGTCTGTTTGTGTCCTAAATGCATTGGACTACTACGATTTGATGCACATAAGCCACCAGCGGACTACGCCAAAGTTACATGTCAAAAATTCTATCACTTCAAACTTGGCGACTTTCAACCAACATCACCCAAATCAGAAGACAAAATGCCCCATTTCGAATCAAGGCACATAGTGCTATACCAATTTTCAGGCCACGTCTGTAGCCAAAACTCTTTCTCATCAACTGTAATAACCAACACAATATCGAAACTTTTGCTCTTTCCTATCCGCGTCTTCATTTTTTTTTGTTAACTGTTTTTTTGATTTTATACATTCTTCCCTTCCCAACTATATTTTTTAATAAATTCAACCTTTTCATAAATATCATTATTTTAAAATAATAAATCAAGCAACCTAGCATAGCCACTCACTCTGACTGAGTTACCTAAAATGGATCTAACTATTACCTAATCTTATACAATTTTTGAGCTCCGTTTCGAATATTTTGATATATTATATAATGGATTTGCGCTCCAGCAGGAGTTAAACTTCTTATTGTTATTGTTTTTTTTTTTTTTCTTAAACAAACCTGGCTCCGCCTCATCCAGCCCTTCAACGGCCACTTCATTTTACTCCTTAGATCCGGATTCGGATGCACAGAACGATAAATGATATATTTTATAAATATTAGGATAAGTCGTATTTTATAATAATTATTATTAAAATTTATTTTGTTTGATTGATTGAGGACTTACTGCACTTACTTGCTTACTGCATAAATAAGAATAGATAGGAAGAGCTGACTTTGACCACCACAACCTACTTAGATCTATTGTGGAGTTCCAGTTCTAGTTTTCTTTAGTGTTGCTTATCCAGCTTTGCCCCTTGTATCAGACTCCACAGCCTAGATAAGGGCTCCTTAGTATATCATCTCTTCAGAAGTTTCCTCTGCCTCTTGGTAGAATCTACTTATTGCATCATTTGCCAGACCCATTAGACTCATGTCTATTAAAAGACATCGTATGGTTAGAAGAATCATTATTATTCTAATGGCATTTCTATTGTGTCATAGTAGGTCCTCCATAAATCTGGTTCATCTTTCCTTATTGAACTCTGACCTGTCTCTGTCATACGAAACTTTTCCATCATTCCAGAGATTCAGTTTGTATAGTTGTCTCCATTTATTTACTGCTCATAAAAAAACTCAAAGCTGTGCCGCTTACGTATAGATAGGAAAGCGGGGCATGTTCAAATTCGGGAGAAAATGGTAAATCATAAATTTAATACGTAGAACAATATTGTTCTCATGTATAGTTCTTCTGGCATAATTAAAATAAGAAATAATCGGAAACAAGCCTCTTTTAATTAAAATTTCTTAACTCCTCAAATACAGTTGCGCAAATCACCCATAACTAGAATGTCATCCCAGGGAATAGATAAGCAGAGCCGTACTTTGAATTTATCTATCGATATCGCAAAGGACAGACAATCTGTCCACCAATGCGTAAGATATCCTATCTTGACGCAAAACAGAGTAATATTTTTAATTTACCAGAAACAAATTTCTTCCGAAAACACGATTTTTAATTCTATAGTAGGTTTTTATTTTGTTTATTCTAATATTCGAAAACTTGAAGTACGGTTCTGTAGAACCGTCTCGGCAGGTGAAAACATGGACTTTGATATTTTGAAGGCCTCTTTTTATAATCTTTTTTATTTGCAGTAATTATATGCAGACAACTATAATACCCGCTTATCAATGCATGCTGGTATGTATGCCTTAGCCACATCGCAAAAGGATTCAGATCCTATTAGGACCTTAGACGCTCCTTTTCTGGACAGCTCATCGGTCTTTTCATTCCATTGTGTTCTAGGACTCACGCCACGGTCACTTTATGCTGGCTTCCTATCATGATTATCAGAATAAATGGCAATCGACTGGTTAACAGTTCCTTGCATTATAATTTCTTTTCCACACCACTGATTTCCAATGCAACTGTGGGAGCCGTTCTTATGGCCCTCGTGGCGCATAGGCAAGCAAGTCTTTGTAAGCCAATTAACGGGCTTATTGCTCCCAACTGCAGTGTCTTGATCCACTATGTTATTATGGGTCTTACTACCCTATAATGCACTTACAAAAATAAATATCTACTTTCAGCGCTTGTTATGGCTTTCTGGCATTCGAATTAATATTTTGGCTTGAAAATTGGCATGATGATTCAGATTTACCATCAAGTTTTGTTCAAATATAATTGAAAGGAAATTGGGATGTAAGTATTCCATATTTAGAGTTATGAGTTATTTAAGGATAGACCACACAAGAGTTAAATTTGATGTTTTAAAAATATTTCCTTATTTTTTAAGACATAATAAAGGACAAAGGCTCCTTTTCAAGAATAAAATTGTTATTCCAAGGCACTTGCTTATACAATTTAGACATATAATTTCACACCACACGTACGTGTCTGAAATATATTAAGAAATATTCATGACATACCTACTGGTTTGCAGCACTCTGCCATCATTTTAATTTCAATTTAATTACTTTAGTTAAAGATTTGTACGTTTATTTTTTATTAAGACCTACGTATTCTATACTCAAGTTTCCTTTGCTTTGTTTCAGCTGGTGCAGATCTTATTATGACCAACACGTACCAAGCCAGCGTAGACTTATTTGTAAAACATCTTAACTTGACTGAAGAACAAAGCTACGACCTTATAAAACAATCTGTAGATCTTGCCAGAACGGCTGTAAAGCGATACGAAGACGAATTTCCTGGAACACGTAAGTAACAATTAATAATCCACATTTCACTGAAACAAATATTCCGAGTTGCATTAATGAATTACGAACATATTACCGCGATTATTTCACTTTGTATTCTATCATAGTCGAATAACAGTAGTGTATTTTAAAGTATTAATCCAGTGACGTAGGTCCGTCAAATGAGCTTTTAACTTTTACCTAATTAACGTAATTTTGATACTATTTATGGCAGTTTGTGGAAGGTTTGTAAATTAAGAAAGTTCTTACCCTTACCTAGGGGTAGAAACAAACAGAGGAGTGAAGTACACTGAGCTTCACCTTTTTCTGACCCCCAAAACCAATTCAGTTTGTTGAGTATATTTGGTAAAAATAACAAGAAAATGAGTTTATTAATTCTATACAACATAAATCATGACAAAATGGACTTCTAATAAATGTCAATCCATCTGTTGTCTTATAAAATCGTACATTTTCTCGTTATTAAATCGTGTGTATAAATTATCATGATGGGAATTTAGTCTTAGGATGCGTAAGTTTTTTTTAGAAACCTTATCTTATATTATTCAAAACAAGAATTACTTTCTAAAAATGATACAATCCATCTGAAATGCGGTAGCAATTAAACTTAATTGATTGATTGATTTGTCAGCCTAAGGTGGGCATTGCTGCCGATTCCGGATATCTAATCTGGAGGTTCGTTCCAACACATAACTCGACCGCTCGCCGAACGACCAAACGCAGTCTCTCAGTCATATTTATTTATTTAATCGTCTTATTCATATTAACGTCCTGGCGGAGTTTAGCTAATGCTATTCCACCACTCAACCAAGACACGTACACATAGACATCAACACAACGACCATTCCCTGCGATATTGCCATCTACCACAGCTGAGACTCGAACTCAGGAGAGATATCAGCGATTAGACATGTTGTGCCACCCAACAGCGGTCTAGTACACTGCTACCATCTCGGTAACACATGAAAAACGCCACTAAACATCCATACCCTGGCCAGGATTCGAACCCGGGACCCCGTGGTCGCAAGTCAAACGCCTTAGCATTGCGCCACCGAGCCGGTGGCGCAATGCTATATTATAATAATATATTATTACATCATTCACTCGCTGTGACATATTCATGCCATGACTAGGCTGCTTCACCCGACCGCCCAACGGACGACCAAACCGCGAGCCGGAACAAACTTTGGATGTTTTCATATATCGCCGGACCGGCTGCATATGTGGGATTAGGCATGGGACATGTTTGTTGCCAGCAGCGAGAGGCACATGACGCATGGGGTAGGAATGTAGGATGGGAAGTGTAGGTGTTGGTGAGACGCCTCTTTTAAGTTTCAATGCTTCTTTTTAGTTTCCATCTGTTCATCATCGAATGGGAAATGTAGGCGTTTGTGAGATGCTTCTTTTCAGTTTCCATGCTTCTTTTTAGTTTCCATCTGTTCATCATCTCCTTATTTCTTCTTCTTCTAAATTTTTTGTTTCTTCTGTTTCTGAATCTAGCAGTGTGTACCTCCTCGTGCCCGCTTGCGTCCATATATGGTTTCATGTTTCCCGGAAATCTGCGTTTTCGTTTCAACATCCTTTCAACATCCTGCATCAGTGCATTAGCTCTCCGCAAGCAGCTTTTATTTATTAACCGTTCCACAGGTAAATATCCATTTACGATGGAAGTGCAGGGAAGAGCCCTGTCTCGCGGTAAAAAAGAGCTTTTTACAGCGGGTATGAGAAAGAGGTCCGAGAGAATATTTTGTACACCCTGTACATTGATTTGTTTTGTAGTAATTAGTTTAAACTGCCCTTTCCAATTCCGGGTATTTTTCTATTTCGTTACCTACGTTTAATACCTTTTCAATTTTACTTTCAATTTTTTCATATGATAAGTAAATAAACTAATGCACTAGCGAGTTGTAGATGAGAGAGCGGCCCGAGAATATTTCTTATACCCTGTATATTGGTTTGTTTTTGTGTTAGTTAGTTTCAATTTTCATTTTCCAATTCCTATTTTATTACCTGTCTTCTGTTTAACACAGGTTTAATTTTAAGATTAATAAAAAACTGTTTAAAATATTATGTTTTGAATTAATAGATTAAATTGATAGAAGTTAAGTTGCTAAAGATATTAAAGTAATCAGATAGAATAGAATAAAATCAAATAAAATAAAATACGTTCATTTATAGCTTATCTTTCTGTAGCGTCTGGTCTTGTAATTATTGTTTTATTTTCTTTCCTTTCTTGGGTTGATTTCGTCCACTTAAAAAATTTTCCACTGCACACAATTACTTTAAGTCACAAAACAGCTAGTATGTCTCTCCCAGTAGAAACTCAACTTAGTGGAAAATCATAAATTCCTTTATAGTTAAGGTTACTTTTATTTATAATCATAACTTTCTGGGAAGGTTATTTTGTTGTTAAGTAAGTTTATATTTACGTTTTAAAAAAATATATGAATATGTAACAGTGAGTTTAGAGTTCTGAGATAAAACATATAATAAATATCCGACTTCCTTCTCAATTTAGAAACGTTTCTCTCTCTGGCTAACTAACTGACAGGTGTCTCTTTCTAGAAATATTTTTCTGGCTTCAAAATATTTAAATAACTGTACTCAATTTAACAAGGGTCTTGTAATAATTGTGCTGTAACTCCTTTTTTCACAACTTTGACAGCTCGTAACGTACCGGATAGGAAGTGTCCCGTCAGAGACTGTTTTCTGACAATATGAATATTTCTCTAGAGCTGAAGCAGGTCTCGGGTAGGCAACTAGCCAGAAAATAACATGTTGATGAAGATGATGATAATGCATACTGCCTCATAATAACGTATTCCATTTTATCCGAACTTAAACATAAATTAATACGAATGAACAAAATCTCTCTAGTTTGTTAGTAATATGAACAAAGAAGAGAGACATGAAGACATTGCGAGCTACAAGAAAAGTAGCCGGGCAGTATGATTTCAGCTCTAAAAAATAAAGTGATACATATGAAAATGATTTACAGAGTGACTTTCACAGATCGTCTTTAATCCGCTTTCAATATTGAATAAATCTGCTAGGATGGTTTTCCGGAGAAATGTTTATTGAACTACATATTTTGTGGACTCTTCAGAATCATAAATTTAAACAAATTTAGAACATATGTAAAAATTATGTTATTAACTTAAAGTTACAAATGTATATTGATTGTACTATGCATTTTATTATTAAGTTATTATGTATATTGTATGTGTATGTGTGTGTATATATATGCATATACGCATGTGTGTATATGAATGTGTGCATGTATGTATGTATTGTGTATACGTGTTTATAAATACTTTCTGTTATCGTTATTATCTTTTATCCATAAGCATTGTTTGTAGTATTTATTCACATAATGTCATTTAAAAATTGTATGTGTATGTTATTATGTTAATCTCTGTATAAACTGTATAGTTTCTTGGGAATAAAAGTTAAAGTTAATTTGATATTATAAAAAGAGAGCGAGCATTCAGCAAGTTTGCGTCCACTGAAAACCATTTGTGAGGTTGCTTCCAGAACGCCTAAACAGTTTGTCATCAGTTTTCATGAAACATATATTACGCAACACTGACTTCACTGATGCAAAAGAGTCGTTGGAGTTTGATTTTTTCCTTGCATGTTTCATTTAATAGTGTATGTTTGCCATACCTGACAGTTATTTTTGTTCTATTACTGCCTCTGTTAGGTGCACTGTCACCTCCACCACTCTCTATCTTAATAATGACTGGAGCTCATGGTTGGGAGAAGTTACCGAAAACCTCGATTTATAAATCTACTCGACACGTTTCAAGGAATAAACTAATATGGAAAGGACGTCCTCCAAAATGTTGGAGCACAACCGCAACATATGTGGTGATAATGTATAGATTTCAAAACATCTGTGAAGACACTGTGAATAACAAACTTCCCCAGAAATCTGACAGTGTGCATATCTTGCGAACTATCAACTCTAGGGGAAGGATAAAATTGTAGTTTACTTGCTATTTAATATTACTACAATTTCATCGTTTGAAATTTTGTCGCTAGTTTCATCATTGTGAAACTAATTGAGAAGTAACCTAAATCATCAACTAAGATTGTTGCTTTAAAATAAGCACAATATCAAAGATTGGAGGATTAACAAGATAGGACAGCTGGCTGAAAACCTTTTATCTTTTAGCAATGGCGCCATTGACCTCGACATTTAAATTGGACTTCTCGCGCAGTTATCACAATGTGACAATCAGAGGGAGAAGGTAACAGTAGAAAGACAGACCAATAGTCAAAAATGGACAACTTTGTCCTGATAGAACGACCGAACTTAGCTGACAGTCAGTACCAAAGGTCACTAAAAAAACAGGTTGCATTGTAATATATGTCACATGAAGTATTTCTATGTTTATGTGTAAGGTATCTATTTGGTTAGGATAGAATTTTACATTGAGAAAATAATTTTAAAACTTTTTTGTATGAAATGAGGAAAATACAGCTACACGCAGCTGCCATCGAGGTCTATACGTGACGTAGCACTTGTCGTTTCTAATGAGCTAACCTATCGTTTGGTAAGCTTGGTCAAATTCGTTTAGTGCGTACCCGACAAATTTCGAAACCGTTTCCGCTGGATGTCGTGTCCCTTTAAATTGGAGTTCACAACTCTCTTCGTCTATTTCGTTTTCTCCGTCTGAATGGGCAAGAAAATCTTAACCTTTACAATTTCGCTCTAAATTCTATTCTTCTGCCGCAACTTTGATTTGGAAAAACATAATGAATACCTAATTTTGGGTAATTGAAAGTAAATGAAAACTTAAACAAAACTGAAATTAGCCTTGTTAATTACTTATATGTACATATTCAATCTGTTCGAAATCAGACCACAAATTAAAGCGTACTACACAGTCCAACAAATTTAATTCGAAACTATGTTACTAAATGCTGATCTAAGCTTAAAAGACAAACATACAATGTAAATTTATGAGAAATTTATGAATTAAATGGATTAGAATAGGTTTTAACGAAATAATATATCATAACATGAACAAGATAATTCTATACAAGCAAAATACGTGCTGTGTTATATATGGTATTGTTGATTAATAATAGGCGAATATGGGAATTATCCACTTTTTTCGTTAAATATTCTGTTTTATCTAGCATTCTATTGTTCTCAATATGCAGGGAAAGGTTTGAAGTGTATTACTAAGCCTTCATCAACATTATAATGCGATTTTTTAACGTATCATCTATTTAGTTTCGGTGCTTCTCCGGCCTAACGCACAAAAAAGTGCTTCCAAAAAGATAATTTTGTTTCGAAAATGATTTTTATTTTAATAATAGAGATTCACCGGGAATCATTCTGGTGTGCACATTATTAAAGCCTTCTTTGAGTATCTTAAACTGTCGTTCATGCACTGAGTGCCCTTTTAACTGAGAAAGTAGAAGGTTACCAATTTCTTTATTTTTTGATTGTTTATTTACTCTGCAAAATTCTTTGAAAACTCAAGGGGATGGCTCGGCAGTCCCATTGTACTTCAATCATTTGGCGTTTGTTGCAGAGATGGGCACGTGACGTGATCTTCAACGCGTCACGTCGTGACAGGACGTGATCGTGTAACATCGAAATAGTGAAACATGAAAATTTTCGTGAGCGCGCGCGAACAAAAATTTAAATTACTTATTGTCACAACTTTCTACCGTGAGTGCTAATATCCGTCCCACTCAGAATTCTGTTAATGAACCTATTCTTTGTTTTAGGGAAGCCATTAATTGTTGGTTCAGTGGGGCCGTATGGTGCTTCGTTACATGATGGTTCCGAGTACACGGGTGCATACGCCAAATACACATCCGTAGAAACCATGAGAGAGTGGCATATTCCCAGAATTCAAGCTCTGCTCGAAGCAGGTGTAGATTTATTAGCTCTGGAAACAATTCCTTGTAAGGTCGAAGCAGAGATGCTAGTGTGTTTGTTGAAGGAGCAGTTTCCAGAGGCCAAGGCTTGGTTAACATTCAGTGTCACCGTAAGTAACTTCAGTTAGTTTTGTTGAAGTTGAACTAATCGCTGTGTACCGTGTATATAGTTGACTACATATATTTAGTGCACATAAAAGAGGCCATAAAAATCGGCCATAGATATGTCTCGTTAGCATAAGTACATGGGAAAGTGATATCCCGCAGAGTCGTACTTAAAGTTTTTGTGCACAATGACAGTAGAAATTTAACAGTATTGGCTTTGGTAAATAAATAGTTACCTGCTACGGTGATAAATCTAAAAAAATTCTCTGTTTTGCTTGTGTGAAGATAGAAATAATATCTTATATACTTAGTTGTGAAGCATTGACGAATTTGATATTCCATGTTACAGTTACAATATTAAGTTCGACTCTGTCGTGGGTAGGGTTTACATACCTGCTGTAAACCCTTACGTCGTAAAATATTTTCGATAGGAGCGAGTCGGGTAACTATATCAAAATAATTTGAGATTGTAATTGAAACAGGTGTATTTCCGTTAATTTCTTATGTTAATCATGCCAGAATATACATTATATTTAATATTTAATATGCTCTTAAAAAATAAAGCAAGCCTCGCTCTCCGCTCTATACGTGAGCGGCAAAGCTTTGCGGTTTTATATGTGTACTAAATATATGTAGTCAACTGTATTTCGTGTTGGGTATACTTGTAATTTTTATAAAAAGTAACTTTTTCTCTTTTATAAAACTAAACAGCTGGTCAATTGAAATTTGCCAAGCGTGTTTTTAGTTCGAATTTAAATTCCATTTTTCTTTTTTTTTTTTTCGGAAAACGAATAGATGTTAATATAGCCCCAGCAACGGGAAGCTAAAAAGGGGCTTACCCTGAAAAAAATATGAGAGTTTTGAAACTTAGCAGTTTACTACAAATATATCCTGAATAATATTTTAAGTTTGCGACCTCGTAGCGACCTCAACAGCAGGTTTTGTTGAATTTTTCTTTTATTGTTTTGTCAGCATTTTTTCATGATGGACATAAGATGTAATCAACACAGTCAATTCGTAAAGGCTTCAATCTTCAACAATTTTTTTTCGTTATCTGATTTGACTGATATATCGATGCAATAATTGTTTATATTAGCCTTATCAAACGCGATATGTGGCGTAAACATTAACTTCGGCGAAGATCAAACATTCGGCGATTCGGCGTGTTTAATTATTTTCGTAAATGTCTATGAAGTTTACTACCAAACAGATTCTTTGGTTTTGGAAGTATAAATTCATTATTGATTAGACTGGTATGTACCGCGCGAACTGTGCAAAAAGGGAGATTGTTGGAAAATTCCTAACAAGTGTAATGTATATAATGCAAATTATGTGGGTTTGGCCAGATAACCGCCGCGCCGCATCGATTAATTTGGATTCGTTAAGCTTTATTACTCGCTGGTTTTCTAATTAGTGATCGAGAAAAGTTGAAATTTAATATAAACACTTATATTATTTATTATTATATCATTTAAACTATTAAAAGTTGATTATTAGTCTTTAACGTGATGATTAATTATTTGGCTAACACTTCACGCTGATTGTGTCACGCTTAACGTTGGAGAGTCATTACATTTTCGCAAACGATCTTTTAAAGTTGCCCAAACCATCTCGATAGGATTAAATATGCAATAGTATGGAGGTAACCGCAAAAGTGTATGACCGTTTATATGGGATAAGTTATCAATAACATATTTTTGAAATTTTGTTCTTTTATTCTTTTCAGTAATTCTCGCTTTATTGGAACTTTTACAGGAATTTCCATATTTTTTCTCTCGTGAATTTTAAGATGTCTTTCTTTCTTGTACTGGTATTTGGTATTTTATTTAATATTCGCGAGTGATAAGAAGCATTATCTAATACAATTATCGAATTAGGCGGAATATTTGGTAAAAGCTGTTCTGAAAACCATTTTTCGAATAGAGCGACTGTCATATCTTCGTGATAGTCTGCAGAAGACTATGATATTTTTTTGGCCGACAAGAGCAACGCATTAGGTACAAATTCGATTTCACTTCCCGCATGAATTATGATAACGCGTTTTTCTCTAGAACACGGAGTATTTAAAACACAATTATTTGAACCATCTACCCAACCATACTGAACAACATCATGAGTGTCAAACCACGTCTCGTCTAGATACACTATATGCTTGTTTAGATACACTATATGCTGATTTTTTCCAAATAATCTACCCGAAGTGCTACTATACGTCGTGATTCCATAATGGGCTTGTTCAGCATTTTTTTTTATTTCATAAATCGAAAGTGCAGGTATAAATTAATGGATGTGCAAAAAATTAGAATCTTATTCGCACATTTAGTATCTTAAAAACTATTACAAATCTCCATCTCGAGAAAATGGGGCGTGGCCAGGCGCTACGTCACTATACGCATAGACTCGGCGATCTCAATAGACTTGATGCTCCTTACTTGTTATAATTATAAGTGTTTTCAAAGTATTGTTTGTTTTGTTTACTACTTGACAGTAGGGGAGTACAATTTGGTGAAATGTCAAAAAATTACAATTTTCTATCGCTCCTGCCGGGACGAATATTCGATTTTGACCATGCAATTTACGATTAGAATTGATCGCCGACCTTCTCCTTTCCTTAGAGACATAGAACGAACTTTCACTCGACGTATTTATTTAGTTACCAGCGTTTAAACATTCCATGTTTTTCGACTTTTCAGGTTAAATTTGAAAGGTCCCAGAAAGCCATTTTTCTTACGTCACTTACGTATAATGACGTCACATATGAACGCTCGGTTTTTGCAACTATTACCAATTTCAACTCCTTATATCTCGAGAACGGAAAAAGTTAATAATACAAAATTTTAAGTGTATAATAAAAATATCGAGTACTATATGAAGAAGTATAAAAACCATGTAAAAAGAATATCATGGAACAAGCCCATTACCATACGACTGTCAAGTTTTTTTTGTTTAAAACCGCATTCTAATAAAACATTTCGTAGTGTATCTAAAGAACTATAATTATAATCAGGATAATCGCTTAATATTTCTCGAATCATTTTTAATGTAGGAACTATATTTTCTTCATTCATATTATAAATTATACGCCGTATTACATTTTTGGTAGCATCATCTATTTTTTTTAATTTCGTATTTTTCCGCTTCCTATTTGTACCGTGATCTACAACATCTCCTTTTTTAATTACGCGATAAATTGTTGATTTTGATATTTTAGTTAATTCGTTAATACGTTCTATTATTTCTTTCTCACATTGTTCACTATTTTCGCCTTTTAAACGTTCATATATATTTAAAATAATGCGTTGACTTTGTACGTGTAAATCTTGAGTTTTAAACTCATTTCGGCTTCTTGGACAATAACCGGTTCAACTATTTCGGGATTTTCGGGTGTTATTATATTATTCTCTGTTTCAAATGGCCTCCAGAAAGCCATGGTAAATTAGTAAATAATAAAATATCTTACCTTTTATATAGTAATAAATACTATAAATGTGAACAATAAGTATAAACTGAACCACACTTGATATTATAATAGGTGTTTCCGCACTGCACTGGAAAAATGTTATAAAGAACTAGGCACATCTCACAAGTCCACGTTGACTGTTGAGAAACGATTTACGGGTTTTTTATGCTAGTGGACCTGTCCGTTTTATTATCTTTAAACCAGTGCAGTCGTAGATGGTTCATTCAGGCTGATTACATTGCCAGTCTCGTACTCGCCTGCACAGTTTCAACTACTATTCGATTCTCGATACCATTGTTAAATACATAGGACAAAGTTAAGTGCGCACGGTCCTGTGCTTTAACACTGACCATGCAGTTTCAATTGACCTCGTAAACACTATATCTAAAAGGCCACCTCCAGTCCAGCTCTCCTAACGAACAAAATACTTTACATAAGGGTAATGATGTTTATTTAGTATATGTAATCAAGTGCACAGTGTGACGAAATGTAAAACCGGCCAAAATTCTGAAACTCTAAGTAAAAAATGTGTTCACTATTTAGACAAAAATACTGAAAAAATTCTTCAAACCGGGAGTTGTAAAGTGGGGGTGAAATGGGAAAAATTTGACCAAGTTTTGAAACTGCCAGAATATACAGATTCAGAAAGTATTCGTTTTGGTATGGCATTAATTGGCATTAAGAGCAAGCGAGAGCGAAGCAACTAGGCTATTCTTTTCTATCGTAGTATAACACATCGTACAAAGTGTCGCCTGCTATCCCCACCACATGTGCGTGGGGAGCTCTGTCTACGGAGTTTCAATTTGTTTCCGTATGGCACACTTCAGTTCTCGTTTGGCCTTATACAATAGAAAATAATAACTTAGTTGCTTCGCTCTCGCTTGCACTTATTGCAAATTATTGCCATACTAAAACGAACACTTTCTGAATCTGTATATAAAATATGATGAAATTTTTGCATGAAATGCAAGAAAATGGTAAAAAATTAAATTTAAATATACAACTTTATAATAGCGGATGTAACAGAGGGTGAAATTATAAAAACTCGAACTGAAAAATTTTAAAATTTGTAATTTATTTACAGTACATATGCATATTGTCTATACTTAGTTGTTTATTTGTGGCATATTCAGATTTTCTTTCTTTTTGGGTATTTTGCCACTGAAAAATATTTAAAAATTTTTAATGAAAAAACCTCTGCGCCAAACGGATCAGACAGAGGTTGGTTCTTGAATACTCGACTGTTTCAAAAAGTCTCACACCTAAAAATATATAAACTAGAACAATGTTATAAACTAAAAAATGAAATTGAAAGCTATAGGCAGTTAACGTTTCGGAAGAAAATCTGCTTCCGTTTTCAAAACTTTTTTGGCCGTCAACCATGACAGTTCTTTGTTTATGTATTTCCATAGTCACGTGAGACATTAAATTATATTTATCTTAGTTTTACTTACTTCGTCTCTAAGGATGGGCAACCAACTAGTACAAAAATCTATTGAATTATTTGAAACGCGTCTATCCTCGTTTAATAAAATTATCGCGGATTCTTTAAATTTTCTTTTAGTTCCGTTGCTCTCTTTTTCTAAAATCTTCACTGAGTCACATTTAATCCTGTGATTATTATCCCACGCGTGTTCACAAATTTTGGATTTTTCAAATTCTCCCCTTCTAACGTAATTTCTATGTTCACCAAGCCTTACGTTGAAAGGTCTAGATGATTCACCTACGTAATGTTTTCCGCACTCACACGGAACACTATAAATACGATTTTTTGAATTTTGAACAATATTTAGAGGTTTGGTTTTTGATAAGACCGATCTTAGCGTGGAGCCCGTTTGAAAAACCGTTCGTACGGAAAACCTATTCCCAATTTTTCGTAATTTATCCGATAAACCATGTATATATGGAATTACTGCCATTGACCTAAATACCTCAGGTTGTGATAGTATATTCTCTCTACTATTGAACATTGGTAGTAGAGAGAATATACTATCACAACCTGAGGTAATTTAGTTTTAATTAAAATGCAGAGAAATACCAAAGGCATCTGTGAACGTTCAATAGATAGTTTTTTTCTTTTCTTGCATTGGATTTTTCCATTAGCCAGATAATATTACATTGCTTTATTCATTCGTTCATAACTAACCTAACACGGCGACCCAACCATACAATATACACAGAATAGTAGTTCACAAGGACACTCTCTCAGTAGATAGTTGACAACTGTCATTTCTGTTAAATGACTTTAATGCATAATCATTATTGTTAACAGTGGCACGTAATATAAGTTACTCTAATACCGAAATACTAGATATGATTAGAATACTAAGCGAATGTAATGGAAATGGTTATGTGGCAGCTAGGCGTTATGAGGAAAAGGTTCCAAACCGTCGACATCCCGTTAGGCGCACATTTTTTGCAGTCGATCGTCGTGCACGAGAAACTGGGAGTCTATCAGATGATCGTGCTGGGAAATCTGGCAGACATAGGACCGCACTAGTTTCAGAACTCGAGGAAATTTTAGATATTGTATCAGAATGGCCTAAAAGCAGTGTGCGTAAAATAGCTTCTCAAGTAGGAGTTTCGCATTTTTCGATACGAAAAACATTAAAAGAACAATCACTCGTTCCATTTCGTTCATTGGAACACCAAGATTATGGTTATCCGAATTTTGTAATTGGCTTCTGAGACAAAATGTTTTGTAAAAGCCATTTTATCAACTGATGAACTCATTTAATAGAAATGGTTCTACAAATCATCATAATGATCACATTGGTCTGAAGAAGATCCGAATGTAAAGAGAGAATCGCATTTTCAGCGTAATTTTTCGGTTGATTTTTGTTGATAATGATCTAATTGGACCTGATTTCTTTCCAAATCGTTTAAATGGAGCTGCCTATTTATATTTCCTAGAATATGAATTGCCTGAATAATTAGGAATTGTAAATCTACATATTAGGCAAAACATGTGGAATTTACAAAACGGTGCTCCTCCCCATTATAGCCTGCAAGTCAGGCAATGCTTATCAAGGCGTTTTCCAGGACGTTGTATAAGCCGAGGAGCAGATGCTCCAATCAGTTGGCCAGCTCGGTCACATGATTTAACCTAAATGACTTCTGTTTTTGGGAAGTTCTTCATGGACAAAGATTACTCTGTTCCAATAGAGGAGCGTGGAACATCTGCGACAAAGAATTCAGCAGTCAGACGAGGAATTTAGAAACATTCCTGGCGTCTTTCAGAATGTCAGATTTTCTCTTCTAAATAGAGCGAGATATTGTATACACGAAAATGGGAATCATTTTGAGCACATTCTGAAATAAAATTCTAATAATTATTTATGTAAACTGAAATTACGATGTACCTGACAAGATAAATTATTTTTCTCGATTTTTATTTTACTGTTTTAATTAAACAAGCTTTGCAATGAATTGTGAAATTGAAAATAGTTACTCGAACGAAAAAGAAAACACAAGATAAGAAAAAGCTGTATAATTAAAGTTTCTATAAATTACAGTATACCAAAAAAGTCGTAGGCGTACCACTAAAATAAGAGGGTAGGAGAGAAGGGAGTTTGTTAGTTGCCCTTTGGCATACGTTTCAATGTACCGAAATTGAACAAAAAAATCTAGCCATTTGTATTGTTTTCGGGAAGGGGCAAGTTGACGCTAGCCAACCCCCCCCCCCCCAGTAATGTTTTTGGCTTGATTTTGCTAGCACACAATGCTTGCCTAGCACACACCAGTGCAACGACTTTGAAAGCTACAACACCTACAGGAGCGGTAATATACAGGGTGTAAATTTTGTCCTCAGCCCCCCCCCCCAGTTAATTTTTGGTCTTGAATTTGCTAGTACATAATGCTTACACCTAGCACAACCACTTTCAAAGCTAGCACACCTACAGGGGTGGTAATATACATGGTGTAAATTTTTTCCTCAGTGCCCCCCCCCCCCAGTTATTCTTTTGCCTTGAATATACTAACACGCAATGCTTATACCTAGCACACCCTAGCATAACTACTTTTCAAGCTAACCCTGCTACAGGGTCAATAATATACAGGGTAGAAATTTTGACCCGCCCACAGATATTATACATTTTCTATTGTTACTCAGATTACCTTACCAAAAATGATCACATATATAATAATGTGGAAATTTATTTGTTAGCTCCCATGTACTAGTCTTCTCAAATTTAATAGCACACAATGTTAACACCTAGACAACAATTAAAGCAGCTAAATAGTTAAATAAATAAATTAAACTTTATTTCATGAATAATTTTTACCTGTTGTGAAAATTGAAAATTTCTTTCAAACAAAAATTGTAAAAAATTTAATTTGAATATTTTTAACTTAGAATTTTTCGATAGCGTGCACAGGTTTCGAGATGTCCTCGGTTTAGGCCAAAATTATATACTCTTGTATATAAAACATACTTACCCCACCTAAAATTTTGTCGCCGTCTGACAACATGTTAGGAGGACGGAACTTACATTTCTATGTAAAATAGTGCTGTCTCTCGTCTCTTCTCAAAAACCCTGTTTTTTTTTAACCTAATTCTACTGGCCTATATATTGTTCACTTAATTTACTTCACAATCATATTAGGAAAAAAATCCTTCCCCAGAAATAATTCATAACATTGCATATGTAGTACCTACTAATGTCCAGCAATAGCATATCATTGATAATATTGGTGCATATTATGCTACGACCGCCATCTTGGAAAATGGCGGCCATCTCTTAAACTGAAAAGACACGAAATACAAGGCGACTTTAATGATTTCCTCGTATAAGTGTAAAATTTGACAGGTGACGACTGCCACGTAACCATTTTTTTTCACGCTTTTTTTGTAGGCAAAAGTAATTGGCATAATTCAATTTTCCATGGAAACAGTAATCAAAATTTTCCCAACATGAAAACCACTATAGGTATATTATATTTTAAGTATTTCATTATTATTATTGTGATGTGTTATTATATTACTAACATGATTGTAAAAATTTATTGTATTTATTTATTTAATTATTTAATTGTTTAGTTGTCTAGGTGTTAACATTGTGTGCTATCAAATTTGAGAATAAAAAGTACATGGGGGATAACAAAAAAGTTTCAACCCTCTAAATCAACCTCTCTATTTCAACCCTGTATTATATATGTGATGATTTTTGGTAATGTAATCTGAGTAGTAATAGAAAATGTAATATATCTGTTTCTACCCTGTATATTATCGACTTATCGTGGGAGCGTTAGCTTGGAAAGTGGTTGTGCTAAGGTGTGCTAGATATAAGCATTACGTGTTAGCATATTCGAGACATAAAAGTAACTGGGGGGCTAAGGAAACAATTTTCTCCCTGTATGTTACCGCCCCTGTAGTTGTGCTACCTTTGAAAGTGGTTGTGCTAGCCTGTGCTAGGTGTAAGCATTGTGTGCTAGCAAATTCAAGACAATAAAATAACTGGGGGGGCGCGCGCGCCAACTTGCCCCCCCCCCCAACAACACCTGGGTGTGCTAGCTTTAAAAATAGTTGTGCTAGGGTGTGCTAGGTTTAAATATTGTGCGCTAGCAAATTGAAGAAGAAAAATTACTGGGGTGGGGGGGCAAGTTAACTGACCCGGTGCGATTTTGGATATAGGTAATAGGTTGACTCAACTTTTTTTTGGCGTGCTGATCCCGTTGTTAAGTAATTTGCATACTTTTTAATAATGTAAATAGGGTTCTTCATCTAGTTAACACTAACTTACTGCCCAAATTTCAATCCAATCTGGCTTCGTTCTGAAGTTATTGTCCTCATAAGAAACGTGGCGGACGGAGAGACAGACAGGCAGACGGACAGACGGACGAACATTTTGAAAGTTGTTCAGAAATTCGATCACCAACACAGTGTTACGATTTTTTTTTTTTTTTTTTTCGTTTAGCATTTGCTAAGAGTATTAAAATATATTAGGTATTATGGTAAACAATTTTGTAACCACCTGGTTGTAATTATATATGCCAGATGTTAACCCAAAGTTACTCTGTGGAGGGTATTCCACAGAACAACTTTGGAATCGCATTTTGTACATTTTAAAGTATTTCAAATTATGAATATTAAAATTTGAAGTTTGTTACTGCACCTAAAAAAAATATATATTTTCACAAATTTAAGAGTCGATACGTGATACGTCATAACCGGGGTAGACCCGGTAGTCACTGATTTCTTATTTGACTAGTAGTTGTGAATCATGAATGATCAATCTACAAAATTTCAACTTTGATAAATCACCTTACTAGAATGGACCGTGCTAATCCTTACCAAACTGAAGTGTAAGATTTGATGCGAGAATGAAAGCATACTCCATCTAGCAGAGAATGCTCCAATGAAAGGTAGTTGCAGCGGTAGGTGCAGATATCTACTCTTCATAGTTGCGCCACTCTAGAGAAAACTTCTCCGTTGTAGTTGCGCCGTTGGCTAACTATATAGAGGGTTGCGTCGTCCCCTTGACACGCGCACGGAACAGTTCATTTATCCTGACTTTTTTAGAATACCCACTTGTGTAGTTTATCTATGACCCACATTGTTTACTTTTAAAAATCCAGATATTGCCAGATTACACGCTTTTCTTTTTGCAATTTCAAACAGATATTTGGATATCAGCCATTGTTATGACATTAAATTACAGAAAGTAGGTTTAAATTTTTTTGAATTAGTCACACGAAGCCGCTGTAAACATATAATATAGCCAAGAATAATATTTTTAGAAGCAAAGTAATTAATTTGAGACCCAACTTCCTGCATGCGCGCTGTACACATTGACGCGCACAAAAATGGGATAAATAATTAGAGGTAGGTACCGGCAAACTACTACCAGAAGCTACACTCTCTGTTTGATGTATCATTGATAAATTGAGGTAACACGCTAACAGAAAAATTTAAATATCCCATATGTATGTCGAAAATCTAAACTTAATGTCTGTGATATTCTACTTAAGCGGCAGCTACGAACACACACAGCTACTCCCTTGTACCCAACGCAACATGTACAAAACAACAAAATAATTATTAATTAAAAAACAAACTTGAGAAAGGGATCTTGACAAAGAAATTATGAGTAGACAATAAGTACCACAAAAAAACATGTCTGTCTCAGTCACAAGAAAAATTCAATTTTGGCGGCAAGCCAAGGAGTCTCTTATTCTGACCTAGATTTTCTGTGATACTAGTATCGCTAGTTGAATATTGCCTTCAATTTCCTTACAAATTGTCTTTCGGTTGGTATTACACTAATTATTTTTTGTATTATCAATATGTCTAATAAAATGCAAAAGAATCTATTTACTGAGATATTTATTATTATTTATGCTAATATACATATGTCTTCACCCTTGTCCAAACTGTTTAAGTGTAAATTCTTGTACTTTTAATACGTACAATTTGTGTTATTGCATTTCATAAACACTTACTTCCAAAAGCGTTCAGTAGAAATTAAACTGAAAATACTGAAAATATTAAGAACCCCGTGATAGTTAAATTACCAATTTTATTCTTGGAATAAAAGTTTTCTTTACATGTAATGTCACATTACTTCAACTTCAGTCATATTTATATAAGTATATATTCTTTTACAGCCAGATGGCAAGAATACTGCTTTTGGCGAAAACTTCCAAACTGTTGCAAAGCGTTGTTATGACTTGAATCCAGACCAATTGGTTGCAGTAGGCGTTAACTGCACAGCACCAAGACTGATAGAATCCTTTATATCAGGAATCAATAAGGACAGACAAAATAAACCGATTCCTCTTATTGTATACCCGAATAGTGGAGAGAGTTATAATGTAGAATTAGGGTAAGTAAGGCTAACTTTTCAAATCAACGATCAATGAATGAATATAGATATTAACTAAATATCAAAATTATTTTATTTAATACTAAAAATACCTATATGCATAATCCACTCGGTTGGGCAAGTTTGCTTCTCTGTATATCCTCTTATAACTTCCGTTAGTAGTTTTTTAAGAGCATATTTTGTATTATAAATTAAACAATGCACATTTCTTTAAAGTGCGCAATACAAAATAATTGCAATAAGCCTTAATAGAAAAAATTATTTTGTGTGGCGAATATAATACCATCTGCATACTGTAGTTTCTGGCTTTTTGACCTTTGTCAGAACGGACTGGATGGATCCAACAAACAGGTATATAATTTTTTCTCTCGTGTGAGGTGAGTAAATGTATTCACATGAAAGAAACCTGTCCGTAATTTGTGTGGACTATATATATTTTTAGTATTTCATACTTTGGCTATTTTGGTTGTCGAGTGATCATATCTTTCACTGTATCTTGATCAATTTTTATTGAAAATGAGCATGGCAAGTTTCAAATTAATAGGAGGTTCATAAATTTTGAAAAAGCCCTCTTCCCGCACTCTAAAGAAAATTAAAACATGCAAAGACATTTAAAGAAAAAAACATACTTACCTTGCTAACCTTTATATAACTGTGCTTGCTTTGTGAAAGAATATTACGAAGAATTTTTCAGCAGATATGAAACAAAACATGCTTTCAATACTAGAGGCTGTGCAACATCAATGCTTCGTCAGCCACAAACAACTTTCACCCACGTGCACCAAAATGCAGTAACACAGTTAATAAAAATTTACAATAAAATACCAAATCAATTCAAAAACTTCAAAGTAAAATTTAAAAAAATATTAAAGTCATCATCCTTTTTATTCCATTTCGGATTATTTTAACCATTATTTTAGGCTTCATTTGTCTGTGTAAATTAAATTAACATGTTTATTTTAATTGTAATATTTTGTATTCATAATTTAAATTTGTATTTTCTCTATTTAATCTCTATCTAAGACACAATTTGTGTCTGATTTGACTTATTCTACAATATTTTATATGGTAAAACTGAATAAAGGTTTATTATTATTATTATTATTATGGAACGATATAGAAATATATTAATTTTTTAGATGGATCAACAGGGACAAGTGTGAGCCAGTAGAAACATATGTTCAGAAATGGTTAGATATGGGTGTAACATGGGTAGGCGGCTGTTGTAGAACCTATGCAATCGATGTAACCAGAATCTGTAGAGAAGTTAAATTATGGAAACAAAAACAAGAGAATTAAACCTGACAAATATTTTTTTATTTTCTCCCGATGTAAAGAAAGTTTTCATTAAGTACCTAAAATTCGTTACCTACTCTAAATATAATCTTTAATGTTTAAGTTGTACACATTTTTTATTATTCGTTTGACTGAACCTGTATGGTACAATTGTAGCACTCATATTTATAAAATGCGCATTAGTCAGTAAAGGAATATATTCTGTAAAAATTAAGAATGTTTATATTTTATTATATAAAAAGTAAAAAAAGTAAAGAACCAATTTCCAACAGTTACATAATTGTATAAAATAATCTGTATAAATGTTTTATATTTTTGTTAAATAAATGTGTATAATTTTTGTCTGTTTAATTTTGGGAATGAAGATCTCAATGCCAGTTTTGTTAAATAAATATTAACACTGAATTTGTTTTAATTAGCATCCATAGTAAAAATTAATTTAATTTTCAGATAATGTTAACTTTAATGGCAAAACAAGCAAGTAGTGTTTTAGTGTATGACAGAAAAAACTACTTTACTGTCAGCATCGTATAAAAAAATTCAGACTACAGTTCTCCCCAAAGTAATGTTCCTACAAAGTAATAATAGAATAGGTAATAGTATTTTATATAGTAAATGGCTAAAATGGTGTAAAAAAGAATACCAGGGACGGTTATAAAAAAACCACATTTTAGTCTCGAGTTATATACAAAATTTTTTGTATCGCCATTCAAAATTAGAAAACAATAAAATTTTGTCAAAATACGGCAAATTGACAAAGTTACCTTGTAATGACTAAATTCTATTGGTGCTTCCATAGAAACCAATAATAAAACAATATTTAACGATTTAAACATCGCATTTGACAAATTCTACTTTACAATAATTATTATTTGAAATAAAATGAGTGATAGTAGGGAATATTTTATTCCTGGTGCTCCTCCGGAAACCAGGGAGCAAGCAATTGCTGTAACTTCAGATTTATTACCAGCGAAATCTAGAAAATTGTACGAAAAAGAATATGATTCATTTATGCACTGGTGTAAGCAGAAAACTGTGAGTAACACATCTGAATCTGTTCTTTTGACTTACCTATCTGAAAAACCAAAAACATTCAAATGTTTTCAAGTCTCTGGTCCAAGTTTTCAATGCTTAAAGCAGTTTTGAATGTAAAGAATAATGTATGTGTATCCAATTAACAAAAAGTAAAACCTTTTTTGAAAAGACAATCCACTGGGTATAAGGCTAATAGACCACAAGCCGATGCTAAATTTTTAGGGGGTCATATGACACCGCTTGAAAAGGTATAATTTTTGCAGCCCTACAAAATTAAAAATATATCACTTTGAACCCTATGCCGTACATTTTAGGTGGAACATGGGAAAACCGCGGAAAAGTGAAAATCGTAATCTGCGGAGGTGCATTTTTTTCAAATGACACTGCACGGCTTACGTTTATTTGGACTGTATTTATACCAGTGACTCTTAAAAAGAAAATGCCGTACAAAAATAATAGGACAGCAGCACAAAAAAATTTCAGTTTTCCGAAAAGTGACCTCTATATGTACTAAGGTGATATGACACCATACGACTTTTATGAAATTCGATTTTTATATTAACAAGGGTGAATTTTTTTGCTATGCCGTACAAATCGGTTGGAACATGGGGTGACAAATGCTAGATCAACCCTCGTCCTAGACCTATCTTGATTATTTTAATACTGTTTTACATAATAAAAAATGTTATTACCATGCCGTACATTTTAGTTGGTACATGTGTCAGGAAAATTGAATTTTCCATCCCAAAGTGAGGTTTTCTGAATAAGAAATTATTGTAAGACTTTATTATACATTTGAGCAATACTTGATATTCTAATTATTCTAAACCTATTATTCAAAATTAATGGATCTGAAATGTAAAATGATTTTCCGAAAATTTTCCGCTATATTATGTCGAAACAGTATGTAAATAAATTATACTTTATAGAAATAAATATTTATAGATATTTTTTATGACTTAAATAAAAAATGAAATAGAAAAGCTGCTTGGCCAAAACACCGAGTCTGTAAGGCCAAATATCTAGAGAAAAAAAAGAAAAGCTACTGAAAAATATTATTTTTTATGTACTTGAAACAAAGGTGATTCAGTAAAAAAGGAGAGCATCTTGTTTACTTTCACATCCCCACTTCTCTATCTAGGTGTGTTATCCACATACATTTATTTCCAGAATATAATGCTGGGTACTGACATATACAATGTTGTTATAAACTGGTTATAAAAAAATATCGGCAAAGTTAGTTGACCGTGACTTCCCTTGCTGGTCCTTGCCACACTATTTAAAAAAAATAAAAACAGTTGATTTTGGTGGATTTTTTTTGGGGGGGGGGGGGGTTGGTCGACAACCCTTATCGATATCTTTGGTGCCACCTTAGCATGAACGTATTACGTGTGTCAAATTTTATTGGAATCTATTCATACGATTAGAAGATTTTTTTTAAACCTAAAAATAATAAAAACAATTTTTAGGGGTTGCATCCCTTATTTGAGTACATTGTAATAAAGGTGCCTGAATTAACCACTTGATCGTGCATCTGACAGAAACAAAAACTGGAAAAAAAGTTGTTTTTGGTGGATTTTTTTGTAGGGTGGCAACCCTTATATTTAAAAAATATAAAGCCTTTTGCATAATTTTTAAAAAATTTCGCATCTTTTGCAATGTTCTAATTTTATTGCCTATTATTTTTGTACTGCTAGTCAATTAAATACAAATTCTAACCTATATTAATCCAAAAAATAAATGGCCGTACAGTATCAAATAAACTTACCTTAGAAAACGTGAGTTTTTCCCTTTCTCGGGGGTGATTTTTTTATTTACATTGATAATACCCATTCTTTTTAGACGGGTTATGTTTTTTAAAGATTTGAAATGTCGTATAATCTTTTGGAATTGATGCCGTACAAGATCAAATCACCACCCTTGATAGAGGTCTAGGACGGGGATTGATCTCACGTTTGTCACCCTACGTTTCAACCGATTTGTACGGCATAGCAAAAAAATTTATTCTTGTTAATATAAAAATCAAATTTCATAAAAGCCGTACGGTGTCATATCACCTTAGTACATAGAGGTCACTTTTGGGAAAATGAAATTTTTTCCTGTACTTCTGTCACATTATTTTTGTACGGCATTTTCTTCTTAAGAGTCACAGGTATAAATACAGTCCAAATAAACGTAAGCCGTACAGTGTCATTTGAAAAAAATGCACCTCCGCGAGTTACGATTTTCACTTTTCCGCCGGCTTTCCCATGTCCCACCTAAAATGTACGGCATAAGGCTCAAAGTGATTTATTTTTGTAGGACTACAAAAATTATACCTTTTCAAGCGGTGTCATATGATCCCCTAAAAATTTAGCATGGGCTTGTGGTCTATAAGAAATCTTAAGTTTTTGAGAGAGCACATGTCCCAACGTTTTTTACTAGAAGCGCCAGATGAAAAGTTTTTAATGTTGAAAGTTGGATTAATAATGACTTGGCAGGCGCTTGTCATCGAGAGGAACTCTACAATATGACCATTGATGAGATTGTGAGAAAAGACTGCATGCTGGTTGTAAAGTAGCTGATTCGAAGACCCACACTGAAAGGACTTTTACGGTAATTGATGAGACAGTTAATGGAATAAATCCACTAAATATTTACGATAAATATGCAGCTATTCACCCTACTCATGTGAATCACAAATGGGTTTTTCTTCAATATCGATGAGAATAATGTACGGTCCGACGAGTTGGTATTAATACATTTTCAAAAACAGCTAAATACCTTAAGTTACTTAATTCTGAGCAATATACGGGTCACAGCTTTAGGAGATCTTCGGCATCACTATTAGCTGGGCTGGAGCTAATATTCTTACCTAAAAGTCAGACCAACCACCATATTAATATAAATGAATAAACATTTTTCGCACGTCTGGACCCATAATTCCAGGAATAAATATAAATTATGTTAGTAACAGTACTATTCATATAAATTTTTGCTAAATTATAAATAAAATTGTCCCTGAAATTAGTTAATGTTTAATATAAGAACTTAAATTTGTTTGTTGACTATCAAGTTTTATTTCAAACTGTGAAATAGTGACATTGTTTTGATTCATTGAAACTATCAAATAAATGCCATTTTAGGATATGAATTTACAAAAAATGACTTTATGTACTCGTATTAGATTATATATTAATTAATAAACTGCTTTTGACAAGCAATAGTATCCATAAACATATAGCATACAGCCAATCACCTTTAACTTCATGCCTAGCCCGTCCAATCGATGTAGCACACAAAATAATATAGAATGATCCATTATTATTGAGGAGGAAGATGATTTGACATGTTTGAATGGTTTGGACATTGTCAAATCAAGTTAAGTAATAATTGTGCGAGAAATGATGAATTTGGTTATTAAAGATGAACTATTATAATATTTATTGTTATAATCGTAGATAAAGTATAGTATTTAACTTGAGATAATGGTATTAATCCACTTGATGAGTTACAGCAAACTTAATCTACGTGAGTTATTACTTACATTTTCTCTCGTTAAATAATATACTATTTTCCTACAACTGTTTTTAAAAACTAAGTTTTCTACTGTTATTTTAATTCTTTTTCGGGTAATGCTCTTATAGTCTGAGGCAATACATTAAAATATTTAAGACAACAATAACCCATTCCATCCCTGGTTTTATTGAGTCTTAAATAATATAATTATGTTTAGGTTATTCGCATTTCTGGTAAAATACGAATGTATTTGATCTCGCTCTGAACGCAACGCTTCATTAGCTTTGTATAAAAGACACTGTAGTATATAGACTGTTGGTCATGTCATTATGTTTAATTCTGTAAAAGGATCTTTACAATCTTGCCTGAATTTGAACTCACCAATGATCTGTACGGCACTTCTCTGTAGTCTAAATACATTGTCACTGGAAGCAGCATACCTCTATACAAGAATGCCACATAATGTCACCTAGTGTATAAGGCTATGATAAACAGTAACGAGAGTCTGTTGGGATACATTGCAAAATACATTTCTAAGCAAGTATATATTCTTATATATTTTGCTACAAATAATATACGTTGTGTGATAACCTCATGTTAATTTAGAATTTAGTTACTGACCTAAAAAATTAACAGAATCAAATTTATTGCAATTATATGTTTCACCAGTGAATCCTTAAAATTCCTGCCTTGACAGAGTCAAATATTCCAAAATTATCCAATATGCCTTTTACAGTGATGGTATCTGTACTTGTGGGTATCCAGTAGCAAATGTGTTACATGTTCTTGACATTATTTATAACATACTCTCCATAAATAATAAACAAATCAGAACAGTCTTCGTGGGTGTAATTTAAACATGTTGGCATTTTTTGACATAAGAGAATGACTGACACTAGTTATTGTTTCTAATCATGGCTATGTTGACGGAAATTTTTATCAAAAAGTCTTGAACATTTAAGAAAATCGCTAATATTTCAATAAGTTGTAACTTTAACCAATACAGTGCCTATACAAGAAAAGGGAAATTTAATTTGACATAATTCGATGCAAAAAAATACAGGGTGTTCCATTTGAAATAAAAAAGCTTTTGCCGTTTCAATTTGACAAAATGTAATGTGAAAAATAGAACATTTGGTATACTATTATGGAATAGAATAGAATAGAATAGAATAGTTTATTGGCCCAAACTAACATACACAGTACAAAGGGCAGGTCAATATTCAACATTACTAGTACATAGATAAAAGCTCAGTATATAAAATAGTAATCACAAAAACAAAAAAAACAGTTAAAATATTAAGACAAGATTATTTTAGTTATAAAATAGATAAAATTATATATGGGACAATAGACACATAATACATAATTTCTTTTCCTTTCTTCCTAACACATTTTTACTCATTTAAGAATTAAACTTATTTACAAATTCATCCAATGTGTAGAAACATTCATCAATCAAAAATTTTTTTATTTCTGATTTAAACTTTGTGTAAGATGCAATTGATTTTAGATGTTCAGGGAGGTTATTATATAGAAATACACTACTATAATGTGGCGATTTTCTGAATGTAGTTGTTTTATATTTATTAAGCAATAGCGTATTAGAATGTCGTGTCTCATAATTATGTATATCTTTTTGGCTCTTATAATCTGAATAGTAATTTTTTACATAAGTAACACATTTTAGAATAAAAATGCATGGGAACGTTAATATTCGCTTTTCTTTAAATGTACTTCTGCAGCTTTCTCGAGAACTTAGGTTAAACAATAGTCTGATTATTCTTTTTTGACAAATAAATATTCTTTCCCATCCTGTAGTCTGTCCCCAGGAAAAAACGTTAAATGATAGATGACTATATGCAAAGGCATAATATAAATTCATAAGGCCCTTTTGATCCAAACACGGTTTCATTTGTAGAATGGCATAATATGCCTTGTTTAATTTGGCACCGACAAAGTCCAGGTGTGCAGTGAATGAAAGATTAGAATTAAGCCAAGTTCCAAGGAATTTGGCATTGTCAGAGAAATTTAAATTAAATTGTAATTGCGCTTCTGCGGAAAGCTGTTTTCTAATAAAGAAGTTAATGTAATTCGTTTTGCTTTCATTGAGAATTAGCCTGTTTCTTTGACACCATGTATCCATTTCCTCATACACCAGTTTTATGTTTGCTTGTAGTTCTTCAGGAGTTTCAGCCGTCACAGTGACAGTTGTGTCATCCGCAAACATAGTGATCTTCCCTTTTGTGACAAATCTTGGCAGGTCGTTAACATAAAGTAAGAAAATCAATGGACCCAAAACTGACCCCTGAGGAACTCCAATCGGGACATCATGCTGCGTTGAAAATTGTTCTTGAATTTTTATTATAATAGATCTATTTTGAAGATATGAATTGATCCAGGATAACAGAGGACCTCTTATGCCTAAGTAATACAGTTTGTCCAATACAAATGATATATTAATACTATCGAAGGCCTTACTTAAGTCAAACATAATTGAGACTACAAGTTTACCCTTGTCCAGTTCAGCGTAAATGTAATTTAAGAAGTTGTAGCTTGCTGTTTCTACAGATTTTTTTGCTCGAAACCCGTGTTGATTGGTTGTTAATAGGTTGTTTTGCTCTACAAATTTTATAATAATGTTATAAACACAGCGTTCTAAGATTTTAGAAAATTCAGGTAATAAAGATATTTGTCTATAGTTATCTATTTGTAAGGTCTCTCCTTTCTTGAATAGTGGGAAAGCTAGTGCAATTTTCATCTGCTCGGGAAATTCACCGTTCTGTAAAGATAGATTTATAATTCTAGTTAAGGGACATATAATATAATTCTGGATTATTTTTATCAATTTGGGGGATATATAGTCAATTCCATGACAGCCTTTGTTTTCCATCCTATTGATTATATCAGCAATATCATCTTCAGTAAAAGTAGGAACGAGAATTGTGTTTAAAGAGCTGACGGACAAAGTACATGGAAGAGAAAGGTTTTGGCCAAAATGTTCAATAATTTTTTTGTTACATGTATGAGAAAAATAACTTGCAAAAACTTCAGACAATTGTTTATTATCAGTGACGATATGATTGTTGTTCATGATCGCGATGTTGGAATTACTTCTTTGCTTACCTAAGTTCTCGTTTATAATTTTCCATGATTCTTTGATTTTGTTGGAGGCCGAATTGATTCTGCAATTGTAGTGTTCTCTTTTAGCTACCATAATTTGCCTTTTATATTCCTTTTTACAACTTACATATGCTGCTTTAACTTGATCACAGTTTGTTGCTACCATTAATACGTGAAGTTTATTTAACTGATTATTTAGAATTTTTAAGTTTTCTGAATACCACTTCTTATTTTTATAATTTTTTTGTTTGCTATATCTGCTGATAAGTGGGCAGCTACTTTCTAAGCACCAATTAATGTTAGTCAGAAATTCCTCATAAGCCTCGTTCACATCACATTTTGTATAAAAGTTATTCCACTCTATTTTGTTCAAATGAAATATTAGCTGTTTTAAATTGGATTCTTTCATAACACGAGTTTTATATGAAGTTACAATCTTTTCAACTTTATCGTGGCTTGTTAAGTTTAAGGAGAGAACATGTGCAAAATGATCGCTCAAGTTGGGGTTGATGATTTTTGAGTGATAACTTTCTGTAGCAATATTTGTTATTACATAATCAATAGTGCTACTAGAAGTGACACCATTAATGTTTGTGAATATTCGCGTAGGTTGATTTGTTGTTACTTGTAGTTGAAATGATTCTAAGATATCGAATAAGATTTTAGTACATAAGTCATTTTTGTTATCATAATGAATATTAAGATCGCCTGTTAAAATAATAGAAGAGAATTTATTGATTATATACTTCAGAGCTGCTGTTAGTTTATTGGCAAAAATTTTAATGTCACCGCTACCTGGTCTATAGACATTCAGTACGCCTATATCAGTATTCCCTGTAACATAACTTATCCCACAAACTTCAATATGGCATTCATCTGAAAAATCTCTGATTGATAAAATTTCTTTTGAATTAGTACTGCTTATGGCATATATTGCTGAGCCACCATGAATGTGAGTTTTTCGAGAGAAGTGTGTAAGAAGTTTATAGCCTGGTAAAGAAACGCTCTCAATGTCTTCATTGACATACCAATGTTCACTAATGCATAAAATGTCACTATTGTACTGATGTGTAAAACATTCAAGTTCATTTAGTTTATTATTAAGACACTGAATATTTATATGAACAACATTACATTTACTGTTTAGTTTATTGTGTTGATTTATCTTTACGCTCTGCAAGTCATTATCTAGAGTTAAGTGGTTGATGTGTTGATCTGTGGCATTACTAAAAAAGAGCTAGATTGAGTACTACCTTTTGGAGTGCCTAGTGCTTCGTTAATAATATCCTTTACATGGAATTTATCATAATACAGCTTGAAATTAAATCTCCGATAACAAACACCTTTTGGCCAAAAGGAGGGATTGTAGAACTTATCCTTATATTTAAAGTCCGCTGCCACCAAAAAACATTTAAATTTTCCACCAGTTGGTTGGAGTGATTTAACTATAAACTCTTCTATAGAGTCATTTGTCTTTGCAACTAAATATTTTTTTATGTCATCCTCTGTTACCTCACTGGTTACTTTGTAGAGATAGATCCACACTTTTGGCTTTATGCCTTTAAAGTTACCAGTGTTATCTTCAGATTGTCCCATATTTCTTCTGTTAGCACGCTGTTTCCTTTGTACCTGTTTCCAATCATGGTCCGTGGAGTTGGGTTCCGTTAATTCATTATTAGGTGACTTATCTAGATGAATTATGTCGTTCATTAAATGTCTTTGATGGTTTTCCATATCAGATAAAGTTTGCCCTTTTGATGACGATTTAGGAACATTTCCCGATAGTGTTGACTGATTCTTATTTCTTTTTGTAATTTCTGAATATCTATTTGGTACCACTTTTGAATGGTTGTTTACCTTTGCAGTTTCAGATTCTTTATTTGGTATCACTGGTTGATTTGTGTTTATATCTGCCTTATCTGTTTCTGGTTTTTGTGAGGGTATGTTTTTGCTCTCTATCAAACTATTTTGATTGTTTTGCACTACTTGTGACTGATATGTTTTAGGTTTTAGCTTGTTTAGTTCTTCTAATAGTAATGTAAAATTATTTTCAAATAACGTTTGCAATGTTTTTATGGAAGAAATTATCTGCTGCTCTGACCTTTTTTGCTCCTTAGAATAAATAGTTTCCCTTAAAATTATTATTTCCATTTCCAGGTTTTCAATTTTTTCATTCAGTAAGTTATTATTTAATTTTAATTCATAATTCAATTCTTTCAGAACTTCAATTTCTGTTAGTGAATGTTCTCGATTTTCTTGACCTTGTGGATCTTCACTTATGTCATTTTGATTTTCTTCAATGTACTTCTGCTTCTCACAGCAATTTTTAGTTTTTTTGTTAGCACAACTTGGATGAAAAATAGAACTGCAATTTGTGCAATTAACTTTTTTATTGACTACAGGTTTTTTACAGAAACCACAGAGCACATTTGCACTCACACTTTCATTACCCGCCATCTTGAATATATTTTTACTGTAGAGACTAGCTCATATTATGTTCTTTCTACGTGCCAAAGAGCAAATGAGGATCTCCTACACGAAGAAAGTTATAATGGTTCTTGCAAACCGTTGCACCTGTCAAATTTTTTATAAAATGTCAAATATCTCCGAAACTTTTGGGCTTAGGTATAGGCTGTGCTACATGTTTGGACTCGGAATTTTATGTTCATTTCGAAAAGTCGAAAATATATAGGATGTTCCATTGAAAATAAGCAAGTTGCTATCGACTTCCAGTATAACCGGAAGTACCATATGCTTGTAATTATTTTGGTTGGATTGGTCACACTTACTTTAGTTACTCTCAAGATGTTCAAAATTTTTTGTTACATACTTTTCCCTATATCGATTGATTCAGTTTCCGGTGGGATTTAGTGGATTTTGATTTTCTTGATCCCTGTAATTACTATCAATTTCATTTTCAAAAACACAGCAGCAAATAAACAGATATAAATTAATTACAACTTATAATATTAAGTACACTTGCAATATCCCGCAAAGCACTGTCATAAATTGGTAACAAGACTCATTAAAATCATTTTCAAGAACACATTAGCAAATAAAAATAACTATTGAATTAAATATAACATGTACTTAAGAACACTTAAAAGTGCAGATTGCAACCTTTAGTTATTGTTTACTATGACACGCCTGTCTCTGGCACGAGACCTCGACCCACCATGATCATCTCTCTCGCTTATAACGTAAGAGTGGTGTAAAGACGTAAGATGTTCAGACGTTTTACCTAGTTTTGTGTCTCACCAGTCAATCACAATTGTGATTTCGTGTACATACTATACATCATATTTTCTAGGTATATCCAGTAATTCACAATACAGCAAAAACGTACTATTGTGGTCATCTATGCTACTTCATATGACCTTAACACCACACATCAATTAAGTTCTCATACACACAACCATTTCACGCCGACATTGCCATCTACCCTATTCTTGATGGGAGACTTAGTTGGTATTCTTGAACATTAGTGAACATGATGAAACGATAGAACATAGTAATAAACGATGCCAAGTATACCATAAAAACAACAGCAAATAAAACTATAGTAAATACATGTAATTTTTTACCCTTTTTTCCACCCCTCTATTCTTGAGATATCCACTATTGAATTGAGGGCTCATAATGTAGGCGAGCTAGCTATCGAGGGACCCAGATCTAAGACTAACTGCAACCTCAGCAAAAAAAAATACTCACATGTAGTTTGCGATGTCTGGAAGATATTATTTTGGAAAAAGAATCTTTGGTGGTATTTGCAAAAAATTTGTGAAAGGTCGCGAGAAACGGTTTCTCCCGATTTAAAGGGAAAGTTCAACAGAAAAGCGTTTTGGTAAAAAATGTGCGCAATAATAAATAATAATAAATTTTATTCACCTTTGTTGCCATTACAAAGTATGGATAAGGTAAGTCATACATGATACATATAGGTAACAAATAGTTGAGTCAAAAAACAGATAAAATGTATAAACAGTAGGTACATTAACATATGTATATGTATATAAATTTCATTTAAATATAAACCCTTACACACATTTGTATAATTATGTACATTGAACGTATTATTTACAATAATTTTACATAAGATATGATTTAAAATACACACAAAATTAAATAATACATACATAACAAATTGACCAAAATTACTGATTAAAATGCTCACGGGCATACTCGGTAAATTCCATTAGGCTATAAAAAGAATTCTGAGCCAACATATTTTTAAGGCTAGATTTAAATTTGGCTTTTGGCAATATTTTTATTTCCATGGGTAACATATTATAATAGGTTGATCCTGCAAGATATGGAGACTTTTTGAAAAAACTATGGTAAAACCTATTAATGTATATATTATTGTTGTGGCGAGTGGGATAACGATGTACTTCACTACTTTTTATAAACATTGATATATTCCCATGCATAAAAACCATAAGATTTAAGAGATATATTGAAACCAAGGTTAGGATATTATACTTTTTGAAAATATTTCTACATGAAGCATGCGGTGCTAGACCGAATATTAATCTTAAAATTCTCTTTTGTTGAATAAATACTCGCTGAATGCTGGATGCCTGGCCCCATGATACTATATTATAGGATAAGGTAGAATATACCATCGCATAGTATATGTTTAATAAAGAGTGTTCATTCAGTGAACTCTTTAGCGACATGATAACGAAATACGCCTTATTTAACTTGGCACACACGTAATCAATATGATCTACCCATGTGATAAACTTGTCAAGGTAAGTACCTAAAAATTTCGTGCCTTTTGACATCTCTAAATTTTTATTGTTTGTATTAAAAGTAAGGCTTGTTGGATTTGACTTGAATCTGCTAGAAAATTCAACAAATACCGTTTTGTCACAATTATTGATTAAATGATTTTTTTGGCACCAATCATTAAATTCATGGAGTATTTGGTTTACTTGCATATTAATTACAACAAGGTCCTTACCAGATATGAGGATGGTGGTATCGTCTGCGTACATAAACAGCGTACCAAAAGTTATATGATGTGGAATATCGTTTATGTACAATAGAAAGAGCAAGGGGCCTAACACGCTCCCCTGGGGTGTACCAAGCTCCACACCAACAGAGTTCGACCACTCCTCGTTAATTTTAACCATAAAGTTTCTGTCCGAAACAAAAGAGATTAGCCAGTCATTTACAGTGCCCCGAAAGCCCATTCTGTCTAATTTACTGGCCAAAATTTTTGGATTGAGGGTATCAAACGCCCTGGATAGGTCAAAGAAAACTCCTACGACCGTCTCACCTATATCCAACCTCTCATTTATGAATTGAGTTACTTTCGTTGTTGCTGACTGAGTTGAATACCCACCACGAAAACCATGTTGACAACTTGTTAGTAAGTTATTTTTATCAATAAAATCCATCATACGCGTATAAATTGCTTTTTCGATGATTTTAGAAAATGGACTCAATACTACTACGCCTCTATAATTCTCAACTAATTCTGGGTCTCCCTTTTTAAAAATTGGACTCAGTTAGAAAAACGAACAAAATGAGCCCCAGTGGAACTCAATTGGCCCAGCGGTTCCCTTGCAAATTGCAAAAAACCACTAAATTTGCATGTTTTTCCTTAACCTATCCTCAAAATTTCACTCGAAAAATACCGTGTATTTATTGCAAATCTACTTTTTGCAAAAAGGCTTTTTTTGCACAGCGCCGAGAAAGCCCTGTGGCGGTCAGACTGATAATTAATCAACAATTTTTTTTTTTAGTTTTGCCAAAAGTGAATTTCAACTCTGCGAATTCAAGCTGCGATAAGTGGGGGTGGCCGAATTCCCCTTCCACTCTCACTTCCTGCTGAGGCACAATTTTTGACGGCTACCCTTCAAACTTGGCTGCGGGTAAAAATGTTAATATCTCGCGAACCATAAGTCGTATATTGAAATTGTGCCTAAGCAGACAAGAAACAGCGAGGGGAACTCGGCTACCCCTACTCTTCGATGCTTGAATTCGCAGCGCTGAAATTAACGGTTTTCGATCGCGTCTTTCGCATGCTTCCAATCGACTTTTGGCAAAACAAAAAAAAAACACGTAGAGTAAATCTCGAAGAATACAACCGGGTTGGTTAAATATCAGTTCGACCGCCACAGGGCTTTCACGGCGCCATGCAAAAAATTGCCTTTTTGCCAAAAAGAACAGTTTGCTAAAACTACATGGTAATTTCAATTGAAATTTTGAGGGTAGGTTAATAGAACTACGTGTGCAAATTTCAGCCATTATAATGTATTTGAACTGGAGTTATAAATTTTTGAAAAAACATGCATTTAATGGTTTTTTGCAAATTTGCGAGGGAACCACAGGGTTAGTTGAATTCCACCGGGACTCATTTTGTTCGTTATTTTATTGCGCACATTTTGCATTTTGCAAGCATTTTTCGCTACACTTCGCAATTTTTTTTGGAAAGTCCACCAAAGATTATTTTTCCAAATTAATATCATCTTCTTCCAGACATCGCAAACTAGATGTATTTTTTTGCTGAGATTCAGTTAGTCTGAGGGTAAAACGTAGCTCGCCTACACTCTCAATACATTTAATTCGTATATTAGTATTTGGCCATCGGGGCTATTCACTAACATCATTGATCGAATTTAGGAATGATAATAAATATATATAAGTATATTTTTGTTTATTTTTATCTAACACTTAAAAGTATGTTAGATATTGGTTTAAGTTAATGACATATTATTACTTTTACACCAAAATAATTTTCACACACTTCACATTTACAACTCGACTTTTTTATTTGTTTCTGATGCTCAATACTATTCATCAGTTTATAGAAAATTTTTGAAAATACAGTAGACAGGTATATCTATATCATAGGTACCTACTTATCAGTATGAATATTGCAAGCTACCTATGTTGTCTTAATGTCATAAACCCTTTTATACACTCTTCAAAACACTTTTATGTAAATATAAGAAATAAACTCTCAAGATGCAGAGCCCGGAGGAATATTTGAACTAGACACACTTTGTATTTGGCCACCACTCGCTTGAGCAGCTATACTTCTTTGGGCTGTTCTTCCTTGGAGGTGTTTTATTTTAATTCTATCTAATTCGTTAACCCTAGACCTAGCATGTTCTAATCGGTGCCAAGCCATTTGTAAAACTTTCTGTGAGGCATAACCTGATCCCTCGTGGGGTTGGCCAGTTGAAACTTGAGTTAAATAATTTATCTGATCTGTCAATTTATTTTCAACAGCGGATAAAGTCTTAAGAAACATTTGAGTATGATTTTCTGCTTGTTTTAAACTGGACTTTTCTTTGCTGAGTTCTACAAACACTTGGCCTGAAACAAAAGTGGGGTTAAATTTTTACATTTTATTTAAACGTGTTCTAAATTACCTGCGCTATGCAAACATGTTATTATATCCTTTTCTATCGAGTCTAACACTTGAATTCGTTCCATTGGGGCAGTCATTTTGTCTAATTGAATTTACTTTCATAAAATAAAAGTCGGAATCATGCACGACGCACATAAACAAACAGAACGCTCTACAAGCATTAAGCAAGCACAAGAGCACAACCTCTACAAGCAGCGCTGCCAATCATATTTTCGGGTTACTTCTTCTTCTTCCTTTCTACAGTACTTTCCTTAGGGCAAAGAATTTATATAAATAGAAGCCGAGATAAAGTGTAAAAGTTATACGCACTGAACTGTACCATATAAATGGAATGCCAATGTCTATTCCTATTTGTATGTAAAATTGAATCTCGCGCAAATATGGCGACGGGAGGTCTCGGCGCAATCGCATTGTGTAACCCGCCAGGGCCGGCTCTATTTCCATAGCAAGTGTTTTTAATATGTCTTCTTTTCAGAAATCATCAAAAATACGCGTGTATAGATTGACATTTCTTATATAGTTAACCCTTTGTCTTAATTTTGACTAAAGAACAAAAAAAGTTGCCATTCCCAAAACATAATTATTTAATTCTTTCTAGTAAACGTTCTTGATAATGCACGATCATATTGATGAGAGTTGAATATAGAGTCCACCAAAAAATGAAGTCATATTTTCTACCTCAGAGATCGAAATATAATTTAGAATAGAATAGAACAAAAATGTATTGTGTTACAAAGTTACACAAAAGATATATATGAGGGTTCAAAACATGCTAAGTTGATTTTCAACCCTACCCGCATGTAATAAGAGATTACAAAAAAGCTATTATGATGATAAATGTTTTTTCTAATTATTATTATGAAATAATAAGTAATTAACATAAATAATATTAATAATAACATAAATAATATTAATATACAAAATAATTATTAATATATGATGATAATATAAATACAAAATACACATAAGTACAAAAAATAAGATTGGGTAATGAAAAATAATACTAATAATGCAATAGGAATTACTGGGAGTTAAGGTCACTTATAAGTATAAACACAAAGCAACAAGGACACAGTATAGGTATAATTGCATATTAAACATAACTTCTTATTTTGTTTTGAAATTGAAATTAGAATAGATCAAGTCAATATCAGTAATGCAAATAATGTTGGATTGTTTAAAATCATTTAGGTAGATTCACAAATAGCAATAAACTTTAAAATTTGCAACGGAAATTATGGAAAATAGGTGAGGTTAGAGAATTTTGTATCCTAAGTTTCCACTGAATTCTATATATTTATCATGTAGAGTTAAGTAGATATTTCGGAAAGTATAGAGCCTATCGAAAAATTTTCAGGCAAAATTACCCACGTTAAAAGAAAAGATCTCAAAACTCGGAGTTGTCGCCGATATTTAGATAGTAGTATATTTTATAGAATAGGCAAGAACAAGGTACTTACTTAAAATATAACAAACCTTTGGCCCGATTCTTGCAAAACACAGTATCTACAATACAATTCCGGACCATATTTGTATGATTTAACTGTAAATACCTGGTAAATAAAACAATCGATAAAAACGAGAGAATTGTTTGACGACGGCTCTGAAATTCTGTACTAATCCAAGACCTCCCGCTATGGGAGACAAATGAAAGAATAATGGCGTCGGCGCATAATGTCTTCAAGAAGCATTCTGACTCAAGCACCAACATACTTTTAACATTAGATTTCCACTGCGGCGACGCATATGCCGCCGACCTTCAATCGCATATGTAGGCCGTATTTTGTTCACGCGCATATATCTGTATTGGTCTTCCATTTATTATGTAGAGTTCAGTGGTTATACGATACTGTTGCCGTTGCCATCATGTCCAACATACCTTTTTCCTTTTTCTCACCATTTCGTTCTAAGATACATATTGCCTATAACGCTATCTCTGTTGCAAGTACTCTAAGACCGTGGTATGAGTGTAGCAAAGACATATGTGGAATTTAGTCATTTAAGAACTGTGTCTGTTTTAACTACTCTAACCTCAACATTATTTTCGTGTTTTGTAAATTTAAACAATTATTCTCGTTGAATCGTAAAAATTGTGAAAAAATGTGTTGTTTGTGGTGTAGTTGAGAATAAGAATAGCCTGTTGTCTTACATTTATTTGTCATGTTAAAAACAGTAGTACTGCAACAAAGATGGGGCTATATAGTAATTTTCATCATAAAGAAAGAGATAATTATAAAATGTAATGTCTGAACTTGAGTACGAGATGTTGACAACACACTTATAAATGTGTATCTGCTTATATTTATATAAATTCTTTGCATTAGGGCGGGTTGTATAAATTATAGTTAAGGCGAAGATTAGGGAGTTAGTTATATCTAATCTTTGATTAGGGCTTAACCAGGGCGGTTAGTCAAATTCGTGTTGAACAACTGAATTGCCAGGGTAAAAGTTCAATTTCTTAACTGCCGAAAAATAAACAGTTAAAGTGAGATAACTGTTGAATTACAACATCAAAAACAAAAGTGTCAATTGTCAAAAACAAAAAAGTGTCAAAAGTGTCAAGTGTCAAAAAGTGTCACGGGTGACTTTTGTCACGCAACTGTTTTGTCACCTACCTCCTACCTCCGCAAGTCCGCATCTCTGTCCGCAGTGTGTTGCCAATAGCGGTATAATTACACCGTTAGGATACAAAATTCTCTAACCTCACCTATATTTTCCATAATTTCCTTTGCAAATTTTAAAGTTCATTGCTATATTTGTGAATCAACCTAAATAATTTTAAACAATCCAACATTATTTGCATTACTGATATTGACTTGATCTATTCTAATTTCAAAACAAAATAAAAGAGTTTATGTTTAATATAAGTATGCAATTATACCTATACTATGTGTCCTTGTTGCTTTGTGTTTATACTTATAAGTGACCTTAACTCCCAGTCTTATTTTTTGTACTTCTGTGTATTTTGTATTTATATTATCATCATATATATTATATATAATAAGTATTTTGTATATTAATATTATTTATGTTACAATTAATTACTTATTATTTCATAATAATAATTAGAAAAAGCATTTATCATCATATAATAGCTTTTTTGTAATCTTTTATTACATATATATATATATATATATATATATATATATATATATATGCGGGTAGGCGGGTTGAAAACCAGCTAAGCATGTTGAACCCTCATATCTTTTGTGTAACTTTGTAACACAATACATCTTTATTCTATATTCTATTCTAAATTATATTTGGCCGGCATTAAACAGAAAGGAGCCAACCCAAATTTTAAAAATCTGTTTCTTAATTTATTTAAATGTAGAATATAGTAATGTGTGTTCAGCTGAAAATGTCCAACTCATTTTCCTTATGAAGAAATGGTGTAGTTTCAATAATATTGTAATTAAGGTGCAAAACCTTTCTTTGCAAGCTTGTTTCTTGATTTTAGCTGAGGGTGATGCTGGTTCCTTTCTGTTAAATGCTGTCCATTTCGATCTCTGGGGTAGAAAATATGACTTCATTTTTTGGCGGACTCATCTATATTCAACTCTCATCAATATGATCGTGCATTATCAAGAACGTTTACTAGAAAGAATTAAATAATTATGTTTTGGGAATGACAAACTTTTTTGTTCTTTAGGTAATAAAAATTAAGACAAAGGTTAACTATATTGGAAATGTCAACCTATACACGCGTATTTTTGATGATTTCTATTAAAAACACTTGCAATAGAAATAGAGCCGGCCCTGGCGTGTTACACAATGCGATTGCGCCGAGACCTCCCGTCGCCATACTTGCGCGAGATTCAATTTTACCATTGAATTAGAAGGTAGGGAGACGACATCCTACACAAATTTCCTATACAGAAACGGCATCGGTAGGCGTGGCTAAATGTAGTATAAATATGGTGGTTTTACCAGACCCGGACTAATTAAAATAATAAGAACTTTGTACCCCGACGAGACGGTCTATCTGCACTGAAAGAAATTTCTATTATCCATAAAGAGAAATTGACTAACCCCTAATAAATATCTGCATTAAATAGGCTCCAGCAAGACTGCTCTGTAACCGCAACAAAAACGATCTTGCTAAGATGCACTTATTTACCGTTAATAAAAGTTTTTCTTATTATTTATTTGTTACTGTAGGTTGATAGCTTTGCTATCAGGAGTCACCACCTATTTTAATCTTAATAAGTTTTTTGTTATAGTTAGTAAGTTCCTATTCCTTACACCATTACTACCTTGTAACCGGAAAAGAACTTTCCTGCTGCTAATAGGTGACTTTTTAACCACTATGCAGCTTACATTATAATGGCAACAAATAATCTCTCTTGACCTAGTAATGTCATTTTGCAAGTACGTTTACTTGTAAATTCAATGTTTTAATTTTATATTTTTTAGACTTCACACTTCATATTAAAACACGTTTTTAATACATTTCTATGTTGACTCAGACGAAGAATTATTGTTGGTAAAATTAAAATAAATGATTCATTTAAGGAAACAAACGACTAATAAACAATTCAGGGTGCCTATTAAAAAAGGGGAACTTTGACTTGTAAGAAGACACAATCACAGTTTACTATATAATAGCTGCTTTCGTTCAGCAGAGTGATTCGTAATGATAAGGCACCTACCTGTTTCATGTGTTGTCTCTGTCCCTATACCATGCAATTTTGCATCATATGATTACTGTTCATTGAAATCCTGTTTATTATGATTATGAATCACTCTGCTGAACGAAAGCAACTAATATACAATAACATAAATCACAAGTTTTTTTATAAAAATTCTTTGCATAAAACCTTTCCTACAACTGTCTCGTCGAATGCCGAATTGCTTACTAGTTACTGCATGCGTCGCTGCATGGATGAAATGGCGTGCTATGATAAAAACTCAATTGCGCTTGCGCCACGTGCAAAAATAAATAAGTAAGACTTTACGATTAGTAAACTCGTCTTTACAGTTAACAGGTGACTTACCAACCATAGGTCTATTTGAGTTTTAACCATTAAATAGTTAACTTTAACTTAAGGCACTTATTTATCGTAAGAAATTATTTAGTTACGCCTAATAAAAAGAAAACTTATAACAATATTTTACCTAGTTTAAGTAAGTGCTGCTATTGGGACAAATAGTCAAAGATTTACCGTTGCAAAATCTCATTAGCAAAACAGTTTTTCTTATGGTTAGATAATGATAATGTAGTCTTAACAAAAAAAATACTTATGATAATGCAGATCATCTTAGCAAAACATTCTATTTGGTCGGTTTCTTTCAGTGTGGATAACGTAAATAAATGTTCAATTCAATAAATGCAAGAGTTTTAACAGTTTTTATTTACCTTGATATATAAATTGTGCAATGATATCCTAAAATAAACCATTTGTTTCTATTCTACAAAATATATAACCTGAGTATGTTAAAACACATTTAATTAGTTGTTTTTTTAATACGGCTCTGTTTGTTGTTTACACTACCTATGAAATGTTATTCCCGTTAATTTCTTCTTGTCAACACCATCTCTAGAAGAGCAACTTCTTTTAGCACACGACACCATAATCCTTTTAATATTCGGCTAAAATTTAACAAACTATCTGTAAAAATCATAATAAATCGCACGGAAAACAAACTGTCACTATTTGACGGAAAAGTATAGTAAGAAGATGGCGAAATGATGCCGTTTTTGATCACGTGACAGCTTCTCCCTACCTTCTAACTCAATGAATTTTACATACAAATCGGTATAGGACATTGGCATTCCATTTATATGGTACAGTTCAGTGGTTCCAGCGCACGAATAGGAGAGTTTGGTACTCGATTTTAAAACTGGCGCCATTCCCCGCGTGGTCTTGCGCACTCGGTCTGATCTAGAGCATAAAAAACGAAACCAAGTCCCATTTTTTTCCAGATAGTCAGATAGACTAGATAGGGAGTGACTCTACTGTATATTTCTCTACTGTGGCATATAGTTAATATGTATATGAGTATGACACCAAATAATCAGAAGGGAAACTCTCGGGCGCTCGGCGTTCCCCAATACTGATAGATGATGAATCCAAAACGAACAATATGGAAACAGCTACTGGTTATAATATCTTTTAAGTATAACGAAAATATATTTTGGAAATCATAAAAACTATCAATTAAAACTTGGATCTGTTTAGGAAGATGAGGAACCCCTCGATGATGATATATTTCCCGAAACACCTGCGTCCTATGCCACAAATAAATTTAAATAACTTGGACCCAAAAATGATCCTGATGAAGGTTTGGTGCAAGCTACAAAAAGGAGGCAAACTCTAATGACTTGTTCAAGAAGCTCAAGATGTATAACTAAAATATGGCAGACCAGTCTATGGAACACCCATACAAAAGAAGAGAGGTAAAACAATGAGACTGTTGAATAGGTAATATTTTAGATCTACACGATGTACATGTTCCTGATTCCCTTATCTCTTTAACATATATTGCAACATTAAATTCTTTAAACGCAATTTATATAAACTTCACGTTGCGATTCAAAGATGAAGCCAACAATAAGACACTGATTCACAGCACTGATTATTAATATCGTAACTATGTGTATTACAAACCAGCTCAAAACGAGCTTTCACATCAAGTAGGAGCGAGAACGTGTTGAACTTGAATGACTTCAATGTTCACAAATTGAGTGTAGCCAGCATGCAAAAGCAGCCCTCCTCTCCTACAACTATGTACCCTATATATATCGGTATTCATTTTTTAGGTATCTGGTGCACACATTACAATAGAGCTAAGTTTTTATGTAAAGATGGAGCTCATCAGGCATAGAATGCAAAATATTAAGTCAAAGAAAAACGTGAAAGCGGTACAATTGAGTCACAAAGTCTATCCCGGCCAGTACTTGAAGAAGTCTAAATAAAAATTATAAGTAAAAAATACATAATTCCAAGTTTTAAAATTATTTATTATTTAAAAGATTATTTCATACTTTTTTCTTTTGTTATATTATTGAGAGAAAGTTAAATATATAATTAAATGATATGAAACAAATCATTTTGTAGGATCACTATTTGAGTGTTCCTGCATGGGTTGAACCTTGCCATGTGGTTTTCTGAAAATTGCAGCAAGCACCTCGGGGTTAACTCCTGCCTCACAAAGGCTTAAGCAAGTTGCAAGTGTTTCTGGTTTCAGTCCAATGCTTACCAGTCCATACAACTCCTTCATCGACTGGAGCGTTTCTTTAGCTTCTTCAACAGGTGTCAATTTGTTGTTCGACATCTTAAATACAAAAGTAAAATAATTAACTTTGTACTAACACACACACACAGGACAAATTACCTTGAATTTTCAGTTTCTGCCCTTAGATAATATACTATTTTTATAAACTATATTTTTTAGAATATTCCAGATAACAACATAACCTACAACACGTCAGATGTCATTTTGTATTTGTTAAATAAAGCAGAGTGTTGCCAATAGTACAGCATAATATGATCCACCTACTCGCTATATGTAATTATTCTGCAGTTACCTCGTATGTGGACTTTCAAAAATTCAGTAATACCTTAATAAAACAAATTGTTCTATATGATATGCAAAAAAAAACAATAGATTTAGCAGTTCGAACAAAAAACAGGGGACGAAACAAAAAAACAGCAGATCTACTGAAAATTAGTGGTGTTGGCAACACTGGGTACGGATGATCCACAGATCAATAAATAAATAAACATAGATATTGAAAATGACAAGTATAATGTTTGAAGCCAAAATCTTATTTGTTGTGTTTATTATTTTATTTACAGATCACCGGCTTATGATTGGGCAATTTGAATCACCCGCTCAACGTACTTGATGACAGTTGACATATCAACATAAACAATCTGTTCTGTGGTTTGTTTTTAAGTTTGTGTTTTTGTACGATGTGCGTTATAAAGTGTTTAACCGTTGTTTATTGATATATACATACAATTTTAACAATGCCTAAAAAGTGCTTTGTGTGCAATGCGTATCAAATGAAAGAAAATATGCTATCTCTTCATAACTAAATCAATAGACGCATACCCTAATAACACCAAACGTCCCCAGGACGTTCACTTAGGTCCTCGTTTGGTCTGAACGTCCCGGGTTTACATGGTACGTCCCGAGGACGTTCGTTTGCTATCGTCCCTAAAACGTTCTGAATAAAACGTTTTGAGGACATCCTGCTAGAGTCTAGTCAAGACAAACCTAAACACATTTGTGAAATATCCTTTAGGAGTGATGTTTTTTTTGAGCAGATGAGGATATGATTAAAAAAGGAAATTAAAAACTGTAAACATGAAATTACAATCCTTAAAAAGTTTTACTAACAAAATTTCTTTTGATAACAAAATATTTTCATATTTCATGGTCCATTTAAATTTTGTCAATTTGATTTTTCTGATTTCAGAAATCTTATATTCGTTTCAACTATTTTTTTCATGAGTTTCGGTTATATTACAGTCATTTTCACCGCAATATATTTAAGCAGAGCTTATGTAATGTTACTCAGTTGTCAGTTGCTGTCAAACTGGGAAATTCAATTTGGCAGGCATTGCATCATTTTTACAAAGAATTTATATAAATTCTTTGCATTTTTATTTCTTCCGCACACTGGCACTAGTCACTTTTAACGGCTACAAAAGAAAATACCAAAAACAGGTAAGTCTATTTAATTGATTTATTAATATATAAGTATTTAGATCGATATTTTATTCTAGATAAATTTGGTGCGGCTTATTTGTAGGTTATAATAAATATATACTACCTCCCACCTTATTTGGCTCTGTTAAAATTCTATGGGAGATCACCTGTGAACCTGAGTATGTAGTTTTTAGTTGTTTATCATGGAGCGAATTTATATTCACTTAAAAGAAGATTGTTGGTTAAACATTATAAATACAATACTTCCCTTCGGTATGCGAGGGAAGTAAAAATTGAAAAGAAGTACCTACTCATGCAGTGTGTTAAACGAAGTGTTATATATATGGTTCGACATCTCTGATGAACAAGTGGAGGTGATGAAACTTTTAATAGGTAAAGTTTGATACATCGAGTAATAAAAACATTTGCCAGAAAACATCAACAAACTTGTAAAGTATATTTAGGGATTTCAATAAATTAATATCAGGAAAAAACTAATAAAGGTACTTTTTGAGGAAAATTTACAAATTTGTAACTTATATGCCCTATTTGTTATATTTTTCTGAAATTATGCTGTATACCTACGTACGTACAAAAAATTTTATACATCATCAATGTTTAACCTAATAAACCTGCTTCTAACCGTAAATCCTAATGCATCTTAACCCATAGCCATTTTCTTTACTTGAATTCTGTAATAATATTGGCAAAAAATATAACGTTAAACTTATAATAATGTTATTATAATCTGCGGTAGCATTAGTCACAACATATATTTTTGCTTCTCTCGGTCTTTGGTATTATTTGTAGAATCGATCATTCATATAAAGAGGTGTTCTTAAAATTTTGAAATGAACAAGGGAACCTTTCAAATGCAAAAGTCAGTTAAACAAAAAAATTTTCACATTTAAACTGTGATTTTTTTTTTAAATAGGACACCAAGAAAATTATAACAATTTATTTTAAATATAAGCTTGCCATCAAGTGGCATATATTAGTCTTAATGTTTTTTGCCAAGATTTCATCTGAAATGTTAAATTTTCTTTTATTTGCACAGGGGCTGCTGCAGTCGCTAACGCTTCAAAGTCTTGGAAGGACACCGAAATGGCTATTACATTGTGATTGAAGAGGGCAAAAGAAAGAACAGAGAGGGTGTCAAAAAGGAGAGAATATTAGAAAATAATATAAACTAAGATAATTATAAAAAGACGAAGTGTGCAAAACGTTAAGAGAGAAGGTGAGATATACATTTATCTTACGTTTTATTGCATACTTGGCTTATTTCTTATAATATTCAATATGACTTAATGTATATATAACTATATTATACTGTACTAGGTATTATAATATATAACTTTTAAATCCCATAAAAATTGTATTTTTGACACTTGACACTTGAATTTGTAGAGTAAGAAGTTAATTTTAAAAAAATACAAATGCCATAACTTATTTTTCAATAGCACAATAGAAATAAAATGTTCGCATAAATTTGTCATTTGGTGTTGATAAATAAAAGTACTAAGTATTAAAATCAATCTAATTGAATAATTTTTCTACATGGTAATTATTGTATATTGTCATTTTTTTATCTTTTTGGCTTTTCTAACCACATTTATTCCCTTCGAAATAGAATCCAATCACTGGATTCTATTTCGAAAGAAATGCATATGGTTAGAAAACCCAAAAAGGAACATAAATACCCTCTGCTGTGAATACACCTTAAATGTGGTGGAGGGGGAGGTACCTATATGTTTTGCATAGTATGTCCCAACAACGTTTTCAGGACGTCCTCTCTAGACCTACATTCGTCCCACATAAGTCCTGGGTGGGACGTCCTCGGGACACCCCGTTTTGCTGACACGGAACGTCCCTCAAACGTCCTCGGTACGTCTTACGTCGGTAGAGTACGTCCTCGGGACGTTTTCATGTCCTGTGAGTACGTTCTTGGGACGTTTTCGGGACGTCCATGTGCTATTTAGGGTAGGCGTAGAGGGCGGGTCAGGTAGCCATGTTTATTTAAAGTTCATAAAATTATTATTTAAATTAAAACATAATAAATGTATTTTCATCTTTCTTATTTTTTTGTTTTAATGCCTTAGATGAATCAGAATCATTTATGTAATATCTTTAGTGTATTATAACTGTTTCATAAGTACCGAAGCATAAAAAATTAATAAGAATCCTTAACTTGTAATTAACCCTCTTCAATCTATATGCGCCTATGTAGGCGGACGAATGTAAACATAACCCTTCCTTGCCCCTTCAATCATTTTATTGTTTACTTTGGTTTCAAATACAGAGTATATACCATTTCTACAGTATTCTTTATCTACGTCTTTTATTGATCTCTATGATTCAATGTTGTAGCTCAAAGCAAATATTACAGAATTAATTAACAAGATAGCACAGCCGTCAGAATACCTTTTATCGTTTAGCAATGGCGCCATTGACCTAGGCATTTGAATGAGCTGTTTTCGCACTATCGGGACCGCTAGATGGCAGCAGGGGCTAACCAGGTTTTACTACCAAATTTCGGTTGGTATTACATCGATTTTAATTATTTCAGGTTGGCTGATTGACTTGACGTTCGCGTGCACAATCATCGGTGATAACCTCACATAAGTTTGTTTTCATGTTAATTGTTAGAAACGCTAAAAACTTTGTGATGGATGCAGCTTCAGAAGTGGCATTGACAATCATCAGAGATTATGGAACTTGGTCACTTAATGACCTCAAACAAGAATTAAAAAACCGAGGCGCTAAGGTGTCCAAGATCTCTTCGTTGTAACCGGAGTCACTATAAACATACCAGAATTTAAAAAAAAATCAAATCGTATTCGCAATATGCCATGCTCAGGAAAACCAGGAAAATCGCCAGCAACAGGGTACATGTTGAACGTATAATTGGCCTCATAAAAACTTATAAAATCCTCCAAAGACCTTTTAATAGTACAGAAAACCATATTGTCTGAGGATATAGTATTCGTGTGTTGCATGTTAAGCAATTTTCGTAGAAACGTTATTGGTGAAAATGCATAACAGCGTAACATTGTACTTATGATTAATGTTTGTACCAAAATGTAAAAAAATTAAAGTTAATAATAGACTTCTCTTGCAATAGTAATAATTATTAAAACCTGACCTAACCAGTAATCCGCAAAACAATGTCACAGAGAGTTGACAAATGACAGAATGAAACAAAACAAATAATTCAAATAATACCGCCAAAATAAACCTGGTTAGCCCCTGCTGCCATCTATTAGAATTTCGGTAACTACAGAGAAAACAGCTCATTGGAGTTCTCGTGCAGTTGCCACAATGTGACAATCATACGGAGAAGGTAACATTAGAAAGATAGGTCAATATAGTGAAAAATGGACAACACTGTCCTGATAGAACTAAGGTCACTAAGAAAACTGGTTGCTTTGTAATATATGTCACATATGAAGTATTTCTAGAATTGTACATTAAAAGAATAATTTTGAATTTTTTTTTATAAAATGAGGAAAAAACAGCCACGCGCAACTGTCATCGCGGTCTATACGTGACGTAGCACTTGTCGATTCTAATGAGCTAACCTATCTTTTAGTAAGCTTGGTCAAATTCATTTAATGCGTACCTGACAAATCCCGAAATTGTTTCCGCTGGATGTAGTTTCCCTTTAACTTGGAGTACACAACTGTTTTCGTCTATTCCGTCCTCTCCGTCTGACTGTCCTATCTTGTTAGTTCTCTAATCTTTGCTCAAAGTAAACCTGAAATGTCTGCTGCCATCTATTGGCTACTTAAGTGCGGTTACACCTCTTTACATGTCTCTAATTTTATTCTCAATTCATTGTGATATTTATGCCGCCCTCTGTTATCGACTAGTCCCATTACGTGAAATGAGAGCCGTATGACCATACAGAGTATTGTAGGAAAATATTTTATCGGTTATGTTCCTGGATATATCTCCCTGTCAATCTATTTTTGACATTTGTAAATTCCCTATAAGTATTTACAAATATTTTATTTTATTTTTTCACGAGTTATTTTCTGCTTCAAATAAGTTTTATTTGAAATAAGGTAAGTGTAACCAAATGATTTTACGAAACTGAAGTTTCAAGTAAATTTGTAAAGTGGTTTGCGGTTTGATCTGTGCTTGGTACTTATATCTTTGTATAATGATGAAAATGTTGTGTTTATCTAATTATTAATAAAGTTAAAAATATTCATGTTGATTATAAATAGACTTCTATGAAGTCATTCAGAGCAAGGGAAAAGGTGTACTTTACTCTATAAATATTTCAATTTTTGTATAAGAATAGGTGGGTAGGTACTAATAAAAATTTTATATCGATATCATACCCAACGAAGCAGATATGAATTTATCAGTAATTAATAGAAATGATTTCAAGGAAATGATTTACGAGAATGTGGTTGGGCTATATTAATTCAAGAAAACTTAATGCGTTATATTCTTGGCTGGGGTCCAACTATAAACGAAAGCAAAGTATAACTAAGCATTTGCCAAGAATGTGACAGTCCTCAAAAATTATTTTTCAACCAAATCATGGTCATAAGCTCGGACGGAGCATCTTTTTTAATAAAACATTACAATACAGTGCCGTTTTTAATTACTAGTCTTGAAACTTGTGATCAGTATTGTTTTTTCTAGGTATTAATGGAACTATCATGGCAAATGAACCATCGATAGTTCAGGCTATTTACTCATTTAAAGGAAGTAATAATGATGAGGTGAGTCTATCTATCAATTATGGTAAACTTTTTGTTATATTTTAAGTTGTCTTTCTGCTATATTTGTTTGCAGTGTTAATAATTATCCCCTTTTAATTAAATGTTATTGTAATATATTGGAATCAAGTTCCAGATAGGTAATGTGAAATATGAACGAGACCAAACTTTCAGGAAGTAAGAGTGAAAATATCTAATACAGTTGAAATGTCTAGTACCTTCAGTAATATTTGCAAGTATTTTTTTAAGCTTAGTTAAATTTTTAAATAATGATACTTTAAATATGTTTAAATTTTCAAAGCATTAAAGAGACCTGCTGCAATACTTAAAAACTGGTTATATATAAATATTGACATCATTATGCTCTCTATTTGTTATCTATACAACATTTGGTGTCATAAAATTCTGTAAACAAAATTAACTTTATTGCAAATTTTATAGGGATACTTGACCACTTTTTATTGGTATGATGGTAACGTGTATAAATATCACCTAATGTAAATTAATTTGATCGACTTAATGACAATTCGATTAAAAAACAAAATAATAGATGTACTTTTTTGATATTGTAATTAAAATTATTTTGTTTATAACCTCTGGGATTGCACTAATCAGTAATTTTTTTTAAATGATTCTTGTAGGTATACAAATACTTTGATGCAGTATATGTAATTTTTCTTCATAATCAGAGAATGGCAAGCAGTAGAGGTAGCTAGACTATGTACAAGTTTACTGATCACTATTTAATCCAGTTCTAATCTGAATTATGAAATATTGTTTGTATATTCAAGATTCGTAGCGATCTGGAAGTCTAAGCTGAGAAAAGTGAGCTAAATCATTCTTTCAAAAGTCATGTACTTAGAAGTTGAAAATTGTAGGAATTAATCACAAAGTTAGGGGATTTTTACAAGTTTTCTTAAAATTCTGTTTTAATATGTAGAGTTATATATGTATCTTACAAGGTTGAGCCCAACTATTTGGCCACCTGTGCAAAACAAAATATTGCCCCTCATAGAGATGTAATTGTAAATTAATGCGTTTAGCTATATGCAGCTATATTTTCTACATAATGATGTTTTTTGTTCGAGGACAATAAAACACATTCACTTAATTTATATAGATATATTTTTTCATATTAGGTTTATTTCTACAAGTGCTTAACCCTGGTTTCCATGCAACCGTCAGGAGTTTGCACACAATGATTTTAAGTGCTCAGAATCATTGTGTGCAAACTCCGGAAGGTTTGCAAACTATTCTCAGCACCTTTAGGAATAGACCTATTAAGAATACAACGAATAAAACGCTATTGGTAATAGAAATATGTAACTGGGGTTGAACACTTATATTCACTTAAATAGAATCTCTATTCAGTTTGAAATCAACCCATTTGCAGCATACTGTTCATTCAGAAAATAAATAGAACAATAAAACAATAACAAAACACAAAGTAAACTAAACATTCAAAAGTAAAAAGATAAGATTACTATGAAAATGTCAGACTAAACACAGAAATTTACTTTTCTTGCCTTAATTTCTGCAAATTCTTTAATTATCTCATCTACATGAAGGGAGTCCATAATATCACTCTCTATGGCCACAATAGAAATTTCTTGCGCCATACTCGACCTCAAAATGTTTTGAATTTTTTAATTTTGAAAATGACCTCTCCCCTGCATGAGGCTACTGAAAGAAGCAATGTTAGCAAAATACAAATTATTATTGCAATATCGGAAAATGTAGACACTACTTGATTGTTAAAAATGTATTGTAGAATTGACTGAGGGTCTAAATCGGATCCGGACGGTTCTTAAAATTAATGTTGTAAAGACTTGATGATTATTATTTCTTCATGCAAGTCAATTGCATTAATGTCGGACTCTTTACACGACTCATCTTTTAAATGCAAATTTACTCTTACAAGACTAATGGTTTTTCGTCAGATAGAGTGGACATTTAAGGTGGTCCTTATTTTCGAAGGCCGCCATTTTTTCACCTCAGAATGGTTCCATTTAATGAACAAAAATGCACGTAAAATTTCAGCCCAATCAGATAAAGGGAAAGGGTGTCCCTGGGTCCTTAAATATTAAATTAAACATCTATGTATGTAACAAATCAATTTTTTTCTGTGACGGGAAAAAAGTTTGACATTTTATCTTTTTTGACAGGTAACAACATGTCACTTTTTATTAAATTACTTTTGCCCCGGATATGTACACCTAAGAACACGGAGATATTTAATTTTAGAATATTTTATTATACAAAACTTTCATTTCCTTAAATAATACAGTTGTTAAATGTGCATTGCTTGAAAGACATGTCCCGCGAACGATTGGGAATGTTTGCTACAGTGGAATTTTTTTAAGTTGAAATAATATTTTCTGCCATTGACACAACTGCCGTTGATGGTCCTGGTCGCAAATTGGGTCTTATTTCAGCCAATGCACTGCCACACGTTCTAAACACATTATTAGATGTTTCTGTCCAATGCGCCACCGATTCATCAACATACCCTTCAGCGACCGTTGATGACTTTCAACCACCATGTTTCTTTAGTGTCATCAGGTCTTCTCCAGATTCAACTAAAAGTGTAGCAGATGATCTTCGAAATGTATATGACCTGTATATGACTTAGCATTTTCAAATAGAAGATAATTGGCTACCAACAACCTGATTGATACATTTTCCATTGCGATATGCATAAAACAGGCGGCGATCGTTTGCTGCTGCTGCTGGACGAAGGGCTATGTACATTCTGTAAAATTTTATATATCTCCTGTTTACATAATTCTTTGTTTGCTTATAAGTTTCACAATTAATAACATTCCAGAATCATCAATATCATCTAATGTTACCTGGCTGATTTCACAAATTCGACAAGCTCCTGCAATCTCAAATACAACAACAACCTTGGCGATTAAATAAACTTCATCAGGAGCATTATTTAAAAAATCACTAATATGTGTACTCGTAAAAGTCACAGATTTCTTGGGCATGTAACCTTACCCATTTTGTTTCAAAAATGTAATTAGTTTGCAATATTTTGAAATGTCTACATTATTATTGGATTGTAACGTGCTTTTAATCATTGAATAATTTGACCACGCTGTTGCTGGCTTTTGTTGTTACGCCAATTCCGAAAATAAGCCAATAACGCCGTCTCCGAGAAAGAACTGCATGTCTTTTTCACCTTCCATTCCAAAAATCTTGAATACACGGTTTCGAAAATTTTACGCGATTTAGCTGGCAATAATTTTAGTGATGCTACTTTGAATATTCAAAATATCTAATAAATAACTTCGCTAACCAAGTTCGCAAATTTTTAAACCCAATCACAGAATTAAATTGACAGATATTTTATTACTTTAAAGGTTTCCTTAGCAACGCAGGTCCAATGTCGCTATAAGTACAACAGCCTACCAGTTTAACACTTCAAAGTTTTTCTGACTTTAATATATTGTAATAATATGTTTTTTCAATATTATATCGTCTTTTTTCCCGTCACAGAAAAAATAATATACACGGGTAAATATATTAGATTTTATCTCTTAGTGTTTTGTCAAACACAATGTCGAGCTAAAATCTAATACTTGTTCCCCTTGTATAATAAATAACTATTATTTAGTTATCTAATTTTGATTTTAGAAAAAAACATGATAAACAAAAGTTGTAGATCTAGTCAGGGATAATGTTTTTTCCACACTTCCAAAGATTTTAGAGAAAAGCTAACGTCACGAGTATACCACCAGCTACATTGAATATCGATGCTTGGCTGTATAAAGATGTACGCTTGCAATGAGAAAAAAAAGCATCTGCTGTTTGCGAATCGCTTTCTGAATGAAATCTCCAAGATTATGTAAAAAAGTTAGTTTTTGATACCACAGCAATTAATACAGGACGTTTAAGTGGTGCATGTATTTTAATAGAAAATACTTTAGAAACAGATCTTTTGACGGATAGACCTTTACTAGTAACTTCTGCTTTTGCTTTAGGTTCTGCTTTTGTATTTAACGTGTAGGCATCATATAATAGGAGATTTGTTCTTAAAAGCATTTTTGAAGTAAAAATGAATAAGCCCAAATCTACAGATTTTCAAATGGTTTCAATACTCTTGTCTCAAATAATGCCAACGATTTTTAATTCGAAATTGAATGCGAAAAAGTCAGGAAACACTTAAAGCAGGATGCTGTATCGCGAATCATCAATTTTGTTAAAATTATGCAAGAGGAAAAGCAGCTATGAGACATTTAAAAATAATTTCTCAAATTAACAGGGATTAAAAGAAATTATTAAGGAAATAAAAAACCGCTGCCTAAGGAATCACTACTTCCACATCCAGATTATTCGTCCAAGTCACTTTAAAGGAAACATCTTGACTATATTTGCACTCTAGTATGTGGAAATTATTGGTCATAGAATTTTAATAATATTTGGGGTAGCTGTCACAGAAAAGTTTGAGGAGTTGGTTTCTACCATATACGTTAAAAATGAAGTTTCTAGTTTACCATACTTATTTTCCACTATTTACAACCTACCACCTCAATGGAGTCATCTCAATCAGATGTCACTACAATACATACGTGTACTAACTTTGAAGTGAATATCTCAATTTGATGTTATCAATCCCATTAATAATGAAGCGGAGGTGGTAGAGTTTGAAAAATATTAGAAAGAAATTTGAGGCCTTGGTTTCTAGTATATACACCGAATCCCAAATTTCTGTAGTCTTACCAGCTTGCTTTACTTATTTTCCCCTATTTGCCCCTATTTAACCCCCAACCCTTCAACGGCATCATCTCAAATTATGATCTAGTTTCAGACGTCGTTATAATACATACGTGTACCAAATTTCAAATGAATATCTCAATTTTATTTTATCAACCCTTTTCATATTGGAGTAGGGGTGGCTGGGTTGAAAAATATTATAAGAAAATCTGACGCTGTGGCTTCTAGTACAGACACCGAATTTCAAGTTTCTGTAGTCTTACCAACGTTTTACATATATATTCCTCTATTTACCCCAAATTAACCCCCAACCCTTCAACGGAATCATCTCAAAATATAAACTAATTCCAGACGTCGTGATAATACATACGTGTACGAAATTTCAAATGAATATCTCAACTTTATTTTGTCAACCCCATTAATGGGGTAGGGGTGGTGGGGGGGTTGAAAAATATTATAAAAAAATCTGATGCCTTAACTTCTTGTACATACACCGAATTTCAAGTTTCTGCACTCATACCAGCTTGCTTTACTTTCCCCCTATTGACCCCTAAATAACTCCCAACCCTTCAACGGAATCATCTCAAAGTATAATCTAGTTCCAGATGTCGTTATAATTCATACGTGTACCAAATTTCAAATGAATATCTCGATTTTATTTTATCAACCCTTTTAATAATGAAGTAGGGGTGGTGGGGGTTGAAAAATATTATAAATAATCTGAGACCTTGGCTTCTAGTACATACACCGAATTTCAAGTTTCTGTAGTCTTACCAGCTTGCTTTACTTATTTTCCCCTATTTACCCCTATTTAACCCCCAACCCTTCAACGGAATTATCTCAAAATATAATCTAGTTCCAGATGTCGTTATAATACATACATGTAGAAAATTTCAAATGAATATCTCAATTTTATTTTATCAACCCTTTTCAAATTGGAGTAGGGGTGGTGGGGGTTGAAAAATATTATTAAAAAATCTGACGCTTTGGCTTCTAGTACATACACCGAATTTCAAGTTTCTGTACTCTTACCAACTTGTTTTACTTATATTTCTCTATTTACCCCAAATTAACCCCCAACCCTTCAACGGAATCATCCCAAAATATAATCTAATTCTAGACATCGTTATAATACATATGTGTACGAAATTTCAAATGAATATCTCAACTTTATTTTATCAACCCCATTAATGGGGTAGGGGTGGTGGGGGGTTGAAAAATATTATTAAAAAATCTGACGCTTTGGCTTCTAGTACATACACCGAATTTCAAGTTTCTGTACTCTTACAAGCTTGCTTTACTTATTTTCCCTTATTTACCCCTATTTAACCCCCAACCCTTCACCGGATTTCCTCAAAAAACAATCCAGTTCCAGATCTCGTTATAATATATACGTGTACAAAATTTCAGGTCAATATCTTAAACCGTTCCGGAGAAAGCGTGCGGACAAAAAAAGTTACAGACAGACCGACAGACAGAAAATTTTTTTTCGCTCAAATTTAAAATCTCGACGTTTCATGACATTCTAAACCTATTTCACGAATAAAAATTTTTGAAAATTTTTTTGCGATTACTATACTTCCAATCCACTACGTGGATGTGGAAGTAAAATAAAAAATCTTCTGGTCTGGATGAAATCTTTGTAAAAATACTGGAAAATCTACCAAACGCTGCTCTTCATGTATTAGTTTCGATAATTAAAAACATCTATTGTGATTCCCCTTTACAAAGGTGGGGATTTAGAAGGTCCCATATCGTTAATACCCACATTGGTAAAAATTATTGAAAAGATAGTAAAAAAAAGAGTTATTGAATTGTTGTCTTCATGCAAGATATTGACTAATCAGCAATTTGGGTCCCAAAAAAATAAAAATACTACTGATGTTATGTTTGCCTTTCTAAAGATGGTCTACACTGAAATCAATGGTGGAGAGTCTGCTGCGGCAGGATTCTGTGACTTGTCAAAAGCTTTTGATTGCATCTAGCATGAAATATAGTTGCGAAAGCTTGAACACTATGGTTTCAGAGGCATCTTAAACTGGTTTTGGTCTTATTTGTCAAACTGTAGCCAACTAGCTAAAAATTCATCATACTCCAACCATTGAGTTCATATCAATTTTCTTCAAGTGCGTCAGAAACACGGATATCTTAAATTATTGTATAACATAATTCATTCTGATGTATCCTGTCCACATTTGCTGGAAACATTTGGCATTCATGTTCCATTAAGAACTACCCACTCAGCAAATCCATTTTATGAACCAGCTCATAAAACTAATTACATGTTCAATTCATTTGTTGGTAGGTCCTCTTGGCTAGCAACTAATATAGTAATTATATTGATTTTTCATCAAATCAACAATTTTCTTTCTGCAATTAACAAATTGTCTCTTTAACCCTTAATGTTATCATATTCTCATGTTATATTTGTGTTTTTATGTCATATATCCCTATATAACATAGTGGAGTTGATTTAGTCAAAAAAATAGCGAGGTTGGGAAATTTTTTAAGACGAATGCAGACCCTGCGAAAATTGTTTGTCATGGCGAGTATAACAAAACCTTAAAATTTCTATTTTCAAAAAGGGGTGGAACTGTGTTTTTTTGGCCAAAAAGGGGTATTTCAGACATTTTAAGGGTCAAATTTGTAGGAATTGCAAAACTATTTAATAATAAATGGCTGTCAACGAATTTTTATAATAATAATTATACATTTCTAACTACTTAAAAAAATAACTGTTTTGCTATATGTTTGACTATTTATTTTTGTTATTTAAGTGCATTACTGTCATTATTGCCATGCTTTCTATTTTATATTTTTTTCTTCATTTATTCATATGTCCTATTTCAATGTGTTATGATTGAAAGGATAAATATAATAATAATTATTATTATTCATACAATTCTCCTCTCTTCTCGGTAAGTTGTCACAAATTTAGTATTTGTTCTCTAGTGCCTCGTCTTTAATAATACTTGTTTAGGAGATATTTGCCAAGACAGATGATGCTGAAGTCTGGATTGAAGAATATACATTATTTTACAGGCATGTGATATTAATGCCAACAATTTCTAGTTGTCAGGTCATAATCCGGTTACCAGTCATCTTCTGCCTCAAGATGGTCACTTGTATAACGTTAATCAAGATTTCTATAAACTTCATTAACAAATGCAATTAGTGCCGCAGTTGTTGATTTACCCTTAGTAAAACCCTGTTGATTACTGGATATCGTTTTACTTTTGTTCAAAAATGTATTAATGGCCTTTTCTATTAATTTTACCTATTTTAATAAGGATGTCTGGAAATACCACTCTTGAATACCATTTAACCTCTAGAATAGAATAGAAATAGAATAGAAATTTTATTAATGCTAAAAGTATAAAATACATGCATAAGTCAGACAATTTATAAAAATAGATCACAAACAGGGAATTTATTAACAATTTATAAAAATAGAACACAAACAGGGAATATATTAAATCCTAGATTTAAAAGGACAAACATTGTACATCAATATATGTATACATATAGTAGATTAGTGAGTAACTCACACAAATAAAGATTTTCACCTACGTAGGTAAACCTGAATTTTAAAATGCCAGAAGGCTTACATATTTTTTAAATCTCTAATTATTTCATCCACTGAGAAATGGGCAGTCTTTAGGAGAAACTCTTTTATTTTGTTTTTGAAATTTGTTGGGGAAAGCGATTTTACGTAGTTTGGGATTTCATTGTAAAGCTTAACACCATGATAGGAGGTGCCAGTTTGGCCTCGAGATAATCGAGTGTAATTCGAGTATAGATTGTTTCTATTTCGTGTGTTGTAATCATGGCAATCGGCATGTGTACGGAAATTATTTAGATGGTTATGGACATATAGTACACATTGTAGTGCATAGATACTAGGGAAAGTTAAAATTTTTAGGCGTGTATACAAAACTTTAGTGTCTTCGCGGTACCCAGCCCCACCTACAATTCGGACCGCCTTTCTCTGCAAACCAAAAAGTCTTCGTTTTCCAGTAGAATGCCCCCATGCAAGAATGGCATATGACAGTCTAGAATGGCATAGAGCAAAGTAGGCCGATCGAAGTACTTCTATCGAAACGGAATTAGAAAGTTGCCGTAGGGCATAGATATTTTTCGTCAGAATATCTGATATATAGTTAACATGAGCATCCCATTTTAGAGTCGGGTCAAGAAATACACCCAAAAATTTGGTGCAAGCAGGATTGTTCACTGCGTCATTGATCTCACGCGTGGACGAAATCATCTTTACGGTTTTTGTTTCATTTAATGAGAGCTCATTTGCGGCAAACCAAGTTTTTGCAATTGACTGTGCCTCTTTACATTGATTTTCTAAATGCTCTAGGTTGTGATGAGACATCGAAAGAGTTGTATCATCAGCGTAGAACAAACAAGCAATGTTGCCAAGAGCGTTTGGCAGGTCGTTAATATACAGCAGGAATAGCACAGGGCCCAGAATCGAACCTTGGGGGACGCCTGCCCTGACAAACAACTCGCTCGAGTTCTCACCCTCGATCCGGACTGATTGCTTGCGATTTTCTAGATACGAATTGATCAGTTTTAAGCTAATTGCGTTAAAGTTAAGTGTGTTTAATTTTTTTAGTAAAATATCATGTGAGACGCAGTCAAAAGCTTTGCTGAGGTCGCAAAACAGTGAAGCTGAGTACATGCCATTTTCGAAACATTCTAAAGTGTGTTCCGTAAATCTTAGAATGGCGTCAGATGTGGACAATTTTTCCCTAAACCCATACTGATACTTATTTAATATCTTATGTTTTTCCAGATGTTTGACAATTTGGCTTTTTATTGCCTTTTCAAATATTTTTGAAATTATTGGGAGGAGAGAGATGGGCCTGTAATTACCAAGATCTTTTTTATCGCCTTTTTTAAAAATAGGTATAACACATGCTACCTTTAGGATGTCAGGAAATACACCTGTTCTGAAACTTTCATTTATAAGTTTAGTTATGGGAATAAGTAATAGATTTTTTACAGTTTTTAGGAGGGTGATATTTAAACCATACGTGTCCCTGCTATTGTTGTTTTTTAAACTGTTGATAATATCTCGAACCTCTATGTAGCTGACTTCGTGGAAGCTAAATGGCTGATTGGTGTTAACGGGTTCCATGTATTGTAATGGATCTATGTTAGTAGCTTGTAGATTGCTAGTAATATTTTCCGCGATATGCACAAAAAAATTGTTAAATTCGGTGGGAGTGATGTTAGGTTTTTCGGTGAGTTTATTGCTTTTTTGTGTATTTATTATACTCCACATAGTTTTCACGGGGTTTCCTGATTTTTTTATGATGTCATCGTTTGCTTTGATTTTTTCGTGTTTAATAGTTTGTCTATATTTGAGCCTGAATTGGTTTCTTATTTTTTTATTTTCTTCTGTGTTAGCCCGCTTGCACACCTCATTTAAAAAATTTAAATGGTCCCTCATGGTTCTAATCTCATTTGTGAACCATGTAGGTTTTGACAAATTATTGTTTTTAAATGTTAATAGTTTTTCTGGAAATGATTCAAAATATGCCAATAGGATAGTATCTAATAACATGTTCCATTTCATATTTATATCTAAGTTGCCGTCATCAATGAATTCCCATGTGACACAGGCTAGCTGTTCGTAAAAAATGTATTTCCCCGTTTCAGTAATTGGACGACACGTCTTTTTATATTTAATAGTATGATTAAAAGTATTTACCTGGAGAATTACACTTTTATGGTCAGATAAAGAACTCTCCGAGCTGTAGGAATTGTAGTCATCTGTTGAGAAATTAATAAAAATATTATCAATACAGTTCGCCTCCCTGGTGCTTTCCCTAATGGTTTGCTGCAGGCCGAAAGTTTTAAAAAGGTCGATTAGTGTTACATCTTGGTAGTTCCCTGTGTTAAACTTTACATTGAAATCCCCACAAACAATTAATTGCTTGCTAGTGACAGAGTTTAGTAGTTTTTCTAGGGTATCTATAAAAACATTGAAATCTCCAAGTGGAGAGCGATAGATAGTTAAAATTGTGACATTAAGGTTTTTTATTTTTGCTGCAGCTATTTCACAGTGTTTTTCAATAGAGAATTTATTTAAATTTATGAGTGGGTAGAATTCAAGCGATTTATGCACAAGTATTAATGTGCCCCCATGAATAGATTCAGTTCTTGCAAAATGGCTTGCTACTGTAAACTCGCCGACTTTGGTATGTTGTATTTCGAATTCTTGTAGCCAGTGTTCGCTAACGCATATGACATCCATATTAGGTTCCTTAGCAGCTAGGTACGCTTCCAGCTCATTTATTTTGTTCCGTATGCTTTGTATGTTTATATGTAGAAGTCGTAGCCTCTTCTTCCCTGACCGGTTTCTGTTTACCTGAATAGAAGCACTGTTTGGAGTCGCCATAGAATGTGGAACCTTCCCCTCTGCTAGTCCGAATGTTGTACTGTAGCAGGTTACTTGGGGGTATTTATTAGTAGGTTGCTGCTCATCTATAAAAAAGCATTTCTTTGGTCATATTTTCTTTGTTTATTAAAATCGTACCGTTTTACGGCTGTTCCTTTTGGCCAGAAATCGGGCAGATACATTTCATCTTTCATTGCAAAAGGCGCGGTAACCAAAAATACTTTATTTTGATTCTCACTGGTGGGAAGTTCTTTGGCCTCCACTTGTATGTTTTTAAATGAGGGTTTTTTAGATATATAATTAGTTACATTTTTTTCGGTTACGTGTCTTGGCACCCTGTATACATAGAGCCAGAGTTTTTTTTCTACCCCACAGAAACCCTGTTCTTCCTCAGATGTTGCCGCAGTTCCATAGCATATATTGTTTGTATGTTTTTTTTTTGGTTTCTTTTCTATATTTATATATATTTCTATACGTAAGACCCTACTGAACTTTTGCCATTATCTCCCGCATATTTTCTAATAGTAGGAAACAGATTATTAGATTCAATTTAAATTGTGCACAAATTATTTTGTCAGCTAAAGGGACACACACATTTGGGAGGTGCCCCAAAGAAAATCTGAATGACGTTCAAGATTTACTGAACTGAATTTTGTGATTCTTTAAAATTATTTCTATACATACGGACTTATTTATCAAATTTACATCATTAAGAAAAGTGATATTAAATCTGCTTTGCAAATAGTAATAATAATAATAATCGAATTTATTTGCAATACTGCATTATACTAATGACATAATAAAATTTGGTAATAATTAGTAGCCCTGCAGATATTTAAGGTAAAAATAAAAACCTATCTGCCAATTTTGTAATGAAAGATATTGATACATCTTTGTTTACATTTTGCAGGTCGGTAACCCCATTGCCATTATATTTTAATATTTTATTGTTATTGAGTAATTTATATAAAATACTGACTTATGTAGAGCTCAGTGTAGACCATAAACACACATTATACTTAAATATATTATTATAGTTTTTATTCTTAGCCAGTAATTAAAGAGGTTCTTGATTCGAAACATTATTAGAAAGTTACAGTGGTTACTTATTTAAATCTTCAATATCTCAGTAGGTAGATTTGCAACAGTTTCCCGATGGAAAGTAGAGAAATAATTGTAATGTTGCTTTCCATTTATAGAATGTTTTATTTGCAGTTGTGCTTCAAGAAAGGTGACATCATCACAGTAACCCAAAAGGATGAGGGATGGTGGGAGGGTACACTTAATGGTAAAACTGGCTGGTTTCCTAGTAATTACGTAAAGGAATGTAAGGGTAAGTTTAGAAAACTTTCTCAACACATGTTTTTTGTGCAATTATAATCTTCTTGAGAAAACTAGTGAAAATGTGTATGGTTTTTACGAACTCAATTGGAACAGCACGGAACTAGAGGACCTTACGGGGTATTGTCAATATTTCACTTCACTCTTCACGCTCAATGAGAGAGCACAGAATTTTACAGATTTATATTCACCACTCCTCATCTACAGTCCACGTGGACTTGATCTGCCTGTCACATAGAAATATAGGTGGGATTAAATGCTTAGCGAATTTGATTTGTCAACACCAACCTTGTTCAGAGTTTTTGCATGCCATAATACATAAAACAAAAAATACATATGAACTATTTGTATCGTATGATGAGGCAGTGCAGTACAGCCAGACAGCATTATAAATTACTTAATTCTAGTGAATATATGAACAAATTATTAGTTCTATTACTGTGTTTGAGTGATTTTTTGCAATTAATTGTTTAAAATGGCATTTTGGAGGCCTTTCGATAGTAGTGACAACGAAACGGACGATTTTGATACAGGCCTATACAAGCAGAATTTGAAAATAATGATTAACACGTTCAAACTCAAAGGGTTATTTTGAATATTTACTCATGTTTAAAAGGCGAAAATATTGATTCATATAATCAAATTGTCAAGAGGATTTGTGAATTAGCCAAATATAGCCTTGCTACAATTTATAGGGTTATTAGAGCTGGGGATGTAGTTGATTATTCTATGAAACGGAAAAGAGTTGGACAAAAACTTAAAAAACTTGATAACGCGTCCAAAGATGTCATTCGTCGATTTGTGTATGACTTTTACAATGAACAGAAGGTGCCCACCTTAGAAATGATTAGAGATAAGTTACGTGACTATCCAGATTATAACTGTAAATCATTATATACTTTGCGAAACGCTTTGCTCGATTGCGGTTTTAGGTACAAAAAATTGGATAAACGAATGGTAGTTATGGAATCAACACACATCGTTGATCATCGACATGAGTACCTGTGTAAAATAAAAAAAAAGAATACAGAGATGCAAAGAGAGACATAATTTATCTTGACGAAACGTGGTTTGACACCCATGATGTAGTTCAATACGGTTAGGTAGATAACACCAAAAAGTGTAATTTAAGTGTTCCATGTTCTAGGGGAAAAAGAATTATAATTCTACATGCCGGAAGTAAAAACGGTTTTATTCCAAATGCGTTGTTGTCTGTTAAAAATATTAAGCAATTCTATGCTGACTACCACGAGGATATGACAGCCAAATTATTTGAGAAGTGGGCAAAGGAACAGCTGTTACTAAATATCTCACCAAATTCTGTAATTGTTATGGACAATGCATCATACTATTCGCGGCAACGCACAAAAATTCCGAGCGGCAACACAAGAAAAGGCGTTGAATTTATGAAAGGTAAAGGCTTGGAAATACCAGAAAAAAACAAAAAAGCAACTTCATTAGAACTGATCGGAAAGCAAAATTTTAAAAAAGAATATATCGTTGAAAAAATTTTTGAAGAACATGATCATATTATTTTACGTCTGCCTCCATTTATTGTGTTTTCAACCCAATTGAAATGGTGTGGGCTGATGTAAAAACAAGACTACGTCAATATAATCAATCCCCACAATTAATTGAGTCTGTCTTAAAGAATACAAAGATAATAGTAGATGAAATAGGCAAAAATGATATATGGAGGAAGTGTGTATCTCATGTGATAAAAACGGAAAATGAATATTCTATATTACCACCTATTAATCCAATTATTATTAATGTAAATACCGATTCAAGTTCTGAAAACTCGGATAGTGACGAATGAAATATTGTTTATTTAATGTTCATAGACAACGCTTTCCGCTTCTGAGACCAATTACCGATGCCAGGAAACAAGTTCCCCCTTTAAAATTTTGCCAAGTCTTTCCTTTATATAATAGTAGAAATTTTCTACCTGCCTAGCATCATGATACTGCAAAGTTCATAGTATCATGGCCTAACATTTAATAAACAAGACAGTCGCTGCTTTACGCCCCTTCGGAAGAATTATATATCATCTATGATACTCCCGCCTAAGATTACATAACTTTGCCGCTAGAAGATAGAACGAGAAGTAGACACTAGACAATAGACATAGCCTTAATATATCATTTATCTGACTTATCAAATGTGATAAACATATTTTTTCATTAACCACTGCTATTGAATAAAGGTATTATAGAAATCTCTTTCTTTAACAATTAAAAAATAATTATTTAGCATTTTTACATTTCTACCGCTGCCACCTATGTCCTATAAAGGAGATGCCGACATTACTCCGAGTTTTCGTTTTTATGCTGTCCCAATTGAGATCATATCTACTATACTAGTTTTCTTGTATTGCAGTATTATCTTTTTTCAATATATTATTTTTTTGTTATGCTATGTTATATAAATATATTACAAAATGACAATCATTAATTTTAATTCAGTAATTTCAACTATTTATTAGGCTGAACTGAATGTACAAACGTTTGTTGGAAAACTATTATTACTTTTTTTTATTCACTTATTTAACTTCAGCCTATTTTCCACTATATATATATGAAAACCAATTACCAATGCCGGGTAACGAGCTACTCCCAACCTGGAACTTTTGCCGAATCTCATCGATTTCTTTTATTTATCTAAGACTTAATAGACAAATGACCAACTGCTTTGCACCCCCGCCTAATGTTGTATATCTTCTATGTATGTGCTGATATAAAAGCTGTTAGAAGGTTAGCGGGACCTATTATAGTACTCTATAATATTATCATTAATTTTACTGTTATTAAATTGATTCTAGTCTGTATGGAAAACAAACTATTTCTGAAATATATAACCAACAGATTTGGTGACATTAATTTTGTCGTACTATCGCCAAAAAAAAAATAGGACAACTGTTTTTTAGCCGAAATAAAACAGTTAGCACTTTTATTATATTTTTTATTGTAATGCTGTAGTTATTGCTAAAGCAGAAGATGGATTGCACTGTGTTATAACATTAACAAAACTTCTGTGTTTAACATTTTAAAAAGTGAAGAATAAGCGGTATGGTTAGTAGAAATCCTGGATCAGGGCAACAAAGGATATCCAACTTAATAAGAAACTAACTATTAATATTTTGTTATTGCACCATTTCTATTTATAGCTTCTATAAGTCTGTTTGGTATAGAATAGGGATGTTCACAAAAAAATTAAATCCTGTTTAAACATCATAAAATGGTTAAAAATAGGCTTATAATAATATCCACAAAGTTTTACAAAAATCAACAAATCCGTTCTATGGAAAAACCCCTAAAGAAATATGAATATTCATTTGAATGCGCGAAACGCTCCTTGATTGGTGTGGCGTCATGTTGCTCATAGTTAAACGCGTGCGAATGTAGTGGCTAGGCTTTCATGCACGTTTCATATGAGAGATGAGAATTAGTCTGCGTTTACTGAGTTCTGCGAACTGTTCTGTCCGTGTAGTTCTTCGTTTTGCGACTTTTAATTTTAATTAAGGCATACTTCTAAAATGGAGGAAGGTTTTCAAAAGGCGGACTCGCATAATCTGCTAACTGTGGACGTTACCATGGTTTCAGAATTTTTGGCCATGGTGATAGACTTCAATCTAGTTGTGTAAAAGCGAAACAGTAAGTATACTATTTTATATAAATAAGTAATAAGTACTATATAGTACCAAACCTTTAGTAGTACATTATACAGTGTGTTCCATATTAAATGTGCTTTGCTACGTTGGAAACAGGGAAGCGAAAACATTGTATAATCGGAGATTTTGATAAATGCGTTTAAGGTAACAAAAGTTAAAAAAAAATATCATTGGTTTAAAAAAGGACCAAAGCTTCTTTCTTTTTACATTTTGTGGCACAGACATAAAAATCTTTTCTGGGTTATTTACTGATGTATTTGTACATCCAGGAACAAAACAACACTTGTTCCTATTAACTTTTACACTTTTTGAGTGTCCCATCATTACAAAAACAGAGATAAAACAATACTGAAACAGACAATCCATATCACTTTGATATACGAGTTCCGCTATTATGAACATTATGACATCACGCGCGCTACTCTCACTGCAGGAATCGTTTACTAGCCTCGTTAATTTCGGAGTTTTTATTTTCAGTTTATTTTCAAGAAAAAAAAGTTTTTAGGCGTTTTAATGGTTATTACGTGTTTCTGTAGCCTTAGAACTATCGTTTTTTATTACAATTAAAAAATAGAAATCATCCCTATTAAATAAACTTATACGATAATCATTAGTAATATTTTCTGATGCATTAATTACTACTTCCAGTAATTCTTGGGCATTCTGTAGTCTCACATTTCGTTTTTGGATACTTGAGTAATCCCCATACGTCTTCCACAGGGTTAAAATCTGGACTATGACTGGGCCAGTTAAGAACATTAATGGTGTTATCTTGAAACCCGTTAGGTATGAGCAGTATGAACTGAACAAGTATCTTGTTGAAATATTAATTCATTATTAGGAAATAATCGTGACACAGAAGGGAGCATAATATTGTCTAAAATCATAATATACGTTTCACTATTAAATCGTCCCTCAATATGCCACAAGACACCAGATGCCGATATCCAAGCCCATATGTTAATGGAAAATCTACCACTTTTGTCATTGTTAGATATATACTTCTCATCAAATTGAGTATTTGGAGGTCAGTAAACACGAATGCGACCGCTGTTTGTAGACTGGGAAATTTTTTCATCTGTAAAGATTACATTGTAAAAATTTACATCATGCACTAAAAATTCAAGCACAAATCCCAGTCGACCTTCTTTATGTTCAGTTTTAAGTAGGTATTTCTGTGCTGCTGGATGACAGCGTATCTCCGATTCTCTTACTCTCTGGCGACCAGTGCTTCAAAATCCAGGAAAATTCGTTTCTTCAGCAGCCGGAATTACTGAGTGAAATGGATTTTCTACTAACTTATTTACCAATGGCAAATCTTGTTATTGAGTTGATATCCCTCATCACCCTGATCCAGGATTTCCACTAATTGTACCGTTTATTTTTCACTTTTTTAAAATGTTGAACACAGAATTTTTGTTAATATTATAATGCAGTTAACTTGAGACCAGAATATTTAGATCTAAATTTATACATCCTACATGCTGACGATACTGCACTAGTAAGCCATAATAAAAATACTTTCAAGACAGTGGAAGTGCTTCAGCAATTAATGGATAGAACATTATCATGGTTCAACAAATGGAGAATGAAACCAAATCCACTAAAATCACAATATATTATATTTAACCATAATGCAACCCCAAATACTCCAACACTGAATATCGATAATAACACAATATACTGCCAACCTACGGTAAAATATCTGGGAGTAACAATAGACAATAAACTAAATTTTAACATGCATACAAAATTAATTAAAAAGAAATGTATTACAGCCACCCTCTATATCTTAATACAAGAAGACCAGACTGTAAAAACTTACAAGTAGCAGAAACATCATCGTTGCGATCCATCACTAAAACCAGACATCCTAGAAACCCTCTGCATAACCCCCCTAAGAACCTTCTTTACCAAATCACAGAGATTACAGCAATAAACCAAAGAATATTATCCTTATCTACCAAATTTGCTAAAGAAGAACACAACATAGAAATTATTCAACCCCTCTGCAAAACAAGAATACCAGGAATACACAACCGAAGAATATATCCGGCCCTAACTCTTTGGGAACACATTGTCGCACTAAACAATCGGGAATGAAAACTGAAACATGAATATATATAAATATATATGAACTTTTTGTATTTTTTTTTCACAGAATATATATGCTGTAAAAAATTAATATGTGTAAATAAAGCATTGTAAATATTTGTAACAGGCTGAAGGACTTCGGTCGATGGCCATTTGGTGAAACCAATAAAACACAATAAATAAATAATAATATAATGCAGTGCAATTTGTCTCATTGACCATCCATCTTCTGCTTTAGCAATAACTCCAGCTTTAACTAAATCGCTTATACGTGACACACTTGCAACTTGCAATGAATTTTGACAACTGACTGACAATGTCAGAAAAATTAAAGTTAGATATACACAACTAGATTTTAGAAAAAATGTGTTATAAGACTTGTCCTATTTTTTTTTTGCTCACGACAGTATAAGATGGTATTCTTTTTGTAACCTGTAATCATTTATTTTTAATGAAACTTTATACATCACTTTGCAATAACAAATTTATTACCTATTTCCTAAAACTTTCTTTCGTTTGTTTTGACTGTTTTAATTGTTTTATTTATTTATGTTATAATTTCCCTTTGAAATATCATGTTGGTTTTGTGGAATAAAACCATATTCGTAATTGACCTGAATCATTCCTAGCAATAATTTTATTTTTAGACAATAGAACCGTAGGATTTAATATGTTTTTTATTGCTGTTGTAGATGCTCCAAAACCCGTGGTAAACCAACAGAATCAGTACAAAAGCGTAGTGTTAAATGACTTGATCGATTCAGAAAAAGCCCATGTCACCGAGTTGGAAGGCCTCGTCACCAACTTCTTACAACCTCTGGAAAAAAGTTCAATGTAAGTTAAGCATATATATTAACAGGGAATGTTGTGGCTTGTGAAAAAATTTTTTCTATTACTAACAAACCAAAACAGATGTGACTATTGGAAATATTCAATAGACCCATTAATTGATGTCTTTCAGCCACTTGATTGTTTAAATATACTTTTTCTCATTTTAAAGTTCTTTTCAGCTAGATATAATGTTTAATTTTTACATTACCTCTCTCAATTTTATTTTTAATGTTGTAGCTTAACACAAGACGAATACAAGCAGCTGACAGGAAACATAACAGAAGTATTAGAAACGCACCAGCAGCTTTTAAGTTTGATCGAAGCAGAATCGAACAAACCAGGCAATGAACAACGAGTTGGTAAATTATTCCTTACTTGGGCTCCAAAGATTAAAAATGTACACCAGGCATACTGCTCATTACATCCCAGGGCAGTATGCATTTTGGATAAATATAGGTAAGTCCAATGAGAGATGTGAATACTTAGAAAAGGTTAAAATATTAAAAAAATAGGAATATGTACCCAAAAAAACCACAGCCTAGGGAATCATTACTTCCACATTTGTCATTCAAGTCTCTTTAAAGGAAAACATCTTAACTATATTTATTTTGCACTCATAATATGTGAAGATAATAACTGGTCATAGAATTTTAATATATTTGAGGTAAAAAAAATTTGAGGCGTTGCCTTTTAGCATATACGCTAAAAATTAAGTTTCTGAACTATTATTAACTTATTTTCCCCTATTTATCTCCCCTCTTTCAACGGAATCATCTCAATCCGATGCCATTACAATACATAAGTGGACTATAAATGTCTCAATTATATTTTATCAGCGCCTTTAATAATGAAGTGGGAGTGGTGGAGGGGTTGAAAAATGTTACAAAAAAAATCTGAGACCTTGGCTTCCATAGTAAGGCAGTCCATTACCAAAAACCCCTATCAGTATAGCGAGCTTTATCGCAGGGAAACTCCATAGGTTATGAAATTCTAAGACACTTTTTCATACGAAAAAAGTTCGAAATATGATATGGGCGGCTAGCAAACGACTTTCCGTCGTTTTGCGTTGGTCGCAGCTGCGCGAAAACGAATGGAGTTGCATATATGCTGGATAATAATCAACACCATAGCAACCATTCCATGACCTTCCCAATTACAATTTAAATTTAAAAAAATATTTTTCAAATAAAATTTTTGTCATTATCTCATTGTTTGTAACTCGGCATATCAGTCAAAAGGGCAGTTCTCAATTTTTCCCCGTCATATTGACTTCCCTCGACAAGAAGACAGAAGAAACTGCCTCGCTGCGAAGATCGAGATGATTGGTTTTTCTTTACATGTTCAAAGCTAAAAAGTTCCATCACCCTGAACTTTTCTTCTCAGCTCTCCCAGTACTGATGAGAAACACAGGAATTATATTTGCTAAAGTAACTGGAAAATCCTGGTAGAGGGCTGACGTACTCCCAGCATATACAAAATATCCCAAGTTTCTGTACTTTTATCAGCTTGCTTTACTTATTTTCCCCTATTTACCCCTATTTAACCCCCAACCCTTCAACAAAATCATCTCAAAATGTAATCTAGTTCCAGATGTCATTATAATACATATGTGTACTAAACAAGTGAGTATCTAAATCTATCGACCCCCTTTAATAGTAAAGTGGAGGTGGTGCGGGGGTTTTATAATATTATTAAAAAATGTGAGGCCTTGGCTTCTAGTAATAATAATAATAATAATAAAAGTTATTTATTGATTGCATTAATATACAATGTAATAAAATACAATCAAAAGGCCATCGACCTAGGTCCTTCAACCAAGGAGATAATAATATTATATTTAACATTTTGTATAAAAAAATATGGCGGGAAACAAAAGGTTGATTACATAGATAAATTGTAAAAAAAAAATCCAATGTGAGACGTAGTGCTTCAGTACTCCTGCGACATCAATATCATCTGATCAAAAATTGGTCTTTCCGGATATGCGAATCTGGGTGTATTGTTGTTTCGAGCGATTATTAGAGGTTGCATTACTTCGATATTGTAGTTTCTCTGTGCAAATTTTTCGTTGAGAAGTTGTATTCTCTCCTCGATAGGCAGTATTTGCACCAATTCATACAAAAGTGCATTAGGAGGGTTGTGTAAAGGATTGTGTGGGTGCCGAATCTTTGTAATTTTCCTTAGTGCAGTCGTTTCAGCTGTCCTTAAATTTTTTTTAGCTGGATTTCTGCTGTTCATGTATAATATATGTCCATATTCTAAAATAGGTCTACAAATTGTTTTATATATTTTGGCAGCTGCTGTGGTTTTTATCCCCTTATTTTTGAATGTTAATATTCTGAAATGTTTCGCTCTGGATATGCATTTTTTTTAACCATTTTAGAATGCATGTTGAAGTTTAATTTATTGTCTAAATAAACCCCCAAATACTTGACATTGGTTACTGGATGAATTTGGTGATCACTTATTTCGATAGAGGGAGAATTATTGGATATTGCGTAATTAAATAAAATGAATTGTGATTTCAGCGGATTGATTTGCAGTCTCCATTTGCTTGCCCATGTTAGAGTATTATTCAGTAATATTTGAAGATTGTCCCTTGCCTTTGCAATCGAACGTTCATGTGAGATCAAGGCTGTATCGTCTGCATATTGTAAAATGTATGACAGTTGTTCAGGTTGATTATTAAATATGTCGAAACAATAAATGTTATATAAAAGTGGAGATAGTGAGGAACCTTGCGGGACTCCTTGTTCAGCTGTAAATTCTTGTGATATGGTATCGTTTATTTTCACTGTTAAGTTTCTGTTCTCAAGGAAACTTTTCACCATGTAAATAATTTTGTCTGGTAAGTCGAGTCTTTTCAGTTTCCATAATAATCCTTTATGCCATACACTATCAAACGCCTTTTTGAAGTCCAGGAATAAAGCAGCTGTTTTATAATTATTTAGTTTAGCTGACTGCGTATTTGATGTTAAAATCGTGAGTGGGTGTAACGTGGATCATTTTTGTTTAAAACCAAACTGATGTCTCGGAATTTTGTCTGTCATTAAAGCCTGAATTTTATTTTTAAGGAGTTTCTCAAGAAGTTTGCCTAATACAGAAAGCAAAGTAATTGGCCTATAGTTGTTTGCTCTTGAGTGATCTGTGTTTGGTTTCGGAATGACTATTACCATGCCTTTTTTCCATATTTTAGGGAAGTATTGATGAGTGATACAATGGTTATAAATTTTCAGTATATATAAATGTATCTTATAATCAAGTTTTTTTATTACCAACCAGGCTTCTAGTATATATACCAAATCCCAAGTTTCTGTACTCTTATCATCTTGTTTTACATATTTTCCCTTATTTACCCCTATTTATCCACCAACCCTTCACCACAATGAATTCAAAATATAATCTAGTTCCATATCTTGTCATGATGCATATGTGTACCAAATTTGAAGTAATTGTTTTAAACCGTTCGTGAAAAAACGTGCGCACAAGAAAAGTTACCGACCAAGACAGAAAATCTTTTTCCTTTAAATTTAAAATCTGGACGCTTTATGACATTTTAAGCCTATTGCAACTAAAAAAATTTTGAAAATTTTTTACAATTACTATACTTCCACTCCACTACGTGGATGCGGAAATAATAGAGGGCTTTAGATATTGTCGCCTAGTTTGAATTCTGTGATTGTACTCTCCTGTTGTCTCCTAATAATAATAACAGTTCTTTATTGATTATACACATCCAAATATAAAGTACCTATATAATCAAAAGACCATCGATAGATGTCCTTCAAACTGTTTTTTTAAATTAGAATTGGAATTTATTTTAACAGTTGCATGTGAGATAGGGGGTTTATTGTGATTACCTTTTTATCTTATATTTTTTATTATTAATATATCCAGGTTTTAGTTAAGCTAATTATGATTAGATACTTGCTAATGTTTATTTTTTTTCTTTTAGAGAGGAATTGACTAAATATATGGAATCGAAAGGTGCTGCAAGTCCAGGAGCTTTAGTACTGACAACTATGTTGAGTAAACCTTTTAGGAGGTTAGATAAATATTCGGGAATGTTGCAGGAACTGGAAAGACATGTTGAGGAGTGTCATCCTGATCGGGGTGATACACAGAGATCCGTTAGTATTTACAAAGAGATAGCGGTGAGTAAGAATCTAGTTTAGTTAAATCTGCAAAGTGCAATCTAAAGTTTAAACTTGAATGAATGTTTTCAGGTCACAATATGTAGGGACTAGTATATAAGTCTGACTTATTTAGCTGGTTACAATATTTAATCATTTAAAAACATGGAAAGACAATATAATTTAATTTTTGTGACAGTTCGCCTCAGCAGATTTTTTACTTGTTTTGTTTCATTATTTTCCATAGCATGTATGAAAATACCTAAGAGGGTGAAAATAACCCCTAAATTTAAAAATTTAATCGCTGATTACGAATCTGAATCGTAATAAGAAAAAATCGGTAAAGTTATTTACACAGAACTTCCCTCGTTATTTGTGCATGAGTCACTCAAAAAAATTATTAATTACGAAATGACATTGGGAATAATAATCGGAATATAATTATTGGTATTATTACAAAGAAAACCTGATAACTTTTGGTCAAAAAATATACATAGTGTTCATCCAACAGCAAAAGTTCAATATACTAAATAACAGGTGCCAAATATGGAAGGCTTGCGCAAATACCTTTATAAATGTCCACCATGTCTCAATTATTTCTTGGGATGCCATTATTCAATAAAAGTATATATGTAATAGGATATGCCAAATATTATTGCCATCTCTCACATTTTCAATCCCACATTCACGTAATGGAGTGGAAGTATAGTGGTGATTAAAATATAGAACAAATTTTCAAAAATGTTTTCTGTCTATTCTAGTGTTAATTTTTTTCCAAATTGGTGGAAATATGTTGCAAATTTTTTTTCCGAAATAGGTTTAGAATGTTATGAAACGTGGAAATTTTAAATTTGAGCAAAAAAATATTTCGTCTATTCTATAATGGTGATAAATAGATTACTAAAACATGTTTTCTTTTTTTTTTTATTTTTCTAAAACATTTTTAAATTTGTTTTAATAAATTTGGAATGCCATGGAAACGTGGAAATTTTAAATCGGAAAAAAAAATTCCATCTATTTGTGGTAAAATTTTTTCAACAATTAAAAAAAATTATTTTATTTTTCTTTAAATAGATTTAGAACGCTATGAAACGTGGAAATTTTAAATTTTGAGAAAAAAAAAATCATCTATTTTGGTGGTAAAAATTTTTTCAAAAATGTTGGTAAAAAATTTTTAAATTTTTTTTTTCTTTTAAATAGGTTTAGAATGCCATGAAACGTGGAAATGTTAAATTTGAACAAAGAAAAAAAATTTTTTTAGTGGTAAAAATTTTTTCAAAAATGAAAAAAATTTTCAAAAAATTTTTTTTTCTGAAATAGGTTCAGCGCGCTATGAAACGTGGAAATTTTAAATTTGAGCAAAAAAAAATTTTTTTCACTATTTATTCCGTTTGGACGGTCCACCCTGTATATTTTTCAGTGAAAATTCTACCAGTTCTTCGCTGACAGTAGGGTTAACTACCTACCAAATTTGACTGCTCTCCGTCAAGTAGTTTTTTAGTTAATGCACCAACAGACAGACAGACATACAGACAGACAGACTGACGGAATTGAAAAACCTATATTTTCGGAATCTACGTGTTCTGAAACGTCAGAATCCGAAAAAATCTCGGAGGGTGATTTTTTCTCGAATACAATACTTCCCTTCGGTATGCGAGGGAAGTAAAATGATTGCTCTTACTCCTTATATGGTGAAAACTATCCCTAAAGTTAAAAAATAAACATTAACCCTTTCACTGCGGGAGTGGATTTTGCATTCCGTGCCCTGTGTGCGGTATTGGGCAGCCTATGCGGGTTCGTCCGCTTCCCGCAGTTGAACCATAAACACGTTTCGCGGATATGTACGCTTCCTGCAGTTGCAACATGCGAATGAAAAAGTATTGGACGGCTAACACACCACTAGTGTGCGCCTAGGATTATTTTTGATAATGAATTTAAAAAAAATAATCTTTTTTATTCATTACATTATAAAAATACAAACAGTAAAAAATGTATGTGACAGTGAATAAGTACTTATCGAATGTTCCGATTCTATACCTTCAAAGTCACTATTGTCGCTATTCATTAGAATGTTATATAATTCTTGTTCATTATAAAACTTTTTTCGTTTGTTAGACATATTTGTAATGTAAAGACACCTAATAAATCGTCAAAACAAACTAACAAAACGAACTGAACGTGTAAAATAAACGTAAACAACTGCATAAAAAGTGCACGCAGTCCCATGTATTTGGACGAGATAGAATGCAAAGGAGTGGGGACCGCCGGTGATTACACGAAAGTTAACACATGTGCGAAGAAAATTCAACAGCGTAATCGTCCGATTGCCGCAGTCTAAGACCTGAAATCGGCCAGTGAAAAAATACATCGCCCGCACCACAAGACCACAAATAATTTGCGGGATTTTACGTCACCCGCAGCGAAAGGGTTAATGAAACTAACATTATTTATTTTTTTGGGGTTGCTAATTATGAATTTGGAACGGGTTTTTGTGTTAAGGTGTAGCAAATTAATAAAACAATAATTAATATTTTCCAATCTAATACAGATGATTTTATAAGTATGTTTGTACATTAGATTTAAAATTGTACATCACCTATAATATATTATGAAAGTGTAACATATGCTTGTAATATACATATTTACACAAATACATACATGCATGCGTTACCAACGACTTAAGAAATGTGGGTGAATATCAAAAAAGTATATAAATTATGATTATTTGTTTCATTTATTTTCATAGACTTTATTCCTTTATAGTTGAAAATATTGTGTGATTTTACTGCCAAAAGAGCAATAACGTAATTCGCTAAAATGAGGCGCCCACCTTATTTCATATCTCATCCTTTGCAATTAACGCAAAAAATTATCCAAAAAAAGCATTTTGAAGATATCTTAATACTCTTTGAGGTCAGGTATGTCAAAATAGTACAGAGGTTGTCAGTTATTTTATAGTCATCTTAAATGTGTCAATTAAAATAAAAATAAAAACCGTTAAGAGTTAGCTTCAAACACACTAGGTATCTCCTAAGTTATTATCTTCATCAAAAAAAAATTTAAAAAGCAACATTTTCCTTAGTTTATTGCCATAATTTTTTGTCTCCTATAACATTAAGCTAAGATGCTTCCCTGCTAGATTATTTAACCATAAAGCCAAATAAATTAATTTTTTCAAAAATTTTCTAATCTTTTATATTTTGCATCCATCAGGATCAATAAAAAAATTTGAGCGGATACATAATAGTTAGGACTAACAAAAACATGATTTGGATTTTTTTTTTCAATTTGGAATTTAATGGAACCAAGAAACGGGCACTTTTCTGCGTAACATATCAAAATTTTGCCTTTATTTGTCTTGTATCATTTTTGATTTTGCAGATACCGAAATTTGCCAAAAGACAATTTTAAGCTTTAATTTGGTTCAGGGTACATGTTAAAAGGTTTTTTAAACCAGTGTTATGACTGTTTGAAGAGTGTGACATTTGTATATTCAAATGCACCTAACATTAACTGTATCTCGGCAACGATGAGCCTAAAAATAAATAAATGAAAAGAAAATGACAATAAATTATATTTTTTAGATGACTTGTTCTGCAACTAGAAGACAGAAGGAGTTGGAACTGCAAGTACTTACTGGACCGGTAAGGGGTTGGGAGGGACCCAGTTTGACCACCCTCGGAGATATAATTTACATGGGATCCGTGGCTGTGGGCCCACAACATCACGACAGATATTTTGTATTGTTCCCTACAACCCTAGTTATATTATCTGTCAGCCATAGATTAAGTGCCTTTATATATGAGGTAGGTATTTTATCTGTTTTCTTACTAAATAATATTTATCTCTTTATCTGCCGTAATCTAACTCAAGATAAAAAAAATTGTAAATATAAGATTTATAGCTATTGGGTTTTATTAATGAGTTTTGTTTGTCATTTAGGGAAAACTGTTTTTGTCTGGTTTAACTGTGGCCAGGCTAGAAGACAACGATCAGTACAAAAATGCCTTTGAAATAAGTGCCCCTATGATTGATAGAAGAGTAGCAGTCTGTCAAAGTAAAGATGAGGCTGACCATTGGGTGGAGCTCTTGAGAAAACAAATGCCCAGATCCTCTACTGCTTCTACCATAAGCCAGAAGGTGGCACCATCTCAGGCACAGTTTGTTCCACAGCCACCTCCACATGTAAGTCGAAAAGTTTTCATCCCTAGTGTCTACATTGGACACTTTACACTTACATTTTCATCAACGAAGCACATGCCTCCAATTTAACACAGACATTTTTTAAAAGTTCTATAATGTTTCTTCAATAATCTTTTCACAATTGAATATTAATTAGTTTTTTAATTACTCTACAATGTTAAAAAAGAACACTAGTTAGGTGAAAAAAAGAATGTATTTTTTCATTCTTCTCATCAGTGCATTGAAAGGTATATTTTTGTTCCTTCACTGTATTCATAAATACTAGCACGTTGGCCGAATAGGAATTATGATATCAGTTTTCACTCATATTGGCTGGCCACAATTGGTAAGAATATATTATGTAGTGCCAAACTAGAAAAATTTGGCAATGTGAGATTTTTTTATACGCAGCACACAACCGTTATATAATGGGCATATGGTACTCTAAAATGTTACAAACATAACGCAAGAAAGTCATACCCATTTTTGTATCTAGCACTTTTATTAACTCACTTTCTCTATTCGGCAAATCTTGCAATCAAAATTTCGACTAGGTTTAATTATTATTAATAAAAATGATACATTCAAAACCACTGAAAAAACAGTATGATACACTGCACAATTAAAGCAAACACAAATTCGAAGAAAAAGTGATATAACTGTACAAAACAAATAAATAAGCAGTATATAGTCCAAATCACGAATGTTGTCATTCATGTCATCAATTTATGTACTTATCAAAGACATCAGCTTAGAAGTTCCAAGCGTAACAATGCGTTTGGGAGATGAATAATACAACCGATTCTTGTAGTCACAACCAACGTTCGGTATTCTGTCAGTTCAGTAGTGTGCAGTTGGCGCATTTGTCAAATTTAGTGATTTTCTATTTTCTCATTATTTATATAAGTTTGTAGTGTTTTTTACTGTGGTGTTTAAGGTTTCTTGTAATTATGCAAATTGTTGTTTAAATAGTTTGTGAGTGCTTTACTTTTACTGTTTGTAAAGAAACTAATCTCAAAATGGGTTAAGGAGAAATTTGTTCCGAATTTAGAGGAGCTATCGCTTACAATTATGAACAATGCACCTTCTCACAGGCTGCAGGACAACAATATACCTGTGGATGGTAACAAGATCAAGGCAGAATTATTAGCGTTAGCCAAAACACATGCAAATCCTAATAGATATTTTGTCGACAATCTCTGAGGAAACGTGGCCATGAGATACTGCGACTGGCACTGTATCACAGCTAATTTAATGCCATAGAACTAATCTGGGCACAGGAAACCGGATTCTATGACGCACAAGTAGTTATTTCATTAATATTTTTCAGACATTTTGTGAAAATTCCTTGGATTAAGCCACAAATATTCATTATACGGTTTTTCTGTAAGATTTTTCTTCGATGCCTGACACAGCTTGGTTAATTTTTGTTACTGATCTATATTTGGTGTTTTCTATCTTTAAGATTTCCTTCAAAACAGGATAAGGCAGTTGATTCACGGCGAGAAGGCAGTTTTTGAATAAGTTCAGTTGAGTACAGTTCACAGGAATTTTTCCAAACAAAAAGTTAAACCAATCTTTAAAACGGGGAATCCTGAATTACTTGAAAACTACAAATCTAAAACTTGTTCAATGATGTTTTTATAAATTCTGACTAACCATAAAGTAGGAGCTAAAGGTCAAGAATTATCGTATTTGAGAAATTTGAAATATGGTGTACCTCAGGGCAGTGTTCTATTCCCACTTCTATTTAGATTATTCATTAGGAATTTAGAAAAACATATAGACAAGACAGTTAAATGAATTTTGTGTGTTTTTCTTAAGCGGTTTAAAGTCCTACTATCCATAATGCCTGTTTTTGTTTCTGCTGTTGCAACAGAGTCCTTTTATACCAAAAATTGACACCGCATTTTACTGTTTAACATCACCAAATTTCAAAATTGTAGTTCAAAATAGTTTTCGAGATATCGACTGGCCAAAACTTCGTGCGCCACCCTGTATATTGCAGTTTCTGAAATTAGATTTACACGTTATGCAGTACTTTAAAAAATTACACAAAATATTGAAAAATTTGTCAAAGACTATAAATTCATGTCAAATCTAGGAATATTGAAGATGCATTCCCAAGTAACACAACTATATTGTTCCAATATTGGACTTATATCAGAGATACGTTGGGCCATTCTAGTTTCTCTATATTGGACCAATAAAAAATGTGGACATTCTGCAATATTGGTTCAACGTCATATATCAATATTGGAACAAGGCTATATATCAATATAGGTACAACATTTTATATTAATATTGTCCCACGACCTTATATCGATATTGGCCCAAGACCATTTAGTAATATCGGTCCAATACCATATACAAACATTGGCCCCAGACCATATATCAATATTGATCCTACACCATATATCAATATTGGTCCTACACCATATACCAATATTGGCCCCAGACCATATACCTATAATGAACCAACACCATATTCTAATATTGGCTCAATATAATACATCAATATTGCATCAACATTGCTTTCCAATTTCCTAAAGAAATGCATTACTCTTTTTATAGCATAACTTGTTCAAAATAATAGAACAGTTGGCAATGTAAACACTTTTAGTTGAATCGTAGTGACAGTGGTTTGTTTCTATACTGTAAAGGTTCATAATTTAAATGAACATTAAAGGTAAAACAAATCAGTCTCTCCGATTAGGCTAAAAATGTTTAAATTGTCTACTGCACATATATACTTTAAAATTATGCCATAATAAAATTAATATTAGTGCATTAAATTACATGAAACAACCGTGTGCAATTCATTAGGACAATCTGATTTTCCTAACAAATTACACACATAATTTATTTTATAAGGTATCGAAAACTTGCTTCAAATATTCTAAAATTTAAGTACATTCTGTATACAACTAGTTGCAAAAATATTAAGAAAACAAAGAATCCATATAAACCAATCCGGTTAAATAACGAAATAAATTAGGAAAAGTAAGCTTTTAATACCGAATTAGAAAATTGCTATTTGTGCAACAAGTTAGAAAAATATTCTCTTTTCATATTAGGCGTAGATTTTTTGATCGAGGCGATAGTCAGGATAAAAAAATACGCCGCATGCAGAAAAATTTACCTCCGTGTTGCACAAGATTCTTTCTACTGACGTTTGGGAATATGATTAAACTGAGATATTTTTTGAATTTTATATTTGACACTTGCATACTCGCATACTTTTTTAGACAATAGAAAGTTGGATTAAGAAATTTAATTTCGTTACTAGGAAATGTTAGTGCGGAAATATAGAACATTTCCAAAGGTCCGTAGAAAAAAATATTAATTTTTTTTTTCAATATTTGTAGCCTTTAAAAATAAAAATCCTTTTATTTTGGTCTGTAGTTCATTTATTTTTTTTTAAGCGACATTAGTATTTTAAAGATTTTCAAGTGGTCGAGATCTAATGCTTCTCCGGCCATCGCGGTCTCCCGCTGTAGCAAGGGCAACACCAATAAATTGGGTAATTTTGAGATCTGTTGAATTAAAGTTAACTTTAACAGCATCTAAAAATAAATAGATTGATACGAAATTGCTTTTTACAGATTATCCCTCATATTACCTAGAACAGCTTTGTATACGGTTAATTTCGAGAAGTTCCTTTTTTGTTTCTTTCCGTGTGCTGAGTACAGAAGGCTGAGTTCCCGGCTCATTAGTTTTTTCATGATCAAGAGGACGTTTTTCTTCGCAGTAACTCCTCCCACATGCGAAAGGATGTCCACCTAAAATTTTTAAAATTTGATATTAAGTGTTCCTTTAACCGAGAAGGCATGTAATTCAATACTTCGTCAGTACTAGTTAGAAGAATAGTTGTTTTGATTGGTTCTCCAATAATGAGTGTGTTAAAGTGTTTTCCTAACTAGTATATTAGCGTGACCAGATTAGGCACCAATATACAGAAAATAGGTCATTTCATATTAAACAAAAAAGTATATAAGTTGTGGATTTGCTTAATATCTAAATAATATTTTCTAATCATAATTAAAGCAAATAAATAAAAAATAATTACTTTCTACTTGTTTCCAAATTTTTGTCTATACCAGTCGTAATATTTAATCTTGCAATGGAAATCGGGCACCTGTCGACTGTATGCCATATGTTATACTGCGTCACAAAAATATTCATAAATAAAAAACTATGAGTCCTAGATGTTTTTTTTTTCAAAAACTTCTCCCAAATCTTGTTTTCAATTGCTTCGCTGCATATACGAAAATTTTCAAAATAAAAAAAATTGCCGCCTAGTGAAAATATGAGTGCATTCTTTGCGAAGTAATAACTTCATTGTTATTGAAAGAAAATAATAAACAATAATCGATATAAATAAAAACACCGCTATAAGCGCTTGGGTGTGTACTTGAATAAAAAAAATCAGATCAATAGCTCAATTAGATTTGAAGATATAGCGATGTTAATTTAAAAAAACACGGATTTTCGAAACAATCAATTTCTGAAAATTTTTCGAAATAAAAAATATCTGTACCACAGAAAAATATCGTAATTGCCCATTGCAGGTTCCAAATAACCTACTCTACAAAATCTACAGTTTCATCTGGTTCTACGCCAAAAATAAATAAACAACACATTCCTAGGTCGATTTTGCTCCACTAACAATATGTAGAGAACTTTGTGATAGTTGTGTGCCAGTAATTTTTGGTATGAATATTGAAGATAAAAATTATCAATAAAAAAATCGTTTATTGTGTGAAAAACACTTATAATATTCCAAAATTCGTTAATAAGTGTTTAAATAAAAATAATTTCAAAATTTATACAGTAATAAATTACCCGTCTCCATCCATTTGCACCAAAATTATGCTGTGAAAATTTTCCAATTTGAATTCCTAGAGCAACATTGAAATAGATTTTAAATTGATACCTACTTCAGATGAATTCTATTTTTTTACATTGCAAAAAAAAAAACAAATAAAGTAAATAGTTCAATTTCTGGCAAATATTAAAAATTGGTTAAAGAAATATGACAAGAACAAAATTAAATATTACTGTATTAATCTTCAACATTTTATTTGTTTAAACAATATTGTCGGTACCTAGCGAATTTTGGAAAAATGCGTGTGTTTATGACCGAGTAAAATAAATTAAGTAGAGGAAATTGAATATGGGTTCAATCTCATTTTTGAATATCGTAAAAACAGGGCGCCGGTAATGCCAAAACTTTAAAACGTTATATTATTTTCTACCTAACTGTAGCATTGTAGATACCTACAACTTCAAAAAAACATAGGAAATATCAGATGCTTCCAAAAAACTAATTAAATTGTTCTCTAAAATCATTATTTTTCGATATTATAAAAACGTAATTTTGATGTTTCTGTTAAAAAGTAAAATATTTACAGGACGAGAAACACTTAAAGACAGTTTTGTTTTTTGTTACAACACGGCCATATTTGTTGGCTGGTGAAACATAATGGGATAAATCTGCATGTTAATTTGTATAAACAACTAGTTTGATAACTACCTATACAATGAAAAGTAGTTATTAATCTACATTTCGTTTTATTTAAAGTTAAACCACCGTTTATTTTCTATACTTAGCAGTGATTTGAATTTTCAACAGCACATGTTATTCGATTTTTACTGGGAAATCTATTGGTAAATGTTAGAAATTGGGTTAATATTATTATCCACACTTCTTACACATAATTTAATACCTAAAGTCAGTAATTAAAGGAAAGTACTTACTTGCACGATTATACAAAAGTTGCACAACTAATTAAAATACCAAATCACTCACTTTGTAAACCTCAAACATACCTATAAGACCGCAGTAAGCTAGTAAAGTAGAGATGGGTCGTTATTTGTGTAACGTTGTTTTGTCGCGGTATTTTTATGTAACGTACCGTCGCGCTACAAAATGCTAAAATAACCGGTTACCTGCAACGAGCACCATCACTCGCTTTGAGCAACGACTGCGCGTGCAACGGATCTGCCTCGTCGCTGCAACGCAACGGATCTTTTACAACTTTCAGTAGTTTCTATATCTACGTTTATAACTTTTGTTTTTCAGAAAAATAATTATAAGTGGTAGATGTTTTTAATGTTTTATTTGAAGCCCTATTTCATAATTTATAAGTACCTACAGTAAAAAAATAACAAAATAATTCTTCATATTTATATAAAACAAAAGTTAACACACCTTATTATATCACACCGTATTTAAAGAAGTATGCGGTTTCATAAATTAATATAGGTATATATGTTATTCTTATTGGTGTCTATTTATTGTAGAAATATAAGAACGTAATTAACCTATATATGTATAACTAGAACTAGTAGAACTAACAAATTTCCAACGCGACTAAAGAACTGAATAGATTACGTTACATTACCCTTTGAAATACCTGAGATTGGACAGCGCTACGCGACAAACGCGATCGCTTTTACTCTCGTTCCGTTTGCAGAGCTTCAGAGCTAGTCGGATCATGTAGTTTCTGTCGCTCCAAAATAGCGTTTTTTTGTCGCGGTATTTTTCTGGAGCGGTCGCGCTTGCAACGCTACATAAGTGGAACCGCTTTTCACATCTCTATAGTAAAGAAATAAATTCTAAAAGATGTCGCATTAGCGTCGTTGCCATGTTTGATTATTTTTCATTACATCCCAGATCTTATTAAATACATATCTATAATCCAAACTTTTTAATTTTGATATTGTCACTGAACATACTATTGACATAAATTTCTATAGCTTTAATGAGCCATAAAACTGTTGACATAGATATTTTTACATTTAAGTCCTTTAAATTCATGAAATAAAAGATTCCATTTAGTTCATTACCATTTTAAGTAAGAATTTGCAACACAGCATGCAATATCTTTCTACCTGATGGATCTGCTATCTATTGGTAGCTTCCTTGTCTTATGGAATGTGGCGCAATTATTTAAATGTACGTTACAATGGTATTATACCTAGTAATATTGTTATTGACCTAAAAAATCAGTTTGTTGTGGTTGACCTCAACATTGATTTTGTTATTTTAAAAAATTGTCTCATATATGAAAATAAATAGAATTCCTACATGATAATTGTACTAATTATTTAAATTAAATAGAAATAATTATTTCTGAAAGAAGTGAAATGGAGCGACAAATTTAAAGCGGCGAAAAGTTGTTCATAATATGCCCCTGAAGCAGTTTTCACAGACATATGTACACTACACTTGACACATACTCACCAATAATGTCGGCATCGTCTGGAGATGATTAATTATGATTCAGTTTTTATCATACGCCAATATGGTTGGCAAAACGCTCTCAAATGATAGTATTTTTGAGTGTAGTATTTTGGTAGGTATTCGTGGAAACTACTTAGGAACATTGAACTCTATATTAAACATAGAGTTCAATGCTTCAGAGACAGGCGAGTGTCGGATCGAGGGCTCAAGCCCCTCCAGGGTTAGTAAATATGCTAATTCTTGACACTCTTTTAAGTTGTCATTACAACTAACGGGAAAATTAATAGGTGATAAAAATACTAAATCATGTAATGACAGGCAGAAATAAGTGTGACATAAAGTATATACATTGGGAAATTTCCTATTATTAATTTGTCATAAAATTGTATTCTCGAGAACAGTATGCGTATAAGAAGAAATACACTTTTGACATATCATTTTCTATGTGTTGTAGGTATACACGGAGTGTAAAAAAAAATACAAATGTGACGTCAAAAAATAACAAATATTTGGTATTAATATTTTTGAAACTACAGAAATAAAGACTATGAAAAATACAAGTAAAAAAACTTTAATAGAATTGTTTCATATCAGTTACAGTTACTGAGACAGTTTTAGACTGAAAAATTATAATTTTTTTTAATTTTGAAATCCTATAATTTATTAAAATGTTATATCTATACATAAAAACACTTACCATATACACCAAATCCATAGTTACTGTACCCTTACCCGCTTGCTTTACTTATTTCCCCCTATTTCACCCCCAACCCTTCAACGGAATTAGCGCAAAATATAATCTAGTTCTGGATCTCGTCATGGTAAAGATGTGTACCAACCACGTTTTATGACATTCTAAGCCTATTCAAGAAAAAAAAAATGTTTTTTTTTTTTAGGATTACTATATACTTCCACTCCGCTACTACGTGGACATGGAAATGGGCCAATATTGAAAATACCAATATTGGCAGAAACTAGAACATAAATGTTGGCTGTATATTCAGTAAACTATATTGGAACAATCCCGCAGACAGAAACAATAATACGTTGTACCATTATTGTAAAACAACATTGTAAATAATAATCCTGGGTCAATATTGATAAACCCCAATATTGGCGGAAACTAGAACATAAATATTGCCTCTATATTCAATAAACTATATTGGTACAATCCCTCACACAGGAAAAATAACATATTGTACCAATATTGTAAATCGACATTGTGAAAAACTATCTTGGGCCAATATTGATAAATCCCAATATTGGCTGAAACTAAAAAATACATACTGGGATAATATTGACTTTACAACATTTGTGAAAACAATATTGTGCCAATATCGGCTGAGTATTGAATTAACAATGGAAATGAATCAATATTGGACCATGATAGACACAATGTTCCGCCAATATTATGTGCTACTTGGGTTATAGGAACTGTGTACATAGTACCAATATTTAAAGAAAGAATTATATTTCATTCTTATTTAATTTCAAGTACATCCAGTTAACAATGTAGAGCTTATTGAGAGTTCCAATATAATATAAGCACACAAGTATTTTTAAGCACAAGTATTTTTAAATATTCTTATACACTTACTAATTTTATACGTGCCACCATTTTATGATTGACTTCATTTCTTTTATCCTTCTGCAGCTCCTTCGATTAAACCAAAGAGGTTATTCTAACCGAGCATCAGTATTGAGTTATAACGTTGATCTCCGATACAAGCCCACCTATCCCCCAGAACATTACCCCTCTGCAGCCCCTTATGCGGCCCTAACAAAATTCTTTCATAAGCTAATTAAATCAAAAGTCATAACCAGGAGCTTACTAAAGCAGCTGTTATATTCCGAGCACTTACATAAGATGAATTTGAATCTAGTGAAAATTAGGCACCATCGGACTGAAATAAATATAGTCACCAGAGACATTCATTGTCGAGATAGTGTTATTAATTGTGATAGTGATACGGAATCTGATACTGAATCCGACGGGGGTTCAGGAAGTTGTGATCGTAATATTAAAAGACAAAACGCATTGATTACCTCATCATCCGACGACGAATCAAGTAGTTCGAGTAGCAATCCATTCGGCTACATAAGGTATTATAATCCACGAACGGGCTCTGAAAGAGAAATGACAAAGTATGAGAGTTTCATAGATCACGGTGCACCTCCCTCTGGAAATGCAACTCCAAGAATGGTACCCGATAATCCAAAGAATCCTAGCATTCTGTTAGTATCTACAGCTAAGGTACAGTTGCACAAACAGACCTCAGAGGAGTCACAGGCAAGCTCTTTTCTACCAGATCCTAAACCTTACATGGCCTGTGAAGATTTGTGCAATTTGGATGGTAGTTTAGAATTGAACACATTGCATGTACCTGAAAAATATTTGCCTACGACGAGGCAAAGTTGTCCAACTAAATTTGTAGGTAATAAGTTTAACCAAAGCAGTTTAACCACCATCTATATACCGTCTTGGTCGATTAGCGATAACAACATAACTTGTAAGAGTAAATTTGATATAGGTACGACAAATAGAGAAAGTAGACTGTCACCTAATGATTCTAGTTGTAGTACAACAACCCACTCTAGTAGTTTGGAATTGCCTGTGAATACATTACCCCTTCCAGACAACATGGTGGCTGAACTGCTGTATAATTTCGATGGAGAATTCAGTAAGTCAGAATCTGTAGAAAGTGATTTCACTGAGCATTCATCAAGAACTGTTATAAAACCTCCTACTCTTTTTGATGGTAGAACGGTGGAAGACGTCAAAGTTGTTCCACAAACTCTAAGCTTAAATTTAGAAAACATTGGATTCCGAAAACACAGTATTAATTCCGATAAGCCTAGGAGGAGGAGCAGTATTCAAATCAACCCTCAGGATCTCAAAAAGACCAGTGATATAAGACATTGTGTTAGTTCTCGGTATGTTAATTTAGCAAATCCGCCCACGACTTCGCGGCAGAGTTTCTGCCGCTGCTGTAGGGAATGTTGCCATAGTCCTAGATCATCCGACTCTGGAATGGCCGGTAGTTGTACTTTAAATTCGCCCGACCTTGCTAATGCTAACGATTTAGCATCCTGCTCTGCGCAAGAACGATGCAGCATGGACATGGCAAATTTATTCCATAAATATAACAACTTGGCTCGGTTCGATGGCGACTCAAGGAACGTTATATCTTTAAGTGAAATCGAAGCTAGGAATTTTGAATCCCAGTGTCCTTGTACCTCTCCCTTTGGTTCCACGCCGAGAACCTCCGGCCAAGATTGCACCACAGAGAATGTTTTGACAGGGTCTCGTGATAGTTTGCGTACTTCGGTTACATCCAGTATTGATATTAATCCGAAAACGTGGGGATCTCAACCCAAACTTCATTCCAAAATATTTATTGAACCTAAAGTTAGTCCTGATGCCAATCGTGTGCCAGAGTGGGAAAGTGGCCCACAGAAATCTCACTCTACTGGTTGCATATTAGAAGAGGCAAATGCGGAAGATGAATCGGCAGAGGGGGAAGAAACATCACCACTGGTTTATAAGTCTGGACTGTATGCACACTGGTGGTTGAAAGCCAAAATTCCAGCCAGTGTCATTAAGGGGATTTATATGGATACACGGTCACCTACTACAGGCAAGGGCATGTGTTGAGAGCATTGGTTTTAGTTTTCTTTTTATCATAATTTTGACCAGTTAGCTTAATAATGACTAAATTTCCTAACACTGTGCTTGTGTGTTTTAGCCCTTGCCTGTACATCTATTAACTTTGCAATAAATTCATCATCCCTTAACTAGCCCACATACCTGGTCATCATCACTCATGCTATATATTGTTTTCATGAATTTGATAGTTGGTATTTATTTATTTCGGCTTTATATTTATATTTATGTATAGAATAGTAGCATTCAGAAGATTTACCAGTTTACTAATTGGACACTGGTTTTCTTCTGAATGCATGGAATAAATGGTATCTGGTCACTGATAACAAGAGAACGATTCTCTTGTTATCAGTGACCAGATACCATTTTAGGCACCGGATATATTCTGTGGTTGTAAAACGTCAAATATAAAAAAATACACAAATATTAATATAAAATAAAATGGAATAATGAGAGAGAGAATTCTGTACAAAGTTGTGACGAAATCTCCAATGAATTGCATATTCATTTAAAACAACAAATAATGGTTAAAAGTTATAAGTGGGGTTAAATATCAAATAGAAGACGTCAAATAATACATATCAAATGTAAGAAAAAAATGCACAACTAAGTTGAGTAGACTTTTTAGACTGCCATTCAGAAGAGTTATGGATATATGAACTGGTTTCAATGAATCACCAACTTACCATTGATTCTTCTGAATGAAACCATTATAAAAAAGTTCATTTATTGACATTAAATCGTTTTTTATGTTAACAATTTGTCACAATTTTTCAAAATATTTATAATTTTCCTATTTTCTCCATTTGTAATAGATATTAAGGGGATTGATTAGGTTTTCTATGCTTTTTGAGATTTTGTGACTGTTGTATTTTTTTATTTTGTTTTGCAAATATTGCCTGAAAATGTATTTTCAGTAATTGCAGAGTTGCTGTAAAGTCGTTACTATCATTCAAATGTAGAAATCACAGAAATCATTAGTATTTGAATAACAGGTATTTTATTACGTAAAAAAAGACCAAAACAATTTTTAAATTGTATTAGAACATTACAAGTTTAATGATTTTCATTGAACACAAAATAAGAATTCATTTTTTTATACAAGAATTTGTACTATCTTTTATAATATAGGTAGTTGCTGATTATAAAAAACTGAAAAATGGAGGATTTTTAATCTTGATGATTTAATAAATTTCATTGTCCATAATCCCTCTTGAAAAGCCATTTTTCAATAGATGAATCAGTATAAGTGGTTTTCCAATCTCAAATTATCTCCTGTTAATTCTGAGTAATTGTTCACTACAAGAATTACCTATGATGGAACACTGAATTTATAAAATACGAATAATCAATATTTATGTATTTATTTAGAAATAAATACTCAACAGGCAGAACCCTTTTCATTCACTGAATGGCTGACAATTACATTGTCATTGTATATTTGAAAAATGTGCTCAGATTATATTGTTATTTTACGGATGATTTTTTACATTTGGCCTACTTCAGATGAATCGCCATATATACTTCATTTCCCACAGATGCTGTGCCTAACTGGCCATTTTATAATATGAAGATGTGCATAATATGACTTATTTATTCTATAGGTAACTGCCATTATATAATATGAGGTGATACAAAATGGATACATATGCCTCAGTAACTTCTAACATTCTCTTCGTCATCAGATCAGAGTGAAAAAATATAGGCACGACACAACTGTCTTTCATATTTTTTAAACAAATCATGTTTTAGAGAGGCATTAAATCAAAAGCACAAGGGATTACTTAGAGTACATATGCATCATCCAATTTTAAAGATGGCTGAAAGTGAATGTGCAGATTCAGTAGCTCCTAGTAAAAATTGTAACTACTGCAAAAGTAAAGTGATAAATGGATTGCAATGTAGGAAATGCAATTCCATGTTTCATATGAGTTGTGCTAAAAAAAAAAAAAATGTGATAATCTCTGATATGGACCTATTGTGTTGTGACACCCAAAACAAGAATTTGGACGAGAAAATAAGTGATCTATCACCGAGTGAAGCTTTACCAAACAGTGGAAAAAACAATGACATATATTATTTAAATTGCATAATACAACAAAAGGACGTCATCATAAATGAATTAAGGGAAAAAACAAGTTTACTGCATGATAAAATTACTCTATTAAATCAAATCATTGAAACAAAAAAAGGGGTCCAAGAAAAAATGCAACTTATTGAAGACAACAAAAAATCCAATATAAATACAAACAAAAAAGTAACTGATAAGAAAATTGTTCCAAAACAAGAAAGCACAAAAAATACCACAACAGAAGTCAGCTGTTGCAGTAAAGAATCTTCAATGTACAAGGAATTGGAAACCAGCACCAGAAATAAACTTAGTGAAATACTGGAATTAGTAGACTATACAGCGTTAACAAATACAATACCACAACAAGTAATACATGAATCCAAAAAATCATATGCTGCCACTGTAAGTAAGCAGCCGAGTAGACCGGCCCGATCGCATGGCGCCGCTAACACGCCACCATGCAGTAACGCTAATACTACTTCTGGTTGCCTAAATGCGAATACAAAGGTAAACCAAGCAAATATGAAAGCGAAAACCCGGCAGAATATCGAAGAGGCGCAAGCAAACCCTTACGTCAAAAATACTAATTCTATAACGCCAGGCACAAGAAGTGACATAATAGTGGGCTCAAAAGCTCTGGAGGAGGGAGACTTGGCAGCAAAAAATAAAAAATGGCTGTTTATAAACAAATATAAAACAACTTATACAACAGAAAACCTGAAGGCTTATCTAGATAGGGAATTCCCTGAGAATAATTTTATAATTGAACAAGTTGGGCAAGGAGCATGCAACTCTTTCAAATTAGGGGTCGACGAAGAATCACTCGCCCTAGTTACAAATCCGGATGTTTGGCCAACTGGCATAGAGGTATCCCCGTATCTTTTTCGGAGGAACAAGTATGGATTCCATAAGCACGTGCGGAGACATACGTATTCTAAATTTAAACATCCGCAGTATCCGCAACAAGATAGATCTTGTTGAAGTCACCCTTCATGAATTATGCTACCCAGAAGTGCTTTGCTTTACTGAAACATGGCTCCAAAAAGATGAATCCTGCAGTGTAAAATTAAATAAATATATCTTGGCAAGTTACTTCTGTAGGAACACAATGAAAGGTGGGGGAGTAGCCATTTTTGTAAGAGAAGATGTACAGTTTACAGAGAGAAGCCTAAAAAACATTAATATTGTGGAACAGATGTTCGAAGCTGCTTCTGTCAACATTCTCAATACGAATGAAGGTATCAGTATAAGTTGTATATATAGGTCTCCCGGTGCTAACCACGAACCATTTGCTCAATCCTTAGAGAACTTACTGTCAGAAATATTTAGTGTAAAAACACCATGTTTTGTTTGTGCAGATTTTAATTACAACCTGATAGACAATAGCAGTAAATCCCAAGCTGTAACTGATATGTTTGCTTCTTTCGGGCTAAGTAGGTGCTTTACTGAGTTCTCGCGTATACAGGGTGAGAGCAAAACGGTAATAGACAATATTTTTTCGAATGTTGACTCAAACCGTTTAAATCCTATTACTCTTAATAATGTACTATCTGATCATAACTTACAGCTCTTATCCTACCATACAAAACTGTTACAGAATAATCCTGTAGTATGTAAAAAGAGATACTTCTCTGAAGAAAATATAAATTACTTTAAATATCTATTAGCCAAAGAAACTTGGGAAGAAGTTTACTTTGAAAAAAAGTCTCACGTAAAATTTGATATATTTCTCTCAACCTTTATTTTTCTATTCAATATAGCTTTTCCACTAAAATCAGTTAAAGTGAGCAGATGTAGAAAAACCAGTCCATGGATCACGCCAGATATAATCCAAGAGGGTGTTTTCATTAGGGATCTGAATAAAATTGTTAAATCCACAAACGACCCTGAACTGAGAAAACGATACAATATTCTTAAGAGAAGACATGAAGTTAATATAAAAAATGCAAAAAAAAATTACTTTGATCGCTTAATTAATAATGCAGAAAATAAATCGCAAGCCACCTGGCAAGTCATCAACCAAAATACAAATAATCATAAAAATAAAAGATATCAACTGCCTGATAAAATAATACATAATGATCAAGTTTATGATGATCCGCAGGTCATTGCAAATGGGTTTAACAATTTCTTTTCCGAGTCAGTTCACCAATTAGCATCAAGTACTTCTGTAAATGTAAACAATGAAGGAAACCATATAGCCTATAATGAAAACTCCTTCTATCTTTCTCCCGTTACTACGGAAGAAGTCTTTAAAATCTTGTTAACAAGCTGTACAAAAAAATCATCGGGGCCTGATGAAATCCCATGCCATCTAGTGAAAGATGTAGCCGAATCTATAGTGTACCCACTCACTCACGTGATTAATATATCCTTTGAAACTGGACACTTCCCAGAGCAGTTAAAAACAGCTTGGGTAGTTCCTATATTTAAGAAAAATGACCCATCAAATGTGGAAAACTATAGACCAATAGCCCTTCTGTCAGTATTCTCAAAAATTTTTGAAAAAGCTTTTCAGCTAAAGTTACTACCCTTCCTTGAGGAAAACAATATACTAACAGAAAGACAATTTGGATTCTGTAAAAGCAAGTCCACTCAAGATGCAGTTTTCTCATTTTATGAAAAAATTCTGGACAATTTCAATAAAAATGCCAAGCAAGCCGGTATATTTTTTGACCTGTCACGAGCATTCGATACAATCAATCATCAGCTACTATTAAAAAAACTCGAATCGTACGGTATACGTGATTTAGCATGGTCGTGGTTAAAGTCTTATCTGGGAGAAAGAACCCAATCCGTAAAAATTGTCCAGGATGGCAAAAAATATATCTCAAGTGCCTTAACTGTTAGCACAGGGGTCCCGCAAGGGAGTGTACTAGGTCCGTTACTATTTTTGATATTTATTAATGATCTAGTCGGAAACGTTGATAGTAGGTACGTTCTTAACACTCTTTGCTGATGACACGTCATCTATAATCTCTACCAATAACATTGAAAGTCTCAGCAATAAAGCCACAAGTTGTGTTAAGCAGATGACCCAATGGTGTCAAAGAAATGGTCTAGTACTCAACACGCAAAAAACGAATCTTTTATTATTTTCCCCTATTGGAGTAACTACTGATATAAGTTTACTGGTTAGGGCTGAACACCAACCCATAAAACAAAATGATCATGTTACATTTTTGGGAATTGAAATGGATAATAACTGTTCCTGGGAACAACATATAAAAAGCTTAACCAGTAAACTTGCTAGTAATAATTATGCTGTCTTACAGTTAAGGGGCTTAGTTGATACAGAAACAATTAAAACATTTTACTATGGTCATATAAACTCCTTACTCTCCTACGGAATTCTCTGCTGGGGTAACTGTTCTGGGATAGGAAAAGTGTTTTTACTTCAGAAACGAATAATAAGAAGTATATTCCATCTCAACACCTTAACTTCGTGTAGGCCATATTTCGAGCAGAATGGAGTTCTCACAGTTTACGCACTTTATATTTTGCAGTGTGTGTGCTACGTTAGGAAAAATATCGGATTGTTTCCAAAATGCAGTGAGATAAATATGTACCACACACGAGCAGCCAACGAATTGTATGTTCCGCCAAGTAGGCTGGTGCAGGTTAGCAAGGGTCCTTATATAACGTCAATTAGACTATATAATCATCTCCCCCAGAGAATTAAAGACACAAGCAGCTTTGAACAATTTAAAAGTGAAGTTAAGGACTTACTAAAAAAACCAAGTCCTTACTCTCTTAGCGAGTATTTTAATTTTAGATATATCTAGCTTTGTCGTCGTATCACTATAATTATTGTATTTTATAAATGTTATTTATTGACTATGTTGTTAACTGTCCTCCTTCAATATCTTATTATTAGGTAATTAAACTTTGACAATGCCAATACTGTATTAACAGTCTAATGGAAATAAAGATTATTATTATTATTATTTTATTATTATCATTTTTTTGAAGATATTGTTAATTGAAAATATGGACAAGTTATAATTTGTGGATAAACTAAGTTTGTCTATATTTGTAAATAATAAAACTGATATAACAACGTAATCATTCTGCTACTTCTCACTTTAGTTGAAATATTTATTGGTTGTGATATAATTATTGTAAGAATATTATTTTATTTATCTTTGTTGTCCACAGATGTCTCCACTAGTAGCAGGCGGCACAACAAACCAAATAAATAATCGCCACGGAGCAATGAACAACATCCGTTCTACACCCACCCCACCACCACACGGGAATACCACTAACAACCGTGGGTGGTCTTCTATTTGCTTAAGACCTACCCCACCCCTTCGCCCTTGCCTTGCACTTGGTAGTTCGCCCAATGGTCCATACTCGAGATACAGCCGCAAACCAATGACCTACAAAGAGGACGGTTTGATCCTCGAAGTCATCGAAGCCTATTGTTCTATTACAAAACCCAGAAGCACTGTTAATTCAGGTAGGTTTGTTATTTTGTGAGCTTATCTGGGCTTTAAGAGTATTCTGTGATTTGATCTATTATCTATTCTTTTTTACATGCTGAGAATGGTAAAATTGTCTTCGGGACAGTTTATACATAGTTTAGAGTTTTATCAATGTTTTATTGTTGACATAGTATCATATCACATACATAAATAAGTGTGGTTACTTACCTCCTATTTCTGTTGGCATTATCAGGTGACTGAAACCCCTTTTAATCGTTTGCTATTTTGAATTATTTCCCGATGATGGTCGAAAATGACAAGGACCATCAACTGGGTCTGCGAAAGAATAATGGATGTATTCTATGTCAAGCTATGCATTTCTTTTAATTTGAATTAAAGGTTTAAGTTTTCAATAAGCCACAGTTGTTGCTTTTTATTACCAAACCTAACTAATTTAAGTAGAGTATATTTACAAAATAAGGGTAAGGCTTGGTAAGACAGCAATTAATGTTTCAGATACTGCCAATAATTGATTCTATTAGTATTGCAATATTTAAATGCTGAAGGAACTTTAGCATTTTTGTACAATTTACTATTCTACTCTTTATAGCTAATTCATAATAGATTATGATATCCACTACGATTTACGATAGGGCTATCTGATTATTAAATCAATTAAACTTTCGCCACATTTCGTACCCATGTAGGTTCCTTTATCGATTGCCTACAATCATGGCTAAGCAACATCGTTGACCGAAAGTTATATGCTGGGCTTTCTGTAAGCAATAAATCAATAGCCTTCTAAAATTACAAAATGTAAATATTATCTAATATAAAATAAGCAAATATATCTGATAACCACATCAACAACAAGACAGAATTCCTTATATTTCAATTGGTGTCAGATCTGCATCAGAAGCCGATAAGAAGTGTTCAAAAAACTTTAATGCTTTGAGTGCTGATGTAATATGGCCTATATGACCTGATACCTGACCTAATCAAACTTGTTTTTCTGTTGCACGTGTACTGATTTTGGCAAGATACTGCCAAAAGTATAATCTTTAAAAAAATTGGAAGCAAAAATTAACGAAAAGAACATGTCATCCAAAGGCGCCACAGACTCATTATGAAATCTACACTCTTTTGTTCATGACATCTTTGGGTGTTATGACGCCTGAAGGCGTCATGAGCATTGAAAGGTAGTAGGTAGATGACACCTCCAGACGTCATTAGCAGTCAAAGTGTTAAGAGATTTTGGAATGAAAAACTCCGTGTTAAATAAGCAATATAGGTAATCACACTTATTCTAAATAACTTAAATGCTTTTTACATTGGCATAATGTGTTTATTATACTAAAACAAGTCTTATTTTTTACCATTCTCAGCGCTAGCACTCAACTATTTCTCCTAAACTGTACTTTGTTTCATCTCTGGCGGTTGGTGAACGCAGTGGAACTACTAACTGGCGGTAACGTACAAATGCATGACAAACTAGCACGTTCGCATAGGTCTGGCTTGGATCTTATCCGTTCTTCATCTACTATCATAACACAGCCATCGCAACCACATAACTATAGGCCCCATGCCCCAAGGGCGTCCACTTGGTGCTGCGGGTCTTTTGTTGTTCGCCAATTACGCAAAACTCAGCATTTAGAGTAGCAAAATTCTGCTCTAGGAAACGCACACAGTAAAAGTTCAGACCGAATTAGTTTTCTGTCTTTCCAAATGAAATACCACACACCTGATATCAAATTTTGGACATTTTTAAAGATAAATAATAAGATGAAAGTTATGTACATTTTATTTTAAAATGTAAAATGATGAGATAAATTATGTTCTTATTAATATAAAGCTGGTAAAAACTTAAAAGTAGTTAGGGCATAGGTGTTAATAATTAGAGATTACATTGACATGTAATATGAACAACAGCACTGGGATATGTGCAACGCGTGGCCGGTAGTGTAACTTAATAAGATGGTGGCTAGCTTGCAACGTGTGTCATAGCTTCATAGTAAACAAAGAGATTTAAAGTTTTTTCGATTAAAAGTGTATTGTTATTTAAGAGATTAAAAATGATATTTTTACCTAGAATTTATGCACGCAGTCGAAAGACAATGCACTGTTGTGTCCGTATGTGGATTCTACCTACTGTGCCACGCTTTCATAAAATTCCACAAGCAAAAAGAATATGCATTCGAAAAAAATTATTTAACAATGATGAGGTAGTAAATTTACGTCAAGAATGGTTTCGGCTTCTTAAAATAAAATACAGTGATGATAATACTCTTGTTGTTTGTTCTTTACATTTCAAAGAAGATTATCTTTTTCCTGGTAAATTTGCTTTGTTATGAATAAGAAAATAATGGACAAAAAATTCTAATCAATTGTTGTGTTCTTGGTTAAAGATATCGAGTTCTCATAAAGAGAAAAAACGCAGTTCAAGCAGTTCCTATGAAAGGTGATAAAAAAAGCATAGAAGCCAACATAAGGAGGAAAGAGAGATTGAATTGTTTCCAGCTTTGCAGGAACAGACCATGTTATTTATCGAGATATCTTCAACCACTTCACTCATTATCAATTCTCCCATCACTTCATGAAGTTCTTTTGTGAGAGCACTTGTTTTGTAGACATAAAGAAAACAATTTGGTTTTCTCTGCATTCTCTTCGTTCACACCACACAACATCTATATATTGGAATTTAATAATTGCTGTTCTTCTCTTATGTTTCTGGACTTTCGACTGTACATAGGTCATCATATTATGGAGAATTAAAGCCATATTACCAATAAAATTTCTTTTGTAAACAAATGTCAAATATGAAATATCACAACTTGGCGGCCATATTATCGGTGCTGCTTGTGCCGCGGTGGTAAATCCTGATCTCAATTAATAGTCCATCAGAAATATAGAAAAAAAGGGTGTTTTGAATAAGTTTTTTTCCATCGAATTTTTTTGCACGGAATTCTTGTTTGGGGTGTAGACAGTCAGAAACTCATAAAATGGGCTACTAGCTAGATAGTGCAACACAGTTTTATATACACTTTTTCTGCAAGAAAGTGCATGTTTCGCTATTTTTACTATTTTTCTCGAATGGTTTTCTGATGTATTCGGTTCAAAGTTATTGAAAACTGTTTAAAATGTTTTCTTAAATTATTATTTAATCATAAATTACCACATCGAGTAATTTATAAGCATTTAAAACCCTTTCACGGCCCAGAATTGCATCCAAAAGTGCATAATATGCATTCACTAAGAAGTGATATGAAATAAATATTTCAAAATTTAATATTTCCAGAACATAATGTATACTCGGGGGTTTTCATGGTCTCTCATTTGAATTTGATAAGAAAATTGGAAAATTCAAAATGTCTGTCAGAAAATGGCGCGAATTTGAAATAAAAAATGAGATTTGTTACTTATTACTGTTTAACCATTTTCCCCCACTCCTTCTTTTACAATCTATGCATTTTAAAGTAAATACTAACGTGTAGGGTTTAAAATTAAAATTTTTAGCCAAAAATTTAACTCAGGGATGTTTAAGGTCGCCAATTACAAATCTGATAAGAAAATCGGAAAATTCAAAATGGCTTATCTTATATGGCATGAATTTCAAATAATAAATTATTCCTTACCATATTTTCGAGATCACTCGATTCCTACCTTTTTTAGAGTTACAATAACCTAAGAATCATACATAATTTAATATTTTTAAGGTTTAAATAGATTAAATATAACTAAAACATATAATACGAAGGTAACTATTTTTTATTTATTAACATTTATTTTTTAATAAAAAAAATACAAAAATATGAAAATATTAATTATATATTTAACATTTTTCAAATACAAAAATTAATAAAATTTAAACACAATAATCAAAATTTTGTGAACAGTGTAAAATATATTTTTTTTTACTTGAACTCAAAAATAAAAAATCTCATTTTTTATTTGAAATTTGCACCTTTTTGAATTCTCCAATTTCCTCATCAGATTTGTAATCAGCGGCCATGAAAACCCCCGAGTATACATTTTGATTTGGAAATATTAAATTTTAAAATGTTTACTTCATGTTACTTAGTATAACATTAGGAACTAATTTTGCAACGTAATGATTTATTCATATCTAAACTTTAAAATTTTCTCTAATAATTTATCCTTATTCTTTCTTATAAATAACTCTCCCCAGAGGAGTGAGATTGTTTTCGTTTTAGAAATTTTTTTTGTTTAATTACAAAACTATAAAAAAATTGATTTATTTAAATTTAAATAATTAATAACTTTTTTATTTACTGATTGTTCAAAATCAATTCCTCTAGCCAACATTAATTTACTGTCCAAGTTTCAATACAATTGGACTTTTCATTCTTAAGTTATCGTGCCTACAAGAAATGTTACGAACTGACATTTTGAAAGTTGTTCAGAATTCGTCCACACAGTGATATGAAATTTTTTTCCCTACAAGCGATATTATCGGTTTTAGAAATGTGCCGATCAAATGGAATATACTCTTCGTTTTGTATTTGCAAAGAGTATGATAATTATGAGCGCTGTTGCCACATTTTCATTGGAAATCATGTCATTTTTATTTTCTTAAATAATTAATGACGTCTTTAAACCTCGGTGTTTTTTTGTGATCGTCATTATCTTTAAGTTCCCTCGATAAAGCATAGCTCCTTCCCTTGTCTTTCAGTAAGCCTGCTGGCCGACCCGAACCTCCTTAATGAAACTCATTCTATGTATATAACCTATCTATTAAATTCAATAAAACCCCGATTTACTTCGGCATTGAAATTTTACCGTGTGTGTTTAGCTTTATAAATCATAACTGTGCTCAGTGCCTTAGTAAATAATTTATAACTGTGGTCGATGCCTTATATTTATCTATTTAATAATTATTTATTCCACTCTTTTTGTCTTTTACTGGAGTATTTATTACATTAGCATAGTTTAAATGAAATTTTAATTGAACCTTCTAATTAGGTCACTGCCCAGTCACTAGATCGTACAGTCCATTATTGGATAATTTATATAATTATATATAAGTTTAATATTTATTTTTAAAGATTCAGTATAAGTGAAAGGGGAACACACCTGTGATGTTAGCAATAAATTTATTATTGAAACAGTTTTAAATTGAACCAGAGGATTCATTAAACAAATAACATAATTTATGTGCTTAAGAGAAAGATCAACTTTAACGTCATGTAATAAAAAATACTTGATATAAATACTTATTTTTTTGTTGTAAAATTTTAAAGAACTGAATTCTAATGCAATATGATTGCTTTTTACGCAAGTTAAGTTTTACAATGAATTAATTAGAGATATAAACTTCTAGTAGAAAGTCTGATATATGGCTAGAAGTATGCCGATAATGATTTTAACTTTGAAAATTGTCAGTAACAAAAAAGGGAAAATATGCTGTTATAACACTTGTCAGTTGCACCCATATTTTTTAATCGTCTGCCTTTTTCAATAAAACGGACCGTTATTTGTAATTTCAGTTGTACCATCAAAGTCCTGTCAAATACTTTGCTAATGACCATTTTCGGTCAACTTATTTTGACACTGCTATCTAGAGCGCACACAAAACCTCATCCAATAACACAGGAATGCAATTAGAGATGAGTTGTTATTTTATTTCTGTTCGAAAATAACAGAGAGCAGTAGCCAAGATACCTTCTTGACTATTTTTGGTTGACGTCACCCTGTCGTCGGCGCCATTTTACGTGGAGGGCAGACAACTCATTATTTTCATTTGTATTCCTGTGTTACTGAAGTGTGAATGTTATAATAGCAACTGTTTTCATTTGCAAAAATTACGAAAATGCCTTTGTTCTCTTCAGTAGTGAATTGTGGCAATAGAGGAGTAAGAAACAACGTTCGTTTCTTTAGAACTCCTGCTATTTTAAAGGACTGTGGAAAAATAACAAGATGTTAATAGAACGCCGAGAAGCATGGATAAGGTCTCTAAAACGAGGAGGATTAGGCGAAACATTTCTGAAAAATACCAACACAAGCTAAGAAACATAGGGGCCTTTAAAATATCATTGGAACTAAGAGCATAAGGGTCGATACCGTCGAGTATTGTCAATTTTTTGTCTTAACGACACGTGACATCAGCTTCTAACTTTGAATTATACTCACTGTATAAGTATATATAAGTAAGTAAATATGTATGAACTGTATAAGACAGTATTGTCAAAATAAACACTTCTTTACATGAAAAACTAAAGAAAACTGGAAACACACTCTAAAATCCTTCTGAACACAATGTTAAACAAACAGTAAATGAGGTTTTGTATGCCCTTCAGACAGCTGCGTCAAAGTCACATGACTGAAAAATTAACAAACTTCAAACTGCTCGCTGCGGTACGATCTGTTATTTCAAAACAGCAGAAGCAGTTTAAACCTGTTATTAAAAAAACCCTCTTTTACCCATCTCTAGAAAACAAAACAGCCATGCTGGCATCACGACATCAACCGAAAATGGTCTATTCCACTGGCAGTTAATCAATTGTTTTTAACCTCACTTACTAATTGTTTTAAGGAAGTTTTCTTAAAAGTAGGTGCACGTTGTGTTCTCTGTAGTATATACATTTTCTGTATTACATATGCACTTCGTCTGCATTATTTTACATGTTGTTTCTCATAAAAATGTGTTTATTTTCTATGGTGATATATACAGCATATTTACTATTATTTTTTTGCTCATTTGTCCTTATATTTTAAATACAGATCCATATTTTAAGCATGTTTTTTTAAAATTGCTTCTTGTGCCTGGAAGAACAGTAAGCAGGTAGTATCCACTCTAAATATCGTTTGTATAAAGAAATTTATTTATTGTTGAGAATTGCAAAAAGTAATGGCCGAGAGAGCGGAAACGTAGATATTCTTAATCGAGTACGCATCCAGATTTTATTCACCTCAAAATACCTTATTTATTTTTTTCTGGAAAATTATTTGATATTAACTTTCAGTTCACTCAAGTGAATTGCTTCTATTTGTTCCATTTTTTTTTTTGTTTAGATTAAATTTGCTCAAAACAATGCGCCTCAGATCTACTTAGGAAATTTACGTTAATGTGAAAAAATCCTTCCTGCTGTTAAAACCTGTAACCTTGTACTTGTTCCATTATGTGTGAATTTTTGTAGACCTCTTGTAATTTGTAACTAATTTATATTTTTTACACCTATTAATTTAAGAATATATAAAAAATAAAAATAATTTTGTATTGCTTCATTTTTAATTATTTGTTTTCCTGCCTTATTATATTGGTTTTTTATTTTCTTTATTTTTTAAATTAATTTTTCAGTTAACGTGACTGACGGACCTAGGTCGGACATAAATAAAGCCATACCGGAAGCTATACACCTACTGCAGTCTAAATTAAGTATATTAGAATATAACATAGCAGCATTGACGTCACAGTTAGGTGAAGAGAAAGAGGCCCGTAGTGCTTTACAGACGATAGTTAAGAATTACTTAGCAAATTCCAAAGATTTTGACAATATTGAATGGCCCACAATGGAGAGCAATATTTAGATTGATTTTGAAATTGAAATTGTATATTTTTTATAAAAAATTGTATTGAATCCTTGTGTTCATATATTTATATTTAATTACATTTGTAAGTTCTATTTTAATAAAAATGTTAACAAAAAGATTGTGCTGTTTTTACTCATATGGGAGGTTTGTGTAATGTGTTTAACAGCCTATTTATGTATCTTAAAAGTCCGGCAACCATGAATGTTTGATTACAGCTTAAAATTCTTAACAGAATATGTATGTGAAACTACCAAGCAGATATAAGACTGTTTTTAAATTACTCTGAAGTCATTTTATATTTTAGATACGAACATAGAGTCTTATTCACCATAGAGTAGTAACGATAGACTGCCCAATGGTGTGTTCACACCGTTCGCGTTCCCGTGACTCAATTGTCGTTTCATATGATTATATTGTCATTTTGCATGCTTTAAATTACCTTATGTTAGTCTGTTAGTAAAAGTAGGAGAGTGAACGTCTCTTACTCTTATAAAATTTAAAGATGAATGTTACAAGAGATTGGTGTAAATATAAACAGCCAGGGACCTATAGAAGGGCAGTTAAAAGAAATGTAGATAAAATACGCAGTGACAATGTGGTTACACAAGAAATCTTTGAGAGAAACTCGGTTGTTGGTCTAATTAAAAACAAACCAAATGAACCCGCCTGTAGTGTTAGACAGTATCGATACTTTTTTATATCGATATTGATATCGATACTTGATAGTATAGTGACTAGTTTTATCAAATATTTATTCGATAATAAATATTTGATAAAACTAGTCACTATTTTTGTTGTCTTGAATATCGATCAATACCTAATCGATTCTATTTATAATACTTTCTGACGTTTTATGCAATTATCAATAATACCGAATCGAATAGAATAATTATTTCGAATATAAGTGTATTTCGAATAAGCGCTAACATTGACATTTGATATTTTTATTCACAAATCGTATCCTCTATTACAACTGTCACTTTTTTGAGTGTAGTGTTTATGCTTATGGGTCGTATCGAGATCGTATTGATTATTGGTATAATTTCTGTTACTATTATCAATATTTGGACGCCATGTTTTCATTTGTGGGTCATATGGAAGTCGTATTCAAAGTCAATATAACCTACTTTATGACTCCCCTCCATTTCAGGTACTATCTCCTGTCAAGGTCCTATTAAAGTCTCATCATGTTTTTTAATGAGTTTAGTATAACTATATTCCTACAAGGTCATCATGAGGTCACGTTATTTTATTTAACGACCTTTATACAACTATATTCGTTAAGTCGTGTTAGACGTTTTATTGTAGATAATATCAACCTCTTTACAACCTCATAACGACCTCTTAAAGACCATTCACCGTAGCGTCTAATTAGTCGTCTTATACATAGCATATAACCGTCATGCGACATGGAATTTTGATAGTCGCGAGTATAACCTTCATACGATCTACAGTCGTTAATGTTATTTTAAAAACCATTTTATGACCATTGTACAACTAATTGGACATGTAGACTAAAAACTATAACTCAAAATGTTGCTTGGGAGCATATGTAACCTAAATTAAGTAGCAGAGATAATATATAGGCCGTTATTAGCATGTCTCCACACCCAATCAGTATTCACTTTATGAACCCCTGTAATGTGTTACCTCTGCGCTATCTCTGAGACGCTAGTAGTATAATTTCTCTAAAAATGCCAGATCAAGGTTTTTATACTAGAAAATTAAAGTTGTCTTCCACAAGAATAGTCTAGAATGTTGGAGAATACTTTAGACACCATTGTGGGGTAAATAAGGCAACTGATTCATGGTGGGAAGCACAGACTACTCGTGGGAAGGCAGTATTTAAGTCAATTGGAGTTGGAATAAATCCGAAGCGATCCTGATAACTTAAATGTTTTCTTAACCGCTTCTCAAGTCACCAAGGTAACTTCTTGAAAATCCAGAATGATTTTGTGTTAGGTAAAGAGAAACGAGGCCCTACAGTTTATAGTGAAGTCTGAACCACATCTTGGGGATAATTTTATAATTAAAATTATTTCGCGGTGAGCAAGGATTGAACCTGCTTCGCTAGGTATGCCAGTATGCAAGCTAGACACGCTAAACCACTGAACTACCATCACCTCGCAACAGTAAGTGAAAATATGAAGGAATAAACAGTATTTAAGGTTATGTTAATTAGTAAATATGTTGTAAATAATAAAAAAATGTATTGAGGTAGAGCTTACAGTAAGTTATTGAATAAATTGTGTTGGTGAATAACTCAATATAATTTCTGAACCCACATATTTTAGGGTTGTTTCCCCGGGGATGGAAACTGGCAGTGGTTTGTACTCTTTAAGAGCGAATACTTCCTTATGCCTCTCTATCCAATAGTGAAGAGGAAATGAGAAAACTTGGTCTAGAGAAGGCTTTGGACCTAAGTTTCCTCGTTGCATGATAAAATGAACAATATTTGCTTTGTGAATACCACTATAACCAAATTAAATGTAAATTGTAAAAATAATATGAGTAATGTAAATTGTTGATAACTTTTCGGTCACCACTTTATACCATTTACGGCTGGTTTTTCAGTTCAAAATTAACTCAAAATGTTTTAGTTGCCAATTTTTTCCTACTCATTTAAATTTAACCATTAACGGAGATGGGGTGGTTTATGTGATGAGTGGCACGTGTGGATTAATTTTATCGACTCTGTATTCATTTTTGTGCTTCTAAATATCTGTGGTTCACAAAGAAAATGACAACTGTTCAAGATTTACTTTTTACGGTGGTTCAATTCTAAATAGATACACTATACAATGTTATATTTCATTCAATTTGTAAGTTTTTCTTTTTTATATGTGTACACATTTACATAATACCTCAAATAGAAGTAATAAATCAAAGAGAACATACATATATTTATAAATACAATGAATGGCATAAATTATTTTGAGCCAACACGTTTTTCAATTGATTGTCTATGATATGTTTATATATCTATAATTGCAATAACTTTGGACACGATATATGTAATATCGTACGTAGATTAACTCAAACATCAAATTATATTTTACCACATTCTAGGAAATAAAACAACAAAAATAATTTTAAAATAATATATTTGTAAAACTAATAATTGAGTAATAAATATAAAATGGTTTTTTATTAATATAATAATAACCATAATTATCTCTTCAATACAATAAAATTTAACTTAATATGATGTAATATACACTGATCAACAAAACCTGATAGGAGAATTACTATAATCGAATTTTATTTGTGATTTTTGTCCGTTGTTGGAATGGTCGTGGCAGTACCGTTACGAATTACAAGGAAACTGAATCTGTACAAGGTCAAAATGTTTATTTAGTGGGTCTTCTACTACAAGCGGACTATTATTTTCTATGAAGCTAATGGAACAGTGTATTAGGAATAACTGAGTTCTTAACATATCGCCAACATAATCAGCAAGTAATTACTACTTTGTGCTCCCTTAGTGTATATGGATAGTGCCATAATAAATGAACCTCTTAACCCGGCACGTGAAGTGGATTTTCTGAATTTATTGTTGGTATTGTTGGCTTCAATGTAAACTTGTAAAACAACAATCAAAAAGGCATAAACCAAAAATTATTTAGATTATTCACTACACGTGATTAACTTATAAAAGTATAAAGTAAAGTAAAATTACTGATTTTGGTCAATTTCATGAATGGTGATTATATTCCTCACATGGAAAATATGCATATTCGATATAGTGTTTTAAAAGCCATCTCCATACTAAAATTCACAAATTTTCTTTTAATCGCAGATCAGTTCTCACACAGAGAGTTCATAAACACAATATAGGGCCATCCCACATATCTAAATCTAATATTCTAATGCAAGTGGTGACAACTTAGGGGGTTCTAATTAATAAATAGAGCCGTAAAGTTTTCGTTTATCATCTATTAACATGTTATCTTAAAGCCGGAAATGTTAATGCTCCCACAGTGATAATGTAATTTTCATATTCAAAGATCTTGCACAAGGTCAACTCAATGTTATGCTAGCTCCACACGTTGGGCTAAGTCTAGCAAACTTCGGCCACAGCCAACGTGTGGATGGTAAGTTTGCCTTGATTGGCCGCGAATGGGCCAAGTTTGCCTGAGATCGCCTCGGTGGCGGTAAATAGTACACAAATCAAAGGGATTGTGGGCGTGCTCGAGTCAGATACCAATTCCCTCTACAAAAAAATATATTTTTTTTAACTTACAGAAAATAAATTTTCTTTAATTGAAAAAAATATTTTTCTTTAAATAAGATTAGAATGTCATAAAATGTGGAAATCACGTTTCAGATCATGTACATTAAGAAAATATAGGTTTTTCAATTCCGTCATTCTGTCTGTCTCTTTGCTAATGCATTAACTAAAAAACTACTAGACTTTCACGGAAAAATATACAGGGTGGACCGTCTAAAGGCAATAGATAATGAAAAAACATTTTTTTCGCTGAAATTTAAAATTTCCACGTGTTGTGACATTCTAATATTTTTAACATTTTTTTTTTCAAAGAGAATTTAAAAAATTATTTTTAACACTGTTATAGACTGATTGAAAAATACATTATTTTTGCTCAAATTTAAAATTACCACGTTTTATAACAATCTAAACCTACTTTAAAAAAAACATCTTGAAAATTTTTTCACCACTAGAATAGATGAAAAAAAAAATTGTGCTCAAATTTAAAATGTCCACTCCTCATCACATTGTAAACCTATTTCAAAATTTAAAAAAATGTAATCGCTGCTATACTTCCACCACGGATGTGGAACTAAATATATGACAGATGGTAATAATATTTGGCACATAGTTAACACACTTAGCAAGGAAGACACCTATTATAGTTTCAGTGAAAAATAGGCAGGGTGATCATCCTAACAAATAATTCAACCATGGATATTTACGGAAGCCTTCCATATTTGGCACCTTCTATTTAATATTGAATTTTTACTGTCGGATGACCACTCCGTATATTTTTCTGACCAAAAGTTATTGGGTTTTCCTTGTAAAAATAGTGATAACTACATTCCGATTATTATTCTCATATGTTGTTTCGTAATTAATCATTTTTTAGAGTGACCTCCCTGTATAAAAAAGAGGGAAGTTCTGTGTAAATACCTTTACCGATTTCTTTATTTATCAAAATTTTCTTTTCATATTGAGAAATATTTAAAAAAATGGGTTTAGAATGCCATGAAACGTGGAAATTTTATATTTGAGCAAAAACCATTTTTTTCCATTTATTCGTGGTTAAAAATTTTTCCAATTTTTCTTCTTCTGAAAACGAAATTGGACGTCCAACTGAGGGGGGGGCTTAAATATTTGTGATAGTCTCAGATACAGGGGAGGGGGAGGCATGAAAATTCTGTGGACGTCATTTGCCAATGGCCCCTAAGTGGATTTACCAGTCTTTATTTTTTAAAATACCATTCGATCTATTCGACCAAAATCAGTACCATGTACAAAATATACTTAAACCTTATTTTATATTTAAATACCATTTTCTCTGTATTTGGTAAAGAAATTAAGCAAAAATTATAGTTCATACAAAAGTAGGCACGCTTCAGTATCATCAAAAATGAAAACTATCAGAAATCGATTTAATAATACCTATAGAAAGAAATATCACAGTACAGAACTACAAAAGAAAAAAATTATTTTAACAGTCCTCGTTTCTCGATTCGATTTTTTGCTGAGCTATACTATGCTGTTTTATGTACCTTGCGTACATCTGTCTAGCCTGATTCAGCACCCTAATTACATTATGCTTTCTCACCATTTTGTCAAAATGCATGGCCATTTCATTGTAGTCCATTGCTTTACTTATGATATGATCCCTATGCTGCATAAGTAACGTTATGCACAAAAACATCAAGAACGGATTACCCCCTCCGAATTCGTTAGGAGGGGGCAAAAGGGACAAGGTTCTTATAGATTCAGTCACTTCCTCGCAGGAATTTGTCATCGTTTGCACAGCACCATTCATTGTTATAGTGGGGAACTTCGGAAGAGCGGATGTCGTTTCAGGAACGTCTGGAGTTGAATTCTCATTTTCTATCCTATCAAGTTCTTTAATGTCCTCCTTACTAGTCTGGTTTATAATCTTAATAGGTGTGACGGTTTTCCTTGCAGAAGTCTCGTTAACTATCGTAGGTGTATCGTACTCAATATCAGCTTGTTCATCAGGGGTTTCCGTATAGCTTGGAATGTTCTTATTGACAGTGTTAGGACTGGTTTGGTGCAATGGATTTTCCCACACAAAAATATCGTCACTCCTTTTTTTATCATAAGTCTCTTTTATATTATTCACTTCTACATTCACTTTAGACACCACATTTTCTTTTTCCGTTTTTGCCTCACTATTTCCATCACTAGAAGGTGACTCTGAAAGTCTATCTATGTATTTATCGCCAAAAACTTTACGGTCTAAGTTCTCCAACTCAAGCCGCAATTCCCGTGTCACGGAAGTTGTCATGGGGAAGTATTCCTGGGAATCATCCGGGCTGGTCTCATCAAAAGTATCATCACAGCTATTAGACGTTGACGAGTAATGTCTAGTTTTGTCCGCACCACTGGAATTGTGATCAAAACTAGAGCTCTCCGAATCATCAAAACTAGATTTGGTGAGCATTATTTTCGGTTTTTCATTGCCAGCCTCAAAACTCATGTCGGATATTTTATTTTTATTGACATTACCAAAATTTAGAAACTCGTTAAGATTTTTTACCATCTTCCCTCTGGGCTTCCTTTCTTCCTCTTCCTTTATCGAATGAGTGGTGTCCAGCCGATCTAAAGAAGAAAATAACTTAGCTGCTGCTATTTTATCTTTAAGTTCTTTAAAATGACCTGATTTTTTGGAATTTCTAATAAGGTTCGTCATACTGGAAGACAAACTATTACTTTTCCTATTTAATGATCGGTGGGTGTTTATTCTATTGTTTAATACTACGGAATCCGACTTTTGTTCAAGCGGGGAGACAGATCTAGGTCGGAGGTCCATCTTAGGTGATTTAGGCGACTTTGGTGAGTTAGGTGTAAGGGGTAATAGTTCGGAACTTTTTGATGAGGAGTCGTCTTTAATTGAGCTATTGTTTTTCGGGGATTTAGGGCTTACGTCGTTACTTTTATTTCTACTACGGATCAAAGCGGTATCATCAAGGCTTTGGTGTTTAAATTTAATTTCTAAAATATGGTTTTTGCACTTACTTATCGATTCGTCTAAACTGTGATTCTGTCTTTTAACTTGAATAATTTTCTTACAGTTGTAGTTACTTAAGGATATAGATGAGCTCTGCCTTCGTAAGGCGCACACTTTAGTGTAGGGGTTTTCCCGCGGCGTTTTCACTAGTGGGCTGATTGGAGGCGTTGATATGGGTTGCGGTTGGAAGAGTGTATCAAACAGTTTCAGTTCCTTATCTGGTGGGTCAGCAGGAAGGGAGCTCCAAAGCACTTCTAGCATTCGGAGGGAATCTTCGAATGCGAATTCCCGTTTCATTTCCAGAAGCAGCCAGCGGTAACAAAAGAGTAAATCATCAGCCTAAAATTGAAAAACATACTAGTATCATGCCCATTAACAAAGTTATATATTTTCTCAACTACTTAGTGTTTTAGAACCTAGCCAGTCTTTAAAAACATGGAAGAAAAAAAATTGGCGCAAGGCAATGAAATTTCAGGGTTTTATCTTATGTAATAATTTGAAATAATTAAGTATAATATAACATAATAGTCCGGGAGTTACACAAAATGTGTACTATTTGTAAATGGACCGATGTGCCTAAATAGGTTGCTGATGATCAGAGCCCGGCGCAAAAGTAGTTATGCCAGAGACGGTCTTCACACACATAAATATAATGTTTTGTATGATTCACATAATCAAATAAATACATTATAGGAAACAAATACCTACTTCTGCGGTAAGAAATAAAAAGTATGGCATAAAACTCATAAGATAATAATAAATAATTTATTATTGGTTTGGAGAAATTATTTATTTGGTATCATTGAGCAAATAGATGTAAGAGATGTTTACTGAAACTGGTGGATAAAAAACACCAGACTTCGGCCGCATATTATATATACCTGCAGCATCCGTGTCGGTCTGATTGTCTAATAGAAAACAAAATACTAGACACTTTAAACGGCATACGCCTCTTCAACTTTTTATATCAGTTAAGGAAATGTAAACATCTTCCATATGTTTCTTCCCAACTATATTAAACAATTTTCAATTTCAAATATAATTTTTATCTGTGCATATAATATAAGGCACTATAATTTAACAAAATATAAGGAGAATTTTCGACACCACAAAGTCACCGCCATGCTTGTCACTCTCTTTCTGCTTTTTTACGACAGCAAATAGGATACGATAAACAATAATAATAGTAAAATAAACAGCAGATGGCATTTTATATTTTGCCTCAAGACCTCAAACATACAGAAAGCATTTGAAATAAAAAAAGGTCCAACAATTATTATTAATTTATTACACAATGACCAATGCCATATGTGAGATTGTTTCATATGCACATACGCAGTATAGAGTCAACACTACAGACTTGTCAGTACATTTGATAGAAGTAAATGTGTCGTGATTTGTTATGGCGTCCAGTGGCTTTCCAGTAAATGAAACAGTACTTTCGTAGATTAAAGATTTTCTGGAAATGCCGTTTAACGGTGTAGAACTTTTCTGTGCCAGTTGTGAAAAAACACTTTCGTGGACATGCAATTCGAGCAGCATTTTAAAACAAGTTTCATCTGAACGTCATAAAAACTAAAATTTAGCATATTTACATGGATATTTCTCACGGATCCCTCTAGCTACACGCAACGTTCAACGTAAGCCAGAAACAGATCAGTATACAGCAATTGATGCAATGAACATTATAGGTATTTGATCTAAGTCAATATATTTTTAGAGTGGGCCATTTACCTTTAAATATTACGGAATTCACTAGATATAATGTAAAATATTGTATTATTGCGCATGAAAATGTTTATGTAGTTCATATTGCGCAAAGCTGACTCTGGCATTTACGTCATAACTACCTCGGAGCCGGGGTCTGCTGATGATCCATTGAATATCGCATGAGTGTGTAAATAAAAGATTTTGTTACTAAAGGGCGAAAATGCCAGTTTATTTAAGGTGGCCATTCCCTAGAAAGAGACATCCGATAGGGAAATATTTATTAATTTTGGCCATAACTTTTTTGTCTTAGTACGTATATTTAAAAAAACTACAAGAGTACCTAAGTAGAACCATAACAAGACTATCACTATGAATTTTCACTCAATAATATCATTGGTTTGCAAAATAGCTAGATTTAAATTAAAAATTGTTAATAAAATTGTCCTATCTCGAAGTCTTAAATCTAGCTATTTTGCAAAGCACTGAAATTATTGAGTGAAAATTCATAGTAATAGTCTGTTATGGTTTTACTTAGGTACTCTTATAGTTTTTTTAAATGTACGTACTAAGAAAAAAAAGCTATGGGCAAAAATAATAGATATTTCCCTATTGAATGTCTCTTTCTAGGGAATGGCCACCTTAAGTTAGACATTCTTTTCAGAACTTATCACTCTGAATATTTACTTGGTAGAAAATATTCAAGATAGATATTTAAGAAAGAAACTTACCTGATGGATTTTTAAGTAATTATAAAACTCTGGATCATAATACATCAGTCCTTCAGCTAAATGAGTGAATTTTTGAGTCATGGCAATACCGTCTATCATGAAATTCGTACATAGCCTGTGCATAAGGGCACAGAAGCAAATATAGGCATGAGCTTCATCGTTCATAGTGACAAGAAGAGGAGATGCGAGGTCACTCATTCCTTGACAGTAGCTAACTTTTGGATGATTTAGGGCATATCTAAAAATATATATAGATATTTTAAACCAGTAATTTCAGAATGATTAAGAAAAATTTCTAAATAAGGTTGCTTATACTGAGTTAATATAAATGGGCAGTAGTTCATAACCACTGATTGACCAATAATTATACTAACAAAAGTTTAATATATACTGATGAATTAATTATTACATTTTTATTTATAAACCATTTGTAAACTACCTGATAAAAAATTATAAAACCACATCAACATATGCAAAATAATATTACAAATTACCAACTCGAATTTCAAGAAAAACATTAAACAGTGCATTCTCTCACAATATTACTTTCCAAACAGCCAATCTCACAGTCACAAGAAAACATAGTGCTGCAATTTTTTTAACAAGGCTTTTAGCAGTGTTGTAGCGTGAAGGTATATTATGGAGACTACATTTGTTATATTGTTCAGAATATCTAGTTTACTTAATAAAAGACCATTTGAATAATCACAACCTAGATATTCAAACAATTTCTCAATGCAACATAGAGGGCCTCCGTGCAAAACTCATCACTTTCACCCCTTCTATACACTATATTCTGTCACAATATATACAACTTTAATAGAGAAAACAAAACACATTTAATAAGGAGCTCCGTACCTTCCAATATGCAGACGATGCTGCACTGGTATCTCACAATAGCTCAACTACTTCAGTAGTGGCCAAGTTACATCAACTTATGGACAAAACAATAACCTATTTTAGTTTGCTCCCAAGGTATACACTTAGATCACAAACTTAATTTCAACCACCAAAGATAAATCGCAGAGAGAAAAAAAATACACAATGTGTGAGACGTCACAACGGGATGAGAGGGGTTGACTCGAATGTGACAACCTGTGACATAGGGCGGAGATGTAGAAATACCATGAAATTTGCGAGATGTAATAAATGATATTGATATTTAATGGTCATCAATCACTTACGTTGTGAGAATATTGAAGAGAGCAGCGATATTCTGATTATCATCGCTACCAGCGTAGAAAGGGTGATGTCTGTCAGTTCTTAAAACATCCTTTCGAACCATTCCGGTGGTGTAGGCTAATTCACCAACGACGGGACCTTGAGCAATTGCAGTTTTCCATGTTTCTCTTAAGCCAACGTACTCTAGAGCTTTTTTCTTAATGTAATCCATCCGTTCTCTACCAGTCATGCCTTCTGGATATACATTTAGTAAATGTTTCCATACGACTTTCCTACAAAATCATATTGTTAAAAAAACTATATTATCATTACTTCCTCTTAACAATATTAGTACATTCTATAAATAAATAAAGCAAACATTGTTAAATTTTTTAATTTGTATCAGATGGTTCAGAGATTTTTTAGACCAGTGCAACAAATTTCAAAAAATTTAATTTTTGAGAAAGATGCAAAAATTATAAAATGGTGCTTCGTTGCGTCCTAAATTAAACGTATAGTTCTAGAAGCAAAAAAGCAATCCATATAAGGTAAGGTACATATAGTCTTCTCATATTTCGCATGATTCTTGAGACACGGACGAGGAAATTCACGTTTTATCATATTTTTTCTTCCCCTTATAAATACTTTTAATTTGGGACAAACTGGAATTGAACAATCCTTGATATTGGAATTTTCTCTATACTGTTCAAAAAATGTTTCATCCAAGAGTCTTTTCTTGGATACCCATATGTAGTGAGTAGTATATTTGTTGTTAATTCCAAGCAACCATTATCCAGATGACGTGCACTGCTTATTATTAGGTAAGTTGGCTAAACTTACCTCAAGCTTGGATCTATTCCACCAAAATAAATAACAGATCTGAGTTCCTTTGCATAGATAATTTGACCCACAGGATCTAGGAACCTTCGAAACTCTGAATCTGATAGCGGAGGCCTTGGAGGCTGCAATGATGTAGTACTGCCATCCTCACCAAAATTAAATGCTCTCTGGACCATATTCAAGGTTTTACCCATCTAAAATCATATTAACTAAATGCAATATCAGCTAATACTAATAGAATTAAAAGTGGTTCCTATTCTAAAAACAGAAAATTCAAATGAAGCAAGTACCATCTCTCAAAGACAAATAATTGGTATTAGCGGTTTATTATCAATTATCAGCCTATTTTAATAATAATAATCTGTTTATAAGTAACCAATCTGCTTTTAGAGCTAAACATTCATGCGAAACTACACTTCAATTAATAATTGCACACTGGAATAATGAAATTGATGACAATAACTATGTAGTGGCAATATTCTTTAATTTTAAAATAGCATTAACAATTGATAGAAATACTTTCATAAATAAACTTAAATATTAGGGCATAAGAGGAACTGTATTGGAATAAGTAAAATTTACTAGTCTAATAGGTTACAATGCACAAAAGTTAAAATGAGGTATCAAGTTCAATGCCAATTAATATTAGTGTACTCCAAGGCAGCGTACTTGGACCACTCCTATTTATTGTATATATTAATGATTCAAACTTTCGCGATTAATTGTGACTTCATTAATTTATTTGCCGACACCTTGATGACACCTTATGACACCTTGATTGCAATTATATATAGTGATGTTAACATTGCCATTCAAAAAATGAATATTGAATAAAATTGTCGATTAAAAATAGCAGCATATCCTTAAAAGTGACAGACCTTTCAGTTCTGCTTCTTGGTTTATTTTGTATTAGATAAAGCATGCTGTGTAACAAACGTCACTAATCACTACATATTTTAAGTTACTGCAGGTTGATATCTAGTGTAAGTTGGGTTAGGTTAATATGTGACTGGCTTTTGTCAGACCCTCCAATGCGACCATCGATATCTATTATAACTCCCCCTTTTTTTGTACTTTGCAAATGCACTATATTAATCTGCATTGAGCCAAAGTATAAAGTACTTTGGCTCAATACAAAAAAGTGGGAGTAACGGAAATTACCTTCCGGAAAATGACAAGCTTTGTAAAACGTTTGTGAATCCTAATTAATTGTAGGGTAT